>CM031238.1:835551047-838157297 GCA_018340775.1 Taxus wallichiana var. yunnanensis
TTAATTCCTCAATATTACTCTAACTTAGTCAATTCTATCATAATTTCCCTAGTATTTCATTTTTGTACATTAATATATCTCTAAACTTTCTAGTTTCCATGTATTTGTACTAATTTCCCAAAATTTATCTTACTTATCCTAATGTTACTCAATCCTCTAATTTAGCCCAAATTTCTCCAATATTTTTCTATTTTTACCTAAATTCTCTCTAATTTTACATAAATTTACACATGTTTTGATACTTCCTCTAATTTCTCTCTAATGTTCCAAATTTCCCCATTTTATTCCATTATTTTACTTAATTTTCCTTTTTTACAAATGTTCCAAGGTACCTAATTTTACACCAATTTCTCTAATTGTACCTAATTTTTCTTTAATTTTCCCAATGTATCATGAATTTCTCTTATTTCCCTAAAATTTCACTAATTTTAACTCAATTTTATTCTAATTTTGTTAACTTCGCCCTAATTTCCCCAATTCTCACTATTTTTGCCATTATCTCCATGGAAAAATAACACGTGTGATAATAATAGTGTAGACACCAATTTTTGGTATCCTTGTCCCTCATCCCACGTTCACTCCCCTTCACCATCTTGCACATACATACCTCCCTTCCTATTTTAACTTTCTCCTAAATCCCATCTAATTCCCATTTTCCCATCTTTATTTTATATTAATCCCACTATTAATTCACCTTCCCTAATCTATCCCAAATCACACTTAATTACCCCTAAACCCATCCACTAATCCTTTTATCCTCCCTAAGCATCATTTTTATCATCCCTAGGTTCCCATCTACCCTCATTTAATGCATTCCTATCCCCCAACCACCTTTTATCCTCCCAAAGCAACCCTAACCCGCATTAACCACTCGAAACCCTAATATCACCATTTTTAGGCCCTTTGCATCGAGCTGATCAAATCTCCATTGCCCAAATCGACAGTCCGCCACGGTCATCGGTGACCCATGCGGGTTGTCATCAACCTTATAAATACACCCATACCCCTCCTTTATTGAGGATGTAATTTTGATATTTCGAGCTTTCTTGTGACTCTTGCTTCATTTCTTACTATTCCTTGCACTCTACTGCTATCACCTTGGAGCCACTTTGGATGTTTTGCATGCCACCCTTGAAGATCTTGGAAGATTAGAGCTTGTTTGGAGTCCCCATTTCCATCCCATCGTCATTGTGCCTCACTCTTGCAGGTTTACCAGTCACCTTAGATCTTTGCCCTTGCATCAACCATTATCACTCTCTATGCAGTTCATTTTTTCCATCCATTTTCCTCCACCAAACCCTAGATCCCTTCCCGGTCGCCATCGACCGATCCACATCTTCCTCATTATATATCATCCACCTGCCAGTTATTTTTTCCAACCCCACAGAATCTCAAATCTTCTAATTTTGTTGTCCTATACACTTATTGATTGAGATCTTATCTTCATCATACCGAGTCGCCGTCGACCCAACTTGCAGACCATCATTTTCTTCAATCGGATCAACAATTTTCCTGCATCCTTTATATCCTAATCAGATCTAGACCCTCTGTAACATCTCAATGCCATATCGGTCTCGAGATCGGCTTCATATCACCCCTTCGATCTACCAATCGTCATTGACTCGACTGCCTAGTAGTCTTGGATCGCCCTCAACCCGATCAAGTTTGGTTCAATTTTCATCATTTACTATTATCAGATCTACATTTTATCTTATCTAGCACTTTTCACATTTTCTATTTCAGTTCAAGTTTTGTTGCATCTTATCATTTAGCCATTATCATCTCAGCTATCTTTTATCAAAGTGGGTTAACATCCATCCTAAGAATTTTTCAGGTTCTTAGGGTGACGATATCAGTGCAACCCACCCTTCTATCTACTAGTCATTTTCTTATTGAGTTCCTCTTTGTTGTTGTGCAGTAATTAAGCTCGTTGCGAGGAGGACCTTTTACACATATATCCATCATCATCTTATCAATAGGTAGCTTTAAACCCTCTCATTATTAGAGTTGCTTATTTTCTTTGTTACCATTTCACTAATCTGAAACAGGAGCAAGAAAATTTGATCAACATTCTAGCACACCCGGTGGGACCACCCTTCTTTGGTGAGTTCTTTGATTATACTCATTCACATTTCCATTTCTCTATTTCTACTAACCTTGCAGGTGGGAGCTTCTCTTGCTTGTGTGCGTGGTGGATTGCTTGCTTGGATCAACACCACATTTTCTTAAAAATAAAATAAAAAGGAGACTAGCGTTATCCAGGTATTCCTTAATTTTTCTTATTTTCTCCTTTTGCATCTCTCTCTCCCTTCTTTGTCTACTTGATTTCATCAAATACAACACTTCGTTTTGGACTTAAAAAGAACCTCTTCATACTTGCTTGACAACATAGTCTAATTAGGAGGTCAATTCTTTGCATTCACTTCTTCCACACATCCAAAATGCACACATTAATTTACACATCTTAAACATCTTCTTCAGGTGGAACTATTGGGATTTCATCACCCAATAGAAAGCCACCACAGTGTTCAAGCAGTGTAATAAAATTTTTGATTATCGGTATAAAGGCTAAGCACCCAAAACCCTTATCGTTGTGGTGTGTGAAGTGAGGGGGTAGGCCCCAATACCAAGCCACGTATTGATAATCATCACCGATTTGAGCCTCACGTACCTTCGGGTATATCGAGGACGTCATCTAAAACAACTTGAAACCATCCTTAGTTTGGCCATTTCCTAGGTTCCCTTTGAGCCATTTCTTTTATTTTTCACATCTTCTAATAAACAAGATAATTAACACTTTGTTGCATGACTTGTTTGAAATATTAAAAATCAGCATAGTTTCTTGTTTGTTGTTTCATGCCCGTTATCACCCGTTCTCAAGCAAAAAAATGGAACAAGCAACATCATCTAACAACATCCCCATTTCCAACATGGCTTCTCAACAAACTTTAGCCCTTTCCATTATCTCTTCCACCCCCTTGGTTACTTCTTCTTCGGTTACACAACCTATGGTTTCCATTGCTCCTCTCCATGAGTCTCAAGCTATCCAAACCAACCCCCATATTGAGACTACCCCATGTATTTCCATTCCTTATAGACCAACTACACCCCCATATGTTGCTTCCTTAGAGACCTTTGGGCCTCCCATTATCCCTCGCAAATGCTTAGAGTTCCAGGAACTCTTGGATGCTAACCTTGTTGCTCTTCATGACTACCTTCTTCGTAAATCCACCAACCTTCCCATCGATGGACCCCCTCTTCAACAAATATATGCTTATCACTCTCACCCCGAATCCACTCAAGTCCTCACCTCTCAACGACTCATTGTGTTCTTCCCAAGAGCTATGAATGAGCTTGCCATGGCGCAACGCGAACTTGGCTCCCATCAATCTTCCTCTACAATCCCTCAAACTCATCAATCCACTCAACTGGTGGTTCCTATTCCTCCCAATCTTCCTTGCATCAACACCACCCCACTTCTTCCATCCCCATCACTTCCTCATCCACCTGTCGTCATTAGCGCCCCTACCCAAACTTTGTAAGAATCTCATTTACTTCTTCCACCACCCGAACAACATGATCAAACTTTGGTCCCTATCTCTACATCCCATGTCCACACAAATGTCATCACCTCGCAACCCCACCCTTCGAGTCTACCCAAACTCACCAACCTCCACTCCGGAGTGTCTTTCACCACATATTCCCTAATCAATCTACCCAAACATATCAACCACCCCATACTTACATCCCCACTCATCCCATGCAAAATCAATCTAACATCCCCATCTCTCAACAACAAATGCAATCTTATCAATCTAACATCCCCATCCCTCAACAACAACAAATGCAATCTTATCCATCTAATTACATCCCTATCTCCCAACCAACTCAATCACAACCCTTCAACAATCTTCCCCTTATCAACCACCTCCACAAACACCTACTCATCCCCAATCATATCAATCCCATTTGCAACCTCACCCATCCACTTATTATATCCCACAACCTCATCCATCAATCTTCCATCCCCATACATCCAACATAATACTATTGTAGCTTATTACAACACATAATTGTCTGCAACCTTACAACTACTAAGCACCGCAATGTTGTCCTAGGGGATTCAATCCTATTAGCCCCGCCTAGAATTATACATATATCTCTTCTTGTAGTGCTCCTTGTAACCACAACCTAGACCATGAATTCCCAATTTAGATCTAGTATTGAAGCTGAATGTTTTCTTGAGTATAATGATGTATTTATATAGATACACAATCAACTACTTATGCAAATTTTAATGAAGGATAAGGTCCAAAAGAAACATATCATCTGTGAACTAATGCAACCATAAGTTGTCCCAAGGAATATTAGTTGAGTCATTGTTGACTCTTGTTTGTAATCTCAAAGTTGTCCTCTAGATGATCTTGTCATTTGAGCCATCGGGAAACATAATTTAATTCTTGGTTGACTCTTGTTTATAATCTCAAAATTGTCCTCTAGATGATCATGTCCTTTGAGCCACCGGGAAACCTCGTGCACTATTGCACAAGCAGTCACACAGACCCCATCTTCAAGAACTTCTTGCATGGTAGTCCAATCATTTGGTTTTGTAGTTGGATGTGTGGTATCAAGATAATGCTCCCCTTCTAATATGAGCTTTATGCATCACCACGCACATCGAGGCTCACGAGTTCATTGTTATACTTCCAAACGTTTGTGCATTGTTTGGATTCCATGTCAAGGCTTACAAGCTTTGTGTCACCCTTAAGTGTAGGCATAACGCATAGATACCACAATGCCTTTCAAACATCCTTCTACTTGCACAAGACCACCTAGCCACAACATTATTAATTTTTCTCTATGCAATAGGATATAGACTTGCACCAAATTTTAAAGAGTTGTGGGATTAATAAAGTATTGTGGACATTTTTGAAGTCAATTGACAATGCCATACAAATATATACAAACACAAAAAATAATACGCTTGTGATGCAATTTTCACAAAGCTACACAAACATTAGGTGCAATACAAATAAGTAAAAATTATGCACCATGACACATTGGAGACATACCTTATTATCATATTCTATCATAGTTTTGGTTGATGCGAGATTGGGCGTGAACTGGATGCTCTTGTATACCTTGTATTGTTTAAAATGAGAAGAGACTAAGAGGGGTGAATCACCTTAGCAAAAATTGATCATAAAACCAGTCCAAGAAACAAAAAATCAACCAAACAAATTCTACAAAAGCAAGAAAAAAGTCACCGTTATACATATTTGTAAGGATCTAAAAAATTGTAGTCATTGTATTACATATAGTCCTATGTTGGTATAAAGTGTTGGACATTAGATGATCCTAAATAGAAACAAGCTAATTGTACCAAATAGGACTCCAAGAATTCTGATTGCCTTGGTTGGATGGAAAAGAGATGGAGGTAGATGACAATTTGGATGTAGAAAATAAATATGATAGCACCATTACCAATGTAACAAGCTAGGAACAATAGGAGATGACCAAACACTTTCAAATCAAAATCAAAATCAAGAAAGAAAAGGTAACTACACATGTTGACTTGGTTCATACTCTAATTTGATTTTGGTTGAAGTTGTATGAAGGTTTGGCTCACAAACTTATAACCATTCATATCAATATCCGATCGGTTGGTTGAAGAAGGGTGTAGAGATTCAAGTGACCAAGAAATGTACGGTCAAGTTTGTTATTAATCCCCATTAAATCGATGAATTTGAAGTGGAGATGTGATTTCACTTAATGCATTTGATGTAGAGTTTGAAGTCCTAACATGTATCTCGGGGATGATATCTTCATGAGCAGAGCCAACGAATACATGTGGATCAAGGACATGTTCAACTATAGTGTTAAGGAACAACAAAGAAAAACTAGGCTTGTCATAGAAAGTACTAACCAAGCAAACCGACTCATTCAAGAAAATAAGAAATTTTGTTTACATCTTTTTGAAGGAGAAGAAAGATGTCAAGCTAGGAATCTCAAAACATAAAGTTGCTAACAATGGGTTGAGAGATTTGGATGAGTTATTGTTGAATATTTAGAAAGTGTTTCGAGCTTCAAAAAGGTGCTAACAATGGGTTGAGGGATTGGATGCATTATTGCAGAATTTTCAAAAGTTGTTTCAAACTTCAAAAAGCTTGCCATCAAGGAGCAAAGTAGAGTGTGAATTTCATTTGTTGTGTGAATCAATTCTACCATATTAGAATGTAAGGCTTATTTATAAGGATGTCATTAGTTATTTAACTAAAAGATGGTTATAACTAGTTGTAACTATATCAACCATTTTGTAACTACTTCATTCATAATAGAATGATGGACACACTATCTCCATAATGTGCAATCTACCTTCTCTTTATTTCTTCATCATGCATGTCTTCTAACATCGAGTATCGTAACGAGACGGAAGGAGGTTTTTGAGAAGAGGAAAGACAAAGACTGCAAAATCGTGAGTTTCATATAGCCACAATTATATACTAATTCGAGGGACTGCAACAAGTCACGGAATATACCAGTCGACATTACAGTCACAACAGTCAAGGTTTTTCGCAGCATTTTCAACTCATTTTCGTGGCATCTTGGTGCCTTTCGTGGGCTTCTTGAAGTATGTTGAAGATTTTGTGCTAGGGCACGAACAATATAACCATGAAAATACAGTCCTTTTGAGCACGAAATAGCCACAAAAACAGACGCGAATATAGTCGTGAATTGCAAATAAATACATTGTGGCTTGAAAAGAAATCGCGAGGGCTAAAAACTGAGGTCGAAGAGCAAGGACAAATCAAGAGCACCATCATACAATTTATACAGTCGTGAATAACAGTTGCAGTCATAAATTTACAGTCGTGATTTTCAGGAGCAAGGACAAATCAAGAGCACCATCATACAATTTATACAAGTGTGAATAACAGTTAGTGTCATAAATTTACAGTCATGTTTTTCAGGAGAAAAACAGAGTTTCAAGTGAATACAAACTAGGGCACGTTTTTAGTTTGGACAGTTCTATTCTTCCAATATCTAGGGAATGGAACAGTGCACATCACAATTGCAACAAAGGACTGGTATTTTTTATTTACTCATTTCGGTAATACACAGTCGTATTTATTTTATTAAATGGAAATTCCCGTAGAAAAATATTTTGGTCTAAATTTTCATACATGGAAAGTAAAAATACAAATGCAACTTATGAATAAAAATTTGTGGGGCATAGTAAATGGGAAAGAGAAAGCACCCACCAGATGCAGAAGGTAGTGATAATACAGTGACGAATATGTAATATAAAGATGTTGTAAACTTTGAAGACAAGATAGGATACAAGGTAGATGAAGCTCGATATGGATGACTACTCATATAGTTTGGGAGACTGGATCTTGGGAATTATACCCTCATGAGGGTCTTGACACAACTTGATGGAGCTTGTGGATAGCTCAATATGGATGGTTGTCCAATAATTTGAGAGATCTATGATTTGGGAGTTTGGTAGGTGGAATCTAAGAACTCGGGAATTCGGCTTGGGAGCTACACATTTACGAAGGTCATGAAACAACTTGATGGAGCCCTACCTAGTCAAAGTATTGTTTTGAGTGAAATCATGTGAAGATTACGTAGTTATGTTTGGTTCTAGCTTTGTTAAAATGTTCGTTTTTGCTTTATGTAGGATAAGCCTTAAGAGGGGGTATTAGAATGTAAGGCTTATTTATAAGGATGTCATTAGTTATTTAACTAAAAGATGGTTGTAACCGGTTGTAACTATATCAATCGTTTTGTAACTACTTCATTCATAATATAATGACGGACACACTATCTCCATAGTGTGCAATCTACCTTCTCTTTATTTCTTCCTTGTGCATGTTTTCCAACATACCAACCATTGTCTTCTATAGACAATCACTTTTGGAGAATAATGAAGTAAAGAAGCAACTCGAATGTGGGTTACCCATTGTCGTGTTATAGGAGGATGGCTCGGGAGACTGTGCATAGATTATAGAGCATTAAATAAGATCACTTTTAAAAACAAGTATCCATTACCACATATTGATGTTCTAATGGGATTTTACTAAGTTGGATCTCAAGTCTAAGTACAATTATGTTCATACAAAGGAGGATAAATGGAAGACAAATCTTGAAAACAAAATAAGGTCTATATGAATGGTTGGTACTTCCTTTTGGTCAATGTAATGAATCTACTACATTTATGACCTTGATGAATAATATATTGAGGCCATTCATAGACACGTGTTATGATGATTTTTTTGGTTTTCAATGCTTACATGGGAGTGTTGAAGGAAAATCAATTTTCATGCAACATGAAAAAGTGTGATTTTGTATACAAAACAATCACCTGGTCCTGCATTTTGGGAATGTGGTTGGAGGATAATTGAAATTTGATTCAAAGCTATTACCGTTTGGCCCATACCCGAGAATGCTACGAAAACAAGGAGATTTATTGCAATAATTTAGTAAATGAGAATTCAGTCCATCATTATCCACAATAGCGATACCTTTACATGCAATTGCAACAATTGGTAAGATTTTTACTACGGCAAGGAACATATTGGTGTTTTAGATTCTTGGAAATATTAAATTAATGATGCACATATGCTTGTTCTTCCTAATTTGCGAGTAGTTACTTTACAAGTTGGAAAACCTACACAACGAAGCACATTGCTCCAAAATTTTAGCACATTTTGGTGTTGGCAAAACCATGGCTCATTTGCAAAGGTACATATATTGGCCCAAAATGCAAGAACTACTCTTTAAATTCTTTTGAAGATGTACATGCCTCTACATTTACCTACTAGACCATTGAATAGAATCTCCATGAACTTAGTGGGAGGTTTGACCATGGTATGTGACTACTTGTATGTTTTTGTTGATAGATTTAGCAAGATACATGTTTTAATTCCATTTGAGAAAACAATTGAACAAAGACGAAGTAGTTGAGTTATTCTTTTCTAATGTTAACATACATTTATGTCTCCGCCTACGTCAATTATATCAAATACGGATTCAAGATTTAATAGGAAGTTTTAAACCACCTTATGGAGAAAGATGAAACACAACCTTCCATGCTCGAACAAATGCGAAAATTGAGGTTGTTAATTGAAGCATGATACAATTGATAAGATGTTATAACAAGAAGCATCTAAGGAAGTGAAATGAATATTTGGCATACAATCAACCTTCTTATAAGAGAAAATAGATTGGCAAAAGATGATCCCCATGGCTCCCCACACCTCTATTTATCTTTTTTCTATCACAAACCCCAAGGAAAGCACCCATATGGTTTCCCCCTTCCTTTGGGTCTTATGTTTGCACTTTATCCCCTAGGAGGAGTTCACTCCACTTTAATTTTAATTTTTATGATTTGCCAATTTTATTTCTTCATTGACTTTTACCTTTTTCCTCTTTAATCACTTTAAGTGACATTATTATAAGTTGCTTTATAAAATAAACATAAGAAATGACTTTAGCAACTTAAAATAAAATTCACCACCTTCTTCCCCTTTTTCACACCCCTTAAGCCCCCGGGAAGAGAATTGGGCTAAGGGTCTTCATAGGATTAATATCAAGAAGGGGACATTACGGATCGTCCCCTCCCAAAATTGTTTGTCCACAAGCAATTGTAGGTTGGGATGCTCCAAAATGTTGCAACTTCCCAAGTGGCATCCTCCATTGGAAAATCCTTCCAACAAACTAAATACTCTTTTATGCTCATGTTTCTCAATCTTCTCTCTTACATCAACGATAACTTTCAGAACCAAAATGAGTTTTCCTTCATCATCCTTGGGTGGGAAATCTGGAAAAGGAACTATATGTTGGCCAAGTGCTATTTTAAGGCATGAAACATGGAATACATTATGAATTTTGTTATGTTCCAATAGCTTGAGCTCATATGCTACCTCACCAACTCTTCTTAGCACTTTGTAGGGCCCATAAAAACAATGTTTGAGCTTCTCCTTACCACTTTGCTTGATAGAAGTTTGCCTATAAGGTTGCAGCCTCAAAAAGACCATGTCATCCACCTCAAAACTCCTCTCTACATGTTGTTGATCTGCATAGAGTTTTTGTTGATTTTGGGCATGTTGGAGGTTCTCTTTGCACATTTGTAACACTTCTTGACATTGCTGTACCAAATCTTGTGCCCTGGGCACTCTACTATCGGTTAGAACCACATCTATGAATGAAAAAGCATCATACCCATATAGAGCCTTGAAAGGAGTCATGCCAATAGACATGTGATGAGAAGTGTTGTAGCAATACTCACACATATAGAGCCATTTTTTCCATGAGAACTGCTGCCCTAAAATGAAGCTTCTCAAGTACCCTTCCACCCATTTATTGACTACTTTGGTTTTCCCATCTGTTTGTGGATGATAGCTAGTGCTTGGAGTCAACTTTGTACCTACCAATCTGATTTTTTTTGCCAAAATTGACTCAAAACTTGTTTCCCTATCACTCACAATATTCTTTGGTAGCCCATGCAATCTAAACACTTCTTTGAAAAAAATATCAGCCACCAATGGAGTGTCATACTTAGTTGGAAGTGGCATGAAATGAGCAAATTTTGTGAGTCTATCAACCACTACAAACAAACAACTCTTACCTTGGACTAAGGGCAGCCCCGTGATGAAGTCCATGGATATGCTTTCCCATTTTTATTGGGAATGGGTAGTGGCTGCAATAAACCAGCTGGAAACACATGCTCTACCTTATTTCTTTGGCATGTAAGACACTCTCTAATATGCTGCAATACTTCATCTTTGAGGCCCTTCCAAAATACCTCTCTTGCTTGCTTGTAGGTCTTGAAGAAGCCTTGGTGCCCCGCCAAAGGTGAATCATGGACAACCCTCAAAATTTTGTGTTTCACCTTGGAATCTTGTACTAAAAAGACTCTATTCTTATACAAAATCAGCCCATCCACTACTTTGTATTTTTCATCATTCAATGTACCTTCAATTATGGCAGTTGTGAACTCATTCTTGGCATATTCCGCTATGATGTGAGCCTTCCATTCCACTGCAATTTCTGTTAGAGAACACAACATGGGCTTTCTAGACAAAGCATCAACAACTATGTTGTTTTTCCCTTTAACAAACTCAATGTCAAAATCATAGGCTTGGAGCTTACTTACCCATTTTTGTTGTCTATCATTCAAATCCTTTTGCCCCAAAAAGTATCTCAAACTATTGTGATCAGATTTGACCACAAATCTTCCACATACCAAATATTGTCTAAATTTAGTCAAGGCATGCATGATAGCCAACATTTCTTTGTCATAGATTGAAAACTTCCTTTCCGCTTCCTTAAGCTTTCTACTTTCAAAAGCAATGGGGTGTCCCCTTTGCATCAAAACAGCTCCTATTCCTTCTCCTGAAGCATCACACTCAAGTACAAAAGGAATAGAAAAATCTGGAACAACAAGTACAAGACATGTGCTCATTACCTTTTTCAAGTTGTCAAATGTAGCTTGGGTTGTTCCGGACCAACTAAAAGCTCCTTTCTTGGTTAAATCAGTCAAAGGGGCAGCAAGTTGGGAAAAACCTTTGAAAAATCTCCTGTAGTAACTACATAATCCAAGATGGCTAGGATCTTTTGTTGATCCACATGGACACCTTTGGCATTGATAACATGCCCCAAATATAAAATTTCAGTCACACCAAATTCACACTTTGATTCCTTGGCATAAAGTGACTGCTGCTCCAAAATTCCCAACACCATATCCAAGTGTTGGAGATGCTCCTCCCATGTTTTGCTATAAACCAATATGTCATCAAAGAAGACAAGAACAAACTTCCTCAAATGTTGATTAAACACATGATTCATACAAGATTGGAATGTAGCTGGTGCATTAGTCAAACCAAAAGGCATCACAAGAAACTCAAAATGCCCAAAATGACATCTAAAAGCAATTTTGTAAACATCTTTTTCTCTTACCCGGATTTGATGGTACCCGGATCTCAAATCTATCTTGGAGAAATATGCAGCTCCATGTAGCTCATCAATTAGTTCATCAATCCTAGGTATGGGGTACCTATTTTTGATGGTCCTCTTGTTCAATAAGCAGTAATCAATGCACATTCTCATAGTCCCATCCTTTTTTTTTACAAGAACAACCGAGGATGCAAAAGGACTAGAACTAGGCCTTATGTGACCCATCTCCAAGAGCTCTTTGATGGCCTTCTCAATTTCTTCTTTGTAGACTCTAGGATGACGGTATGGAGTAGTAATTACCGCCTTAGTGCCTAGTTCCAACTCAATAGTGTGCTCAAACCCTCTATTTGGTGGTAACCCATGAGGAAGATTGCAAAAACCTTGGCATGCTTGTCACGGATGGCCTGAATATCTTTGTTATATTGTTGTTGTTCCAAAATCTGATCCGTAGAGGTTACTAAACACTCAACTGCCCAAGCAATCTGCCCTCTATGAAATGTTCTTTCCATCCTTTTTGCAATTACAACCATGGGTGCTCCATTTGCCATACCATGTAACACTATCTCTTGGTCTGCTGATTTGAATTTCAGCTCCATTGTTTGATAATTTTGTGTAAATTCTCCAAGAGAGTGCAACCATTGCACACCCAAAACCAAATCAGTTTCTCCAATACCAACCACATAAAAATCATCTATCACCTTATGCTTACCAAGAGTGATTTTCAATTGTGTTATCTTCTTGGTACAAGGGATGGTGAAGCCATCTGCTACCATGACATTGAAACCTTTGAAATCTTCTAATGGCAGCCCCAATTTTTTAAATAAATTATGAGTTGCACCACTATCTATCAAAACAATAACTCTCTTACCTTTTAATTCTCCTCTTACATAGGGGTGGTACCTTGGAGCTCCGGATAGTGTAGCAAGAGTACTATCCAAGTGGTCAACTTCTTCTTTCTCTTGGTTTCCATCTTCATGGGACTCTTCCTCTTTTTCTTCTACTTCTTCCTCCCCATCTGAAATTACCTCTATGTAGTGCACTTGTCCCTTGCCCAAGCAACAATGGTCGGGAGTCCAGGATCCTTGCATGAAAAACAAAGGTTTTTTCTTCTTAATTCATTCCTTGTATTATCAACTTCTTTGTTGTTCCTTGGAGGCTCTCTTTGTGGTGTCATACCCTGCTGAAATGGCTTCCTTGCTTGGCTAATAGGGGTTGTTCTTGGCTGCCCTTGAAATGGGGGTCTAGGCTGCCCCAATGAAGTCCCTCTTGGCTGTCCAAAGGGCAAATTTCTACTCTTAACAGCTGAAGATTCCAAATTCAGCGATCTCTTGATGGCATCTTGAAGAGAAGGCTCAAAAGCCTTCACCAAGCCCCTAAGAGGTTCGGTCAAGCCTTCTATGAATAAAACAACCAACCTTCTTTCACTCACATCTGGAACCATGACTGCAAGTTTCTGAAAATCAGCAACATACTTATCTTGAAGTCTCTTGTTTGAGTTGTGCCAACTCTCTAAAATGCACTTCCGGATCCTTTCTATCAAACATTTCTATTAGCCTTTGACTGAACTCATCAAGAGTGGTAATAGAACCATGTCCTTGTGTAATTATGTCATAATACCACAATTGATGAGCCGCACCCTGTAAATGCGAAGTAACAAATTTGAGGACCTCTTCTTCATACATGGGGTTTAATGACAAATAAGTGTCCAATTTTTGTTACCCATAATGTCACTTATCAGTATCATCATATGTAGGAAGAGTAATTTTACCCAATCTATGTTGGATATCTCTTCTTGGCTCTTGATGACTCGCCTTATTTTTCTTTGGTCCTTCACTTCTCCTTAGTTAGCAAAAATCTCTGAAAGAAAGCAAATTTCTTGTGTTGTTGCTCAAATATGCATATTCTTCCCCATACAAATCCCATTCCTCAACAATTACAAGTGTTGGTGGTTGTTCTAACTCCACTTGTGGCTCTTCTCTTTGTAGGAAATTGAAACGGAAAAATTTAGAGGGGGTCTTTCTTGAGACCCTCTCTCCATGATTGGTAGAAGAGCTTCCTTCACCATGATTACCTTGATTTCCTTGGGGGTTCGGTTTGGTAGTGCTTAGCCCATGTATAGATCTACTCAAATCAGCAATAGCTCCTACAAAGGAGTCTCTTAGATCCCTCTGAGCTTCCAACAAATGGTTTTGCAATTCTTTGTTACCTCTAGTGAACATTTCATTCAAATAGCTCATCTCATCTGTTGGTGGAGGTCTTTCTCTATCACCCATACCTTCCTTTCTTGGAGTTCTTCTTGAGTAGTGATATCTAAAACCCTCTTCACTTGTGTCCATGCAAAATTGATTGTCTCCTTCACAGTCGGGATAATCATATAAATCGAAATTATATAAACTGAAAACTCCACAAAAATTGAATTATAAAATGATGTCAAACTGCCAATACAAACAATAATGAACAACAGACTGAAAATAGCTTTTATTGATGCAAATAATCACTTTCCAAGATACCCACAAGGCCAAAAATGGCAATTTGGGGTCTAAGAACAACCTTTAAGTGACATTATTATAAGTTGTTTTATAAAATAAACATAAGAAATGACTTTAGCAACTTAAAATAAAAGTCACCACCTTCTTCCCCTTTTCACACCCCTTAAGCCCCGAGAAAAGAATTGGACGAAGGGTCTTCATAGGATTAATATGAAGAAGGGGACATTACAATTTTAAACCACCTTATGAAACAAGATGAAACACAACCTTCCATCCTCGAATAGATGGGAAAACCAAGGTTTTAAATTGAAGCATAATACAGCTGATAAGATGCTATAACAAGAAGCACCCAAGGAAGTGAAATGAATATTTGACATACAATCAACATTTTGATGATAGAGCAGTGCTTACACACACTGATAAGTCATATTTCAAAGCAAGTTTAGATTATTTGCCTACTGACCCAATTGATGTTGCATTGGTACAACAAAGAGAAGGGGATGCACTAGACTCGGGGTTACAAGGGATGCAAAATTGATCGAGAGGATTAAACAAATCCATCTCAAAAGTGCATGAACAATTGGAGAATTCTGAAGCCAAGTTTTCAGGCATGACCAACACTGTCAAGAACACACATTCAAGGTATCCCTGTACTTGAGCAAGAGTAGACTCCAAGGGCAAACTAGCAAGCTCAAACCTCTAAGATATGGACACAGTACCATCTTGGAGCAAATTGGAGAGAATGCTTTCAGGTTTGAACTATCTTCATTCATTAAGATGTATAAATCAGTCAATTATAAGAACTTGCATCTATACGAGCCATCTCTGTTGGATTAAGAAGAACTACTACTCTCTATTGAAGACTTCAGTTTGGATGCTCAATAAGAGTCGCAAAAGATAACATTGCAGAAGAAAGTCAGAGACATAAGGGGACCAAAAGAGTCTTAACATAGCGAAATCAAGGGAAAGACGACAAGCAAAATGGAAGCTCATGAACGAAATGAGAGAACTCTTCCCACATCTCCTAAACCACTAAACATTTGTGGGACCAAAAACCTCCCAAGAAATGGAGCTATAATCCATGAAAATCCAAAACAAAGACAACTCCATTAAAACACCAAGATTTGATCAGAAACAAACCAGAAAATAGAGAACGTTTAACATAGTGGGAAAATTACCAAAAGCAACAGGTTGGTAGCTGCATTGGTAACTTCGCTTTTTTTTGGCATGGCGGTTGCCCATGTGTCATGTTTATTTCACCCGTGCGCAATGAGAATAGAGTAACAGAAAAAAATGATGTCGCTTCTAATTCCATGACACTTGGGAGTCCTTCAGTGCACAAAAGGAAACTTCCAATGTTCTATTGATAAGAGGTATAAGCCCAATTTTACAGGAATGTTCAGAGTGTAAGAGGAAGATTAGAGAGTTCAGCTGGTTGTAACAGCATAACTAGTTTAGTGCAAAGAGTAGCTGAGTGAGTGTGACAAAAGGAAGATTATTGTCTATGCTTTATATGAGCTCTGTAATTTCTTTTAAGTTTTACCCAAAAGAAGATGGGAAAGTTTGAGCATTTGCCACTTCCAGCTAGTATTCCCGCATTAGAGTTTCCAAGTTAAAATTTATGTCAATCTTATGTGTGGTTGTTTTTTATGTGTTCATTTTTTTAATACAACTGCAACATTGTTTCATTTCCAGCCACTAAAAATAACACTAACTCCAGCACTTTACACATTCTAATCCCTGTCAATTTGAAGTTAAATTCAAGTAGGACAGGACATACAATTTAAATTCCCAGCAAGCATAGTATCTTGAGAGATTATAGATCATCCTCCTACTTTTGTTTTCTTCCCTTCTGTGTCACTAATCTAAAATATTTTTTCATCACATAAGCAGAATGCAATGGTTGCATGTTCTTAATATTAAACAACGGCTGTTGCTACACCTAGAAGACAAATTCATTCATGTCTTTGTCAACAGTCTTCTTCCTCCTATAACAGTCTCCGTATCTCTACTACCACTCTCTAGTGCTCAACCTCATGTCCATTTTCCTTGTACATTTCGCAAATCAATGTACCTAAAATAAATCCAGGTAATAAGGTCATCAATAGGTTGACAAGTTACTTCCCTGCTAGATTCTCATCCATTTCCTATACAGTAAAGTGGTTGTCCTTCACTGCTTGTTGCACGTTTTCATTGATTGCAATCTGCCAGAGTGGCTGAAATCTTCAGTTAATTCATCTTCTCTTCATCAATTTGCTTTGTTTTAGTTCAAATTCTGAAACCATTAATAACTTCTCTATGTTTTTTTAACACTTTATTTTCACACTAAATTATGACCTCAAAGGGAGACAGGAATGTGGAATGACAATGAAATGCACATAGGTAATTAGAAAGATACACAACAATTATAAATGTAAAGCAATGGAAATTATTCATCATGCATACATACATGTTCCAATATACAAAGAATTAACACAATCATTTATGAGACACGGAAATATTGGAAATGGGAATGTTCTCAGCAGATTCATAAGCAATGTACAATATGTCCAATGATCACAGGCTTCGCAATTCCATGGATATAGCTTGACTTGTATGACGATAGGGCACCAGTAGTTGGAAACAACCAACATGATCAATCATCACTCAAAAATGCAAAAAGCACCTATGTAAATTACTTGAAGATGAAGATTTGATCATTCCTATGTTTCATTAATATCTTACTCACCACACGTCCACATCTAATTGACGAGTATAATAAATTGTCGAGCTGTCTATCTTCTAAGACCATATTCTTGTGAAGGTTGTTTACAAATGTGTGGAGGGACCACTGAAAATTTGGATCATAAAGTACAATAGGAACATTATACCCGTTGACCAGGTGTAGACTATGAAATGTTGTTGACGTGTGTCTCTTTAGTATTTGCATCATCCCTACAAACTGGGCTTGAGTTTTCCAAGTACGCTCGAGCCATATTTAGCATCAATTCAACTTCCTTTTACACTGAAAATAATTAACTTGCATAAGGAAAAATGAAATTAAGATTTCTACTTAGAGAGGATACTAAAATACACAAATAACACACCTCATTGACTGCACCAGCCTTTATTTTAGACTGCATCACACACCATTTCTTGAAATGTGCACCTGCAAGGGATGTTGCCACCTTACTATTGGCTTTAAACGTATCTTCCAATAAAATCCAGGCTTACTAACAAATAAGAGAAATCCTGCACATTTAATTGGATAATACATACCAACAGCAATATCTATTTTACAAGACGAGTTAGATATTGTTTCTACCTTCCATCTAGCATGAACCTTCATGACAAAATCAGAATCAGTTACAAAACGAGACGCTAAAACCAGAATGATTTGTTCTCAAGCCGGGAAAGGAAAACAATAATTATGATATCAAAAAGAATAAAATAAAGCAGAGTTAAAATGGTGACATGTTATTTATAAGAAGTATGATTTACACCTCAAAGTATGAGCCAAAAGGAACATCATGTGCTTGTTGTACCGTCTCAAATACCTGAATAAGAAAGACAATCGTACAAGTATCAATCTAATGAAATACAACTAGTTTTTTAGTGGTTACCATTTACGAACAATCATAAAAGTAATTCATTCCATACCAAAATACTTTGATTAGCAGAAAAAGCTGCATGTTGCCACTCTGTCATTGCCGTGTCTGGAGGGCACATAGGATTGTTACATATTGACCTAAAGGATAATTCTCGAAGTAGGCCACTATACTGGTCAGCGGCATGCCATTGTTCCAACTGTCAAACAAAGAATATCAGTTGCAAAAATGGATTTGGGGATTATCTGTTGCCAAATAGCCAGCCTGTTTTGTCCAACATAAAAAACTACCTATTAATAAATATTACTCCAGCACTAACACATCAAACTGATGATCAATGCAAAATTGGCTAGCACTATTAAAATATTTTGTAAATATTACAAATGAGGCCAAACTTAACAGTGGATTATACCATTAAAAGAAAAAGAAAAACTGTTGCCTACATCTACTACCCGTAAGGTTGAGGGTCCAACTTTACATATATGCACCAGTCAATGGACTCAGTAGCAGTAGGCATGATAAATATGCCTTTTGGCCATCTCCTTCTCTACGATGATATCAATGGTCACATCCTATGTCACCACATTCGAATTCGTGGAAGATAAAATTCATAAAATATTCGTTACTAAAAAAACTTGAGATTAGATTCGACTAACAAAAATATACTTGTATTTTAAAAATAAAAAATATAAATATATAATAAAATGTAAAATATAAATATTATTTATAAAACGTAAATATAAAAAATAAAAGCTAAACTAAAAAATAATTATAAAAAGTTGATTACTTTGAATATACGGAGTTTGAAGGGTTCCCCTTCAAAAGTTCAAGAACTTTGAAGAATGATAAATAATGAGCATCCTATGATAGTTTGTATCCGGAGACCAAAGCCTCCATTGATCTTATGACCGTGCTAGCTGAAAACCTTTGGCCTAGAGCTAAACACCTATCTATAAGCTCTCATGGAGCTTCAGGAGGTATGATCTCTTTTTGGGACCCAAGAATGATTACTCTCTTAAACTCATGTGCGAGTAAGGGTGTATTATGCATGCATGCCTATTCTAAAATGAAAGACTAGGAGTTTTTATTTTTTAATGTTTATGCTCCTTTGGTTATGGAAGACAAAAGACAACAATGGCAGCTATGACTTCTATTATCCAATCCTTTCCTCACTTACCTATTATATTAGGCGGGGATTTCAATACTATATTGAATATCCAAGAGAAACAAGGGGGTAATCCCCATATTGATGCTAGTTCGATTATCATGACTCAATTCATTCAGACTCATCAGTTGGTGGATGTGCCTACTACTAATGGTATGATGACATGGTCTAATAGAAGGCAGGGTCAGGAGTGTATCTTGGAGAGATTGGATTGATTTATGATCTTAGAAGAATGGTGGGTTAGGGGTTGTGTTCCTAGGACAATGATTCTCAATAATAGTGGTTCGAGCATTGGTCGGTATGCTTGGAAATTGGTAGAACTTTTCCATGCAAATCTCCTTTTAGATTTCAACTCATGTGGCTTCATCATAAAGATATTGCTAAATATGTGTAATGTCCCTTTTTTCCACTTAGAAGCTGATATTTGGTCTTCTTGCCATTCCTTCTCTGTGGCAAAGAAGAAAAGATGAAGGAGAAGAACATTGAGCTCCCGTGTGATATATTTTTACCGATATTTAATATTTTTTTAGTACTTTCTTTCTTATGTCGAAGTCGGTTGGGTTTAAAGAATAAATAGTAGCTAATGAAGAAAAAGAACCTCTTTAAGGGGTCAACCTTGCCTTTTTGCACTTTGGCACAAATTAAAGGATATAAAAGAGGAGTTAAGGCATCATTTTCACACGGGTCTTGGTGCATTTTATTATACTTGGGCAAAGAGAGCTAGTTGATCCTTGATCATCTACTTGAGGACAAAAACCCTCTTGTGAGGCCTCACTGAAGGACGAAAACCCTTCATCATCCTTTGGTATTGATGGAAGAGCTGATTTAAAGATTTTTAGTGTAATTTCTAGTTGATATTGTAAATATTTTTGGTGGAGCGATCTACCTTGGGTAGGGTTTGGGAACATTGAAGAAGAATTTGACAAATCTGGTTTCACAATCTGATTTGTAATATTTTTAAAGGCTGGAATCTTAAGTTTGGTGATTTTTGGGGTTTCTATGCCCTAGATATCTAATTTTTATTGTGGCTGCAATTTCCAGAATATATTTAATTTCCAGCAGTGTGTTCTTTGCTTTTCTTGGTCGATTTGGCTTCTAAAATTCTAAAAATCATATATAAAATATTGGTGAATTAATTGGTGATGTTTCATGGTGATTTTGGTAATTTTTGGTGCAAGTAGAAGTCGCTGATTTTATATTTCAGTCTACTGCAATTTCATTTTCAGATCTACATTTAGAATATTTGATTAAAACCCTCAAAAAGGACATTACAGTGGTATCAAAGCACGGATCTTCAAAAGGCCTAGGGTTTCAAGTTTGAAGAATTGATGGCACGGAAGGGTAAGATCTCTATTTTTATGGCACTAACAAACTTTCAGTGAGATCATGGTTGTCAAAATTGGAGACATACTTGCAATCAAACCCTATGTGTGTGGAGGATGCCCTGGAATTCATCCCTTGTCATTTGGAAGGGATAGCAAGGGATTGGTGGTACTATGTGATAGAGACCCAAGGAGAAGATGTGGTTTGCTTCTTGGATGATTTCAGTGAAAAGATCATAGGAAGGTTCGATATGCAAGCTTTCAAGGATGAGTCCCAAGGTAATAGTTCATTGATATTTAATGATATTCCTTTGGTTTCTAATGATTGTATGGGGCAATGTGTTGAAGAAAATTCAGATTTGCATAAGGATAAAAAGGATGAGGTTGGGGACTCAAGCACAAGCCATGAGGATGGTACATGCATGTGTGTACAAAGTATGGATGATTGCATGGCAAAGGTAGCTCCAATTGTTGAAGATAAGTGGCTTCAAGGGGGGCATAACATCAAAGGGAGCAACACATTGGATAGTGTAACATGGACGGATAGCCCACATTTTGGTATGTACACTTCCGGATTATTGTTTCCATCTTTGCATTTATTGGGACATGTCTTGAGTAATGATAAGAGGATACTAAAGGAAACGATAAGCTTGCAAGATCCTAATAGCATGCACATGAAGGAATGGGATCCAGGTGATCCTAAAGGAGAATTGGTGAAGAGCTTTCCCCCTCCCAAAGGCTATGGTATGTTTGAAAAGATAATTAATTCCTTCTTTCATTTGATTCATATG
This sequence comes from Taxus wallichiana var. yunnanensis, assembly GCA_018340775.1. NCBI lineage: Eukaryota > Viridiplantae > Streptophyta > Pinopsida > Cupressales > Taxaceae > Taxus > Taxus wallichiana. Next base: position 835,572,363 of record CM031238.1, read on the forward strand.
TCAATTGTTATACATGTGCCTAGAAAGGAATTTTGGGATCATGATGATGAATGCATCAAAGACAACTCACCCAAATTGATAAGGGCAAGGAGAGAATTTCTCCATGAAGGTCCGAGGATCACAATAGATGGAGTTGTTGGTCTGTACATAACAACAGTGAAAGGAAGGTCATTTGAGGGAAATTTCAGCCCTATGAAAGCTCAAGGACATGGGAGTGTTGTCAAGCAAGCATCAAGCAAAGGAGGTAAAAGACTTTGGGTTGTTCTTGATATTCCTTTGTTTTTTGATGATTGCATGTGGAAAATTACTAAAGAATCTTGGAGGCATAAGCAAAATGATGGACATCATGAACAAAGAGGAAGAAAGGAGGACTATGTGCTCTTTCTTATATGGTTGCAATGTTCTCACCTCCACCATCTACAAGACCAATTTGTTTTGCAAAGGAGCCTCAAGAGTGACAACCGGAAAGCAAAAATTCATGGAGGTAAAGTATTTTTCAAATATTTTCTAAGTGCTGGTTCTAACTCAAAAATTCTGAGTTTAAGGAAGGTTAAGGGCAGCTCATTGCTCAAGGGGGTTTCAAATTCATTGCTCCCCAACATGCCAAAACAATTCACATTTTTAGAAAGGTATGTTGACTATATTTCATGGCTCTACTCTATGTTCTTGTTGGGCATTTATTCTAATAATCAGCCTATGCCAAGAAGAAGGAAGATAGAAAGTAAAGGGTGTAGCCAAAGATGCAAAGTATGTGTTGATTTCTATGTGAAGGCTGATTTGGGTGTGGTGCTTGGAGTTCAAGGGTGGCATTCGTTGGGAGAACACACTCTCAACTATCAAAGCATGAAGATAAGCCACATAGACAAAGGTAAGAAGGTCTCTATGCAAGGTATGCTTCCGGAAACACTTGAAATTTGTTATTTGGTGGAAGATACCATTTCATGTGAGCCATATTTCTGTCCTTTATCAAAAATTACAGTGGATTGGAAAGCATTAATTTCAGTTGAGTATGCAAAGCATAAGTTTGCTAGTGATGTCTTTGAAGGAGAAATAAGAGATGAGAAGTACAAGGTGACAAGCAAGATGGATAAGGTTTGTAACATAAGTATGAAAAACATTATTTTTAGATCTCCTTTCATCATACTTGCTGATTGGCACAAGGAAGCAGCCATAATGAAAGATAATTTTCAGATTTTCAAAGCATTATGGGTCACCATTGAAGCACTTTCAGCTATGGTCACTTCAATTGGGAGTGATATGCAGATTTTCAGGTATAGATTGAGCAATTCAAGGAGGTTGGGTGTAGCAGTTGATGGGCAGCCTGGAAATCAAGTTTGGGTGTTCCAAACACCACACTTGAGGCAACCAAAAGATCTTCTACAACAAGGTAATCTTTCTAGTTCATTAATTTTGAGACACTTGTTTGTTGCTTCCTCATTTGTGTGATTATTGTGGAAGAATGGAAAATAGTATGGTGTGCATTTCAGAGTATCATAGGACAACCCATTTGCATGATATAGGAGTGTCTCAAATGCATATTGTTTGGTTGCTTGGGGTCATGATTTGGGTTCCAAAGACCCAACAAATCATTGGAGAAGTTTGGGAAAATGTCCCACTTTGCATTGAAGGAGGAATAAGCATGTTCAGGGCAGCCATTAGAGATGGTAATTTTCAGATTTTCAAAACTCTTCTAATCACCCTTGATGAATGTCCATTTGTTGTCACTTCATTGGATGATAGGATGCACATTTTCAGTCATGTGTTGGACGAATTGTGGGAATTATGGACAACGGTAAGCATGCAGCCCGGAATACTTATTTTGGTATTCCAAGTATTTATTTTTGGGGCAAAGGAGTGCAAGAATGTTGTGTTCGTTGATTTCAATCATGAGCTTGTTGATCTTCATTTTTCAACCCATGTAAGACAATTTTTAGTATTCACAAATTTGATTTTTTCTATGAAATTTCAGTTTGGTAGTTGTTATGGCTATTGGGCTGAGTTTGCAAAAATCAAATTTGGGGCTGCCATTTCCAGTCATGAACAGCAGTATGTTTTCATTTTTTGAGAGCATTCTATCATGGAAAAATGAGGAAGGAGGATTTCCGTTGAAAAAAGGAAAGAAATCAGGTTGTGGTAAGTTATTTTCAAATTTGAGGATTCTGATTTTTGAGTGGAAAATGTCTACTTCAGCAGAGTTTGGGGCAGCATGATGGTATTTTGGGATAGCCAATGTATGGATGAGAGTTGTGCAGGTAAAAAGAAGGATGAGCAACTAAAACTTGTTTGGGATCTAGGCATTGGCAATTGCTTGAGGACAAGCAATTTTGGGAAGGGAGGATTGTAATGTCCTTTTTTCCACTTATGAGCTGATATTTGGTCTTCTTGCCATTCCTTCTCCGTGGCAAAGAAGAAAAGATGAAGGAGAAGAACATTGAGCTCCTGTGTGATATATTTTTACTAATATTTTATATTTTTCTTTAGTGCTTTCTTTCTTATGTTGGGTCGGTTGGGTTTAAAGAATAAAATAGAAGCTAATGAAGAAAAAGAACCTCTTTAAGAGGTCAGCCTTGCGTTTTTGCACTTTGGCGCCAATTGAAGGATATAAAAGAGGAGTTAAGGCATCATTTTCACACGGGTCTTGGGGCATTTTATTATACTTGGGCAAAGAGAGCTAGTTGCTCCTTGGTCATCCACTTGAGGACGAAAACCCTCTTGTGAGGCCTCATTGAAGGACGAAAACCCTTCATGTGGCTTGGGTGAAAGACGAAAACCCTTCATCATCCTTTGGTATTGATGAGAAGAGCTGATTTGAAGATCTTCATGTAATTTCCAGCTGATATTGTAATTATTTTGGGTGGAGCGACCTACCTTGGGTAGGGTTTGGAAACATTGAAGAAGAATTCGACAAAATCTGTTTTGTAATATTTTTAAAGGCTGGAATTTGAAGTTTGGTGATTTTTGGGGTTTCTATGCCCTAGATATCTAATTTTTATTGTGGCTGCAATTTCCAGAATATATTTAATTTCCAACAGTGTGTTCTTTGCTTTTCTTGGTCGATTTGGCTTCTAAAATTCTAAAAATCATATATAAAATTACTGGTGAATTAATTGGTGATGATTCATGGTGATTTTGGTAAGTTTCGGTGCAAGTAGAAGTCGCTGATTTTATATTTCAGTCTGCTGCAATTTCATTTTCAAATCTGCATTTAGAATATTTGATTAAAACTCTCAAAAGGGACATTACAATATGTCCAAAGAATGGTAGTTGGAAGCAAAGCCCAAGCTTGGAACTCAAATGTTTATGTTTGTCAAGAGATCGTCATAATTAAAACTTGGAATTGGAATGAGTTTGGAGATATTAAGTAAAAAAACAAAGATTCTTGATCAACTTCTTAGGAAATTTTAGTATTCACATAGTTTGATATTACCATATGGTAAAATAATACTTACGGTTATATTATATTGTTAGTCTAATATATTACAAACTATATTTGTAATATATTATTGTTTGTATTACGGGTCAAACAACCACCCGATTCTAGGAGAGAATCGTGGATTGTTGACCCCTATCTATAGGACTTAGTTTCTTATATATTTGTATGTGTGAATGTAAAAGACATCCTGAATGAATCAATAGAAGAATCAATATTTCTTTGTGTTAAATTTTTATGTAGAGCTCTTAGAATACCATCATTTGGTATCACTGCAATCTATGCCTCAGGCTTATTATGGAGAAATAGTTTGAGAAGAGGCAACACCATTTAAATTGTTGTCTCAAATCATGAGTTCAATTATTTTGATGAGAATGCTTATACAATATTTTTATTAGCATTATCAATATAATATTCGTTGTAGAACCTTGTCAGCTAACCCGTCTCATTGGATTTTCCTTGCTTTTGGGTCTTTGGCGTTATAGTACACGTTTGGTCGGGTCTTCATTCCCCGCGGATGTTTCGCTCTGGCACCTTTTAACAATCGGTGAGGGACAAGTTTACAACTAAGCCAAAGTTTGTGTTAGATTAAAGATCTTGTTAAAAATCTCCGCTCCTCAATATCCAACGCTCAATTCTTATTTTAATCGATGGACTTAGCATGTTGTCGGCGATGGTGATCAATTGAGTCATGTGTGAAGTATCTTTGTTAAAAGGAATCCAACTATGCCTAGAATTCGTCTTCATCTCTTTTTATTATTTTATTGCAAAGCTTTGGGTAATATGATCTGGATCCAAATTTGCATTTGATCCGTAGAAGTATATTATGAGAAAGAACTGTAGGAAATAGATGAGATTATTGAAATGTTTGCACTGACATGGGTAGTCAAGAAGGATCATTATAGCCATGCAAAGAGTTGTTGGTCTCACTTTTTAAGGTGCTTCTTATTATGCATGCTTTCCAACAAGTATGAAGCAACTTGTTGGACCTTTGAGTGTTCGGGTTTATCCGATCGTCTATCTAGTATTGTAATGTCGCTTAACAAATACAAGAACATGATAATTATGTTTCCATCAACATCAATGTGTGCCTTCAACTATGGCAAACAGATATGTCTCTGTCAGAACTTAACATTGAACCCTCTTATTGCAAATATGGTCTCATTTCTATACAGTCTCCTTCCAACTGTTTCAAGTATCCGCCATTCAAGCTCGAGTGCAAATCTATCACAGCTAAAGGGTAGACAATCACGCAACTGAATTCGGTAGTGTGCTTTTATTTATTTTTGCAATAGTTATTTTATAATTTCTTTAGGATTGCCTTTACGGAAATTTAGTGGTATGTTTGGTACGAAATATTAGTTTGTTTTAGATTAGGTTTTATAAGTGGTGTGATTTGTGTAAAGTTGAGTCGAGACATTTTGTGTTGTGTTTATCAGTGTTGTGTCTATAATAAATAAGTGTTATTATGAAAAATAAGAGCGTCAAAGTTAAGTGTCGTCTTGTAAAATTTGAAGTGTTATCGCCTTCTCTATTCTCTCATCTCAAATAGTGTGTTTAGGTCAATTTTTGGGTCATTCTAAAAGCGTGAAAAAAAAATTGCCTTACGGACGCATTTTCAGTGTTACCTGACGTCCGGCAAAATAAAGTGTTTCACATTGCGGGAGGGAAGAAAAAAATAAGCTCAATGTGGAAACAAATGTTCTTCATGTTCGCATTCCGCTAAGTTAGCAACACGTATCACTGGAGGACAGAGGCATCGAAGGATGGAGGTCAATCAACGACCTCTCGTCAGTCACCAACGACAAGGCCACACCAAGTTGTGGTGACAATGTGTTTGTGAGTTTGCTTTCAGTATTTGAGTTCCAGTTTCAATTATCTGCGAGTATGATTTTAGAGTTCTGTTGTGTGTTGAATAAGTGGAAAATTCACATTGAGGGGGGGAACATGGTCTCAATGTTCCATTTCCTTTTCTTCATTTTTCATATTTGTATTTAGTGGGCAAAATTTTCCAAAATAATTCCCTGATGTAAAAATATAGTGGAAAAGATGAAAGCACAAGGAAAAGAAGCATCATGATATTTAGGTTGTTGGTTGTCCTGTAAAACCATTTGTATGTTTTGGGTTGTTAGTTGTCCTGTCAAACCATCCTTGCAGTGTGAAGCCAGGAAATGCCAAGGGGGGTCACATTTCAGGCTTGAAACGTGCACAAAATGCCATAGAAACGTGTCAGATGTCTCCGGAAATGTCTAGCACATTTCCGCCGCTTTTTCAAATTTTTAAGCATTATAACTTTTTTAAAAATAAAAATAACTTCATTTAATGAACCTAAACCAACGTCCGGCACGTTTCGCCACTTTCATTTTTTAAAGCATCATAACTTTTTAAAAAATAAAAAATAACTTCATTTAATGAACTCCGAACCTAATCTACCTACCTAGACTTGCTAAAGACTACTCCTAAAAGCTATATAATGACATCTTGGGTCCATTCTAAATCACACTCTCATTTTTCTCTTGCTAAATACAGTTTTCATTAAACTAGCATTTAGCATTGTGAAGAGCAAAGAGACATCAAGGAGCAGCTTGAAGGAAGAGTTTAGGACGTGTTGTTAAGAGCTAAAGGCTTCAAGGAGGAATTTCAAATCAGATTTGGAAGGTGGGATTGACTTCAAGGAGGAAAAACCAGGTATTTTTCAAGTTTTTTTTTTGCTAAAGAAAATGTTAATGTGATCAATGATCACGAATGATGTGTGCATAATGCACACATCATTCATGATCATTGATCATGATATCAATATGTAGTTTTAATTTAGTAATTTTTAAACTCGCTAAAAATAATGTAACATTTCCTCTGCATTTTTAAATAAAAAGTATATGTTGTTATTTTTAAATTATAAATATCATCCAAACTTTGTGTATGCTCTCACCTCGCACCTATACGGTGAACTTGGTGATCAAAAGCAGAATAGGATGCGTAGGGTTTTATTTTTTTGCTATTTTAAGAGTTTTTTTGTATTTTTAAATTAAAAAATCCGAACTCTGTGTATGCTCTCACCTCGCGCCTATATGGTGAACTTGGTGATCAAAAGCAGAATAGGATGCATAGGGTTTAATAATTTAATTCTTTTTGCTATTTTTTAAAACTAAGTTTATTTCACTTTTTTAATTAAAATTAAAAATCCGAACTTTGTGTATGCTCTCACCTCACACCTATACGGTGAACTTGGTGATCAAAAGCAAAATAGGATGTGTAGGGTTTAAAACTTTAATTATTTTTGCTTTTTTAAAAAAAAATTGTTTTTTTAAATTAAAAAATCTGAACTTTGTGTATGCTCTCACCTCGCGCCTAAACGATGAACTTGGTGATCAAAAGCAGAATAGGATATGTAGGGTGTAGTTCTATTTATTGTTATCTAAGTTTATGTTTTTATTTTTCAATGTAGGTTTGATTCTTTGAGATATAAAAACATAAATGGCATCCAGTTCAGCTTCAAAGGGAGGGCATGGGGAAGGGGAAGCAAGCCAAAGTGGGGGTGTGGATCCTAGAGCTCCTCTTTGGAGACATGTGCATATTGTGGAGAACCTTGTTGGCGGTGGCTCTCGAGTTTGGGTATGCCATCATTGCAATATACAATTCAAATCCTCTTATACCCGACTCAAAGCTCATTTAATGGGAAAACAGGAACGAAAATTAAAAAATGTTCCAAGGTTGAAGGGAAACATATTTTGGCATATATGAAAGAGCAAGAGGAGGCTGATTTGCAAGCTTCAAGAGCTAGATTTAAAATCGCTCCTTTGCAAAATAGGAGTTCAGAAAAACCACCCACCCCATCAAACCATCATTTTATTCAAGTTGAACTTGAAACTCCATTAGATAAGATAAGATAAATATATTAATGTCCAACGAATGACCACAAAAGTAGATCAATGGGACTGCAGTCCAAACAATATACAAAGTGCAAGCGGGGAAGACTCGAAACAAGTTCCCGAGAACAGAAGAAAGAATAAGAGAAGAACAAGCAAAAACCCCAAAAAACAAAACCCCCACAGACGGGGGCAATGAAACAAATGGGGGAAGGAAAGCAGAGAAGAGAATGGAGGGGACGGATAAGGAGTTCTCTACTCAAAAATAGTAGTCACATCCCTCCTAACATTCAAAGCTGACAAGAAGTAGCTATTGATGGAATGGCTACTTGAAGAGGGGGGCGAGGGCCCCCTCCCCGTAGAGATCTAAGACTAGAACGACGGCCAGGGAGGCGAGTAGATCTGGATTGCCCTCTGAGACGTGTATGCTACCGAGCCGGCTAGTGGCCACTGGGGGATCTGTGAAGGTCTAGCCGGGAACGAACTAATGTATGCCCTGTAACAAGATCAGAGTGGCTCTGTCGTTTGGTACCACCCACTGCAAGTAGAAACCGGAAAGAAAGATGTAATCTATCTCGTGGAAATGACTCTCGGAGGTGGGTGAAGAATCTGGTCCCGGAGCTCCAGAGACTCACGGATAGAGGGCAAGGCACCGCTGGTCAATATATCTGAAGAAAACTCGGGAGGGTCTGGACCCCTCTGAAGAGGCAATGAAATCGTCCCCGATCTCATGGTATATGGGGGCGCGAGAAGATGAAATGTTCCTCAATCTCAACCTCCTGAGAGCTACTGAGCTGAGCCTCGCAAAGTCTATCATCGTGTTCAATATGATGATCCGTCTCATAACACAACTGTGGGAGCCCACCCGAAATCGACCCGGGGTATGCAGAGGGCATGCATCCAATGGTGAAAGGTGTACTGGGGGCGGGTGATGAGTCCGTCACTGATCTCAAGAAAATGCTCTACATAAAAGGCCATCTTAGGACGCAAGCCGCCATGGGGGCTCACCCAAGTAGTCTGAATAAAGCACCTGTAAATATCCTCTCTGATGGACCTATTCAGCACCTGCTTGGTGGGTAGAAGGTGACAGGGAGCATTCAGGGAATAATGAAAGGGGGGAAGATGATCAATATGAATACCAACAAAATCCAACAAAGTCGAAGTATCAGAGAACCAACAACCCATATCCTGAGCAATACTCATAGAGGAACAATAAGCGAGATACGGGTACCTATTCCGCTCATCGGAGAAATCCTCAAACCTCCTGACGCGGTGGATGAAGGCCGAAATGTTAAAGACGATCTCCAGACAGAAAGGTCTGGCACCGAATTCGGCTAAAATAATCAACTGAGGAACCATTTGCTTGCATCTGATGAAGCGGCGAAGGAGGAGAGTCTGCACTCTCTTAGCTAACGCCCAATCCGTAGCTAAAAGGGAGGGCCCCAAACAATGACCCATTGAGAACAGTGGGTCGGATGAGAGAGACCATGAGAGACATCTTAGAGGAAATGTCTTGAAAGTGGTGTCGGAAACATTGTCGCTCAAGAATGGCAAGAGACCCATAACCTTTGTTCACACGCGGCTGAAGGGCATGCCTCATACTAAATCTAGGTCCTGAGAACTGGACACCCAAATAAGTATATGTATTGGTGATTTCAACCTCCTGTCCCCTGAAAAAGAAATGGAGGTGAGAAGTCTTCAACCCGTTGAAGACCATGACCTTGGTCTTACCAAGATTGACAATCAAATGCCGAAGATCACAAAATAGAGCAAGTGCGTCAAGTTGTCTCTGAAGCCCCTCAGAGAAGAGGCAAGTAAAACAATATCATCAGCGAACAAGAGAATAGAAATCAAAACATGGTGAAGAAGGCACCCATCCCCTTCCTGAATATGATCCGAAGAAAAGATTCTAATTCATCAATGTAGATACCGAAGAGAGTAGGGGACAGGGGGCAACCTTGTTTAACCCCAATGGTACTCCTGATGAAGTCCGACATCCCGAGAGGAAGAGAGCTTGTCACGAAAGAGAATTTCCAAAGGCCCATTAGAGCAAGCATTTGCAAATGAGAAAAGGGATGTTGTTGATGAGTTGGTTGCTCGATGCATTTATGCATGTGGGCTGCCCTTCAATGTGTTGCGCTCACCTTATTGGCAACAAATGGTGAGAGGTATTAATGATGCACCAAAAGGGTATAAAAGCCCTAGTTATGAGAAGGTGAGAACCACATTGTTGGCGAAAGAAGTGGCCCATGTACATACTTCTTTGCAGCCAATTAGGGACTCATGGAAGGACTCAGGGGTATCTATCATTTCAGATGGATGGAAAGATGCCCGAAATAGACCCCTAATCAACATTGTTGCAGTGTGCCCTAAAGGGGCAATGTTCTTAAGGGTTGTTGATTGTGAGGGTGAAGTGAAAGATGCTCAATTTATTGCTAATATTTTGATTGAGGCTATTGAGTCAGTGGGCCCTGCGAGAACATTGTCCAAGTCATCACGAGACAATGCCAAAAATTGTAGAGCAGCAAGGATGATTGTTGATGGGAGATATGAACACATTTTTTGGACACCTTTGGCAAAGCACACTCCTTGAATTTAATGATGAGAAGATTGACAAATACCACCATGGATAGACAGAGGCAAATGGGATTCAAATATTTGTCACAAATCATCATATGTCTCAGGCTATCTTTAGGAGGTTCTCAACATTGGAGTTGCAATTTAATTTTTATTTGCTAACTTTTTATGAAATATCAAATTATCAATTGAATTTTTTTTAAATTTATTTTTATATTTTATTAACTTGCTTTAATTTATTTTAATAGGTTGCTGAAACAAGATTTGCCTCTCACACGCTCGTCTTGAGACGACTTGTGAAGGTAAAGCAAGCCTTAAGGCTTATGGTGATTGATGATGTTTGGTCCGTGTGGAGGCAATCAAACACAGAAAGAGCCATCAAAATAAAATCAGTGATACTTGATGATATTTGGTGGGCAAAGGTTGCATACTTGCTTAGTTTTACTGAGCCTATTTTATCTATGATTAGATATGCAGACACGAGATAATGCTTGCATAGGGGAGATCTATGATGGCATTGACTCTATGCTTGAAAAAATTAGAGACATCATACAACAAAAAGAGCAGGATCCTGAAGAAAAATTCTACAGTGAAGTTAAGAACGTGATCATGAGAAGGTGGAATAAAATGACCACCCCATTGCATCTCCTAGCCTATGCCCTGAATCCCAAATTTTATAGTAGTGAAATACTTGGGCTACCTGGTAGGCAAGCACCATATAATGACCAAGAAGTTGCAAGTGGAAGTAAGGCAACATTCTAAAGGCTTTTTCCTGATCTAGATGTAGCTAGTACGATCCGCTATGAAATGGCGGTCTTTGTCTCTTCATCTAATGGTAGCATGGGTGAAATAGACGCATTAGTTGACAAGTACAAATTGACTCCATTCATGTGGTGGTATGTACATGGCCATGATGCCAAGTACCTACGACCTATTGCCATTAAAATCCTTTCACAGGTATAAAATATTAAAATGAAATCAAAAGTTTGTTTATTAATTAAAAATGTATGTTCTTACTTCTTAGTAAATTAATATTATTACTAATTGAAAATTTCTAACTTCTTTTTTGTAACAGGTGGCTAGCAATTCCTCAGCAGAACGGAATTGGAGTACATATTCCTTCATCCACTCAGCCAAACGGAACAAGTTAGCATCCAAGAAGGCCGAGGATTTAGTGTATGTGCATTCCAATTTGCGCATTCTATCACACAAGAGTGAAGCCTATGTTAGAGGTCCCAACAAACTTTGGGATATTGATCCTGAGACTAGCGACTTTGATGCTTCTGCTGCAACTCTTACCCAACTTTCACTGCTTGGTATTGATGAAGAAGAATCGGGATCTTTTGCAGAAGGGAGGGAGAGTGGAGCTAGTGGGAGTGGAAATGTCGGTGCTAGTGGTGTTCATGGAGATGATTATGACTATGAGGAAATCTAGATGATATATTCTAGAATCTAGATTATTATTATGTATATGTGAATCATTGAAATTGTAACCATGTTGAATGATGACTCTTTAGAAGTTCAAAGTTCAATGAATACAAAATATTTTGAGTGCTTTATCAATTATCTCTTTATATATATATGTGTGTGTGTGTGTGTGTGCGCGCGCGTGTGTGTGTGTGTATATGTATATGTATTGTACGGACGTTTTTGGTAACGTTTCGTATCCAAGGTTTTTGAAAATTGTCGTTTCCTCGTTTCGTACCCATACCTATTTTCGTTTCGTTTCCGTTTCCTAGCAAAGCATAGCTTGCAGGTTGTTGGCTATCCTTGGAAAACCATCCTTGTTGAGGTTGTTGATTGTCTTGAAAAACCATCCAGATCATGAGCACACATGGGAGGCAAGTTGCAAAGGAAGTGTGATTGTTTTTCTGTCATGTTCACACTAAGGGGGGGAATGTTAGGAAAATTCAGTATTCACATGGTTTGATATTACCGTATGGTAAATAATACTTACGGTTATGCTATATTGTTAGTCTAATATATTACAAACTATATTTGTAATATATTATTGTTTGTATTATGGGACAAACAACCACCTGATTCTAGGAGAGAATCATGGATTATTGACCCCTATCTATAGGACTTAGTTTCCTATATATTTGCATGTGTGAATGTAAAAGACATCCCGAATGAATCAATAGAAGAATCAATATTTTTGTGTTAAATTTTTATGCAAAGCTCTTAGAATACCATCACAACTAGAAGATATAAATGCTCTTCCGTAATGTCCCCTTTTAGGACAAGTTAGGAATTAGCATAAATCTGATCACACTCAGCTGAAAAATAATTAATATTCAAACCCCAACTGCTGCAATTTTCAAAATTCATAACTTTGGCTAGAGAAGTCCAAATGAGCTGAAATTTTGGATATTGGGCCACAAAAATATGAAGAATAATATTCTAAAATCAGATTTCGCACAGCCAACACGAAACCCTAATTTTTCCCTAAAAAGTAGGTCGCCCAGCACATTTAGGGCATCAAATCAACTCCAAAAATTATGAAATTGCTTTCTCCTTATTTCTCCTAATTTCTACAACCAAAACCAATATTAATCGACCCCAAAACTGCAGATCTGAAATAAATATTAATTTATAACCGAATAGCTTGCAGACAACTGAAATCTTCTAAAATTCATAACTTGCTCAATACTCAATGTTTTTTCATGAAGTAAAATGCAAAATGAGCTAGAAATGAAGGGCTTTCCAATGAACTATGAAACTGAATTTTCTGATCACAAAAACCCACTCAAAATTGCCCCCGAAATCTGCCTCCAAGTCGCTAGGGTTAGAATAAATGCTATAAATTAATTCTAGCTCATACAACCCTTCCAAAACACTCAAACAATCATCCCTTGATCTGAAATAATTGATTAGACACAACAACAAATAGATCTAGCATAAACAACCTCAAAACATGATAGATCTAACCCCAAACCAAGTCGATTTGCCTCTAATAAATTGCAGCAGTAATAACAATCACAAAGTACCTCAAACCCTTCACAAAAATGCAGATTTATCTTCCAAACAAATGCGCCAACACCCAAGACCAAGTCGCCAAGGCAAAAGAGCATAGATCTAACACAAATCGATTCCAAACCAACTTCAATTAATTGCAAGAGATCTTCAATGAAGAAACAAGAGAGCAAGAGTATCAAATTTGGGCATACATCCCTTCTCCACGCAGGGAGTAAATTTCAATAATTCATCAACATGCCAATAAAGGAAATGTGACCCCTCTTTTATAGAAATAAGAGGTGCAATATCCAATGATCAATCATTTAATGTTTTCTCCCTAAGACATAATTAAAATAAAAATATTTAATGACTACTACCATGTGCACTTTATTATTTTAATTAAATAATAAAGATAACTAGCCTAAGTGCACATTAACTAACTAAAGAGCCCTCCAAGGGGTTCTAAAATAGATAATAGACATCTTAGGACAAATTTCGAGCTCAATCCTCGAACCCATTGGGTTGAGGGTCTTCAAATCTTCGATGTGGAAAATGTCCCGAGAAAGGGATTACATCTTCACCGACATTCGGGCTATTCTTTGGACCTTTTCAAAAAAGAATGTCTCCTAAAAGTAAAATTACAGGAATGGGATATTAGAGAGGAAATTATGTGGAAGCAAAAATCCAGGATTCAATGGTTAAAGGAGGGAGACAAAAATTCAACTTTCTTCCATAAATCTTTGTTAGCCGAAGGGCCCATAATTATGCCACTCCCTTTCTCAAGGTGACTTTAACAAAGGTATATTCGATTCAAGGGATGAAGAAGGTGGCTCAACAGTAATTTCAACAGCTATTCACCTCTCGACCTCTAGATTTGGACTCACAACAAGTTCTGAACATAATAACTAGTAATATTTCTCAGTAGGATAATGAAAAGCTGACGCAACCTATTACGGAAGAAGAACTCCAAGGTATTGTTTTCAAAATGAAAAAGGCAAAACTCTTAGGCCGGATGGTTTCCCAATTGAGTTTTTTCGGGCCTTTTGGAATATTATTAAAGGGGACCTTTTACAAGTGGTTGAGGAAGTAAGGATCACCAAAACTATGCTTAAGGAGATAAATAAGACTTTCATTGCTCTTATTCCTAAAGCTAATGAGGTGGAGGATATCTCTAGTTTCCGACCCATAGACTTATGTAATGTCTTGTATAAAATAATTACCGAGGTTATAGCAAAAAGACTTAAACCGCTTCTTCATAAGATTATTTCTCCTGAGCAAGGTGGATTTGTTCATGGTCGCCATATTTATGATGAAATTGTGTTAGCACAGGAAATTTTGCACTCTGTGGACATTCAGAGAAATCCGTGTAATGTCCCTATCTAGAACAAACTAGGAAATAATAAAAATATGATCACATCTTCTTTGCAAATAATTAATTTTCAAACCCCAATCGCTGCGTAATTTTCAAAATTCACATCTTTGGCTAGAAAAGTCCAAATGAGCTGAAATTTTGGATATTGGACCACAAAAATATGAAGAATAATATGCAAAAACCAAATTTCGTACAGACAACACGAAACCCTAATTTTGCCCTAAAAAGTAGGTCGCCCAACACATTTAGGGCACCAAATCTACTCCAAAAATTATGAAATCACCTTCTCCTTATTTCTCCTAATTTCTACAATCACATTCAATATTAAATTGACCCCAAACTGCAGATCTGAATTTTATAACAGCAGTTAATCAATAACAATGCACCCAGGACAGCTGAAACTTGGAAAATTCATAACTTGCTCAATACTTCATCTTTTGCCGTGAAATAAAGTGCAAACTAATCTATAATTCAAGAGTTTTCCAAAGATATTAAAATCTGAATTTTTAGACCACCGAAAATCCTCCAAAACAGCCCCCAAAATCCCCAAACCAGTCGCTAGGGTTAGCATAAAACATGTAAATTATTTCCAGCTCTTAGAACCCTTCAAAAACATCCCAAAATGGCTACTCACACTCAGAAAAATAAGCCAACTCAGATCAGATTACAAATATAGCTTGTTCACCCTTAAAACATGCCAAAAGATGCTCAATTCAAGTCGCCATAATTAGAATAAAACCAACAATAACCAGCAGATCTAAAGCACCATAAAACCCTTCACAATATTCAATAACATGCAGATTTTACTCTCAATAAAATGTGCCAATACTCTAGACAAGTCGCCAAAGCTAGAAAGCATAAATCATGCACAAAGACACTTCAACACAATGAATGGAACAAGAGAGTCTTCAATGTCTTCAACAATGGCTTCCAAATGAGAGAGAGAAAAATGCAAGAACTAGGGCATACATCCCAATACTCCAAGCATGGAGTGAAATCAAATGATCATCCAACATAACCCTCTAAGGAAATGCGACCTCCCTTTTATAGAACTAAGGGGTGCAATATCCAATAAAGACCAACCTTTCCCTTTTGGAGGGAAAACATAAACTCTCATTAAAATATTTAATACTAAGACTATGTGCACTTTATTTATTTTTTAATTAAATAAATAAAAGTAACTAACCTATGTGCACATTAAACTAACTAAAGAGACTCCCACTTGTAGCGCTAGGCATGCCAAGGGGTTACAATGCAAATGAAAAATAAATATTAATAATGTCCCAAAAAAAGGGACATTACAATCCGCAATGTTTATTAGAGTGGATTTATCCAAAGCCTATAATAGAGATTGGGGTTTCCTTTGCAGAGTTGTGGCTCAATTTAGTTTTTCTATGGAATGCATTCAATGCTTAAGGCATGTTTCTTTTTTGTTTCTTTTGTTGTTTAGCTCATAGATAGAATACTAGCCAAAACTCGCAAAAAAATTGCAAAACGATTAAATCGCAGGAAAACTCGCCAGAAAAGGAAAAAAAACTCGCCGAGTTTTGGGGAATACTCGCCGAGTTAACTCGGCGAGTACTCCCAAAACTCGGCGAGTTCGTGGGTAAAACTCGCCCAATACGGTTTTCACACACAAAAACCGCTTTTTTTACACGGTTTTGGCTCTTTAAAAAGCCCTCTACTCCCTCATTGTCACTCACACAACCATTTGAGCTTGCATTGCTTGTGTTGAGTGGATTTTGAGCGAATTCGAGGAGAGAATTTGGAGATTTGCATTTGGAGGTAGGTTTTTTTTTTTAATTCTTTGAAGTTTTCTCAAATTTTGTGTATATTATTTAGGTTTTATAGATTCATATTGTGATTTTAAATACATGTAATGTAAAATCGAATGCTTGTAATTTTTTTATACTCATTTGCAGCCAAAGGTATGTATTTTTTTTTTTAACGCAAATTCATTGTAAATTAGTTAAATTTTATGTATGTGTATTGTAATTGATTTGTTTTGTAATCCTAAATACATGTAATGTTAAATCGAATGCTTGTAATTTTTTTATACTCATTTGCAAAATTAGAGGTATGTATATATATTTTTTTAACGCAAATTCATCAGTAAACTAGTTAAAGTTTATGTATGTGTATCAGAATCGATTCATTTTGTAATTCTAAATACATGTAATGTAAAATTGAATGCTTCTAATGTATTTTTTTATTTACGCAAATTTGTTATTCATGAACGTTTTGTTTTTAAAATTAAATTAAGTTTACGTTTTCTAATTTTTTAAATGTGCATTGTGTTGTAGATTAGAGCTTAACAATGGCATCGGAGCTCGGCATCGAGTTCAACATCCGAATCACTAGCAAGGACCGTTCCTCTGAATGCCCGTTCCAAAGCATGGAAGTATGTTGTACGTGGAGCTAGTGAGGGCGAAATTTATGCAATTTCTGTAACAAAAAAATGAATGGAGGCATCAATCATTTGAAATATCACCTTTCAAGTATTGTTTGCCGAGATGTTACGGTTTGCCCCAACGTGTCGGAAGAGGCAAAGCGAGAGATTAGAGCAGAGCTGGCAAAGTTAGAGGAGAAGAAACTAGAGAAGGCAAGGCTGAAGGCAGCCATAGCACAAGCTATTAGACTTGGGGCTGCAATGGAAGAGGATTTAGACGATGATGCGGCAACAATTGTGGGCTCTACTCGTGGTCCACGCATACGAAGAGGAAGAGCCGGAAGAGGCGCATCTTCATCGAGTTCAAGCAAAGGCATGTCGAGTTTTTTTGTGGCAAGAAAAACACACACTCGAGCACAACGAACAAAGATATGCATGAGGAAGTGGATAAAGCTTGTGCAAATTTTTGGTACTACAACAACCTACCGTTCAATGTGGCAAAGAGCCCATACTGGGAGTACTTGGTGACAACATTGACAGTTGCAGGGAAAGGGTACAAGGCACCCTCTCCAAAAGATTTGAGTGGGAAATTACTTGAGGGTGCAATTGCAGATGCCACTACCATGCTAGAAGAGCACAAGAAACAATGGAAAAAATTCGGATGCACCATTCTTTCAGATGGGTGGACGGATGGAAGGAACCGCACCCTTGTTAATTTTTTAGCAGCTTCAAACGGTGAGATGGTGTTTTTAAAGTCTATTGATGCCTCTAACATAATAAAAAATGCAAAGAATTTGAGTGTTATGTTAGAGATGGTTGTATTAGAGGTTGGTGTACAAAATGTTGTGCAAGTTGTCACAGACAATGCAACAACATATGTGGTGGTTGGGAGACTACTGCAGGAGAGACATCCATCACTCTTTTGGACTCCTTGTGCGGCTCATCATTGCGTTGACCTTCTTTTCGCAGGACATAAGCTAAATTGATTGGGTGAGGCCGGTTCAGAAGATGCAAGATCTATAACAAAGTATATATACAATCACCCTTGGGTTCTAAGCTTGATGAGAGAACACACAAAGAGGAAATAACTTGTTCGAGCCGGTGTCACAAGGTTTAGCAACTAACTTCGACGTTGCAAAGTATTTCTAGTTTGTTGACACCTTTCAAACAAATGTTTGTGAGTCAAACATGGCTAGACTCACAATATTCAAAGAAAACTCGACGAAGAGAGGGTTAAAGATAGTTTTTTATGATATCTTTCGCAAAGAGAGCTATAGAGATCATCAAGGTAATTTCAAACTTCGATTTATATTTCATTCCTTTATTTTAATTTGTTAAATTATAAATATATTGTTCTACTTTTCACTTTTTTATTTCATTTCTAATATGTATTGTAAGTTTGCAATCTTACATTTTAATTTGTGTGTAGGTGTCAGAGCCGTTGGTGAGAATTTTGCGTTTGGTTGATGGGGAGCAAAACCCCATGGGGTTTATATATGAGGCCATGGATAGGGCCAAAGAGTCTATCCAAAACTATTACAGGGGGATATCGTCAGATATGGTCCCTTTTGGGAGATTATTGATCGGAGGTGGAACAATCAACTCCACCAACCTATTCATGCAAGGGGGTACTACCTCAACCCCAAGTATTTCTACTCCGACAGCTTCACAGATGTGAACGGAGAGGTTATGGAGGGCCTTTCAACATGTATTGAGAGGATGATACCGGATGTTGAGACGAGGGACCTCGTCATTTTAGAGCTGCAGAGTTACAAACATGCTAGGGGGAGACTCTTTTCTTCGGTGCTAGCTATTCGAGGGAGATCCACACAGTCACCAGGTAATAAAAATTAGAATGTTTACCAAGTTACTTATTAGTTACAGATTTGATTTTATTAATTAATTATAAATTTTTGATTATCTTGTTTGTAGGTTCTTGGTGGGAGGATTGGGGAGGGAATACCCCAAATCTTCAAAAGTTAGCCCTCATAATTCTATCTCAACCTTGTAGCACTTCTGGATGTAAACGCAATTAGAGTTTGTTTGAGGCCATTCACACGAAGAAGCGCAACAAGTTGACTCAAAAAAGGCTAAACGACTTGGTTTTTGTGCAATACAATCTTCGGCTTCGCACAAAAAAAGTTGAGGCCACATCAGACGAGCTCATTGATTTGGATGAGATAGATCCATACAGTGAGTGGACTGGGCAAGAAGAGGAAACCCTACGTTCACAGCGGACGAGATTGTTTCTTTTGAGAGGGAGGTTATGGAGGGAGAAGCCCTAGCGGGACTCCGAGGCGATATTGGATTGGATGACATATTTGGAGGTGATCTCCAACATGCAGCAGAGGAGCCACCAGCATCACCATCTAGTTCCATGATCGAGCCAAATTCGCAGCCTTCTAGGAGGAGCGTGGAGATGCAGCCGAGTGTGGGGACTAGTAGAGGCACTAGACCCTCTCCCCAATTTTTCTCTAGATTGGGGAAGAGGAAAATGTAATTTATTGTATATTGTAACTTGCATAGATATGAAATTTATGGTGATATTTTTCAATGTCAATCATCATAAATTCATATTACTTATCAGTCGGTCATCATATTCGCATGATGATGCGATTTTGTATTGTATTTGTATTCAAATCTAATAGAAAACACTTCTCCAACATTTTATGGGCTCATTTGATACATTTTGTAGTTGTGTTGCTTAAAATTTATGTTTTTTAAAGAAATTTGAGTATTTTTAAGTTGCTTAGTATTCCGAATATTGTCGAGTTTTGCCAAGTTTTTTTTTGGGGTCTCTGCTAAGTATTTGGATTTGGCGAGTATTCCTACTATGGTTTAGCTAATGGTTCTCCTTCCGAGAGCTTCCAAATGTATTCGGCAAGGAGATCCCTTATCACCTTTCTTATTCATTATTTTGGCGGAATGCATGGGTAGACTTGTAAAGAAAGCTTTCCACGAAAAAAAAATCATGGGATTCAACTGGCTAAAAACACTCCTTTGATATCTTGCCTCCAATTTGTTGATGATTCTACAATGCTTGGAAGAGCTATCTCTTTGGAAGCTAAACAAATCCATAAAGTTCTTCATACCTTTTCACTAGCCACTGGTCAGCTGATCAATCAAGGAAAATCCAGCATTTTCTTCTTTCATTGTCCTAGACAACAAGAAGAGCAAATTCGAACGCCTTCCATTTTAAGAAGAGAGTGTTTCCTTTACAATATTTGGGTGTTCCTTTAGCATCTACGAAGTTAAAGGATTGGTATTGGTTAATCAACAAGTTTGAATTAAAATTACAAAAATGGACTAACAAATGGCTATCTTCAGGAGATAAGATGACACTAATAAAATTTGTCCTTCAAGCTATGCCGATATATGTTGCCTTTGTGTTAAACATTCCTTGAACTACCTTGAAACAAGTGGATTCTATTTGCTAGAAGTTCTTATGGAGCGGACTTCAAGATAAGAAAAAATGGTCATTAGTTAAATGGGAAACTCTCTGCCGGCCAAAAAAGGAAGGTGGTTTGGGATTTAGATCTTCCCTAAGCAGAATAAAGCCTTAGCTGCTAAACTATATTGGAGGTTGCTTGTTTATCCTAATGATCTTTGGGCTGCCACTTTCAGAGCAAACTACATCAAAAATAATCCCCAAAGAAAATTATTCGATCATCCCTTCCTACTAAGGGTTCTCCGACCTTGATGGTTATCAGAATGGGAGAGGAAATTATTAAAAGGCAGCTCTTTTGGATAGTTAATAATGGGCAATTAGCAAATTTTGGACTGATTCATGGGATGGACAGACCCCTCTTATCTTCCAATATCCTCAGTTCAACCCTATTATGAAGCAAATGCAGGATATTGGTTGGGTTAAGGTAGCCCACTATGGTAAACCATCTATCCACCCCTTGAGGGAATGAAAAAGAGTGGATTGAGCAAGTTCAGTTTTCATCCCCTTCAGCTTGACTGTCTTTAGGCTCAATTTAATCTTCACAAACTCAAATCAATGGTTGATTAGGCCTCATCATGTGAGAGAACTCATATTTAAAACTTTGCTCCTCTTAGAGGATTGCCTCATTGTGCCTCATTGAGCATCGACATAGTTGGTATTAAAAGACTAATTTGTCACTTCAATTCATTGCTGTCTCTATCGATTGGCTTCCTCCTTTGAGATACTTACAGAATGCCCCTCCTCAACTTCCTACCACTAAGGATATAATCAATAAATCTATTCATGAGGACGTCTACCAATAGTAAACCAAG
Organism: Taxus wallichiana var. yunnanensis; assembly: GCA_018340775.1. Lineage (NCBI taxonomy): Eukaryota > Viridiplantae > Streptophyta > Pinopsida > Cupressales > Taxaceae > Taxus > Taxus wallichiana. The sequence continues at coordinate 835,593,215 of CM031238.1, forward strand.
GTCGCCTACACCTCTCCGCTACAACCTCTAAATGTTAGGCAATCCTTCTACACTAGCCATTTCTTACAAATTGTTGATGGCATCGTCATCCAGCCTACCTACCTCCAACATCATGGATTGTGTGGTTTGAGCCTTGAGGGTCCATCTTGGTCAATTAAGAGTTTGTTCCCATTAGCTACAAGTTAATACACGCACCATATCCCTTGCGGTGACAAGATTTGCTAACTTTATTCTCCATAGGATGTGGAAAATGACGAACATTTTAATTTCAGATGTCACATTTTATTTAAGGACAGTATCCTTGCTTATATAGAGATTCTGGAGGTTATCTTTTCGCTTTCTTCTGTTATCTTGACCAACTATGTCTAGCTCCTTACCTCCCAGAGGTTGTCATTCTTAGACATCGTGATCCATGCTAGCCTTTCACCCTGGCATGCAGCCACACAATTCTTCTCACTCCTCTTGTAAAACTTGAGCTCCTCACCTTTGCGGCAAGCATACAGACTCACAGCATTTGGCGCACATATTTGTTGCGTATCGGGCAGCTGTCACTTGTCTTACATCTTGCAAAGACTTAGTGCCATTCACTATGTGTCGCTATACCTTGGTGCACTGCTCTGCACAGTCTCAACTCTCAACTATGCTGCACAGCTGCTTCGCAGTCCTCACAGCTTCTACAGCCGTGCACTAGCACCATGAAACACTTGCTGCTTCTGCTATCTTCCATCCTTTGCCGCAAAGCACTCACAACTTCTGTAGTCTTGTGCCAAGTTCCTGAACAGTATCCTCAACTCCTGCAATGCTCCGCAGTAGTCACAGATTCTGCAACAACACACACCTCCATGCATTACTCACAACATCTCACATCATCACATCACACGTTGCAGCCTCAACACACCTGCAACCATTTTCATTTGTCACTACCTCCTTTGTAACTGTACATAGTATAAATATATATTTGTTCAACGCTTAGAGTAATGAACATTCAGATATTCACTCTAAAGCCAGATGGTAAGAATACTTGCACACTCAGAATATCATGTAATTTCCACACTACTCTATATTCAAACAAGTCTATGCAATCAGCTAGGAAGCAATCTCATTCTGGTCACAAGACCTTGCTTTCTTAGACATATTGAATCATTGTAAGTTTCTACAATCCCTATTCTTCTATTAACTAGAAGTTGTATTTTTGCATATAACTCTTCCACATTTGAAGGTGTTGATAGATTAGATTTCTTAATCTCTTTTGCGCATTATACAATATATTATTTGTCTCCAAGTGTGTCACTGTCCACCACACAAGTGGTTCCGGGCACCCCTGTGCGGATCACGTCAAGCATTTCAAGGGGTCTCTAAGGCTACAAGGTTGACCACTTGTTATTTCAAACCTATTACCAGTGTTGCGAGCATTAAGTGTCGATTCAATGCAATTGGTTTGTGGGGAAACGTTACCAAATTTGTGCTGAAACATCCACCTCTGCAAGCTGTTCATACCACTTGTTATAGATCTACCTCTACTCAACATCGAGCACTCTCTAGTTCCCTTTGTCCACAGCCCAAGCCATGAGATTAGGGATGTATAACTTGTTTCCTCCCTGTCACTGGAGATCAGCTGGCCTCACATGTTAGAAGAGGCAATAGAGTAAGCTTATTGCTCCCTCCCAAAGCTGGGGATTTCCCTATAAGCATTATCAGGTTGTGCTCAGCCCATTCACAATGATAGATGATTAAGTTACTAGTTCTTCTGCTCCACAAATGTTGCCACGCCCTCTGCTCAGGGGTTCGATGTTGATGTTTGATAGCCTGGATTTCCAGAACAGGCATTCAACCTACACTTCCATCAACTCTTGGTAATCTTGACTAATGTAACCCTTTTAGGTTTACGTAATTGCTTTGTCTTTTGGTCGGTTTTGTTCTTAAGGTTTTCTCTACCCTGAATCTTTGCTATTGTAACTTGGTGTATTTTCGAGTCCAATTGGCCTTATTTGGCCACAGGTGTACAATAATATAACTTCTCAGTAGATACATTAGCAATGAAGTTTCACTTGCATATCCTATAAGACTCTCTGGCCTGAAACCATTGATCTTTTATTTAGGTTTGTGCTGTTTTATGTTTTGGATAACTATGCATTCCATGATATAGTGTATTATGTCAAGCTGGTAATGTATTTAATGATATTTTGATGAATAGTTGTTTGAGGAGTTTCATAAAATCTTCCTAGCTGGCATATATATCTTTTGTATTGACTATCGTGGAATCTATTAAATGTCTCAAAATTTTGAATATAAATACATATAGAGATTTTTCTATTTTGAATTTTGCCATAATTTTTAATTTCAAGCCTTTCTGAGTCTTAACAAATCACAGTCTACGCATGAAAGTTTCACGTTCATTTCAAGCTTGAAGACTAATTTTGGTTCTTCCTTGCTTACTGGTTTCATATATTACTAACTATTCTTACATTTTACATCTGTACGCAAGTTCAATCAGATTTAGCTATGGCGTCTTATATATGTATATATATATATGACTTATCTCAAAACTGAGTAATAAAAACCAATGTCTCCCTCCTCATCCCATTTCAGTCACCTGTGGTGGCCCAGCAAAATTCCTCTACAATGCCTTCAAATTTACCACTTGAATCAACCTACAACTGCTAGCTTCATTAATATTCATTAAATGGAAAAAGAATGGACAATCTGTTTCCAGCCTAAATTCTAGTGTTCAGGGAAACATGAATGAATCTCTCTTACATTAATGTCTGTATCCTTACGCTCAGTGCGATATTGACTGGTAAACTGACAATCATCATTCAAGAGTCTGTTGAAAAACTGCAATGTTGTACAGGGAACTCATCCTGTCACAAATACCAAAAACATAAACATTAAGTCAAATTCATTTTTGCATGAGATAAATAGAAATCATATCCAACAAAACAAAAAACCATCACTAAATCACCTTTTTATATCAACCAAAACATCATCTTTAATGAAAGGCAGGAATGTCTTAGAAGTGTCACTTAGAGCAACATCACCATTTGAAACTTTCGTCAACTCCCCACGTTTGTCAGTAGCCCTAACTGCGCTGCTATGTGCGCGTAAAGCAGACTGTTCTTCTTCCTGTGATTTATCACCAAATGGTAAGAAGCTGTTATTCACAATGCCAAAGCCCTATACTTGACTTGCAGGAAAACTTGCAATTTCTCCAAACTACCAGAAGAGGACTTATGACTGCAGATAATATTTATATTTTGTATTTATGCATTTTCCTGTGGCAAAAAATAATTTGTAATATCCCCTTTCCAGTCGAAGACCCTTAGCCCATTTTGTCTTCCCGACAGCTAAGGAATAAACAAAAAGGGAGACTTAAGTTATGATAATTTATTATAAAGTGCAAATAGAAAAAGAAAATTATTATAAAAAGCACTTAAAATAAAATATTATAAACTTAAAATAAAAATAGAAAAGGAAAAGTTACTTTATATTTTATTTTCCCTAGAGGAGAAATTCGACCCATGTAGAGATGGGATAAAGCAAGAGAAAATATTAAATGAAAGCAAGGGAAAATATTAAATAAAGTGGAAAACATTAAATGAGGCAAGTGAGCTGATTGGTTGTTGGAGGTGGCCATTTGGCCCATATTCTCTATATAAGCAAATCGACTTGCTTAAGGAGGAGATCACTTGTTTATTCTCTCATTCCAGATTTGTATGTTGAGCATTTTAGCTTGCATCTTCAATCTTCTAAGGATGAAAACCCTTAGAGATTTACTCTAGAGAAGGACAAAAACCCTTCCTCTAGTTTGTGAGGATTCTCCACCTTGGGGTTTCCATTGTGCATAAAGAGTTAGCTGATTTTCCAGTGGTTTTCCAATTGTATTGAAGGCTGTAATTGCAGATCTACACAAGGGTTTCGAAGGAAAAGTATTGTTGTTGAGTCTTCCCTTCATTTCCAACCATTTCTATATGGAGCGACCTACCTAAGGAGCTGGTTGTGGGGTTTCAGAGCTGTTTAGGATCAGATTTTGATCGCTGCTCATATTCCTGATTTTTATAAATCAGATCTGCTATTTTTCAAAAAATTTGGTGTTGAAGAAGTGTTATTTTCAACTGTGTCTAAGGGCAGTGTCTGCAGATTTATATAAAATTATTTCAGCCTGTTTTGAAGTCCAAATCTGGTAATTTCTTCATGATTTCACCTTTACAAATATTGCTGATTTGTTTCCATTAAAGATTCAGTGGTTTTGCCTTTCATTTTGTGGGTTTTCATCTCCTATGCAAGTCGCCATTTATAGATAAAATTCAGATCTGCATTGAAATATTTTATAAATTATTTAGAACTTGTTCTTTGGATTGGGGTTTTGCCTAAAATCCATTTGGGGGTGAAAAGTGTCCATTTGGGGACATTACATAATCTGCTCAGCTAAGTTACAAGAAAAAGATCTCTGTGTGTGTATGGATACATGGCCTAAGGATCCCCTTGGCCAGTTGAGGGTATGTTGTCACCAATTACAAGTTTACATAAATCGCCATATTTGGTAGGGAGATAGGATTTGTCACCTTACCTTTCTCTAGGGTGAGAAGAGGAGCATTTTATTTTTAGTTGACCTGCCTCTATGGGATTTGAAAAATATCACTATTTGTATAGAGACTTAGGCAGGTCCTTTTTTACTATTTTCTATGTTATGCACATGAGAGGTGTTTGGTCCTTTTATTTCGAGCGGTATCTTTAAGGCAACGTGTTTTTCAAGCGACTCCTAGGACTATTAGATTAATAACTTTGTTCTTTCAGACGATTTTTGTTATTGAAGGTGTCGAGTTTTTGTTGACAGCATCAGTCATTAGCGCAAATGCTTACAGATCCGTGAGAGATCATCCACCTTTAGGAAGCAGTATTTTCAGACACTAATTTCTTCATAAAAATTCAGGGCTATGAGACTGATTACTTCCTTAATGTTTAAGTAATCAATATCAATGAGTTAACTGGCGCACATAAACTAATGTGTCCTCTCTAAAATTTGAAGTTATAATATTTTTGTTGAACTGAAGAATACCAAGTGTTTATTGTAGATTAGTTCGAATTAGAGTAAGAGTATATTCAGCGTCCTTTCTTGATTCTTAAATATCTCATAGTTTGTCTGCTTCCATGATATTAAACATTCAAACTATAAACGCATGATTAAGAGAAATTTGAGGGAATGGTTGTTAGTAAAACCAGCTATAGACCTTTTCCCATATTTTTTCTCTTGTCATACATGCTACAAATTAGTGTTGGGCACTTCCTTCAGCCTAGTTATAAAAATTTTAACAGGATAACCCTTGCGATCCTTTGTTTGAATGAGATTAGCTTGGGTTAGAATTTTATTTTTAGTGCTAGCTAGAATGCGGCAAGACCTTTGGCCCTGTTTTTACCATGTGTATTGGTGTGGTTGGGTTATAAGCATTTCATAAAAACTGTAACTCTCCTTTTCCTGTGATCTTGACTGAATGACGTTGGCCTTGTGAATTGAATGGATGAGTCATTTCTGCAATTCAGCCTTGAAGGGTTAGGCTGCTTATTTCTTCTTTCACACTTTTTCAGTATCCTATATCTCCAATAATCATTTTATAAGTTTTATGAATCCTAATATCAACATAAACCCGTTTGTTTAGTCGAGCAACGAGAAGCGGTCAACTTCATTACGAATAATTCACCCAATAGGTTTCACAACCAACTAGAGAGGAATTGAGAGGAAAATTCCAATAATCATTTTTTGAGTTTTGTGAGGTGAATATCAACATAAACTTGTTTGTTTGGTTGAACAAAGTAGAAGCGGTCAAATTCATTACGAATAATGCACCCGATAGGTTTAGCAACTGAGTACAGAGGAATTGAGAGGCCAAGAAGATCAATTCAAATGAGGACCTTGAAGGACACTTGCTCAATGACTTTAAAGTCCCGAGTCCAAGGAGAAAGTACCGTGAGAGTATTTCTCATGAAACAACAGCTTGACTTGGCAAGTAGGGCTTGCACTTGCAAGGACTCTTTGAAAGAAAAAAAAAAATCCTTGGAGGGGTTTCGAACTCCAAAGACCTAAATCCCATTGGGACCCCAATGGTGTTTGATTCAGTGAGGAGATAGTCCTCCGAAGGGATGCACAACCAACACAATAAGTGGTAAGACAGCTATTTTCATACCATCAAACTGGCTCAACAGAAACAACATAAAAAAAGAATCAAATTGAGAAAGAATTATCGACTTGTTATCTTGTCATATACTTTTGAACTTCCACACTCACTTGGGTGTGTAATGTCCCTTTTTGGGGATCTACCTGAAATAGCCCAAGGCTGAGCACGAAGGACTGAAATCAGATTTAGGGCAGGTTGTAGATGACTGACAATGACTGTGAAAGCCCTCAAGAGCTGCCAACAATTTTCCTCCTAGGGTAGCGACCCCTTAGGAAGATTCAAGCACACTTTTCTATGCATGAAATTCACTCAAACCCTTGGAAAATATGCTCAGAAATTATAAGAAAATACCAGCAATCATTAGACGCAAGAAAACTGATTTTTGGAGGCTCACAAGTGCTAATTTGAATTTACCATGAAACCCTTCCACTGCAGCAATTAAATAATAATTCCAGAATTGAAATAACACTTATATGCACCCAAATAATCGATAAAATGATAGATTTCACCTTTAGAAATTATGGAGAATCCAACCATGCAATTAGATCACACAAAGGCCAGCAATATCCTCCAAAACACTCTCCCAAGCAAGTCGCCTAGGGAAGAATTTAATTATATGCAGCAAGAGAGAGATTACACAAAAGATAGTGTGGGGTTTCGTCCACACAAGATTCTCCTCAAGGGGTTTCGTCCTTGAGAGAGCCCTCAATCAAGGGTTTTCGTCCTTGAGAGAGATAGAGAGATGCTTTACAAGCAATCCACTCCAACCAAAATTATCAAATCCAACATGATCCCTCAAAGTCCCAAGCGACCTCCTTTTATAGATGATAAGGGGTGCTAACATTCAAAAAGAAGGGACCGACCTCAATTTGGAGGGAAAAGAAAATTATAATACTCTAATTTGTATTTGGAGCCTACATGCTCAAATACTTTATTTTCTAATTAATTAAATTCACTATTGGAGCGCTAGGCTTCCCAATAGCAATACATGGCGAAAATAAAAGCAACTACTAAAATAACATTAAAATATCATCAATGTCTTCCCCTTGCTTCCTTCCTTAGACCCACAAGGAGAAGAATGGGTTAAGGTCTTCAACAAAAATTAGCCTCCAAAAAGGGACATGACAGGGTGCCATTCCCACTACCTTCTGCAAAAAAAGATGCAACTAGTTAAATGAGGGTCATACTTATAGGGCTTAAACCACTGCAAGGGCGGTAACGATTCTGAATTTAATGTGAGCGTGTTTTTCGGCACTGGTAGTATGTAAAGGAATAAGGCATGAAAAGCCAAAAGAAGATCCGACAAGCCAAAAACCCTAATAAAGCAAGTTTCTCAAGTTTCGATCGCAATATATTTTCCACCCGTGATGATTTTTCTTTAACAAATGGATGTTCATGTAGATATCATGAGGTTAGATGGATGACGCATGTTAAGGAACATGGCGACCTCTAAGCAAGAGTGAAGCCCGACTTATATAGAAGTATGATACCAATTGTTGTAATGGTGTTGATTATGGAGAAGATCAATCAAAAGCAAAGTATGACCCTAACCAATTTTGTAGTAGAAATGATTCTAGGCGGACCAATCAAAATAGTGCAATTGTGATATCTATGTTCTTGATCTCGTTAGGAATCTTGATACAAGGTTTTTTTTTACAATACTCGGATTTTTACATAAAACAAATTTTATTTGTTTTTTTGTGTGCACATGAGATTGAAGTTGAATATTCATTCTCATCTTTTCTCTCATGTCTTTTCAAAGTGGAATGAAGATTGTGAAGAGATTTTCTCTTCGAATTCCACACTTTCCTTCCTTTGTTGAGAAAATTGTATAAGTATGGGCAACAGTCTATGGACACCCAACACAAGCTTTGTAATCCTTCTTTGTTGAGATAAATAAAATCGCTCCATCCCGAATAGTACTTGGGAGACCTCTATTTTGAACATGATCTCAAAGTAATTACTCACGCTTCTTGATGGTGGATTTTTTTGTTTGCCCTTGAAGAGCTTCCTTCACCATTCGGATGTTGCGATGCAGTTCGGATTGTGCCATAGCATAATATTAGCCAATCTCTCTTACCCTTGGCAAATCTCGCACCATAAAAAAATTATGTCCGCCATTTTATCTTCTCCTTCTAAATCACAAACTTATAAAATCAAATGCTCTGCGACCACTGTAATGTCCCTTTTGGGCTCAAATCTAAAAGATACGAAATTTGTAGAAAACCCCGTGATAGAAAACTGAAATAAATTTTCAAACCCTAACAGCGACTGATTTTTATTAATTTATGGCAGCTCACATACACAAAACAACTGGAAATAAACATAGAAACCCTTCAAAATATTTTATTCATGAGCTGGAACAATTATAAGACGAGCCCACCAAAAAAAAAAATTTGTATTTTTGACCAGCTGGAATAAATGAATGACAACAAATACACTTCACAAATATGGCTGGAAATGATGATTCCAAAGCCCAAATACAAGTCCGGAAAGTGCAATCAGCCTCTAAAAATATGAGGAACCCAATTACCGATAGAAAGTGAGTTGTCATGCCCTAGAAGCCAACAAACTTTACCCCAAGAGGGGTCGCCACCCTAGGAGAGGGTTTGAAAACTCCTAAAAATGCCATAGCACCCCTTCATTACAAAAACCCTCGTTGAAATCAATGAATCAATTTTTTGAAGCCCAATGGAAACCCCTGAATGGACAATCCTCAAGGATTTAAGGGTTTTTCGTCTTTCAATTAGGCAACAAGCAGGTTGTTGTCCTCACTCACAGCCCCCACAAGAGGGTTTCCATCCCCAGTGGCAGCCCAAAACCTCATGAAAATTATGATAAGGAATAGATGGTCCTCATTCAAGCCAAGCAACCTCCTTTTATACACAAATGATAGCACAAACCTCGAGAACAATCCCGAAAAGGGGTCACCCCACTCAAAGAATTAATTGATTCAATTATTGTCTTTTCCTTCAATTTCTTTCTTCACCTTGGGTCGACCAATTTGACATTTAAAATAAATTAATGTTTTAAAACTTTTCTCCTTTTTATGTTTTCACTTTTTTCCATAAAGTCCCTTCTTTTTCATCCTTTTTAGCCGACATATAATAAGGAATAGGTTAAATACTTTAAGTATTTGAAAATACCTTTTATTTTAATGATATTATTAAGTTGCTCAAGATTTGGAAATGACCGGCCCAACTTAAGACACTACTAAAGATTTTATTTTAGAAAAGGGGCATTACAATAAGGCAAACCGGTCAAGGTTAGGTTCTTAGGGAGCACCACATAGTCCGTAAACACTCCATGAGAGAGTTGTAAGCTCATAGTGAGTAGCTACTTGTACATGTCACAAAGACTTTTGAAATAAATAAGAAATTTGCAACTTATTGTGCAGTCCGTTGTGTAGCTTTGTAGCAGGGGAGTCCCCCTGCACCATAATGGTAAGAAGTTATTTTTGGACTCATTAATAAAATACTTGAAAAACTTGTTTTTTGGTTTGTATTCATACAAGTGAAACTCAAATTAAGTAACACCTAAGGAGCACCTTGAAAATTATGTTGTGGTTTCATTTGTTGAGAGAAACAAGCAGGGAACTAGCTCCACTTGTATGAGCAAGTAAAGGAAACATTTTGCTCATCAAGAGCGAGTATGGACTATTACATCGAAGGTTGTATCACTTCAAGTTATTTTCATATTTTCATGTTGATATGGAAGTTTTGTAGGTCCTTGCCACTTCTTGTAGCATGCATAAGAGCATCACAATGATTGCAATATGAATTTAATTTAATTTAGATATTAACGTCCACAAAAGGCCAAGAATGGCCTATGGGACAGAAAAGGAAGTACAAGGACCAATACATAAAGGGAGTGCCAAAAGCATCTCCAAAAAAAAACAACAAATCAACTACCAAAAGGTCTACGTTGCCAGGATATGGATACGAGTATCCGTTTGGATACGGATACGATACGCGGATACATCAATTTTAAAACCCTCGGATACGATACGTCTTGGATACGTCGTGTATATATATATATATATATATATATATATATATATATATATATGTACATCTACTCATTTTACTCATTTTTAGTCCATAAAAAACTGAAATAGTAATACAAAACTTGAATCAATGTTCAAAACATTCAATATACTTAAGACTTTGCATTTTTATTGATCATGTGGCTGCCATACATATGATATACGAATATCATGTTAACATGAATACAAACAAAACTTGAAATTTGAAAAATATACTAGTAACTAGATCCATGTTCAAATTTTCAAAACATACAACATACTTAAGATTTTACATTTCATTATTCATGTGGCTGCCATACATATGATATAGGAATACAAACAAATCTAGAATACTGGATACGCCCCTGATACAAACAAATCTAGGAAGTCAAACATTAAAAAAAAATGAAATAGAACTAAAAAAAAATGTATTTAACACTGGATACGCCCCTGATACGTACGGGGTACATGGCAGTGCGTGACGGATACGCATGGTGTATCCGTCACACATCGGCGTATTCCCGCATTTATTGGGGTGTATCAGGGAGTATTCAGATCGGATACGTATCCAGCAGGATTCGGGGGTTTCAAGTATCCGTGCAACGTAGCGAGAAGGTTGAAAATCGGAAACCAATAGAATGTACATTGTCTAATGATCTGGACCAACTAGTTTGCATATGAAATCTCTTAAGATTCTGAAATCAATTATTTGGAAGTAAGAACTGATATGCCTATAATTATTTGTATTTGAGGACTTCAATTTGAGTGTTCTTTGTCAGAGTTGAAGTGTCTCATGAATAAACAAAGATAAACATTTCTAGTCTTCATATCGAATGAGGCTCCTTAAAGATCCATTGGAATCTTTGAAAAGACAATGGTATATTCCACGAATTTCATAGTAGATGGGACATTTGAATATAAAATGCTCTTCACTTTCAAGCTCTAGAAAACACAACTAACATATACGCTCATGTTGTGGAAGGCTATGATCGATTCCATCCTTTAGAAGCGGGTGAGAGCAAATGTGAAACAGAGCTAAAGGGATCCTCATGCATGAAGGCGACTTCTTCATGTATTCACAAATTTTGTTTCAATCTTCTTAGAAGCAGGAATAAAATTGAAAATAGTGAAGATCTTTTGGTTTCAAAGGCTCTTTTGGAGAAAACCAAAGACTAGGTGAGTTCTTCTTGTATACCCCTATTAACCTCATGTTTAGTGAGTTGAGGAGCATTAATAGAAAACCCAAGAGGAGGAAGTCTTTCTATATCAATATTCAGCTTCTGAAGGAGAGTCATAACTCTTGCATACCAACAAGATTTGCATCCTTTTTGACAAGTTGCATAGAAGATTGGAGTGCCAAATATGGATACCTATTCTAACCAAAAAAGAATCTACCATGCATCGAAGCCTATGCAACATAGTGATAACATTGAAAATCAAAGTGATAAAGAGTGGACATACCCCAAACTCTGCAAGAATAATTGAGTGAGGAACCGTTCTTTTGGCTCGAATATTCTTCGATAACATGGAAATGAAAACTCTTTCCATACGGTTGAAATCATTTTGTCTCAAATATGGACCCCAAACATCACATCCATATAATAGTGTTGGTGTAACCAATGTATGAAAAAGTCAAATCTTTATCTGAATATCTTGAAATTGGAGCTGAAAAAATTGTCTTTCCAAGGTTGTCAAAGTTGCATACCCTTTGCTCAGTCTTGCTTCTATTGCTGGAACAAAGCTAAAAGGTGGTCCAGAGAAAACCACACCCAAGTAGGTGTAAGAGTACACCACCTCAACATGTTTTCCTTTGTACATCAAATTCATTGTAGATGCTACTTTCTTGGTTGTATTGAATGCCATGATTTTTGTCTTTGCAAGATTTACTTCAAGGCCTTTCTTATCACAAAAATTGCTCAATGCATCAAGCTGATTTTGAAGTCTTGTAATTGAGTGTGAAAGCAAAATAATGTCATTTGCAAACAATAAAATAGCAATGTAGATCCCAAAGAGGCTACAACCATTCATGTTACCTGAGGCTGTGGAGATAAGATCCTCTAATTCATCAATATAGAGCCCAAAAAGTGTAGGCAAGTTTGACAACCTTGTTTCACACCTATGGAACTATGGATGTTATTAGTAATGCCCATTTTGGTATGAATATGCCCAAAACCTTTCTCATACAAAGTCATGACAAGAGAAATTACCATGTCAGGAAGACCCAACTCTTTAAGCCTCTAGATCAAAAGATGCCATCTACAAACAATAAAATAGAAATGTAGATCCCAAAGAGGCTACAACCATTCATGTTACCTGAGGTTGTGGAGATAAGATCCTCTAATTCATCAATATAGAGCCCAAAAAGTGTAGGCGAGAGTGGACAACCTTGTTTCACACCTATGGTACTATGGATGTTATTAGTAGTGCCCATTTTGGTATGAATATGCCCAAAAATTTTCTCATACAAAGTCATGACAAGAGAAATTACCATGTCAGGAAGACCCAACTCTTCAAGCCTCTGGATCAAAAGATGCCTTGGTACTGTATCAAATGCCTTTCGAAAGTCTACAAAACAACAATATACCTTCTACTTGTTAGCCTTTTCTTCCTCTATAATGGCAACCAAAGTGAAAATGTGATCATTTGTTCGGTGATTCCTTCTAAATCCTGCTTGACCTTTTGCTCTAATCTGTTTTTTCTCTGCCCATTGTGAGATATAATCATCAAGTATTGTAGAAAAAAGCTTAGCCAAAGTATGCCCAATCATGATGGTACAATAGTTCTCAAGTTTAAGAGAATCTCCAGATTTGAAGATGGGGTGTATAATATGTGATGTCCAAGTGGGGGAAGACCATGAGGAACAATAAAATTAAAAAGATTAGAGATATGGACAGCAAGAACAACTTGGCTATGATGGAAGAATTCAGCTTTTAAATTTTCCACATCTTGGGCTTTATTGGACTTGAGTTTATAGATGGCTTTAAGGACCATCTTGTCGGTGAAGAAATGACAGTTAGGTGGTCTAGGATTCAAATGGATGGGGGCTGATTGGGAGCATCATAGAGAGAGGTAGCATATGTAGACCATGTATGCATGCCTATGTAAAATGATGATTGTGGTCCACATAGTAGATGTAGCAAGAATGCAGCACGCATTTTCGATTGTTGCATGCACATGACACGTGGTTTAAGCAGGTTGTCCAAAACTGAATTTCACATGACAGCAGTTCCATTAAGCACATTGAGGAGAATCTACAAGCATGCTCATGAGTCCAAGAGTTTATTCAATGGTGGAACAAAAGTTCCATGACATTTGGTTATTAATAGGAAGATGGGAAGAGCCCTCATGGAGTAGCACACCACAATGAAGGTGCTAAATAAGGGAGTGTATAGTTTATCATACTCATCACCTTCATTTAAGGCATTCGCATGTGCTGTTAATGCAAAGCTTGAGCTAGATGACACAACATAAGACTGCTATGAAGCTAGGTTTATGATTTCAGATATTCACAAAATCATCAGCCAACACCACCATTAACAACTCCATGAATTAAGCTAAGTTACCAAAGAGTGCAAAAACAAGCCAAGACAGCAGAGAGTGCAAATCTAGATTACCTGCTCGGGTAAGATTCAAGTTCAGATTTGAAGAACCAGATTCGCCGGTACAGCAAAAAATAATAAAAACAATTTTAAAATATAAGAATTCTAGCCTAATAAATAGGAAATTAGTGGCACTAACCATATAATATACGTTTATAAATTAAAATAACCAAAAATACTAACTGAATGCAGAATGTTAAATTTTATTTTCTATATATACATTACTATGTATTAACTACATATTGATATAACTAAATTACATGAAATACTAACAAATTAAATACTAACTACATATTAAACATTAAGTACATAATATTTCATATTAACCAAACGTTAATGTAATGTCCCCTTTTCCACGCTAGTCACTATGAAGGCCTTGGGCCCATTCCACCTTCCATGGGCTTCAAGGAAGGAAAGCAAGGGAGGTGAACATTGCCATAATTGTAAGTGATTGTATTTTCCTTATTTATTTGATTACTAATTATGGCTTGGAGTGATTCGATTAGGTGATAGGTGAATGACAAAGCAAAAAGGAACTTCTATCTTCTCCTTCATTAAGGTCGGTCTTCTTGAGAGCCACAATGGAGATAAAGAATACTCTTTCCCTCTTTATGAGGTCGGTCTTCTTAAGTGAAAACTAAAAAGTATACTTTCCCTTCATTAAGAGATCAGCCATGACAATCGGTCTTCTACTTCATCCTTGGGACCAAAGAGGGGTACTTAAGGAGGTTCGAATGGAGGAGGATCATATCATTATTATTCATCATTTGACATTTACTTGGATTTGAAGCTAGTGTACTTCTTTTCTTCCCATGAAGGTCGAAACCTTTTCCTTGGTTACCTATTGAGGATGAAAACTTTCAATAGGATCACACTTGGGAGACGAAAACCCTCTTGTGTGCATTAGTGGCTTCATTCAAGAGTCACAAGTGGACTTCATTGGCAGATTTTGGAATAGCAAGGTGTTTATCGGTGCATAGGGAATTTCTACTCCAGCTAGGGCACTTTCAAGGGTGTTGGCACCCATCCTCCACTTGATCTACATATTTGGGAAGTTCGGGATAACTTTTGGAAGGGTTTCCGTGGTTGGCAAATTATTATTTCACTTTTATTTGATAGTTGGTCTCTCCGAGATCATTTTGAGCATTTGTTTGTGTTGAAACTCCAAGTATTGATGGAGTTATGAATTTTCGAAGTTTCAGTTGTGTTTGCACTTGAATTAAATTTATAAAATATATATTTGCTCCATATTTCATCTTGCTAGACTTATGAAGTGTTTGGGATATTTCTATATTGATTTTCAGTCTATATTGCATGAGAATATTGTCTTGAAAAGCCCATACAGTTCGCTGCCCTAGGAAATAGAAAATCAAGTTCATCGCTAGATGATGATATTGTTGGTTGCCATATGAATTCTTTTGTTGTCATAAATATTCAGATTTCTCTTTGTTGCTAATGGCATTTTCAGTTTGTTCCTCTAAGGTTAAAGTGATTGACCGGTGGCTGCAATAAAAATCAGAAGTTGTCATTTGGGTTTGACCCAAAACCCTTATTTTCAGTTTCAGCCCTAGAAAGGAGCATTACGGTGGTATCGAGCTTTGATCCTCTCAACCTTGAGGGTTTCATTCAGAATAGCTAAATGGCAAACATACATTTTGATGATGTTAGGGTTGAGAGGTTTGCCCTAGGGCAAGAGAGATTGGCGAATAGAATGACACAGTTGATCCATGCCATGCAAAGCCACATTGGAGAAGGAAAGTCTTTGGGAATTTATAGTGTGAGGCAGCCCTTGGGGTCAAGTTTTGGACCTCTTTACTATACCATTTCAACCTACCTTCCTCCTCAGGGAAAAAGCCATTCCAGAGATTGAGACGCAACATTCGGTGGACCACAACATTGCTACCATCTATGAGGACTGCAGGGCTCTTCTGGATGAGATTCGTGGTGCCATGTCACTTGCCGAGTTCATAGGTTGAAAGAAAGTAGAAGGGGATTGGACTAAGGTCTTAACACCAAACTTTACCCGAAGAAAATTGGAGACATGTTCCAGCCCTAGAGGGAAAGAATCCCTCCATTATGATAAAGGAAGAAGAAGACTCGAAGTTGTTGGGCATTGGGAAGGAGCAGCCCATGGAAACCCTGAAGCTTGTATCACTTTTCCAAGGACGAGCCATTAACTGATTTTCAGAACAGCAGTATGAAGGGCCAAGGGTTTAATAAAATCTTGAAGCACAAGCCTAGGGAAGAGAAGGAAATCATGAAGCACGAGATGGAAGGTAAAAATCCTTTGATATTTAATGATGATTCATTGATTTCTAATAATGGCATGTTGCAGAAAAATGGAGAAGAAAAATCAAATTTTCATGAAGTATATGAGGATGACATTATGGAAGGGTATGTCCATGAAGGAAGGGCACTTCCGGTTCTTCATGATTACTTTCAATTCACTGGAATTTCCCAAACAGCAGTCAATGATGGGCAGATTGAGGGAGTTCATAACCTTGAAGAGTAATCGAAGATGTTCCAAACAAGTACCAACAAAATAAGGGTGAGCTCCTTATTGGTAGCCCAAGGTATGATAGAAATGATCACATTTTGTCTCCTCCTATGTCGTTGCCATACTTGTGTCATCATGGGCAGCTTTGCGTACAAGAATGGTCATATGTCATGTTTGATGCCTCATAATACAATTGGTTATAATGTGAAGAACTCGTTGAGTAACGCACGACACATTGATCTTTTTGTGCAAGTTCAAGATTATGTGAACATAAAAGTTTGGGTTCCGGTTGATTCTTTGAGTTATAAGAAAGAGGAAGTCCTTGTTGAATTCAATATTGTTACTCCATGCATATGGCTAGAAAGAAATTTTATGAAGGATCATTTTGAATTTGTTATGTATCCTAACAAAGTTGTGAAGGGTTTACTCCTAAAGTGTTCCTTGAAGCCAAGTTCTACACTCCAAGGCAAGGTTATCAAGATAATCAGAGTTGCCGCAGCAAGAAGCTTGGTATGGGAAAATGGTAAGATGTTCTTTCGAATTCATATTTTGGATGGATAGTACTCTCCTTGGACAGTTGTAGGTTGACATTTATGATGAAGCTCTATGGAATTTAATATGATGTTTGAAAGGGATTTCAAGTATTGCAGTTGTTGCACCCTTCCTATGTTACTAATATCCAAGATTTTTGAGTTGGAAATGCTATGCTACAGCCATGATGGGTTGTTCTTCCCAAATTTATGTATGGAGTTGTGCATATCTTCCATGGACAGCAAGAGATGGGCAGGTTTGGAGACATTCTTTCCACTTAATATGATGTGTAAGAGGGTTCACTCATTGAGATTAAGCAAAGCCAACATCCCAACATCTTTGGCGTTGCTTGGGAAGAAATTTAGAGTTGTACATGGCTATTACACCCACTCATCCACACCCCTATGGTCTGATCCAAACCAATTTGTGAAGAAAATTCAGTGGGGCAGCTTGGAGGCAACAATTGGAATTCCAAATCAGCAAGGTAACAACCATCCAAAGGAGGTGAGCATAAGTATTGGTATATATTGTTTACATCTTATGTTGGAACTCAAGGATAAAAGGAAGAAGGCAATACTTCAAGGTAGAATGGATGGAGTTCCAAGCATGGCTACCACGAAGAAGGAAGAGGCATATTTTCAAAGCACTCAAGGCATAAAGACAAGCAAGGGTCTACTCTTAGGTAAGGTACTTCATGGTGATAATTTTTGGTTAGTTCCAGGCATGCACGGTATTACTTCCTTGTGGGGGACACTTGAAGAATTATGTGCAAATTGGAGCTTTCTTGTTGAAAGCCATCTTCTACATCAAGTTGGGGTACATGTGCGATGTAAGAATCTTGAATTAAGGACCAATGAATCTGCTATTTCCCATTATAGACCTGTTGTTCTCAAACTATCAGAACTTATAAGACAACTTTCAATTTCTACACTACTCATAGAATTGTATGTTCCAAAGTAAGATTTCAATTTGCTAGTTGTTATATCAATGTCATATGGCTGAGCATGCAAAATTCAGAGTTAGGACTGCCATTAGCAGTCATGGGCAGCAGTAAGCATGCACTTTTAGGAAGGGTTTCATCATTGGATGATGTGGGAAGAAGGATACAACTAGAAGAAACAAATAAATCAGACCTGATAGCCTTGATTTGGATGAGGTCCCAAGTATTTTATGGTTTTTATAACTTATTTCCAACCCATCCACAATCTGATTTGCATCTTGTAATCAGAGGGATAGCTGGTCAAATTAATTATTCATCCATTTATTGCTTTATGATGGAAACTACAACAATTTGGAGAGATTTTGATACAGATGAATACACCAAGGAAAGAGAAGTCACTGTTGCTTTTGAAGTGGAAGATAAAGAAGACTTCAATGAAGAGAGGGGCAATAGAGGTATGAGTTTGTTTGGATTAAAGCTCCTTCATTTAATAGGCACGGGATCCAGATTATGGGAGCACTATAGCATGTTTCTCCACCTTGATATGATGATACTCGGGCATATGAGTTTGCATTTGCTCGAGGGCAAGCAAATTTGGTAAGGGAGGACTATAATGTCCCATTTTCCACACTAGTCACTATGAAGGCCTTGGGCCCATTCCACCTTTTGTGGGCTTCAAGGAAGGAAAGCAAGGGAGGTGAACATTGCCATAATTGTAAGTGATTGTATTTTCCTTATTTATTTGATTACTAATTATGGCTTGGAGTGATTCGATTAGGTGATAGGTGAATGACAAAGCAAAAAGGAACTTCTATCTTCTCCTTCATTAAGGTTGGTCTTCTTGAGAGCTACAATGGAGATAAAGAAATACTCTTTCCCTTTTATGAGGTGGATCTTCTTAAGTGAAGATTAAAAGTGCACTTCCCCTTCATTAAGAGGTCGGTCATGAAGATTGATCTTCTAATTCATCCTTGGCGCCAAAGAAGGGTACTTAAGGAGGTTTGAATGGAGGAGGGGGATCATTATCATTCATCATTTTGACATTTACTTGGATTTGGAGCTAGTGTTGCTTCTCTTCTTGCCATTGAAGGGTGAAACCCCTTCCTTGGTTACCTATTGAGGACGAGAACCTTCAATAGGATCACACTTGGAGGATAGAAACACTCTTGTGTGCATTGGTGGCTTCATTCAGAGTCACAAGTGGACTTCATTGGCAGATTTCTAGAACAACAAGGTGTTTATCCATGCATAGGGAACTTCTACTCTAGCTAGGGCACTTTCAAGGGTGTTGGCACCCTTCCTCCACTTGATCTACCCATTTGGGAAGTTCAAGATCACTTTTGGAGGGGTTTCCGTTGTTGGAACTTTGTGATTTCACTTTTATTTGATCACCTGGTCTCCAAGATCATTTTGAGCATTTGTTTGTGTTGAAGTTATGAAGTATTAATGGAGTTATGAAGTTTCGAAGTTTCAGCTGTGTTTGCACTTGAATTAAAAAATTTAAAATATATATTTGCTCCAGATTTCATCTTGCTGGACTTTTAAAGTGTTAGGGAATTTCTATATTGATTTTCAGTCTATATTGCATGAGAATATTGTCTTGAAAAGCCCATACAGTTCGCTGCCCTAGGAAATAGAAAATCAAGTTCATCACTAGGGCTAAGTGGTGATATTGTTGGCTGCCATATGAATTCCTTTGTTGTCATAAATATTCAAATTTCTCTTTGTTGCTAATGCCATTTTCAGTTTGTTCCTCTAAGGTTAAAGTGATTGACTGGTGGCTGTAATAAAAATCAGAAGTTGTCATTTGGGTTTGAGCCAAAACCCTTATTTTTCAGTTTCAGCCCTAGAAAGGGACATTACAATTAAATACTAACTAAACATTAAATAATAAACACTAATTACTAACTAAAAGTTGTAAAACTAAAAAAAAATTAAAAAAGAAATAAATTTTAACCTAAAATCTAAAGTTTTAAACTATAGAATAACATACCTAAAGCTCAACTGTGTTGCTACCACAAACAATGTTGCTTCCACGAACAATTGACCACATCACTGCTGCAATAGGCAACAGGCTGCAAAATGTATCATGCCCCTTCCATTGCAAATGTCTTTCATGCCTTCTAGGAACCTTTTAGTTACAACTTACAACAACCCACGACTATTTACAACCTCTTATCAGCCCCAAGATTATTTGCAAGCTCAATCTGCTAACGGCTAGTGCCATGTTTTTTTGAGTCACTAAGGATGATTGTTTGTAGGCTCTTTCTCTCTTGACAGCTTTTTGATGGATATTTTTAGCAAAAATTAAAAAAACGTTTTTGACCTCAGTTTTTTCCCACATTTCCGTAGGCAAACAAGATTCGCTTGAACGCAGACCAATGTGGTTCATCCTGCCATTTTTCAGCAATACCGAACATGTCCTTATATTGGGGCAAGGTACAACAATAGGAGGGGAACCATCAATGTCTTAAGTGAAAACCGATTTGCAAAGTTACAAAATGGAACAGACTCCAAGAGAGAAATCAAATTGCACTCCATGAAAATGATGAAGAAAATGCGCTCCATTTGAGAACGAAGAAGGTAAACCCCTATCACTTCATTTATAGATCTTTTGGGGACCAAAGACCCTTGTATTTGGGAGTTGTGATCCGAATTGGATTATGAACATTGTTAAAATTCAGTTGATTAAGTTAATAAATTGCATTTCCCAATTCATGTGACCAAAGAAGATCTTAAGACATGCTTTTAACCTAAGAAGCCAATCCTGGTACTAGTGCGAGTACAGGTACGAGGCTAGGGTACATCGGTATGGCAATTTTCTTGACCAAGATATGGGTTGAGTATTGTTGTACAAAAAAGTAAATAAAATTTTAAAAATATAGCTAGATAAGAAAAATTAACCACTTTATATCCAAGGTAAACAAAACAAGTTAAATAACCACAAAACAATTGAAAACACTAGTGATATTCAATGTCAAATGTCATGGTATAAATCTGAATAGATCAATAAACAAATAGTCAACGGTTGCATTTTGAACCACAAAAACATAGTGCAAATATATCATCAAATTTCAAAATAAATCATCTAAGTGCTCAAAATGAAAATAAATCATCATAGTACTCAAAATCAAGAGCATCAATCGTAATGTCCCTTTTTGGGACATTAATTAAATAAAAAATAATAAAATTATCCACTCCCCTTGGATTAAAGGATAATTAATTGATTTGTGCTAATGAATTAAAAATTAAAATATTATTTATTTGTGCAAGTCAAAAATAAATAAATTAAAAAGGGGAAAATCGATTTATCATGGGCCAATTAATGATTATTTGGAGGTAGATGGACTAATGGAGGCAAGTCGCATTTTTTAGAAAAGGATTTATTCATCCTATGAGCACATTTATTAATAATTTGGCATGGGTCGATTCCTTTGGGCATCATTTGTTGTATTTAATTTTCCCATGCATTTAATATGATTTTTGGGCATTTAATATTTGTTTTGAGTGTGACTTCCAGACAATTTTTAAAAATAAAGAATCTCTCCTAGAAGATGGCACCAAAAGGAAGAAAACTTTGGAGAATGAGCAAGGAAGATCTATAAAAGAAGATGAGGGGCACCCTTTTTCGCATGTTGACGGTTATTGTAACTTATCTTCATGTTTGAAGAGAGATGTATGCCCACTAGTGATCAAAAAACAAAAGGTGTTCATCAACACCACTCATTGTGAAGTGTGTGTGCCCTTGAGAGCTTGAATTGATAAGTTATTTGCATTTTTATTCAATATATGTGAAGTCGCCATTATTGAGTGAGTTTGAGAGCTTATTTGGAGAGTTTTTGAGCTATCTTTTGATCAATAAATTCTGGAAATTGTTGCTAGTTTGTCATGGTATAAATCGACTTATTTGAAGGAGATTTATGGTGTTTTTGAATGGTTTTTGGCAAGAATAAAATTTGAATTGTTCTTGCTCATTATTCTATTGCAAATACACTTTATTTCATGATATTTGGAGCTGCTAATCTTGCTGGAATTTATTCTTAATAAATCGACTGGTTTAGGGTGAATTTCTATCATATTTTGGAAGGGTTTGAAGGGTTTTCCGATCTGTTGTCATAAATTAATTAATGCAGATCTGAAAGTGGTGATTTAGAGTGTTGGGAAGTGAATAATAAGGCTGGAATTAATTTCCTAATTTTTCCTTAACCCTAGCGACTTGTTTTGCAGATTTGGGGGCTGATTTGAGTGGGTTTCAGTGGGTAAAAATTCTTATTGTTGGTTCATTTGAAAGCTCATAATTTTATCTTCCAACTGCAATTTATTTCATGCAAAAAGAGTCAATATTGAGGGAGATATTAATTTTTGAAGTTTGCAGTCATTTTCAGCATATTTAATTTATTTTACTACTGCTGCAAGTTATTTGGTTAAAGAAGTATTAATTCCAACTAGTTAGCCCATCTAAACCCTTACCTTGGCTCACTCAAACCCTTTTGGGTTGCATTGAAACCATAGTTTCAAAAATCGCGATTTATCGGCGATAAATCGTTTTGCCTTCATCAAAACGATTAAACTTCGAAAAATCGCGATTTTTGTTATCCCGATAAATCGCCGATTAATCGCGATAAAATACCCTGCAAAATCATTGAAAATCGTGGCTAAAATCAGCAAAAATCGTGGGGAAAAACGTGGCCTAGGGTTAAATACGAAAATAGACCAAATCGATTTGTTTTTATCTTGTTTTCTCTTTCCACGAACTCGTTTTGCTACTGTGACTTGCATTTACTCAATCCGTGTTCATTCAACGTCGATAGGAGGGCATTCGACGTGGGTAGGACTCAGGAGGGCACGCAAGTTCAGTTCGCGGCAAGTTCGTGGCAGGTTTGTGGCCATTTTGTGCCCATTTTCCAACAGTTCGTGGCAATTCCGTGCCCATTTCGTGCTCATTTCCAACAGTTCGTGGCATCGTGCCCTAGCAGGTATTAATAGTAAATACTAAATACAGTAATAGTAAAACTAAAAATACAGTAATATTAAATTATTACAGTAAAAATAAAAATACTGTATATTAAGTATTAATATTAATACTGTATATTAATATTAATACTGTATAATAGTATATTAATATTGTATATTAATGTATATTAATATTAATACTAATATTGTATAATATATATTAACATTGTTTTTACATTTAATTTAAGTATATTTTATGAATTTAAATGTTTTTAAAAGTAGTGATAAAGTTGCCAATTAATGCCGATTTTTTGCCGATTCCCGATTTTCGATTCAAAATTTGGCCTGCCGATTAATCCCGATTTACGATTTTGAACTATGATTGAAACCATAGTAGGAAAACTCGCCAAAACAAAAACTCTTGAGACCCCCAAAAAAAAAACTCGCTTAAAAACTCGCCAATATTCGGCCAATACTCGGGAATACTCGGCAACTTAAAAATACTCAAATTTCTTTAAAAACATAAATTTTAAGCAACACATAGCTACAAAATGTATTAAATGAGCCCATAAAATGTTGGAGAAGTGTTTTCTATTAGATTTGAATACAAATACAATACAAAATCGCATCATCATGCGAATACGACAACCGGCCGATACTAGTCCCCACACTCACAAGCGTCTCCACGCTCCTCCTGAAGGTGCCGCAACTGCTCGAT
The DNA here is from genome assembly GCA_018340775.1 of Taxus wallichiana var. yunnanensis. Taxonomy (NCBI): domain Eukaryota; kingdom Viridiplantae; phylum Streptophyta; class Pinopsida; order Cupressales; family Taxaceae; genus Taxus; species Taxus wallichiana. The sequence continues at coordinate 835,616,647 of CM031238.1, forward strand.
CATGGAACTAGATGATGGTGCTGGTGGCTCCTCGCCGCATGTTGGAGATCACCTCCAAAGATGTCATCCACCCAATATCTCCTGAGTCCCGCTAGTGCTTCTCCCTCCATAGCCTCCCTCTCAAAAGAAGCAATCTCGTATGTTGTGAACGTAGGGTTTTCCTCTTCTTGCCCAGGCCACTCACGGTATGGATCTATCTCATCCAAATCAATGAGCTCCACTGATGTCGCCTCAACTTTTTTTGTGCGAAACCGGAGATTGTATTGCACAAAAACCAAGTCGTTGAGCCTTTTTTGAGTCAACTTGTTGCGCTTCTTCGTGTGATTAGTCCGAGCACGGGAGAATACTTGTCGAGTTTTGGCGAGTACTCGCCGAGTTTTGGAAAGCTACCCAATATTTTTAATTACTAACTGTCTCACAGCAATCAAAGCTCATGATTCTTTCGTAAGATTGCAAGAAGTTGCTTGGTCCAAAAAGGTGCAAAAATGGATTTTATGAAAATAAGAAAAATATTGCCATCATTGCGTGGAGCTCGAGAAAATATGCACTTTTAGAGAAAACGACACCTGAAACGGAGCCACAGAATGAAAGTTATGGCACATGCAAGTTTTTGCTGCTACATCTTCCCGGACCCTTTCCAAAAATGGCAAATTTTTTTCTATACTTGTGTTTTCTTCACCAAAAATCCAAAAAGGAAAGAAATGCTGTCTTTGGCGAGTTTTAAGCGAGTTTTGGCGAGTTTCTGGCGAGTTTTTGTGAGTTTCTCAGCGAGTATTCCAACTATACTCGGCGAGTTTTTTTTTGCATTTTTGGCGAAGTTTTCTCGCGAGTTACTCGTTTAGCATAATTTTTGGCGAGTTTTTCTAAACTCGCCGAAGTTTTAAGTGAGTATTCCATCTATGATCAAACCGACACTGGGTTAGTTGAGGTGAACCTAGAAAGGTTTTTCTTCAATGTTTCCTTCCTTTTGCAAGTAGTTTAATAAAATCTAATTAATATCCCAAAAGCGGATATTAAACCAACATCATCATGTGCCTTTGACAAAATGTTTGTAAAAGTTCCTTTTAGGGTTTCCCATACTTTTTATTAGTTTACAATTGTTCTTTTAATTCCATCTTTACTTTTTCTTAATTTTAAAATAAACAAAAATTAACCCAGAAACACCGAGCAAATCGAAACAGACTACGACCCGATACGCATTGTAAAGGGACTAGTCTACTCCACCTAGGGTGAAGAACCCAACTTCTTAGTTTTGTTTCTCATTCAAAAAGGATAGGACAAGGTAGAGGCTACAAATAGGTTATAAGGTGATCCGAACACGTTGAGGCCATAAATAATGGAAGGTGATTGCATGTGTAGTGGCAGTTCCATCCCGATGCATGTGGCAATTTGTAATGTCCCCATTTTTGAAGACCCTTAGCCTATCTTTCCCCATGGGCTTTGGGATGTTGCAAGGGGAAAATTATATTAAATAATTAAATATTATTGCATGGAGAGTGATTTTTATCATTTGACATTATAAAGCAATAATTATTTAATTATGTAATTTATTTAATTTAATTCCCACAATGCAAAATTAAAAAAGGAATTAATTAAATAACTTTTGGGTGGCTTTTAATATTAAAATCACCCTTAGAAAGGGGATGCCACACCTAGGGAGAATAAAGTATTTTTATTTAATGATTTCCCTCTCCTAGGGATTTCGAATTTTGTGCCTCCTTGTTTATAAAAGGAGAGTTTGGGATCATTGTGAGACTTATGTTGATTGATCATTTGATTTCACTCCATGCTTGGAGTATTGGGATGTATGCCCTAGTTCTTGCATTGTGCTCTCTCATTGTAAGCTTCATTTGGATCCATTGTTGAAGATATTGAAGATTTTATTGTTCTCTCCATTGTGATCTCTTGTGTTGGTGTTGGCACATTTATTTGGATGATAAATCGTATTTTTGTGAACTATGTTGCCGGAAACGGAACGGAAACGGGTACGAAACGCGGAAACGGCAATTTTCAAAAAACCTTGGATACGAAACGTCGATGGAAACGTCCGTACAATATATTATTAAAAAAAAAATATATATATATATATATATATATGCATAATACTCATTTTATAATTGTAAATTTGTAGACCATAAGAGATAATTGATAAAGCACTCAAAATATTTTGTATTCATTGAAATTTGAACTTCTAAAGAGTCATAACTCATCATTCAACATACTTACAATTTCAATGATTCACATATACATGATAATAATCTAGATAAGTTAGACGTTTTTTAAAAAAATTTAAAAAAAAAAAAAAAAAAATTTTGGGAAACGTTTCGAACACGTTTCGTACCCGTTTCGCGTTTCCGAAACGTTTCCAGGCAGAAACGTGGGCCCCTTAGGCGTTTCTGGCTACATAGTTTGTGAAGAGTTTGGAGTACTTTTATGACTATTATTGCTGCTGCAATTTATTTAGCCATAGCGACTGGTATTGGGGTTTGATCTATCATATTTTGAAGTTATTTATGCTAGATCTATTTGTTGTTGTGTCTAATCAATTATTTCAGATCAAGGGTTGATTGTTTAAGGGTTTTGGAAGGGTTTTATGAGCTGGAAATTATTTAATTAATTTTCCCTAACCCTAGCGGTTGGTTTTCAAATTTCAGGGGCAGATTTGAGTGGGTTTCAATGGGATAAAAATTCAATTTGTTAGTTCATTGGAAAACTCTTTATTTCTACTTTATTGTGCAGTTTATTTCATGCAAAAACTCCAAGTATCGAATGAGAAATTAATTTTTGAAGTTTCAGGTGTTCTAGGTGCATTTTAATTGATTAACTGCTATTATAAAATTCAGATCTGCAAATTGGGATCAATATGTGTTGTAAAAATTAGGAAAGATAAGGAGAAGATGATTTCATAATTTTTGGAGTGGATTTGATGCCCTAAATGTGTTGGGCGGCCGAATTTTTAGGACAAAATTAAAGTTTCGTGTTTGCTATGCGAAATCTAGTTTTAGAATATTATTCTTCATATTTTTGTGGACCAAAATCCAAAGTTTGATAATTTTTCTTGGATGGTTAAGCGGGAAATAATTTTGGAAGATTGCAGCAGTTGGGGTTTGAATATTAATTATTTCTCAGCTGTTAAAAATCTTATTTGAATGTGTTTAAATTCCAATTGTTTTCTTCCAATCTATCCCACCACCTTGGCTAGTTCCAACCTCATTTGGGTTCGAAATAGCTGACATTCAGATATTTTAGGTTGAAGCAAAAGGGTTTTTCCATTTCTTTGCTTACTCTTGACAAGTACTTCATTTTCTAAATTGTCCTAGAAGGGGACATTACACAATTTTGCCCATTTCAAACAAAAAAGAAGAGTCTTAGCATTTGGAGATTCTTCAGTCCATCAAAGGACACCCCAATAAAATCATATCTGTAAGAAGCATAAGACTAATTCAAACACAAAATTAGGGTGACAATCGAGAGTTCTAGTTAGTTGTTGAATTCAAGATAGTTCTGAATGAACTCCAAAAGTCCGAGAAATCTATGTTTTTCAAATTCCTAAATGTTTGGGGATTCTTCAATCCATCAAAGGATACCCCCAATAAAATCACATATGTAAAAGGCATAAGCGCAATTGAAACAAATGAATATGAGGGTGAGAATTGGACATTTCTAGTTTGTTGCCGAATTCAAGATATAGTTCCAAAGGGACTCCAAAAGTCTGTTTATGAGTAACTGAGGTATAGAGATGACTACAATGGTCGGGAGCAGCAGTAAAGCATGTTGAATAAGTAATTCAAAAGAAGGAAATCTATAGAGCATTGTTGAGGTGTTAGCAAAAGCTTGCAGTGCATTTGAAGGCTCAAATTGAGCAGCTAGAATGTAAAAACTTGCAAAATGATAGTGTAGGTGAGGAAGCAATGTTTCTATCATAGTTGGAAAAATCACAAAGTACTAGGCGAGTGCTTGAGTACTCACAAAAAAATAAATACAAAACGAGTATTTTCAGAATATACTCGCCACAAGTGTGTGACGAGTTTTGGGACAGTACTCACCGCAAGTACTTAGCAAGTTAGTGCACATAACTCCCAAAAGACTGAAAAAACATCGAAATGCAGAAAATTCAGGGTTTTACACTACAAAAATGGGGTTTCGCTTCCTTTTAATCCTATACGCCATCACATTTTCACCAAACAACATTCGAGCATCCTTTAAGAAAATTGTAGGAGGTTCATAGAAAATTTGAGGAATTTCAAATTCCAAAGTTAATTTTCATTTTTTTGGTTTTTACTAAGCATGTAAATTCTTTCTAAAACATTAATATTAGGTTTCTAAACATGATTTACAATTTTAAATGCATTCCATTCAATTCCCGTGGCTTTTATTAGTGATTTATGCTAGTTTTTCATAATTTATAATCAAAATTGCTGGTTTTTCCCCACTACATAGGATTTATGGCATATGCCATATGTTTCAAGTTTTTTTAACGTTATTTTTAATATATTTGAACATGTTGCAATTTGGCATTCACTAAAGCATCCAGCTCTGCATCAAGTTCAACAAGTGAAAGCCATCCTGGAAGCAATGACGCTGCTTGGAAGTACGTTGTATATGGACTAGCCACGAGGAGTGTGATTTGCACACTCGCTTAAAATTTTCTCGGAGGTAGTGATCATTTCAAGTACCATATTGCGCGCATTCTTTACCGTGACATCACACCACGTCCAAATGTCACAGAAGAAGCAAGACAAGAGATATAGGCATCACATGCGGTGTTGGATGAGAAGAATCTAGAGAGGGAAAGGGTACAAGCAGTTGTAAAAGCAGCCATAAATCCCGACTCGGCATGCGAAACAAGATATGACAGAGATTGTGGGCTATAGTCATGGTCCATGCAAACGAGGCACATCCACCTTCATCCAATTCGAGCAAAACCCACTCATAGGGCTTTTTGTACCTCAAAATATCCCTAGAGCACAACCTTCACTACATGGTACAAGGTGGAACAAAAGTTGCACCAACACGCAGATAAGGCATGTCCAAAATTTTGGTATTATAACCACCTTCCCTTGCGGCAAAGAGCCCATACTAGGAGTATTTGGTGATGCCATTAACAATTGCCGAGAAAAGGGCAAGCCACCTTCTTCAAAAGACTTAAGTGGGAGGTTGTTATAGAATGTTGTTGCAGATGCAAAGTCAATTCTGGAAGAACAAAAGAAGCAGTGGTGTTAGTTCGGATGCACCATTCTTTTAGATGGGTGGACGGATGGAAGGAACCGCACCCTCATCAATTTTTCAGCGGCAAAAATGAGGACATACTTTTCCTAAAGTCTATTGATGCCTCTATCAAAGTAAGGAATGCAGAAAAAAATGAGCTTAATGCTAGAGAAGGTTGTCTTAGAGGTGGGCATCGAAGATGTTGTGCAAGTTATCACCGACAATGAAGTAGCATATGTGGTCGGAGAGACTACTTCAAGAAAGGCATCCATCACTCTTTTGGACTCCTTCCATGGCCCATTGCCTTGATCTTCTTTTCGAGGAAGGCCAAATTTGATTGGGTGAGACTAGTGTCAAAGATGCCAAAAACATCACAAAATACATTTATAATCACCCTTTGGTTTTCTTAGCTCAATGAGAGATCACACCGAGGGGAAAGAGCTTGTGCGAGTGGGCGTCAAATGGTCGCAAGAACTAGCCTCCTAACATTGCAAAGGATTCTTAATTTGTTGACACTGTTGAAGCAAATGTGTGTGAGTCAAGCATGCCTAGACTCAAAGATATTCAAAGAAAGTTGATGGAGAGAGAACTAAAAAGACATTTTTTAATGATGTCTTTGCGAAGAGAGCAATAGAGATCATTAAGGTACCTTCAAACTTCAACTTAAATTTCAAGTTGATTCCTTTATTTTCAAATTTTAAAAATATTATTGTTACTTTAATTGTAAGTTTGTAACTTTCATATGTTTATAGGTGTCGGCGCCTTTGGCAAGAGTTTTGTGCTTGGTGGATAAGGAGCAAAACCCAATGGGATATATTTATGAGGTTGTGGATAGGGTCAAAGAGACCATCCAAAACTATTACAAGTTGAATAAAGACAAATTTCGTCGCATTTGTGAGTTAATTGATCGGAGGTGGAACAATCAACTCCACCAACCCATTCATGTAAATGGGTACTACCTCAACCCCAAGTTTTTCTTCCCTAATGGCTTCACAAATGTTAACGAGGAGGTTATGGATGGCTTCTCAACATGCATTGAGAGGATGACACCTACGGTTGAGGCGAGGGACCTCATTATTTTAAAGTCATTGAATTACAAAAAGACAAGGAGGCTCTTTTCTTAGCCGTTAGCTATCGAAAGAGATCCACATTGATGCCTCGCTAACAAAAACTAGAATCTTATATCTTACAAGTTACAAATTTACAATTACTAATTAATTACAAACTTTTGAATATTTTGTTTGTAAGTTCTTGGTGGGAAGATTGAGGTGGAAATAACCCAAATCTTCAAATACTAGCCCTTTGAATTTTATTTTAACCTCATAGCATTTTTGGATGGGAGTAGAACTAGAGTTTGTTTCAAGCCATTCACATGAAGAAGCATAGTAAGTTGACTGAACGCCTCAATGACCTAGTTTTGTGCAATACAACTTTTGGCTTCACACAAGAAAGGTCGACATATCACAAGAGCCTATTGATTTGGATGAGATTGATCCCTACGGTGGACTCGAACTATGCAAGAACAGTTCCCCATGTTCACAGAGGATGAGATTGTTGACTTTGAGAGGGAAGCTATGGAGGTTGTTGGTATAGCAAAAGCAATAGAGATTGGATTAGATGCATCATTATAGATGATGCCAAACATAAGGCAAAGGAGTCACAATTGTCGAGACTTGAGGTGAAGCCGCAGCCATAGCCTTCTAGGAGGAGCGAGGAGTTGCAGTTGAGTGTGAGGAATACAATTATAATTACTAGAACGGGGAAGAGGAAATCGTAAATTATTGTGATTTGTAACTTGCATGGATATGCAATTCATGATGATGATTCTCAATGAAAATCATCATAAATTCATGAGTTATCCATTGGTGGTTGTATTTGCATGTTGATGCGATTTTGTACTCTATTTGTATCTAGTAGAAAACACTTCCCCAACGTTTACTGATTCATTTGATACATTTTGTAACTCGTATTTTGTATAAATTTATGTTTTTAAGAAATTTAAATATTTTTTGTTATGAGTATTTTCTAAGATGAAAAAAATTGGTTTGACAAGTATTTTCTAAGTACGAGTATGCGAAATATGGTTTCTATATTAAAGAGTTTTCCCATATTGGGTAATTCCTTGTGTTATTTATCGTTCTATGTTTTTGCAGTCATTTGCTTGCTTCCATTTTATGCAACTACTCCATTGATTCAAACACTTAAGAAAGTATAAGAATGGCATGTGCAGCTGATTATTAACCTAGTACATGTTCATAACAGCAAATAGAACTTGAATTCAATCTCACATGAGAATCAGCGTTTTCTTTGTTGCACTACTGATCTTCTCGAATAAATAGGTCACATGTTGGTAGTAGCATAGAAGCGGTATGAAATCTGATATATAGACAATGTAGGCATGTATTTGGGAACAACAAAAGAAAAACTAAGTTCATGTTGGTGAATCGTGCAATGGGATATCCAGCCCGATTATGGATCATTCTAGTTAGGGTAAAAATTGGCATTACAACATACATGAGCTAATAAATTATAATAATATAGAGCATATTCACAAAGCATAATTAAGTATGAAAATCCCACATTACTAACATGCATATGTGAGTCATTTGTCTAAGTTCATCACATGGACCATCATTTGATGTTCTCTATCCACTTGTCTTTATAATCAAACTTACGCCAAATAGACAATAATGATTGAAAAGAGGGGAAAAAATATTGTATAATATACCTTCTTTTCAGCTTCTTCCATTGCCTTGAAATTTTTCACTGCCCTTTGCAGAACCCTTTGAGCATTATTTCGATTCCAAAAGGACGCAAACTTGTATTTAGCCCTTCCTGATGCAGAAAGAAAAGAAAAATTCCATACACTCATCAAATCACATTAAGAAAAACATGAAAAATTTATGTAGCATTCCATTCTTTTTCTTTAATAGATGTTGAGAAATCTTACACATTTTTTATAACTATCTAGCAATCATCAGTTCCATATTACTAAAAGAATCCACATATCCATATAAACATGTTTAGTACATCCAAATGATGAACATGAATTACACCAGATAAACAATTAGCCACAATTGTTCGCAGAATCAAACATCCAAACTATTGACATCATATGCATCCAAATTGGCGGAAATAATAAAATCAATATGGACAGATAATCACCCTTTTTCTAAAGTACCACCAAGTTAAACTAATCCTTTGTATGCAGCATTTAAACTCTTGTTTCCTCCCAATGTCAAACTAAAGAAAAAATGGAAAAACTAGTAAGATCATATACAATAAAAATAGCTTACTATTATCATAGATTAGTTAACATCTTAGAGTACATATTTCCCACAAAAACATATATAAAGGATATAGACATTTCAAATGCAAGAGTATATTGCAGATACAAGGGAAATATATTGCATATACGTTTGATCACCTAAAACTCCTACCCTCTATAACATTGCGACAAAGCTCCCATGCATGGTTTTCTTCCCCAAACATTATAGGTCAAATCCTGCAAAACATGAAGTAACTTATCAAACCGAGGACAAACCCTAATCAAAACCAGCTTCCGATTGTTAGTGCTTTTATTTCTAGCTTAGCAATGTTATAGCTAGGGCCCATCTTGTCCTATTTTTGGTATTTTACATAAATTTTACATTCTTTAATAAATTTAATTGTCCTTATCGACATGGATTGATTCTTATGAACCATCAATATTACTTGTCTTGTATGTCAATTTAGTTGTTATTATAATCAATTATATGCAAAAATGAGCTTAAGCTTAATATAAGATTGCACAACGTCCATAAACATTGTGTATCAAAGCAATATATAAATTAAAATGATTTAAAATTTATATTTAATATTATAAAAGTCCGGCCTCGAAAATATGATACCATTGTCAAATTTTCTTTCGTAATGTCCATAGGTATAGCTATGTACTAGTTACTAATAATAATCTATTTTGAGATTTAGATATCCCATGCGCTCTCCTAATATATCATAATTCAATCATTAATCTCATATATTACTTTTTGGTAATCTTAAAACATTATTATAATTCTTTCGTCTTTCTTGCATTGCTCTCTCATCCAAATAATAGTCAAATTTGTATAGAACAAATCATAACAATTATTTTCTTGACCACATGGGACGTCATAATTAACAATGGCTTCACTTGCTAAACGAAAATTGTGACAAATAAACATCCCATGCTAATTCACTTTGGATGATGCAAAAACTCCATGAAACTACATGCTTTTCATGAATGTATCTTGTGGCATAATAATTTGTTCTCTCAAAACTAAATAAAAGAACCTCACAAATCCATAGTCAAGTAACGAGTTTCTACAATATAGGTGTATTAATATAGCAAAATAAATTCTAAACAAGGCATCAAAGTCAAATGAATCTTACTCGCCCATAAAGCATTATGCAGCTAAATATCCTACTTGTCATAAATGATTTCTTTAATTCAATAGCCCCCTTGGCCCTACAATTGCCTCTTTATGTAACCCACGGCAAAATTTTCTCCATCCACTATCCTCAAAATATTCACCGCCATATATGTATGGGACAACTTCCGAGCATCCCTCAAAAAAATATTCATATTCCATCAAATGATCCTAGAATTTGATTTGCTCCATTTAGTGAAGAAAACATTAATTTTAAATCTATCATTTGTGGAGAAAGGGATGTAGAGATATGAAATTGGTGGCAAATCTCGTAATAGTTAGCGAGAACAAGCTCCTTGCCATCCACAAATTTCATCATCAAATTGAGGGCCTTTCTATGCTTATGATAAACCCAAGCAAGGTCCCACATACCAAGGGCGAACCTAAGACATTTCTAGGTCATAACCAAGTTAACCTCGAGGTATATCGGGTCAAAAGCAATGTTAGGGATGCTTATTTGCTCCATTTTCATATTAATAAGAAAATCATAAGAGAAAGTCAATCGAAAGAACCTACTTTGGGCTATGGAAAACTGAATACAGATGGAGCTTCCAGAGGAAATCCAGGAAGAGCTATCATGGGAGGTATTCGTAGAAACAAGGAAGGTGATGTGCAGTTTCTTTTTCCAAGAATCTGGGTATTACTACCACTAATCATGCAGAGGTGAAAGCAGTTTATAAAGGCATGCAAGAGGCTTTAAAAATTGGGTGGCAAAAATTCAAATTGAATCAAACTCTCAAATCATTATGAAGTTGTTGTCTGAAAATAGTGTTGGTTCTTCTCCCAATTGGCGAATTGCTAAAGAGGTTTGGAAGATAAAAACATTGTAAGAGAAATTTCAAGAAGTTCAGTTCAATCACATTCCTCGTGAAAGGAATAAAGTTGCAGATGGCTTGGCTAACTGGGCCCTAGATAATAAGAATCTTCTTTGCTATGGCTTGCCTCCTACATGGTGGTCCAACAAGCTCCAAGAGGACATCAAATATATTCTTAATCTTGATTCTTTGTTATGATTATTTCTTCGGCTTTACTTTTGTATAATGCTCAAGCTTGGACTAATAGTTTTCAGGCTTGGCACACCAAATATGTATTTTTGATTTCCATATTATATAAAGTTTGTTGGTTATATATATTATTATATATATATATATTAGATTTTGAATAGGTAAAAAAATCTTAGAGACTTTTTTTTATTTTGAAAAACTTCATATATTAACAACAATATTTACATCAAAGGGCTGTACAAGGAATGAGTTGTATAGCATTACATGCAATGAAAATCCCAATGTATTCATTAAAGCAACAAGGACAGCAATAAAAGAAAAATAATCTCTAGGATCAAATTGTTTAGCTTCCTTGATCAAGAGATATCCTTTAGCAAGTAATTGCATTCTAACTTCACTTCTCCAAGTGTGACAGAAATCAGCCAAATTACGTACCTCATTCCTGAAGACATGATTGCATCTAAGTTTCCAGATAATGAATAAAGCAGAAATGCATACACAATTCCAAATACTCCTAAAAGGAACATGTATAAGAGTATTGGAGTCACCCAACAAAGCTGCCCACCAATGAAGAGCTCCTTGAAAAATAGTTGATAGACTGGACTGCACAAACTTCCAACAGGATCTAGCAAAAAGACAGTCCCACAAAAGGTGTTTGACTGTTTCCAGTTTAGAGCAATGAAGACATACACCGTCGGTAAGACCACTCTTGGACAAACAAGCCTTTGTAGGAAGCCCTTGATATATCACAAGCCAAGTAAAGACTCGAAGTTTATAGGAGACCCTAACTGTCCACAAACTATGGAGCTGACAAACCTACAACGCATTAAAAACTAAAAACATTAATTTAGTTTATTTTGTTTATAATTTTAATTATTTACTGTATAGATGTACCCAAACCGTATTGTACCAGCAGTCCAACAAAACAAAAAAACATCATACCCAAACCCTTCTATGTTACTTGGACAAATGGTCACCAACCTGGGTCAAAGAAAACAAACTGGTTTATATTTGTAGTGCACTTTGGCCTTAAATTCTTATAGAGCCATAGTACAAGGATGGTCGTCCAGAAAATGGGATCAACTTCCACCTGATGAAGAAGAAACAAGACTTGGAGGATAGGGTAGTTAAGCAAACAGCCTCAATGATGAGCCAATGCTTGAGAGTGATGAGTATCTTGAGAGTATCAATTTAGAGAACTTGGAGATGGATGACATAGTCAATGCAAGAATTGATTATCATCAGTTATGAGTCTTTTTGTTTATTTTTATGATGATTATGCATAAAACATGGATATAAGTAAACCTAGAAAAGTGTGTTCTTTGTACATATACTTGTAACTATGCCTATATCCTAGCAACATTGCTCAAAATCATTATTTTTAGGAAACCTGCTTCCAAGTTTTTGTCACATGAATCACAAGTAATTCTAAGTCAAAGCTAGGAACCATTGTATTACTATTATTTTTCTACTTCAGAAGACCATCGTCATTTTGGATCATACTATTAGTATTCTATCAATGATCCCAAAATTTAATTACATCTCCTTGCGACAACATTGTACATGTCCTTTCCCATCTCCTTGAGATATCATTTATTAGAAAAATTAATTGTCAATTATGTGTCTTTTAATCTATTTTTAAGATGATTATGTATAAAGCATGCATACTAGGGAACCAAGAAAACTGTGTTCCTTGTACATGTACCCATAATTGTACCAATATCCTCATAACTTAGCTCAAAGTCATTATTTTTAAGATAATGCTTCCAAGATTATATAGCATGAATCAAAAGTAATTCCAAGTGAAAGCTAGCAATAGTTGTTGTATCACTATTATTGTTCTACTTCACAAGACCATTCTCATTTTAGATGGCACTACTCCTACAGACACCCCATAGTCCCAACACATAAATGTAAATCACAAATGATTTTGATAGATTGGATATAGTTAGTGTTGGCACATATTGAAACTTATGTCATCTTCTATGCTTTGGTAATTTAACAAATGTAATCATATGATGAAAAGATGTTATTTAAACTCTTGCATTAGTTGGCAATTATGGGGGATGTTGTGTGGATTGTTGTTGTAACCACCTCCCCTTAGCCTTAAACCCTCTTTCCCCACCATCCTTGCCTCGCATGCGTTATTGGCCATTGATATAGGGTATCGTCTCTTATTACCTAAGGATCCTATGATGAGAGATAATGATCAGCCATGTACAAATCATTACAGAAATATTGATACGAATGCATTTCCTTAATTTCAACTCGTGTATGTATAGCTAGATGTATCTATGCATAGATACATGTTTGTGTGATTGGAAAGTGAATGGTTTAAATAGTCTCTGTTGTTGATCTGCGTTTCATAACTTGTTAGCATCCCCATCATGATGATCAAACGCCCTCAAGCATAAAGTACTAGCTTAAACAATACATATCTCAATCTTGATGTGGCTATTATGCCTCTTCAAAGACCTAATATGCATCAGGTTATGACCCTCAAGCATTGGGTACTAGCTTAAATAATACATATCTCCATCTTGATGTGACTATTATGCCTCTTCTAAGACCTAATATGCATCTAACTTTTTGAATACATGTCTAGACTTCTAATGTTGTAATGTCCCTCAAGGACAAGATAGGAATTAGCATAAATCCGATCACACAGCTGAAAAATAATTAATATTCAAACCCCAACTGCTGCAATTTTCAAAAATTCATAACGTTGGCTAGATTTTCCTAAAAACGGATTTCACACAACCAACACGAAACCCTAATTTTACCTAAAAAGCAAGTTTCTCGGCACATTTAGGGCATCAAATCCACTCCAAAAATTATAAAATCACTTTCTCCTTATTTCTCCTAATTTCTACAATCAAATCCACTATTAAACTGACCCCCAAACAACAGATCTGAAATAAATATTAATTTATAGCAACCACAAAGCTTGCAGACAACTGAAATCTTCTAAAATTGATAACTTGCTCAATATTCCATATTTTCCCTTCAAATAAAATGCAGATAATTCTATAAATTAAGAGCTTTCCAACGAACTAAATATCTGAATTTTATGATAGCTAAAACCCCTTCAAATCAACCCCAAAGTCTAAAAACCAGTCGCTAGGGTTAGGGAAAATTAATTAAATAATTTCCAGCTCACAAAACCCTTCCAAAATACTCTTATATGAAATGAAATGAAATGAAATGAAAGATTTTAATGACGTCCACGTGATGAAGAGTCAAAGGGACCAAGAAAAGTGAAACATTAAGTGAAACCAAGTTCTTTTCCAAATCCTCTCGCCTCTTTGTGAATCTTGAGCACAAAGCTAGCAATCTTTTGAAGCTTTGCTTCCTCAAATAACTCGCCTAGGTTGTCCACTTGTAAGTCATTTTAAATCATGGAAGCGGATGTCATCATATGCCTTGAGCATTCCATGATGAAGTGCCATTCTGTTTCAACAACCCCGTGATCTTTGTACTGCAGAAAAGACAAGTTCTCCTTTCCCACTCTACTTTGGGAATAGTCCATCTGCCCGTTTCATAGCGAAGATGATGTGACCCGGTCCTCAACTGAGCCAAAATAATCCTAGCCTTACCTTTGATATCCGCCCTTAAATAAGCTTTGTTATCATGGGCCCAAGTGGGGTTGAAATATTTGATATAGTGCACTTTCTTACGACCAATATTTTCTGTCCACATGATGTTCCTAAACTTCTCTGCCTCATAATTTTTTATTTCCCTATTGCTATTAGGGCACTCCTGGAAGTGGATGCCCCACTTCTCCATCCATTTGGTGTTCTGCTTCATCCAAGTTTTCTTTCTGCGCTCTAGGTTATCCTCTATAACCATTTTGGGCCAACGATGATTGTCCATGCTTTCCACTTTTTCAAATAGCTTATTAGCGAGTGATTGCGAAGCTTCCATTGGTAACATACCGCTTCACCAAGAAAATCTCATAAGGGACCGTTGATTTAACCTTGAGAGTGCTTGTGATTAAATGTTTTTGGATTCTTTCTACTGTCTCCACCCATGCTTTGACATATTACTTCCCCAGACTTCACACCCATAAAGGGCCACCGGAGTGACCAATGAGCCAAAGCGGGTTTTCTTGTATTCCAGTCCCAAAGCTCAGCTTTCCTACATCTATTTTGGAGAGCGAGTATGATGCTTTCCAACCTCCTTGAATTCTTTTTGCTCTACATGTTTCCCAGCTCAATTTGTGGTGAAAATCAATCCCCAGATATTTATATTTTGTAACAACTTCTTATGGCCTCCCTTCAAAGAGAAAGTTAGTATGCGTCCCTTTCCTTTTTAGAGAAAAAATCACGATTTTTGTTTTGTCGATGTTCACTTGCATCCCGACTTCCTGGCAAAAGAGTTCTACAGCTTTTAGATGCTCTCTCAAACCTTGAGTTGTTGTTGATATTAAGATAAGGTCATCAGCATATAAGAGCAGCTTCACCACATATTCTGCCAACTGAACACCCCCTCCCTCGGTATTGTGTAACCATTCTTCAAGCTTGTCGATGTATAGACCAAACAAAGTGGGAGAAAGAGGGCAGCCTTGCTTGACACCAATGTCACTACCAAAACATTCCGACATGCCTTCTCTAGTTCTGATTTTAGCTCTGACCTGCTCATAAAGCCTGTGCACTGCAGCTCTAAACTCGGCTATAATC
The DNA here is from genome assembly GCA_018340775.1 of Taxus wallichiana var. yunnanensis. Lineage (NCBI taxonomy): Eukaryota > Viridiplantae > Streptophyta > Pinopsida > Cupressales > Taxaceae > Taxus > Taxus wallichiana. The sequence goes on from CM031238.1 coordinate 835,631,986, forward strand.
AACCCTTGCATCTAAAATAATTAATTAGACACAACAGCAAATAGATCTAGCATAAACAACCTCAAAACATGATAGATCAAACCCCCAAACAAGTCGATTTGCCTCTAATAAATTGCAGCAATAATAACAGTCATAAAGCACCACAAACCCTTCACAAAAATGCAGATTTATTCTCCCAACTAAGCACGCCAATACCCAAGACCAAGTCGCCAATGCAAGAATGAATATATCATGCATAAACACATTCAACACAAGAGAGCTCAATGGAGAGAACAATGGAGTCTTCAATATTCTTCAATAATAGATCCAAATGAGAGAGAGCACAATGCAAGAACTAGGGCATACATCCCAATACTCCAAGCATGGAGTGAAATCAAATGATCAATCAACATAACCCTCTAAGGAAATGTGACCTCCCTTTTATAGAACTAAGGGGTGCAATATCCAATAAAGACCGACCTTTTCCCTTTTGGAGGGAAAACATAAACTAAAAGTATTTTATTATCCCTAAGTGTGGCGTCCCCTTTTTTAAGGGTATTTTGATAATAAAAAGCCACCTAATATTATTTAATTAATTCCCTTTTTTATTTTGCATATTGGGAATTAAATTAAATAATTAATTACATCAATTGCTCCATAATTATTCTTTTGTGAGCAATACTCCAAGGTGGTGGAAAAACCACTCAAGCATCCATAATTAAATAATTAAATAAATATTGTTTTATAATGTCAAATGATTAAAATCACTCTCCAGGCAATATTATTTAATTACTTTACATAATTTTCCCCTTGCAACATCCCAGAGCCCACGGGGAAAGATAGGCTAAGGGTCTTCAAAAATGGGGACATTACAAGTGCTCAACATGTCATTGTGTCATGTCCCTTTTTGGAGACTAGCGGAATTGAAGACCTTAACCCATTCTTCCTCCCCATGGATTTAAGGAAGGGGAAGACTTGGATAACATTTTCTACGTAGATATTTTCATTATTATCATGTATTCCTATAGGGAAGCCAAGCGCTCCAATAGAAGAACTTATTTAGTTAGAAAATAAAGTATTTTGAGCATGTAGCCTCCAAATACAAATTAAAGAATTAAAAAGTACTTTTTAAATTGGGGCGTCCATCATTTGAAATGTAGCACCACTCATTGTTATAAAAGGAAGTTGCTTGACCATTTGAGGAATATGTGTGAATTCTATTATTTCGGAAAGATTGCTTGTGAAGCATCTCTCCCTCTCCTAAGGACGAAAACCCTTTAGAGAGCCTTGTGTGAGGGCGAAAACCTTCACCAAAACCAAGGAAGACTTCAACACAGGAGTCTCCCCCCTTGAGGATCTTTTTGCTGGTGTAATCTTCATTTCCAGCCCTTCGTGAATCGCCCTAAGGAGCGTTTGAGGTCAAATATTGAAGTTATTGCTTTGTTTTATGTTATTGAAGCAAATTTGGCTCCGTTCAAAGTGGAGCGACCCATTTGTGGAGTGATTTGGTACATTATTTGGCTGTTCTAAAATGGGTGACCAACATTGAATGGCATTTTGAGGTACTCAATGGTCTTTTATGTGGTTGGATTACATCATCTAATTGCACATAATTTATAAGGGTGAAATCTGGTTTTACATTGAAATTAGGAGGGTTTCGGCATGCATAATCATATCTGAAAATATTTATTTATTTCTGTAGCAACTAGGGTTTGAAGGAAATTCATTCCAGCATCTCTATGTTTCCAAATATCATGATTCCTTCACCAATTGATTGATGAGCTCAAATAATAATCTCTGAATATATTTGGAGTGATCACGCATGGTATCTAGGGCATTTTCAAGAAAGGTGGGTTGCTTGTAGGGCAGATCTGGCATGTTTGGGTGGATGTTTGGGCAAGCTGATTTGATATTTGCATTTTCAAATTTTTAAACCCGAAGATCCCAAGTTTCATGATTTTTGAAGCTTCCTAGGCAAAGTTATAAATTTTTGAAGTGATACATAAATTCTGCAGATAGAGGGTTTATAGAAAATTCATATCTTCATTTCTAGGGCACTAAAAATCAGTTTTCCTTCATATTTTGATTGTTGGTGATTAATCAGAATTTTTGAGCTTGATTGGGTGTATTGTCAGCAAGTATTTGGTATACAAAAGTGAGTGGGAGCTCCCAAAACAGGTCGCTGCCCTAGGAAGGGGAAAATTGCAGGTTTCAGTGTGCAGTTTCAGTCTTTTCCAGCCCTTTGAAATCTGATTGCAGCCATCGGAAAATTGATTTCAGTCATCTCACTTTCAGCCCTAGCTATTTCCGGAAGCCCCCAAAAAGAGACATAACACATTGTTGCTCTTCTGACCTAATGATGAGTGAAAGAAAAACAAAAATCAAATGCAAGCAAAATGTGAAGAACAAATATTTCGAATTTAGCTATTTCTAGACTGCACTAATAGCACATTAAGAATTTCTACACTGTGAGCTATATATTTACCATCTGGACTTGCTAATGGAGGAACTCCATATCCCCCAGAACCAACTCGAAGAATTATTGTAATTGAAGGGTTGATGAGCGCATGTTGACTTCTCTTAATCTGCATAGAATCAAGTTACCAGGGGAAACAGAAAGCTCAGTTAGCTTTACTGTGCACCAACAAATATAAATACACATAATATGTTAAAAATAATAAATGAATCCAAAACAAAACCATTAAAAGCAATTAATATGAACCATCCGTACCTCTTCAATATCTTCAAATGGTAAAACGACCTTGATTTATGACACCCAAATGAAAGAACAGTATAAGAATATTACAGTTATTGTAAAATTAATCATCAATGGCATTCTTGAATCAACTATTCTGAAACGAGTATTAAATCATATCAAGTATAATTTTCAATTAATGACGAAAATGTCTACAACATATCAAAGAAAGCCCATGATTAACATTCTGTTCATAAACCGTATCACACAAAATCCCTTCATGGGATAATAGTATGTGTCTCATAAAAACAATGGTTAATCATAAAGAAATGATATGAGGACTCTACCATCTCATCTTTGAGAAAGATAAATACAAGCAAAGTAAATGGGAAATCCATTCCCTCAACTCTGCCATTAGAAGACATTAGCCCATCTTGAGGTTGTCAAATGGATGATTTTCAACTCATCCCACCCCCTCAAAACTTCAAATCCATTGTTTCAAAGGATAGACCACAGATCTACAGAGAACTGAAAATTTTTGTGCAAAATCATGCAAAGAGAACTATCGTTAAACCCGCATTCCTTCAAAAAAAACGAGAATGGGCACCTCCCAACGTATCCTTGTCCATGGATGAAATAGAACAATGGATATGGCTAATGAGAGAAAGAGTACTGATATACCGATTTATAGGTACTTTCCTAGGTCTGATAAAAAATTGAGATTATGGGTACAAGACAAGGTGGACCATGGGTTCTCAAGAAGGTAGGGCTTCTCATGAAAAATTAGTCCCCAGCCCTCCATCCATTTGGACCTTCCTACCACTGTTCCATAGTGACAGTGGCAAGAATCCTCCATCAGGAAAATAGAACCTGCACTAGGAAAATATATAGCTTCGACGTTTGAGTTCACTAGAAATCCCAGGGTCTTGAACTGTGCTCTGATCTGCATGAGTTTGGAGTTTGAAAATCCCCCAACCTACCCCACCCCAGCGCCCGCAGACTGTCTCATATTGGATATGAGAAAAATAGAATTGCAACAACCCATTTGACTAAGGAAAGAATCTGTTCAGATGCCACATCTGTCATAAAAACAGTCATTTGTTCAGGGTATGCCCCAGATACAAAACTTTGGAGCTTGGCACTGACAACCAACATGAAACAACGGCAAATCAAGTACAACAAGCCTCCACATTGCATGTAGACGTGCATAAAGACACCTTGAACTAAGTAGTGGATGAGAACAAATTTCAAAAGTCCCAAAGAAGAAAACTAAAAGGCAAGAAGATTATCGCTAAACCAACGCAGATTTATTCAATCATCCATCGCTGCCCTGGCAGACCAAGAAGTCGAAGAGATCAATGACAACTATAGCGCTCAAGATAGCAGCCCCTCTAAAGGAAAAGTCTCCATAAACTGACCAATAATCAACCCATAAAAACCCGGGAGGTTGTAGTGTAATGGAAAATGAAGAAACCTAGGGTAGCACATGCAGTAGCATGCCCAAGGATTGGGCCCCCATTTGTGTCCCAGATGACCATGGGTACCTCAATCAATTAAAAAGAAAAACAGTCAACCCATCAAAAGTGGCAAGTATCTGAAACCTATAAAATCTGCAGCAAAAGAAGATGCTAAAATACCCAATACCAAAAGAAAAAAGGTCTTCAATCAAGAGACGGGTTTACAGATCTTATTCACATTGGCAAGCATCTGAAACCTATAAAATCTGCAGCAAGAGAAGAATTGAAGTTGCTTTCAACTCTCTAACAAGTTAATAATAACATATTATCAGGCCATCCCTTTTGAAATTATTATATAATTTTCAATAACATTTAGAATCCTGACATGAGTATGACACTTCACCTTACATTGAATGAAAAACTACATATGAGCTCAATCCAGTAGGACATCAATTTTATCAATGTAGCCAATTTAAGAAATTTCCTATTCACTATGATTTAAAGAGTGGATGCGTTCATATTCACTCAAAATCAGAATATGAAAGAATAGGAAGATGCATTGTGATTAACCAAAGCATATAAGTGTTTGCCAATACTACAAAAATTTCCTATTCAACTAAAAAACTTTTCCTGGACCAGTTTGGTTGGATCGCATAGCATGTATTAGCATGGTTGTTGATTTTTCCGTTTCATAATGATGAGAAATGGATCACCTACAAGTGTACGACATCATCAGTAACTGTTGCAATCAGCTTCAAACTATAAAATGGGACAGTGAACTAGAAGTGTAGCATACAAGTCTGTTGAACTATAAATTTTTCTGCATGCCAACAGTCGAACAGGCTATGTATGTCCTAAACTAGTCTGTGGGTTGCAGTATTTGACCGTGGGATCATGCCAGTCATTAAAATGAAGACTTCGGAGGGTTCAAACCCGTGATGCAAATTCAGTAATCCTCAGACGTAACTGAGACGGAGAATTTGAAGGAGAAGACGTTCCCAACATTAATTGATATTCTCAACTAATTTTTTTTTCAGAGTTGTTTCATTCACTTGCAAGCATTAAGTAGGATAACAGAAAAGGTTTCTTTGCAAAGAAAAAGTGCAGAGTTTCCAAGCACCATGAGAGAGCAATATCCTTGCGGACACATTTTAGATGCTATTTTTGTAAATGAATCAATCATAGCCCTCTCTTGTGGTGGATTTTTAATTCCTCTAGAGGTTTTCTCCATGTAAAACATTGTAGATGCTTTAAGTTCTATTGTTGCACAAGTATTGATCGATTGAGCACTTTTAAATATATTTTAAGTTTGCACATATTCAATTTAGGTAACTTATACCATTTAAATAAGCTTGTAGATGGGTACAAAGCCAGTTTTCTGAATTGATTTAAGTTAAATATTGACCGATTATAGATCAAATTTAGTATCACATGCGAAAAAAATTGGTTTAACAGATTGCATGTCTTTACCCTTACAAGGGATATAATATGGGGAAGGAACACTAGAGGACCTTTTGAACTTGATATCGGAAAAGGACGTAGATAGCTCAAGTAACAGCCATGGAATCATATGAGGAAGATGCACATGAGACACGGTTTGCAAAGTTGGAAGCTACAGTTACTAACATAGCTCAAAAACAAGTGGCTCTTTTCATTTGCATTGACAGATTGGTGGCAGCTCCTATTGGGAAATTCAATACGCCATTCGAACAACAAGACCAGCAAGAGAGGATGGAAGAAAATGAGGAAGAAGAGAATCCGAAAGGTCCTAAAAGGAACAAGGTGGAGAAGGGAACTCTAATGGTGAAGCTCCACAACCACCCTTAATGGTGGAGGCAAAAGTGAAGAATCGGCCCCATAGGAGAGCAGTTGTGGTATAGTAAAATGACAGAATATGCACAAGCCAACTAGAAAGAAATATACACAAAGAAATAGAACACAACACTTGGCACTATATTAAAGTTTCATAAAAAGAATGCACAACAGTATCACCAAGGAGAAACATAATGAGAACTCTTGAACTATCCTCAAATACATCAATACAAAGACAACTAGTGTTGACCAAAAGGCATATAGGTTGACAATCGCCACAATCATCTGATGGACTAGACTAAACTAATTGAAAGAAACACTAAGTGTGTTTGGAGCTCTGTTTTAAAACTCGCGATTAATCTTTTCAGGCATGCAAAACGATAAAACTTTCTAAAAATCACGATTCGTGTTTGCCCGATAAAACGGCGATTTTTGGCGATTAAAATCATGCAAAATCGTGGAAAATCACAGCTTAAATCGTGGAAAATCGCTGACGAAATTGTGGGTTAGGTTTTAATGCGAAAAAAGACCAAATCGATTCGTTTTTTCTCTTGTTTTCTCTGCTCGACGCGTTTTTGCTCCAGCGACTCCTATTTCCTCCATTCGCGAGCATTTGACGTGATTTCGTGGGCATTCAACCTGGAATCGTGGCATTCGACGTGATTGCGTGGGCATTCTAGGTGGTTTCGAGTTCTACCAAGGTGGTTTCGAGTTCAGCGAAGGTGGTTTTGAGTCTTTCCAGCCCTATTTTCCAAGCTCGTGGCCCTAGCAGGTAAACCGTAATTTCTTTTTTTTACACGGTATTTTTTTCCTTTTTTTTAATACGTATATACTATAAGCTATAAATTTATAACTATAAGTTTAATAATTATATAATATATTACATAACTATATTTATAAGTTTAATAATTAATTATTATATTACATAATAGTAATACAATACGTATAGTTATACAGTCTATAGCTTTACAATATGAATAAAATATTTAATATATTACAGTCTTGTATATATTTAATATTTAATATATTAATTAGTTTTGTATATATTTAATATATTACAATTTACAGTATATATTTAATAGTTAATTGTTATAGTATATAGTTATACAATATACTATATAGTGTATAGTTATACATTTATATAAAATAAGTTATAACAATTAATTTTATACATATTACAATCTTTAAAAGTTTAATGTATTTGTGAGCACTCATAAGATGTATGATGTATAAGTTATAAGTTATACATCGTATCTTTGAAAGTGCTCACTAACTATAAATTTAATTTTATACATTTTGAATTTGTATAACTATATACTGTACACTATTATAAATTTATAGTTAACTGAACAATATATATTATATACTATACAAGTGATACACTATAAATTTATAATAGTATACTTTATAACGATTTTAATAATATTATATGAAGTTATCATAATATAATAGTAATAAATTAATAATACAATATACTATATAAAAAATGAGAATCATACGTCTTCAATATAGCTTTGTTGTAATGTTTTCTTCATGCAATAACAATATTATTCTTAATTTCGTCATACAATTTAATTTCTCTAAGGCTTGTAAATCTAAGACAATTGTTTTTGTTTTGTTTTGTAGAATGGCATCGGGATCCGGTTCGAGTTCAAATTTGCTCGTAACAAAACTAAATCAAATGACCCCTCTTGGAAGCATTGTGAACCAGCAGAAGGCAATTGTGTTGTATGCAATTATTGTGGCATGAAGATGAGTGGAGGTGTTTATCGCCTTAAGTTCCACATTGCATGGATACCAGGGAATGAAGTGACAGTGTGCAATCAAGCACTACCTGAGGCCCAATGAGAGTTGTCTACTTACCTTGCAGCTTATGTAGAGAAAAAAGAAGAAAAGAAGAGGAAAGCTGATGCACTTGCAGCCCTAGCAAATAGGAGGGCAGCGAGGGAAGATTTTGACATTGGGGCATCTTCTAATGCCCCAACTCCACGAGGTCAGACACTGGGACGGGGTTCATCCACTGATAGTAGTTCAAGCGATGTTTTTTGTTCCTTGAAGTACTCCTGGTTCACAACCTTCACTCGAAGGTACTACTTGGAATAAAGAAATGCACAATGAAGCAAAAATAGCTGCAACAAACTTTTGGTACTACAACAACATTCCTTTCAATGTGGCAAAAAGTCCATATTGGGAGAATTTGGTCACTGCATTGACTGTTGTTGGGAAGGGGTTCAAGGCTCCTACTCCCCATGATTTGAGTGGCTCATTGTTGGAGGATTCCGTCACACATACCAAAACTCTTGTAGAAGAGCAAAAAAAAGTGTGGCAAAAAAAGGATGCACCATTTTGTCTGATGGGTGGATAGATGGGAAAAACCGCACATTGATTAACTTCCTAGTGGCATCAAGTGGGCGGTTGGTCTTCCGAAATCAATTGATCCCTACCACCAAGTGAAAAGCTGCAAGCACTTTTTATGATATGTTAGATGAGGATGTGAAAGAGGTGGGCATGGAGAATGTCGTCCAAGTTGTGACAGACAATGCGGTGGCATATGTATTAGCAAGGAGACTTCTTGAGGAGAGGCGCCCTACACTTTTTTGGACCCCTTGTGCAGCCCATTGTTTGGATCTCTTATTGGAGGACATAGGAACACTCTCATGGGTGAAAAATGTGGTTGAAGACGCGAGAAATATTATAAAATTCATCTACAATCACACTTGGGTGTTAAACTTGATGAGAGAGCACACCAATGGAAAGGAGTTTTGCGATCAGGGGTCATACGATTTGCCACAAACTTCATTATGTTGCAGAGCATTGCAACTTCATTAACATCCCTTAAGTAGATGTTTGTGAGCACGCGGTGGTTGGAGTCTCCCTATGCTAAGAAGACCAAAGGGAAAGGGTCGTGAAGACCGTTTTTGATGATATGTTTACAAAGAAAATGGAAGAAATCATGAAGGTAATCTAAACTTGAATATTTGTTTATTTATCATTTGTTATATAATTTTTTATTAATTTTGATTTTAAATATATATGTTATTTTGTTTTAGGTGTCAGAGCCTTTGGTTCGAGTTCTATGGATGGTGGATGGGAGAAAAACCCAATGGGTCATTTGTATGAGACTATGGATGTGACCAAGGAGGCCATATCTAAATATTATGGGCACAATCAGCGAAAATATGAACCCATTTGGCGCATAATTGATCGGAGATGGAACAAGACACTCCATCAACATATACATGCAGTGGCGTACTATCTAAACCTGAAGTTTTTCTATTCCCCATCATTTAAGGCTGATGAGGAGGTTATGGATGGCCTTAATACATGCATAGAGAGGATGGTATCTGACGAAGATATTAGAGATGCAATTCTTGACGAGTTGCAGATTTACAAGACTGCGAGAGGGAGGCTCTTTTCTTCGGCTCTATGTGTGAAAAGAAGAAACACTTCTCAGCCAGGTAAAAACAAATTGAGTCATTTGTATTTAGTCTCATTACACGTAGAACTAGAAACTAAAAGTCTAGAATTCTTTTATTTATTCAAGCCTAGTTAACTTACAAAATTATAAATGTCTTATTTGCATATTTTTGGTGGGAAGATTATGGTGCAAAAACACCAAATCTTCAAAAACTAGCCATCCGCATTTTGTGTCAGCCATGCAGTGCTTCTGGATGCGAACGTAATTGGAGCATGTTCAAAGTTGTTCACACAAAGAATCGCAACAGGTTGACAACACAATGCCTCAATGACTTTGTCTTCATCCGATACAATCTTCGTCTTTGTGTGAGACAAGTGGAGGGGGCGCAGAGTTATGATGCAATTGACTTGGTGACATTGATCCATATGATGGTGAAGTGTTGAGCACGATGATGCAGAGCCTATGTTTACTGCAGAGGAGATAGCAGCTTTGGAGAGGGAGACTGAAGAAGCAATACCATCAGGGACATTAGAAGTTGGTGATGATCCAAATGATATGTTTGTAGATGACAATGTTGGTGTTGCAGAGGAGGAATATTTACCTTCCACTTCCATGAGGCAGCCGCAAGTGCAACAGACTTATTTTAGGCATGCTTGATGAAATAGAATATTACTCATATTTGATAGTGATACTTCAAAAGTCACATGTGACATGAATCTATGAGCATTTTTGTTTGCAAACTTTGTACTCTCTTTTTTATCAAAACTTAATAGAAAATATGCATATGGGCCTATGGCATTCTATAGAGTCACTTCTTGCATCATTTAACATTGTTTTTACATTTAATTTAAGTATATTTTATGAATTTAAATGTTTTTAAAAGTAGCGATAAAGTTGTCGATTAATGCCGATAAATTGCCGATTCCCGATTTCCGATTCAAAATTTGGCTTGCCGATTAATCGCCGATAACAATTTTTTGAACTATGGTTTGGAGTTTGGTCATACAACACGTGTCTCCTTAACATATTCAATAACTAGGTCTTTTTCTAATTCATTACAATTTTACTATGTTGAAGGCATCTTATTATGGGGTGTCTTTGCCTAATCCGAGAGGATCCCCACACCGAACAAGTCGGATGGTGGTAATTGAGTTGAAACTATCTGCTTGTGAAGAGCTCGTCGAGAGCTTTCCAACACATTTTGAGCGGGGTCAAACCAACTTTGTATGCAAAAGTTATGGCTTGTTGAAGTTTTTCTCCAACAAGCAAAAAAAGATGTGCTGCAGTGCATGTATTGATGTCATCATGTTGATTGGGCTTGCCAAGGGGACCAATTGGGCGTTGACATGTGGCAAAGAGCATTTTGACAAAAGGATTGTTTGGTTTTCACCTCCGATCTTCGGACGGTCGAGTGTGGAGCCCATCTATTTGCCCGTTTGGGGCCGTCGACCAGATGGGGTCCACTTTTTGTCGGGTTGGGGATCCTACCACCTTTACTTCACATTTCATTACAAGTGTTCTTTACATATAAACCACATTGGAGACCAATTCACTACGAATGTGAGATTGATTTCCATGTGTTTCAAAGATTAGCGCGAGGCAAAGACAAGTGGCAATTCCACAAGCCGTCACGTGGCTTCTACATGGAGTTCAAGCATCCAAGGACCAAGTCACAATTATCAACTAAGTGCCCAAGTGCATTTACTACATAACAAGCCAAGTCTACGAAGTGCGCACAAGATAGGACAAAGAAACGTGGCACTCCCTCCACACATGGCGCCAAGCATGGTCCAAGAAGGATATATTAAGCCTTATGTTGTTCACATCCCAACGCATATGGGATTAAGTTTATCCCAAAGCACATAAGAAAAATCGCTTAAGGCTTAGTCAAGCGTTATCCAAAATGCTACGTGGAGTGGGGATTTAAACCCCTTACCCCACATGACCTATTTTTAAGTCCACACCATTTTTGGTGTGAGAAACAAACAATTTGTTTTTTATCCCTTGAAATTTTGAGATATTTTGCTAAAACAAAAGCAGATGTGGGAATTTTTAATGGGATTTGAACCCCAAAACCTATGCCAAATGAAAATGATGTAGCCATTCAACTATGAGGCCCAAAATACAATATAAATAGGCCACTATTGTATTGGTATAAGCAACGTTTTAACCCCTTGATAAAGGGAGAAGGCAACTTTTGTAACCATTTTTAATGGTTTTAACCCCTTTGTGAAGGAGAGAGAGTAGGTACACGAGAGTTTTGTGTCGGCGAAGATCGAACCTAAGAGACTCCTAGAAGAAAGATTATCTGCAGATTGTAGCCCCATTTTGGGAGAACTCGCCCATCATTGGAGAAGATTTTTGATGTAATACGTGTTATTTTTGCATCATTTAATCAATCGGTCCACATTTTGGTAGACCCAGAGGCGTAGTGCAATTGGATGAACTTTGTTATCAATTTGTAATGTATTGTTCCTGTTATATTTCTGTTGCCTGTTGTTTTTAATTAGTATTAATCTGATTTTTAATATTTATGCCAATTTTTACATAATCACAAGAAATTATGGGAAATTGAGAAAATTAAGTTTGGTATCGAAATTGATGAAATAGTCGGTGTATGCATGTTTTAGTCGGTGTATGCATAAACTAATCATGTTGGATCAATTTCGGTATCAACAAAGCCAATTTTAACATAAAAGATGAGAAAATTGAGAAATTAATTAAGTATTCGAAAATGGAGAAACCAAGTCAGTTTGTATAAAATGCCCATTTTCAGATCATTGCCGAAAAGTGTCAAGCTTTTCCAATAAGATTTCAGCGTCACCGGTTTCAAAAATATAGTCATTTCTGACATTATTGTTGTTGGGTATTTATTAGGGTGATAGGTACTAGGTACCCCTTCCATTGAAATTTGGGTCTATGGAACATAAAGGAGAGGGATAGGGACCAACTCAAGCATGCATTTTCGGCAAGTTAACGAGGAAGGCGTATGTCGGTAGAGGAAGGGGATGACCTATATTAACTAATTGAAGCATTTTTAATACTTTGCATTAGGTATTTGTTTACCGGCAATTGCGGGCGATAGCCCCGTCACAATTCACCAATGAGTTCTTTTAGGGGAAGTATGTATTATACCAATAAAAACACAAACCAGCTTATTACATTATGTTCGAGATGCTGATGTTGGAAATGTATGTCAGCAATTGTAAGGTCCATAGAGCATAATTCAGAAGGAGCGACTGATTACTACCTCGCATATGGGATTCTAAACAACATGGACAAGCCTTTTGTTCCCAAAAGCGATAGTTTAGCTCATGAAAGAGGTTCACACCTCCAAAGAAGATGGTTACTTTAGTATTGGAAAGACGGTTCCTAATTTGAAGCAGTGTGTCCATTGGCCAAAGATGCAAGAGAAGATAACAAAGTTCATTCAAGGATGTGTTTTGTGTAGTGCAAGTAAGCCAAGCAATAAGAAGTTAGGGCTGTAAAGACCACTACCAGTGCCTAGCTGACAATGGAAGATTATCTTTAAGCATTTCAGAAGAGAACTGCTCATGACACAGCAATGTAATGACTACTTTTGTGGTTGATGGATGTAAAAACAAAAAGCTCTTGTAACGTATATGTGCACTTTAAGTTGCCTAAATCAATCATTTCTAATAGAAATACAAGGTCGTTGGGAACATTTTCAACCACATTGTCTTGAAGATGATGGATGTAAAAGAAAATCTTGAGTAAGGAAGCTGCCAAAAAGCTCTTCTAATGTATAGGTGCACTTTAAGTTGCTTAAAGCAATTATTTCTAATAGAAATACAAGATCGTTGGGAACATTTCAAGCACATTGTGGGGGAAAATGGTCACAGGTTTGAACTTTTGAAGACATTCATTGCTTTCCATCCGCAAATGAATGGTCAAATTGAAGTAGTGGGCCAGACATTGGTGTCAATCTTGAGCACATACAATAACAAGAATCCAAGGAATCAGGATGATTGTTTTAGCGTATATTCATCATTTCATAGTTTCAATGATAGGGCAGTACATTCTTCCACAATTTTGTGTCAAAACAACACATGTTTCGGTTATTTTCTTTCCATGCCATCAGATGTTGTATATGGACAGCAAGAAGGTGCTGGAGAAGAAGCAACAAAGCAAAAAGATTCATTGAAAGTATAAGGTAAATACACCAAAATGTGCAAAAGCAACCAAAGGCATCAAAAGCCAAGTACAAAGCATGCCATGAACAACATGGAAAGGAGCATGGTTTTCAAATTAGAGACATAGTGTGGCTTCAATTGAGCAAAGACTGGCTACAACAAGTGGGTATGGACCTTTTCAGATGGAACAAGTGAGTGGAAATGCATTCAGATTGAACTTGTCTTTGTATGTGTAAACATATTTGGTAGTGAATGTGGAGAACTCGCTGCTCTTTGAGCCACACATGTGGAGAATTTGCGACTCTTTGAGTCACACATGTTGGATGATGAAAAGAGGGACCAAATATGTGTCTCCAATAGAGAAATTTGCACACGATTCTCAAGAAGTATAGGATAAATACATTGATCTGCAAAGATCAAAATGACATGCATGTAAGACCAAGAGTATTGGGAATTTGGTCTCAAAGCAAATCTACCAAGGAAGGACAAATGGTGCCCCAGAGAGAGGTTGAAGGATGTAATGTCCCAGTTTTCCACACTAGTTACTATGAAGGCCTTGGGCCCATTCCACCTTCCATGGGCTTCAAGGAAGGAAAGCAAGGGAGGTGAACATTGTCATAATTGTAAATGATTGTATTTTCCTTATTTATTTGATTACTAATTGTGGCTTTGAGTGATTCGACTAGGTGATAGGTGAATGATAAAGCAAAAAAGAACTCTTATCTTCTTCTCCTTCATTAAGGTCGGTCTTCTTGAGAGCTACGATGGAGATAAAGAAATACTCTTTCCCTTTTATGAGGACGGTCTTCCTAAGTGAAGATTAAAACTGCAGTTCCCTCTTCATTAAGAGGTCGGTCATGAAGATTGATCTTTTAATTCATCCTTGGCGCCAAAGAAGGGTACTTAAGGAGGTTCGAATGGAGGAGGGGGATCATTATCATTCATCATTTTGACATTTACTTGGATTTGGAGCTAGTGTAACTTCTCTTCTTGCCATTGAAGGGTGAAACACCTTCCTTGGTTACCTATTGAGGATGAAAACCTTCAATAGGATCACACTTGGGGACGGAAACCCTCTTGTGTGCATTGGTGGCTTCATTCGGGAGTCACAAGTGGACTTCATTGGCAGATTTCTGGAATAGCAAGGTGTTTATCCGTGCATAGGGCACTTCTACTCTAGCTAGGGCACTTTCAAGGGTGTTGGCACCCTTCCTCCACTTGATCTACCCACCTAGGAAGTTCGGGATCACTTTTGGAGGGGTTTCCGTGGTTGGAAAATTGTGATTTGACTTTTATTTGATAGTTGGTCTCTCTAGATTATTTTGAGCATTTGTTTAAATTTGAAACTCCAAGTATTGATGGAGTTATGAATTTTCAAAGTTTCAATTGTCTTTGCACTTGAATTAAATTTATAAAATATATCCATGTTGCCGAGGAAAGCGGAAACGGAAACAGTAGGAAGGAAGCGGAAACAACAATTTTCATAAAACCTTGGATACGAAACGTTACAGGAAACGTCCGTACAATACACACACACACACACACACACACACACACACACACACACACACACACACACACACACATATATATATGCATAGTACTCATTTTATAATTGTAGACCATAAGAGATAATTGATAAAGCACTCAAAATATTTTGTATTCATTGAAATTTGAACTTCTAAAGAGTCATCATTCAACATGGTTACAATTTCAATGATTCACATATACAATGCTAAATGTTAGTTTAGTGAAAACTGAATTTAGCAAGAGAAAAATGAGAGTGTGATTTAGAATGGACCCAAGATGTCATTATATATAGGAATATATTTTATATATATATATATATATATATATATATATATATGCATAGTACTCATTTTATAATTGTAGACCAAAAGAGATAATTGATAAAGCACTCAAAATATTTTGGGTTCATTGAAATTTGAATTTCTAAAGAGTCATCATTCAACATGGTTACAATTTCAATGATTCACATATACAATGCTAAATGTTAGTTTAGTGAAAACTGAATTTAGCAAGAGAAAAATGAGAGTGTGATTTAGAATGGACCCAAGATGTCATTATATAGCTTTTAGGAAGTGTCTTTAGCAAGTCTAGGTAGGTAGATTAGGTTTAGGTTCATTAAATGAAGTTAATTTATTTTATTTTATGATGCTTAAAAATTCGAAAAAGTGGTGGAAACGTTTCGGTGGCATTTTCCCCCACGTTTCACGTTTCGGAAACATTTTTGGGCGAAAGCGTGCTCTCTAGGCGTTTCCTAGCTTCAATGAAATATATATTTGCTCCAGATTTCATCTTGCTGGACTTATGAAGTGTTTGGGATATTTCTATATTGATTTTCAGTCTATATTGCATGAGAATATTGTCTTGAAAAGCCCATACAGTTCGCTGCCCTAGGAAATAGAAAATCAGGTTCATCGCTAGGGCTAAGTGGTGATATTGTTGGCTGCCATATGAATTCCTTTACTGTCATAAATATTCAGATTTCTCTTTGTTGCTAATGCCATTTTCAGTTTGTTCCTCTAAGGTTAAAGTGATTGACCGGTGGCTGTAATAAAAATCAGAAGTTGTCATTTGGGTTTGAGCCAAAACCCTTATTTTCAGTTTCATCCCTGGAAAGAGACATTACAAAGGAGGTGTTTCCTCGTCTTCTTAGTCACTAAGATTTGTGGGACAAAAATCCTTTCATTGGGGAGGTTCAATTCAGAATGAATCCCCTACGGGTATATGACATCATCAAGATCAATCCCACTCAATTTTGAGCCATAAACTGGAAGTTGGAACTATAGCAAAACAGTTTTTGGAACAATAAATATCTTCACGAACCAACAGTGTAAATATCCGAGGATCTCCTAAAATCCAAGGAGCAGTGTGCAAAGACATTCATGGTATAAAACATAAGACGCAAAACAAGGTCAAAGGGTCAACGGGAAGTGGAAACGTGAGAGTATTCAAAAGTAACTGAAATGCCTCACCCTTTCCCTTTCTTTCCCTCTCCAAAGTGTTGGACATGACAATTTTTAAGTACTTGGACAAACGTAATTAGAGAATGAGGTGCAGATCATGCTTTAGGAGAGACTTCCAAGTTGTTGACCAAATTTTAATACTTTAAGCTATTATCGAAGAGCCTTGTCAATGATCTTCCAAAGATTTTTATTTTTGCCACGTTTTTAATAGGCTTAAGAAAATGTCTGACTCAGTTCCAGCACACCTACTTAGCCAAACAATTTTTGATATAGCATTAAGAAATCCCTCATTACCATCACCACCTGCTTTTACATAGATGAGCTTGAATACTTTCTTCGGCAGCATACTCATATTGATTATAGATGTATATATTACATCAAATTCTTCTTGCTATAAGTAAGATGCTTTTTGTTGAAGATGATATTGTCCTCTCTCTCTCTCTCTCTCTCTCTCTCTCTCTTGGTGGCTTCTGAAGTTTGTTTGATGCCCTTGCTCGCTTTTGCAAGCTTCATCACCTTGTTGTAAACTTTAAGAAAATTGTGCCCGTGGTCTTCAACACCGCTAGGGATTTTCATTCCAAGTTTCAGTTTTTCCACAAAGGCAGTTGCATGGAGATCACAACATACACTTAGGGCTGCAGTTCACTGGATTGACATTTAGTTTGAAGCTCGACTCTTAGTCACGTCTATGCAAGGATATGCCTCAATTTCTGCCCTATAATGCCAAATATTTAAATCTTTTACACGCATCTTGTATATACCTTATAATGTGCCTCTTCAACACAAGTATTAGATCCACAATATTTTAGGGATCAAAGATTTGGGGGATAGTTTGGGATCTATTAACTAGGCTCGTATCAAGATGGTTGCATTTTCACTTTGAATCATATGGCTAGGATTTACCCATTGTGGATTCACCCCCCTAGTTATGTTCACATTGCTTAGTTAGCAGCAGGATCGTTTTTTTTTTTTTTTAAATGCCTAGAAAATTCTGAAAGTAAAGGCAACCCAGTGTAGCTCTCTTGAAATTGTCACTGGGAAAGCAAGGCATGCTTGATCTAGCCATCTAAAGATAATGGACTGCCCCAAAAGTACTACACTACATTCCAATAACGAAGCCCTAATTGTGTGAGGTGCAGCGTAGGATCTAAATATGTGTAAAAATGCAGTGCAGATTACCAAGCATGAATAACATGTCGTATATATAATGCCCAATAATACTGCTGTCTACGACAAAACATCATTCAGTTTTAATTTCTTGTATTGTACGATTGTTAATGAAAATTAACCAGGGAAAAATTTAATATAATTTGTAAAAATTACTGTGATTGCTTGTACTTCAACTATTCTGAAAATGACAAGATTTCACCATAAGGCTCACACATTATATACCATATTCAAAATTAATATTGTAACATGTAAAGGAAAAACCCAATAGTCTGTTTAGTGAAGAGCATCTTCCTGACCTTCATCTGCTTGGAAAAGACATTTGAATGAAAGCAAATGTGCCATGCAGAAACATATAAACGCCCATGATATAAGAAAGACCTTTCCAATGCACATGAGTAGCTGTTTTCAGCAACCTGCACAAGTGAGTAAATGTTCAGCAATTTTGGATTCTAGACCATTTGTTCTTTTAACTAGTCACTGAACTTAGGGAAAAAGAAAGAATAACTTTTGCACCCCTGGTTATGCATAAATTGCACTAATAGTCACAAGTAAACATAGGGTACAGGTGCAGAGAGGGACGTCATTCTGAAATAAGGTATGAGAGTATATGAATAAAGGGACAGCAATGTTACACTCAAATATGGGACAGCTATGTTGCCAAGAGATGTGACTACAAGCTCAGGGACAGGATCCCCATCTCTGAAACCAAGTTTCCTTGTGATTATTATTTCTATTATTTTAGTCCTAAGTAGATTGAATGTTGTAACATGAATTTCTGAGGATGTAATGATGATATCTCAAACACATATCAGAAACAAGTACTAACAGACCATTTACACTTGCCTCATCTGGTGGTAAATCAAAAATTGTTTGAAGAGGCCCAGGTTTTGGTGGACTACTGTGGGCTCTGGTTTATCCAGTGACATTCTTCGTCGTGCAACAGTTCCAACAAACCCATTCAGACTCCTGCAAGAAACATCCACAGACCCTAAAAAATCGGATAATACAAATAGCAAAAATTTGGGATAAGTGGGACTGTTTCCAAAATTTCAGAATAATAGTCATCATGGTAGGTAATCTAGTTTTCTTTTTTCTTTTTTTTTTTCCTTTTTCCATTTTTATGAAATAGACTTCACCATTGTTATCTTTGAGAGCTTGTTATTTTTTTCCAATTTTTGTCGCCTTCCAATTAATTCCCATTCAAACATTTTGGGAGCATTGCTGAATAATAGCCAACGATTTTGGTGGCATTGAGCACAGCACATCAGAAACTGTATACTAAAGGTTTTGGTAGATAACAACAATTTAAGTTCCAGGACATGTAAATTCAAAGTCTAGGATTATATAGCAGATTTTTCTAGACATACTATGAAACTAGGCATAATGTCAGAAATAAAACAACTGCCTCGAACACTTCTCATGTTGACAAAGAAAAGAAGCATGCTGTGAAGTGTCAAATCTTTACTTTGTTGAAGGTTTCAACAACCATGCTAAACTTACACATCTTTCTATGCTTTGATTGCTAATGTCGGACCATTCTAATTGATAAAACCAGCTAAACTACAGAATCTTCAATTCATTGTGTATGAACAAGAACATCTTAAGTCCTTCAAGAAAATACATACAAGGTAGACTAGTACCATGAAGCATGCTGTGAAGTGTCAAATCCTTATTTTGTTTAAATTTACAACAACCCTTCTAAACATAGTCTTTCTATACTTTGATTCCTTATGTCAGACCATTCTAATTGATAAGACCAACTAAACTACAGAATTGAAGTCTTTCAAGAAAATACATACAATAGAAGGTAGACTAGTACCACCAAGATCTATTCTAATTCAATGAGAAAAAAATTAAATACAACTTTCAATGATAGTAGTAAGTTATTACCCAGAAGAACTAACTGCGAACTGCTTAGTACCTGTTTGCACGCAAACCTGATAAATAAATGGAAGAAAGAATTCATCAATATAGGATAGATATAAAATTATAAGGACATGCAACATAAATTAAAACACAGAATTGAATTAACCATAGCTAAAGAACAAGCCCTTCAAAGTTTACCTGTCCAAAAGAACTACCAGAAGAACAAACCCTTAATAATTTACCTGTCCAGAAGAACTATCTAGTGTGTGCCAAATAGCTTCTGTTTGGCCCTCCTCTTTATTGGAAGTGTTACTGATCCAAGCACCGTACTTTTCCCAACAATATCCCAATCATAGATTGTTAGATTAACCTAAAAGAAGAAGCAAAAAGGTTACAATATATTATATGAAATTTATATGGGTTGAGGGGACTGTGAGTGATGATAATTAAAACTCAATTTTGATGGTAACATCAATCATTCGTTATCCCCAACATTGGAGTTATTTAACAAATAGAAATGTTACTTTGAAACAATGTAACAGGACCAACATACTCTTTTGATTCTCCCATTAAATTCATTATCAAAATCTTACAAAACAAACAAGAATCGCGAAGTAAGGTGTTGCTCTTACAAATATTAGAATCAACTTAAATATTCAAAAGCTTAAAAATACATGTCCTGCAGGCATAAATTGCCTTGCATGAGAAGTTGTTCATAGCATCCCTAGTTTCTTATGAAAGTCTGGGGATTGTATGTTTTTAGAAAAAGATAATGAAATGTGCATTGAAATGCACCTACATTATACCATCACCTAAGGTTAACACATTCATCCAGTTCCCAATCATGCCCTTTAGATATCAAAAATCAAAGGAGAGTACCAAAAGCATGTCAACCAAAAACAAATAGATGATGTAAAGGATAGGTCTTGCCCGCATTGTAGGCTACCTCCAAATGCAAACACTTGAAGTATAAATTCTAATACCGTCAAGGAATAGATAGAAGACCACAACAGTGTCAGTTAAAAATTAAAAAGCTTGGAAAAATAACATATAAAGCAGAAATAAAGCAGAAAGGTCATAAGCCAATGATAGCAACCAAAATGGTGAAGACGGACTCAACTGAAGGCCATAACATCTGGACTTTGACATAGCAATCAAATGCCTAAATCATTGACAACATGTCTTACACAAAAAACTAAAAATCGCTGAGAATATCTTAGAATGATTAACCAATCCAAAATCTGGAGTCTCCTAGGGCAGCGAACTACCTGTGAGATTCGAGTCCACTTTTCACTAAGCAAATCAATGTAGAATGCCACAAAATAATTTATCTAGCCACAACAATATTTATACATCACAAATACATCCAAAGATTGAAGAAATATCTGATTAGTACAACTGGAATTAAATATTTATAACAGCAGCAGTCCAGCCAAACTGAGGGTGTAATGTCCCCAAGTGGACATTTTTGACCCAAGTTGGATTTTAGGAAAATCCAAATCCTAAAGCAATATAATAAATTACTTATGAAATCAAACATTGTTGTAAATGACTCAAACAATCTGTGTAAGCTCAATAAAATTTCTTGAATACAAATTCCTCTCAAACCCTTGGGGTTTTTGTCCACAAGAGGAAAAATACTAAGGGTTTTTGTCCTTAGAATTTTCATGCGAAATCTACAAGCTTAAGACACAAGTAAGAAATTATCAAATAGCATAGAATATCTCTCAAGCAAGTCTACTTCTCCTTTTAAGGAAAGAAGAGACCCAAAGTGACCTTCCTTACAACCAATCAACTTCTTTCCCTCCATTTCTCTTCTCTAGGCCTAGTTGCATTTTTCTAGAGGGAACACCCATGACTCATGAGCTTTTTACATTTTATTCTATTTTTTAATCCCCCTTGGGCAAGTCGCACTTTTCCTTTAGAAAATACAATTTGCTAAGTGCTTTATCATGTATTTACTTTTTCTATACTTTATTTTATTATTAAGTTTATTAAATTATTATAAGTGCTTTTTATAATGTTTATTTTATTTTTTTAGCACTTTATAATAAAATAATATAACTTAAGTCACCCTTATGTTTTTCCTTTGGCCGTCGGGTAGACAAAATAGGCCAAAGGTCTTCGATTGGGAAGGGGATATTACAGTCCTCCCTTTCCAAAATTGCTTGCTCTCAAGCAATTCCAAATTTGTTTTGTCCAAGTGCCATGCACAAAAGACAAAACATGTTGAAGTGATCTACAAGCCTGGCACTGTACCTGTCAAGTGGGCTCAAACTTGCCACCATATATCAGCCACAAAATGCTCATATATATAGACTATGAACAATGGTTCAGCAAACTCCATAATGTAAATTTTTTCCTGCATCTCATGAGGAAAATAAATAGGCAGCAATAAATAAGACACATTAGTATCCTTTTATACCTTGGAATATCACCAAGCATCCTCGCCAATCTTGGTCTTCCAAATGTCTTGACTTTGCTGCCCCAAAATCTGAGTATTCGTGTCTCTGATGGCTGAAATTCTTCATAAATCAGTTGCTGCGATAAATGAGATGGCATACTTTCTTCCACACCATCTTTAATCCGTGCAATCAGCCCTCCTTGGAAAGGTATTTCCATGCTCCCGGCTGCCCTCTCTTGAGGAATGCCATTCCTCATACCTTGTTGCCCACTAAGCGAAGAAATCTTTTCCTTGAACTCTTGTAGGTGTTGTCTTGCTTGAGCGGCTATCAACCTAGCAGCTCTAGCTCTGCTTATTCCATTCCTCACACCTTTTAAGAGTTTCCATTACATCATCCTTGCTTGCATATATAAATTTATTTTCATGTTTATTTTCAATTTCTCTAGCAAGCAAAGTTTCACTAACACTAATGGGAATCATACCTTTCTCTCTAGGCTCTTCATCTTCTTCTTCCCTTGGTCTGCAGATCTGATTTGTTCTCCTTCGTGGGTATAGACTCCATGGTTTCATCATGCACATCAAATCTCTCTAGAAATTTTTGTGAGAAACCTGCAAGTGAATCAACCGATTCAACCCCTTGGGTCTTCAACAATTGATGCCACCATCTGTGTGATTCTACAGCCATGTACATAGAGATGAGTTCAAGAGCATCCTCTTGACAAGAGGATTACCACGCAAGAAGGTTTTAAATTCCTGTAACCAACACCTAGTAAAGATCTCTTCCGTCCCATCAAAGAAAGGAACTTCATACCATTTCATCCTTCTTTTCATTTGCATTCAAATCTGATTTTTCTCCTCTCACACAATACTGGAAGAATCATCGCTCACGATACCATTGTAATGTCCCGAAGTGGAAATTTTTAACCCAAGTTCGATCTTAGGCAAATCCAAATCCCGGAAGCAATATAATAAATTACTTATCAAATCAAACACTAATGTAAATGACTCAAACAATCTGTGTAAGCTCAATAGAATTTCCTAAATAGAAATTTCTCTCAAACTCTTGGGGTTTTCGTCCACAAGAGGGAAAATACTAAGGGTTTTCGTCCTTAGAATTTTTCATGCAAAAGCTTCTACAAGCTTAAGACACAAATCAGAAATTATCAAATAGCATAGAATATCTCTCAAACAAGTCTACTTCTCCTTTTAAGGAAAGAAGAGACCCAAAATAACCTTTTTCTCCTCCAATCAGCATTCATGATTCTCCCTATGCATTCATTTAATATTTTCCCATATTAAATGTTTTTCCCAACAACATTTCCCTACTAGTGCAAGTCGCATTTCTCTAGGGAGAATACATAAATTAATTATATTTTTATCCTTCCAATAGTTTCCAATACGACACTGCAGACAACAAAGACATCACCAATTTCTTTTCAGGTGACCTTGGGCGCAGTCGTGAGGGTTGGTGTCGAGGCCGTTCCCTCCACCTTCCTCTCATCCCTTGTGCTCTCTTTTTCTTCTTCTTCTTCTTCTTTTGTTGTTTTGGAGACCCTCTTGGGTTTTCCTGTTGTTTGCTTTGCTTGGTATTATGCAGTCCCATTGACCTATCTTTGTGGTCATTCGTTGGACATTTAATATAATTATCTTATCTTATCTTATCTTCCTAAGCTTCATTACTCCTCTTTGGCCCAAGTCGCCATTATCCTATCTAGGAAGAATAAAATATAATAAATCCCTTTACAATGATATTTGCCTCTTAAGGCAAATTGTATTTACCATAGGGATTATAATTTATTTTTATTAAGCCAAATAAATTAATATAAGTGCTTTAATTATTTTATTTTATTTTTTACAAAGCACTTTATAATAATTTATTGTGACTTAAGCCACCCTTCTATTTTTCCTTTGGCCGTCAGGTAGACAAAATAGACCAAAGGTCTTCGATTGGGAAGAGGATATTACAGTCCTCCCTTCCCAAAATTGCTTGCCCTCAAGCAATTCCGAATTTGTTTTGTCCAAATGCTATGCACAATAGACAAAACATGTTGAAGTGATCCGCAAGCCTGACACATGTTCCTGTCAAGCGAACCAAAACTTGCCCCCATATATCATCCACAAAATGCTCATATACATATATTTGGAGCAATGGTTCAACAAACTCCAAAATGAAGACTTCATCTTCTACCACATAATGCATCCCATGATGAAAATAAATTGGAATAGGAAGTAATAAATAAGACACATTATTATGCTCTTCATACCTTTCAATGCCATCAATGTCCCCCATGTGCTCAAGATAGACATATGTTGAGCTGCCCCCAACATTGTTGCCTAAGTTCCGTTGAAAGTATTTGAAAGCTGATTAAAAGTTGTTGGTTTGGAAATTGCAGCAGTTGCAATTCCACACAAGTGTCCATGTGAGGCTCTTCCTCATGTGTCAATTGCTCCATAGAGTCTTCTTTCGTGGGTGTAGACTTCCTTGCATCATTTGCCCACATCTTTTCCTTGAACTCTTGTAGGTGTTGTCTCGCTTGAGCAGCATTATCATTTACATTTGACTCTAGCTCTATTATTCCAATTTGGAATTGCTTGACAACAAGCAATTTTGGGAAGGAGGATCTGTAATATCACCTTCCCAATCGAAAACCTTTGGCTTATTTTGTCAACCCCATACCAAAGGAAAAATATAAGGTTGACTTAAGTTTTATTAATTTTATTATATTGTGCAAAATTAAAATACAACATTATAAAAGCACATGTAATAAATTAATAAACTTAACATTAAAATGAAACCTAGAAAAGTGCATAAAAGGAAAGCACTTATTTAATTTGTATTTTTAAAGGAGAAATGGCGACTTGGGCCAAAGAGGAGTAATGAAGCTTAGGAAGGATAAAAATATACTTAATTTATGTATTCTCCCTAGAGAAATGCAACTTGCACTAGGAGGGAAATGTTGTTGGGAAAAGCATTTAATATGAAAAATATTAAATGAATGCATAGGGAGAATCATGAATGTTGATTGGAGGAGAAAAAGGTTATTTTGGGTCTCTTCTTCCTTTATAAGGAGAAGTCGACTTGAGGGGAAGACATTCTATTCTATGATCATCTTTTATTTTCTAAATTGTGTTTCAAGCCTTCGAGCTTTTGCCAAAATATCTAAGGACGAAAACCCTTAGTATTTTCCTCTAGAGGACAAAAACCCTCTTAGAGCTTAGGAGGAATTTCTACACAAGATTTTCCATAGAGCTTGCAAAGATTTCTACTATTTCCAGCAGTGTTGAAGAATAAAATTGCAGCAGTTGTATGTTCTTTGTACCAGCTGGAGCGACCCATCTTTTGGATGGTTTGCAATGTAGTTGAGACATTCCAGGTCTGAAATTTATTGTTGCTTATTGTACTGAATTTTGGGAATCGAAATAAATTAATTTCATAATTTTTGGAGTTGATTTGATGCCCTAAATGCATTGGGTGACCTACTTTTAGGAAAATTTAGGTTTTGAGTTTGTTGTGCGGAAACTAATTTTGGAATATTATTCTTCATATTTTTGTGGCCCAAGATCCAAAATTTCAATTTATTTAGACTTCTCTAGCAAAAGATATGAATTTTTAAAGTTATCTTTCATGAGACAAAGTTTTTGAATAATTTATTGCAGCCTTGTTTACATCAGAAATCTGCATTTTTATACATATTTGGGCTTTATAAATTAGTGGTACCAGATTTGAGTGGAAAGATTTAAATATAAGGGCTGATTTGTGTGGGTTTTCCACTTAACCCTAGTCGCACTTCTCATTATAAATTCAGATCTGCATAGTAAAAATCTGATTTTAATTTTGTGAGTTTGCATTTGGTTGTGGGATTTTCTAAAATCCATTGAGGGCAAAATATGTTCATTTGGGGACATTACAGTGGTATCAGAGTAGTGTATCCTCCCAACCTGTTGGGAAATCAGATTTGCATGAACAGAGGTAAGAATTATTCAATATGAAGTGGACCCAAGTTCCTATCTTTGATGGCACTAATGAAATATCTGCTAGATTGTGGTTGAAGAAATTTGAAAGATATTTGTTATGTAATCCGGTGTGTCAGGATGATGCCCTCATGCTCATCTCTAGATACATGGATGGAATAACACGAAATGGTGGCATCATCTGTTGAAGACCCAAGGGGATGAATCCGTTGCTTTCTTTGAGGATTTCGCACAAAAATTTCTAGAGAGATTTGATGTGCAGGTTGAACAAGGAAACAAAATCATGGAGTCTACCAAATCAGATCTACACTTGGAGAGAAATCAGCCCATTGTGTATTCCAAAGAAGAAGAAGCTCCAAAAGGTATGATTTCCATTGAGCAAGATAAGGGTGTTAGTGAAACTTTGCTTGTTAGAGAAACTATTCCCGTGTAGGAAAAGAAATTCATATATGCAAGCAAAGAAGATGTAATGGAAACTCTTAGAAAGTGTGAGGAATGGAATAACAGAGCTAGAGCTGCTAAATTGATAGCCGCTCAAGCGAGACAACACCTACAAGAGTTCAAGGAAAAGATGTGAGCAAATGATGCAAGGAAGTCTACACCCACGAAAGAAGACTCTATGGAGCAGTTGACACATGAGGAGGAGCCTCACATGGACACTTGTGTGGAATTGCAGGCTGTTGCAATTTCCAAACCAGCGACTTTGATAAGCTTTCGGATACTTTCAACGGAAACTTAGGTAACAATGTTGGGGGCAGCTTAACATATGTCTATCTTGAGCACATGGGGGAAATTGATTGCATTGAAAAGTATGAAGAGCATAATACTGTGTCTTATTTATTGCTCCCCATTCCAATTTATTTTCATCATGGGATGCATGATATGGTAGAAGATGAAGTCTTCATTTTGGAGTTTGTTGAACCATTGCTCCAAATATATGTATATGAGCATTTTGTGGATGATATATGGGGGCAAGTTTTGGCTCACTTGACAGGAACATGTGTCAGGCTTGCGGATCACTTCAGCATGTTTTGTCTATTGTGCATGGCACTTGGACAAAACAAATTCAGAATTGCTTGAGGGCAAACAATTTTGGGAAGAGAATTTGTAATATCCCCTTCCCAATCGAAGACCTTTGGCCTATTTTGTCTATCTGACGGCCAAAGGAAAAATATAAGGGTGACTTACGTCATAATAAATTATTATAAAGTGATATAAAAAAATAAAATAAAATTATTAAAACACTTATATTAATTTATTTGGCTTAATAAAAATAAATTATAATCCCTATGGTAAATACGATTTGCCTTAAGACGCATGAAATAACATTCAAAGAGATTTATTATATATTATTCTTCTTCGATGGAATAATGGCGACTTGGGCCAAAGAGGAGTAATGAAGCTTAGGAAGAATAAAAATATACTTAATTTATGTATTCTCCCTAGAGAAATGCGACTTACACTAGGAGGGAAATGTTGTTGGGAAAAGCATTTAATATGGGAAAATATTAAATGAATGCATAGGAGAATCATGAATGTTGAATAGAGGAGAAAAAGGCTATTTTGAGTCTTTTCTTCATTTTTAAGGAGAAGTCGACTTGAGGGGAAGACATTCTATTCTATGATCATCTTTTATTTTCTAAATTGTGTTTCAAGCCTTCGAGCTTTTGACAAAAACCCTTAGTATTTTCTTCAGAGGACGAAAACCCTCTTAGAGCTTAGGAGGAATTTCTACACAAGATTTTCCATAGAGCTTGCAAAGATTTCTACTATTTCCAGCAGTGTTGAAGAATAAAATTGCAATGATTGTATGTTCTTTGTGCATTACTGGAGCGGCCCATCTTTTGGATGGTTTACAGTGTAGTTGAAACATTCCAGATCTGAAATTTATTGTTGCTTATTGTACAAAATTTTGGGAATCGAAATAAAAAAATTCATAATTTTGGAGCTGATTTGATGCGCTAAATGTGTTGGGTGACCTACTTTTTAGAGAAAAATTAGGGTTTCGAGTTTGTTTTGTAGAAACTAATTTTGGAATATTATTCTTCATATTTTTGTGGCCCAAGATCCAAATTTTCAATTCATTTGGACTTCTCTAGCAAAAGATATGAATTTTTGAAGTTATGTTGTAGATGGGGTTTATAAATAATTTATTCATAGTCTTGCTTACATCAGAAATCTGCATTTTTATACATATTTGGGCTTTATAATTTAGTTGTACCAGATTTGAGTGCAAAGATTTAAATATAAGGGTTGATTTGTGTGGGTTTTCCACTTAACACCTATAGTTTGATCAAAACACTATTATTCCTAATATTGCACTAACTATTCTCCTTCTTGCAAATTGACGACATACC
This sequence comes from Taxus wallichiana var. yunnanensis, assembly GCA_018340775.1. NCBI lineage: Eukaryota > Viridiplantae > Streptophyta > Pinopsida > Cupressales > Taxaceae > Taxus > Taxus wallichiana. Next base: position 835,660,260 of record CM031238.1, read on the forward strand.
GTCAATTAGACCTATTTAACTCCCCTCTTACGACACTCTTTTGGTCGTATTCCTTTTGTAAACCAATTAAGCGGTATTATAGTCTTTTATTGGCTAAACCATCTTCTCATTCCCTTCTAGACTACTTCTACTAGCTTTTTAGACTATCAATCCATTTCATTGGATTGATTAGACCTCTCAAAACTCTCTTAAAACCCTAATTCCTCTCTAAACATGATTAACTAGTCTAACCTAGTTTAACTAGTCTTAACCATGATTAACCTCTTATAAACCTAGTCAAATCTTACTTTGACTCCCTAATCAACTTTTTGGCTTATCCTTTAGTCCCACATGCACCAAAATTCCCCACTTTCCCAAATGGAAAACTATAAATAGCCCACTACCCCCCTCTCATTTCTAAGAACTCTCCTTCTTCCTAACATAAACTATAGCATTTTGCTTAGGGTTTAGAGTTATTTCATTTCTTTCATTGAGTTATTGATTTGTCATTGCACCACACACCAAGCATTGAGTAAATGGGAAGAACCATTGGCCTTGAAGCCATTAATGGTGAGCTCTCATTCTCATAATCACAAACCGATTGCTTAGATCCTTACTAGGTTCATTTTTAAAGCTTTCAAGAGTAGAGGATTACTAAATATGCTAGATTTGTTTGTTTCTTTCAATATTAATGTATGCAAAGTGATGAATCCTTGTTTATCTCTTATCTGATGGTCCACTGACTAGTTTGTTAAAAGCCTTTGGGGTTTCTTTAGAGATTCTTACCCCATGTCCATGGCTTTTACAACTTTTCATTGAACACATTTGGCATGCCGGTGGGACACTTAGTCCATCCTCCATTAATGGGGTCATTTTGAAGCTTTTATTTCAGTTTCTAACTTTTTACATGTTTTTGTAGGGTTAAATATTTTGCCTTGAGCTTTTTAGCTAGGTTTTATGTAGTTAACCCTCATTTTCATGCTTCTTTGTTAAGTTTATGCTAGAAACTGCATTTAATGGCTAATTCTAACATGTTGACACTTTTAAAATTTCATTTTCCGTATTTTTGGTGGTTTTTCAAGCAAGGGCGCACACACCTTTTTGTCAGTGCAGGCGCCTTCAAACTGTCATTTTTAGCAAAGGTGCGCAGGCACCCAAAACCACACAGTACTCCAAAGCAAAGGCGTACACGCCCAAACCATGGCGCATACGCCCTTCCTCCGCCACGCCATCACGGACACCCTGTAACCTATTATTTTTACTAGGTCGCAGGCACCCAAACCCACGCGCAAGTGCCCTATGTACTCTCGGCCCTCTGTCAAAAAAATTTTACCAGGCGCACACATGCCCAAACCGTGGTGCATATGCCCTTTTTGGCGCGCAGTACTCCTCTACCAAAGACGCACACACTGTCATAGTTTTTACCATTTTTCGCTTCCCAAGCGCAGCACCTATTCTCTAGTGCAGGCGCTTACCTAGCATGGGCATCTCTCGGGTAGCGCAGGCACCTTGCAGGCCCACTAGGTTTACACGAGAGGGGGTGCAGGCACTCAAACCGACACGCACAAGCCCAAAACGGCGCACATGCACCTTGAAAGGGGCCACAGGTGTCTCTCTTTGATCCGGATTCGTTCACACAATTTTAGTGCTCCTAGTTTTGGTCTTATCTTTTGACCCTTGACTCGTTTTTGGAGTTTGAATAGGTGTCGAAAAGAGAACGAAGCGAACTTTGCGAGCGAAGTTTCAAAAGTAATATACCTTTGGTATCATTACTTTTATCATCAAACTCCCAAAGTGCCCCGAAGACCTCCAAAAATGCAAAATACTAAAAACCATTGAAAAACGCTAAAAATCGATTTGGAATTTCCTAATTTTTCTTGGTTTTCTAACTTGTTTGCAGGTTCTAACAAGTGATTGTAAGTTTATTTTTGGTTTTATTTGACTAAAGTAGTTTAAGTGTTTCATTTTCTTAGTTAAAAGGGATTTTCGAAGTGTGTATGCTCTTCCCTCGCACCTTCTAGGTGATCTTGGGAATCAAAACACTTCTAAAAACACCTTGTCACTTTTAAAAACACTTACTTTACGTTTAAATAATTGGATTAATCTTTCAAAGTTGGCTAAAACGAACTCTATCTTTTGAAGTATTTTTCACAAAGGCTTATTTTAGTAGGGTTTTCACATTGTGTATGCTCTTCCTTCGCACCTTTTTGGTGATCTTAGGAATCAAAAACAACATGCAAACTCTCTTATTTGATGGAAAATTACTAACTCTTTGCATGTAGAACCTAATGCTTGTCAAAGAAAGGAGAAATCAAGACAAAACAAAAACTTCTAATACACGTGTTTTCATGCAAGTTGTCAAACGGTGTGCTACTTAAAACCACATTAAGTTAAGCAAGATAAAAAAACACACCATTTCACTTCACACTGTATTACAGGTTTCGGAAAAGGGTACGTCCCTATCCGCTCAACTGGAACATAACCCCTTTGGCATAACGCCTTAAGCTACAACAATGGGGGTGGTTCAGGAACCCTAAAGTAATCCACCCATTGAGTAACCTCGTGAATGAAATAGAAGCGCTCCACTTACCCACTTGACTAGATTTTACACTGCAAGTTAGAGTCAAAGTTGTTTGTATCGCGACCCAGTGAGAATACGCGTGAACGCACTAGTTGCTCATCGTATTTGAAGGGGTAAAGTAAAGCCGAGATACTCCCAAATCATGCAACGCGACCCTTTGGGCAAATCGAGCTCGCTCTTAGACAACTTGTGACACCTAGTTGAGAGATCTTATTAGGGAAGCCATTCTGTCTTGGAGCCCACTTTGCTAGTTCATTGTCGCGTCAAGCCATCATGAAGTGATGACTCACTTGGAGTCTGAACCTTGTTTCTCGAACAAGGCAAAGAGCCCATGTAAGTTTGAGCTAAGTGTCTTTCATCACGGAATTAAACGACGTCTCACTTAGCTCGGTTTCATTCTCGCCTTCGGACGAGGCGAAACTCTGCCCAAGTGGCACTTAGTTTATTTTCATCTTTTTATCTATACCCTTGCATTCTCACCTTGCCCATTTGGGTGAGAAGGAAGCATACCTCACGCATTTTATCAAAGATAGTACTCGCCACTTTTTTGTCTGCATTTACGCCCATCCATGTTTGCACTGGGTTGTTAAACGTCTAAAGTGCGCAAGTACATTTTCGTATCTTTGATAGTCCTTTGATCTTGATTTTAAGATCGTCTTCACTACTGCGATTTTGGTTCATCATTTATCTCTCCTTAGGTTGATAGTTTTTGCTCGCATTCTAGTCACACAATTTTGGTACTTACGTCGTGTTTTCAATTTCTTGAGAACTTGATATAAGTCCCTTTATTGTGCGGTTACGTTGCTCGCGCAACTAAAAACTTCTTTCTATACTCATACTTTGTTTCAGTTTGACGTCATCTAAGTCTTTTTTGAGAGTGTCGATATTGCCTTATATATACCGAAATAACGTCATCTTGATACTAACACCTTGCTTGCTCAGTTAATGTATCAGGATAGTGTTGTTACGCTATACATACTCGCAACTTCCATTTTTCAGAAAACTTAGCTTTCATCGACATTCGAACTAGTTTTAGTATACCTCGTCGAGAGATTGCGTCAATACCACTTTAATATTTAGGCCTTGTTAGAATTCTAACTTGACCTATGTATTGATACGATATTGTCACTATCCGCTTTGGACCCTTCACATGGAATCATAGTTAGGGTATAAGCTTGGCGAGAATGACAATTTGAGTGATCATTGCATTTGAGTGTTCATATGAGTGTTCTTTGAATCATAAAAATGACTGCATAGCGATTACTTCTAGAACACACTAGGTTATTTCAACATCACATCGAGCGACTTACATAAACATACACCTAGGTTTCACGCAAACTTCAAAGACATTTAGAAAAAACCTAGTATCACTTTGACTAGTGATGCCTAGAATCACGAAGATGGCATCCAAACCAAATGAGCGCGACTTAGGAGAAAACCCTTTTGAGGCCTTCCCATTTAGTGGCAACAACTTAGCACCTCTATTTTCACAAGTCAAGGACACAGAGCCATTGATTGATCATAGCGAGAGGAGTCTGATTCTTCTAAAGAACAACACCAATTAGACCTAGGTCACTTTTGACGAGCTTCTTTATTACAACAGAGATCAAGTACTCGCAAGAGTCTTAGAATTAGGGGCTAAGCTTCCATGAACGTGAAGTAGAAACCAAGGTCATTAATCATAAAACAGAAGAACGAAGGTCCCTCTTAGACATGGATAACCCCTTTGACATAGGGTACGCTTCTACTTTTGGGAAACATCATAACACCACTGAAGGAGACCCATCCAAGCCACTTGGTGATCCACGGACGACCTTATTACAAAGCTTCACGTAAAGTGAAGATTGAGCGAAAAGCCTCACCGCCTCCCAAGTTCGATGAGGAAGAGGATCCTTTAATTGAAGAAGAGATCCTTCAAAATAGATCCTGAAACTAAGCCAAAAATTAGCAAACTTAGGCTCTTCAAGTAGGAACGTATACAAAGACAAACTCAAAACGAAATCTAGCGAGTTCCACTTCGATCCGTATAATGACGCGACCTTTAAAATGGCTAAGGCACAAAGACCAATGTCACCTACCAAAGAACAAATCATTGAACGGGAATTACAATCAATGAAAGACACGCTTACTACGCTACAAGAGGGAAACGTAGGACATAGTAGGAAATATTTATATGAAGAACTATGCCCTTACCCCTTCGATAAGGACATGTTGCGGCAACCCTTCCCAAAGCATTTTACCGTTCCTAAATTCGATAAATATAAAAGCAAAAGTGATCCTTGTGATCACATCAAAGACTTTTATATGGCTTGCCAAGAGGTCGCATACAACGATAACTTCTTAATATGACTCTTCCCTCGCAACCTAGGGGCACTGGGATTGGAATGGTTCTATAGCATACCCAAGGGCTCCATTACAACGTGGCCCGCATTAGCAAAAAATTTGTACGGCATTATTCCTACAACATGGAAAATGATATCACAATGAACGACCTCTGCAATGCAAAGTAGAAGCCCAACGAAACCTTTGCAAGCTTTTTTACAACAATGGCGAGGGTTGGCAAGTTGTTTCCCTTGTGCCTTGCCAAAAAAGCAACTAGTAAGCATATTTGTGCCTAACTTGAACCCGAAATAGCCTTCCATTTGCAAATGCACTTGCGGCTCTAACTTCAAAGAAATCATAGAGAAGGGCAAGTCAAATTGAAAAGGCCCTCATCGCAAAGGGAACACTTAAACCGGTTGTCAAAGACAAACATGAAGCAAAATCCTTAGATAAACCGAAGTTCTTCAACAAAAACAAACATGTCATTGGAGATGGCATTACGGACTCCAAGAGAGTCCAAGCCGTGTGCAAACTGGTCTGCTTTTAAAGCTCTCACAAGGACCTCATCCCAAGGCACCCACCAAACGTGAGTTCACGCCATTAACAAAATCCCTATCTGCCATACTAAAACAGTTAGATAACGTAAACATGGTGGAGTACCCAACCGCGACGGTACCATACCCAGAAAATGCTCCAAAACCCATTTGGTTCAAAGAGCATGAGTACTGTGACTTCCACCGTGTTAAAGGGCACAAGATGATAGTGCTTGAGACTACGCCATTACATACAAGACCTCATTGAAGAGGGTAAAATCGCCAGTAGATTCTCCCCCTGACTCAAGACAAGGTCCAAATGAGAAAATGGGTATCTTTAAAGAGCCCTTTCCTAACCATGCAAATAAAAAGAAAAGGAAGCCAGATCACGGACAAACTTCCAATGACTATAGGACTGCCGCTTATATTTATCCCACTAATGATAGTCCCTTCGATTCTCTCATGAACAATGTGTCAATACTATCAGGATCTTAGAAAAGAGTTGTGCAGTAGGGACGAGACGTGCTCGTTTAATCATACCAGAACCCCTACCTATCCCTCAGGAAGGTCAGTATAATTTGATAGACCAATTAGAGAAAACACCTGCTAGGATATCAATTTTAGATCTCCTCAAAATCTCTACTGCCCATAAAAACATACTTTATAAAACACTGCAAAGTTCAAGAGTCTCAACCAATGTAGATCCCGCGCACCTCCAAGCCATGATTGCGCACCTTGACTCTAACGATCATATCACTTTTGATCGCGCTACAATCCCAGTAACGACCCAAAACACAACTTACCCTTATATCTAGAAGTAGTTGTTACCCGTCGCAAGATCAAGAGAGTACTTGTGGACGGTGGATCCGGTCTAAACATTTGTACTTTGAAGCTGGTTAAGCAGCTAGGCCACTCAGAAATGGATCTAGGTGCCAAAACTATTACAATCACGGCCTATGATAATGAGGAGCGAGAGTCAACAGGCACTATAGTGATTCCAATGGAAGTAGGGCCGACTTGTCATGATACAACGTTCCATGTCCTTGACTTAGATCTACCATACAACATGCTCTTAGGACACATGTGGATATATGCCATGCAAGCCATTCCTTCAACTTTCCATCGTTGTATCAAGATGTGCCATAAGGGACGAGATAATCGCCATTGAGTGATCCAGAACCATTTACACATTGCAGAGCCTTACACGCTTTTTTCTCGTGCGGCCTTATGAATGCCCTTCCCATCTGCGGACATTGTTATTCCTTTCAGAACAGAGGCTATCGAGGAGCATGTGGATCCGATTCACTCACCCTCAGTAATCAAGAATTTCCTTTGTTGTCAACCCTTTCACATCATGGGAGGCAACGTCGGCAAAATATGGCCCAAGTGAGTTGTTCACTCTTGAACAAGCTTTATTAATATCAGATTTATCAGTGTCACCCAGGACACGTGGAAAACCCTATTTTCAGTTCAAAAGCACTCGGGATCAATGCCCTAAACCATTAGAGAAGTTCATTCCTAGTGGTTTCTTATCCGAGGAAAAGATGTTAGAAGATTCCACCAACAGAGTACCTAAAGGTACCATGGCTTCATGCCATCAGGCCCCATTATATGTCAAAGGCCACCGTATGATGTACGTCATGGGTTACAATGGGTTTGGATGTGGAATCAATGTGCAAGGGCGATTAGAACCCATTCTATCCCTCGCTTCAAATCAAACAAACATGGTCTTAGAATAAGACCACATGACAATCCACCCTTTGAGATTGATGCCACCTCTTCCGAACATGAGGACGACTCATCTCATTCCGATAATGACGCGGATTCCCAATGTAGCCTCTACGAGGATCTTGCCTCCACTAACTTATTCCCTGATTCAACTGTCCTTACCTTATCCGGATCCAATCCTCAAACCAATTGCCAAGTAACCCTTGTATATCCCGAACTTGTAGATTGGGATCAACAATTTCACGTGCCAATCGATTTCTTTGAGAACGACAAGGCATTTGCAGAATTCATGGGTCTTAGGGATTCTATTCCAGTTGGGGATCATAAGAAAGGCTTTGTAATTCAACTAGACACATGTGCATACTTTGGAGAAGAAGCAGAGATGTGTGGATGCTTGAATAAGAAGGTCGCAAACAAGAGTAAGAATACTTCAGAGAAACCTTGTGCAAGGAATAAACGCAAGTCTCATAACGACAAACTTTTTGAAGCACTTGTAGACAAACGAAGAACCTATGGAAAAAATGGTCTATTCGTTCAAGGATGATGACGAGCTACCTAAGGAGGTTGAGCTTACTCTCCCCCGACCCTACGCAGATGGAAGATACCTCTAAGATGCTTTGTGGAAGAAACCATCAATGTTAACATTGGCTCGGAAGAGCAACCTAGAATGATAAAGTTGGGAGCTTCACTCTCAACTCAAGAACATAAGGTTTTTGTGGAGCTATTACGAGAATATGCAAATATATTTGCATGGTCATATACCGATATGCCTAGTTTGGACCTAGACTTGGTCGTGCACAACCTCGTTGTGCACCTAGACGCCAAACCCATCAAGCAGAAGTTGAGAAAGATGCACCCTAAAATTGCACTCCTTGTCAAAGAAGAACTTGAAAAGTTATTAGTTATTGATTTTATTAAACCCATTGACTATTCAGATTGGATATCTAACATAGTCCTGTTCAGAAGAAACCTGTTGGCATAAGGATCTGCACCGACTTCCGCGACATCAATAAGGCATGTCCCAAAGATGACTTCCCCTTGCCTAATATTGACATGATCATTGATTCCACCGCCGGTTATGAAATGTTGTCCTTAATGGATGGTTTTTCAAGTTATAACCAAATCAGGATTGCAGAGGAGGATCAGCATAAGACAACTTTCATCACCCCTTGGGAACATTTTGTTACAAGGTCATGCCTTTGGATTGAAGAATGTCGAGGCCACCTATCAACGCAATGATAGTCATCTTCCATGACATGATGAATGACATCATGAAGGATTACGTTGATGATATCTTGGCAAAATCAAAAGCAGAGGAGAGCACCTGGTGTCCCCGATTTCATCCCGAAATCTAAGACTACCCTATCCGAAAAAATTTCATACTTTTAAAATAATGGATCATTTTGTGTTTTTATTCGGAAAGTTCTCAGATTGTGTCAAGAAATTCCCAAGGAGCCATATTATGCATTTTTGCCAATACCCGATGCCTAAAATTGTTATATTTTGTTGTCGAGATTTGCCTACGAGGAATTTGTATTTAATTATTATAAGCCCCGTTTGAGGCAATTTGCGCTCCGGGTTAACTCTGTTGTGATCGTACATATCATTATTCCAATATACCAAGTAGGGTTTTAACCAGAATGAATCCGGGCTTTATTTGTAACTCTCGCAACGTTTTGTGTTTTTGTGTTTTTCCGTTTCGCTTTTCTCGTGAAATTTCTGGATCAATTCCTTTGCCGGTTTGGCCCGATTCTTGCCCGAGTATTTCGAGATCACATACGCACGTTGTGCTGCGGAAGGAATTCGCCATCGGAGGTCCGGGTTCTCTGGGAAAAACGAAGTCGTGCACCAAAAGCCTCTTCGGGCTGGCCGCATTTTGGAAAAAGAGGGTTTGAAGTGGATCATGGGATTTTGGAAGCAAAGCGCAGTGGCAATTTTATACTTGCCTAGCAGGGTACTTTTTCCCATGGGAGCAACGCCACTTAAGTCACAATGGCAAAATTAGAGGCGGCAGAGTGGGAATTTTTACCGCCTGCAGAGTAAAAATTCTCATTGTGGAATAAAAAAAATCACTTAAGTGAATCATGGGATTTTATTGTCTGCCTTACAAGGTAAATAATCCCATTATGAAAGTCAAACGACTTAAGTGAATCATGGGATTTTCATGGCTGCCTTGCAGGGTAAATAATCCCATTGACATCTGACTTTTAAAAATAGAAATTCTTTATTCCAAAAAGTGCAACCACCTTGAGTGAATAATAAATGCATCAAATAAATATTTGTTAATATTTATTCACCCAATTTTGCGCCAGGCTTGTGGAAAAGTCAACAGAGGTAAATGGACAAAAGGAGGTTGAAAATAGACTGTTCTAAAATTAAATAAATAATATTTATTTAATGCAGCCCCTTCATGTCAAAAAGTGCGCCCCTTTTGGGAGATAAATAATACTTTTTTAAGTATTAAATGATTAAATTAATTCCTATTTTCAGTGGCTAAGGTCAAAGCATACTATGAGGCTTGAGTTAAGTGGAAGCAGAAGTCTAAAATTAAATAAATTTGATTTATTTAATGGCAGCCATAAGCATGCACAAAATCAGCGCCCCATTTGAAGAGTAAAGCTTATTAATTAATTAATTAATTGTCAAGAACAGGAAAGGCATTAATTAATTATAGAATCATGAGGATTATATAAGCAGGGGCTACCATAAGGATGAATTAATTAATTCACAAGCAGAGAAGTGCAGCCTAGAGGAAAAGTGCGTCCCATTTGAAGAGGATTTTTGCTCAAAAGAAGGTGAAATTAATGCTAAAAGCTTCCAGAATTGGCGCACAGGTTGAAGGAGGTTGATTTGTGTCTGGATAATTGTTTGCATAAGTGATACAGGTGCTCAGTGAAGTTGGTAAAATTCATGCTCGCTTTGCATGCAAATAAAACATCAAATTTGGGGCAATGAGGCTTGAATTATGCAGATTTTTATGATTAAAATCCACTGTTCATGTTCAGTTGCCATCTTTGTCTGAATTAATTGCAAGAATTCATTACCGGGTGCTTTACAAAAGAAAAGGAGCTTAAATCAATGTCCAATACATTAAATATATGCTCAAATCTAAAGAATTATCCAAATCTCGCACTAGTTTTGAAGAATTCCGGCCAAGTAATAAGAAAAAGAATTGTTCAGACAAAGATAGACACAAAGCCATGGCAAAGAGGGATGAAAAAGAAAGCACAACGAAGTCATGCATCACTTCCAAATTTGCAGACATAGGAGACACAGATCTAGGTCCGAACCTCTTTCCGAATTGATTGATAGATCTAGAGCAGGGAAGACTTCCCTCATGCATGCAGTTAAAAGCAGTGGAATTATTCAAGCTGCAGCGTTTCCATACACAGCCCAGTTGCCAGAGTTCGTTATGGAGTGTGCTAGGTCTTACCATCCATCATCCAGATCAGTGCGAGATGCTATGAGGAAAACAATAATTCGGTTGGACGCACAGTTCATCAATTATTGTTTGAAGATTCTGGCGCGAAAGGTGGTGACTTCTATCAACATACAGGATGCGGCAGAGTGGGAGAAGGATAGAGTTGAGTGCGTGAACATAATCAACAGCAGATACATGAAGAAGCCCAGATCTCCTTTTAAGTTCCCAAGAACTCTTCCATGATCCAATCTGGTACAAGAAGTAGATGATATTGCCAAATTGTTATGCAGGATAAATGGCGAAGCGAACGCTCACACTTTCCATACATGGATGTATGCTTTCATCAGGACCATTCAAATCAACAAGGTTGGTTCAACAATCAATTAGTCGAAATTATTAGCGACAACATTGGTGAGCAACTCCGAACATGAAACATACTTTCAGCTTCAAAATGACTTCTTATTTGGTATACACGCAGCCTTCACAAGGCATCTTCTCCAAGTGGATACATGTCGCATTCTTTCTAAGGACCCCATTTTCGAGTTCTACCCACAACCATCGTACCTGCGTGCATGAAAGATTTCAAATTGGTCAACGATGGATTCTTCTACGAATTCATTTGCGTAAGCTGACAGGACCTAAAGGCCAACAGGGTGAGCAAGAGAAGCGTGGGAAGTTGTATCCAGATCGGGCAAAGTCTATTCATTGGCGATTTCACATACCTCAGGGTTACCGGCTTTTCTGGAGAACCGGTTAAGCTGCCAGATATCCGAATGATAGATTGATCACCATGGAGCTAAGCAGACAACTTGTGGAGATACACGACCTTCAGTCGAAACGGCACAAGTCTACGGGCTTCTTCCCAATCACTGTGGGTCATTATAGCTGCCAGAGCATTCATAAAGCCCGAGGATTGGAAGCGGAAATGTTTACCTAAGTATGAGCAAGAGTTCTTCCCAAAGACTGGCCGAACTTCGATCCATTTGGAGTAGCCAAGAAGACGATCTCCCAGGAGTACGCACATGTGCCTTCATTAGAGGATTTCTGGATGAAGTGCAAAAGTGAGTACGAGGTTAGAAAGAAGGATTTCAAAGCATGCTATCAAGCCACGAGCAAGTGTTCGACTTTGGACTAGCACGGATACCTGCGGATCTTAAAGATGATGGGAATGTGTTACTTGACTCTTACCATCAAATGGGAGGAGATAGAGCCGTACTTCAGGAGAACGTAGGGGGCTGCCATACGATTGAAGAAAGGTCTGCCGCTGTTCTGGTGAATACTTCAAACTAGTTGTTGACGAAGGGATACTGCCTCGATGAAGCATTGATGAATCAAGTCACGGGCAACTTCGGCGCAGGGATTCCCTCAAGAGGAAGCACAAAGGAGAAAGCAGCAAAAGGCCCGAGAAGATGAAAGTGCATAGCAGGTCTCCTTCAAAGGAGAAGATCACTTCCACGGCCATGACATTAGTTCGGCTTCTCCAACATCCAGTACTTCACCGATTGTTGCACCTCAGCAGGACACTTCCATGCCTCCACTGAATCCGGCAACATTCATCTTCTCTCCTCAACCACTTCATTCAGCGCCTGTTCCGAAAAAAGACGTTAAAGCTGCAGATGGCAGAGTTCGAAAGAGCTTTGTCCTTGGATGATTCAGAAGATGGCAGCCATAACACTGTAGCAGTTTTTGATGGAGAGGAAACAGAACGGGAGATAGTAGTACACTCAACAACTTCTCATTCTTCGAGAAGTAATTTCTCAGAATGGTTGACTTCACAGTTGGTTCCAGAAGCTAGAGTGGAAATGAACTTGGAGGAACACGACTTGCAGCCTACCCCAGTCTAGGCGGAAAAGACAGAAAACCTAAAGTTGCTAAGGTAACTTCAAGGTTGATTATCGAGGAGTTGGGGTAGAAGTTTGTTGAGATGTCAGTTCCGGCGGAAGGAAGAAAGAGGATGAGCTCACGGCAGAAGACATAACAAAGAACTGCAGTACCTATGGTCAAGTCACCACAAGGATGATCAAGCAGATACATAGACATTGATAGATGCTCTATTTCTTAGGCTTCGACAGAGAAAAGCGGAGAAAGTTGAACTTGAAGCGAGTGTATCTCAGTTGTGCGAGATCATTGCCAAGGTTGTTAAATCTTCCACTCAGCCCATTTCAGCTCAAGAGCAGGTGAGTGATCATCTGATGCAAGAGATTGAAGATGCAAGCAATCAGGTGAAAGCCATCGACGAATGGAAGAATCTGATTATTCGTCAAGCTTCTGTACAACTCGGAGAGGTGCCCGCCCGCCTAAAGGTTATGAATGATGCAACAGATCAGCTAAAGCAACTGGTGACGAGCATAGTAGATATGAATACAGTTGTTGAGAGTAACCTGAGTACTTTGGCCAAAATCAATAAGCTGCTGGGAGAGGTGTTGGTTGCGGAACAGATATGACTCGGACGGATTAGTTGAGAAGGGGAAGCAGCTGGAGTTTGCAGTATCTTTCCATTTGGAGATCTGCAGAATTTGCTGAAGAGGATGCAGGCACTTGAGAGTAAGACATCGTCTTTACCAGACAATATCATTGCTTTCACTGAGGAGGAAGTGGTCGGAAATGTTACTTCATACGTACGGATCATTCCTAGCAAAGTGCCTAATTCCCTGGAAGGATCTCTTCTGATGGTACAAGGAGAATTGATGGAGCTACTAAGCCTTTCACGATGAATTCCATTAGCAGACTGGTGGCATTACAGTTGGATATTGCGAGGTTCGGGCCGAGCTTGGAGGATGTGGAAGCATGTATCAAGGTGTTGAACGAAGGATTGCTGCAGTTTAGGACAGAAAAGGAAGTCTGTGGCTAAACAGATGGGAAGATGCTGAATTACATGTTCGACAAGTATATTTAGTATCAGAACAAAAAGAAGATATAAATGTTACAGCTGGCTTGACTTCTTCTTGACTTCTTCTATTTTCCACGTTCCCGAATGAAATTGTAAAACTTTAAAATTATTGGTTTTGAAACCATTACTTTAAGTTATGTGGAACAATTCTATTAGTTAAGTAATAGATGTGTCACTTAAGGAGAAGTTAGTGGAGGATGATTGTCAAATGTCATCTTTACTTCTTGTTTATGTTTCAGTTCAGTTGAGTTTCTCATTTGTACTTTCCCTTCTACATTCTATAAGTAGAAGAAGAACCTCCGGGTTAGTGATCGAATTTGTAGCGGCATCCTTGTGTTACGGACTTTGTGTCTGAAACCCTTGAGAGCCACTAAGCAAAGGAATATACGGGAGCAGATTTCCGGAGAACTTTGTGTCACGGTGTATTTTGTTTCTAGCTTTCTATCTTTAGATCTTTGAATAAACTGTGTTATTTTAAATCTAGATCTAGAGCTAACTTTGCTTATAATTATGTGTTGATATCTATTGGTTTCTTCTATGTGCATGCAATCAACTCTGTTATCTATTGATTGGGATGCACATCTTCCCATTTCTTCCCTGTGTTTTCTAATTCCCTTCTTTAAATATTTCCATTCTTAAACATTTGCTTACTTGCAGAATCAGCACACCTATGGTTCATGAGTGAACAGTTAAAATAAAACCCCATATAGATACTAGCATATTTTAATTGACAAATCTCGACACGGAAGCCTCCCGGTAAATGTGGGAGATTTATCTCATGATCGCTAGGTTTGATGCTATGCAGAAAATCTAGCCAACACACTACGAAGAGTTGAGACATATTTTCCAACGTCTCCGGGATTACAAGGTACGCTTGAACCCCAAGAAGTGTCTTTGGTGTTTTTTCAGGAAAACTCCTAGGTTTCATTGTTTCACAAAGAGGAATAGAGGTAGATCCTGCCAAGGTTACAACTATCACGAAATGCCTCCACCTACAACTCTCAAACAACTGAGAAGTTTACAAGGAAAATTCAAGCAATCCGCCATTTTATTTCATAGAACCATGGATAAGTGCCACCCATTTACACATCTCCTCAAGAAGGATGTTGCATTCAATTGGGGACCAGATTGTCAAAAGGCATTTGCACTACTTAAACAGACCTTGTCAACCCACCTATACTCATGCCGCCTACCCCAGGCGAACCTCTCCTCTTGTACATCTCTGCTACCCAATTTGCTATTGGTGCACTGCTTGCCCAATATGATCTAGACCATAGAGAAAGGGCAATTTATTATCTTAGTCGCACCTTGATTGCCTACGAGCTGAATTACCCGCAGATTGAAAAGGCATGCTTAGCAGTTGTCTTCACCTTTCAAAAACTTCGCCATTATCTCCTTAACAAAACCAAGCTAATATCCAAAGTTGACCCTCTCAAGTACCTTTTATCCAAACCCGCCCTTACAAGACGAATGGCTAATTAGATCATTCTCCTAAGCGAATTTGATATTGAGTTTGTAAATCAGAAATCCTTGAAAGGACAGGTATTGGCAGATTAGTTGGCAGAAGCTCCTCTACCAGGAATGGAACCTTTGTGTCAGGCTTGCCAGATACATCCATGATGTATGTTGAAGAGTCTGTAAAATGGCAAGTCCATTTTGATGGATCATTCACCTTCCACATATTGGGTCGGGGTAGTGCTCATCACTCCCATAGGTGAGGTTATTCCAAGAGCATTCCGTTTGGGATTCCCTTGCACTAATAACATTAGCAGAGTATGAGGCACTCATTGCTGGCCTCAAGTTGGCTATCACTTGGAATATCAAACAGCTACGAGTCATTGGGGACTCCCAACTCATTATTAAGCAAGTTAATGATGAGTATAAGGTTAAAGATGAGAAACTTGTTCCATACAAGAAATTGGTTGAAACCTTGAAGGAGTATTTTACACAGATTGTCTTTGAGCAAAAACCGAGGTCACATAATAGATCAACAGATGCTATGGCTACAATTGGATCTCTCTTACGCATTCCACCTCAGGAGAGCAAAATGCCATTCTTTATAGAGCATTTACAAATACCCGCATACGACATGCCGGAATCTTGTTTGGCATGTGAGATTGTTGGTCCATCCTCCCCTTGGTATGACCCTATATTTAGATACCTACAAGATGGCACATTTCCTGGACATTACCCATTCTAAGAAGAAAGCCCTTATCCGCCGTATAGCCCGTTATACCCTCCTAGGAGGCACCCTTTATTGTTGTGGCTACGACGGGAATTTGCTTTGCTGTTTGGATGTTACTGACTCAGTCCATGCTATTAAGGAAGTACACGGTGGTATTTGTGGAGCGCATACTAGTGGTATGGTTTTGGCTAAGAAGCTCTTAAGGGTAGGTTATTATTGGCCCACCATGGAAGTAGACTGTTGTAATTTTGTCAAGAAATGTGAGTTATGCCAAAAGTATGGAAACTTGATACATGCACCAGCCGGAGGCTTTGCAACCTATCACAACACCTTGGCCGTTTTCTAAATGGGGCTTGGATCTCATAGGGAAGCTCCATCCTTCTTCTTCAGATGGCCACACCCACATTATTACCGCCACCGAGTATTTTACTAAATGGGTAGAGGTTGTGCCTCTTACTTATGTCACTGGTGCACAAATTTCCAAATTCATCATGAATCACCTCATCTTTCGTTATGGTATCCCTTCCGCCATTGTCACTGATAATGGTAAATCCTTCAAGAATAAAACGGTTAAGACATTGTGTCAACGCTTCCATATTCAACTCAAGTGGTCTACCCCCTATTACCCCCAAGGTAATGGACAAGCCAAGCTACCAATAAAACCCTTGTATGAATCATGGAGAAAATGGTAAGTAAGACTGGCCGTAATTGGCACTTACAGATACATCCCGCCCTCTGGGCCTATCGAACCTCCATCCACACTCCTACTGGTGCGACCCCATATTCCCTAGTTTATGACACTGAAGCCATCATACCCTTGGAAGTGGAGCTTCCCTCCCTAAGAATATCTCTTCGGGATTATCTTGATAAGGACGAAGACTATAGAGTAGCTTGGCTAGCAGAGCTAGAGTTGTTGGATGAAAAGCGTATAAGAGCGCTTAATCACCTCAAGGTTTACCAAAACAGTATCAAGAGGATATAACAAACGGATCATTCATCGTGAATTTGATGTAGGTGATCTAGTGCTAAAAGAAAATCAAAAGAACACCGTCAAAGACAGAAAAGAAAGGTAAGTTTGAGGCCAACTGGCTAGGGCCTTATGTGGTGGTTGTTAAATATGGGTCAGGAGCTTATAAACTAGCATATTCAGATGGTGAAGAACTTCCGAACCTATGAACACCATGCATCTCAAGCGGTTCTATGCTTAAGTATGGCATGAATATCAAAAAGAACTAAAAAGTAGAAAAACAAAGAAAACACAAGCAAAAATGAAAATTTTGAGAAAACAGTAAAGAAAAAACAGGTCGTTTACATGTGAAAACCACGCAATTGTGGTGCAGTGGGCTAGTCTTAGGGTGAAAACCGGTTTCCGGCACTCAAGGAGGATTCGCCGGTCACAAGTTACTCTTGCATCAGGACAGATAACCCTCACCGCTTTCTAGGAATAACTTCCTTTGCTAGGTCTAGGAACCCTACCGAGTCTATCTTATAAAGCCGTGATCTGGCTTATTTATTCTTGCATCTACGTGCAGTATGTGCCTTTGTATATTCCCATTTAGCTTTGGGAGCACCTTCGCATTCCACTTTCTCGTACATATGCACGTGGCATTCCCCTTTGTATATTCCCACATCACGCTAGGGGCATCCACGCTTCTTTGTCCTTGTACATTGCTTTCAGAACATGACCTTAGAAAATACAAAAACATTCGAAAAAGATACACAAAAATCTAAACATTCAGAAAATCCCCCTTAGAACGAAGCTACACCAACTTCATAACATTGTCTAGGGAAACCTCGAAAACAATGTGAACAAAAGAGCCTTGAAAACTTATCTTTCAAGATAACCCAAAAACATTAGAAAATATATCAATGTTGTCCTGCAAAAAACAAGGTAATGATTAAATTGCTTTTAGTTGTTTCGGTTTGTATAGTTTTGGTTGTATATTTGTTTAGTTTTGTTAGCTTTTGCTTGTGTGTTTGTTTACTACACATTTGTTGTTATCACATCTACCATCTATCATTCATCACATATAACATCATCTGATACATCATATATACAAAGAATGCTAAGTTTTACATCATGCATGTATACTAAGCTAATCATCACATATCGTATCATCAATGGGGGCAAGAGGGGTTGCGCATGATCACAAATCTATCCCCCCCACACCAATATCATCTAGTATCATCCCAAGTGCTAGTATCTACCAAAATATCTCACGTACAAAATGTATGATATCATCTCAATCACCCAGGGCATTTTTATATATTTCCAGGTGCTTCTTGTCTTCTATTTTTATCTAGCGCCATGATTATTTTTAAATAATTTTTGTTGGCCCGTTTGTCTTCTCACCGGGCATTTTATTGCCACCCAACGCCCGTTCTCTTCGCCTTGGGGCATTTTCGCATGCTTTTAGGTGACCTTCCATTTCCTAAATTCCTCTAACCGATCAAAAATTTAAAAATTATAAAATCATCCAAAAACCCAAAAACATCGTAAAAACTTTGAAAATGGACTAAAATTGGTAATCAACTCATTTACTGACTGAAATTTGTGTCTCTCGCATGGCACTCATCTCGTATTTTCTTTGACGTTTTCACATGTTTTGAAAAGACTCGAGGATCACCTAACTCTACAATCATTTACAAAAGCTACGTTGCTTACTTCATCTGTACTTTGGGGCACTATCGATTTGCACCTGCAATCTGCATTTTCGCGTGCACATTGTTTTTCCATTGGACCCAAGTTTCCTCCATCATTTCCCTTGCATACACAAATTGCTTGGGGCATCATTTTAAAGCCCTTGTCGTTTATCAAAACATTTGGGACTACATCTCGATAACAAATTATTTGTGCAACTATCTTAAATGTTGTTGGTTTGAGTGTGTGTGATTGTACTTATTTCCCTGTTAGATGAGTTTGTTTACTTCTCGTATTGCATTGCATGTTTGTATGTTGCATGGAGTTGTTGTTTTAGCAAGGGACGGTTGTTTGTATCTTGGCTTTTCATGTCATTTTACGCTTCCATCATATGCTTACATTTTAATAAGGACCGATGATGAGGATCTAAGCAAAATGATGATTAAAAATTGTTTGCACTGGTTTGTGGATAGCTCAATATCCCTTTTTTCTTTTTGTTCTCTAATCTTCTCTTCACACTTTTCTTTCTTTTGTTCTCTTTTCGATCATCGATCGAGTTCTTCCATCACCCCATCGACACTTGAGGGGGCATCCCTTTAGCTAACTAATTTTTCTTCTACCCCTTCAAAAAAATTATTTTCTTATGTTTGTCTACTTTCTTTGAAGTGACGTAGCTTACGTCACCCCAAAGAGGGGCAAATGTAGACACTGTAGTTTGATCAAAGCACTATTATTCCTAATATTGCACTAACTATTCTCCTTCTTGCAAATTGACGACATACCGTCAGTTAGACCTATCTAACTCCCCTCTTACGACACTCTTTTGGTTGTATTCCTCTTGTAAACCAATTAAGCAAAGCTATTATAATCCTTTATTGGCTAAACCATCTTTTCATTCCCTTCTAGACTACTTCTACTAGCTTTCTAGACTATCAATCCATTTCATTGGATTGATTAGACCTCTCAAAGCTCTCTCAAACCCTAATTCCTCTCTAAACATGATTAACTAGTCTAACCTAGTTTAACTAGTCCTAACCATGATTAACCTCTTCTAAACCTAGTCAAATCTTACTTTGACTCCCTAATCAACTTTTTGGCTTATCCTTTAGTCCCACATGCACCAAAATTCCCCACTTTCCCAAATGGAAAACTATAAATAGCCCACTACCCACCTCTCATTTCTAAGAACTCTCTTTCCTAACATAAACTATAACATTTTGCTTAGGGTTTAGAGTTATTTCATTTCTTTCATTGAGTTATTGCTTTGCCATTGCACCACACACACCAAGCATTGAGTAAATGGGAAGAACCATTGGCCTTGAAGCCATTAATGGTGAGCTCCCATTCTCATAATCACAAACTGATTGCTTAGATCCTTACTAGCTTCATTTATTTAAAGCTTTCAAGAGTAAAGGATTACTAAATATGCTAGATTTTCTTGTTTCTTTCAATATTAATGTATGCAAAGTGATGAATCCTTGTTTATCTCTTATCTGATGGTCCATTGACTAGTTTGTTAAAAGCCTTTGGGGTTTCTTTAGAGATTCTTACCCCATGTCCATGGCTTTTACAACTTTTCATTGAACACACCTTGAGTGAAGGGTTCAAAGCTAATATGCCTTTCTCGGAGTATTGCGGGATGAAGATCGGTAGCCGGCCCAAGTGGGATCACTACCCTCATGTTCCCGAGCTACAGAGGCGATCGGAGCATATTTCAGTTCCACACTTTGACAGATCGGAGAAGTGTACCACGCAATCATGGATTTAGAAGTTAAAAACTTTCTTTGACTTGAATCCCATGCACGAAGAGGATGCAATCAAATTTGCAATCCTACATCTGAAGGGAGATGCACATGATTGGTGGCATCATGGCCTTGTCACACAGGGACACACTCATATTACCACTTATGCGGATTTTGCAGAGAGAGGTGGTGGGTAGGTTTGATAGCAGGATCCCGACTGATTCTTCAGAGAGTTGACTCATTTGAGACAAACAAGATCCTTGGATGGGTACATTCTGATTTTAAGCGGTTGTAAGTGATGGTTCCGATGTTTCGAGGGAGGTTGACTTCACTTTTATAAGCATGGCCGATGATTCACGAAAGGGGTTTGTGAAGGCATTTGAGCCTTCTTCACTACACGATGCCATCGAGAGGCCGAGATTTGGAGTTGGCCACTCCGGCCGAGGTTTCCACCTCAAGTTCAACAGAGAGCAACCCCATCTAGACCTGATGGTTTCCAACTTAAGGGGCCACCACAAAGACAGGAGGCGACTAGAAAGCCATTTATTTCACGAGAGCTTAGGAATGAGCTGAGGCGAAAGAAACTTTGTTTCGATTGCCATTCACCGTGGGCCCTAGGACATAATTGCACAGGAAAGGGCAAGGCCTAATTCATTGAGGTCTTTGAGGAGAGGAGAGAGAGAGAGAGAGTGATGGAGATGAGCAGCTAGAGACCCAGGAGATGGATGACGGAGATGAAGATGCTTTGGATGGTACTGATGAGTAGGTGGAGGAGGTTTTCCCTTAGGAGACTATAGCCACTTTGTCTAGTACCCCAAGGTACAAGGCATTCAGAGTTAGGGGAGTTATGCAGGGGCAGCGTGTTATGGTACTTATTGATAGTGGGGCTACCCACAACTTTATTGATGCATCCTTGGTTGAGAGAAACGGCCTACAGACAGAGGACTTTGAGGGCTTCAACGTTGTTATAGCCAATGGTGAGTCTATGAGATGCACCCGTAAAGTTCCACAGTTGAGCATCACCATGGGGAACTACACCACTACTGATGACTTCTATATTGTCGGCATTGGAGAGACCAACGTAGTGTTGGGAGTTCAATGGTTTCACTCCCTTGGCAAATTTCATACTAACGTTCAGACGATGGAGCTGAAATTCAAGTCGAGGCGGGAATGTGACCTTGGGGGGTTTATCATAGGAGCACCAGGGTAGTCACAGCTAAGAGGATGGAGAGGATCTTTCGGCACGATGAGGTGGATTGGGTCGTTCTTTGCTTGGTTTCGACCAAGAATACAAGGAGTGACCGTCCAAAGTATCATGTGGATGTCCAAGGCCTATTGGACAAACATAGTGCAGTTTTTAGGACATACCTCTAGGTGTACCACCAGATAGAGGGTTTGAGCACGTGATTGAGCTTGGGGACAGCAAGTCAGTGGTTACTACTCCTTACCGTCATCCCAAACGGTTTGAAGATGAGATTGCGAGGACTATACATGAGCTTCTGGACATGGGGCATATTAGACCTAGTTCTAGTCCTTTTGCTTCTTCAATGGTATTGGTGAAGAAGGATGGAACCATGCGAATGTGCGTAGATTATCGTGCATTGAATAAGAAGACAATCAAAACTAAGAATCTTGTGCCACGCATTGATGAACTACTAGATGAGCTACGTGAAGCGTCTATTTTTCCAAAATAGACTTACAATCTGGATATCACCAAATCAATGTCGAGAGAAGGATGTGCATAAGACATGACTTTCACCGCCACTATGGCCACTTTCAATTTTTGGTGATGCCATTCGGGTTGTGTAATGCACCGCCACAATTCAGTCCCGCATGAACCACGTGTTCAACCGCCATTTGCGAAGTTTGTATTGGTCTTCTTTGATGACATTTTGGTCTCTGATGGGACGTGGGAGGATCACATTCAACATCTTGATGAGGTGTTGGGAATTTTGGAAGCTAATTCGCTTTATGCGAAAGCTTCTAAGTGCGAGTTTGGTATGACAAAGCTGCTATATTTGGGCTATGTGATTGGAGGAGGCAGAGTCAAGGTGGATAGGGGAGAAGATTCTGTGCGATTTTGGATTGGCCACCACCAGGACTTTGACACACTTGAGAGGATTCTTGCAACTATGCACATATTATAGGAGGTTTGTGAAGATCTCCTCTCGCTTGATTGCACCCTTGAAAGACTTGACCAAGAAGGGGGCTTTTGCTTAGTCAAATTCAGCACTGTGAGTTTTTGATCACCTTAAGGGGGTGATGAGTTCTTGTCCAGTTCTTACATTTGCGATTTCACTCGGCTATTTGTACTCGAGTGCATCAGAGTGGAGGTTGGAGTTGCTCATGCAAGATAGGCATCTCATTGCTTATGAGAGTCGGAAAGTGAGTCCAAAGAGAGAGAGGATTCTCAATTTACGACAAGGAGATGTCGTCATTATGCATGCATTGGTCAAATTCAGATAAAGTATTTAGTGGGCAGCAAATTTGTGGTTCATACAGATCACAATGACTTGAGGTTCTTTTTGGAGCAAAAGGATCTCAATGACCACCAACAGAGATGGGTAAATAAGATATAGGCTTTTGATTTCGACATAGAATACAAGAAAGGTAAGAATAATGTGGTGGCTGATGCACTATCTAGGAGACCTTGCTTTGATTCTATGATTTGCTTTATGTCAGAGATTTCAGTTGATTGGAAGGCTCATATACTTGTTGAATACTCCAAAAATCAGTTTGCATGTGAGATTATGGATGGCATTATTCAAGATGATCGATACAGAGTTGTGGACGACCTCATCTACTACAAGGATAGAATTTTCCTTGTACCAGAGTCCAAAATGAAGGAGAAGATCCTTTTAGCAGTACATGATACACCCTTGGCTGGACATCCAGGATATTTTAAGACATACAGGTACATCAGAGAGAGATTCACATGGAAGGGGTTAAAGGACGATGTCCTTAACCATGTCAGGGAGTGTTTGGTTTGTCAACAAACCAAGGCAGAGCACTCTTTCCCAGCAGGACTTCTACAACCTCTGCCTATTCCAGAACAGAAGTGGGAGAGTATATCCATGGATTTTATCACAGGTCTTCCCTCAGTGTATGGGCACGATTGCATGTGTGGTGGTTGATCGGTTGACTAAATATGCCCATTTTCTTTCTATGCCTTCAGGGCATAAGGCAACACAGGTGGCTCAGACTTTCTTCACAGGTATTTTTAGGCATCATGGGTTGCCTAAGAGTATTGTCAGTGATAGGGATAAGATTTTCATGAGTACATTCTGGCAGGAGATCTTCAGGCTTGCAGGTACGGAGCTAACACCTAGTACCAGCTATCATCCACAGACTGATGGGCAGACTGAGATAGTGAACAAGTGGATAGAGGGCTACTTGCGTAGCTATGTTGCAGGACATCAGCGTGCATGGGTCAAATGGCTACATATGGGTGAATATTGTTACAATACCACCTACCAGATGAGTATTGGTATGACTCCTTTTCGAGCATTATATGGTTATGAGGCATCCTCATTTGTAGACCTAGTATTATCAGATAGCCGAGCTCCCAAAGCTCGTGATTGGGTACAGGAGAACCAGGACATTCTAAAGGCTCTCAAGGAGAACATACAAAAAGCACAGAATCAGCAGAAGGTATATGCAGACAGGGACCGAGTTGAGAGATCATTCGAGGTTAGAGATTTGGTCTTCTTACGGTTGCAGCCATACAGACAATCCTCACTCAAGAAGAGCGGTGCAGAGAAGCTAAAACCGCAATTCTATGGGCCATACAGGATAGTGCGCAGAGTTGGGGCAGTAGCATATGAGTTGGAGCTTCCAGAGCACAGTAAGATTCATAATGTCTTCCATGTTTCGTGCCTTAAAAGGGCACTTGGACAACATATTGCGCCTTCCACAGATTTACCACCATTGGATGACGAGGGGAAGCTGGTCTTAGAACTAGAATCTATTATTGAGGTAAGACAAAGGAAGCTTCAAACAAGGTAATCACAGAATATCTAGAGCAGTGGAAAGACTTACCACTAGAGGATGCCACTCGGGAGGGAGAGCATCTTTTACACCATTAAAGCATGCCCCTTTCCTACCTCCACGGTCTAGCAACTGGTTTTCCGTCTTAGCCTTGGTCATACCCAAAAGGCTAGCGGCGTAGATGGTTGTTGGGTATGGTTTTCACCTACATTTCACTTATATGTTATGTTTTGGCGTTATGCATGTACTTTATGATGACTTAAGTGAAAAAGGTGGGGTAATGTTCTATTTCTTCGTTGGGGTCACTTAAGTGGACCTTTTTGGCCTAGAAGGAATAAAGTCACTTTAAGTGACGATTAAAACATGACATATCTCCAAGGGGGTCGAATTAGGGTTTTATGGGCACTTTTATGATGGAAAAAGTTATAAAAGGTGGTGTTTGGGGAGGAAAAAGGATCTAGGATCATTTTGCCATCTTATGTTGGAGCTTTCAGCTTGCTTTCCTTGCTTGTGGAGGTGAAATTCCGCAGGAACCCTAGCTTCGGTAGTGAAAGATCTACCCCTAGCTAGTAGAGCACTCTTTGGTGGTGAAAGATCTAGCCCTAGTTTGCTATTGTGGAGTTTATTCAAATCGGGTTGTCAAATTCAGAGTTTCAGAGGCTTGTTGATCCAATTTCAAGTCCAGAAAGAGAAGACAGCCATATTCAGTAAGAGAGATCATCTATTTTATCAGTGGAAACTTCTTGTTATTGCATGTCATTGCATGTTGTTGCATGTTAGTTTAATTGCAATAAAAGTGAAGATATTGGTTATTTTCTGATTTTATACCTTGCTGCCATAACTGTACTTTGTTGTCATATTTTTCTATATACTGCTGTCATAAAAATCATATTGTTATTTGTGAAAATTTGTTTGGAAATCTTTAATATAAAATAAATCTGGAAAAGGCATTTTTCATCGTCCTCCTGGATGCCACACAAGAGGATTTTCGTCCTCAAGTGGAATGGTATTGAGCAACTAGCCCAACAAACCAAGTGTAAATGTAAATGCGCCAAAATATGCTCTCCAAATGAGCCCCTAAGACTCCTTTTATATCCCTTTCTTGGCACCAAAGGCCAATTAGATGATGGCCGACCTCTTTAAGCTTCACTTTATCTTTTAATTTGCCTTTATAACTCCTCCAACCCAGCCAACCTGCCTTATAAAGGAAAACACTAAAAGAAAACATTAAAATTAATAAAAGAAAGCTGAAACGAAGTTCAATTACTTCCCTTGTTCACTTATTCTTCTTCGCCACGGGAAGAGAATGGCAAGAAGTCTTCATTTGACATTAATATGAAAAGGGGACATTACATGTTACTTGGTAATTATGAATTGGTCAGCAGTGAATGAGTCGGTTGGTAGTTATGAGTTAGTTGGAAGTTACAATTAGTGGACTATTAGGAAGTACCTAATGTAGGAAGGAAACTTCACATGAACACTAACCCTCCTACAGAACATTTGTATAGAAGAAAATGTTGGTAGTATAGGAGCACATCATATAGCAATAGGAAGAGAGCTCATTGCAAAGATTACACTAAACACAAACAATATTATATTTATCTCAGATGATCATGCCACAACGATCTTTTAAATACACATAAGACTATATATATACAATCTACATGTACATAAATAAGAGTTCAAGAGTAACAGGTGCAACAGCCTGGGTCCAAAACTGTTGGATCCAATTGTGTACGCATATATTAATTGAACCCCTCCTACTCCTAACACAATTCATAACATAACACTATTTATCATCTATTCATGAAAGCCATTATTTATAATAGATGTTTACAGTTGACGGGTCAAAAACTAGTTTATGAACAATATAAATGTGATGCAGACTTGAACACTGATTTCTAAATCTTGCCCATCTTCTTTATCTGTATTCTCTTCTCTTCTATTTTATCTTTCCTTTAGGAATAAATATCATTCTTGAATTCTGTAAGGAAATTTACACATAAGATATTCCTTCTTATATTTAAAATGTACCCATGATCACCATATTCATAAATAACATTGTCGTAATTAAGTCCATGATGATATCATCATGGGTTTCTAAAGGTCCTTGTTCCTAATCATGCAGGATTCGTCATGGAAGTCATTAGAGTGGATCAAGAGCTCACACCTTAAGGCCTTCAAAACGAATTAACAAGAAAATTCAGAAAGAAAGAAATTATAATAATGTCCACAAGTAATCAAAGCCAGTTAATGGGACTCAAAGTAAATTCAGAAACAACAGGAAAGTATGGGGGCAAAAAGAACCCCAGGTTCGAAAAGTAGCCGAATATTAAATAATAAAAAACGGGAAGAGCATCTACCATCAGATCAGAGTGAGAAGAATCAAAGAGCAAAGCCATTTGGGAAGGTGGACACCGACTTTCAAAGTGCTATAGAAAATATTCTGAAATTCCTAAAGTCTCGGGTTTTATTTTCATCGAGTGTAAAGTTTTAATTAAAAAGGCGGACATGATCAAAACCATAGGGCTCAGGGCCCAAAAAAATAAAGCTGCAGTACATTATGCTAATAACATCAATCTAGCAAAGGCAAGAACATGATTGCTCTTATTATTCTTAGGTGTATGATTGAAGGCATCAGAAGAGACATATCAAAGCATGTGGCACAAAATACTTTTGCAAGATTGCATTGCTGTTTACAAGTAGAGACTTAGAGGAAAAGGGAGAGGACACTTGTTTCGCAGAGCAACTGTGCATTGAATAATACTCAGAAGGTTTAACATGCTGCATGTAGACCCACCTCAACTCCTATTAATATTGATTTGAAAGGAATAACAACCAATCTTTGAATTGAGAGTAGCTTGTTTGCAGTGTATAAATTAGTAGGCAACACAGTCTTTCCAAAACCAAAAATTAAAACAATCAATTTAAAGAAGTAAATACTGAGCTATATAGACAAGTTCACAGTCTTATTTATCTAACTACTACTGGACTTGATATTTCTAAGGTTGCTAGTGTGGTTAGTTTATAGCTTGTCCTGCATAGTCCATATTGAAAGGCTGCTAAAACAATCCTGAGGCGTGTGAAAGATAATTTGCATTATAGATCAAACTAAAAATTTATGGACTTTTACATTTTCAAATTTGGATGTCAACAATGATGACAACAAAAGTCTACTATGGGCTATATTTTCAACTTGGGGGCTATGTTTTCAACTTGGGGTCTGACACTCTATCCCAGGGAAGTAAAATGCAGGCTATAAATGCATTATCATCTACAAAACATGAAGCAGCATCCACCTAAGTTTTTAAAAAAATTGCGTCAGAGTAGTAGGCTTACAACAAGCGTAACCTACTTTAACCCTTGATGATGATCAAAACTTTCACTTGACTTGCTAAAAATTCTATGCTAGAGCTAGGCACATCGAGGTGAGCAATCATATCATCGCGAAAAATCATCAAAGTGAAGTCCAAATTATGCATTCTAACACCAATGATAATTTGGCAGATCTGTTACCAAATCATCAAGTACAGAAAAGAATGAAATATTTAAAAACGTGTTAGGAGTTAGAGGAATCAAAATAATAGTTAAATATAATGGTTATTTTGCACTGGTATTATTTTGCTCTCACGTCAGCCAACAATGTCAATAGCTATGTCTACTACTAAATCAACAAGCCATGTCACCATTGTGTGTATCATCACATTCAAAAGCCAAGTCAATAACCACAGACTACCATAGTAAAGTGCAATTTTATCAGTGCTGAGTCAACAAGAGGTTTCTAGCAGATTCTAGATAGGATAGCCATCTGGATGATTATTTTGCAGGAAGTTAAGAAAAGCAGTTACTAGAAATTTTCATATTGTATTTCCACCGGCATCATCCTACTACATATAAAGATGAATGTGTTTGTCCCTACCGAAACCTGTTGTATTGCATCCAGTTAAAGAGTGAAATCCTTTTTTTGTTTAAGTGCTAATATGTTTCTTTATTATATATACATTCAACAATAAAACACGGGATGCAATGCAATTAACATATACAGAAGCTAAAAATAAAAGCAACAACCGAAGTCTGTCAAGCAAGTGGGATCAAAGATCTTAGCTTGCAACAAGCAGAGCCTACTTCACTCAATTAGGATGACAAAAACTTCTATTTTCCTTACTAAAAACATAATTTTCATGCTAGTACTAGGCCTATAAAGGTGAATGACCATCCCATTGAGGAAAAATTGAAGAGCAACTTGTGTATGCTAATACCAATGACCAAGTGGTAGATTTAGTAACCAAACAACTTAGTACAGAGAAGAATGAAATATTCAAAGATGTGCTAGGAGTTACGGGCAGCAAAATAATAATTCAGGGAGGACATTAATGTCTAATCATTATTTTGCACTTCTCTTTGCATGCATATATGTCCCATCAGCCAACAATGTAAATAGTAGTGTTACCCAGGATTGCAAATACCCATTTTTTCCCCATCTTGGTCAGTTTGGAGATGTGGAGGAAACATCCCCCTCCCATCCCCTTTGACAAACCAAATAAGGGGCTGTCCCCTGACTATCAAATATCTTGCCATCCCTGCAACATTAGAACATCCCTCAACCATTCCAGCGACATTCAAAGGTCTCGGGACATCAACATACAAAATAAAAACACATTTGAAAAAAGACATTTAAAATTACAAAAATTATTAACCTAAACCTCATTGTTTTTGAGTTCATTGTTTCATTTGGAACTTCATAAGTTCATACTTGTAAGTTGTAGACTAGTTGAAGTGATGAAAGTTGAACTGCTGATGATGGCTTGTCATTATAAGTTCAGCCAATCAGTAATTTGTAATCAATTTTTAAGCATTACCGACTAATGAGTAATGTGACAATATCACTCAATGTTGGCTAATGGATGTATCATATGAATTAATATTATTTCAGATTCTTTCAATTTGTTTAGAATGTCATTTTATGTTATTTAATTTCCTAATACATTTTTTAATGTGTTTTTAATAGCCGTCCTGCAGTTGTCCTGAAAACCTGGGAATGTTTTTGTCATTCCCAAAACACAAATCCCCCATGCTGAAAACTTATGTAACATTGGTAATAACCATGTCTACCTCTACATCTAATCTATCTGTCATCAGTTTAGGTTAAGTCAATGTTTTTATTTTTGTTTTCCCATAAACACCATTTCTAGGAAGGACTCAAGTTCTGAAGAACCCGGAACATTTCAAAGAGAACCAAACCGGGATCAGTAGCAGAGCAGCACCAGTTTGGGTATGGGAGCGGGGCCGGCAGAGTGGAGGGGGTGAATACTGAAGAATACAGAAACATTCAGCAAGAGATTTTGGATTGTGTTCACCTCCATCCTCAAAGTTGCATGATTGTGAAAGGTCAATTTTGCAGCCACTCCTACAACTTTTGCATGAATTCTAAATCCTCTGGTTCAGTAATATATATGATCAATGCAAGCACATTGAAGAAAATATGGTCTAGGCAGGATTAGTGATAGCCTCCTTCAGAAAAAGGCATGCAAATATCAACAACTTGTGTAACTGGCTTAGAATAGTGAACGGTGGAGTCACATGTAAGACATTGTCACCTTACAGGTTGAAGATAATGGTAATTTGTCCACAGAACACTAACCTTTTGAAAAGCCAATGCAGAATATTTTGTGCGGCAATATGATATTTCCTAGAGGTTAATAGTTTCTTTGATAACATGGCACTAACCAGTAGAGAAAGAATCATGGAAAATTTCGGTAGGCCATGGATGTTATTGAATTCAGTAATTATTTTGTAAGGATGTTCTAAAACAATTCAAACAACTTACATTGTGAGACTCGCATGTAATTGTACTTCTCATTAGGTGGACATTATTGTCTTCCCAAACCTTTAGACGTTTGACACATTTGATACAATTTTATTACATAAAAATGCCATCAATGAATAAAAAAATTGTAGTTACTAAACAACATATATGATATACATCCTTCGTATTTACAATAAATGCATTTTACATGGCAAGTAAAATACTAGAGGTACCTGTACAGGAAGTTCTTCGACATAAAAATCAAATTCTTCTCCCCACATAGGATTCCTGGAGCCAGGGACCATGGAACTGCTCACAAACAATGGACAACTATTAAGAACAAACGCTATTACAAATTCAAGTCACCGAGTGTTTCATCCATATAAGCTTCCCGTGCTTTTGCTTGTATTGGAAGAGATTCAATTTAAATAAATATTGCCTTATTCTAATGCATATTGTTGAAACGAAACCTATGTAGATACCATTATCTTTCCTCTTCTGAAATGAAATAAACCAGATAATTTCATTTGGATATGAATAAGTGTTATGCGATGATATGGACAAAGAAGTGTTGTCCACTGATATGGACAAGCCTATATGTTATATAGAAAAGTTGAATTTGATATCATATTAAAATCGAAAGCAATCGCTTCAAGCAAGCGATAGAATAAAGCATAAATGCACAAAGGTTTCATGTGGGTGTCAGATGTAACTGATAAAGCATCAAACTCAATGAACGAAATTGATGATGCATGGTGAAGAGATTCCAAAGTTAAATACACATCATAAGGATGAAAAGCCCTCATCAGATAAGGATGTCTATTTAGAATAAACTCCAAAAGAATTATAGCAACACTAACACTGTTACATTAATGTGTTGGAAAATGTTCGTGATATTGAAAGCACGTGCAGTCAACCAATCAAACACAATTCAAAAGAATGATACACCTGGAAAATGAATGAAGCTTCAAAAATGTATTCCTCTGCCTCCTGTGAAAATATCTGCTTTGTTTATTTCTAAAAATTTACAGAAAACAAGAAATGACTAAGTATAGAACATGGAAATCAAATCTGTTTAGTTCTACTACAATGACTTGACGAAGAAGACAATATTTCGGTGGCAACTGCTTCTCCAAAAGTGAAAATGGATGCACCCACACTGTAAATCCTCTATAAATGGGAAACAAATGAGAACAGTTTAATTATTGCCCTTGTTGCAGTGAGGAGTACTTACACATCGTCAAAAATTATTTTTAAACACTGAAAGGCATGACAAATGAAGTGCTTTTTCAACCCAATTAGTAAACAGCTAACCTTCAAATTCCATTTAGTGTAGCTCAGTCTTTATGAAGCAACATATGAGAGACAGATAAGATTCATCAAGACTAAGAGACCTAATTTCAATCATTGTCAAAAAAAAAAGACAAGAATTTCTTAATAACATATTTTTGCAGATAATTTGGAATTTAGTAGCGAATTAATTACATACAACCACCCAAGATTATTAGAAATGGAATCTATGACAGTTGTAGACTGATCCTTTGCCCACTACTTGTGCAAGACTGTGGATAGGGAATTTGGGGGATTAGACATTGCCCCTGAAGGTACTAAGGAGGAAGACTTTGGTATTAGCATGGGCCAAACTACAGTAGCTCTGGATGTTCAAGGAGATATAAGCCTCCCACATTCAATGGTTGTAGGAATAAGTATTCATATAAATTGTGAATGGGGAAGACAAAAACTATTAGATAACACTTTTCCCACTTCCTTGGAAGACATTGCTAATGATGGGTATAAGGTGTTGGTATTAAATCATTTTCTACTTGGAATAAACTATCATTGGATTATGAAAAGGATTTTGAGTTCCAAAAGATGCTATATATGTATGTATGTATGTATGTATGTATGTATGTATGTATGTATAGAAAAGCTGGTGTTTATAATTTGAAGCTGACGAGATGGAGGCAGCCTAGAGACAGACTTCAAAAAGGTTTGTTTCTTCAAGGACTCTAACCTATTGCAGAGAAAAGACGGCAGTGCCACCCCCACTATGTAGTGAATAAAGACTCAAGATTTGAAAGAGAAGACAAGCAATCAATAGAGATAAACAATGTGACATAAGTATATCAGAAAAACATGACCATACTAATGACATGACTTATTCAAAGAAAGAGGAGGTATCTTTGGTGCATCAATTGCAGACAGAAAAGACATGCTCCTAATAAGTTCCACAGTTGTGATTGTAAATATTGTCACATCTTCAATATATTTTGTTGTGACATGTTGGCGAATGCATACAATGGTAGAACTAAAAGTAATTTGGTGAACAACTGTTATGTATATATGGAAAGAGAAAGAATTTGAAAGTGTTGACAAGTACTCGAAACCAGAGTCAGAAGCTAGTTGAAAGCGGTGGTAGACGCCAGCAGATGATGATATGTTATTAGCGCGAACAGGAATATTTCAATAAGGATTGTCTAGAACAGGAAGTGAAAGGGAAGAAATAATTTCAACCATATGATGTAAAGGACCATGAGGATGAACAAAAGCCCCAAACAGAAGCCTGTAAGTTTTGTTAGGATTCAGGAACAATTGTATTGCAATCTAGGAATCATACAAAAAAAGATATGTTGAAGGAAATTTAAAAAGCCATCGAAGAAGCTCATGAAAAAGATATTAGTGAGAAGATGGAAGCCAAGGATGGCTTCAGCAAGAAAATCCAAAAGAAGAGCACAGAGAGATAGTTGGTAGCTAAAGGAAAACAAATCTTCGTGAGAACCAATCTAGAAAGTGTATCAAACTGAGATGATGGCTTCATTTGAGTGTGCTTATTTTAAAGGACAGGATAGACACAGTAGGTATTTAAAGCAAGTCTGCATGTTTTTGAGTACATGAAGAAACCAGTGAAAAGACATACCACTAAGCTAGGAGAGGGTATGACACAGGTCAAGCACCCACTAATTCAACAGGCTACACTTAGTCAGTATGTAGTGATGGATAGTGTGATTAACAATAGATGATCATATTTGCACAAGAATTCAACATAGTTTTATGCCTGTTGCCAAGCAACTAAATGAATCAATGTGAAGATCGTGGTGGGACACATGGAAGTTGATGTTGTGAAGCAATAACATGAGACTTCTGTCTTCTCTTCAAAAACCGAGTGAAAGAAAAGTTGAAAATTATATAGTCAAGCAGACAAGCATCTCCACCGAGAAGTGGGAGCAGGGAGGCAACCCGTCTAGATATAGCTTACACCTTTCTATTCTGCAAATGAGAAATACGAGCAGACAGAAAACAAGGATCAAAGAGAGGTAAAAAGAATACAAAATGGAGATTACATTTTATCTGTCTTAGTCATAGAATTTAGTGGAGGGTAAGGGTGAGTGTCTCAAAGTTCTAAGGAATAGAAAGGTGAAAGAAATGAACAATAAAATTGTCTTGAGAATGTAAGTAACACAAAATGTTTTGCATCACTTTAGATCAATTGATGAGAATGTGAAATTTTGTTACAGATCTAATTAGGGAATTAATTAGAAGGGCACTTAGACCCCAAGCAAACTTACAGACCCTGACATATACATTCATCCAAGAAGTTGAGGGGAAGATCATAAAGGCAGAAATTTTGACTTAGGAAGAGAGTAGAGATTCCATAAGCATGACGTTGGCACTGGTGAAGACCAGGAAGTCCTCTATGCAGGCATATTCTTTAGGTATCACAACCAGTGTGAAGACAGAAAGTGTATGCCAGCCATAGGACGTTCTTTAAACATTGTAGAGCGGAGAAATTTTTAAATCCTGTGGGTTGTACACAAAAAGACGAGAAGGCATCTATCAAGATGGTGGAAAACACATTCTAAGCAAATTATATCTGAGTTTAGCAAGAACCTCCTAGAAAAGGTATTCAAGGGTTATAAGGAATGTTCTTAGTTGACCAAAAAATGAACGTGAAGCATGAAATCTTGTTCAAGGAGACCAGAATTTGCCAAGACTAGAGTTCCCTAAAAGGCCCTCGAAGTGAGGAGAAGAGAGATGTCCAACAAGGATATCATATTAACATCAACAAACATAAGAAATGAAGACATACTCATAATTTTGACACAAGGACTTTTTTAAATATCAATTTTACAGAAACTTAGAGATTGGCTTAGACAAGTACAAGCATCTTTTGAAGAAAAGTTGATGTCACCTAAAACATATGCTTGAAGGAAGAAAGTTCTTTTAAAAATAGATTGAGCTAAAATTAAGAAATTTGGGTTATATACAGCACTTCACCCCATCATTATTCTTTGTAGACACCTAAAATATGCTTACACTTAGCATTTCATCCAATTCAACCGATTAACGATACTTCGTTAAATCCCCATACTTCACTCCATTCTCGAATGCCCATTCACGACACTCTTTCGGTCGTATTCTTCCCATATTCAGCTTATTTGGCTAATATCTCTCTTATTAGCTAAACATTCCTCCTTTCGACCATTCAGAATCTCCCTAGTTCTCTCTAGACCACTTCTATTGGCTTCCTAGGCTATCTATCAATCACAATTGGTTATCCAGACCCCTCCTAACTCTCAATGAGTCTCTAATCACTTGCTAATCGAGTTTAACTAGCCTAAACCCTAGTTAACTAGCCTAAACCAATCTTAACTAAGCCTAAAGCATGTTTATCCTAATCTAATCCTAAAGTGTTTTTTAGACTTTAGTCCCACATGCACCCAAATTCCAAATTCTTCCAAACCAAAAACTATAAATACAAGGCTAAGCCTACCCATTCAAAACACACAACTTTACATAAGATAAAGCCAAAACAAGCCTAAGAAAGCCTAAGAGTTCATTTGCATTAGCCAAGCTAATAAGGCATTTGATCTTGGGTCATCCACCATTAAAATAGCTTCATCTTGCACCCATGTTAGGTTAGTAATGGAATAGCTAAACTTGGCCATGTAGCCATTTAGTGAGATTCATTCACCCTCATGGAGTAAACAAAACTGATTGCTTAAGTCTTTAGTAGGCACATTTTGTTAAGCTTTCAAGAATAGAGGTTAATGATATTTGCTAGATTTCTTGTTTAATTCAAGTTTACATGCATGTAAATAGGATTCCTTGCTCATTTCTTATCATATGGTCCATTGAGGGACTTTGCACAAAGCTTTGGGGTCTTGCCCCATATCCATAGCTCTTTGCAAAAAAATTCATTGAACACAATTACAACACCAAGATCACTTTCACCTCAAAGTGGAACATTCACCCGAGTGGAAGGGTTGTTATAGACTAGCCAATTGGAGAGTTTTTCGAGCAATTGTCGAGTTTTTCTTTCGTGTATTTTGTTTTTATTTATTTCTTTTGTGTTTTGGTTTTGGTCTTTCTTCATGTTCCATCTGGCAAATCCCCATAGCCTTTTCTTTCTTCCTGTCGGATCTGTTCCCTGGCCTAGGGTTTTGAAAGAATCATCCAGTGTTTTTAATTGCAAATCAATTTGTCTGCCATAACTTGTTTTTGAAGGTAACCAAATCAACCAAGAGGAAAGCTCAAGATTTTTGCCTTGTCTGAGGTTTAACCCAAGTTAAAAGATCAAGCAAATCGTGGATCTGGAAAAAAATTTCTTCTTTTGCAGAGCAACCATGGCCAAGGAAGAAAACGCAGCATTTTGGAAGATCATTAAAGGGGCAAAGTCACTCAGCTGTTCTTTCAAAGCATCCACGCAATTCTTCTAAGGCAAATCGTGGTTTTTCAGAAGTCTTGTCTTCCTTTGCAAAAGCAGCCATCCTTGATGCAAATCCACGCTATCTTTTGGAAGGAAAGAACATTTAAGTGAAATCCTGAATTTCTATGAGCTTGTCTTATTTCAAAAAGCATCCACTTCATCCCAAAATCCACGCAATTTCAAAAGAAAGTCTTCCCAAAATTCAAGCAATTTCAAAAGAAGGAAATCACTTAAGTGTTGTCGTGAATATTCATGGTCTAGGCGTCTAATTTCAACGCAACTTTTAGAAGAGAGAAATCACTTAAGGAAATCGTAGATTTTAAAGTCTTTGTCTTCTAATTTGCAAAGTTGCCTTTCCACTTGAAAATCCACACAGGTCTTTAAAAGCTCACTTAAGTGAAATCATGAATTTCCTTAGTCTTGTCTTCTAATTTTGCAAAGTTGCCTTTCCGCTTGAAAATCCACACAGTCTTTAAAAGCTCACTTAAGTGAAATCCTGAATTTTCATAGTCTTTTCTTCTAATTTGCAAAGCTGCCTTTCCACTTGAAAATTCACACAGGTCTTTAAAGCTCACTTAAGTGAAATCGTGAATTTTCAGAGTCTTGTCTTCCTTTTGTAAAGAATCCTCATTCCTCAACATTCATGAAGCTTTATGGAATCAACGCAACCTTTGTAAAGAAAAGCGAAGCCAAATCAAGGAATTGCGTAGATATTTAGGCTATTGTCTTCTAAATTGAGAGTAAACTTCCCTTCTAAAATTCACCCCATCCACTCATCCTAGCATTCATGCAAATTTGGAAGAAGGAAAGCATTTAAAGTTGTGTGGATTCCGAGCAGCTTGTCTTCTAAATTCAACGCAGCTATTTCCCTCTCCAAGCATGCAGACATCCTTGCATCCCCTCTAAGAGCCCAAATGCAGCCCGTGTAAATGCATGCAATCTCCCAATTGAGCCTACTTCTCTTTGCTTGCACCCAAAGTAATTCCCAGAATTCAAGGCTGCCCATATGCATAAATAAAAGGGTGATGAGTTGAATGTTTGTCTGAATTGTTTACACGGACATTTCACTTGTGCACATACTTGAGAAGAACTACAAAAGCTTCAAGGACAAGAGGTGAAGACATGACAGAGGCAACATCCGCAAACAAATCACAGTCAGTTGCTCAGGGGGAAATAGATGGAATCATTACTCCTCTCACAAGTAATCCAATTGAGAAGTTGATAAAAATCTACAGTGATACCAAAGATCTCAAACCCAGTTTGATGAGAGTCAAAGGAAAGGAGTCAACCACATATGGGAGAAAGAGCTTCTCAGATTCAAGACAGAGATATCATTCATGAGGTGGAAGTACAATACATGTTGGATCAACATACAGAGTATGGAAGAAGAACAAGATTGAGAGTGTTGCAGACTAATTTCTTCTTCTTTTCTCTCTCCTCTTTCTTCTTCTTTCTCTTATTTTCTCTGACAAAGTAATTGAGTAATCAATTAAATTGTAAAACTGAAGTAATTGGGTTAAAAGCCATTACTTCAAGTGGTTTGAAAAGGTCCTTTAATTAAGAATAGGTGGCATGTACATGCAAGACATTGATTTAGTCAGTGTTTTCTTCTTCTTTCTCTTATTTTCTCTCGACAAAGTAATTGAATAATCAATTAAATTGTAAGACTAAAGTAATTGGTTAAAAGCCATTACTTCAAGTGGTTTGAAAAGGTCCTTTAATTAAGAATAGGTGGCGACATGCAAGACATTGATTTAGTCGGTCTTTTGTTGTAAATCATGCATGTCATGAATAAAGGAATTCTAGGAAAAAGATTGCCAATTGTTCCGTTTTCATAGCTTCCACATGCGAGAATTCATTGAGAATTTCATATTTGTATTTGCCCTCTATGCACTATAAATAGAGGAAAAGCCTACGGGCTAAAGGATCGCAACTTGTTTATCGAACTTGTTTAGCAAAGGCTTTTTCAGAATCGAAGCATTCTTGAGTTCTCGACTTTGTCTTTGGAACCCTTGATGTGATTTCTGTGAAAGTTGGGAATTGAATAAAAGGTGATTTTCTAGAGAACTTTGTGTCTACAGTGCTTTGCTGAGTACTTCTATTCAAAGGTTTAAATAAACTTTGTGTTATCTTAGATCGAGGTTAGAAGTTATTTCTTTCCCTCTTTGTTGAATGTTGTGATTTATTTGTTTATTTAATTTGTGTGGATGAGACCAACTCGATAACTATTAGTTGAGTCAGCACATGTTCCTTTCTTCTTTCCTTCTATTTTTCTCCCTTCTGCAAATATTCCCATCCCAGTTGCTTACTTGCTGCCAAATTACCTAATTGCGGTTCACGAGCTGAGGAAATTAAAGTAAAACCCTTGAAAGTAGTTATTAGGATTCACCCCTACAAAATAGATAAACATCTTACACGGGAGATTCACCATTAAATGAAGGAGATTTATCTCATGATTGCCTGGGTTTTATGCTATGCATAAAATCTAGCCAAAATTTTTTGAGGAGTCCACTGGGGAATGACAAATTTAGCAGACCAGAGATTTTCTTGTCAGTTCCCATCTATATTAAAACCTCAACTTGGTAGAACACCCATTCACCCCATCTAGCAAGGCTCAAGGAAGGACTGATCATTTTTATAGATTGCAGGAGCAATTTAATTTCAATCATCCTCCTCAAACGACGACGTGCACATCCAGCCTTTCACCAGCTAGAAGAGAACAGACTCCTCCTGATCATTTCCAAAGATAATCAGCATTGGAATTATTCACCGGGTCTACTCTCGAAGAAGACGTGCTCCTTTCATCATGCAAAATCAATAGCATCAACTTGCCCCTGCAACACTTGTTCCATGGGGTGCATCTTTTGGACCTCTAAACCTAACTCCTATGCATGAGTTACCTAAAGGGACGAGAAAGAATTTTCCAAAATTCTTTGGAGACAGCAAGCAGAATCCGGATGACCACTTGGCTGCATTCTTTATATCCTCGTGGAGTACTCGCATGATCGAATATGAAGACGTATATCCGTCGGACTCTGCATGACTTAGGCATTTGGAGAATGGTTCTACCAGTTAGCTCTCGGTATCATAACCAACGGGCTACTATGCACGATGCATTCCGAAAAGATTCAAGCTAAATGAAGATTCCAAGTACCTTGATGACTCAACCGACTCCAAGAAGAAGCCACGAGAGCCCATACGGGATTTTATTGCAAAATTCCAAAGAATCCTTCTCGGCTTCGACTTATACTTCTTTGAATGACAAGAATCAAAAGGTATTCTTCATCAATGCATTACTTCTTGAAGTAGGTTATCAATTGCGAAGAGCACGTCCTGTTGACTTGTTAGCAACTCAAAACATGGCGGTTGAAATTGAAGATGACCTTATCATGGTTGGAAAAATAAAGAGCGGTACTTCTAAAGCCGAAAGTTCATCCTCTTCTTCGCTACTACTTCTGATTCATTGTTGCAAAAGTTAGCAAATGATATGTTGCAAATGAAGAAACAGATGGCTCAGGGCAACAACACTGCCCTTGCTCGGAATTTCAACAACCGAAACCGCATTGTTGGTCCTCAAAGATTAGCAATTGAAATTACTCCCAGAAAACGTGGAGATGAACGAAGAAGATCAAGAAGTTGTTACCGATCAACTTGAGAATGATGATTTTGTAGATCCTACTGGCGACTCCAATATTGGTTACCTAGACTACGAATTTGAACATGACTATGAGGAACTTCTTGAAGACGATCATGGTCATACTTATGCAGTATTTACAAGATCACAAACTCGCCAAGCTGAGGCATTGGTTGATGAACAAAGAAAGGATTCCAGATCTAATGTCACTATTCTCAGAAGGGGCAGCCCTTTACCTTCTTCCTTAGCTCCCAGAGATAAGTATGTGAGTTCTTCATCTCAACCACAAAAGGCATCTCAAGTATCTGAAACTAACGCATCTATACCTTCTTTTGACATTATTGATCATGCCAAGAAAACTAGAATTCAAATGTCAGAGGCTGAATACTTGAGAGCTTTTCTGAACAACTAAATAGGCTAGTCAAATACGTGCAATCACCAGGACCATCTAATGCATCAAAAGGCCTTTTGCCTAAACCCAAAGATACTCCTTCCCAAAACAATGTTGCAGTTGTTAACCACCCATTATCTTTTGAAAAATATAACTTTTTTATGTCTCCTTATTGCTTAATGGTTTCAAGTTAAGCAACTGCATTTTAGATTCAGTGCTTCTGACAATGTCATGTCACTAAAGTTGCAGATGCTCTTGGGCTTACCTTGACAAAGACCATAGGAAGGTGCTACTCCATGGAAAGACAAGTCCCTTTAATTGGACAGATCAAAGATGCACAAGTTGTTTTGGCAGTTCCTTGACAAAAGATTGAAAATGACAATCTTAGTTGCAGATATTCCTATCTCCTACGGGATGTTGCTGAGCAGAAAATTCTGCAAAGAACTGGGAGGAGAGGTAAAGATGGATTGGTCCTGTGCTCATATTCCTATCAAAGGAATAAATCAAAAGTTGGAGCCAAAAAAGTCCAAGTACACGGTTACGAGGATCCTAGATCTCAGATTCTTTTTAGGAATCGACCACGGTGTTTATTTCTTGGAAATGGGTAAAGACGTTCTAGAACTAGAATTCCAACCAAAGCCGAACCAGAAGAAGCTAAAAAAGTTTGGACTCTGGAGTTTAACGGCAGTTGTTGCTCTTTTGGATCAGGAGTCGGCGTTCTATTAATATCTCCAGATGATGAGATATTCTCATACTCCTACAAGTTGATGTTTGAGAACACCAACAATACGGCGGAGTATGAAGCATTGCTGCTAGGAATGGAGCAAGCTAGAAAGAAAGGAGTAAAACTCCTCAAAGCCCAAGGAGATGTTGAACTTATAGTAAAGCAAGTTCGAGGGCAATATCAAGTCAAAAGAGATAAGCTGAGGCATTATAGAGATAGAGTGCTTTCTGCCACACTCAATTTTGCAGCCTTCTCTCGACTTCATTCCAACAAATCAGAATTCCGAGGGAGACTCTTTGGCAGTCACAGCTGCACTATTAAATCCGGATAGACCACCGTCCATATTCACACAAGGAAACTATAAGGTGGAAATGGTTTACTGCCCAAAGTCCCTGATAATGTTGAATAGTGGTAGATTTTCAATGACGACAAAAAATATCTACATTTCTAGAACAAGACAACTAATAGTGGAGACATGTGCCACACTTGAATGGTTAACTTCTAGATAGTGATATGTTCCATAATCAAAGTGGTGCGAGTGTAAGAGTAGTGAGGGCATTCCCACTACACTTGCTAGATGAGTTGATGGGTTCCCGTTTATGCATTGGTTGATGTGTTCTCCCAAAGATTGGTTGATGTGTTCCCATCCATCAAAGTTGGTTTCAAACTGTGATTTGTTTTAGTTGTCTTGATGAGTGTTTCCTTAACCAATGTTCGTACTAAGGGGGGGAATGTTGGAAATATTCTACATAATTAGTACTACATAGGAATATTGTTAGGAGTCCCGTTAATAGTTAGAATATTAGTTGAGTGTGAGTGAGCGTGTATGTGAGTTGTAATAACTCGTACACTAGAATATGGATAGAGTGAGACTTTTCAGAATGTAAGCTCGAGGGATAACTAAAATCTCCTATATTGTAGAGAGCAAACATATTGTATAAATAATCCTTCACAAAAGGAATAATACGATTGAGTTCTTATTTTCAATATGACTTATCGGAGGATCATTTTCAAAATTTCCCTAAACATCCTTAAATGGTGTCAGTGTAGAAGATCATCTCGAGAGCTTTCCAACGACTATGAGGACGCTGCAAACGGACATCGGGAGCTCTAGATATGTTCTACATCACAAAGTTCAATCGGGAAAGTCAACTCTGGTCAACTAGTCAACATTGGACCAATCGCACTACGACACGTGGCAAAAAGGCGTTGGCGAAATTGGAGGGGTTTTAACCACTTTCGGTCGTCGACAATCATGGAATGGAATGGCACATCGGAACAAGAGGCTCAACTTTTATTACGAAGGGGAGCCCAGCCGCCATGTGGACTATGGTATTATCGCGACGCGTGGTGCCTATCAGTGATGACAAGTGGACTACATGATGACTGAGTTAATTATTTTCTATACCCCATGGTATGGGTCGAATTTATATTTACTTGGTAAGTCCACTACATACCAATTTCCTATGCCACGCATATGTATATGTCAACCGGTATATTAATGTTCATACATTAGTATTAAACCGCCAAAACCAATGCTTAAGATATGACCACGTAGTGGTAAGCGGTGGAAGTGTCCACGTGGAAGGGAGGTGATGAAGCGGTTGTTGGGGGCTTAAAGCCATGCGTGGTATTATCCACGTGAAGAATGGAGGGGATAAGGGTTATTAAACCTTACCCAAATAAAAATGCCACCAAATGTGGGATATTACACCCACTTCAATATGCAAACCGCCCCACTTCACCTTTAGCCGCTAACATGGGGATGTTAATCCCATTTCATATGCAAATGCGCCAAATTGGGATTGTTTATCCCATTAACAATGCAATCCGCCAAAAATGGAGATAAGCCTATCCCATCAACTATGCTACGGGCTATGATATTTTTAGCCTTAGGATAAATGGTAATTGCATTTTTTAAGGGCCCTAAAATTGTATAAATAGGGAACCCATTCTATTGTAAAGGACACACATTAGTCCGAGAAGCTTATTATTTTTTAAGCTTATTTGTGAGATGTGTCAACAAATATTGTTTATTGGCCTATTATTTTAGGCAATAGTAGATGAAATATTTGTGATTGGGAGTAAATTATAAACTACCCAATAGGCCCATTGAGCCACACCAATTACTTGCAAATCTTGGATTGTCGACCGGAGTGCTAGCGTCGCATTGATAGCGTCGGGAAGGCCGATCGAAGCCGAAGAAGATTGTGCATCAGGAAGGTGAAGAACAATTCGACTGATCATCGAAAGTTTTCGAAGAATTGGTGTACTAATAGGAAAGTAAAATTCCATTAGGTTTTCTTGTGAAAGTACTATTATAACTTACAAGTTTTGACTAGTGGAACGGTTCGACCACGAACCCGAAGACGTAGGCAATTGCCGAACTCCATAATCAATCTTTGTGTAGTTGTCTTTAATGTCTTGCATTTATTTTAAATTGATTACTTAAAAGGAGCAAATTGTTAGCAAATAATTTAAGCCTATAAGGGTCCGAGATCAGGTACTAATAACTTGATTATTTTCGGATCAATGACCCAAATCGAAAACATCATAGTCGGCTTTCCTTCATCAATGCTCCACTCGGTTGACACACCCCAGAAGTATATGACACCAAAGACTTCTACACAAGTTGATATGTAACTCACATCTCCTAGACAAAGCAAATCAAATATTAAGTGGTACCATCTTTTCTAAGCACAAGAATTTTAATTCTCAACCTTTATGGCCATTCACAAACTATGCAAACCGGATGGGAAGTGTTTCCTCCATTCTAATCACGAAAATCTTCATCCTCCACTGTTGAACATTGTAGGCATATGTCCCATACTCTATTATCTCGCATTTAATAGAAGTTGAAATGTCTTATAAATATTCCGCATTTGAATGTGTTTTGGTTTGCTCTTGTAATAGTTTTCCATTGCATGTTTTATAACCCTCACAAGGTAGGTACCCACACTTCCATCTCGGGCCCCGTTTTGCACATCACCATCACAATTCCAGCTTGGGTTAGAATGCCCCTTCTTCTAAGCAAATACTAGCAAGAACAAATTCTAGCAAAAATTGGATCCGCCATCAAGATCCAATTGATGTTGCATACTTCATTACGAACTGGGAGTCATAAACTATGCAAGGATCTTTGTTAACTGGATCTAGATACACCTCTTCAAGGTGACCTATATCTAGATCTAATAAGTTTTTGTAATGTCCCTAATGGGACTATTTTTGCCCCCAGTTGGATTTTAGGCAAATCCCAACTAAAAATTGCATATTATAGAATTTATGATAAAATATATATTGCAGATCTGAATTTTACTAAGGAAAATGCGACTAGGGTAGGAGATGAAACTCATGAAAATCATAAGCTAAATCATGATATTTCCACTCCAAACTGATCCATCAAATTTATAAAGCCAAAGCATGAAGAAAACTCCAGATTTGAGACACCAAAAGAGGCTGAAATAATTTATTAAAATTATGCAGAACTTGCCTTCAGACAAAGCTGGAAAAATGATAATTTGGAGTCAAAATTCCCTCCACAAAAGCTGATTCAGATCTCTAAAAATATGCAATGAGAACAGCGATCAAATATGGATTTTTAGCAGCTCCAAACACATGCAAATCAGCCACTAGGCAAGTCGCACCACCATGAAAAAGGCTGAAAATAAAGGAAGAACACAGCTCCAAACTTTCTCTTCCAACCCTCATGAAAATCTACAAAATTACAGCCTTCACACTGCTGGAAAATGATAGAAAACACAGCTAACTCCTTGATTCCCAATGGAAACCCCTGGATGGAGAATCCTCTCAACTAGTAGAAGGGTTTTCGTCCTTCAACTAGGGCTCTTAGAGGGTTTTCGTCCTCTAGAGTGAATCTCTAAGGGTTTTTGTCCTTAGAAGATTGAAGATGCAAGCTAAAATGCTCCACATACAAATCTGAAATTGATAAACAAGTGATGCCTCTCCAAGCAAGTCGACTTGCTTAAATAGAAGAATTGGGCCTAATGGCCATTTCCAACAACCAATCAGCTCACTTGCCTCATTTAATGTTTTCCACTTACTTTATTTAATATTTTCCTTGCTTTCATTTAATATTTTCTCTTGCTTTATCCCATCTCTACATGGGTCGAATTTCTCCTCTAGGGAAAATAAAACATAAAGTAACTTTTTCTTTTCTATTTTTATTTTATTATTAAGTTCATAATATTTTATTATAAGTGCTTTATAATATTTTATATGCACTTTATAATAAATTAGTATAACTTAAGTTTCCCTTTTTGTTTATTCCTTAGCCGTCAGGGAGACAAAATGGGCTAAGGGTCTTCGACTGGGAAGGGGATATTACAATCCTCCCTTCCCAAAATTGCTTGCCCTCAAACAATTATAGCTCACCGGTTCAAATGCAAAGTGTACTAGATGAGTATGCTAAAGTGATCCAAAATCCTTACACTTGTACCTATCAAATGAGATAATTCTTGCCACCATATATCCCTCGCAAGATGATCATAAGTACAATGTTGCATCAATTGTTTCACAAACTCAAGGTGGCATATTTCATCCTCTAATTCAACATTTTTCATAAGAGGAAAGCAAATCT
This sequence comes from Taxus wallichiana var. yunnanensis, assembly GCA_018340775.1. NCBI lineage: Eukaryota > Viridiplantae > Streptophyta > Pinopsida > Cupressales > Taxaceae > Taxus > Taxus wallichiana. The sequence goes on from CM031238.1 coordinate 835,705,128, forward strand.
GAATATGCATCAATAGATATGACCTTAACTCACTTATTCCATACCTTTCAATGTCATCATGATCTACAATAGGCTGAATTTCTTCATTATTCAACTGCTGCAATGACATGCTTCTCTATTCACCATTATCATCCTGTGCAATCAGCCCTACTTGGAACGATCCTTCCATGCTCTTGACTGCCACAACTTGAGGAGTATCATTCCGCATACCATGCAAAACAACTTCTTCTAGATCAACATTCTTTTCTTCTTCTTCTATCATCTTTAGATCAGCATTATCTCCATCATCTGAAATTACCTCATTTGAAGTTGGATTTTCAAATGAGTTCTTTTTGTAATTCAGTACCAAAGATCTTCATCATGCAATAACTGAAATGGCATATCTCAAACACTTACTCAAAGATTGGTATTTCCTCCAAAGAAGAATCCTCATCAATCACCTCTATTGGTGTAATGTCCCCAATAGACATATTTTGACTCAAGTTGGATTTTAGGCAATCCCCAATCCTCAGATCACAACTTCTAACACAGATTAAATTTACTTTTACAAATCTGAATTTATAAAAGAAATTGCAACTAGGGTAGGATTAAATACCACCACAAATCAGCCCCTAAATCTATATCATTCCACTCAAATCTGGTACCACTAATTTATAAAGCCCAAATATGTATAAAAATGCAGATTTGATGTAAACAAGGCTGCAATAAATTATTTAAAAACTTTGTCCGCAACATAACTTCAAAAATTCATATCTTTTGCTAGAGAAGTCCAAATCAGCTGAAACTTTGGATCTTGAGCCACAAAAACATGAAGAATAATATTTCAAAATTAATTTTTGCACAAAGAAACACGAAACCCTAATTTTTCCCTAAAAATTAGTTCTCGCATCAAATCAGCTCCAAAAATTAAGAAAACAAGCTATTTTGATTCCCAACATTCACCTCAAGATATAGCAATACAAATCAGATTTTTAAGTACCTCCAAAGCACCCAAATCTGCAAGAAAGTGGGTCGCTCAAGCTGGAATTAACAAGAAGCAACTGCTGCAATTTTACCCTTCAATTCCTTAATAAAAATCTGCACTATAACAGCTGGAAATACTGGAAATACCCTTGCAAGCACAATAGAATTTCCTGTGTGGAAATCCCTCACATTCTCTAAGAGGGTTTTCATCCTCTAGAGGAAATATACTAAGGATTTTCGTCCTTAGAATATTTTTGGTGAAAGCTTCAAGCTTCAACACAATTCAGAAAATATCAAGTGAATATGGAGTGCCCCTCAAGCAAGTCTACTTCTCCTTTTAAAGGAAGAAGAGACCCAAAGCAACCTCCAAAATATCCAATCAACTTTCATGATTCTTTCGATGCATTTTCCACCCTCCATTTTTCCCTAGAAAATACAAATTAAATTAGTGTTTTTCTTTTTATGCACTTTTATAAGTTCTATTTTAAAGTTAAGTTTATTAATTTATTATGTGTTTTTATAATGTTGTATTTTAATTTTTCATAATATAATAAAACTTAAGTCTCCCTTATATTTTTCCTTTCGCCGTTGGGTTGACAAAATAGGCCAAAGGTCTTCAATTGGGAAGGAGATATTACAATTGGTTGCCCTTTATCACTGTTCTCACATTTTTCTTTATTCTCCCCAACTTTGCTTTGATTCAAATTCTGAGTGAGTTGGTTCAAATAAAGGTTAGTGGTTTCCTGTTGTTTCACCATGTTGATGAACATTTTCTTCATAAAACCCACATTGAGATCTTTCTCATCTGCCATATTCTGACCTTCTTTTCATTACCCAACAAGTTGGAGGAAAGCCGGCTATGATACCACTGTAATGTCCCCAATGGGACTATTTTTGCCCCCAGGTTGGATTTTAGGCAAATCCCAACTAAAAATTGCATATTATAAAATTTATGATAAAATATATATTGCAAATCTGAATTTGACTAAGGAAAATGTGACTAGGGTAGGAGATGAAACTCATGAAAAATAGAAACTAAATCATAATATTTCCACTCCAAACTGATCCATGAAATTTATAAAGCCAAAGCATGAAGAAAACTCAAGATTTGAGACACCAAAAGAGGCCGAAATAATTTATTAAAATTAGGTAGAGCTTGCCTTCAAACAAAGTTGGAAAAATGATAATTTGGAGTCAAAATTCACTCCACAAAAATGATTCATATCTCTAAAAATCTGCAATGAGATAAGATAAGATAAGATAAGATAAGATAATAATATTAATGTCCAACAAATGACCACAAAAGTAGGTCAATGGGACTATACAGTACAATGCCAAGAGAGCCAAAGTAGAAGACCAGTAAAGGGTCCCCCAAACAACAAGAAAAGAGAGAGAAGAGAAAAGAAAGAAGAATGAGAAGAAAGGGCTACAACGGAAACAAGAGTGCAGAAGGGCGGAGTTGAAGAAAAGCCCCAACTCCGATCGTTGTCACCTAGCAGCCGAGGCCAGTGGAAGTAGCTGGCGATATGCCTGTGTCTTGTAGTTGAAACCGTGGAGAGTCTGGAATGTCGGTGTCTAGGAGAAGGATCGGGCCGACGAGTCCTCTGTACTCTCCTAGTTGATCATGGTGCATGGGGGGGCATTAACCGAGTGTGAACATGAAAGCCCTTGGACTGGGAGGTAGCATCCCGAGTCCTAACGGATCTGGTCTGAGAGTCCATACTGATGTCGAGGTGCCTCTTGGTGCCCCTCTCAGGTGAGAGCACCGTAAAGAAAGATGTGATCTGTCGAGTAGCAACCTGCCTGGGAGGGGGCTGAAGGGACTCATTCTGAAGTCTGAGAGCCTCCTGTAGATAAAGGGCAAGACACCATTGATCACGATACCTAAAGAATGCTACAAAAGACAGATGCTCTCGGAAAAGGCAATGGAATCTCCCTCTGATCTTATAGTAGATGGGGCACTGAAAATGAAGTGTTCCTCCGTCTCGACCTCCTAGAGAGAACAAAGTTGGCAAATCCTTTCCGAGCGGTCTAGCCGGTGGTCCTCAACCCGAAGTCTATGAGAACCCACTCTGAACTGGCCAAGGGGTATGCGGAGTGCTTGCAACCAGTGTCGGGATATATACGTGGGCCGGCTAATAAGTCCATCATTGACCTCAAGGAAATGTGCAGCATAGAAGGCCATCTTGGGGCGTAACCCCCCCGGAGGGTTGATCCAAGTGTGCTGGATGAACTGCCTGTAGATGTCGTCTCTGATAATTTTGTGCAGATCCTATTTACTTGGTAGGAGATGGGCAGGAGCATCCATGGAATATCTATATGGCGGGAGGCGGTCCAACTGAATCCCGAACGAACCAAGAAGACGAGAGACTCCGGCATACCAAAGCAGCGAGAGCGGCCATTGTGGTCAGAAAGAGCAATAGCTTCAGGAGGAACGGTAGGCAAGGTAGAGATACCTATCCTTGCTGTAGAGGAAGCTGAAAGTCCCGAATGCGATGCAAAAGCGAAACAAGGCTAAAGATAGTCTCCAGTCTAAAGGGACGAGCCCCGAACTCAGCCAAGAGGATATTGTGTGGAACTATCTCTTTGCACTGATGATGCATCTGAGCATGAGAATCTGGACACGCTCAACAGTGGCCCAATCAGAGTCAAGCAGGATGGCCCCCAAACTTCAAAGCCATAGAGAACTGTGGGTCTCACAAGAGAATCCGAGAGAGACATCTTCGACAATGTCTTGGAAGTGGTGGCGGAAACATTGTCTCTCCAAGATTGCCAAAGAACCATACCCCTTGTTGACACGGGGCTGAAGGGCAGGACGAAGACTGAAGCGGGGCCCGGTGAATAAAACTCCCAGGTAAGTGTAGGAACTGGTGATTTCAATCTCTTCCCCTCTATAGAAGAAGTGGAAGTCAGAAGTCTTCAGCCCATTGAAGATCATGACCTTGGTTTTACCAAGGTTAACTGTCAACTGTCTATGGTCACAAAAGAGGGCTAAGGCGTCCAGCTATCTTTGGAGTCCCTCCGCGGAAGAGGCAAGGACAACATCATCCGCGAAAAGGAGAATGTAGATCAGCACCTGGTGTGTAATGTCCCCCCTGTTAGGACATTAATTAAATAAAATTTTGAAGACCTTTAATCCACCTTTCCCATGGATTAAAGGATAAAAATTGGGAAAATGTCATAACTCCTTTATTTTTAAATTAAATATTAATTCTCCTCTTATATTTTTATTTCAAATAATAAAAAGGGAAATTAATGTTCTATTTGGAGTTTGACTTTTCAGGAAAGAAGACTATTTTTAAAAGTAACTCTCCTACATGAAGATTTGCGCCAAAAAGAGGAGGGAAACTTGGAGGTTTTAAAAGTGAAGATATAAAAGAAGATGAGGGCTACCTCTTGAAGACATGTTGATTATATTCAATTTATCTTCATGCTTGAAGAGGGATGTATGCCCATGAGTTCTCATAACAAAGGTGTTTGATCAACACCACCATATTTTGAAGAGTGAAGCCTTCTTATGTTATTGTTGAGTGTATTTGTGCATGATAAATCCTCATTAAGCTTGGCAACTTGATCTAGAGGTTGGCGTATTTATTTAAGGGACAAATTTGCATGTGTCTTGCTTATTTTAGAGTGGATCTTTTAAGGGTTTGAGCTCTTTTTCTCTTTGTTGTGTTTTTCCTAGCTATGGCGACTTGTATTGGAGATTATTTTGGCATGTTTTGATGGTAAATGAGCTAGATCTGAACGTAGTGTCCCTCTTTCTCGGATAATTTTATCGAAGACCTTTGGCCCATTTTGTCTACCCGACGGCCAAAGGGTGAGCTCAAGGGTGACTTAAGTTTTATTAATTTTATTATATTGTGCTAAAATTAAAATAAAACATTACTAAAGCACATATAATAAATTAATAAACTTAATATTAAAATAGACTTAGGAAAGTGCAAAAAAATAAAATAATAAAAAGCACTTAATGTACTTCCTAAGGGAAAAATGCGACTAGCTCTAGAATAAAAAAGAAAAAGAAAATACATCTAACTTGCCTAGGGAAATGCGACTTGGCTTTTTGGGGCCTTTTTTCTCTTTAAAAGAGAAAGTTAACTTGCCTAGGGATCATTCCAAGTTATTTTGATATTTTCTTTTCGGCATTGGAGCTCAAAGCTTTTGCAAAAAAATCCAAGGATGAAAACCCTTTGGATTTCCCCTCTTGTGGACGAAAACCCCAAGAGAAGTGAGAGGAATTTCTACTCAGGAGATTCCATTGTTATTCACAAGTTTTTATTATTCCAATACTGTTTGTAGAAGAAATAAATTTGCAAGTGGATTGCAGATTGTATAGTATTGGGCGACCCACTTTTTGGGTATTAGACGCTATTTCGAGGTACTTCCACTCTCATTTGTATTGCCATATGTCCAGGTTGCTAATATCGTGCAAATCGATTGGGCTTTAATTAATTCTGGAAGGGTTTTGGTATTGTTTTCTATTACATACATTTGGCAGATTTATGTATGCTTTTCCAGCCATTATTTGTTGTTAAAAATTCAGTATTTTATTCTTTTGTGACTGGTATAACTTGAGATCAATTTATGAGAAGAAAGCATTGAAGTTTGTTGAGTTTTTATTATAAATCCAGTCGCTTTTTATAAGGGATGAATTTTGATCTATTTCATAGTCCTTTGGCCTCTTAAAAATATGGTTCCTTTCTTATTTTGGCTGCTAAAAAATATTGTGGTCGGTTTAGAGAAGGTTCAGATCTTGTTGGGTGTTTGTAGCATGAATTTTCCCATTCAAACCTTAGTCGCCATTCCAAGGAAAAATTCAGATTCAGATTCAGGGGTAAGGATATTTCACTAAAATCTAGTTTGTGTTAGCATTGATTTCAGAGCAAGGGGAGTTGATTTGGTGTGTTTGGAAGCTAGCAAAAGAGCTAGAATAATTTAATCTATTTTTCCTTAACCCTAAGCGACTAGATCTGGAAATTCTAGGCCTATTTTGGAAGGGTTTTCATGCTCGAAAAAATCTGATTGTTAGTACATCAAAAGGTCTAAAAACTAGTTTATAATGCACTTCGTTTCATTTGAAAAGACAGAGTATTGATTAAGTTATGAATTTTTGAAGTTTCAGCTGTCTCCAAGCTATTTTGATTTAATATTTGCTGCCATAAAAATCAGAACTAGAAAAGATTTGGATTCCAATTGATTCTCCCATCTCGCCCATCACCTTGGCTACTTCCAACCCCATTTTGGGTTGTAATTAGCTAACACTGGTTTATTTGAGGTTGAATCAAAAAAATCTAATCCTTCTTGGTTTGATTTGTGTTAAAGTTGTTGCAAATTTCCATTTTTCCAAAAAGGGGGACATCACATGGTGAAGAAGGCAACCATCCCCCTCCTGAATATGATCCTTGAGAAATTCCTCCAATTCGTCAATGTAAATACCAAACAAAGTAGGCGAGAGGGGGCAGCCCTGTTTAACCCCAATGGTGCTCCTAATAAAATCCGAGAAACCGACAACAGTGTGAAGGTGGCCCAAAACCTCCTCGTACAGACGCATAATGGCGCAAGAAGGGTTTTGGAAATACCGATGTCTCTAAGCCTACGGAAAAGAGCTTCCCGTGGCACCGAGTCAAAGGCTTTCGAAAATCCATGAAGCAGCAGAAAACCTTGGAGGAGCGGTGGCGAGCCTCCTCAATAATGGTACGAAGGGTGATGAGAACAGCGACCAAATCTAGATTTTTAGCAGCTCGAAACACATGCAAATCAGCCATTAGGCAAGTCACACCACCATGAAAAAGGTTGAAAATAAAGGAAGAACACATCTCCAAACTCTCTTCCAACCCTCATGAAAATATGCAAAACTACAATCTTCACACAGCTAGAAAACGATAGAAAACACAACTAACTCCTTGATTCCCAATGGAAACCCCTATATGGAGAATCCTCTCAACTAGTAGAAGGGTTTTCGTCCTTCAACTAGAGCTCTTAAAGGGTTTTCATTCTCTAGAGTGAATCTCTAAGGGTTTTCGTCCTTAGAAGATTGAAGATGCAAGCTAAAATGCTCCACATACAAATCTGAATTTAGAAGATAAACAAGTGATGCCTCTCCAAGCAAGTCAACTTGCTTAAATAGAAGAATTGGGCCTAATGGCCACCTCCAACAACCAATTAGCTCACTTGCCTCATTTAATGTTTTCCACTTACTTTATTTAATATTTTCCCTTGCTTTCATTTAATATTGTCTCTTGCTTTATCCCATCTCTACATGGGTTGAATTTCTCCTCTAGGGAAAATAAAACATAAAGTAACTTTTCCTTTTCTTTTTTTATTTTATTATTAAGTTCATAATATTTTATTATAAGTGCTTTATAATATTTTCTTTTATTTTATTTGCACTTTATAATAAATTATTATAACTTAAGTTCCCCTTTTGTTTATTCCTTAGCCGTCGGGGAGACAAAATGGGCTAAGGGTCTTTGACTGGGAAGGGGATATTACAATGTTGGGGGAACAGCCCATCGCTTATGAAAATATCCCCTTTGGGTGTAGAATCAATCACGAGCTTGGTCATCTTGCCAAGGCATGCCCCACACTGTCAAATCATGAGCTCTTGACAGATCATGCTCCAGATCTGCAAACACATGCACCAAAGAAGGAGATTACAACCCAGCTAAACTACACAACAGCAGCACAAAACTCAAAGAAATTAGTAAATCAGAAGATCAAAAATATTAAGGGTACTTTCAAAAAGCATATGTGAGAAAACGGAAGGAATCCCCTAAGGAACCAGATCAGCTTCTCCAACTGAACCCTTGCGTTGCATTAGCTGAGCTAAAAACGGATGAGATGGAATATATACAGTGCACCCCAGAATCCACAAATGCTACCTTCCAGCAGCCTTCAAATCAAGAGTCTTCACATAAAGGTAAATCCCAACTCCCAAACGCCTTTATATCAAAAGCTAGTTCTTAAAAATAAGAAAAGCCTGTGCATGGACATTTCTAACATGGATCCAGTTCCAACAAATCTAAACATAAGGTAATACAAGAAAAATGTTACCCTGCAGAAAAACAGAGCAATTGGATGATACAATAGAAGCAGAGGGAAACACACAACAAATGGATTCAGAAGATATGATCAATCCACAAGGAAACCTCACCCAAACAACAGCTACGGCTTGTGAGGAGAGCAAACCTAACACAACAGAAGTGATTTAATACAGATCCTCTCTTGAGACATCAAGAGGTTTAGGTTTCCTGAACAAAAGCCGATATCTTCATACCAAGGAGTAAACAGAGAAAATAGACATGGTGTTGTTACCGTAAACCATGAGAGGTGTCTCACACTAGAAAATTAACTATACTAGGCTATGGGTAAGCAAAAGAAACTGTCACTAGTAAACACTTCCCAAACTCTCATCCATTGGGATCCCACAAGGTATGTCCTATCAATTTCTTAAATGGGATTGCATACAAGTGTGTACATGTGAATTTCAATCGAAACCATCATCAATGTCTACATCCCCCTTGTGGGAATCACAGAATAGATCTTTTAAAATAGCTCAAAGACTAGATCACAACCTACAAGCCATCTAACCTAATCCTAATGCGGGACTTTAAGACATTCAACTTCCTAAGGAAAAAGGGTGGGTCAGGCTTTAATCTCAGAACAGCAGAAGCCCGCCTTGATCTAGAAAATGATGCCCGCATAGTTGATTTGGAATATGCTAAAGAAATCTTCCCCAAATGTGTTGTTTCTCAAACATACTGTCTTTGTTTTAATAAAATGTCTCTCGCCTCCCCTCTCCACCCAAAACCCCACTCTAAAGTATCCTCCATCTCTGATCTAAATGATTCCTGCACTGTGGGCTCATCTTCTAATGTTCCTATTCCTAGTTATTGTTTATTGATTAGATTTAGATTCTATCAATTCTAATCAAGTAATCATTTTCTCTATGGTTTAACTTCCTTAGGTTTGAAATTTGATTCATAATATAGGATCCTAGTTTGAAATTTGCTTATTCTATTAAATTTCATTTCATAGTAAATTTCCTTTACAGCTCAAACTTTGAATTCTGTTTATCTTAAATTTCATTTAGAGTTCAGAAAAAGTTGCCCTCCCACCAAAAACCTGAAGCCATGACTAGAAAAACAACACAACAAAAGGAAGCAATGGATAAGACGCCTCAAGAAGGTAAAGGTATTCCAGCCAAAAATGATTAGCTAGAAATAAATGTGGAAGGAGGAACAAACACAACAAAAATTAGGACAACTTTGACAACTTATGTCAGCAAGAGTGTGCCAATCTTCACAAGTGTGAAAAAGGTTAAAACAATGAGTAAATTTAACAACTATCCAAATTGCCATATTTGGAAACACAATCCTAGGAGAGATGTTGGGTCTCCAGAGCGATGTGTCAGGCATCAAAGTAGAGATTTTGGGCATGAAGGGCTACATGTCAAGCATCCAAGGTCATCTACACTCAAGCGGCCAACAGTTGCAGTTCAAGGTTGCCCCCTTGAAGTGGCTTGACTATCATATTCTAACATTTTCGCATTTCAGCTATCACCATTCCGGATTTGTTCTGATATTATTCTTTTGCTTTCTTTCATTGTCTGGACTCTGAAAAGCTATCGTTGTTTTATTGGATATCTCATAATTCACTTATAAAGTACAAAAATATTCTTACAATACATGACATGGTGCAGTCGATGACAAATCCAAACATCAAGAGTATATCAAATCTAAATTTGTAGTTTTTAGAATTTACTCTCGGAGAAGGATATGGGCTGCAAAGAAGGTGGAAGAAAGATATAATAGGAGAGCCAATATTCAAGAAAGGCTCCATACAATAAATGCATCAAAGAGAGGTGAAAAATGAGTTGCATCAAGAACAGAAGAGCTTGCAAAACGCTCATATCAACCCACACAACAGACGTTTGGCCAATCAAGAACCCTTCCCTAAAAACTGCTTTTGTAACAACAAACACTGACAGACGACTACAAATAATTGATGGCCATGAACAAAAATAACCAAAAACAAACAATGTTGGGACTAGCAGCAGAACAAATTGAATTCACCGCGACAAGAACAACTTATCAATAAATGAAATGATTATTCCTGTTCCATGATACATAAAAACAATGAATGCAACACTCTTCATATATGACTTCTATAAATTTCACCATACAAAAGCAAAACAGTGGCCGACACAGACAGAGAGTTGATAGCATCCATCTCAAGTACCAACACTCAAGTGCAGGCCTAAAATATTGAACAGGATGAGGAGTAAAAGACTTTTCTACCTTAAGATTAGGACAAAAGACATTATCATGCATACCATCATTAATAATTGCAGTCCATGAGCAGATATTTCACCTATTTTTCAAATTACGTAGCCCACAATCGCAGACCCCAAAATTATATAACTTTCCTCCTTGTCGCACACTAGTGGGATCATTCACCCCACAGTATTGCAGCCACATCAATAATGTTTGCACTTAAGTACTTAGATTGAGGAAAGGTTGCATACACAGAAGTTCTGGAAAGAGTGCACCTAAGTTGCAATGGGCCTTACCTTGTTGAGACTACATTCTTTCACAGTTGTTTTCTCTACTTTAGCGCATCTGCTTTTGAACCATTAGTATTGCATCCAAAAAAAGAATATGCAACCAGAAATAGTGTTGGAAATATCCTAGTATATGTTAGTACTTTACATAGAATATTATTTATGTGTGAACGGATGGGTTGTACAAGTTGTAAACAACTCATCCACAGATAAGGTTAAGTAGAGGTTTTGTAAGGATTTGAGGTAAGGCAAAACTCCATTCTAGGAGATCATTAGCATATATGTACCCTCTCTCTCTCTATTGAATAATTAACTAAGCTTTATTGTGAGTTAATCTGTATCAAACACTTCATTTGGTATCAAAGCAATAATCGTTTTGTACTTGTGATGGAGAAATGGGAAGATAAGGGGCAGCCTTGTGGTACTTTTTGCCCCTGAGAATGAGTCTTATTAGTTTGTAATCATTGTTAACATAGATTAAGGTTCTTTCTCTTGAAGATCAGGTAATTTTGAAGCGTTTGAGGTATTCTTAATTTTTCTCACTCCGTTGATATATCTGTGCATCCATTCTATGCTTTTGAACTTTGACAGCATTTGTTTCACTTTGTATCTCTGCCCGCATTGATCTGACGCGCCGTTATTCACTGGCATTTCATGCACTGCATCCCATACACATTTGATTGTCTTACCTTGGCATGCTGCAGATCAGTGATGGTTCCGTGCTCATTTGTTCTATCCTAGTCAACCCAAGCCTATCATATAGTCAGCTGTCACTCCGCATATATCTGACAACTTTTGGGTGCCTTGCTACCTCTGCTGCTCAACAATCGCGTGCCTTCCGTGCAAATTCAGACTGCCAGTTCAATTCAAACTTCTGATTAATTTGCATCAGTGGAGATTATGTTATAGTGCAGGTGTGTGAAGACTATCCTTGTGTGCATCTACTATACATTTGCGTATGAATCCTGACTGAAAATTCATGAATGCTTGACTATTGACGTCTACACTGTCAAATAATCCATCACTCTTGTCACGTGAATATCTGCAGTCTATTCAATCTATAAATGCCACTATCCAATCAAACAGAGCATACATCATTCAAAACCCAATGTTCAACGAGTCATGCGCAGATATATTCGATATGTTATTAAGTTAGTATAGCTATTTTGTATTATAAAAATGAGGCTTAATTTATTTTATTAGATGATCTTATCATTTGTTTAAGGTGAGAACATAAATATAGGGTGGTTTATAATGTTTAATGACTCATTATTATAGAGGTTCTTCTTGGTTGTGTCAGTATACACCATATTTTTGACGCTTGCTAACTTTTTTTTGTGTGTAGGGGCTGATGATGCATTCTCCCCGAGCGGGTGCCATAAAGGGGCCTGCCGGAATTGGGGTGTGGTCAAGCTTGGTCACGTGGGCTAGACCACAACATTTGAGAGATGTCGCTATTAGCCTTAGTCACCCTATACATGCCTCATTTCTTCCCTTTGTTCACACATTGCACTCATTATGTCTACTTGTCCCATTATATCCACTTGCTTCCTCTTGTTGCACATTATTATCCTTGCTTTCAGTCACTGGACCTTCGTCATGCATTCCCATTTATTCCCTGGCCTCCATTCCTCATGTTTTCATCCTTTCACCTTAGGGTTTACTCAAAGGCTGATGCTATCGCCCATGGACGATGGCGTCTATTTTGGTTTTGCCATAACCGAAGTCGTCGCCCATCGGTGATGGCATTGGGTATATAATCCCCTTCATTTTCTTTAATACAACCACAACATCCCTTTTGTTATCACTTACATACCATTTGCGCATAATTACTGTTACTCACACTATTTCGCACTTGTTAGCTAGCTTTGGAGCCATGGAGCTTGCCTCTTTTGCAATTGGACCATCATAGTGAGTTAGGACTGAAGATCTTCTTATTGAGCTTTCCCCTTCTCCACCCATAGCAATTCTCTCTCGGTGTTGTTGTCTTTGGGAAGTATCATGCATCAGCGGTCATACACACGCTACAGGTAAGTAATTATAACTCTCTTTAGTCTCTTATTTTGTATGTATGCACATGCTTATTGTTGTTGTTGGTCATTCATTGCTATAGATTAGGGTAGATGTAGGTTTTCTTTAATCTATTGCATTGTCTTATTGTTATTACACCCCTTGATTGTATCCACCCCTTGGTTACCTCTCTTCTATTTCAGAATCCTAGTAGGATACATATCTTTATCTTGGTTGTAGACCTTGTAAACCTACAACTATCCTAGGGTTAGGACTATTACCCTCTAGATTCATGACATTAGCACTCCTCGAGCACCTTTATATCTACAAGGTATGGCAAGTCTTAGATTGTGTAATGTCCCTTTTTCCCACTTGATCAGAATTTGGACTTCTTGCCATTCCTTTTCTATGGCAAAGAAGTAGAGGAGTTGGAAAAGGAAATTGAGCTCCCTTTTGCTTTTGTTTTCTAATTTTAATGTTTTCTTTTTAGCGTAATTATGTGTTTAATGTGTCGATTGGGCTTAAGGCATTTGAAGAGGCTTAATAAAAGAATATAACATCTTCTTATGGGTCGGCCATGTCTTTCCTAGCTTTGGTGCCAAAGGGAGGGGTATAAAAGGAAGTGAATACCTCATTTGTGCATCATCTATCTTGGCGCATTTTATATACTTGGACTTGTGAGCTGGTTGCTCTAGGTTCTTCCACTCTTGGGCGAAAATCCAAGTGTGTGGCATCTCCTAGAAGAATGAAAACCCTTCTAGTGGTTTATAGAGGGACGGAAACCCTCCTATCTTGTGTGAGCTTGAAGGAGTGTTGCAGATTTGAGAAGGATTCATATTCAAATTTTTATTTGCATTGAGAGGCCTCTCCTAGGTGGAGCGACCTACCTTGGAGTGAAGTTTGGTGCCTTAGAGGGCATAAAATTGATATTTCACTTCATTTTCAGATTTGCCTATATTTATAAAGCCGGAATCTACTTTCTTGTGAATTTTGGGGTTTCTAAACCCTCCTTTAATAATTATTTTGGAGCTGCACTTCTGCTGGTCATTATTAATTTTCAGCTGAGCATATGCATGTCTTTTTGGGTTGAAAACAGTTCTAGAATATCTCTAAAAGGTTTATATAAATTGTGGATGCATTGCTAGTTGATATTTTGGGTGAAATTGTGAGTTTTCATTTTGTTGTTCCTAACTTTCCTAAATCTAAGATTTATTTCAGTCTATTGATTTAAAAATCAGACTTATTTGCTTTGGGGTTTGGGCTAATTTCCTTGATTGTCGTTTTGTCCCTTGAAAGGGATATTACAGTGGTATCAGAGCTCGGATCTTCAAAGGTGGAGGGTTTCATTCAAGAAGGTAACAAGGGTTTCTTTTACTACCAAAGAAGAAGAAAGGCAGACCAGCCAAGGGAAGAAGAGAATATGGCTGATCAAGACTCTCAAGAAGCCAAAGTTGACAAGTTGATTTCCAACCAAGAGAGACTTGCAGATAGAATGGATTTTCTAGCCCTATCCCTCCAAAAGATAGTTTAACCCAGGGTTCAAAATGGTGATGGTAGCTCATCTGGAGCTAACAATACACGGCGACCTATGGGATCAGCCCACGGATCCATTACAAAACCCACTTTCCTTCCTAGAGAAGAATATATTCTAGAGGATGAAACAAGGCCCTACCATGAACGGAACATTGTCATGAGCTATGAGGAGTATATGGCTCTTCCAAGGAGATCCATCAAATGTGGAAAAGATCATCTTTCCCAACACATTCTGAACCTCCTTTTGTGGCATATGATGTCCAGGCTTTGTCTTTGAAGCCTATGATGGAGGATGCTATCAAGTTTGCTACATTGCATCTTGAAGGAATTGCTCATGAATGGTGGTTTCATGGGTTAGTGACACAAGGGCATAATGAGATACATGCCTATGATGAGTTTTGTCAAAGACTCGTTGATCGATTTGATAGAGTTGATCCGGAAGTTCACTTTCGTGAGCTTGCACATTTGAGACAACAAGGCACGGTAGAGGAGTATGTGACAGAGTTCCAAAGACTTTCCGTTATGATCACGGATGTGTCAAAAAGAAGGCTTATAGTGCTTTTCGTTGAAGGTTTGATTGAACCCCTCAAGGGTTTGGTTTGAGCCTTTGATCCATTGTCTCTTCAAGAGGCAATTAAGAAGGCTTTAGATCTTGAAGGTGCTGCTCCAAAACAACAGCAAACAGCAGTCTTCCTAAGGTGAATTCGAGTGGAGGACAGCCCACTAGGCAGCCTAGAAACTTCCCTTTGGACCAGCCAAAGAAGCCACTCCAAAAGGTGCCAAGTACTCACACGGAGCTGCCCAAAACCAGCAATGAAAAGGAATCTAGAAATGAACTTCGAAGGAAGAATTTGTGCTTCTCATGCAAGGATCCATGGACTCCAGGACATCGCTGTTTGGGCAAAGGTAAAGTGCATTATATTGAAGTATTTTCTGATTGTGATGATGATGAAAGCAATGTTGATGAAGCTAAGCATGATAGTATGCCGGAAGAAGATCCGGAAAAGGTGGATAGCACTCTTGCTACCTTGATGGGAGCACCTAGTTACAATTCATTTCACATGAAGGGTAATCTACAAGGGCACAAAGTCACAATTTTGATTGATGGGGGAGCCACTCACAACTTCATAGATGAAGGTTGAGGACTATAAAGGATTCATTGTGAAGATAGTGGATGGTCACTCTATGCAATGTACCAAGAAGTGTCCTCAACTCCATGTTGCATTGGAACCATATGAGGTATGTGCTGATTTCTATGTGATTAACATGGCTGATTTGGGTATCGTGCTTGGAGTTCAATGGTTGCATTCGTTGGGAGAGCTCACTCTCAACTATCAAAGCATGGAGATAAGTTTCATGGACAAAGGTAAAAAGATTACTTTGCAAGGTATGCTTCCGGAAACACCCCAAATTAATTATTTGGTAGAAGATACTATTTCATGGGAGTCACATTTCTGTTCTTTATCTAAGATTACAACGGATTGGAAGTCATTAATTACAGCTGAGTATGTAAAGAACAAGTTTGCTAATGTTGTTTTTGAAGGAGAAATAAGTGATGAAAGATACAAGGTGATGGATGGGCTTATCCTTTACAAAAACCGAGTCTATTTGGTACCGAATCAAGGGTGAAGAACAGGATCTTGAGGGCTGTTCATGATACTCCATGGGCTGATCATCCAGGCCACTTCATGAGACATAACAAGGGTGAAGGTAAAAATTTCAGTTTTTCTCTTTGCTTATGGAATTTGATGAAAGAGAATGCTAGCATGACATGTTTAAGGAAGCATAAGTTTGAAGGGAATTCTGATTTTTCTCTCTATGGATTGCTAACCCATGGTTCCATGAGAGAACCAAAAGAAGTATGGGCAAAAGGAAACAATTATGATAAACTTGCAGCTGTTCACATGGCCACCAAAAAGGAGAATGATGGTTCTATCTTTCAGTTTTATGACCCCATGATGAGGTACCGATTTTGTTTTGACTACCTTGTTTTCATTTCAGCTGAGTCACACAATGTTTGTGGGTATCAAGAGCTCCCCTTTTAGAAGAACTTACCCTCAAAATTGACATGGAGCTTGGATTCCATTTGAAAAATAATGAAATCAGAATTCACAGGAATGCTAAGAAGGTTGATTTTCTCAAGTTTAAGGCCAAGATAACTGCAGATTTTAATGGTAGGTTGGCTGATTCCAATTTTTCAATATATGTAAATCAAATTTCAGTCACTACTTTACTCATGGAGTTGCCTTTCTTCATGAGATTTGAGTTTGGTAATTGTTATGCCATCATGGGGCTGAATTTGCAAAAATCAGACTTCAGGCTACCATTAACAGTCATGAACAGCAATATGTTTCTAATTTTAAAGAGCATTCTCTCATAGAATGTTGAGAGAAGAAGATCTCAGCTGAAAGGAGGAAAAAATCAAATTACGATGTGTTATTTTCAGATTTGAACATTCTGATTTTTGGAAGAAAAATGCATGATTACAGCTGTTTTTGGGACAGCACTATTGAAGTTAAGGGAAAGCCTAATGTGGTTGCGGATGCTTTATCAAGGATGCCACCTCCTACTTCATTAGAGGATGTGGAACTTCAAAGTGAGGGGAATGAAGAGTACAGGACAGCAGATACATTGGGTTTGCAATTGCTTGGGGACAAGCAATTTTGGGAAGGGAGGATTGTAATGTCCCTTTTTCCCACTTGAGGATCAGAATTTGGACTTCTTGCCATTCCTTTTCCATGGCAAAGAAGTAGAGGAGTTGGAAAAGGAAATTGAGCTCCCTTTTGCATTTGTTTTTCTAATTTTAATGTTTTCTTTTAGTGTAATTATGTGTTTAACAGGTCGGCTAGGCTTAAGGCATTTGAAGAGGCTTAATAAAAGAATATAACATCTTCTTATGGGTTGGCCATGTCTTTCCTAGCTTTGGCACCAAAGGGAGGGGTATAAAAGGAAGTGAAGGCCTCATTTGTGCATCATCTATCTTGGCGCATTTTATATACTTGGACTTATGAGCTGGTTGCTCTAGGTTCTTCCACTCTTGGATGAAAATCCAAGTGTGTGGCATCTCCTAGAAGGACGAAAAACCCTTCTAGTGGTTTATAGGGGGACGGAAACCCTCCTATCTTGTGTGAGCTTGAAGGAGTGTTGCAAATTTGAGGAGAAGAATTCATATTCAAATTTTTATTTGCATTGAGAGGCCTCTCCTAGGTGGAGCGACCTACCTTGGAGTGAAGTTTGGTGCCCTAGAGGGCATAAAATTGATATTTCACTTCATTTTCAAATTTGTCTATATTTATAAAGTCGGAATCTACTTTCTTGTGAATTTTGGGGTTTCTAAACCCTCATTTAATAATTATTTTGGAGTTGCACTTTTGTTGGTCATTATTAATTTTCAGCTATGCATGTCTTTTTGGGTTGAAAACAGTTCTAGAATATCTCTAAAAGGTTTATATAAATTGTGGATGCATTGCTAGTTGATATTTTGGGTGAAATTGTGAGTTTTCATACTGTTGTTCCTAAGATTTGTTCGTTGTCCTAAATCTGGGATTTATTTCAGTCTGCTGATTTAAAAATCAGATTTGTTTGCTTTGGGGTTTGAGCTAATTTCCTTGATTGTGGTTTCATCCCTTGAAAGGGATATTATATATTGGATCCCTACATTTGAGAACCCAGTTGGGAACCTCTCTTTTACCCGTCATACAAAGTCATTTAGTTTGATAAATTTTCGAGTCAAATGTAATGTAGGTTATGTTATGTTGTTTAAACTATTGCAGCGTGTAGATGATCAAGTTATCCTAGTCAAGTACATGTGGATGAGACTTCAAAAAAATTATACTTGGATTTGTTTTAGGTGTCAAATCTATAGACTAGGTCCTTTGTGTAGTTGTCTTATTAAAGTCAAGTGTAATGTCCCATGTTTTCAACTTAATCCAAAATAAAGGGTTCCTTGCCTTTTCTCTTTCCGAAGGCAAGCAATTGATGAGCAAGGGAAAATCATGGGTTATATTTCCATTTTTCCTCATTCATGTTTATGTTTTTATCTTTGTAATTCCCATTAGAAGGGATCAACTAGGTTTGGTGCATTTTAAAAGTAAATTAAAAACTTAAATATGCTTTATATGGGTCAGCCTTGCCTTTTTGGCCTATGGCACCAAGATGAGGATATAAAAGAAGATTAAGGACTTCATTTGGAGCACCTACTTTTTGGCGCATTTACTCTAATTGGACTTTTGGGTTGTTGCTCATTGTTTTTTCCACTCTTGGGCGGAAATCCAAGTGTGTGGCTCTACCAAGAAGGACAAAAACCCTTCTTGTGGCTGGTTGGGGGACGAAAACCCTCCATCCTTGTGTGAATTGAAGGCAAATTGCAGATTTGGAGGAAGAGAAGACATTTTCATATTCTTGCATGCTTTGTTGGGTCTCTCCTAGGTGGAGCGACTTACCATAGTGTGGAGTTTGGTGCCTTCTAGGGCACAGAAATCTGATTTGTTTTCATATTTGGCTTTCTCATAATTTATAAAGCCAGAATCTATTATTCTATGTGAAGTTTGGGGTTTGTAAACCCTCATTTCATAATTTTATGTGTTGTACTTCGCTAATATTTAATTAACTTCTAGCAGTGTTTTCCATCTAATTTCATGTTGAAAATTACTTTGATTGATGCCTAAAATACATATTAATATTAGTATTTGAAGAGTTTCAAGGGTTTTTCATCCATTTTTACATTGTTGTTCGGAAAATCTGATCGGCATTTTAATCACGGGTTTAAATTTTAGTATGCTGATCTGAAATTCAGATTTGAATTAATTGGAATTCGCGTTATTTCCTTGTTTTTACTTTTTCCCCAAAAAGGGACATTACAATCGAGTGTCGATAAAAATGTTGTCATGATTGTCATAGTAAAAAGTTCTTCTTATTGTAAGGATGCATTATCGTCCACACTTGTGGGTGATTTTTTGCTAATAAATGTGACATGCACAATGACCTCTCGTAATGTCCCCTTTTCCCAACCGAGACCTTTGGCCCATTTCGTCAACCCGACGGCCAAAGGAAAAACATAAGGGTGACTTAAGTCACAATAAGTTAGTACAAAGTGCAAAAAAATATTTATAAAATTAATTAAGCACTTGTATTAATTTATTTGACTTAATAATAAATTTGTAATCTCTAAATAGGTGCATTGGGTCTAATATTATGTTGTATCCTTTCTAGGGAAAATAGAAAAGAGGCCCATGTTGTGTTTGTCATCCCTAGGCAAAAAATGCGACCTGGACAAAGGAAGGAAAGTGAAGTTTAGAAAAGATAAAAATTATTGCTCTTCCCAAGGAAAGTGCGACTTGGCATGAAGGGCCATTAGTTAATGTTTATTTGTCCTAGGAGGAAGTGCGCCTAGGTTTGGGTATACTTTTAGGGTATTTTGGCACTCTTCTCTCATTGGAAGATGAAAAGGTCATTTTGTAAGGACGAAACCCTTAGTATATTGCCTCTAGAGGACGAAAACCCTCTTAGAGATTAGGAGGAATTTCTACACTGGATCTTCCATAGAGCTTATAAGAGTTTCAGTATTTTCCAGCAGCAGTTAAGGAGTTTTTGCAATAAAGGATTGAAGAATTCATCGCAGCAGAGTCACTGTATTTTCTGTGTATGAAGCGACCCAGTATGTGGCTGGTTTTCAATGTCTTGGACGCATCTCAGGTCTGAATTTCTTTATTATTAATTGTACTAAATTCTGGGAGTCCAAATAACTGTTTTCCAGTGATTTTGGAAGGTTTTAAAGTGTTGTTCACAGTCATTCAAATCTGCAGATTTCTGCGTACAGTCCCAGCCTGTTTATATGTTCAGAAAGGTCAATTTTTACTTTATAATAAACTGCTAAAGTTCTGCGCTTGTTATGGCAATAATGGATAATGTTGGTAGTGGTTTTATGTGGACTTTCATCATCTAGACTAGTCGCCCTTGATAGAAAACATCTATATTTAATGCTGCACAGTCTTCGACCAGTTTGGGTTAGGTTTTAGGCTGGTTTCTATTCCAAACCCTAAGCGCATTTCTTCCATAAATTCGGATCTGTATTATGTGAATGCTATAAAAGGTCATAAATCTGCTTTTGGTGTCTTAATTGATCTAAATTGCATTGAAGAACAAGCGAGATCCATTTGGGGATCTTTCAACCTAAGCTATTTAGCTTCAAGATCAAACTTACTAAGTAGTATTTGGTTGGAGGTTGGAAGCAACGGAGGCAAGAGACCCATTAACGACCTCAAGTTTGCTGCTAACAAAGTGGTCACGTTGCATTAGTGGAAAAACATCTACACCAAACAAAGTAATGCCGAGGGTGATTTTTAGTGGCAGCGTTGGTCATCCATGTTGTTCGTGATCAGGTGGTAGTGATCAAGGACGGAGGTTGCATCCGCAAACTTCTATGAAAATCCCAAAGACTCATGAAGCCAATGAGGACCCAGTCCTCAATCTTTGTATTTGGTTTGGTTGTGTTTGTGGTGTGTGAGTGATTACTGAAAATAAATGAAATTCCATACCATTGTTATGGCATAATGGATTTTTTATCAAAGTTGTGGTGAGGCCATTCACACTACTTTTGCTCGTTTGATTGATGAGTTCCCATGGATTGGTCAATGAGTTCTCATCGTGGATTGGTCGATGAGTTCTCGTCCATCAAAGTATGTGTCAAGACCATGTTTGCTTAAGTTCTTGAGTGATATTTCATTTCCTATGTTCATACTAAGGGGGAATGTTGGAAATATCCTATTGTATGTTAGTACTTTACAGAGAATATTATTTATGTGTGAATGGATGAGTTGCATGGCTTGTAAACAACTCATCCATAGATAAGGTTAAGTACAAGTTTTGTAGGGATTTGAGAAAAGGCATGACTCCATTCTAAGATATCATTAGCCTATAGATACCATGTCTGTTTAATAATTAATGGAGCTTTCTTGTGTGTTAATTTGTATCAAACGCTACAAAGAGCTAAACAACTCTGCAATAAAACTACTCAAGGAACCATACTTGCAGTCACTTAGAATGATCGAAAGCACTAAATTAAACCACGCCACTTAAAAACCACAAGCAATGAGTGATAAAAGTGATTACAAGTTGATCGTTGCTTTGAAGATGAGAGAGACTTATGGGTTGTGGATATGGGAACTAATAGGAGATCCGGTGATAATTATGTGAGAGCACAAATCATGCCTTACCATCTAAATTTGTATATATATATATATATAAAGGTTCTATTGTAAGAGTGGGAGCTCCAAAACAAGGTAAAGCATATAAAAATTCTATAATAGGTTATATTCGGAGAATATAGACATAGTATATATACTAATAAGTGTTAATTCAGGTTTGAGACTATGAAACCACACTTGATTCACTGCTCAATCAAATAAAAATAAAGGTAAAGCGTATAACAAATTCTATAACGGGATATATTAGGAGAATAAAGACAAGATATATTAGTAATAATGTTAATTCAGGTTTGGGACTATGATTCCAAACTTGATTCACTGCTCAATTAAATAAATATATTACTTTTATCTTCTCCTAACCTATTCTTCCAAACTTGATTCACTGTTCAATTAAATAAATATATTATTTTTATCTTCTCCTAACCTATCGTATGATAAAATCCATTACATGCCGCATCTTGTTTGCAGTCCCCCTTCTTACATTAGACCACTTACATATGTGTATACAAATCTAAAGCAAAATGTGTGATTGGTGATGGCACACAACTTAATATGACTAAGATCACCGACATTGTCCTCAAGATCTTCTATATGCCGCGTTCTCGATCCGAGAACCTATCAATCACTCATTTTAAAGCGTAAAGCGGCTTAAATTGAAAGTCGAATAAACAAGGAACCTATGGACACCGACCCAGACTTAATTTCAATGGACAACAAATTTGTCCCTCAAATCAAATTCTAAAAGCCTCTTGGAGGCGGTTAAAACTGATACATATAAGGAGCATCCAAGAGCAAGGTGAAACTACCAAAGATATAACAGCAAGACTAACCAACTTCCCAACAAAAATATAATACTTATCTATATTTAAGGCATTAAACATCCCACCAAAGAGTTACTAATACCAAAACAAACTGAAACTCTAGGTCAAATTATTACACTAGCCCTTAACGTGGGGAATTCAAAACAAAATTATAAGACATTCTTTCCGCAAAAATGACTACTGCAAGAAAGAACTCAACCAACACAAACCCAAAGATGATGAATACAAGAAAAAGTGACCACCATATTTGGTTCTTGAACACTCTAAGCATCTTACTCTTCAAGATATGTTGTTTGGCAATCAGTTTACAAAGAGAAGTCTAGGAGCAGATGAAATATCCCTAGTTGGGATCTTACCACAAAATTGACAACACACAGAAATTTGCAGCAAAAATACTAAATCTGATTTTTGCAGATTTTATGCAGAAAAAGTACAGCTAGGGCAGCGAACAGAAAAATATGAATAACTCTCAAAATACCCATCCAAAATACTTGAAATTTTAAATAGAGCTTGCTAATACAATAACAGATATTATAGAACTGTTTTTGGAATTTTTCGAATAACAGAATGCTGCCAGAAAATTACAGCGTGCCTAAAATAGCCGGAAACTTCGAAAATTAATATCTTTCCGAATACAAATGCAATAATGATGAAACTTTGGAAATAACATATATAAATATAGTAGATGATTTTCCAACCTTCAGATCTGAAAACGGCCAGCTGGAAACCCTAGAAATTAGGGCTGCAATTTCCCAAACAAGTCGCCCCCTTTGGAAAATGGTCAAAACCCTTGTGAAACCCTCTGTAGATGATGCCGAATCCTTCCTCTATGGCTGCCGTAGGTCTGATCCGAAAACCAGCTGAAAATCTCCACAAAAACTCTCAAAAATCCTCAAACCCTAATTCTGAAAATTCTGAAAATATCTCTGTAAAACCAGCCCTGAAATCTGCTCCAAATGACAAGCTAGGGTAGATCTTTCACTACCGAAGAATGCCCTGCTAGCTAGGGATGGATCTCTCACCACCGAAGCTAGGGTTCCCGTGGGATCTTACTCCACAAGCTAAAAGTTTGCAAACAGCAGTTGCACCATGAAAAGAAATATAAGTGTATGCATGAATGCCTCTCCTTTCACCCCTCTTCTCCTTTTATAACCTTTTTCCATGTCAAAGAAACCCTAAAACCCCCAAGGCGCACTTTCTCATAAAGAGGGCCCAATTAAAAATAACTTAAAGTTGCCTTTTCCCTTCCTAGGCGCCTTGGCCCAAAAAGTGACCCCAATGAAGAAATATAACATTTAATGCCATACATATCCCCTCAAGTCGCCAAAAAGGGACTTTAAGTGGCCCCAACGAAGAAACATAACATTAAATGCCAAAAGTGTCCACTTAAGTGATCCCAACGACAAAATAGAACACAAAGGGCCCATTAAACCCTCCCAACGACCAAAATATAACAAAAACATAGTAGGAAATCAGACAACCATCCCCAATAACCTCCAAAGTCGTTAGTCCCTTGGGAATGACCAGGGCTAAGACCAAAATAGGGCCGTTAGGCCAACTGCTCGGAATTGGGGACATTACAAAGAGATATAAAAATCCAATATCGCACTTCAAATGCCACTGAACTCCAAAGCACTCACATAGTCTTTGCCTTAAAGATTCACAATCGACTCATAGATAGCATAACTATGCTTTGATATGATATTTTCAAATAGATCATAACAATCAAGAATGATTAGCTGAATTAATATTTACATACAAATAAATATAAAAGGAAAAAAACTTGCTACATAACAAGTAAAAGAATTCATAGCCAATCAAGAGTTCTTGACAAGCCTGTTGATTCCACCTCCAACATAACTCCAAAGGAAAGCTAACCAAGAAACATATAGACGCAACATATTTTTCCAAATTTTACATTAAATAAAATAAAAATATTGCATCATATTTGGACAGATCTTTCCTTGTTCACTATCATGGAACACAAAATAAACATGGAAAGAAACAACTTAATACATAATATCCAAAATCCATACCCAATAACAACTACTTGACTAGCATTGTTGTTCCACCTCCAAGATGATGACAAAGGAAGATTATGTGAATCGCTCAACACCTTTGTCTTACCATGGCACCAAAGGTTAGATGAAGTTCAAGCCTTGGTTTGTCTAGTGTCATAGGGTGTAAGCATGTGATGATACATATTGACATGCAAAACCTTACATCTGAGCAATATATTTAAATCAGGCAGAATATTTATATGGCTAGCAGCTATTAATAATAAGTAATTGAATTATATTTGAATTATTCATGTTCGATAAGCAATAAAGAACACCTAACGCAGGTATGTCGAATAAATCACGAGTAAAATGAAATGCATGAACCAATTTGGAAGGGCATGAATAGTGGATCAAAAAGGTTTGTAAATTGGTACATACAAATATTCTAAATAAGAAAACTTAGCTAGAGTTTAACATAACGGCCTGTATGTGGCCTTAATGCTCAAGAAAGAAATACAATTAATGTTCAACAATGACCAAAATCAAGTCAATGAGACTTGTAAGCAAGAAAATATGTGGTGAAACATTTGCAATATGAACTTTGGACACACACTGCTCCGGATATTCTTTAATAATGACATAGAACGAAAACATAATAAAGACTTGGACTAAGTTTAAAATTCAAGCACTAAAGAAAATCACCTCATTTACCTAAAACGTTTTTGTGAGCCACAGGTTATGACAGTGTAAGGATCTGATGTACCATTCAAGTTTGCACTGATTAAATTTTTGCTGCCAACAGTTCTAGCTGAAATAGACAATGTAAGATACTGAATCAAAAGGCTCTTTTTGTCAAATCAACCAATTTGCAAATTAACAGCAAACAAGTGTTTACCAATATATTATAAGGATTTTCAAGAGGGCAATGAGAACTTGAGATGTAAACATGATAATATAAAACAAGAAATTAAAAGTATAACTTATGAAATCAGTCGAGAATGAAAATTAAAACCATATAAGTGCATTCCAATATATTACAGAGGATTTTTGAAAATGCAACATAGATGTAAGTTGAAGACCTGACTCTATACCTTTATCATGTACACAAACGAGCTCCGCCACTCCGCTTTAGAAGGAACGATCTATAAAATATGTAAAACATGGCACATCAAATAAGGTGGGGATCAAATATATCAATTGATTAAAAAAGTACAAACAAAATTTTTAGAGGAAAAGAGAGAGAAAAGCATTGACTGTGGAACAGTGGGCCCTAATTTAAAAAAGAGGAAAGCATTGACAAGAGTGCAAGGATGAAGTCTTCTGTCTTAAGAAAGTGTGGAAACAGACAATCCAATGCATGAAGAGACGCAATTTCAACTTGTTAATTGACTTTTCAGCTTTGTGATATTAGGAAAGGTACTCTGGGCAGTAGCATATAAAAACGTGTAAATGTCCGCTCTTTCTTTACTTATTTTCATCAACAGTTAAAGCCCTAGGCTGCTGATGATAGATTTCAAGTTGAAGACAATTCCGTTGTAAATCTCTCATTTGCAGAGGATGGTTTTCAGTTAGGCTATCTGTCAATTTGAAAAGAGAGCAAAATTTGTATTTTGGATTATGACATGTTTTTAGGCACTCCTTCAATAAATAAGGGTGAACCATCTTCAGGTGAGCCAAATGGGCTTTCCTATTTTGCAGGTTTTGGATCCCTTAATCCCAACTATGCTTTAGCAAAAGAATTCAGCTTTCTCATTATTCTAATTATTATGGTTGTCCATCAGGACATTCTGAAATATAATTACAACTTTGAAAGCTTTTTCAACCTACAAGAAATACCGCGTGAAAATAAAAAAGTGAATGTAGACAAATTTAAATACATGCAGAATTTGACTTCCTTTTACTTCAGAGTATTATGTTGTTTATTGAAGCACTATTAAATATTATTACAAATTTGAAAGGAATATTTACCTCCAAATATTTCCTTCGAAGAGAATAATTACGAAAATAAATAAATTTGAAAATAAACAAAATTAAGATTCATCTTAGTTGTCAATTGTCATTTCTGTTTTTGTCAGTTGATATAACATAATGAGAATTTGTAAAGTAGTTTTACCTCTGGGAATTTCATTTTTTAAAATTGAAAATAAATATTTCAAATGCAAATATGTTTCAGATTCAAGTTGTAAATCTAATTTTGAGCACACCAAGTTACTGTAAAATATAACCTCATTTAAATTCATAAAACATACTGACTAACAATTAAAAGAGATATTTCTCAAAAAATATTAAAATTAATAATTTAAGCCAATTTAAGATTGTCCAAGGACCTGTGGTGTAACGGAATCAGGGAATATTTGTAAGAGCATGACACGTCAAAACCCCACCACAATACGCCAGCCCATAACCAGCATGTCATGTGACACGGTTGTAGTATAGACATTGCGAGGAGAATGTGGTTCAAGCTTACCCCACACTATATTAAAGGCAATTCATAGCCTCACCCAGAAATGAAAAGAAAAATACAAATTCATATTCAGCTTCCTATTCGTTCTAATTATTATAGTGGTTCATCAAGGCATTGTTAAATACAATTTCAAAAGGATTTTTTTAATTTTAAATAAATAAATTCAAATGCAAACGAAGATTCAAATTCCTCTCGCTTCTCATTATTATGATTGTCCACTGCACACTGTAAAATATAATTACAATATCAAAGGATTTTTAACTTCCAAAAAGTTGTCATGAGAAGCAAACTTCTGAAAATAAATAAATCGAAAACACAAATATAATTACTTAGTTATCATTATTATTTTTGTCAACTTGAGGTACTGTAAAATATAATTACAATTTTTAAAGGATTTTTTTACCTCCAGGAATTTCCTCAAGAAACAAACAATTGTCAAAAACAAATAAATTCTAATACAAACAAAATTAGATTCCTCTTACTTATCAATGTATCATTATTATTGCTTTCAATTGAGCCATAGTAAAATATAATAACAAATTTGAAAGAATTTTTTTAATGCATTGTAAAATATAACAAATTCGAAAGCATTTACTTACCTCCGGGAATTTCCTTTGGAAAAGAAAAAAAATTAAATTAACAAATTTAAATCCAAACAACATTCAGCTTCATCCCCTGATAACAGGGTCACCAGCAATAGAAAAATTACCAAAAGCACAGTTTGGACTCTGCCTCGAGATTCAGGAACAAGGATGCAGGAAATGGCACCCCTTGTTCTATGGCACGTGTATTTGCATGCCAGATATGAATACGGCTACAGATCAGGTCGGATTAGCCCGAATACCTAATCCAGCCGTATCTAGATACAAACCCGTATAGGCTATATCAGGTATGGTTGGATAGGATATGCTGTATGCATTTTAGCAACAACTGAGAATGTTGAGGTGAATGAGTGTTGATTTTCTCTTTTCCTTCAAAATTTCACATTGGATCTGCTCAACCTGCTATGATTTCATTTTATCTGTTTCTTTTGGCCTACTCTGTTTCTTTTCTTTCATTTTGTCTATTTTCCTTTGGCCTGCACAACCTACAATTTTGTTTTTATCCATGGAATACCAAAGCATCCTACCTTTTCAGTGGGCTGCGACCATGCAATTTGTGTGTAGTTTTAATCTAATGTATAAATTTGTTTATAATTTAAAATTGATAATTATCATAAAAACATTTCTTTTCATTTATAATCTATACACCGTATCCAAACATATCCATATCAGAGGGTCTTAAAATATAGCCATCTCTTTGTTCAATAACGTATCTGAATCCATATCTGAATCTGTATCCATACAAATATGTTCAGGAACATATGGTAAAGCTGAACTTTGATGGGGCTGCCAAACGAAACCCGGGTTAAGATGGGCTGGCTCAGGTGGAATCTTCAAAGACAGTAAGGGCTCCCCCTTCTGGATTTCTCTGAGGCTCTTGGTAACACATCCAATAATTTTGCTGAAGTTAAGGCGCTTTGGTGGGGTCTATTGCCAGCCAAATACAGAAATTGGTCTAATCTGGTGATAGAAGGTGATTCTAGATTGATCATTGATGCCTTAATACAAAATACAAGCAAGCACTGGCAACTTGCTACTATTATTGCTGACTATACTCAATTTGCAGAATGGTCCATTTCATCGACAATTGCGCTTATAAGAAGAAATGAAAACCGTGCGGCTCACCACATGGCCAACCTAGCAGTTGCCGTCAATCACTTGACCAATCCCTCAATGCAATTGTAAACTCCCATATTCCGGATTACAAATCTAAATACAATCTTAGAAAATGATGCTCAAGCATGTCCAACTTTTGACATGCCTTCAATTTCAGTTTCTCATTATTGTTCAAAGTAGCATTGGGAGAGGTATTGTTTTTTGGATTGGACTTCAAGAGTGGCAGCAGCTTATATGTGAGAGAGTCCTTTTAACCCCACGCACTCCCCTACATTTTCCACTTGCATGCAGCGGAAGCATAGATGGGGACAAAGGCCTCTCTCCAGTATGTCATTTTCCTTCAGCGCTCTCTCATTACTTTGGTTTCAATTATCAGTGCCCCTCGCTAATTGGATCTGTGAAGGTGGCTTTGTTGTTTGTGTATTTTTTGGGGGACAGGCTGGTTTGCATATGTTCTTCTCTTTGCCACCCTCAAGGTATTAGTTCATGGGATGGTCTTATTCCTCTTTGCTCTAAAAATGAGTGTTGTGATTTTGTATGTTTCTGTTGTGGGCTTGGGTCATCAAGACAGAATGCTTTTGGGGAGAAAGTTTAGTAACTGAGGTCGGTTGGGGCTGCTTTGGCTCTCGTTGTTCTCAGCTCCCTCCCCTCTTGAACTAAGAATGGAGTGGAATTGTTCATTGTCTGCACTCTTTCTGCAAGCTTTTTGACAATCTTCTTTCATTTTTTCGATCTTGCTTTCCTGTTAATGCATACTACCTAATGGCGGGTGGCTTTTTCAAATTATGTATGCAGGTTGCTTGGTGCTCAATGGAAGCTAAAATATTAATCCCTGAGCTTGTGGGCTCATCCACTCGCAGAATTTCAAGGTTCAGTAAAGGTAAAACCTGCTCGGGAACATAATTAAGGAAAAGAATAAAGAGTTGATGCATAAGTATTCTATTGACAACATGCACTCCTCGGATCACGTCGAAGATCTCAAACTTTGGCAGTTGCTTAACAATGCCAGACTTCTAGACAAATCAACAAGAATGACTGCCGAACAGGCTATAAATTTATGGAGCGCAGCTCTTTTTGAAGGTATAAAGGATGCGAAACTACTAAAATGGGTAGCTACAAATTTTATATGGGCACAGCTCTTTGCCAGACAGGGTGAAGGAGCTTTTGTTGACAATGGATGCAAGCCATGGCAGGTCCTGGACAATCCACACCAAGGCTTGACACCCTCAAAGTGGCACAGCTAATTGGAGTTCAGACTATCCTTTTGATGTAACACTCTGGCAATCCATGAGGACTTGGAGCAGCTTGGTTTCAGCTTAATATCTCAACTGGACCCGATTCAGACATTAATGAAAGGGATGGCTAATGAAGAGGTCATGCAAGGGAAGAAATTGGATGCCATCTGTTGCAAACTATATGTCTCGAAGTGCTCTGGTTATAGTAGACGAGGAAAGGGATCATAGCCCACTATCATGGTTTATGATTCTGGGGATGATGCTACTCAACAGTTTGTATAGTGTGTTTAGGATACTGCTTTTTCTATATTTTGCTTCTATAGCTCATATAAGATAGCTTTAAGGTGGCAAAATCTATGTACAAAGTTTCCTGATTTAATCAAATTTTGGATGGCTTATTTTTATAATAGTGGGGCTGTAGTCCCTTTTTCGACCCTATCAAAAAAATAAAAATCTGCTTCATCTTAATTCCAAGTTTAAGAAAATCGAAACATTGTAAAATATAACAATTAAAATTAGAAATTGTAAAATATAATAACATATTTTATTCCCAAACATATTTATGAAAACGAAAGATTGAAACAGAAATTACCTCAATATGTTGAAAACCAATAAATAAAAATACAGATAAAATTCAGTTGGTCCGAAGTGATGCAATCACGGTTAGAGAGTTCAATGAAGGACCGTCTTAAACCATGCAGCCCACAGATCAGATCACACACACTATGTGCAGAATATAAAAACAAATCCCCATTTTATTGATCCCAACAAAGAAATGGAAATTACAATATATACATGCCTACACACTCCTACGTCTACTCGCAGACTTACAACAATAATGCAGGATCATACAGTCCCAAAATGGGCAGAACTGCTTCTCTCACATTATCTCCTCTCAATTCACACAACTTTGTGCTACCTCTGCGCGAACCTGTCATGATCCACAAGCTCAGCTTCTCTTGCAGTCTTTCTCCCTGCAAATTCCAAGTTGCTCTATACTAACACTGAAACAATAATTATAAGCACATCCAAAGTAAGTCTGTTACTCCTCCGCCTATGGATAACCGCCACCTTCCTCCAGATTTATCAGTTATGCTTCCAACTGTCAGGACCTCGGAAACATCTCCACAAAGGGAACACCAAAGTGATCCCTCAGAACTGCTGCGAATCTCATAATGAAGGACCACTTCTCGGGATTCATATGCACAAGTCGCAAGGCCGTAAGGTTGTGCACAGCTGCGCATGCAAACATTGTTGTGTAGAACACACCACCCTTCGCATGCGCATACCCCTAATTTCCTCTTAGGGCAGGACTTCCCAAAATCGTCACGCACGATCAAATGAGTTGCACAAAGCAAGAATCATCCATCTAAAGAACTAATAGGGCTGCACACAGGCCAACAATTGCACAAAACTGCTTATTCCTACCTAAAATCTTTTTGGTCGATGCACAATCGTGCATGAACCCGGGTGCTTCTGCATCATACACCTCTTATAAGAAAATATGTGAGCATGGTGCTCACAAACTTAGGCTAGGCAATAGTATCAACCTTTCGATTTGCAGGTGAGGCCTTGGCGTGCCCTTGCACAAAGCGATTACTCCCTTTCTTCCAACTATTTGGCTCAGTTGGCCCCAAAACCAACCTCCTCTCCCAAATCCACCCATGCACCCGCTATGTTTGAGGCCGACCACCTCTATCTATGTAGGGTATCTCCTTCCTCATTTGTAAAGTGTCACAATCAACTACATTCGCATTAGGACTCCCTTGGTCCAATCTCTTGCACACCTTCCTACATGCAACGTTCCCCTACATTGTTGCACACACTTCTCCATTTGCAATCAAAGTGCACTTCTTTATGAACAAGACAAGATGACTCCTATGCACATTCCAACCTACCTTCCTCTACGTAGCATTTTCTTTCCCCTTTGCACACAATGTTGCTTCTTTCTCCCGCAAGACCTACTTACCTTCAGCACACAACCAAATGGCTTTCATGGTCATCCGTGTCCTCCTTAAATGGACTTAGAATATATATCCATCCATCCTTCTTCACATGCATAATATTCACTCTCCCATTATACAGCTCTCTCGCAATCATACTACCATGGCCTCCCAACAAAACATGGTATGCATCCACATGCGTAACATCACACAAAACCCTATATGTGTAGCTACCAATCTACATCTCCATCTCGCATTGCTTCACTAGCCAAGATATTCCATATGGTTTTGGGTGTGACTTGCACACCAAACCCAACTTAAGCACCATCTTTGCGAACACTAAGTTGTTTGTGCTCTCGCTATCAACCACAACATTACAACATTTACCTTTGGTCTTCGCACCCTCTCCGAAAAATGTGTTGCCTCTAACGTGACTCCCCCTCTTTCTTACAACCTTCAAGATTCTCCTCACTATGAGTAGGTTCTCTCCCTCGGGTTCCTCGGCATAGGTGGACATTCTCGATGAATTCTATGTCTACTTACAAGGCTTATACCGCTCCCTTGTCTTCTCCATTCGCCATCACTCGCGCATGAGGGCATTCATATGCACAATGACTAATTTCCTCATATCTAAAGCACATTCCACTAAACAATCTAACTCTTACTCTCCCGGGGCTACTCCTTCCTCTCCCTAAAGTAGATCCTTCTCACCTAAGTCACCAGACAAAGGCTTTTGCAGCTCTTCTTGCTCTCATGGTCATGCACGCTTTTGCTCTTTCCCACCAACAAATTTCTTTTCCTCGGGCAATAATTTGTTTTCGCATACCAACTTTTTCTTCAGTCATAGAGCATACCAAGATGCTTCCTCTATCAGATGCAATTTCACCTTGTTTATCTCATGCAAGATATTCAAGTGCAAGCCATGATATACCGCACAACCTTCTCCTCATCCATCTCACTATAACCAACCTCGAATGGTGATCTTCTACAAATCCTGCATATGCTCATCTCCCTCTTTCGCAAGTTCTACAACCTCTTCAACAAGTCTAACTAGTAATAACCAAGCGCAAACTTACCCTTCATCTTCGCAACAATCCTTTCCCAATGGTCAATATTATCTTTACCCTTGTTTGTTGTGCTCAAGTTATACCTCCTTCCACTACAAGGTTACATGACCCTTCAACTTGTTCCATGCAACTTTCACCTTGCATGCTTCAGCTACTACATCAAACTCAAGTATTCCTCCATCTCCATGATCCAATCAATCAGCTCCTTTGGGTTCAAAGTTCATGAAAACATGGAACCTCCATCCTCATCCCTCAATAAATGAGTTATCTTTGATGAGCTTATCTTCTCCCCATAAAAATCATTATAAAGATCGGTCCCACTTCTTCTATGTTGGATTCTTCGACCTCTACATCACTCACATCATCCCTCAAGATGAATCATATTGTTTTGTGCCTTCCACAATTGTTGATCTCATTTGTAGTACTCTCAAGTTTCAACATCTCCGATCTCGTCCAATGTACCATTCGATGGTAGCCATCACTCTAAGCTATGCCACCACTCTTTTCGAGGCATTTTCACCAAACCTATAATGGCTGCAGTCTCTGTTTGCACCTTCATGGGTGTTCTTCCCTCGAACGCACAACAAGACTCTTTCTCCACATGCCTCGCACACTCCACTACCACACTTTCTACTCCACATTCCCTCGACTCAAAGATGCATCCAATGTTTTCTCCCACACATAAATATGGAAAATAGGATCTCCTCACACACTTGCATGAATTTTCGCTTTGATACCAAATGATGTAGTCACAATTAGAGGGTCCAATGAAGGATTGTCTTACACTATGCAACACATAGATCAAATCACCCACACCATGTGCAAATATAAAAACAAACCCTCATTTTATCGATCCCAACAAAGAAATGGAAATTATAATCTATACATGCCTATAAAGTCTTCAAGGCCTATTGCAAACATTAAACACTAATTCAGGATCATACAATCCCAAAATGGGAAGATCTACTTCTCTCACACACTCTCCTCTCAATTCACACAACTCTATGATACCTCTACGCAAACTAGTCACATTCCATGATCAGCTTTTCCTTGTTGCAGCCTTTCCTCGCAAATTCCAAGTTGCTCTATACTAACACAAAACCACATTCATAGGTGCATTTGAAGCATGTCGATTATTCCTTGGATTGCCGTAACCTTCCTCCTAATTTCAAGGTTAAGTTGTCAATTATCAAGACCTTAGGAAACTTCTCCACAAAGGGATTGCCAAAGCGTTGTCCTCATAATCGCTACAAATCTCGGATCGAAGGGCCCCATGCGCAGATCTATGTGCATAAGTCGCATTTGGTCGCAAGGTTATGCACGCCTGCTCTGTAAGCGAACATTGTTGCGTAGGACAAACCATTGTTCCTTTATGTACATGTAATGTCCCCTTTTTCGAATTGAGGCCAAATTAAGATTTCTTGTCATTCCCTTTCGTGGCGAAGAAAAAGTGAACAAGGAAAGGAATTGCACTTCATTTAAGGTTTCTTTTATTAGATTTAAGGTTTCTTTTAGTGTTTTTCCTTTAGGAGGCAATCAATTGGGTTTGGAGATTAAAGAGGCAATTAAAAGATAAAGTGAAGCTTAAGAGGTCGGTCCTCTTCTAATTGGCCTTTGGCGCCAAGCAAGGAGTATAAAAGGGATTGTATGACTTCATTTGCAAATCATCTTTGGCACATTTTACATCTACATTTGGTTTGTTGGGCTAGTTGCTCAATACCATTCCACTTGAGGATGAAAACCCTCTTGTGTGGCATCCAAGGAGGACGGAAACCTTCCTTGTGGCTTGGTGGAAAACGAAAACTCTCCATGGTGGTGCATTGAACACATCTCTTAAAGACTTGCTTGCTAATTTGCATCAGAGACATCAAGAAGAAGGTTTTGCATGATTTTGGAGCTCTTCCCTAGGGGAGCGACTAGGGTTTGGTGTTGGTTCGGTGCCTTCTAGGGCACATAATTCATATATTATTTTATATTTTGATTCTCCATAATTTATAAGGCCAAAATCCATAATTTGGTTATTTTGGAGAGGTTTATCTATTGATTTTGCTCTTGTTTGTGGCTGCCCTGTTGCTATCACTGATTTAATTACAACAATATATCTTCGCTGATTTTCTCCATTTATTTGTTGCAAATTGGATGGATATTGGTTTCGTAATTGAAGTAATTATTTAGAAGTAATTTCAAGTTATTGTGCATGGTTTTAGGGTGCATTTGAGCCGCTATACAGTTCGTGTAATGTCCCCCTTTTTAATTAAAAATTAAAATGAAGAGAAAATCGTTTTGCACATGCAAATTTAAAATAAAAACATTTTTGTGCAAATCAAAAATAAAAGAGAAATTCGATTTCACCTTGGGATAATAATTTCTTATTTTAAAGGTGAATTAAGTGACTAAGCAAGTCGCATTTTTCTGGGAATGATTTAATGTTTGGTATTTAAAATAAATCAATTTCTTCTAGGCATGGGTCGATTCATATGGGCCCCATTTGATTTAAATTCCCTATGCATTTAATATTTGCTTTGAGTGTGATCTCCAGGCACTTTTTAAAATGATATTCCCTCCTAGCTTTTGGCGCCAAAGATGGAGAGAGAACTTTGAAGGATGTGCAAGGCAAAAGATATAAAAGAAGATGTGGGTACTCTTTTTTCGCATGTTGACGGTTTATTAAACTTATCTTCATGCTTGAAGAAGGGATGTATGCCCACTAATGATCTAAAACAAAAGGTGTTCTTCAACACCACCTTTGAGTGAAGTGTGTATGCCCTTTGAGCTTGAATTGATAAGTTATTTGCATATTTTCTTCCATTTATGTAAGTCGCCATTTTTGGAGAGTGCATGAGCTTGTTGATGAAGGTTTTTGAGGGATTTGTGTGAGGATTTCAATCTGATTTTTACAGCTTATTATTGTGCATCAAATCGACTTGTATGGGTGATGTTTGTGGTGCAAATTGGTGGTATTTGAAGCAAGTTCAAATCTGATCATTTCTAGCTTGTTTATTTAATTAATATGGCCATGATTTGACCATTTTTATGCTCATTTATTTGGCTGGTAAGTACCTCTGTTAAATCAACTTGTGTACAAGGTTTCAGCAATCATTGCAAGGGGTTTTCTAATATTTTATAAGTTGTTATTAATTGTTAATTGCAGATCTGAAAACTGCATTTATTGGGTTAAAAAGTGAAGGGAAAGTGTTGGATTAAATTTACATCTTGTGCCCTAACCCTAGCGACTTGTTATGCAGATTCGGGGTTGTTTTTAGTGGGTTACATTGACTAAAAATTTGATTGTGGGTTCATTTGAAAGATTATAATTTTATCTTCCAACTGCATTTGATTTCATGCAAAAAGAGTTAATATTGTGGGAGATATTAATTTTTAAGTTTGCAATCATTTTCAGCTATTTCCTGGCATATTAAATTTATTTTTCTACTTCTGCAAGTTTATTGGTTAAAGAAGTGCAAATTCCAACTAGATAGTCCATTTGAACCCTTACCTTGGCTCACTCCAACCCCATTTGGGTTGTATTGAAGCCGACACTAGGTTAGTTGAGGTGAACCTAGAAGGGTTTCTCTTCTAAGTTTGTTTCTTTTGCAAGTAGATTAATAATAATTAATTAATATCCCACAAGGGGATATAACATTCGTTGTTAGGGTTTTAAAGTATATTACAAACTGCTATTATAAAATCAGATTTTGCTTCACTTGGGTTTGTGTGGTTTCCTTATTTTTTCAGTTTCTACCCTCAAAAGGATACTACAAAGACACCTCCAATTTTCCATTAGCACACAACTTCCCTTAATCATCATGCATGACCAAATGAGTTATTTAAAGCAAGAATCACCCATCAAGAACCAACAAGGCGGAAAGCAAGCCAATGTGTATGTGGAACTACTTATTCCTACCTAACATACTTCTAGTTGATGCAAGATTGGCCCGAGCTTGGATGCTCCTACATCAAAAAGACTTGCATTACATTTGGGTCATCTTAAAGGCCAGCCAAAAAAATCAAAAATCCTCTAAATTATACTTTGTATTTTTTTTATAAGGGTTAACTATTTACTACCAAAAAGAGGAGCAAGCCCCACATTTACATCAAGAGAGATGCAACAAATATCAATGCCTGATTGGCAAGGAAAAAAATCCTAAAATCATACTTACAAAAGTTTTTGCTTTTTAGTCCCAAAAAGCAATCTTTTCAAAGGACCAAAAAATTGCATGATCATACTTGTTTCATGCATTTTTTCTATGTTAGGAATTAATATTAGTGCGTACATTGTATTTGTGATAATAATGTGAGTTTTTGAGTTGTTAAAACTTGAACGTATATTGGCAAGTAAGTAATATTTGTTGAGAGATATTTGTGGGAGGTTTGTTTGGGCTTGACTCCTATTATTAAGGATGTCCTAAGCTATATATTTGTAACCTATGTTGCTGAAAATAATACAAAATACAAATTATTATTGTTGTGCAAATTTGTTGTGTTGTTTTCATTTGGTATCGAGTGACGGGATGGAGAAATAGTTTGAAAAAGGGGCATCATTGTAGTCTATGTAGCTGCCCCAAATTTATGAGTTTAATTTTCTGATAATGATAGTTTATCAGAGTGCAGATTGGTTTTGTAGATTTTATTTGCAATAGTTTGAGGTATTCTGTTTGGATATTACTATACGACCTGTCAAGCATCAAATCTACACCTATTGAGGACTGTGAGTATCATGGGCTTCAAGGCTAAGGCTTTGAATTAGTCTTCCGAACTGGATCCTTGGCATTTGAATTTTAATCACTCTTCTTATCATCTGACAGGACTTGCATCGAAATTCCACAACATGCTCAGTCAATTTGCTTTTCTGGTCATCTTTGAAGACTTCTAAAAATGGTGTTCAAGTTATCTCCTTCAGATCGCAGGTCTAAAAGCATTTGCATGTAAATTACTTGGAGAGAAAACGGAGCTTGCATTTGGATCAAGCGTTGATCAAAGCATTGGTTTGCCTCTACATTGAATCCTCAGCTAACCTGTTTGGCTCTGCGTCACTTCAAGCTCACCCACACTCCAACAATTATTATTTATTGTCAACGGTGTGTATTTCACAACAGGATCAACCTTGTCTTGCAAGGACTTCACATTGGGTTCAACCACGTCAACTTCGGTTTTACAACTATCGACCGGAGACATTGCATTGAAATGTGCCTACCATTCTGCATTTTGATCGTGATCTCCTCCTTGCTTTGTTCGTTCGGCTCTCTTTGGCAACATTTTTTCATTGAAACATACAAATCACTTGGTGTTTCCACTGTAAACACCAACTCCAGCTTTTCATTTAGTGTTGGTCAACGCCATCACTAATTCATTCACAACTTTGAAATGGTTTTTATGCCCCCTTCATAACAACATTACATGTGGATTTATGTCCAAGTTTGGCTTTCTTAACACGTCTACACTTGGCTGGGAGTTGGATATGTGTTGCATTAAATCTCAATCCACGGGCTTTCTCTCTTCCCAACATAATACAAGGTTGGTTAAAAAATTGCAGTTTAAGTCATTATATGTTTTGAAGTTTAGAAATGCCATTTCATCCCTGTATTGAGTCATATATGAGTCAAAAAAATTAAGGCCTAGAGTGATCCTTTATAACATTAGTTTATGGCATTATGCTTTATATTGTAGCCAATTATTTTGTAATAAGTGTTTAGTGTTTGTCATCATTAATAGTGTTTTGTGAGTTTCGTCTAAATAAAAAAATTGTTAGTCTTGTCATTGTGTTGTCAATAGTTCATGTCGCTACAAGTGTCAAAAATAGAGTCTCTTGTCATCATACATTGTCATTGTAGTGTCAAGAGTCCCTATCAAAAGAGTTGTCTTGTGGAATAAAAATTTGTTAAAAAAAAATGCCTTACGGACACATTTTTGGTGTTACCTAACGTCCTGGCAACCACTGATCCACAAAAGCCAAATTTGTTGAATTAACAAAGATGAAAGTGGAGGACGTAGGCATTGGAGATTGGAGGTCGATTAGCGACCTCTCGTCAGTCGCCAACGATGGGGCCGCATATCAGTTATGGTGGCACATTTTAGTGAGTATTTGATTTTCAGTTGTGTTTCGTTTCAATTTTTTAGCTTTTCAGTGTAGTGTGTATTGTAGATCTTTGGGAAAATGATTGTATTGGAGAGCAGATGACTACAGAGATTCTCTCGATGCGGTGATCATTTCGACCTGTCGTACTTTGTTAGAAGATGATCGGTCAGTGAATATGTTCATTGGCAATGGTGATCATGTGCAGCAAGATCCAAGATAGCAAGATCCGGTCAGTAGTATGCAATTCAATATGATTTTCTTTTCAGTGTTCTTGGTTTGATAAATAATGGAAATTTCACATTGTGGGGGAACATGACACCAATGTTCCATTTCCATTCTGCGCCCAAAACGACTAAAGTCAAAGGTGACTTCCAAAGTGGCAAGGCGTTTTCTATGTTGTTCGAAATCGAGTGGCAGCAATCGACAACAGTGGTTGCAATTAAGAACATTGTGATTCTTATAGGAAGTAATGTGAAATCTTTCCAGTATGTGTTATATTGTGCAATTTTGTAATAAGCGAGTTATGATTCCTATATACTTCCCGATGTACAAGCATAGTGGCGAACAAAAGCACCAGAGTAAGTCGGTTCATAAATCTTGAAAGGGTTTGTGGGAGGATCCTAGAAAACCACACGAGGTGGACAGTTGATGGGGCATGTTCACATCAAGGTTTGTGGTAATCTGTTTAAAACCATGGAAGGAGAGAGCCTTTCTTTTGATCAAGATCATGAGTCACATAGTAGGACATGTTTCACAGGGGTGATCATACTGCAGATGAGTGTGTGGATGTTTTCCCCATGTTTGCACTAAGGGGGGAATGTTAGGAATTCATATTAGTGCGTACATTGTATTTGTGATAATAATGTGAGTTTTTGAGTTGTTAAAACAACTTGAACGTATATTGGCAAGTAAATAATATTTGTTGAGAGATATTCATGGGAGGTTTGTTTGGGCTTGACTCCTATTATTAAGAATGTCCTCATTTATATATTTGTAACATGTGTTGTTGCAAATAATACAGGATACAAATTATTATTGTTGTGCAAATCTGTTGTGTTGTTTTCATTCCACCCATCCTCCTTTTATTACAAAAATAAAACTTTTCTAAACAAGTTGTCTTTCTAAATGGTATATTATGCTAATCCCACCATATAGCCTACATTCTTAAAACAATGTGCATGATTTTTTGCATGATCTTGCTTTCTGCATTCATGTTTATCTACTAACAAGTATGCGTGCATAAAAAGAGATATGCATGATTTTTGCATGATTCCCACCATAGCCTACATTCTAGAACGAACCTAATGCATTTTTGGCATGATCTTGCTTTCTCCATGCATGTTTAGCAACTAACAAGTGTGCATGCATAAAAAGAAATATGCATGATTCCCACCATTGCCTACAATTGTGGTGTCCCTTTCTAGGGCTGAAACTGAAAAAAGGGAAATAGCACAAACCCAAATGAGAGTAATCTGATTTTTATAACAGCAGTTCTGAAAATATATGAAACCCTAGCAGCAAACTGAATCTACACCTTTAGGGCATCAAACACCCTCCAAACAAGCTGAAAATAGGTGTATAAATCCTCCTAAATATTGTATTCAATCAATGGAATAAACATCAAGCCAAAGTACTTCAAAACATGTGCAAATTATGAAATTATACCCAACTGTAATTAAATAAATGACAGCAGAAATACAGCTCACAATAAGGGTTGGAAATGGAGATTCCAATCCCCAAAAATATCATAAAAGTGTGAAATCAGCCTTATAAATTATGAGAAAATGAATATCAACTCCAATTGCCAAGATGTGCCCTAGAAGGCACTCAACTCCTCCAACCAAGTCACTACCCTAGGAGAGGGTCCAAAATTGATGTAAAAACCTTAGTAGCTCTTCCTCTATCAAACCCTAGCTGAAAACCAGCAACATCACTTTCCTTGAAGACCTTAGGAACCACCAATTGAAGAGTTTTTGTTCTTCAATTTGAACAAGGAAGGGTTTTGTTGTCCATGTATGCCGCACCAAAGGATTTTCTCCCTCTAGTGGAAAGGAATTGAACAATCAGCTCAAAAACCAAGCAAGTATATTTTTATGACAAGATAGATGCCCAAAATGAGTCCAAGTGACCCCTTTTATATCCTTTTGGTGGTACCAAAATCAATTAGGGAGTCTTCCCCATAACTGACCTCATAAGGATGTTTGCTTTTAACTTTATCTTTGGCTTTTCACCTCTTCAACCTAGCTGACCTGCCTTATAAGAGAAACTATGAAAGAAGAATGTAAATGCTCACAAAAAAGACTGAAAAACATAACAAACACTTCCCTT
Source organism: Taxus wallichiana var. yunnanensis (assembly GCA_018340775.1). Lineage (NCBI taxonomy): Eukaryota > Viridiplantae > Streptophyta > Pinopsida > Cupressales > Taxaceae > Taxus > Taxus wallichiana. The sequence continues at coordinate 835,746,056 of CM031238.1, forward strand.
GTTCACTTCCTTCTTGCCCACAAAAAGTGGAATGGGCTAGAAGTCTCCAAAACGAACTAGTTTGAAAAAGGGGACATTACAGTCCTCCCTTCCCAAAATTGCTTGTCCTCAAACAATTGCAAATTTGGGTGCTCTAATATAGTGGCACCTTCCCATGTAGCATCTTCCATTGGTAGATCCTTCCAACAGATTAAATACTCCTTAATGCTTTGGTTCCTTAGCTTCCTTTCTCAAATATCCACTATAGCTTCAGAATCAAAATTAACTTACCTTCTTCATCCAAGGGTGGCAGCTGAATAGAGGGAGTGATGTGTTGTCCTAGTGCCCTTTTTAGGCACGAAACATGAAAGACATTATGTATCCGGCTATGCTCTGGCAGCTCTAACTCATATGCTACATCTCCAACTCTTCCCTTTACTTTGTAAGGCCCATAGAAACGTGGTTTAAGCTTTTCCACACCACTATGTTTGAGGGAAGATTGCCTATAGGGCTGCAACCTCAAAAATACCATGTCTCCTACCTCAAATGTCCTTTCCATCCGGTGTTGATCTACATACAACTTCTGTTGATTTTGGGCACGTTGGAGGTTTTCTTTGAGCTCCTTCAAGATGTCATGACTTTGTTGCACCAAATCTTTGGCCCCGACACCCTACTATCAGTCATAACTAAATCAACAAAAAGAGAGCATCATAACCATATAAAGCTTTGAAGGGTGACATACCAATGGACATTTGGAATGTAGTGTTATAACAAAATTCAGCCATGTGTAACCATTTTACCCAAGCTGATTGCTGCCCATCAATATAATTCCGTAGGTAGCCCTCTACCCATTTGTTCACTATTTCCGTTTGCCCATCGGTTTGGGGATGATAGCTAGTGCTAGGAGTGAGCTCGATACCTATCAAACGGAAAAGTTCTTGCCAAAACATGCTCAGAAATTTGTTGTCCCTATCACTTATGATGTTCCTTGGCAGCCCATGAAGTCTAAACACCTCCTTAAAAAATATATCAGCCACTATAGGTGCATTATACTTGGCTGGAAGTGGACAAAAATGAGCATATTTTGTGAGTCTATCAACCACAACATACAAACAATTCTTACCTTGAACCATGGGCAGCCTTGTGATGAAGTCCATGGAGATACTTTCCCATTTTTGAGTGGGAATAGGAAGGGGTTGCAATAGTCCAGCTGGAAATTCATGTTCCGCCTTGTTTTGTTGGCAAACCAAACATTCCCGTATGTATTGAAGCACCTCCTCTTTAAGACCTTTCCAAAAGAACCTTTCTCTAACCTGTTTGTATGTTTTGAAATAGCCTGAATGACCAGCCAATGGGGCATCATGAACAGCCCTCAATATCTTATTCTTCACCTTTGATTTGGGAACCAAATAGACCCTATTCTTGTAGAGAATGAGCCCATCCATTATCTTATACCTTTCATCCACAATTTCTCCTTCAAAAACATCATTAGCAAACTTATTCTTGGCATACTCAGCTGTAATTAAGGACTTCCAATCTGTTGTTATCTTAGATAAAGAGCAAAGATATGATTCTTTTGACAAGACATCTTCTACCAAATAATTGATTTGAGGGGTTTCGGAATCATACCTTGTAATATCACCCTTTTGCCTTTATCCATGAAGCTTAGCTTCATACTTTGGTAGTTGAGAGTGAGTTCTCCCAATGAATGTAACCATTGGACTCCAAGCACAAGATTTGTATCAGCTATGCCAATTATATAAAAATCATCACATACCTCATGCTTTCCCAATGTGAAAAGGAGTTGTGGACTCCTTGTGCATGGCATGGAATAGCCATCCGCTACTTTAACCGTGAAGCCTTTGAAGTCTTCCACATTCAAGTCCATCCTTGCAACCAAGCTCTCATCAATGAAATTGTGAGTAGCTCCACTATCAATCAAGATTGTGACTCTTTGCCCTTGTAGGTCTCCTCTCACCCGGAATGGATGGTATCTAGGAGCACCAGACAAGGTGGCAAGAGTGCTGTCCAAAATTTCTGGATCTTCTTCCGGATCATGATTTTGCTTTGCCTCATCAACACAAGCTTCTTCTTCTTCACAATCTGAAAATACCTCAATATAATGCACATTACCCTTACCTAGGCAACAATGACCAGGAGACCATGGATCCTTGCAAGAGAAGCACAAATTCTTCCTTCTTAGCTCATTCCTTGTTTCTCCTTCTTTGCTGGTTTTGGACAGCTCCTTGTGAATGATTGGTGCTCGTTGAAAGGGCTTCTTTGGCTGGTCCAAAGATGTGGTTCTTGGCTGTCCCAAGAGTCCCTTTGGCTGTCCTCCATTTGAAAATGCCCTTGGCTGCCCACTGATTGTTGTTGTCCTGGAGCAGCACCTTCAAGATCCAATGATTTCTTAATTGCCTCTTGGAGAGACAAAGGGTCAAATGCCCTCACCAAACCCTTGAGTGGTTCAACCAAACCCTCAATGAACAAAACAATGAGCCTCTTTTCTCGTCACATCCGTAATCATCATGAAAAGCCTCTGAAATTCAACGACATAGTCTTCTACCATGCCTTGTTGTTTCAATTGAGCTAACTCCCAAAAGTGAACTTCGGATCCACCCTATCAAATCTCCCAATGAGTCTTCTACAAAACTCATCATATGAGTGAATGAGATTGTGCCCTTGTGTGACTAATCCATGAAACCACCACTCATGTGCAATTCCTTCAAGATGAAGGGTTGCAAATTTAATTGCATCATCCTCTGTCATAGGCCTCAATGATAGATAGGTATCCAATTTTTGAATCCAAGTCCTGGGTTGTCCCCTTGTTGGAACCATCAAATATAGAGAATGTCATTCTTCCCAAAGTATTTTGAAGGTCTTTCTATGGCTCCGGTTTTGACCTTCCCTTGCTTACCCCTATGAATTTGGCATACGAAATAGCGTCATGGATTTCATTCGGAAGGGTGTTATTTTTTCATAGTTGGATGCAATGTTGTGCCCTACCGAATGCATTATTTCCATCTTTGGAATGGCTTCTTCCCTTAGAAGGAAAGTAGGCCTAGTGGCTGATCCATAAGTCGATCCTTGGGGCTGCCGTGAAGTATTAACTTCGGATGAACTGCTTTCGCCATTTTGGAGCCTTGGTTCATGAAATTTTTGTAGAGTTAGGGCCAACAAATCCATGGTGTCCGCCAACCTTACTTGCCCTTCAATGAGCCTAACGATTTTGGCCTCTAGTGAACCTTGGTGGGCCATGCTAAGCTGTTCAACCGGCATATCTGATTTCTTCTTGTCTCTCTTTTGATGATGAATGTATACTTTATCATCCTCTAACATGAAGACCCTTAGGCTAGGAAGATCGAAGCTCAGATACCATTATAATGACCCTTTCTAGGGATGAAACTGAAAAAAAGGGAAATAGAACAAACCCAAATGAAAATAATCTGATTTTTATAACAGCAGTTCTAAAAATATATGAAACCCTAGCAGCAAATTGAATCTACACTTTTAGGGCATCAAACACTCTCCAAACAAGTTGAAAATAGGTGTATAAATCCTCCTAAATATTGTATTCAATCAATGGAATAAACATCAAGCCATTGTACTTCAAAACATGTGAAAATTATGAAACTATACCCTGTTGTAATTAAATCAATGACAGCAAAAATATTGCTCATAGTAAGGGCTGGAAATGGAGATTCCAATCCCTAAAAATATCATAAAAGTGTGAAATCAGCCTTATAAATTATAAGGAAGATGAATATCAACTCCAATTGTCAAGATGTGCCCTAGAAGGCACTCAACTCCTTCAACCAAGTCGCTACCCTAGGAGAGGGTCCAAAATTGATGTAAAAACCTTAGTAGCTCTTCCTCTATCAAACCCTAGCTGAAAACCAACAACATCACTTTCTTTTAAGACCTTAGGAACCACCAATTGAAGAGTTTTCGTTCTTCAATTTGAACAAAGAAGGGTTTCGTCCTCCTTGTATGCCACACCAAAGGATTTTCGACCTCTAGTGGAAAGGAATTGAGCAATCAGCCCAAAAACCAAGCAAGTATATTTTTATGACAAGATAGATGCCCAAAATCAGTCCAATAATTCAAAACTTTAATAGTCATAACAGCACAATCTCACAAGATCTAAAAATTATGCAACACAAGAGGAACAAAATATTTACGTGAAACCCTTTCGGGAAAAATAAACCACAACAAAATATTTGCAAATATATATATATATATATATATATATATATATAACTATATATTATAACTCTTTACAATTCATGTAGGCACCAACCTACTTTGGAGACACCGATCCCCAATGCCAAGCACCAACTTAGCAATTCAAACACCAATCTTTTTCTGCCGAGCACCAACTCAAGCAAGAGACACCAATCTCTTCATTTTATGAGGCACCAACCTCTAAACCGATGATGATACCACCTTTGTAGTGTTGTTTCAACAAATGATGGAGACTTTTATTTCCTCTTCACAAATCTGCTTGTCTTCTCAAGATATAACTCTTATTTCACACTTATAAAATTCTGCTCTTCTTCCGAATGATATTTGCTCAAAATTTGCCCTTCCTCCATCCAACAAATCTTCCTTTTATAGCCCAAAAATGCCCTTTCAAATGGTCATGACTCTTCACCCAATAGGGTCGGCCTTCTTCAAGGGAGGTCAACCACATAAAAACAAATCATTTAATCTTAATGGAGGTTGGCTGGCCCATTAAATAAATGTTGTCCCTTCATGAATTCGCTGCACATTTTGGTATACAATTATTACATTCATTGTTATTAAATTTGATCATTGTAACACATCAATCTATCATTGTTTTTTTTTTTGATTGTGCATTCTCGTTGACATCAATGACTCCTTTGACATCAATGACAATATCTCCAACAATCTCCCCTTTGTCATTGATGGCAACCCTACAAAGAAATAATCATCTTCAAAACAGAATACTCTCCCTTTCTGTACTTCTTCCTCTTGTTGTACTACTCCCCCTTTCTTTTACTCTCCCCTTTGACATCAATGGCAAAGGGTTGTCCACAGTGCTCCCCCTGAACCGATGCTACTCCTTGAGACTTTAGTGACTCGATGAGAAGGGTATCACACCCAACTTGTGTCTAAGGTACTCAAAAGTCCCTTTTGAGAGGGGCTTTGTGAAAATGTCGCTATCTGCTCCTCTGTGGCAACGTATTCCAACTTAACATTCTTTTCAGCTACTTGCTCTCTCAAGTAATGATATTTGATCGGAATATGCTTAGTTTTGGAGTGCATAACCGGATTCTTGAAATGTTAATTGCACTAGTATTATCACAAAATATAGAAATGGGATCATCATTTTCTACCTTAATATCTTGTAGAGTCTGCTTCATCCATAGAACATGTGTGCAACACGATATATGCTGCTATGTATTCTGCCTCCATTGTGGACAAGGAAACAAAAGGTTGTTTTGCTCAACCAAGACACTAAATTTCCACCAAGGAAAAATGCTCCTCCACTTGTGCTTTTCCTATCATCCATGTCACCTGCCCAATCTGCATTTGTATATGTTGTTAAGGTGAAATCTGCACCTCTTGGGTACCACAAACCATAATCTAAAGTGCCTTTTAGATATCTGAATATTCTCTTAACCACTTGCACATGTGTTTCTTTTGGGGCTGCTTGGAAATGTGCAACTAAACCAACTGCTTGCATGATATCTAGCCTAGAGGTTGTTGTGTACAATAAGCTGCCAATCATTGACCTGTATAGAGTCTGATTTGCTTCGGGAGACTCATCATCCTTACTCAACTTGCATCCTGTAACCATAGGTGTGTTGACCGGTTTGCAATCTTCCATTTCAAACTTCTTTAACATCTCCTTTACATACTTAGTTTGAGAGATAAATATTCCCTTTTCAGATTGAGAAATTTGTAAACCAAGGAAAAATGACAATTCTCCTAGCATTGACATCTCAAACTCATTTTGCATATCTTTAGCAAACTCTTGGTACATTTTTCTATCATCTCCTCCAAAAATAATATCATCTACATACACAACAATCAATTGATGATTACCTTTTGTCTTAATGTAGAGATTACTATCTGCTACTCCTCTTTTGAACCCTTGTTGAAGAAGATATGTGTCAAGTCTTGAGTACCATGCTGGGGGCTTGTTTTAGCCCATATAGTGCCTTCTTCAATTTGCACACAAAATCCTTGTTTTCTGACAATAGAAAACCTTCCGGCTGCTCAATGTAAACTTCTTCCTCTAATTTTCCATTTAGAAACACAGATTTGACATCCATTTGAAAAACCTTAAAATTCTTACAACTAGCATATGCCAAAAACATTCTAATGGCTTCTAATCGAGCAACAAGAGCAAAGGTTTCTTCAAAATCAATACCTTCTACTTGAGCATACCCTTTGCATACTAACCTTGCCTTGTTTTTGGTTACTTCCCCATCTTCATTCAACTTATTTCTAAAGACCCATTTGGTGCCAATCACATTTTTGTCCTTTGGTCTTGGAACAAGTTCCCAAGTTTCATTCTTTTCTATTTGATTCAATTCTTCCTCCATGGCGTTGACCCAATGTTCATCTTTACTAGCTTCTACAACATTTTTAGGCTCTATTTTTTATAACAAAGAGAAATTGACTCACTTAGATGTACTTACTATCCTCCGTCGAGTTTGCACCCCAACATCTTTATCACCGAGAATCAAATTTTCTCCATGATTCTTTTGAACAAATCTCGATGGTGCCTTAGTATCTTCCCTGTTCCTCTTCTTCAATTTCTTCTTCGACTTCATTTTGGTCTGATTCTTCTGAGTGATCACTTACTTGTGTGGTCACCTTATGTTTTCTGAACTCATCCACTCTTACATCGACACTTTCCACAATCTTTTGAAGTCTTTTATTATAGCATCTGTAAGCTTTACTCCTTGAGGAGTATCCAAGAAAAATACCTTCATCAGATCTAGAGTCAAACTTTCCCAAATCTTCATCATTTCTTTTAATATAACATTTGCTTCCGAACACCCTAAAGTATTTAACGGTAGTTGGTCTACCCTTCCATAGTTTGTAAGGTGTTTTGGTATTGTTTACTCTGATTTGTCCTCTATTAAGGATGTAAACCACCGTCTTAATTGCTTCTCCCCAATACCTATCTGACAATTTGGACTCATTCAACATAGTCCTTGCCATCTCTGAACTATTGGTTCTTTCTTTCAATAACTCCATTTTGTTGCGGAGTTCGTGCATTGTGAGTTGTCTTCTTATTCCATGTTCCTCACAAAATTCTCCGAATTGGTCTGAAAGAAATTCTCCTCCTCTATCTGATCTCAAGCACTTAATTTTCAACCCAGTTTCATTTTCTACTAATGCTTTAAAAATTTTAAAGTTCTCAAATGCCTCAGATTTATCCTTTAGAAGAGCAACCCATGTCATTCTAGAATAGTCATCAATTAACAACATAAAGTAACTCTCACCTTTTAAACTTTGAGTTCTTGTGGGCCCACACAAGTCTGTATGAATCAATTCCAAAGGCTTCGTTGTTGAATATTCCTTTGATTTGAATTTGCCTCTAGTTTGTTTTCCATGCTGACATTGCTTGCAAATGGTGTTTGAAGGCTTCGTGATTTTTGGCATGTCTCTCACACACTGCTTATTGTTGATTTTCACCAAATTGTCAAAATTCATATGGCCCATTCTTTTGTGCCATAACCAACTCTCATCTGATTGTGTCATATAACATCTTTCTTTCTTAACTTCACTGAGCACATACAAGTTATTTGTGGTTTGTTTGCATCTGCAACTAATCTTCCTGAATCAACTTTCCTTACTTCACAACCTTGAGGATGGAAAGTGAGGATGTGTCCTTGATCACACATTTGACTAACACTTAGGAGGTTATGCTTCAGCCCTTCAACATGTACAACACATTCTCAATTTTTGTCTTTCCATCATTGAGACTGAGATTACCTTTTCCTATTATCCTTGTTGTAGCGTTGTCTCCAAATTTTATTGTTCCTCGCTTACTTTCTTCAAGGAATGGAACTTGCTCTTATCTCTGTCATATGGCTCGAGCATCCACTATCAATGTACCAATGTTGCTCTTCATTTTGCACATGAAAAGCAGTTTGAACAAGCATAGCTTTCTCTTTCTCTTCCTTTTGTTTCTTCTTCCAAGCTTTTGTAGATTTTGTTTTTCTGCTTGGCCAAGGTATCCACTTTCTTGGTTTGCTTTGGATTCTCTACAGAAACACTTCTACAATATCGTGTTATATGACCAACTTTGTTGCACTTATAACACACAATATCATATTCATTGTAATCCGATAGTGCAGCAAATGAGTTATGATTTCTACTTGAATAACCATAAGCACTTTTATTCCAACCATTATTCCTTGCCGAACCTTACAATCTATTGCCTTATGACCAAAATTGTTACACGAGAAACAATAGCCATAAAAGGAGTTTTGATACCGATCATGTAAGGCTGCCTTGGATAGAAGGATCTTTTGAAGTTTCTTGGGAACCTTATGCCACTTGTTCTCATCTTTGTTATCCTTTTGAGGAATGTTGTTCTTATGAGGAGTCTTATCTTCTTTCTTTGGAGGTTCAACAATTTTTGAATTCAAATCCTTCTTAGTAACCTCTTGTTTTTCTTCATAGCCAAGACCCGTCTTGATGCATGGTGACCTTTGGCTATTAAGAATGTTATCCAAGACCTCGGTGCTCTTTTCAAATTTTAAGCTATTTTTTAGCTTATCACTAGACTTCTCCAATTCCTTTCTTAAATCAACAATTTCAGATTCAAGCTTAGCACAATTTTCCTCTTTTGATTTCAGTTGATCTCTTACTACCTCCTCAATTCTTTTAGCCTCTTCTAATTGAGTTTTCAGATTGATAATAATCTTTTCAGACTCTTCGAAGCTTTGAGATATGTTCGATTGTGAATTTCCACCTTCTTCTTCATATTTTTGAAGCTGTAATTTTTGCTTCAAGTTCTTTTTCTTAAGCCTCTTTATTTCACCCAAGGCACAAACAAGTTCTTCCAGATCCACTTCTCCTTCATCCTCAAAATTTTCTTCCTCTTCCAGAAACATTTGGTCTTCATCATTATTTGTTTCTATTGCCATGAAAAGAGTTTCTTCTCTATCACTCTCTTCTTTTGAGCTACTCTCCTTCTTGGTGTAGAGGCTTTTCTTATGCATGTCAAAGCTTTTCTTCTTTTCATATTTGCCCGACTTATAGTTCTTTTTGTATGGATGTTTGCTCTTTCCTACCTTAGCATGTTCTTCTTCATCACTACTATCATCTTTTGCATGAGGACACTTAGCAACGAAATGCCCTATCTCACCACAATTGAAACATTTGAAAGGAAGCTTACCTTTATACTTGCCAGATCCCTTTTTCAAATTTCTCACAAAAAGAGCTTCTTCTTTTGATTCATCACTTGACTCAGGTTTTGCATTTTTGACCCTTTTTGAAGCTTTGAAGGCAGCTTCTCGCTTTGACGGCTTTTTTGTTTTTGTCCTCATTTCATATGTTGTGAGGATTCCATGCAACTCATCCATCTTTAGCGTGTTTAGATCTTTTATTTCCTCAATTGCGAAACCTTAGGATCAAATCTTAAGGGGAGAGACCTTAGCACCTTTTGTACTATTATTGGTTCTTCTATCTTTTCACCGAGCCCTCTGATGGTATTCACAATTTTGTCCACACGAAGAAGATAGGCTGCAACATTCTCTTCTTCTTTCATTTTTAGACTCTCAAACTGCCTTTTGTGGGTTTGGAGCTTAGCCTGCTTTACTTTGGTGTCTCCCTCATAGATATTTTGCAGTTTGTCCCATGTCTCCTTTGTCGTGTCACAATGCATAACTTTGACAAACTCAGATTCAAAAAGCCACATAATATTGTTCAAGGCTTTGGCATTGTTTTCACTGGCCCTCTTTCTGGCTTGATCCGTCGATGGAGTATAGAGTTATATATCCCATTACTACCGATTGCCAAATATCGAACCCTAGAGCCATTAGATAGGTTTTCATTCGTATGCTCCAGAAAGCATAATTTGTTTGTCAAATAATGGAGCCTTGTTTGTGGAGAAACCCTCTAGTACTTGATTACTGGCCATGTGTGTTGCCGAGATCTACCTTCATCGATTAGATTGTTCTGAAGGAACCGACTCGATACCAATTGTTAAACACACGCTTATATTGAGAGGGGGTGAATCAATATAAGATAAACTTTTAATAATTCAAAACTTTAATAGTCAAAACAACAACAATCTCACAAGATCTAAAAATTATGCAACACAAGAGGAACACAATATTTATGTGGAAACCCTTTCGGGAAAAAAACCATGACAAAATATTTTCTTATATATATATATATATTTATATATATATATATATATATATAACTCTTTTACAATTCGTGTAGGCACCAACCTACTGGAGACACCGATCCCCAATGCCAAGCACCAACTTAGCAATTCAGACACCAATCTTTTCTGCCGAGCACCAACTCAGCAAGAGACACCAATCTCTTCGTTTTATGAGGCACCAACCTCCAAACCGATGACGATACCACCTTCGTAGTGTTGTTGTTTCAACGAATGATGGAGACTTTTATTTCCTCTTCACAAATCTGCTTGTCTTCTCAAGATATAACTCTTATTTCACACTTATAAAATTTTGCTCTTCTTCTGAATGATATTCGCTCAAAATCTGCCCTTCCTCCATCCAACAAATCTTCCTTTTATAGCCCAAAAATGCCCTTTCGAATGGTCATGACTCTTCACCCAATAGGGTCGGCCTTCTTCAAGGGAGGTCAACCACATAAAAACAAATCATTTAATCTTAATGGAGGTCGGCTGGCCCATTAAATAAATGTTGTCCCTTCATGAATTCGCTGCACATTTTGGTATACAATTATTACATTCACTGTTATTAAATCTGATCACTGTAACACATCAATCTGATCATGTCTCCAAAACAAACTAGTTAGAAAAAGGGGACATTACAACAATCTAAAAGGAAGATGTGCATTTTTTTAGCATGATATAGCTTTCTCCGAGCATTATATCTAATGAACAAAATTCCCAATTTAGACATTAATAGACATTGCAACATGATCCTTGTGGTTTCTTCTACCTGTTTTTTCCCTCTGGACAATTTGACTCAGGTTGTCACACAAACTATTGTCTAATTCCAACTGGTTTCCAACAAAATGATTCCAATTGGTTTCCAACAATCCCGCCATTTTGAGCATGGTGCCCAAGTTATCCAGCTAGTCCGCAACCAGTTTCCAATGCTTGGCCAAATCTTCATCAAGGTTTGTTTCTTGAATAAGAATTAAACAAGGCCTATAATTTGCAATCATTCTTTCTAAGAGTTTCCTCTTGCTTTTGGCATTGAGCCCTCTAATGTTCCAAGAGAAGATCAAATATAAAACCAAACTACCCTTGTTTTGTGCTCGCTAAAATGTCAACCAATCGAGACTGGTTTCCCAATAACACTTCCTCTTATGTTTCTTTTTGTATACAATTTGTCGTTTTTAGTTTTCTCTTGCCATTTATAACGATGACTTTCTTCCTTTGCTTTTTTATGGTCAACGATGAAGCGCGATGCCTCACATGACCTTGTGATCTCATCTTCCTTTCCTTGGAATTTGTAATCTTCCTTTGTCTCTTTTTCCCCTTCGTCATGCATGTTCTCCTCAATTTGCATGTCCTTCACTTCCCCTTTCAAGATGTTCTTATTGGGTGTTGTATCCACAATGAGCGTTTTCAAATCTTATTTGAATCCATCTTTGTACCATTAGGATCTCATCTTCATCGTGCATGCTTCTCTTAATTTCCTAGGATTTTAGAACCCTTTCTTACTCTATTTCTTTGATGGTTTATGATTCAAGAACATATGGTTTCACAAGCAATCCTATATCAACCAAGACAGTTTGAACAATTTGAGTCGGTTGTTTGCATTCTATTTTGCATTTGTGTTATTGGTAGACCGTAATGTCAAGGATTGTGTTGATGGCATATCACAAAGTATTGGTTTTACATTTTTGCATTGTTGGAGTTGTGCACAAGACCATTGCATAATGTCCAATCTATTACGCAATCCGCACGAGACCGTGGAGTCTTTGCACAAGCCACACAAGTTGTTGGAGGTCTTACAAGCATTGACGGATGCCACGGAACACTAAGAAAGTTGCACAAGTCTATCAAAAGCCGCAGAACACTAAACAAACCACGAAAGATCAAAAAGACCGAGTGGGTATGTAATGGATTCTTTGGACCATAACTTCGTATTAGTTTATGAGTCAAGTTTGTGGCATTGGTTGGCTATATAAACAAGCCTAATTGCCTTAGAGAGTCAATTCTCAATTGGTTAAGTAGTTCATGGTTAGCTTTGCAAAGAAGAGCAAAGTGTGGATGCGAGCTTAAGGCTTGAAGCAATTTATCGAAAGTTGGAAGTTACTTCCATGCGAGACTTATGTGCAAGTCTAGATTTATTGTGAGCAACACTACGGTCTTGAATGGATGTTAACTTGTAGGCATTGATTTGAGTTGAAAGGTTGTATCATTGACGATCGGTCTCTTTCATTGTGAATTATGTTTGTTGAATATAATTTATGAAATGTTGCTAAATTGTTGTTAGTGTGATTTCGTTGCGTAATTCAGTAACAAGCTTGGTGTGGTGGCTCTCTATAGGAACATCATAGCCGTGTTCGCACCATTTGGTGTCAAAGCAAGGCACAACTCTAGGAAGTGAGTTTTTGAGTTATCCATCTTGCGGGGTGGGTAGAGATCGGGGGAGAGCTAGTGAAAGGTTTGCGTGGGTTCCCGAGAGAGTGCGACCATAGTTCTAAGCATTATGAAGCAAGATGTCGCCTAAGAGAGCAAGGTAAGGAGGTGCAATGGTAGCTAGAAGGCTTGAAGAGATTATAGAGATTCTATGGACAATGCAGGTCACATTGACTACAATAAAAGAAGACCACATAAGAGGATTAGCCCCAAAGGATGTAAGTGATGTGGAAGAAGTAGAGGCACAAGAAGCACCTAAGGGTGGCGCAGATGGGGTTGGTCTAGTGCAAGGTAACGTAATTAACGCAAAAGGTAGGTTGTTGAAGGTTGTGTCAAGGATTGGTAGAGTGCGGATGGAGGTTCCTTGTTTTTAGGGACACCGAACGCAAATGAACTTATTAATTGGATCACAGAGATGGAAGAGTATTTTGAGTTTGATGAAGTTGCGAAGAGCTCAAAGCAAGAACAGCATAGACCAAGTTGAAGGGTCATGTGGCGTTGTGGTGGAAGGAAGTTCAGTTGGAGCGCAACAGAAAGGGTAAGGACAAGATCACACGATGGGAGCGCATGGTTGCAAAGTTGAAGAAGTTGCAAAACTTGCGACAAAATGAGCTAAGTGAGGAGTAAACAGAGGAGTTTTACAGGTCACAATTCAAGTTGGTCACAATGAGATAGATTGAGAGAAGGTGGCATAGTACTCGAATGGATTGCGATGGGCAATTCACAATGAGATCAACGGTCCAAACAAAAGAAGAGGAGTACCAATTTGCTTTGAGAGTGGAAGAAAAGTTGGCATGCACAAAGAGTGAGCAAAGTAACAAAGGGAAGCTCAATGGTGGATAGGAACTCATGACGCAAGTGTGTGAAGGTGGGGGGTGCATAGACAGTGTGCATGACAATGCGCAAGAACCGACAAACAAGCGAAGGGTTATGCGCAAGAGATAGAGGTCTCTAGCACAAGATTTAGTGGCACGTGTTTTCGGTGTGGTAAAGTGGGGCATCAAGCTTTCGAGTGTCTACAAAAGAAATATGGGAAGAGGAAGAGGAAGAGTGCGCACATCACGCAAGCAAAAGAAAGTGATGAGCGGGGAGAAGAAAGAAAGCGGGGGAACCACTAATGGTAGCAAGGAAGGTCTTGAAGGTTGTGGGAGAGAAGGATGACTTGCAACAAGAGAGGAAACCCTCTTGTGTGCTTTGGTGGCTTCACCCGGAAGTCACAAGTGAGCTTTAAGGAGGATTTCATATTTATTTCTTCCCTTCTAACCCTAGGCGACTTGCTTGGGTGAAGGGTTTGATATCATCTAGGCACTTTTGGACAATTTGAGTTGATATTATTGTTCTTCATATTTTATAAGGCTGGAATCTACATTTTGGTGATTTTTGGAGTGGTCTAAGAGCTATTTCCAGCCCTTGGTTGTGGTTGTACTGCTGCTGTCATAAAATTAATTGCAGTTGGGTGTAATCACTTGTTTTCTCCATTTCTTTGATGTAATTTGGATTGATAAATATTGTCGTGGTTGGATTAATTATTTAGAAGCATTTTCAGTTGTTATTGCATGGTTAAATGTTGATGTGAAGTCCCTATATAGTTCGCTGCCCTAGAGGACTGATTGTTGATTATTTTAATAAGGTTGAAGTGTATTTTCAGTCATTTTCAGATTGATGCTTGTTGGCTGATGGTGTATTTTCAGATCTGGTTCATTAGGGTTTAAGCTAAACCCTTGTGGTTTCAGCCCTAAAAAAGGACACTACAGGCAGCCTGCTTAGGTGGCATTGGCCGGGTGGGTGCTTTCAAGCATGGCTTATAATTTGTGCCCTTAATTTTCTTATGGTTTTTGGGATTGGCATTTAGCAGTTGGTGGTTTATCCTATCTCTGTGAACCCACAAGTTGTAGCTCTCAGCCCCTAGGCAAAATGATGAAGAAATCATGGTTTGGGATGCTTCCCATTTTCAGGTTGAAGAAACTCACCAAAATAAATAAAAACTAGTAATAAAAAAATTAGAATTAGAATTAAAAAACAAAGAAAACAGAAAAAAAAATGAATCTCGAATATCAAGTATTAATTGTTGGTGAAAGATTGTGCCATCTTGCTCTCACGTCACCCCTATCTTTTTGCCCGTTGTCATTGTGTTGATGATCACCTCGCACACTAGCAATCAGTGCCCCTCACAAAAATCATTTATTCGCCCATTTCCCTATAGGGAAGTTAAAATTTGAAGGGTGGTGTGCGGTGATGTAAACAGCAGCGTGCTCGAGTGGCATTGGATGGTTGGGTGCTTTCAAGTATGGCTTCTAATTTGTTCCCTGAATTTGCTTATGGTTTTTGAGTTTAGAGTTTGGGAGTTGGTGGTTTATCCTATGTCTGTGATCCCCAAAGTTGTAGCCCTCGACCCCATGGACAAAATGATGGATGGACAGTGTAGCCCCCTAACCCTTACTTTTTTGTGTCCTCTCATGCATTTCCTTTATGGGTTTTCCCTAAGTTTTCAGGTGATCTTTCTTGGGCTTGCTTTTGTGGTGACTTTCCTAGGGCTGGCCTGCATCCTCCCTCGTGGATTTTGTTTTCCTCTTTGGGCTGACCATTGTGTGCTTCCCTCGTGCGTGGGATGAATGGTTTCGCTGTGTTGAGGCTATGTGGTTTAGGGAGAGTACTTTGTGTGGGAAAGTAGTTGGTTCCCCTCTTCCCTATCTCTCTTTGTTGTCACTCTAATCTTACATTTGGTCCATCCGTAGCTTCTGGTGCAGGAAAGCGAGGGGTAGTTAAAAAGGAACCACAGGATGGATCCCCAATTGCCCCTAGGTCAAAGGTTGAGAAAGGGAAATAGAGGGCCAATAGTGTATTGGAGAAATTCTGACTAATTCTCTGAATTTGTTGGTCAAGAAATCAGGAACCTGTATATGCGGATATGGATTAGAAGAATGTGGAGTGCGGCGAGGAAGATCAACAATGTGGTTTAATCGAGGACATTGGAAAGCTGATGAAAAAACGATGCTAGACCTGCACCAATCAATTGAAAGAAAGAATGTTTTTGATGTTACACAATCTCTAGGTTGTGCAAATATGTTTTCTAATGCTGCAGGATCCTTTACCCTTCATGAAGATGATATTGACACTCAATGCCTACTACACACCATGGGAGTTGAGACCACTCATCATCAGAATATCATAATTGAGGGAATGGGGGCTCTGAGTCGTAGCCGGGACCAATTGGCCAAATGACTAGGGACTGAACTTTCTCAAAGACGTTGTCTTTGACCTGCCTGCCTGTTGCTCAGCATCTAAAATGAAGATGGTGATCAGTCGATTCTAGCTTGGAGAATGTTATAATTGTGGATAAATTCCACGTGAAATCAGAAAAATAATTGTATTTTTCGTCAATGGCATAGTTGGGGCTTGCATAAATTGCCCCATGCCAATATCTTGACAGCGATGCTTTTTCTTTGAAGACTGGGATGAATTTTAAACTCTGCCGGATTGGATACATATATAGATGTATATCTATTTTGGATACCTGATTTTGTTCTATATCTATGCACTTGTTGGATTAAATTTGATGTGGCAGGTGGGAAGTTGCTTGAGAAGTCTGCATCTTTATTCCTCCCATCTCTGCACACACATCTTGGGAAGAACTCTCTGCATACATTGCAATGGACACTACGCGATGATTGAACACTAGTTCGAAGTTGGATTCCATTGGATTCCCACTTTTTGTCTAATGCATTCCCTACTCGCTGTTTGCATAAAGAATTTCAAGTTTTGGCTCTAATAATGGTTGATGGGTTCATGTGTCCAGATGGGTGAATACAGATAACACCTCATTATCTTATCTTTCCTTGGACTACTCATTGTAGCATGGTTACTATGTACGATAATATGAACCTTCATTTCTGTACCCAATGTGTTTACTTTCGAGTCAGATTTTTTAACAAAACCAATCCAATTTCTAAAAAAAATATAAACAATTACCTCCTTTACCTATCACAGTTAGAAGGAACAAATCTGGTGCAACCAGAGTTGGAACTTCTAAAATCATGTACATGAAAGATTCGCATACTAATCAACACTTTTAAAAATATCTGTTTGTTTAATCCTGGATACATTCTAGAAGGTCGAAGGAAATCAAAAAAATCTGAATCCTCTAGATTCTAATTATTATTTTTAACCATTGAGGCATTGTCTTCAATTTGAAAACTAAAAAATTTACCAGATTTACAGAGCCAAACAAAGCAATTCTCCTTATGCTTTTTGTGCACTGATGCATTGCAAAACATAATTCAACCTCAAAAAAACTTATAAATCTTCCTATTCTGATTATTATTGTTGTACACTGAGGCATTGTAAAATATAATTTCAAGTTCGCAAAAAAAAATTACCACATTTGCAGATCAAAAAATTGATTCCATTATTATGTTGTGCAGTGATGCGTTATAAAAGATATACTTCTAATCATTATTGTTGTCCACTAAAGCATTGAAAAATATAATTTCAAGTTTGAAAATTTTGCAGAGAAAAATAAATCAGCTCCATTATTGTTGTTCTGCCCTGATGCATTAACAAATATGCATTTCAAGTTTTTAAAACAAAAAATTCTTAAACCTGTCAAGGGAAATTCGGTATTTACCAAACCAAAAGATTAAAAAAGCATTCCAGCATTCAGATTTGAAATTAAAATAATAATAAAAATAAAACAAAATATGTCAAAGCTCTCTTACTTAGCCCGTAAAGGGAATTTACCAAATCCAGAAATAAAATAAAAAATAAAACAAAAAAAAATTTACAAAAAAATATTAAAAATAATCTTACTCGAATGTATCGAATTTAATATAAAATGAGAGGGAAAAAAATCCAGTATTCAAATTTACAAATTAAAATTTAAAAAAAAATCTCCTCAAAGCTTTTCCGTATAGAGGATTTCCGAATTACCAAATCAATTAACAAAGACAAAAATAAATAAATAAAATTATAGAAACAAAATAAATTTCAAGAAATAAAATCTTATTTCCATAACCCTCACACGTAAGGCGAATATACAAAATCAAAAAAACGAAATAGGAATTCCAATTTTCAAATTTAAAAATAAAAAAAAGATAAAACACAAACCTCCTTAACCCTGTCATTGTTGGAAAGAAACAAATCTGGTACAGCTGCCGTTGTTGAGCTTGTAATGTCTTGTACAGTAAAATTATTTGGTACAGGCAGCACTTCTTCCCATGAACAAATGCCGTAAAGGTGAAAGAGCGTAAACGCTAAAATTATGATTATCGCCGCAGCGAAAGACACATTAAGTTCCTGCGAGGGCACCAGAATTTCCACGGCCGTTTGCGCTCTCTCCATTTTAAATTATTTGTTTACTTCTTTGATCTGCATAATATTCATTGTTGAAGAGAAGGTTTGAAGGTTTGGTTCAGAAAAATGCGCAAAATTCAAAGGGGCAGATGCTATGATCTGGCGTTGCGGGTGTTTTTAGTAAAGAGACGACGGGATTCGAACCTTGTACAGGTCGGGCAAAATGTTATTGTAAATGCTCGAAATGACGCTAACACGACAACTTTTTATTATACTATTTTAGTAAAACCTTCTTGACTACTTGAGAGGGCAGGTGGAAAACAAATGAATGAGTTAATGATTTTATTTTAATAATGTGCACGCTACAAATCAAACTATAGGATCCAGAGGTCAAATAAAAGTGACTCCCATAAATATAATGGCTAATCACAAGGGTTGCGTGGTCACGTTTTTAAATTTTCTAAAACTAGCAATCTCACCGCAAAGGTGCAATGGAGACGCTGATATGGGGAGGTAATTATTGTTCCGAAAAAATAAAGGTCATGGAGAGAAGGAACCATAAGTGTGTAAAAGAATACGAAAAATTGAATAGTGGAAGAACTTGGCAGGAGAAGAGGAGGGAGGAAGAATGTGTGTGGAGGGAGAAGATATGGCGTTAAATTTGTAAGGAGCTTTGCATTTGAAGCAGTCTTTGTTCTTCTAATTTGCACCTGGGCACATATGTGCCAAGTGTTATCTTGGAGCAGATGTGAAAAGAAAATGTTGGGTAGATACGAAGGTTCTACAGGCATGGCACTATTGAAATAACTATGAATGTAAGGCCCTGGCGTTCAATGTCTTCAATGTTAATAGTCGCATTGTTTAAAGTTAGGCCTTGAGATTTATGTATTGCGAGGGCCCAAGCTATCTTCAGTGGGAGTTGCCTTCGAGACACTATGAGAAATGGGTGTGATAGGAATGTGCAAAGTATTTTGAGGGTCCCATGTAGGTCGGATGTATCTTTCGAACTGAACAACAACAGAAGAAGGTAGATTTGGTGGACTTGAACCTGCATTGTAGATGATGAATACCAAAATCCAAATGGAACCATCAACAAGGCCTGCCCCAACCCAGAGGTTAGATGTTAGCATAACCTTTTGCCCAATACAGAGTAGAAGTTTATGCAAAGAATTGGTCATCATCAGGGTCACATGAATGTGATAGTCTTGTGCATTGTGCATTCCAACATGCAATGGGGATAGCCGTAGAGCGTAACATTAATTTGTTGTGATGGTCGATTACCAAAAATATGCGATTTAATCCAATTCTCTCTATTTTCAAAACAAGTATCAAAACTTTGAATCAAAGAAAGCAAATAAACTCTTTTGGTAAAGAAATCATCATCGTAAGGAATTTGGGATGTTGGAGGCCAAAGCAACAAAAACTCTTCCTCTACATTATAGCAAGACATGCAAAATCACCATACAAACCTTCATTGACAAAAGAGAAACCACGAAATGCGGTTTTTGCAGAATAAATTACTCAAATGAAGCAAAGATTATTAATATTTTTCTGCACAATCAATACAAATGATAAGGTAGCTATGAAATGAAAGTGACATGGAATAATTAATTCATTTGTTCCTTATAAAATATGCATTTCAGAACAAATTAATTTGTAGTTTATCATAACAAACAAGTTAAAATTTACAAAGGTGAGAACACCATGCTTTTTCCTTTAAAATTTGTGATATATGAATTAGAACAAAAATGTATTTAGTATATACAGAAACATTAATATTAGTCCTATGATAAATAGGAAATGTTGCAGTCATTTCGCATGGACAAAGAATTTATGAATCATTACAATACAGTAATATTGGAGCAAGTACATATGCCCGGAGAAAATTTATGGGTAGCCAATGAAGAATCTATGAGGCAAGCAAAGATTCACCCCAATAAAAACCGAAAGAAAGGTTCAGAATCGCAAGGATCTAATCACACTGATTAGATCTCAATATCAGGATTCTGATGGTGGTGGAAAGTTTGTAGATCAACTCGAACGGTTGTAGGATGTTCAGCAAAACATTTTCCTAGCTCTAGAGGAAAACCGCATGAGGATGACAAGACTCTTCTTCCTAAATACAACCATAGTACTCTTTCCTTTTTACAACGGGGTCGATCACCTAGGAAAAGCTATTGAACCCTCGTCATCGGGAAGCTTTGGATCGGATCAATTTTTTTTGAAAATGCGATCCTCAACATCTCAATACTATTAATTTGCTTAATGTTATCGACATTGATACAAATATAATATGTATGACTGCTGTAATGAATTCCAAAGGCTCCTAAAATTGCACAAGCAAGTTCTGGATTTTCCAAACAATTTGGTCAATTCAACCGACTCTATAGTAGAGACGAAAATATGGCCCGTGAAGCCATTGAAAAGGTACTAAAAGATGATGACACGAATCGAATGTGCGCGAGAAACTCTTAACGGTAGCCAACAAAGTTGAGGGCCCCAGAAGAAAAGGTGTGTGCGAAAGATTGTGAACCATGAGATTCAAAGGATTGGGGTGTAATACCAATCTATTCAATGTCATTTACTCATTGCCGAAATATTTCAATGTGAGGTCAAAACTCGCACTCGTTGCAACTATCCAAAACTACAACACATCAACTTGTTTTCTAGCGCCCGGTCGCGTGGATGCAATGGGGATGGGCACGAAAGCCCTATTGGTGGTCTACATATTTTTCCTTATACACGCCAAAGGGTTGATTGCAAATAAACAAGACATCGTGGGACTGTGCTAAAAGGAGTCCTCGTGAATAGTCATCCCAAAACCAGTGCCCTTATGGGTTAAATCGGCCTTGCACACGGAGATAAATTTGTGGCTTTAATTGAAATTAATTAAAGTTTCAAACTTATATTTCTTTATCCCCACATATTTAACAACAAAATAAAAGTTGAGTGGGAAAATAGACACATGTCAAAAACCCACCAATCGGTTTAAACGCTTTTTTCCGTGATTATGTCCTTTGAAAACTACAATTTATTAATGTTGTTCATAGGTCTTATTTGGCATTTAATAGAATTATTTAATGATGATTATATCATAATTGCAGAGAGGGTGTTATTCGGCTAGAGCTTATTGGTTAACAATGGACAACAGAACTATCAAAATCATCGGCACTATGTTAAATGTCGGTGAAGCGCTTTTCAAAACCTAAATCAGAGCATGGAGAGGACACATCCCACGGTACCTTACACACTTGTCATTTTCCTTGCTTTGATTGCAGTCAGGCTTCGTCGCATGTACTAACTAAAGAATTCAAACCGTTGATTAAGTGTGAAGGTGTCAAAGTCATTGCTTCGCTATAAAAGGGAACACTTATCGGCGTAAATATATACATGGGAAAATTTTTACCGTGGATTTTGATTAAGAAGTGTGTTATTTCATCTAGTCTCATTTTTTAAAAATAAGTTGGTTAGGTTGTTTACTCTTAAGTTGTCTTCATATTTTATATGTATATAATTATAAGTTGTGCACTCGAGGATATAGTGCCATTTTGTCTCTACCATACCCTAGTTATAAATTAGGCATTTCTCATTTTCGACTTCCCCTTAGATAGTGTCTACGTGTTAGTCTCGTATCTGAAATTTATCCCGATTCAATAAAGTCATAGTATTTATACAAGCCAACTCAAGGGTTAAGGCAATCTTCAAATCTCCCTCAATCCTAGGTTTGAGCCCAAGAGAGTCTTCACTAATTCATTAGGATTCACCCATTGTTTAGACTCTAGTGATACCAATCCAATCCAACTATACTTACATCCGAGGATTGGAGTCTCAAGCATCTCACCAAGTGAAGGTTGTAAAGCTCTACTTAGCTATAGACAACTCCCAAGAGGCTAATTTCATAGTAGACTCCCCATTTTTTGTGAACATAATCGAGGCCAAGTGGAGTGAGTGAACGATCACAATCGCTTGCCCAACAATAATTTTGTCTAATGCCAACTAGTCCTTAACTAGGTCATCAATATTTTTACCTTTCACTTGATTTATGCTCATATGTATGCCTTTACATCATGTTCCAGGATTGGAGTCTCTAAGCATCTCACCAAGTGAAGGTTGTAAAGCTCTACTTAGCTATAGACAACTCCCAAGAGGCTAATTTCATAGTAGACTCCCCCATTTTTGTGAACATAATCGGAGGCCAAGTGGAGTGAACGACTCACAATCGCTTGCCCAACAATAATTTTGTCTAATGCCAACTAGTCCTTAACTAGGTCATCAATATTTTTACCTTTCACTTGATTTATGCTCATATGTATGCCTTTACATCATGTTCCCATGTGGGATTAAACTCGTTGATATAGTATGTTTTCTTTCATACAAGTTGCATTGTCCACATGGTTGTCTTAAATTTCTCTCTCGAGTACTTTTTATTTCCCCATTAATGTTTAGGCACTCTTGTATGCTAATGTCCCATTTAATTATCAACTTGTTTTTTTGTTTCATATATTTGTTTTTCTTTTTATTTAGTTTTTCCCTTGTCATCATTTTTGGATATTTATGGCCCTAATTACTTTGTCTTTTTAAATAACTTAAAGTCCTAGTCATTGTCATTGGCTTCGATGAAAAAGTACTTATTTCAAAGCAAATAGAATTTTATACGAAACAAATGTTTTAAAGTTGAGGTTCTTGTGATCGACAACATTTTCAGATCCTCTTTATCCACTTCCATTTTAGATATGATATGTTGTTGCCACAAACTTCACATTCGTATAGAACCACTAGTGTGAAAAGTGAGCCAAACAAGGTTTTCTTGGTTTTCCAATCCCATATTTTGTCATTTTTGGAACTATTGTATATCGAGCATAAATCATTCCACCCCCTTTAATTCTTTTTTCCTTATAGGTCTCTTAACTAAGTTTGTTGTGAAAATCAAGCCCGAGGTACTTGTATTCTTCCACTACTTTCAGTGGGCTTCCTTGAAAGGGAAGTTAATTTATTTCTTTTTTATACATAATTTAAATATCATGACCTTGGTTTGTTTGTATAAATTTACATTCTAACCTCTTCACATGTGAGTTCTAGATCCCTCAAATGTTCTTTTTGTGTTATTCTTATAATTGGGATAAGGTTGTCGTATAATCTTGATGATATTTTTTATACATAAGAAGCAAGTGTAGATGTGAAAAGTTGTTTTACAATACGATAAACTAACCACATCTCTTATATAAATAGATGAATTAAACTAAATTGCAAAATATTGAATATTTAGATTTGATCCATATAATAATCTAGGAAGCAATTCTTGTGGGGCAACTTCCGGGAGTCATAACTTCTACACCATAGCTCGATTGACTTCTTTCAAAATGTGTCAGAAAGATTGGAATGTGTAGAATATATTGAAGGGGTGTATTTATTTTTTTGGAAAATTTTGACCCCAAAATCCACTTCTAAAGGCCTCAAAATGCAATTTTTGTAGTGTTGTCTAAAAATAGTAATTTCTAAAATTAGTAATTTCACGAAATTTTCGCATATGTAATTCATGGAAGGTGAACCACCTCGTCTCCCTTGATATTGGTGACCTTCCACATTCTTCTAGATGTCTCTTCATATTTATAAAAGTAGGTATATAAGTATATGTAACCCGAAAGGGAAGGACACACATCTCCTTGCAAAGATAGCTATTGTAATCTCAGTCTTTTGAATAATATACATCTCTTTTCAGAGATAGATTTATTATTTACATATGGCACAATTGTTATTCTATCATTTAATCCCAAAACCCTAATTTTTGGATCAAGATTATAGGAAGATAAAAAATAATGAAAGTGCTATAAGGTTTACAGTATAATCTTTTTTTTCCTATGAATTTGGAGATAGTCATCGTGACAAATGTCAACAAACAAGGACTTAAAAAGCTTGAACTATAACACCCACCTAAAAACACAAGTATGGAAATGGCACAGATAATTCCATACAATATATAGTTGGCACATACGTCAAACCATGTGAAATGCAATTTACAAAATTTGTTCCTTGGTCCTTGAGCTTTGAAAAAAATCACACAATTTTTCTAGATTTGTTGTGATTCATTAGGAAATTAGCTTCACTCTTCAAACCCCTAATCCAGCCTCTAGGTGTGATGAATATGTAAGGAAAACAAATGAGGTTTGGGGTTTTGCGTTAAATAAGAAAAACTTATTGCCTAATAATTTATCAAACCCCTCAACCAAAGAATAATAACGCAATCAACGTACAAATATAAGGCATTCAACGAGTAAACTTATGTAGTGCGGTGTCCCAACTCTTATCTTTTAATGAATTCAAATAGCTAGAAATATAGTTTATTAAAGTTTTTGTCTCGTGTGTTTTTGTGCGCTCGCGTGCGGTTTGCCTATATGCTTAAACTCTCATTTTGGCACGGGGGTGCTTCAAAATATAAATATTCTTTCTTCGCAACTTTAATGTGATTTCTCTTGGTGTACTTAAGTGTCAATTTGTATGTCCTTTGTATTTGTATACTTCTTGAATTTAAAATTAGGACCTCATTGGTGTGTAAACTAACACACGATGAGTGAAAAGGACCTATAAATAAGAGCCAAAACCTCAAAGTAACCTAATCATGGTTTTGAAAGCAATTACAATGCGGATTCTCTATTTTATAGGTATAAAATGGTAGAAAATAGGGAGAAGGAAAAAACTAAAGAAATGAGAAAACATAGACGCCTAAATTTCGTAGTTAGGTACTTGATATTGTTTATTTGGTTTATATCCCTTAGTCACAATGTGTGTGCACAAACAAGGCCTAAATGAAGTATCTAGTTATTCCCTAAAGCTTACAAACACTTTGTAATCTCAAACTCCATTGTAATCTTAAACTCCATTGTTCCAACACTTGCAAGATTTATCTAAGAACTCATGAATATCTTACATCTCATGTTAGGCACTTCCAAATCTTTTCTTCTAGTGTTTGGCCCTCATAGACACTACCCACTATTTTAGACAAAATCCTTGAACAATTTTGTCCACTATTCAATGGTAGTTTCTATGAATCCCAGAAGGTCTGATTTCTTATGTTAATCTTATTTCCCTTTCCTAATTCATCCTTTACGTGAAAGAATATCCCTTGCAATGCTATAAAAGTAAGCCAAACACACTCACTTACTCATCTAACATTCTTAGGAGCTCCTCTAACAAATAAATTTATCAAGTCTTATGCAAAGCTTCCCTAGTGTTCCCTAAATAAAGAGAAGGAATTAGGAGAAGCCTTTATAGAAGTCTATGGCACTCCAAACCAAGTTAGGATCATACCAATCCAAGTCAAGATCATCTCAATGTCAAGTCAAGCATTTTCAAGTATCTATTTATCAAAGGGGCACTTGAGGGTCTTTTATCTAAGGTTATACATTTATAAGTACTCTACTTTAGCACTATATTCAAAACTCAAAAAGGGTACATCCTATAATTAATTAACCTATTATTTTTGTTTAGGCGTGAGGGAAAACATATGGGTAGCACTCTAAATTTGCATTCACAATTGCACAAGCACTATGAGGACTACATGGGTGTGAGTCCCTCATTCGGAAATGCGGTCAATACTTGATTATAATCAAAAGGGGTTTAGCCATAAAGAGTAGTCTAAATCGGCACACATGAATTTTTGTTATTATCTTATGCTTATTTGAGTTTTAGTGCATGAAATTAGGGGTTTGGTCATCACAGGTGCATGGACAAAGGTTTTGGAAGAAGTACAAGTACAAGAAGAATCGATTCTAATAGAGACGAAGCAACATAAAAAGAAATTGAAGTATAAAAAAGCCGGACATTGATGCTAAGAAGGGTAGAATCACCACATGCTAGTGTCCAATGAGTGTCTAGGGCTTTGTTTCAATGACGAAACATATTTTTCTTGTCACATTTTTATTTTCCTTAATTCCATATCTAGAACACTTGTTGAAACATTAGAAAATCTAGGTCAGCTCATCCTCTTATATTTTAATATATTTTAACATGTGACCAGATTGAATATCATTTTTCATTACACTTACATGTACTATTATACCAAAATGTTGGAGAATTTATATAAAAAAATTGATAGTGCATCAATTTCAAGTTTCAATCCAAATTAATGATAAGCCAACACACTTATATTTAATTCAAGGTTAAAATATTTGATTAATCCTTATTTATCTTACCCATATTCTACACTTGTGGTTTGGTCCTACATGATTGTCATTGTTAATTTTCTCTCAATTATTACATTTGTTGCCTTCTTCGAGGTTAATATGGTGTTATATTCTCAAAGACCTATGGGTAGCGTTTTAATAAACACTTCTATTGTCAAGCATCTAATTGATTTCATTCTTAGACCCATGTGTGTATATCCTTTTTCAAATCATGTTTTGCCTTTCTCTTATAACAACACTAGTGAGCAACCATGTGTGGCCACTAAAATTAGTATCTCTATCTATGAAGAATAATGTGATGGTAATGACTATAGCTTGTATTATATTCATGAAATTTATCTTGAGTGAGAAGTAGTCAAACCTCCCCCACTTTCGGCATACCTCTTAGTTATTACTACCAAGCAATTGAGGGTAAATAATGCCTATATAATATTAACACATACTCAACTCATATGGTTTCCCTTAAATATGGTTATTATGCATACACATCTAGCGATGATGATGTAAATACAAAATGTAGTAACCATCATGATTTTGATGATAAGAGTGATCATTACGAGTGACAATGAAAATTCTACAACTCTAATTTCTCATCTCTTAAATTACACTTACCCTAAAGGAACCTATATGTCCTCTTGATGAAATTCTCTATCCATTTTCTATTTTCACGCAAGTAAAAATGCAAATGATTGTGTTATCTCCGACCGTTCTCTTCAAATAACAAATGAAACCATTACTTGTGATTTATTTCCTCTTTTTATTGACATGGAAAATGCAATAATTTTTTGTGATGTTCCTTCTTCATCTATTACAATAAAAACAACACCAATGATTATGATGTTCCTCTATCTCAACTTGAAGTAGAAAAATATGAGAATGGTTGTGATTTTCATATCATTTTTATTGAAATGGAAAATATATGGACTCTTCTTATCTCTCTCTCTCTCTCTCTATATGTGGTTATAAATTTAAGTGACATATATGATACTTATGACAATGCTTCCTTATACTCTACTTGTAATGTTTGTAGACACCTAAATTCCACTTTTGCAATCTTATTTCCAAACGCACACAAATCACTCTCATTCTTGCCAAATTTGTTATAATTAGTGGTTTTCACTAATTAACTAACATTCCTTACCAATTTAGCCAATTAACACCACGATGTTGATTACATAACCCCTTTCGCATTCAAGATGCCACTTTACGGAAAATCGTAAGTCAAAATCCTCTTCAAAACAAATAATTAGCATTTATTAGCTAATTAAGCCTATTTTTCCCTTGATTTGGTCAATATGCCCTAATATCAAACCCCTCTTATGACCACTCAAAATCACCCCATTCACCTCCAAAATGTCTCAACAAGCTTCAAAAGCTTATCCTATCCTCCTAGTTGACCCTAAGCGGTTGATTAAGGCTCCTCACATCTTAATCACTTGATAATTCACTAATTATGATTAACAAGGCCTAATCATGATTAGCAATTCTAATCTAATTTGGGGCTTTTAGTCCCACATGCACCAAAATACAAGTTTCTCCCAAAAGGAAAATTATAAAAAGAGTGCACCTCTTACCTTAATATTTTACACCATGCTTTGATTTGCATCTCATATAATACATATGATTCATAGCCAAGTTCAACCCTTGCCTAAAACCTTCAACAAGGTTAGTAGATGAATATCTAAAGTGACTTAACAAGTCATTTGGAGAGGTCATTTCACCATTGTTTGGAGTAGAAACCATAACCATTTGATTTCCCTCTTAGGTCTATTTAGGCCCATGTTAGGTAATTAAAGCATATTAGTAGGCATGTTTAGTTAGATTTCACATTGTTTTCATACTAGTTAAGCATTCCTTTAAGCTTCTATCTTAATGTTACATTCCTAGACTTAGAATCCTTAGCTATTAGGTGGCAATGGTGTTAGCCTTCCTTGATTAGCTTTGTTATTTGCTTTGTAAAGTTTAGGGTGCTTTCATTTGGCACGCTGGTGGGACAATACCCCATTGCATTCAATTTTTAAAGCTTTTTAACTTAGTTTCAAAAAAAATCATTTCAAGTTTTAGATTAGTTTCAAGTTTCCTAGATTAATTTCAAGTTTTCTAGTTTACTTTCAAGGTTTATAGAGTACTTTTAAGCTTTTAGATTAGTTTCTAATGCTTTTTAGATTAATTTCAAAGTTTTAGAGTAATTTTCAAAGTTTTATAGATCAATTTTCTTTTTTGAAAGTTTTTTCAACTAGATTAGTGGTAGAAGTTGTGTTTTGATGTTCTTTGCAGGATATAAGGAGGCAAAGCCCTGTCAAAATTGCCCCAAAATACCAAAGATTTGATCTTTTTGAAGAAATTCTTGTCAAAACTTGCATTTTGACCACTTCCAGCAAAGGGGAGCGCATACATCAACAAGGGCGTGTAGGTGTTGAAAAAGGTGTGCACACGCTAACAAGGAGCGTAGGCGTTCGTAGGGCGCACATCCACTTCTCTAGAAGTGTACACGTAGCTCATCTGTTTGACTTTGTCGGTCATTTTTGCACGAGAGGTGCGCATGTGTCAAGCAAGGGTGCGCGAGACATTGAGGCAGTGCATACACTCATAGGGCGCGCACGTGTGTCTAAATAAATTTTCCTATAAACTCAAAGTTTCCATTTTTGGTTTTTAGGATTTATGTTACTTTTCAGAGGTTTTTAGATGTCATTTTTGTCAATTTCATAGATTTAGAGTAAGCTTTCTCATAAAATCACTTAGGGTTTGAAGGAATTAATATTGTTTCCATGCTTTGTATGAGTTTGTGTTAAGGTGTGTATGCTTTTCTCTTGCACTTTGCATGATCTAGAGAATCAAAAGCACTCTTAAACCTTATTTTGGTATCATTAGAGTAAGTAGGAAACTTTTTTAATCATATTTTAATTTAAATGCTTTTTCACTTGCTAAATAACCAAGGCTAAAATTTGTGTATGCTCTTCCCTTGCATTTGGTGTGACCTTGGGAACAAAAAGAAATTTTAGTCTTTCATTAAGAAGCACTTGGATTAATCGAGAATAAAACTTTTTTTGCATAATTTGATAGTAGTTAGTTGATTTGCAAGCATTTTTCATTACCATATTTTTATGATATTTTGAATCTTTTTGAAACTACTAACCATTTGTGTGAAGGACCTAAAACATTTTTTAAAGAAAGTAGAACTTAAACAAATATTATAACTACATGTGTGATTGTAGGTTGCCAAAAGGAGTGCAACAAAAACCACATTACTGAATCAAAAGATTAAAAAAAACACCCCAATCATCACATTATATATACAAGTTTCGATTAAGGGCTACGGCTCATCCGCTTAACTAGGACATAACCCTTTTAGCATAAGCCTTAAGCTACAACAATGGGGGTGGTCCTAGGAACCCTAAAGTAATTCACGTAGGAAGGAATCTTGTAATGAAACAATAAAGTTCCCCACACTACCAACTTGTCTAGTATGCCTTGGTGAGATTAGAGTCAAAGATATCGTATTGTGACCCTAGTGAAAGTATAACTAAACGCACTTTAGTGCTCATTATATTGAAGGGGGTAAAGTAAAGTTGAGATACTCCCAAATTAGTCAATGTAAATTTTTGGGTAAATTGAGCTCGCCATAGATATCTTGTGACACCTAGAGAGAGAACCACCTAGGAAGCTTGCCAGCTTGGAGCCATTGTTTTTGTCTTAGTTGTTATACTTGAGAGCTCTCACAAAGTGACAACTTTGTTAGATTCAAACTCTTATTTTTTGAACAAGGGAAATAATCTCTTAAAGTTGAAACCACGTGACATTTCATCACGAAATCTACTTAGTGTCATTTTTCCTAGTTTTTCACTTGTCCTAAGACAAGGCGAAACTTTGCCAAAATAACACCAAGTTTATTTCAACACCATTTGGTCTACACCTTTGTTTTCTTGTTGCCCATTTTTGGAAAAAAGGAAACAACATATATCGGATACTACTAGATATCACGTGTCCACCACTTTTGTATTCTACTTGCATGACTAGGTTGTAATGCCGGGCGTAAGTGTTGAAAGTGTGCATGGTACGTACTCATGATCTAGTAGGCCCCTCTTGTCTCAAAGACCCATATTTGAGACTTATTATCATCGTAGTTAGGTGATTTCATCCTTGTCTTCTTTTGAGTTGTTACGTTGCCCACATTGTAGCCATACAATTGAGATATTTACGTCTTGTTTCCATTGTGAAATTAGGCCTAAATCTCTATATTGTAGAGTTACATTGCTCACGTGCATAACAATTTCTTGATATACTTAGACATAGTTTTTACACCCTAGGTTTTCTTGAGTTTTTGAGTGTTGAGGTTACTTTTTAGCATTGCTATAATGCCATTTTGATACTAAAATCTTGCTTTCTCGCAAATTTTGATTACATGTCCAAATAACATTGTTATGTTACTCGCACTTGTATCATCCATTTTACAAAGCTTAGACTTTGTTAGTGTTTAGAAATTGGCTTTTAGTATATCTTGTTAGAGGATCGCGTCAACATTTCCTTATCATTTAGGCCTTGTTTGTTGTAAACTTGACCTAATTGGTGATATTGTGTTGTCACTATTTGGTTACAAACCTATCTAGATAAATCTTAGGGAGTAAACTATTTGGTGTGACTAAATTTTGAGCATTATACATCATTGTATTATTCTAAGGAAAACTTGTGTTGTACATTACCTCGCTAGGGTAGCTTGTTCGTTATTCTTTAGTTTATGTTCACTTTGACCTATCAATTTTGGGGTTATTCTATAGTCACCTTGTTTTGACAATTTAGTGTCGTTATGCTGCAAAAAATTGACTAAGGTCCCTTTTTAGTAAACCTTAGTGGAAATTTTTCATGATTGAATCTCCTATCTCGAGTATGCCTACTATGAGGATGGGATCCACGAAGATTAGGAACTGATATATTTGGAGGTGACAACCCTCTTTTAGAGGATAATCTCATGGTTGACCATAGTGGTGGAGAGGAGGATTCTCCTCGTATGAATATAGAGCATCCTCCCGCTAATTTTAACGATTACATTTTCCAAAATAAACATGAAGTACTCATGCGTGTTATGGAATTAGGAGCTAAGTTACCTTCCACATGATAGACCCTTCTCTCGTTGTCAGAATGATTCATGGAGAAGAGGAAGTAGACCAACCTCATCGTACTATCAATGAAATTTTAAATCCAGGTCATGCCTCTACTTTTTACCACAAAATAATGAGGAGGTACCGTTTGAAAATGATGGAGATTATCGGATACATGTTGTTAGAATACATTGTGAAGATAATGAGGAACATGTTCATCATGCACAACCTCCCCCTAATGAAAATCATCATGAAATACCTATTCAAGAGGTGACGTTAGAGCAACAAGTCCAAGCCCTCACTCGCCAATTGGCAAGTTTGGCATCCCATATACAAAGGGAACAACCCAAAGTTTTGAAACAAGCCATACCAAAGGCAAAACCTAAGGCTTCGTTTCATGAGTTCCCAATACACACTCCTCGACAGGAAGCACAAAGAGATCCTTATGAAGAGATTCTCATAAAAATAGGGGTGGGAATACACCTAGATTTAATCTTATTATAGACTTATGCCACCCATACAAGATCGATCTTCAATCAAGAGTGGTCCACTATGAAGACCACCCTTCTAGCATTTCAGAAGGCAAAAGCGGTAATAGTAAGAAATACCAGTTTGATGAGTTGTGCCCTTATCTTATCTTTTTCTTCCCACATGTACCTTTCCCATGATAATTTGATTTTCCAAATTTTACAAGTATAAGGGAAAAGGTGACCGTCATGACCATATAAAAGATTTTTATATGGCATGTTAAAAGTCGCATATAGTGACAATTATCTTATCTCGTATCTTCCCACGAGTTTAGGAGGACATGCGTTAGAGTGGTTTGTGAGAATTTTATGAGGGTCCTCAATCCTCCTCATTAATAATCTTAATCTAGGGCTGGTGTCGATGACTACATGCGATAAGAGAAGAAATATATTTGGAAAATAGCTCCTTTAAACACAATCTAAACTACATAAAATAATTCACACATGTAGAAATGGAAAGACACGCTTGTAGAAATAAAATTTGCACTGAAAGAAACACACTTGACTAAATGAAATTACTAAATTAAAATAAACGAAAGGTAATAAAGCAACTGCGCAGTTCACAACATAAATTATATAGAAAGAAGGATCACATAACATGAAATCAAAAGTTCACAACAAAAGGAAAACATAATAAACATAATACATTGATCCATCTTCCTTGGAATGAGTAACCACCTCATTCCTTGGAAGATGACTTAATTCATACTTTTAATTTAAAATCTACAGAACAATTTTACTTAGATGATTGATTGAGGAAGAACAAATCTATTATTCTTGGTAGGGAAAAATTACATATATGAGTGTGGAAGGTTGCATTTATAATTTATGCATCCAACCAACTTCTTATTTTGGGAAATACAATATAATCTTATCTTTATTCCAATCCTAACAACTAAGATCTCCATCTCCACAAAATATGGAGAGAGATATTATTGGAGTCAAAGTCTTATCTTGCTTATTTTAGGAAGATTTGCTCCCAAATCTTCTCCTTGATTTTTGGTAACAAGAATCACAATGATTTTATTCTCCTACTTTATTGGAAGGAGGTTTTTCCTCAAAATATTATGTTGACCAAATACCTCTCCTGGATTTTCTATTTGACTTTGTTGTTTCTGATTGTGGAACTTTTGGTGCTCGTCTAATACACTTTTCCTCGGAATACAACTCACTAAAAGTTAGATTTCTCTAATTTGGTAAAACTTGTAACAAATCTGAATGAGGTTTTTGTTAAACATGTTTCTATAAACAAAAACCTCTCTCATATTTTCCATTCAACTTTTCTATTTATTTTTGTGGAACTTTTGGTGCTCATCTAATACATTTTTTCCTTTGACTGCAACTCACTAAAAATTAGATTTCTCTTTATTGGTAAAACCTATAGAAAAAGAAATTATTTTTTTGTTAAGCATATTTCTATGAACAAAAACCTCTCTCAGATTTTCCATTTGACTTTTCTGTTTCTATTTGTGGAACTTTTGGTGCTTGTTTGATACATTTTTTCCTTGCACTACAACTCACTAAAAGTTAGATTTCTCTTTATTGGTAACACCTGTAGCAAATATGAATGATTTTTTTTGTTAAAAATATTGCTATGAAAAAAAAATCTCTAAAAACACAGTCCATAATGTTTACATATTTACCATTGGATTCTCTGATTATTCAAAATTCTTCATTTTATGCAAGTTCCGAAACTAAAATTGTCATTCCATTGATGCAAGTTTTAGAACTAAAGTTGTCATTCTATAGTGTTCGAAAATAGAACTGCAAGTTCTAGAACTAACTATTATTTTATTGATGCAAGTTCCGAAACTAAATTTTTCATTTCATAATATTTTGAAATTAGAACAACAAGTTTTGAAACTAAAACTGTCATTCCAGTAACTAACTTCAATTCTTCCGAAGCTAACTAAAAACAATGTAACTTTTGTGCCGATCTCGGATTGAGATGATTCTTGTTTTGAACTTACATAATTTTCTGAGAGGAATCTGAATATGAAATCATATTTGAGTTCAAATATACTATTCATGATCAATTCCACTTTTCCCAAAACTAGCATTATCTTTCTTTTATGGCCTGCATACAAAAGACTTTGCATCTTTCCCAAATAATCAATAGGATTAGTCAACAAATAGATAACAAAATACTTATAAATAATGAAAAATATATATATCCTATATTCTATCTTAAGTAAACTATAAGTTCCAAGATTACATTTAAATCCACTTTTAAAGGTAACTTGGAAGGACAAAATAATGATAAGTTATGGCCAATTTATAGCCTCATCGGCATCCCCAAGGGATCTATATCTACATGGTTGGAATTAGATGAATACTTTGTACGAGATTTCTCATTCAATATTGATAATGATGTCACCATGTTAGATCTCTAGAATGCCAAACAACGAAATAAAGAAAACTTCGTTGCGTTTTTACAATGATGGAGAGGGTTAGTTAGTCACTTTCCTTGTTCCATACCTAAAAAGCAATTAATCAAGTATATTTGTTCCCAACCTCCATCCAGACATTACATTCCACTTGTAAATGCATTGTGGCAACACATTTGAAGAGGTCATCGAAAAAGGGAGTCAAATTCAAAAAGCGTTATTAGCTAGGGGGACTCTAAAACCTCTCTCCCTAATCATAATGATTTTAAATCTAATGACAAACCAAAGTTTGTTCAGAATAAGAACAAAAACGTAGTTAATGATGGAATAGTAGATTCTAAGAGGGTGTAAGCCATTTCGAACCACACTCCTTTGAACTTGCAAAGGAGCTCACATGTATGGAGTATAAGTGTTTTACTTTCACTCCTCTATCTGACTCAATGTCATCAATCCTAAAACAACTAAAGGTGGTTAATATGGTTAGATATCCTGAAGCTATGCCTTATGAGGATTATGCGCCTAAACCATCATGGTATAGAGATAATAAATATTTCTAATTCCACCATGTTAAAGGTCACAAAATAGACAAGTGTTTGAAGTTGCAACACTACATCCAAGACTTAATCAAAAGTGACCATGTGGCTATGGATTCATCCAGTCTAACAAATCCCCCAATACAAAGGATTTTCCTAAACATAATCAAGACAAGAATGCTAATTATGTGTTTACTAAGGATAATCATTTTTATGCTCTCATTGGTTGTGTAGATACATCTGTTGAACATGTCAACACAATAACCCCCGTGATATCCCCTAGACTATCTATGTCTAGGCATGTGCCGAAAAAGACTGATTATCACACTGTTTTATATACTTATGATAGTAAGGAACCTAGGTTTCAACATTCCCATCAAAGGATGCCTATCACAACTAGACCTCATTTGATTCTTTGCGCTAAAGAACCTGTTCACTTACCTCTTCCCCCATCTTCAACTCATGGTAAGTGGTATGATTTTGATTCTTCTGATTCTTCCAAAGATTCCAATCCCAATGATTCTAAGTCTTTTGATTCTTCTAAAGATTCCAATCCAAATTATTCCTCTAATACGACTCCTAAGTCACGGTCCTCCTTGTCTTCGCAGGACCCCATTTCTTAGTCGCCTCAATGACCCCTTCTTCCGTCGAAGAGCTCTCCGACTCAAATTCCTTTTAATCAATCATCAAGTCGACTCTCATGTCACATTCATCCAATCAACCTCTTGTGGTAGAACAACTACCCACACCGATTGATTCATTTCAGAATGAAGAAGCCATTAGAGAATTTATGAGGGTACATGAAGAAATTCCTCTAGAAGTTTATGAGTAAGAAACCTCTTTAGACCTCGATACGTTCACATATTGGGAGGAATATATTGATGCCTTTTGTCAGAAAATAGAGGAAGACCCTAAGATCATCAAACATGATCCTCCTCTTATTCTTCCATCTTCACATTCTTCATTGGGTGATGAAATTCTTGGGTCTAGCATTGATCCATGGCCTATCTTCTCATTACCTAATCATTCTTTATCTATCAGGATTCCTCCATTATAATCTTACCTTGGGTCACCACCTAGTAGCCCATTGTCTTCTTCTATATGTGGGCCACCTCTAAGTAGCCCCACATCATCTATATGTGGCTCACCTCCTGGTAGCCCATCTTCATCTATTCTTGGGCCATGTCCTAGTAGCTCATCATCTTCTATATATGGGACACCTCCTAGTAGTCCTTCATCTTCAGTCTATGGGACACCTCTTGGTAGTTTGAATTCTTCTGTATGTGGCTCACCTCCTAGCATCCCATCTTTTTCTATACTTGGGGCACATCCTAGAAGTCCTTCATCTTCAATACAAATAGTCGATCATCTTCTATATATGGGACACCACCAAGTAGTCCTTCATCTTCAATCTTAGGGCCACATCCTGGTAGTCCTTTATCTTCATTCTATGGGACACCTCTTGGTAGCCCATCCTCTTTAATTCTTGGACCGTATCCTTTGCATCCATAACATTATCCTTCTATCAATGATTGTGGTAATCCCACCATCACTTATCACATTAATTCTATTTGTCCACTTTCTTCTCCCACTTATCGAGGATCGACAAGTCATGTATCATCTTACAAGAAACCCAAACGGTTCCTTCACCCAACTACGATTAAAAATTCCAAGAGCTCCAAAGCTCACAACAATTTAAACGAGCTTAAAGTTCAAAATAAAACACGATTCAAAAATGTACATCAATGCACCCATCAAGTGTGGCATAAAGTGCATAAACATTTGGATAGGGACATCAAGCTCCCACACACAAAATCCATGTTTCATGATAAAATGCAGTCATTTATTGAGTATGAGCTCACCACGATCATTGAGATCGGGGATAATATGAATCTTGATAAGAAAACACGCCTAATATTCCTTATCAAGGAAATCGCTAACATTGTTGTTGGATCTTATCACATTAAGTGATCTTGTCGGTCCCACCTTTCAAAAAAGACAAAAATACAAAAATGAGAAAACATTTCAAAAAATCAAAGGTAAATGAACACATTGCAATCAGGTATTGCATACACATGGATGTTCTTTCTTCCCTTCCTTGTTATTCTTCTGCAAGTCTTCCTACCATTTTCATCCTTCGGTGATATTTTGGTTATCCTATTCACACACATTTTACAACATTTATCTCTATGGTATTTGTTTGACCTTGGTCTTTTATCACCTTGGTAAATTAAAGAATGATTGACCTCTTAGAGATCTTATCACAATTAACATCTAAAAAACTTGTTGCAAAGAAATTTTAGACATATTTTTGACACTAGCCAATGTCATCATCATAATCACTTCCACCTCCTTCCATTAAGCCATTAGTGGTTCTTAACCCCTTCTCAAACAAGAGAGCTGAAATAAGTTTTCAGAAAGTAAAAGAAATCAATCAAAGCAAAAAACAAATGGTAAAAAAAAAATCAAATTGATATCTAACTCTCTCTTGGGGTATTTCTAATAATCTCTACCGGGGCTATGGACGTCTAACTAGCAATAGAGAAATGTTGTGATTAGAATCAAATGCATCTCTGTCGGGGCTATTGATGTCTAGCTGATAGCGGAGCAATGTACGACTCTCCTTCCACAAATGCATTCACAAAAAAATATCTTTGAAAAAAATAATTCATTCCTACACGTTGGCTAGGGTGTCTTCACTTGTTATCTATCAAATCTTCCCTCCAAGAGGTAATAAATTTCCACGTGCACACATTGGATCTCTATGAGAAAAAATGATTAGTATGTTACCAAGTGTCTTTTTTGGACCTTTTTCAGACTCTTACTCTAGTTTGTATCTTGTCTCACGATTCGTGCCTTTGGCTAATCGCTTCTTCATCACAAGGTTTCTAAGCTACATTCACAACATTCACATCATTCTTTTGCTTCATTTAGAACATCCATGTGTATAAGATTTCCTTTTTGCTATGTTTGGGCACCTTTGTCCCCTTCACAAAAAAATCTTCCACTTCTTTCTATCATGTGCTTCTTGGCCAACTTACGTTGGGGGCATCCTTGCTCCTTCCTAGCACATCATTGGGTTACATTTGTCATCATGATTGAGCCTATCCATATTGGCCCTAATCCAACTTATGTGCGTGAAGAGTTTGTCATTGAATATTCCCATCTAACACTGGGGCAATTTCACATCTTCACTTTCTACGCATACGCATGGCATTCTCGCCCTTGAGCATCCCATCTATCACCGGGGCATCCACGTTTCTTCATTTATTGTACAAGCACCTTTTCTTCAACGTGAAGGCCTTTTCTTCAAGCGTGAACACATTTTTCTCCGCATGCGAGCTCCTTTTTCTCCCCGCGACGTGTTTCTCACCCCGAAGTGCCCTGAAACCATCGTATTTCTTCTAAAAATCTTCTAACACTTGTCGCAATGGTTATTTTTAATAAATAATTATTCTTTGCGCACGCTGTTACATTGGGGCATATTTTTGCTTCTCGACGTCCTTTTCTACTACCTGGGGCATTTTTGCCTTATGGTCACTTTTACCACTTGTCTCACGACTTCTTTATTTCTTCTATAATATTTTCTTCCGTAAAAATTTAAAAAAATCAAAATCATTAAAAATCAAAAAAATTGTAAAAATTCAAAAATTGGTAAACAACATATACACAACTAAAGCATGTGTCAATTGCATTGTCCTCAAACATTGAAATATGTCTTACAAAAGTGTTTTTCTTCGGTTCTTGATTTTTTTGGTCTCAAATGACTTGTGAATCATCGTGATCTACCTCCATTAACAAAAGCTTGGCTGCATGTTATGTCAATCCTCCCGTGCAACAATGAGTTGCTAGAGACTGTGTTGTAACACACGAAAGCTTTTCCATGGGACTACTTGTGTCCTTTGTTATTCCCCTTGCATGTATCCTTGCTTGTGGCACCATTTTTAACCCTTTTTGTTACAACACAAACATTTGGCAACTGACTTGATAACAAAAACATTGGTGCAATTGTCTTAAACATTGTTTATTTGAGTGTGTGTGATTGTATTGGTTTCTCTGTTAGGTTAGCTGGTTTACTTTCTCATATTGCATTGCATTTTGTATGTTGCATGGAGCTAAATATCATTTTACTTTCTCGTATTGCATTGCATAATGTATGTTGCATGGAGTTATGTATTTTTAGCAGTAAAAAATTATTAGTAATTTAGATTTTCATGTTATCTTACACTTTTGTTTATTTTAAATAAAGGTCGATGATGTAGACCTAGGGGAAAAATGATATAAACATGTTGCTTATTGAAAGGTTGGATGCAAAGATTGGGCTTGTCCTATATTCTCCATTAATCATTTCTTCTCCATTATCATTTATTACCACTACTAATTTTTCTCCCAAATCACTCAGGGAAATAAACAACAATGTTTATTGTTGTCCTTATTCCTTCTCGCACTAAGGGTTTCGCACTTTTCAGTTCTAACCTATTTTATTTTATCCATTTCAATCATATTTTTGAATGTCGATTGACTTCTTCTATCATCCCATCGACACTCGAAGGGGCATCCTTTAGCTTGTTATTTGTTCTTCAAAAATTTACTTGTTTATGCTTGGATGCTATATTTGAAAAAGTCACTTACTTCGCCTCAAACAGGGGCAAATGTAGACACCTAAATTCGATTTTATAATTTTATTGCCAAACGCACACAAATCACTGTCATTCTTGCCAAATTCATTATAATTAGTGGTTTTCACTAATTAACTAACGTTCCTTACCAATTTATCCAATTAACACCACGTTGTTGATTGTGTAACCCCTTTCACATTCAAGATGCCACTTTACGGAAAATCGTAAGTCAAAATCCTCTTCAAAACAAATAATTAGTGTTTATTAGCTAATTAAGCCTATTTTGCCCTTGATTTGATCAATATGCCCTAATATTGACTCAAACCCCTCTTATGACCACTCAAAATCACCCCATTCACCTCCACAACGTCTCAACAAGATTCAAAATCTTATCCTAGCCTCCTAATTGACCCTAAGTGGTTGATTGAGGCTCCTCACATCTTAATCACTTGATAATTCACTAATTGTGATTAACAAGGCCTAATCATGATTAGAAATTCTAATCTAATTTGGGGCTTTTAGTCCCACATGCACCAAAATACAAGTTTCTCCCAAAAGGAAAACTATAAAAAGAGTGCACCTCTTACCTTAATATTTTACACCATGATTTGATTTTCATCTCATATAATACATATGATTCATAGCCAAGTTCAACCTTTGCCTAAAACCTTCAACAAGGTTGGTAGATGAATATCTAAAGTGACTTAACAAGTCATTTGGAGAGGTCATTTCACTATTGTTTGGAGTAGCAACCATAACCATTTGATTTCCCTTTTAGGTCTATTTAGGCCCATGTTAGGTAATTAAAGCATATTAATAGGCATGTTTAATTAGATTTTACATTGTTTTCATACTAGTTAAGCATTCCTTTAAGCTTCTATCTTAATGTTACATTCCTAGACTTAGAATCCTTAGCTATTAGGTGGAAATGGTGTTAGCCTTATTTGTTTAGCTTTGTTATTTGTTTTGTAAAGTTTGGGGTGCTTTCAATGTTAAACCTTTATGTTGATAAGGAATTTCAAAAAACACCAAATAACTGCTAAGATCTAGCCAAGAAGGATAATGCATACCAACTAAGATCCAACAGATGAGGAAATTATCTAAGAAGATCACAAAAGTTTTTTTTAGGAATATTTTGGGTCATACAAAAGCTATAAATAATAGAGGTGTACAAATTTTGAAGGGGTGAAAAATAACACACTTTGAATTACATTTGGGTAAAAGGTAACACTCAAAGATAGGCATGAGAAGGAAGGATTAACTCGAGAGAATAAAGAAGTATTGTGGTTTGTGACATGTTAGGTCTCAATGTATAGGACATGGATGTCATATTAGATTATAAGGAGGATCACACATGAATTCTATACAATATTGTAACTTATTCATTTCTTGTGAAGCATAATGAGAATTTAGGATTACGTGTATGATTTTGTTTTAGTTTATGAATGTTTTTGTAATGCTTAGATGAATATTTTGTATTTATATTATTTTCCATTTTACAAGATCTATCACTTGATTGTGTTTCTCGTGTCACTCTACAACCTTGGGGAAATCATGTGACCTATCTTTTGCACTATGGGTGAGACTTTCAAATATAAGCTTGATCAAATGGCTAGCATAATAAAGGTTATGACAATTACGACAAAACACTAAAGACATGGGAATTGGGTTGTTCCAAAAAGTGTATTTAAGTGGCTTGCTGAACTCGTTTTATCATTTTTAGATACTAAAAACTTGTTCTTCATTTCTGTAATCAATTAAAATTGGCTTATAAACTTTAAAAATAGAATTAAATGTTAAAATAATGAACAAAATGAGAGAAATAAAAACTCAAACCACTTGATAACATATTTCACTCATTTCGGGCTACATCTCCAGTCTAGAAAATCTCTTTTATTGATTTGTTATGATGCAAAAAGTCACTTTATTTAATAGATTTACATCGCAATGCTCAATGGTCTACTAATAATCTTTGCAATATCTCTAAGAAATCTCTGGTTCCAACTCCAAGAATATTTGTGCGATAAAAACTCTTGAGCTTTTTTCTTTAACCCTCCGTAGTTAGGGATTGTCTCACACCAAGTTACCTCTTCAAATAAAAGTTTTTCCCTTCTATAGCATTTTGACCCCATGGTGTAGTGGTGGA
Organism: Taxus wallichiana var. yunnanensis; assembly: GCA_018340775.1. Lineage (NCBI taxonomy): Eukaryota > Viridiplantae > Streptophyta > Pinopsida > Cupressales > Taxaceae > Taxus > Taxus wallichiana. The sequence goes on from CM031238.1 coordinate 835,787,620, forward strand.
GGCTTGTCTTTTCGCCAAAACTCACCATGGTTTGAATACCACCTTATTTGTATTAGTCTAGCTTATTAACTACCTCATATACATAATAAAGGCCATACCTTAGGCTGCATGTCATATGTTAGGCTTGTAGCCTAACAATTAGGTCCCCAAAAGTGGGACGCAACAAGTTTGGGGTTCGAATGACATGTGATTCATTTTATCCCTTGCTTTATTTTTGGTGGATTAATCCCACGTAGAGAGGGTTTTAAATTGTTAAAGGATTTAAATAACATTGGATGGTGAGAGGTATAAGTGGCTATTACCACACTTTGGTTTTGTTTTGTGGACTTATAATCCAATTCACTTGTCAAATTGGAATCTAACTTGTTTTTGCATTGAATGAAAACTCGATATAGAGGTGGTACTTGGTTGATAATTGTAACTTGGTGATGTGGCGAATTGACTTAATGATGACTTGTCTCACCGAGTTGGTTGTGATCTTTGACAAACACGGGATTTAGTTCCACATGCAGTATAAATTAACCTTCCATGGGATTTATAAGCAAAAACCCATATCTTTGCAATGTGAAGAAAGGTGACAGGTCCCCTCCCGAAAAGAGTAGATCTGCCGGATGTTAGGCCTCCATCCTACACATAATGTGGGCCCCAGTTGACCGTAGTAAAATACCAAAGGTTGAAACCAAAAACCAAAATTTTAAACAAGCACACTCGCTATTTGTCACCATGGCATTTGTTTGTTTGTCCAACTCGATTATGCCACCTCACCTTTATGAAACATGTTGTTTTATTTTTTCCAGCTTATAGAGAAATTTTAGTGGGTCATATCTTTTGTGTATGACGTTCATTTTGACCTATTTAAATGGTGTCAAAAATCTCTTAACGATATCATTTATATGCGCAGGAAGTTCAGAATCTTGTATAGACCATTTGATCGATTTGGAGTTATAATCATATTGGATTACTCCTCCCCACTAAGGAACTTTTGACCGCTAATGATTTGGTTTTATTTTGACAGTAGGTGAGGGTAAAATTCCCTCACTCTCCCAATTTATATCAATTTTACCTTGTTTGGGTGCATTCCCTTTAGACCCACACGAAGATATTCTACATCACCTCTTTGCAAATTCCTTTTCCTTATGTCAAGAATAATATCTTCCTGTAATTCATCAAGAAGCTTAAGAGCAAAGTCATCGTAGAAGGAACTTAAATACTCTCATCTTGATCAATGATCATAGGTAGCTCATACAATTTCAAATTTTCAACATTTCTGATGGAATATATATATATATATATATATATATATATATATATATATATATGTATGTATGTATGTATGTATGTATGTATGTATGTATGTATGTATGTATGTATGTATGTATGTATGTATGTATATAATTCTAAACGTAAGGCATTATACCAATCTTCTCCAAAATGTTAAATGGGTCATACCTGCCATTTAACATTTTGGAGAAGATTGTAACAATGCCTTACGTTTAGAATTATATACATACATACATACATACATACATACATACATACATACATATATATATATATATATATATATATAGATACATATATATATATATATATATATATATATATATATATATGTATATATGTATATATGTATATATATATATATATATATGTATATATGTATGTATGTATGTATGTATGTATGTATGTATATAATTCTAAACGTAAGGCATTATTACCAATCTTCTCCAAAATTTTAAATGGGTCATACCTAATTGGTTTAAGATTTTTACCTTCACCAAGTAAGTCTTTCTTTCCGATGTGAGGCCAAACTTGATCACCAACTTGAAAATGATGATCAACTCAATGTTGATCATGCCAAGCCTTGTACTTAGCTTAGTTCTTTTCTAATTGCTCTTGGATAACTTGATGAATCATATGTATCCTATGAATTAAATTTTTATCTTATCAACATCTTATTGTCCATCTATCATTGTTTCTTGTCCAAAGGAAAAGTCCAAAGGTGACTTAGGAAAATAACCAAAACAAGTCTCAAAAGGAGATTTATATGTAGAAGAATGAATGGCATGGTTTTAGGCATGTTGCACATAATACAAGTGTTCATCCCAAAGTTTATGATATTTGACACAATATCCTCAAAGAAAATGTACTACTTTGTACCATTGACCACTTCTATTTGATCATCGGTTTGTGGATGAAAAATAATAATTTTCTCCAACTTTTTGTCCATGATGTCCCATAAGGCTGACCAAAACTTCCTAATAAATTAAGAATCCCGATTAGAGACAATAGAAGTAGGCAAACCAAAATGAATTCAAACATTATTGAAGAATAAATGTGCATTCTCCTCACTTGTTATATACTTTTTGCAGGGCATTAAGATACAATCTTGTTAAATCTATCCACGACCCCATACAAATAGCTGCATTTTTTTTTTTCATAGGTAAGCCTCCAACAAAGTCCATGGAAACACTTTCCCATGACCTGGATGGTATGGGTAGTGGGGTATATAAGCTCAAATTTTTGTTACTAGGCTTGCTTGTGGCACAAAGAATACAACCTTTAACATATTTAGATACATTTTCATACATCCGAGGCCAATAACAATATATTTTCAATTGTGCAATTGCTTTACCAACACCAAAATGACCAGAAATAAGAGAAGTATATGTGTTCCTAATCAAATTAAGTCTTTCATCTTGTGGAATACAATTTTTCCAACATGATAAAGAAATCCATTATGTAAATGATAGTCTAATTCTTCCACATGTTTACCATGAGTTATATCTTCGTAGACATCCTTAAAATCAACATCGTTAGCATGTTGTTCCTTGTAAATTTCATGCACCAAAGGAATTTGTTGTAAAATAATAGATGCAATAACATAAAGTTTAGAAAGCATATCAACAACCTCATTCTTTATACTTTTTTATACTTGATCATAAAATGGAATTGTTGCAAAAATTATACCCAATAAAAGTTCCTTGACTATTATAGCTTGGACTGTGACTGAAGGTATTGTAAAGGCTGATGATCTGTATGGATGATTGTCTCTTTTACCATCAAGTAATGTTTCCACTTTTTCACACTTTGTACCAAAGCATACAACTCTTTTCATAAATAAGATAGTTCCTTACCTCACTTGTGAAGGTCTTTGAATGGTAATAGATGAATTTTCTCTTCTCCATCAATATGACACCCATGGCATATTCACTTGCATCAGTTTCAATCTTGAATGGCTATCACAAATTAAGAAGTGTTAAGACTGGGGCTATGTTGATGTTTTCCTTTGGTGTGTCAAAGGATTTTTAGTACTTGCCTCCCCACTAAAAGATGTATTTCAAACTTTTCTAGGAATACAAAGGAGTTGCTGCAATCACCGAAAAGTTAGCAATAAACTTCCTTCGATATTGTATCGCCCCTAGGAATCTTCTAACTTTAGGTGCATTAGTAGGCTTGGGCCATTTCACAATGACTTAAACTTTAAGGTATCAATTTCCATTTTACCACCCCCTATATCATAACACAAATAAACTAAATATGTTTTACCAAATTCACATTTTGACATCTTTAAATATAATTTCTCCTTTGCAAAGTTTCCAAGACTTTCTTAATGTGTTCAACATGATCTTCCCAACTTTTACTAAAGACCAAAATAACATGTAAGTAGACATTAGCAAAATATTCTATGAATAGCCTAAAATCATCATTCGTAACCCCCATGAAGGTGGCAGGTGCATTACAAAGACCAAAAGGCATAACAAGCCACTCGGACAAACTTGTTTAGTTTTGAAAGAAATTTTCCAAAGTTGATCCTAATGTGGTAATAACAACTTTTCAAGTCGACTTAGTGAAACAAACAAAAATTTCAACTGATCTAATAAATCATCAATGCGAGGAAGAGGGTAGCATTTTTTCACCGTTATTTTATTTAGTGCTAGGTAATCCAGACACATCCGCCAAGTGTTATCTTTTCCTTGAGTGTGTCAAAAGATTTTGGTACTTGCCTCCCCACCGAAAGACTTGTTACACACTTGTCAAGGAATATAAAGGATTTGCAATGAATGAAAAGTTAGCAATAAACTTCCTCCAATATTGGACTACCCTAGGAATCTTCTAACTTGATTACATTAGTAGGCTTGGGCCGTTTCACAATGACTTAAACTTTAAGGGAATAATTTCCAATCCACCACCCCCTACAACATAGCCCAAATAAACTAAAGATGCTTAACCAAATTCACATTTTGAAATCTTCAAATATAATTTCTCCTTTTGTAAAGTTTTCAAGACTTTCTTAATGTGTTCAATATGATCTTCCCAAATTTTACTAAAGATCAAAATATCATCTAAGTATACATTAACAAGTTCTTCTATGAATGGCCTAAAAACATCATTCATAACCCACATGAAGGTGGTGGGTGCATTGCAAAGACCAAAAGGCATAACAAGCCACTCAAACAAACCTTGTTTAGTTTATAAAGTAGTTTTCCAAAGTTGACCCTAACGTGGTAATAACCACTTCAAAAGTCTAACTTAGTGAAATAAACAACATTTTTCAACTAGTTTAATAAATCATCAATACAAGGAAGAGGGTAACATTTTTTCGTTGTTCCCGATGAGGTGGGAGTGGTGCGGTCAAGTCACATGGTTGTGTGTTTGCCCACCCATGTTCAAATCCCCTCGAGGCACGATCCTCTTTGAGGTGGTTTCACCGCTAGATGCGGATTCTCTTCTTGTTGCAGTTGTAACACGTTGGTTTCTTCATTCATTATTGTTGTAGCATGCAGGTTCTTGCTTCGCTTAGGCCACTACTTTACTTGCCGGTTGCAAGGTTGCTTCATTTGGGTTCATTGTGTTGGTTGCCATCATTGTAACAAAGGTTATATATCCTCTCAAAAAACCTCAAAGATGTACAAGGATGTGGATGCTTTCAAAACCCTCAAATTACCCTCCATCCAAAAAAACATTTTTTCGCTGTTATTTTTTTAGTGCTAGGTAATCCACACACATCTACCAAGTGCTATCTTTCTTGGGAACAAACACAATAGATGAATCACATGGAGAAGTGCTTAGCCAAATGAACCCTTTCTTGAGTGACTATATAACATGCTTCTTGATCTCTTAATTTTCCATCATGGACAACCTATACATGTCAATGTTAGGAAGAGGTGCCATGTGCTACAAACAAATCTCATGTTATATTTCTATTTTAGGAGGTAATCTATGTGGCTCCTGAAACAAATCATCAAGCTAGATATAATATTCACTATTTCATTCTTATGTTTAGGATCATAACCTTTCAAATCTTTAGACTTATCATCATCTTTAGCTTTAACAATCACGAGCATAAAAATATTACTTGCATTCACAAGCCTTTTCATTTTTCTTGTAGATATAAGTGACAAATTTTCTTTTACGATGAGCTCTAACAATGCATTCAATCCGATCTTTCACTAGAAAATAATTATTCTCTTCCCTATATAAGATTACCTTCATCAAAAAAGATAAGGACTACCAAGAACAATTCCAAAAAATCGGGTGAAACCAAATCTAACTCTATCTCATCAATGAATTTTTAGGTTATTGCAAATCTAAGTTTGCATATTTTCATGGCTTGGAGTTTAGTATCATCACATACCCAACCTAAAGGGTGTGGTTTTGGATGTGGTTTGATTTTAAGTCCCAATTTATTAACAACTTCTTTAGAAATGAGATTATCTTAAGATCCACTGTAAAAAAGAGTATTGATCTTAGTATGTTTCAAAATAACTATAATGTGGAAAATCTCATTTCTCTTCTTTTCATGCATAGATTTAGAATTAGAAGAAGTATACGAAATAATGACAAAAGAAGAAGAAGATGAACCTTTAAAATCTATTACCATGATCTTGGTCTCATCACTTGAATCAAAATTAAGATCTTGTAATGTTATAGTAGTATTATTGTCACATACTTACTTGAACCATTTTATCTTGAGCTCAAGATGAGCTTCCAACACTTAGCATATGCATGCCCTTTCGCAATGTGAACACACATGCTTCTCATCTTCTTTCTTGACCATAGAAGTATGTTTTTCATTACCCTTTGCGTTTCCTTTTTCTTTCTTTCCCTTATTTATTTGTGAATCTTTCCTTAGTATTCTTACCCCTTGATTCAATATGGGTAGCTTGGACACAAACTTCATCAAGGTTAGTGGGATTAAACATAAGTATGGTATGTTTTAGATAACTATGTAACCCACCAATTTATTTCAAAAGAGTCTCTCGAGTATATAAAGGAATGCCCAAAATTAATGTTCTCTTCCTAAAATTTTCATTGTAAGTTTTGTACACTTTGACCCTTAGTTTGTCATAGATTTTGCCAATCCATAGTAGCTTGTTGCATATAACCAAGTGGAAAAATTGTTTTTCTAAAGGAGAAACAAAATCATCCCAAGAAGAAATCACTTTACCATGTTTTGTTAGATCCTCCCGAGTCTTAATCTCCCATAAAATGAGTGTTGTACCACCTAAATGAAGAGTAGCTAAGTGACGTTTTGCTTCCTCATCCACAATATTTGAACCCTGCAGTAAAATTCAATTTTCTTGATCCAATGATCTAACTTTTCTGCACTAAGCTCTCCATTATAAATTGGCAATTCAAATTTAACATCAAGTTTTAAAATTGATGGAGCATCAGAAGAAGAACCAAAAGTTTTAGAAGGAGACAAAGGAAATTTTGTATATTTTTTTCCTTTACATTTTTCCTTGCCATTATTTCCTTCTTCCGATCTACCTTTCATTAACTATCTTTATTCATGGTATAGCTCTTCCACCATACTCTTCATTTCCATAAAAGCTTGACGGAAGGCCATTTCTTCATTTGATCTTCTAGGAGATCCTCTAGGTAAATCCATATCTAAACTTAAACTTGCACATTTTGAACCAATCTTAGGATATTATTCCTTACGTGATCCTTCACCTCGCTTCGATTGACACTGTAAGCATTCAAAACAAAAACTTGCAAATTTCTAAATCACATTAAAATTCCCTTAATCATTTGCTCGATACCAAACTGATCCAAAAAACATATTTAAGTGACTCACTTAACCAGTTTTATCATTTTTAGATACTTAAAAACTTGTTCTCAATTTCCTACAATCAATTAAACTTGGTTTATAAACTTTAAAAATAGAATTTTAATTGTTAAAACAACGAACAAATTGAGAGAAATACAAAAAACTAAGTCAAAAAACTTTATAAAAAATTTCACCTATTTCGGGTTACGTCTTGGGTTCAGAAAAGCTCTTTAATCGATCTATTATGATGCAAAAATTCACTTTGTACAATAGAACTACCTCACAACGCTTAATGTTCTAGTAAGAAACTCTGTAATATCTCTTAGAAAACTCTAGTTCAACCTCTAGGAATAACCCCCGCCATAAAATCTCTCCATTTTACACTAAAACTCTCCCAAATTATGGGTTTTCTCACACCAAGTTACCTCGTCAAATATTTTTTTGCTCTTATGCAATGGTGCTGGTTTCTCTTTTCCTAAAACCCATCATGGTTCAAATCCCACCCTCACATTACTTTTGCTTATTTTTTCTTATAATTGCATCATATACATAATAAAGGCCATACCTTAGGCCCCATGTCCTATGTTAGGTCCCCAAAGTGGGATGCAATGGGTCGAGGTTCGAATCAAATGAGATTTGTTTTATCCCTTGCTTTGTTTTTGGTGGGTTAATCTCACATGGAACAAGACTTGATTGATTAATGGCTTTAAATAACCTTGGATGGTGAGAGTTTTACATGGCTACGCCCATACTTATGCTTTGCTTTGTTGACTTATAATCCAACTTGTTGGTCAAATTGGAATCTTACTCACCACACATTAGATTGAACTCTAACTCGATGTAAAGGTGGCATTTGGTTGACATTTGCAAAATGGTGATGTGGCTTGCCCAATTAATGATGACTTGACTCGCTTATTTAGTTGTGTGACTCATCAGATGGTGGTTGTGATCTTTAACAAACATTGGATTTAGTCCCACGCGCAATGTAGATTGGCCTTCCCTGGGGTTTATAATAAAAAACTCATACAATGCAATGTGAAGAAAGGTGGCAACCCCCCTCCCAAAAAAGAGTTGACCCTGTAAACACCCTAAAATTACTCACTCGTTCCCAATATCATCCCAATACAACTTGTTATTCATACCCTCTTATGATTGATCAATTAAATTGATTAATCGTGCACATTACACCCCTTTGGATGAATTAAATTAATCTTTAGTATGCCTTTTAGCTAGGTCAATTATCGTTTATTAAATAAAGGATTAATTAGTTAGTGTGCACATTATGGCTAGTTAAACTAGTTATCTAATTAAGAAAATACACATATTTTCCTAGTCAATCGCCACTTAGGTTCCCGGTCAACTCTACTTGGACTTCATTTCACTAGTCTAGTCAACATTGCACTTCTAGTATCCGAGAAAGGTGGGGGTAGTTAAATTACACATGCAACCACATTTCTAGATGCAACTTTTGCAATTAAATCCATTTATTGCCCCTTAATGGCATTTAACTTCCCGGAACTGTTTCAACTTCCTCAAATGTTATTTTTAGCATGTGCATTCAACCACTTTGAACCAACTTCAAACCACTATGCAGCCTCTATAAAACACAAGTTTACCCTCTTTCAAATCCTCTTGGATTTCTTGTACAAAAACTTTGTCAACTTTACTCCAATATCTCGCATATTAGAACCTTTATCCAAGTCAAAACTTGCTCGTAGCATGGTCAAATCCACATTTGGAGGTCATTTCCAAGAACACCCACAATCTTAATTTAACAAGGTTATATAATTTTAAAGGCTTCATACTGACCTTACATTGAGGTTTACAAAGAAGAGCTATAGGAAGGTTTGCACATCTATTTTGTGTGTCTTCCATTTAATTGAGTTTTTCTTTGTTAACATGTGGCACGCCTAATAGGAGCACACCCATTTTACATTCATTTTTGTTTCATATTTCATTAATCATACGTGTATTTATTTTATTAACTTTGTTTTTAGTGTGTTTTTGTTGTGCGGTTGTGTTTGCGAGGATTCGAGGGGAGAAGCAAAATAACATTTTATTCAAATCATGATAATTTTATGTTTTGATCTATTTTATTGTTTTTGTAACCCTTTTACAAGTTTTTGTAGGTTTTAACAAATTTACCTTTAGTACTTTTACCTCTAAATTTGGTAGACTATTTAGTTGTAGCTAACTTTGGAATTGTGGAAATTGTTTTACTAATGATGTTGCTCTCTGGTTTTGAAAAAAGTGTTATTTTCTATAAAAATTCAACAAATCCCTAAAAAAAACACAAAAATCCCAACTTGCTACCCTAACCCATTCTCCTTATTCCCCCTAGCTTGCCCCTAGCTCGTGCAAGCTCCTAACTACCCCATCCCTCCCGGATCTTTCCTATTGATCTATCCTTGAGTCCCCCAACCCCTAAACTTACCCCCCGGCCACGACTCGCCCTACATTCTACCTAGCTACCTTGACCTCAACTCCCATCCCCAAACTCGAGCTACTCGGTGACTACCCTCCCCGACCCCGACGAGCTCCCCACTACCTTGGATCCTCACCCCCATCATAACCTACTCGATGATCCCATTCCTCCACACATCCCTCGGCTCTCACCTCGACAAGCCCCTTCCTCCACCCTGTCGTAGACCCCATCATGCTAACCCACACACCATGACATCGACACAAATCACTTGTCAAGTGAGATACCCCTGTTGTGCCGTCTCCGTGCTTGGCCAAAAAGTGTGTCACACAGTCAGGGCCCTAGCTCACTTAGATCTCTCACATCTGCTAGTCACCGCCACTATCATTTGCAAGAGCTCCACTCTGCAAAACAATAAACAAATCCAAACCAAAGAAAACTCAAGCCTCCCTTTACAAATGCATGAAGCTTTTAGGTTTTAATTTTATATTTGATGGATTAAAATTAGGTCACGTTAAACATAGTTTAAAACTTAGGTCGAGATTTTACTTTATCTTTAAGTTTAAACTAATGTTTAACTCAACCTAGGTTTCATTTAATTTTAACTTAGGTTAGAACTTAGCTTTGTTTAATTGATTTTTTTCTTATTATTTTTATTATTAGTTTATTTTAATTAATTCCTTGGTGTTATTAAATTAATCAGTTTAATTAATTACATTAGGCCTTTTCAATTTAACTTAGAACCTTTAAAAAAACATCAATTTCACTAAAATAAACTAATTGTGAAACTTGATTTTACAGGGTTATTGGATGTTTTGATCCATTTCACTTCGCTTTTTAGCAACTTTTTACAAACATTTCATCATTTTTGCACCACACTAACACTCTGTGGTAATTTTTGTTGCTTGCATTGTTTGTTGTCGTTTTTTGTTTTTGTGAAGATAATATGACATATTTCACTCGTATGTTGTTCTCTCGTGTTTATTCAAGTGATATTGATATTTAGAAACGTGATTTTGTTGTTGTTTTCTCTTTGTATGCCTCGGGAAAACTACTAACACTTGTTTGAGGACCACATTATGAATACCTTTTCTCAAACTACTACCTGTAGGTTGCCTTGATTGTGTGCTAAGCAAACTACTGATACTTTGTGTGCAAGGAACCTCTTTAATCAAGATAAAATGAACCATTCACACTATATTTACACATGTGGTTGACAAGGATATTTCCTAACTACTATAACTATGGGAAGTGCTTTTGCTTAAGCCATAAAACTCATTTGAGGAGTACCACAAGAACTCCAAAGTAATCGACAAATTAAGGGAACCAAGCGATGAAACGGGGACCTTTTGTCCGATTGACTAGTACACCTATGAGATTAGAGTCACGGATATCCTTAGTAGTGACCCTAGTGTGATTCATTTGAGCAATATATTTGCTCATTTTTTCAAAGGGGTAAAGTAAAGTCGATAGCTAGCAATAACACCGCACTTACTCGGGTATATTGTTGACACCTAGTTGAGAGAACCACCTAGGAAGCCACACCTTGACCAAGCCAATCTAAGGTAGAGGCAAATTTCACTACATCATTTTTCATTTTTCTTATGTGTTACACACTTGTGTTTCACTCTTGTCATTCACGTTTTCTCTCTCATCCACCTTGTTACTTTGTAAATGAGTCTAAGTCTTGGGTTGTGGACATCCATATCTGAACTTGAGCACTTTCATCCTTTTCATCTAAGTCTTGACATCATGATACTCGATTTATCATGGTCAAACACCTCGTGATCACCTTGATATTTCATTTTCATGAGTATTAAGTTTAAACATTATCTTGTTGAGCTTTAAACATTCCATCTTATGTCGTCACATTTCACATTCCCCTTGTTAAATTTTTTACATCTTCAATATCTCTCTCCCATCATCTTACATCATCATACTTCACATTCACTTTGTTGAATTCTCAACATTTTCCTCATTCCTTCATTCCTCTCTTTTAAAGCATTCAATTTGCTCTAACTTGAGGACCTTCATCAATCACATTCCCTTTGTCTCTTATCTCCACTTTCGTGAGATTCATACCTTCTCATTATCATTTCTTCACTTCTTGTTTTGACATTCACTTTTTGTTATTTAAGTGCTCCCATTTCTTTGTTGTGTCTCCTCTTTTAACACACTTTTGTTAAGATTTGGCATCCTTCATTGTCTTCCTAAGTCTCCTCTTTTAACACCCATCTTGTTAAAAGTCGAGAAAACTCATCGTCTTTCCTAAGTCTCTTCCTTCTTAACACTATTTTGTTAAGAGTTGAGAATCTTTCATCATGTCTCTAAGTCTCCTCTTGTAGCACTCATTTTGTCACAAGTTGAGAAAACTAACTTATTTCACCTCTTCCCTATTTACATTCACTTTGTAAAGGGTTGTGAAGCTCTTTCAAACATTTTCATCTCTCTTATCACTCATTTTGCTAAGATTCATAGAATTTAACATTTCAATCCCACTTCTACCTTAACACTATTCATTTTTTAAAGTGTTGAGAAGTCACCCTTTTCGTTCCTCTTAACACTCATGTTATTAAGAGTTAACCTTTTCACATCTCTTCGTCACTCTTATCACTCATTTTGTTAAGAGTTGATCACACTCACTTTGTTAAGTCTCTTCCATCTTAACATCACTCATTTTGTTAAGTGTTGTGAAGTCTCCCCCTTTTTCGTTCCTCTTAACACTCATCTTGTTAAGAGTTAATCTTTTCACACCTTTTGGTCTCTCTTCACACTCATGTTGTTAAGATTTGATCACTAACCTTGTTACATCTCTTTTATTTTAAAGAGTAGAGCATATCTAACCCCTTTTAGTCCCTTTTCTCTTAACTCTCATTTTGTTAGAGTCGGAAATTGACTAACTCTTTTCGCCTCCTTCCTCTTAGCACTTATTTTTTCTAGGGTCAAGATCTCTCATATTTTCACCTCTTCCCTATTAGCATTCAATTTTCTAAGGTTTTATAGTTCTATCACATCTCTTTTCTTTTTCCTTACCTCTTTCAAACAATTGTGGGAACATGACATCATGATTATAGTCCCTTTGATGGAATGAAAGATATCCTTTCCACATTAGTTTGGATGAAGACCAAATTGAAAACCTTTCCATAGATGACACCTTACGAAAAAACAAATACCAATTCCTTCTTCGTCTCCTTGCAATGGGAGAAATATTTCCCTCGAAAATTGATGATAATGATTCAAAAATCTTAAAAGGACAACCTGAATCCCCTAAGGTTCCAACACTTGAGTCAAACAAACATGATGACGTAGCACCAAGTAAAACAAACACTAATAATAAAGGAAAATATAATGCTTCATCTCCTAATCCAAACCAAACCTTGTTCGATTAAATCAATACTGATGGAAAATCAATTGTCTCTCCTATCCTCTATAGTCACTAAAAACAATACCAAAGGTATCGAACACACAAAGAAAAGTGACCACACCTTCAAAACTCATTCTGAGACCAACAAAGAGAACAATAATCTTAAGAATGATACTCCCTTCATCCCAAAACCAATTCACCATTTTCTCAAGAGTGGAAAATGATGAAGGACAATATTTTGGGCATGCAAAAAAATGCAAACAATTTAATTTTGATGAATTGTGTCTATACCCTTTTGACATGGAAATATTACACATACCATTCCCACGCTCTTTTGAGATGCCAAAACTTGAAAAATAAAAGGGTAAAATAGATCTTAGAGAGCACGTTAAGTAATTTTTCATGGCATGCCAAAAGGTGACTTATAACAATATCTTTCTCTTGTGCCTCTTTCCTAAGAGTCTAGGAGGACAAGCTTTGGATTGGTTCTTACACCTTCTAAAGGGATCTATCTCTACCTTCACATAACTCTCTAAGAAGACTCAAAAACTTATCTTTCAACCTTTACTCGAGGTCACGATGATGGATTTGTGTAATTCCAAACAATGACCAAACGAGAGCTTTGCACAATTTTTACAACGATGGTGAGGAATTGCAAGTTGGTTCCCATGTTCAATCCCTGAAAAATAGATGGTTAACATCTTCATCCCAAACCTTAACAACAAGTTTTCCTTTCACATGTAAATGCAATACCTCAAAAAATTTGAGGAAGTTATCAAAAAGGGAACTCAAATTGAAAAAGCCCTCATTTCTAAAGGCTTGATCAAGCCTCATTATAAATATAATGGGCACAATCATAATAATAACAAAAATAACCCTAACACTTCTCATGATAAACCTAGGTACATCAACCGCATAACAACAATGTTGTCGATGACGATGTCACAGACAATCGAAATGTGTACAACTTACAAAACAAACAATCTAAACAGATTAATTCTAAACCATCTGTCACCATTCCATAAAGAGAAACTCCTCATCTTAAAGACTATAAATGATGACAATGTATGTGTTTGGGGGAATATCTTTTAAGTGTCTTGAAACAATCGGAAAGTGATAATATGGTCACTTATCCTATAATGTAACCCTTCCCTAAAGGAGAACCTATGCTAAATTGGTATATACCTAACACATATTGTTATTTTCATCGCATTATGGTCATAAAATGGACAGATGAAAACAACTTCGCAATTACATCCAAGACCTCATTGATAATGGAGACATAATGGTTAAAGACCTACCATCTACCAAAACACCTAATGATAATCTAAAGGTGTTTTCTAATCCATTTCCTAACCATGGTACAAAGGGAAAAGCTCACGAACATGGTGAATCCTTGAACAATGTCGATTATAAATCCATCATATCATGTATTGTAGATCTTTACTCCACACATCATTGAATGTCACTTTACACCTCTCGGAGAAATTACATCCAATGTCTTTCAATAATTAGCAAAAGCTAACATGATTTGATATCCAACTACGAGACCCTTTTCTAATAGGGAACCCAAGCATACGTGGTATAATGCATCATAATAGTGTGAATACCACCCTTTGTGTGAAAGGCCTCTCTACTAATGATTATACACCTCTCTGTCATTATGTCCAAGACTTAATCGGCGACGGAGCTCTCGCGAAAACGACACGTCAACTTCCACAACTTCAAATGAAGAGTTGACTGTTTTCCCCACTTTTATACATAATGACATTCAATGAGATCACGATGAAGGTCAATTATCTCTCCCTCCAAACCAATATATTTCTTCTACATATTTTCTTTCATTCATCCAAATAGACATTGAACCTATTTGGACAACAACCTTCTAACATCAAATGAGAGCTTGACCTTGCTTTAAGACTCCCTTTCAACCCTTGCCATAATTATAAACACTACAAAAGACGTTCCATCATTAAGCACTTTTGAGCTTGATTCTTGTTAGGAAATAAGGGATAAAATATGCGGAATAATCCCTCACGTAATCGCAACAAAGTAGAAACTAATATGCAGAAATTATTACGGATCTCAAATAAAATTGCGAGAATAAAATAACACAACACAAAGAGACAGTGTTTAACGTGGTTCACCCAATTTGGGCTACGTCCACCAAGAATCACTTGCTCAGATTTTATTACAAGCCACCACGCTCTCAATCAATACCAGATCCGTTTGGAGCTATGCTCAACAAACTCTCTGAGAATTCGGCCAATTCAAAACACATCTACGCAATATATTTGCTTGTTAATCTATCATATGCATAAGACCATATAAATAGACAAGCTGCTTGCAGCTTTTACAAAACTGTAGGTATCAAAACCATGAGAAAAATCCATCCCATAAACCTATGGGTCAAAAACTCGCCCATATGAGAAAAGCATGTTTCCCTATATGTCGGGTGCATTTTTCGAGGCCAAAAAATTTACGCCTAAAAAAAAAAAAAAATTGAAGCCGCGCCCTGAACCCTCGCTTGAGGGCTGCGCCCGAACCCCTACTGCAAGGGCTGCGCCCGAACCGGCGAGGATACATGAAAAGTGTACATTACTCTTAGTGTACAGTCTTCAACACTTTCACACATGAAAATAGGCTCCACAACCTAACAATTCTATTCTTCCACTACTAGCTCTTATGCCCGACATATCTAGTCTTGTTGTTAAAACACAACCACAACAAGCTTGGACACTTGCAACAATGCATCCTTTTGTGTCCATATTACCTCAAATGATCAATATTGTAGGCATCTCATTAGTAATTATTCCTACATGTCAAGAAATCTACATGCGTACACTCTATGAGGTACGTATACCCAAGAATATACTTATGCAACCTTTTCATGATTTAATTGCAAATCTCTTATCAAATCAATTAATTCACAACTTTAAAGGGTACCATTGAATACTTTCTCTCTGTATCCTATAAGGAACCTTGGATATACATATAGAGATCAATTATTCTTTCCTCGTACTCTTTCACTCATAGGTGAATATGAATCTCAACATATTATCCACCTTGAAAATCCTCCTCTAACATCATTGAAGTCTTTCGATCTCATCGAAGACTTATCTAATCATACATTTGTTGTCTTAGAACCCATCTTCCCAAGTCTCATACTTCAAGACCTATTGAATCTTTTGATTCACTCCTTTGACTTGGATCTTATCTGCCCAAGTCTTGTACTTCAAGATGTATGGAATATTTCAATTCTCTCCTTTGACTTGGACCTTGTCTACCCCAGTCTCGTAAATCAGTACTTAACCAATATTCAGATTTCCTCCTTTGACTTGGACCTTGTCTGCCTTAGTCTTGTATTTCAGGACTTATCGAATTTTTTGATTACCCCTCTTGACTTGGATCTCATTCGCCAAAGTCTCGTATTTTAGGACCATTCAAATTTAATAAACATAGACCTTTTTCCCGATGAGTCCATTTCAAACCCTCATCCTCAAAAACTTAAAAACATAAAAAGAATAAAAATATGTATTAAACCATTCTGTAAAAAACTGTTTGCAAATAAGAAGCAGAAAAGTGAGTACAAATAATATTAAGAGTTTCATTTATCGACATATGTCTTAATCATACCATTATCATATATTCGCTTTCTTCGCCTATCATGACACAAGTTAACCTTGTTCTGCTTGGGCATTGTGTATCTCATCCCTGTTATGGTTTCTACCACTTTAAATATTTTCACCTATGATTTTGTCTCAAAGCTTGCGATAGCAACTCCTCCTTTCAAATAAGCTCTCTCTTCAATAGAAAGCTCAAACTTATTTACCTTGTCATTTTGACCTCCCATCTCAATCTACGGTGTTGAACCCTTATGTCCTACTAGTCGCATGTGGTTGAGACTTGGGGGCAGATTATTCCTTCCCAACAAGCACACTATTTACATACAAGGAAAATTAAATCAATCTAAAAATACAAAAACTATAAAATATTACACCTTTCCTCCTTCACGGTCTTCAAAGTGATAAGATGACACTTATCTTTAGTAGTATGAGACTGGGAATAGAGGAATATGCCCTTACTCACCTACATTTTGTCTTCGGTGTTGAGCCCTTGTCTCTTCTTTGGTGGCATGGGGCAATGTATATATCGTCCTTCAAAAAAAAAAACTAACAAAGCCTTTAGAAATTTTAATCAAAAGTGATTAATCAAAAATATCCCAAGAAGTTGCTCATGCTAAATAGAGACAACAATTCCTTCAACTAAAATTTCCAATTAGTAGATCGTCTATGGATCTACATCTTGTCAAAACCTATAAAGTAGAATAATCTTGGAATCAGTCAGATAATCTTGACTAGAGATGAGTTACAAATTGCTCATATGGATCATTATTACACCTCGTGTCTTTGCATCCATCATCTTCACTTTCATATCATTATTCACCTAGTTTTCACGTCCCTTGGATCTTGGCGATGAGCCCTTACATCTTCCTAGTTGCGTGGAGTCACGAGAAGAGTGAAACACCCCACCGGTTTATCATTGACATTTTTGCCAATGGAATAGAATGCTTCAAATTATATGCATCTTCTTTTAAATAGTGCACCCCTTTACAAAGTTGTATATACCCCATCGGTTGTTGGGCCTCTAGTCAACACATATTGTGGGCCCCACATCGACCATTAAATACTAGAGGATGAAACTAAAAACCCAATTTTTGCATGAGCACACTCTCGCTACTTGTCACCACATCATTCCCAATATCATCCCAAAGACAACTTCTTATTCATACCCTCTTATGATTGATTGATTAAATTGATTAATCATGCACATTACACCCTTTTGGATTAATTAAATTAATCTTTAGTACACCTTTTATCTAGCTTAATTATCATTTATTAAATAAATGATTAATTAGTTAGTGTGCACATTATAGCTAATTAAATTAGCTATCTAATTATGAAAATACACCTATTTTCTCATTCAATCGCCACTTAGGTTCCCAAATAACTCTACTTGGACTCCACTTCACCAGTAGTCAACTACACTTCTAGAATCCTAGAAAGGTGGGGGCAATTAAATTACACGTACAACCACCTTTCTGGATGCAACTTTTGTAATTAAATCCATTTATTGCCCCTTAATGGCATTTATATTCCCAAAGCTGTTCTAGTATGTGCATTCAACCACTACTTAGCCTCTATAAAACATAGGCTTACCCTCTTTCAAATCCTCTTAGATTTCTTGTACAAAAACTTTGTCAACTTTGCTCCAATATCTGCATATTGGAAGCTCTATCCAAGTCAAAAATCTACTCGTAGCATGGTCAAATCCACATTTGGAGGTCATTTCAAGAGCACCCACAATATTCATTTCACAAGGTTATACAAGTTCAAAGGCTTCATATAACCATACATTAAGGTTTTTAAAAGAAGATTTACGGGGAAGGTTTCAGACGTCTATTTTATTTGTATTCCATTTAGTTGAATTTTTTTGTCTGTTTATAGACCCCACAAGTTGTTGGGCCTCTAGTCGACACATAATGTGGACCCCACATCGATCATCAAAGACCGAAGGCTGAAACCCAAAACCAAATTTTTACATGAGCACACTTTGCCACTTGTCACCCTATTGAATTCATCCACTTGTCCTAATCTAATTATACCACCTCATCTTTGTGTAACTTGTTTTCTTTTTACTAGTTGGAGAGAAATTTCAACACACTGTATCTTTTGCGTACGACATCTATTTTTCCCCATTCAAAGGGTGTTATTAAGTTCTTGATGAGCTCTTTCGTATACGAGATAATTTCATAATTTGTGTAGACAATTTGATTGATTTAGAGTGAGGATACTTATAGATCATATATTCAACATTTTTATTATGTTACTACCATCTCAATAAATTATGCGAGGAGGAAAGGTTGAGTGTGTGACACATAGATAAAAAAATAAAATAACATAGGAATGGATTGAGATGTGGTTTTCAAACAAGGATTTGGAATTTGTGATGAAGATGAAGAATTTGGATGATCATAAACCTAAGGTATGGAAATAAGACAAGATTTATAAAAAATTGTAAAGGTCTTATTTGTGGAGTTTCCTCAACATCCATGCGCATAGATCATACTTGTAATTGTTGGGAGGAGGAATAATATTGTGATGCCTAAGGGTTTGATGGATAATATACTTATGAGACTAAGAGAAGTTGGATAAGAGTGGGATAGAGTTGTAGATGTGTGGTAGTAGGGCACTTTTTAGATTTATGTTTAGAGTTGATTTTGAGTTTTAACGGGAGCTGAGAGGGTTGTTGTTTTGGAGATCTTGTTTTTGGATTAAGATGATACTTGTTGACCTAGGGTTTGATCGGGTGAACATGTAGGCATGAATTTATTTTTGGATTAAGGAGAGATTTAGGGTATTATATATAGTTTTTGATGGAGGATTTGACCGAGAGAGAACTAAGTTTGAGGAGGTATGTGGAAATTTGATAGAAAGAGGTCAAGCTAAAGGGCCCTAGAAGTGTAGGAAATTATGCCTAGGAATATGCTAAGATAACTTGCAAAGGATATGGAGGGCATGGGGTTGAATTTTGTATGGGTGACTGCGCTTGAGGAGAAAAATATATTGAAAAACTAAGAGTTCATCAGTAGCATGACAAATGAGTATAAGATGAGGAAGAAGAGCCTATAGACTAAAAAATTAGTAGCAGAGAGTCATCGCCTAGATAACACCGACGCTCAACACCTTACCTCTAGGAGGATACCATTACAATATCTACAAGGTGTTTGGGTTTTTGGGAGAGGAAATATTTTCGACAAAAATGAGTCATTTGTGATAGATCATATCACAAGAATTAGAGCAAAAAGGGATACTTTTGTGTTGTAATGAAGTAAGGGGGATTATATGTTGATTAGGAGTCTGAAGAAAATAAAGAGCACATTTTTTAATGTCTAGTGGAGCTCTAAATTTTGGGGTGTCAAGTCCTTTATAGATAACAAATACCCTAGTTAGTTTAGTTTATGTGTTGTTACAAATATATTGTGACATTATTAATAAATTGTAATATTATTAATAATGAGTTTATAGAAATCATATTAACAATATAGTTGTAATAGTTAGTATTAGTATTTGGGTGAGTTGTGAGAACAACTCACGTAGCTATTTTGTTGTGTGAGATAATAAAGGGATGAGAGAGATATCCTAGGGATAAATCTAAGAGATTCATGGAGAGAGATTGTAGGGTTTGAAGATGAGTGTTGAATCCACCTTTATAGGAGATCAAACACTATAAATTGTATGCTCCATCTATGTAAAGACATCCTGAATAATTCGGTTTCTAAATTATAATTGTATTCAGTATTTTTATGATATTATTGTGTTAGATTATTTGTAATAATCTGGACCAAATTTATTATTTGGTATCAGAGCGATGGATTCCTAACTATTTAGTGGGGCAACGTTAAGATTGATCTAGTTGCCCATATATGCAATTCCTAATATAAGAGAGTGTAGTTTAGTTTTTATGGTGAACAAAAATTCTTGTTTTGTGTTCAGTTTAGAGTTTTTATGAGTCTAAGCTAATGAGAGTATGAATAAGTGCAGAGAGGTGTCCAAGATTTGGGAAATCATGTGGCGAATGAAGTTTTGTTTTTTCAATTCCCTTATAGTTGAAGTTTCATGGTTTGACTGTATTGGTGAAGTGGGCAATGTTTTTGACCCAAGTCGTATATTTGAATTGGAATTCAAATGAGGGCTTAAAATTACATCATTTCAAGTTTTGTTGACTTGTCATCAGAGTGTACACAGAACATGCCTCACTAGATCTAACCCGAATATGATCTATTAATACTTGATAATGTATTAGACTACAAGCCTTCATCATTTGACTCAGTCTCCCTTGTGAACCGGATATTCATCACTGCGTGTTCATTGATTTCATAGTAATTTTGTTTTTCCAACACTTTATCTTGTGGATTATCGTCTTTGATGGTGAATGATTCTACCAAATCAGTTGCATTGAACCTTCCCTAAGCTCACTGCTAGTTTTGCATCAAGCCATTTTGAAATTTAAGTTGGAAACGTCCTCAAAGTCTGCAAAAGCCAAGTTGGATCGGGAAATGTGTTCTTGCATTCTAAATGTTACATGCAGATTGAGTAGAAGTGCAGGTCATGGCAGATACAAGATTTGACAAATGTCTATCACTTTCCTCATGCACCAGTTTGCTTTAGATCGAATGTTGTCCTATATGCAATTGGAGCACCTTCCTGTTAGGGTGGTTGTATCATATTGTCGATTAAGGTATTTAGAATGTTGTAAAAGCTGTATATTTAGTGTCTTTAATCTAGTTTGGTGATTAGTAAGATCTTTATTTGTAACATCTTTATGTTTTATTTTAATCAAAGTATGTCAATCATGTGCAATAGTTGTTTAATATAAGAGTCAAATCTCTAGTCATTTATTTATATTTAAGTCTTTATTGTGAAGTATTAAGTTTAAATTGTCATTACATCGTAATGTCACTGTAAGTCAAAGTTGTTATGTCATAGTGACATTTGTAGTATTATGTCCTAGAGTCAAATTTCATAAAGTCATTTGTTTGTAAAAGAGTTAAATAGGTGATCTTAGGATTATTCGTATTGTCATTTTGAGTCCAAAGTTTTGATATTAAAAATTCCTTACGGATACATTTTGGTGTAACTCGATGTTCGATTTGTAAATGAGCTTCAAAATTACATCTTGCTGAGTTAAGCAACGACATGGTGGAGGAAGGAGGTAATGAAGGAAGGAGGTCAATCAACAACCTCTCACCAGCCGCAAGTGATGGGGCTGCATAATGAAGTTGTGGAATTTTTTTCAGTTGTGTGTTTATTTTCCACTGTGTGAAAATAAGAACAAATGTCACATTCTGTTCAATTGTAATGTGTGAGAAATTCCTATATGTAACCTCCTAGAAGAAAACATTGTAGAGTATGTCTCTAAGTTTATTGTAACACTCATATATTTGGAAAGGGTTGGTGGTAGATCCAGAAAACCACAGATGTAAAAAGGTAGATAAAATTTTATTGATGTAGCAGTCCTCTGACTGCCTTCCTTCTTTATGAAGATGATCACATGCGGAATGTCGAGTGCATTATTTTCATGGAGTAAATGCGGGATGCGTTCCTTCACATAGTTGTGGTCATGTGCAACAAGACAGTCAACTAGTTGGAAGTTTACATGCCTTTCTTTGATCCAGATTATGAGGCAAGCCCGTGCAGCACGTTGCAGAAAAAAGAGTTATATTGTACCATGTCAACATTAGGGGAGTGTATATTGGGAATTAATAATGTTAACAATAGGGGAGTGAATGTTACAAATATATTGTGACATTTATTTTTATAGTTAAAGCGGGTTGAAGGGACCTGTTCCCTATTTACAGTAACAAAGGCCAAGCCTCGAAAGTTTCAAAGCCAAAACAACAAAATCCCCAAAAATAACTGGATATACACGAACATAAACCAACACTATTCGAATTACACTATAGCTATAATACTTAGTAAGAGGGGAATTACTCCCTAGTCTCTAATGAGATAAGCAACACTTGAAGCCAGAGACACCCGACCCAAGCAGTCTTCTTCTTCCAGTTCCACCTTCACCACGCCATCGACTTCAGCATTCACCCAACCCAGCCAAAGAAAATCATACGCCCCCTCCGCAGACAACCGCAGCTCGGCCGACCTGAGACAGGACAAGTTCCAACATAGCACTAAGGTCCCGCACATTAGGGAGCATGAGGCAGACATGGTTAGCAACACGGTCCCAAGCATACACCACTAGCCGCTCAGTGAAAGCCAACAGAATGCTGAACCTCTTTTCAAGTTCTTTGAAGACACCCACATCCACCCCGACTCACCCTGTAGCGAATCCTCCACAACCTAGGCGCCAAGCAATAGTTTGCCACTTCGGAGAGGTCGATTTCCACAAAATGTAGGTCAAAATCGGTGAAAATCCAAATTCACCACATTTGACTTTGAAGAATGAATAATCAACAAGTTTTCCATTAACACAAAGGTAATGCCACTGTTGATGCGTGGCCATCCTTTTGTAGATAGGAAATCACCACCCAAGATGACTTTGATGGCTTCCATCTCTTCCATGCAGGAAATCCAAAAAATCCTCTTCAACCGGTTATCTGTAATCCTGGACCGAAATGCCATCTCACGTAATTCATAGCTCAAGGCAATACACGGAAGACGTGGGGTAACCATAACAAGAAAAAAATAAGTAAATAGATGTAAGGAGAGACCCTTGACATCAGCTTTAAATAGACTGAATGCTTCACACAAGCGCACCATTAGGTGGAGGAAACACTTAATGCCACCTCACACGAAACCAATATCTCCAGTCCTTCCCATGCTTTGGCATTAAAGGACACTTTCTCCAATTGTTCTTGCTCAATCTCCACATTCTCCGGCTTTGTCCGTGCAATGATTACCTTCCCAAAACATGTGCTTAATGTTCTAGGCACTAAATTTCCCAAGTTTCCAAAGGACCTTTTTGATTCCTAGGTCTAATTTCCAAGACAAAGCTTTCCTTTTAATGATTGCATTCACAATTACTAACGAATCCCCTTCAATTTCCAATTTTTCCACCTTCAAGGAGGCCGCTAATTCTAGTCCCTTGCTCAGAGCCTGGATTTTTTGAATTACATGTGTCATCCCTGAGTTTGAAGGAATTTGCTCCCACCAATAGGCCCCTTTCGTTTCTTATAATGCAACCAACACCTAAGGCGCCTGGATTACCTCTGGTCGCTCTGTCAAAGTTTAGCTTATGGAACCCCGGGATAGGAGGATACCATCTAGCCAACCTTCGAAGCGAGGTAGAAGAAATCGTAGGACACTGAGCACTGCCGGGTTTGATGATTTTTGGCCACCGCTACTCGATTTCCTTGTCAAAATTGGAGAAGTGGTGAAAGCGAGACCAATTAGCAGAAACCGCCTCAGAAATAGCCCATTCCAACTTGAGAATGACCCTTTCCACATAGTTATTTTCCTCTCTAAAGATTCTCTTGTTATGCTCCCACCAGATGTACCAAAGGAGAAGCACAACACTACACAACCAAATCGAGGAGAAAGCGCCAATATGAAGATTAACAGGCCATGCCAAAATGGATTCAGGAAGGGTAGAATGTTTGACCCAGGGAAGATTGAGCCTGACACATAACCAACTCCAAAGCATTCCGATGTGAAGGGGCAATGTAGTAATAGGTGGTCATGATCCTCCTCATGCTTCGCACACAGAAAGCACATTGAGGGCCCATGAAACTCATATCTTTTCCTTCTTTCTTGAGTAAGGAATTTGCCTTTGAAAGTCATCCAAGAAAAAGGCCACTTAAGAAGGGAAAGAGGAGGACCAACAGAATTCAGATCGATTCTTTGCATCCTGCTCAACATGCAACAATTTGTAACCATAGTTTGGGGAATATTTTAAGAGGTCGTTGTCAAATAATTTCATCTTTACCGTTGGAAAGCAAAAGTTGTTGTTCTATTAGGGCGAACGAAACTAGCCTTAGTTTCCATTGAGATATTCAGGTGTTCAATACTTTTCCATTCCATCAATGCAGGGGTATTTTCTGGAGTCAGCCCATAGTTGGAAACAAATGGACCCCATTCCTCCACCAAAAGCCTCTTGATTTCCCCAAACTCAGGGTTATCCCCAAGCACAAAAATCCATTCCAAGGATCATCCCAGAATAGCACCCTGTCACCTTTTTCAACTTTCCAGCCACATTATATAAAAAAACCTCTACATTCCACCAAGAAATTCCATATATGAGAACCACGAGGAGGGTTAGCTATACAGAGAATAGATTCCGGAAGATGAGCCCCCAGATATTTTTTTCCACCACTTGACTGCAAAGACTTGACAGGTTTCGTGAGGAGATTCTAGACCAGCTTGGCACCAGGAAAAGTTTTGAAGACCCAAATTGAGGATTCCAGCCCCACCCAATTCTTTGGGTTTAGACAAAGTTTCCCAGCTAATCAAAGGGATTTTCCTTTCCGTAGAGGATCCTTGCCAAAGGAACCTTCTCATGATCCCAATAAGCTTCGCTAGAACACCTTTGGGGATTTTCAGAATGGAAAGCATGTATAAAGGGGAGGCACTGAGAACATATTTGATGAGAACCAGTCTCCCAGCCAGTGATAACCATTTCCCTTTCCAAGAATTTAGCTTCAAATTAATCGAAGAAAGGAGATCATTCCACATCGAGGCCTTGCCCGAGCCACCAAATAGGGGTTCACAGAGATATTTTACTAAAAGGGAACATTTTTGAAACCAAAAATTCTTAAAATTCTAGCCTCTAGAGGAGGGGGAACATTAAAAAAGAAGATGAAGGATTTAACAAGGCTAACCTCTTGTCCAAGCAGTGACCGCGTATGCATCCAACAACCCCTTCAATTCTCTGGCCTCCTGAATACTAGTTTTTCCAAACAAGAATGTGTCATCCATGAATTGCTGATGTGAGATAGGATTCACCCCCTCCGTAATTCTCAATCCCTGTAATTTGCCTTCCGAATTTTATTGCAAATGGCCCTACTCAGAGAATCAGCCACTAAAATGTATAGAAAGGAGGATAGAGGGTCCCCTATCTTAGACCCCGATTTCCTTCAAAGAAACCTTCAACATTACCATTGATTAACACAGAGAAAGAAGGCCCAACAATGCAGCTAAACACCCAGTTGCAAAATTGTTCGAAAAACCAAACTTCCTAAGCACCCTAATTAGAAAATGCCAATTGATCTTATCAAAGGCCTTGCTGATATCTAGTTTTAGCAACATACCCGGAGACTTATTACTGGAGAGAGAATGAATAAGTTCATGAGAAAGAAAAATACCATCAAAAATCGACCTCCCCAACATAAACCCAGTTTTCTCTAGAGAAACAAGAGGATCCAACAACCCTTTGAGTTTGGAAGCAATGGCTTTCGAGATGATTTTGTATGAAGTATTGCACAAGGAAACCGAATTAAAATCTGCGAAAGAAAAAAGCTGAGAAAATTTCAGAAAAAGACTTATAAAGGTGTAATTTAGTGATTTAAGCACAAATCTAGATCTGTGAGATTCTTCCATAGCCGCCCAAACATCATAACCAACGATGTTCCAAATTTTTTGAAAGAAATCCGCCTGAAAACCATCCAGGCCCGAGCTTTATTCTTGGCCATGGAAAATACCACTTTCTCCACTTCGCTCATAGAAAAAGGCTTAAGAAGGGCCTCATTTTGAGCATCAGTGATCAAAGTCAGAATATTATCAAGGAAAGAGGACTGATCTGATTCAAAGGATGTGATATCACCACCAAGAAGGGAGGTGAAGAACCGAACCCCTTAAATCGAAATATTTTTTTGATCAGAGAGGGAAATACCATCACTATTCCTTATTTCAGAGATGAAATTTGAGTTCCGCTTAGCTTTAATGACTAAATGAAAGAACTTTGAATTCATGTCCCCTCCCTTGAGCCATTGTTCCCTTGATTTTTGTTTCTAGTATTCTTCCTCTCTCAGAAGCAGCTCACTGAGCTCGGCCAATAAAGACTTCTCCTGAAGAAACTCCGCCTCCCCCATGCCAGAAACAAAATTTTTCTCATTCAGAGTTTTCAACTCCGCTTCCACTCTATCTTTTTCTGGAAAATATTTTTAAAACAAAACTTATTCCAATTCCTCAGGTCCCCTTTGAGAAATTTAAGTTTTTGAGCAAGCAAAAACATCTTTGATCCTTCGATCTTATAGGAATTCCACCACTGCTTTATGTTATTTTCAGAGAAGCATCCCTCAACCACATAAGCTCAAACTTAAAAGGGGATTTACGAGGGGAAAATTCGATATTAACCGAGAGGGAAACCGGAAAGTGATATGAGCTAGACTAGGGAAAAACCGAGCATTCTAAAACAACATTATTTAGAGACCACTTGGGTCTAGCTAAGAACCTATCAAGCCTCTCAACAATATTACTAAAGCCCTTCCTATAAATTCTCTAAGTGAACCAGCCTTGTTTGGGATCAATATCAAGAAGTGACTTATCAGAGATGAAGGAACAAAAATCTACCTGGGATTGCCGATTCCTTATACGACCACCTTTCTTGTCCTTCTCCGAGGTAATAGCATTGAAGTCACCTCCAAGAAGGAGCAGATGTTCTTCTAAAGGGAGCAAAGACCTGGAGATATTCTGCCAAACCTCTCTTTTTCCAATTATGTTATTCGAGCCATACACATTAAAGAGGTAGAAGACCAATTGAGAACACTTAGGTAATCATTTAGGAGAGGGAAGGGAAATCACCTTCCTAGACACATCTTTGGCAAAGTTCAGCACACTTTGTTTCTCCGCATCCACTTCCTTCACAATTCTTGCTTATATTTTCTGCCTCTCCTACCGGTTGAGCCACAAATGGCCTCCTTCAACCCCTCCTGGATAGATGCCAATTTTGAGGGAACTAAAGCCGATACCAACATATCCGGCTCAAATTCCCCTTCCTCCAAAACGCCACCACCTAAAAGGGACTGAAGCTTTTTTGCCTCAACTTTATCCGAAAGCCAAGATTGAAGCGAGTTCAGAGAATCTGCTTGCCCTTGCTCGAACCCTTCTTTAATTAGGGAGATTAGCTCCCCGGAATTCTTATGCACCTCTTCAGTTTCTTTTAGCAAAGAAAGAGGGGATAAATCACCCACCAAGGGGGGATCCAAATCACTCTCAACTAGCCCCTCCACCTTAGAAGCAACCTTCTGGGAATCCATCTCCTTGGAATCCTTAGCCAATTTCAAAGAGCAGGCCTTACTCAAATGTCCCAACTACCCACAATAAAAGCACTTTGCATTCAGACCCTCATACTTAATGGCAAAGCACTTAGGGCCAGATTTAGTTTGGAGGTACAAAGACGACGGCAAAGGGGTAGTCAGATCCATATCCACACAAAGACGCACCGAGCCTTTCCTCCAAAAATTCAAGGAAGGATTTCGAATGGGCACGAAGACCCCAAAGAGTTAGCAATTGGCTTTAGTATAGACCATTTGTGGAAGTCCGAAGGAAAACCATGAATGCTTAACCAAAGCGGGGCCTTGGAGATTTTTTCCTTCCAGGGATCAAAATTTGGAGACCAAGGGCGAAAGTACTAGGTTGGAGGAATTCATGAACCAAGGTCCTTCTTTATACACCAGATTCAATAGATCAGGGGAAGGAAAACAAACCTGGAAAAAACCATTGGCAAGGAAGCTAACTCTCGGTTTAGCTTTGATACCCTAGAACTGCGCCACCCAACTTAAAATCCTCCTCCAAGAGAAGCATGCTCCAAAACTTGCAACAAATCACCCTTTTCACCGAGAATCTGAAAAGTCATCCTTGGGGGGGAGGCAGCGAAAGTTGAAGACTCTCCGCAACAATTTTGAAATCGATTCCTCCGACCTTGAAGTCCTTCGAGCACTTCAGCCCAATAGGCTCAACCGAAACTAGATTGAAAGGGACCTCCTGAGGCACTCCCTCGAGGGGCACTGCCACACTGCAAAATTTTTCCACAGCTAGGTTATCCAACACCAACTCTCCTAACAAGGAAACCAGAGATTTAACAACCAAGCAAGCGCCGAATTGTTTGACCAATTCAGACACTGCCATTTCCACCTCTAATTCCCAAGTTAGGCCTCAAGTGCCTTCGCTCCTACCACTTCCCACCGGGATCTTGTTTGCACTAGTGAGGACCCCGGCGCCTGGCGCGAAAACCCCATCTCCCGCCACCACCTTATTTTTTGAAAAATCAAACTTTTTGCCCTTTTCACAATTTTCATGATTTTCGCTTAATTCATATTCTTCTCTAATGTGACACTCCATTGCTCCCTCGGGTTGGATGGTTTTTTTATATTGTGACATTATTAATAAATTGTAATATTATTAATAATGAGTTTATAGAACTCATATTAATAATATAGTTGTAATAGTTAGTATTAGTATTTGGGTGAGTTGTGAGAACAACTCACATAGTTATTTTGGTGTGTGAGATAATAAAGGGATGAGAGAGATATCCTAGGGATAAATTTGAGAGATTCATGGAGAGATATTGTAGGGTTTGAAAATAAGTGTTGACTTCACCTTTGTAGGAGATCAAACACTATAAATTGTGTGCTCCATCTATGTAAATACATCCCGAATAATTCAATTTCTAAATTATAATTATATTCAGTGTTTTTATGATATTATTGTGTTAGATTATTTACAATAACTGGACCAAATTTATTATGTGTCAATTAAGCATGGTGTTTGATGTCATTGAGATAGACCATATATTTTATGGGTAGCAACATGAATGATGCATCGAGGATTGGAAGAATTCACGATGTCTCATAAAACCCATTTGCAATTTTCTAAAACCCACTAGATCTTTAGGTTTTTACCCAGTGAAATTGAAGTTTAGAAGAATATTGGGATTGAGGATGCTACGGAGCATGTGCATGAGTGCGATCTTGTGTGGAGGGATAAATGTATAATGACCTCAAGAGATAAAGAAAGTATTTTTGTGACAACTCTAAAAGGGAAAGAACACATATGTTTTATGAATTATAACCCAAATCAAATTTTGATGGAATTAGACATGTTTGTTTGAAGGAGTTTCATACTATCAAGTTTAATAAGGAGAGAATTTATGCATTGAAGGAGATTAAACAAGAATTAAATGATACTCTACATGTGGATGAAATATGATTTAAAATGTTTTTATCAAATATTTCTTTTAAATTCCATCCATTACAACACATGTAGGGGTTTGTAGGAGGGTTAATGACCTCCTTTCATGGGAAGCTTGTGATGAAGGACTATAAAGATTAACATAAGGCATTAGATGTGGCCTTGTGAGTGGAACCGGTAGGAAATGTTGATATGGGCATTTTTCTATTTCAAGAATCTCAATTATCTATAATAGTGTTGCATCGTAACTCCAAAAGTTGACAATTTTGGAAATGCACAAGAGATGTAGAAAGGACTCTAGTGTATAAAGTATGAGGTTAAGGGTCATACCAAGTAGAATTGTTAGATGAAGTGAGTATGTTATATGGTTTCCAAGTGTGAAATTTGTTTTTTCAATCTTGAGAATAAAACCTACTAGGGTTGAAAGGGTGAAGTAAGTTGAAGGCTTGTGTTGGTGTAATATTTGCGACACCACCACACATGAAACTGCAAATTGTTAATTGATAGGAAAGATGAAAGAAATGAAAGTTAGAGGACTTGCACCACCCTTTCCATCTTAAAATTGGGGTTAGGGGTATGGGTATATGAGATTGCATAGAAGAAATATGACAAGCCTCATAAATGGAGGATGAACATGGGGAACTTGCTACAAGTGTAGTGTCATATATCACTATCATTGATTATTCCTAAAATTCCACATTTGTACAAGTTGTAGAGGAGACAATTAAATAGGGGATTGTATGAAAATGAGGAAAAATATCTTGCAAAGTGGTCCCTCAAAAAAATGGATGGGATGGTTATTATTTACCAAAATAAATTTCACAAATCTTGAGGACAAGGAGGAGGTGGAAGTCACAAATGACAGACACATGGAAACATGAGACCAAGAAGGATCCTTGAGCAAGGGTCGGACCATGTTTATATGATATTGAGTTATGAACAAAGGGGTAAAGTAAAGGCTTGTTTGAAATATGTATAAAGTGATACCTCATGTCTAGAGGCTTTGACTTAAAAATATGTAGTCATAGAAGTGAAACAAGTACTACGGGAATTACAATGAGAGTTAATAGCTGTTAGGGAGTTGTAGGAATCTCAAACACCGAAAGGATTTGTAAGGATAATGTCCATAGATATAAGGGGTTTTATCAAACTTTTTTTAAAGATTAAGGGTCATGTGGATGTTTTAAAAATATGGTTTAAACATAGTATAGGGACCCTCATAGCAGCTAGTTAATGATTTACTAGACTAGAAACATCACTAGTGAGATTTGCACAAGGGTTAATTTGAGGATTCCCTTTGAAAAGATATTTCATATGATATGAAGTTTAATCAGTTTCAATTCCAAAAGATTGTGATTGATATGGGATTTGAATTTAATATATTGTTAAAGAATTTTTGGGTGAAGATGGTAACACCTACATTGTACTTGATGGGGATTACTTTATTTATGGTGAACAAGAACAATCTGCAAAACTCATCAGAGTTTTTAGGGATGTAGATATTTATATCATGGGAGCCTTTTTTATGATGATTTTAAGTTGGTTAAGATGGGTGCAAAATATAGGTACCCTACCATCCTTGGATGACCACAATGTTATGATACTTGAGTAAAAATGTGGGTTAAAGAAAGGATCACAAACTTTGAAAATGAGGAATGACCCATTCATCCTATTGGATGTTAACTTAAAACTGGTGTATACCAAAAGTGTCACATAAAAGAAGAGGAGTTGGATCTTTGCAAAAATTCATTCAAGAAGAGGAAATTCATTAGGACTTCAAAGAGGAAGAACCTTCTATCTGGCATGTGTACGGTGGCTCTAGAAGTCTTATGAAATAATGGGGTAAAGGTGCATAAGAGTTTGTTAATGTAATGATGTGAGCCCTTTTGTAAGGGTGGTGAGTTTTGTTTATTGGTTGATCAAGAAGAGGAAGTGGAAACCACTTACCACTCACTTAGTTTCATCTGATGTTCCTCGCAGGGTAGTTTTGAACTAGATAGAGAAAGGTACGAAACCTGTGGAGCACACTTTTTTCCACTTGTTAGGCTTGATTGGGCACTCAAATGTTCTACGATAGAAGATGATTGAGAAATTCAAACACCAAGGAGAAGTAGGATATAATGGATTTGCATGATATGTTAACAAAAATCAAACATTTGAGAGAGTCTGTTAGATGCAGACACAAAATTATACACTTATTACTATTACATCATGCCTGTAGTATATTATTGTATACATGATTTCTGAGTACAAAGATTGAACCTTTGGTGATGCCTTTTCCCGATCCTATTAATTTGATTGGTTTTGATTGTGATATTGTGTCATACTTCTTGGATTTACATATTTTTGGTCGAGTCACAGGGATCCATGTCTTTGTCTTAGTTCCTATTCCTTTTTCTTAGCTTTGGGACAATACTGCCCAATAAGGGAACTACCACTTGGGTGTTAGTGTACCTTTTGGGAACTTTTTCTATTCTCTTTTGTTTTCTAAATTACCATTTGGTACTTAACTTTGGGTCTTTTCTAATTCTTTGGGTCAACCTTTGGTGTCACTAAGTGTCAAAATTCAAACAAGGAAGTCATATATATACACAACTTACTCATTATTATGAGGGGTTGGAAAACTTTAGGCTATTACTTACTATCTACTACTTAGGAAATAAATAACATTAAAGGACTGCATTATTCACTACATAGGAGGGGCTATTTTTGAATTCCATCTCACATATTCATCTTAGGGGAAAAGTAGTTATAGCCCACTACTTTGGTGTGAGTGGCATAAGGGAAACCGTGCTTCAAAGGATTTAATCACACACATACTAGAAATACATAGAGTCTGAAATGTAGTGCAACACTTGGTGACAATCACATTGGTGTGATCGCATTGAGGTTAATCTAACTCGAGCATAAGCATTCTTGGTTTCATCTAATGTTTGTTTGAGCCTTGTGCGAGTTAGTTAGGGTTTTATTTCGCAGATTCAAGTGCAAAATAAGAACCCTACAATGAAGTGTATACAACAAAGAGTGAAAGGAAGAAAAAAAGATCAGACCCTGAGAATATCATATCCAAATTTGTTCCCAGGACACCAGTGCCCAATGCAAACACTAGCACTAGGGAATTCTTGTCCGAGGGAGTTCCAGATTCTAGTTTCTTAGATGAAGCTTACTCAATCGAGATCCAACATGTTCCACTCAATTTCCAGCCTAGAATCGGTCAAGATCTCCAAATACAAGTTAGGTCACTCTTATTTCACTATTGCTTATACTTGTTTCTTTCTTATACAATTGATCTTGTTTATTAGTGTTATATTCATGTGATATTAATCCTCTGATTAATATTTAATTTATGTTAAATCATTAACCTTGGATGCGTAGAGAAGGAAAGAGAGGTAGGAGAAGAAAGGGTGTTTAAGTATTGATTGCAATAATATCACGTAGGGGCAATCATAGAAAAATTATTGTGGATGAAAATATATGTGGAAGGTACCGTAGTGGTTGCATCAACATTAACATTGTAGAAAAAGTAACATAAGTTTATCATGGATAGGTTTGATTAATAATTGTGCAATGTGTGTGCTTCCATGATGTTTACGTATAAACGTGTACCATATGGGTTTTGTCCCCTTAGCACCATATATACATCAAACTCATTACAAATGGAGTATGAGCATTACATATTTTGACGAGGATGACCTTGAATAAGGTTAAAAACTAATAAATTTTTCTTTTGAAAATAGGAGAGCTATTCTCCAATCACTTGTGTAAATGTATAGGGTAGATAAGTATAAATTATAAAACTTTGATCAATTATAAATTTTGAGAAGAACGTGAGGAATGGACTAGAAGAGAAGCATATTCTTGTGGTGATATAGGAAAATTTATTATGGAAAAGAATAGGGTTAAGACTAATTGAATCTTTGAGTATGAGGATGCCATGCGAGTTCGAAGACAAAGAGGGATTGAAATTTTTGTGGATTGGTAGTTTTATAGTGGCATGAGATGGATGAAGTCATGGTTGTTAAACAAGGGCAAGAATCTAAAGTATTGATTAGGAAAAACAAAAAGAACCACTTCCATGGACTTGGCATAATAATTTAAAGTGACTTAATTAGAAATATTACGGGAGATCACGAGATATAATTTTAATTTTAATAACTATCCTAAATCACTCATAACAATGTTCATAGAAAAATGAGTTGAAAACCAATTCAAATAATGAGAGAAAAAATAGGGAAGGAAAAACCAACAAAAACAAACTATTCTTTGAAGAAGAAAAAGAATGCGGGTAAGACTCAAGTTACATTGTTACAATTGGTAAAGTGTTAGGGTTATAATGGATATTTCGAGCACAAAGGAGAGCTCAATTATAAGTATAATGGGGGAATCACTTCTACTATTCAATATGACCCTAATATGGAGGTAATTGAGGAAGAAATTAGGGTGAAGAAATGGAGAGATGAATAAGTTGTTCTAAAAAGAATGAGAGAGAGAGAGGAGAAAACAAGGAATTTTGAGGAGAAAAAATAAATAGATGCAGAGAGATGGAGGTTACAGGTGTTAGGATTTATTTATGTGAACACATGTTAGCATGTTATTATATTTAAGTGTGTGAAAGAATAATATTTAGTGTTTGGGTGAGTAGTTAATAACAATTGTAGTATATATTAAATTATATATAAGTGCAAGAGAATTAAGGGAGAGTATAGTACTCACGGGTATACAATATACAAAATATACAACAGATTCTAGCAAATTTTATGTCCCTTTTTTCTGAAATGTATCATAATTCCAAGGGTTAATGTCCCCTTGAATCTTATAAATAGCTCCCTGGTGAGATAACTTCACATATTAACATTTGAAAGAGGCGATGGCGCACATACGATGAGTCCAAGGCCACCCTAGGATAATGTTATAAGATAAGGTAAAATTGAATACCATAACCCGATGTAGACATACCTAGGGGAAGGGTGATAGGTAACCAAATACACCCCATTGGAGGCATCTATTGGTGATCGTATCCTTAGCAATTAGTTCGCATGGATTTTAGGTGTTCGATAGAATAACCAAGAGCCTTGATGAAATCTAATGAGGCCACACATGTTTATGTTCCCTCATTAATGAGAGAACACTTAATCAAGTGTGGCCAATCTAAACTGAAATGAAGAGTCGTAGATTGTCTACACAAAGCAAGAGCTCATATGGGATCATGGAATCTATGGGAAAGTGAATACAAGAATGAGTATTTGTGGCAAGATCAATACAAATGAAGAAGTCCTCACATTGTTGGTGGCTGATTTCTTCGACCCATGCAATGTAGGACTCTACCCTAAAGTTATCCACAAGAAAATTTGGGACTTCAAGTGTTCCCTAAATCTCCCGAACTATGATAGTATGGTAGAGAATTCGAGAGAGATTTGCGATGGTATAAGGAACATTGGAAACAAAGGTCGTATGCTCAAGATACCACTAGTTAAAGTTTGGTCAAAGTTTGGACTCGACATGGTAAATTGACCAATCAGGTAGTGACACATGGTAAAAGCGAAGCTTGAGAAAGAGGGGTTAAAAAAAATATTGCTAAATTCAAAATATCATCTTGATTGACAAATTTTCCATGCGGTGGGTCCTCAGGCCACCACATGGCCAGCCACCACTTTGTCACATATCACATTGCATCGAGCAACTTGGGAGTCACATTGGGCGAGTAAGGGTGAGCTCAATACACAACTTGGGTGAGCTCACTAAACAACTTAGTGAGCTGGTCACCCAACTCACTTCATGGCTTGGCCTTATCCACATCAAATTTGACATCATTCTTGGTGAAACCAACTCTAGCATAATAGCCATTTACGTGGCGTATTGGTCCCGCCATCGGCCATCAACATGGCGGTCCAACATACCCAATCACCACCTAGGTGGCTTACTAAATTCAGCCACCCCTATGTGGCATTTCAAACAAACATAACAGATCCACATAACACGCCATTGCCACTTCTTGGGAAAGCAAAATAGCGGCATATGCGTGGCCATAGCCACAAGTATATAGGCCAACCGACCTATATTAAAAACCACTACCAACCATTAACACCATCAATGCGAGATTTTAATCCCCACATAGTAATGCAAAGTGGTGAGTGGTTGGGGAGGATCAAACCCCCATTCACCCACATTCTAAAATTAGCCTCCACCACCACGCCATTCGGGTGGCTATTACTATAAATAGGCCAATTTGTATTTGTATAAGCATGAGTCTCGACTATGTTAGAGCCTTAATAAGGCAATTTTGTAAAAGGAAATTTTAGAGGCACTAAGGAGTAAAGTGAGTCTTCAGAGTAAACTGGAAAGTTGTCCATAATTCTGAGACGCTCCTTGTGGACATATTGTTTTCCAATTTTGGAGATGTTTTATGCTACAAAAGTCACTAGAGCACCTGGATTTCTAGCTCGGAGCCATAGGGCAAACATCATGATGGAGGAAAACTATAAGAGATTTGATCTTCTACACCGGACATTGTAAGTTGATATATTATGACTTAGTGGTCGTGCAAGAGGTTATCGTTCTTTTGAAGACCAATTATTATTCAGATGAATCAACTGGCATTAGGTTCATTATTGCATATTCATAGCTTCATTTGTAAGTTTGTATTAGAGTTACAAATTGGAAGTTTTTAATGAATCGGTTCAACATTTGAACCCCAGAGACGTAAGTGTTTTGTTAGCTGAAATCCATTATCAACCGCTTGCGGTGTGTCTCCATTTTTGCATAGAAAATTTTATTAAGTTGATAATATCATGGAATGAAATTAGAAAATTAACAAATTTCCTATAGGGGTCCGAGGTCAGTTAAAAAATTTGGTTGTATTTTCGGATCATAAAGAGGGAGGGAAAGGGATATTTTTGTCAAACACCATAGTCATGAGACATTCATGATGGTGAGGTGACATGTGCATGAGGTCCAAGAAGGAAATGGACCATGGATTTGGGGCAAGTCCTTTGAGTGGATCCCACTCATCGTGACTAAACTATGTAGTACGTTGAGAGTGTTTGGAGTCCTTAGAAACAAGGCTAAGAGGGGTAATTATAATTAGGAGACCTCTGGAACTAATTTTTTCTAAGTTATTACACCATCGGCCCTGTAAGTTTGACTTGCATAAGGGTTGATGGTGTATGTAGATAGAGGGAAAAACCCGGATAGCATCGGAACTTTAAGAAAATTTCTACTAGGGTCGATAGCATTTGGAGAGGGCATGTTTTTGAGTTGAGGAGCCAGATTCTGAGGCACAAAAGGGTATGTGACCCTATGAGTCCTAGGTTTGAATGTTATAAGATATTTTAATTCTACATAAGCTATGACACATTTTACATCATTAATTACAACTGTGTTTTAAGGAGGGTAGTCTGTGTCAACCATATTAATTTAGCATTCTCTTATTTTTTAGAACTTTCAGCGACATCATGATTGGAGAATATTTTTAGCTTTTCATTTTCCTTGTTGATGGCTTCATGACGATCTTTTTGTTGAGTATAATCACAAGCTTTGACCGCTTTGTTCAAACACTCACGAGTGATGGAATCATAGTCGAAGTTGGACCCTAAGAAGAAGCGATAAAGAACCATACGAGTACACGACAATTCTCACATGAGTGACCCCAATTAACGCACCACCAAAAAAACTTACTCTCATCATGCCAATGAGGAATAGGTCAAGAAGGATCTAGGATCACGATGAATGGCTTAGGTAATCGACACTTCAACTCTTCCTTACTCAACAATTGATTATAATTAGGTTGATTCTTGTTGTTAGTATGTTGTTGATCAATGTTAAAAATGATTCTATTTGAAGAAGTAACAAGAGGAAGAGTATCTAAGAATATTTCATCCATTGAATTCTTGTTCTTAGATTGTTGAAGGATTTGGACTTGCTTGTTAGTTTGTGTCTTGGGAGGAGCCTTCTCAAATTTCCTCATGAGATATTCTTGCCTTTTGGCTTGTTCAAAGGCCTCTTCTAGGGAAGTGGGAGAAAATGACCTCACCTTGTATTGAAGGTGAGGCTCAAAGGCTTGTAAGAAAAGTTGAAAGAGACTATCATTGGGCATGTTATGTTCTTCCCACATGGATAGGGTCTTCCAATGCTTAATAAAAGCTTACGCTAATTCATTTTCAGATTGCTGACAATTGTCAAAAGCTTTGATGTTATTTTCGAGTAAATCGTGATTTTGGAACTCGTTCACTAGGGATTCTAGCTCAACTATAGAATTAGGAGGCAAGGTGTGATACCAATATAGAGCATCTCCAGTAAGGGTCGTAGCTAATATTTTAGTGGCAATATATGTGTTAGATATGATCCATTCTTTGTAAAGGTTGACAAAGGCCTTGATATAGAAAGTGGGATCAGTGAGACTGTTGTAAGAGATAGATGGAGTAATGTCACCAATGTCCATACTAGTAATATAGGGTGTTAATGGATCATGTTGGACTGCTTGTAATACTTTGTTTTGAATGGGGTTTGAGTGATGGGCACCCCATTAGGCCCATTTGGAAAAGGATGGGGTGTTGTTCCCTAAGAGCTTATTAGAGGGTAGTTGACTAACTGAGGCATATTGGCTTGCACTTGGAGGAGTTGAGTGATAGTGGAATATTGTTGTTGGTTAATTTTTTCAATAATTTGAAGAATAAGATTAGTAGGATCAGAATTGGAGGCATTTTTAGATGATCCTATTTTAACGGCTTTCCCCTTTTTCCCTATGGTTAAGTTGTTCAAAGATGAAATAAATAAGGTACTTACTAAGCATCTCTTTTGACTCTCCTTTCTATTGAGGAAACTAAGATAAAAAAATTTGAATCTCAGGAGGATGCTCAAAAGTATCATCATTCTAGATTTCCTCCTCCCGACATGCCCATGGGTAGAGGTATTATTTTTAGGTTCTCCTAAAATGCAACAATCCATAAAAAAGGGAAATTCAACGTCATGATGATATATTTGAGGAAAAGTTTGCACAAAAGAGTTAGACAACCCAAGTGTAGATACTCCATGTTGGAGTGTTGACCTGGATGGAAAAAGGTCCAGAAATAAAGACTATAGACAAAATCAGCCCTACATGAAAGTACACAAAGGGGCTGAAGGCGTCTGGTAGAAGATATGGTTAAACAAAAAGGATCGGTCATCCAAACAGGTTTTGCACAGGCCCGTAGGTATTTGGATGTGAGGAGATATGGACATACAAGATCACCTAGGGGTGATGGCGTCTGTGCAGGTAGGTTTTTGAGATTTTTGGGGTCTTTGAGTACTTAGATGGATTAAAATTTGAATGTGGGATGCTTTAAATGAGTTGTACTCGATCAAAAGGTCGGTAAGATTCATATTGGGTTCACCAAAGAATGTATGTGGGCCAAAATGTGTCTCAACAACATGTACTCCTAAATCATCCATTCGACAAGGGAATCAAGGCAATAATTAAAAGACACATATGTACTAACATATAAGGGGATAAACTTAAAGGGGATAGGGTGAGTGCTAGGGTCACATATTTAGAAGTAAGTAACCCTTACACTAGATCAACCTAGGGTTTCAAGGCCCGTGATTGAGATAAAGGAAGGAACCCTATTGAGATATTGGTAGTTGGGTGTGGAGAGGTATGGATCAACAATAAGATAATCCTGTGACAACTAAAATGAAAATAACTAAGAAGATTATATTTGATAATAGTATTATGCTATCTAACATTAAACATGTACAATACTAAGCTAACATAACATAATAAAGAAGAAGAAATGAACTAATCTATGAAAAATGACAAATAAGGGTTAGAGCACTCACTTGTACTTGTAGGGTGGTCGTTGATGCATATATCTCCCCTAAGAAGAAACACACAAAGAGAATCACTATTAGGTGGAGTAGGGGAAGACCATTCCTATCCTAGACTAGCTATATGATGACCCAATAGTGCAAGCAATCATCCAAGAAGAAGAGTGTATAATGAAATCCAAGAAAAAAACAAGATGAACGAAAATTAGTGTAAGAAGATTGCGAAGATGATGCAAAAGAGCAGAGTAAATGGCATTTTAGATGTCTTATTTTCCTCTTCCTTTTGAATGTCAAATGAGGTGAGGGTTATATAGGATGCCATCACCAACGGGTGATGGTGTCGGCCATGGGAAAACATAACACTAACGTAATCACCCATAGGTGATTATGTCAGCTAAGGATGTAAAAATAAAGTATTATGTCATGCAAACTGAAAATAATGTGTCATTGATCATGAAAGAGGATGGAAAAGGTACAAAACAGTGGAATGCAAACAAGAGATCATGAATATGATATGCATGAGACCTAGGAGGAAAAAGATAACTAATGTAGAGAAACCTAAGGATGAGACCAAATAGTGAAACTCTCTCTGTGGACTATAATCTAACCCATAATGGTTAAGTTAATAACCAATCCCCATTCGGAAGGCTCCTTAATGCACCGCTTAAGAAATAGATGGATCGTGTTTGTATTATCTACACAAGGAAATTATTAGTAACAAGTATGAAAGATTAAAAAGTGAAAAATCAAGTGTATACGATGAAGATTGAAAACATTATAGGGTAGAGGCAATGGAGGAAGGAGATCAATCAATGACCTCTTGTTATCCACTAGTGAGCGGGGCCTCATTGTGACATAGTGGTATGATTATCAATTTTAATATTCTCATGTTTTATACTATGTCGTGTTTAATAAAAATCCTCAACCATGACATCTCAAAGAATTATATGTATAAAAATATTGTTTTTTGAGGGTACAAAAATTTTTCAACGTAAATTCAACATGGATTTTTATCGAGATAGTTTGAGAGCTTTAGAAATCTTGGAGATTTAGAACTTAGGAGTTCAAGGAGAGTGATTCGAGAACTATTCCACAAATTTTGGCTTAGGAACTATGCCTTTACGAGGGTTATAAGATGATTTTATATAGTCATTGTGAGTCTAGTTTACCACCTTGTAATACTATTGTGTGCATGAACCTATTCCAACATGGCACGTAGAAAGCAAGAGCGTCACCTGTCTTTGACCTATCATATTAAGGTAGAAAATTTAGCATGCTCACGAGGTGCTAGATAATTTTGGTCCCCATCATGTTCAACATTGATATGAAGTGTTCACAAAACAAAATAGAAAGAAAAGCATTAGACTATACAATTAGAAAGAAAAGCAATAATAAGAAAAAGACTTATGTCCAAGAATAATATAGTAAATTCATAATAATTTTCACTTTGTTTATATACATCACTACATACAAACTCTATCTCTCTCTCTCTCTCTCTCTCTCTCTCTCTCTCTCTCTCTCCCTCTCTCTCAGATATTGATATCTTATGGTGGTCTCTCGATCACTTGGTAATCCCTCGAGGGGTATATTTACTAAAGGGGACTTGCCCTTTGTTAGTCAAACAAGAGTTATAAATAGCCCTTGAGTTCAATTTACACTTAGTTGACTATTACATTGAGGGAAATTCCTATGCCACATGTCATTATATTATGCATGTACATCTTATATGGAATTTATGTATGTCTTCTACAAGGAAATCTTGTTACCCTACATAAAAATCCTTATTTCCTTTTAGGAGATCAAAGTCGATAACTAATTAGAACTTATCTTCCTATTATGCGTGTTGCTTATGTTTCCTTGTTGATTTAAAAAAATAGCTTTTTATGTTAAACTCTAATTGCAGAGTCACGTATGCTAAATAAATGCTAGAATACAGATTTGACACAAAAAATAAGCTAATAAAATATGAAACCATAAGTACAAAAGAGGGAGGAAAGGACATAGCTGATTTTCCGTGATCTTGGAACTGATATGGACTGGAAAAATAATGAATAGGAAGGGAATACCATCACAATTGTGCATTGTAAAATTTGGAATTGTTGGATGATCTTTGGACTAGGGCACATGGACTAGGTGAGGGGTGCACTGAGTGCTAGAGTCTGCTCTTGGCGCTATGACTGTCAAAGTGGCGAGAATCGATTATTTTGGTGTCACACAAGTGTCATTGATAGTCATTGTTGGTCACTGTATGTCACAATATGATCATTGAGTGTGCCTATAACCTATAAAATAGAGATTCACCTACAAAACCCACAATACCACATCAAATCAAAAAAATAAAGATGCAATATGGGGAGTTAGACTGAGCCGACGGTTACCCAACTGAGTGAACTTACGACCAAGCATTGCACTACATCTCATACTCCATGTAATTCTTGTGAGTGTGTGAAAGAATCATTCCCTAGGAATCCCTTGTGTAAGTGCACTTGATAGCGGACAATACCTAGATGTACCAATGTAAATAGATGTGTGGATGGAATAACTTCTCCTTCTATGCGGTGTATGCATAAAATTCACCCCCTTGTCTCTTGAATGGATGCTAGATGGATGCCTTTGATGCTCTTAGATGCATTTGGATGCAAGCTTAGGTGATGATAATAGATGCTTAGAGCTTGGTCCTTTATTTTGGTCACATAGATTTGTATTTATATGATTCCCTTGGTTGAATTTCGTAATTGACAATTGGAAGGCTGACCCATAAGAAAATAATATGCCCAAAAGATAAAAGAGACCTAAAAGAGGCGAGTAATATAGAAAAGGGTTAGGTCACCCAGAGGGGATGAGGGCGCTTGGGTGCGACATTTTAATGTTGGGCGTTGGTGTCTGAAGTCATAAAATATAAGCAAGTAAAGTAT
Source organism: Taxus wallichiana var. yunnanensis (assembly GCA_018340775.1). Classification (NCBI taxonomy): domain Eukaryota; kingdom Viridiplantae; phylum Streptophyta; class Pinopsida; order Cupressales; family Taxaceae; genus Taxus; species Taxus wallichiana. Next base: position 835,829,882 of record CM031238.1, read on the forward strand.
CGACTGGTGTAGGGTGTAAAAGACCAGAAAGAAGACAAGAAACAAAACAAAGAGGCCAAAGATAGTTGTTAATTACTAGTTTTCTCACTTAGGAATCATATGAATGCAAGTATGCTTTTAGGACCTATAAATGTACCCAAGTGCATGATTTTGTGTCTACATTTACCCACATTTATGTTGTTGAGTGAATACTTAATAACATAAAGTAGATAAGAGATGCATACCTAATAACTATGTAGAATGTGATGGTGATAGTGTCTTTGAAGAGACGAGTGAAAACGTGAAGTGATGAAAATGAAGTGTGGAAGCTAAGAAAGAGGAAGTGACCCTAGGGGTGAAGCGTATTGTGTTGTATTGTGTTGTACCTATTGTTGTGCTTGATGTAGGGTTGCTTCTTGTTATGTATTAAGGATGGACATGTAAAAGAAGAGCGAAAGAGTAATCAAAGTCATGTATTATGAAAAATTTGTAAAAGTATGTAAATGTGTGTAAAATTAGTAAAAAGGAAAGTGTGCACCTAATGATCATGAGTGTAAAAGGATATAAATATGTCCTAAAAATGTTGTGTAGAACACATTTTTTGGGCGATATCACCAAGAGTGAATTTCTTGGCCGATATTACACCTAGTGTGATTTTTTTGTAGGATATCATGTCGGATACAATTTTTGGGCAATCTCATGCCAATGGCAAGTTTTTTGGGTGATCTCACACCACGAAAAAGAGTGTTAGGGAGAAACGTCTAGAGTTACTCTCCTTCTACGACTCCTTCCCGATTATGCACCATTGTAGATGATGGTGTGATCCTATTTTCTTATGAGTTGTACCGTATTAGTTCCATATTTATTCCAAGTTAAAATGGAGAAAGAATGCATTTTTTTGCTAGAGGATTGTGCATGTACTATAAAACTGATATGTGAACTACTATAAATTGTGTTTATATGAGAAAGTAGTTGTATCTTCCCCGAGAACATAGGTGCCCAAGAGAGTTCAAGAGCACCCAGACGCTAGTGTCTGTATCTGGGCACTGGAGTTTGTGCTTAACTGAGGACACGAGTCATATTTTAGGCCATTTATGTAATCTGTATCTTATGTTGATTCTCAGTATTGTGCATATCTCGAGGCTGTAGTTACGAGCCACTTGTGTATGGGGTTACTAATTCACCCAATGTATGTCCCCCTTTTTGGGGTACATTCAGCGTCTCTAGGAGTATGCGGCCTAAAGAGAGGACATGATGTTCATTCTAAATGGATACCCTGTAGGGGGAGGTAATGTACATGGTAGAGACCAAGGCACATGCAAACAAATTGGCTAGATACATGTGTTAGTAGAAAAATATAGAAAACATGTCGAAGAAAAATAATGTAACAAACAAAGGTGCATACAAGATAGATCAAAAATGGGTTTCAAACATGGGACATCACTCACAATGTCACAATATAATCAAGGTCGAAGCATCCAAAAGCATACAAGTAGTGATCAAATAAGACATAGGGCATAACCTACAAACAATGTCAATCAAAGTGTAACACTCAACCATGGTGGCATATAGTCCTACAAAGTAAATAATGTACATGAAGCACCTGTTAACATGTTAGAAAGATAAAGAGTATGTCAAAGCATGTATATATCAATGGAAAGTAATGTGCTAGTAAGAAGAAGTAGTAAAGAATGAAACAATAACACATGTGATGTGTAAGAGTAGTAAATGTAAATGCCCCAGGAGCCTTGGTGGGATTAGTAAGAGGTATAGTGCCAAGCATCATTGTTGCGGTAAATATCTCAGACGAAGTTTTTATTCACATATTAATACCAAGTGAACATGCATGTGTATATATAAATGATAATGACGTACTAGATATCCGTCTAACATAACAAACAAAGTGCAACATGTAACTAGTATAAGAAAGCAAGAGTATGTGCAACCAAGATATGCAATGTGAAGTGTATGAGTGTAATGAAATGGTATTCAATTTGAATGTTATAGGATCATTGTTCCCCAATGGATGTGATGAGTATGAGATGAGGTTCATTTATAAAGATGCATTAACAATCAAGAATGAACCATAGAACAAGAGTGCATCATCGGGAAATGGTTTGACAATGTGCACTAGGTAGATATATCATGAAGCATAGAGCGTAAAGAGTGTAAGTGTCATGGATGTAGTATGCCTTCAATAGTCAAGTGTGAACATTAGCACAATATTGTGTCATAGGTCTTGATGATAAAAAAATGTATCAAGATGTGTAAGATTTCTTAGGAATAGGAAGTATGAAACACAAATCCTAATAGTATAAATGGTAGAAAACTAATGATACTAGGAGTGGGGGGAGAAGAGTGAGCATGATGCCCCCAAGTGTATGATGATAAGTAATTTATCCGATGAAGGTGAAGGGAAAGGGTCCTTCACTTGATGTTTGAGGAGATAAAGGTGTGTGGTTGTGCTCTGAGATCGGTGGTGTATGAGACTGACGATGTATATGTGAAGGAAGCCTAGGTGGTGAACACCTATGTGAAAGAGACCTAGGAGGTGATGAGCACCTATGTAAAGTAGACCTAGGAGGTGAGGAACACCTATATGTGGCGAGACCTAGGAGGTGATGAGCACTTATGTGAAAGAGACCGGGGAGGTGAAGAAGGTGATGAAATCCTATGTGAAGGGGCTCTCAGAGTAGGGGACTTAGGTCTAGGAGATGGACTAGTAGACTAATGACCATAAGGAAGTTGTGTGTGAATAGGAGAGCTATGTGTAGACACCAAAATTTGGTATCCCTACCCTTGATTTCTCGCGTGCGCATCTTTCATCATGGTCCTATCTAGACCCATTTTATTTTAATTTAATTCAATTATTTAAATTCCCATCTATTAGCCTAACACTTTTAATTCAGTAAATAATTTTCAATAATTACCTTAATTAATCTTGATTAGCCAATGATCTTTAATTATCTTTCTTTTGAGGATGCTTTAATCCCTAACCACCTAAATCCACATCCCTACACTTTTTCTAGCTTTTATCTAACCCATCTTTATCTCCCACCTACCCATATCACTTCCCTAAGAAACCCTTACCCGCTTACATGCTTTAAAGCACTTCTCCCAATCCCTAAAATCCCCATATCTCGAATAAATCAAATCATTCACCACTATAAGGGATGATTCCCTGTAGTTGGTGGTGACCAATCAGTCGCCGTCAACCCTATAAGACGGATTTCACCCCCTTCCAAAACGAGACACAACCTAAGATTTCTTGTGTTGTGCAAACTTATCTTCAACTATGAGCATCCTTGCAGGTGTGTCAATATTCTTGGAGTCCATTGGAGCTTGTCTTTTATCGCTTATGAAAAAATTGGGAGGTTTATTTTTATTCTGTGTTATTTCATGTTATCATATGCTATCAATGTTATTATTTGTTAGAATCTAATGTCTTGTAGTTCAGACTCCATCGGATTCCATCCTCACTGTTCTTCCAGTCATTCCACTTACATGTTTCTCATTCATCTCATCCTAGTTCTCTATCACCCGAATTGTTATGTCTACACTCTAGTCACCACTAATCTAGCCTAGTTTTGCCAAACCGAGTCCTATTTTTCATCAATCTATCCTAATCTTGTGCTCTTCCATCCCTCTCTCCTTTTTTTCTCGGATCTCCTTCTCCATGTTATTTTCGGTGTTCTCGGGCTTGTCATCCATGATCACCTTATTTGCATTCAAATCCATTAGATCTGTATTTCCAGGTTTGTTGTCCAGATTCATCTACTCTAGTTGCCTTCGACTGCCCTCTACGGCTTGAGTCACCTTGATTGTTGACCCATCAAGTATACTTTATTTTATAGCTATTTAGACCAGATTTGTATGTGCCTTAGATTTTTGCATTTTCATTTTTTGTGCCTTAGATTTTCTACATTTTCATTTTCTGTGTGCCTCAAATTTTGCATATTATCTTGTCTATTATCATTGCTTTTATCATTATCTTTTATCATACGTGGTTTTACATCCGTTAAGGAAGTTAACGCTTCTTAGAAACAACTTCATTGGGCAACCTCCTCATCTACCATCTAATCAATTTTCCTCTTAATTACCTTTGTTTTACAGGTTTGTCCTTTTTGCACCCATCATACACCAAGGTACCTTAAACCCTTGCATTTTGGAGTTATTTTAGTATATATTTCAATAATTTGAACATGAACGATAAATTTTGATCAACATTTTGGCATGTCAAATGAGACGACACTTTTAGGTGAGTCTCTTGCATTTTCTTTCATTTTTCTATTTTCCACTAACATTGGGTAGAGGCTTTTGATTTTTCTTGTTCATGTTGGGATTTTGGACTTTCTTGGATCGCTCTTCACTTGCTTTAAAGATCAGATAAAAAGGAAAAGTGTCTAAGTATTCTTCTTTTTGTCTTATTTTCTCCTTTTTGCATTGCATTTTCCCTTTCTTGTGTGTTTGTCCTCATCGAACTTTCACATTTGGATTTGGCTTAAAACAAACCTTTTGCATCCTTGCTTGTTCATAGATAAGTAGGGGTTTAATTAGTTCATTCACATTCCATACACACTAACCAAACTCACAAATCAATTCACACATCTAGACATTTCTTACCAGGTGGAACTTATTGGGATTTCATCACCTAGTAGAAAACCGCACGGTGAGTGTTTTGGACACGTTAGAAATCTTACACAGACTCGGGCCTCATGTACCTTCGGGTATATCGAGGAATCCCTAGCCATAACTACCTGAAACCAACCCTAGATTACCATTTCCTAGGTACCTTCATTATCCATCCCCCTTTTTTATTTTTCACTTTCTTAATAAAAAAAAAAATCAAAATATTGTGTTCTTGACTTGATTTGTCTTAGTTAAATAACATTTCACATATAGCCAATAAAATGGAACAAATTTCCCATCATCATCATTCAACAAACATCACCCAACATATCTTGTGAATGTCCCTGGGCATGTCCCTCATCAATCAATGTCCTCATCATGAGACCAATCCTTTCTTATATCATCATCCCATCCCATCTAGTCACCTACACCTCCATCTCCCACTCCTTGAGGACTTTTGGGCCTCCTTCTAGCCCCATGTATGACTTCCTATTTTGTAGATCTCCCACAATCTCTCAATCCTACCCATCCACTCAATCAAGTGATCTATTCCACCCCCATCACCTCATATCAACACTATCCCTACTTCATCCAATATTATCACTAGCATGCTTATCCAACCATCACAATCTATTGACATTCCCATTCTCTTGTGCCTCAACAATCAAATATTCCCATCTAATCCCAACCATCTTATTACATTCCTACTTCCCAACATCACACATTCCCCCAACCAATGCAATCTCCACCCCTTAACATCTTCAAACAACCCTTTCCTAATCCACCACCAACAAATCAATCTCCACCTTCCACATCTTACAAATTTAATCCTATGTAATCAATACTATACATCAAATATCTTCATCTTCACCTATCTCATCCACTTCATCATCTACTTCTACCCTAGACATTGTGCCTATGAATTCTTCAATATCTTCCCCCACATCTACATCAATCATATCCACGACTATCACACTATCACATTTTCTCTACATCTACATCTAATTCCTACCTTTACCACCTCCACATTAGCTTTACTATACATCCACATGTCCTACATCTATCATGCCCCAATTTATCATATCTAACCCCTTATCCACATCTACATCAAACACACCTATCATTACATCACCCATATCCCTAAACATCCCAATTGTACCCATCTCCCCATCAATCCCAACTACCCCTATATCTACCACATCAAAAATTCACTCATGACTACCTTGACATCTTCATCACATATTCCTACATCTTTTCCCATGGCCACATCACCTATTTTACCCCAATATTCTACACTTAATCCTCCAACATCTACCATTTCCACATCTATACCCACTACCACACCAATCACATCTTCTTGATTTGCAAACATATCAATGGTACCCCTTGAAACATTCATGAAACAAGCACCCCCACCTAAGACAAACACAAAGGAAATTCATGCCTCCTCAACAAAACCACCCATTCCTACACCTACACCACCCACATCTCACATAGACCTCATCAATCACATCATTCAAACACCTCTTTCTCCATCAATATCCACATCTACACCTACCATTGATTCTATACTTATATCTACTTCATCATTTATCACATCCACTTCATCAGATTTTATCACACCTACTACATCACCCACATCTATCCACCCTTACCTATCATACCATCCTTAGAAGTCAATACCAGTTCCTCTTTCCATGCTTCTACCCACACTAACCACATCAACTATTATGACCACATCACCATCTTCTTCCACATCACTCTCATCATTTGAAGAATATTGGAAAGCACTTCAACTTGCAAAACTTCAAGTGATCCTCCCATCTCATCTACACAATCAAACACTCCACATCAAACCAATCTTCACCTTCTTTAGACCTTCATCATGAAAAAACTACACCCTCCACTTTATCAACCACAACAAAACCTTCAGACCCTCCTAGTTGAGATTTTTTCATCCCTCCCAAGGTTGCTTCTTCACAAACAAAATCTAGAACCCTTGGCACATTTCCTCAAAGGTCTTTTTCACGTCCTCATAAGAAAATCGACATCCCCCACCTAAGATAAAACAATCAATGCCTCATCATCTATCTTAGGACCACATCCATCTCTTCTAGGACTAGCCCCTTCATCAAAAACATCATCTACCAATATCAATCAACCCAAGCAAAAACCATCCAACACTTCTTCTTCTAGAACATCAACCATCATCAAAAATGAATCCAAAACATCAAAACCCTAAAATACTAGGACTCAACCTTCAACATTAAAATCATCTCACACATCCACATCTCAAACATCCACCTCTTCTTCTAAATCCAAAACTTCTCACAAAGATAAGGCACCTCCTAATACTTTGGTTGAATCATATGCGAGGTCCTTCAACACTTACTTCAAATTTCCACCATCACACTTCCTCCTATTAAGGCCTTTGATCCAAATAGTAAAAAGCCATCGTGGTTTGATTCTAATCATATTTATGCTCATCATCATACCCCAGGTCATAACACTGACATTGTAAGGCCCTTCAAACCATCATCCATGATCTTATTGAGAGAGATGACCTTCTCAAGGTTTTCCTTCTTCCATCTACCATTTTATCCATAACCAATCCAATACCAATTTCTACATCTCCATCCATCAAATTTTCTAAGTCTCCTCCTTCATCCACATCATCCATTATCATCTCTCCTCCACATATCATTCCTCCTAAAGAGGGTCCTCCCTTGTTCATCGATACCATTTTCCTTTCCAAATCACCCCTATGATCCCTAATCATCCATCTAACCCAAATCCAAAGTTATCATCGATATTTCTAATTCAAACGATCCCATCTACATCTATTTAGACATCCATCGCTATTGGGGAGAATCCTCCCTTATTATTGATCCTTTCACATCATCTTCCTCATCCACACATCTTATCCACATCAATTCATCCCCCATCCATCAAATAGCTCCCTTGACATTGGGGACTTCATTCTAGGATCGGTCTACTTGTGGGAACATCATTGTCTTATCTTATCCAACCCATCTCATTCGATCTTATCCAATTTACCCTAGCCAACCTATCTATCCACCATATTTTCATCCTAAGTCCACCTTTGTGGCCATATCTATGCTTCCCACAGGGCACCATGGTTTCATCAAAAGTCCACTTTGTGGCCATATTTTGTCTCTCTCTTAGGGGCACCATATCTTCATCCTAAGCCCACTTTTTTGGCCATTTTCTCATCTCCTAAAAGACACATATTTTCTCTTCCTCATTTCGAGGTGTTGCGCATATTTTATGATCTTTATCAACTCATCTCATCCAATCTTATTTAAAATTTATCTCATCAAATCCACCTTTTGTGGCCATATTTGTCTCATAGGGAACACATATTTTCTCAATTTCCCTCACATTTTGGAAGGTAACACATAGTTTCTTTGGGGCACCCTTTCATCATAAGTCTCATTTGTGGCCATATTTATCATCTCATTTTCAAATCCATTTTCTCATCCTAAATCCACTTTTGTGGCCATCTATTCATCTCATTAGGGATGCATATTTTCTTCACTTCCTGGGTAGCGCACAAATTTTATCTTTCATCATCTCATTGCATCCCATCTTTTATGAGTTGTCATATCCTATCATATCGCAAACTTTAATGTTGGTGACCTCGTTCTTAAAGAAAATCATAACATTACTACTCTAGAAAGAAGCCAACATGGAAATTTTCCCCTAATTGGATTGGACCATACATTATCACACATAAGTATGGGTCGAGAGCCTATCATTTGGCCTCCCTTGATGGTAAACCGAAGTGGAACCGCTTAACGCATTGCACTTGTGACCATTCTATTGTTAGCATGTTTACTAGTGAGCACTTAGTCATATCCTTAGATCATTCCTCCATCATTAGCCTCTTTCATATATCATTGTAATGATTTGGAATTATGTGGTCTACCATCACTTTCCTCGATATGACCTTAAATATGGGCACCATGGCTTTTCCCATAACATTTTCCTTATGGATAGGTTCTCCTTCTTGGTGAGAACTCCATGATCATTACATCCATCACCCTCTTATTACCTATTGGAACCATGCTAAGGGTCCATAGGTGTCTCTTGTACATTCATTGTCCCCTTCTAAGTGGTCTACCTAGCTATTCCCAGCTCTTCCCCATGTAAAATCAAAATTCATGGATGCTTTATCAAAATTCAAAGTTATCAAAAGTAGATTGATCCCTCGAAGGACAATTGTTCATTATAAAAAAAAAAAGAGAAGAAAGAAAATTAATCAAATAAATAGACCGATCCCTCGAAGGATACTATCATGTATATCACTCTTTCCATCTATATCACATATGTATAAAGTAGACCATACCCTCGAAGGATGGCTACTCTTTTTATATCATGGCATCGAAGGCTTCCGCATTGATTACCTTATTTTATCAGCATCCTAAGAAAGCTTCCCGCATTGATCAACTTTCTCTATCCCCTTCCTAAAGTTGGGGCATAGATTTAGGGAACACCACTTATGGAGAACCCTCTTCCCACGTACAAGTTACATCACAAACCCTTTTTGTGTCAACATTAGGTTTATGAGTTCATTTCATCCATGTTTCTCTCATGATCTTTGATATAACTAACTATTGTTGGTTATTTGCTAGCATTTGTTTTGGTCGCATGTGCTTGTGTTACTTGGATCTCCTTTTTGTTTACCTCAATGTGATTGGAGGCACCTTTTCCTTGTGTGCCCCTTGATATGACGTAGTATCATCATTTCATACCTATAGGTTACCATCCTCAAGTTGCATTTTATTCTAAATCCCTCCCCATCTATCTTTTATCTCTTCTTTGTTTTATTACAAACACATCTATCTAAATCACCTACATTGCTACCTATCTATGATTTCACATCAACTCATCTATCCTTACCTATCATCATTTATAATCATCATTCATCACATCTATTTTTCAAATTACTTTTTTCTTAATGTCACATATACATTCATCATCATTATCAAATCCATAGTAAACATGTAATCAACATCATCATCAATATAAAATATATCATCATAATCATCATGTAAACATCATTATCATAATAATTACAAATTAACCATCTAATCACACATACATTTTTTATTCATCATCATCATCAAATGTAAATTAAAAACAAACATACAATCATCATCATCGGATATCATCAATAAAAATTAACTCATCACATCATATAAACACATGTTAATCCATGACAAAATCATATATATATATATATCAAAATAAGTGTCTTGATACATCATAGTTGGCCTCTAAGGGCCCTCTCTCAAAAAGCAAAGAGATATCATTAAAATTAGTAAACTTTACATCTGAATCCTCAAATCTTTCTCTCATGGGGGAGGCATTCCCCGACTCTCTCTATCGCCTCATGCACATATCCACCCTTGTGGCCTCCCTCCTCTCGATGTGATTGAGCCACACTCATCCATACTCCCAGATGGCCCAACTCCACTATTTGGCTCCCCCTACGTAGATGCTCCCAATATCGTAGTGTCTACAAAAGCTTCTCGATCACAGATCCCCTCATAATACTTAGCCTCTGTGCTAAGGCTTTATATCTATACATAAAATCATGTCAAGAGGTGTCCACCTCTCCCGACCTTTGATTTGATGTCATCTGTGCACCACTCATAGACTCCGTAGCTAAGAATCATAGAAGATCTCCAAAACGGGCCATGTAAGCCTCCCTCTACCTATGGTGTTGATCCCTCTCATGGGTGACTCGGTCCCTCTCCTTGTGTCACTACATCCCTCTCTCGCTAGATCATGTCTCTCTCTACTCACATCTGATCCAACTTTGCATGTATCATGCCATCTCTCTGCAGACTCTCCCCTATCCCCATCTCCACCACCTCCTAGAGCTACCCTACCTCAACCTCCATCTCCTCCTCTCTCTCTCTCTCTCTCCATCCACCCAAGCTGCCCAACATTATGGTCATCCAATCAAAAATCCTACTCCAACTCCTACATCATCATCCTCATCCCAAGGCATTATTGCCTCCTCTAATGGATCTATCATCTCAGGAATGGGAAGCTCCTATCAATCTCCTCTCTCCTATATGAGATTGGATCCTAGGTACTATCTATGACGTCCAAAATTTGGCATACAATGTCAAACCGTATGGCCTAGATCATCTCTGGTCATCTACCCTACACCCACCTCATCCTCTACATACCCACTAACTCTGCATCCGCCCCAGGCCATGTAAGGAAGTCCTCTATATGGATGCCATCGATCTGATCCACATCAAGCTCTACAAACCTATCCACATACCAATCCACACCCCTCTCTCCCCTCTCTCCATGATCTTGATTGACTCTCCATCTCAAGAACCCCACTGCAAGCTCTATGTGGTCCCCAGTGACCCATGGAAGCCCTAGTGGTTGGATAACTGTAATATGCTCGTAGGCCCAATAGTGAGTGTAAGCAGAAGCCTACATCCAATCTCAACCTCCTCCTCCTGCTATGTACATGGATAGCTCATGGTACACTTGTGCTAGCAAAGCAAGTGCCAAATGAAAACATTGTATGATGCTCAAATATATCTACTATTACACTGTTAGAGTCCCATGGAACTGGATCCCCCAAGTCAAGGAAATGCATAACATGAAATACTCCATCATAATCAAACAAATCAACTAGCTTCATGGTACCCCAGCCTCGTACCTCAGCTCATATGAAAAATCCCTGAAGAGAATCTGATGTGGGGCACATCAGCTAAATAGCCATGTCAATACGTAAAATGCTATCACTATGATGGGGACTATATATTTTCTCCCCTGAATAGGTAATCTCAAGGATGTGATATACATCCTCCAAGGTGATTGTCATCTCACCATCCTAAACCAAAAGGTGCATGTGTGCATATCCCATCTCTCAACCAAATGCAATCATCAACCCCACATCTCATGGGATCCTATGATAATGCCTAAATCCTCCTAACCCCCACAACTTCTAAGTGATCCCACTTGATGTCACCACACCTCCTCTAATCTACTCATATAACGTTGGGACTCAATCTCTCAAATATAAGGTCTCTCTAGCTTGCAATCACAAATGAAATAATCAATATCAGATCATTTTATCATTAAAATCATTTAAAATCTAAAATAAATTTATCTAACACTAGCTCTGAATCTCGACCATAACCCATGTTAGGTCGACGTGTACATCGGGTCGATCGACATGCCTTTTAGGGTTGGGTCGACGGAAACCCTATCGGAGTCACCATCAACCACCCTAGACGTTATCCATTTTTCTAAAAAAATGCAAAAATAAATAAAACATAAAATAAATTAAAAAAAGTGTGGGTTTCATTACTCACCATCCTGCATGCACCCTCTAGCATTTCTTGGATGCTCCTCCGGCCTCCATCTCTCAATCTCCTTTTATAGCTCTCTACTCTGATCTCATCACTTCCAAGCAGTGTCTCAAAATGAGCATCGTCATCTCGAGTTTTGGGCTTATATAGCTGCCACACCAAGTCACCATCGACCCCCTTGGGTCATCGTTGATCGCCCCTTAGTCGTCACTAACTCACCTTGGAAGCCCTTGTTTTGGCTTGCTCCTCCTTTTTTTGTCCTTTGCTAGGGCATCATCTATTTATCCTGTTCTCTCAAAGTCCACCTTTGTGGCCATATTTATTCCTCTTTGGGCATTTTATTTCATCAATTTTTATTATTTTCCTTTTTGGCCATTTTTGTGCCCTTTACTCCTCCTTGGGGCATTTTCATTACTTTTTCATTTTTCCTTTCGCCATTTGTGTGCATAATCTTTTAATCGATTCCTCATGTATGAAGGATTTCACATTATTTTTGCATTTGGTTGTGCATAATGTTTGATGTTGCCTATGACCCATTGGTCCTCATGGCTTGCATCCATTTGAGTGGTTTCCCATTGGATTCCCTCCATTTTACAGTGATTTTTTCCCTCTCATGGTCGTAGGACATTGATGTTATCTCTCTTTGAAGACCGTCCTTTGTTTCCCTACCGATGTGATATCCTAAAACATCACTACCATAGGTTTTATTTTTTGATTAAATCCTTTTATTTGAGGCATATCCCTCTCCTTATCATTTTACCCATCTTTCTTTCTTCCACCCACCCTTCATCATCTACTTCTTTAAACATCGTAATTGATTCCCCTTTGTGTTATATATCCCTTGTTTGAGGGGGGCTCATCATCAACCCTTTGTTTCTATTTATCTTACCCTTTATCTTTCATCATTTTTGTCTCATGGCTTGCTAGCGCAAACCACACAACAAAGGGGGAAAATGTAGACACCAAAATTTGGTATCGCTACCTATTGATTTCCCATGTGCATCTTTCATCATGGTCCTATCTAGATCCATTTTAATTTAATTTAATTAATTTATTTAAATTCCCATCTATTATCCTAATACTTTTAATTTGTAATTAATCTTCAATAATTACCTTAATTAATCTCCATTAGCTAATTATCTTTAATTAGATTTCTTTTTAGGATGCTTTTAATCCCTAACCACCTAAATCCACATCCCTATGCTTTTTCTAGATTTTATATAACCCATCTTTATCTCCCACCTCCTCATATCACTTCACTGAAAACCCCTTACCCGCTTACATGCTTTAAAACACTTAACCCAATCCCTAAAATCCCCATATCTCAAAAAAATCAATCATTCACCACTCTAAGGAACGGTTTCCCACAGTTGGCGGTGACCCAGGTGGGTCACCATCGACCCTATAAGATTTATTTCACCCCCTTCCAAAATGAGACATAACCCAAGCTTTCTTGTGTTGTGCGAACTTATCTTTGAATCTAAGCATCCTTGCAGTTGTGTTAACCCTTCTTGAGTCCATTGAAGCTTGTATTTCATCACTTATAGAGACTTTGGGAGGTTTACTTTGATTTTTGTTATTTCATGTTATCATATGCTATCATTGTTATTATCTATTAGAATCTAACATCTTGCAGGTTTAGCTACTATCGAAATTCCATCCTCATCCTGTTCTTCCAGTCATTCTACTTGTAGGTTTCTCATTTAGCTCATCCACCTTCGACTTTGTTTTTCACTTTGTTCATGTATGTCGTTGATCCCTTCTTGTGTCATCATACTTCCTCCTTCCAAATCCTCCTTAGTGTTTACTTTTGTTTGTTACATTACTTTATTTTTTGATTTTCTATCCTATTTCTTTATCACCCCAAATTGTTCTTTTTGCACTCCACTTTCCACCAATCCATCCTAGTTGCCATAGACCCGACTCATGTTTTTCATCCAATCTCTCATAATCCTTGTTCTCTTCCATCCTCTCTACTTTTCTATCGGATCTCCTTTCTCCATGTTATTTCTAGTGTTCTTAGGCTTCTGTGATCACCTTATTTGCATTATGATATGCATTTCTAGTTTGATGTGTAGATTCATCGCTCAGTCGTCATCGACCCACCCTTTTGCGAAGCTTGGCTCATCGTCGACCCAGCCAGGTATACTTTATTTTATAGAAATCTAGATCAGATTTGTATGTGCCTTACATTTCTGCATTTTCATTTTCTGTGTGTTAGGAAATAAGAGATAAAATATGCGGAATAATCCCTCACAGAATCGCAACAGTAGAAACTAATATGCAGAAATTATTACAGATCTCAAATAAAAGTGCAGAATAAATAACACAACACAGAGAGACAATATTTAACGTGGTTCACCCAATTTGGGCTACGTCCACCAAGAATCACTTGCTCAGATTTTATTACAAGCCTTCACTCTCTCAATACAATACCCAGATCCGTTTGGAGCTATGCTCAACAAACTCTACAGAATTCAAACCCGAATTCAAAACACATCTGTAATACATTTTCTTGTCCATCTATCATATGCATAAGACCATATAAATAGACAACTGCTTAAGCAGTTTGATACAAAACCGTGGGTATCAAAACCAAGGGCAAAAAACCGTGGGTATCAAAACAATGGGCAAAAGACCGAAAAAACCATGGGCCCAAAATAAGTACTTAGGTGCCCGATTACCCATGGGTTAATGAACCACCCATGAAAATTTACCAATTACCCATGGGACCGCCGTAAAATGAAGTGTAACACATGGAAGGTGTACCATACTCTAACATGGAAATAGGCTCCACAAACATAACCTTTGTGTGCCTCAAATTTTGCATATTATCTTGTTTGTTATCATTTGATTTTATCGTATCTTTCTATACGAGGTTTTACATCCACTAAGGAAGTTAACGCTTCTTAGAACCGACTTCATCAAACAACCCCTCATCTACAATATAATCAATTTTCCTTAGTTACCCTTGTTTTGCGGGTTCACCAGATTTACTGTGAGGTCATCCACTTTGTGCTCGTCCATTGGCATCCATCATACACCAAGGTAACTTAAACCTTTGCATTTTTAGAGTTGTTTTAGTATATATTTCACTAATATGAATAGTAACGATAAATTTGAGCAACATTAGGTATTAAATGTGCCTTATATTTGAGAGGCTCAGGGGGCCTAGATGTTGCAGCTAGTGAAAGAACATCCTCAAGAGGAGGCTTAGGAAGCAGTGTGGATAGTGGAACACCTTTGAGAGTGACAACTTGATTATTGTGAATGAATTTTAAACATAATTGGTTCATGGATAAGATAGATTGAGCAACATGGAGCCAAGGAATACCTAAGAGCATGTCACAACCTTTGATTAAAGGTGCCACAACGAATGACACAAGAATGGTGAGAGGCCCAACTGTAACTGGAAGTTTGATGTAACCATAAAATTTGGGAATTAGATATGAAATTTGAGAGAGTAGATAATTGATAATGATGAGGAGTGCAAGAGATCACACACCAATAGGAGCCGATGGATTGATCATGGTGTTATTAATAGTATGAGATCTGATAGAAGCATTGATGTGTAGTGTATTAGAAGAAAATGTAGCATGATAATCGTGATTAGAGAATGTGATGAGTGGTGGAGATGCATTAGTATGAGAAACTAGAAAATCAAGAGCCCCCAATGGAGGAGGTACAACACAATACGTATGATTTCTTTGTATAATCAAAAACTTACTTTTCATGTTTAGGGAATGGATCTTTGAATATTTTTAGCTTTTATTGTCATCAAATGGATTATATGTCATAAGATCAGGGAGCTCGATTTCATTGTTATCGATAAGATCTTGAATTATATGCCTAAGTTTGAAATGTCGATTAGTCAAATGCCTAACACATCGATGATAGTCACATCTAGCATTTTCATCATAATTGTGGTTTTTAGAGCAAGATGGATCAAGATTCAATGGAGGTGGAAGAGTAATAAGAGTAATCTCGATAAGTTGTGGCAATAGAAGGTGCGGAACATAAGGAAATTTTGTAAATGTACACTTTGGAGGTTGCCATTGAATATTTTTAGGAGTGGAAATAGATTTAATAGTAGCATTTGCTTGATGAAAGCTTAGGAGATAGCTTGAAATCAGATATGCCTTGAAACCAATTAGAAGATGAAGCTTGATCATGATATTTGAGTTTTCCCATAGATAAGAGTTTTATTTCACGTAACTTAAGAGTATGGCATAGTTGATCAAATGATGGAGAGGTCTCAAAGATGACGCTCTCTTGTAATGGAGTTAAGAGACTTTGGACAAAAAGATCTTGCAATTCAAAATTAGTGAGTACATTGGTCATCTTAGCTAAGTTGTTCTTACATCGTAACTCATAATATACTAGATTCTCATTGGATCCTTATTTGATTTGTGTAAGTTAAGAATAGGATAATTTAGAACTGAATGCACAAGAAAAGCATCTCGCTATTAAATGCATAAATGATGTTACCGAATGAACAAGTAGATCATAAAACCAACGCATAACATAGTCTTGGAGACTCTGAGGAAATAGCTTAGCTAATAATGTATGATCATCTGCATAATCTAGACATGCCACATGAAAAGATTGGAGATTCTCTTGAGGGTCACCATGGCCATTGAAGGTGGGTAGCTTAGGAGTGACGAAGTTTGGAGGAAGTGCATAAGTGGAAATGGTAGGTGTGAAAGGAGTGTGAAGGAGTAAGGTGGAATCAAGATATGGAGATGCACGAGAAGTAGCTATTTGAAGTTGATGAACTTGAGTTTGTAAATCTTGATATAAAGAAGCTAAATCAGGATTATTTGAAGAAGAGCTAGGTTGTGTATTAGAAGCATTGGGTTGAATGAGTGGAGTGGTAGTAGTAGAATGGAAATAGAAATGTAGGAGTGGTAGTAGTAGCGGGGAGGAATTTATAAGAGGTACTCAAGCAAAGCGATATCTTGAGAGTTCTTAGAAGTCATCAAAGCATGGAGGATATGTGGAATATGTGTAGGATTGTCATGCAAAGCTTGAAAAAAATTAGTAAGCTTGTCTAATTGTTCTTGATCAACATTGGTATCTTCATCATATGATTGTTTACTATCATATGTTTAATGTCTTCGAGATGAACATTCCTTGAGTTAGCAAAGGGATTATCAGATTCAGCCATTGATTTAGAAACCCTACGGGTAAATGGAGGAAGCTCTATATGCTCAAAAGACCCAAAATGACCACTACGGGTAATGTGCATAAGAAGAAAACCTATAAAGAAGGCGTGATTCGAGTAATGGGTTCACCAAATGATTTACCAAAAACAAATTGTGCTAAACCCTAATTACAAAGTCTCGTATGATAGATAAATTCTAGAATACAAATTTGACATAAGAAATAAGCTAATAAAATATGATACCCTAAGTGCAAGAGAGGGAGGAAAGGACTTAGCTCATTTACACGTGATCCCGGAACCGAAATGGACCGGAAAGCTGATGAACAAGAAGGAAGACCATCAAAATTATGCCTTTGTAAAATATGGAATTTTTCGGATGAGAAATTTGGACCAGGCGCTGAGTACAGATTCTCGCTCCTAAGCACTGTGATTGCTAAGTGGTCGAGAATATGATTTTTACGGTGTCACACAAGTTTTGTTGATAGTCATTGTTGGTCACATGCATGTCACAATATGATCATCGAGTGTAACTATAACTCGCAAAATAGAGATTAGCTTACAAACCCCACATTACCACA
This sequence comes from Taxus wallichiana var. yunnanensis, assembly GCA_018340775.1. Taxonomy (NCBI): domain Eukaryota; kingdom Viridiplantae; phylum Streptophyta; class Pinopsida; order Cupressales; family Taxaceae; genus Taxus; species Taxus wallichiana. The sequence goes on from CM031238.1 coordinate 835,847,602, forward strand.
TCAAATCTAAAAACAAAATATGCAATATGGGGATTCAAACTAACCTCGACGATCACCTAATTGAGTGAACTTACGACTAAACGCTACACTACATCTTAGACTCCATGTAGTTCTTGTGAGTGTGTGAAAGAATCATGCCCTAGAAAGCCCTAATGCAAGTGTAATTAAGAGCGGGCGATAGCTAGATTCTCTAATGTAAATAGATGTGTGGATAGAATAATGAGCTTCCCCTTCTTACATGTAGTGTATGCGAGAAAATGTAGTCCCTTATCCCTTGAATGGATACTAGATGGATGCATTTGATGCTTTTAGATTCCTTTGGATGTAAGATTAGGTGATGATAATATATAATTAAAGATCGGTCCTTTATTTTAGTCACATAGTTTTCTATTTATATGATTCACTTGGTTGAATTTCGTAATTGACAAATGGAGGGTGACCCATAAGAAAATAAGATGCCCAAAAGATAAAAGAGACCCAAAAGAGGTGAGCAAGATAGAAAAGGGTCGGAGGTACCCAAAGGGGATGAGCACGCTTGGGCTTTGGCATCCTAGTTGGGCACTTTGGTGTCCAAAGTCATAAAATAAAACCAAGTAAAGTGTCAATTGGGTTGTAGTGTGTAAAATACCACAAAGAATAAAAGCAAAAAAGTAAAGAGGCCAAAGATAGTTGTCAATTACTTGTTTTCTCACTTAGGAATCATATGAATGTAAGTATGCTTTTAGGACCTAAAAATGTACCCAAGTGTGTGATTTTGCGTATACACTTGTCATGTGTGTACTTTATATTTTAGTTAACTATAGTTCATTGTCATCTCCCTTTCTTTGTTGATTTTATCCTTCGTGCATCTCCTTCTGATTCTAACCCTTTACATGTGCTTCCCAAAATCATCACATGATTGAATTATTATCCTTATCCTCCTATCTTTACACCCATGGAATCATATCCATGTTTCATCATAGGAGTGTGTGGATTTATCTCCATATTTAGAAAGGTTGTATGATCTTTCGCAAAATTGTGTCCAAGGACTTTGGCAAAATGTCTATGTATCTAGCCTAGTACAAAATTGAGTTCAACATTTATGCTACTTTGAATTGGTTTCCCCCTCGAGTAACCCTTTATCGCTTCTTCAAAAAAATTCAAGTAATTCCTTCCTTAATAAATCTTCATGTGCCTTTCATTGATCTAAGGATTTTTATAGGAGCGGAGCCAAGTTATCAATCTATAAAGTGAGGTCCTTTGGGGCTTTGACATTCTTCTTAGGGTCTTATACCTCAATTTGTAAATTATTTAAGTATTTTCTTGCCTCGGTGTTGGCATTATTATGTGTTCTCTCTTCTTTAACAATTTTTTTCTCAATTCACTCGAGCCTTTGCTTAATTTTTTTCTTTCTTTGTGGTAATATCTTCCATATTTTCAATATCTTATAATAGTTTATCCCTTCTTATTTTGTCGGTGTTATAAACCTAAATTCCCAAGAGATTTTGTTGTTGGATTTTGGAAGTACATGCACATTAATTGTTTTAATTTATTTTGAAAACCTTGTTGACATATGTGGCTTTCTTTGCAAGTTTGGTGACCGGGTTCATGCAAGTCTTCAATTTTTCTCCACAGAGAGCTTGTTCTTTATCTCTTTTATCCTTTCTCTCTTGTGTGTGACTACTTCATTTTGATTCCCTTTTCTTATCAAGAAAATTAACCAATCATTCTAAATTTTCCACACCTCCCCACTAATCTAGTGGTACTCTTTTGACTAGCTCTAGCTCAATGGTGACTATACGATTCTGCAAAGATTTTATGTCTTCAAGTCATCGCATACATATATTGTTCTAGAAATTCTTTATGCTCTTTAGAGAGTGTTCTTTAGCTTCTTAGTGTTCTCTTGGAGTTCTTATGTCAACTCCCATACCTTTTCCCATTATACGTGACTATTTGTGTTATTTGTGATTTTTGTTGGATGGCCTCCCTGATTTTAGAAGTGCATCCCTTACCTATGTCTTTGACATTTGGAAAGTGTTTAAAAGGACACTCCTAATCATTTTATGACCTCTTCGAGAACCTTGTGCAGGCTTGCCATGGGGATTTCATATTGTCGCTCATCTCGTGTAGGTGTCCAAAGTGAAAGATAATGACTTATTTGTTTTTGTAGTCATAATTGTATCGTTAATATGATTATAGTAGAACAATTGTTCATTCCTTTCTCCTACTTGAAATCTTGAGCACAAAGTTTTTAAAGCATGTTTTTATTATACTTCAAGTCTTCCTCCTCCTCCTCTTCTTATTCTTCATCCTACTCTCCTTTCCCCTTTTCCACACAACATTTTCAAGCTTATTCTTTGTCATCGGTGCACATATCTTATGGATTATCTTCCTCCTCTTCTCCATCCTTTGTATCCTCCTCTCCATATTTATTTTCATCACCCTCTTCTTCAACATTGATTATTTATGGAGGTATCTTTGGAGGTTGACTTGTTCCTATCTTTGGAGTCCTTGGGGTCTTGTTTTTCCTTGATTAACCTCCTTATGTGTGGAAATTTCTTTGCGATATGGTTCCCTTAGATTTGTTGTAACTTTGTGTGCATCAATTTCCCCTTTCTCTCCCTCCTCAAAGGTGTACACATCCTTCTAACTAACATCGGTGTTAGTTTATATTTCCATATGTTCTAGTGCAATTATCTCCTTCAAACCTTCTTCCAACCTTACCTTTTTTTGGTTTGGGGCTTCTTGTCTTTGACTCATTTGTAGTGTCGAGGGGGCACAAAAGTTCCCCTTTCCTCGAGTCATAATGGAAAGTCACCTTTTCTTTCTCACCAATGTGACATTATCTAGAGCTTGTTCCTCTTCTTATTTTTCACCTTTTATGTGATGTTCATCTATTATGGAAGGAACATCCAATGACATCACTCTCTTTGGATTCTTATGCATCTTTATTTTTCTTTGTTGGTTGAAACATCTTTTCATATAACTCCTCAAAATTTTACACGACTTGCTTTCCTTTTCTTCAACTTTAAGTAGTAAAACGACCACACTACTTAGTTATTTAATTGTTTGTTCGAGTCAATCGGAATATGCTTATGTCTTGTGTCTCTATGTACGTGCTCTTATTTGGGTATAAATTTTTAGGTTTATCTATATATGTGTGTGTGTGCTGTGCGCGTGCATGTGCAATGTATTAATTTACAACTTATTTGCATCCATGATCTAATTAAAATATCACACAAAATATTAAGTAATGAAGGCAAAGAACAACTTAGCCGAGGGAGAGATATCATTACTCACCATTTTGAAGTGTGCCAAAGAGTAATGTTGACTCAAACAAACTTTTCTTCTCCCCGACTCTTGGAGTAGTTGACAAAGCACACACCATTCTATCTTAAAGGCATTTCTGAAGTGCCTTAGCTAGCTGTTAAAACTATATTTTATGCATTGTTCGGTGTGGTATGGCCTAAGTACTCCTTATAAAATTCAACACGTGACTTATTTTTCATCGTGTACTTATATGTGGGTTTCTATCCACTTTACACTTCTATCTCATTGAAAACTAAGAGAATAAGAATCGCGCCCTATATGAACTTCCTTCTATTTACGTGTGTAATCTTTTTATCTTGTTTTATGCTCTCGATTATGTATTGCAAAAGGTTATAACATGCCCTTCTTAAATTTTATAAGCAATGTTCAAGAATTTATTATTAATTTTAACCCATATTTTTGCACCTTATTTGGAGGTGACAAAGGTGTAGAGTGGCCCTTGTCCCTAGATCTTCAATATGGGGGAAGTGTTCCTCCTTTTAAAATTTTAAGGGATTTCCATTTTCTCAATCTCATCATAATCACACAAATCTAATCCTAAGTCACTTCCACTATTGACTAGTGAAGTAGCATCACTAATGAGTGTGGTGGCTATCCTCATTTTTCCCAACGGAATAGAAATAACCTTCATCTACACACAATACTAACAATTGGATCAACTCTGTAGATTTTCCAAAATAAGGCAATTCATCGGGATAAAATTCCAACCTAATCAAGCATCTGTTATATGTTGTCATAAAAATAATGCCTCCTCGACTATCTTTGTGTTTATTTTTCGCATATAGTCTTACAATAAGGTGCCTTCCAATCTTGGCGTGTGACGGTTGAAATCTATGATCCTACACTTATGCACTATGTTTTCCATTCTTCTCCACTAATTATAGAGCCAAAGTATTTCCTTTCTTGATTAATTAGTGGCGAGGCACAAGATTCTTTCCCTTACTCTTTACTCTTCTATTAAACATCGTAGTGTGTATATCCTTTTCTTTGATGGGGTGGAGGTACTTGCTTATACTTCGGTTTCATCTTCCTCTATAATCATGTTCCACTTTTCTTCTCCCACTATTGATTCACTGAGCTACTCTCAATTGGACTCATTAGAAGAACTTGACTATTGCTCGACATTTTTCTTATGTGCTTCTTCTTGTTTGGATTATCTCATTTGCTTCATTCAGAATCCTTATTGATTTACTTTGGGGAAGTTTAGTTCCCAAAGATCCCCATTTCTACTTAGGAGAGATCGACCCCAATGTTAATGGTGGTCGAGGTTTAAATTATAGAATCTTGTGAAACTATAATTAACACATCTTTCATTGTTTTCCTATTATTCTATGCACTTTTCAAGATTTGATCGCTTCACTTAGGGAGGAAAAGAGTCTCTTTTTGCTTTAAATTGCTTTGATCTTAAGTTTTGTTTTTGTTTGGAGATTTTTGTTAGTGTATATAAGGAAATTTAACATAAACATGAGTTATTCCTATCTTATATACCCCTCCAAGATGATATTTAAGGTTGTAATTACTCCCTTTGCATGTGTAAACTCTCACTTCTCTAATAGCTTCATTTAATACCAAGTGGATTCCAAATACTCCCCACTCTTTGTTTTCACACTTTTTCCTCTATTTGAACTTGACTCCATGATCCTACTAGTATTCATTTGTGCATCATGAATTTTGTGGACTGTGTTGCATTTTCTTGTGCCTCTAGCCGTGTTAGGTAGGTTATGTTCATGGGTTGCATTACATTCTGTGCACATCCCTTTTCTTGCATGCTTCCTTACTCCATAGCTTTCCCTATGCAAATATCTTACCCTTTCCAATTACATCTTCTCAAACACTCCACTTTTCCAATGCCTTTATTTGCTATCCAACATCAAGTTTTCAAAGTTCAATTCATACATGCATAAGTATTTTCTTATGTCTTACCTCATCATACTTCTTACGCACAAAGCACAATGTTGTCCCCACTTTCCATGATGTTTAATTTCTATTATATTTTAGCACACCCTTCCTGCAATATTTTAGTGTACCCAAAACTAACTTGAAATTCCACCTATAGAACCCAAGCCTCGAGGATTCTTGATAGTGATCATCAATTTTTGTACCTCTACGAGATCTTTAGACCCCCTTCTTTCATTTGCACTTTTATTTCATGGATGTCATTTGATGACATGTGGAGATAATCGATGTTTTGAACTACATCAAACTTTTATACCTTCGAATATTGCTTTCACAACCTCCGAATGTGGGAATGGTGATCATTGACACGTGGAGATAATCGAGTAAATTCTCAAATTTTGAAGGAAACCACATTCTTTCCCCAAAAAAATTTTGTATATAATCCTTCACATGCACATTTTTTAGCTATCTGTTTTGAAGAAATTATTCTAAAAGAATTTGTGTTCTTAACATCAAAATTTATGAATGAAAATAGAGATTTAACTAAATGTGCAAAGTAATGCACTTATTATTATAGTTATGTAAAAGAAACTATATAATAAAATAACATCTAATCTAATGGCATATGTCTTATTCAATTACAAAATATGAGCTTACTAATAGTAGGGTTTTATCCTATTGCCATTGAAGTGTCCTCACAAGAGTTCATCACTTAAATATTTTGAACTTGCATGCCCCCATGGGAAATATTTTATGCACTTCATGTAGACTCAACCAATGTGTTTTCAACTTTCTGAGTGGTGTGTGATTTTGAATCATACAACAATACTATCATGTCCTTCGAGAAAGTCATATTCTTAATGTGTCTCGCCATGCTAGAATTTTTGTTGTGCCTTTTTAACTCCTTGGCTCCATCTTGTGTGAATTATTTGTTCATCAAGATGAATAATTTTGTATGCGCGCTATGTGATAGAGGCCTCATCATCCAAGTTGGAAATGTGTGTTATTCTCAATGAGGGTACCATAAACTCAATCAACAACTAATTTCTATGTCGAAGAATAGTTGGAAAGGGGTATAGTTATTCAACCTTTTGTATGTAGTTTTATATACCTATAGAACTGTTAAAACCTTCTTATCTCAATCCTTTCATTCAACGTCACAAATATTTGTGAGTGTGTTGTTGAGAATCTTATTAAAATCCTTCGATAGTCCCATTTTCCTATATATGATGTGGAGTTATTTTATGGTGCACAACCATGAATTCAAATAATAGTATGTGAATTTTATCATTAATGTTGAGTGTGGAGCTTAATTTCTTCACAAGAAACTTTCTTTTACATGTTACTAGTTTTGTGATGACCGAAATCGATCGAGGAAAGGAAACCGACATCGTTAAGAGGTAACCAACATTGGTTAAGAAGTGACCAACATCAGTCAGGCAGGAACCGACATCGGTCACTTGTGCGATGGTGCTTTGTTCTTTAAACGAGAATTAGAATAAATATCTTTCTTTAAAGATGATTTATTGATTGTAAAAGCATATTTAGTTGCCCAAAATAGTTATATATGCATGTATGCATTGTATGAGGGTAATGAGAGAAGAAAATAGCAATTGTTTGCATGTTAGTTTTCTTGGTGAGAAAGAAAGAGTAGCTGAGTGAGGGAAAAGCATTGAACATCCTCGAGGTGTTGAAGACAATAGTTCTTCATTGTATTTACTTTGTAAAAGCCTTTGAACAATTATATTGGTCATTTCTTGGTGGATGTAGCCCACACTGGGTGAACCACGTTAAATCTGGTGTTATCTTTCTCTTGTTTATTTTATCTTCTAGTTTATTTCTGCATTCATTGCTTGTATGATTTATCTGATTATAGATATGTGCAACACTTTGTTATATGGTTTAACCCTAACAACCGAGGAATCGAGAGATTTGTTTGGAGGTTTTGTGTGTTGATAGGATTTACTCACAGAGGGTTTTCTGATTGAGTGGGAGTAGAGCAATGGTAGAAGATAGTAAATATTGAGTAGAAAAATTTGACGGTTGTAATTATCAACTATGGAAGATGCAGGTGGAGGATTATTTGTATAAAAGATATATACTTACCGTTGGATGAGCATGGACAATCATACATGATGACTAATGAAGAATGGAAGGTTCTTATGAGAAAGGCTCGGGGATCTACAAGATTAAGCTTGAGCAAAGCATCGATGGATTTGACTTTTACGAGATGCAAAAACCACGGTAGAGTTGATGAAATCTTTAGCAAATTTGTATGAAACTCCTAGTGTTTTGAATAAGTTTTATTTGATGAAAAATTTGTTTTATTCTAAGATACAAGAAGGTGAATCTGTATCTAATCATTTGAATGATTTTTGGTCTATTGTAAATCAATTAAAATCGGTAGAAATTTTGTTTGATGATGAAGTGAAAGTGATTTTATTCTTATGCTCTTTTTCAGATAGTTGGGATAACTTGCTAATGGTTGTTAGTAATCGAACGACTGCTTCTAAAGGTTTAAAATTTGATATTGTGGTTAGTGTAATCCTTAATGAGGAAAAATGCAAGAAAAGCTCAGAAGAAGCATCATCTAGAAACACTTTAAATGTAGAAAGCAGAGGAAGATCTAAGGAGAGATCATCAAAGAGCAAGAAGAATGGGAGATCAAAGTCAAGACATGGTAGATCTAGATCCAGTACAAAGATTTACTTTGTTGGAATTGTGGAAAGAGAGGACACGTAAAGAAGGAGTGTTGGTCCAAGGAAAACAAAGAGAATACATCAGACAAAGGTAAAGAGGCAAACATTGCAAGTGAGGTAAAGCAAGATGCCCTTATTATCTCCTTGGATAATAAATTATAATCTTGGGTTTTAGATTCTAGAGCTTCTTTCCATGCTACCCCTAATAAGGGTTATTTTAGAAATTATGTTCAAGGTGATTTTGGACAAGTTTATCTAGGAGATGATGAGCCATGCAATATTACTAGTAAATGTGATGTTCATATAAAAATATAGAATAGAAATCCATGGGTATTGAAGGATGTGAGGCATGTGCCAATCCTCAAGAGAAATCTAATATATGCACGGTAACTAGGTGAATCTGGATGCGTGGTTACATTCATAGTCGACTCTTGGAAGGTTACCAAGGGATCTCTTGTTGTGGCCAGAGGTAAGAAGGTAGGAAATTTATATCTATCTACATGTGTTACTGATTCCTTTTCTATGCTATCTACTACATATTTAAATGCAACCATGTGGCATAATTGGCTAGGCCATATGAGTGAAAAAGGAATGCAGATCTTAAAGGATAAGGTTAAGTTATTAGATTTGAAACAATTAGAACTTGAATTTTTTGAGCATTACATATTTGGACAGCAGAATAGAGTGAGATTTTTCAAGGTTGGGTTAACAAAGAAGAAGCAAAAATAGGAGCTTGTACACTCGGATGTGTGGGGACTCGCTCGGGTAGCTTCTATTGGAGGATCCTAATATTAGGTGACTTTCATTGATGATGCCACAGGAAGGTATGGATTTATTGTATTAAGCATAAATCTAATGTTTTGAAACTTTTAAAAGGTGGAAAGCCCTTGTAGAAAATGAAACAAACTTAAAATTGAAGTGCCTTAGATCTGACAATGGTGGTGAGTAATGCTTGTAGTAAAGCTTTCAATGATTATTGTTCGAGTGAATGGAATATTAAGAGAAAGAACGGTTCTATAACTCCATAGGAGAATGGAGTTGCGAAAGAATGAACATGACAATCATGGAACGTGTTAAAAGCATGAGGATGCATGTCGGTTTGCCTTTGAATTTTTGGGCGAAATAATGGATACAACAATGTACATGATCAACCGTGGACCTTCAACAACTTGGAAGGTGGAATACGAGAAGAAGCTTGCTAGAAAATAGGTAGATTTTTCTTTTCTTAGATTTTTGGCTCAAAATCTTTTGTGCATGTTGATAGGGAAAATAGGAAGAGGTTGGATGTTAAATCTAAGATATGTACTTTCATTAGTTATGGCTCTAGTGATTTCAGATATTGAGTTTGGGATTTAGAAGATTCTAAGATTTTTAGAAGTTGTGAGGTTGATTGGAATGAAAAATTATGTACAAGGATCATATTTTGATGCTTAAACATGAACATGTTGATGAGATTCTGAAGAGAAATCAAATTTAGACCTAAAACAAACATCAACGTCGGTTCTCTGAGAACCGATTTCGGTTAGGCTAACCGACATCGGTGAGACGAGGATCGGGTTCATAATAGCGCTGACCGGTGGAACCGAGCGTTAGTGCTCCGAAACTAATATCGATAAGGCAACCATAGTCGATCGACATATAGAGGAACCGTGGTTGGTTATAGAACTACGGTCCGTTATAGGTGATCGACATTGGTCATCGACAGAGATTGACATGAATGTGAAACATGCACATAATGAGCCTCGAGACACCCCATATCTCGGTGAGAAAGTCACAAAGAGTAAGTAGACCCCAAAGAGATTTTCACTTTCCTTTTCTATTTATTATTGGTGATAGTGGTGAACTAGAAAGATTCGAAGAAGCAATATAGGTAGATACCCATGAGCCTTTGGGAGCGTGGCATGGATGAGGAGATGGACTCCTTGGAACAAAATCAGACATGGGATTTGGTCAAGTTGTCGGCGGGTAAGAAAGCACTTTGCAGAACAAATGGGTTTTGAGAATCAAGGAAGAAGAGGGTGGAGTGAAAATGTACAAGGTGAGGCTCATGGTAAAGGGATTTACAGAAAGTAGGTATTAACTTTGATGATGTTTTTCTCTTGTAATTAAGATGACTTCTATTCGTGACTTGTTCTAAGTTTAGTTGCGATAGAAGATTTGCATTTATAATGACTTGATGTTAAGACAAATTTTCTTCTTGGTGATTTGGAGGAAGGTATTTATATGCAAAGTAGCTTGGCTTTGTTATGAAGTCAAGGGTAAGGAGAAACTTGTGTGTAAATTGAAAAAGAGCCTATATGGGCTCAAGTAATCTCCAAGGTAATGGTATTTGAGATTTGACAGTTTTATGCATGAGCATGGTTATATGAGAAGTGAATGTGACCATTTTGTTTATTTTAAGAAGCTTGAAAATGGGAGCTATGTTATTTTGTTAGTGTATGTGGATGATATGTTAATTACATGATCTAATATGAAGTACATTGGTAAACCTACAGAAATGTTAGCTCACACATTTGCGATGAAGGATTTGGGACCTACAAAGAAAATCCTTGGCATGCAAACTCACCGAGCTAGGAAAAACAAGAGGTTGTACTTGTCTCAGGAAGCTTATATCAATAAGGTGTTGGAAAGGTTTAACATGTAGAATTCAAAAACTATTAGTACACCTATGGTTGGACACTTCAAATTGAGAAAAGATCAGTGTCCTTCATCACACGAGGAGGTTGAGTACATGGCACATGTTCCTTATGCTTCAACATTAGGAAGTCTTATGTATGTCATGGTTTGTACTAGACAAGACGTTGCACATGCAGTGGGAGTTGTGAGCACGCTAACCTAGGTAAAGAACATTGGAAAGCAATCCAATGGATTCTTAGGTATTTGAGAGGGACATACGGCATGGAGTTATGCTATGGAGGGTCAGATAATTATTTACGCGGCTATGTTGATTCAGATATGGCTAGATATTTGGATGGCAGGAGGAGCACCACTAGATATGTTTTCACAAGTAGGTGGAATGAAAATTAGTTAGATTTCAAGATTATAGAAGGTTGTGGCATTGTCTACTATAGAGGCAGAGTATGTTGCGGCTACGAAGCTAACAAGGAAATGATATAGATGAGTAAGTTCATGAAAGAGTTGGATAACGAGCAAGAGGATTGAAAATTATACAATGATAGTCAGAGCACGATTCATATGGAAAAGAACTCAGCATTTCATTCAAGAATGAAACACATTCAATTGAGGTATCACTTCATACGACAGGTGTTGGAGGATGGGCAAACTGAAGTTAGAGAAAATCCATATGGATGATAACCCTACGGATATGTTGACAAAGTCATTGGTAAGGGAGAAGTTGGAGCTTCACTCCATTTCTGTTGGTCTTCGAGTTTGAGACTTGAAGAGGAAGAAATGAGCCAAGGAAAAGGAACCAAGGATGGTGATGCACAATACAATGCAACAATTAATCTCCAAGTGGTAGATTGTTAAGTGTGGAGCTTAATTACTTCACAAGAAACTTGCTTTTAATGTTACTAGTTTTGTGAGTGACCATCATCGATCGAGGGAAGCGGCATCGATCGAGGAAACTAGCATCTGTTAAGAAGTGACCGACATCGGTAAGGTAAGAACTGACATCAGTCACCTGTGCAATGGTGCTTTGTTCTTTAAACAAGAATTAGAATAAATCTCTTGCTTTAGAGATGATTTATTGATTGTAAAAGCATAGTTAGTTGCCCGTAATAGTTATATATGCATTTATGCATTATACGAGGTAATAAGAGAAGAAAATAACAATTATTTGCATGTTAGTTTTCTTGGAGATCAAGAAAGAGTAGCTGAGTGAGGGAAAAGCATTTAACACCTTGTGAGGTGTTGGAAGACAATAGATCTTCATTGCATTTTCTTTATAAATCACTTTGAATAATTATATTGGCGTTTCTTGGTGGACGTAGCCCACCTTTGGGTGAACCATGTTAAATATGGTGTTATCTTTCTCTTGTTTATTTTATCTTGGTTTATTTCTACATTCATTGTTTGTATGTTTTATCGATTATAGATCTACGTAACATTGTTATATGGTTTAACCCCAACAATTAAGGAAATGATTTCCCCTATTGCGGGTGAGGTTTAGAGGACACCCATACCTACTTATGATATTTTCCCAAATGATCCTTGTTATGGTCATCATAGTACAATACTTTTTATGCATGGATTCGACTCATCCCGTCATGTAGTTAGTGGCGGTTATAATGTATTGCACACCTATTTGTTCATCAACTTGAATAAGTTTTGTAAGGTATTATGTGATAGATGCCTCATCATCCATGTTATAAATGCAAACTATTCTCAAAGAGGGTGCCATAAACTCAATCTAAAAACAACATCTATGCAAAAGAATAGTTAGAAAGGGGTAGACTTATTCAACCTTTTGTATGTAGTTCTATATACCCATAAAATTGTTAAAACCTTGTAATCCCAATCCTTTCACCCAAGGTCACAAATCTTTATGAGTGAGTTGTTGAGAATCTTATTAGAAGCCTTAATAGTCCTGGGTTTCTTGTGGATGATGTGGAGTTATTTTATGTTGCGCACTATGAATTCAAATAATAATGTGTGCACTCTCTCATTAAGGAAATGATTTCCCCTACCAATGGTGAGTCACATATGACACTCGTACCTACTTATGATATTTTCCCAAATGAGCCTTGTTGTGGTCACTACAATACTTTTTATGCGTCTTGAGTCCATCGTGTCAAGTAGTCATTGACAATTATAATGTATCACATGCCTATTTATAAATTAGTTGGATGAATTATAATGTATCGTGTCAAGTAGTCATTGACAATTATAATGTATCACATGGCTTAAAAAAATCAATCTCCCACTTCTCAAATGGTTCTTGGGAAATGAAAAAACACAAGGGAATTTCATCTTGTTTACTTGGTTTTTTGATCTATTGACAATGATCACATGTTTTTGTGTGCTCCTTTGCATCTTGAAATAAGTTCTTGTGCTAAATACCTAGATTTATTACTTTCCTTATGGTTGCATTGCTAACATAGTGTCCTCTAGTGATCCCTTTGTGTGTTTTGCAGAGAATATATTTTTGCTCGTGTTCGAAGGCATGTCATTGTAATACTTCATCATGGACCATCTTATATAATTCCCCACTGATCATTTGGTAAGGTTCGTCTTTTACCGCTAACTACTTTTTTTTGCATGCTCCAATTCTTTGAGTACAAACCCATTTTGGAGAAACAATGTTATGTCAATAAGTTCATGTTATGCACTCTTAATTCTAAGAAGTTGTGTATCTTGTATTTAATCCTCAATAACATTATTTTCTTTTCCTAATTCAACTTACGAGAGATGGTTAGGACCTACATTATTCTTCCTCGGCTTTACCGCATCGAGAATTGGAATTCTTGGAATAAGATCGTCCATTTATGTATGTGCCCATGTAGAATTGATTTGTTAACCAAAGTTTTTAAGGCCACGTGATATGTGTAGAAATAAAATGGATTTTCTAATAAATACTAACAAAATATTTGTAGTGTATAGACCATTGGTAACCATCATCTCTTTGTCATCGTATAGTTTTGTTTTTCCTTCATCAATTTATTGCTTATGAAAAATATTAGGTGGTCTATATTGTATTGTCTAGGATGCACAAGAATTTCTCTAACTATCATTCCTAATGTATCCACATGGATATGAAATGAAGTATTCCAATGGGAATTATAATACAAGTACGCTCGAAATATTTTCATTTAACTCATCAAAGGATCTTTTTTTCTTCCTCTTATACAAACTCTCCCTATTTCCTTAGCAAATTTCGGAGGGGCATAATTTTTGCATATCCTTTAATTAAATTTTGGTAATACCCACGATTGTCTAAGAAACATGCATACCTACCTTTTTTGTGGTACTTATAATTGCACTATTATGACTATTTTTGTTGGATCTACTAGCAAACATTCTTTACAAATAATGTGTCATAAAAGAGTTCAGAAAGGTGTCGAGAACACAAACTTCTTCAAGTTTAATGAAACTTGTTACAATTGTGTACAACATTCAAACATAAGGCACAAATTATCATAGTGATCCTTGATAAGCCCATAAATTACCTAATCATCCAAATATACTTGTAGGAATTGGAGGATAAAATCCTCAAAGGTAGTTATGAAAATATGAGAGAAAATTATTGGCACATTCTTAAGCCCAAAGGGAATTATAGTGTATCAAACGATCACCATTGTGTCGCGAAGGTTGTTTTGTGTGGTCTTCTTTTGTGATTTACACCTAATGATATCCTAAAAATCCATAAGTGGAAGTGTATAATTCTCACCTTGCTACTCCTTCCGAGTCTCTTCTATAAAGGGTGTTGGGAATTGATTTTTATGTATACTCGGTTAAATTTTCAATAGTCCATGCCAATTCTTATGCTCCCATATTTTTTTATGCTAATTACCATCAAATTGACCCATTATGTTCTGCATTAGTATAATGACTCCCATGGCCAACATATTATCAATCTCTTCTAACCTTGGTGCATAACTTTGGCTTCATTATATATGTTCTTTTTTCATGGGTTTTTAACCTTGATTAACTTGATATGCATTTTCCCCAATGATGGATGTAATCCTTACATTTCTTAGTAACTTTATGGGAAAAATATTTATAGTCACACAAAAATCAATATTCTTCGTGACCTCTCGCATCGACCAATAATCTTCATCGGTGTTATTTCAGCATCTCATTTGTTCCTATATTCACCTTGATAGATATAAGTAGCTCGTGATAAGGTTATGTCGAATCCTTCTTATCAATAACTTCCCTTGATCCGTAAGAAATTTGTTTATGTAAGTGATTGTGACTAGTTCCTTCATTATCCAAAGGATTTTTGGGTGTTAGAAAGTTTCCTAAACCTCCCAAAACCATGACCATGCTATAGAGCATTATGAGACATTTCAATAAGTATGTAAAACTCCAAGAATGGAGTTCGGATGTAGAAGTTATCGTGGGTCAAAGATGTGGTTTGAAAACGGTTCAAAATGGTCAACATGCAAATCACGCATTGACACGTGGCAGTTTGGCAAAAAGGTGAAAAGGTTAAATTTTCTATTTTTGAGCCTTCGGTCTTCGGCGCATGAAAATTTTGGTGGGCCCTACAATTTGTTGGTCGGGGACCCTCGGCCAAGTTCAGAAAACTCTTTTGTAGGAGGGTGCCTTTGCCGCCTTTATTTCATATTGCCATTATCATATTTTGATTTTATATGCCATATATCTCTCTAACATTTCCCATGTGGGATTGTTGTATCGGAGAGTTCATATTTTACATTGTAGGACTATATTTATGCTTTGCAGAGCTTGACCAATCTATATTTCTAGCTCGTCATGTTCAATATTATACCACATTCACTTCATATGGAGTTATCTCCTTATACATTGGTGAGCTTATATACTGAGATTACATTCAAACTCGGGTGGATAACATTGCAATAATATATTACCTTGGCGAGTCGAGAGGTCGCTTTACATATCCAACTTGGCACCCAAAACCGGCGTATGGATTACAATGGAAGTTTGACAAGATCCATATACACTCGCGCATGACGAGTTAGAGGGGATCCACATTATAATGTGGAATAACCAACTCGACCCTCAATGTTGGTGGATAAACAATGTACAACCCTATATGATTGGGCGGACCAACCATTCCATGGTTACAAAAAATAGCCAACTCGCCACGTAGTGGCTTTGTGACTGACTCGGCCAAACATACAACGCATAGTCGGTGTTTAAACGGAGAGCAAAATGCCAATTTTGGTGAAGCCATGTGAGAATAGGCGGTCAAGCCCATTTTAAATGCAAACCCCTCATCCACACAGAAGTGTGGGGTTTAGCCCCACTTAGTAAAATCAAAGTGGAAAAAATGCAGGGGTTGATGTGATTCAAACTTGTGACCTGGGGCATGCAAGCCGAACACCTAAACCAACCTAGCTAGGAGCTCAATCGAGTTATAAAGTGGCTCACTACTATTTAAAGAGCTCTATGTAGGGACTGCAATAAAAAGAGGAGAGAGCCCGAGGGCGGTGATGAAAATCCTCAGTTTTTGAGCACTTAGAGTCCAAATTAGGCCATAGTGTAAAAATGAAAAAATGTTCAGAATTCCAAGAGGTTTCCAAAAATATAATTTGTTTCCATGAAATATTTAAAAATCTCCATTTGTAGGTGTTTTTCGGGCACACGATTGCGGGGGATCACATTGTGGATGCACTATAGGAGCCACGGATCGACTTTGGAACAATTTATGGTAATTTACAGAGCTCTATGAGTCTTAGATAAGCTCATTTGCAATTTTTATGATGTATTTGCCATTATTGAAGGGTTATTGTACTTTATTAGACTTTTAAATAGATCGGTTCTCTTTTCGAGAATCCGGAGACGTAGCCTTCGGGTGAACTCTGTTATCAAATTGTGTTGTGGATGTTATTTGTAGTTTTAGGATGAAGCTTTTGATCAGATAAAATCAATATTAGGTTTTAATCAATTTGGTTAAGCATTTCATCTTTAAAAATGAAAAAATTGGATTGAAAAATTCATTTTAGTATCCATAATCCACATATTTCAAATGAATGCACATTTCAGTGTTGTGATTAGAAATCAGACTAAGGTGCATGTATTAAAGGGAATTAATCAATTTTGGGGTAATTGAACCAATAAATTGATCTTGAGTTCCTAGACCCTTGGAAACGTTTAAAAGTGAAAATTTACCTCACCCGTTTTCGGATCACTTCATCAACCTATAACACCATCATTTATTTTCCCTTGCATCGTCAATTTCATTCTAGCCACACCACTTCATATTCTTTGCTTGAATCACTAACTATATTTTTTCAAAAGTCTTTGGCAATGTTAACCCCTTTTCCTTGTGTAGTTGTAGTATACACTCTTTAGTTACAACATCATCTCAATAATGGTGCAATTTATGCATTAGTGTGAGTTATCCACTTTAGGCAAGGCTAAGGTCAATGAAAAAGTGTGCACGAAATTAATTTTCAGCACCTCCCACCGAGAAGTCTCCTGCGGCTTTTATTATCGACATACCAAGTGAACCCCCAAACATACAAGGTTTGATAAAAAAATACACAAGTCCATATGTCAAATTTGATTAAGTGTGCACCTTCTCTCTAAACCTCCCACTTTCTTAAACAATCTTCTAGATTTCTAACTCCATCAGAATTCTAGGAAGTTTGTACATAATGTTGTTCTTGTCAAATCTAGCATACATGGCTTAACTAACTTGATCTCGTGCTATAAAAACATGATATGATTCATCCACTATTGTGGTGTTATCCCTCCGATTGTATACATGATATAATTGACATGTTCTTGTTTGGTCGGCATGTAATTTTGTTCCTAAAAGCTGTAAATCAATTTGATAGGAACAAAAATCATCCTCCCTATATAAAAACACCACTAATAAAATCACCAAAATTTTAAGCAATAAAGGTATTGTTATGTCTTTAAAAGTTATTAGCACTTTAAGAAATAATATCAATTCCCTTGGAGATAAAATTTATGTTAAGCTTAATAGTGGGGTCTATATGATTAATTGCTCATGTGGAAAGCAATATATTGGCGAAACTTGTAGTTTTGGCAAAAATCAAATAAGTGAACATGATAAAGACATAAAACATGATCGTATAGAGCGCTCGACTTCGGCTAAGAATTCTCTTAATACTAAATATTCCATCTGTTTCAATTCATCCAGGGTCATTACTTCTGAAGACAATTATGTAAAATGACACCTTCGTGAAGTCGTTGAGATCATGCACTATGATAATAATATCAATAGGGATAAGGGATGGTTCATCAATAACACATGGAAACCTATTATTCGAGACCTCCCTAAATGATTTCTTTATTGGTTGTCATGTTGCTCTTTTGCTTCAATATTAATAATTAAAATTAAAATATAAATTATAAATTAAAATCGAAGTTAAAAATTAAAATTTAAATCATAATTAAATTTCTTAGTGAGAGTATAAACTCTCTCGGTAATGTTAATTTTACTAATAATAAAACAAATTTCTTATTTTCCCCCTTCCCGTTGTTTTCTTTTTCATATTTTTAAAAATTGGCGTTTTAATTTTTACCCTTTTAATTTTCTATCTTAGTTTTTTACTCCATAGTAAATTATTTTTTTCTTATCCTTTTCATTATTCAAATAAAATAAATTTTCGTTTACCGATCTCTGTAAAATGGTTTTGTTTTTAATTTACATAAGTAATATTTATATAACTTTAGATCAGCAATCTTACCATTATTCATATTTTTCTTCGTGATGATGGGTCTAGTTTATTGACTCGAAACGTCGGACTTTGCCAAAAATTAACACATTGTTTTCCAAATAAATCACTTTGATTGTCAAACTGTGAAAATATCATAAATTCAAATGTAATTCTCTAATTCTTTCAAGAAGGTTTGGACATCTTCTCCACCATAAAACTATGGCATATGCTTATTATTTTGCTTTACCAACCGTTTGATATGATTTCCTTTAACTTTTGGTATTACATTGACCATCTACCTTTTGTGGGAACCGATTACACTACAATATTGTTGGTGAAATAATTTTTCTTGTGGAAAATTATTTGGTTTTCACCAATAGTACGAGGCTTAGCTCCTCCTTATTATGTATGGGGAGGCTCCCATTATTGAATGTAAACTATCCTAATTCTATGGGGTGGCCAAATAGGTTAGGGATCACAGGAACACTTCATTGAACCTATGGCAAAGTGCTTATATGGGGTACAAGGGAGGAATTTGTAGCGATGAGGGATAAAGGAGAGATACTAGGATGGAGAGAAAGGGTTATTGTTGTGAGTAGGCACTAGCAAAGTTCACACACAATAACCATATTAAGTCCACATTCAATTAGAAGAAAACAACAATGCAAACCATGATAAAACATGAAAAATCATAGACAAAGAATTCCATGAATTCATCAAAGGCACAAACACCTTTCTTGGTTTTACAAGATTATCACATATACAAAGTTGGAAATGGAGAGTGGGGGAACATAAGACAAGAACTAGAAGAATTACAACTCTTATTGCTTGATGTAGAAGTGGAACTCTCAATAACATACATTCAATCAACAATTTTCAACCCTTTGGAATGGAGAAGCCTTCTTACTTTATAACATTACAATATTTCCTTTTATCTACCCCCCACATGACTCTTCACATATCTCGCATCACTTGTGAACATTCATATTCCTAGGAAGTGAGTCTTTTCCTCATTATTGGAAAAATGACTCTTACAATGTTTAGCTAATGGTCACTTAAGTGAATATGATGAAATATAAAAAGTACATTCTCAATTGAAAATTAGAATACGAAGAGAGAAATCGGGGAAAAGGAGAAGAGGTTGGTGATCGGATGTTGATGAATAACTCGTTGATTTATGATCCCTAAAGGAGAGTCTCTAGAATTATCTCTTGTCCTTTGAATTCTTTACTAAACTAAGCCACCGTAGTGCCACCTTATCTACTTCTAGAATGCAAACACAACTCAACACTTTGATCCATGCCTAGGGAACATCATTTATCTTCTTGCATTGACTGAGCCATTCTTTTTTATCTTTTGTAATTTCAAAAATGGAACTTTTGATATTGGCTAGGGACTCTAAGTTATCTTCATTAAAGGAAAGAGAGTCACCTGCCTCTTTCTTGACCAATTCCTGGAAGGAAACAACGAGTTATTCTGATGATGAATACTCGATGAGTGGAGGGAATCCAAGTCTCGAACACGGTTGTAGACTTTGTTATAGATATTTTATTATGTTAGTGCTCACATTTATGTATTTGGGTAAAAGATATTTGTAATAGTTTATGAGTTGTTATGACAACTCATAATATTTAGCTTTTATATTATTGTGATCAAATAATGTGAGTTATTTGGTTGGTAAACCAACTCACGTAGATAAGTTTGTGAGATATTGTTGGGATAAATT
The DNA here is from genome assembly GCA_018340775.1 of Taxus wallichiana var. yunnanensis. NCBI lineage: Eukaryota > Viridiplantae > Streptophyta > Pinopsida > Cupressales > Taxaceae > Taxus > Taxus wallichiana. The sequence continues at coordinate 835,867,530 of CM031238.1, forward strand.
TGAGAGATTCTAGGAAGGGGTTGAGAGATATGAGGGATGACTATTGACTCCTAGAATCAAGGAGATCAAACTCTATATATTATAATCTCATACATGGATAATATATCCCGAATGAATTCTATTGTGAATTATATTTGTATTCGGTGTTATTTAGTTTAAATCTCTGTTTTATATACATACAATCTGAACCAAATTAATATTTGGTATCAGAGCAGTGTTATAATCTTGTGGATGTGCATTTGTGGCTTTGGATTCAATAATTCCCGTGTAAATATCAGGTCATAAGTTCTTTTTACGATCTAGGTCTCTGTGATTTTTAACAAGTTTGAATAATTTTATTTGAAGAAACTACTATTCAAATTTCAGCCAAACCCACATCACGGTTTAAGAGAAAACGTGAAATATATTTTGACGTCTGAAGCAATTTCTGGAATTTGAGACCACAATTCAGATGAATGTTGCATAATCCTTGCATAGTGATCTTTTACATCAACTTTGTTTCTCACAGCAATGGAGCATTACTTAGGAGTATTTAATTTGATTTGATATCAGTATGACATAATTTGCGCTATGTGCATTTACTTTGTCCTTTGTAATATGAAATTTGAATCTTGTGCTCTGTCAAGATAACATAAAGGTGAAGTCAATGATATATTCAACGTTGGGATTTATTGTTGTTGGTATTTTTATATATATTCATTTTTTAATTTAATCTTCTTTGTGTGTCGGGTCTTATTATAGTGGTGAGTATATAAAAAGTAATAGTTTGTGTTTAATTTTTAAATATTTTCTCTTTTTCATATTTTAGAGTTTGTAGGTTATGAAATTTCGTGTCATATTTTTTTTTTACTTAAATGTGGTCAAAGGAATATTTAAGGTTTATTTGTAGTGTTTATCTATAGTTATTGTCATTATAAAGTTTTGTAATTCAAAAGTTAATTTTTTTACTTAAGTATAGTGTTTTAAATTTTTAGCTTTTAGATGATATTTTATTATTTAAATGTTGGTTTTGAGTTTTTAATTATTATATTTTTAAGTATGGAGTCACCGTCATTTTAAAATTTGTTATTGACATTTTTCTATTATTGTTTTGTGTGTCACTGTCAAATAGTCGTTATTTTGTATCGTCTCAGTGTATAAGAGTCTAAAAGTGTCATTTAGGTGATTATTAGGAAAATTATAAAAAAAAAAGTTTCTCGCATTTCTCCTAGTCACATTTTCACTTGTACGTGATGACCAAGTTCAAATTGAGGGGGAGAATTTTATATTGAGCTTTATTTTAAAATCATTGAGCAACTGCAGCGGTTTGGATTAAGGATGAGGCAACGAAGGAAGGAGGTCAATCAATGACCTCTCGCTAGCCACAAGCGATGGGGCCGCACAATGTTGTGTGGCATTTCATTTTTAGTTGTGTGTTTACTTTCTGTAAACAAGAACAAATTGATCATACATGTTCAACTATTGTAATAAGTGAGCTCCTGCTTGAGCGATATTTCTGACATTTTCCCTTGATGGCGAACATTGCAAAAGATCAGAAGCACCAATGTAAGTCAGTTCATGGATCTTAAAAAGGTTTATGGGAGATCTAGAAAACCACATGAGGTGGACAGTTGATGGGGCATGTTCACATCAAGGTTTGTGGTAAACCTGTTTAAAACCATGGAAGGAGAGAGCCTTTCCTTTGATCAAGGTCATGAGCCAAGTTGGGCATGCCACATTGGTGAGCATACTGCAGATAAGTGTGTGAATGTTTTTCCACCATGTTCGCACTAAGGGGGAATGTTATAGATATTCTATTATGTTAGTGCTCACATTTATGTATTTGGGTAAAATATATTTGTAATAGTTTATGAGTTGTTATGACAACTCATAATATTTAGCTTTTATATTATTGTGATCAAATAATGTAAGTGAGTTATTTGGTTGGTAAACCAACTCATGTAGATAAGTTTGTGAGATATTGTTGGGATAGATTTGAGAGATTCTAGGAAGGGGTTGAGAGATATGAGGGATGACTATTGACTCCTAGAATCAAGGAGATCAAACTCTATATATTGTAATCTCATACATGGATAATATAGCCCGAATGAATTCTATTGTGAATTATATTTGTATTCAGTGTTATTTAGTTTAAATCTCTATTTTATTTACATACAATCGAACCAAATTAATATACTTCATTCAAAATCTCACGAGCCTCTTATCTTCCATAGTCAAGTTCGGAGATGGAATCACTTATCATATCATAGACTTCATCCATGATGTGGATCCAAATCGGATACAAGTTCTCAGCAACTAATGCAAACACATTCTTGCTCACGAGGGTGTGAGAGTCGAAGGAGCTCATCTCGGACACAAGTGGGAACACCTCATCCTAGTGGATATTTTCTTTGAGAATATCCTCCTTTGATTTATTTACTTCCATCAAAATGACAAGAATGTACTTGAGTAGAGAGATGACCTCGGGAAGAAATGTATTACTTTTCTTGATGATCTTCTCATTCTATTTCTCATTAGCCTTACCTTGCATCATGTAGCTTTGTGCTTTCTTGATCACCTCAGGGTCAAAGCTACTGATTGGAGGAATGTATTCTATAGGAAGAGAAGTTGTTGAATTGGGCTCAGAAATATTGAATGTAAGCTTGAGATTTTTCTGTTTCTCCAATTGCTCAATTATTTTCTTATATTCTTCATTCGAGTGAGGAGGGAAGAGGATTCCTTGAGCAGATGAAATTTTCCCTCATGTGTAGCTTGACCCAATGAGATGCGGGTCAGATCATAATCCATTGGATTCATATCTTCAACATGCTTCACATTCTTTTCCGAGCAATTTCTACATACGGGTTTCTCGAGACACCACTTGATGAAGCAAGAAGTTGTATGGACCTTATTCCTCGCTTGAATTTCAAGGTCTTTGTGATAACTCCAAGGTCGGGCATGGTAGCTTGCTACTTTGTCCTTGGCTCATGTTCAAGTAATTCTTGAATCCACGGGAATGAATCTTCAGGAGTTGACATAATGTTGGTTGTCATAGCACTTTCAAGAAATTGATGCAAGATCACTTCTTGTTCATTATGGGAAAGCTCCATCATTGGGGAAGACATACATGGATGCTTCTAAAGAGAAGGATGTTGTAATGGATCACTCTTGTTTGACTCGAGAAGTTCGTGGGATGTACAATGAGCTTTGTCTTCTTATGAACTCTCTTAGAATATGGAATCACTTTGTGATTTACCTTTGGAGGAATGATCATGCTATCTAATGCTTGATTGCATGTTTAATAATAGTGTTATGTCAATGTCATCAAATGAAGCTTGGATGGTTTCTCATTTTCACGTACAAGGTTCCCCAAGTGAAGATCACTTATCTAAATTTCTCAACACAAGAGTATCTCTAGAATGAAATCAGATTTAGGGATGTTTGCATACCTTGTATAGGAAAGGGTGAGATCTTGATCCTTCATGTAGAATGGCTTGAATGCTCAGATGATTTGACTAGTTCAATTGGCTCACTTATCTCACTTAATTCACTTAGCTCACTTAGCTCACTGAACTCACTTAGCTTACTTAGCTCACTAAGCTCACTCTAACCAGATCCTTGGAGAGATGATGATGGATATAACTTGACCAATGAGTTACAATGACTCCCTTTGCTTGATTTTTGACAAATCTTTTGACTCTTTTTGAATCTTTTCTAACTGCACAATGTCTCTGGCTTTCACTAAGCGCACCTCGAGGTGTCATGTCTTGATCCTGGAAACAATTGTGACCGAATGATGCTTCAGGATCCTCATAAAGGGTGAAATTTATAGTTTGAGCTATTGGACATCCTTATAATAATATGACGATGGAAAAAATCAATGAGATGAGTGAAATTGGAGCCAACTACAACTTTCTGCATTAAAAACTAAGACTTTCTATTTTTGGCAAGTGTGACCAGGAGTTGTTATTTTGGGATATTTTTCCTTTTGCTCACATTTTATATTCTGAAGTCTCTAACATACTAAATTTACTTCCATTGATGATAATTTACCCTTTTTATTAAGTTTATATTTTTAGCAAGTTGTTTTTTTCGGACCGTTATTTTGGGAAAATTACCAATTTTGCCCTGTTTGTTGTTTTACACTGTTTCTAGATGAGCTAAGTGATCAGAGCTTGAAATTTGAGGGAATTAATATTTTTATCATGTGAATGGGCATGGCATATGATATTTTTAGTAACTAGTAAAAATGGTGTCGGTTTGCATTGGAAACATCAATTTTGGATTCAACTCCTCATTGTGATCTCGTGCTCCAATTTTCACCGTGTTCCGCCTATTGAAACTCTTGGAAATTGAAAAAGAAATTTTTGGAGGTAGATTTTTAGGTTTATATTATGCCATGAAAACCATTAATGGATTCTTGAAGTTACAGTGATCACATGGAGCTTGGGAGAAGAAAACTAGGTTGAAAACTTGGTGCAATCTGTTTTCAGATGAAGAGTGATGGAAAAACTTTGGTTTTTGCAATCATGGATGGATCTGGAACGTGATAGTCAACATGATGGTTGTTTTTTCAGGTATTTTCAGGTTTCATGTCATCCATAGGGGTAGAAAGGTCGAATTGTGTGAAAGAAATAACTTGTAAGTAAGTTACTTTGTGTTTTATAGAACCCAACAATTACTTTTTGCACGGATGAAGTAAAGAATGGATAATTTGAAAAATAGGGTTTTGAAAGCATGGGGATGGGGTGAAATTTTATGTACCTTATATCCACTCTTTCTTGGGATGAGAGGGACAAGAAAGTGTTCCCTCCTCAGAGATCATGACAAGTGTCACAATATGGTGGAAGGAGAGGGAGATGTGAAAAACATGTTAACGCATACGAAGGGGCTAAAAAATTGGTCATATGGGGAACCTAGGAAGGGGATAATATGGGTTGAATTTTTTTCCCCCTCTTTTCCCTCTATATTGAGGACAAGAGGGACAAGAAAATGGGCTATAGGTAGGATGGTGCCACTTGGCAGCTTCTCGTGTAATATGAGAAAATGAGCTTAACACTCCGTCGGGATGAAGAAAGGTCACATGAGGAACCATGGGGAAGACATGAGGGGTGGGGTGAATTTATTTTCCCCCAAATCCCCTCCATTATAGGGACAAGAGGAATAAGAGGGACAACAAAACCCACCACTGAACCAAGCCAAAAATTGATTAAGTATGAAAACTTGAAAACACATTTCCTAGAGCTCCAGGTGGTCTTTTCTTGCAAATTTTTATATGATTTTGAATCCCAAGACCATTTAAATAAAAATGGGATACTTTGAATTACCTTATTCTACATCCTTCTTTGAAAAAAATTCCTTTTCCTCCGAGACAGGTAGGGTGTGTATGTGAAAATCAAGTTGCCTTAAGAAGTCATTAGGTCTTGTGAAAATGTGATAATTCTGAAATGTGTAGAATTAATCCATATTTCCAATGCCTATTTTATTTCCTCTTAACTCCTTATGGAGCTCCGGAATCATCCGGTGAAGATCAGGTTCCATATTTAGCTCTACGCTCCTTACACCTGAAAAACCCATTGTTGCACAAACTGCTCCTAAACCACCAAAACTTTCCTAAAATGTTTCCAAAACCTTCATAACTCTCCAAAACCACATTTGTAAAATTGTGATCTCTTGAAACCCTCCCAAAGGATGCATAATTTCCTTGAAAAGGCCAAAATTAGCCTTTTTGAGCCTGTCGGAGAGTTAGTCTTCGATTACTCTTCTTTGAATGAAATAGTTGGTCTTGTCACACCATCCCAAACACTTGCACTTGTTTTATCATCATATTGGAAGTACCTATAAGGTCAATAAATGCATGATATAGGAGAAAAACTGACCAAGAAGGGGATTTGGGAAGCCTCGGGGACAAATTTTGTGTTATGGGCTAAATTGTCATGCTTGAAAAATTGAATTTTTGGCCTTGCAAAAATGCATGAGAACAAATATCTTCCAATTAACTCATAGGAATCATTTTCCCAATTGTCACATGTCATGCTAGTGGTATCGATAATAACTACACATAATTCCACCATAACTCAACTTCTTACTTTGGTTCAAAATGATGCAACCCATACGCTTCTATCATGTAAAGATGTTCCAAATCTTGATTCTTTGATATTTTATACATTGGGGCCCATTGGTTATTATCCATGGGTATTATTACATGTTGTGTCTTATTCTCAAAACTAATGTAACACTTCTTAAAGTATAAATCCATATTGTTTTCATAACACTAAGGTTGACCAAGTAGCTATTTATAAAGTTATCTACTTTCACCAATCTAATGACTTGATTTTTCATGAAACATAACTCCCATAATGTTTATGATAACATTTTAAAACAATCCTATAGGCATGACGTGTTGAAGTGTGTGTCCAAACTAGCTAGCGATTTTGGTTATTTTTGAACCAACTTGTTGTTGAGTCATGATCACACCCAAAAATGGGATAAGCTTGAATTAGGGAGTCTACATTGTTATTTAGTTCACATAGGTTTGTCTCAACTTTCTTATAGCAAATTTTCTTATTCCCTAATATTAGCTCTTGCAACTATTTGGTTGTTGAAAATAACAACTTATGAAGCTTATATAATAGGCATTCTTTATTGTAATATAATAACATATGCAAGTGAATACAAATATATTACTATGCATAATTATTTTTATGTTTATGGTGTGATGGTTATGGTAATGCTCTTTTGGAGTTGATCCTATTGGATGATAAGATTTTTCTTCTACCATATGATGTGTGTCTTGCTAGTAATGAAAAATACGTGTAGAGAGGGATGGATCGCAGGTCACCCTATTTTATTTCATACATATTTGTTATGATATTAACATGCACTCTTGTGATAACCAATATATCATTAATGTTAAAACCATATATGCATGAATCAAGTATTTCATGATCAAATTCCTTAGCCTTCAAGTTACATTGATATTGTTTTTTTCATGTGACAAAAATGTTTTCCATGTGTCAAATTTAGAATTTGATGAGATAGTCACGAAAAATGTATTGGAATAAAACTTTTGGTGCAAAAATTCTACACACTTACCTAAATTTGTATCTATCTATTTTTTCAAGTTTTGGGATCCTTAGTGCTTCATTTCTAAGTTTCGTGTTTCCCAAAGGAATTCAATTTTACTATGGAGTTTTCAAACTATCTCCTTAGTTTATACAAGCACTTCCTTTTGTTGTCTTCCATTAGGGTAGCCTTTTTCTAGATGAAATTCTTCACACCTTGCATTCTCCAAAGGGGACACAAAATTTTGTGCGTGTGTGTGTGTGTTGTAGCTTCTTTGGTGGTAATTTTTACTTTAGGCGAGTGATTGGTCCTTGGTGTAGTAACCTTTATATAATAGTCTTCTAGATAGTTGTGCAAAATCTTGATCAATCTCATGCTCTTCTCATTCATTTATTTTATGAGCACATAAATAGTAGGGAAATCCTCAACCTTATGCTCCTTTTGACGATGTGTACAAACTAGAAATTTTGGATAGTCGCATTAGTAGTGATCTAGTGAACCTCATTTATAACAAGTTCATGGTGTGAACAATTTGCCTCCTCATCCTCACATATTTTTATCATGTTCTTCATTGTAATTTCCCACAATTTTTTTTCCTTAGCTCAAGTGATTGAGCCTCATGGATCTAATCAATTACGTGATAATCCTTCGCGTTGTGAGTGTGCATGTCACAAATATTATAGTAGAGTGACACATTTTTCTAGACTGCTCACTAAAGTAATGGGAAACTCCTTACATCATGACTTCCTTCGAATATCTCACATGTTTGTAGGATGAAATTCACATTGCAACAGGATCAAGTTGTCTTTGTATGGACTTCCGATTCACAATATGTGTATAAAATTCAATTGGATGCCTCCTTGATATTATTTATAGTAATATTCTCCAATTGAGTCACCATAGATGCAATTTCAACTTCCATGAAGGGGTTAATCCCAATGTCTATACTACTAACCACTTATGTGTGTAAAGCGCCTCTGGGATTCTCTTAGATATATGAAGTTCTTGTGGTAGAGGGTGTTTCTTAATGGCATAAAAAAACCTACAAAAACCATTATGCATGTTGATTAAGGTGGATCTCATTAGACAACTTTGAGATCAAAGTTTTAAAACACGTTTTATATGTGTATACATTTTCGATCAATTCTTGCTTGATTTTCTTGAGTGCGCAGATACTACTCTGTTGTTCAAAATATAGAATATTGAAATCTTTGAAAAACACCTCTTTGTGTTGATCATAGTCCACAAAATATTCTTATGGGCTATACTTCCTGTACCAAGTGTGTGTATAGTCTAGCATGGTTAGAGAAAAATGGTTTACCTTACACTCATTGGTAGTGACTCCTTCACCCACCAAAAAGATCACACTTGTGTTCATCCTCAACAAAATTTTCCACTCCTTGATATGCCAAAAGGTGTAAAGATTTTTTTAAAAGATGATGTGTGCTAACATTTTTGGTGCTACAACTACAACTCTTCCATGGGCTATTGCACTTATTTTAGGTGCTCTAGAAACTCCACTACTTATATTACTTAGACTTGGTGTAATGTTAATTAGTATCGTGAACATAAATATTCTACTTAACTGAGTTGTTCCTATTAGAATTTTGATGGAATGTATAATTAACAAATTATAGATTCACAAATAAATGTCAAAGATTATAGATTATGTTGTGTAGTTAAATAAGACACATAATTAACTTATTAATGATAGCATATTACAGATCTTCATGAGCAAGAGCTGAAAGTAAATAACAGGAAAGTAAAGACACAGATAACACCATATTTAAGTGGAGAAACCCAAAGGAAAAAACTCCATTGATAAATCACTATCTGTATTAAGAATTCAATAGTTTTAACCCAACACTTCCACTTCACTCCTTGGTCTCACAATAAACAATAGTAGACTTCTATCTCACAAGTATAACAACTCGCATAAGTAGCTTAAGCTTAGATCAAATGGTCTATTAGCTCATTAGCCAAAAGTAAAAGTGAACAATCCCGTGAGGGATCATCCTACTTATATAGGATGGGTGGTCAGTCATACCGTTCCACTCTTTAGCTGTGAAGACCGACTAAGATTATTAAAAATAATCTTTAAGACAAGGGGTTGTTTAAGTGGTGGTCCACCAAATGGTATCCCCACTTGACATTAACACCCCAAAAATTGCTACTTGTTTAACTTGCAACGACACTTCAAGTTCCTACTTCCTACATGCTTCCAACCACTTGAGTTTTCGAATATTGATCATAATCCTAAATCTATTTACGTCCGGAGTGTTTAGATTTTGGAAACATGTATCCTATATGGTGTTGGTGTAATTTTTGTATTATGAATGGAAAACTACTATCCAGTGCTTCCTTTCCCTTCTCTTTTTCTAACTCTTCTTCTATATCATTTTATATTAGCACTTGGTTTTCAATATTATGAGATCCTATTGCATGAGCGGGTGAAACGTGTTGGGAAAGGATGTCATCAACATTATACTATGCATCTTCATGCTCTTGAGTGATTGTTGTTTTAATGCATGCATCATCTCTTCCTTGGCCTTTTCGTCACTCCTATCTCCTTTGCCATAACAATACTCTAGGTTTTACTCGATAGTTCCCAAGGTTGATTCTTCATTATAGAGTAGTCCTTTCTCAAATATATCCTTACATCGATTTTCTTCTTAATGTTCACTCATCCGATGGATCCATGGAGAAGCCAATTTTTTTCCTTCCCTTCCCAACCCGGGTGTAATGCTTGTGCATGTGGTAAATTTTCCTGTTCATAGGGAATTTATCAATTCTCAAAACCACCATTGGCCTCTTTATCTCCAAAAGATACCACTTCGGATAATATTTGTGTGGCTTGTGGAAGAAATTGAACTATGCTCTGCTCGAACTAGAGAACGTTGAAATCACACATTTGATGACATAGTTGTGAAGTATACCCTTCCACTAGAAATCAACAACGCATGTCCAAGTTTTATCATGCTTTATTAGTCTCCATGTGTGCTCGGGAGTCCACTTGCGATTATTTCTTAGATTCAAAATTTTTTTCATACAATGTGTGGCTAACCAAGGATATAGATTCATTGTAAGTTCTTTGAAGAGTGTCTCATAGAGAGGGTCATATAGATTTTTTCCACACAAGTCCCAAGAAGAAAATTTGGGAACAAGTATTTTGAATGGGATTTTTCTATGCAAAATATTCTTCAACTTTATTCTACCAAATATCAATGTTCTCTGTGTGAGTTGAAACATCTAACACCCACTTTATCATCTTTGCACAATTATGATGAGGCCTAGAAACAAAACCAAAATGTTTCTTGTCTATTTTCCCACCTTCAAATACTAATGTGTGTATGAAACCATACTAACTTTGACATGTAGAAAGCAATCTGTCACCCCGAGTCATCCTATCAAACCGAGGCATAAACCTTAACATGCTCACTTGAGGCATGAGAGAATTTTGGTCCCCATCATATTTCAACTTGGACATGAAGTATTCATAAAACAAACTATAAGTAAAATAATTGGATTATATAAGTTTAAAAAAGTAATAATAAGGAAAAATATTTACACATAAGAATAACATAGTGACTCCATAGTAATTTTCCCTTCATTCATAGTAAATCAAAACCCATACATCACTACATATAAGCTATCTCTCTCTCTAATATTTTTATCTCATTGTGGTCTCTATATACGCCTAATTTTTAAGTTTTTATCTCTCATACCAATTATTAACAATTTCCTTTGTGAAGATAAGGGTCACCTGATGAATCTATTTCTTAAGTGGGTTCTTTAAGGGGCCTTCGAGAATGTGATGTAGCTATTCACAAAGTCATTATGGGTTAGAGACAGTACACAGAGATAGTATCATTACATGGCCCCAACCTTAGTTGTTCTTACATTTGTTTTCCTTGTCCCTTTATGTCTCATACACATTGTACTCTCGATACCTTGCTTATATCTCACCATTTGGCACCTTGTTTAATCACTTTCTGATCCATTACATCTCTTTTTCACCTCACATGACATTTAGTATCCTTGGTTGATGCCATCACCCACGGGAGATGGTGTTGGTGTTAGCTTTTTCCATGGCCAACGCCATCGCCCACTGGCGATGACATCGTATATATACACACCACACCCAAAAATTCATGAGGAAGAAATCTAGAATCATAAGAATTGCCATTTGCTATGCTCTTTTACACCAACTTTGCATTTGCTTGCTCAACCCTTGGTTCATCTTGCACTTGAATTGGATTGGATTGGACACTCTTCTTCTTGGTTGGATTGCTTGCACTACTGGGTCATTTATAGTGAGTCTAGGACAAGAACATTATTCCCATTCTCCACCCAATAACAATTCTCTCTCGGTGTGTTACTTCTCTGGAGAGATAGATGCATTAACGACCACCCCACATGTAAGTTCTCTAACTCTCTTTGTCATTTTTCATAGATTAGTTCATTTCCCTTCCCCATTGCTCTATGTTAGCTTAGTGTAACATGTACATTGATACTATTTAGCTAGTGATCTTATTTGATAAGCTCCTTAGTTTTCCCTTATTTACATTTCAGTTACAGTGTGCATGTTTTTCCTATCCATTATCGGTCTATACTTCCTCTCACCCATTTATTAATATCCTAGGAGGGTACTCTCTTCTATCTCAAATATAGGCCTTTGAAACCATAGGTTGGCCTAATGTACATATTAATATCCTCTATATATGTGACCTTCGTGATTTTTGTAGCCCCTTTAAATCAACCCAATGTGTGTCGGTTCATATGTGTCTCCTATTTGTTTCCTTAATACCCTTGTAGAATGGAAGACTTAAGAGTGTAATCCATTGAGACACATTATTGTCATGTGTCATACATTTTGGTGAACCTAGCATTAATCCTACATGCCTCCCGATTGAGAACAACTTGTTAAAAAATCCATCTTTAAGCTTGATCTCATTTCAAACCCCTAAAAATCATAAAAAGCTCAAAAACCAGTCACCATAGACACCATCACCCAGGGGTGATCTTGTCTATTTTAAGCATATTTCTTTTCAGATTCCTTTGGCCTCTGTATAGACATGCTTGCATGACCGATCCCCTTTATTCCTCCAAATATATTTCCAAATGCCATCGACCCTGTGTACTTTTTTCTACACAATCGATTGTGTTTATAAGCTTTATCTCAAAAATTTCTCTTGGCTAGATCATCACTTCATCATGGAGTATCTGGGCCTAGGGTCTTCTGATTTTGTTGTGTAGACATTTCCTAAAACCTATCATCCTGAAGCTGAATTCCACATTTTTTTGACTATTGTGTCATAGGACCACCTAAAAATAAGAATCCTTCTACCCGCCACAATAGACCACTTGAGGATGATGAAGAAGAAAATCAAAATGATGATACCTTTGATCATCCTCCTAAGATTTAGAAGTTCCTCACTCAGTTTCCTCAATACAAGGATGAATAAAAAGAAATGCTTGGAAAACGTCTCCTTGAATTTGTCTCGAAAAACTTGACAATATGCCGAAAAAGGAAAGATCCCAAAGTATGTTCATCCGAGAATGCCTCTAATCTAACCCTACCAATCTCATTCTCTAACTTATTGATAGGATGAGCCAACAACAATCCATTACCATGACTCAATTCATTTAAATACAAGCCAACATGGCCCAATTAGTCAATTTCCCTACAACAAGATCTTGGGAACCACACCCCTCCTTTTCCAAATGGGCCTAATGGGGTTCCCATCACCCAACCCCCTATCCAAAACAAAGTTTTAAGAGTAGTCCAACAAGAGCCTCTAACACCTTACATTGTTAGCATGGATATTGGTGGCATTTCTCCTTCTATCTCCTATAATGGGTGCATTGATCCCACCCTTCACATCAAGGCCTTTGATAACCTTTACAAGGAAAGGATAAGAAGCAATTCATATCTTTTCACTAAAATTTTGCTAAGGCTCTTACTAGAGATGTTCTAGATTGGTATCATACTTTACCTCCCAATTCCATAGTTGAGTTAGAGTCCTTGGTGATAGCCTTGGTAAACGAATTTCAATATCATGATCTACCGAGAACAATATCAATGCTTTCATTAACTATTAACAATCTGAAAATGAATCAGTGTAAAATTTTATCAAGCAGTTGGAAGACCCTATCTACACGAGCAAAACACAATATGCCTAGTGATAGCCTTTTCCAAGTTTTTTACAAGCTCTTGAACCTTGCCTTTAGTATAAGGTGAGGTCCTTTTCTTTTCTCCCACCTCTTTAGAAGAAGCCTTTGAACAAGCCAAAAGCAGGATTATCTCATGAAGGAATTCAAGAAAGTTTCTCCTAAGACGCAATCTAACAAACAAGTCCAAATCCTCCAACATTCTAAGAACAAGAATGCGACAGATGATGGAGTCTCTGATACTCTTCCTCTTGTTGCTTCTTTGGAATATGACTATTTTAAACATTGATCAACAAACTAACAACAAAAAAAATCAGCCTAACTATCATCAACCATTGAGTAAGGAAGAGTTGAAATGTCACTTACCTAAGCCATTTACCATGATCTTAAATCCTTCTCAACATGTTCCTCAATGACATGATGAAAGTAAATTCTTTTGGTGGAATGTTAATTGGGGTCACTCTCATGAAAATTGTCATTCACTATGAACAAGTACCATCAATTTTTGCTAGGTTCCCAATTTGACCACAATACTATCACTCAAGTGCATTTGACAAGGCGGTTAAATCCCGTGATGTAGCTCAACAAAAGGATCGCCACAAAGCTATCAACCAAGCTAACGAGAAGCTATAGATCTTCTCTAATCTCATGCCTAATCATAATGTTGTTGAGAGTTCTAAGAAGCAAGAACATGCTATGGATAATGTAGTCGACACGAATTATCCTTCTAAAAATATGATTGCAATTAATGATGTGAAGCATGTCATAACTTATGTAGAACCTGAATATCCCACATCATTCTAGCCTCAAAATCACAGGGTTATATATCCTTTGTACCTCAAAACCAGGCTTCCTAAAGTAAAAATTTGCCTCCTCCAGACGCCATTGGCCCCTATGAAAAATATTCTATAGGGACGATGGTGTCTAGATTTTTTTTTGGCTATATACACCATCCTCCCGTGTGAAAATAAATCTTGTAAGGTTGATGGCGTAGGGGATGAGAAAAAAAATCATTTCAGAAGTTTCTTTGATCACACTTACTTCTACTTGTTTTGATTATGAGGACTCCTATCACTCTCAACCTACAACACAACTTAGTCATGACGAGTGGGATCCTCTTGAAGAACTTTCCCAACTTCCTAGTCAAGTCCCCTTCTTAGAAGTCATGCGTATATTTTCTCACAACCATGAGTGTATCATGACAACATTATTTAAAATGAACATTTCCTTTCCTCCCTCTTTGGGACAGAGTCCCATATTACATGGCTAGGAGGAAAGCATCCACGATCGATGTGAGGAACTATCCATTCATACCAAACTTACCACGGATGCTCACTTTAGCATTCATTTTCCTACAACCTCTATGATCTGTGATGAGATCTTGCTTCACCTGGATAATCCACCACTTTTCCTTTCGGTTTAAATTTTTCACACCATGGTTAAATGTGATCTCATTAAGAAGGATCTGACATATGTGTGGCCTCATTATACTTCATTAAGGCTCTTGGTTATTCCATAGATAACTTGAAATCTACACATAACACTTGCAAGGGTATGGTCAATGACATAAAACTCATATGGGGTGTATATGGTTACTCATCACCATTGCTCTTAGGACTTTCCATATCAAATTCGTGGTCTTAAACTTCCTCTATCTTATAATATTCTCCTAGGACGACCATGGACTCATTGCATGCGCACTGTCGCTTCTTCCATGTGTCAGTGTGTCAAATTCACTCACCAAGGAGCTATTTCTAAGATTCAAGGGGCTCTAATCCTTGGAACTATGATACACTCCAACAAAAGGGACATAAAAGATCCCAAAATTAGACAAATTTTCCCCTATTCCGCTGATAATACCAATGGTTTAACTATCTTATAGATTCTCTTTCCAGTAATATCGGTCATCCCAAGTTTTTCGAGCGTACACCTCCCAATCTCTTGAAATTAGATGATGATGATATTGATGAGGTCATGGTTTGAATCAATACTTCTAATCTTCCTAAGATTATCATATCCCAACTACCTCCTTTCTTGCGGCCTCGTTCTCTCGCAAGAATGAGCCTTTAGTTCAACAGCAGATCATCTCATGTACACCTGACCCCCACTAGAGCACGTGGTACGATTAAAGACCATAGTTGATTATTGTGTGATGGATGCCTCCACATTAGATTATGATGATAATTACTCTTTATATGATTCTCACATGGTTAGCTATACTTAGATTCATGATAGGAAAGTATTGCATTACCAAGAGACTCTTCACACCAAACTCGCTCATGACATAAACGTCATCCTCATATAGGAGGAATCTTCAAGTATAGTTACTACTTCTTCCCAACCGGTTCTTGAGCCTCAAATTACTCCATCAGCTACACCTCCACATACTACTATTGACATAGGAGACCACTTTTCCCCTACAAAATTGATGATCAAGTCACCAATTTTGACTGAAGCCGATGATCTCATGGGTGATGATCCTATCTATTGTGCCTTGATGACTAAGCGACATATTTCTCCCTCAATGCCATATTCACCCATTACATCAGTGCCTTCCAAAGATACTCTCATTATCCCTCTACAGCCTATGAGACTCCTCTCTCTACCTTTTTCCCTTATGGCTCCTCAGTCCTCTATGACCAAGCCATATTGTACATGGCACGAGGCCCCGAGGCATGATGTTTTTAACTATAGATCCTATCGATACCACATGAAGAAGCTCGAAGCTGAGGTCAAATGTGACCAAAATAGAAATTCTACATAACCTTCTTCTTCATCCCCCTTGTTTTCTCTCATCACAAGTATTGCACACACACCGAGCGTTGGATTGTCGAGTTCTACGTAACAAGCATCTAGTTCCTAAAAATTCCTCCCAAGATTGGAAGTGTAAGTGATTCTTCTCTAACCGACCACCTTCCCCACTAACAACTTTACCACAACCTACTTATGGATGACCACCTCATCCTAATTTTCATCCCACTATGGATGATGTTCGGTGTGACATTCTCACCTAGATGGAGGATCAGATTGATGACACCTTATTCTCCATGAAATTTGAAGTTCATCGGTAAGTTGTTATTACACAACGTTCCATAGAGGACCTCATAACTTGTGTTAGAAGTCATATCTTGAATCAAGTTTACAAAAACATCACTAATACCTTGTGATCTTTTGCCCCTAGTGGATAGTTATCTATAGTATGTTAATTACATTTTATTTTCCTTCTTTGGCCTCGAACCCTTGCTTTGTTGTTTGGGCTCTTGGCCCCATTTGGGTTTTTCACACACTTCTTATATCTCAATACATTTTTTTCTTTGGTCGTTTTCCCGCTTGAATTTTTCACCACGTACGCCCTAGCTCCTCCTACCATTGGAGTGCCTTGGTCCCGATTCCACCTATCTTGACTTCTATTCACCCCAAGTATTTCCCATTAGATCATTATTTTATTTTGTGCATCCTCACTTAGGCTTATGGCCTTGCTTGGATTTATTTACCCAATCGCGCCTTGACATCCTATCATTAGATATCTTGGCATTTTTACTCTTGTCTTCTTCACATCGCATGGGTTGGGCTATCCTATTGATTCCCTTCCCATTGGTTTTACCTATCTAATCAAATTATCATTATTCCTAAGTATCATGGGTATCATTACATACATACATGTGGAAAGAAGGAAAATGATAAGAAAAGCACCATACACACAATAAACATCCAATATACAATATCACCAAAATCATCATATATATATATATATATATATATATATATTGAAACAATTTTTACACATTGAGGAAATGATACAAAATCAATACATGACTCTGGCTCATCTACAAAATGGATCAAGCACCCTCACCCTTGTGGGATATCTTTGACCACCAATCTTAGGGAACCAAAATCACGCCCCTTTACGTTGTGCTATGGGCCTCTACTTTAGGTGCATGACCATTTGGACCCTAATTGGTGTCGAGTAATCTCCTCACGGCGACCGAATCTTATGCTCCTTTAGACATGATGTTAGCTACCCCTGTTACTCCTCCTCTAGTGTTAGGACAAATTCTCGCCGACACCCTTGACCTGTGAACCAATATTGGTAAATCCTCCATCTGATCCCTCCTCTGAGCTGTTCATTGTTATGATATGTGGCAATCCTTGAGCATTCCCACCATGACGATGTTTTCTCCAACCATGTACACTTCTTTACTCATATCCTACATGTTTTTAATGCTAATACCCTCACCTTTGTTCCAGCGTCCTCTCTAGCATGACGATATTGGTAGGGTGGTTATGGTGACATTACCATGGGTGTTACTCATCAAAAATACCTTAAGACCTTGTTCACCACATGGGTCTCCACCCAATACACATAATACCCTATCACCTCGGTGATGGCCTTTAATTACTCTTCTCTAGGCCAATTGGGCCATTGATCCAAGTTTCATACATAGGGCTAACATATAACATCATCTGAACCCACATGTGCTAGTGGCCGAATACTCTTAAGTACTCTCACTTTTGGCCCCTATGCCCACGGAAGCACTCTCGGGGCATCCGCCACTACTGCCAATGGTGTCCATGTTTTCCTATACATCGAAAACCTCTCATATATCCAAGATGTCAATAATATGATGGGTCACATGACCTTTTGACCTTTGCACCTATCCTTGTACAAATCATACACCAATTATATCCATATGGTGGTTCCCAAGATGAACAACACCTCGTGATCTATAACATCTCTCTGCAGACAGACGGATATAAAAAATAGTGGAATGGGCCCATCTTCCTTGTGGCATACTATCCATGCCACAACAATACCCATAACCACTTTCAAGATCACTAGAATCATGACAGCCTGCATTGCTTTGAGTCGGACACATAACATACTCTCATCGTATGTCTCGCTCCCAGTATCCCATACTTGGGTTCTTTGATTTTCAACATCTAAACTCATATCACAATACACATGGGTCTTTCAAATGGGTAACCCTAAAATCCCATGAACATCCTCCAAGTTCAATGTCATCTCCATGGTCTTGTCCCGTCCACCACCAAAAGGTGTTGGATCTAGTCTCCCATGCAACCAAATACATTTGTAGCAAGTCCACATCAAATGGTATCATGGGCATTTGCATGATGCCATGAATCCCTAACCCTGTAATTAGGTCACCTCTTCTTGGGTTAATCCATTAAGCCAATATATATACATCGACACTCCTCCATAGGTGGATCTTACGATATGCCTGCACGCACAAAATGACACCAAACAACCATTAAAAGTCTACAAAATTAATTTGTAATGAAAAATCAAAATTTTTAACTTCCACCTACAAATATTCCTACACCATCTACCCTCGGCTAATGCCATTGGCCCCCGACCAAAATTTTCCGTCCATTCTTATACCATCGGCCTTGTGGCTAATGTCATCGGACCACGATGAAATTATTTGCCCCACCCCGACACCATCGACCCTCTTATTACAAAGGGGCCAATGACGTCTAGCTAAAACATGAATGCAATTTTCTCAATCTCAAAACTAAAAAAATCTAAATCCCTCCCAAACCCACTTGTATATTGTCCTAACCTACCCAACGATACAAGTTTAGATAAGAATGACACACTAACGTATCTCGAAAAGTAAAAATACCAAATAACACCTAATCTAGCCACCAACATTAAATGCAAAGACTTACATGTGATTGTGCCCCACCATGTGCATTGCCTCATCGTCCACTCCATTCTTTACCTTTTACTCATGCCATGATGTTAAAATACACTCAAATTTAGAATTCCAGAGCTCGGTTCTCTCAATTCCAAAATAGCAATAAACAAATAAAAAACCAAATCACTATATAAAACTAAATTTTTCTATTAAAATTCGAGCATGATAAACCTAAATCTTTCAACGATTGTTGTTTTTTCCCCCAAACTCCATAAAATGCATAATTTGTTGCTTTATGACCATAAGCTCAAACCGTTCATTTTTTACCCATCACACGCATACTTTCGACGATATTTGATTTTTACTTATTTTTGATGTCATTCCACTATGACACTATATCTCGAAACTATGACATGACATCCATCCCATAGGACCATAGTTAGGTGATTTATGTCTTATTTTATTGATGATCCTCTAGTGTTTCCTTTCAGTTTTGCTTCTTCAAGGTTCTTACAACATTGATTGTGCCCACACATGGTAGGATGAGCGACACTATCAAGTATGCATTGGTGGGTATATTTCATTTCAGCTAGTCCTTTTTTACTTCAACTATCTACTTTTGATTTCAGTGTTACAGATTGTTTCATTCCATTGACCACCCCATGTTTCACTATTGTGACATGACCAGGTGATCAATGTTGAGGTGATATGTCATGGGGCATATACACCTAATTTTCACTTTTTATCTTTCATACCTATTACTAACAATTTCCTTTGTGTAGATAAGGGTCACTGATGCATCTATTTCTTGAGCGGGTGCCTTAAGGGGCCTATCGAGAATGGGGTATGACTATTCACATAGTCATTATGGGTTAGAGACAGTACAGAGAGAGTATCGTTATGTGGTCCCAACCTTAGTTGTCCTTGTATTAGTTATCCTTGTCCCTTTATGTCTCATACACATTGCACTCTCGACACCTTGCTTGTATTTCACCATTTGGCACCTTGTTCATCCACTTGCTTGATCCATGACACCTCTTTTTCACCTCACATGACATTTAAGATCCTTGGCCAATGTCATACTTTGTGGGACGATAGTGTCGGTGTTTGGTTTTCCTAGCTAATGCCATCACCCATGGGCGATGGCATCATATATATACACACTACACCCAAAACTTCATAAGGAAGAAAGCCAAAATCATATGATCTACCATTTACTCTACTCTTTTGCACCAACTTCGCATATGCTCACTCATCCCTTTTTCATCTTGCACTTGACTTAGATTGAACTGAATACTCTTCTTCTTGGTTATTTGTTTGCACTATTGGTTCATCTATAGTGAGTTTAGGATAGGAACAATGTTCCCATTCTCCACCCAATAGCAATTCTCTCTCTGTTTCCTTTTTCTCTGGAGAGATAGATGCATCAACAACCACCCCACAGATAAGTGTTTTAACTCTCTTTTTCATTTTACATAGATTAGTTCATTTCCCTTCCCCATTTCTCTATGTTAGCTTAGTTTTACATGTACATTGATACTAGTTAGCATAGTGCTCTTATTTGATCAGCTCCTTAGCTTTCTCTTATTTACATTTCAGTTACATTGTGCATGATTATCCTATCCATTATCAAACTATACTTCCTCTCACCCATTTAACGATATCCTAGGAGGGTACTTTCCTTTATCTCGACTGCGGGCCTTGGAAACTCTAGGTTGACCTAGTGGAAGGATATGTGATCTTAGCACTCATTGTAGCCCCTTTAAATCAACCCATTGTGTGTTGGTTCATGTGTGTCTCCTATTCATTTCCTCAATACCCTTGTAGAATGGAAGACTTAGGAGTGTAAGCCATTAAGACACATTCTTGGCCCATCTATAGTCCTGTCTTATTACTTACATTAATCCCTCAAGGGGTATATATACTAATGGGTAATTTCCATTCATTAGTCAAACACAAGTTATAAATAACACTTGAGTTCAGTTTATGCTTAGTTAACTATTACATTGAGGGAAACATATATGACACATGCCACTATATTATGCATGTACGTCTTACATGGAAGCCTTGTATATGCTACATGGAAGCCTTGTTACCCTACATAAAAATTACTATCACCTTTAAGGAAGTAAAATTGATATTTAACTAGGATGTATCTACCTATTACGTGCAACACTTGTGCTCCCTTGTCATGCACATACTTTTTACTTTAGTTAACTGCAGTTAATTGTCACTTCCCTTTGCATTGTCAATCTTATCCTTTATGTAACTCCCTTTTAGTTCCAATATTTTGAATGTTCTTCCCAAAATCATTGTGTAAATGACTTCTTATCCTTATCCTCCTATGTTTTCACATGTGAACTTATCTCCATGTTTCATCATAAGAGCACACATTTTTATCTCCATATTCAAAAAGGTTGTCATGCGTGGTCCAAAATTGTGTCCAAGGACTTCTCCAAAATGCTTATGTGTATATCCTTATAAAAATTGGGATCAACATTTACCCCACACAAAAGCTGGTTTCCTGCTCTCAAGTAACCCTTTGTTTTCTTCAAAAAAAAATTAGGTATTTCCTCTCTTAACAAATCTTCATGTGCCTTCCATTGATCTAAAGCTTTTGTAGGAGGGGAGGCAATTTTTCAATATGTACAATGAGGTTGTTAAGGTATTTATAACTCTTCAAAGTGTCATGTACCCCAATTTGTAAATTCTACAAGGTTTTCTCTATCTCGGTGTTGGCATTATCAAACACTCTCTCTTCTTTAAGCAACTTTGTTTTGCGATTTCCCGAGTGTCGCTTGATTTTTTCTTTCTTCATGGTACTATCCTTGATTTTCATCATATCAAATACAATTACCCTTACCACAAAATTATTTTATGTGTGGTTGGATTGTCAAACCATGAAAGGAAGATTGCAAGCACATTGAAGAATTGAGAGATGCATCACATGATCATGTAAATTTTATGGTTGAGTAAATAGGGTAAGAGAACTCAAGAAAATTCTATTAAGAACACTGTGATATGGGAGGTTGTAATACTTCTATCAATGTAAATCTTATAAGGGGATGACATACATTATATCTCTCGAGGAAATTTATACCCAACATTGAGGATGGGGATACAAAACGAAATGTACATTTTTGTGAAGTGTATCACTTTTAAAATGAATGAGACAATTAACTTGGCATATGAACATGGAACAAAGTTCTTGTGGGAAAAATATTTAGTGTTATTACTATTGAATTGATTGGTGTTCCAACAACTACCACAAAATTAGATAATAAGTGGGTCAAAGAGATGGTGTTTCTATGGAGAGGTATAAGACATACAACTAAGAGAAGAGAGTGGATTCGATTATGTACATAGAAATGTGGGATAATTGGTTCATTAGAGTGAGATTCTTGGTAGATAATGAAAATATAGTCTAAAAGGGACTAGTAAAGAGTTATTTTGGTGTTACGGAGTTCAAGGTGGTGAATCTTGTTCTTGGGGAAGGTGGTAGAGAAGAGTGGGAAGCCTACACTATGGATGTTTCTCTCTATATATTTAAATCTCGGGAAAAGGCATTGTGTAGGATTAGTATAATTGATGGTTATAGATAAATGTCACTTTCCTAGATAAGAAACACATTGTCACAATATTACGGACATTAGGGTTAGATGTGGAGAAGTTTCATGATGGGAATTTAAATTATGAAGTGATAAGGTTCAAAGATTCATTGAATATTCAAGTGGATGGGAGCCTTGCAATGGTAGGATATACATAAGAACCTTAGAAGATAACGTAATACTGATGGATGGGATTACAACAATGTTCACAACATTGCATATAGGACCAACCATTGATGAAGGTGTTTACTAATGGAGGAAGAACATGCTAATTAGAAAAATCACACATAAAACAACCATGAATCGGGATATGGGGACCATCGGTGGTAGGGTTTCTATGGTAGTGTCATGGTAAATGGAAGGGCCAACAACCTACATAACTTTGATAGATACAAATGTGGAGACCTCACAAGAACTGGTGTAGTCAACTTGTGGTTTTATACAAGGAGGTATGGTGGACATACATGAATATGGAGATGGTCTCATGGGAGAAGAAACACCTCACAAAATTATGATAGTAAACTTGGGATATTTGGATGAAGAATAAGAGTAGGAGTATCTTTTGCGAAGGATGGATAGGGAAGAAAGACAACTACAAGATACCATCGTTGATGTAAGTTCCTAGAAAGTTATAAAAATGAGGGATTTGTTGAAGGAGTTCCAAAATATTTTAGCTAAGAGCCACACCACAAACCCATCCTTTGATCTTGCAAGAATAGGATTTACACCTTTGACGGTGATACCTTATCCATTAGTGTAATTGGTTTTTAAATCTAAGATATATTAATGCTACTAATCAGATAATTATAAACCACAATTGTTTGAGCCATCATGAAGCTAACCAAAAAGTGTGGACATAGGGATAATTAGGTTGATAACTACTTGTTAGAGGTCACAGAGGAGAGGAATGCACATCAAGAGAGTAAGGATCCATTCTAGCAATTAACTAAGGAGGTAGATGAATTTTGTGTGAATATCGTAGCTAAAAAGTTGACCATGTTCAACACTTTTATTTACAAATATAATCCTATATAATGTCTATCTTTTTCCCTAAACAACATTTTGGAGGAGGTTCATGATGAAGAAGAGTGTGTCACCAAATTACAGATCGAGACTCATAAGGTTTTAGATGAGGTTGAAAACATATAGCTTTTCATTAAGCATGACAATATTATGATGAGTTAGTGTAACTTCCCAAAAGATTACATTGATCAAAGATTTACATAAGGGAGATTTGAGTTGTAGCTTACGTAGGAACAAATCACAAAGGAAAAAGATGCCAAGTAAAGAAGAATACTTTGAGAAACAACTTGCAAGAAATATTTTGAGCTTAATCAAAAGATCAATGAGTATGAAACACCCATTATGAATTTTTAAAGTGAGGGAAATAAGGTTATGAGAAAAGAAATAAATTTGTGGAGGTTGTTTATAAGGAATGGGAAGATTATTTGAAGTCATCGAGGCATGAAAGAGACCATATGGGAATGATGCAATGGTTTTAATATATGTATGGCATACAAATGGATATAGATAAGGCCTTAACATATTGGATTGAGTACCTTATGTACGTAAGGGGGTCAATTGGAGTTAACCATGTCACAAGAGGAAAACCAAAAGTAGAATGAGGAAGCTGAATATTTTGATTCTTTAAATTATTTATGGTTATTAAATTCTTTATTATTTTGTAGAGACAAGGGGCAAAAATCTTGCTCTTTTTAATGGTGGTTATAATCTATATTATTTTTCAGAGATGGGGAGCACATAAACTTGTTTGAGGAAAAACAAGTTTTTAATAGGGAAGATGTTTACATGAGATTTAAATAAAAAGGAAAAATAATTTCCACATGGGTGAGACGTGTGAAGACATCTAGCATACCATAAAGATGTTTTATCTTGGCAGAATATTTAGTTTGGCATTTTGTGGATGTGTGGCAACACGGGAGTAGAGGATCTACACATGATCAAGGATCACAAATAAAAGATGATTATGGATCACATAAGGTAGGATAATGCATGCTAAATAATATCTAGTTGAGTAAGATAATGCATGTTGGTTAAAATCTAACCGAGTAATAAAATAAGCAAAGATATCAAGTGTTAACACTATTTTAATCAAATAATTAGCATATTAGAATCAAACTTATGCATAAAATAATAGGAAACTAAAAATTAGAATTGAAATTTTTGGGAAAATTGAGAAATTTTGAAGAAAGTTAACAAAAATTTACACAAAGTAAGTTGGGGCATGCAACACTAGCACATGAAGATAAACCCTAGCATGTGTAGCAGAAAAACAATGTTACACTAGTGGTGAACTGATATGCTAGTGTGTGCAACAGAAAAATAGTGTTACACTAGCACATTAACTAATACACTTGCATGTGTAGTAGAAAAATAGTGTTACACTAGCGCATACAACATAAAAACAATGTTACACTAGCGCGTGAATTGATACTCTAACATGTGAAGACCTGTACCTACACAAAAAAAATGTCAAAAATGAACCAATTTTTTTAAAGATCAGATTTTCCCAGAAAGATTCATTTTTGTGATGAGTTTGCATCCGTTATACCTGTAAAGAAAAATCAATGCTATTGAATACTAACATACATGCTCAAAAATAAAGAAAATTCAACAAATGGAAAGAACTTGAATGTAAAATGGAACAATGAAGTTTTAAATCAAATATAAATGAATGCGTATGAGATAAAGTAGTGTCCCACTAGGTGTGTCATATGTATGCATGCTAAAACTTTGAACTAAGCTAATTGAAAGAACCTAACACCAAGTAGATCCTAACTTAGTTAATTTTTAAGATAATAAATCAAGATAAATCAAAAAAGAAAGCTCATTAACTTGCATAAAACATGAACTCAACATTAAATACAAACCTACCTTTGATATTTGGATGTACTTTGATTGAAGATACTTTTTTAAATGAGCCAATCATAAGCCACACATTATCAATGATTTTTCAAGCAAGAGGAAGAGATATAATCAAGTATGGCTTTAATTACCATTTTCGAGTCTTCTCTTACTATGATTTTACAAGTAAAGAAAAGAGGAGATTAACAAGCCTTCCAATAACATGAAATGCTCTTCTCAAGTATAATGTCTCACAACAATCATCTACAAAAGATCCATTCTTGCAAACAATTTGTTAGATGAAATCAAACCGATGAAAATATGATATATGCTAAAGTAATTATAAATGATAGGGATCGATGATGATCATGGAAAAAATGTTTGTTTTTAATGAAGTATGGATATATGTACGATAATTAACAATTATACCATTGAACAACTCATAATGATGACATATGTTCCTACCTCCTTGAATTATGACAACCCCTATAATATAGTCACTAGCATCCATTTCCAACTCAATAGAACTTGTAATTTAAGAAAATCTAAAAATGGAATAGGAGTTATCTTATGTTTGAAAATCTCAAATGTGTTTTGTTTCTTCTTACCTCAAGTAAAAGCCTTACCTCTTGATTTCATAGAATGCAATAGAGTATCCATGGAGGAGAATTTCTTGATGAACTGTTGTAAATATTGAACTACGATGAAAAATATCCTTACTTCATCACGTTAGAAGGCTTGGTCTAATTCAAAATGACCTCTATCTTGGCTGGATCAATTCTCAACTCCCCATTTACAACCACTTTCACCGAGAAGATAAGTGATTATTGAGAGAACTAACACTCTTTCTCATTTAATACTAACCATTTCTCCTTCAAAACTTGTTAAAATTGTTTTAAATAAACATGATCATCAAAAGTCTTACGGAAAGTAAGAATATCATCCAAATACACAATGATAAAAGAATCAATAAATGGCCTCATTAAAGGTAGTCAAAGGCATAACATAACTCACAAAGTAGAATCAACCACTCATACAACCTTTACATGGTATTTAATGTTGTTTTCAAATGCCCCCTCCTTAATCCATACTTATTGGTACCTATATTTCAAATCAAGCTCATAAAAATATTTAGCATGCTATAATTGATCTAATAAATTATCGATCCGTTGAAGAGGGTACCGATTCTCGATGCTTGTTTTATTAAGTGCTCCATAAATAACACACATTCTCCATGAACCTGTCTTTATTTGGTACTAAAATAATAAGAGAACCATATAGAGAAGTGTTAGGATAGATCACACCTTGATGAATCAAAGATTATAATTTTTTTTTACCTTGGTGACATCCTTCAAGGACTATCTATAAAAACAGAGTTTTGGAAGCAAACTATTTGGTAGCAAATTTATATAATGATCAATCGGACTAGATGGTGGAAACCCCTTAGGATCTTGGAAAAACTCCTTAAACTATCGTATTGATTCTTCCATTTATTTGCGCCCTTTTTTAATAGACATACTACAAGATGTCTTAAATGCAACAAATTCCTTATCTTGAATATCTCTTAAAAGAAGCAAAGCAAACTTCCCACTAACATTAATAAGCTTATTGGCTCTAGAAGAACTTCCTAAATATATTTTTTAGTTTCCTTTATATGTTGAAATTATTTAGCTCTTATCATTCTTTACCAAGTGGTATTGGTTGGCTCTCCTCATGAATATAGCATCCTAGATATACAAGTAAGGGTTGGTAAACACTACACCACACACATCAAGAGGCACAACATCCACCGTAACTTCATCAATGAAATGTGCATTAATACCAAACTTAACCTTACATTTCTTAGTGACCTTGATGTCTACACTTTTCTTTACCCAACCTAATAAATACACACTTGGATGATTATAAGTCTCTAATTTCAGCTTATCTACTAACTCCTTGCTTGTAGAATTAGCTTGAAAGAAAGTATAAAAAAACATACACTTTTTTTTTCTTCATCTAAATTTTAATATGAAAAATCTTAGCAAGTTCACTCTATTTAACAATACTACTAACCAAATATACCTCTTTATTAATGGAGGTATAACACAAAGTTTTATCCACATTAGAGTTGCAACCAATATTCCTCGAGAGAATCCATATCCTTTTTCTTCTTCTCATTGTTGAAGAGATACAAGTTAGGATGAAGGTTCTAACAATTTTCCTTAGAATGAGTATCAACATTACACTCACCGCAATTAAATTTAAAATCATTCTTAGACATGGAGGTAGAACTTTTCTTGCCTTTCCCCTTTCCTTTACCCTTTTTGTATCGCCTTGTTATTTTGGAGCACTTTGGGAGGTAGATGAAACTTTCTTCTTGTCCGTCTCTAAGTAAGTATCTTGAGAGAAAGCCTCATCAACAACCATAGGTTTGGCTAAGAGGACAAGTCTCCTCACATGGCTATAGATTTCACTAACATATTTCATCAAGATGTCCCAATTTACTATGTCATTACCCATTCAAACAGATTTCTTGTGGAACACACTCATGTATTGTGCTTTGGCCTTACTTACCTGAGATATTGCAATACATGTACCTCTCTTGCTTGTAATAGGAGTTAGATTCTTAACAACAAAGGTATATACATTGATTTAAAACAAAGTTAGATCATAATTGGTTTATTTTAACCTTCTTTAATCATATATAAACTAAAATATACCTAAAGTAAAGCTAGATAATTGTCTAGCTTCTCATCATTCACATCTCCATCATAAGGTTGAATCTTGATCTTTTCCTTAACCTTGAATGGAGGTGGAGAATGTCTAACATGGGGTGGTTTTTCCTCCTTATGCCTCGGAGCACCCTAACTATCTATTTTCAATGTTTTCATGGATACATAAATCCTCTCCATGAGAATTCCCATGATGGAATCTAACCAGTAACTAGTTCATCTAAAGAGAGATGTTACCCAAATCATCTTCAAGCTTGTGAAATCTCTCCTTTATTGTACGAACATCTTCATGAGTATGGGCCATAATTTGAATTCCTTACTTTCTCTTCCTTGTGGATATATCTACTTCAAGGGCACTATGATAACATCACCATTGCCACTATTGGATTTAATTATGGGTATAAACTACAATGTAAAATACTAACAAAACCACATAACAACAATACGATAATAAGCTGCTCTCGATATTAATTCGATCCATAAACTAAGTGGATATTCCACACTAGATTCCACCAATATGGATCCTTTAGTTATGGCTTAACAAGTGGTAGAAGTTAGACTCTAATTTTCATCTAAAAAGGCTAGATTTTTTGGAAAAAGTGTATAACATGGGTAACACACACACACGAGGAGTAAGAACAATTAAAAACACATGAAAATAAGGATTATCCTAAAAAAAACCCAAGAAGGGGAAAAATCCACAGGGTGAGACAACAACACTCCCCTTCAACTATGCAATTCACAATTTTGTGTGAGGTAATACTAATTTATGGACTTTATGGATATGAATTAAATTGTCTCCCTCTCTTAAGTTTATAATAGACTTGTTTAACACTCTACATACATTCTCCTTCTCATACATAATTGGGATGCATCAATCAATTCTAGGAACTCTCAAATTCTAAATAAATACCCTTAACTAGTTGTTTTACAATAGAAGATCTGATTCCAAAACTCCTCTACCACTTTTTGATGATCTATGACGTCTAAAAGACCCTTTCTTACGCCCTCTACCTAGGAATAATGACAATTCACTCAAATGCTATAAGAAGGGGATGAAACATTTGCAAACATTCCATTCTAGCATTTTCTCTATGTCATGGTGAAACTTTTAGATGCATGTAGATCGATGGTCGCATAACCGCCACTGCATATATCAATAGTTATGAAATAATTGGGGTGGTCATGAAACCACCAATATGTGCAAAGTAGTGGTTTTTCTATGAAAAAAAAACCCTCTAGGTTTAGGCATTGAAAACATTTACCAACTTCATCGGATGAGGTCCGAATCACTCCCAATAAAAATTTAGCCATTGTTACATATAGGTATGATGTGTTTCTACAAAAAGTCTTATGCAAGAGCTTACAAGGATGTATTACATATATTGGGTATATTTGAGATCCAATTTTGGATCAATAATGAATACTATTGAATTTTTGAAAAAGAATAAAATATGCCATTAAATATTTGTAAATTAAATTAGACCATGAATTAACATCATGTCAAAATGCATTTGTATTGAAATGCAATGTAAATGTGTTTAATTGTGTATCACTATTCTTGATTAATTGTTTGAACCACTATATATTATGTATTTTTTGATATTTTTTAAATGATTATCCAAACCATACTTAACAAAATCAACTAGAAGGGAAAAAATCACCTAGTCTATCTTATCTAAGTTTGATTATTTTTCCGACATTAAATTATATGCATGTAAGTATTTGTAATCTATATTTTTATATATACCCTTATTAAATGTATTGTGTATCTATATTTAATATTTAGCTTGAAAGAGAGCTTGTATTTCTATAATAAGCCCACTCAATGCCCTCTCTTTTGAGACAATGGATATATATTGCAGATCACTCATCTAAAAATAAAAAAGATATGTATCATGTCATGTAGAGGAGGACATTAGTGTGTAATATCATACACACATGTGGATAATAACCATATACTACTAATTTGATATATAACCCACCACGCATAAGGAGTGGATGATATATATCATGGAACCAAAGTGCATAGATTCATATGATGTGTATTATAACACCTTGTGTACCAATCATAACAAGTACACAAGATCAACACGTAAAAATTGTACACAATTTTTGGAAATCAGACACCGAGAGGGGGTGAATCAATGTAAACTCAATAATTAAAGGATAATTCAAATTGGTTGATTATTACGAAGAGTAGCACTATCAAAAATAAGCAATAAACAAGTGAAACACACGAGAAGACAAGATTTAAAGTGGGAAACCCATGATGAGAGAAAACCCACTATGAAACCAATACACTAAGTTGCACAATTTGTCCATTAGAATATTACAAAGGTCTCAAACTTGTTGAGCACCCACTCAACATGAAACACCAACTTCAAGATATAATCAAGCACCTACTTGATTCCTTACAAGCTACAACTTGCATGAAAGTACCTACTTTCAGAGCTTGTTGAGCTTCAATTCAAACTTTAGACTAATTTTGATCACTACCTTTACTTGGTTGCTTTTACAACAAAATTGTGATCTTAAATTTGCTTATACGTCTTTTCATACACCTTTTTACTAATTGCATCAGCTTGAATGCATCATAAGCTCTCTCACTCTTTTAACCTCACAAATAGATCTCAAATTCTACAACCACATTTTCATGCATGGAAACTTTACATATAAAATGCAAAGTGATCTTTTCATGTGACTCTACCACTTCCACTTCTCACCTAAACAAATTTTATGACTTTTCAACTCATATAAGGAAGCCTAATTGACATCATATAGCTGTCATTACCTAAATATGATTACAAGCTCCTTCAATTCTTGAACTTTTATGACTCTTTATGCACTTGTGGGGAACAAGAAATATGTTTTAGAACTCGACAATTAGTTGTACTTACAAATACCTCTCGTCACATACCAATTTGTCAGAACTATCATTTTGATTTGTTTTATAACATATGGAGATTTTATCTATCTTTTAGTGATTTATAACCATGCACCACGTGTTACAAACATGTGAACACGTTAGATACTCCCTCTTTTAGCTCTCTAACTCTTTTATATCATCCATTTTTTTCCATTGTGCCTTGAGACTCCATTAAGGCCATTATGAGAGCACAAGGTGCTAGTATTACTAAGCACAGTCTTAAAGTAGGTATGAGAGAATACATAAGAGCTCACCCAAACCCATGCATTCAAGAACATCAGGTCTACAAGAGGTCCATATTAACAACATGAGCCTAGATATCATTAAGACATAGCATAAAGTATTTGTACAACTCTCGCTTCACAACTATCAACCCACAGTCATGGAGGATTGTATATCAATTATAGTAAAAGCTTGATTGGACACAAGAAGTTTTCAAGAACCTATTTGAGCTTGGACAATATATTTTAGGTTTTTATACACTCTTCAACTATCAAGAGGAGGCCGAGAATCCTCATTCACTTTATGGAGCATGCAATTGAGCAAGATGTTCACTGATTTGCATGTATAGTACAATATCTTATAGGATTGATCCAAACTATGCACATACTCAGTTAGTCATGAATTTAAGAGCACATTACATAAGATTATTGATGTTGTAAAACTCCCCAAGTTCATACCTTGATTCATTCTAAAGGCAATGGCTCAAAGCTTGCATGATTTTCAAAGCACACTCGAGTATGGTTATTAGAAATCGACCCAATATTCAAGAATGAGATGGTCTACTTATGTAAACCTTTTTCCATAGCTAATAAGGAACTATTATGATAATATTGTTTCCTAATAAATTTATCACACCAAATTTAATCACTATCTCAAGGAATATGGTCATGAGAATCGGGATTTTCGTGGACTGTGTGTCGGTTCTTAAGGCATCAAAGAATAGTATTGATTTTGATACTTCTCTCTAACATAAATTCACACATATGACCAATAAATTCCACCAATACCTCAAAAATAATATTTATATCATCTCCAATTTCTTGAAATCATGGGTTACGAAGAGAAATCCATAATACCACCTTTGTTTCTTAGTCTTCTTGACTAGCCATACATGACAATTGAAGACCAATAGAAACTAGGACTTCACACCACTTCTCCAAAGAAAATATGAGCTCCAAAAATTCATCTTGGGTCTATAACATATGATCATAACCATTTCTCACCTCAACATCAGGCTTATATATAAAAATCTTCTTAAAACGCCATGATTGGTTTAGCTTGAGTGACTTTTTAGCAGTAGAAGATAGAGTTTGATTGTGTTCACACAAAAATTTTAAGGTACTTGCCTAAAATCTTCATGGGCACCGAGACCACATCATGTACTAACTTTCTTAGTATAAGATTCATCTTGGAGCCATCTAATCAGGACTGTATAGCCAAATTTCTTCAAAACATGGAAAAATCTATATAAAATAGTCATGCTTGAAAACCAAAAATGCCATCAACCTAGACTAAAAGGACCTATCTATATCCATTATATGTTTTCATGACTTGCACAAGTGATTTTGAGATTAAAAACCTCATTTCTTGTCCATCGCTTCAAGATGAGGGTTTGGTGAGGGTTTGAACAATGATAGAAAAATGAAGAGAACTTTCTTGTCCTTTAACCATTTGACCTCAGTCTTTTTGAAAAAGTTATGTATTTTAATACTCTTCAAAAATCCTTTTATGATTTATCTAAAGAAGGCTTTTCAATTTTTTGAGTGTTAAAAAGTTAGGTCTTGTTTTAGCCCATCTTTCTTAACCTGGTTTTGGTAAAACTTGAATATCTTCAATAATTCTCTTCAAATTTTCATGAAAATTGACATAGAGCACTACAATACCTTCCTCTACTTGATCCATATCCTTATTTCTCATATACGATCTTGTAAAGTCAAAACTAACCTCATTTTTTATTGCCTGTATTGCTAGTTTTTAAAGGCAATCCTAGGGAAGACCTCAAATTTGCCTCCAAGAGATGAAATATGAATTTTAGTTGCTCATACATTATCTATAAAGTGTTATGTTAGTGTAGAATCACAGCACCCCCAACTGAGCTCTAAAATATCTACTTTTCTAAGGAAGGCTCATTTGGTGTGATTGCATAACATTAAACTTTCCCCAAGGTGTGGGACCTTGCAAAAATGGGAAAGCTCTCCAGATTGAAGGTTGGTTCCTTATTCCTCTATTTAGGTGCATACGTAGAAACTTGTAGAGGGTCTATTCTTAATCCTAATCTAAACTTTACCAAGGAGACAGGGATAGAAGGAATACATAAATTAAAACAAAGCTAAACTACGAGGTGATGCACCAAAGGAATGATGGACACTTGTTTTGCTAATAGACACAAACCAACAAAATGCATACAATAGACAAGCACAAATAGCTAGATATATAATGGAAGACCAGATGAAAGCAAAAGAGACAAGAAGGATCTAAAATCGATCACAGACGTGTTTTATTGCTCTGTAGATTGATATAGTCCATTACAAAGTAGCCAAGAGGTAGAAACGTAATGCAATTTTGATAGAAGGCCTAAACCCCACAGATCCCTTTGCTAGAAGGAGAAGGGAGCCTGCAAAACAAAGAATGTCCAACCCTTTACAATGAATCATGCTCCCGTCTTTATAGATTCAGCCTGAGAGAAGAAGGAGAAAGAGAAGCGGGAAAATAGGTTACAACTCAACCACCGTTGTTAATGCCTCTGATGAAATCTACCCCCAAATCTATCTTTACTACATCGATCCTTGGTTTGGCATCTTGGAGGGAGAGGAAACGGTGGAAATAGATCGAATCTGATCTGGTTGTTGAGACTGGTGGATCCTGCATTGAAAGCTCAAAGATGTTTTCCTCCATTTCCTTTACCTAACCTCCTCAAAAATAAAGTCTCAGACCTCCATTGCATGGGCGAGGCCGAGATCTTTCCAATGGTGTCAGATTCACAATATTTCGAGCCCTGAGTCGAAAGATATGCCCCTTCGAAGTTTGTATCAAATCCGTACAAGTGGGTGGGAAAACTAGTTTGAAAAATGGGCCCCTCTTTAATATGGGACACATGGTAGTCTTTGGTTGGCTGGGGAGATGCGCTCCAACTTTTTCCTTTATGCCTTTTGAATGAAAGGAAAACTTTCACTTTTCCCCAACTCCCCACCTTGGCTTTGACTCGGGTCTAAGTGCTGACTTTTTCCCTGGGCGGAGTTGCGGGCCATTTTGCAACTTTTACCCCCTTTTGAGGTAAAGGGTGAAAAATCAACTTTTTCCCCGATGCCCCACTTTCCTCTGGGACATGCATCAGTCTGGTGCTCATTTGGAAGCCTTCTCTTTATTCAATCTTTGAATCAGTGCCATTAAGACACTTGGTAGCCTCCACTGGCTTGTTTGTGCATTGACTATTCAAATGACTCTGCCCCCATTGGAATGACACGTGGAGGCACCGTGCTTGCTTGAAAACCCGGCCCAAATTTTGCCTTTGGAGAAGTGTCGTTAAGACACGTGGCTCCTCTCGCGCCTCTTCCATACTTAGTCATTTTTGGACCCTTCCCGAACTGTTTCGAGCCCGAGGACTTGAATCTTCATCATTTCTTCTTCTTCCAGTTTCTGGTTCCTCTGTAGCATCTCCCCTTTTTGGCTGACCCTGCTATTCCATTGTTGAGTCTACATGTAACTTGCAGAATGAATTTAAGGTGAAGAAACAGCTCGACAGAGTCATTTCTTTCTGTACATGATCATTTGCTCTTTCTTCATCTTCGCCACTTCATTGCTGAATCTTTTTTGCAACCAATTTACGGGATTAAAATGAGTTCTCTCGATTCCTTTTATGCAGGGTTGTGATTTGATCCAATATTTAGCTTGGGGCAAAATATGGATAACATGTTCTTATCTTCCTCCCATGCTTGCATAGGATTTACATGGTCTTCTTTCAATTTATATACCTCATTAGGCTCTAGAACTAGGCCTAAATGGGCTAGTTCCAACTATGACTTGCAACACCTAACCTGATGATCACCCTAGAATCCTCTTGCACATCCTTGAAACACCATTTTAGACATATGGGACACCTAAGAAAAGTACATCAAACATCTCCATACCTCCAGTGGGCACCAACCACACTGACGAAACATGTAACACCCTGAAACCATCATGATTGTTCAAGAAACCACCATGAAACCACTTTGTGAACACCAAACCTCATTGAGAAGGCACCAAACTTCATGAAATTTCAATCCTCCTTTTCCATCAATGCCATGTGACATCAATGACAACACCAACCAATGTAATAGGAGTTAACACAAATCCACATGTAAGGCAAGCCAAGCCATATACAAGAGTTTCATACTAACAAAAATGGCCGAGGGACACACAAGAAAGGTTCTAAGGCCACAAATAAGGGACACTAGTATGTCACACACAAAAAAAAATCCAAAGGGCCACACATAAGAGACAAGTAATAACAAATCCATTCTACAAGTAAGATAATATTAGTAAGGGGTGTATAGAGTAAGAAACACTATTCACTTGCAAGAATCAAAAAGGTTGATGAGACTTGGACACCATGGGCCAAATTACCCTATGCCTTCACAATGACTACTTTTTTCAATCTATCAAATGGATCAAGGGGAAAAGAAGCTCAATATTGATGCACAAAGGGTAGATGAGGACATCCATGCGCTGCGCAAAACATACAAGCACCCTAATCGAGACACGCATGAAGGAACTCAAGTCACGTATATATATATATATATATATAAATATATATCAACTCACTAAGTGCGAGACTATTGTGATAAGGAATGAAGTGCATAAAATTTTATTTCATCTACGACTAAAGAAAAAGGCTAAAAAATATGAACCATCACATGGAAAATCCGATGAAGAAATTGTTATGCCTAAACGTGCATGACAAGGAACACGAGAATAAGTAGATCGTGTGTGAAAAATACAACAAGAAAAATAAAGTGCACGTACGCAAAAAATCAGCCTAAAAAGAAAATATGGTTGAATACTAAGTAAGGGAAAAGTTTTGTGTGTAGACAAGAAGGCCAAACAAAAGTGGGGTAGCCAAGTGGCGTAGGGTCCACGATCAACCTTAGCCAAAAGAGTCCAATGTCGAGATCCCAATACAATAATCTCTAGTACATGTAAGCACCGGGAAGGGTCAGAAAACATATGGAGTATGTGAGCCTTGATGAACAAACAACCTCTGCTCTCAAGTCACCACAAAAGGTGGTGGAAGTCGAAGACAATCCAAAGGAGACAACACAAAGTGAAAGTGCCATAAGAGGTCATGTGGAAGGAAGTGTGTTAGAGTATAGTAGTCCCTTTACTTATGCGAGTGTCATAACTATGTCGGTGACGCATGATTTTTCCCCCACCATCGCAATGGCATATCATGCTTAGGTAAACTAAGGCATGTTCACCTAAAGTGCGAGGAGTTTCCATGTCCCATCATAGTTTAACAAGAGTGAAATGAATTGAACAAGTTATTAAATTAGTAATTATACATGTATTAATACTATGTTAACAACATAACACAACCATGCATATACCAAACATAATGGTCATATAATAATTGTTATGCAGTTCCAAGTTCTGGCCAACTAGTAGCCCAAAATCCAAATACAAGTCATTCACACCTTAATCTTCTAGCTTCGCATACCCAGATACAAATAAACAGACACCTACAACATTCCATAAAATAAACCCCTTCGTAGGTATTTATATTGGTGGGAACTTGTCCTTCACTAGTATGACAAGATCTAATAATAGCCCTTGAGTTTACGACTCAGTTAATCGATTCATTTAATCAAGTAGCCTAAATTAGCCTTTTTCCACCCTAAACCTACACTCGCATGTTGATCCTTCGCATAGGTTGTTACTTATTTTTGGCCTTATCTAACTCCTCCGACATATTCATGTAGATTTTGAGAGTTGAAGTTTAAGTCCACTTCAGACTTGTGTTTATCCTTATCCTTTGATATTGTGCATGTCATTTCTTTGATCTTATCTTGTATTACATGATCCTATTTGTGGTTTCCCTTGTACACCTCTAATGCTCTTCTTGCATGCATGCTTCCTTTCCCTTTTCTGGCATGGCTACTTCTTACACACTCTTCTTCTTATACCTTTTGTGTGTCCTTGTGTAGTTTATGTGTGCCCCCTTAAGAATAATCAATCATGAATACAAAATATTAAGTCCTTTAGGACTTAAAGAATAAATAATATGAATAATCATGGGCCCAACAAAGTGGCCATGGAGGAGAAATCAAGATAGAGAAATCCCACTCAAGTAAGGGAAAGAGGCCAATACAGGAGCAAGAACCAAGCACAAAGAATGAAGAAGACATACAACTCTACCCCAATCCGACAAAAGGTCAATGTGCACAACGTATTAATGGGGGAAGAATGATTATGAATTGTTCCAATGGAAAAATACTAAGAACACCATGGTAATTGAGATCTCGAAAAGTATTTGTCCTTTTCTCTAGATGCATGAACAAAAGAACCACTAATTGAATTGCTCGGTGATAACATTCACACCATCCCATCTAAGGATGGAGATTAGGTTCTCCTCATAGCCACCTATAATATGTATGAGACTCAATCCATGGAGGCATTGCTAAATATTGTTAGAGAAGTAGTGTAACAAAATTTACAGTAACGAAAATGAGGCAAGACTATATAGAGCTCGGTAAGGAAGCTACATGAAGAGTTGAGAGAGACAAAACGACAGTTGTGTGAGATTCAACAT
Organism: Taxus wallichiana var. yunnanensis; assembly: GCA_018340775.1. Taxonomy (NCBI): domain Eukaryota; kingdom Viridiplantae; phylum Streptophyta; class Pinopsida; order Cupressales; family Taxaceae; genus Taxus; species Taxus wallichiana. The sequence goes on from CM031238.1 coordinate 835,905,311, forward strand.
GAAAACAAGGATTTATGGGACAAATATGCATGCATTGAGCCAAAGGTGGCAACCCTTAGTGAGAGGGTGATGTGAAATTATCCTAAGCTTCTAAAAGATAATTCACTCATGCCAAATGAACAAATAAATGAGCTTGAGCAACTAATGAATTTCCTGTTCAAGGAAATGGAGAAGGAGAGAGATAGAGAAAACGAAAAGACAATGAAAACATCCACATCATTTACAACAAGAAGATCACGAGAATGTGAAGATAACACTAGAATATTAGAGGCCAAAGCAGAAAAAAAATTAAAAAATTGTTTAAAGGGTTGTATAAGCAAACATAGATAATCAATGCGTGAATAAAAGAGCTAGCAAATAAACCAATGACATTTGAAGCCCAACTAGATGATGACTCCCTAGATAAAGTTAATCATGATAAAATAATGGAAGAATATGAAGTGGTTAGCGAGGAGGTCACGGAAAGTAAATAATAAATAAATAAACGTTTAATGGAGCTAAGAAAGCTCACATATACAACATAAACAAATATTGGAGCTACGCGCCATGATTTGCAAAAGTAGGTTGATCAACCACGTATAACAATGACCACATGATTCAAAGGTGCTCGGTGTTTAACCAACTAATTATGTAGTTGGATAAATTAACCCAACTCATAGATGCGATACTGAATAAATGGCAAGCACATGAAGACCTGTTGCAGGTTGAGGTGCCTAAATTATTCGAGGATGTCCAATAAATGTTTCTAGAGGATGAACAACTAGATTAATATAGGGTGATGTTGGGCCCATGATTTATCATATTGTTTATTCTTTAAGTCATGAAGGACTTGATATTTTTATTTATGAATCACTATATTTGAAGGTGCACATGAAAATTTCACAAAGGAGTGTGTAGGGTGTAAGTAAGGGAGCGTGCAAGAGGTAACAACGTAAGGAAAAGGGAAATGAAACATGTGCGTAAAAAGAACATTAGAGGCATGTAAAAGAAATCAAAAAGAGGATTTTGCAATACATGATAAGATCATGGAAAGGACATGCATAATGGCAAAAGATAAGGATAAACATGAGTCGGGAAGTGGACTTAAACTTCAATTATCGACATCTACATGAAGCTAACAGAGGGATTGGATAAGGCCAAGAATAAACAACATCTTATGGATTAATTAAATCATCTCCAACTCCCATGAGTTGCTAATCCTTTATTAATCTCTTCTAATCATGTTTATCCCTTTCTAATTCTACTTTACCTTTATCCCACATTCACTAGGTTATAAGCTTCTCCCAAATTGGAAAGCTATATAAACAACCTAGTACCTTCCTTCCAATCTTACACACACCATGTTACACTATTTACACTATATGCATATGATAAGAGCATTTCAACTTTGAAAAGCTTATTGATCAAGCATCCCCTTCTATCCTCTACTTGCAAAGAGTAGTAAGAGAAGAACCATACATGGAAATTAAGCCATATTGGTGAGATCTCTTCCTCTTCATGGAGATAACTTCCTTTGATCACATGTAGTCATGTTTGGCTCAACAAAAGGAGTACCTACAATCTAAAATCCCATAAAAACATCAAAGGATGGCTTAGCATTTCATGTTTAATTAGATGCATTAGTTAGCTTTTCCTTTTCTATGGCTTTATCATGATGCTTTGTTAGATTATATTTTGTTATTGAGACTACTTGGTGTTAGTTTCTATTGATTAACTTAGCTTGGTTTTCACATGCATACATATGGCATGCCTGGTGGGACACCTTTGTCTCACACACATTTCTTGAGTTTTTGTAGTTAAGTTTCATTTTTGCATACTAACCTCTTTTTAGCACATGTTGAAATAACTTGTATTTCTTAACTTGTTTTTTTGAGTTTGCATGTGTTGAGTGTTCCTTGTAGGTGTGAAGGAGGTAAAGTGCTACCAAATTTGAAGCTTATCAGTAAAAATTTTGAGCTTTTTGACATTTTTGGTCATTTTCACGTTTTGAAGAAGCAACATGATGCTCCTTGGGCTATATAAATTATTTTGTGTCTGCATTGTTTTCTTCGTGTGCACTAGTTTCATTTTGTGTGTGTGCACCAACATTAATTTTTTGCATGTGTTTGTGTTGAATTTCATGCACTAGCATTTACCTTCCTTCATGTTACCATCCTTTGGATTTTGCTAGCATCGTCATATTTTCACTCTATGTCTATGTGCAGAGGATCTTCACTTTGTTTTTCACTTCTTCTGCATTTTTTTATTTTTATGTCATTTGTGTTTTTGTTTGTTTCATGTGTTTGTGTTATTGTGTATTTGTTTTTATTCATGTGTTTTACATTTATTTTCATTGCACCATATTGTCTTTTGTTTACATTTCATTGTGCATGTTATTTTTTCTGTTGCACTACATTTTTTTGCCTTTCATGTGCATTCTAAAGCTATGTTTGCTAAGCGTTTGTTTTGCTTTGCATTTGTAGTTTTTTGGCTCAAATTTCAAAAAATTCTAGAATCTGATTTTTGTGTTTCCTGTTGTTTTTACAGGTTTTCTAACTTTTGATTTGTAGGTTTTACTTTTAAAATCATTTTCTAACATTTAAATGCTTTGATAAATGTTGATTTTTTCCATTTTCTTAAGTTAGATCAAATTTTGTGTATGCTCTTCTCTTGCACCTTTTGGTGATCTTGAGAATCAAAACAACTTTGATCTTCATTTCTAACATTTTGGTTTACTTGGAAATTTCATCATTTAATTTGTTTAAGGGAATCAATCTTTCAAAAATGCACTTAATTATCATTGGTTAATGTTTTTATTTTTTCTAAATAGTTGGATCAAACATTGTGTATGCTCTTCTCTTGCACTTTTGAGCAATCTTGAGAATAAAAACCTTGATCCTTTTTCTAAACATTTATGGTTTGGCATGGAAAACTACTAATCTTTTGAGTAGCAAGACCTTTTCTCTTGTCAAATAATAAAATCGAAACAAATAATAATGACATTGTGTGTAGGTTTCAAAGGTGTGCAAAACCACATTAAGATCAAAAGATAAAAAAACACACATTTTATTCAAAAACATTGTATTTGTAGGTTTGGATAAGGGTTAAAACCCATCCACTTTAAATTGTGGGAAGTATCTTGGCATAAGCCATAAAACTCATTATGAGGATTACCATAGGAACCCCAAAGTAGTCAACACATTGAGGGAATTGGTTGACAAAATGGGAAGTGCCCCACTACCTACTTGACTAGAAAACATATGAGGAGTGCTAAATGTTTTCGTATGAGGCCTCATTCATTAAATTGATTATGGGGTAATGGTCCTTTGTCTAGGATTTATTCTAGAAAAGTGTACCTCTCTTAGACAAGTTATTGGTGAGTGTTGAGAACAAAATCCTAGGAGCCATTTGGCATTGGGGCCAACTTGACCATTATCCAAATCATGTTTCAAAGAGCCTTTACAAAAAAAACTTCCTCAGATTCAAAACCTTGTTTTTCGAACAAGGAAGAGTCCATTAAAGTTTGTGTCACATATCTTTCATCACATGAACTTACAACGCAAAACTTTTCCTAGTTTCTACCTTGTTATCAAACAAGGTGAAACTCTGCCAAAGTTAGTGCCATGTATTTTTCATCACCAATCATAAATTCCCTTGTTCTCTTTTTTTGGCATTATTGGTCAAAAGAAAACAACTCAAAGTGCTGCCAAAATTGTGTCCACCACTTTTGCACCCACTTACATCCATTCCTCTTTTGTGATCTTGATGTAAGTGTTGAAAGTGTGTTAGTACATCCTCATATTTTGGTAGTCTATCTTGAAATCCATATTGAGATGTCTCTTTGTAGAAGGTATCTTTGCCTTGATTTCACTTTGTGTCATACGTTGCTCGCATTATATCAATCCATTTTTATACTTACATCTTTTTTTAAACTTGATATAAGTGTCCAAATTGTATTTTTATGCTGCTCGCATTGTGTCGACCTATTTTTATACTTAGACCTTGTTTTTCTTCAAACTTGATTTAAGTTTTGAAGGTGTTGTTGTTACACTACTCACATTGTGTCAATCCATTTTTGATACTTACATCTTATTTTTCTTAAAACTTGATTTAAGTGTCCAAATTGTATTATTATGCTACTCACATTTATATCCTCCATTTTCAAGACTTAAACCTTGTTTGTATTAAACTTGTTTTAAGTGTATACTTGTGTTGTTACACTATTAAAATCACTTCAACCCTTTTTAATACTTAAATCTTGTTTGTTCAAAACTTGATTTAAATATTGAAATTGTGTTGTTATCTTATCAAAAACAACCTTTGAGACAAAATTCAGACATAGGGAATAGGTTCCTTTTTGTTATCACTTATTTGTTTAGAACTTGTTGGATTTTCCTTGGTGACTTTCATCATACATTTTGTACCCTTGGAAAATTCATTGTGACACTTGATGTAGTTATGATTGCTTGATTTTTCCTAGATTCATTGTGACACTTGTGCACATTTTTCAAATCTTAGAAAAACATTTCCCATCATGGCTCCTATTACGAGAATGACACATAGAAGATGGGATCAAATCCTTTCCTTCATACCAATTTGGACCCATTATTGAAGAAGAAACATTGATTGACCATAGTGGAGATGAGGGAAACTCCTCGGGATAACTTTGAGTTTGACCCTACACACATAGATAACTTTCTCTTCCAAAACAAAGATCAAGTTTTAGCATGAGTTGTAGAGTTAGGGGCCAAATTACCACTTGAATTTGATCCTACTATTCTTACAAACATGATTCATGGAGGAGAAGAAAAAAACCTCCTTTTGATCTGTTGAGGACATATTAAACCATGGACATGCTTCTACTTCTTAAGAAAAATAATGAAGAAGAAAAAGCTCCTAAAAACACAAATGGCTATCATACCACTCATTCAAACCAATCGTGAAGCTAGAACTCGAGGGTGAAGATCATGAACAAGACCCTCCACATGAAACCTCAAATGGAACCCCAAAATGAAGAGGTTACCATGCAACAACAATTACAAACCCTTAGCCATCAATTGGAAAACTTAGCTTCCCATGTCCACAGAGACACAGTAGAGCTACACATGTATTGAGAAACCTAAGGTCACTTATACTAAACATTACACTAAAAATCATGGTGGTGAAACATCAAATTCTAACCATGTATACATACCTACCACACCTTCACGTGGCCAAATATTTGACCAAGAGTGGAAATCCATGAAAAATTCCCTTACTAGTCTTCAAGAAAATAACCTTGGACATAATAAGAAATATCAGTTTGAAGAATTGTGTCCATATCCTTTCGATCAAGGGAAATGTTGTGTATGCCTTTCCACCTAGTTTTGATTGCCCTAAATTTGATAAATATAGGGGTAAAGGTGATCCTCGTGATCACGTTAAAGACTTCTTCATGGCTTGCCAAGAAGTTGCATATAATGATAATTATCTTATTCACTTATTCCCATGAAGTCTTGGAGGCCAGGAACTTGAATGGTTTCTTCATATTCCCAAAGGGTCTATTTTCACATTTTCCGAATTAGATGAGAATTTTTTTTCACCACTTTTCATTTAACATGGAAAGTGATATCACTATGATAGACCTTTGTAATGCCAAACAACACAATAATGAAAACTTCACTGGTTTCTACAATGATGGTGAGGGTTAGCTAGTCAGCTTCCCTTGCTCTATTCTAGAGAAACAACTTGTTAGTATCTTCATACCTAACTTACATCCTGAGATAGCCTTTCACTTGCAAATGCATTGTGTGAGCACTTTTGAAGAAGTTATTGAGAAAGGAAGCAGATTGAAAAGGATTTACTTGCTAAAGGGACTTTAAACCCTTTCAAAGAGACAACCATGAATCAAAACCTATAGAAAAACCCAAATTATTCAACAAAATAAGAATGTCGTAGGTGATGGAATCATTGATTCTAAACATGTCAAGTGGTCCAAAACAACCCTCATTTGAAACTTTCCAAAGGACCAATCAAACCTAAGATTAAACATCGAGTGTTTACTCCACTTACATAGATTCTTTATCATCAATCTTGAAATAGTTAGATGCAATCAACATGGTTAAATTCCCCAATACTACACCCTTTTCCAATGATGCACCAAAACCATCATGGTATAAAGACTATGAATATTGTGAATATCATCACATCAAAGGCCATGCCATAGATCAATGTTTGAAATTGAAACACTTCATTCAAGACCTTATAGATAGTGGAGATGTTGAGATGGATTCATCCAAAACCCACCAAAACTCTCTAACAAATAGTTGGGAATCTATAAAGATCCATTCCTAAGCATAAACAAGTAGAAAAAAATTGATCGAGGTCAATCCTCCCAAAGTAAAAATTCCAATCATGTTGTTGTTGGAACAACCAATCCTTTTGACTCTCTCATTGGTTATGTTTATCCTACTATTGAGCATGTAAATACCATCAAGATCAAAACACAAGGGTGTGTCTGTGGAAACATGACTGCTCACCTTATCATTCCAGAACCTCCTCTGCCTACCCTTTGGATGGTCATTATGATCTCCTTGAGAAACTTGAGAAGACAACTGCCAAGATTTCTATCTTGGATCTTCTCAAGATATCTAATGTTCATAAAGATATCCTTTATAAAACTCTTCAAGGGTAGGAGTTTCCATGGACATTGATGCATCACACTTCCAAGCCTTGGTTGTGCAACTTGCTCCATCTGAACAAATTACCTTTAGCCAACATGAGATTCCAATGGATGACCATACACACAATCTCCCTTTGTATATTGAAGTGATCATTACTCAAAAAGATCAAAAGGGTGATTTGTGACAAAATGGATCATGCCTTAACATATGTACCTTGAAGCTCATCAAACAATGGGATGACACATTGATACAAAACTAGAGCCTAATGTAATCACCATTAAGGCTTATGATAATGCAGAGAAAAGTCAAGAAGGAACAATTACTTTTCCTATGGAAGTTGGGCCCATTACTCATGATACCTAGTTCCATGTCCTGGACTTGGAACTACCCTATAATATTCTCCTTGGTCACCCATGGATTCATGCCATGTAGGCCATTCCCTCAACTTTCCATCAATGTATCAAAATTTATCATGAAGGACAAACACTCACCATTCTTGGAGACCCACAACCCTTTTGCACATTGCAGAGCATTATCTGGATATTACCCCACAACATATGAATGTCCTTCTACTAAAATATTGTCAAGATTCAATCAGAGGCCCTCACCTCTCACATCGATCTTGATACACTACACCCACATGAAAGTGGTGCTCTACATGTCCATATCCCCATTTTCTACATGGAGATGAAATTCCTTCCTACCAGTTATGGGAATACAATCTCCAATAGGCCCTCCTCATTTCAAATCTTCCCTATCACCTAAAAACATGTGGTAGGCCCAACTATCACCTCAATGACCTCAAGAACATTGTAGTATCGACACCTTCATTCTGGTGGCCTCTTAGTGGATGAGAAAATTCTTGACACTTATACATCCCAATCCCTGATGAAAGGATGGCTTCATGTTATCAATCCCCAGACTATGTCATCCCTAATAAGATGATGATGTATTATGGGGTACCAAGGATATGGGTGTGGCATAAATGAACAAGGTGTGTGGGAACCTATTCCAACACATGAGAAAATGGATAGATATGGAGTTGGTATTTGGCCTTATGGGTCCCATCCTATAGAAGTTGATGCCACCTCCTCTGAACATGAGGATAGCTCTTAGATTATGATAGTGAAACAGAGTCCCTTGTAGCCTTTATGAGGACCTTTCTTCCACCAACCTATTCTCGACACACAATACTATTTTAACCTTGTCCCCTTCCACTCCTAAATTAGACCTTGTTCACCCTTCCCTTGTAAATTGGGACCAAAATGACACATACCAATTGATTTATTTTAGAATGATGAAGCAATTGGTGAATTCATGGGTTTGTGTGATGACATTCCTATCGGTGACCATAAGAAAGGATTCTCTATCAACCTTGATGCATATGTGTATTTTGGGGAGGAGGTTGAGTTTTGTGGTCAAGCAAAAAAAAAAAAGAAATGAGGGAAAAATATCTTCTAAAAAGCCTCATCAAAATAAAAGATCCAAGTCCCATAGTGAAAACCTCTTTGAGGCACTATCGGACAAAAAAATAGAAAAAAAAAGGATATAAAAAGTGACCAACCTATGGGTGAAAATATTGTTGAGACACCCTTAGAGAAAGAACTCAATCTCCCCCGATCCTACGTGTATGGAGGATGGATCTAAACTACTTGTGGAGGAGACTATTGATATCAACATTGGTACAGAAGATGAGCCTAGAATGGTCAAACTTGGGGCTTCTCTTTCAACACATGAAAAAATTTTTTTTTTATGCTCCTTGAGAATTTTAGATGTATTTTCTTGGTCCTATGTAGACATGTTAGGCTTGGATCCTTCTTTAGTAGTGCATAACTTAGTTATGCATGAATCAACAAATCCAATCAAACAAAAACTACATAAAATGCATCCTCGTGTGGCTCTTTTGGTCAAAGAAGAGCTAGAAAAGTTATTAGTAGTAGGATTCATCAGGCCCATGACTACTCCAAATGGATCTCTAATGTAGTGCCTGTTTAAAAGAATCCTATTGGTATAAGGATTTGCACATATATTTAGGGACATCAACAAGGCATGTCCTAAAGATGACTTTCCTCTTCCGAACATGACATGATTTTCGATTCTACTATAAGCCATGAAATGTTATCCCTCATGGATGGATTCTTCAGGCTATAATCAAATAAATATTATGGAAGAGGACCAACACAAAACTACTTTTACTACCCCTTGGGGTACCTTTTGTTATTAGGTCATGCCTTTTGGCCTAAGAATGCAGGGGCCACATAAAGAGCTATGACTATCATATTTCATGACATGTTACATGAAATTGTAGAGGATTATGTTGATGATATCCTTAGAAAATAAAACTAGAGAAAAACACCTGATGATCCTTCATCACATCTTTGAATGGATTTGGGATTACAAGGTCCATTTGAATCCTAAGAAGTGTGTTTTGGAGTTATCTCAGGGAAAACTATTGGGCTTCATTGTGTCTAGGCATGGAATTGAAGTTGATCCTACTAAATTCACTACTATTATTGAGATGCCTCCTCCTAAGAACCTCAAACAGTTGTGCATCCTACAAGGTAAAATTTAGGCCATTCAAAGATTCATCTCGCAACTTACAGACAAGTGTCATTCCTTTACCCATCTACTCAAGAAAGATGTTGATTTTCATTGGGGTCTAGATTTCCAACAAGCATTTTCCTTTACTCAAACAATATTTGGAAAATCCACCTATTCTTGTACCACCTACCCTAGGTGAACCTTTTTTGTTATACATATCTACTACTCAATTTTTATAGGCATGCTCTTGGCACAATATGATGCCCAACACAAAGAAAGATTCATCTATTATCTTAGCCACACCTTAATCACATATGAGCTCAATTACCCACAATTGAAAAATCATTTTGGTTGTTGTTTTTCCTTTCAAAAACTTTTCCATTACCTTTTGAACCATCATACCAAGCTAATATCTCAAGTTGACCCTCTCAAATACCTTTTGTCAAAACCGACACTTAAAGGAAGGATGGCCAACTGGATTATTTTGTTGAGTGAATTTGACATTGAATATGTCAATCAAAAAGTAGTGAAAGGACAAGCTTGTTGACCAAATGACTAAAGCACCCCTTCAAGGAATGGAACCCTTAAGTTGGATCTTCCAGATGCTTCCATTTTATATATTGAAGAATCATCAACCTGGAAGATATACTTGATGGGTCATTCACATTCAATGGCTCAGAGCTGGAGTAATCCTTATTACTCCCACAAGGAGATATCATCCCATGAGATTTTAGAATCGGCTTCCCATGTACAAACAACATTTCAAATATGAAGCTCTCATTGTAGGACTTAAAGTCGTTATCAAATGGAACATCAAACAAGTTGAGGTTATTGGTGACTCCCAATTGATCATCAAACAGGTGAATGATGAATACAAAGTCAAAGATGAGAAGCTTATCCCATACAAATGCATGGTGGACACCCTAAAAGAGTATTTTGTTATGATTTCCTTCCATCAAGTTCCATGTATGTAGAACCGATCATAGATGTTATGGCTACCATTGGATCCTTACTATGCTTATCACTAGATACTAAAGAATTTTCATTCCTTATTGATCATTTAATGATGTTGGCCTATGACATGCAGAATCATGTTTGGTATGTGAAGTTTTGGTCCCTTTTCCCTTGGTATGTTGACATTTATAATTACCTATAGGATGGTACTTTTCCCACCTGACATCTCCCATTCCAAAAAAATGAACCCTTATCCAATGAATATCCCATTACACCCTACTTGGGGAACTCTCTATCATTGAGGCTATGATGGGACTCTATTATGTTGTCTTAATTTAGAAGATTTATCCAAGCAATCAAAGAGGTGCATGAAGGCATTTGTGGGGCTCATACTAGTGGAATGGTTCTTGTGAAGAAAACTCCTACGAGTGGGATACTACTGGCCTACTATGGAAACATATTGTTTCTAGATATGTGAAGAAATGTGTCTATGTCAAAAGCATGGTAATTTGATCCATGCACCATCTCATTCATTACAACCTATCATAACACCATGGCCATTTTCTAAATGGGGGCTCGATCTTATAGGAAAACTCACCCCCACCTCATCTGATGACCACAAACACATTATCACTACCATTGAGTACTTTACCAAATGGGTGGAGGTTGTTCCTCTCACTTATGTTACAAGGTGCACATATTTCCAAGTTCATCATGAACCATATCATTTTCATTACAACATCCCTTCTTACCATTATATTTGATAATGGTAAGTCATTCAAAAAAAAACAAGTGAAGGCTTTGTGCCAACCAATGCTTTAAAATTCTCCAAAAGTGGTCTACACCTTATTACCCCCAAGGTAATGGGAAAGTTGAGGCCACCAATAAAACTTGTATGGATTATGGAGAAAATGGTTAGTAAAATGGCCATAATTGGCATCTCCAAATCCATCCCGCCCTCTGGGCCTATTGCACTTCCATCCGCACACCTACAGGTGTAACCCCATATTCCTTGGTATTTGGTATTGAAGCCATTATACCCCTAGAGATCGAGCTCCCCTCTTTGAGAATATCCTTGCATGAGACTATTTGGATAAAGATGAGGACTACATAGTTTTAGGCTAACAGAGCTTGAACTCCTTGATGAAAAGTGCCTTCACGCCCTGGATCACCTTAAAGTGTATCAAAATCAAATCCATAGGAGCTATAATAAACATATCATCCCTCATGAATTTGAGGTAGGTGATCTTTTTCTGAAAGAAAACTAGTTTAATACCACCAAAGAACGTGAAAAGAAAGGAAAATTTGAGCCTAACTGGTTAGGGCCATACATTGTGGTGGCTAAATTTGGTTCTGAGGCCTATAAGCTTGCATATCCTTGATGGTGAAGAGCTCGAGAACCTATGAATATCATGCATCTCAAGAAGTTTCTATTTTTAAGCTTGGGGGCAATCCAAAAACAAAAAAAAAAAAAAAAAAAAAAAAAGTAAAGAGAAATAAATTCATCCAAATGTGAAAACCACACAATTGTGGCACTTTGGACAAGTCCTTTGGTGAAAAAAGTTTCCGATGCCATAGAGGATTCATTTTCACAAGCATCTCACACCTGGGGGCATGATCACTTCTTCCTGAGCTATTCTTTACATATTTTTGAAATCCTTTTGAGCTTATCCTTCATGGCCTTGATCAATTGATCCTATTCTTGTATATTGTGTAGGATTTTCCTTGTAAATTCTCACCCTCTCATTTGGGGCATCCTTGCATCTTCATTTTCAGAAAACTTTTCACAAAAATTAAAAACAATTAAACTTTTTTCAAAAAAAATAAAACATTAAAAATGTTTCAAAAACCCAAAATTTTTTTTTAAAAATTCAAATGTTTCACAAATATAAACAATTGTTTCAAAAAATTTGCATTCTTCAAAAATGAACCTATTTGTTTGTGTTTCACTAATACAAATGTTTCTTCACAAGGGGAAACATTCAACTTTTATATATAATCATGTTTTCAGGGATTTGTACATAGATTAGTTCTTATTTTAGAACACATTAGTTTGCTCTTCAAACATTATCATTGTTCTTGAATTTGTTTATCATTCTTAGTTATATATTTATTTATTTTGGTTTGTTTGTTTTTACATAATTTTGTTTCTTGTTTGTACATATAACATGTTGTCTTTCATGCTCTTAGATTAATGTATTCTTTAATTAACTAGATTAGTTCATTTTTTTTTTTATTGTGTTGTTTAGCATGTGTATATATTAGATTTGTTAATTGTTCCTTGTACTTGTGTTATTTTCTTGTACCTTGTGTGTTATCATTTCATCAATCACATTTGTATCATCACATCTATCTATAACATCATCACACATCATCAATAAATGCTAAGCTATCAACATGTATGCTAAGCTACATCATCATCATCATAAAATAAAATCATCATCTATTCTACACATCACATCACATCATATCATCTACTCATAATAAAACATGGGCTAACACAATATCTCATAATCAAATGGGGTATACATAATGTCCATCATGTACATATAAAAAATCATCAATGTCCATATACCAATGTATCTCGAAAAAATCATATACATGTTGGTATGCCATCATGGGCATCGATAAAAAAATGTGCCTTCATCTCGAGGCATATACAAAAAAAAATATATATATATACATCATCCATCATCTAATAAAGAGTCAATCCTGACTCTCTCCTATGTCTAGGACTTCCCGACCTATGACTTGGCATGGGGCATTTTACTATCAATGCACTGATGATCTAGATGGTCTATGACCTCATCATATTTATTACCTGACCTCTGGCTATATGAAGGTGCCCTCTCTGGCCCTCTAGTACCATCGACTGATATAAGTGATCTCTATAATATCTTGCCTCCTTAGATGCTGCCACAAAATCATACACAATGTCTCCAATCCCACCTACCACTACCACACATTGTAGAGCATCACGCTCTCTTGTGATCCATGTAACCTCCACTCTAGTTGAGTCCTCTCACCACTAAGCTGATCCTACTTTATCATGCTATGATCTCACTCACTGATATCTATAGTAGCTTCTACCTAAGAGAAACCTACTATGTGACTCTCTACTCTTCCTACCTCTCTGTAATTTCTATACGTAATAAGTGCCACATCCCCCTATAACATGGCTTTATCCTCTCTCTACCTGTAAAGTGGCCACTGATGAAACACTCCCGAGTCCCAACACCACTATCTGTGGTGGTCCCTGTGCAACCTCCACTCCATCTCCATCCCCCATGTCCTGCTAATACACCTAGACTACCTAGTCTAGGTGGTGATGGTGGCACATGTAATGGTATATTTAAGACATGTTGTAATACTACTGAGCATGCACTGTTGAATAACCTATGCTTAGAGGATCTTTATACATATGTACCTGTGTAGCCCTATATTGTACCTATACCATGTGGTCCATGTGGCCTACCTATGGTCCCTATCCCTATGTCCCTGTGCCTATGCCTCCTCTCTGTTGGCCAAGTTTTCCCTATCTCCTCAATCATTTTCCCCCATCCCTTGATGTTATTACTGTTATTATCCTAGATGTTAAGGCCACATATGGAGAATAATAATCCTCTGTGGAACATTATTACATACCAAGCATCCATAATTGTGGTAGTCCCTAGATCAACCATATGCTCACACATCCCATGCATGTGGGATAACTCCATAAAATCATGTAATGTTATCCCGGATCTAATCCATGGCCCAAAGTCAAAGGTCTCCACATGCGCAATGCGCACATACCACCACTTACCACTGGTATCCCCCATATATAATGCCTAGTTGGTGTTGTACCCTATCTACCCTGTACCACTCCAAGATGTGGCTGTGAATTCCTATGAGGTAGTGCTCTACCTCTATTGTAGTCAACTCCACTACATCTATCCACCACTGATATAATATGTATGGCCTTCAGGTCACCATACACAATTGTAAATCATCAAATGATCACCTATATAAGGTGATGTATCCCCCATGTCCTCTCGTGTCCTGCCCCCACCATCTCCCAACCTCTGCATGATGGCTCATCTAGATGTCTATCTCATAGAACACCCAATGGTCATCCAATAACAATATGGTCCCATGCCCATATATGTAGTAAGGTAGTAAGACTCAAGCTCCTCATTTCCTATAAGTGATCAAGTGTAGTCCTGTATAGATGTGTCTAGTATACACTCGACCCCATGAAAAATATCTCCCCTCCATCAACCTAGCCACCACTCCTATCAACCCTAGATGAAAGTGAGTCCCCATCTTATTAGGAAGTAGTAAAGGTAGCCATTGATAAGAGCCATCAAGTACACAAGTAGTCATGTTATCCTCCTCTATTGTCAAAACATTGGTACAAGTGCACCACCATCCTCTCTCTAGGTATATCCTCTCTAAAAATATATCCCAGATGTGTCCCCGTATCCATCCAACGTGTCCCCTTCACATACCAATAAGCTCCCTCTGTATCAGAAATCGTAGGATCTGATAGACATCCTCATGTGTAATGGTCATCTCCCGTATCGGAAACCGGAAGGTCGACTCTCACGTGTGCCATCACTCTTGCTAATGTTGTGTAAGATGTGATCTAATCTAATGTGTGGAAATTTGCACAATATAATCAATCATGTCACCTCTAGTAAGCAACTAACCCTCTCTACTCACATCGAGAGAATGTCCTCTCGAAGGCTCTCAAGCGTCCATGGCACTCTCGCACATCCAAAATCATGGTCTCTCCTGTAGATCACTCAAAACATAACAATTAACATCATTTCTTCATTTCTTCCTTCTAAATTATTCTAAAAATCCAAAATTTCCAAAACTAACACTACACACCCTTTTATCTACACTAGCACATTTTATTCTACACTAGTGCATACATTATGACGCTAGTGCATTTAACGCTCATGCTCCTACATTACATCTAATAGTGCATAACACGCTTAGCACACTACACTTTAACTCTCATGCTAATGCTCTTACATTAACACCACATGTAAATATTCTAAAACCCTAACTAACTATGCTTATTTAATGCTATTAGTGAATTCTAGCACACATCTCTCACATTACGCATTTTTCGGCTATGCTGTGAAGCTCGCACGCACATTTTGCATGCGCTACGCTCAAATTCAAAATTCAAATTTATCCTACCTAAAAATGCATTAAAATGAAATCAAAAGTAATTTTTTTGCATCACTTACCACACCATCATCACCTGGAGTCCACCCGTACTCTTGAATGTGATCTGCATGATGTTTCCTATATCTTATAAACGTGTCATCTCTCCCAAAACTTAGAGAAAAAAATATCTCACAAATGGAAAAAGAGGGTAATAGCACAAATGGGTCATGGTGAATTTTAACCCTCCCCCTTCTTTTATACCCTCCAAACCCTAATTCTTCATTTTTCTTTCCTCACATGGTCAAGATTACTAAATTTTTCTTTCACCATATTCACTTTTTCCTCTATTTTCTCCCGCCATGCACTTGGTGTGTTCGTCATCATGATGATTTATTTATTTAAATAGTCATTTTACACTAACATTTTCTTTCTCGTTGGGGCATATTCTTGCTTCCCTATGGCCTTTTTGGTGTACCACACACATCATTATCATCCTTTACACCACTTTCTTCTAAAAATTCTTCAATAAAAATTAACAAAAAATCCAAAAAAATCCAAAAAAATGGTAAAATCATAAAAAATCCAAAAAATTGGTAAAACATCAAAATCCAAAAAATTGGTAAAATCATCAAAAATCCAATTGGTAAACAACATTCAACCATCTAAATCATTCATTCATAGGACACAACATCCTCAAACATTGAAAACTATCCTACAAAACATCTTACTTTAGTGCTTTCTTGTTCTAGCGCACGACATGTGGATCATCTTGATCTTCCTTCATTAACAAAGCTAGTTTGCTTGTTATGTTTGTCTTCCCTTGCATATATCATTTCTTGGGGTAGTTTCATAGTGCACATTGCTTTTTCATGGGACTTTATGTCCTCCATTTATTCCCTTGCATGTATCCTTGCTTGGGGGCCATTTTAACCCTTTTCGTATAACTCAAACATTTGGGAACTAAAGTTGGATAACAAAAACATTGGTGCAAACTTTCTTGAACATTGTTTGTTTGAGTATGTTTGTTTGTACTTGTTGTTTGTTGGTCTTCTTGTTTACTTTCTCATACTACATTGCTTTATGTATTTTTCTTTGAGTCAGTCCTTTAGCAATGAACAAAAATCAGTATTATGGCTCTTCATGTCATTTTACACTTTTTTGTATGCTTATATCAAATAAAAAGTTACTCTTGAGCTAGATGGTTCATTCGACTACGTTGTGATCTTCCCATTCTCCATGTATATTCTTAATTTTTCCATTCTAACTAATTTCTACCTATCATTTTCCAATTCTTCTCCCTCCCTTGCTTCTTCCACTTGAGGCACATGATCCTCTTTTTATCGATTCCAATAATGGCCAACCAAGCCCTAGTTTGAATCACTTCCATTCTTATCAACATTTTCTTCCACAACATCCTGGGGCAATAGGGATCATATTTATCCCCCTCCCTCCCTTGTTTCTTCCATATGTCAAAACATGTGGACTTATTTTCCATTAATCAATTTGAACAATGGCCAACCAAGCCCAGTTTGAATCTCAATCGCTACATGAACTTGTCTTATTATTCTTTGATGTGATCTTTCCTTTCTTTTTTTGAGCATCAATCGACCTCTTCTATCACCCCATCGACACTCGAGGGGCATCTCCATCCTACTAATTTTTCTTCTACCCTTCAAAATTTAATTGTCTATAATTGTCTACTATCTTTGAAATGGCATCACTTGTGCTACACCACATCAAAGAGGGGCAAATGTAGACACCTAAATCGACTACGCAGTTTTAATACTAAAATTGCACTAATTATCCTATTTTCCCATCATTTCATTATAATTAGTGATTTTCACGCTAATTAGCTAACATTCCCCTTCATTTTGGTCAATTAACGATACTCATTAATTAACTAGCCTTCCTCCATCCTAGATGCCAATTAACGACACTTCGTTAGTTATAATCCTCTTTTAATTAATTAATTAACTATTATTAATTAATTAAGCCTTTTAACCTTCTATTTAATCAATAAACCTTCTTATTGGTTAAATCCCCCTTTCAAACCCTTCAAATTCTACTAATTTCCTTCTAAATCATCTCCAAATGGTCTTTTTAAGCTTATCTTGGTCTATTAATTAATCCTAGTTGATTAATTAAATCATCTCCAACTCCCATGAGTTGTTAATCACTTTATTAATATCTTCTAATCATGTTTATCCCTTTCTAATTCTACTTTACCTTTATCCCACATTCACTAGGTTGCAAGCTTCTCCCAAATTGGAAAGCTATATAAACAACCTAGTACCTTCCTTCCAATCTTACACCAGTGTTACACCTTTACACTATATGCATATGATAAGAGCATTTCAACTTTGAAAAGCTTATTGATCAAACATCCCCTTCTATCCTCTACTTGCAAAGAGTAGTAAGAGAAGAACCATACATGGAAAAGCCATATTGGAGATCTCTTCCTCTTCATGGAGATAACTTCCTTTGATCACACATAGTCACATTTGGCTCAACAAAAGGAGTACTACAATCTAAAAGCCCATAAAAAATATCAAAGGATGGCTTAGTATTTCATGTTAATTAGATGCATTAGTTAGCTTTTCCTTTTGATGCTTTATTGATTTGTTAGATTATATAAATAACTTGGTTTGGTTTCACATGCATACAATATGTTTAGGTGTGTGTGTATGCACGTGCGCGTGGTGCATGTGTGTGTGTGTGCGTGTGCGTGTGCGTGTGCGTGTGCGTGTGCGTATGCGTGTGCATGTGTGTGTGTAGGTATGTGCATAGAGAGCTAAAGGATTAAGGTGTGAATGGATTGTACTTGGATTTTGGGCTACTAGATGGCCAAAACTTATAATTGTGCAACAATTGATATATGAGCATTATGTTTGGTCTATGCATGGTTGTGTTGTATTGTTAATACATTAGGAATACAAGTTTAATTGCTAAATTAACAACTCAATTCACTTCACTTTTGCTAAACTATGATGGGACCTGAAAAATCCTCGTGCTTTGAGTGAGTGCGCCTTAGTTTATCTAAGCATGATATGTCGGTGCGATGATGGGGAAAATTTATGCTCAATCGACCAATAATGACGTGTGAATAAGGTGAGAAGACAACTAGATTCCAACACAAATGCTCACATTTGAAATCCAATCAACATATATCTCTAGCTCTTTTGTAACTTGATGATCTCCACACTGCTTTGTCATAAATTTAAGAAATACGAATTAATTAAAGTAGTAAAATGGCCCTGTTTATTATGCCCCAACATTCTATTTTGCATCACATATCTCCTATTTCAAACCGCACAGTTTGGTCAGGATGTGAAATCTGGTCCTAGCCAATTTGTACGGTCTAACCTTGTACATTCTTTGAATATATTTATTATGTTGTTTCATCTTCATAAGGTCAGCTTTATCATAATAATTCACGTACAAAAGACTATACAAACAAGTCAATATCACTTTATAACTCACCGACACTCTTACAAGATCCTATTAGAAATATCATTCCAAAAGCACTCAAGGCTCCCCAAAATCTTCCTAAATCAATGGCACATTAATTAAAGTAACCCTTACTACATGTATGAGTCTAGTTTCCCCCACTTCCAAGTATGTAAAGGTCATAGAGCCATGTCTTAGTAAGAGCAAAGTCACTCCAAATATTATCAAAGGGTTTCAAGGAACAAAATGTCAAGTTACGTAGCTAAAACACACCACATCACACTAATATTATGTTGAGTACATTTTATACTATATAGTTAGCCCAAATCACACTACTACCATGTTGGGTACATTTTATACTATATAGTTAGCCCACATCACACCACTACCGCATTGCATTGAGTACATTCTTTATTTACGCTGATAGGTGTTCCCTCTACCGACTAAACTCGTGTTCATATTAACAACCTTTAAGTAATAGAAGGCCTAAATCTAATAGCGAGGATATGTGATGAAGCACGTATTTAATCCGGTTGTCGGTTTCGACACTGTCAATGGGCTGTAGAATCATACAAGGAAAATGACAGTCGGTAAGGAAAATGACAGTCCCTAACAATGGTAGCGATACTTTCAATTGATGACTTCAAACATTTACCACACATCAGCTCTATATGGATCTCACTCCCATTTATTTTTTTTTCTTGTCAACTATCGTGAGGCAAATATCTTTAGTCAAATAACGCAAATCCACGCATAGAATATCTTCTTCTTTTTACACCAAAGGCGTTTCTACAATGGGGTTGAACCCTCCTGCCTCTGACACATGACAGTGACGTTGACGGTTTTGATTTATTCTCGTACATTGAACGTTGATTAAATAAATCTCCACCATTGAAGTAATTACGCCGAAAGGCGTTCTTCAGCTGGGTCGAGGCTGGGCGGCCTCTGACAGATAGCAGAAGCATCGATGGTGGAGAGGGGCGGTCAGACGACGTTGAGTACGGACGCGTCTTAGTCGTCGATCAATGTGGAGAAACCCTAAACACAAACCTAATATGCAAACAGGTCACAATGCGGGAAACAGATGTAGGCGGCGACAATTTGGGGCAAGACAGAGGTTGCTTCGACAGGGGACTGCAGAGGTTTCCTCGGCCACACATCTAAGTAGGGTTGCAGCACTGATGGATCTCATTACTCGCAGCGACTGCGATTTGATTGTAAGAAAAGTGTTTATCACCGAAACCTTAGTTTTTGAAAGAGGCGATTCCTTATTGTTTTTAAATAATGCGACGAGGTGGTTTTTGTGCTTGCACCCTTTGGTTGAACCCGATTTTATTCAAGGGCAGAAAGGGTTGTGGATCCTGTTACAAGGTATATTCAAATAAATCATGCCTGTATAGTGTAAATGTTCATATATCTTCTCAATCCTAATGATTGATGGATAACAGAGTGTGGATTTTAAGAGTGTGAAACCTTAGGATAACCCTGACCCCTGATGTGTGTGAAGCAGGTGAAATGCATGCAAGAAGGCATGTGCTTTGAGAAGCCTGTCACTATTATAGTGACCGATGAGTGCCCAGAAGGGATTTGTGCATTTGGCAGAACAACTTTTAGTCTTAGTGGAGCCGCATTTGGTTGCATGTCCACCACCGAAAAAACACACGCTCTTCTCAACTCGAGAGAGCTCTGTAGAAACGGTATATTGTAAACATGGATGCGAATATTGCTCTTACTTGTACAGTTTTGTGAGGTTTAATGCTTTAATTTAGTGAAATGAAATGGAAATGTAATGTTGTTACAGAACATTGGGCGAGTATCCAGGGAAGAACATCACTTTCCATATCAACGAATGTTCAATGGATTATTGGTTCTCCATATCGATTGAGTACGAGGACATAGATGGAGATGTGGGAGCCGTCCATCAGAAAGAGGTGCATTGCAGGATCTTCTATGGTTCGAACTCTAGACCTTTGGTTATATTGTCATAATGTGAATTGTTGAGTGGGTGCTAACTGGTATTATTACAGGCGGAGTCAGAAGCATGGATAGAAATGAAGCATTTGTGGGGGGCAAATAGGAATCCACTGGGGGAGCCAATTATGGCAACATTCTCTCTGCTGGTAATGTCTTTGTCCTCCAAAGGAACGTTATTCGCCATAAATTTGATACCCCACAACTGGCTCCCTAACACTACTTACAAATCACGACTTAATTTCGACTAATTCATATATTATATTATAATAATATATATTTAGTGTAAAAACAGTGGCGGACCACGGTGTCCTGCCCATTTTTACATAATTGACCTGGAGCAGTATCTGCGTGTAGGGAATTATTTTTGGCTATTGGGATAGTTGTAAGCTTGCTTCGACAGTAATAATATCTTCTTGTGAATTGCGAATTTCTTTGTTCAACAGTGTATATATATTTTTTATCTTTCTTCTGCAAACTATTATTTCCTTTCCTGTTATTTCCTTATCTGTATTTGTGTGTTGTTTAATAATGTTTGTAGCGTAGATTCCATTTTCTCATAAATTGTTCTGAAACCGTTGTTTGTGTATGTAAATGATGGGTTTTATTGGTAAAATTATAATTATGTAGGCCTTTATGTGGAAACAAGATAATGCAACCTTGGCATTAATTTGTTCCCTTTGTTTCTCTCGCTCTCTCTTCTATATATGAAAGCAAGTTACAAGCCTTATCTCGAGCACGTTATTATATTTGACATTTGTGATTGCCTTTCTAAGATATTCTTCGCTTGTTTGGACTATGACTATACAGGAATGCTATTTCTTTTTACTGTATCCTTTTTTTTCTCTTAGAGTTATTATTTTAGAAGCTAAGAGGGTAGTATTGTTTGTCTTGAGATTTGTACATAATATATGGAGGACTTCTATATTTCAAAAGGACTAGAAATGTTTAGCATTCTATACTATAAGATGTTTCAGCTTTATTAAAATATCCTTCTGCTTTCATTGGGGGATGAAGGCAGATTAAGATAATCTCAACATGAGAAAGGTCCAAATTTGTGCACTTGTATTTTCTATTGCAGGAATGATACATTTAAGGTGGTTATCGAGAATAGAGTAATTATGAATTAATTAATAAAATAGAGATTTTAAAATGAAGAATCAAAAGATACAAATGTTTTTAAGGAAGTGGTGATGGAATGCATATGGAGAGTTTGAAAAATACCCAAATGAAATGTAGCCTCATAGACTGCAATGATTAATGGATTTGCATAGCATGTTCGATTTAAGGAGTCACTTTAAGATAACCACCTTAAATGTATCATGTCTGTGGTAGAAATTAGAATATACAAATGTAGAAATTTAAACCTTTCTCATGACTAGAGAATTAATGACGTATGATTTCAATAAAGCATATGAGAAAATAGACTCTTGCATTCTTGAGCTTGATTCACCATTTTCATGAATTATTGCAATCTATGGCTGATGAATGTCGCTGTTATATCTTTTGCATTTGGCCTTGCCACTGGTTCTGTGGTTGGCCTTGCTGAGCTGGCAAAGAAGATGCCCTTAGGTAGAGGACCTTGTTTAGGGGTCTTCTTTTTCCGAGGCATGGTTAGGTTTACTAAACCGTATAAATATTGCTCAATAGAAAGGTGAGTTCCTCTATTGGACTTCTTTTTCTAGAGAACTGAAACAACTAGAAAGATTTAATCAAGAGTTCCCTTTTCCCAAAGACGTTGATTAGAAAGCTCCAGTTTACAAGGGCAAAGCCTACTGTGTATACCCTTGTGCTCTCTTTCCAAACAAAGTAAGATTGTCTTGCAATAATCAGTAACAAAAACAATGTTATATCTAACCAATTACATCCTTATTAAAGTGTAAGGTGACAAATTCAGACTCAATTTTTAGTGAATCCATGCTTTTGTGCATAGCTTTGGGCAAATCATCTTTCTTTAGGCAAAGTCTTTAAATGCTACATAAATCAAAAGAACAAGACATAAATCATCATAAGTGTGCAAAAAATCCTAAGACTGCATCAAACAATGGCCACAACATTTCAGAATTTTTCAGAGAAACATGTCTGAGAAAGTTCCAAGTAAATCCTTAAACACAAATGGAACACACTAAAGTAAACTAATAATTAATAAATATGTATTTGTAACTTACAACATAACAATTAGCTAATTCCAAATCGGAATTGTGCATATTCTTTGTGTATTGAATCTTTGACCAATTTTAATCTCCATAGAGATATAGATATTATTGCATTATGTATGATAGAAAATTGATACATAATTTTGACATTAGTATCTGTATATGTTTTCCTAGTGGGCGTCAAATATTATTAATAATGTACAACCATTCCTTTAATCTATTGTGCTAGCAGAAATAGATAATTTCTTTGACCTGAATTGGCTTCTTCATTTGATTTATCTCCAATATTGTTAATGTGTTTTGGCATTCTAATATTGTTGTGGCTTGGACTAATTATTTAAATCTCAAACTACTTCAATGTTATTAAAATGAATTCTTTATTAAGTAAATCAAGCTGGAATTTGAAGTCTTGAAATAGCCAAGACATTACTATACTTCGGATAGAAATTTGTTTAGTTACACATAAGATTTTTTATGACTATAGTTTTCTGGTTTTGAGAGAAAATAAGTTATTGTTATGTAACTTATTTAATGAAATAGCAAGCCATTATAAGGCTTTTTCCTATATCCTATGCTTTATGGATATGAATTATTAAAGTTTAGTCGTAAAGATGCAATTTATAGATTATAGTGAAAACATGGTTTTATCACAATGAAAATGATTCTGATCACCTTATTGATGTGATGTTGATTTAGACTTCCGATGTTGTAGACTGTGCAGATCATAGCTAACAAGAAATAATCATCAATGCTATGCTTTTTTGTAGGATGACTTCTTTGTGCCAATAAAACATTGTTATGTAATCTACATTCATTTTTTAAAACTCGTTTTACCATAGTTAAATATATTGCATTTATTGATATGTTGTATTGGATTTTTTATTGATAAGCACTTGTTGCTTTTTTGTACGGTGATTGTTTTCAACATTTTTTTGTTTCCTTTCATTTCTACCATAGAAAAAAAATATTTGTCAATTATTAATGATGATGAACATGATATATTTTGTTGCCTTTTCCACCATGTTTTAATTTCAATTCTCAATGGTATAGTGTCTATGGTTTCCCTTCTTATCGAAAAGTGAGAGAATGTGCCTTTGTTGTTGATAGGATCCTTTTTATGTTGAGGGATGTAAATCCATGCGAGGCCGCATCAGAGTGTCATAAGTTGGGAATTAGATTGTTCAACGGAAAGGTTTTAAAAGCTTCCCAAAGTGTGGGCCGTTTATACGCTTGCTCTCTTGGGTGTATATTGTGTATTTTACCTTTAATAAGCATTTGCATGGTGTCCTTTTCATCTTGGAGGAATGAATACTAGGAACACTATTGCCCCCCCTCTTGATGGTGTGACCGTCACTACACCCCACTTGTAAAGAGAAGAAGCATTTAAGAGGATTCAATTAGTTGTTGATGCTTTGCATTGCATGTAATCAAAACCAACAAAGCCAGTGATTGTAGATTTGGTTTGAGAACATCTCCACTTGTTACTGTCAAGCCCTTCATATCTTTCCAAGTTTCGTACCGCAAACCCAAATTCACGAGGGTTTGGTTTAGCTTATGATTCAAATGAAGATGCAATGAAGTGTGAACCTTCGCACAAATTGAATAAAATGGGTGAGTGACCACAAACTTGGGATCCGGAAAAGAGAAAACAAAGTGCCAAAAAAATTGCTAATGCTGGCAACATGAAATTTGAAAAGATCAAGAAATGAATGACTCTTCCTTTAAGTTATTATAAAAAAAAAAGGTATATTTGTACATTTTCTAAGACTATGGAAATGTTTAATCTTTTCGGTTACAAGTTTGTAAATGATTATATTGTAAGATATGTTTAGCTAAGATAATGAAAAGTTCTTTTATCCCCTTTTCTTTTATATTTAATATTATGAAATATAGAACTTTGCAACAAAAATAAGTTGTCATGATCTTCATATTTTATTGTTGTTTTGAGTACCCAAACTTCAAAATAAAAATTTAAATACAAAATAAAAAGTTTAATGAAGTTCCTTATTGTGTAAACAATTCACATACATTTTTCTATACGTAAAAGTATTGGCACAAAGTTCTTCCCTATAAACAAAAAATATTCATGCTTTCCGTAAATCTATTGGTTCAGACTAGTTTGGTGAATGGTGCAACTGGCATTATTGTGGACATTGTGTATGACAATTCCTCTTCACCACCTCGTTTGCCTTTATTTGTTATCGTTGACTATGATCGCTATACTGGCCCTTCTTCGGATCTAAACAATCCTTTCTATGTTCCAATCCCACTGATTTCCAAAGGTTCCCGTATTAAATTTCCCCTTATAATGGCCTATGAATTATCTATCAAAACATTTCAAGGACTAACTCTTCTTAGAGCAACCGTTGACATTGGGAACACCGAACGCTAAAGACATACTTTCATCGGTACATTCGAATATTCCACCGTTTTCATTCGAACATTACTCCAACATGTGAAAATCTCCTCTTCTTCATTCTCGTTTAAAAGAGGAATCATGCCTTCAGCCCCTTGCTCCTTTTCCTCTCTCCTGATTCCATTCCTCCTTTCCTTCCCTATCCTTCCCTCCATCTTCCCCATTCTCCTTTCACTTATTTTGTTTTTTTCTTTATCTCCTATGGACTTCTACTTTGTAAATTACTTATATATGTCACATTTGGTTTTCATATTTCATTGTATTATATTTTATAGCTCTTCTTTATCCAGATTTTCAGTGCTTGAGTTTCCCTCCACTATTCTTTTGTTGGATTCCCTTACCCTTTCGGCGTTCACATCGCACGTCTCGCGTGTGATTGCTAGTATAGGCTCCCCCATCAAATCTTATACTAAGCCCTAAAAGTCATGTTTTGTGAAATATTTATGAATAATTGAGAAGACTTTGTGGGAATCTCTTGAGCTTTTTGAACGATGTACGTTTTGTGTATTTTTCCTTGGATTTATGACTATTTAGGAAGGCAAAAAATCTGGTCGATGAGGTCAATTTTACCTTTTTTGCTTCGGCTTTTCTTAGGATTCCTTTATAAAAAATATCTTGGCCTAAATTTTTTTCCACCATAGTTAGGGTTTAGCGTTTGGTTGGAGTTTCAGTGCAGAGCAACTACCTTCTTTCATCTTATGTTTCCTTTTCATGTAATTTTAGTCGTTCGGGGCAAATTTTCCTAATCTAGGGTTTTGAGGTGCAAAAGAATCTGTTCTTTTCTAATTTAGCAAATCAAGGGTTTTTGAGGCCAAAAATATTCAATTCAAAGAAATATAAATGATAATATACACAATAACAAAACATTTTTTCTCTGTAAAGTCTTGATTGTTATCAAGTCAACGTTTTTCATTGCCCCGCCCAATTTATTATCAATATATTATACAATTTTTATTTATTTTTCAAGTAAATTTTGCAATAGTGCAAGTTGGACACAAGATTCCCCTTCCTCTAAGATCGACAATCCAAGGTGTTCTATTATGTCAAAACTCACCTTAGGTTACCACCTTGCCTTACCTTGCCTTGTTGTTTTGACCCCCTTATAATACCACCACTTATTTGATGGGGTTGATAGGTCCTGTAAGGAAAATGACAGTCCGTAAATAATGACAACAATACTTTCAATTGATGGAAAAGCTCAGTATAATATTGCTCTATCATCGTATACACCAATCCGTCATAATTTAATGCTGTCTAATTCTATGATACTAAAAATGCATTTTCAATTCCGGGGGTTACTCTCGCACAAGCCCTGACCAGGCCTGGAAATTGATAGGTTGTAGGCCGTTTTTTGTGATTTTAACTGTATTTTTCTTGGTGAAAAAATTTATAAGCCGTAGACAATGACAGGCTAAAATTTTCAAAAACCATAAAAAAATTTTAAGTGGTTTATATAAAAACATAATGTGTGTGTGTGTGTGTGTGTGTGTGTGTGTGTGTGTGTGTGTGTGTGTGTGTGTGTGTGTGTGTGTGTGTGTGTGTGTGTGTGTGTGTGTGTGTGTGTGTGTGTGTGTGTGTGTGTGTGTGTGAACATATTATAGACATACCTATGAAAATTACTGGAATTTGATCAGTGAAAGAGCTAAACCGTCGCCTAATTTTGATTTGACAGGCACAAATAATTTGAAATTCTAGGTCCGGCTCCAACTGGTCACTACCATATCGTCATGGGATGCGCTTACGTTATCGTTGTGAGTCTAACTACATGTGACATGTCCATATCTATTATGTACTTAACTTCAACTTCAATCGCAATGTATATGTAATTTTTAAATATTTTTAAAAATGTTATATACAGAACTCGAAGTTCTTTTGAGTATTTTTACTAATAATGTTATTTTTACATTCTTAATAAAATATATTTAAAATATTTTATATATACTTAATTATTTTGAATATATATTAGTATAGTTTATATATAAATGTATAGGAAAAATGACGGTCATACATAAAATATGCAAGTCACATGTGATGATTATTTCAAATATTTAGTATAGTTTATATATAAATGTATAGGAAAAATGATGGTCATACATAAAATATGCAAGTCACATGTGACGGTTATTTCAAATATTTGCAAGTATTTTACGGTTAAAATCATGAAAAACGTCTAAACGACCGTCAAATTTAACCCCTGGGCCACATATTTATCTTCGTGTGTAGGGCCGATTTAACCCATAATGGCATTGGTTTTGGGACGACTATTAGTGAGAGCTCCATTTAGCACAATTCCCATAATGTCTTGTTTATTTAATTATGTGAGGGCAGAACTTTGAACTCGTTGCAACTATCCAATTACTACTAAATTTACACGTTAACTTGTTTTCTAGCGCTAGTCTGACAGGGACCGCAAGAGGGATGGGCACGAAAGACATTCTACTAACATAGTTGTCCTGGTTGCATGTGATGTGGAACCAGTGCAACTGCAAGGGTTAAATTTTATGGTCATTTAGACATTTTTGTGATTTTAGCCGTAAAATACTTGTAAATATTTGAAATAATTGTCACATGCAACTTTTACATTTTAAATGTGGCTGCCATTTTTATATAGATTTGTATGTAAATTATAATAATATATATAAATATGTATTAAAAATAATTAAATAAATATAAAATAGTTAGTATAAATAACACAATTTATATTGCCAAATAAGTTCACGACACTGAGTAGTAAAGATTTGAATAGATTGTTATTGCACCCAAATCCTTTGAATCATGTGGATCACAATCTTCCACACACACCTTTTCTTCACGGCCCTCGGCTCGTTGGTTACCATTAAGAGCTTCTGCACACTCAGTTGCGTCTTAGCATCTTTCAGTATATTTTCAATGGCTTCCTGAGCCTTATTATTGTTCACCGCACAATCGGATGAATCAGCAAATATTTTAGAGAATTAAGAACTTGCTTGTGCAGTTTTAGGAGCCTTTTGAAATCATTGTAAACAGCCATACATATTATATCAGCATCAATGTTGATAACATTAAGTAGATTTAATGGTTTTGGATGTTGAGAATCATAGTTTTGAACAAAAGTCATCGGATCCAAAGCTTGCTGACAGATTCAATATCTTTTGCCAGGTGATCGAGACCCCCGTAAAAAGGCAAGAGTATTATGATTGTATTCAACATGGAGAGTGTTGTCATCCTCATGTAGTTTTCATCTATAACTGGGAAATGTTCTGCAACATCCTACAACCATTCGAGATGACCTATAAACTTTCCACGCCATCAAAATCCTAATAATGAGATCTAATCAGTCTGATTAGATCCTTGCAGTTGCAACCTTTCTTTTTGTTTTTATTGAAGTGAATCTTTGCTTACTTCATAGATTCCTCATTGACAACCCACTGATTTTCCAGATTTCCTCATTGGCGACTATTGACATTGGAGATGTTGAACATCATGGCCTTACTTTCATAATTATTTCAATACTACAATGCCTACAATGTAAGGAAAATATTATAGTGCTCTCATTATTAATAAGTGCATATATTGTAATATTATTAATATGAGTTACATTGTAACTCATTATTAATAATATAGGTTTGTTATATTGTTTCAACAATATATTTTTGTTATACCCGTAATGATATTAACGGGTTGTTTGGTTGTGTGACTTCCTGGTTTGTAGGAGGTCGGTTTTCTATTTCCATGGCTATTTATTAGCCTTAGTATTGATTGTAATTCATGTTGAATATAATATCAATTTATTTTTCCTGTGTGACAAGCCTGTTGTACCAATATTTGGTATCAGAGCGAGAACATCTGAATGAGAGTCTTATAAGTCTGCATTCATAATTTTGTCTTGAGTATCATTTATTTGCAAACCTGGAGATGGACATGTGTTGTAGATAAGGAGAGGGCATTCATTTGTTTGCATTGAAATTTGAGCCATATTGCAAGTTTATTTGTTGAATTTGGTGTCCACGCATTCAATGTCTATTCTACATTAGATTAGTATGCGTGTGCAGATCAGTATGTTAAGCGGTTGAGAAAACGAGTCCAAAATCATTGTACTCAAATCTTCGCTCAAAATTGTTTTCCTTGGCTCTATCAAATATTCTTGATCGACAGTTTATGATGCAAATTTGAGCGGTTCGTTGGACTCCATTTAAGAGCATTTGTTTCTTTGTATCAAGCTTTAGCTATTATTTAATGGTTACAAGTTCTGTCGATCCGTGTAGATATTTCTCTTCAAGATCGAATTCCAATTCGGATATTGGTGGTGCCTTAGGCATGATTCATCTAATTACAATTCAGGCAAAGTAAAATGACTCGGATCTAAAATCACAAGAGTCCAACATCCTGCTCTCCCAACTGGCATTTTTTTCCCACACGGATCTCTCGTCTTTATCACTGATTCCCTCCTGAATTCAGGCCTCCATTGTATCTTCACTTGGCGGTGGTGAGTCGGCAACCTATGATTGCAATATAAAAAAAGATGCGATGGCTGCATTATTGGAATGAACGTATTGAGCGGGAAATCTAATCAGTGTCAAGAGAAGCATACGCTAAGCACCACAACTTGTTAAAGTTATAATCATCATCGTGGTGGTCATGTATTGGGGGAATTGTATTAATTCGGTGGAAAGGTACAGATTTCATTGACATTCGTGACGAAATGTTATGTAATCCTTTTTTATCTGTTTGCATGGATGAAGACTGCAAATTAATTTGTTTCCGATTTTGTGGAGTTTCAAAATGGAAAAGATAAATGTAATTGAAAGATTTGATGGTAAAGACTTCCACACGTGGCAAGTACGAACCCAATTACAATTGATTGATAAAGACTTATGGGACATTGTCGAAGGAAAAATTAAAAAACCGAATGATGCAGATGAAGCAGTGAAATGGGAAAGTAAGGATCGGAAAGCAATAGCAATTATCGGCCTTGGTCTTTCCGATGCATATTTGCATCATATTGATCTAACCAAGTCATCTAATAACATTTGGGTGACATTGAACAAGTTATTTGGATCTCAAGCAGGTAGTGCAGCAATGGCACTGAAGCAAAAACTTTTTGGGCTAAAGATGGGAGAAAATGACAATATGGTTCAACATATCAGTAAGTTTCGATCCATTTTAAATCAATTAGCAGGAATAAAAGCAGAGGTAGATGGAGAAGATGCTAAAGCAATCTTACTAAATAGTTTGCCAAAAGAATATTCAAGTATTGTTTTTACTCTTAGTAAGATCAATCCTAGTTTGGAAAATTTAATTTCCTCTTTGCTTGATGAGGAAGAAAAAATCAAAAGGTCTGTACCAGAAGAAGAAAGTGTCATGGTTGCAAACAATAAATCATCATTCCATAAAGGTAAAAAAAAGGTTTGTATCGTCAAAGAAATGTCTTTTGTGTCATTATTGTAAACAACCAGGACATGGTTTTGTGAATTGTAAGAAAAGAGCTCAAGATCTCTTAGATGATAAGTTGGAACAAAAGGCTTTAGCTGTTGAAGAAGATTGGGATGATTATTCTAATCTTGCAAGTGACAATGAACCTATTAATTATTCAAGTGATGAAGATTATTTGTTTTGAGCATCTATCCTCTTATTGGAGGATGGAGGCAACGAGAGGTAGGAGGAAAATCAGCGTCCTCGAGTTCGTCACTACCTCAGAGGCCACAAACTACTTTAGTGACATCTTTGTGTCTTGTGTGATGAATAAGAATAGATGAGCATCCCTATTCTTGTGTGCAGTGCAGTGCTTGTGTGTCCCCTGTGATGATAAATTGTACCATTGATACTATTGCAGGAAGTGTTCTTGATCAAACTAATTTGATGGTTGATGTGAATTGGTTGAATGATCCCAATTCATGTATTCATCTAATAGGTTGAATAGTCCCTGGATGATGTAGTTCCCACAGTCGGTGTTGAGGATCGAGACCATGTGCAGGCTACGGAGCGACATGTTGCTTGGTTGAAGATGGTGTTTTCCCCATGTTCGCACTAAGGGGGGGAATGTAAGGAAAATATTATAGTGCTCTCATTATTAATAAGTGCATATATTGTAATATTATTAATATGAGTTACATTGTAACTCATTATTAATAATATAGGTTTGTTATATTGTTTCAACAATATATTTTTATACTCGTAATGATATTAACGGGTTGTTTCGTTGTGTGACTTCCTAGTTTGTAGGAGGTCGGTTTTCTATTTCCATGGCTATTTATTAGCCTTAGTATTGATTGTAATTCATGTTGAATATAATATCAATTTATTTTTTCCTGTGTGACAAGCCTGCTGTACCAATATACAAAATATTTGTATCCACCCAAAATTTTATTTTGACGGTGTTCCACATTACCTCTAGCCACGTATGTGCTTAGGTGCAAATTATAAGAATAAATTATACTTCATCAACAAAGCTCCTTATAAATTTAAAGCCATAACTTCTCCCTCCACACACATTCTTCCTCCCTCCTCTTCTCATCTCATGTTCTTCCCCTATTATATTTTTCATCTTCTTCTACACACTTCCAGTTCCTTCTCTCCACACACTTTACTATTTCGAACAAACATTGCCGCCCCTATCGGCGTATCCATTGCACCTTTACGGTGTGATTGTTAGTTCTGAGATAGATCACATTATACTACTAGCATGTTGGGTACACTTTATTTAATTCTATTCCATATAGTTAGCCCTCTCATTTGTACCAAAACAAAAAAGAAAGAAAGAAAAAAAAGAAGAAAAAGAAGGAAATAATTTATTCGGTGTATTTGGTTTTCTCATGTTTTTTCTTGCCTTGCTTCGCTGTGTAAATTGTGCATCCTTAGCTTGTCTTGCAGTTTCCCCTTGGTCCTATCATAGTGTCTTCCAACTTTTTCCCCGCCACTAAGGCGGTGTCACACCTATAAATGGCCAACTCTCCTTCCATTGCAACGACTATTGCAACTAGTGGAAATAGCTCCCAAGCATGTGAGGAAGTTTGTGCTAAAATTTTACGATGAGGTATGGACATTAAACCTTATCTGGATGTTATAATTTTGGATGAATGCTTAGATCTTGTTGTCAAGTGGTATCAAAATTGTAGTCTTATTACTGTATTTTTGGTCGTATCTCGTCGAAACCTACTTACAAAATTAGATGAAAACCACCTTTGGTAGTCTAACGCCATCCTCATTTCTAGGGTTCGTAACCTCACCAAGGGTTTTTATCTATTTACGTTTCATGATCCTTCTTAGCTTTAAGCCTTTTTGTTTAAGGCATCATGTTGGTACTTAGGTAATACCCTGGTGGTGTTATCCCCATGGACCCATGACTTCAATCCAAGTAGCCAAGTCTCGCTCAAAATCCTTGTTTGGATTGAGCTTCCTGGCCTTCCCGTTCACCTCTTGTCCTTTTTACAAGAGATCGTGAAGCCCATTGGCAGGGTGATATGTAATGAATAGGAGCATTTTTTCTTTGATTGTCCTAATAAGTGAGTGTGTGTCAAACTGGACCTAGCCAAAGATCTGCGGGACCATTTGAATATTCAAATCGAGTCCTTGCGAATCTCTCAAAAGGTGGTTTACTTTAACCTCACCAACACATGTTTTCGTTGTCAGGCCGTGGACCATCGCATTTGGGACTATCCTCTTTTGGCTCGTTTCAAGCCAACACCTACTCAACTTGCAGTGTCAAATTCTAAAGTTGACCCTCTGGCTGATGACTGGAAGGTGGTTAGTGTTAAGAAGAAATTGGGGGCAAAAACTTCTATCGAAGTTCCACATCCATCTTCTTCCCCTCCGCCGTCTAGGGATGAGCCTCGGGTGGAACAACCTAGTCCTTTAGTTTCCATTCCTTCCAAAACCTCACAGAGCCAAGTTATACAGACTAATAAAGAGAACACTGGGAATGTTGCTTCAACCTCTCTTCCTCTTTGTCATTCACGCAACCCACCTCGGGAGGTTTCATGTGACACGTGGGGAGTGAATGGGGAAAGACACCGCTCCATTCAAATTGAGCATACCGATTCAGACCATCTTCTTCTTGCCAACAACTTTTCCATTCTTGGTTCTGAGGATGGAATTCTGTGAGCAGGAGGAATTTGATATGTCTGATTTTTCATGAATTTTATGTCATGGAATGTTTGAGGTCTAACAAATCCCTCACAAAAATTCTCTGTTCGTTTGGCTTGCTAGTTAATTAGCAGTTTAGATGTTATTTGCTTACATGAAATCAAGATTTCTAGTTTTTGCTTTAGACTACTCTCTGCCGTGTATTGGCCTTGATTTTACGCATTTCCATACTCAGCTTTTGATGGTAGGGGTAGTGCTAGCATTTCCATTGTGCCAAAAATTTTAGAATTAATTATTGCCTCTCGCTAGGACCCCGATAATCTACTTAATATTATGGAAATGGTTAGGTGATAACTTACCCTTTGCTTATTGGTTGGTGTGTGGCAACTTTAATATGGTGGAGCACCGGATGATAAATGTGGTGCCCTTCCTATGTGTTGGTGTCTTGGTGAACATGCGGCTGGTATTACTTTAAAATCCATTGGGGCCTTTTTGATCCATTGCTCAGACGGTGACAAGAATTTAAAGACCAAGCTTGGTTCACTTGGACCAATCTTTGAGAAGGATATGATCGGGTTTTAAAACGTCTCAATCGCTCTCTTCTTTCACAACAACCCTATTTTGATTTTGACATGCAAAGGATCCTCGTTATCAAGGTTTGGATAGAGGTGCTTTTTTCATACCACCATCTAATCACATTTAAGGTTGTTTGTCGGGGGCCTCCCAAGGTGCCCAAAAATCAATTCTTTCTTAATGTTTCTCTGTTGAGTCATCTTGGAGTGATCCAACTCATTACTAAGATCGGAATATGGTGCCACATCTACCATTTGTTACAGCTATATTTCGTGAAGGGAGGTAGCTCTTCATCGCACCATCAAGTTCCTCCGCCGGTTCGGCAAACAGGTTGCCCAGGTTCGAAGACAGGTTAATTCTACTCTGTACAAAGAATTCAAAAGAGTCATTCTGCTTCTTAAGGCTAATCCTTTTGATTCTCACCTTTAGACCCAGGCTGCTAATATAGGCCACTGATATACGACACAAGCTTAAACTCATTGAATCTCACTCAACCCGTGGTGCGTAGATTCGTTCGAGAATTCGTTGGCTTAGGGTGGGAGATAAAGCCTCCAAAAGCTTTTTCAAATCCCTTTGGGCTAAGCATACTCAATATCGATCAAAGCTATCTATGATTCTCACCAATGACTTATGTAGTGCCCACATTTCTATAGCCTCGATTACTGTTGATTTCTTTATTCATAGACATGATTTGACAAAGATTTGTATATAGTTTGGACATTATGTTATTAGATTTGAACTTTTTGGACATGTATGGAGCGCATATAGTGCCAATTTGACTTGATTAGTATGTTAACACCTTTTCATTTAATGTTGTGGATACTAATTTATTACGATGTTGTTTGGACCTAAATGATATATGTTGGATACTTTACTTAGTCGTATGTATAAATTTATGGATGTATGTCATTTATATTTATCTCTATGGATAAATCATGGTAAATTTGGTGTAATTGAGCATGTTTTTCACACTTACAATTCCATGATGATGTTAGGATATCATAGATTTCATTGATCGCTTATTTAGCAGTTGATTTACATTGTATTGGACAAGTGTGTTTAATGTGTGCGATGAGTGTACAGGTGACAAGTCACAGGAGAACGTGGGTTTCGGGCGTAAGGTGTACACAAATTTTGCATAAGTGGCCCATGGGGCTAAGCCCTAACCATGTTAGTTGTATGAGGCCTTAGTATTAGATCTCATTATTTTGGGCACCATGAGTGACCCTCTTTTGTAATGTAGCATGTCATGTAAAATTAATCTTGTTTAGGATGTTTTATTTTGTTAAGTAAACTTGTTTTGGGGACTTAATGGTCCCCACATGCTTTTAGTTTTGTGTTTGGGTAATTGTGTATTAATTAGAGGGGATTAGGGTCACATGTGAACCCTTGGGTGGGCCCCACATCCTCTACACTTGTGCCCAAATGTGCCAAACCCGAAATTTGGCTATTTATGGCATTTTAAGTGACCCCTTTTAGTTTTGGGAGTTCACTTAGCATGAAAATAAGCCCTTGGACCCTACCTATTAGGTAGGGGCTTAATTTCAAGGCATAGAGGGAGTTTCCCTCCCATTTTGCCTCTCTTTGGTCACCATCCATGTAAGATGGATTGGTATGTGTGTTTGTTAAAAGTTGCACAAGTTTGTTTTGTTTTTCATTTTGGGCAATTTGGGAGAAGAGTGTTAAAAGTTAGTTTATCTTTTCTTCCTTTTTATTTTGGGAATCTTTGACTTGGAGGGAAGAGAGGGGTGACACATGTCACCCCCTCATTGGTGAGGAAATTTTTTGGCTTCTCTTCAAATTCTCCCTCATGGGGGAAGAAGAGAACTTTTTTTGGAGCTTTTGCTTGGGGGCTTGGTGATTTGGAGCTAGAGCTTGCTTGGATAAGGA
Source organism: Taxus wallichiana var. yunnanensis (assembly GCA_018340775.1). Lineage (NCBI taxonomy): Eukaryota > Viridiplantae > Streptophyta > Pinopsida > Cupressales > Taxaceae > Taxus > Taxus wallichiana. The sequence continues at coordinate 835,941,124 of CM031238.1, forward strand.
AGTGGAAAAACTAGAGTGTTGGATAACTTTTGGAGGTAGGCTCCTTGAGCTCATTTTGTGTTTTATATTATGTTAGATCTTAGTATTGTTTGTTTAAAATGTGTGAGGTGTTTCTTATGTGTGGTTATTTTGTTGAGTATGCTTTGTGTTGTTTTATTTTTCTCCATCCATCATATGGCATGATGGATTTTGGATTTTATGGGGGAAGAGAGAGGGATTTTCCCTCTCAAACCTCATGGCTTGATGGGCAAGCCATGTAGGTTATTTTTTTACCCCCTCATATGGTTTGAGGCGGGAATGTGGTTCATATGGTTTGAACCCTCTTCCCCATTCTTTGAGAGGAGACCCATTGGGTTTGAAAATCCTCCCAAGAAGGATTTTGGTGAATGGGTGGAGAAATAAGGAGGGTTTGATGATTTGGAGAAATAAGGAGGTTGTGAAGAGTCTTATTTGTGTGCATCCAATGTTTGGACCACATTTTTGGCACCTTGGATATCTCTTCTTCTCTTCCCCATTTTGGAGGTAGAATATGGTTTCTCCTCCTTTCCTTCTTTGCAAAATTTGGTGTTCTTCTTAGTGTTGGATTGTCTTGAGTGTGAAAATATAATGTTGTTATGCCTCCCTTTATCTTTCGAAAAAATTGTGGAAGCTAGCTCTCTCTCCCATGGGCTTGGGGGAGGCTAGCATGTCTTCCAACCCTTGGAAAGACATGTAATGATGCCTATTGGTTGGGTGGTAAAACAAGCCCTTCTCTTGGTTTTGGTCTCTTGGAAAAACATTCAAGGTTGGAGCTCAAATTTGAAAAATATTGGAGTTTCTTGTCATCATGGTTCTTCATGGTTACCTCTCATTTTGGTGAAATATACTCTCATTGTGACCCCATAGATATGGCTATGTGAGAGATTTCATTGTCTTGTAAAATCCCCATTTGTATCTAGTGCTACTTGTAACTTGAGTCACATTTTCTTGTGCAATCTTCCTTCAACCTTGCAAAGAGGCTTGTAATGAGATTTCTTGAGTATTTCACATATTTTGGAAACATGTTGGATTGGTGTGCTTAAGCCATTGAAAAAGAAACCTTGTAAAAGAGTTATTTATTTGAATATGTATTGATTAGAAAACTCCACTTTGGAAGGAAAAGTTGTTTATTGAAAGAATGTCTATTCAAAGGAAAATTTATTACTTATTGGAGATCTTACTTGTTCGAAAATATGAAACCTTTAATTTGCATTGCATTTGAAAGATAGTTAGTTCAATATGGAACTTGTGGGTTCATTGTATGAGAATATTAGTCTTCTTGCTCTACCACTCCTTGTAAAATTTTAGACATATTTCAAGCTTCTCCTCTTGTATCGACATACCTTGTCATATGCTTTTCTCTTCACATAAGGAAATGAATCATTTTGGTTTAAAATTGTCAAAAAAAAATACATATATTGTTTGCATAGTTCACATAGTTTAAAAACCAGATTTTATTACTCACATCTTGTATTTATTTTCGCCCCATAACATATGATATAGTTATGTTGAAATGTATTCCTTATAGTAGTAATTGTAAACATAACTATAGAATGTGGTACAAAGTATTCGTTATTTAGAATTTATTTTATTATCGTAAATATTTTATTATCATATTCAAAAAAATATATTGTATCATCTATAATATTATATATATAATACATGATAATTAATATAAATTGTTATAATGTTATATAACATATAATAAATAGTGCAAACTAATATACCTTTATATATATATATATATATATATATATATATATATATATATATATATATATATATATATATGTTGGGAATTCGGGACTGCGGAATAGTGCTATGATTTAATAACAAACAAAATCATGCACACATGATCTAAACAATTCCCCAAAATCTACAGCAGTGGAAGTATAAACTAGAATAATCCAAATCAAGACAAAGTACACACACATAACACAACATGTACCATGGTTCACCCAATGTGGGCTACATCCACCAAAGATAGAGATCTCATATATATAATACAACAAGAGTACAAACCAACTCTTCAATACAAGAGTACAATGCATCTCTCCAAGAGTATCTCCTCTCCTCCAGATCTCTAAACGAATCTCCATGAGTGCACTACAATTGTGCCTCCAAACACCACCAGTAGATCTCACATAACCAGGAACTACTGCATCTCTGAATTACTACCAAGTTCTCTGTGGATCTGCAACAAGACCTCTTGCATGGGTCTACCAATGTGTAACCATGACTGTGCACCAAGAAGTAAGTCTGTCTCTCCATCACTACATGCATAACTTGTGCAAACATGAAGACAACCTCCTCTATAATATCTAGATCTACATGGATCAACAATACAATATGATCTCATGGATCTACAATACAAGACTAGATCTACATGGATCTATAATACAAGATCTCACCAACATGTGGATCTACAAGAAGAAACTCTATGTGCTTTGCATATTATGCAAGCTATTACAATGAGACAATAACTATACAAAGAAAATACAATAGAAGATGTTACCCTCTTCTCACCATTCAGATGTACTTGCTATTTCCTTTTGTCCAGCTCCTTTCTATGGAGACTTTGTCTTCATGTAACCTGTTCTTTCTTTCTCTTCTTCTTCTTCATCCTCTCAATCTAGGAGAATCAAGGATCTAATTCAATCCTTCTCTTAATTCTCTTACTTACCCTCATACAATGCATACATGCATATATATCTATTTTGGGTAACTTAACTTTGCTTTTACAATCAATAAATCATATTTAAAATAATTGATTTATTCTATTTTTTTTCAAAAAACAAAAGTTGCATTTGCCGCATGTAATCGTCACAGTTATGTTTAGCAGCAAATGGCGCTAGTTATCATCAAAACTAGTAACATGTAAAAACAAGTTTCTTGTGAAGCAATTAAGCTCCATTCTCAACAATATATTATATAATAATATTTTAACATTTATTATGAAATGTAAATCTAAACAAAGAAATTTTAATAGTGAAAGGTTCATTGGAAGTTTATTTTTTAAGGTATTAAAACAAAGTAAAATGAATGGTGGGGAGGGTCGAACCCCTCCCCAACCTTGCACACCATTTCCACCGGCCACCGCACCCACACCACCGCCCACTCTCCCCTCTTCCCTCACTCCCCATCTACTCGGCCATCCTCTTCACCTCATCCTACGCACTCCGCTCCAAACCCTTCCCCCTCCATGCACCCCCACACCCTCACCTTTGTCGCAACCCCAAACTCCTTCCTATCTGCTACCGCCCCTTCTATTCGAATCTGCAGCAATAATTTGAATTCGCTGCCCTAAACCAAATAAACTCTATGGATTTCTTAATGTGGGATCCATAAAATTCGGTCCTTTTATCTAAACTTCATGTATGTATATATATGCAACTTTACAAAAAAATTAGGGTATTTCAACATACCCAACCAGAGAATGCATCTGGTGGAAATACCTACAAAAAAAAAAAACATAATAATATTCGATAATGGATGATAATGGTATTTCTTTTCTCCAAGTACTCCATGAATCCTTCTCTCCATAGCTCCTTAACCTGCACCTGTAAAAGACAAGACAAAACAAAATGAGAAGTGAAATAAAAAAGAAAAGAAAAAGCATATAAGGATGTTTAGGGCAACTTTAGGTTAAGATTGAAATATATGGCCAAGATTAAACTGATCCTAGGGTCCATATGTGGCCCCACATACTTTTAAGTCAAAGTCATTTTATGGGAATGGGAGAATAAATTGAAAGGGGTGTGTGTTGTAATTAAACAAAAAGGGGGAAGCTAGATAATTTCTAAAGGGGTGCATATTTACAAGTGGTGACTCTAGTAAACGTTATAGAAATAAATATTTTAATTTGGTAAGGGACTAGAGATTATTTAGTTTGGGTAAATAAATTTTTTATAAATTAAATATTAATGGGAAACAGTGAATTAGACATTAGTATTATTTTAGTTTCACTTTAAAAAAAAATTACCCAAATTTTTAGTGACACATTGGTATGGTTTCCGATGTCCTGAGGCGAGGCATTACAACTTACAGAGCTACCAGATATCACTGATGCTTTTGTCAAGCACTATCATCCGATGTTTCAAGCTCAAAAGGATTCAATTGAGCGTGCCTCTACTTTACAGAAATGCATTGATGTAGTGCCTACTCAACTTACGCCCAAATATCGTGTCCGTTGTAATGCCCCTCTTACTTTAGAAGAGCTTCATGCAGCTTTGCAATGTCTAGCAAATGACAAGTCTCCATATCTCGATGGCTTCCCTTGCGAGTTTTACAAAGCAACGTGGTTCTTTGTAGGACCTGATCTACTTCGGCTTTATAATGAAGCTCTCCAATCTCACTATCTAGAGAGTTTCATCAATCAAAGAAATATCAAGTTCATTCCCAAAGTAGACAATCCCGAACAGATGAATAACTGGTGGCCGATTTGTTAAGAAATTTATTTGTTAGTGCGTACATTATTATAAATAACTCATATAACAATATTAGTTTGGGTGAGTTTTAACAACTCACGTATGTAGGAGTTGAGAGAGATATTTGTGGGAGTGTTGTTGAACAACCTCCTTGTTTTTAGGAATGCATATTCCTATATATATGTAATCCTGTGATATGTATGATAACTGATCATTATTGAGTTTCAGATCGACAAATTATTATTTTGTGCAAACTCGGAACCAAATTTATATTTGGTATCATAGAAGGTTGCTAGTTTCATATCATTTAAAGTTCTCTCGTGTCATTCGTCCTCATGCATTACTAGCACCTATTTTATATGTTCTTATGTTGCATTCCTATCACCTTAGAAACGTGTGCATCATGTCTCCAAGCATTACCATTCACTCGGTGACTCACATCCTCATAGCTGCGAAGAAATGCTAAACTTGCGTGCATGAATATGCATTGTCTCCATTGTGTGTGTCCAATATTGTCCACATGGTTGCTATTTGGTAAATCCCTATAGTGCATGGAGGAGGAAGATTGAATGTCACATAAGCAGTGCTATTTCCATAGCTTTGGACTTGCACAGACTTGCTTGGCTTGATTAAACAAGTTCCAAACCACCACACCTACATCTCAACATAGAAATCCATAAGCTTGATGTGAATGGTTTCTCCTAAAGAAGCGTAGGTATTATCACTATTTGGATGCATTAGTTTGAAGTTATCTCTTCCAACATTCTTTACATGGTAGTTCTAGTTTGATTTGAGCTTTAATCGACTCGCCACACTCCCAATTCAACTCGTGTGTTTTTTACGAGTTCTACGCCCATGTAATGACAGTTGCATGCAATCAAACGTGGTCAACTTGATGATTAGGTAGAATATGAACCGGTGCAATCGGTGGGGAATATTTGTATAATTGATGACATCATTACATGGTGATACCTCGAATGGCGTGGTCTTGGTATGATCCACTCGGTCAAAGAACATGATAGTGGATTGTGGAGGCCTTTCATTCTACGTTGAGAAAAGCAACAAATGCTTCAATTGACCAACAATAGGGGTGTTTTTTATTTAAACCAGATCGGTCTATTTTTATTAAGATTTTCTAGTTTAAATGTTTGCAAATGTACATTGGTCAATTGATCCAAAAAAAGCTCTCAGTGTACATTAACATCCCGCATGCCCCACTTAGCCTCCGCGTGCTTTGTTTTGCTCTCTTCCCCTCTTTTCCTTTGCATTTTTGTCTTCAGTGACGAAACCGCCGCCCAGGCAGGGTGGCGGTCCTGTAACCGCCCCCTACTCAGGGTGGCGGTCCTTCACGCATTTTCCAACGCACTTTTTTGATCACGACTTGCGTAATTTTTCAACTTTTACCAGCTTTCTCATCCGTTTTTGCTTGTATTTATGATTTTGGTTCCCTAGAATAGTGTTTCTTCATTGTTTATAGTAAAAGAGTCCTAGTTGGAGTTACCTTTGGGTGAATGGGAATTCTATAAATAGTTGGTTTGATTACAAGCAAATGGCCCCTCAAAATTGCCCCTCATCCTCTCATTTCAATAGTTTAGTCTTTCAGTTCTTGCTTAGGAATTCAATAGTTTTCATTTGTTGCATGCATAGTTAGTCTTATTTTGTTGTTTAGAAGCCACATGATCTTCTTGTTCTAGTGTTATTATTGTTTCATACAATCAATTGAGGTAGGATAGTTTCATTTTTAGTCTGAAGCCATTAGAGTTGTAGGTTTTGTTCATCAAGAAGGATAGTTTCAGGTTCTGGATGTTTTGTGTTGTATGACTCGCAATAAATCCCACTAGGAATTGCATAAGCCAAGCTCTGTTCTCTTGCGCTATCCCTCTCCTACTCGCATTGTATTCAGTCTACATCCAAAGCTGCCATTGTTCCAATACCTACTTCTTGTTGATGCTAGCATTACATGCTTTTTTAGATTCACGTGAGCACGAAGGAACGAGGAGACCACACTGAGGGGACAAAGCCACACACAATTGGATTCACCACTATTCTGTAAAATCTAGGTTCAAGCTTTCAAAGTTCTAGTTAAAATATACCAAATAGAGTAGTGAATTACTTCATTTTAGTTACGTTCATTTTGATATTGCCGGGGAAGCCGTGGGGATCGATAGTTTCTGAGAAACTATGATTCGTTCCTCACTTTTGAGGTAGGATTGAAAATATTTCAATTAAATTAGATCAGTTATTTAGTTATTTAGAATAGACTCACAACTGCACAGACAAGTAGCTATACTCGGCTACCTTGTTTGTTTTTAATTATGTTATTAGGTTAGTTGTCATTTTCTAGATATATTAAATAGTTGTTATCTTAATTCTGTTAAATATTCTGTCAAAAATACAAAATAGAGAATTTATATATGTTGTGGATATACTTTGCATAATTAGTTTACTTTGCTTTAGTTAGATTTATATTGTTTCTTTTGTATGACAATCACGGGACCTAGGGAGCCCAGAGAATATGTATTCGAGCCAATCATGCCTCAACCCAATCTTGTTGCAGCAATAACTGACATAGACCAAAATCTCAGAATTCAGGTCTTCCAAACAACAACAGACCTACAAGAAATTAGCTCACAGTTAAGAGGATTAAACATAGAAGACGACAAAGTGCATACGTTTTGGTCAAACCAGCCAAACTACAGATTGCCCTAATAAATATCCGCATGACTGTAGAAGGGCTTGAAAGAGAGAAAATGTTCGGTTGTGATCCTTTGGTCCCCATAACTAGATGCAGGAGACATCCTCATTGACATAGACACTAGCTTAAGAATTCAAGTTTCCAGAACACTGTAAGGTACTCTGAGAAGATTGCGCAACTTTTAGTTCTAAACATAGAGGCCGAAAAGGCATACGACTATTGGATATTAGGGATTAGGGATTGATTCTACACATGACCATAGGAGGCCCAATGACCATGAACCTACGGTTGTGATCCACAGGTCCCACAACCCAACGGGCCCACAGGTCAATCAGACGTTGATGTTGGTTTACGCACATTAGTATTTAGATCCTCTCCACTTCCACCAATCATTATCGCACAACTATCCTCACTAGACATAACAACTAATCAAGCTAAGGATTTCTGGACTAGACCAGAGAATCACCCATAGAATCCACTATATATCCATCATCCATCATCCATTTTCATGACCCTGTCGGGGGATATCTACAAAGCACCCACAGGTTATCTTCCACGTATCCCACAACCTATAGATCGGATCACGCCAGAGCTCGATATTGATTGGAGCCTTCGAGTAGTCATCCTCGCCGAATGATCTATCACGCCAGTTCAGGTTAGGAGGGCCTTCTTTGCCTTAGATTCATAGATTCCATTAGTGCGCGTCGAAGACATAAGATTGCCTAACTACTAGTTTTTTGCGCCCCACGTATATTCCATCCCCACCGGTTGTCTCGGCACGACCTCGGGAGGTCGGGTGCGAGGAAGAGTTACTTGTAGATTCCCATGCTCGCTTGTCACTTTTCCATCATACAAAATTGGTGAACCCGACATGAACTTCCTACTTTCTGGTTTGGAGTCATATTTCTACTTGTTCTTCCAATTAGTATACTTTTCATTTTTTCCACCTCTTTTCCATCGCCTTCACCCACAAAATTGGTGAACCCGACGTGAACTTCCTACTTTACGGTTTGGAGTCATATTTCTATTTGTTCTTCCAATTAGTATTCTTTTCATTTTTTCCACCTCATTAGCCTTCACATCAACTTCACCAACAAAATTGGTGAACCCGACGTGAAAGGAACAGTTGCTTCACTTTCACCTTTTCCCTTTTAGTGTTTCATTTTCTTTCATCCATCTTCGCTTCTTCCCATTATTTTGCGGGTATTCATATACCCCCGAATATGTCGGGATTCGATGCATATGGAAGACCTCTCCTAGGTCTTGAAGCATACTACGATCAATTGAATAGACAACCATCACCCTCGCTCTCAGCATGGGGTGACAACTATTCAACTAACCGGTTTTCAACACAAACTCCACCTCAAAGGACTAGATATAGTTCTTCTTTCCAAATAGAGGAGTTGGATCAGCTCACTCAAACGCAACAACCAGAGCCTTCAGGCTCGAATAACATGACGCTCACTGGAGAATCTGGTTCATCTCCTCAGGTGTTGCTTAGACCGCAAATTAGTAGACAATCAGATCCATATCTATTTTTAGATGATGAACATTTAGCATTATGCTAGGAGTGAACAATGCTCTCAAAGTATGTACCCACCTATAGGAGGTTTACAAACACAACCCGAGGTCTCTTTTCAAGAAAACACCTCCATTCCTCCACCTATAGGAAATACCCTCGGTGAAACTTGGCAGGGCACCGATCAATTCATAGTTGGGTACCATATGCCTATACAACCTCAACAAACACCACTAAGGCAAAATACTATATCTTCACCAAACGAGGTCATCTCAGCCTTAGTTGAGAAAGTTAGAGGGTTGGAACTTGCTCAAGCAAGTCAAAATTTACAATTCATGCAGGCAGGAAATTCCAATCCTCCACATCATCCTAGCCAAGTAGACCTCCTCATAGGAACAGGCATGTTGGGCATGCCTCCTCAGTATTCACAACAAATGCCAACTAGAACTGCGTTCTCTAACGCCGCTCCAGTGGAAAATATGATACCTCCCGGTTTAGTACAAAACAATCCATTTCTAAACAATGTTCCTCCATATTTAAACATGTATTCCAAGTCACCACAGGGAGATATGTTCTCTTCTCCCGGCATGTTCGCTCAACCATAGGGATTTCCTTATGTCCCTGCAAATGCATATGCTACACCATATCAACAACCCATTCCACCTCCACCCCCTCAGCAGGCACCATCGATGGTCGAAACCTATGCGATAGGAACTTATTCAGAATATTTGAAAGAGCCCTTAGACTTCACTATATGAAGCGTCATGCTTCCAAGACCTCTTCTCGATTTTCCCAAGTACAAAGGGGAGGGAGATCCGAATGCACATATTAAGGCCTATGCCACACCATTCGAGAATTGCTCCCTTGGGATGGAGTTGTTGCTAAAATATTCCCCAAAACTTTAGAGGGCATCACCCTCGATTGGTATTATAGAATACCTGAAGCCTCCATCCATTCATTTAAACAACTCATTTCAGAGTTCATCAAGGCATTCGACATGAACAAATTGTTGAGAATAGGAATCAGGGAATTCTTGCATATTAAACAAGAACACAATGAATCTGTTGCTCATTTCATCCAAAGATGGCGTACAGTCCTCTATTCTTCAGCAAGCGCTCCAAACATGGATCAGATGGAACTATGTGATTTATTCCTTCATTCTCTCAGCAGAGAGATAAAGGAAGAAGTCAGAAGTTCCCACTAAGAACTTACGATGAAGTGCTTGAGAGCGCCCTCGAATAGATCAAGCTGCAATAGATAGCGGTCACAAGGCATATGGAACAAATGGGAGGTTAATCATCCCCAACCAAAATACTATGACTTATCCTACTACCACAAATGCCAATCAAGGACCTAAAATCCTTAACAAAAACCGCGGGGTCACAACAGATGGAGTAACTGACCAAGCAAAAAGGCAAATGTTGTAAATGCTCCACCACCGATTAACAATCAATGAAACAACAATTTTACCCCAACAATCAACGCGGTGGATTTTAATCATCCACAACAACAACAACAACAACGGCAGATCCAAACACAGGGTCCAAGTCAAAACTCAACTGGATATCAAAACCAAAGGCAACAAACACAAAACTTTAATCCTAATAGTCAACGGTTTAATCAGAGTTTTGGACCACAACACGTGCCAAACCAACAACCTAGGAATTACAATCCCAACTCGTATTGTGGTTTCCACAAAATTGAGGCCATGACACTAGGACTTGTTGTGACTACAATAAATTCATGCAACGTTTTCCAGAGGAACAAAGACAACTTTTCATAGATATGTTCTTAGCAGATCCTGCATCACCTGCGCCAAATACTTTCACAGGGGCGGTCTCCCCTCAAAACACACCCCTCAAGATCTTCAATGATCCGCTCCCAAATCACAATAACAACAAATTAAATCCAAATGGGATGAACAAGGGTGTAATGACAGGAAACAATGATCATGAAGCCTCGACTTCACTAAATCCACCTGTCGCACCACAATTAGGAAATCAGCCATGAACCAAGATAGTCGGTTTAGTGGAATTAGACACTGAGCTACACGTGGAAGCCATAACAAGGACACGAGAGTATTCCTCTCAGCCAAATCCAAGTTACCCACTAGAGCCAGATAACATTCAACAAACATTAGTAAAACCCGTAGGTGCCTATGATTTAATTAATGACCTAACAAAGACCTTCTCTCACATCTCCTTTTTGGACTTGTTGAAGAACTCTCCTACCCATAGGGCTGCTCTTTTAGAAGCATTAGGTTTAGGTCATTTAATTAACATCACTCCTCCTCCGAAACATAGGTAAACCATATAGACTTTGATATCCACCCTGGGGCAGCCGGATAGGGATACCGAGTTTATATTCGACATAAGCAAAAATGTGACAGATGTTGAGATTGCACGTAGAGGTGATCCACCTTACATTTACAAGTGTGGGTTTATAACAATTATGTTAAACGCACAATGGTTGATGATGGGGCAGTAGTTAACATAGTCCCCTTCTCTTTCCTTCAAAAGCTAGGGTATGGAGAACAAATTGTTCCATGACTCGGAATACACTAAGAGGCTATGATAGCCTTAAAGCCACTTCGATTGGAACTATAATACTACCAGTCACCTTAGGACCCAAAACAATCCTCACTGAGTTTTATATTATAGATCAGGAAACCAACTATAATATGATCCTCGACCGACCATGGATACACCGTATGAAGGCAATCCCTTCTACGTTATTTCAGGAAATAAGATTCTTGCACTTAGGAAAGATATTCGTAGCAAAAGGTGATCGAAACCATTCGATATACACCTAGCAGACCTGAAGAAAAGGCCTAGGCGTTCACTCTGAGTTTGAACTCCCAACAAACCAACTTAACAAACCAACCAACTCAAAACCAGAAGAAAAATTAATACCTACAATAGAACTAGAGATTATGAACCTAGTCAAGAGCATCCCAACCCTCAAGGATGAAGCTAACGTTGTAGAAATAGTGTCATTAGGAACTACTGCAAAAATTGTTGAGTTGCTAGAACAAGATCTACCAATTTTCCTACCATTTGATTCCATAGGTATGGGATGTACCCTAGGAGTTGGTTCTCTTCCAGCAGAGGAACTCTGCATGGTAGAAGTAACCGAAGTAGAAGAAATAGACATAACGAATGTCCCAACATCCATCTTCCCAAATAAACATTGGACTCTCCACTTTGATGGAGCTAGATGTCGTTATGGGGTTGGGGCAGGTGTGATCTTTACTTCTCCGAGGGAAAGATCCTACCGTTCGCCTTTAAATTAAATTTTGAATGTACAAACAATGGCGCTGAGTATGAAGCCCTCCTCCTTGGCCTCATCATAGCTAAAAGGCTCGGTGTTAATGACATCAGAGTGTTAGGAGACTCTCAATTAGTAGCAAACCAAGTCTCTGAGGTGTATGAGACTAGAGCTGAACATTTACAGCTCTACAAAACAACAGTATTAGATTTGAGCAAAGGATTTAACTTCATATCAATTGAAGCAATCCCGCGAGAACAAAACCTTCTCATAGATTCGATAGCAACCTCAACTTCACGTTTCACTCCAAACAGTGAGTTGGAAGACACCTGTTTCATGGTATCCCTTCATATTGAACCGTTAGTAAAGAAAACGTCAACAAACCCTCTTCTAACACACATAGCTGAGAATAAATCTACTATCTTAAATCACGTTGACAGTGATAGAGCCACTCTTGATTACCTAAACGCCTATGCAGAGTTACATCTCACCCATCACATGGTAGATTTTTCCTTAATCCCACATTCATCTTCTTACTTTGGAAATCCCATGGTAGAGCTTCCCCCACAAAAGGAACTCGACATATATACGTGGTAGAGAATGGAGAAGATCTGGAACTACCTCCAGCCCCGCCTGAGTTTGAAGAAGGTAACGCTTCTTTGATAGAAGAAACCATTGATATAAACATCGGAATGGAGGAAGAACCAAAGATATTGAAACTAGGATCTTCGTTAACTCTAGAAGAAATAGAAATACACACTCGAATCCTCAAAGAACATCAAAAGGCTTTTGCATTTAATTATAAAGAAATGACGGGAATTGCACCGCACATCGCGGTACATAACCTCGTCACCAAATCAGATGCAAAGCCAATTAAACAAAAATGAGACCAATGAAACCCAAGGTAGCTCTCATGGTGAAGGAAGAAGTAATGAAGCTTCTCAGGTAGGGTTCATCAAACCGGTCGATTACTCTCAGTGGGTATCTAATATCATCCCGTTCTAAAAAAGAATGGGAAGATACGCATCTGCATAGATTTCGAGACATTAACAAGGCATGCCCCAAGGATGACTTCCGTTACCATCCATTGACGTCATCATTGATGCAACAACTGGATTTGAGCTTTTGTCCCTCATGGATGGGTTCTCGGGATACAATCAAATCAGAATATCTGAACAAGACCAAGCCAAAACCACGTTTATAACTCCTTGGGGAACTTATTGCTACGTTGTTATGTCATTCGGTCTCAAGAACATTGGCGCTACATACCAACAGGCAATGACATACATATTTCATGATCTTATTCATAAAATCATGGAATCCTATGTAGATGACTTGTTGGCCAAGGCCAGGAAGCGTTGTGATCACCCAAAAGTGCTCCACATCATTCTTTCATGTTTGATCGAATACGGAGTCACACTAAACCCAGAAAAATGCATATTTGGTGTGACAGGAGGGAAACTCCTAGGTTACATTATATCATCATGAGGGATCGATGTAGACCCAGCCAAAATCCGGGTTGTTCTTGAGATGATCCCACCATCAGACGACTCTGGCATTAGATCGTTTCTTGGAAAGCTCGGTGCAATCAAAGATTCATTCCGGACTTAAGTTTTGTTGTACATCCGATCAACAATTTGTTGAAAAAGGATTGCTGCATTATTTGGACAAAGGAATGCCATGAGGCCTTCGAAGTAGTTAAACGCTTCTTATTGTCTCCTCCCACGTTAATGCCACCTAGACCAGATCATCCTTTGATCTTATATTCATGAGCTACGGATGTCTCGCTAGCCTGCATGTTGGCTCAAGAAGACGACGATAAACGAGAATGTGTGGTCTATTTTATTAGCCGAATGTTGCTTGATTATGAAACACGTTATACGCAGGTAGAACGAGAATGCCTTGCCATAGTCTTTGCAACCAAACGCTTAAGACATTACATGCTAAATCAAGAAACAAGGGTCATTGTAAAAATAGACCATTTATGAACTTTCCTCACGCAAGGGTCTTTGTCTAAAAAGGTTGGACGCTTTATAACCTTAATGGGTGAATTTGAATTAACTTTTGTAAACCAGAAGTCCGTTAAGGGACAAATCATTGCAGATTGGTTAGCTGACAACCCGTTAGACGGAGGTGATCTAGTAGATCTGGATTTTCCCAATGAATGCATATATTACATCGAAACCAGACCTCCCATCTCTGAATGTCCTTGGTATACTGATATTATCAATTTTATCATGGACCATACGTATCCAGAGGGTGCTACACCGCAACAAAGAAGGTGGTTATGCATTATCGTAGCTAAATACGTTATTATAGAACAAGTGCTCTATCGTAAAGCTTTCGATGGAATGCTTCTAAGGTGTGTTGACACAGAAGAATCCAAGAAGATTCTCTACGAATCTCACAGTGGAATATGTGGAGGCCACTTCGGTGGTCACGCCACCGCTCACAAAATACATCGAATGGGCTATTTTTGGCCCACTCTCAAACACGACGTAGTAGAGTTTGTACGCAGATGCCATAAATGCCAAGAATTTTCCCACGAGATTCACATGCCGACACAAGCTCTACAACCAATCGCGACTCCATGGCCCTTTTCTACATGGGGCCTAGATTTGATAGGGAAATTCTCTCCCTCGTCAACGGATGGCCATAACTTCATAATCACGGCCACCAAATATTTTACCAAATGGGTAGAGGCTATGCCTCTTACCTGCTTTATGTACCAGAGGCGTGATCGCAAGTTCATTTTGAACAGATCATTTTACGAGTACGGTGTCCCACAAGTCATTATCTCAAATAATGGCACGTCCTTTAAAAATGACAAGGTCTCATGAGCTATGCAGTAAATTTAAAATAAACCATCATACGGCCTCCCTGTATTACCCTCAAGCCAACGGATGGGCAAGCTGAGGCTACGAATAAAACTCTAAAGTCCATTCTCTTAAAAACCGTAAAAGAAAACAAACGAGATTGGCATTTAAAGTTATATCCGGCCTTGTGGGCCCACCGAACCTCAATAAGAACACCAACGGAGAGCAACTCCTTTCTCATTGGTATTCGGAGCGAAGCAGTTCTCCCACTTGAGGTTGAAATACCCAGTCTCCGCATCTCACTACAAGGGATTCTGGGTGAGGAAGCTTATAGAGAGGCACGCCTCTCCCAACTAGAAAGCCTAGATGAGGCCAGGTTAAATGTTGAACAAGTGGCATAGAGTCTATGCTGACCGGATGTGCCGACAATATAAAAAAAGGTCTATGAACGAGAAATATATGAAGGAGATCTAGTTCTAAGACTAGACACTGGATCGATAAGAAAATCAGCGAAGGAAGAAAGTTCCGGCCCAAGTGGTTGGGCCCATATCGAGTTATGAAGGACTACGGAAATGGTGTGTATCTCTTGTGCACACTAGAAGGTGAGGAATTTGGTGAAACTGTCAATTCCTTGCACCTTAAACGGTTTTACGCATGAAGCATCAGCACTATTTGTATAATTATATCTACATTGCATCTTCATTTAGATAGGTTCATTTTGTTCACTCGTTTCGTAAAACTTGGTGATCAAGGGACTTATTCTTAAGCAATTCATTACAAACTTCTGATGGTATTGGCAGAAGCATTCAAATCATACTTCTTCATTTTCATAACATCATCATCAATTGTTTGAATCATTTCATCAATTAAAGCTAGATATGACAAAGTCTTAACGGTAGCCATACCAAGGCCTGCATGCTTGTTCTCACTTTTGTTTCTTCCTAGGATAGGTGTCTTGCCTATGGTCTGTTCTAGAAGCTTCATGGTGTCACATCTATCCCGTATATAGATCTCTTTGGAAATAAGAACATACTGACATTTTGCTCAAATAAATAAGTTGAATATAGATCAAACAGAAATTTTACTTTTACACATTTCCTTGCCCTACCAACCTTCGGTGATGAGCTTGCATCTCTTACTAGTGACGTAGGGTTGGGAAAGGATGGGAATGCCCTTACTCATTTGTGCCTTGTCCATGGTGATAAGCCCATGCTTCCTACTAGTAGTATGGGGCAAGGTGTAGGGGTCCTCTTGACAGTAAACGTTGAAGGTCATAAGTAAATAGTTCAAATAAACCTTTGAAATCTTAAGTCAAAAACAAATGAATCAGATGTCCAAAATTCCAAGAGAGTTCAAAACCCGAAAACCAGATTTTGTCAACCAAGTGGCCATCTACGGATCTAAGTCTAGATAAACTGCAAAGCAAGTCACATTCTAAACTATGGAGTCACTTGAGTAGGGTAGGTTTGTAGCGTCCTAATTTGGTTCCACCAACTCTTTGTCTATCTCCCATCATTACCATTTCAACACACCTCATAGCTTGTGCCCTTTCTAGCTCTCGGTGGTGAGCCCTCGCATCTTACTAGTTGCGTGGAGTTAGGAGTGGGGCAAGTGCATCTGCTCATCGTACCAGTTCGTCATCACATTTTGTCAAAACAAATATGAAGTACCGGAAAATTGCTTATAGAAGCTAAAGTTCAAGGTCACAAGTTCATTTGCATCATCATACATCAAGCATCACAAAATACAAAAAGAAAGAAAGCATTTGTGTCATTTGTTCTCCATTGCATACATTCTGAAAAGCATATAAAAACAAGAATTCTAATAAGCATCTAATATACATGTGGAAATAAATCACAAAATCCTAGACACCAAGAGTCTGATCAAAAATATATATATATATATATATAATCAAGTTTTATGTACAATGCCATCATGCGCTAGGCATGGTCAAAACGCTCAATGAGCTCGAAAAGTACAAAATGATCGTATAAACAATCTAGTAAGAGTCACTACAAAAAGAGCCAAGTGGCCTCTCAACCCCTATGAGATCCCTCAGAAGGCGCACAACCACATCTAGGACTCCGGCTACGCCGGCGCTCTGAGTGCATTGAGGGCTCACGGTCCCGAATAGTAGTTGTAGCCTCGCTATGAGAGCGGCTCCTCATCAGCGCTCTGCAGTCCTATACCCGGCTAACTCGAGTACGGAGGGAAGTCACCATCTTGGCCACATGCCAGATAGGGGCAAAGACATCGCTATGCCTACCAGTGCTTGAAGGCTCCCCTGCATCCACGGATAGCTCGGTGTGAGTCTTCTCCATGGGGAGCATCAGGGTATCAGTACATACCCAATGAATCAAGTCTCACCACTCATCAGCAGTCTCTGCAAGCAAAGGAGAAGACAAATTAGAAATAATCAAAAGATAAAAACAAAAATGAACAAAAGGAGAGATAGCAACTAAGGCAATCCTAGCTAAAAACAAATATTAAAAGAAGAGTGACAACTCACTCGGATCTTCGGGCCTCCAAGAGGGATCCCTAGGATCAAGCACACCGCCACGAGATGTCACTACTGACTGATGTCCTCCTCCGTGTGCAGGGTAACATAGCGTCCTACTACGGACTCGTCCTCTCCACCTAAGTCCTGAGAGGGTAACTCCTCTGAGACTAGAGTCACCCTCTCTCGCACTCTGCTCTGCCCTCTCGGCCTGTAAGATCTCCTGAGTGTCATGCCACTCGGGATCGCTATCCTCCTCTCCACTCGACTCATTGACCTCCATGTCCTCGGTCTCCTCCTCCGTCTCTCCCCCTATGAACTCCTCAGACTCGGAGTCTATATCAATAGGGTCATCACTGCTATGGGCAGGACCGCGGCAATCCGAAGTAAAGGTGCCTGAGGAGCACCAACTCTCTCTCGGGCATGTACCACCCGCCTAGCTGCAATAGGGATGCCAAGAGTAACAACAGTCCAACCCGGCCTCTAGGACCTCCCTATCCTCCCGAATGGATCTCGAACACCTGGCACCACTGGGGAAGCATATCAACGTAAGCAAGGCCAAACTGCTGAGGCACTCGATCAAAGGGTGTGTCTCTACCTTCCCCATCCTGTCCACAAGCTGCCCTGTAGTAGAGCAGGAAATCAAAGTGAAGGTCTCCTCACCCCACAACCCTACCATGGCTTGATAAGGTGTGGCCTCCATATCATCAGTAGTCAGGGAAGCAACTGGCTGGTGGGGTGCTCTAAGCACCGACATCTCTGTCCATCTAGCTGCCCTCATGGCTCCGGGATCCGCCACCTCTATGCCTCTCCCATAAGGGATGATATGCTCATAGACCCAACTCATAACCAAGGTCGGATGGCTCAAAGACTGTCCCTGTAAGCGAACCACCCTATACAAGTCGTGATAGGTGGTCCCAAGTATATCGGCTCCCCAGGCATAAATCCGACCATGTGCCTCAATTTGTGCAATAATAGGGGACCAACAGTAGAGTAAGGTGTCCCCTCCCTTGTCCCCGATCAATCTCGAGGCAAGGATCCCCATAATGGCCTGACGAATCAAAGGGATAGGCAAGCTAGGAATGGAACGGACCCTCACCCCCTTCTTGAACCAATGGAGACAACTGCGTCTCCCATATATGTAGCCCACTGAGCTATCTGAGCCCGCGACCCCGCTGTCTCAAGTGTAAGTCATCTCCCGATGATCGGGACTCCCAAGATGCGGTAGACATCCTCCAGGGTAATAGTCCACTCACCCCTAACTCTGGAAATCAGAAAGTGTTCCGATCAACATCCCAATACGAAAACAGGTCACATAGTATGTGACTAGAAGGTGCGACATGAGGAACCCATGATATACGTAATATGCTAGCCCTCTGAAGAGTATCCTACTCATCCTGAGAAAGTGCATCCAACACTGCTGGAAGCCAGTCACACACTCTCTCTCTCTCTCGGCTCCATCTAATATATTCCTCCTTCTTCTGCATACACCAAAAACACGCAAAAAGGAGTAAGTTAGTATTTGAATCACATTGGAAAAATCATTAAAGCAAGTAAAAATACTAAAATTGCAAAAATGAACTCAAATTAATGTAGTTTTAACATTCTGAAGAGAACCACCACCCTGAGCAAGGCGGTGGTTCCGTAACCGCCGCTTTCAAGGGTGGCAATCGTGTCCCGCGTTTTCAAACGGGTCACGTGCCCTAAAAATGCTCAAAAACACAAAAATGACCATTTTGACTAAAATGAGAGCCTACCCATTAGGCATCCCTCCCTAAGGACACATTTAAAACTAGAAATTTCAAAAATTACCCCCCATGGCGAAGATTTCATCATTTTTACATTTTAGGTATAAAAACGGTAAATCGAGAAGAACTAACCTGAGATCTCGCGGGTCGATGTTCCACTCGCAGAGGCATGATCACTATCTCGTCACGAACGTTTCAACTATACTCTCATCAAAAACCGTCATCGTGGGTCCCAGAGCTCAAAATCAATCAAATCAACATGCGAAATGAATAGGAAAATGGGCCCATTTTATATATATAGCATTTTGACTCGTTTTGGATGCCCCTTTTCGCAGGTTTGGAGCGTCGACGGAGGTAAGTTCTTATCCCCGCGCAAATGGTAAGTCCTCACTTCATATTATTTTTTGATTTATTTTATCTATTTGCACTTGAGTCCTCTTTTCATTTTGCAGGTAGCGAGAATTTTGGATGGCGTCATTTCGACAAACAGACGTGTCAGGTATAATTTATAGTTTCCCATTTCGGGACCGCCATACTCGGACCCACCGTTTTACGCCTCTTCATGGCTAAAACGCTTCTTCGAGGGGGCAATATGTACGTACCCAAAATTGTAGGGTACAGTACCACCGAAACGATGTTACACATGCCCCAATGATGATACAGGTCTCCTCGCAAGGTTTTGGGATCCGGAAAAACTCTCTAAGTGTACATTAACATCCCACATGCCCCGCTTAGCCTCCGTGTGCTTTGTTTTGCTCTCTTCCCCTCTTTTCCTTTGCATTTTTGTCTTCAAGTGACGAAACCGCCCTGCTCAGGCGGCGGTCTCATGACCGCCACCTGTGCAGTGGCGGCGGTCTCAGAATCGCCGCCTCAGGGCGGCGGTCCTTCACGCATTTTCCAGCGTGCTTTTCCGATCATGAATTGCATAATTTTTCAACTTTTACCACTTTCTCGTCGTTTTTGCTTGTATTTATGATTTTGGTTCCCTCGGAAAAGTGTTTCTTTATTGTTTATAGTAAAAGAGTCCTAGTTGGAGTTACCTTTGGGTGAATGGGGATTCTATAAATAGTTGGTTTGATTACAAGCAAATGGCCCTCAAAATTGCCCTCATCTTCTCATTTCAATAAATTAGTCTTTCAATTCTTGCTTAGGAATTCAAGTAGTTTTCATTTGTTGCATGCATGCATAGTTAGTCTTATTTTGTTGTTTAGAAGCCACATGATCTTCTTGTTCTAGTGTTATTCTTGTTTCATACAATCAATTGAGGTAGGATAGTTTCATTTTTAGTCCGAAGCCATTAGAGTTGTAGGTTTTGTTCGGCCAAGAAGGATAGTTTTAGGTTCGGATGTTTTGTGTGTTAGGTTGTGGAACCCTGTTTTCATGTGTGAAAGTGTTGAAGACTGTACACTAAGAGTAATGTACACTTTTCATGTATCCTCGCCTCGAAAAATGCACCCATATCGGGAAATGTGCTCTTCTCATATGGACGAGTTTTTTGACCCATAGGTTTATGGGATGGGTTTTGCCCATGGTTTTGATACCCACGGTTTTGTAAAACTGCTTAAGCAGTTGTCTATTTATATGGTCTTATGCATATGATAGATGTACAAGCAAATGTATTGTAGATGTGTTTTGAATTCGGGTGTGAATTCTGTAGAGTTTGTTGAGAATAGCTCCAAACGGATCTAGGTATTGTATTGATAGAGCGGTGGCTTGTAATAAAATCTGAGCAAGTGATTCTTGGTGGATGTAGCCCAAATTGGGTGAACCACGTTAAATATTGTCTCCTTGGGTTGTGTTATTTTATTCTGCAATTTTATTTCAGATCTGTAATAATTTTTGCATATTAGTTTCTACTATTGCGATTCTCGTGAGGGATTATTCCGCATATTTTATCTCTTATTTCCTAACATTGTGTTGTATGACTCACAATAAATCCCGCTAGGAATTGCATAAGCCAAGCTCTGTTCTCTTGCGTTATCCCTCTCCTACTCGCATTGTATTCAGTCTACATCCAAATCGCCATTGTTTCGATACCTACTTCGTTAATGCAAGCATTACACGCTTTTTTTGGATTCACGTGAGCACGAAGGAATGAGGAGACTACACCGAGGGACAAAGCCACACACAATCGGATTCGCCACCTTTCTACAAAATCCATGTTCAAGCTTTCAAAGTTCTAGTTAAAATATACCAAATAGAGTAGTGAATTACTTCATTTCGGTTATGTTCATTTTCGATATCACGGGAAGTCGTGGGGATCGATAGTTTCCGAGAAACTACGATTCGTTCCTCACTTCTGAGGTAGGATCCAAAATCTTTAAATTAAATTAGATCAGCTATTTAGTTATTTAGAATAGACTCACAATCGCACGCATGACAAGTAGCTATACACGGCTACCTTGTTTGTTGTTAATTATGTTATTAGGTTAGTTGTCATTTTCTAGATATTTTAAATAGTTGTTATCTTAATCCTGTTAAATATTCTGTCAAAAATACAAAATAGAGAATTTATATATGTTGTGGATATACTTTGCATAATTAGTTTGTTTTGTTTTAGTTATATTTATATTATTTGATCTTGTATGACAATCACGGGACCTAGGGAGCCCAGAGAATACGTATTTGAGCCAATCGTGGCTCAACCCAATCTTGTTGAAGCAATAACCGACATAGACCAAAATCTCGAATCTAGGTCTTCCAAACAACAACAAACCCACCGTAAATCAACTCACAACTAAGAGGATTAAATATAGAAGACGACAAAGCACATACATTTTGGTTGAACCACCAAACTACAGATTGCCCTAATAAATATCCGCATGACTAGTAAGGGCTTGAAGAGAGCAAACGTTCGATTGTGATCCTTTGGTCCCACAAATGACGTAGGAGACATCCTCATTGACATAGACACTAGCTTAAGAATTCAAGTTTCGAACGCCCGTAAAGTACTCGAGAAGATTGAGCAACTTTAGTTAGTTCTAAACATAGAGGCCGAACAGCATACGACTACTGGGTATTAGGGATTAGGGATTGATTCTGCACATGACCATAGGAGGCCCGCAACAACCACAAACCTACGGTTGTGATCCACAGGTCCCACAACCCAACGGGCCCACAGGTCAATCAGACGTTGATGTTGATTTACGCACATTAGTATTCAGATCCTCTCCACTTCCACCAATCATTATCACACAACTATCCTCACTAGACATAACAACTAATCAAGCTAAGGATTTCTGGACTAGACTAGAGAATCGCCCATAGAATCCACTATATATCCATCATCCATTTTCATGACCTTGTCAGGGATATCTACGAAGCACCCACAAGTTATCTTCCACGTATCCCACAACCTATAGATCGGATCACGCCAGAGCTCGATATTGATTGGAGCCTTCGAGCAGTCATCCTCGCCGAACGATCTATCACACGGTTAAGTTAGGAGGGCCTTCTTTGCCTTAGATTCACATATTCCATTAGTGCACGTCAAAGACATAAGATTTCCTAACTAGTTTGTCTGCGCCCCACGTATATTCCATCCCCACTGGTTGTCTCAGCACGACCTCGGGAGGTCGGGTGCGAGGAAGAGTTACTTGTAGATTCCCATGCTCGCTTGTCACTTTTCCATCGTACAATTATCTTGCGTGATTTTTCTCCTCCATCGCAATCGCCTTATTCTCACGGTCATTTTGGTTTTCGTTTCATTCTTTTTGAATAAGCCCTCCTCCCACTACACCACAAACCATATTTTAATTATTTAATTAATATTTACCTGTTATTTGATAAAATTAATATTTATTAAATTTTAGGGTTTTTAATTAATAAATATTAATTTTAATATTGAATGGAAGTTGTTTGACAAACTTGGGAGAATTTTTCTTCTTTTTATTAATTGTCGTAATTGCCGTGAGCAAGTGTTGGGGCAATCTTTCTTCCGCTTCCAATTCGTAGACAATTTTGATTTTGCTTCTATCATCTAGAATTGATGAAGAGACGGTTACAAGAGGTTGCAGGAGCAGAGGAGATTGGGAAGAAGGAGGAACAAGGAGATATTGCAGATATCCAGAGCCTGGAGAAGGAAAAGCTTATTCTACAGACACTATCCGGCTTTCACATGGAAACTTGCACGGGCATTAGCTAGAGCCAGGCAACCTTGAGAGTTCCAGGTAGTTGTCTCCATCCTTCATGCATTCACGCGCGTCAGTTTGTCCGAGTTCCACATTCCAGCAGAGGAAAATCCAGCTATTAGAAGAAATCAAGGAAATAAATAAACACAGTCCATGCATATTTTTTTTTGTTTGTTGTTTTGCAGCAGTGCCACCTAGAAGGAGGAGAATAGGCTACGCAGGATAAAGGAAATCCACCATGCATTTAACTTAGCCAAGCTCACGCAAGGGAGAAGACTGTCCACGCAGCCCAGGAGAAAGACTGGCCCACACACCCAAGGAGAGGATTTTCCATGCACCGGGAGGAATAATATCAAATGAATATTCAAGGGGAATCCACGCGCTTGAACATAAATCCA
Organism: Taxus wallichiana var. yunnanensis; assembly: GCA_018340775.1. Classification (NCBI taxonomy): domain Eukaryota; kingdom Viridiplantae; phylum Streptophyta; class Pinopsida; order Cupressales; family Taxaceae; genus Taxus; species Taxus wallichiana. Next base: position 835,964,639 of record CM031238.1, read on the forward strand.
TGTAACTTGCATGAAGGACACATATTTTCCACACAGCGTGTGAAGAGAGAGAGATAAAATCCACACATCAGTCAAGTAATTCTCACGCCATGCTTGGGAAGGGAGAATGAAATTGTTTTTATTCACACACAACCAGAAAAGAGGAGTATCCAAGCAAGGATCGGCCAACACCTAAGGAGGAAAAAAGGAACGGTTTGAATATCCACACATGCATTTAAAGGTAAGCAAAAACAATCTAAAGCCCACATAGCCCAAGGAGAATAGTCCAAAAAGGGATGTCTTTTTTTTTGTTTTGTTTTGATGCAACATTGCCCACGTAGGAGTAGCAAAAGGTTGGATCTCCACGCCTGAGTAGGAAGGGAAACAACATCAAAAGTTATATCTCCACGCAGGAGCAACAAAAAGGAGACCATACATCCATGCTTGAGAAAAAAGCAAGCAGAAGGGATTCTCACCACGTGGGGAGGAAGAAAACCATATGAAGTTTTTAACACATGCACAGTTTTTGATCCATTTCAACATAGATCTGAACAGAGAGCCACAAGCTTAATTCAAATTTCACGCATGCACAATTGACTGGAGTTCAAAGCAGGTTTCTTTTTATTATTTATTATTATTTTAAAATTAAAATATTCATGGTGTTATGCATGCTGAGGAGACGATGGCTTTCTCACGTCAAGGGTGAATTAGTGTTATGGATGAGCACGAAAGACAATCAACATTTCAAAAAGATCTCGAAAGACATAAAGGCAAGGGAATTTATGGGTGAAGGCCTAAAAAACAAAAATCTCATATAGGCTCATTCCTACGAAGTACACAGACAATCATGAAAGCACCCGGCTTTCATAAGCATTTAAGGAAAGGAGGCTACTTTCTCGAACCGATCAATGGCTTCGTAGAAAGATCACTCGGTTTGCCCACTCGGGGGTAACTTTTGAGGAATGAAAAGTGCTTCAGTGAAAGCGGGTTGTCCCCGCCTTATATCATAGGTGATTGATAGGTGTGTTTCCCTTTCTTTTGTGTGTGTCTTTTCCTTTCCGTACCTTTCCGTATGTGTTGTGTGTTTCCTTTGGTCATTTTTGATGTGTGTGTGTGTTTCCTTCTTCACTCTCTCTCTTATAGTAAGTTGTACATGACTCTGTAGGGCCCAATGGATAAGGCATTGGTCTGTGTATCATAAAGTTTAGATTATAGGATTCTTCATGTCATGTCTTTTCGTGCTCACCCATACCATGTCCCCAAGCTAGAGTCAGTTGTTGTCATGCAAATGTGCAACATAGAAATTGACAATTTTCTAGCATGACAACAATACCCATGTGCCAAAATTTTCAAGTTTTACCCTTCCTAGGAACCCTAGGTCTACACAGTCATTCTAATGACCTCCTAGATGATGTTAACTCAGTCCCTATGTGATTTAAGAGAGTCAATTCAACCCCTCTAGGTGATTTTAGGAGTTCTTGAAAATTGTTATTGTTAGGTAGTGTTAGGAAGGGCTACCACTGGCCTTCCCAAGACCGATGCACCCCTTGGGGGAACAGAGGATCCAAATCTGACATGGAGGTGAATTGAAGGTCTAGAAACATCATGGAAGTGATTTTGGAAGATTCGGGAAAGATTTGGAGAAGTTGGGGTAGTTTGATCAAAAACAAGTGCATGTGGCCAAAAGAGTTCTTTGAACTTCGGGAAGTGATTGCAGGAGTTATGGATGGAGTTAGGATCCAAAAGAAACATATTCGAAAAGGGAATTCAAATCTCTACAAGATGGTGAAATTGTTTTTTTGAACACCTTTGCATAATAGGTGTGCAGACAATTTTTCTCATGCACATGTAAGGGGAAAGATAAAAAAATCAACTTTTTAGGGCATAAATGGAGGAATAAAGAGCTGAGACCCCCACCATTGGATTTAGAAGGCCATTTTAAGTCAAAATCATATAAATGTTTTCCAAAAAATTCCATCGGGAGCTCAAGTTATCATCGTTTCAAGTCATCCTCTAGGAAGGCTTCAACAATTAGTCAAATTTACAAGAGGACACATGTCAGCTCCAGGAGCTTGGCGCAATTTTGTGTCCCTTTCGTCCCTCAAGAAAATGGACAAGAAAATGTAAAGCCCTCTGGTCACACATGGGACCTCTCGGATCACCAATTCAGCTCCCAGGTGCTTGCAGAAGTCTATCCCTCACTCGCTCAAATCGTGATAAGTGTTAACACCTGAGTGCGGTCAGGCAAATTGATGACCCTCATGTCCATTTATGTTGAGGGACATAAAAATGTGCCCAGCCCCAAGAAGCCTTCAAAACACCCATGTGACCCCCTTCAGTGTAATTTTTTAGCCCCCATGAGCTAGTGGAGCTTAACCCTCAACCGCTAGATCTCCGCCAAGTGTCAAGCTGAAGCGCCACGTGAAAATTGATGACCCTCACGTCCCTTTGTGTTGGGGGACACGAGGGACATAAAATTTTTCCTATCCCAAGGAATTTCTCTTGGATCCTCATGTGATCAACTTTCAACCCTAGGTGTTTCCAGCATGCTTTTTAGCCAAAACCCTCCACCATTGGATCTCCGCCAAGTGTCGAGCTGAGGTGCTGCGTGTAAATTGATGTCCCTTATGTCCCTTAATGCTTTAGGGACATAAAATTGCACCCCATCCCTGGCATGCAAGTTTTTAAAGTAGTTTTAAATTTTGTTTTAAATCTAACTTTCCCGCTTCTAACCTTCCACAACTTTACCCTACCATTGCTCTGCAACTTGCTCATACTTGCACAGTTCACCATCGCTGCTCCAAACCAGCTCCACCACATCAAAAAACTCTCAAATCCATGATAATACATAGGTTTCAAATAAGGTATTGATCAAAAGAGTCAGAGGAACAAAGAACAAAGGAGAAAAGCGGAGAAATTCTTTAGAAGACTCCATTGCCATAGAACGAAGATTCAAACGGATCTTGCTAACCGGTGCGAAACGAAGAGCCATTTTTTTATGTTACTATCTTTTCTCTCAAAATCCATTAAAACCTCACCTTCAAATCCTCCTTCCGTAGCATAAACCACTCACAAAGTGAAAAAAATTCCTTTCGGCCCAATGAAGAAAAAAACTTGATTTCCAAATCAAACCGCAATCGGATCGAAGAAAAATTTCACTAGTGGAATAAGAAACAAAAACAAAAAAAATATAATTTTTGTTGCAAACGGAGAAGAAAACCAGACCTGAAACTTTCAAGGTCCATTAATGGCTGCCGTGTTCAGAGCGACCACCAGGTTGAAAATTTAAAACTTTAAAATCTCCCAAACTAGTGATCGGGTGAATCTAAGATTTCAAAGGGGTGATATTGGGCAAAAACCCATATCAGAAAACTTCGTTTCTACCGAGATTCGACCACTACAAGCTCGCTTTCTAAAAATAGTAGGTCTTCTACATAGGGACCGTTATTTGGGAAAGTCACCAATTGAGGAAACTGTGAAGGAGGCGGTGAACACAAAAGAGGTATCACAGGTAAAATTCATTAAAATGGTCATCTTGGTCCAGAATTGACACTTACTAAAAATAGTAAGTGGTCTCACGAGCACTGCTAAAAATAGTAAATTGGTCCAAAAGGTGAGGGAAACACAGGGAGAAGGAGGAATTTGAGTTGTAACATCCAATTAAGGATCAGAGGAGCTGATTTTTCATACTTACTAAAAATAGTAAGTTGTCTCACTGACACTTATTAAAAATAGTAAGTCACTCCAGAGGGTGATTTTCACAAGAGGAGCATTCTGAGAGTTGAACATCCAGATTGGCAACTGCAGTTGGAGTTCGGAGAAGAATTTTCACACTCACTAGAAATAGTAAGTTGCTTTTTCTAAGACTCAAGTTTTTAGAATGGGTGTTGTCGTTAAATATTGCCTTCACCAAGATTCAACACCTGTCTCTGCAGTATATCATCTTCGCCAGTGGGTCGTAACATTCTCGCAGAATCATCTTTGACATCTCTCATGGATCTTTTAGAACTCATCTCAGAGAGACCTTGACAGTGTCTTTCGACACTCACTACATGGTTCGGGTCACAAGTTGGAAGTTGCGGTCATCGGCGGAAATAGTTCATTCAACTTGGTAGGGCCAATTTTGAGCTCCTATCTCTTTTGAGGGAATCCTCATGAGTCGCGTTCGTGGTCATCGGTAGAACCATTCAACAATGTTTTTAAACACTCTTCTCAAAGCATCCATGAGCCATTTTGAAGGAGTTTCACAAAGTGCAAAGATTGCAAAGATTCAAAATTTCATCACATTGGAGCTTTCCATTAGCAAGGATCATCTGACTTCATCAGGAGCGACATCCTCTCTCCTTCTCTCTCTTCTCTTTCTTCCCCCAACTTTCTCTCTCTTCAAGTGTTCTAATTCTTTGTTGGGGTTTGCACTTTTGATATGCCTTTAAGTTATTCAAAAAGTGACTTTAGAAACATGATGTAATTAAGTCGCCTTGTTTTTATAAAAGGGACTTAATATTTTGTAGGAATATGAATAGTCTAAAGTCAGAAATAAGGCATATGGAGGGTCATCGGGAAGATGAAGAGTCATTCCTCTGCTATAAATTGTAATGAGCTCCTCATTCAAAGGGGTTCTAATTATGAAATTCTTCTAGCTGGTTGTATTCTTGTAAGTTCATGAGAGAGCTTTTGCTTACTTGTGAGTGAAAAGAGTTAGCCATTTCCCCTATTCTCAATGTCTTCCATTCTCATACTATGTACAATTTTTGCTTGAGCATCAATACAAGGAGTTTTTAGCCTTTTTTTTGACTAAGGGGTTTACTGATACTTTGTGTTCATTAAATTCTAATTGGTCTTGTTGTTGTTTGTAGTATTGTTTCTTCCTAATTTTAGTGCATGTGATGAAAGTTCTAACTGATGTATGCAAGACTCTGATTTTCTACTTGCAACATTAGTTCCTCTTATCTAATATTCTCACTCCCTTTCCCGCTCTCCTAGCAAATTCCTCCTTACAGATATCTACAAGCTTTTGCCACAGGGTCAGTGGAGTACCCCTGTTGGATCCTCGGTCGGAAGGCCACCAGAAAATCCACCTTTTACTCGCGCATGCGTATACCGTAGTCAGCACCTGCTAGGTTAAGTAGAGGGACTTAGATTCCTAGAGTGTTGGCAAGAAACCCACAAATTTGTCCCTTGACAATTTTTCTCGCCAACACACCATGAATTCTTCCTCCGGTGTCTCGCTTTATTTGGTGACTTTAGCCCTTGGCCTAGTTATATTGCTAATCTGTGGCATTTGTTTCGTGCCTGTATTTTATTTCATATCTGGAAAGCTCGCAATGCCTTAATTTTCAAGCAAGATCATTCATGTTATATGTTTTTCTACTAATGATAAGGTGGTTATTCTGTCTATTGTTCGCATACAGATTCAAGCTCAAGCCGCTAAGGGTTACCTTGGAGTTTGCTCATTTGTAGGAGCTTCTTGATCACTCGGGGAGTGTACCTTGCACTATGAGTCGGGTTCCGCTGGATCCTCGCCGCGCCACCTCGGCCTTCGCCTCCCAGACGACCACCTCTCGTGGGTCCACGTCGGAGGAGCCGCCATGCGCACTGCTGCTCGCCTCTCCGTGGGGCCTCCTTCGCCCCGTCCTCCTCTCGTACCAAGTTGGAGCCCGCCTCGCGAGGGAAAGGTGTTGCCAACACTTCGTGGTGGGGATCTCTCAGCTCGCCATGTAGACTCTCGCATGTTCTTAGCCCCTGATGGGGAATTATGGTGCCACTTCAAATGGAGTATCCCGAGCAAGATGGTTGGCGGTGTGGATCCTTTGTCTGCTTGAGCCTAATAGTGGAGCCTTCATCCCTCCCCGAGATGATCCTCCCCCTCCTCCTTGGTGCGACGACGATGCGTGCTTGATGGTGTTTGTTTTCCGCTCTCTTGTTGCATTTTGGGCGTTTTAATGTAAGCCTTGTGACTTTTTTGCTAATTTGGTGCCCTCGTGGCATTTTGTGAGACTGTGTGTTATCCAGTCACCCCTTACTATATAACTCTTTTATTATTTTTAATATTAAAGGCACTTCCAATAGTAAAAGAAGAAAAGAAAAAAAAAAAGAAAATGAGAAAATACTCTTCATTCAATTATCTTCGATTCTACTCCTTTATGTCTCTTTAGGGGTGATTATAAGTATTTGCTTTTTTTTTTTAATGTAAAACCACTTTCATTTGGAGAGTGAGTGTGCCTCCAAACCCTAACCCTAATCCTATATAGCTAACCCCAAGGGCTCTATTTCATTTATTCATTACAATTTGTTTTCTGTGTGCAGAGGTCTGTAGGTGTTACAAGCGTTAAAATCGCCATTTAGGGTTTTCTGGACATTGTTTTTCTGGTTTTTGAGCAGCTTCCGAGGAAGGGCAATGATGAAGATTATGAAAGGTCTCGTTCGGCGTAATGGCAAACAACCTTGACGACAATTCATATATATCACCACCCATAATCTGAGTCCTTCCTGCACCCATTCCCTCTTATTGTAGATTAGTTTTAACTGTGATCTGTTTTTTCTGTTCCGAATCATTGATGAGATCTTTGCTTTTTCTTTTTCTTTTGTTTGCCAAATTTGGAATTCTGATTTATATGTTTTGGTGGTTGCATTTGTCTATGAAGATTGTATCGGATGTTATGTAAGCTGACAAATCATGGATGATTAAAGCTTATACTGCCTTCCTTCTGAGACAAATTGTTTCATCTGTGCTTGTTATGGTTATTCCTGCGTTTATTTGGGAAGGCCCCTTCTCCCATCGTGCTAATGGATTATCTACAGATTTTTTAACATTGAGATGAGGTTATTGAGTTTTTTTCTTAGGGTGCGGTGCCTTAAGGTCTTTACCTCGTATATGATGGAACACGTTGCCTGATATTAACGATTCTATGCTTTAGCTAGCTTATCAGTTTCAGTTGCATTTGTAATCCGCTGGAATTTTATTACACAGTTTGTTGCTTATTTTGATCTGCAGTATTCTTGTTAGTGCTGTGCTGGTTATACTGTTTCTAAAACCTCTTTATATGGTCCTGATCCTCACTCGTACTATCCTGGTTCTGATCCTCATTTTATGGCCATCCCATCTATGTTGACGGGGATTGGGGGCACTTGATTGATTGGGGTAAAGACTGTGACTGAGCACAGGGTGTTCTGTATGCTCAACCGGGGCAATGTTGACCTGATGCTCCGCTCTGCTCTGATACGTAGTTCGTTCAGGGGAGCATAAATGCAGTTGATTTTTGTTGTTATAGTTATATATTGTTGTTATTGCAGCTATTTTTTTTTTGACTTTCTGCTTGTTTGGTATAGCGGCATTGTATTTCTTCCAATTTTCTCTTTCTTCCAAAATTCTGTTTGTAGTAAGCGGCAGTTTGAGGTTTAAGTTTTAACTATTTAGGTGAAAATTATTGTACAGAGCTGTATAGGTTTCAGCAGAGAAGCTCCGGTGACGCCTATCGGTGCCACATGTATGATATGCTACTCGGTATAAGGTGAATCCTGAAAATCCAACATTTTAAAGCCTGGTGTGTCAAGGCACTAGGAGTGGGTGGTCAGGGCAAAGACAAATCTTATACGATATGGTTTTTTTCCTGCTCCACCCATTCCTATTGTCTTATATAGGCACATTGAATCGTCATGTGGTTATAAGGAATTGGTGTTGCAGACATTATTCAGTTCAAGCTTTGTATTGAGACGCTGTTGATAAAGGTCAGGGTAAAAGCTTATTTTAATGCTTAAATCAAATGCATTGAATCTTATTTTGTTATGATACATTATATGAAATTCTGATTAGTAACCAATGGCGGAAGTTACAAATGTTTTGATGATTTTGTAGTTGTGTGTATAATGTATTATATTAAATGGCTTTCCAACTCGTGAATTCTGAATTGCTGGAAACTTGGATAGTTTTTTAGATTTGCTTTTCTATTTCAATAGGATTGTTTCATTTAAAAACACAGAATGCTATTTCAGATTATATTAGGAAACACAGGTCGAAGGAATAGGCTAGATGTGTGATTTTGATGAAATTTAGTTTTTTGGGCTGAAGGTTTTTGATATAATCCAGTTTTCTCTTGGTCTATTTTGGGTCAATGTTTGGATTTGAGCTTCGGTGGATTTTTTGAGAACCTAACAACTTTATCAGTGGACAACAGATGTCTGTTTGGTGAAATTTAGATTGTGTAGATTTAAATGAGTCTTCTACAGGTTTATCTTGCTTATAATGTTTTGATTAGATAAGTGGTGGTTTCTTTGAGAACCTAACAACTTCACCAATAGACTGATGGTAGAATAGTGAAACTTTGATTTTATAAGTAATGTATTAGTGTATGGCAATAAATAGAGAAAATAAACGAGTATCAAGTCCATTTGAATATAAATAATAAAACAAAATAATTAATTGTTACAATTATGCAGTAAAATTATTTGGACAGTTATGGAGTTAAGACTCTTAAATATTAATCTTTCTCAAGGAAGTTTTAAGTTGAATATTATTAATATGTGTTATTGTTTAAATAATATAAATTTTTAAGTTAAATTCTAATCTAATGATTTGTTATGGGAAATATTTGTAACATGAATTAAAATAAAATTAATGGCTTATGGCTTTTGTAAGTAGGTAGTTATTTATGTTTTTGATATAATGTATGAAATTTATAGAGTAATAACCAAATAATTTACATTAAGTAAGAATATGGATAATTACATGATTTTGTACTAGCACATCTATATTAAATCATATGTAAATTATGTATAAGAGCATATGCACTTGTACTTTTGGCATATTTTACATAGTGCCTATATCTCTTGGCATATTTTCGTACATTTAAATAATATAGGTATGTTAGAGCCAAAAATAAAGTTAATAAAAGAAAGTTGAAGATGAGTTTGTGCATAAATGATCTGCTATAACTAATCAAATTGGTGACTTGTGCCAATTTATTCAAATTTTTGAATATTTCACCAATGAATTACAAGAGATATGAGTCTACTTGATTTTTTTATTGAGTCATAAGAGTGCGTAATGAATTTGATTGAACTACTTAAAGATATATTCTCTACTAGTTACGACGGAGACGTTACCAGATGAAATGAGACCGGCTGCCTCTGACACTTTAGAAGAAATCGACTGCTGAAAACCTTGCCTGGAATATGTGTTGAAATCGGATCGCTGGTGTTGAGGACAGATGCCTTGCTGCATGGAATGCATCTGAATGCTGGCATGTATCAAATCGTGGCTCTGTGTTATTCTCCTGAGCTGATATTTAGCTCGACCCAGTCTATGACTTGTTTGTTACCAGGCTCCATTTCGCCGTGTTTCAATTGATCAAGAATTATGTTTATGTGTTGGGCATTTTGTTTTGAGTTAACATGACCCACTCAATGCTTAACATAGGCCGAGTTTATCCTTTGAGAGCATTTGTTGAGCGGTCGCACTTGAGAGTTTCATCGATCTAGGTTTACACGATTGATTAGTTGTTCTCACCATTAACTTGGATCAGTTCCGTTGTTAAGGGCTTGAATTCTGAGTTCTTAACCGCCATTGTTTTCCTCACTTCAGAAAGTGACAACTGGTTTTTCATGTTTACATTGGGGCTCTGGCTGCGTTCATCATTAATTTCTCTACGGCAATCAAGCCAAACGAATAGGTGGTTAATCCAGTAGCATAACACTGTCGAAGGCAAAGATGGCATTTTCTTCCCTGGCTTGTATCTCTACAGCTACAGTTGTAGTAGTATCGAACAGGACAACTAATATAGAAGCTTCACACACTGTTCTCAGATGACTTTGTATAAACCTCAAAATGGTCTCATATACACAGCCAATCTTCCAATCACTGATTATTAAGCATCGCCATGGTTGGGGCTATGTTTTAGGTAGACATTGAATCTGATCGTAATAGGCTTGTACCAGAGTTACTTAGTGCAGTAATATTTTTGAGTATATATCTCTCTTTTCAAAATGATGCCATCATTTCTTGATGGAGGATCTTTCTCAATTTCTTTTTGTTTAGCAAAATACGATAGATTTTTTTATTGGTTCTTCTTTTCGTAGGATTGTTAACATGTGTAATGATATTGGTACCCATGGTTTGTTTTGATTTTTCTAAGAGTTATGCATGCATACATTTCATTTCAATTATGGGCGCTGAATCTGCCGATAAAAATAGTGTTTTGTTTTTTCCTGATGTACATGAATTGTGGGTTTTTGTGCTGTCAGCTTGATGATTAGATGTTGTGCCGAATTTACAGGAAAAATAACCATTCTTAGAGGCCACTGGGGAGTGAGCCAGATGAATCATGTGTCGAAGAAGTATTGGCTTCTTTTCCTGACATTGATCACCACCAGAAACTGCACCTGCCCAAGCTCGGTTCTTTCTCTGGGTTGTTGGAAAGTGAGGACCCCTTCCTAGAGGGATTTTTGAATGATGAAACTATGGATGGCAATGGAAATAATGGCTCTCTTCAGGCAGAGCCCTCTGACAGGGACCAGAACAACATCAACAATAACATTTATTGCTCATTTTATGTTGTGCCCAATCAAGAAATATGAACTGTGGAGACACAAAACAAGTTCAACTCTCTCAAGAGGACCCTCTCTTTAGCCTACAGGGATGACGCACTCCACCCCTCAAAGAGATACAACAATGACAACTACAACAATAGGAACAATGTATCAGCTTTCTCAATTCAATGCAACCCAATCAAAATTTCCACCAGCAACAGATCTAAAGTGTTGCAAATGCTTTATCCTTTTCTGGTTGTGAATTCTTTTATATGTAAACAGTTTCAAGCTTGCATGCATGAATAATGACAATATGGATCTGTTCTCACCTTTAATTTATATCTGTTCCGTTGTGAAGGGATTGAATTCTGAATTCTCAACTGCCATTGTTTTTCCGTCACTTAAGAAAAAGACTAACTGGTTTTTCATGTTTACAGTGGGGCTTTGGTTGCTTTCATCATTAATTTATCTATGTCACCCAAGCCAAACGAATAGGTGGTTAATCTGGCATTATAACACTGTAGAAGACAAAGATAGCATTTTCTTCCATAGCTTGTATCTCTACAGCTACTGTTGTAGCATTATCGAACAGGATGAATAATATAGAAGCTTCACACACTGTTCTCAGACGAATTTTTATAAACTTCAAAATGGTCTCATATACACAATCTTCCAATCACTGATTATTAATCATCACCATGGTTGGGGCTATGTTTGAGGTAGACATTGAATCTGATCCAGCAGAAATTTATTGTCTGTCACATAATAGGCTTTTGCTAGAGTTACTTAGTGCAGTAATATTTGTGAGTATATATCTCTTTTTTGAAAACTATGCCATCATTTCTTGATGGAGCATCTTTCTCAATTTCTTCTTTTAGCAAAATACCAATCAGCACTAGAATAATATGGATCCTCTAATTTACTGTGTGTTGAAGCAGACGCTCTACATTGTGCAATTTCAAGATTAGTTGCATCAAATAACCCAGCCATATTATTGTTATTTCTTCTTTTTGAGTTAATAATAAGCAATCGGACTTATCAAAATTCCAAATATCTCACTATCTTTTCTTGGTAGCTTTGTTGTGGATACACTTTTATCTATTGATCATTCTGTACATAACTGAAGCAACTTTTATTGGAAAATTGTACTTTCAGAGACATTAATGATTAAACTTTTACCTCATAACTTATGAATGCTACTTGAATATGAACATTTGCTGCAATCATTGTTTCTTGCCAAAAGAGACACCGTAGATCTGTCTAGAGATGGCTGCATTCTGAAATTGAAGTCTTTGATGCTTAAAGTTTGATGAATGTTGATATCTTTCTTTCGCGAATACTATAAAAGCATTGTTTTTCCTGGTCATTATGAACTTTGTTTCTATTATTTGGATGATTCAGAATCCTTACTCTGTGCTCCATAATGTGCATGATGGATTAAGATTCTCTTGCTCTCAAGGTGTTCTTTAATCCATTGTTGTAGCTCGTATTCTGAACTTGTTCTTTGCTTGCAACTCATTCAGTTACATATTTCATTTGAAAACTGAATATATACCATAATGGCAATTGTAATGTGAAGGAATACTCTTTCTGCAAGTTGTATATCATGATGAGCCTCGTTTACTTGTACTATGCAAACAACTGTGACCTTGAATGAGTCATTTGTATTTAATTCTGTTTTACTGAAAATGTTTGCATCATGTGGTATGCTCATGATGCAAACTGTACTTGCTTTAATCTTGAAACCATCTGGAATGCATCATTGGAGATTGTATATCTTTCTCTGTAAAAATTTGAACTTTGTAGATTTCAATTGAACCTTAATTCCTTTCTGTAAGCTTGAACTTACCTTTGACGATCATTTCTGGAAACTCTGAAAGTAACTCTATGCAACTCTTGAAATCTGCACTGGTGTACTATCTTTTTGAAAACCATCATTGGACTTTTCATTATATTTAAGCTTCTTTTACCCTTTTCTTGGGTTTTGGTTGTAAGGAAGAACATGGTTGTCTAATTGGCATGCATTCTTCACTGTTTTTCTGCATGTGTTAAGGCCAATTAAGTAGCTCACATGAAATCTTGCCGGCAACTTTGCTAACCACTTAACCCTGCATATAATGATTGCGATGGGTAGATACTTTATTTGTTTAGTTTGATCTTGGTTATGCAGAGATTCTTAAAAAGTGTTTTTATGCTCCTACCAGGGCAAAATATGGAGGCTATGGCTCATTTTTGCCTACTCATCAGAGTCTCTGATGGTTTTGATGCAACCTAGAATTCCTGCCATCATGTAGAACTATAGTATTCAAACCGTAGAGACCATTCAAGGCATATGGATCTTTACATTCAAATCAGAACATGTATTTTAAAGGATTACCATATACGGTGTCATGTTGTTCAATGTTTGAGTTTCACATTATTTACATTTTTTTAAATTTTTGCAGCCTCTTCCCAGTTTCCACCCTCTTCCTCTCCCAATATTTCTCTCCTTCTAATATGAATCCTTAAAAATATCTCTTCCGGCGTAAAGCATTATTTCATATGTATCAAAATCTGAAATGTAAATCACATGAAATGATAAAATCATAAAATGAAATGTATGAAATGTCAAGTGTTTCTTCCTTTGCCTTCTATTTTGGAAGTAGCTTTTCCTTCTTCATCCTTTTGTATTGGTCATATGTGAATGGGAGAAATATTCTTATACTTTAGAGTGACTCGAGAAATGGTTACAAATATAAATGCCATTGTTTCCCTTCGTTTAATATCATCTTTAGCATTGGAAAGAGATAAAACTTTGTGATTTATGTATTGTCAATGCCTATTACAATTGTAATGGTAATTGTGTGTGTACCCTTTGTATTGGTGTAATTGGGATTGTAAGTGAAGTTTTTCTTCTACGTGCATATATATCCTAAAGCCCCATTTACATGATCTACTTCTATTCAAAGATTGAATGATACATAATCCCTGCATCATCATTATAAATTACAAATTCAACATCAAATTCATCATTCAGACCTCTTGCTAATGTATTGGTAGTACTTATTGTAGTTGCATTGCTCGTGCAAATTCTATTCAATGAATGTAATTTTTTGTTTGTGGTTTATTCATGTTAATTTTTGATTGTGATAAGTCGAATATTATTATTTGAATTCTTCATTACTAGCCTTGTCTAATGTAGAATTTGTTTTAATGTTGGATTTGCATCTTTGAGATTTGTGAGAAGTTGTTGAAAATATTTTTGTCTTCGTTTTCTCCTTGTTTAAATACCTTATCTAGTGTAACAATTGTTGTGAATGTTTTCCATAACAACTTTGCATGTCCATTACTATCGTATGGTGGTTTTTTTGTAATGGGAGGAAGTTGCCCCAAATCTCTTATTGAAATCATAGAAACACGACCAAAATTGATGTCTATTTTTCTAGGGAATGCTCGACAAAGTGGAGAGTCTATGTTTTGTAGCTATCTTTGTTTGATGAAGCTCATTTTATCAATTAATATATATTTTATGAGACACATCTCTTGTTGGAATATTGTAAGTCTTGATCCTTCTAATTTTGCAAAATTTGTAATAGGGATTTGAAGTTGTGAATGGATTGTTGAGGCACCAATATTAAATTTTGCAACTCTTGTTGGTGCAAGTAATAGAAGAGGAGAACATTTTGGAAATGATGCATAAAAAAGTGCTTGATGAAACTCACCAAACACATGAGCAATGATATGTTATATCAAGTGCTTGTTTTTGTTTATCGCCCAAGGTGTCATAATTGAAATTTGGGGCTAATTCATTGTTTATAACCAACCCATTATCTTTCATGTTGCTTATGAATTTTATTGCTTTACTTGTGTATTCTTCACCTTGATATTCATCATTCCATGGTGTTTGTCTGTCAATATCTCTTCTTCCCAACATATCTATTTCAGTCACTTGCAAAATTTGACCGCAATGAAGCCTACATATGATTTCCCATTCATGTTCTGTTGTATTTTGTTGAATATGTTGATTAGTTTCATCTTCAGAATCATTGTTATTACATCTTTTATAGTAGTCCTTTCGACATGCCATGGATTATAATTAGCCCATTTATGTGATTCACGCGACGGGATGGAGGAAAACCTAGGGAATAATCTCACAACAGTTGCCAAACTCTTAATCTCCAATTTGCTATCTTGTATTCTTCTTGAATTATACGTCCAAGATCTAGCAGCATCAATAAGTGACACACTTTCCATGGAAAAAGGCCTACTCTTGTACCTGTCAATGAAAGTTTTTACATGTTCTTCATGGTCATCTTTATCGCTTGATGTTACTAGTTTGATCACCTCACGTGAAACATACAAATGGACATACTCTACTACTCTCTACCAATGGAAGCTCCAACACGTGACATGATTTTTTTAACAATTGTTTGAGTTAGAAGTCTCCTATATGCTCTTGTTGTCATTTCATTTGGGTTTTCAATTTTTGTAATCTATACCATTATTTCATGATAACTTTCAGAACTCTTCTCAACTTTTGTTGCATACTTTGCAATGTACTTGATTACAACACACTTGAAAAGAACAAGTTATCAATCTATGTTTGCTCTTCACAATTGTAATATGTATCAATTGTGTGTATTTTTTCTTTCATCATTTCTCGCATGTTCAAACTTTTTATCTTCTGTTCTAATTCTAGTTATAACTTTGATCCCTCGAGATTTAATGGCCACGGTGCATTATACTTGCAAAAGATAATAATCTGTTATTAGTTCTTCCACACATTTTTAATTTCAATTTAATTATTCAAATTTTTGAACATCTTACCTACAAACTATTCTTCCTCTTTTCTTACGTAGGTAGGCACCCTCTTTACATATTGTATGGCGTTCTACATCGTCGAGCTTCAAAGTCATGTTCCATATCCACTTGTGTAAGTTGTCTCGTATTTCGAAGACATGGATGTTGTGTACATTTGAAGACATGGATGTTGTGTACATTTGAGAATATATCATATATTTTGAGAACGTAAGAATTCTATATAAATTGACCTGTATGTTTCGTTGGTGTGGGTCCTCCTGAGGATTCCATGCATGGACAATAGAATATAAGTATTTTTAGTATTTGTACATTGAAAATCATCACCCAATCAAGGTTGTCCATATTCGGTACCCCTTCTAACTATATGAATCCATGCACATGTGGCGAACCTCTATGGTGCCGTCTAGACTAATAATCTTAACTCTCATTCCTTTTTGCAATACCTCCTTTGGAAAAGTGTATGTCACATGTGCATGTAGTGTGCCACTATATGAGGATATTCGATAATATTATGCCTTCACTAATTTTGTGCTTCTCTTGGATTATCCGATGGTGTTCCAGGCATTAATGCATGTAGATCAGGCCAATACATATCTACTGCACTCAATGTGAAAAAATGGTAGGTGATCCAATTTGATGCAACATATCAGTCAATTGACCACGACATTTTGCCCAATAGGACCTTGTACCCCTTAAAGATGTTCCAAACCGCATCAAACAATCGACTAGATGTGAATGGGGCACATTTTCCATATGCTCGCGTAACTCATTGATGGTGATTGACAAATCTTGGAGGTTTTCTTGACAAACACTACAAATGAATTTTGTGCATGATGTCTCATGATCATGTTCATCATGTAATACTTGAATCGGGATGTCGATGAAACCTTTGATCTCTATATCAAAGTAAATGTTTTACAAATTCATGGAGATGTACTTGTTTTAACCGTGGTTCTAGCCAATCACATTTTCCACTAGGAAACAATGTAGGGAATGCCATATCAAGTAATCCTAGTGTCACATACTCATTGATAGGAGATGCTCCTATCCCCGTCCAATCAATCAGTGGTATAGGATCCGCATGAGGGTTATTCACTCATGCATGAATTCATTCCATCTCCCTTGGGGCATTGGGTGGTTTAGTGGCCATAGATGTTGTGTGACTAATGACATTTCCCTCATCTATCTCAAATGTCGACCTACAAATACAATTTCATTTGCGTCAGAATCAAACTCCATATGGACAGAGTTCAACTGCTCGAATACTTTGTCATCAGAATGACACGGAAGTTCATTTAGAGCATTTTCATCCATCGAATAGAACTTATCATGTTCTATTTTATATTTTAGTGCATTATAAACTCGCTCTCTATTGAATGTAAAATTGTAATTTGTTCCATGTTGATCTCTCCTCCGAACAATAATCATCGAAAAATCTTTCAATCTATGTGGCAAAAGTTTAGCAATTTCTTTTACTTCTTGAGGAAAACTTATTGTGTGACCTTTATATTTGTATTGACCTCTAGTTGCATGTGTCACTTGTAGGATTGGGTTGACACAAGCTATCAACATTTCCTCAACTTGAGTTAAGTTTGCAAGTTCTGGCGGTTGTGGCCTAGGATCCATATTGTTTGATGCTGAAAATCGGTGATGACCTTTCTCTTGTTGACATCTAGTACACATAGGTCCTTGGTGTTCAATTTTTTTAATTCCGACAAATATAACACATGATCGGGCAAAGCAAGGTTATCAAGACCGTGTCGAAAAATCATTTGGAAGGTATTCAAATCTCTCCCAAGCATTCCATTGGGATCAAATATATTTTGTTCTCTCAATATGTGAGTCTTGCATTCTTCTTCTTCTTCTAGGTTCGATTGTCAATTCTTCTTGTAAATCATTATTTTGCATTCTTCTTCTTCTCGTTGTTCGTATTGGTTGTAATGTTGTTTCCTCTTGCACATTGTTATTCTCTACATTATTTCTAACGTCGACATCCATTATACCTTGGGCCAAGTTTTCTGGTGTTTCGAGCACGTGATCCACTAATGTTGAATTTCCTCCCCAAAATTTACTTCAACATTACCAACCAATCTATGATAATGCCTTTGAGATGCTTCACGGTGAAGTTCTTGTATTTGCAATTTTTTTCTTTCGCAATTGATCTGAACGAATCATCTTTGTAACCTTGTTCTTAATACATGTGATTCATCTTGAGATGATTGTGCACATAATTATTATCATGTTATTTGCATGTTGTCGTCTTTCAACATCTATTTCTTCATTTGTTAATTCAACCTTTCGTTTTGCAAATCTTTGTCTATCGTTATCATTTCGATGTTTCCTTTATTCCTCTCGTTGTGCATATGTCATTTCTTGTTGTCTTCTTCTGCGATATTGTCTTTTATATTCTCTTTGATATGCTCTTCTTTCATCTTCATTTTCCAAATTTAATCTTGGTCGAGCCATACATATAAAGTATTTTAAAAAATTGTCTAATTATTTATATAACTAAAAACTCCACGTACATGTAATAGACAACAATCATATAATATCCAAGTTCTAACAATTAGCAAGGCTAGTCAAAGAATGATATGAAATAAAGAGAATAAGAGATTAGAAAAAGGGTTTCCTTTGCCATATTTATGACCTTTTGTTTGATTTTTAATAGTTTTTTCACCAACATACTCAAAACACTATGCAATTTATAAAATCATTTACATAAATAATGTAATCAAATATTTACATTCTTGTCTTTCTTCCTCAGGAAACTGATCGAACGAATAAAATTTTGTATCCTTGTTCTTGATACATGTGAGTCATCTTGAGATGATTATGCATGAATTGTTATCATGTTATTTGCATGTTGTCATCTTTTTGCATCTAATTCTTCATTTGTTAATTCAACCCTGTGTTTGGAAAATCTTTGTCTATCGTTATCATTTTGATGTTTCCTTTGTTCCTCTTGTTGTGCATCTATCATTTCTTGTTGTCTTCTTCTACGATATTGTCTTTGATATGCTCTTCTTTCCTCTTCATTTTCAAAATTTAATCTTGGTCGAGCCATACCTATAAAGCATTTTCAAAAATCACAACATACATATATCAATAACATAACACGTCATCCGCACATCAAAATGAAAAACAACATGATGGAATTGTAGTTTACGAGAACATATACGAAAACATTATGCCAAGGATATACAAAATATGATGTCACAGTTTTTTATATGTTTAACATAAAAAACAACATCGTCGCAAGATGCATATGTTTAACATACATGGGGGAGGTCCTCGTTACGTTGCTTTAAAAACCTTATTGAGAACACTGTCTAACGTCCAAATTTGGACGTCTTAGAGAGCATTAATAGGAAATATCCCATTTGCAAATCCTAGCTCCTGGTATCAAAGAAGGCACGTGCAACGCTAAATTCCGAGTTGGACAAATGTCCGCACATGTTCCCCAATGTGAATAAGGAAAAGATATATAAACACATACAAACATACAAATAAAATAATGTTGACATTTACAATTTATAAAAAAATCACAAATTAATGTACCATTTGTGACAATATATAAAATCCAACATTATTCCTTATGTATCTACGATAAATTTGTGATTATTTTGTAAATAATATTGATTTACTCAATTAACTATTTTTTTTTTTTTGGAAATAAAAGACAACGAGGGTGAGGTTGTATAGAACACAATACCGTTGTTCCATGAATGAGAAATCTTTGCGAGACTATTTTGGCCTGCACTACTTGGATAAAACGGTCCAAGTTCAGTAAATGCTCCACCTTCGATCGAAAAATAATCAGTGCGAAGTTAACAACACCCTTGAATGTCTGCAAACCGGATGGGTTGAGACTCTCGGTGCGACAGCACAACATGGAGCATCTCTCAAGGTGTGGGACCTTGCGAGTTAGAGAGAACTCTCTGGATTGAGGCCGGTTCTTATCCCTCTGTTTAGGTGTACACAAACAAATTGCAGAGGATCTATTCTAAGTCTATTCTATCTACCAAGGAGACATGGTTAGAGAGATGCAAGAAAATAAACCTAAGCTAACGAGGTGATACACCAAAGAATGTTAGACACTCGTTTTCTTTGGTTAACACAGACACATGAATGTAATACAAACGACATGCATAGATAACTAGACATCAATAAGAGATTGGAAAGACAACAACGAATACATGAGAGGGTCAAGAATCATCCACAGACATATATTTTATTACTCAGAAGTCGATACAGTATATTGCAGTGGCCAAGAAGTAAACTTGCATTACAACCGAAGGAGAGGTTAGAAAAGCTCCACAAATCCTTCTGTGAACAAAAGAAGAAGGGAGGGTGCAAAACAAAAATGTCCAACCCTTTACAAATGAGCCCCGACCCTTCCTTTATAGATTCAGCCTAGAGGGAAGAAGGAGAGAGAATCGGAAAACTAGTTCAAAGCTCAACCACTATCATCAATGCCTCCTATAAAATCCGCCCCAAATTTGTTGTGCCTATATCAATTACTTGTTCGGCGCCTCGAAGGAGGAGGAACGACGGATCAAATCAAATCCGATCTAGTTGTTGGGGCAAATAGATCTGTATTAATGGCCCGAAGATGTTTCTTCATTTTTCCCCACCTAACCTCTCCAAACTTAAAGTTTCAAATCTCCATGGCGTAGACGAGGCCGAGATCTTTCCAACGGTGCCAAATTTGTCGGATTTCGAGCACCGAGTCAAAAGATATGCCCATTTGAAATTTGAATCGGGTCCGTACAAAATGGTAGGAACAACTATCAAAACAGCCCCTTTTTGAAATCGAACACGTGGAGGGCTGGTGCATGTCGAGGGCAACGTTTGTATTTTGCTTTTGGAGTTGCGTTGGGCTGACACGTGGCTTCTTCCGCGGCTTGCTCAGTTTCTTCATGTTTTTTTGGCTAAGTCTTTTGCTCGGCGGGGTCATATATCTGACCAAGGAACATGTGGAGGCTTGACGCTTGTTTGGAAACCTTCCCCTAATTTTGCTCTTGAATTAGCGCCATGTTGACACTTGACACCCTCCGCTGGCCTATCTCAATGCTTTGACTATTCAACCTCGACCCTGTCCCTTTATGAAACCGGACGCGTGGAGGCTCCGTGCTCACTTAGAAACCCGCTCAGGATTTTGCCTTTGAAGGAGTGTCGGGTTGACACGTGGAAGCCTCCGCAGCTCTTGGACTTTTCAACGGCCGCTCTTACCTTTTTTTGAGCCTTGAACACATGGTGAGCTGGCGCTTGTTCTCCATACTTAGTCGATTTTGGGCCCGCTCTATCCCATTTTTCAACTTGGACTACGTGGTGAGCCCGCGCTCATTTGGGCCTCCGCTTTTGGATTTACCTTTGGAGATGCGCCAAGCTGACGCGTGGCAGCTTCCACTAGCACTTCTATACTTAGTCTTTTTTGAGGCCCGCCCGTCCGCCTTTTGACTTTTAGCTGTTGACTCTGCCCCTCTTTGGGCCTGGGACACGTGGGGGCCTGACACTTGTTCGAGTCTCCCCTTTTGGATTCAATCTTTGGAGGTGCGCTGTTTGGACACTTGGCAACGTCCATTGTCTCCTCCATACTTAGTTGTTTTTGGGCTCGTTTTGAACTATTTCAAAGCCCAAGGACTTCGAACTTTCGCCGTTTATTTTCTTTGAGCCTCTGGCTTCTTTGACACTGCCCTCTCCTTCCCTAACCCTGTTATTCCATTTTAGAGCCCGCCTGCAATCTGTTTGCAGGATTTGAAGCACAGGTTCGCTCGACAGAGCCGTTTCTTGAATTTCTTCTTGCATGGGGTTGTTTGATCTTCGCAGGCCCCGCCACTCCATTGTAGAGTCCCTCTGTTGCCTGATTATAGGATTTGAATGTGATTTCTCTGTTTTCTCCTGTGTGGGGTTGTGGCTGACCAATTTTACTTGGGGGAAAAATACGGATAACAATTTGGCGACTGCAGAGGCATCTTTCGCTAGATGAAGGGATCGCAGCCTTGAAGCATCCATTGGGTGTGGAGTCACAATTAATGGCCCTGTCGACCCTCCTTTCAAAATGGACTCGAATGCCCGCTTTTCACTTTTTCCCGACTCGAGCTCCGCCTGATGCGTTCACACTCTCAATTTTCATAAGAAATCTTGAAACAAGGCTTTTGAGAGTAGAAAATTGTTTTGACCCAGGGCTTTCATCTGTCCCTGAATGGACTGTCTTGAAAACGTTCTTTAGTTGCTCTGCATTTGTTTTATTTTGAAATTTGCAACTATTACAGGCAACTATGAGTCTTCTGCCATGAATAGTGAAGGGCCTGGCCTCAGTAGCTCTGGAGCAATACGAACAAAACTTATGTACAAAGACAAAATCATACATGCCTCAAATGAGACATGCAGAGTGTGCACAAGCACTTCTTCTGCTGAAAACAAAATCTACTCCTACCCCTACACTAACCAGAGAGAAAGAAAAGCTTAAACAAAGCCTGTTACAGCAGGAGAAGTAGCTTCCCTTTCTCAAGAGGGGCAGCCATGCAAATGATTTGACACTAAATATAGCTGCCTGTATGAGTGAAAAATTGACTTTAAGCCGATCCTCCACCCATATCAGCAAGGTATCAACATTAATGGAAAATACCTCCTCAAGCTGATTTGCATTGGACTCCTGGAGGTGTTGATGGTGACCCTTGGTGCTTTGATACTCATCCTCATGCCTTGAAGTAGGCATGACTGGTTTTGGCTTCTCCCTTGGCTCCAATGAAGCCAAGTATCTAATTGGGCAAGGTATGGTCCTTTGAATCTGCCCATGGTTATGAACTTTAACTCCAAGAATGGAGCCTTCACGACCCTCATGGATGGATGGTGTGGGAGGAATGATAGCCTCATATTCTTTCTCTTCCTTTCAGCAGGTGTGACTTTTGGAAGATCAAAATCTTCCAACTTTGATTCAAGAGGCATGTTGTAAACTGCAGGTTGTGCTTGCACGTTCTCTTCCATGGCAGCAGAGTTCTTGTGATTGAAGAATGAATGATGGGGAAGAAAAGATTGCAATTTCAACTGGTTCCTTCTTATCAAAACATACTTTTGAGTCTGGTAGGAAATCAAACTCTTTCTTTCTTGTCCCATCAGTAACACGGTCCCTCCCTTTTGCATGGCGATCTTAAAATCTTCATTATTTTCACCATATGAAGCCTCATCTTCAAACACAAAACTAGTGAGTTCAGGATCTTCCAAAAAAATAGACTTTTGGAGAGGTTGAAGGGGAGAGGGGTCTGTACTTTCTCTCTCCTTCTTCCCTCTGCGTTGAATCTATAAAGGAGGAGGGGTCGGGGCTCATTTGTAAAGGGTTGGACATTTCGTTTTGCGCCTCCCTTCTTCTTTTGTTCACGAAGGATTTGTGGAACTTTTCTAACCTCTCCTTGTAATGCAAGTTTACTTCTTGGCCCTTTGCAATATCTTGTAGCGACTTCGAGTAATAAAATATATGTCTATGGATGATTCTTGACCCTCTCATGTATTCGTCGTTGTTTTTTCCAATCTCTTATTGATGTCTGGTTATCTATGCATGTCGTTTGTATTACATTCATGTAGTCTGTGTTAACCAACAAAACCTATTTAAATAATCAATAAAATAATGTGGCCACGTAGCATAAATGGGTAAAGATGAAATAATCTGGGGATATAAAAATTCTAGCGATCGAGCCGCATACACATTAATTTACACATTAGATGCAAGAGAGATTAAATCATAAGGTTTGAACAGATAATTCATTCGAAAAAAAGATACTTCGAAAAAATTACGAGAAAGGGAACTTACAACGATTTCGACTACGACGCGAGGTTGCCTCAGCGGTTTCAGCAGAAGGGCGAGGGTTCGAGTCACGGTGAGCACAAGGCAAATCTGGACGATCAACAACAGAAGAGAAAAATGTAATGGATTATCGCCTTGAAATCCCCTGTTCGAAGTTGTCTTCATAGGATCGAAACATATTGCATGTCAATTAAGCTGTTGCAGTTCCACTGGCTGTAATGGGCATGCGCCCACTCCACAATGTTTGTGTGCTCTGCAAATTCAGGCTCTACGGGCCTTCTTCCTGTTATCAATTCAACCAGCAAAACTCTGAAGCTGTATACATCACTTTTCTCGCTCAATTCTTTTGTGTCTACGCATTCTGCATAAAACCGCCATTTTTTTAGTGATGATACAATGCATGTATATATAAAATTTATAATTTGGTACTGAACACAAACAGAAAAGGATAGGCGACTTGGAGCAATGTAGTCTGAGCAGAGGTAGTTTCGAAATATGTGGATGTTGCAGTCTCTCCAACAACTTGATATCACACCCAGAGTCGAAAGCTAACTCTTTTACGACAATCGTTTCTTTGAAAATGGTTTCCAAACTAGCAATTGCATGTGTTTCATGAGATGTGAACGCCGAACGATATATGTTATTTGATTTAGAGGTATAGTTATTATTGATCCACTTAATTTGAAGGTTGTTTCTACATTTCAAACTTGTTATAAATTCGTACATGATTACTTGGGATACCGTTTTCGATAGTTAATTAATTTTATAGTTGATGTTGTTAGTTGTGCATCAGTTGTTCAGTTGGTGTTTTGTTGGAGAAACATTTATTATACAATTGATAATGTGTGTGATTGATAGTTGTAGTGTAGGACTTTAGTTGAAACATTACATTGAATTGTTGTATGTGTACATTTAATTATGTTACAGATTTGTACATTTAAAGTTGCATATCATATTTGGAAACATCAAATAAATGAAGGTATACGTACACATAATGAGACATGTATACATTTACAGTATTTATATCATGAATGGTTGCCTTTAGTGGGCAAATTTAGTTTCAATAAATATGATTACATTTGATACCCCTTGAATGTGTGCCGCTTTGGATAGAAGAACTGTTGAGTATAGTAGTAGCGGAGGTGCTATGAAAACAGAGGGTAGTATTTACGATGGGTTGAGTGATAGTAGTCTTGCTTCCTCCTTTCTTCTTGCTCCGAGTGCTGGTA
Organism: Taxus wallichiana var. yunnanensis; assembly: GCA_018340775.1. Classification (NCBI taxonomy): domain Eukaryota; kingdom Viridiplantae; phylum Streptophyta; class Pinopsida; order Cupressales; family Taxaceae; genus Taxus; species Taxus wallichiana. The sequence goes on from CM031238.1 coordinate 835,988,975, forward strand.
CATGTGCCATATTTGAGTATCTCTCAAATGAAAAAGCAGGTGAAATGCATAGATTTGCAAGCGAGGGAACTCTGGAGAAAGCTGTGAATGTCAGACCCTGCCTTTCAGTGGTTCCAATGTTGACGGTTGTTTTGTGCAAAGTAAGTCCTTGCGACTTGTGGATAGTTAATCCCCAGGCCATTTTAATCGGCAATCTGTCTTCGATTCCCTCTCCAAATAGGGGGTATGAGAATATGTAACGGGTTGGAGGGATCCCAACATGGGCCGTTGTATCTATCAAATTTTACAACAACAAATAAAGGTAATCTTTGGTGGTTGCATTGATGCGTCATAGACAATGTCGGTGATTGTTCCTGTGGCACCATTCATGAGGTCTACATCAATCCATAGATTTGCAATAAGCGTGATTTTTTGTTGTTTGCACAATAGAACTTTGTGTTCCAACTGATCATCATCAGGATTTCCTAGTCCAGTCTGCTGTTACTTTCAACAATGGATTGGGCGATCGGAATGTTCAATGCCTTCAACATCTGTAGGTTGTGGGAGTCCACTAGATCATTTTTTGCAAACAAATGTGGTGCATCCTTAAAAATGTTGAGCTCTTGCTGAGTTAGGTGTGTGTCTGTGCGAGACATTAGGAGTTCCCAATCCTCAATTAGAGGGGTTGAATCTCGCATGTGGAGCAGTAAATTCCGAATGAAACCTGTGCATTGGTTGTTCCTTGTTGCTGAAATATTGTTTGCAATGTAATGGAAGACTGAAATCCCTTCCAAAGGGTTGCTCGTAGGAATTACTTGCGTAAAGAGGATTGTCCAAAACTGGTGGTAATTGCCCGAGGTCACCAAGGAGGATGACTGATCTGTTCCCAAATTCAGATGTTCTTGAGTGTGGGAAAGCTTCGCGGAGCCTAGTGTCAATTTTGCTTAGCAACTTTGGCCCGATGAAACTCATTTCATCAATAAGAACATATTCTATATGTTTCAACGACTCTTGAAAAGACGATAATGCACTACCTTCAAGGGGTTTCAGTTCTTTGATTGGAATACGCATGGCTGCGTGGATTGTGGATGCAGAGATGTTGAATGCTGAAACACCGGTAGGGGCGAGCACAAGTAGAGGTGAGGGAGATGTGGTTGATGTTGTGAATGAATTCTGATTTTATTTATCAAAAATGATTTTCTTATGCTAGCCGTTCCTTGAATTATCAATCTTAGTGGAGGTAGAAGGGTTTTGTTTGTTGAATGGTGTAGTATGGTATCAAGAGCTATTTGTTGTTCTGGAGACAAAGGAAGTGTGGAAGATGGTGGTGTGGCATGTATGTTGTTGTTAATTGTGTCTGCCTTCTCTCTCTCGATGAATGATGAACCAGTTATCTGTAAATCATGGGGAACGTCATGTATGGTCCAATTATTATGTATGTCGAAATCTCGTTTCCCCAACATTTCAAGACTGTCTAGACCCGTGTTGTTTCTTGGGTGAAGTTGTGCGAAGACCTACCATTCTTGCAATGGTTCTTGTTGAATACTGCATTCGGGCTCAGAGTCAGAACTAACATCTGTAGCAAGTCCTGTGTCTGCGGTAGTGCGTAGAACATGCCACGGTCTGTAGTTGTGCTTGTACATGTCCCAAGTGCCGTTGATGTCATGTGGGGTTGAGCCAAATTCAAACGTAATATTTCTGAAAGGCTTGTATAATAGGAGTTCTGACCAACAGAAAAGGTCATATGATGTTGATTCTTGAGAAGGGACATCCACAAATCTCGGGTGGACCCGAACAATTGCTTGTGTCGGTCGCTTTTTCCATTTATCACCTTTACGGTTCTTGTTGTAGCTCCAATCTCGAGCAACTTGAATAAGTGGTAGGTGTTCCATGGTTGTTGGATGAACTTTATATGCATCCAAGAAAGTGGTTGTTTGTTGTGCATCGACGTCACTTTCAACGACACGTCTCAAAATATTTTTTCCAACATTTAATGATACGAATGGACAGTTGCACATAACAAGTGGAATTTTTGCAGCATGTGGCATGTTTCTTGTGCGCTTATGTCATGTTCAACAACGCTTTCTGTGAGCATTTTACGGATCGTGATATGTGCTGGAGAATCTGCGTCTGCATCTCTTGAAAATCTGGATAGCATTTGGTGATATGTTTCTGAACGTTGCTCGGCTTTCGAAGCATATTTTGCAATATACTTAAGAACGACATGGTGGGAAAGTACCGGTTGGCAATCAACATTTGCTCTCCATATGTATATCATTGTTCGATTGTGGATGTTCAATCTGTCATCGTTTCTGGAAGGGAGGTACTTTATTTTCCCATCACCTTCAATGTGTAAGGAAGAAGTAGGTTGCGTGGCCCAAGGAGTGTTGTACCTACACTGCACTGTGATTGCTTTCTATGCAGACATGTCTGCTCTGAACATTTAGTGTGGCGCTGAACTCGATTAAGCAGTTCTTCAAGGTCTGCGCATGGGGAGGTGGATAGAATTTGTGTTGTATCTAGCAAGCAAGGGTCGTCTAGGAGTGACCTGCGAACAAAATCCAAGTGGTTGCAAGTCGGGTGGGGGTTCAGGCAGACACGAACTTATCAAAGTATTGTTTTGTCGCCTCAATAACTGTTGTGTCCTCCCAGTCCAGTTCATCAAATTTTGGTGCATTCTCAAGCCACAATAAACCGTGGACATGTGGAGCCTCTATGTTGCCATTCATACCTGCGAGATGAGGGAACATAAATATTAGATATGTAGTTTGGGAAAAACTTTGAAATAAGTAGATTTGATTACCTGTACCAAAAGTCTACTGCTCCAAGTTCCTTCTGCAATATTTCTTCCCGAAATATTGTGAATCTGTGATGCAGGTATGCTGATACTCGATGAGGGTTAGAGATAATGTTAAGTGTTCTCCAATGTTGTGTGGCTTGAGGATCTGTTGGGCATTCACCAAACATAATATTGTGGAGATCTAGCCATTTAGTGTCTGCAACACTTAGAGTGAAGAATAAGGTTGGTGTCCCCAATTGTTCCACCATATCTGAAAGCTCGCTTCTACTTTTTGCCCAAAATGAACGTGTCCCTCGAAGGCTCGATCCAAAGCGCATTAAGCTATCTAGAGAGGTTGTCTTTAGGGCATTCCAGTAGTTATCTTCGCAGCTCTCTAATTGTTGGAGGGATTCCAGATTCGGTGTTCTGTTTCATAAAAACTGCTGCCGTGGACTAGCTTTTGTGTCGCATTATGAGGTTTAGAAGGAAGTAACGAAATCTTGGGTGGGAAACAGAAGCGCCCATCATGGTAACACATCAAATGAAGTGCATATTCATGCATTGGAACTTCTTTAATGTGGGGTTGTTGCCACATTGCTTTTCCTATCGGAAATAAAGTTGGGAAATCCATTAAGAAATGTGCCTTCGTATTATATTTATTTATTGGTGAAAGCCCAAGCTCTGGCCATGGCATGGTAAATGGAGTGTTACCATCGTGGTTGAGCAAGAATTGTTTAATTTCCTCTTCTTCTTTTCTGTGTTGTGAGGTGTTGGCATGAAAGATGATGAGTGTTCATATGTTTAATTAAAGTGGGTGGGAACACCACTACCATGAGTTCTAGAGCAAGTTTGCATTTGGGGCAGTTCCATTGTGGTTGTGTTAAGAGAGGAGGAAACATTTGATGACTCGGATGGTAGTGAGGAAAGGGTGTCATCGTCGATTAAGACATCTTTGTAATAGGGATCGTGTTGGATTTTATATTGCAAGGCTGCACAAACACGAGATCTACTGACGTATAAATCATAATTTTTAAAATTAGATCCTTCCCTTTGTATGAGAACTATGTCCAAATCTCCAAGGCGATGGGGTAGGGTCTTTGCTATTGAAGTAATGTTTTGCGGGAAACTTATGGTGTGTCTTGAGTATTTGTATTGCCTGCCACGTACTTGGGCGACTTGCATGAATGGATTAACTCGTGCGATAAGCATCTCCTCGATTTGGGTTAAAGATGCAAGAATGGTAGGCTAATTTTCAGGGTCCATGTTGTTCCATGAAGAGAAGCAGTGGCCTTGTTTTTCACTTTTGCTTCTGTTACACGAGGAAAGCCTTCAAAGGAAATTGTTTTAATTCCAGGGTAATTTTCCAAACAAATTGAGCAAGTTTGGATGTTCGCCAACAAATCTATTCTTTTGCGAAACCGACGTTGGGCTTCTAAATTCAGCGAAGAGAGTGGGGATATGGGAATTATCTATGTATTGGAAGGGGTGGGGTGTTCTGTTTCAGTCCTTTGTGGATTGCAAGGTGGAAAGTAGTCTGAAGGAGAGGAGAAACTGGTTGTATATGTGGGATGAACTGAAGAGAGGTCAGTACTTGAGACAGTTTCATGTGGCATCCCAGACATTTGGGGGAAAGTGACAGTTGTTAGCAAAGATGGGTTCGTACGGAAGGAAGTGGTATGCTCTTGAAAGTTTTTTTCCATGGAAGTTACATGCGGAATGTTGGTTGGCAATTCTTCAGTAGTTGTATTTGATGGCAAGATTGGAATGTCGGGGGATCGTAGGTTGTTGGTCGTTGTAAGTTGAAAGATATTAGAGATTTTCATTGTTCTATGCTCTAATTTACTGACGTCATTGCTCAACAGTTATGTGTACTTTATTTTTTGCGTAGTTCTCTCTTCGTTGGGCTCATTTTGTAGGAGTCGACATGATTGCGAAGTCACAGGATTATGGAGTACCACCTGTTGGATAAAGATCATTTTGGGTTAGCAAGGAACGATACATAGTTTGATGACAAACAAATGCAGAAATAAGTGAAAATGTAAAACTAAATTCAATTGTAATGCATGTGGAGTTCCAATGGGAAATACGCATAAGAGGTAACAATTTGAGTTTTGAGAAACTACTTTTTTATTAAGGAAAAGAGTATTAGATATATAGAAACATACAATGTGTTCACATACTACAGAAGGATGTAAATACGTACATAACAAAATTGCATTTTTTAATATTTATTTTCTTAAAAGTACTAACAATTCGCATAATAGAAGGAGATAATAACATGTCATAGAGTGTATAAGGGAATTCAACAGTTTTCTTTTGAATCAGGAAAAAAGTGAAACATAGATATGAAATAAAAAACATAGCAGTTGATAGTTCAAAGTATAGAATGGGATGAGTGAGGTGTAATGTTTGAAGGGGTGGGTGGGTTGAAAATCCTTGCGTAAAGGTTATGGAGGAGTTGCACTTTTTTTTCGCTTTCTTTGAACTGAGGATGACACATTTCAATCTGTTGTTTCCACAATATGTCTCTTTTTTCAGTGAAAGTGTGAAGCAGTATTCGTTGCCGATGACATTACTTATAATTTCACTAGTCGCATCTTCATCTATAGACAATATATGGAGGTCACTAGTTGCAACACCCATGATTAACTCAGCTGTCTCATCAAAAGCAGTAACTGATTGAAGTTCTCTGTTGGGTCCTTTAGATCGATTCTGAGTGCATATCTATAATCATAGTTTTGAACTTGTTTGTTGCAACTCGAACATAACCATGAACCATTACCATTCTCTCTCACCTTTTTCTGCATTGTTTGTCACCTTTTTGAAGAGGACATGCCTTGTAAAAAAATTGTCCATGCTGATATTCGTGATTTCTGCAGTAACCATGGCCCATTCATTTCTCTCAGTGTTCCCCATATTTAGTACCTCCGAAATCATCGTTACAGAGGTCGGGCTTTTGGAGGGCCCAGAAATTGGCTTGTGATAGAGGGCTGCAGAAGGAAGTAGTCATCGGAATCAACCCAACCATGAAGTGTATTTGTTTCTGAAATTTGAGGGTTGACGTAACATTTGGTTCTTGAAATAGTGTCCACTGAGCTTCCATTGAAACTGGAGACGTGGGCAGCTTTCAAGGCGAGGACCGGAAGAGGCGGTATAGAAAGCATGTCTTCAAGTTTGTTGCTTATATCATCTAAGTGTTGTCCCCACAATGTGACACTTACACTGAAACCTGACATGTCCTTTAATTGCAGTGTTCTTCTCTTTGTTTCAGACTTTTCATATCGACGAATTGTTGAGCATGGTGACATCATAACAACAATGCCAATCAAATCAACTGTAGAACCTTCAACGCTTGTAGGTAATTCCTTGATTTTGGTGAAGTGAAAGTTATGGGAAGGTATTGTATCTTCATTTGCTATGAGTGGAGATATGGTTGAGGAAGGTTGTAGAAAATCTCCAAAGCATTGTTCAAATGGTTGTAACATAGCTTTGCATCAACAATCCTCGCAATCCTCCCATTGGAAATTGTATATAGCTTCCCATTCTCAATCTGCTCATAGAATGCTTTTGAGGCCTCGTTGAAACAAGTAATGTGGATTTCCTCTCCTTCCTGATCAACAAAATCAAACCCAAACACAAATCCATTTCCCCTTGCATTGTGATATTGGCGAAGGGTTGTTTTTGCTAGGGCACGGCCCTCTACGGACCACATGCACATAGATGTATTCAAAGCACTTATTTTAGTTGGTGTTCTCGCAAAATATTTGTTAACCCGGTTTGCACTTGCATCTGTTTGCGGCAACTGACTGTGTTCAAGAGCATTTGTTGGTAGTCAGATTGGAGCACCGATTACCAAATGTTTTTCAATAATAACATCCATTTCAATGATAAGAACGGTGTTGTAATGGAAAAGAAAAACAAGATAGAATTAGAACTGAGCAATGGATGGAAAAAACAAACAGAAAGAAATTTTAATTGATATAGGGAGTTTATGTACATTGGTAATTGAGCAAGAGATGAAGCTTACAGTTCACTTTTGATCATTCTAACGAGGATTTGTGTAAGCACACAATGGAGCCTTCTTGTATTGATTTGTCGGTTACACGACTTGCAAATTTGGAGGGTAGAAGTGTTGTCTGAAAATGTATCCCATTTGAAAGGTCAACACGATGTTGGGCTCCCATGTTGAGAATGGACCTTAGAGAGCTCAAGTGTAGTATCTGAAATGTGGGGTCAACATTGGAACCACCCTCAATCAATTGAGAAATGCCTTCGTGTGTCAAAGTTATTTCCATGGCAACTAAAAGATGCTCGAGATTGTGAGAATTCTGCAAATATATGGTGGAAAATGTAAACTTGTAGGGCAGTCAATCATGAAATGAAGGATTTGTTCAGGAAATCATGCATTTGTAAAGAATGAGAACCTTTAAAGTTGGCTTCCTTATTATTTTATATTTTCTAAAAAGTGCAAACATGAAGTCTAACCCTTTAACAATTCAATATGCAAAAAAGTGATATAATGTACAAAGCTTTGGTTGAAAACAACTAAAATTTGTATGGTTGTTTGTCGGCATTTTAAAACTATATGTATTTGTGTGCAAATATTATGAAGTACACATTAAAAATGTGTCGTTGGTTTACATAAAGAAGCGAGCAATTGTATAAAGGAAAGATATAATGAATAACACATTAAAAATGCATTGTTGTTTTGTTGTTTGTTGAAAAGTTAGATTATGTGTTCCATATGTTCCGCCGCAATATATACATGCATTTATTTGAAATGAATTACAGATTATTATGTTAAGCAAATAGAATGGAAAACAATAAGAACAATATGTACACTTGAAGTGAGAAGACTATAGGTATTTGTATGGAAACACAATGATAAAGAAATTAGGAAAGCATAGTTGTTGGATAACAAAAAATGAACATGTGTTTGATAAGTTTGATTCTCTGTCGGATATATACTACCACAATACATACATGGAATATTTGGAACGAGTTACAATTTATTTCAAAAATACTTATAAACAAACACTTATAAACTAACCACTACAAGCTATTTTTTAAAATCAAATTTCTTACTTTTTGCTTGTGCAATTTTCTTTGCACGTTTCTTGTAGTTTTGTCCAGTTGCAGATGCCTCGATTGGAATTCCCATTCTCCTCAATTTGTGGGGTGGTTCATATTTCAGTGCATCTTCGTTTGAATCATAAATCAAGCAGAAGCCTCGTGAATGATCTCCAATCGTTTGGATTTTGGAGAGAAAAATTGGGGATGTTGGCATCAGGTGGAGGCGATCTCTGATCATTTCAGCTATCATTGTTTTAGGTGGTTTCGGTTGCCTACAATGCAAAACATTAACAACACATTGAATACACTTAAACTTTTCCTCCCTCTGCAAGTGAGGCGTAGTTAATGTCAATCCCGTTGTGGGGAGGGGAATTGTGTTTCTAGTCTGCATCATATTAAACTGGAGAGGGAAAATAAGTATGTTAGTCCACCAAGATGTTCTTAGGTATGACGGGTAGCTTTAAAAGCCTTGTCATTGATTAGTCTAATGTCCAACTTGGGACGCTTCGAAATGGCCTCATTGGGGAACGAGCCCCTCAGCACATAACGAATCCTGCTATCATTGACGAAGGCACGTGCCCCCACATGTCACTTCGGAAAAAGGATTGGAGTCTAAATATAAATGTAACAATCAAAAGAAAATAACATGAAAGCACTCTACAATAATTTTTTAAACCATAGCATGCAATAAACAAAACAAATGAATAAATACTTGAATCAATATTGAAACCCACCTCAAGTTTGTTTAGAGACGACGCTCTCTTCTTTACCGCGGGAGAATGAGAATCACAAATACCCTACAAAAAAGTGAAAAAAGAAGTTAATAAAACTAAATATATCTACACTGCCAATGTCATATTCACTACATAAGGCTACCACTCATGATATTAAATCTGCACATGTACAGAAATCTTCATGTATTCATGTTTAGTTCAAATAAACAAATATGCAAAACGCTACCACTCATGATATAAAATTGGTAAATGTATATGTACGAATTTGTAACAAGTTAGAAATGTAGAGATAGAACATTTAAATGAAGTGGTTCATCTATATTTCTACACTTATAAAACCAATCACACCCCTTATTAAAACATCAACTACAAAAGTAATAACTATCCCTCTAAAACAAATAACATATACGGTTCGGTCTTTGTTTTACAAGGAAGACACCTCTGTTAAAACAGACAAGGAATTGCAGGCATGGTGGGATGAAATAGTAAATGTGGGGCACAGAGATCTAAAGGATGATCCAAGTAGATGGTACAAGATGGATTCATTGGATGATGCAATCCAGGTAATGACCACTATTATCTGGACCACATCTGCTCATCATGCTGCCGTTAACTTTGGACAGTATTCCTATGGAGGATACATGCCCAATATGCCCACCATGACAAGACGCTTAATTCCAGACAAAGGAACTCCTGAATACGATGAATTGCTTAAGAACCCAGACGGATATTTCCTGAAGACAGTATCTACTCCAACACAGGCTACTCTAATTATGGGTGTTTTGGAGATTTTGTCAAAGCATAACGCATCTAAAGCAGCCTCTTGAGCTGGTTCTACTCCAGCCTGTAGAGCACCAACCAAATGTGGGATGTAGAGAGTAGCCACTTCTGTTCCACGAAGTCTAGAAAAATTATTGAAGATAACATAAATAGCCCTGACAACATCTTCATTGACAGTTGTTGTTGCCCAAAGCTCCTTCTCCAATACCATTGTCACACAGAACATCAGGTTCTATAAACAAAATAATTTCAAAAAGAAGAGAAAATTAACCTCTTATTCTGTGATTGTTTGCATTGCCCACACTAAACTGTAAAGAAAAATAAAATGGCTAAAACATCTCCTACAATAACATGTATGACGGTGATTATCAATCTACTTCAAGGTAGAAATTGCAATATAGATATTTAATTCAGTATAGACTTAAGGTGGATATTCATGGCATCAAATATTGGAGAGTGGAGACATACATCTCCTATTTCTTTTTTTCCTTGGGCTACAACTCATGCTTTCAACAATACAGAAAAAGATTGTGATATACATTTTATTTGTTGAAAGAAATATCGATATAAAATATTCAAAATTGTCATTTTTGTAGTCTCTTTGGGTTGGAGATTGTTCAAAGTACATGTTTCCCCACAGGTTGTGTTTAGTCATTTCTCTAGACATCTAGATCTGGAATATATTATAGTTTTAGACTTTGCATCTTTTTGTCTGCTCAGGTGACACACAAAGCATTCCAAGCTACTAATAAAGTAAAATTTCTGCTAACTCTAATCAACAGAGATAGGCCATCATAAAAAATAAATAGAAACAGTAAGGCCAGAGAAATCCTAAAACTTGAGATTAAAAATAGAGTTTCAAAAGCAAGATTCAGTCCATCTTAAGCCCGAGGACCTTGTAAAAAAAAATTAAGAAATATGTTTGAAATATCCGAGTAAATATCAGTTCAAATAAAAGGAAACAATATAACTCCGTATGCCATGAATTTTCAAAAATTAAAAAACATACCTCTTGTTTAATTAATACTCCTACAATTTTAGTTTTTTCAGGCCGAACATTTACAGATTCCTTTTGAGGTCAAATTCTTGCCATTTTTGATATTCCTATTTATAGAGCTCATGGAGGAAGCAATACAAATAGTTAAACAAATGCAGGCCAAGATTTTTATGTTCCACTATCCAGGTAATAATGAAAAACAAATTTGATTAAGAATGCAGAGAGACCAAAAGTATGCATTCAGGATATTTCTATAGTTAAAATTTAAGCTATCAAATGGAAAACATATGCATCTTTCAAATCGAAATTACAAACTTTCATCAGAGAATTGGGTAAGTTTAAGACCTGTCATCCTTAGCAATTATTACGGAATTATTTCATAAAACCTGAGTTTGGCTACAATTTGAATGTGAGCAGTAAGAAATGTTCAGTGAATATTTTTCTTCGAAGCCATGGGATATCAAAACAAACTATCAAGCACAAGTTTTGTTCAATGCACATTTTACTTCTATTTTAGAATGGATTTTCAGTCATTCCAGTCATAGAGAAGTGACCTAACTAACACAGAATGAGGTCGTGTTGAATAGGTGCTCAGTTAGGCTTAAGCTAGCACAACAAAGTAAACAAAGCAATACCTAGGTCGAGGCAGAGCACGAGTTCAACAAACACAGAGCCAACAATGGAAAAAGACGTGTTTGCAGTTCTAAATCCCTAGAAACACAGATAACCATAGGTCCTCGGGCTTAAGATGGATTGAATCTTGAAGCAACTGTTGGTATTTCATGGAACAGAGGAGGATTTTACATACCAAACAACATTGTCTTCGACTCAGACAAAATCCTAGTCTGCCTACGCAACGCCCTTCACTTTCTCGGATCCCTCTTTCGCGAAAACGGTCGTGTCTTAATATATGAGAATCTTGAAGACAACAAACAAACAGCAGACAAATTATGTAACTATAAAATTCTGATCATACTACTTAATTTATACGGCCGCGTCTTCTAAATTAGGGCGGATTCGAAAAAACAACAGTTAAAAATAGGATCTTAAAAATAGAAACGAGTCAAAAATTGCATGCAAAGTAAAAACGACATGCAAACAGCTGTCAAATTTAATCCCGTTTGAAAAACGTCTAAAAGGCCGTCAAATTTAACATCACTGCAGAAACGTCCGGAGGTCCTCTACCATAGGGGGAACGCCTTTGATGTAATTATAAATAAATCCCCACCACAATTGGCTTGAAATGTCGTTATAAATTCGTCTGATGATGCATGGGCAGTTATAAATGTTTTATTTTACTTTGTATAAGGAAGATGCATGCGGGGTAGTTACTTCTTCTTTTTGGTAATTATTGTTTTTATTTCACATACATGGACATAGGCATGACATCGGACTCCTCAACTCAATATATGTCTCCTCAACTCAATATATGTAAATGTATATGCCTATTGGCATAATGATGGGGGAATATACCGTTAGAATTGACTTGAAGTTGTGTTTTGGCATGACAAGGAAAATGGATATTGTGGAGAACTTGGATATTTTTGTCTACTTTGGTTATTAACAAGATACTTGTTTTGGATATTTTTCACACCCATGAGTAGGGCACCAGGATAAGACCAATTTTAACTATCATAGTGTGGTAAGAGAAGGGCATGAAGCGATTCAAATTCCATTGCTTTCTCTCCCATCCCAAACTTGCTAATCAACATATGAAAATATTAGTATTTTAAAGCACCGAGAGAATTATATTTAAATGGAAGATAGTGGGACATTAAACTTTATTTTAGGACTTCATAAAAATAATTAAGAGATACACATTTGAAACAATTGTAAACAGAGGAACACAAATTTTAACCAAAGGTATTTACATCATGCAAAACCAAAGACTTGGGCATGTGGAGTACCTATAATTGTGTTTAAGCATTACCACAAACCATGCTTCTTGTACAACAAATCTATGAATTTCTTAAGTTTTCACAAGGCAAAGGAGGTTTCTTTAGGAAAGAAACACTTTAGAGTTTTTAACCTCAACACAATGTATAAATGAAATAGCCTCAACTTACACAGATGGCGATACATATTCCACTAACTTGAATTGGGTTATCACTAATCGCTTAGTAATACACCTCAAAGTTCAAGATTTAACACGGTCCCATGGCCAATCTCGGAACCAGTGTCTATGACCTTCTACGGTGTATTGAAACATATCACTAGAAAGGTGTTGAAGTTGTTCTCGAGAAGTAAATAACTCTCTTCATGAGCTTTGTGCCAATGACACATGCCGTGAGTATGGTTGGATGACGGTACTTCCTCTTTGACACCTCTAATTTCATTTTGGAACTCGGTGTCGATGGAGCTTTACCTCTGGAATTTGAATCATGTCTCAAGCAATATGATAACTAATTTCACGTCCATGCCACTTGTCTGCGTCAGGCCCAACTGCCTAATAAAGCCTACAACCATGCAAATAAGGGAGTCACTCTACTTAGACACGATATACGGTCTAGTTCAATGTTGGAGAGATATATTAGGATTGAACACTAAACTCTACAAGAAGCGAAGATTCATGGCATGTTGTCATCAAATAAAACAATAGTTGGAGCACTCCCTACATCAAGTATTTTATTCTTCAAAATTGTATAATGTTTATCGCTAAAGAATCGCAAAAGGTGTGTGTAATGGGTATGTCGAAGGAGGATGAAAAGGTAAATTTGAAATGAATATAAGGAAACCTAGAAACGAAAAATGTGCACATGACACTAACTCTAAATGTCTCGGGGTTTTAACTATTGATGTGGACTAAATCCTTGATTCATAGATTTTGAGGTTTCCATGTACCACAACACCTTAAAAACCTATGTTGGAATTTGTACTTGGGTTTGCACCTTATATCCACAACTTAGGAAGTCACTTACATGCTCCTAAAGTTATTTCAATGAACCCATCTTGTACATAAACATAACTAAACATGTCATGAGAATACATTCTTAGAGGCATTTATCCAACCAAAACATGTTCCATGCCGATGCTTTGAAGTTTTACAAACATGTTTAGTACTGCACTTGGAACTACAACACTTTCATATATTATGTGAAGAGTCTTTGAATTCTTTCCAAAGGCATACAAGGCTTCAACATTGATACTCCTTGACACATGCACTAAGCCGAAGGTGTGAGAACTCAATGACAATGGAATGCCCAAGGAAGATCATGTTAGTAAATTTCTCAAAAACCATATTATGCTACATCAAGTGTGTAAATAACTAGTTGATCGCCCTTAGTCAACAATATGAGCTCAAATAAATGATCAATGTGGCTTTCATTCTAGAAGTCTACGTTCGTACATAAGAAGACTTCAAATTTTACTTTAATAAAATAGAAATTAGACCAAAAGTATTAACCGTGTCGAAAATATACAAATAACATATGCAAATACCTTGGGGAATGCATTTTATAAAGGAAAAATTAATACAAAGTTAAAAAACATAATTTTACATAGTAAGTGTTTGGTTTCACAGATAAAAATCTAACATTTATCCATCAAATCAAGGATTTATGCATATGGTGAAGTGTGTAAATATGTATTTGATCACCTATGGTCTATGGGATGAGCTCAAATAATTGATCAATATTGGGATTTCATTGTAGAGGTTCACATTAAAATACTATCTAGATTGAAGATAAAATATTCATGTATATCAAATGTGTTATAGTTCAACGGTGTGTATGATGGCTTAAAAGGTGATGTGTAGCCATGCACCAAACTAAAAATTCTAGCAAATACCAAGCAATAAGGGAAGAGGTTGGGATCGTGTCCTAAGCAAATTTAAAAGAAGGGGTAAGTCTAAGAATTTCAGTATAATTAATCTGAGCAAGCTTCAGATTCAATAATAAAAATATTCATGTATAAATGTTGAGACGTTGTCATAAATGAGGTGTGCTTCAAAATCACATACCCCTTATAACTGCAGAAGATCTCTAATTTTACTTTATAAAAAGTAAATTAGACTAATAATAAACAATTGAGTTGCAAAAATAAAAATAGTATATACAAATCTCTGGAATGCAATTTTTAAAGATAATACAAATTTAAAGAATACATTATTTGAAGAAATAATGGTTTAATTTCATGGTTAAAAAGACCGTCATTTTGTATCTGTGGATTCATGCTCAGGTCCTCTAGAAGATGTGTCATTATATATTGATAGAAAATTAAAAATATCTTGGGCCAAAAATGTAAAAAATAAACATATATTCATTAATTTGTTTTTAAAATCATTTTCCAGTGTCTGGAATTCCTGCAGAAAAGAAATCTCCCAAAATATCAAAAATAAATAAGCAAATTTCTCAATTTTCGCAAAATTTACCTCAAACTTTGTCTAAAACCCGACCAAATGTTGCAAAGGAATACGGCATGATAATGTATACAATCTAGTGTTAAATATGTTGCTTGTAGATCTACATAGTGATAAATAGGAGGAAATGGGCGAGAAAATGCTATGGATCTATGTATCTACCAACTACTCCTTAATGATGACAATTAATGCATTAAATACTATGATTAAAATATGAAACAAATCTTAATAATTTACAACATAATCCTAACCTTCTGTGGGTGGAGGTTAATACATAGATGGATTCCAATGTTTATTCACGAGCTCCTCACAGAGCTATTTGCCCCACTCGTTCACTGCATGCTATAACCATTACATATCTTGTGTTTCCAAGGGACCCAAAAGGGATGGAGAGGATGCTGGAATAGTTATGGAATCTGAATTTTCATCTGCCATCAACACTTTGAATTTTCATTTTACAATTTTCTAATCTTTAAGTCCTTCACTATCCTTGGAAGGGATTTTATCTCCGTCAAATAGCAATTATGACAAAATTCAAGTGCCTCAAGGCTGGGACAACAATCTTCATAAATTGAAATCTTGGACACACTTGTGCCCCTTTAAATTATCTTCTTGAGGTTCCATAACAAAGAATTTGTGGTGGGGTGGGGTCTTACACCTTTCTGATTCACATTTTTATAAAATTAGAATGGGTCTGGGTAATGGCACAAACAATTATGCTGAACTACTAGCTCTCAAATACTCCTTATTGTTTGCCTTAGAGAAATCTATCAAATCCGTTCAGGTTATGGGGGATTCGTTGCTTGTGGTCAATTGGATCAAAGGGCGACAAATATGTCACCATACCCATCTTCAACCATTGCTGAAGGATATCAAAGATATTGTGTTTGCTTTCGATTATTTTGAGATTTCTCACATCTTCAGGGAGCTCAATGTTATGGCGGATCATCTGTCAAAGGAAGGCATTAGAATGAGATATGGGCAGATGCAAATACATGAACAACAGGAGAACTCACATTTTGAACATTATCACAGGCCTTTCCATGAATATTAGAAAAGGACTCTGAGTGAGGAATCAATTGCGGGCCTACTAATCTTGGGGATTTCAGAATTCTGAATGGCATGGGCAGATAAATCATTTATGTCCTTGTTGTTTTTGGCGTGAGGTTTGGGATTCTCTGAGTATGATCTTGGGTTCATATCTTGGTATACGTTCTCCTCAGTGCTGGAGATACACACATTTCTCCATAGCGTTGTTCTTTGGGACACCTGCGGGAGTTTTTCTGAGGCGGATCTTCTTGCTGCACTTTCTTTTTACTTTTCTTCTTGTGGCCATTTTCTGGTGATGCTGGAATGCAGTTTGCATCTTCTTAATGTAATTTTGCTCTTATTGGAATAAAATTACGATTTTTCTCTTGGGAAAAAAAAACAAAGAAGTAAACGAATCCTGCCCAAGATATAATTCCCTAATTTGGCACTTCAATATGCTGAGAGTCTTAAGATTAGTCAATTGTCTAATTGATTGTGGTACAAATTGCAACCCTGATCTCCATATGCCTAAATATTCTAACAGACAGGTGCCCCTTAAACTCCGATGGAGATTCCATCTCCGGACATCTACATGTATTAAGATAATGTAAAATTGTCAAGCAACTTAAAACAAATTGGCAACATACTTAGTCTAATCGCCGAAACGGCTAGGTAGTAATGATATCTTTTCACAACATAATTACAGAGTAAAAATTCATCTGACACAATCGTCACGTTGTTGTTACAACCATCAATGACCAATTTTTTCATATTCTTGAGATATCCTATCGTGTTTGGAAATCTTTGGAAATTTTGGAATGCAAAATAACCAACTCTCGTAACTGCCGGGAGCCTGCATCATCACATTTTAGATGAGACGAACATAAAACATACAACAATTATACATAATTTGATGGAGTTGTAAAACCCTCATTTTTTTCAATGATAGCGGTGAGGGAAGATTTCTCTGCCCAGTTTCAATACAACAAGGCTAGACCAATTCTGTTGATACATGTCAAATACTTGATTGAAATAAGGTCATATAGCAACAAAGATTCTAAACCAATGGAAGAGTCCACCAGACCACAAAGCCCATCAACCTCACGAGTTGATCCAGATGTTATTGCCATTATTCCTCGAACGCCACTTATTTTCTGAACATTACAAAAACAAATAAAAGGGTTCCCAAGAAAATACAATTAAACATTAAAATTTTACCAACAAAATAGTATTAACCTCACCTCTGCTTCATTATGAACAATGAATGAAGAGTTGGACCAAATTGAAAAGAATGAAACATGGGAGCTTGTACCTAGGCCAAAGGATAAAAAAATCATTGGAACCAAGTGGGTGTTTAGAAACAAACTAAATGAAAAAGGTGAAGTTACTAGAAATAAGGCAAGGCTGGTTTGCAAAGGATATGCTCAGAGTTGAAGGAGTAGATTTTGATGAGACATTTTCTCCTATGGCTAGGATGGAAGCCATTAGGCTCTTCTTAGCATATGCAACACACAAAGGCTTCAAAGTATATCAAATGGATGTGAAGTCATCATTCCTAAATGGGCACTTGAATGAGGAGGTCTACATTGAACAACCAGATGGTTTTCTCTTACCGAGGACATGGATTATGTGTGTAGGTTGAAGAAGGCACTCTATGGTCTCAAACAAGCACCTAGGGCTTGATATAGCAGATTAGACAAGTACTTGATTGAGCAAGGATTCAGTAAAAGGTGTAGTTGATAGCAATATGTACATAAAAGAAGAAGGACACCTATTGATTGTTGTTGTCTATGTAGATGACATAATTTTTAGGAGTAATAATGAGAGTATGTCACATGGTTTTTCAGAGGTCATGAAAAAGGAGTTTGAAATGTCAATGCTTGGTGAACTCTCATTCTTCTTAGGGCTGCAAATTATTCAATGTAAAGAAGGTATCTTCATCTCACAGACAAAGTACATCAAGGAGATGCTCAAAATATTTCAAATGGAAGATTTTAAGCCAGTAAGCACTCCCATGAGTGTAGGATGCAAACTCAACAAGGAAGATAGCTCACCAAAGGTAAATCAGACCTTGTATAGATCTATGATAGGCAGTCTTTTTTATTCAACGCATCTAGGCCTGACATCATGCATGCAGTTGGTTTGGTTGAAAGATTTCAAGAAGATCCAAGGGAAATTCATCTCCAAGCTATCAAAAGAATCTTCAGGTATCTCATGAAGACATTGGACTATGGTCTTTGGAATCCAAAAAGCAATGAATTTCATATCAAATCCTTCACAGATGCAGATTGGGAAAACAACATTGATGATATGAAAAGCACAACTGGTGGATATTTCTTTGTAGTAAAGTTCCTCGTGTCATGGTTGAGTAAAAATAATTCTCTTACAACACTTTCTGCTTGCAAGGTTGAGTATGTAGCACCAACTATTTGTTGTATTCAAGTGATATGGATGAAGCAAACACTTGAAGACTACAAAATTGAAAGTGAAGGTCCTATTCCTCTATACTGTGATAACACAAGTGTTATAAGTGTTTCAAAGAATCTAGTGCTACATTCTAAGACAAAACACATACCAATCAAGTATCACTTTTTGAGGGAGCAAGTGAATGAGCAAAGAATTAGGCTTGAACATGTGTCAACAAAGGAAAAATCAAGCTGATATAATGACCAAACCTCTACCAAAAGTAACTTATGAGCAGTTAAGACACAATTTGGGGGTAATTCCACCCTAGCGACTCGAAGATATCATATTTTCAGGGGGAGCATCTCAAGTGTCGTGGTTGCTCCAAGAAGGCTCAAGATGAGTCTAGATAGGGGAGTTAGTTCACTAGCTCAAGGCACAAGTCAAGAAGGCCACAAAAAGGCATATGCAAAGGGCGAAAAGGCAAAATTTTAAGGAGATTACGCTCAGGGGGAGCATTGCATCTGTTTGATGAATAAAGTCATGCAACTGATTGAGTTTTATCGACAAAAGAGCAACATCATTCAAGGGGAGCTTCTTGAGGTAAGGACATGCTTTGTCATTGTTTTCTTTCATGCTACTCATGTTGTTGGATGTGTGTACCTTTTTCATAGATGCCAAAGGGGAGAGAGTGTTGTCAGAAACAAGAATTGAATATCTGAAGATGTTGGTGCATTAGTTTGCCATCAAAGTTTCGAGCTTGTTGCCATCAATGACAAAGGGGGAGATTGTTGAACCCTGTTGTATTGGTTGGTGTTGTCATTGATGTCACATGGAATTGATGGTAAAGGAGAATTGAAATGCCATGCAAATAAGTGTCTCACAATGGTGTTTAGTGGTTTCAAAATGTTTTTCAGGATGGTTTTAGGGTGCAACAGGCTTGACCAGTGAGGTTGATGCACATTGGAAGTATGGAGATGGCTGGTATGTTTGGCTCAGATGTCCTAAATGTCAGAAATGATGTTTCCAGAATGTGCACGATATTTTAGAGTGAGAATCAGGTCAAGTGTTGGGAGTCACAGTTGAAACTGGCTCATTTAGGCCTAGTTCTAGAGCCTAATGAGGTGTAAGAGCTCAATGCAAGTCATGAAAAGCCTAGTTAAGCATAGTAGAAGCCTATCAACACTCCCTAGGGCATGTATGAGCATCTACAAGGCTTACTTTAGCTTTTGGAGGCAAGATTCAAGTTTTCACTAAAATTGCCTTTGAGAACTAGCAGCGAATGCTTACGCAAATGAGATTGGTCTTGACTGTACATACATATTTATGAGCAACGAAGCTATGGAGCATGTAGCGAGATGTGTTGTGGTGCTCTTTGTCAGGTTTCTTGAAAAAATAAAATTGAGTATCTTGTCTTCTTAGCATCCAAGAAAAATTATCAAGCCTCCTTAAGATAAATCATAGCAAGAATTTTTGAAGAGCACTCCAAGTCTAAAATTTTGCAAAAAAATTGATTACCAAAGGTAGAATAACAAGAAAATTCTCTTCGTTTTTCTAACCCCTTTTTTATCTCTCCTAATCACCTTCTTGAATCAATGGGAATAAAATGAGTTTGTATGTCTCCAAACCACTTGTGTGAGTTGATTCAAGTTTCTTAGGGTTGATTAAGGATGCCTCCAGGTCAAATAATGCCATGAGTGCCCCTCAAGTATGACAACTTCCTTACAAGTCTTATTCAGTGAGTTGCAAGTTGTCTTGCAATGATGATGTGTGAAGGTACAATCCTAAAGTTTGTGGTTGAATCAAATATTGAGATTGAAAAATAAGTATACTCTTTCTACAAGTCCATGGTGAATGGTTAAAGCTCAAAATTTGTCTTAGTGAAGTAGTGTGAAGCCAAAATTCTTCATTGACCTTAAACTACCTCATAGGCCAAATCATGGAGTATGAATCCTGAGTTGCAAATGTGGTCTCCACCTCATAGTACATGTTTTCAGAGTATTGAAGATGGTACAATGGTCTTCACATCATAATACATGCCTTCAATATGTTGGAGTAGTGTAGAGGTCTAAGCTGAAGGTGGTAAAGCTCAATGTTGATCATAGTATGGACTATGTCTCATCTTTGTGCAAGGACACACTTTCAAGAAAAGGTGGAAATTTGGTCTTTAGGGATATTTTTGATGTATAAATAAGGTTTAAAATACTTCTTGATCCTTCAATGCTAAGAAAAACCTTAAGTCATACCTAAACACTTATGAGTTTATTAAAAGAGAACTTGTAAAGACCCCCGTATATCTTTGTAAAATCCAAGCAGTTGAAGGTATACATCATAGTTTCAAGGAGATTTTAGATCTCGGAGAGATTTCCTAAGCATGTACTGAGACCCACAGGAGCTAGAAGCTTCAAATTTCATTGATTAAGGTCAAGAAATTACATATTTTGCCCTCTCGGGCATGCATAGGAGAGAAAACCCTTAAGCTAGGGTTTCAATAGAAGAGATGCTTGCACCTCAAATTTGAACCAACAAAATCTCATGAAAACTCGAAGTTTACTTTGCCGGATGTTGTCTCAATGAATTTTAAAGTCTTAGCTCAAACCACAATGTATTTCTTGAGTTCTTTGTGACAGTCTTCTGTTACGATTCAATGACTTTTTGCAAACAAGGCATGTAAGAGAAATTCATGCTTTTCACTATCTTTGAAGACTTGAAACTTCATGCAAAGCTCAACAAGGATAATGGGTGGCCCAAATTAGTCTTGGTTGAATTTGAAAGTGTTTGCAAAACAATAGAGGCCTATTAGAGCTAAGATTGGGGCTAGAAAGTATGAAGCAAGAGAG
This sequence comes from Taxus wallichiana var. yunnanensis, assembly GCA_018340775.1. Taxonomy (NCBI): domain Eukaryota; kingdom Viridiplantae; phylum Streptophyta; class Pinopsida; order Cupressales; family Taxaceae; genus Taxus; species Taxus wallichiana. The sequence continues at coordinate 836,009,946 of CM031238.1, forward strand.
AATCGGTTAAGTAATCGATATAGAACCTTTTGAATGAGTGTTCAATCCTTTAAGAGAACTGAAAAGGGAAAGATAAATGCACTTGGTGTCCAAACCAATTAAAGAATCTAGCGTATCAAGTTGTTGCGGGGCTATCAAATGCATAACAATGATGTTTCTTAGCCATACTCAAAGCTTATACCAGTCTAACATGAAGATGGAAGTTGAATGGAAAAGTTTGAGAACAAAATGGAGGTTATAAAGGAGATTACGGGATATTGTAACATGTTTATCATTTTGTAACTTCTTCTACAAAGTCAAAAAAATTGTACATGACAATTATAAGCTCGTTGCAATTCATGACAACTTGTAAGTACATTACTCCATGTCGGTAGAGGTGGGTTTATGACAACTTTGTGAAGTTTAATGACCGACAACCGTTTTGAAATAGATTCTCTGCTCCTCTCAAGCACTCCAAGAGGTATAACCAATTAGAATATGAAGAAGTTTGTGATCTCTTGGGTGATGACAATCTCAAAATGTCGAGTTTCTCTTCATTGTTCAAATTGTTATGAGAGGCATGTGAAGAGTCTTAGGTTTTGAAGTTGGAAAGCCTTGTATAGGAGATACTCTTGTTCATAAAAGCTTATTTTTGAATAAGGTAGATGTTGACAACTCATGAAGGTGAGTGCAAGGAAGTTCAAGAAGCTCCATATGTCAACTTTTGAACTCAAGGAATCTTTGAAGGATCTTAAAAGTGTGTTGGTATATCAAATGTTTCAAGTGCTTTTATGACATCAAATAGGCGATTCTAAAGACACGATCTCTCTCTTCTTACTCGAGCTATCTAGTGAAAATGTGAAGAGTCTTGGTATGTGAAAGTGAAAGGTCAGGGAATAGGAGTGGATATTGTATACAAAAGCATATTTTTGTACTAATATTTGTTGTTGATAGTTCATGAGAGAGTGTGCAAGTCTGTGAGAAGAAAAGAGAGCAAATATACTGAAACTATGTCAAGTTAGGAGAGGATATAAGAGAGCATATGTGCAAATCTAGGATCACAATCTGTTGTCTCAACAACCTCATGAAGTGTGTGATCAAAAATTGATGTAAAGATTGAGTTGTAGCTCAACAAATCTTGAAAGTAGGAGCTTTCTGCAAGTTAGCTTGCAAATTATCAAGTAGTAGCTTGATTTGAAGTAGGTGCTTCATGTTGAGTTGTAGCTCAACTAATTTTTAACCTTTGTGAGCATAGTCCATTGGTTCAGTGGGTTTTCTCACTTTTTGGGTTTCCCACTTAAAAATCTTTGTCTCTCTTTTGTGTGTGCTTCTTGTTACATGTGAATTGTGTTGTTGCAATCTCATATTAAGGCCCAAGAATTTGACCGAAGTTTGAATTGTCATACAAAAGTTGAATTGACATTGATTCACCCCCTCTCAGTGTCCTAGTTTCTAATAGAAAGCAAGATAGTTAAAGACGATCTTTAAAACATGTGTAACACTTTACATCTCTAAAGAAAAAACACAATATTCTTGATCTATGCACTCTACGTCTAAAGATGGGAACTATACATTAAATTTGCGGAATTGTGAATATAAATATCTAAGTTTAATGTAGGAAATCGTGATTAGCTTAGATATCTTGAATATACATATCTAAAAATGTTGAGATATCATCTTCGGAAACCATCTTGGATTTGTCACATGCCATACCTATTAACAATTTCATTATCTTCTTTGGGAATTTCTCGGTAATTGGTGACAGATGACCTCAATCTAGCTAACCCTTGCATTGGGCTCAAAAAAATAGTTTTATTCAAAAAAATAGGCTTCAAAGTTCAAACTCTATCGATACCCAAGAAATCACGATTTTCAATCACCTTGTCAAAGTAAGAAGAAAAGCTTTCGTCAGATGACCGTGAAAGAAATCAAACTTAAAGTCAAACCGCCTATCGTGACAAATTTAGATTTGATCATTTTTATTGACATCACACACTATTACACTAGACCCCACCTTCTCGCCTCCCCCTTCTCGTCAATTTAGTTATGCCTCTCAACATAATTATGATGTTACACGAGGGCAATATGAATTGTGTAATTGTAAACATTATATACACACACTATTTGGCATATAAGAAGTGAGTGGGGTATCGTGCATGTCTCAATTTGTTAGTGATGCATGTCTCAACTTGATTGTGGAATTGGAGGGTTTATAAATTGGCTTGTGACAAGTTAACTAAGAATAGTGAAATTTTGGATTGTTGTATATATCCTCCACCTTAATTTGGATGAGAAGAATCAATTTTTTCAAATAGCACATGCTAAGATTTCATCCACTTGATTGTTGCCATAGACATGGTTTCCATATTAGAGGAAGGAATTGAAACAAATACAACAAAATCAAATCTATTCATATTTGAAGAAGATAAGCTAGAGAGATAGTGAATTTTTTTAGATTGGCTAACTATTTCAACTTGTAAGGTGGGTGTTGTTCAAATTAACTTAAACTCGATTTTACCACTTTGATATAAGTAGCTTCCTTATCTAGCATAATCAAGAAATGGGTAGTTTGTTAACAACTCACAAACATTACAATTTTTTTGCTGAGACCGTGCCGAGCCCTAAAATAATTTTCTTGAACCCTTGCTCAAATTTTGGTTATGGCGGAAATGGTCATGTTGCGACGTGAGCTCTCGTGGTTTGGTTTCGACATCACGGGTGGCGGTGGCTCATCTTTCGAGCAACAAATTGATTGTGATGGCAACGGTTTTGGTGGCGGTCCTCTGTGTGTGGGAGGCAAGAATGATGGGTGGAAGCCCTCTTTCCTTGAGCCACGTCCCCTGCCGCGCCGACTCGCTCCTCTCTCTCCGACCTCTTTTATTCCTACTGTCACTTTTGGCGACTTCGTTCCAGAGATTGAAGATCTCTTATGTAATAATGTCTTGATTTGTCGTTTCAATGACCTTTGGCCTGGCTTGCCCCTACTCCATTTGTGGATCTCTTCTTCCTAGCACCCCCTCCTTTCGGGTAAGCTTGACATTTATCCCTGTGTTAAGGGTTTTTTTATTGTGATATTCAGTTCACCTGAAGACAAAGACTCTATCTTTTCCAATATGTGGGAACTACAACATCATCATTTTGATGAAACCATGGTTTCCGATCTTCAACCCCCTCACGAAGACTTTCAAAGTCAAACTGGTTTGGGTGCGATTACCTCATCTCCCTGCTGCAGTTCTGGGAGGCAGAATGTCTAATGGACTTTGTAAATGCTTCGGGCAAATGTTTATCTATTGATTCCAAAACGGAATCTTTCTCTCACACTACCTATGCAAGAATTCTTGTGGATTTGGATACATCCTTGGATCTTCCAGCTTCCATTAATCTAAAAGTTTTGAATAGGGTTTGGTCACAACCTCTCGACTACGAAGGCTTTCCCTTTCGTTGCAGGAAGTGTTTTGCCCTAGGGCATCTTGCTTCAGATTGTCAGAAAGGTAAGCAACATTTCAAGGAGAAAATCTCCTGGTGGAAGGATTCTAACCCAAGCCTTCTGGTGGTTGAGGGTGAATCGGCTACTTGTTCGGTTAAACCAGTGGAGGATAGTGAAGAGCATCAAAACATCCTACTGCCCGGTTCCTCATCTTTCCCCTCCTACGAGGGAGGATGGAAAGATGGAACTGGTCGCTGCTATGAATTCCTTTAGTATGTCGTTTTCTATGGATGCAAAAGATGTTGTGATGGATCAGGGGCTAACGCTGATTCCTATCGCTACTGTTGTCAGCGCTAATACCAATTCCACTACTGTGACACCAAATGTTGGTACTTTGGCTTCCTTTGAGGTTTGACTTCCAACTTACTCAAACGAAAATGTAGATCCTAATAGTAGTGACAAATGGACAATCGTTAAATGCAAAAATAATGCTTATTTTCTAAGATCCCAAGTACGGGATTTTTCTAGGTAATCTGGTCTCAAAGCAATGGTTATTGCAGTTATTTTTTCTTTTCTTGTTTTTTCTTCTGTCTCCCCTTTTTTGATGTTGGGGGTTGTTTCTCTATACTGTTGTAATGTTTTATCTAGCCTCGAGGGCTTATTGTACAAGGTTGAGGGTCCTTTCAAAACCCCCACCTTTTACCATTTTCCAAAAAATCAAGAAATGGGCATATACACATATGTAGCCAAACTTGGGGACTTTGGTAAGTCCTTCACGAGTTTTTGTGCACAAGATTGCAAAAGATGATGTTCTCAATGCTTTGTTTCAAAGACTCTTTAAGAAAAAAAAAAACATATAGCGTCCTGTGGCATTGGATCGATCAAACAACGACATTGGATTAATCAAACGTGTGGATCTTTAAACCACAAACATACTTAAACATCACCTCAATGGTTTGCATTTGCTTTATATTTCGATTGAATGCACCGGGTTTGATCCCAACAAGTGCCTCAAAACTCCTTAATTACCCAAGGATAAAATTTCACTCTCTAGTTAACCAAAAACAAAAAGATGAGGGTCCGGCAAGCATGACAAGAAACAAACATGGGTGATGAGCCAAAATGTGCAAAATAAAACATAGACAAGCAATAAAAATCATAAATCAACACTTAGTAGAAATGGTAATGTCAAGAACATAAAAATAAGTAGCACTAGATGACTCTGCACAAAACCCTATAAGATTTGCTCGACCCCGCCAAAAACCTGGACAAAAACCAAAAGAAATGATACACGAAGAAACTGGTCTACACAAAGCACCATAATTCATAAGTAAATTTGATTTTTAACATGGAAAAACAACCCTTCGTTTATTCAAGTAAAGAAAGATTGAATCATTATCCGAAATGAGAAACAATTTAGTAAAATATTTGGCCAACGATGTAATTTCTATTCATGTAAAGAAAGTAATGGATTGCTGACAGATATGTACCAAATGGGGGTTTCGTGTTGTTTCCAACACCTTCCCAGTTTCAAATTCCAGTTGATAGATATGCAGTTTTGCACGGAGACCTGTCTCCTATAAAAATATGCGTCTTGAAGACCTGTACTTGTTGGTACTATTGTCGGAGAGTTGCATTTCAGAGTTCAGATACGATGAGATATCAAAGATATATACCAATCATATAATCAAAAATCGCGATTAATCTGCCAATTATTGCGATTAATCGTTTAAAGGAGGAAAAACGATTAATCTTTTCAAAAATCGCGATTTGTGAGGTGCCGATAAATCGGCAATTTTTGGCGATAAAAACCCTGCAAAAATAGCGGACAACTGCTGGTAAAATCGTGGAAAATCATAGTAAATTCGTGGCTTAGTTTTAAATGCAAAAAAACCCCAAATCGACTTGTATTTTCTCCTGCGCGACTCGGTTTTGCTCCTGCGACTCGTATTTTCTCCATTCGAGGGCATTCGTGTCTGGTTTCAGGGGCATTCGTGGTGGTTTCACCAAGCATTCGTGGCGGTTTCCAGCTCGTGGCTCGTGGGCAACACTACAGTAACCAGCTCGTGGGCATTTGAATAACTATAAATTCATTTACGGTATAGTTTTATTTAAATGTTTTTAAAAGTATTGATAAAGTTGCCTATTAATGCCGATTCCCGATTTCCGAGTCAAAATTTGGCCTGCGGATTAATTGCTGATAACTATTTTTTGAAGAATATAAACTTTTATCTTTTGTCAACATTTAATATGTTTTGAATTTAAAAAGGAAGTACTGTTTTTTTTTTACGCTATATTAGGTTGTATATTATCATTTTCTCTAAAATTTACACACACATTGCCATTTTCAAGTACCTATCTCCTATTTTTCTGAAAAATGGTGTACCCATCCCTATCTCTGCGTACCAATACCGATACTTGTACCCATCTCTTGGTAACTACCTAAATATGTGATTTAAGTTGAAGTAGGGAGCCCATGCCGACTGTTGGGTGTGTGTGTGAGAATATAGTAAAAAAAAGAAAGTAATGGAGGACAACTTTGATGAAGATAAATAGAAAAATTTACTTGGACTAATGTTTTTTTGGCAATTGACGTCTAAGATGGCATAACTCCACTGGCTGGATGGTTTGAGAGTTGAGAAGGAATCTTCTCAAGAAAAGAAACTCTACTGATGTAATAATTGGAAGTAAAAGAATTGGCATCCATGTACATAAAAACTATGGCTGATAGGTTCATAAAAGATTACAGATAAGGCCATGGCTGAATATTAGGCAACCCATCTCTAGGATTCTTCCCATCCCTCTAGGATACATCCAAACTCTCACTGAATAATAACAAAATAGAAATCCAATCATCATTTCTTCACAACTAAAGGAATTGATAAAAATGGTATCCAATGGATGTTGGATGGACTTTGCAAGGCAAACAGCAAAATTTAGTGAGGAAACTATTCCTATAGACTTCCTTCAAATGGTATCCCCCTCAGAGAGTAAAAAAGAAAAAGAATGTCAATATGATTGCTAAGGAGCTCAAGAATGAAATGTATTACCAACTCAAAAGGAGGTTGATGGTATGCAAAGGGATTTAGTATATCGTGTTGATTATCTCTCAACAATTCTTATATGTCAAGATTAAGTGGCAAGACTTGAGAGAACCAATGCACCAAGCTTATTCCACCCCGTTTGAGATCATTATAGCTATAGTTCCACTGTGTGGGAATAACAGGTGAAGTTTTTGGTTAGATAATGTGATTTTTGTACCAACCATATTTATCCAACAGTTAAAGTACAATTGATATACTTGAAGCATGGTGCAGATATGGTTTTTTGGGTGGAATGTGTGTCATCAACCCATACGTTTTTATCTTTTTGATCTCGTCTCTAGCAGGATGTGAGATATTCCACCCTCCATTTATGTTTATACTTATAGAGGGGACATTTGTTGGATTTTTTTACTGGTTCATCAATGTGGGGAGCACCCCGATTCCTAGACCACAAATCTAAATAGTAAATAACAAATTTCAATGGTAAAAGAAATAAATTTGACTTAGTAGCACTCTGATAGATACAACATGAGGTTTTTATCCTATACAGATTCTCTTTCAACTGTGAATAACATATGAATAATAAAGAATCAACAGACATTGCTGTCTGTCATTAGTAATACATTTTCACAAATCATGTAGCAAGAAGTGTTCTTTCTGAGAAAGGTTCTTCTTTGTCAACAGATGCAGCAGTTTTGTACCTGTAGCAGCTGGCTAAGACTATGAACATACCCAGGTTGAGTAAACTCAAAGAAGCTAGAAGCCAATAAAAGTAATCTAAATGAGCTTTGTTCACGTTGTTTGCAAACCAGCATTGCTCCTTGCTTCTGCAACTAAGCTTGTCAATGACTGAAATTAGAATACTGCTCAGGAAACTACCAACTCCTAAAACACTCAAATAGACAGCAATACCTAAGCTTTTCATTGTGTCTGGCATCTGATCATAAAAGTATTCTTGCATTCCTACCATTGTAAACACATCAGCGATGCCGAAAAGCACATACTGTGGAAGAAGCCAAAAATGCTCAATGGAATTGTTGCATGGGGCATGTCTACCAATCCATTATCCTTTGCTGCCTTGACCCTTTTCATTTCTATCACTGCAGCAACAATCATTGAAATTGCAGAAACAAACATACCTGTGCCTATCCTTTGGAGCAATGTTATGCCCTCGCATTCCCTGTCAACTTTCTTGCAGTTGGAACAAAGATGCGGTCATAGACTGGGACCAATAATACAATAGATATATCAATAAAAGCTTGCAGACTGGCAGGAGGGATCTCAAAATGTGGACCCATTTTTCTATCCATTGTGCTGCCCTGTTTTGTGAAAAATGTTGAGGACTGAGCAAAGACGACACCGAACATCAAACATGCCATCCAAATTGGTGACATACCTATAAGAAGTTTCACCTCTTCAACTTGTTGGACTGTGCAAAGTCTCCAATTACGTGTTCCTTTGTAGTCAAAGTCTAATTCTTCTTCAACTGTTGCTTTGTCAAGAAACCTGAAAAACCAAGATGAGGACCTTCATCAATAAATTCCTCTACATTAGAAAGGGCTAAAATGAAATACAAATGAGGACCTCAATAATTTAGACTAGCAGTATTCCCAGTTATTTTTGTTAAAAGTTTCTAGAAACATGTCCCAAGAGAATGCACTGCATTCAAGGACTTCCTTTGGCTTGGATGCGATGTTCAAGGACTTGCATCCAACCTCACCCCTTTTGATTTTCATGCCATTCAGGTAAGGCAGACCTGAGCTGTGAACATAAAGTTGGTGAACATCTTGAAACTCCGTGAGTCTCATCAGTAAACCAACGACCTTTTGGTGCATTCCCCAGTTTGAAAACACAAAACCATATGCTAATGTAATTGTTTGGGTTTTAACTTTGAAATAGCATTGTGCTTGAATATAACATCACTATATATAAATCAATTATACCATAGAGTGCCTACCTGAACCGATTCGTTTGCAAAAGATGTCTTCTTGACCCTGTCTTCAGAACCTCTTGTTCTCGAACAGCAGCTATTTTTTTTGGTTCTTGGTAAGGAATGGGGGCATTCCTCTTAAAATATGCAGCAACAAAGACATGGATGATTCGAGTGAGAGGGCTTCCACTGGGCAGCTTGTGTCGGTAAAATCTAGTCCCAAACAAGAACACAAGGATTGTCATTGCCATGGTAGCAGCAGGAATGCCGAATCCCACACCCCATCCAACATTGTCTTGGATATACATGAGCACAGTGACCCCTGCAAGGGTCCCCAAGCAAATACCAAAATACCACCAGTTAAAGAATGAACTCTTATGCTTCTTCTCTTTTGGGTTCCCCTCATCATACTGGTCTGCACCAAAGGCCTGTAAGCAGGGCTTGTGACCTCCTTGCCCCAAAGCAACCAAGTAAAGTGAGAAGAAAAAAACACAACCTTGGAATGTGATGCTCTGGAGCAAGCTTCTGAAGTACCCTTACATGGTGAGGGTTTGAGACTCTTGAGAGAGGCTGATAAAGTTACCAAAATTAACCCCTGTCACATTCCAATGTATGCTATGTTACTTGGATACCATGCATATGGTTAAAACACAGGAAAATTTTATCAGCTATTTTCAGATTAAAATGGACGTTTAATTCAATTCCTGACATTTGCACGAACTGAGAGGTTATGATGCTCATTTTCTTTATTCACAAGAACTCATAAATTTGTAGATATGTGATCTTAACCAAAATACCAAACTGGGGTTTTCATCAAGGTACCCACTTTCCTTGTTATTTATTCACATATGCAGATATGGGTGCTGAACCAAAAGATCATGCTGGTTTTTTTTTAGCAAGGTACCCCACTCACTTGTTATTGATTCATACATGTAGCGGATATGGGTTCTAAATCAAAAGACCTGGTGGGAATCTTCAGCGAGGTACCCCACTTGTTATTTATTCACACACAGCAGATATAGATCCTTAACCAAAAGACTGACCCGGGTCTTCAGCCAGGGTATCCACATGTGATATATTCATACCCTCATCACATATGAGTTTTTAACCAAAAGACTAAACTGAGCTCTTCGGTAAGGACATCACTTTAAATGTTATTTGTTCACATGGGTACCAATAGACTACTAGAGTTTAAATCATATGGACTCACAGATAGCAGAAAGCAAGCAAGGAGACTACTGCCAAAACTGATACTTTACACTCTTTATTAAAGTGGTTCAAATAGATGTACAATGATGAGGATTTGTGCTGGCTTGATAAAGGCAAGCAAATGTAGGAACCAAAAAGTTAATTGCACAAATATTTACAAACGTTAGTCTCTTTGGAAAAAATCACCAAGAATTGACGAGAATAGAACTCCTTGTGAAACACCAAAAGGCAATCTTCAGCAAGGTACCCACTTTTCACAGTGGACTTTAAGAACACAATTTTCTAAACACATAACTAGCTATTATTTGAATTTTTCTAGAAATCTTTGTAAGTTATTGTGTTCCTGTTGGTTGGCGTGTTTTCATCCTCCTATTTTGTACTAAAACTGCTTAGCCCTGCTTGTGTGCTTTGTGGGTCTCCTTCCAATTACAAATTTACAACTTACAAGCTTCCATAAAATATAGTGGCATATCCCTGGTTAAGGATTTCATTCCAAATTACCATTTATCTATCAATCATATTTCAAAGGATTTTATAAAGGAAAAGAATACTGACTAGCAAATAGACGAGTGAAGAAACAAGAATTGTCCAGTACCGACCCAAATATGAATCGGCAACAAATGCTCCCAAAAAGGGTAGCATGGATGCCACCCTGACCATATGTTCACATTACTTGCAGCAGTGGCAGTGCTTTCATGCAAAGCAGTTGTGAGATAAGTTATCAAATTTGACATTATGCCAGCATAAGCAAACCTCTCCGCAATCTCAACGCCTGCGATTAAGACACATACATAATTAATATCAAGGCTAACATAGATGTGCAATAAAAAAACATCAAAAGATAAAAGCTACGAAAGCAAAGAAGGTAAGGGTTGCTTGTGTTAGGAGAACAATCCACAGTCCCTCCCATTAGAGGACTGGTAGCTTAGCGATGGAGCATCCCTGCACCAAATGGAAGTTCCTAAGTTTGAGTCCTAGCTGGTCCATGGATTATTAACAGCTTGAAAGAAGGTTTTATAAAACATCAAAACAAAAACTCCAAAATTAAAGAAGAAAACGGTTAATTGTACATAAAAATTCAGAAGGGTAGAAGAAAGAAGTAGTTTGTGTTCGAAAAACAATCAACATTCTCGACCATTAAAGGATGAGTAGCTCAGTAACAGAGAACAGCACCAAATGGGAGATATGAAGTTTGAGTCCTTATGTCCTAATTGGTCCACAGAAAGGAAAATTTATTGGATAGCTTTGGGAAAAAAACTCCAACACAGCCATAAACACAAAAGGGTTACCGTCGAATTTCATGATGGTTTATCTTGCCATACACCAAGCTACCTGTATATGTTGACGGCCAGGTTTTATCTCGAAGACATTCTGACGGATTCTCCTATTCATGACAGCTTGGCTAAAAGAGACTCTAATTTAGTTGTACACTTACTCAGCATGTTGAAATCTACTACTTGTGTCGAGACCGAGGTTAACCCATATTTCCAATTAAAAAAGAAAATCTTTCCTTTCTGAGAAAGACATGTATAGAAACACAAGAAGTTTCTTTACTGAGATTAAGACCTAACTTCTATACCCCTCTTCAAAGGACCAATTAAAGTGGATATAACACAGTTGTCTGAAACACAGACATGAAAAAATGAAACATCATCGTATTCCTGCTACAAAAATTGAATATATCCACGACAGGAAAGGACTTGGACTTGTATAGTGTGATCCGAAACGTTGATATAATCAATTTTCTATTACAAGTTTTCCAGAACCACTCTCCAATGTCTAGCTTGAGAACAATAACAAAAGAGATTACAAAGTGTGACCCAAAACAAGGATGTAATCAAATTTCGTATCAGTTTATCCCGAAACATGCTTTCTATTAGCAATAGACTGTCGAAACTTGAAAACAGTAGTAGAAGAGAGGACATTTATACATACCAATTATAAGAAGGGATGCTTTCCATGTTCCAGTGTGAGCTCTGATAACAGTGTGCCCATGAAGATCCACCGATCCATCTTCAACAAAATCACTGGATGAGCGAAGCTCCTCCATTGTTTTGGCTTGCTTCTACTAATCACTCGATGCGATCCAAAATGCCTTTACGAAAAGTATTTTGTAGAATTCTTGACTTGTAGATGAAATAATTGAATTGGGCATGTATTTCGGGTTTGAGGGATTTCTCTTGCAATAGGAAATTTGGCAAAGTTTTCCTGTCATTGATGTAACTAGATGGACGGTTTTTAGAGGCAGTCAATGTGGAAAAAATTGCGTGCATGCACATGGACGGAAAACCATTTTGTGCATGCCGGGGTTAAATTTGACGGCCACCTATGCCTGTCAAACAATTTTCGGGTGACGGTAATTTTTCAATATTGCCCTTCAAAAACACAAAATAATGTTATTTTTTACTAATTATTCTATATTTATTATATCTTTTTTATATATATTTACATATATTTTTATAATTTATATACAAACCTATATAAAAATTGACGGTCACGTTTTAAATGTGCAAGTCGCGTGTGACGGTTAGATAAAATATTTACAAGTATTTTACGTCTAAAATCACGAAAAACGTCTAAACGGCCGTCAAATTTAACCCTTGTGTGCATGCACATGGACGGAAAGGAAAATAACTCAAAATATTAAGTAAATTTGGTTACAAGTTTTATGGGTATTCATGTGATTAGATGGAGGTTGGTTAGAGCCCACTCAATGTGGAAACTATTGTGTGTATGTATTTGGAAGGAAAGAAAGAATAACTTAAAATTGTAAATTTGATAAGTTATTGATATCAAGTCAATTTGGAAAATTTTGTGTATACACACACAAAAAAAAAAGAACTCAAAATAATAAATATGGTAACAATAATAAGTTTTCAAGGTATTGATGTAACTAAATGGAGGGCTGATATAGCCGTCAATGTGGAAAATATTGTGCGCATGTGTACCAAAAGAAAGACAAAAGAACGACTTTGTGTTTTAGGTTTTGAGTGAAAGTGATATATACAATATATATGACCCAACCTTTTAATTTATGATTTATTTAGTTACTCTAACAATTAGTATAGAAATCTTAAATGTATTTATCTAATAAATGTTGATAGATATAAATTTTTAGGTGTTTATCTAGGATTTGTGACATAGTTTTGTCTATGAAGAGTTTCACATTAATTAATAAGCCTACCACATTCTACACAAATGTTTCATTGAAGGATGATAAATGGCCTCAATTTATCTACACCATTGAGTTAGGCTAAAAAAAAAATTATTGAAAGAAAAGGGGCTCCAAACTCCATCATACTCTAAAGAAATTCCGTTTTTTTTTTATGATCTTCTCTAAGTAAGAAGAAAAATTGTCATATGATGATCAAATAGAATTCAAATTTAAGGTTGGCCAACATCTCAAATTATTACCCTCCATGACAACTTGCTTGGTTGTCATTGTAGGTTATGCATATTTGTGTAATTTAGTCAATAATTTTTTAATTTAGCATAACCCATGTAAAGTAATAGTTATAAGAGTCTTTTTACAATGGTAGGTGGGGAGATGGTGGAGGGATGTAAAGGAGAGGAGTTTATCATGGAGCACGAACCAATAATGGTGAGAGTAGATATAAAGTCAAGGACTAGCACACGTCAATTTCTCACTTAGAATTTGAAAAAAAAGGTCAATAATATGAGTCACATCAAATCACATCTAACAATCACCCAATCAAATGATGCCACATAAGTGGAAACAAATATGTGACATAATTTGGTACAAATGGTCCACCCTAAATTTCACTTGATTTAATACCTTAAAAACCATTTTCCATATAATATAAATGCTCAAAAGAAAATATTTCGATTAAAAATAACAAAATCTATTAAAGGGTTTTTTTTTTCCAAATTTTATGATACTTATATGGGTGTTAAACCCTTCAACTTGGGGTGTACAACCATTGGCTCCTCTCCTTTAATATCTATGAGTGTGTTCAATTTTAATGGCAACCTTAAATTTGATGTTTATTTGATTACCCAAAAGTTTTTCCTTTTATCTCAAAGAAATCAATGAAAAATCAAATCTCTTAACAACAATAGAAAAATAATATCTTAACCATATGATGGAGTTTAGAACCCATTTTGTTTTTCCATAAATACTTGACCATTACACATTAGTATAGCTAAATTGACATTATTTGTCGACATTCAAAGATAAATTTGTGAAGAAGGAAATAAAACTAGCAATTGCACTTGAGGTGCAAGAAACACCGGAATGGATGCAAATGTAATGTTCTTATGGATTTGTTCTATCATGTAGTCAACGACACTAAACATCTAAGGTAGCAGTGTTGTCTGTTTGTGCAAGAGAATGGATTAGATGAATGCCTAAAACAATCATTGTAAAATGTCGTAGTGAAGGAAAGCTATATGTTTTGGAGATTTGGAGGAAGGACCTCTCACAACTGCTCAAATACTCCTTTGAGTGAGGAACAATAAACAACAAGCTTTTGAAGGGTTCGCTATCATTTTTTTTGCAAATGCAAGAACATTACCCCACACTTGGATAGTTTCCTATTGGTATGTCCCTTTCTTGGTCTCATTTTCATCAATCTCAACACCATTGTCAGTAACTATCTTTGGGTACTGAGCCAAAATATGAGTGTAACAAAAATATTGTCCACATCGGTAAACACTAAAATGATTTTTTAATGAAAACTTCATTTTCAACAATCTAAGTGCAATACATGAATGTGAATACGTGAGAAAGAGATCATGTTCAGAGATTGAAGGCAAAAAATAAAATAGAAAACATATTATCAATTGATTACTGCATTATCAATGATTACTACCTTTGTCAAGATGTTGGGAGGATGCTGGCAAAGTTTGTGGAGCTTGGCTTTGCACCTGCCAATTGCATTTGCTTGAAAGTTTGAAATTATTTTCAACTAACCCATTTTTTTGCACATCCAACAATCATTACAGTTCGTTAGACCACATACCTTTTAGGCATTTTGTCGAACAATTCACATGCTTGCACATTTTGCATACATATCTGCCAGTGCACTTGAAACTAAAACATTTGACCAAATTCCCTCTCCATAATGCTTTAGTGGATGTCCACACACTATTTCAATGGTCATGTTTTGGTAGAGGCTAGGAGTATGCTAGAAAAGGTGAACCGATCAACGTGGACACTGTTGGTTGCATTCGGTGAAGCAACGTCAATGTTGTGTTAGGATGTCCTTGTCTTCTGTTAGCTACAAATATGGTATTCCATGATACACCCCCGTGTGTGAAAAAAAGAGCTTTCAAACAGGTTATTTTACAGCTCTTGCAATAGCTAGGTGTTTACTATGCCAGTGGACAAAAAGATAAGGTGGCGATCTGAAAAACATCCCTTCTCTATAATATACTTTGGCAGATGTCCACACTCTGTTTCAACGATCCTATTTTGGCACAGGCCGGGAGTATGCTAGCAAAGGTGAACTGTTCAAATTGGAGACCTATTGAATGCATTTGGAAAAAAAATGTCAATACTTCATGAGGATGTCCATTAGTTGAAATTGAAGGGCAAGTTGCCCATGACTCCAACATTCTGGTTTTGAATCTGAGTCTCTCTTCTAGAGATTTTCTCTGTCATTTGTTGCCCTCCTCTTCATTACACCAATGACTGCCTTCCATATACCAATTGAGACCCCTCCCATCAAATGTTGCAAAAGACACCCTAAACAAAGTGACAATACTAATAAATACAGAGAAAAAAATGAAGGAAAATGTTGATAAGAAAGTTCATGTAATATTTCAATATTTATAAAATTGAATTTTCAATGTTTCTCGAAGATCTATAAAACATGTGTACACATATTCACTTCCCCAAGAACTTACATAAATATTGTTTTAGCCAAACAATAAATAAATATCTAAGCGTTTACACTATTATATGCTTTAATAATATAAACATTTAATTAATACAAACAAAAACTATAAACACAATAAAAATAGAAAATACTTTAAAAGTGTGGTATATTAAGAATAAATTTCAACATATTGCAAGGGTCATAGCAAACTCGATAACTTTAAATAATATTAATAAGATACACATTGAATAGATTAGAACATAGGGGATATTAATTCCTAACACACAAACAATAAAACCAATATTTACGAAATTGAATCTTCAACATTACTCTAAGATTTTAAAGACAAAATGGTAATATGAAAAAATAAAAACATAGAAAAAGCAATAATTGATTGAAAAAAAAAAAACTCAAATGACAATTTTAATTATCCAAGTTACCACTAATCATTGCCAAAGGCTATATATATATAACGTTGTCATCCACCTTATAAATGTCACTCAAAATAATTATTTCTTACTACTAGCAATCGCACGCGGGGTGTGCGATGAAAACGCCGAAAGAGCGGTTGGACGAAAGAAGAAGAGAAAGTACGAGGAAAGCAATGCAGATCAACTTAGTGCAATGAACAAGATAAAAGAAATAGAAATATGCGCCTTAAGTTGTTTTCGAAACAAAAAGCACGAGATATATACAGGCGGCAACGACACTAAGATGGAATGGGAATGCGGCCCCACGAGAGTTGGAAGGACTAGCCTGCACAAGCAGATTTTGAGTATAATTTTACACAATCTTGCATTTTTTGTTAGAATTTATGTCCCACATAAAAGCTACGTATTAAATACAAATTTGCGGGCAATTTGTAATACCCGAAAACAAAATTCATTCGATTTCAGACAAACGTTAATGAAAATTTTAAATTTCCTTCTATAGTTTTAAAAAGTTAAAACATTAAAAAAAGCTCAAAACATTTTAAATAACAAATAAAAGCTGCCCTAAATTTAAATGAACTTGAAACTCTATATTAAAAAACTTTGCTGAAGGCTGTACGGATGTTTTGCTTTGCCTGTGCTGCTACGTGATTCTTCTTTTTCCTCCACACTATGGCGCTTGTCATTGTTTGTTTTTTCAGCTGCTATTATTTGTGACCTGCACATTTGGCAAGGTAGTTGCTGTAATGGGCTGCTCTTATTTTCTGAACAGGGTGTGCTCTAGGAGATAAATGTGATGGTTAAGATTCTTGATGCCGTTCAGTACTCATTCCTCTGTCCTCTCTTGCTAGGGCTGGTGCCAGTGATGATCCTCTCTGCATATACCATAAAATTATTTCTGTCAGGAATGTGCCCAAAATGTTGAAAATGGCAATTTAAAGCTTGAAAAAATGTGCATGTGCATAAGACAGTTATTCCATAGATATTCCCAACCACAACTTCATCTCCTAAATTACAGGATTAAAAAAACAACATACCATTTTATGCTTTTGCAATAAATGCATACATACAGAGTTTCTACTAAATTTTAATATTCATCATTTAACAGTCTCATTGGAAGTGAGAAATATAAGATTTTTCAGATCTCTGAATGAGTATTTTGGCACAAGATTGCAGGTGACAGTCAATATGCAAGTAAATCTGGGTATGAAATATAAACTCCAAGCTTCTTCGGTTCAAACAGTTGTAGCAGAGTAAAACTTAAGGAAATCTGGCTTACTCCAAAGACTGGTCGAGCAAGTGAAGCTCACAACGAGCTGGGAAGGGTCGAGTTGGAGAGTGAAGGCCACAAACAACGGCCAAGCTGGGTGTAACGGGTTGGCTGAGCCAGTGAGGATCACAATGATCCAATGCAGCTGGGCTATACAAAACAACTCTCAGGCACACAATCAGCGAGCTCCCAAGAGGCCTCAACTTAAACCCACTAAAGAACACGGCACACCCTAACTCGTCTTTTATAGGCAAAGCAAAAATGCACAAATGGCAAGTTGAGCTCCCTACAGTGAAACCCCAATCGGGCCATACACGAATCAACCAAGGGGATCTGAAAAATCTTATATTTCTCACTTACAATGAGACTGTTAAATGATGAATATTAAAATTTAGTAGAAACTCTATATGTATGCATTTATTCTTGGCCTGTAATATTTGTTTTGAGCATTTGTTTGGTGTGTTTAGAATACATTTGCAAGTTTATTTTGTTGGGCAGGGATCTTTCTCACCACAACTATCTCTTAGATGTCTTTATAGGGATCAGACAAGAGATATGCTTGGCAATGGTGGTGACATAGTGCTGCAAAAGCATAAAATGGTATGTTGTTTTTTTAATCCTGTAATTTAGGAGATGAAGTTGTGGTTGGGAATATCTATGGAATAAGTGTCTTATGCACATGCACATTTTTTCAAGCTTTAAATTGCCATTTTCAACATTTTGGGCACATTCCTGACAGAAATAAGTTTATGGTATATGCAGAGAGGGTCATCACTGGCACCAACCCTAGCAAGAGAGGACAGAGGAATGAGTACTGAACGGCATCGAGAATCTGAATGGGCTGAAGTATGCATCGGAGAAGAATTGTTTCGTATGCAAAGGAAACCTGGAAAGAGACAAATTATCTACTGATTTATTATATGTGTATTTTCTCAAAATAAATGATGGCGATCTACACCAACTTGGGAGTGGGGTGTTTGACATAATTTTAATAATATTGTTTTGAATTTCTTATTCCCCAAAAGATGGAAGAGGCACCTGAAATGGCAGATCATGGTTCAGACAACCTAGCTAAAGCAACGATAAGGTTTTGATAAGCCAACTCCAATAAAAATACAACAGCAGACCTACATGAGTAAACAAATCACCAAAAAGAATTCCAAAGCCAAAAATACTATTTTTTTTTATATATGGGAATTCACATCAGTCACAAATTTGTATGGAGTCAATCCTAAGAATAACTATACTTGTGAATTGTATCGCAACAGACACACGTGGCAACTTGGCATACATTTGGGAACCCGGGCTGAAACTTTGCATTTGCAATTGTGATGTTCAGCCACGTCAATGCCTTCCGCATACTCCGTTCACCATGTGTAAAGGCCGACAAATATAAATACTAGCACTGTTCAATAATTATTATATTATGAGTTGACACTGCTGACAAAGATTGTGGAATTTGGCTTCATACCTGCCAATTGCAAGTGCATGAATGTTTGTAAGTAATTATAACACATTTTCAAAAAATCCATTGTGAAACAATGTGAGTGCCTTGTGACAATAATCATGTTTTCTGTATGCTGCAATAATTGTATTCCATGACAAACTGTCTCGTCGTTTCACTTGGTCAAACTCTGTACATACATCTATCAAAACTTTGCACTGGACATACATTTAAATATGTTCTCTATGAAAACCATGCTCATGAAAATACAAGTCTGCAATAATTTAAAATATGTAATCTTTAGAGACGTTGTGTGCACCTGCCTCTGGCAGTGTACTATTGTTTTCGGCTATTCGTATTAGTTGCATGGATACAACATTTATTTGTTTTGACAGATCCGTGTTTGTCTTTGTTATGAACATTTGGATACATGCATTTCTCAATTTTTGTTTCTACAGAAGATAAGTCGGTTCATATGAGACCGTTTGCAAATATCTTTGTCTGTATTTTAAATTCTCAATCAAGTAAGCAATCTGATTCTTTTCTAGACAGAACCCCTCTGAATATTACATATCTTCAATTATTGCAGACCTGTATTTTCATGAGCATGGTTTCACAAGGAAAGACAGTCCACTCTTTCATTGCTCATAGGCGATACAATTATTCCAGCATACAAAAGACATGGTTATCCTCATGAGGCAGTCATATTGTTTCACCATTTGCAACAAACAGGCCTTCAACCCAATCAGTTTACATTTTCCAATATACTCCCAGCGTGTGCCAAAATGGGAGCTTTGGAACAGGGTATGGATATCCATCAAAGCATAAAGGATAGAGGAATTTTGTCAGATGTGGTTGCAAATGTCCTGGTAGACATGTATGCAAAATGTGAAACCGTAGACAAGGCACGTGAACTGTTCGACACAATGCCTCACAAAAATGTAGTATCGTGGACAGTCATGATTGCAAGATATGCCCAAAATGGATTTGTTAAAAATGTGTTATAATTACTTAGAAACATTCATGCAATTGCAATTGGCAGATGTAAAGCCAAATTCCACAACCTTTGTCAGCATCCTCCCTGCCTGTGCCAAAATGGGAGCTTTGGAACAGGGTATGGACATCCATGAAAGAATAATGGATAGAGGAATTTTGACTGATGTAGTTGCAACTGCCTGGTAGACATGTATGCAAAATGTGGAAGCATAGACAAGGCACATGAACTGTTTTAGTATGTCAAAGAGTGAGAGCATCCCTGCAAAATGCATTGTTTCAAACAGTTCATGTGCATCAGGTATGCTTCCACATTTTGTATGTCTACTAGAGCACTTGCAACTACATCTAACAAACCATTAGGCAGTCCCTGATACCACATCATTTTCAGGCATTCTTTCAAACAGTTCATGTGCATTAGGTATCCTTTCACATTTTGTATAGATGTCTAGTAGAGTAGTTGCAACTACATCTGACAAAATTCACAATTCTTGAGACAATAGGATTAAAGAATGGGGAATAGTTACATGTGTGAAAAGACGTCCATATCCTTTTCCGAAGCTCCTATTTTGCCACAGGCTGGGAGTATGTTCGCAAATGTTAACTGATCGGGTTGAAGACCTGTTTCTTGCATATGGTGAAACAGTGTGAGTGCCTTGTGACAATAATCATGTTTTCTGTATGCTGCAATAATTGTATTCCATGACAAAATTCACAATTCTTGAGACCGTTTGCAAATATCTGTCTGTATTTTAAATTCTCAATAAAGCAAGCACGCTGATTCTTTTCTAGACAGAACCCTCTGAATATTACATATCTTCAATTATTGCAGACCTGTATTTTCATGAGCATGGTTTCACAAGGAAAGACAGTCCACTCTTTTATTGCTCATAGGCGATACAATTATTCCAGCATACAAAAGACATGGTTATCCTCGTGAGGCAGCCATACTGTTTCACCATTTGCAACAAACAGGTGTTCAACCCAATCAGTTTACATTTTCCAATTCACTCCCAGCCTATGCCAAAATGGGAGCTTTGGAACAGGGTATGGATATCCATCAAAGCATAAAGGATAGAGGAATTTTGTCAGATGTGGTTTCATATGGGGACCCTAACCTTTCCAAAAGCCTAACATGTCCTAAACGCTCTACAGTACGGAAGTATCTATGATATCATTGTTAATGCTTGGGCAATGTCAAATAAAGGCCAAAGGTTACAATACAGAAATGCATCACATTTGTGATAGCACAGAAACAGATTACATTCGTTGCAGCAGAAAGATGCCTCTGTCACATAAATCTAAAAAACTGTCCTGTCAATTTTAAGCTCAAAATCATACAAACAACTCAGCAAAGGTATCTTGAGTCTAGCTGGAGAGTTTGTAGTGCCATTTTGAAAATGCCTACACAGCATCCCAGCCAAACTGATGGACAGTCAAGTTTTGTGAAGATTTCAGTCTCTCCACTAATTAGTGACCTATTTTGAAAAGTTGGGTTAAATCTATTTATGACAAAGTCATTTTTTTAGTTTATGGCTATCCAAGACACTAACTCGGCATATAAGAGCACCATTGTATGGAAAATATACGTTCAGATTCTAACGGGCTGTAGTCATATTAATTAAATCTATGGTTCATAAATACATCTCAGTTACCAGATAAAGCAACACCTGGTGACCATTGTCAGCAAATATACTAGCAAGATTATAAAACGATATTGTCACTTAAAAAAAGCTACTGATAACTGAAATTGCAGGAAGATTGTTTCTAACACAGTTATACGAAAATATGTTTTATTCAGGTCTCTGGCGAAGGGCGTGCCATGGGTTGTTTCATGGCTGGGCCGTCATTCTATATGCAGGTCAGCTAGATGTCTCAAAATACAAAATAGATTCATTATTAAGGCTGCAATCAAGGTAAATATTAATCAAGGCAGAGCAATATTTACTTCATCAAAGATCTTAAGTCCTTTAACAGGCCCAGCTCATTCCTCCAATATGACACGAGGAAGGCAAGTTTGCAGCCTAATAACCATGATTTATAGATAATTTTGTAAGAAAAATTACAAAGAGATATAATCCTCAACGTATCAATATTGTTAGCATTATTTTATTTTGGGATTGAAGCGAGAAAATAAAATGCCTTCCAAACTTTGCCCGAGACCCTGGAATCATCCACACATACGGAAGGAGCTGGCCTCGAAGCCATCTGGACCTAATGATTTGTCCAATTGAAAGGAGAAGATGACTTTTTAAATCTCTTCAAGGTTTATTTCCTTCACTTTCTTTTTAACCCTTTAAGCTTTATTTCCTTCACTTTTTTTTAATCTCTTTAAGCTTTATTTCCTTCAACAGCCTCTCATTCATATCTTCTGTACCAATATTTAGGATAACCTCAAGCAGATCTTCTCGAGTCTCAATCCTGCCACTATTATCATTAGATAATGATGTCTGAAAATGATCCTTGGCTGCCTCTCTAATTGTCTTATCCTCGGTTAAATCCTCCTCACCTTCTCTTTTAACCAGAGCAATATGGTTTGTCAGTCTGTGAGCAACCACAATCTTGTGAAAACTTTGGTATTTGCACTTCCTTGTTGAACCCATAAAGTTTTGGATCTGAGTCACAAGGAACCCTCCTCTTTCTCCAAGTTCTCCAACAAAGACGATAATTTTTTTCTCTGTTCTGATGTGGAAGCATACCTTATGCACATGAACTGTTTGAAAGAATGCCTGAAAATGATGTGGTATCAGGAACCGCCTAATGGTTTGTTAGATGTAGTTGCAAGTGCTCTCACTCTTTGACATACTAAAACAGTTCATGTGCCTTGTTTATGCTTCCACATTTTGCTTTCATGGATGTTCATACCCTGTTCCAAAGCTCCCATTTTGGCACAGGCAGGGAGGATGCTGACAAAGGTTGTGGAATTTGGCTTTACATCTGCCAATTGCAATTGCATGAATGTTTCTAAGTAATTATAACACATTTTTAACAAATCCATTTTGGGCATATCTTGCAATCATGACTGTCCACGAAACTACATTTTTTTGAGGCATTGTGTCGAACAGTTCACATCCCTTGTCTACGGTTCCACATTTTGCATACATGTCTACAAAATTCCTCTATCCTTTATGCTTTGTTTGTTTTGAGAATTTAAAATACAAACAGAGATATTTGCAAATGGTCTCATATGAACCGACTTATCTTCTGTAGAAAGAAAAATTGAGAAATGCATGTATCCGAGTGTTGATAGCAAAGACAAACACGAGTCTGTCAAAACAAATAAAGTACCAGTAAAATATACGGCGGGCAATGAAGGGAAAAGGGAGGACCAAAATCCTCAGGTGTGCGCTGGAGGATTTTGTTACTATTTCAGCCTAAAATAAAAGCAAGCAAACCAAAACCCAAAGTAAATATACACGACTAGGGTTTTCTACGATTTTACAGAGATTGACATTTTGGGCATTGCTCTGCTCATCCCATAAAATGCACACCAATAAAGAGAACGGGAATTTAAGTTAATCTCAAAATGAAAACAAGCACACTCCTTTTCTGAATTTGATTTTCTTAAATCGATGTATATGAAATAATGAAACAAGACCGAATCCTCGAACAGGGGAACAGAGAGGTAAACCTTAAATTCGCGGCTGCGATGCTGGATGGCTTCCTCCATCACGCAGTCTCCAACTCCAACCACACTCAGCAGGCAAAGAGAAATGGACTTCTCGTCTACAATGTTTGATGCCAAAAACACTCCTCATTACAAAATCCTTCCCGAAACCCTAAGCAAGGCATTTTTATTCTTCTTCGACTACTACGTACTGGTACACTACGGGCCAGCCATACTCCCCTTGTTTTGCTGATGGCAGATGCATGCCCGCCTCCACGCCGGACTCCTGCAACTGTCCTCTATTTCTGACTACCTATACACCTCTCCCTCCTTCGAACATGGTCCTCTGTTCCATCCGCCACATTTGATGCCCTGGTGCATGTCAGAAGGCCTCCGCCATTCCCACACAGAGCACGCCTTTTGGCGTAAAAACAAAGAAGGATGTTGCTTGTGCATTTCTACATATAAAAGTTGCAATGCTTGAGAATTCAAAGAAAGAGATTTACATTGGTGTTTGTTAAGATCTTTTGATCAGAGGTACAGACTGGTATTGCAATTAGTCATAATCCACCATGCATCAGCGTATCCATTTCATAATATGATGTTTGTAAGAATGGAATCTAGATGGATCTAGAAACAACCTACCCATTTTACCAATAAACCTACATCTTGCTAGCAAAATGGCACTCTCTAACACAAGCATATGCATGATCTTTGGAAAAGTATATGATAGTATTTATATAGATATTTGTTTAAGGCACTGAGCTGAGCTTCTTGTGGCTGTTCTTAAACATGTAGTTTGATTACAGGGTTTATTGCTGGGAACTATGGACTTGGAATGCTTTTTTTGAACTTAATGCTTTCTATCTAAGCTAATATATTTAATTTACATAGTGAAAAAAATTGCTAAAGAACCACACAAATTTCTAAACAAAAAAACAATGAATCTCACACAAAATACACACGCTGTCTAAAGTTGAAATAATTTTATTCCACCATTCTGCAAGACAGAGTATGTATGCAAACTGATGTGACTCCACCCCGAGTTAATGGAGCAAATTCTAATTGCATTAAGGGGAATGGCATGGTTTTCTTGAGTACTCTGAAGAACTTTACAAATTTCTAAACAAATAAACAATGGATCTCCTACAAAATACAAAATAGCAAGTTATCTAAAGGTGAAATTATTCTTAGATTCAGCCATTCTGCAAAACAGAGTATGTATGCAAAAAGATATGACTTTATCCCAAGTAAATAAAAAACCAATTCTTATTGTATTAATGGGAACTGACATGGTTTTCTCCAGTACTCCGGAATTTGGATTTAACCATCATCATTAAAGAACAAATAAAAGTGGAAACAGAGAAGCAACTTCCATGCTCAAATCTATCTAGTAAGAAGTGTTACAATAAATTGATTCTGGGTAAGTAGACAGTGTCCATAAAATGATAACCCCCATGGAAAAATTAAGATCGGTGCCTCTAACCTTAAAAAATCAAGTTGAAAATAATGTAGCAGAAAAATGGAAAAAAACTCATCCTGTCATCATATTGAACGTTTTTGAATAAATACCAGAATGAAATTTCTAGCAAAGATAAAATCATGGGAAAAAACAAAACAAAATAAAAACAATCCCAATCACATTCCAAATGTATTTGCTGTATTTGACATTGAGAAACTGTATTGTCAATCATTCACCATATACAGAACACTGCTCTGAAACAGAGCCAGCCCCTTTTTTGGAAAAAACAAAAACGCTGACCAACTTGAAGTCATATGAATCTGAACATGGTGCTTAAAACTGCTTACCCGGTGTAGAAGTGGAAGAGGTGCGGTTAAAGATGTAAGCTCCTGAAGAGTTTGGAGACATGTGCAACAGAGCTGCAAAAACAGTGAAAGGAAAAGCAAGTTATACAGCTAGGGTTCTTTTTCCTGCAGCAAAATTTATGGGCAAAAAAGCAGCTCAAACCCAAAGAAGTACCTGGACATGTGGAGATGTTTGTTGCCACTTTACAGACCTCAGGAAGCAGCAAGGCCATAGTAACATTAATGGTTATGCCCAGCTGAGGATCAGTGTTGTCCTTAATGAGAACACAGAGGCACTTACGGGTGTTTTTGTGGAGTTTTAGGGTGACGCTCGTTGCTTGTCAAGTCGAGCTCGTGAATGACAAAGTGCTCGAGGCGTGAAAAGACGGTGACTGCTTCGCTGGCCAGATTGGAGGTGAATTTGGCAGCGGTAGTGGCTGCGCTGAAAATAAGAGTGAAGGCGGCGGATATGCCAGCAGCTTCTCCAAGGGCATGCGTTTAGATGCGCTCGACTTCGGCGTGGAGGCTCTGCAGTGCTTCAGATCTTCTTCGTATTCGCGGACTCGCAGGTAGTTACGCACAACAATGGGGTCTCGGGTTTGACTCCGCCCAAAGGATGACAAAACCGGTTTCTCTAACTTGGCTCTCCGGTCCCGCCTCGCCCAACGCGCGGTTTCTCTCAAGCGATGCTCAAAATGTAGCTTCTCCTCGCAAGCTATCGTTCGCAAGCATGGCCACGCAGTGCTTGTCGCCTTCCACTGAACCCGTCAATTCATACCACCGATTGAAAATCGTAAATTGTCCTGCATTTCTCCCTCGCGGAATGGCTCACCTTGTGCGCAGTCATTGTCTCTGACATTCCTGCTTTTGGAGGACACGTGTAGAGTTGATTTTGCGCCGTGCTTCGTCGACCAATTCATCTGGCGCGTTGGAGTCTCATTCACTGTCAGAAGGCAGGAGGCTTTCCCACATAGAACACGCCTTTCGGCGTAATAATGAAAGAAATATATCTTGTTAAAAGTGTCAATATTTATACTTACCTTAAATATTACTATTCACATTGATTTAATATGGACCTTAAATATTGCTATTTGCATTGATTTTAAATCAAAGATTTATGCTTTTCTCATGGGTAAGCCTAGCATTTTTAACAAACGGTCTTCCTCTTTGTTAATCCAAACTTTTTTCTTTCCCAAACAAAGTAAATATTAGGTGCAGAAAGGTAAAAGTGAATCGAATGGATGCTTATTCCTCTGCTGCTAAGAAAAACACTATTCTACAGTAGCACACCATCATTTTTTAAGGTAAGTAAACTTTTATTTTATACAATATATTTGTTCACATCATAAGTGTATAGAGAAGGTATGCATAATCTCATTCATTTAATATGGACACAATACACAAGCACAGTCATACACACAACACACAAGTATAGTCCCAGTCAACAACATCCAATCACCTGTAACCTGACATTCCTCTTCTGCACACAATTTCTATAGCTATTAAAACTAAGAAGAATGGAGATTGACAATCTACAGTGTTCTGCTATGTACCAGATTTATCTACTAGCAATCGTACGTGAAGTGTACGATGTGAACGCCGAAAGGGATATAGGGAAGAAGTGAAACAAAATTAAGAGGAATAATGGGAAAGGAACATGGAGTAGAAAATGGCGTATGAGGGTGGAGAAGTGCATAGGAAAGGAAAGAGGAATAGAGCAAGCTATTTGAAAAAATACCCTCTACAAAGAGCACGACATGTATGTTAATCGTAAGGAGAGCTCGTGTTGCGGAAGATGTCAATGAAACTATTGAGGGAGATATCACAAAATGTATGTAGTGGATGGAATTTTTTTGAAGGCAAATACTTGTTTGAATTTGCAGGTCTTGAGTTTATTCGGTTAGAAAAAATGTAAATGTAAGGGGAATCGAATGTATGATTCACGGGTCACGTTAGGGACTTGAAGACGCGAAGTGTACCTTGAACAGGGTGGTACCGATATCATGCAAATTTCATGTTGGTGTTTTTGTCCAACTATCATGTTAACGATCAGGGCAGTGTAGTATTCATGCTAAAGGTGAAAAATAAAAAAGGGAAAATCCAACTTAAATGAATCTTAATGTTTCCCCTTTAATAATAAATGATCAATGTTTTTTTGGATAACTCTTATAAGTACAAACATAAAACTCTAGATAATGTAAGGAGACTTGAAATAGAAAATAGTGTTGAATCACAAATAAAAAATCACATTCCAATTGCCTACAATGCACTTCTTTATAGTTTTCTTCTTTGTTATCCTCAAACCATTGTACTCTAGAAGCATTTTTGGAGATACATTGAGTGACAAAGTGTTTGAATACATAGTACCATGCAAATTAACATAAAAATAATTACCTACATTGCAGTATCTATTCGAGGCCTAAATATAAGAAATTAAAAAAGTTGAGAAAGATTAACAATGAAAAACATTGACCTTCAAGAAAGGAAGATACTTCAAAATAAGTTCTTCAAACTCGTCAGAATTGAAGAGACACATAACAAATAGTTGAGGTTTACATTGTTGGCACAACAACTTGCATATAGATCATGAGGAGCCTTTGGTTGGATAAACAAAAGAACCTTAACATCACTTTTTGCACTGAAATAAGTTTGTGCCCAGGATTTTCCTTGTTGATATGTTGTATAGGATGTGCAAGACTAAAATAACAAACATTAAATAATGAACTTGGAACCACCCCTAAAAGTGGGGAAAGTGGGGAAAGGGTTCCATTGAATAATGTTGTAAACACCAATGCCACCGATGCGCCAAACTATCACCACGTTTGAATGGGTGCAACGGAAATAGCCTATGTCCCAAAATGTTGGAGTGCAAAGAGGGACACCAAGATCACATGGGGAATTACAAAAATGATCCCTATCAAACTATTTCTAGTGAGTCCCTGAACAAATCCAAAGATAACAATCCATTTCCTACTCTAAAACCAAGGTTTTAAATGTTAGGGGTGAAATAAAAAAGGATGGAGTTGAACATTAGTCAACATACATTATGTTGATAGAAACCCTGAGCAACACTATATGCTATAGTGCCCTCTCTGGAAACCTCACACACTATGTATGAATAAATATACGACCTTACAACTAAACAACAAATATAACAAAATGCAGATCCAAGCCACTACAACTCCTGTTCTTTTTATTTTTACTGTTATACTTGCATAGCCAAAACCATCCTTGCACTCTGCACCCACCATACAAAATAGTTGAGATTATATTTTTTAAATATGATTTTTGACACTCAAATATGCTTTTTTAGCCATATAATTTTTCATTTTCGAAAGATCAAGGATAATGTGTGTGTTTATTACGGTTAAGAGGCTCCCAAAATTGACAAAATGGTTGCCATGATGCCCAAAATGAACCATTGACTGTGCCCACACAATGTAAATTATTTTACAAATAACCAACCCAAAAACAAATCAATTCTTACCAAAAATTGCAGGCATGAGCAAACCGTAGTCAATAACCATGGACATTATGTGCCGCACAAGTGGCAAAAATGGAACTTTGGAAAACCTTGGTAGTTGAGAAAAAGGCTTATATTTGTATCTACACAACAATGAGGCTAAAAGACTTATATTTGTGTGTCTACACAACAACAGATACAAAGAAAAAGTCCCACTTGTACACCACAACCTATCCAAATAGATTTAAAGCCCATTTTGTGCCATTACCAAAATCTACTTTGACACAAATGTATCATCTCTTCACAACAACCCCAATTTTCCACATCAATAAGTTATAATTATAGTACACATCTTCTACAAACAAGAGACCCCATTCCTAACCAAATTCAGCTGTCCACCAAATACTTTTAGCCAACAACTAATTTTTCTTGAAAGTTTTGAAATAAAGATTTTCCAAAAATAGCCAAGTTTGTTTTTTGATAAATGTAACATCAATAATATTATAAACAACAGATATGCTACAAAAGTAGTACCATTCCAACATTTAGCAAGTGATATCTGAGCATTAAAAAATAACCAAGCAGACCACATCCTTACAAATTAAGGAAGCCTTTGTATCCTGTGGCAATCTCCTTAGAAACACCTCTAAGACAGTATATGTATGGACTACAAAGTCCAGCCTTGTTTCTAAGAGAAAAGAAAATGTCCTTAGAAGACATCTCTAAGAGCGCATCTAAGGGAACTGCAAAGCCATTAAACACATAATCACATCCGACTCTTGGCATACAAAACAAATAAATGCTCCCAACACACCGTCAAATGCATAAGAGTTGGGCAAGGAAATTAGGGGGTGAGGAAAGTACGGCCATAGTCACAAAAGAGAACAATATCTATATTATTAACAAGTTTGCAAATGTTTAGCAGGAGTAATAAATAATAATAGAAAATCCCATCTTTTTCATTCAATATATAGATATATCTCCTCTTTTTTTCAAAGACAAAAAAGTGAAAATGTGTTGAAATGCATCTGACCCTGTGAAATACTGAAATGGACACTCATTAGGATTCATATCAATACAAAAAGGGAATTTTCTAGATTCAAGCCACATAACAAACTTTAGATCCCCTTGAGAGAAAATGATAAAATCTATCAATGTAACTCTAGGTAAAATAAAAAAATAAACCGAATCGTGAAATAACTCACAACATGAATACACTTCAACAGATCTAAATCTCACTTAATGTGAGATTATAAAAATCACTTGGTTTGATTTTTTAAATCTAAATTTATCAGACCTGTAAATGGTAAAGTAACTTTGAATCTGCCAAGAAAAATTCCACTTCTTATCCTATGGTAGACCAAACAATAATGACCAACAACAAACCTCAATTTTGATCCTAGTCCAGTTGTGTTCACCTGGGGTATGTTTACGGCCTATTCTTAGCCAAGTGGTTAATCTTGCACCACTAAAAGGTTCTATAAATTCCTAATAGCAAACATGAGCTTCAACAATAATCCATATCTCTGAGTTTGAACTGGGCTGTGATTTTTACTCCAACCCAGTTCATCCAGAAGCTCTTATCATTATTAATTTTTTCAGCACTTCACAATACTAATAGTAAATTCCATGAACATTTTCAAGCGTCAACAACCAATAATTGTTTAAAGCAAAAACATTTACAGACAACTATGTAAAAAGAAATGAAACCATCAATCTTTTGGATCTCCTCCGAAGCTCATCATCAGAATGTCTTAAAATTCAGTGTGTTATTCTCCTTGTAATTATGTTAAAGACAACCCTGTTACAACTATTAATCTTAAAAAACATATTATATTAAACACAACTATTTTTGCAATTTTTAAAAATATTATATTAAGTAGAAAACTATTTTTGCAAAATTTTTTAAAGGAAAAAAACTTTGGATGAAATGAATATGACGCATGTCATTTTTAAACCAATTATTTCACTCCAATGATATGCTTTGCTCGTTGTTCATGGTTCTAAATCGGTGGCTATCCTTGGAATAAATCCATTACGCCTACGCAACTAAAATAAATTTTGACGTTTTTAGAAAATAAACTCTTTCAAAATCTATGTTTGCCACGATTATTTACCTATACTGATCAAAACACAAAGCGCAAAGCGTTCTTCCCTCATAACTTCGTATCCTCATTGTCTTTCTATATCTGAAATGTCGAGGTGATTAAAATAATTCAGAAAAAACAATGTAAGCAAATTTGTTACACGATGTATTACAGTAAACAATGCCAAAATACAATCTACATTGAAGCATTTTTCATTTCAATAAATACCACCGCCAGTTTCCAGCCTCCATGGCACAGAATATTCCATGTGAATAAACGCCTCTTGCCTCACAATATCCGAGGGAATGGCCGCAACATCTTCAAACCCTACGAATTGTCTAAAATCCACAAAATCGTCCTTAAAATTCTAGTTCTCAACAAAGGCCTTGCGCTCTGCATTCTCGGAAAAAACCAGAAGAGAAGCAACGCATCCGTTCTTTACAGAAGAAGAAGCATGCTGGCCATCTGAATTGAGAAGAAGGATAGGCGATAATCCGATCTCATCATCCGAGGCTTACAACCAGTTGTATTGATTTTGCAACATCCGCTTCTAAGAACATGTGCCACATGCACTATAGCCTTTGCCAGGTGCACTGTAACCCTTGCAACACATTTTTTGAGGTGGATGACAATGCGCCAATAACCTTTTGCTCCACATTATCCTCCGGGCTCCTTCGTTCGATTTCAACGACGATGCAAAGAGCCAAAGATACCCGTCCGATGTGTGAAAGGTGTCGATAGAGCAGGTCTAGTCCCACTACAAGAACGCCTTACGACGTAATAATAGGTGATTAAATTTAATATGGTTATTCCAATTTCTCAACGCTGCAACTTACACAATTATCCTCATTGAAGTTCCTATTTGTGCTACCTCACCTCTCATACATAATGATGAGAATTGTTTTGAATAGGCACAAGGTTTGCATCTCAATAATATCATAAGCATAACAGAGCAGGTCGAAGTGAACATTCCGAGTTGTCAGTCATGCAAGCCAAAAATATGTACAACTACAGGCGAGCACACGTTGGGTTTCTCTCGCTTCTCTTCATTTGCAAGAAGACTGCATAGCTTTGATGAAACGCATGTTGTGGACCCCACCATTCAGCCACAGTTTGCACAAAGTCTACTTCTTCTGTGTCCAAGCAGCAATACCAATGTGAGTAGAGGAGCATTTACGCATTCAACTAGTAATTGCTTCGCCAAAGTTTGATTCATTCTCCGAATTTATCTATCTAAATCTCTCTAAAGATTTTTCATCAAATTGCGATAAGCGTTGCGGTGAACAAGCCCGACACAAGAAATGTGCGCAATAGACAAGGAAAATCGCTGTGGCATGCTTGCTCGACTAAATGAATAGGTAAGACTCGCATCGATTCATTAAGGTATTTACAAAGTGTGTATTGTTTGTTAAGGTATTACATCTAGTTATATAGGCAAACAATATAAAGTGTGTATATTCCAATGCATTGAATGTCATTATTTCTTTTAACTTTATGTAGGGGCGGCGAGTGATGTAAGCAAGTAGGTGAAGAGGATGTAAAATTTGATATAAATGCAAAGTATGGGAAGACATACCAAAAGGTAAATGCCCAAAACTAAAATATTTGTTGTTATCGATGAAATAAAAATTAGAAATTAAAAATCAGAAACAAGAAAGAAAGAAAGAAAGAAAGAAAACTTTTAACGTCCACGAGGCTAAAAATAGCCTATGAGACAGTAAAACCACTTTCTTCAGAATTCACCAATTCAGATCTTCTTTTGTTAATCTTGATGATGAAGTCTCCCATACCAGTTATCCACTCCTCATCAAACAAAACCTGTAATGACAAAGTCTTGAAATTGATTACATATCTGGAACGAATGTCATTATAGGCACTGCAATCTATAATAAAGTGTTTTTCTGATTCCATGGCCCATCTGAACAAAAGACACAAAGTCTTTTTCCCATTTTTTAAGCCTTTTCCATGTACTTGTTTCACATGTAAGTGGTGGGAGTTTGTTCTTAGTTGAGCTATGAGAATCTTAGCTCTCCCTAAACGAGGGCTCCAATTTATGCCTTTTATTGATGGTCACAAGTGTAGTTAAATTCTTCATGTAATATCTCTTTTACGCCTCTATTATCCCACGTAGTTTTTGCGGACCTTATCGATGACAAATGCTTGTATTTCTTTATTGCCTTGAGGCCATGTTTTCCATTCAATATTCCATTTCTTCATCCACTTGATATTTTGATTCATCCATGACCTCTTCCTCCTGCATAATGGCTCTTTGAAGACAATGTTGGGCCACCTGTTTGTTGTCATCTGTTCAATTTTGTTGAGGTATCTTAGAAGTCAAATCATAACAATGGCTTCAATTGGAATTGCACCTGTTTCAACTAAAAGAATCTCATAAGGGACCGAAAGTTTTAACTTAAATTTGCTGGTAATCATATGCTTTTGAATTCTCTCAATTTGTTTCCATTTTGATAATGGTATGTTGTTGGCCCATATTTCACACCCATAAAGTACAATAGGAGTAACTAATATTTCAAAAAGGGTTTGAGTAGTTTTCAATCCTATAATTCTCGCTTCTGCAATAGTTTTGTAAAGCATAAAGGGCTTTCCACCTTCTGTCGTTCTCTTTTCCGCAAGTCTCCCAAGTAAGTTTATTGTTGAAGTCAATCCCCAAATATTTGTAGTCGGTTACTTCTTCGAGAATACTACCATCAAAGAAAAATGGTGGCTGTTGATTTCTTTTCCTTCTATTGCTAAAGATCATAATCTTGGTCTTGTTGATATTAACTTGCATACCTACTTTTTGCAAAAGGCTTCAAGTGCGAAACAATGTTTTTGTAATCCTTGAGTAGACGTAGCAATCAACATATAGAATAAGCCTTATAACATATTTAACAATTCTTCAATTTGGTCTATATATAAACCAAAGAGTACGGGTGATAGAGGACATCCCTGCTTAACACCAATGTCGCTCCTAAAGCTCTCTGAAATGCTTATTTGGGTTCTGATTTTAATGCGCACCTTTTCATAAAGCCTATGAGCTGCTGCTCTAAACTGCAATGGAATACCAAGCTCTTGCATTCTGCACCATAACTTATCCCTAGGGACCGTGTCAAAAGCTTTCTTGAAGTCAACAAAACAACAAAAACTTCTTTCTTTTCCTCCCACGCTTTTTCAATGATATGTCTTAGAGTAATACCATGATCTAAGGTGGAGTGCTTAGGTCTGAAACTAGCTTGCCCTTTTGCTCTCTTCTCATTGTCTTCTACCCACTTGCTGATTTTGTGTTCAACCATGCTACCAACTAACTTTGCAAATAAGGGATTGATCATGATGGTCCTGTAATTGGTTGGGTTGTCAACATCTCCGCTCTTAAAAAGAGGTACTACCATACTAGTGGTCCAATCATTTGAGAAACCACACGGAATGATGTTGAATATATTCAAAATGTGAGGAGCAAGAATATCTGATCCCCATTTTAGGTATTTTTCCTGTAGCTCATCTAAATCCTTGGCCTTATCTTGCACATAACTTTTAGATACATGTTTTGACCTCTTGTAACATGAATAGACTTGTTGTTGTGTACACTAGAGGTGGAGCCTTAACAAATATGGCTGAAAAGAGGGAGAGATGCATGTCTATGATGTGGCATATTAGAAAATATACCGGAAAGAGTCCTTGTTATCCCAAATTCACCTCCTGGAAAATTTGGTCAAAACGAGCCCTACACATGAAGAAAACATGAAGGGAAATGATTCAGACTCACGAGCACGAGTTCCAAAACCAGGCAAAGGAAAACAGAGGCCCAAAAGAGTCAAATCTGACCTTGACAGGAAGAATGAGAAGAAACGGCTCTGTTAAGGTGTTTCCATGTTTTAACCTATTTTAAAGGCTACAGGTGGGCTCGTAAATAGAATAGCAGGGTCAAAGAAGGAGGAGATAGTTTCGAAGAGGCTAGATGCAAGAAATAGAAGAAATAGTGAAGTTTTGAAGTTTTGGGCTAGAAAACAGTTCAGAAAGGGCCTCAAAAATTGGCTAAGTATAGAAGTGCAAGCGGAGAGAGCCACGTGTCCTAACGGCGCTTCTCCAAAGATGAATTCAAAAAAGGAAGGCTCAAACAAGCGTCACATCTCTACGTGTCCTAGGCCGAAATGAAGACAAGGTCAAATGGTTGAACAGAATCAAAGGCAAATGGAGCGGGCCTTAAAATTGACTAAGTATAAAAGTGCAAGCGGAGAGTGCCAAGTGTCAGCCTGGCGCATTTCCAAGAGTTGGTCCAAGGGCGGAGACTCGAATGAGCACGAGCTCGCCCGTAGCCCGAGTCTAAAGAGATAAGAGGGACCGTTGAAAATTCCATGGACCTTTGGAGGTGCCAGTGTCAATGCGCCGATTCAATGATTAAATAGATAAAGGTTTTCAGTGAGCGCGGTGCCACCACATGTCCCATATTAAAGAAGGGGCCCATTTTTCAAATTGGTTTTCCGCCCATTTATACGGACTCGATACAAACTTTGAAGGGGCATATCTTTCGACTCAAGGCTCGAAATATTGCAAATCTAACACCATTGGAAACGTCTCAATGTCCTCTACACCATGGAAGGATTAAAAAATCATTTTTGCAGGCCCTGGTAGGTAAAAAATGAAGAAAAGTCTTAGAGGCCATTAATGCAGAATCCAATCTCTTCACCTACTAGATCTTTTAGGAACCAAAAGCGACATATTGTGGGTGGATTTGCAGAAAGCGTTGATTTTTCAATGGTTGAGCTTTTGAAATGGGATTCATTGCATATCTCGAGTGGTTGGAGCAGGATTCAATTCTTTCCTTCTTCTCTCTCCCATTCTTCTATATGTTGTAACAATGAGAGGGTGCAAAAAAAAGGTTGTTGTTCATTCTTTTTCCCAGTGCCCCTCTCTCTTTTTCTTCTCCGAGGGTCGAATGTGGAGTTTAAGCCTCCTCCCTTAGCTTTGTAATGGCATTTTCTCGCCTCTTTCCAGCTTAATGGTGTCTTGTGTGAACTCCTGGAATAAAATCTGTTTTTCGTGATGCGTATTGTCCATCCTTTGCTCATTTTGTTCTCTTCTTGCCTCTCACCATCAGCAGGTATACTCTGCATATCTCTTATGTCCATTGTAGGTTTTTGGGAGCTGTGTTTAAGGGGTTTGAAATGGTGTTCTGTGAGAACTTTATCCTTGGTCTGTGATGCATCTGTCCATCCTCTCCATTGCTCACCTCTCTCCATTTCAGGTAGTTGGGTTTGTGATCAGTAGTTCCCTTTTCTTGGTGCTATCACCTCTGTAGTGTAGGATTTCTTTATTTTCATGCTCTCTCTCTCTCTCCTTGGTCCCTTGGAATTGTTAGATTAGGAGTAGATAGTTGCATTTCCTTCCTTAGAAGTAGTTTAGTGCTAGGATTAGGAAGAGGAACCGGCCTTCTCTGGAGGATCATTTCCATTTGCAAGTCCCACAGCTTGGGGAATGATCCAATGTTATACAAATCACACCAAATGAACCTGCCTTAGAAAAGCAGATCCATAACTCATTTGGGGGTGCTGTCATTTCGCACTAACAATTTTGGCACACCGGTGGGACAGTCCAAGCACCTTACCACTTCACTTCATCAGGTTCGATGTGCTCTTGATGAAGGTTTCAGCCTTTGGAGGCAATTTCAAGCACATCTGGCGACTTCATCTGGTCAATAACCCATCGTCTGAGTTGCAAACCTTTTCCATCCATTTCCACTCATTTTCATCCATTTTCTTCTTCCATCTCTTTCATTTTCTCCCATTCCATGAGGTTGTGCAATCATGACTTCATTCCCTTCATGGAACTCACACTTGCAGCAACAACAATACGTTCCACCTCCAATGCTTTTCACAACTCCTCCAAATCAACATTATGAGCAGATTCAAAATCACTATACCTATCCACAACTAGCAATGCCAAAACCAGTTTGGCCATGAAGCTTATCAGGAACAAGGATATGTATATAATGACAACAACCAAATGGAAGATGCTGGTCTCGTTGGAGAAGATCCAAAAATGGAGGTTGGCATGGTCCAGTCAAGAGCTATAACACAAATGAAGGTGTTCAAGATTGGTTTCAGGGCACCTTGTCTATGGGAAGGCCCTTTTCCAAGGCACTACTGACCCTCAAGAGAAGCTTGACTTCATGGTGCATCCATCCCTATCTCTGCGTACCAATACCGATACTTGTACCCATCTCTTGGTAACTACGTAAATATGTGATTTAAGTTGAAGTAGGGAGCCCATCCCGATTGTTGGGTGTGTGTGTGAGACTCGAGAATATAGTTAAAAAAAGAAAGTAATGGAGGACAACTTTGATGAAGATAAATAGAAAAATTTACTTGGACTACTTTTTTTTTTTTTGGCAATTGATGTCTAAGATGGCATAACTCCACCGGCTGGATGGTTTGAGAGTTGAGAAGGAATCTTCTCAAGAAAAGAAACTCTACTAATGTAATAATTGGAAGTAAAAGAATTAGGATCCATGTACATAAAAACTATTGTTGATAGGTTCATAAAAGATTATAGATAAGGCCATGGCTGAATATTAGGCAACCCATCTCTCTAGGATTCTTCCCGTCCCTCTAGGATTCTTCCAAACTCTCACTGAATAATAACAAAATAGTACCAATCATCATTTGTTCACAACTAAAGGAATTGATGAAAATGGTATCCAATGGATGTTGGATGGACTTTGCAAGGCAAACAGCAAAATTTAGTGAGGAAACTATTCCTATAGACTTCCTTCAAATGGTATCTCCCTCAGAGAGTAACAGAAAAAGAATGTCAACATGATTGCTAAGGAGCTCAAGAATGAAATGTATTACCAACTCAAAAGGAGGTTGATGGTATGCAATGGGATTTGGTATATCGTGTTGATTATCTCCCAACAATTCTTATATGTCAAGATTAAGTGGCAAGACTTGAGAGAACCAATGCACCAAGCCTATTCCACCCTGTTTGAGATCATTATAGCTATGCATCTATCAATAGTTGACAATAGTTCCATTGTGTGGGAATAACAGGTGAAGTTTTTGGTTAGATAATGTGATTTTTGTACCAACCATATTTATCCAACAGTTCAAGTACAATTGATATACTTGAAGCATGGTGCAGATATGGTTTTTTGGGTGGAATGTGTGTCACATCAACCCATAGGTTTTTATCTTTTTGATCTTGTCTCTAGCAGAATGTGAGATATTCCACCCTCCATTTATGTTTATACTTATAGAGGGTACATTTGTTGGATTTTTTTACTGGTTCATCAATGTGGGGAGCACCCGATTTCTAGACCACAAATCTAAATAGTAAATAACAAATTTCAATGGTAAAACAAATAAATTTGACTTAGTAGCACTCGGATAGATACAACATGAGGTTTTTATCTTATACAAATTCTCTTTCAACTGTGAATAACATATGAATAATAAAGGATCAACAGACATTGCTGTCCGTCATTAGTAATACATTTTCACAAATCATGTAGCAAGAAGTGTTCTTTCTGAGAAAGGTTCTTCTTTGTCAACAGATGCAGCAGTTTTGTACCTGTAGCAGCTGGCTAAGACTATGAACATACCCAGGTTGAGTAAACTCAAAGAAGCTAGAAGCCAATAAAAGTAATCTAAATGAGCTTTGTTCACGTTGTTTGCAAACCAGCATTGCTCCTTGCTTCTGCAACTAAGCTTGTCAATGACTGAAATTAGAATACTGCTCAGGAAACTACCAACTCCTAAAACACTCAAATAGACAGCAATACCTAAGCTTTTCATTGTGTCTGGCATCTGATCATAAAAGTATTCTTGCATTCCTGCCATTGTAAACACATCAGCGATGCCGAAAAGCACATACTGTGGAAGAAGCCAAAAATGCTCAATGGAATTGTTGCATGGGGCATGTCTACCAATCCATTATCCTTTGCTGCCTTGACCCTTTTCATTTCTATCACTGCAGCAACAATCATTGAAATTGCAGAAACAAACATACCTGTGCCTATCCTTTGGAGCAATGTTATGCCCCTCGCATTCCCTGTCAACTTTCTTGCAGTTGGAACAAAGATGCGGTCATAGACTGGGACCAATAATACAATAGATATATCAATAAAAGCTTGCAGACTGGCAGGAGGGATCTCAAAATGTGGACCCATTTTTCTATCCATTGTGCTGCCCTGTTTTGTGAAAAATGTTGAGGACTGCGCAAAGACGACACCGAACATCAAACATGCCATCCAAATTGGTGACATACCTATAAGAAGTTTCACCTCTTCAACTTGTTGGACTGTGCAAAGTCTCCAATTACGTGTTCCTTTGTAGTCAAAGTCTAATTCTTCTTCAACCGTTGCTTTGTCAAGAAACCTGAAAAACCAAGATGAGGACCTTCATCAATAAATTCCTCTATATTAGAAAGGGCTAAAATGAAATACAAATGAGGACCTCAATATTTTAGACTAGTAGTATTCCCAGTTATTTTTGTTAAAAGTTTCTAGAAACATGTCCCAAGAGAATGCACTGCATTCAAGGACTTCCTTTGGCTTGGATGCGATGTTCAAGGACTTGCATCCAACCTCACCCCTTTTGATTTTCATGCCATTCAGGTAAGGCAGACCTGAGCTGTGAACATAAAGTTGGTGAACATCTTGAAACTCCTTGAGTCTCATCAGTAAACCAACAACCTTTTGGTCCATTCCCCAGTTTGAAAACACAAAACCATATACTAATGCAATTGTTTGGGTTTTAACTTTGAAATAGCATTGTGCTTGAATATAACATCACTATATATAAATCAATTATACCATAGAGTGCCTACCTGAACCGATTCGTTTGCAAAAGATGTCTTCTTGACCCTGTCTTCAGAACCTCTTGTTCTCGAACAGCAGCTATTTTTTTTGGTTCTCGGCAAGGAATGGGGGCATTCCTCTTAAAATATGCAGCAACAAAGACATGGATGATTCGAGTGAGAGGGCTTCCACTGGGCAGCTTGTGTCGGTAAAATCTAGTCCCAAACAAGAACACAAGGATTGTCATTGCCATGGTAGCAGCAGGAATGCCGAATCCCACACCCCATCCAACATTGTCTTGGATATACATGAGCACAGTGACCCCTGCAAGGGTCCCCAAGCAAATACCAAAATACCACCAGTTAAAGAATGAACTCTTATGCTTCTTCTCTTTTGGGTCTCCCTCATCATACTGGTCTGCACCAAAGGCCTGTAAGCAGGGCTTGTGACCTCCTTGCCCCAAAGCAACCAAATAAAGTGAGAAGAAAAAAACACAACCTTGGAATGTGATGCTCTGGAGCAAGCTTCTGAAGTACCCTTACATGGCGAGGGTTTGAGACTCTTGAGAGAGGCTGATAAAGTTACCAAGATTAACCCCTGTCACATTCCAATGTATGCTATGTTACTTGGATACCATGCATATGATTAAAACACAGGAAAATTTTATCAGCTATTTTCAGATTAAAATGGACGTTTAATTCAATTCCTGACATTTGCACGAACTGAGAGGATATGATGCTCATTTTCTTTATTTACAAGAACTCATAAATTTGTAGATATGTGATCTTAACCAAAATACCAAACTGGGGTTTTCATCAAGGTACCCACTTTCCTTGTTATTTATTCACATATGCAGATATGGGTGCTGAACCAAAGGATCATGCTGGTTTTTTTAGCTAGGTACCCCCTCACTTGTTATTGATTCATACATGCAGCAGATATGGGCTCTAAATCAAAAGACCCGGTGGGAATCTTCAGCGAGGTACCCCACTTGTTATTTATTCACACACAGCAGATACAGATCCTTAACCAAAAGACTGACCCGGGTCTTCAGCCAGGGTAACCACATGTGATATATTCATACCCTCATCACATATGAGTTTTTAACCAAAAGACTAAACTGAGCTCTTCGGTAAGGAAATCACTTTAAATGTTATTTGTTCACATGGGTACCAATAGACTACTAGAGTTTAAATCATATGGACTCACAGATAGCAGAAAGCAAGCAAGGAGACTACTGCCAAAACTGATACTTTACACTCTTTATTAAAGTGGTTCAAATAGATGTACAATGATGAGGATTTGTGCTGGCTCGATAATGGCAAGCAAATGTAAGAACCAAAAAGTCAATTGGACAAATATTTACAAATGTAAGTCTCGTTGGAAAAAATCACCAAGAATTGACGAGAATAGAACTCCTTGTGAAACACCAAAAGGCAATCTTCAGCAAGGTACCCACTTTTCACAGTGGACTTTAAGAACACAATTTTCTAAACACATAACTAGCTATTATTTGAATTTTTTTCTAGAATCTTTGTAAGTTATTGTGTTCCTGTTGGTTGGTGTGTTTTCATCCTCCTATTTTGTACTAAAACTGCTTAGCCCTGCTTGTGTGCTTTGTGGGTCTCCTTCGAATTACAAATTTACAACTTACAAACTTGCATAAAATATAGTGGCATATCCCTGGTTAAGGATTTCATTCCAAATTACCATTTATCTATCAATCATATTTCAAAGGATTTTATAAAGGAAAAGAATACTGACTAGCAAATAGACGAGCGAAGAAACAAGAATTGTCCAGTACCGACCCAAATATGAATCGGCAACAAATGCTCCCAAAAAGGGTAGCATGGATGCCACCCTGACCATATGTTCACATTACTTGCAGCAGTGGCAGTGCTTTCATGCAAAGCAGTTGTGAGATAAGTTACCAAATTTGACAGTATGCCAGCATAAGCAAACCTCTCTGCAATCTCAACGCCTGCGATTAACACACATACATAATTAATATCAAGGCTAACATAGATGTGCAATAAAAAACATCAAAAGATAAAAGCTACGAAAGCAAAGAAGGTAAGGGTTGCTTGTGTTAGGAGAACAATCCACAGTCCCTCCCATTAGAGGACTGGTAGCTTAGTGATGGAGCATCCCTGCACCAAATGGAAGTTCCTAAGTTTGAGTCCTAGCTGGTCCATGGATTATTAACAGCTTGAAAGAAGGTTTTATAAAACATCAAAACAAAAATCTCCAAAATTAAAGAAGAAAACGGTTAATTGTACATAAAAATTCTGAAGGGTAGAAGAAAGAAGTAGTTTGTGTTCGAAAAACAATCAACATTCTTGACCATTAAAGGATGAGTAGCTCAGTAATAGAGAACGGCACCAAATGGGAGATATGAAGTTTGAGTCCTTGTGTCCTAATTGGTCCATAGAAAGGAAAATTTATTGGATAGCTTTGGGGAAAAAACTCCATCACAGCCATAAACACAAAAGGGTTACCGTCGAATTTCATGATGGTTTATCTTGCCATACACCAAGCTACCTGTATATGTTGAGGGCCAGGTTTTATCTCGAAGACATTTTGACGGATTCTCCTAGTCATGACAGCTTAGCTAAAAGAGACTCTAATTTAGTTGTACACTTACTCAGCATATTTAAATCTACTACTTAGGTCAAGACCGAGGTTAACCCATATTTCCAATTAAAAAGAAAATGTTTCCTTTCTGAAATACATGTATAGAAACACAAGAAGTTTCTTTACTGAGTTTAAGGCCTAACTTCTATACCCCTCTTCAAAGGATCAATTAAAGTGGATATAACACAGTTGTCTGAAACACAGACATGAAAAAATGAAACACCATCGTATTCCTGCTACAAAAAATTGAATATATCCACGACAGGAAAGGACTTGGACTTGTATAGTGTGATCCGAAACGTTGATATAATCAATTTTCTATTACAAGTTTTCCAGAACCACTCTCCACTGTCTAGCTTGAGAACAATAACAAAAGAGATTACGAAGTGTGACCCAAAACATGGATGTAATCAATTTCCTATCAGTTTATCCCGAAACATGCTTTCTATTAGCAATAGACTGTCGAAACTTGAAACAGCAGTAGAAGAGAGGACATTTATACATACCAATTATAAGAAGGGATGCTTTCCATGTTCCAGTGTGAGCTCTGATAACAGCGTGCCCATGAAGATCCACCGATCCATCTTCAACAAAATCACTGGATGAGCGAAGCTCCTCCATTGTTT
Source organism: Taxus wallichiana var. yunnanensis (assembly GCA_018340775.1). Lineage (NCBI taxonomy): Eukaryota > Viridiplantae > Streptophyta > Pinopsida > Cupressales > Taxaceae > Taxus > Taxus wallichiana. The sequence continues at coordinate 836,052,530 of CM031238.1, forward strand.
TGGCTTGCTTCTATTAATCACTCGATGCGATCCAAACTTCCTTTACGAAAAGCATTTTGTAGAATTCTTGACTTGTAGATGGAATAATTGAATTGGGCATCTTGTAATTCGGGTTTGAGGGATTTCTCTTGCAATAGGAAATTTGGCAAAGTTTTCCTGTCATTGATGTAACTAGATGGACGGTTTTTAGAGGCAGTCAATGTGGAAAAAATTGTGTGGATGCGCATGGACGGAAAGGAAAAATAACTCAAAATATTAAGTAAATTTGGTAATATTAGGGTAAAAGTTTGAGGGTTTTGGGAGGACCCACATCCTGGTACAACAAGCCCTCAAGGCTGAATAGAACATTTAAGCATAACAGAGAAGAAAACCCCAACAACAAAGGGGGAAAGAAGGAGAGAAGAAGAAGTCCAAGAGAAGAACACAACAAGCAGAAGCGTCCAAAGCCCAAGATACAACTAGATTACCAAGAAGAGTCCCTTACATGGGATCTTAGATGCATAGAAAAGGAATTTTTTTTACGTTTAACGATTGTCCATTCGTCACTCCTATTAGGATCTGTGTTTTCATCTGAGGGAGTTGGAGACTTTGAGGAATCCAAGACACCGTCAGTGGAATTATCAGTAGTGAAACTGGTTTGAGCGCATTCCGTATATCTGCAGCTGGAATCAATGTCAGCTCATGATCCACCTTAACAACTCCAACAACTGAAGGTTTAGCCGAAGGGATTGGACTGGAAATCTTGTCTTCACTGACCAGAGTATGAGCAGCTGACACAGTTTCCTCCTCAACAAAAAGAAGATTTTGGTGGGCATCCTTCCACCAAGAGACCTTATCGATTTTGGATTTTTGCTTGACCATGTGACAAGCTGCAGCTAGATGCCCAATGTTGAAACATTTTCTGCATCTAAAGGGCTGTCCTTCATAATCGAGCGGTTGAGACCAAACCCTATCTTGCACTTTGAGATCGATAGAAGCAGGAAGATCAATTGAAGTATCCAGATCCACCAATATCCTCGCGTAGGTGGTATGAGAGAAGGTATTTGTATTTGAATCAATGGATAAAAAAGTACCCAAAGCATCACCAATAGCAGCTAAACTGTCATTTCCCCAAAATTGTAAAGGAAGATGGGGCAAACGGATCCAAACCGGCTTAACATTGAAAGAGGCAGAGAGAGGATTAAAAGTCGGGAACCAGGGTTTCATCAGTAAATGATGATTCTGCAGTTCCCAGAGCTTAGAAAGAACAATATTTCTAGCGTCGTCAGAGCTAAAGGCCACAATGAAAAAACCCCTTGCACAGGGATAAATATCAATCCTACCAGAGATGAGGGGGCGCAGCTCGAAGAGATCCACGAATGAAGGAGCGGAAGACCAGGCCAAAGGCCATTAAAACGACATATAAGACCATTGGAGGAAAAAAATCCTCGGCCTTTAGCACAAAATCCCCAAGGAAACCTAGGGTGCGTTTTAGCGAAAAAGGGCTGGAGAAAGAAGCGAAGTAGAGGATAAGCCCGCATGATTTCCCTGACCACCAACAAGGAAAGCGTCAGGTTGAAGAGGGCCGCCACCAGCTCTGCCGCCCACACCAGATCCAACGCTGCCCACAACAAGAGAACCACCCCGCTATCGCACTCGAAGCCGCCGCCTCACAAAACTAGGTTTTGCAGCAAAAAACTGCGGGGGAGAAAAACACGGACAGCCCATAATAATCTCTTTTAACAAAAATCTTGTGTGTATGTATTTGGAAGGAAAGAAAGAATAACTTAAAATTGTAAATTTGACAAGATATTGATGTCGATCAAGGTGGAAAATTTTGTGTGCATACACAAAAAAAAGAAAAACTCAAAATAATAAATATGGCAACAATAATAAGTTTTCAAGGTATTGATGTAACTAAATGGAGGGTTGATATAGTCGTCAATGCGGAAAATGTTGTGTGCATGTGTATCAAAAGAAAGACAAAAAAAATGACTTTGTGTTTTAGGTTTTGAGTGAAAGTGATATATACAATATATATGACCTAACCTTTTAATTTATGACTTATTTAGTTACTCCAACAATTAGTATAGAAATCTTAAATGTATTTATCTAATAAATGTTGATAGATATAAATTTTAGGGGTTTATCTAGGATTTGTGACATGGTTTTGTCTATGAAGGGTTTCACATTAATTGATAAGCCTACCACATTCTACACAAATGTTTCATTGAAGGATGATAAATGGCCTCAATTTAGCTACACCATTGAGTTAGGCTAAAAAAAAATTATTGAAAAAAAGGGGCTCCAAACTCCATCATACTCTAAAGAAATTCCATTTTTTTATGATCTTCTCTAGTAAGAAGAAAAATTGTCATATGACGATCAAATAGAATTCAAATTTAAGGTTGGCCAACATCTCAAATTATTACCCTCCATGACAACTTGCTTGGTTGTCATTGTAGGTTATGCATATTTGTGTAATTTAGTCAATTATTTTTAATTTAGCATAACCCATGTAAAGTAATAGTTATAAGAGTCTTTCAACAATGGTAGGTGGGGAGATGGTGGAGGGATGTAAAAGAGAGGAGTCAATCGTGGAGCACGAACCAATAATCGTGAGAGTAGATAAAAAGTCAAGGACTAGCACATGTCAATTTCTCACTTAGAATTTGAAAAAAAAAGGTCAATAATATGAGTCACATCAAATCACATCAAACAATCACCCAATCAAATGATGTCACATAAGTGGAAAAAAATCCGTGACATAATTCGGTGCAAATGGTCCACCGTAAATTTCATTTGAAAGAAAATATTTCAATTAAAAATAACAAAATCTATTAAAGGGTTTTCTCTCTCCAAATTTTATGATACTTAAATGGCTGTTAAACCCTTCAACTTGGGGTGTACAACCATTGGCTCCTCTCCCTTAATATCTATGAGTGTGTTCCGTTTTAATGGCAACCTTAAATTTGACGCGTCTATTTGATTACACAAAAGTTTTTCCTTTCATCTCATAGAAATCAATGAAAATGTAAATCTCTTAACAACAATAGAAAAAAATATCTTAACCATATGATGGAGTTTAGAACCCATTTTGTTTTTCCATAAATACTTCTGACCATTACACATTAGTATAGCTAAATTAACATTATTTGTCGGCATTCAAAGATAAATTTGTGAAGAAGGAAATACAATTATCAATAATAATGGTTTGCTAAAAATACAAGATAACTGAGTTTTTTTCATATAGATATATGTACTAGTAAGATTTAATTGATATTATTCATTATGTTCCGCGATCTTCCTCGAACCCTAGCTTCCTTAGTTCGTTGCAGGTTACCTTCAATGGTAGCGGTAGATCTGCACAGTCGGCGTTTGGCGCCGGTGCTGGATTTTGCTCGAGGAATAGACAAATGGAATCCCTGGGTTTGAATCGGCCAAAAACGGAGAGGGGAAAGGTCTAATTAGATTTTTCCAAGGCGAATATGAGAATATTGAAGGAGGTGTTTCATCTGGAAAGTGTGCAATGTTATTGATCAGGGGATGGAGTGTGGTTTCTCAAACCTGTCAAGGAGTATCTAATGGCGGCTTTGGCTCCCGTCCCATCCAGATCATTGATCCAGATGAGGAATGTAGGCACCTCGAGAAAGAGACAGTGCCCAAATAATCTGTAGAAGCAGTTTCTATGGCGATGCCTGTCAGGCACGTGCTAAAGCCCATATCTTGTGCTAAGTTAATCCCTTTCGTGTTCTTCGGGAAGGAGGTGCTTAAACATGAGAGATGGTATATAGGGCCATAATTTTTTAAAAATTGAGAATGCTTCTATTAACTAGTAATACTAGTACGCAAAGTGGACGATGGGAATGTCAAAGGGGGATTCATATTGGTAGGAGAGGAAGAGGGGTGAAGTTGAAGGGGTTAGATGATGAAAAAGTGTTGGTGCAACGAAAATAGAAAGTAGAAACAATGTGAAACTCAAACGTAGAACAACATGACGTCGCATATGGAAATCCTTCGAAGGAGAACGGGGTGTTGTTTAAGACATTGCAGAAACAATTTATAGGTATATATGTGAATGTAAGGAGTGGTAGAAAAATATTGCGGAAGCAAAATGCAACAAAAACAGACAAAGGCTCGCCCCTAAAAGAAAAAGCAAACCAAAACAAAACTACTCCCCCTCATGGATTTCATATGTATTGTTGATCTAATTGTTACATGGTAGGTGGAATATTGCTTAATAAACACTCTTACACTACATATTAAATGTGTGTCCTCTTTTGCCAATCTTCAATCTACTTGTCTTTTACCTACATATCATTTTATAATAAAATATTTATGTATCTACACCTCTTGGTAACTACATATTAAAACACGTCCGAATCTCCCATCCACCTATCAAGCATATATACAAATAGAGCACTCTGTCATTTTCCAATAATAGAAATAAAATTAGCGTATTATCATTGGTAAGTAAGGCAAGTCACTTGTGCACATTGTATTGGTGTTGGGAGCTTTCACAACAATTAAACGTTACCCACACCTTGTATGCCTTTTTATCAATATTTCCTTGATATGACAAGTATAACAATGAAATTTTAGGGTTTGCAGGTTATAGATATTTTAGATTTATCCGCATCTTGAACGCCATTATCAATTTTTTCTTAATAGGACAAGTTTAATGTAGGAAATTTAGGGTTTGCAGAGGTAGGACACATTTTAAAAAAATTTAAGGGCATTCGATATAGATATTCCTTAGATTGATAAGATTGCGGTTTAAAAGATATGATATGAATCGTATAGCTTCAAAAGTATCATATGTGTTGTGTTTCTCCATCTATTTAATAGCAAAATAAAAGTTGAGTGGGAAAATAGACCCATGTCAAACAAACCCACCAACCGCGTTAAGTGCTCTTCAAAACCCAAAGCATAACATGGAGAGTGACACATCCTAAACGCCCTTTCAGACCTGTCATTTTCCTTGCATAATAATAAAAACACTTTATTTGAGATCAGAGGCATTAACCATGTTGAAACCCAAGTTAACGTTGTAAATTTAGCAATAATTGGATAGTTGCAGTGACAATTAAATTAAATAAATAAACAGAATGTTACGGGGAACTGTGCTAAATGGAGCTCTTGCTAATAGTTGTCCTAAAATCAAGCACCATTATGGGTTAAATTAGACCTACAAACGGACATAATAAATATGTAACCCTAATAGATCCTCATTTTAGTATATAAAAATTGATTGATCTGGCTTTGTATCTGTATATGGAGTGGGTTCAATGGTCTTTGAGAGGAAAGTACTACTTGCCACAATTTTCTTTGTTGTATAAAGAAGAAGAAGATTGAGGATTAGGAGGCGCTTCATTCGGGCATAATGTCTAGTTGTATTGATTTTGCTTCTTCTGCTTTTGAGCACCTATGCCACGTGCACTATAACCTTTGCAACACCATTCTTGAGGTACATGACGACAATCTGCGGTGTGATGTCCACTCAAGGCACTAGTCTGCAGCGGCCCACAAGCGTTGGATTTCAACACATGTACTGCAAATAAACAGACCGCCGATTTCCTGCAATTTGTCGGAGTTTTGGCAAGCCTCCACCCATATAGATTTCAATCGATTATACACCTTTGGTGTAACAAGCACAATGTTGTATTCGTTGAAATCCACACACCCTTTTACCTTCAAAACTTAATACACTCATTACGAGAGACTTGAGGCTTTCATTATAACTTGTTTACTTGGTATAAATGACTTTTCATGATAACTTGTTTTGTAGTTTAATGTGAATTTGCCATTTTTCAAACATAAGGAATAATCAAATATCTACAATTTTATATGGTTTTGTAAAAAAAAATAAAAAAAAACTTTGTATAGTGATTTTCTAGAAAATGTATTTAAATTAAATTATGAATTATAAATGATGATTATATAGTAATTTTTCTTAGAACATATAATCAAGGGTTAAATTGTGAAACATTTTTTAGGTGACAGTAACTTTTTAATATTATCTTTCAAAAATGTAAAAAAATGTTAAAATAAATTTCAGGGTTGGAATTTCAAATTATATGTGCCTATCAAATCAAAATTTGTTGATGGCCAAACTCTATCAAGGGTTGTAAATTATACATATTTTATATTTTCTTTACAAAAATATAAATAAATAATATATTTTCACACACACATATTTGTAGAAGACTATTTAATAAATTATAGGCTTTTCTAAATTTTTACCCTCTCATTCTCTACGGTTACCTAATTTTTTTACTTGGTAAAATACGATTAAAATTACAAAAAATAGTCCACAACTTGTTAATTTCTAAACCTATAATATATATAAAAAATATTTTATATTTTTTTAATTATTTTTCAAAACTGTTAAATTTAACTCCAACATGTGATGTTGAACCTCCAACCCTTCACATGTAAAGAAAAACTAAAGAAAATTATAAAATAAATTAATTAATAACATTTGGGAAGTAGTTGGTAGAATATCATTCATAGATGGGAAAGAAACAACAATTAAGAAGAAAGAAATGACAAGTGGCACAATTGTTAGTGGGATGATTGGGATCCACTAAACACATTAGGGAGAGCCACCAATACTTGAGCATGGTCCAATTGTGGACATAGTGTCTTGAATACACAACACCCAATAGTTGTCATAGTACAACTTGATAGTTGTCATAAAAGTACCTAGTGATTATTTAATTTTGACATGACAACACCCAATCACATCATGACATGTAAGATTTGTTATTATTAAATATTCAATGTTCAACCATTATCACCCATGTTCAAGTATTGGTTCCCATCATGGTGTAGTGTAACTCAAATTTACTATTTTAAATCAATTCAAAATATGTCTTTCCCTCCAATTAAACACCAAAAAATAAATATAATTTAAAAAAAAAACTTGAACTACATGTTGATTGATATATAATTGATTTTGTGGGCCCCCAATTTAAGGTGCACGATAGTAGCTGCTCTTTCGTAATGTTAGTTAAATAACTAAAAAAAATCCATAAAAAGAGAGAGGAAAGCTGTCGGAATCCGTCAACTTCGCATGAGGAAATCTGGTGACTTGTGCCTAATTTCACGGTTGTCTCCACCACCGCTTTCTTCTTCGTATTTCCAAAACCGTCACTCCACTCTCTTTGGATGTATATACAACGCGCAACAGATCATATAATCAGACGGATACTTTGTGTGTATATGAACGTTTCCAACCATACATTTTGGCTGGATCAATTTGAAGCACATCAGCATAGGCCGACAGTCGAACCAATGGCAACCCGTGAGTACACGTACTGTGCAAGTTTGGTTTTCGGCTATATTGTCGCGGGGTTCGAGCCGTTCTGAGTGAGGTTCGTAGAGATTTGATAATAATATTGGTTTTTCGTTTGCAATGAGAAATGACGAGGGGATCTTCTGTTCATCCTTTTGTTCGCCTCCTTGTTTTTATCACTCAGATCTGCGGCGAGCTCTAAAATGAAGGTGTGGAGCTTGTGGGACTCGATCTAGCGAGATCGCTGTAACGACTTGATTGGCGAATGCTTCGAGGAGGATCCCGCACATGAGCGCATTGTGGCTGGGCGGGGATGCGCTGCTACGGATGTACGGCTGTGCATTTTACCCCGTCTCGCGCACATGGCAGTGATGGCACTCAGGGCGGTCAAACAAATATTTCGAGTATTTCATAAATTCGTACCTTTCAACTAAATACGTGGCGTTTTATAATCGCTGCATTTAAAATGATGTGACAGAAATAACAGAACTGTCAGAAGGGCACGTCAAGGCCCTGGGCAGCAGGGAGGTGTGCTTGGAGGGCGCCCAGATGCGCGCATTTTCCACTGTTTACCCCTCATGTGCGGGATTAACAGGGGAGTTGTGGTAGTTAGAATGTATTGTAATGATTGTACTTTTCAGGAGTACATAATTAATGTAGTGAGGACAAAATAGGGAAACTGGTGGTAGGTGTTGTCAATTCCACCTTTGGCGTGATAAAATAACAATATTTCGACAAAGTACGAATCCCAATCAATGCACTCCACGTTGTCTTTGCTATCGAGAGGATGGAGGGCCCACCGCCCAACCCAACTTGTAAATTCCTTCGGCTTAATAAAAATAGTTACAACCACAAAACTAACAATAAGAAAAGTCCCAATAGAGGTCAAACTATGAACAAAAACAAAGTACAAATAAATTAAGAACATTGTGTGATAGTATCATTTTGCAAAAGACTTGAAGGCGACCCGTATTTTTACAAGTGCAACAAAGAAAAAAACATGAGGTTTTTGAATAACTAAAGCGTATCCATTCCCAACATATAAATTCAATCATGTTTCACATGTTCTCCATGTTTTTATGCGTGGATGGAGGCCCCTTATGGAAGGTAATCTAGATATTTATCCTTTTCCCTATTTTTTTTTTTTGTGTGGGTTTTGATCTTATTGAAGATAGGGGTGTTGTTAGTTTTGACCAAACTTGGGTATGAGATCAACGTTATCTCCTCATCAAACCATAATATCTTTCTATGGTGTTTTTCTTTCAACTCCCTCAATGAATCTTTTACCACTTAATTCATTTGGGTGTGTGTTGAATCTTTGTTATATACTTTGGGATATGATATTATAGTGTATATAGATTAATGGAGATGTCAACAAGTGGCACACATGCCCTTAGTTATATGTTTATAATATATGAGCTCACTTAGGAATTAGTTATATTGGGTAATGAGTCGACAAAAATTGAGATTATGGGTTACTAATCCATTAAGAGTAATGTATGTCTATATAAAGGAGATGAATATCATTATGAGAATGTTATGTATGTGTTTGTTTTACGTGGTAGAAGGATATTAAATGTGTCCCCCTTGAAGTGGAATTCTCATATTGAGAGGAGTATTGTATGATGTTGCCTTACCTTAAGTGTATTCCTCTATTTTTAAATATATTGAATATTAGGGCATCTTGGCCTACCTATATCTCTTGTGTTGTGTTTATCTTCATTATATTTTACATATTATTCATTTATTATATGTGAAGATCTTATCACGTGGTATTAGAGCATCGTATTGGGCCAATATGGGTTAAAACCCTAATTTTGAAAAATCATCAATATCTTAGAAACAAATAGAAAGGTTTATGTAGTTTTATTAGCTTTGTGAAACATTGCAGGAAAGTTCAATAAAAATTACATAATGTTTTGACTTATTTTAAGGAAGTTATTACAATTTTTATTTTGTTTACAAATTCATTCCACAAGACACAATTTTGGAATTTTCAAAAACTCTCAAAAATAAAGTTGATCCTATTCTCTATATTTTATGATTTGAGGCAATGAATGACAGCTTGCCAAAATTAGAGGGTCAAAGTTGGATCAAATGAGATATTCATAATTAATTCTCTACATGTTTTTATTTTCAGATTTGGGGTTGGAAATGAGGTCCCTTGGATAATGGTGTTCATGAAGCCCTCATTCTAGCTGAATCATGGATCATGAAGTTTTCCTAAAATGTACTAACGATATACATGAATCCATGGTTTATATGGAGAAGTCAATGGAGAAGCATTGGGGTGATTTTGGGAAGGAAAAAAATGAAAGGGGTGTGGAAGAAGAGAGAAATTTATGATGGTGAAGTAAATGAAGAAAAAATGAAGAAGAAGACAACGATGATGAAGAAGAGGCTACTGATTATGCAGAATGAGACACGAGAGGATCAATACGAAGAAGTAAATGATAATAGTTCGAGAGTGCATCTTCAAAGAAGGAAGTTTCAATATTTTAGTTTGAAGGGTGCATTCAAAAGAGAAAGGTAATTGTTTCATAAACCCTAAAAAGTATAACTTCATCAACATGGATGTAGCTCAACATCTACATGTTTAGGAAAAGAATATAAAGGAAGCTCAAGTGGATGGTAAGAAGATTCAAGTTTTTGAAGATTTGAAACTCTTTATGGATATTTATTTTTGCATTCAAATTCTTATACATTGGATACAAATAGTTTGGATATTGTTATTTGATATCCTTGGTTGGAAACCTTGAGAATGATCAATATTAATGTGCAAAATAAATTCATGAATATTTGGTAAAAGAGAAAAAGGTCATGTTGTAGGATATCGGACTCATTGAAGAACAAAGAAAGGTCAAGGTTGAGCATAAGGATGAATCTAAAAATGATGATAAAGAGAATCAAGATGAATTAGAAGAAGAACAAGAAAAAATTGAAGAAAAATATGACAAGAAAAATTATTCTACTCTAGAGAGAAAGACACTAGATGCCAAAAAGGTGGAATAGGAAAAGAAAGTAACAAAAAATGTGGATCCTAAGGTTGTGACATATAGATACCCACACTATAAACACTCAAATTTGGAAATTTACCCTTTAACAATGTTCATTTTGACAATGCACTATCAAGCTTAAGATAAACACACTCTTTCTATTCCATGTTAGTACATCATAAGGTCTTTTGTCAAGTTTGCTTAGTCATACACACCGATATGTCGACAAATTATGAGATTCAATTTCATAAAACCCATAGAAAAACTTTAATTGTGACAGGATGCAAACTTTGGTTTTTATGTTTTCATCCCTATGCAAAACCATCCAGTTTGGTCGTGAGGTGTTATCCGGTCCGAAAAACTCATACGGTTTTGAACCGGCGTATTCTCCAACTTTTCTTTTAGTTTCATATTCTTCATTGGGTCCTTTACTCCCTCTAGGTCGGCCTTTCTTCAACAATTTACTTTTACAACCCTATATAAGCAAGTATATATTCTCTCATTTACACACCTAAACACCATATGGAATTGCATTGACATACTCTCTTGCAACACTCACAAAATGCACCCAAGGCTCCCTAAATATTGCAAAATCTTATGTAAATTCTTTAGGGAAAAAATCACTATAGGTTTGAAGCATCATACTGGGTCAAGAAGTCAAGTTATCTCATTTGCAAACACTCCAACATCCCTTCTCCAAGTACTTTTAGCAAGAACAAAACTCATTTCAAGCATTGTCAAAGATGTTCTAATCGCCAAATCGTGGTTGTATTCATTCAAACATAAGATGCTAGGTGGAGAGCAACGTACAATTTGAGGCATCTTTGGAGTAATGCCAATGTTGGCGGTGCGTGAGGGTTGCCACAACCGACTAATGTTTGTTTTTAAGGGTCTCCCACCCATGGTTAGGATTTGAGATCTTACTCGGAATATTCAAAAGGCTTCACTTCACAACATTACCAAAAAATTAGTGTTTGATAGCAATAAACATTTCTAGGTAGGTAACACTCCTAAAAAGTTAGAAAACTAGATTCAAAACATGTCCAAAATCATATAATAGGTGAAAACCCGTATAGACTATCCTATTAGAGTTGTAAGGTCCTGCACCAACTTAATTTCCAACTACATTTTTAGTGTTGAGGCATTATCATGTCCAAATTTCCCAACTCCAGTTGTCTACACATCCATAACTTCATAGAACCATATACAATCAGCTAAGTGCACTCATTCTCTTGTGTTTTTGAGCTTGTAGCATATCATGTACATAGTTGTAGGCATGATCCGATCTTTTGATATTGTATGATTAATGTTGGAAGTTAATTAATCAGATGAACCCCTTGTATCTACCCTTTACATCCTTAATGTAGCTAAATCACTAATCTTGTTATACTCAAAAATAAAAAGGGTGTAAATCACACACCATCATGAGAGGTAATAATCGTGGAGGCATATCAAGGCACATCATAACATCAACCAATATGAATGTATGGGTCATGGGAAGAATAATCATTATGGTTATTGATGGAATCATTGGAGAAATATTTATGCGACACGGAATCACATGGACAATCATCTTAGTTATGTGTAAATCCTAATCAAATCTAAAAAGGGTGAAAACATTTGACATGAACCTAAATATTTAATTGAACATTGTGCCTTTGTTTCCCTAGGGTTTCTCCTTATTTATAGAAGTATATGCTATTGTTAATTCTTAATATTTTCATTTTATTTCAGTTTGTATATGCTTTCCTCCCATGCCCTTATGGTGTAGTTCTCGATTTACAAACAAACCTATTAAGCATATTGAGATTTCCCCTCCTACTTGTATGCATTATAACCTCATGGCCTCATCTCCTATGCCTATTGATGTCAATCCATATGTCCTCAATACTTCTCATGAGGTCCCACTACATGATATTGAAATCCATAGTGAGAATTCTTATGATGATGATGAAAATGTTGTGGACCAAGACCAAGTTACACTTCTATCTAATTTTCATGCTAAACTTTGTAATAATCCTCATCACATTGAGCCTATTATAAAAATTCTTCTTGCTTCCAATATTTCTTGTAATCAACCATCTAATGAAGCTTATCTTTTTGGAAGGTCTCAACATTCTCTCATTACATTTTTTTCATTGTATTCTTTAAGGATTTAGATGAAGCAGAGATAAGGGTATGGGTCAAGGAGGAATACTTGTTATGATAGTCGATTGGAGGTTGTTGTGTGCATTTTGACTTCTTGATCCAATGTTAACTGTGAGAGCTTCCTTTTGGCTAGGAGGAACTATCTGAAATACAAAACAAGACCACACGAAAGAGTTAAACAATATATGTCGGTGGGTTCCTAGCGTATGCTAGATCTAGGAAGTGTTATACTTCCTCGGTGGCGATTAACCCACTGTTTAATATAATTTAATGCAATAAATAACACAAATAAATAGGGTTCTATTGTAGTTTATATGATTTAGGTATCTCATCCAAATACTGATAAACAAATCTAACATAACAAGCTAGCTATGATTAGATCGGAAATAAAGCAAATAATCAAGGTGTTGGAACAAGTCGGGGCTAGGTTCGGGTCACTTAGGTCACTTGGAAAAGGGTTATTGGGATTTTCTATTAGCAAGATCTCCAAATACTGAGAGACCGACGTTAGTCTGGTATGACCGATGACAGATTTAATAAGAAGAACTGACGGTTAAGGCGAAATGATAATAACTCAATAGTTTATGGTTTTGGGGATTTGTCTCGAGGTTGAATCGGAGATGGTAAGTAGTTGGTTTAGGTATATGAAGGTGTTGGGAATATTCATAGGTACTCAGGAATGGACAAAGGTGATTAAAATGGTTATGAGTGATGGGAATGGTCGGGTTCACAGGAAGGCAATAGTGGTGAGGTAAAAATATAAATGGTGGTTGATAAAAAAGGTGAAGAACCCTTATAAATTGAATAGAAATGAAATGGTGCAGGTTAGAAACACACTTACTATCTTGTGCAAGTTCAATGGCTGGGTGGTGGTGATGGTTGATCGGTGAAATGGTGGTGGTCAAGTTGCCACGGCAGTGCTTCCCGGAATGCTACCGTGAATGCAAATACCTTCTGATCAATGGTTGTGTTGGCTATGGTTGTCTGGATGTGTGAAAGAGCTTTGGTTCTTGCTTGCATGCAGATCTCCTTTGCTCCCAAAACTCGAGAATGTGGCCAACCCTCAAACAAGGTTACCAAAATGGTTATATGGTAATCGATGACAGTTTAGGGTGACCGGTGTGGTTAAGGCGGGATATCCTAGGTTGCCTAAAATAGCAGATCTTGGCTATATTTTTCATACTTTGCTAGTTGGTGCCGGGTCTAAATGGAATGTTGCGCTTAGATACGCGAGAATATGGTTAGAGGAAGAATAGGCATGTGATTTTAGGGTTATACTAAGTCTTAGTTCATTAAGGTAAGTAGGGCTAAGTCTTAGTTAGTTATGGAAACATGTTATGAATAGGTTTATGGTGAGGTGTCTAGGTGAGGTGGCTAGGTGAGGTGTGCATCCATTTAATTAAAGTAATTAAATTAATAAATGGAGTGAGGGTGAGTATTGATTTAATTGTGGATAATTAAATTAATGTTAATATGGGGTGAAAGGGGCTAATGTTAGGTGAGTATGTTTAAGTTAGTTATTCGAAAGGGGACTAAGGGGAGTGTGACCCAATTTTGGTGTCTACATTTTGCCCCTTTTTGTTATGTAGCTTGTATTGGTAAGCAACGCTGACAAAAATAGGAAGTGATTGCCCCATGTGTGGGTGAAGGTGATCCCCCTCAAACTAGGCACTGATGAGGTGAAATACAAAATCGGTGAGTGGTTTGATAAATGTGTAGGTGGGGAAGGGTTTGAGTATTGAGGGAAAGGGTGATGGTCAACTCGAGTAATGGGTAGTAGGCCATGGTCAAAATCGGGTCATGGGTAATGGAAATCAAATGCACACACACGTATAGATTGTGACACGGTACTAGGTTGAAGAGCTTGCAAACTCTACATCATCTAAGGTCATAGGTTTATCCAAACAAGGGTGAAGTGATTCAGGTATCCAAGGTATAGGATATGGTCGAGAAACACAATGTAGGTCGGGTGTAGGAATGTTTAAGTATGCTCTGTACACCAAAGGTTGGTCGGGATAAACGACACGACAATAAGTGTAACATCCCCATTTTAAAACACCAGAACAAGGGAATTTTTTTTTTTTTTTTTGTATATAACGTTCTCTGTTATGAATTATAAAATTCAAACACACGTTCAAGTTTTAATAATTGTTCTCTGCCCAAACAACACAGTTTGGATCATACAATTTCTTTTTAAAACGAATGTTCCCTGTTCACATATGTACAATATGGAACACACATTCAATGCCATTCAATCTTATAAATGTATTTTATATGTCTTTGTTGTAAATGACTCGATGAACTGCCGATCTTCCATTTTCATGGCTCTGAGTTTCAACGATCCTTCATTTCATGACTCGGCAACAACCGATCCTTCATGTTCATGACTCGGCAACAACCGATCCTTCATGTTTTTGCATAGTATATTATATATATACCTGTTCTCATAACCTTCCCTGGTTATCGAAGTGATCCATTTAAGAAGCCTATCTGAATATCTGTTACTGATATTCATCTGACATCCTGCATCTTAAATTAAGTGATAAGGACAACGCAACCAAAGAATTGCGATACTTTGGCCAAAGATTTTCACATGCTTCAGATGATCATATTCCTGGATGTGATACACATCTACGGAATACGTCCTTCACTTCACTTCACCTGTTATCTAGAATGGTCTTTCCTGGTTCCTACCAGTCCTCAACGTTTAAGTTCAGTTTTAAACTTTCAGTTCCAGTTAGTAATATGAACGGGTATAGGAAGGCACTCCTGGTAACTAAAGATACGCAGACATACGGTGTCGTTACCCCACGACTCCGTGTGTCTGATTATCTTTAGTATTCCGGAGTCACTCCGTATACCAGATCATACCCTATCCCCACCCCAGCTAAGATCTACACATTCAGCCTATGTATTCTAAATGTTTTAATTCGGGAGGGCATTGCTATATGTCAGCTGCAACATTGTGTCGTCATGAAGACCCCGTCTTCATGAAGACACCTTGCTGTAGCTGGCGTATGCCAATGTCCTGCAGAATCCACCCATCGAGAATACACATCCTGCTCAAGTGACTTAGCTACGAGTAATAATTAAAAACGACTTTCAGCATCCGCGCTGATCTCTTGATCCTCGTTTCCGTTGCAGTTGTATATAACTAAGAGGGACTAAACTGTCCATTAGTTTGCTAAGTATCGTCTCCTTCGTATCGAAGGGCTACATTTCCTTACTTGGTTTATTTCTTAATCATTGGATTAAGCAGTCCGTACCGACGGACGTAATAAGTTTAACCTATTAAACTTAGCCAAGATGTTTCCAACTGCAACTAATTTCAGAATATTAACTTATTAGACGTCATTCAAACGAGGTCTAATCTTCGAGAAATGAATTCATTTGTTCTCCTTAACGTTATATAGTTAAGGATCATTGGTTATGGATACATTTATCCTATATCCTTTATTCTGAATTTTATCAAACGGGATCATTAATGGAGTTCGAAAACAAAGTTCGATTACTCCGAAATTGAATTGATATTCCTTAGCTCCTAAGCTAATCCTGAATACCTTCTGATTATGAAATCATATTCTTCTTAATCCTTTTTAATGTCAATTTAAAAATTCATCTTTACCCAAGTATGAACTAATTGCATTGTTCAACTTAAAAGTTGTATTTAAGTAAGAATAGATATCAGTTTCAATTCAACATCCATCCAAGGATAATGAAACAATTCCAAATCAGGAAATAACATCATATTTCCAATTTAAACAACAATATCAACTGATATAATTATTGAAAATATCACACCGTAATTGTATTCAATATTTCAAGACATAATTTGTACATTTGCCAATCCAGCTGATTGGGTATAGTTTATACAAAGCATCCATACAACTCATGGACAGAAGAATATATTTTCTTCTTTCGCAATTCCTCAAAGAGGAATAAAAGCAGCAATTACAAGTTATTGTACATCTAATCAAGAGGCATCAGAAAATAGCCAAGTCTTCATATTTAATCAAATTCCATCTGCAAAATGAATTGCACGGGTCAGTTCAATGAACTGAGCACATTAAGCACTTATCCTTAAAATAAGATGCTTCAACTAACTGTTTCAATAAAAGAACCCTGCTTTTATGAAACGACAGCAAAACATCAATCTCAAAATAGGCACAAAGGAGAGATCAGCATAACAACTGAACTATCAGAAAAATATCATCACAATCAGCCAAGGGACTGCTGTCCCGTTTCCACATAATCATTGCAAGTATCAATTTACAATATTTGTAACGTTAGGAATACAAGTAGTTTGCTGCCTATATAGCATACAGTTATCCTTTCCACGCCTTCCATTAATAACAAATGCAAAGGATGAAACTAACTGAATATAAATCCATTACTTTCCTTTCCGTTCATGAAGCATGTTAAATTTAAAGCATTCAAGTACAAACAAGAAAGCGAACAGCAATGCATATAGTAGCTCCCATCTAAGCACTATAAAAATTCATCATTCACGAATTCCAGATTTCTAACTGAATGAAAGAAGAAAGATCATTTTTCTAACACATTCATTCATATCTCTATTTCCTTCCACATGACTGTCCTAACAGTGGAATCCAAACGAAAATCAATTCAAGATAGCAGTTCAGAGTGAAACTTACAAAATCCACTCGGAAATTCACTTTCCGGCAGCAAGAATAATTTCATTTATTTCATTCATATGAATACCAAACAGGTTAGTAAGACATTATTTTCATCGTTGAGCAAGCCATATCAATATGCATACTAGGTATTTGCTATACTAGAAGATTCCCTACTTCTTACACTGTATAGCTAACCAACAACAATTATGCAACCACGCAAGTATATATTCATATGATCTTTTATACCTCTGAACGCATATAGTTCTTAATAACAAGTGGTACATTGCTGTTACCTACAGCAAGACCAAGTCATATGCACTATAATTCCAATGTCACTTTCAGAGTCCCAAATAGCAAAAAGAGAAGAATTCATTCTCTTATGATTTCATTAAGAAACAATCATTGTATTCAGAATGAAGTAAAAACATTCAAATCATGTTTTTCTTAGCATGACAACTCAACTTAGAAAGATAACAGAGTAAACGTTCTCATTGATAAGCATCTCACATAGCCAGTACAGCTGCAATCCAACGAGCTACAGCAATGAACATTCCAGCCAAGTTCGCATTCACAAGATAGTAAAAAAATATCAGAAGGTCAAACCACGACTGCTAGACGCAATGGGGTCAACCTTCATTACAGCAAGAAGAAATTATAATCATTCATTGCACAGACTACAAAACCAGTTTATAATTGCGTCAATAGTCTGATTAAGAAGACCGAACAGTATCAAGAAAACACAATGAAACCATCTTATCCACACCGTAAGAAAAGACATACTTCATTAAGGAGTTCAGAAGGAAAACGATTCACTTTTCCTACTTCACGAATACCCAATACGTGTTCGTCTATATCCAATCCAAGGAAAGGCACAGCAATGTAATACTACTATTACTTTATTAAAATCGAGTTCGATTACCCAAAGAAACCCCGAATGCCATTTCCATTAAGATCCCAAAACTGGAGAAGGGAAAGGATCTATATCCTTGAAACTTTCAATAAGAAACAATTTCAAACACTAATGCTTCTTTAATTTTAGTCCATCAGCCAAAGGACGTATAGTTTCAATGCCAAAAACAACTCCAGTAACCTGTACAGTTTACCTTCCATTCCACAAGAATAACCAATTAAAATTTTCATATAATACCCATAACCGGCACCTCATGGAGGTAAATCCATTCGAGAAGACAAAACAGTTAAACACAGCAACGGAGAAACAATTTTCTTAACATTTCCAAAAGAAAAGACAGCAAGGGTCGACAAACCCAATTCATAGCGACACAACTAATATATCAAGCACAGTCTTAAGATATATATGACGTTTTCCCATTACTGTTAAACACCCAGCTCGACAGGAAGGTATTCCGTTCAATAAAATACAAGGACAGTCGAATTCAGCGACCCATAAAGATGATTCATATTATTTCCGAATAATACCAAGAGTTATTAATCCCCAGTCATAGCAATATAATCACGACTGTAATTCCATTTTTCTCTTCACATGTAATAGCAGTTCCAAGCACAACAACAAGGAGAACGATTACACTATAAGGAAAAGATTAAACAGCCTGTCCACTCCATACCACATGTACAGAGAAAGAAAATGTTTATTTCATTCCACAAAACTGTCAGCAACCACAACGGTAATTCATATTCCAACCCAATTTAAGCAACAACAAATCAAGGCCGAGCAACCAGAGCCGTTTTCTTATCATTTTCCAAAGAAAAGAAGGCAAGAATCAACAAATCCATTTCAAAATCAACTCAACAGCAATCATGCAATCCCAACCCAAGAGCAGGGTTGTTTTAATGAAACATTTAATCAAAGCAAAGATTTTTAAAGAGAAGGGCTTAACATGCCTGTAATCTTTCTTCCAAAACTCGAAGAAAACCTTGTCTGCCGCGTTTTTCCTTTCCACAGCGACAGCACAAACTCTCCAACACTTCCTTCCTTCTTCGGCTTAACAACAGCCTCCAAATCCCCAAGAAAATGTCAAATGCCAAGAGCTGGTTCGACCGAACCAGACCAAAGAAACCAAATGCAGAGCAACTTCGGCCAAACCAAATCGAAACAATGAAAGATCAAATTCCCTCATGCTGTTTCCAAGGCGAGCTGGTCGCGAGGACCAAAAACCATTAATGCATTAAAGGCTTTGCCTTTTTCCTTACTTTCCACGCCACCGCCACTTGGGTTGGCAAGCTTCTAAATTTCAAATTTTCCATGCAACTGAATTTGGCTCTATTTCAAAATAGATGCCTCTAAATTCCTTACCTGCCCCGCCAAAACTGGCGCCGTCCACGAAGGGACAGTTCATTAAATACCAATGAATGCCTCCTTCCCATCCTTATCCCTTTCCTCCCAAGGGTCTGCGTACCCCTTAGTTTAGGATTAGTTTAGGTTGCAAGTAGTATTCAACCTAGGTCCTAATTCAACCTTAGGTTTTAGAATTTAGGTTTATTTTCCCTTTTTTTTTTTTTTAATTTAAAAATCCACTTAGGATAGTAGTGTAGGATGTATGTTAGGCCTTAGGGTTAGTTTAGGTTTAATTCACACTAACCACTAACACTAACAACTTCCTTCCAGCCCCTTACTAACATTCACGTTAACGCAGAGCAGACGTTCAGTCCTTCAGATTACATGCCAAGGCCACCCGTGTCAAAGGCGCCGCCCCACGAGGTCCCAAATTCGACAGTACAGGTTCAAGAATCGAACCCCTGTCGTTGGCATTTTCGTGCTAGCTATTCACACCTGTAATCAGGCGCTGCACGCTCATAATAATCCTAGTCCAGTTCAAGTGTGAATTAATCATAGAAA
The DNA here is from genome assembly GCA_018340775.1 of Taxus wallichiana var. yunnanensis. Taxonomy (NCBI): domain Eukaryota; kingdom Viridiplantae; phylum Streptophyta; class Pinopsida; order Cupressales; family Taxaceae; genus Taxus; species Taxus wallichiana. Next base: position 836,072,402 of record CM031238.1, read on the forward strand.
ACACAAGAGGGCCTCAGCATACTTGAATCAATGGAATTGATTCAGGGTATGCTGTCAATCAGCACAAGAGCAAGCAATTATACGACAATCTGTCGTCACATCAGCAACACACAAGTACAATATTTGTTGTTCTATGCAATAAATCACAGTATGCAAGAATCCAAGTTAGCAACACATTCTCTTAAGATCAAAACATATCTTAACATGTTTGCTTTCATTCCAACAGCTATAACAGTATGTAAAACATTCACCAAGTTAACATACAAAACCAGAGTGTTACAATAAGAAAGGTATGGTTGTTAGGTTAAAACAACATAGGTAATAAAGCATCACAAGGTATAGCGAGTACATAAGGTCAATGGTCACACCAAGTAGGTCAAGTTCAGGAAAATAGGTCATGGCACGGGTAAGGCCAAGGTATAGGTAAAATAACAACTCCTAAGACGTAGCAAAGGAAATATAGGGGTAGGTTGAGCTTGTAGGTATGTTTCAATGGGTGGCCGAATGATAACAGGTGTGTTGGCACTAATGGTTGCAGGCAAAGGAAGCATAGCAAGGATAAATAGGTAGAAGGGTTGACCAATGCTAGTTATAGGGTGACCGATGTCGGTTGGCTAGGGCACAAATATGACCGACGTCGGTCATATCGGGTTGGGTTTATAAAACAAAAATTTTGTATTTTACAGAATCATTTTTTTTTGTGACTTTGGAAAAATTGATAGATCTGTTTTAATGTTTGCTACTTTTTTCAAGAGAGAAGCACATGGCATTATACCGGTGAGGTGGAGAGTACGGGTTAGTGAGAGGAGCTAGGGAGACATGTCCACAAGCTCAAGGGTATCAATTTGATTGGTTGGATTAGAGGAGTGGATTGTGGTGATTTGGGCATGGCGAAGCAGGAGAGGGTTCGGGTGGGCCACCAGATAGTGGTCGGTCGTGCCACCACGCCAACAACACTACGACAAGGTAGGATTTCATCCTTTCTATGTATTTATTTGGAAAAATAAGGTATGGGTATGGGTTTTCGGGTGTAGGTGTATAATTAAATTTGTGGTTAAAATTTGTGTAATGAGGGTGGGGGAGGTCTGAGGTAGGTTAGATAGGGGTGGGGAGGGGTTTAGGTTAGGTTTGGGTAGGGTAGGATAGGTTTCTAGGTTAGTTTGAATTTTTTTGGAAAAAATGGGGGTTTTTACGGATTTGGTCGCCACGACAATGACCGAGCGCGGTCGAGGTTTGGGTGACGTTGGTTGGCATTAGTTGGCATTGGTTAGGTAGTGGTGGCCAATGTTAGTCACGAGGACTAATGCCGATTACAAAGACCGATGCGGTTGGAGTTAGAGGGAAATAGGTCAATAAGCAAGAAAGGTTGGGAGGGAAAAGGTAGGTGATGGGATATAACGACAAGTGGAGTGATGATGGGTAGGGTAATATATTCACAGAGGGTAATGAGTAGGGTAATAGGTATAAATGGTACGAGTGGATTGTGGTAACAAGGGGTGATCTGTAGGGTTGGGGTACAATAAGCAATAAGGGTTTTGGGAGTAGGTTTTTTGGGTAAGAGATGTGTGGGGTATGGTGAAGGTTTAACAATGTTGTGATTTTTGGGTGTAGGCGAGGGACTAGTTGCAGATGAGAGATAGAGTACCACCTTTGTTACTATCGGTATGAGGGAGCGTGATAGTAGAGGAGTGGCGTCATGTTATAGATGTCGGCCTTATTGGGGTCAGACAGTATAGGCACATAGTTTGGGAGTCAAGCTTGATGGTCGCACTCATCGATAGATGGGATTCAATGACCAACACATTTCATCTGCCGACGGGTGAGATCACAGTCACCCTAGAGGACGTGTATAGGATCCTACGGTTACCGATAGTGGGGACGTAGGTGTATTCTATTTCTTAGAGGCATCAAAGGAGCTGATGTTGATAGTATTTGGAGAGGGGATGACAGAGATGAGGTTCCATAGTGCGAGCCTGACTTATGGAGAGATATATGCGGCCCATCCATGAGGAGATGAGGCTAGTGGTCTTGATTATGGAGGTAGTGTGTTGCTTTACACTACCAGATGCGGAGGGTGGGAGATTCCCATGGGAACTGATGGGGTTCTCCATGACATGATGGAGGATAGGACCCAATTTTCTTGGGCACCAACATACTTGGTGTAGATATACAGGAGTTATGGGCCTACGGGCGGTTGTGGAGGTTCAACTTGTGCTACACCTTTCTCTTACACTATTGGGCATATGAGCACATCGTATGTGTGTGCGTCCAATTGTTATGCCCCGATTAGATGCATTTAAGGTGGGCTTTATTCGAGTTGGCTACAAGCGTTGGGTTCTTGTTGTTGAAGAGCGCAGGGATTCTAGGGCTACACATGATGTAGCGTACTACAGGTGCATGTTGGAGGGTTTATCTGGTGTAGACATTATCTGGAGGTTGTATGTCAACTTACCCTCATATACGCAAATGGAAATGGAACTAGATGGATTATAGCTTTTGATATGGATAGAGGGGCATTGTGGCGGTGAGCACGAGATGATCCCTATTGATAGGGTCAGATGACAGTTGGGGTTGCCCCAGATGTGCCACCTCCATTTCTAGTGTATAGGAGGGATGACGTGGAGAGGCCTATGCTTCACCACGGCCGATAATGTCGGCCAGAGTAGGAGGAGTAGGCGATCGAATGTGAGATTGATGATGCGGGTTATATGGATGCATATAGACGGTGGTGGGAAGCCCGGCTATAGGCACCACCACCTAGTCCAAAGTCGGCGAGATGTGGCCACCCTCACAGTTTAAAGGGATACACTACAGGGATAGGTGACCACCTTACAAGAGTGCGATTCGCGAGTGGCATAGGTCATAGACGGATGTGGCCATGTTCACAGTGTACAAGTGGTGTCACTCAAGGCCCAGATTGAAGATACAGGGACATGCACCGCACGAGGAGGGGATGGAGATGAGGCGGGTAGTCACCCTATAGGTATAAGTAACAAGGTTACAGTCCGGTTAGCCTTTGTTCGGGCGCGAGTTGTGGCCATACAAGTTCAGTCACAGCTTAGGCAAACACAAGGTTAGGGATAGGGTCCCCCTTGAGTGCAGCACAGGTTCGAGACCGATGGGACCTCACCTCGGATGGTACCGATGGCCAGATTCAAGGATGCCCTAGGTGAGGCTAGATATTATCAGGATCATTTGACTTATGCTAGGATAGATGTCCCTTCCTGCATGCAGTACGAGGTTGTTCAAGGCTTCGAGTGAGAGGACGAGATCTCGCACACATAGTGTAGAGAGTACATGGAGCTAGCGAGCCCATAAAAAGGTTCAGGGAGAGGCTACCAGCTCACAGAGGCCTAACCAAGCAGTAGGCCAGGAAAAGGCCGATCCAAGACCTATGCAGGGTGGAGATGTTCGCAAGGCACCACACAAGAGCGGAGGAGGAGGAGACATATGAGACGGGGATGAACATCAGATGGGGAGATGACTAAGCCCCCCGTGTACCCTACTTTTTTATTTTTGTGATATATATACCGGCTTGTGTGTTGTAGATGTGAGGATGTATATGAGATGTTTTGGTGAAGCTGCGTCCGAAGATGGTGAAGTTCTATATGAGAGTTTTGAGAGATTGATATTATTTTATATCATTGTATATTGGATGGATACATAGACCTTTATGATGAGATCAATGATTGTGGGTGATGTATTTGTGCGAGAAAATTTGATTGTTAGTTGTATATGGATGGAAATTAGGTGTTTTAGGCATGGTGGAGTCAAAGTCATAGGCATGGTGGAGTCAGGTCATAGGCATGGTTGAGTTAGGTTGGTTGAGGCATGATGGAGTCAGGTCACTAAGGCATGTTTGAGTTAGGTCATTTAGGCATGGTTGAGTCTAGGTCATAGGCATGGTGGAGTTAAGGTCGTAGGCATGTTTGAGTTAGGTCATTTAGGCATGGTGGAGTCAGGTGTAGGCATGATGGAGTCTTGTTTTTAATGTTGATTTAATGGCCAAGTTATTGGTAACATGGGAAATAAATGATGAGGTATATGCATGTTATGGTTTAAGTTTCCAAATATTTGTTATAGTGGAAATGTGAAAATGATAAATGAATGATGTGATGATGTGGTAAAAATGTTTATTAATTGGTGCTTGTTTGGTTTAATTTCCAATTTTTGATATAAAATAGAAACTAACTAAGGTATGGTGTGAATAGGAAAATGAAGGGGGAAATAAGTTAGGGTAAAGAGTGGCCAAACTAACCTCCAAGGGCCCTATGCCCTTGGAGTGTGCCTACATAGCCCCAAGAGGGGCCTCGAGCCGATGTAGTTCTCCCAGTAAGATAGGGAAGAATATGATGCATTAGAGGGATGGGGTGGAGGATTTTCGGCATGATTGAATGTAGGTCATAGGCATGGTTAAATATAGGTCATAGGCATGGTTAAGTTTAGGTCATATGCATGGTTGATTCATTTTAAATTTAGGTTTCGATGGTGTATTAGTGTATAGAATAATCATAAGTAATGAGGAAGGCGAATGGTAAGAGGTGGTAAAAGAGCCTCTAATTGATAAGAACCCTAATGAGTCTACCATACCCCAGATGGGCTTATGAACATAATACCCAAAGGGCATTTCATAATGGACTATTCTAAGGGTGAAGAAAGTCACATGATCATGAAATGTCGCAGTTTGGCAAGTCCCTTAAGAAGAGAGAAAACTAGGGTGCAAAAGGTAATGAGGGGAAAGTGGGTGGTTTAGTGTAACTTAGTGTATGACAACATATTTACCTAGCAAGATACCCAGGATCAAAAATAGGCAAGTCCATGACGAAAATTTCATCATTTTCTTCATTTTTTTGTTTTTAATAGACTGATCGATGCGGGAAGTCTATATGGGATGAGTATATTATCTCCTTGAGGTCTTCGCGAAGTTGATCGATGCGGGAAGCTTCTGGATATTTTTATTGTATTTTTGCAATGACTTTATATAGTTTTCCTTAAGGGAGCAAGTCTATTTATAGCGGCGAGAGATGTCCCTTTTTGAGGGAGTCATATTTTTTTGGAATTTTGACTCAAGGAGTTGAATCCCTTTTTGTTTTTGGACATTTAAGTCATGGAAAAGACTATATAGGAAGATTAGGTTCTTGTTGAGAAGACAAGACCATAACACACAGAGGTTAACTATGAAAGAGGTGGTTTCGAGTGATGAACGACCATGGGATTCCATATTTAAAAAGATGAAAATTATCCATGAGAATCATGCTATGAGTAGAGCCGTGGTACTCATATTAAAGATAAGGTTGAAAGGTGACGGGTAACCACATGATTCTTGTTTAGTCGTGGATCCTCGAAATGGGTAAGATGGAAGGTGAAAACACTCAAGGGATGAGCGGTCATTTGACAAAAAGTGATATAGGACTTGATGTCAACAATAAAATGGTCAAAGATGCAAGGTATTAAGGGGCTTGGGTTCGGGTTTACCTTCTAGTGAAGACAAGCGATAAGCACCTAATCCATAGGCATGGGTAAAAATATAAGGTCCAAGCCAATTATGAGCAAATTTGCCCGTTTACTTTTCTCTTCTTTGGTTACATGTTGATTTTCCTTCAGGATGAGGTCGCTAACCTGAAAGGTTCGTTCATGAAGACGTTTTTCATAGGCCCGCTTAATACACTTTTGGTAAATTTGGAGATGGTCAAGGGCATTAAGACGACGTTCATCTAATAACTCAAGTTGAACTAAACGATCCTGATGAAAGTCGTCGTTGTTGAGCATGTCTTGTAGTGAGATGTAGAGAGATGGAATTTGGACTTCGAGAGGCAAGACAACCTTGGTACCATAGACCAGAGAAAAAGGTGTGGCAGTAGTCGAAGTGCGAATACTAGTGCGATAAGCCCACAAGGTGAAAGGAATGTGTGAATGCCAATCCTTCTCAATACCGTCAACAAATTTCATAAGAATTTTGTTTAAGGTTTTATTGGTTGATTTACCTCGCTGGCCATTGGTTTGTGGATAATAAGATGACGAGAAACCGAGTTGGATGCCAAAAGTGTCACACAACTTAAGTAGGTTTTTTTGAATTGCTTTCCGTTATCGGTGATGAGACAATGAGGAACACCAAAGTGATGAGATAATGTGATGGTTAATGAATTCACATATTTTCTCAACTTTTGTAGAAATGAGGGGAATGGATTCTACCTATTTAGTGTAATATTCAGTAGTAGTTATAATCCATTGATGGCGTTGTGAATAATGAGGATTGATCTCTCCGACAAGATCCAAACCCCATTAAGAGAAAGGCCAAAGGTCTTGTGTGACTTGTAAGGCATGACTAGGTGTGCGATTAAGATTAGCATGTTGCTTTAGAATTTCACACAATGTTTGACATAGTCACAACAATCACGGTTTAGGGTTGGCCAGTAATATCCAAGGTGAAGAATGCGTTTAGCGACAACTAAACCACTAAAGTGGCCTCCACAAATTCCATCGTGAACTTCCTTGATGGTGTAGGGAATTTTAGAACTTGTAAGGCATCGTAAGATAATACCGTCAAAGTTGTGCTTATAAAAAGACCACCCATGATGACATAGCGAGAGACACTTTTAAGAAAGGCATGTTGTCCATTACGAGTGATATCGGGAGGTAGAATGGAAAGGGAAGGTAGTGTGCTGTTGCTCATACCAAAGGCGACGTGGGTCAGTGCAATGGTTCCAGAGTGGACCTCACGAGATAAATAAGAGGGTGATTGTAACCTTTCTATTGTGACAAAAACTTTAGATTCGGTGATGAACGGTATCTGAGAAGTCAAGCAGGCCATGGTATCTGTAAACTTATTGGTAGAACGGGAGGTGGTTTGAAGTTTGTAACGGTCAAAGGTAGTCAAAAGTATGTCTACGTGATGTTTATACTTTTGAATTATTTCATTACGACACTGGTATATACCATTGAATTGGTTTACAACCAGATGAGAATCACCGAAGATATTGATTAACTTAACATCTAAGGCATAAGTAGCCTGAAGACCCAATACGAGTGCTTCGTATTTGGTGATATTGTTTGTATAATCATGAAATATCCCTAGTTGGGATCTTACCACAAAATTGACAACACACGAGAAATTTGCAGCAAAATACTAAATCTAATTTTGCAGATTTTATGCGAAAAAAAGTGAGATAGGGCAACAACAGAAAAATATGAATAACTCTCAAAATACCCATCCAAAATACTTGAAATTTTAAACTGGAACAAGATAATAATATGAAGAACACAAGGGAAATATTTTTGGAATTTTCGATCAATATAACGCTTATTTGAGAAAATTACAGCGTGCCTAAAATAGCCCATGAAACTTGAAAATTAATATCTTTCCGAATACAAATGCAATAATGATGAAACTTTGGAAATAACATATATAAATATAGTAGATGATTTTCCAACCTTCAAATCTGAAAACGGCCAAGCTGGAAACCCTAGAAATTAGGGCTATAATTTCCCAAACAAGTCGCCCCCTTTGGAAAATGGTCAAAACCCTTGTGAAACCCTCTATAGATGATGCCGAATCCTTCCTCTATGGCTGCCGTAGGTCTGATCCGAAAACCAGCTGAAAATCTCCACAAAAACTCTCAAAAATCCTCAAACCCTAATTCTAAAAATTCTGAAAATATCTCTGTAAAACCAGCCCTGAAATCTACTCCAAATGACAAGCTAGGGTAGATCTTTCACTACCAAAGAATGCCCTGCTAGCTAGGGATGGATCTCTCACCACCAAAGCTAGGGTTCCCGTGGGATCTTACTCCACAAGCTAAAAGTTTGCAAACAGCAGTTGCACCATGAAAAGAAATATAAGTGTATGCATGAATGCCTCTCCCTTCACTCCTCTTCTCCTTTTATAACCTTTTTCATGTCAAGGAACCCTAAAACCCCCAAGTCGCACTTTCCCATGGAGAGGGCCCATTTAATAAATATTTTAAAGTTACTTTTTTCCCCCTAGGCGCCTTGGCCCAAAAAGGCGCCCCCAACAAAGAAATATAACATTAAATGCAATACATATCCTTCAAGTCGCCAAAAAGGTACTTTAAGTGGCCCCAACGAAGAAACATAACATTAAATGCCAGAAGTGTCCACATAAGTGATCCCAACGACAAAAAAATAGAACACAAAGGGCCCATTAGACCCTCCCAACGCCCAAAATATAACAAAAACCTAGTAGGAAATCAGACAACCATCCCCAATAACCTCCAAAGTCGTTAGTCCCTTGGGAATGACCAGGGCTAAGACCAAAATAGGGCCGTTAGGCCAACTGCGCGGAATTGGGGACATTACAAATCAAAATCCAATTTAAAAGATAAACACATAGGTTCACCATCAAGTGGAATGAGGATAACACCAACGCTACTCCCACACTAACATTTGGAGCCGTCAAATAAGAGGGTCATTTGGTAAGCGGCATCGTGCGAGGAAAGGGTAGAATGGATTCGTCGGGAAATCAAAGATATGAGGGTTGATTTTGGAAAGAGATGCATCTACTAGATGGTTAGCGATGGTTTGTCCTTCAACATATTTTTGATGGACGAATTCCACGTTGAGGTCCTGTGAGGAGCATGAGCTAGCTGCAACACGTTGATGTTGGTAGGGTTTGGCATACATGTAATGTAAGGGGTCGATATTGGTGACAAAAAAAGTTGTACCAAAATATTTCACCGTATTCTTTAAGGATTTAGGCAAAGCAGATAAGGGTATGGGTCAAGGAGGAATACATGTTATGATGGTCAGTTGGAGGTTGTTACGCACGTTCTTACTTCTTGATCCAATGCTAACTATGAGAGCTTCCTTTTGGCTAGGAGGAACTACCTGAAATACAAAACAAGACCACAAGAAAGAGTTAAACAATATATGTCAGTGGGCTGCCTAGCGTATGCTAGATCCAGGAAGTGTGATACTTCCTCGGTGGCGATCAACCTTTGTTTAATATAATTTAATGCAAGAAATAACATAAATAAATAGGGTTCTATTGTAGTTGATATGATTTAGGTATCTCATCTAAATACTGATAAGCAAATTTAACATAACGAGGTTTAGGCTATGATCAGATATGGAAATAAGGTAAATAATCAAGGTGCTGGAACAAGTCAGGGTCGGGTTCGGGTCACTTGGGTCACTTGGAAAAGGGTTATTGGGATCTGCTATTAGTATGATTTCCAAATACTAGAGACCGATGTCGATCTGGTATGACCGATGACGGTTTAGTAAGAACCGACGACGGTTAATGCGGTGATAATAACTCAATAGTTCATGGTTTTGGGGATTTGTCTAAGGCTAAATCAGAGATGGTAAGGAGTTGGTTTAGGTCTGTGGAGGTGTTGGGAATATTCATAGGTACTCAGGAATGGACAAAGGTGATTAAAATGGTTATGAGTGATGGGAATGGTCGGGTTCACAGGAAGGCAATAGTGGTGAGGTAAAAATATAAATGGTGGTTGATAAACAAAGGTGAAGAACCCTTATAAACTAAATAGAAATGAAATGGTGCATGTTAGAAACACACTTATTGTTGTGCAGATTAAATGGTTGGGTGGTGGTGATGGTTGATCGGTGAAATGGTGGTTAGTGCTTCCTGGAATGCTACCATGAATGCAAATACCTTCTTATCAATGGTCGTGCTGGTTATGGTTGTCTGGATGTGTGAAAGAGCTTTGGTTCTTTCTTGCATGCAGATATCCTTTACTCCCAAAACTCAAGGATGTGGCCAACCCTAAAACAAGGTTACCAAAATGGTTATATGGTAACCAATGACGGTTTAGGGTGATCGGAATCGGTTTCGAGGTTGACTGGCATCAATTAAGGCGGGATATCCTAGGTTGCCTAAAATAGTAGATCTTGGCTATCTTTTTCCAGCTTTGCTAGTTGGTGTTGGGTCTAAATGGAACATTGCGCTTAGATATGCGGGAATGTGGTTAGAGGAATAATAGGCATCTGCTTTTAGGGTTATATTAAGTCTTAGTTAGTTATGGAAACATGTTATGAATAGGTCTATGGTGAGGTGTCTAGGTGAGGTGTGCATCCATTTAATTAAAGTAATTAAATTAATAAATGGAGTGAGGGTGAGTATTAATTTAATTATGGATAGTTAAATTGATTTTAATATGGGGTGAAAGGGGATAATGTTGGGTGAGTATGTTTAAGTTAGTTATTCGAAAGGGGACGAGGGAGTGTGACCCAATTTTGGTGTCTACAACATTGACATCTACGGTATCCACATTGTAGAGGGCATGTATCATTCGATGCACAATATTTCTATGACTTTTCATGTAGCCAATATTTCTACTACACCTCCCATATCTAATAGCTCACATGCTTCTTCATCTGGCACATAAGATCTTGAAACCCTTGTTCACACATTAAAATCTCAAATCTTATAATTGCAACAAGGTGTGTCCAATTCTCCTTATATCATGGATTGTGATCAATTATTGTGTAATCCACTAGCTCATAAGGTGTCATCTTACCCTTTTCCTCTTGGTTGTGTTACACCTAAGTTGTCTACCTATGATGGAAAAGGTGACCATGTGGAACATCTTAAATCATTTCATGTGGCTTGCATTGATTATGCCTCTTATGACATCTTTCTTACCAAGTTGTTCCCTAGGAGTCTTAAGGAATTTGCATTGCAATGGTTTTATGATCTCCCACACATTCGTGTGTTCTTTAACTACATTGGAAAATTAATTTTTGCAATAATTTTCTATTAACATTAGGGATAAGGTTTCTTATGCACAAATTTCTAAGCTACATCAAACCTCTGATGAACATATCAATGATTATGTCTTGTGTTATCATACCATGCTTACTAAGATGAATAATATCTTGGTTGATAGTGACTTGCAAGACCTTTTACACAAATCTTACTTCCTCCTTTACAAGAATCAATCATGTTTGAAAAATTCATATCATTTGACCATCTATTTCATACACTAAAAGAGTGTAAAGCTAAGTTATTACATATGAATAAGCTCAAGTATGTTGTTAGCACTCCTAATACATATAATGCCAAATTTCAAAGAAAATATACATTTAAGGGCAATACTAATGATGCTAAGGCTTATTATAAATATATTGTCACTAAGTTACAATTACAATCCACACAATGATAGTTTACACATTTACCATGTGCTCCTCATATTTTCTTAAAATAATTACTTGAGTGCAATCTTGTGTCTCTCCCTCCACCATTTGAGGTTGATGTGAGAAAGCCTCAAAGTAAGATTTTGATGTCGAATCCCGTTGTAATTATCACCTATGTATTTCTCATTCTATGAATAGATGCATAAAGCTTCATCATATTATTCAGGATCTTATTGAATCTAATACTATTAAATGAGATAAGCCCATTGAATCTTCTAAGCCAACGAGACAACAATTCTAAATTGAAAATATTCCATGATCCACTCCCTAAGAATACAAATGATACATATACTTTTGAAGTTCATATGATCATTGTATGGTGCCACCAATTCCCTTTTGACCATCATTTAAATGCTACAATCAATACTATTACATGCATACCACCTTCTACACGTGCACTAATTTTGAAGAATTTGATATAGATCACACGTTTATTTGGATACATTGTTTATTCCTTTATCTATTAATCAATTACATCTAAATGGTGTATTAATTGATCCACATAACAAATATTATGTGTGTTCCTAGTCATTTCTTCAATCTCTTGGTATCTCTCGCATGGAAGCTTACATTCGATTATGATCCTCATGATCGTTTATCATCGTATCGTCCTACTTATATTTGTTGGCCCTATTACCACATTAGTTTAATTCTTGGTTTCTCGTTCTCTTAGCTCTGGTACCTTATGTCTCAGTCTCCCTTGGTTACATGATCTTAATGGTATCTTGTTAGTTATTCACAAGTGCATCAATTTCATTCATAATCAACAGGTTGTTGTTATTTGAGGTATGCCTTTTAAGGATCCATACCCTAACATTCTTGGTCATTCTCTTATAGTATTTATCCCTACTCCTAGTACACCTATGGATAAGTCTTTGGATTCACACATTGATTCACATAGCTCTAGTCCTCCTATTAGGACTTTGATGAATATGTTGAGTCACATAGCCTTCCTCGACCTCCTGGATAGCCCTTCATCCATACATACTCCCCCTAAAGCATCTTACATTCTCACGTTTTCCTTGTCAATCCTTTTATATGCAACATCACTCTACATCTCCTCATTGGTCTTTGAGGATTTCTCATTATTCTAGTCAATATACAAATCTCATACCCCATATATTGGTCATTGTCTTATTATACATTGTTATTCTCCTAAGCCCTCGGTGGCATTATTACTACCACTATTCCATTAGCACTTGATTAATTTTTTTGGCACATCTAAGGCTTTTCCTTCATCATCTTTGGCGGTTGCTTCATCTCTTTCAAAGGCCCTCATCGTGTATCTTTCATGTTATCCCTTTTTGAGTACATAGTTATATAATCAAATTACAAAAACATTGATATAATCACAAAAATAAAAAAACATTCAAATATTTTCAACAATACAAAAATTAGGACCTATTTATCTAGCATACATTGTTAGCACTTTGCATTATACATGTTAATTATCCTTACTGGTTTGATAGATAACATTTTTTTTTTACACATGTTTTTCTTTGTTATACAAATGCTCGATTATATCTAGTGCTTAATAAGTCTAGGGTCTTATAGTATAGGTTTTAGGGTTTTAGTTTTACAATTTAAATTTTAAGTTTTGATATTTAAATTGTATTTGGATTCTTTATAAGGTAGATTTTAGGATTATAGTTTTGGTTTTAAATCTAAAAACTATGTCTTTTGTATCATGTGCAGTGCAAAAATAAATATAGGAAGAGACTTATACAAAAATTATTTTAATGTAATTTTTATATTTGAATAGTAATTTTAATATTTCTCTTGCACTTAAAATGGTAAGTTCACTTTCCGTATAGCTTCTGATTTTATTTCAAACTCAGCAAAACCAATTGTCCCTATAAAATCCTACACAATATGGTAAACCCAATTGCCCCCGAACCTACTTACACACCCTATAAAATATGGAATATCATGTCAGCACATGTGGGGTTAAATAATTAAATTAAATAAATAAATTACAATTGAATTATTTGATAAAATTAAATCAACCACATGATTACATAAGGTGAATGCACACATATATCATGAAGTAACTAATAACTTACTCAACATGAAAAGAAAAAACACATTAAACACAACATATAAGGTGGGAAGACCCCAAGGGTAAAAACACCATCATAATAATACGCATTTTTTATATTAAATGAGGAAGTTACTCTGTTACCCAAGAAGCAAATCTTCACTTCTTCAAATTTACATTCAATATCTCGAGTCCCACTGCGATCTTGTCAATTTTAAAAATGAATCATTCATATTATTATAATATCGCATCCCAAATCTCAAATAGATCACCCTATTATATAGAGTGGGTGATTCAGTTGCATCTATTGGTTGCATTGTTTCACTCTCATTTAACTCAATGAGTGATTTAATTAACTTTTCCACACTAAGGGGGAATGAACTCAAGAATCTATAAATTGTTTTAAATTATTTTAATGATGGGAGTGTATATGTGGTTGCCCACCAAAATGATCCCACTTAATAATGTTATGATAATTTCCTACAATGATAGGTGTTAATGGGTTTGGGATATTTGCATGTATTCTTTATACTAAATTAATTTGTATGCCATTATTATTTATTCCAAATTTTAATATCCATGACTCTTAGTAGATATTTGATTATATCTTTTGTAAGTAGATGTGTAATGAATTTTGTGTTTGTTTTATTATAGGGATTTGAGTGATAATCATCTTACTGGACAAATTCCTCCCATCCTGGGAAACCTGTCCTACATAGGAAAGTTGTAAGTTTCTTTTTAAAATTCATTTCATCTAATTCAATTTTAGATTATTGCTCGATTTTGAAGATGTGGCTGATTTGTCTTTCTTTTCTTTGCTCTTATCGGGTATATGTACGATATGAACAATCTTACAGGACCTATTCCACCTGAGTTGGGAAACATGACGATGACTCAAATTTGCTTGATTGGTAAGATTTTTGTTTGTTAATTTCCTTTCAAAACTTACACTATACACTATTTGAGTATTTGTTGTTTGAAGCATGGATCAATCAAATGTGGATGGAGTTGTCTTTGACATTGGCATGTGAACACGATATCTATCAAAAGCGAGATAACAACACAATCATGAAAACTATTGATATAGAAGTTGCGCTTGAACTGCAGGAAATTAGGATTGCTACATTAGGTGGAGAGCATCGTGTGTAGTTTGGACCAAGATAACTTAATTGTAGATATAATTACAGATAAATGAAAATAATAATATGCTTATTGGGTTTGTGTTCTCTTTACATGATTTTCTTGCATGATCTTAGGTCATGTTGACATGGAAAAGCATAAATCTAGGTCCAATATTAATCTTGTGATGAACTTCCACCTAGTTGGAGGATTGAATTGATATAATAAAAAAGGTATAGTAGTTGATTATTGTATTAATTTTGTGAAGTCAATAATGACAGTAGTTGGGGATTAAAGTGAAATTTGTAACTCAGGTTTTTAAATTTGTTAGTACTCAAACAGAAGTGCAACTAGCCTCGTGGATGTTAAAAGTTCTTCTTAGTTATAGGATTGAAATCTTGGTGTGGTATATATATATATATATATATATATATATATATATATATATATATAAACTTGAATCAAGATTTTTTTTTAGGGAACACTTGGCGGTTGGTTGCTTAATTGCATTTCTTTCAATGCAAAATGAACATTCAGTTCAATTATAATATGTAGGATACATTGCTAGGTTCCTAAAAATAGTAATTTCCATTAAAATGTACAAATATAATCTTTCAATGTTTAATGTATCCCAATAGATCAAAAAACTTATATTGTTCGGTGTTCACATTGCTTTGTACACATGCGATTACTAGTGATAATTTCCTACAAGGATAAGTGATAGGTTAGATAATTGGCTTAGACATATGGAGGAGAATTTTAATATGATTGGTGCATCTTGAGACTCTTATCAAGATCATAAAATGCAAAGCCTAGTTTTTCATGATGAACCATTATTCAATATATAGTCGTGTAGATCTTGATGGTGATCAAAGAAAATCCTCTTGATTGAAAAAATAATCTAGGTTCACATCAAGCTATTTCATGGACTCGGTCAATAGAATAGAAAATTCCATGAAGGTAAGATTGAAGTGGAATGCATCAATGTAGATATACATCTCTATTTTATCACATATTTTTATGCAAAGAATAATTCTTATGTTGAGAGGCACGAGTCTAATTTGTGTGAGATAGGCCCTTTACAAACAATTGTGGTAAAAACTCTACATATAGATTGTTTTTAATTTTAAATTTGAAGAAAAATAATGAGGGAGGAAAGCAATATGATGAGGATGATGAAATGTTGTGTGCTCCACATAAAGGAATCTTAAATCAAAAGGTTGTGAAGAATAAGATGAAGAAGATGGAGACCTGCACCACCAAATTCTAGAGGAAACAAATTCGAGAAAACACTATGGTAAGGACATGGAGAGGAGTATCCTTTTCCATGGATGTGTACACAAATAAACCTCACTTATAGGTTATGATTTTCGAGTGTGTAATACCTCCTCTAAAGGATGTTGATGGATCAATAGTTTCCTATATCGACCCATTTCACTTGAGTGAGACATAATCGGTCACTTGCTTATAAAGATGGTTTCTAAGGTGCCACGACAAAACTTGAACAATGGTACATCTTTGAAACAATAAAATAACTGCTTGAAGATCCTTGATAATAAGTTTGACGCTATAAATGTAAATGAGTATAAGCTGAATTATAAATACACAACCACATATGTCAAGGCCTTAAGCTGTGTCACTATATCCTTAAAGGAGGACCGGCGTTTAGTTGATGGGGTGATTCTTGACTAGTCAAGAGAAATAGGAAGCTAGAAATATTGGTCAGACCTCCTTCTTAAGCAGAGAAAATATTAAGGTAGTGCATGGGAAAAACAAATTAGGACGCTAAGAATGAGCAATTCAAGGCTCTAGTTGAAGAAAATTTAAAGGTGTGTGAGGGATTGGAAAATTCACCCAATGAAAAGGGCACCCCCACAAAACAAATATTTTTGAGCTTCACAAGGAAAGAGACAAATGTTGAAGTGCACATCCACCCTAAACAATGGAAGCATAATTCCTTAAGAATGTAAGTGTATACCATAAAAAAATGCTAGCATGATGAATTTGTTGCAGGAGATTAAGGAGAAATCCATATTAAAAAGGTGATTAAGGAAGTAGATGAGAATTTGAGTGCGATGAAAGCAAAATCTAAATATCATTAGGATGCAAGAACACTAAATATTTTATGCACGTAGGTGGATGGCATGAAACAAACGATACATACCACAATCGACTAAATGGAAGAGCTTTGAAGATAAACTATGCATGAAGGTTCCTAAAAACTTTGATGGGGAAGAAGCAAAAGGGTTACGTAATGGAAGGCAACCTAACTAGTGTGAGATAATGGTGAGCCCAAATTTTGACTAAGTGTATATTATTTTGCCAAAGCATAAGGTATTTTGGTATAATTTAGGTAAGACGAATACTTGGAAGTCTATCAACAACAACTATGGTTTATATAAAGTGAAAACATATAACTAAGATAAATACTAAAGATAGGAAAATATAATGATCAAAATATGTACTAGAAATGTGATAAATAAATAGAACAATATCTTATGAAATATAAGAAGGTAATCAAAGAAATAAAAATACACGCTAAAAAATTGTAATACACGTAATGATATCAAAGAAGGATAGTAAAATAAAATAAAAGATGTGTAAAATGAGAATCGTGAGAAATATAAATAAAATATAATTGAGATAATCAAAGAAATCATAAGATGTATAAATAAAGTGTAATAAATATCAAATTCATTTTAAGATATGGGTAGAGAAAATATAAGATATGATAAAAAGGAAGCAACTAAGAGAACCGTAATCAATGCTTGTGTTGGATTTCTCAAGGGATAAAGCACTACCATCTAATGTCATGGGTAGGATGAGCACAAATGGAGTGGATAAATCTATATAAATGTTTATTTGGAAGGCCTAAAGGTCTTACAATCATGCTCACAAATAGGATATGTTGTGGAATGTGAGATAATATGATATAAGGAAATAAACTCATGGTCAACAAATGGAAATATCCATCAAGGAAATAAAGGGAGTAAACATAGAGAGAGAGAGAGAGAGAGAGAGCATAAGGCACTACAAGGGTGATACAAGATCCTCGGTGAAGATGAATATCTAATAAAAAGGATATGACTAAAGGTTTTCAACATCAAGGAGAGAAGGAATCTAAATAAGTGATTTCGGCTTAAGCCAATTAGTGAAATATAAACAAATATCCCAAAGCCAGCTATAGTAATAAGTGATAGAGATGAATCCTACTTTCCCACAACATTTTCCCCATTCCCTAGAACCTCACTTAAAGAGCTATAAGCCTACTAAGAGGATTAGTTACTTGCATGAGAAAGTAGGGGGATTGAGTGATAGACATGAGAACTCCTACCCCAATAAAAAAATGTACCCCCACCCCAAGGACCTCAAGCCCTACAACAAGGCTAATTATGGAGTTTGAGCTTTCGAACAAGATAGGATATGGTGCCAAATATGATGATATCACTTCTTTTTACTTACATTTCTTGTAATAATTTACTTTTTCTATTTCCTTTTATTGATTTTTCTTGCATAATATGGCTTTTAACTTTTATTTTTATTATTTTATATCTTACTTTTCCTCCTCCATACAAATCCGGAAGGCTAATCTAGTGGGTATGAAAGATGAGTAACAAAAGAGATCTTACACCTAATCACTAAAAATGATATACTATAAACCAATATGCTTAGGTACCTCTAGAACTATCCTAAACATGTAATCTTGAATATGACCTAAGTGTACCTTAAGTGAGAGGATCAGGATAAGTGAAATTTGCAAGGATATAAGAGTGATACAATGATAAATAGAACTAATAGTTGATCATAAGGAGATGTGTGTGAATGAGATATAAAGGGATTCATATAATGGATGAAGAAATCAGATGAACTAAGTAGTATATTCTAGAGATTTCAAGATAAGGGACAGAAAACCTATGATAGGTCTATCATAAGAATGAACAATGATAATATATTGCAAGAAAATATCATAAGTAGGTGGAAAAATAGTAAGCCAAAAGATCAAGTAAGAAGAAAATGGTAGAAATAAATCCAAAAAGATGTATAACAACTAGTGTGTAAAATGTGAGTATAAAAGATCATAAATGGATAAACCCTACTAAAAGATCAAGTAAGAAACAAATAGTAAAAGTAAATCCAAAGGATGTTGTAATATTTTTTAGATTGTAAGATAATGTAGGATTGTATTGGCATGTAAGGGGTAGAAAAATTTGTCAAACTAACCATCTTGTCTAAATTGTGGATGTAAGGGATAGCAAAAATATTATACTACCAACGCGTTTCTAATCTAGGGATGTAAGGGGTAGCCAAAATATTATATTACCAACCTATTTAATCTAGGGATGTAATGGGTAGTCAAAGTATTGAACCACTCTCTTGTCTAAACTATGGATGTAATAGGTAGCCAAAATATTTAACTATTGACATGTATAATCCAAGATTCTAACTATGTAGTGTATATAAGAATGTACATAGAAAGTAAATGACAAGAAGATAAGTATGAGACAAGTGGATGGGAACATAAAGGGTGTGTAAGATGATTGCACAATAACCTCATCAACATGTCATTTAATTTCATAATTTGTGTGAATCATGGTGTCCTTGATCTCTTTGAGGGATTGTGATATCTTCTTATCGATCTCATGAAGCATAGCTAATTTTTTAAAAATAGGATTTTATTAAACCCTAATTGCAGAGTAAATGATTGTAAATAATGATATACAAGTGGTAAGTACAATATGACGCAAGCACATAAGAAAGTATGAAACCCTAAGAAAGAGATATATAAATATTTTATGCTTGATCCAAGAGTGCCCTAAACTCGGAAAATTGTTGAACATGAAGTGAAGAATGTCGTAAATGTTCAGGATAAATTATAGATTGCAAGAATATGGTCGGACACAGGCATCGATGGCTAGACAAGGGCATTTGGGTGCTGGAGATTGCTACTGGGTGCCTGTGACTGTGAAATTGGTCATAATCGTATTTCTACTGAGTGTCACACAAGTGCCACAAATATTCCTTGTTGATCACCTATGTGTTGATCGATGAGGGTACTTGTAACCTACAAAATATATATCACATGTAAAACCCACAATACCACATAAAATCTAAAAAAGAAATATGCAATATGGGGAGTTAGACTGACCCCGACGGTCACCTGACAAAGTGAAATTATGACCAAGCACTACACTACATCTCAAACTCCATGTAGTTATGGTGAGTGTGTGAAAGAATCGTGTCCTAGGATGCCCTTGTGTAAGTTCCCTTAATAGTGGGTTGTAGCTAGATGTAACAATGTAAATAGAATGTGCAGATGAAAAAATGAACTTCCCCTTCATATGCAATGTATGCAGAAAATGAAATGGCTTGTCCCTTGATTGAATGCCAAATGGATGCTTTGAAGTGCTTTAGGTTCCTTTTGAGTGCAAGCTTAGGTGATAGTAATAATGTTTAGAGCTTGGTCCTTTATTTTGAGCCTATGACTATGTATTTATATGATTCCCTTGTTTGAATTTTATAATTGACAATTGGAAGGCCAACCCATAAGTGAAAAATATGCCCAAAAGATAAAAGATACCTAAAAGAAGTGAGTAAGGTGAAAAGGGTCAGGGGCACCAAAAGGGAGACAGGGCGCACAGGCGCTCATGTCTGGCTTCGGGTCTAGTGTTTTGAACCATAAAAGATAAATAATTAAAATATCAACTAGGTTGTAGGGTGTAAAAGACCAAATAAAAAACAAGAAACATAGAAAATAGGCCAAGGATAGTTGTCAATTACTAGTTTTCTTGCTTAGGAATCATATGAATGCTAGTATGTGTTTAGGACCTAGAAATGTACCCAAGTGCATGATTTTGTGTCTACATTTTCCCCCACTTTATGTTGTTGAGTGAATACTCGATAACATAAAGTAGATAGAATATGCGTACCTAGTAACCATGTAGAGTGTGTGGCAAAGAATTAGGAAGAGAAAGTGATCCTAGGGTGAAACATATGTTTTGTACCGTGTTGTACCTATTGTTGTTGCTTTTAAGGATGGACCTAAAAAGGAGAGAAAGAATGTAGTCAAAGTCTTGTATATGATAAATCAACAAAAAGTATGCATAAGTACGTAAAAGTGTATAAAAAATGGAAGTGTGTGCTTGATGTAGAAGAGTGTATAAGGATAGAAAAGTGCCCTAAAAATGTAGTGTAGAAAGAGTTTTTGGTGATCTCATGTCAAGAGTGATTTTTGGGCAATCCCATGCCAAATGCAAATTTTTTGGGTGATCTCACGTGAAGTGCGAGTTTTTGGGAGATGTCACGCTAAATATCAAGTGTTGGGAGAGAGGTGTAGTGTTACTCTCCTTCCATGAATCTGCATGATAAGCACCACTGCAGATGGTATGTCCCTATTTTGTTCATGTTGTCCTGACTTAGTTCTGAATGTAATGTTTATTCCAATTGAAATGGAGATTTCATGCATTCTATTGTTAGAGTATTGTGTCTCGACATCCTGTCAAACTTCTTTTAAGGCTTATGTGGACTGTGTTGATTTGTGAAATTGATTGTGTATGGCCCTAGGATATTAGTACCCGGGGAGGACATAGGCATTTGGGCACTCTTGTTTGAGCCTAGATGCTAGTGTCTCGTGTCATGATTTTGACCCAAGTCTGATTCTAAGCCATTTTTGTAACTATAACATGTGTTGATTGTGTGTTGTCTTGTATTTTGTTGTAGTTATGAGCTATTGTATGTGGTGATTTGTTCACCCAATGTATGCCCCCTCGTTTGGGTGCATGCAACTTCGATAGGAGAAGGTGGCCCAAAAGAGAGGACATGATGTTGATCTTAAAGCTGTAACCTTGCGGTGGGGAGGGGATGTGCATGGTAGAAACCAAGGCACATGCAAAAAAGTGGCTAGATACATATGTTAGTAAAAAAAGTAGAAAGCATGTCATAGAAAAACAATGTAACAAGAAAATGTGCATACAAGATAGACTATGAAAAGTGGGTTCAAACATGGGACATCGCTCACAATGTCACAAGAAAATTAGGGCTGCGACATCCAAATCATTCAAGAAGTGTTCAAACAAGACATAGGGCATAGCCCAAACAATGGCATACAATAACAATCAATGGAAAATAGTGTCAAACAAAGTGTTAAATAACCATGGTGGAAAATAGTCCTGCAAGGAAAATGTTGCACATGAAGCACCCGTTAGCATGTTAGAAATATAAAAATATGTCAAAACATGTATGTATCAATGTAAAGTAATGTGTTAGTAAGAATAAGAAGTAGTATATGATGGAATGATAGCACCTATATTGTGTGAGAAGGTAGATGCTCCTAGGAGCCTCGGTGGGAGTGGTAAGAGGTACAATCCAAGCATCATTGCAACGTGTAAAGACATGTAATATATCTGCATTCACAAATAGAAAACAAGTGAACGTGTATGTGTATATGATATTAAAATTCCAAGCATTTGACTAACATAGTAAGCAACTTGCATCTTGTAGTAGTATAAGCAAGCAATAATAAGTGCAACCAAGATATGCAATATGTTATGAGTGTGAATGGGATGGTATGTAATGTGTGAAGATGGAAGGAGCAACATGCCCCCAACGGATGTGGATGAGTATGGGATGAGGTTCATTTATAGAATACCCCTCAACAATCAAGAATGAACCATAAAACAAGAGTGTGTCATCGGGAAATGGTTTGAAAATGTGTGCTAGAAAGATAGATCAAGAAGCATAGAGCGTGAAAAGCATGAGTAAGGTGAGGTTCATTTCATATTTAGACCCTCAAAATTGAGTATGAACCGTGGAACTAGAGTGTGTCATAGGGTAATGATGATACAATGTGTGTATCAAAGGGTTTGTATTGATGCTTAGGAAATATTAGACATTAAGCACGGAGCATCAAGTGCATGAGATGATAGAGACATTTGATAGTAATGCAAGGGAGGAAGAAGCTATGATGCCCCCAAGTATGTGAGTGATGGAGATCTATGCGGCGATGTGAGAAGGACCATGCCATGGTGGCGGAGCTGAAAATGTATCTTGGCCATCAGTATAAGGAATAGTTTGTTTGACAAAGACAATTGGATGTGGAAGTGGAGTAGGGTGGGGAGGGATTTGAATGGTGGTAGTTTATGCGGGATTGATAACGTTGTAGAAGACTTGAGAGGAGGAGGGTTGGACCAATTTTAGATAAGGTTGCTTAGTTGGAGTTGGTAATGCGGTAGAGGACTTGAGAGGAGGAGGGTTGGACCAATGTTTATAGGAGGTTGCTTAGTTGGAGTTTTTAAACAAGCGGCTCTTGACTTATCGAGTAAGAACATTAAGAATTATGGAATGATGCTCACTAGACACAGATGGGTCGATTTAGGAACCCAATTGGTTGTAGCAATTAGAGATGAACATGTAGCAAATTAAATGAGACCATAATGCTTAAGGTGGCCAATTTGTTGTTTTAAAACATAGTAATCATTGTCATTATGTCCATTAATTTGATTATAATTGCAATATGGGTGACCTTGGTATTTTGTAAGCTGATAAGGAGGATAGCAATGAGTAAATGACAAGTTGATCAATTGATGAGTCAGGATCTCAGGAAGAATATCATGTTTCTTAGCATTGAGATCAAAATTGAGAGGTGCAGGGAGAGGTAAGACTTGGGGTTCATTGATATGAGCACAAGTGGAAGTCATAGATGTAAAATTAGATGTAGAATAAGAATTAGCATGGGCTTGAGAAACATATTTGAGATGTTGGATTTCAGATTTAAGAGATGTAATCATTGTTTCCATAACTTGAATTTTTTCTTGAAATAAATAATGCAAAGCTTGAATTGAATCTAAGATGGGTTGATTGGATGGAGGATTAGGAGTGATGAAGTCATCAAATAGACAATCGAATATGACACTTACTTGAGCGGGTGGCGTATTGTGAGGTAGATACATAGTGTCTAGGGATTTTTGAAGAACATCT
Source organism: Taxus wallichiana var. yunnanensis (assembly GCA_018340775.1). Taxonomy (NCBI): domain Eukaryota; kingdom Viridiplantae; phylum Streptophyta; class Pinopsida; order Cupressales; family Taxaceae; genus Taxus; species Taxus wallichiana. Next base: position 836,095,707 of record CM031238.1, read on the forward strand.
TTACAATATGGATGTATTTGGAGTAGGTCATGCTAGGAGACTTGAGGATTTTTAGGAGCCATGAGAGAAGAAAAATAAGGATCCAAGTGTATTCGAATGCGGGTTCACCAAATGATTTAACAAAAATAGATTTTTATTAAACCCTAATTGCAGAGTAACTGATTATAAACAATGATATACAACTGCTAAGTACAATATGATGCAAGCAAATAAGCAAGTAAGTATGAAACCCTAAGCAAGAGATATAGAAATATTGACTTAGTTGATTTACACTTGATCCGTGAGTACTCGGAATGGGAAAACAGTTGAACAAGAAGTGAAGAGTATCGTAAATGTTCAGGATAAATTATAGACTGCAGGAATATGGTCGGACATGGGCGCCCACGGCATGATAGGGGCACTTGGGTGCTAGAGAAAGCTGTTGAGTGCCCGTGACTATGAAAATGGTTAGAATCTAATTTTTATAGTGTCATAAATATTCCATTTTGCGCATGTGTGTAGTTCTTTTATCATTGAGGTACCTATAACCGCAAAATAGATATCACCTACAAAACCCACATTACCATATCGAATTCAAAAAATAAATATGTAATATGGGGAGTCAAACTGACCCTAGATGTCACACAAAAAAGTGAACTTATGACCAAGCATTGCATTACATCTCAGACTCCATGTAGTTCTGGTGAGTGTGTGAAAGAATCGTGCCCTAGGATTCCCTTGTGCAAGTGCACTTGATAGCGAATTGTAGCTAGATAAAGCAATGTAAATAGAATGTGTGGATGGAAAAATGAACTTCCCCTTCATATGCAGTGTATGCAGAAAATGCAATTCCTTATCCCTTGATTGAATGCCAAATGGATGGTTTGAAGTGCTTTAATTTTCTTTTGAGTGCAAGGTTAGGTGATAGTACTAATGTTTAAATCTTGGTCCTTTATTTTGAACCCATGACTATGTATTTATATGATTCCCGTGTTTGAATTTCATAATTGAAAATTTGAAGGCTGACCCATAAGTGAAAAATATGCCCAAAAGAAACAAGTAAGGTGGAAAAGGATCGGCACCCAAAGAGGACAGGGGTGCCTAGGCATTTCTATCCTAGCTGGGCGTTGTTGTTTAGAACCATAAGAGATAAATAAGTAAAATTCCAACTGGACTATAGGGTGTAAAAGACCAAATAGAAAACAAGAAACACGGAAAAGAGGCCAAGGACAATCTCCAATTACTAATTTTCTTGCTTAGGAATTATATGAATGCTAGTATGTGTTTAAGACATAGAAATGTACCCAAGCACGTGATTTTGTGTCTACAATAACCACCAAAGATTCTTCCACTTGTAAAGACATCCGAGATAGAATCCCGTAGTGCATGTACATCAAAGTAGATGGAAGTGTAGATTTGAAAGGAGGAGATGTCTCCACCTTTTAAGGAAATACACGAGAATGTGAAATCTTATAACACTAATAACTACAACACGTGAATAATAGAACAAGAATTTTCACTTGGTGTGCACAAAAAGGAGGAATCTTTGACACATGGTGCATATGAGACACGAGATGATGCTAAAGAAAATTGGCACATGGAAAACCTAGATGTCACTAAAGATGCATCAAATGGAAGACTTAGTTCAATGGTAAGAAATATCGTGTGGTATCTAGATGTGTGTTGATTGTAGATTAGCATAAGCCTCAAAATTTTGTTGAGCACATTGGTATCTTGTTTAACATATCATGAAAGAATCGGGTCACACAACGTAAAAGAGTTGGGTGGGTAAACCGATATCATTTAAGTGACTCGAGGAGATAATATCAATGTGTACTATTAGTAAAAATTATATAGACTTTGGTATATGAAGGTCTAGTGATAGACACATTGATATTGGATTTAAAAAATAATTTTTGTAAGTCATTACAAGGCGGCCAATTTAATTAATGGTGAATTTGGTGAAGGAAAATGTCTCATCAATATAAATACCCCTACTCATGTTGGTATTATTGGTTGGTTGTGGTGATGTTGGTTGTTTATTGTTGAATGAATGTAAATGAAGTCTTGAGTAATTTTTGAGTGATTAATTTATTTCTTATGATGTGTTCCTATGCACCAAATAAGTTATTTTTGATTCATTTGTATCCATCATAATGCAACCAAAGTGAATAGTAACCGGTTTCCTCGCGTGCCTTGGGTGAGTGCAAGGCGAGATACTTGTGTGATATGCCAATGTGAGGGTGTTTTGTATGTTAGAACATGCTTTGCTACATTGGGATCGCACATGCATATCAAGTACTTTTGGATCGGGAAAAACAACACAATGTAACACCTCAATTTTCCAAATAATGGTTCACCTATAATATTATCTTGTTCAACAACAATGCTCAAAACAATCTATTTTAAAATTTAATGTCAAAATTTGGTTGAGATCTCTAACTAGAAATCATTTTGTTGAAAATATCCATTTATAACTAATATACCTCTTTTAGACAAAAATTACCTCACACTTTAAGAGAATACAACCCACAAGCTAGATGAATGGAGATTTGATAAAAACATAAGAGAAAATAAATATCTCTCTTATGAAAAGTAGCAATTTTATTATGGATGTATTTTGACAATAAGATTGAAACTTTGAATCAATAGGAAGAGAAACCAAAAAATGTGATTTATACTATTAAACATAGTATCATATCACTAAGATGTCTCTTGCAATCAAACAAAATCAAAAGGTACTATCACCCATTAAACCTAATCACATCGAGAAATTTGTCATGAGACAATAATTATTGATCACATAAATATTTCAAACTCAAATCTTATGATTATTTGGGATATCTAGATTTAAAAGCATTTGATGCAGGAGCATCATCATGCAAATAGCAAAATTTTGGGTTTCAAACAATTTTGGGTTGAATAAGGTCTTGATAGGCATTTTTGGTGTTTTTGCAAGCTTTCCCACCTTCTTAGGTTCCTCCATAGGTGATAAGGAGTTAATTTGATTTTTCCTCCAAAATACACTCTTTTGAATATTTGAATTTATAAGTGAGAATTAAGAGGTTTAATGTAAGTATGAAGTCATGTAATGAAGTGAGGGGACATTAAAAACCTATGTGATGTAAATGATGTGTTTTTACACAATTCCATTAGGAGTTCACAAGTATGGTCACCTTTTAGGATGGTTAGGGTTTTGTAACTTGTGTAACTACCTTCATTTTGGATAAGAAAAGATGGAATTCGAATAAAAATAAGATATAATGATGGGAAGAAGGAGATAGAATGTGTGTGGATTTTAACCAATGTGGAAGAATCCTCGAGGAGGAGGGGAACACGAGAGTTTTGTCAAAGAGTTGTAAATAACATGTTTCTTTGTAGTTATGGATTTGATCCTTGTAAACATTGATGAGAATGAATAAATATAGCAGGTTTATTGTATTATCTTGTATTTATTATGATGTGTGTGTCTTTAACTATCATAAATTAATGCTAATTCGATGATAGCAATCATAGAATGGTTTTGTTTTCCCTTAATTGATGAGACTTCAAGAAAATGGTGGAAATTTTCTTATTGATAAGAGGAAATTTGTGTTTTGGTGATTTTGATATATTTTGAAGGTTGTTGATGGAGTGATAGGGAATTCAGTAGATAAACATGATACCAAAACATTATAATCTTAAGGAAAACCATGGCAGTTCCTTCTTGCAAATATAAGAGGAATTGAGCAAGTTTCTTGTTTTTTGGTGGTGAAAAACATTATAAGGAGTCATTAATGAATGAGAACCTAATATGTATATGTGTGTGCATGACTTAAGGATTATATAGATGAGTTTCAAGATAATGTGATAGTCTATTTAGTAATTCATTTGACAAATGTTCCTAAACTAGGAAAAACTCAGGAAAACACAATTTTAGAGGCATGATAGTTACCTTTTTAAAGATGTTTCAAACATAGTGGTTAGTAAATTGTTTAATGTCATTGAAAAGAAGTCATATAGGGCTTATATAGAGAGAAAACCCATTGACAAGGGTTTGATAAAACAACCTAGAAACTATATTTTAAGATTGGCACAAGAAAATAGAGATTCTAAGTGCATTGAATGGAAACCTTATTGTATTGGATGATACAAACATTATGAGAGGTTACATTTTAAGAAATAAAGGTGAGGAAGGATGGAACAGATCCCATGAAATTATATTGAGGTCATAAAACTTTCATTCATGCAAGTTGTTGATTATTTCCTCATTTGGGCTGGTAAAAGCCTTGAATCAAGGTTTGGTCAAGTTTTGCTCATAACTAACTTTGTAACCAATTGAAAATGTTGAAACTTTGTAGATGAAGACTGATGGGGGTTCTTAAAATAATTTAAATGATTTGGTCTCAAAATAAGGTGTACGGACATTGTACAATCTAACATTTTGTTAAACCTTGTTTTGGCATAAGAAAACCTAGTTGGAAGCCTAAATAGGTAGAAACTATGAAACTCCTTCAAACGAACCATCCAATAATTCTTCATAAGCATTGTTGCATCACAACCCGATACAAAGAAGACTAAATAAGCTCTAAGCCAACACACACTATCAATTTATATTTTCATAAAGTCCACACCTTGCAATTTTACCACAAGTTTCACAATGCGATTCTTAGACAATACAAACCTCTTATATCTTAAAGGATATTAACATCAAATCCACTAAGGTTCTCACTATTTACCTTTACAATAATCCATTCAAACATGTATTACTATCCCTCCCTGTCTTATATATATAGTGAACTAGAGGGGTCACTATTTTCTAGAATTGCATGGCAAATTGAGTAAGAAATTGTAAACTTTGGTGCCGATAATGAATCAAATTTGTGTTGTTTGAGTAAACCAATCCCTCTCTGCATCATCATTGTAGCAAGGTAATTCTTTATTTTCTGTAAAAGTTCAAGCTTTACTATGTTTAATAGCTTTCGAAAGCATTTAAACATTAAGGTTCAAAAACTTAAAAAAGTAAACATGATATTTAATATCATAGGAATTTCCAATTCTCTCCAAAAATTCAAGATAATTCAAATGGATTCCTAGCTAAAATTTCTATAGAATTTTTTTTTTTATTATTGGCAAATAGTTTTTGAAAGGGACTCTACCCTTATACAAAAAGACTCAAAAAGCCAGATGTGAACAAATAAGGCCCAACTCACAAGAAACGAAGAAGGTGAAAAACACGCACAAAATAAAACTCAAGGCGAACAAATGCAAATCAACGGAAAAATAGCTGATTTACAATGACCAAAACAAATTGCTGCTCGACAAAGAAAACATTGATGATCAAAGATAGAAGACCAGAAACTAGCGAGGCGGAGAAGCGGCATTCTTGGAGAATTTTTCTTATTTTTACGCACCGTAATCCACTGTAGCGCCTCCGTAATTAGGGTATTGAAACAAGGAGGTGTATTTTCCTTATCCTCCATAGATCCAATCGGGACAAAGACAATGTTGAGGCATTATAGTTTATTACATTTTCTATAAAATGGCACCAAGAAAAGGATCAACCTATTGCTTTGAATTTTTATATCAATGAATCAAAAAAATGCAACCTATAGTTTTGCATCTAAATTTCAATTAAGGGGAACATTTTCAATATTAAGGGAATGTAAAAAAACTAGTGCATCAACAAGCTATGCTTCAATGCCTCAAAGACTAGTCTAGGAACCTATACACACAAAAAACATAATGAAAACCCATTCGGACAACATGAATATTCATAGCAGTAGAGGATGGAACATAATAGTTCTATAAATTATTATCTCAAGAAATTAAAATAACAACTCACCCATATAGCGGAGACTTCAAGAGTGATAAAAATGCGTACATATTATACCTAATCTTATTAACATTGAGAACATTTCTACGTATGATAACCCTTGGTTTTTAAATAACCTATTCAATGGAGCCTTATTGCTTAAGAAGAACCAAAATATGCTTCATCCATATAGATTATGTTCTTACAATGATACGAGCAACCAGTTTGGAAAACTCTTAAGACCGAAAAAACACTCCTTAATACAAGCTAAAATATTTATCAAAGCAAGGAAATGGTAGAGTCAATGTTTTCAAACTACAAAAAAATAGACCTACAACCAAACAATTTTTATCCCAAATTATCAAAATCGAGTTATCCATAAGTTTTCCAAAACAAACTCAAAATTCAAAATGAAGACCACTAGAATCAACCACTGAGAAAGATAACCCTTGAAACTAAACTTGGCATGGCTTTTGGCCTATGAAAGGCTAATTCAAATGAAAAATAGGAGACCGAAAAGAAATAGGGTTATAAGGGCTCCTTCATTAATTGAGAGTTTATCTACAATATACTTGCAAGTGGAAGCTACAAGTAGATGGTGGTTGGTACAACTCAAATATTAATGTTTATTTAATCCTCAATGTCGAGTTTATTATAAGTTAAAAGTTGTTTTTAATACAAGTACCATGTAGTGGCTTATTTCGTTCAAATATATTGTAGTTAAACCGAACAACTTTAATTGTATTCAATGGATGCTATATTAGAAATTGTGTAAAAGTATAAATAATGTCGTAGGAAATGTGAAGTATTTTTATATAAATACATTTTGTAATTATAAAGTATTATTACATTTAATTTCATTCAATAGATGTATTAATAATTTCCCTAATGATGCAAAGTATATAGTATGAGATGTGATTTTTGTAAATAAAAATGAAGTTTTTAATATTACAAAGTTTTTTTAAAAATAAAGTATTTTAATAAAAAAATTAAAAATAAAGTAGTATATATAATGGAGAATGAGTAGATCGCTTTTATAATTTATATGGATTCTTCATGGCTAAGATTTGTTAATTTATTTTAGTACTTTATAAATTTGTGATTATGGAACTTAGTAGACACAAATATATAGGAATCAACTTTTGTCAATTCAATGAAATTCTTCCTTAAGCGAAAATATCTCAATGGTAGTTTAAAAGCATCTTCAACAAATAAAAATGGTCAAATAGTGAGTATTGGAGCGGGACTAATCAAGTGATATGGTATTAGTATGTTGGTGCATGTTAATTATTGGTACAAGATTAGTTAGTTGTTATGATATCGGTGTATTTGAGTATTTATCAAGCTGTTAAAATAGGACTAGTTAGTTTATGTGTTTATATTATAAAATTTTGAAATGATAAATGAAATATTTATAATAAAGATAAATATATTGATTGATATGATGGATCCAACATATAATAAATATAAATATGTTAGTTGATGTGATGGATCCAACATATATATTAATAATGATAAAGATATTGATATGGGTCCAATTGATTACTATAGTATCGGTTTATTTGTGTTTTTATGTTATACGATTTTGTCATGATAAATGGAATACTCCACACTAACAACTTAAAAGAATATTCCACTTTCTTCTAATATCATAATTTTTGAGTTATTAAGACAAAAAAGGTTTCTTTGCTCCTCAGTCTCCACCAATCTTGCGGACCCTTTAAAATTCTACATCCTTCCAAAATAGAACTTGAAAATGGTTTTGGGCATATGTTAAGTCATTGTTTTGTCTCTCTCACAAATACCACCTTTACAATTGAATAGTTGAAATTCTACATGATATTCAAAACACCAATAAAATAGGACATCCCAAAAGAGCTACCAAGTGATTAAAATTTTGACAACCCAACCATTTAGAACTGCAAAAAAAAGTGATTTTGAATAGATTATTTAATAATTTTGTAAACATATGAGTGATCAAAATCATATCTCAAATGCATGATGAGAACATTGTAATTACTCCAAACCTAAATGAACATATTGGTTAGAAGGCAAGCAAAGAAAATGAATGTAAACCCTAGAAATAAAACTAAAGCATAGGATAGAATGAACCCCACCGGTAGAATGATGGTATGGCTCAAAAAAACAAGCAATGGGTAAATTACACATTTATTTTTTTAGCAATTGGTAGAAATTTTTGATGACATGGCTTATTCACAAAAATTATCCTTTCTATCACATGTTTTATTGGAAACCATCATAATATATTTCATGCATTGATGGATTTCATGATTAAACAATAGTTGGAAGGTAACATGTAAATTTGCACATTTGTTATCCTTACTTCCCCTTATGATATCTTCTACATATCTTCAACTATTGAAGGCTTGTATTGAGACTATTTCACCAAGTATATATTGATGCCTATGTATATTTATCAAGGGTAATTGGGCTCCTATTTTTCTCCTATACTACAACGATTACATGGTATGAGCATAATGTGTTTATTGAAAATGCCTTAAAGATCTTGATTAGGTCCAGGCCTAATTGTCCTCTGCCTTCTATATCATATGCCCATTCTGCAACCCCACATTTAAGCACCCTTTGTTGCCTCCTAAATTTTCAAACTCCATCCCTTTGCATGCCTTTGGAAATATCTTAATTGAAAGTGGTTTCTTAGGTGTGTCACAATAAGTATCTTTAACCAAGAAGATAAAAAACCATTTAAACATAATGTGTCATTTACACCCATTAACCTACTCGCATGGAACTCTCCACTCATGGATGCATCCATGTATAAGTGTTGCTCGTTCTTAGGACAAACATGTGAATATCAATATCAATCTTACATACATTGTGAATCTCAATCTCAAAGCATTATGTGTATAGGGTTGGTTAATGGATGCACTACACTATTTTTCAAGTGCAATGGTTGACATGGAAACAACAATAGAAATTCTTAAATCATATGTCTTTATATGTGGCATTTTTTTGTCAATAATAATTTGAATATCCATTTTACTTCACAAGTTTTCGAATGACACAAATGAAACGAAAATTATAAGCTTCAACTCAACAAAAGCATAGAATCGTTGACCATTTAAATTTAGAAATACCATGCAAGATTAAGGAATCATATTTTGTAAGTTGTTAATAAACTTGTGTCATCATTAAGCCTCGGTTAATTTAAATTCAAATTTACCTTTAATTTTGAGGGAATATTAAAATAGTTCTCTCTCTCTCTATGTGTGTGTGTGGGGGCATGCATACCAATTATGGTGAAACTATATCCCAAATTAGATGCGAACATATCATATAGGGAAATTACAAGCATGAATATAGGAAATTCTATCAAATTTTGGATAATCAACCAATCAAAAATTTCACACAATTATTCATTTTCAATATGAACAAAATCTGCTTTTACCTATAATACCCATGTTGTTTGGATAATTGTACTTGGACTCTATGATTGGTTGGCAAACAATAGCATGTGATTGTGTTCTAAGTTGATGTTCACTATTGGGCCATTATTGCATGCTTGTTGAAATGACATCATTTACTTATTGATCTGGTAGACTTAACATTCTTAAATTGTAGAATTTGTACTTATGCTAGTTAAGATCATAATGAACTTACTTATATGATTTCTGAAATGGACTTAGTGGTTTCAACTCTTGGATAGTGAAAATCAGGTCTTGGAGAAGTTGAGTAATAAGGTAAAGGGGGTAAGCTTCTCAATGTTTCTATATGACTGCTATTACCGTTGAGACTTTTGGATCGATAATAAGATTCAAGATAACACCTTGGATCAATTTCAGTGATCCAAGGTATTCTCCTAAATCGATATACTATTATGACTGTAAGTAAGAAAGTTTACTTAACTACTTAATGGATTCGGGATTACTATTTTGTTGCAGGCCTTAAGAACTTTAATCTAAGCTAAGTTGTTTAGAATTGTTAGGCTTAGAGAAGGCATACATTAGGTTAGTAAGCTTGGTTTGTTTAGATAAACACTAAGGCTTAAGTTGATGAATATATATATATTCGTTGTGATTAATCATATCCTAAACTAACATATGTTATGGTGATGTTTAGAGTTGCAAAGAGCCTAATGTTACACTATGTACATTTGATTAGTTAATGACAACTTAACCTAAGGTTGATGGATGAAAGTTGATTTAAATAAATCCCAAGCTATATTACGAAACCTAAGATCTAACTTGAAGCTAACTAGGGTTGGCTTTGAAAGGGGTCAGTTGCATGGTGAATCGAGTTGATATTACACCTCAAACTCGTACTTGCCATATTAAATGGTTTTTGTTTTAATGGCCACCGTGCCATTTGCTAGCATGGAATGTGGGTCAAACTTGGCAAAGCATGCTAAATCTTGGATAAAATTTTAGTTAAAGTTTTGTTAGTTGTTGGTTTGATATCTAAATTGAATTAGTAATGTGGTTGGTTGGCGGAAATTGTGGAAGTAACTGACAATCCTTTCGTTTCATTAATGGCATCAAATAGATCAAAACAACCTTGGAAAAGGCAACGATGGTTTTGAAGGAAAATAGGGAATTGGTTTTCATTTGTTGTTTTACCATTCGATCTCTTGGGCTCTACATGTCATTTGGCTTGTTTTTAATGCATTATATATTTCTGATTTTGCATTAAATCCTTGGTTGCATGGTGGAGGAAATATTGGAAATCTTAAATGACTCGGGCTATTAAAAGGAAAGAGTGGAGAATGAAGGGTTTATGTGGAAGTCGTTTCAATCATTTTGTGGGGTTTGGAGTTCAAGCTCTAAAAGAACTCGTGAATCTTGGAGAGAGAATTTTAAGAGCTCTACCAGGCATGATAGGCTCTAACTCTTTAAAATACTATGCTCTCTTTAATACCTTCATGAAAGGAACTCTACTTGTGGTTGAGATTCGTTTAAAGTTTAGGGTATAGTTCATGTCTCAAATATTAGATATATTTTGTATTATGCATAATTGTGAGTATAGAACTATGTTTGTAATTAATGGTACAAATTTATAAGGTTTTGGTTTGTTGTTTTAATGGTTCAAATCCATTATTGTTGTTATTTTCGTTCTTACAAAATTAGACTATATTTTATAATCTTGAGGGAACTTGTTCATTTGTTGGGTCGGATTTTGTAATTACTTAAATGATGGTATACGAGAAGGTTTGTTGGACAACGATTTGCATCTAGTTATGGGTACTCTTTGTTATTCTTTTATGAGCCTTTCTTCCTTAGGATCGGTACCAAATCGATTCGACCTATGATGGTCGTGTGATATCGTTGTTTTTGCTTGTTATTGTTGGATTTTCTTAGTCAAATAGATACCCTTAATGGGTATTCACTTAAACCGCATGTTGAGTATGCACACCCTTTAATTTTGATGTAATGGAATTACTTGTATAAATCTGATTATTAGCAGCAATATAACACCAATGGACACAATATTTCAAATAAATTATCTCAATGTGCAAGTAGAATAGCTTAGCCACTTCGAGGGGTAACCTCAAACCAAATAATAAGACTCAAATGCTCAATCGATATCAACTACTACCTACTAACCCCTATATATACTAATCATATGTTATGGCCAACACCGAGGCCGACCCACAAATGATAATATAACATATATGAAAGAGATACATAATGATAGCCACAAGTCGGTTGTATATATCAATATAAGATATATGATTGAGGCGTAGCATGCCCCTCCCCTTCGAAGCAACATTGTCCCCAATTTTGACAAGATTTGGATGTTGTTGCAAGAAGTTTACATCCTCCCAAGTTACGTCTTCATCGTCTACATATTTTCTACTTGATCAAATACTCGGTGATGACCCTTGTCCTCATTAAGCTTAGTGCATGTCTAAAGGATGCATTACGGTTCCAATATGATTCTTCCCTCTTCATCAAGCTCTTATAACATTATGCGGGTTGATACCGTCTGTCAATTACCTTCTTTAGGCAAGATACATGGAAAAGCTGGATGAATTCGAGTAGCGGGAGGAAGTTCCGGTTGTATGCTACATTGCCAATCTTCTGTAACACTTGATAAGGGCCATAGTACTTAGGTGAAAGCTTGTTATCATTTTTCTGTTGTTTCAAGGACATTTTCTTACATGGTTGTAAACACATGAAAACCCAATCACCGACTTCAAAATTTCTTTCATTGCGATGTCGGTCTACCTGTTGCTTCATGCGATTTTGTGACATGGCCAAATTCTCCCTGAGACTATAAAGCACCTCTTGTTGGTGTTGAATATGTTCTTCAACTACTCGAACCCTTGGTTGGACTCTCAAAGATGAAGTGATAGATGGTGGATGGTACCCATATAATGCCAAGAAAGGAGACATTTTAGATAAATATGAAAGGAGGTGTTATACCACCATTCTACCAACGGTAGTCATTGAACCCATCTCGTTTTATTTTTTGACGTAAAACAATGAAGATATCCCTCTAAGCACTTGTTTACCACCTCTGTTTGCCCATCAGATTGGGGATGATAAGAGGAACTAGGAGCTAGTTGTGTGCCCAAGCATGAGAACAAATCAGTCCAAAAATTACTAGTAAAGATAGGGTCTCGGTCACTTACTATAATCTTTGGTGTCCCATGTAGCTTCTAAACTGTATCCCTAAAGGTTGTTGCTACTATACTAGCAACAAATGGATGGGATAAGGCACAAAAATGGGCATATTTGGTGAGTTTTTCCACCACCACCATGATTACATTTTTACCTTCTGATTTAGGCAATCTTGTGATGAAGTCCATGGACACCTCTTCCCACCTTTGGCTAGGAATAGATAGAGGTTGTAAAAGACCCAGGGACTTAATTTTTTTGCCCTTATTTTGCTAACAAACCATGCATTCTACCACAAAACATTTGGACATCCCCTTTTAGCCCGTCCCAGAAAAAATCATGCTTGATTCGATGATAAGTCTTCAAGAAGCCATAATGCCCCCTACTAGAGAAGCATGAAGCTCAGATAGAACCCTATTTTTAAGGATTGAATTCTTACATAGATATAATCTATCTTTATACCATAAAGCATCTCCTTTTCATACAAATTTTTCTGACATGCTTGGATCTTGTTGGAGATTCTGAATGATATTTTGTGTACCTAGGTCATTTTTCCATTCATACCTTGCATCCTCTATTGAATCCTCTTGTAATACATATATGGCACACAAAAATGCCTTGGCTGATTCATCCTTCCAAGATAAATCATCGGCGACTATATTCTCTTTCCCTTTCTTGTATATTATCTCAAAATCATACCCCAACATTTTTTAGACTCATTTTTGTTGTTCTTCTGATGACACACATTGCTCTAAGAAATATTTCAAACTATCATGATCTGTCTTTACTTTGAAATGTCTACCCATTAGATATGGTCTCCATTGCTTCACTGCATGAAGTATGGCTAGCATTTCTTTCTCATAAATTGGTTTAGATATATTCTTACCTTTGAATTGGTAGCTCTCGAAAGGCAATGGATTGACCTTCTTGCATGAGTACTACCCCCATACCATACCTGAAGCATCACATTCAATAATGAATGTTTTGGAAAAATATGGGGTGGCTAGAACTGGAGTGGTGCACATGGCCTCCTTCAACTTCTCAAATGTTGTAGTAGCTTGCTCATTCCAATGGAAAGAGTCCTTCTTCAATAAAGTTGTGAGTGGTGTTGCGATGCTGCCATAATTCCTTACAAATCTATGATAATAACTGTAAGCCCCAAAAATCCTCGGATATTTTTAGGTTTTGGGAACCTTCCATTCAAGCATGGATTTTATCTTGTTAGGATCCACTTTAACACCTTCATAAGAGACAATATGACCCAAGTATTCAACCTCCTTGACAACAAAAGAACACTTATAAGGCTTTGCATAAATTTTATGTTGTTCAAGAGTTTCCAACTCCTTATTTACATGATGCGAGATGTTCCTCCCATGTTTTGCTATATATTAATATATCATCAAAGAACACTAAAACAAACTTTCATAGAAATTGCTTAAATATGCAATTCATCAAGCTTTGAAATGTAGAGGGTGCATTTTTAGTCAAAAGGCATTACCAAGAACTCATAGTGTCCTTCATGTGTCACTGAAGGTTGTTTTATGAATATCTTCATCCCTAATTATAATCGATGATATCGAGAATGAATATTAAACTTTGTAAATTAAACAACGCCATGTAACTCATCAAACAAATCATCAATTACAGTAATAGGAAACTTATCTTTAGCGTGTACTTATTGAGTTCCCGTAATATGGACACATGCGCCAATTGTCATCTTTTTTATGTACCATCACTATGGTAGAAAAGTAAGCACTCTAACTATGACGAATAAGTCATGCTTCTAACATCTCTTGAACTATCTTCTCAATCTCACTCTTTTACATATAGGGGTACCTATAAGGTCGATGTTGGGTGGTTGACTCCCTAGTACTAGCTGGATGGCATGATCATGGTCTCTTTTTGGAGGCAAACCCTTGGGAATTTCTCCAAACACCACTGAGTTCTCATCTATAATTGCTTGCATATCTGCAGGTATAAATGTATTGGAATGATGTGCTTCCAATGGAAATAATTGTACCACAAACCCCTCTGCACCTTTTTAAACAAATCTTTGCATCGATTAGAACTTACCATATGTGGGGACTTTGATCTTAGTCCTTTTAGTTTAAAGGTTCTCCTTAAGTGAAATTGCATGAACAACTCTTGGGAATTCATTTCAATGGTTCCCAAGGTGGTAGGCCACTAAACTCCTAACACAATGTCTGCTCCTCCCATGGCAATGGCATACATATTGCTAGTTAACAAGTAATCTCCCATGGTGAGATTAATGTTATGGCATTTTCTTGAAAACTAACAGTTTTCCCATCGGCGACCATGACTTGACATTATGGAGTTGGATAAACAAAGCAGTTCAAGTGTACCGCCAACTTATGATTGATGAAGTTGTGAGTACTTCTGAATCAATCAACATTGTTACCCTCTATTTTTTTAATAATCCAACTACTTTGAGAGTTTGGGGAGTGCTAATACCTGAAATTGCATGGCATGATATTGTTGGCTGGGGATCTCCTAATTCCTCCTCTAGCTCTACCTCTTCGTCTTCTTCATTTTCTTCTTCTTCATTAGGCCCCTCAATGTAGAACAACTTCTTTTCAACACACTTATGTCCTGGTCCAAATTTGTTATCACAATTAAAACATAACCCTTTGTCTCTCTTTTCTTTAATTTGTTGAGGTGTCAGTCTAACTGGCCGAGGGAATGATGGTGGAAAGGTGCTACGATCTCGATATTGCTGATAGTTTGTTTCCTTCTAGAAAGAAACTTTTCCTCTGCCCTACGTGCCATAATCATAGAATTTGAAACCTTATGAGGATTAAACATACGCACCTCAATCTCAATTTGTTCTTTAAGACCCCCAAGAAATAATTCATTCAGATTCTCTTCAGGAATATTTTCCACCCGTAAGGAAAGGTTTTGGAATTGATGGATGTAATCTTTGATTGTTCCTATTTGTCTTAGCTTTGCTAATTGACTAAAATAATTCTTTGACACACTAGAACTATAGTGCAATTGCAACTCTTCGGTGAAGATTGTCCATGTAACATTGAGACCACTCTTTTTCCTTTGAGAACATAACCATCGATACCAAATGAATTGGTCAGGTTCAAGATACAACGATGCCATGGTAACCTTTTGTCCTAATGAAATGTGACGAAAATCAAATAAATTCTCCATCTAGTTAATCCAATTGAGTGGATCCTTTCCATAAAACTTACGCATTTCCACTTTTGGAATCATGTTACGGGCTTGCAGAGTGTTTGTATTTGGATTGGTCATGTTTGCAGATCCACCCTAGCTAGTTTGTCTATTACTTTGACTAAAGATCCACCCTAGTTAATATGAGTATGATTGAGTTGTGGCTGATTAGGAAGGATATGATGACCCATGATATTTTAACTAAATTGGTGAATGAAATCCTTCAATATTTTCCAATCTTTTCTACATATTCTTTTTTGGCCACTCTACCCTCGAGGTTTCGCAACTCTAACTCAAGATAGTTGACCTTATGGTTCATTGAATTAAACCCTAACCCTAAGGACTCTGTAGATACCCATTCTAACTCTAACTCCTCAACTATTATCTCATCCTTGTCAGGGGTTTTACCAGGAGTGATGGGATTCTTTTTGCCTCTTGTCGAAGGCCCAGACCATGATGCCCCAAAATGGTAGGATTTAGGGATCAAGGTCAAAATTTAGGGTTTGGGATTTCAATAAGAATTCGGTGAAATTTTAAAAAATCAAAGAACTAACTCAAACTAATTTTTAATCCTCTTTCTAGAAATGTAAATAACTTTGAAAATTTCCACAAATTGCACCCTAGGTAGCTGAATTATGAAAAAACATAAAACCGCTATAAATTTTGCAAACCAAGTCAAAAATTCTTAAAATTTGGAGGGGAGATTACTTGACTGATTTCACCACACCAAAAAACAATTTGCAGAAAAATTTGCTACCGATTTTGTGATATGGTCGAACCTTCACAATTAGGGTTTGATGTGATGTTGGCCGAGTTCAAGCTCTGATACCACTTGTAATGGAATTAATTGTATAAATCTGATTATTAGTAGCAATATAACACCAATGAACACAATATTTCAGATAAATGATCTCAATGTGCAAGTAGAATAGCTTAGCCACTTCGAGGGGCAACCTCCAAACCAAACAATAAGACTCAAATGCTCAATATGATATCAACTACTACCTACTAACCCCTATATATACTATTCCTATGCTATGGCCAACACCAAGGCCGACCCACTAATGATAATATAACATATATGAAAGAGATACATAATGATAAGAAGTTATGATAGCCACAAGTTGGTTGTATACATCAATATAAGATATATGATTAAGGGTGTAGCAATCAATCTAGGCGTTAGTTTTAACTTATGTATGCAAGTTGAGTATGGTTTGTGTGTGAATGGTTATTACAGATTGGTAACACTTCGTCTTATCAGATTTCTAACCTTTGTATCTTGTGTATAAGTCATTGGTTGGTGGTCTATGCCCCATTCGAGTTCATGTTGTTTGTAGACTAGGAATATGGTTACTTAATGGTTAAGAATGTATAAGGTTGTAAGTTTATGACTTCGTTAAACATGTGTTGTCGGTTAAGCTTGACTAAGATAAGTTGTTTGGCCAAATTGGACTCCTTCTCTTTCAGATCTTAAGCGTAAATTTCGTAATGGTTCTTCATGACCTCCTTGCTTTAAGATGTTACGGGGTATATCAAGCCTTAGGCTCAACAAGTTAATAAGATTATCCACTAACAACTTTGTGTTTGGTTGGGTGCATAATGATCCTATATATCCTTACACCATTGCAACCTTAAATGTTAAGAAGTTTACTTCTTAGATTCTTAAGTCTTAGCATAGAAAGGACTTTTGTTGATCTATTTTGAATCTATGATTAGAGTTCTCTTAGAGCCTTAACCCGCGTCGTAGATTGATTCTTGTTGAGTACGGTTTTATGATACCACAATATTGATAGTAATAATGTATAGGGAGTCTTATCCTTATTATCGAGAAAGTTATTAGGTTGTAGTAACTTAATAAAGTGATATTACCTTAGGTTTAATGAACCCTTGGGTATTATTTAATTAGTAGCCTAGTCGGCCATATAAACCTATGAGTTATGTTTGAATAAATGTTGGATATAAGTTATGTTAAATATGGAGTGAGTTATTAGTGTGTTTAACTTATAAGGATTAATGATTACGTTATTATGATAAAAGCTTATACATGAACCCTGAATAAATTTGATTCGAGATGAAATGTAAGTAGCTATATAAGCAAGTTTTTATATTGTGGATTTTACTTGACTATTTATCAAGTTCTAACTCTCTCTCTCTCTCTATCTATCTATCTATATATATAGGCTTATGTGGTGAGATATGAAGTTATTATTTGCATAGGTGAGAATAGAATGTTGATCAAGTATTATGGAATGTGCTTTAAGTTAATGCTGAGTTAGAATCTTATTGAAATGAAATACTTAGTTGATCTTATGTTTATGATGTACGTTCAAAAGAGTTATGTGATCCTTTTTATCCTTAAAATAATTTCAGTTAAAAGCAGCATTCCTTTTATGAAATTATTTGATAGAAGCATATTGTTACGAAGATTTAGATCTTATCATGCCAGTTTGTATGGTGAACCGACAAATGCCTACAATCTTGCGAGATGGACTTTGTAAAAGGTGAAAGAAAGATGAAGTTGGAAGTCGCATTTGGTCTATTGATTGAGGAAAGATAATTGATATAATTAATTGTATTATTCAATTTTTGGATGTACTTATGTTTTCGAGAAAAATAAAGGGCTATTGGCCCATTTATTGTATCTTTTCCAAAAATAGAAGTTGTTGACTAAAGCGGTCTTAAGCAAGTTTTGACACTTCGTTTTAAATTTGAATAAAGAAAGTTCCTTTATATTATCATTGTTTTAAGTACATCTTCAAATAGATAATTGATA
Source organism: Taxus wallichiana var. yunnanensis (assembly GCA_018340775.1). Lineage (NCBI taxonomy): Eukaryota > Viridiplantae > Streptophyta > Pinopsida > Cupressales > Taxaceae > Taxus > Taxus wallichiana. The sequence goes on from CM031238.1 coordinate 836,114,050, forward strand.
TGTTTCGAACTTGGTTCTTATATCATTTAAAGTTAAAAATGCATCTGTCATTAGTTTTGCACTTACATGAGATGTGGAGTCTAAACTAACGAAAGATAAATATGTTTCTATATGATTGAATATCGTTATATTTTGAATGAAATATGGTTTATTATCTAAGTGCTTTGTGACTAGAATGAGTTATACATAATATGTTGTTAATAACTTAAGTGAATGTAGTATACCTAACATATATATAGATGACATAATGAGATTGACTTCATTATTTAGATGACTACTTAATTAATAAAACAACAATTAATAAACTCAAGGAACATTATGTAGTTAAATGAAAAGTGATGTTTACGTTCGAGATATAACTACATTATCTATTTAAAGGAATTGATGAATGCTTATTAAACACATTAACATCATGACTTGGCAATTAAATTATGTGTAGAATGCTTAAGTTTAATATGTATACTTCCTGAAAGTATGAAAACATACATAAGCATGACAATTATGCGAGTTATGATTGCTCATGATGGCACATGCGTGTATACATAATATTGCATGATTGTTGCCCTATATTAATACAACTAATAGGAAGAATATTGTACCTACCCGTTTATACCTAATTAAGGAATTAAGGTATGTTTTCATACTAAAGCATTATGCAGATTTAAATCTGCAACCTGCACTCAATTAAATATTGTTTTACTATCCTTACTTAAAGGAAAGTCATTTTTAACCCTCGTAGATCTTTAGGTATGACACCTAAGGTTGAGAATAATTCAGACGAGTTTAACAAGTAGGAATTTAATTGACCTAATGAACCTGATAAGATACGAGGTTCCATTTAGCAAAACTCGATGGGATGTCACAACATAGTCGTTGTTGCATAGTACCCAGTTAATGACGTAAGTCATTAATTGGTTACTATGGAGCAACTACTATGGTGCGATAATCCACCTAGCTCCCCTAAACGTAACTATCATAAAATTGTGGATCCGGTAAATGTTAGACACCAATTTTTGATAGGAGTATGGCTTAGTGTCGATGTCATCTTATGATGACTACGGGGAAGGAAGTGGATCCAAAGTGACACAAGTCAATTTGAATACGCTTAATTTCCCTTAGTCACCCTAAGCTGACTTATCAAGCACTAGCCCATGTGAACTATCCCTAATTAGTATCTAGCACAAACCTTGGAAGTGATTGATGCAAATCAAATAAGTCCAAATCTAGATAATAGTTTCGAGTGTGGTGAAAGACATATTCCTTTCGATGAGTATGTCGTCTAGGAATTAAAGCATGACAAACATGTCTTGAAACTTTGGCCAAAGTATTGTAAGTTCTTATTACGTTGTCTTGATTTCACCTAGACTAAAGATGTATGATATCAGATGGGTTATCCATAACAAATACCCAAATATGCACTTTAGAGATTAACACTTGAATGACCTTGAATGAATAAGGGAACCACAAGTATACTTAGTATACACCTTGATGAAATGAAATATGAGGGATTGGTTTAATACCAACTCATAACAATTGCATATGGTTTACTGTTGTAGGATGGATTGGCTAAATTAATGTTGGTTCTAAATTATGTGAATTTAGAATAGTGAAACATTATGATATAAAAAAAAATCCCTTGTATTGAAGTCTTAAAATGAGGATGTTACATCGGTCAAGTGGTGAATATTAGTACTAAAATCACCCATGTATGAATTTTCCTATAATATTTCACCAAGTACACCATTCCATGTTGATTATGGGAAATGACCAAGAGTCAGAAATTGTGTGAAATCAAAGATGTAATTGGGAAGAGTGATGAAGCATAAGACATCAATGAGTATGTGTGTGGCATATACCAATTAAAATTGTAATTCGATAGAAGTGTTGCAAAGCATAAAAACATGCATATTTTAAGAGAGAACATGGATTTCAAGTGGGTCATGTGGTCTTAGAACATAGAAAATAAATATTCCCTAGAGGAATATATGATGCATTGAAATGGAAGAAGATCATACCATGTAAAGTGTCGAGGAAGTTTGTGTCCAACACATACGAGATAGATGTATCATATGGGATTGATATCTCGCATATCTTGAATGTTGTATAATTGTACTTGTACCATGAAGGAAAAACTACAGACTACACTACCATCACATATTCTAGAGGTAGATTAGAAGCATCAATTACTCCGTGAAAGTGCAAGAAGAGATTGCAATGATAAACAATTACAAATTCAATTTGAATATGTGTTGAAAGGAGTTTAAGGGTGGGGGAATAGATAAGTTGAAGATGTGACCTATCCATATTAAATTTTCTAAGGGTGTGTATATTCGTCCTACGAAGATCAAGGTCATATATAATCAACACGTATCCAAGACACTTAAGAAATTTCAAAGTTTCTTAGGACCTTGCAATTGCACATGAGTTACTGATATACGTCAAATGGGATGCAAATAGAATACTCGCATTTGGAAATACAGTTTAATGTTTATGTGTTTTTAACATCAATGTACATTGTCCCAACAAAGAATTTTGAAAAGCCACAAAAACTTTGAGAAACCAAAATCATAAAGGAGTAAAGTTTTCATCTTGGAGGAAAGGAGGATGGTTGCAAAGGTTACGGACTATGGCTTTACACCTACCAATTGCACTCGCCTAAAAGTTTCTAAGGCCTTTTCAACAAACCCATTTTTTATCAAAATAAGTTTGTGATTTCATTCAGATGTCAAATAAATAAATGAAAGAAATTCATTCCATGAGACCACATCTCCTTGAGTTATTTGAATGTTGGAAAAATTTGTCGATTGCATTTGCCTAAAACTTTGCAAGACCTTTTCAATAAACCCATTTTTTCATATCTTTCATTAATTGCAGTCCACAAGATGACATCTCATATAGAGGCATTTTTTATTTTAGTCCACGTGCCTTATGCGTAATTCCACTTTGTCATACATGACTACTAGTGCACTCACAATTGTACATCTAGAAAAATTAATTTTTCATAGTGCTTTGAGCATATCCTACAATAATTATAGTCCATGAGACTAAATTTGTTCTAGGCATTTCGTCAAACAATTCACATGTATTTTGTATGCTTCCACATTTAGCATACATTTGAACAAGGGCACCTACAATTACATCAAACAAAAGTCAGCTTCCCATTATTTACGATGAATGTCCATGCCCTGTTCTAAAGCTCCTAGCGCACCACCTACAACATCTATGCTAGAAAATTTGAACCCATTAGGTTGGACACCTATTGATTACATTCACCAAAATAGTGTTATTGTTTTGTGAGGATGTTAGTGTCCTCTATCATTTTTTGCGTACCTTGCGATCAAAGCTCCTATCTTAACACATGTTGTTTTAACACATCTACCATTGCACTTACAACAAAAACATCTAACAAAAATTCCTTCTCCATAATGCTTTGGCAAATGTCCATACCCTGTTTCAAAAGCACCAAAATTGGCATGGGCTAAGAGTATGTTAGCAATGCGGAGAGAAAGATGATCGGCGAGGAAATGTGTGGGAAAACCCCGCACAACAAATAACAACTTGAATTAACACTAAGACAAGCTATGAAATGAAGCCATAAGCTCACATTGCAATCTTGTAGTAGCGTACTTGCATCTTGGTGCCTTAACAAGGTTTCGTAAGAAGGTACGCAATATAGTGTTGAATCAATTACCAAAATAGGACTTTCTTATGAAAATCATTAATCAACCATGGTAGTAAGGTTGTTTCATTCATATCAACCAAACCACTTGTAAGCGCAACATCGGATAAACAATAGCTTTTATTATGCTTTGAAGGATGTCCATACCCTATATGTCTTTTGTATGCTTCCACGGTTTACATACGTATAGGGCACCTACAACTACAACATCCAACAAATCTTTCAGGCATTTTGTGGAGTTTAGCTTTACACCTACCAGTTGCATTTGATTGAAAGTTTCTAGGGTTTTTTCAACAAATCCATTGTGTGCATATCCCTGCAATAATTGCAGTGATCCGTGAGACCGCATCTATTTGAGGAATTTTTTGAAATAGTCCATTTGCCTTGTGTATGCTTCCACATTTTTCATACACATCTACGAGGGAACTTGCAATTATATATACCAAAAAAATCTATTATACTTTGAAGGATTTCAATGCCATGGTGCAAGCTCCTATTTTTGACACGAGGTTGGGAGGTTGTTGGCAAAGGTTGTGGGGTTCGTATTTACACATGTCGAGTTACATTTGATTGAAATTTTCTAGGGCCTTTTCAATAAATCCATTATGTGCATATCGCTGCAATAATTGTAGTGATCTATGTGACCACAACCATTTGAGGCATTTCGTCAAACAATTCACATGCCTTGTGTAGGCTAAAACTATCCAAGAAATAGATTTTCCATATGAGATTGATATCTCACATATCTTGAATGTAGTATATTTTGTACCCTTACCACGAGGAAAACTACAAAATAAACTACCATCACATGTTCTAGAGAGGTAGATTAGAAGCATTAATTGTGTGAAAGTGCAAGAATAAATTACGTCAATCACTTGATTCCAAAGTCGGTAGGAAGATGTGTAAAAATAAGTATAAGGGTGGGGGAATAGATAAGTTGAAGATGTGACTTGTCCATATTAATTTTTCTAAGGGTGTGTGTATTTTTCCTACAAAGATCAAGGTCATATGGGATCAACACATACCCAAGACACTTAAGAAATTTCAAAGTTTCTCAAGATTTATGGTCTTGATGGAATATTCATGAGAACCTTATCTTCACTAGCACTGACCCTTGACTAACTTTATGAAGAATGGTTTTATGTTTGGTTAAGGCATAAAAAGCCTTGAATTACTAAAGCTTTCTGATCTTGTTTATGCCCATGTTTTAATTATGCCAAGCTTTCAAATATATGTCATTTAAGGAAATGTCTATAAATTTGGGATTGGTTCAATACTTTCACAAGATAGTTTCTCCACAAAGTTGACTTACAGAGATAATTGCATGTCCATATACAAGGATATGTTAGCCATCTTACATATGGTGGCTAAGTCGCATCGAGTTTCTTCTTAGAAATAAGTTTATCTACGAGAGACAAGTGCATGCCCACATATAAGGATATGTTAGCCATCTTACATATGGTGACTAATTTGCATCGATTTCTCGGTTTCTCTATAAAGTTGACTTAATGGAGATAAGCGCATGTCCACATATAAGAAGGAGATGTTATCCATATTACATATAGTCGATAAGTGGCATCAATTTCTCCTTGAAATAAGTTTAAAATCAATACTAACCACCTCAGTTCCTCACATTTTTATAACAGGATATGCTCGTTAGAAGCACAAGAATATTTTTGGCAATTCAAGAAAGGCATGTGTTCCAATGAAAGTTTTGTGTTGTTTGAAGCATGAGATGGATTGGGTGATGCTTTCTATCACATGGAATGTTAAGAGAGATGAATTTGACATCCAATGAACCCATTTGGAGGTCTTGAATGTATGTAGAAATTTTTTTATGAGCTAACCTTTGGAAACCTCTTTTTTGGTAGGTTGTTTTGGTGAATAAAATACTAGGTGTGGTTTGAAAAGATGGATGTTTCATGACTTATAACTTCCTTAGAAGTGTTCTACATGTTTGTCTATTTCCATAAAGTGGTCACATGATATGGTTTTCTCTTGTTGAATTTATTTGGTGGCCTTATTAAGTTTCCAAGGTGTTGAAGGGTGAGGGAAACAACTGTTTTGAGAATTGTAAAGGGAATTGGGCACAGTAAATGAAATAATTTGATTGGTTGAGCTAAATTGCGACCATGTATGGATGTTAAATGTTATTTTACTCATATGTAATGGGTTATGGGTCATGAATTTGTATTTATTTGATGTAAGGGCATTTTTAAGAATGTGCTCATGGGGTTTTGAGCCATTTTTGGCATATGTAATGAGGGTTTTAGCTAGGCCGACCTATTTGGGTCATATGTGACTATTGTAATTCAAATTTATGAATGTTATAGAGATGTATGGGTTGAAATTATCATGAGGGACCAACCTCTTTTGGTTTGGAAGGAAGAAAAGCATATTTAAGTGCTTGTTTGGTTCATTTTTGAACTAGTGCTCTTGGAGGGAAGAAGTGCGACCTAAAGAAAGTGTTTTGCAGGTATGAGAACATGATTTAAATATTGAGGAAGAGCATGATAGGTTGAGGATTGATTGAAGACATGAGAGCAAGAAGTTAGAGCAAAGAAAAGTGAAGAAAGAGCAAGAATATGAAAGATTGAAGACCTAGTGTGTGAGCTAGGGTTTGTGAGCTGAAATTGTGATCTCCATCAGTTGTGGCAGAAACAAAATCAGAGATCAAATATCTTTAGGTGGCTGAGTTGGTGCTTGGTCATCTTTAGGGGGTTGTAGCCTCCTTGTGGAGTGGGTGCTTCACTAAATTAGGGGTTGGTGCTCCTTGTAGGGTTGGTGCTCTACTAAACTAGGGGTTAGTGCTCCTTGTGAAGTTGGTGCTTCACTAAATCACTTTGATTTGTGTAATATAAACAGATTTTCAGTGGGTTTTCTTCCCCATGAGGGTTTCCACTTATATCTTGTGTTCATGTGTATGCTCTCTTGATTGTGTTTATGTGGTTGAATGTTTTATGTTGTTAATCATAAATTGATGGATGAATAAATGTTAATGGTGCACGTATCTGAAAATTGTTTTTTAAGAATTAAAGGACTGATTCAGCCCCCTCGGTCCCTTGTGCTTCCAACAACACCTTCACCTTTATACATGAATCTTACCAAAAACTACTTAGGTCGGCAAAGAGCCATATGACCATGTAAGGTTGGTCATAAACAATCACAATAAGACTCTTACAAACATATTAAAATGATATAACATGACCCTTTAGGTCGGCATAGGCCTAACAAACACAAACTTGCTCAAAGCTTCTCAATTAGGCCTAAAACAAAATACATCTCTACAACGGTCACAAATTCGAATTTAAAGGCATAAGACATCACCATCATGACTCTATAGCTCATAACACATCATCAAAAAATTCTAGACTTTATCAACAAGCTCAAGAACCTCTGCATGACCTCCATCTTCATCATGACTCACTCCAATTTGCAAGCACCACCAATTAGGTCTTAAGCACCTAATTTACACTCCTCAAAAGCAACCCGGTTCACATATTGAATCAAACTTTCAAGGCACATATAACACATCATTGGAAATCTCTCATCCCGGGATCCTCACATAAATCATATCAACCTTCAAATCAGGACACAATTGTCCAAAACACCTCCATCTATGAAACAGCTCAAACATGTAATTTAGGTCTCAAGAACAGGTCTTGAGCAATCAAGCTCTAACACCTCAAACTGCACTTCTAGACACTTCCACCACTTGGAACACTTCATCAGGGACCTGACACACCTTCTCAAGCACACACATGCATATGTCACATGAAGGAATCCACACTAGCATGCTTGTTCCAACCACCTTCTTGGTGAGCCTAATAGGATTGATTAGGCCATTAGGGTTTAAGTATGACAACACCACTTATGATCACACCAAGGGCGCAAACACATCATATCATACCTCTACAAGCTATCCATGTCCATATAATACTACTACATCATGAAAAACAACACAAACCCTCTTGGACCTATAAGACTAGTTTTGACCTCATTAGGCCATTAGCGGTAGGTCAACTTGGAAGAAGGATTTCACTCATTTCTTGCACATAACTTGTCCAAATCTTTTCATGAGCACTTAGCACATATCCCAAGCTTGCTCCCACATCTGGTCTTTCATCATGACACTTGCAACACATGCATGTACTGCAAATATCCACAAAACAAGGTTTTGTTGTAGCTTCTCAACACACCTGAAACATGCAAATGCCACCAAACTGAGCTCTGATGAATTCTCTACAACCATGAACCTTCACATTAGCTTTCCCAAGTCATTACATGCCCATACACTTCATATTTTTCCTATCGCTTTGAAACTAGGGTTTAAGGAGGGTTTAAACCCACTTGCCTTCTTAACAATGGTTCATAAAAGTTTGACATCCATTTTACCTCATTTTTTGCAAAACCTTCATAGCTCCATGCCATAACATCCACAAAAATCTCATGTCCCCATGCAAAATACATGTGTGGGTGAGCATTCAAACTTGACCCTCGAATTGGAAAAAATAGTTTTGAGAGCTCGGTAGAGTTCAAAACAACTTTTCATGCATTTCCTTCAATCTCCTTACCTCAAATTTTGCTTACACCTCTGTGATGACCTCCTTGATGATCTCTAATGCTCATCCATGGCTGCTCACCTCTGAAACTCACCATGCACCATGATTTGCCCACACCTTTTCCTTGTCTTCATGATCTCGCTTCTAAAGGACTTTGAATATGCACCGTATACTTGAATTGTGACCTTTGACATCTTCCACACATGCTATACAACCTCAAAACACATTGCTCTTGCTCATACTAACCTACTTTTCCCCATACCTCAAGCTATCATGCAATCTACTTGCACTAGGTCTAGGATTAGGCCTAGAATGGCTTGCTTCAACCCATGCCACACATGATCGACTTGTTCTTCATCCTTCAAGCTCACTAACACCTCGACACAACTCCCTAAACCTTCTAGACATCATAACAACCTTCATACAACCTTTGGAGCTCACACACAAGTCCATACTAGTTGAGCCATGTATCAAACCATGCACTCACTCCTAGACACCATGCCACTTCACCAATGCAACACATTATAACACCTCAACCTTCATGCTTCTTGATGACTTGACACCTCATACCGACTCCTTTGCCACCTAGACACCCTTTGACATCAATGCCACTTGACATCAATGACAACACCAATGACACTATGTGCAACAATGCTTACAAAGGAGCAACAAAAATGGAGTCTAGATATCCTTTGTCACATGAAAATGAGATTTGTATCTTGATGCCATCTTTGTTGCCAACCTACTTGGTTATTGGAATTTCTTGAAGACTAAAAAATCATGTCACATTTCAATTGGACAAGAATTTAGAGACTGGAAGGAGATAGTTTGGTTGGTTAAGAGCAATATTATATACTTCAAGAATCGCATATACCTCCAAATTCGATTATCTCTCATTCGAAGGGCACTTAAGCATGGGCATGCATCGGCCATTGCGGAGGATGTCGATTTTCAAAAAAACCTACGAGGATATAACAAGCGACTTATTTTGGATGAAAACGATGATTGACATCCTCAAATTTGTAGTTGAATGTAATATGTGTCAACACGATAAAGTGGAAAGAATCCCCTTTTTTTGGATGCCTTTAGCAAAATCATATCACCAACCAAAAGTGAGAAAATGTTTGGAAGGATTTTATATCAAACCTAAACTACTTTCATTCCCATGACCAAGTTTAGGTTCAATGGGTCTAAGGTTGCCAAGTTATATTTTCAACATGTGTTTGAGTTGCACAAGATACCACAATACTTCATCTATGATTGGCATTGTAACATTAAGAACAATTTTCCCCATGAGTATTTCGGGTTCGTAGGAGTGACATTCGACGATGAGTACATGCTATCATCCCCAAACAAATGGGAAAACGAGTTATCATGATTCGGTGTTGTATAATAGACTAACATCAATGTCATGGATGAATAAGGCGGCCTTTTTGGGAACTAGTTGGCATAATCGAGGAGGTAAAGAGAGACCGAAACCACACACGGTTCAAATGTACAAGGTAAAGAGATTGGGCTTTTAAGAAGATGCAACTTTGTAAAACAAGAATTTTGTGTATAAAATTCTTTGGAGAATACGCCAAAAATCATGTAGGGAGTGGCAGATTTAAGAAAGAAAAATACACTCACATCCATCGTCTTCTTTAAGTTGGATTGTAGAGTATGTTAGTCAAGCCTATGTTTTGGGGACTGGTTCGATTATTAATAAACATTCACTTCGTTTGTAAAAGAACAACAAAAAAATTTATAGGTGGGGCATCACCCATTTCAATCCTCATTTAAATTGAATTAACAATAGAATTATTTTTGCTATTAAAACAAAAGCCTATTTACAAAATAGTGATAAAAGTGCCTTATAGCTGTTTTGTCTTAAGTGTGTTGTCTACACACATTAGACGTGTTAAATTTTATATTGATAATCTTTTTGAGTTCACTTAGATCTCTTTAGGGGTTTCTTCCCCTTAGGTTATAAAATGAGGAAGCGCCTAATTTTTCTATTACAAACAAATTTGCAAATAAATCCAACCTTGGGTAAGATAGTGCCCACAATTACTTATTTTGCATTCAGATTTTGTATTATTTTGCATATCATAATCCTTTGTTCTTGGAGTGTAACGGTATCACTCCTTGGACCATTGGTTTACAACTAGCAATCGCATGTGTACAATGCAATGTGAACACCGAACGGTATATGTTATTTGATTTAGAGGGATAGTTATTACTTTTGTAGTTGATTTTGATGAGGGGTGTGATTGATAGTGTAAGTGTAGGAGTATAGGTGAAGCATTACATTTAAAGGTTTTATCTGTACATTTCAAATTTTATTTGCACTAAACATGAACACATTTGATATCACTTTGGATACAAGAAGTTTGAGTAAAGTAGTAGTGGAGGTGCTATCAAAGTAGAGGGTAGTATTTACGACGAGTTGTTTTTTGTTGAGTGATAGTAATCTTGACTCCTCCATTCTTCTTCATAACATAATCATTGTACTCACAGTGTAGGATGTCCCACAGACTTCAATTTACCATGTAATCATAATACAACAAGTTTCCATGTGGAGAAATCAAATATCCATGCAGACTCGCAAGATTCCGATGTTTGATGCTTCTAACTCAGATTTCAATCAAGTGCTCGGCGACAGCCTGCAGGTAATGGACCGTCAAACACTCTAGCGCGCGATCAACAATCTTGATGTAAAATACTTTAATGTCTAACCATTTAAGGCATTTCTGCCGTATGGGGCACCCAAATTTGTAGAAAAATTGAATCGCTTTTAATGGCGTGAAAGATTCCTTCAGTTGACACATCATAGTTTGGAGCTAAATGTGACTATGTTCGAAGAACTCTCTGCCATGTACACAAAAAACAAAATTTAAATGCATTAAAGAAAGAAAAGAAAAACCTTACTAAGTATACTCGTATTAAAGTTTTGAAAAAGAGGAGATGTGCCAGGTTTTAATGATATCTTTGCAGGTTTTATGGTGTTATTATGAAGTCAGGGACACTAAAGAACAAATGGTAAAGAAAGAAAAAACTGTCAATCACTGGTCAATGGTCACACTATTTCTAAAAATGAAAATTGTATGTTGATATGATGTAATGCTAACTTGAATCTCTGCAACTCATTCACCGGTTGTTGTGATATTGTTAAAAACATGAATTTTAGAAAAATAAATATATTGCTAGTTGTGCATTGATGAGAAGCGTTTTTTGGAGTTTCATGAAATTACATTACTGTGTTTAAATAATGGGTCTATTACCAGTGGTTTAAAGTTAATATAGCTTATGCAGTCCCTTTTCCATTCTTCTTGTTTCATTGTGTGTTTCCCATTGCAAGATTTTGGTAAACAAACTTGAACTTATGTTGTCTAAATATTATGAGAATTGAACGGGGTATTTGAGCTTGCCCTTGCCTAGGAAGCTCCAACACATTAAAACCTTAATGAGAGCAAATGACATCCACACGATTTTTATTTTGAGATCTTTAAACATATAATGCAAGGATGTCATCTATCAAAATATAATGATGTATTAACCAATCTCATATTTATAATGTTACTTCCCACATCATCAAGTTTCTCAACTAAGTGGCTCAGTCACAAACTGTATTAACAAGGTTCTAAATATTTTATCTGAGTTTCCATCAATGTCACATCACCTACTCTATCATCTCTCAAATCTCCTTTGTACACTGATCTAACGTTGCCTACCCCTAACAACTTTTTGTCATTAAATCCATCAATTTCATTAAAAATATATCCATAAGAAATTTTGAGGTGCTCAATTTTTTGTAAAATGGCTAGTGGTATATCCACTACTTCTGAAGTCCATATCCATAAGAAAACCAAAAGTAAACAACATATCACAAAATCACTAACACTAACAACTACCACTATCTCTATTTTGAAATGTGAAGCACTTTTTTGACTTGGACATTCAGGTAACAATAATTTCCTTGGTCCACAAAGGCCAACATTTCCATTAAGAAAAACGATAGCAGTGGCATTAGTGAAAATCCCTCTTTTAGAATTTCTCCCGTGACTCTATTGGAAGATAGATTCAGATAACAAAGCACTTGAAGTTTCTTGAGGGGTTTCGGTAGTGGACCAATTAAGAAATTTGACGAAAGCTCTAGGTCAATGATACATTTCAAATTTTCCAATGCCTCTGGAATAAGACCCTCTCAGGTATTTCTTGATAGATTCAAATGTTTCAATCCTACGCAACTTCCAACTACAGTTCGAATGGCACCACGAAACTTATTGCCTGAAATGTCTATATATGTAACCATTGTAATTTTTCCAATCTCTTCCGGCAAAGACCCTCCTAATGCATTCCATGAGAGATCTAAATACAATTGAAGATTTTGAAGATCTGAAATGTCAATCCCAACAAACCCAAATAACATAAATATCAGAGACCTAAGGTTCAATATTTCCCCAATTGGCAGAGAATACATGTGGGGCTTGTGATCTTGTACATTCTTGGCACTGCCATAGCTAGTATTCAGAAAACCAAATCCAGGGTAGGCAATGGTTAATGCAAGAAACAGAAAAAGAGGTAACATAATCATGCAAAGCATTGGCCTAATTGTTTTGTAGCTATCAGTGTTTTTGTTAATGTTGTAATTGATCAAGTGAATTGGATTTTTTCTCCATTGGATCATCAAATCTTGCACACTCTTGAGGTTTCTCTGCATCTTCAAAGGTGATTTTTCTTCTTTGCTCCTCCAAATTATGGATTTCTTGTACTAATTGGGGATAGTGAGACTCATCCATATTTGCTTCAATGGCTTCAGATTTAGTACTTCCTTGAAAGGTTTTACTATCATGAGTTCCGAGTAGAACCACATCTCACCTAGGCATTTCATCAAACAGTTGACATGCCCTGTTTTAAATTTCCCATTCTGGCGGAAGCTAGGAGGATGCTGGAAAAGGTTTTGGAGTCCACTTGTACACCTGGAAATTGCATTTTTTATGAAGGTGCCAAGGCCTTTTATGGATATCTTGCAATTGATAAAGTCCATGTGGTCACATATGTTCCAGGGATTTAGTCAAACAATTTGAATGCCATTTACATGCTTCAACATTTATGGAACCTCCCGCACCGGCCGAGGCAGATCCGTGGTTACATTTTCATGTAGACCTTTCCAACATATTTTTGATGGGAGAAAGTGTGGGAGGGAACATTACACATCACCTGGGCATGTGGGCAACCACTCAAGAGGGGGAAATGCAGGCGCAAGGGAATGATTTTGGTCTACTCTTGTTTGGAGGGAGAAGACCATACACAGTCAGAAGAAGGAGATCACGCTCTGTTAAACGTGGACACCATGAATATGTACTCGCGTTGTTCACCTGATTTGGAGATTCTAGTTCCTATTGATGACAGATGCTCATACATACGCTTTTCTTTGTTCTCTGTCATCACCCTCCTATTCTATTTATTATACAGTGTACATGCAACCCACGATGCCAAAAGAGGCCAAGGCCAAGACCATCTCCAAAATTGAAACCCTACTAACCCTAACCCTAATCCTAACACCAAGAGGAACTCCCCTGCACATTCAATAATACAGATGGCCCCGACCCCTCCTCCTCATTTGCCAACCCTTCACCATTTTTGCTGGATAGAGCGGCTATTGCATGAAATTTCCAATCTTCAATCTACACAACCTAATCCTCAATCTTCTTCTTCTTCTGCATACAACAAAGAAAACATCACATGCAGTAGTTTCCTCTCAGAGACCATTGAACCCACTCCAGGTACAGATACAGAGCCGATCAATCAATTTGTATATAGTAAAATGAGGAGCTATTAATGATATCTCTATTTAGCACAGTTCCATTCTCTAGACCCCTTTTCCCTTTATGCACCCCTTCTTCGACCCTTTTGTAAGGAAAGCACCATCTTATTCTATTCTTAACTGTAACTGCTCTGGGCCAAATCTCATGGCCGCCTCCCCATAATAATCTAAAATCTAAAATTTGTTGTACCCGAACCAAGTTGTCATTAAATTTCCTGAAATTTGGACTATTGTTTCAAACCATTTTTCTTGCTAAATGGCAACCTGGAAGTTAACTTCAAGCTTTTGGGTTACAGGGTATTTGTGGCGACATGGAACGTAGGAGGCAAATCACCTTACAATTGGCCTCAAGTTGGATGAATGGTTGCATGCATCACCTCTAGAAGATATCTATGTTTTGGGGTTGACAAAATCCCCTTGTTTCATACATTCAGAAATATGAATATAGTTGCATAGTTATTATTTAGTATATTATACAACCCAACCAAATGCTCTTCCCTGATCAGCGAGACTTCAATAGCCCTGGTACGCAACTTATTTGGCTCAATCTGGAGTATGTTATCCACAGACAAAGAGGCTACCTCAAAATTGACTTTGATACACACGACATGGGCCACATAATCTCTTCCCAACAAGTCTTTTATTTCCTTTAGCATATTCTCTGTCTAAATAATGAAAATAATCTTCAGCTAATTATCTAAAATTGGAGAATCAAATGTCATTTCTCAGTGATGACCCTTAAAGGTGAAGTGTGGTAGCCAGAGTTGATCCATTGCAGAGCAGCTGGAAAAAAAGGCGAGATTGTAGGGGGCAAAAAGGAAAAATTTGTTAAGTTTAATAATAAAGAAATTCATTGTTATCCATACACAGTCCTCACCTATGGTAATTATTGATTATTTAAAAGTTAAACAAGTATGGCCAGCAACAAAGATCTATTGTAGACTCTCAACTTGAATGAAGGGATTTTTCTATTTTTTTGATTGGTAAATGAATGGTTGCGGCCATCCCCTAGGTGCCAGATTAATTGGGGGCGAGTAACATGACCCAACAAAGTGTAACCCAATTGCCCACCACTGAGTTGCATCCCTTGGGTGAATGAATGCAAATAACATAACAATGGTTTGTATTTGTCAACTATGGAAGTCTGTATTCTGAAACTGTAATTGAGGGTTCACTCCTGAAATGGCTTTCAAGAAGTGGCAACACCTTCCAAATTAACTTCGTAGGAATCTATTTTTTTAATCTTATACTGCTGACAAAGAATTTGGCATCCTATACTGATTACATGGATATATTAGTCGGCCCGTGAAATTATTTGATGACTTATCTTATAGAGATGCCTGAGATGACTGACATTTTGTAATGTAATATTGTCTGAGTCCAACTTTTGGAGATTGCACAGGTTCCGGAAGAATGTGTAAGTTAAATGACATTGAGCATATTCACATATTTCTGGTGGCTTGAAGTTTCAATTAAGATAATACCGGTTTTTGCATAGTTTTTAGGCATATTGATATGCTTTTCCGTGCTTTGTGATTTTATGATTCAGGTTGGCGAGTTCAAGTCAATTGAGAAGTTCAAAATCTTCAATACCAATAACTTGTAAGTTAAATGTGTTCCATATTTTATTATGAATCGTAAGTGGTTTGGAGTCTCTCTTATGTTGACCATTCAAACTGTGCAGGTGGGTGAACTTGAAGGCCATTAAAGTGGTTGTATCAAGCATGGAAGCCTACTGTTACTACATAAATATCTTGTTGAGGTTTTGAGCATGCTAGTGTGCTTCAAATTAGCATAACTATCAGGCTTATATTCCCTATAAAATAGAAATAATTGAGATAAACTAATTCACATCCATATTTATTGTAAATTTAAATTCCATTGACCCGCGAACAAGTTCATCATTGTCCAAACCATTCATACCCAAAGCCTAAAACAAAACCCTAAATAAAACCAATCATTTCCATGCCTTGATTTAAAGAATCTCCAAACTGGGAAATACATAAAAACATATAGCTTCGAATGCAGAGCTACTTTGATTGTGGATATTGATCTCTATCACGGTTTTGTATGTGGGTGTTGGTCCCTTCAAGGTTTCTAGAAAAAGGTGAAGAATAAGTCTATTTTGTAGATGGCTTTTATATTAATAAAATAAATCTATTTTAAAATTTCATTAAATAGATACAATTTAACATTGCGTTGAACTAAATTATAATCACTAGAGGGAAATAATTGGCTAAGCTTCCGCGTGTTCTTAACTAATATGTCTATGAAAATTATAGGTCGATAAATCTATGTTTTGATGATATCTTCTCCTCTATGGTGCAGAACGTTTGGGAATCGTTTCTCTCGATATCTTCTTCTCTGCCTCCTCATTGTCTTCACACCATCGAGCCTTCACAATGACCACCACCACTGTGTCTCTACCATTGCTCATACTTTTGTTATGCGTTGTAGCTCATAATTCCAAGGCCGAGGCCAGCAATGATTCAATTAGGAGGCCATACATTGTTCACATGATGAAGTCCATGAAACCCGAGCATTTCAGTTTGCACGAGCACTGGTATGCTTCCCTCATCAATGGGATTTCTTCTTCCGGTCAATCCCATTCTTTAATGTTGTATACATACAA
Source organism: Taxus wallichiana var. yunnanensis (assembly GCA_018340775.1). NCBI lineage: Eukaryota > Viridiplantae > Streptophyta > Pinopsida > Cupressales > Taxaceae > Taxus > Taxus wallichiana. The sequence continues at coordinate 836,130,732 of CM031238.1, forward strand.
TATAGTAGTGCATGGCTTTGCGGCCAAGCTAACCAGTGCAAAGGCGAAAGCATTGGAGAGCACGGATGGCTGTTTGGCTGTAATTCCATCTCCATGTTTGGAAGAATTTTCCAATCTGTTATTTTTCACACTGTAAACTGCGTCACGGACAGATGGATCCATTTCCATGTAGATGCATGTTTCAGTTTTAGGCGACGCCAAGCAGGAAATTGAAGTTTTTGCAGAGAAAGTGGACCAAAATGCCCATAAAAACTGTTAAAAACGTGAAAACGTCCAGACGGCCGTCAAACCGTCAAATTTAATTCAGTTGCAGAAACATCCGCAAAGGCCTTTCCCATAGGGGAACGCCCGGCGTAAAAATAATAAATAAAAAAATTCATGCAATATAACTCTGATCCATTAGACTCTTAGTTTTCTTGGTTTTCACTAAAGAGGATTAGACAAAAAAATACATTCAACACAAAAATACAAATTAGCATTTCAAACAAATCTCAAAGAAAATGTTGCATTCCACAAAAAAATTAAAAAAATAATCCACAACATGCTCTTGCTTTTATAAAAGCTCTATAAAAACCACGAGATTATCACCAAAAGTCCAGACACTAAATGTAAAGAGCATTTCCCAATGAATATTTCATTTGTCTTAATTGTAATCATGTCAATAACAAATTTATGGTAACATACAAAAAACGAGTTTAATCCATGAAATGATATTTTAGATACACCAAGTGGGAATTCTGGAAACTAATTCGCAGTGAATAATATCCCCAGAAGCCTCAAAGTTATGAATGAGAGGCCAACAAATTCGTTGCTAATTCCTCAGTAGTTACATAAAAAGCCTATGTAGAATAGTTTATAACATTTAGTCTATGGCTATTTTAATTTCTTTGAACAGATAAATTACAGTCAAAGAGGTTTACTTTCGATTATTCTCTTTAACAATTTACCTGAGCTTCCTATTAATCTCAAATATTTCACATCCGAGTAAGTAATGCTCATACAATATGGAGAATACAATAACATTGATAAACAAATTCTAGCTTATATGGTGTAACATTTAAAATCCAATTAACTGAATGTGTTTAAAAAAATGAAGTTTGAACTCGATATTTAATTTTTGGCTTTTCATTTGCAATGACAAAGCAAAACCCAATTTAATATACTTGAATCCAAAGGGTTTAAGAAAACAAAACTGAGAGGATCTAGGTCAAAGCTAGAACGTTTTCTACATTTACAAGTTGATGTCAGACTTTCAAATACTGAGTGTGTTCACAACATTATGCTATTGTTTCAATCTAAGAATAAAATACTTAATGGTAGAACAGTATCAAAATCTAATGCCACTATTGAACTGATACCTATTTAGAGCAGATTGCCCTGTGAGACCACCAGTAGATGCCATAGATCCATAATCAGATCTAATATTACTTGCGAAACCTGAGTTGTGCTGCTCCAGTTCTCTCCTCTCAAAATGGCTTTGGGATATATTGGAAGATGGATCTGAAGAAATAGCAGCACCATATACATTGGAGGATGGAACTGAAGGAGTGCCAGAACCATACACATTGGAAGACGGAACTGCTGAAGCCATGGAACCATATGCTGATGCATCAATGGGATGCATATTACCCCCACCTAAATTTGGCATGTACTGTTCTAGGAATCTTCTGTCATTCCAATTATTTGGATCAGAAGACCGATTAGATCCGTACACCGATGTGCCAATATTACTCAAATTATCACCACCAAAAGCTGAGTTGTTTATTTCAGGGCCCCTCCTCTCATATTTACCTTGCTCTATACTGCCTGCAGAGTTTATAAAAGCATCAATATCATACATGGATGATCCAAGAGAACTTTTATCCATACCGCCAGGCGCTGGGGTATAGCTTTGCAAACCCCTGCCATCATAATCAATTTGTGCTGGATTGAATGATGAGGCTGCAAGAGCACCAGCCGCTGCACTAGTTCCATAAAATGATGATCCAACGGGGTTTGTTTTACTACTACCAAAAACTGAGGAGTAGCCATCAGAACCTCTTCTCTCATTGTTTTGAGTAGCAGTGGCAGAAGATGTAAAAGCCCCAGTATGACCACTCCCATACATTGATGGTCCTGTGGCACTTCTATTATCACCATGATAAGAGGAAAGATAGGGATCATCCCTAGAAATTCCATGATTACTCTGAAACAGACCAGTACCATGAGGGACCATCCCCTTGTCACCAGCACCAGCAGCACTATTCATTTCCCATTCTGAAGCATATTTCACTTTCTGTGAAGGCCTATATAAGCCTAAATCTGCTAAACCCTGAGCCCCAATAAGTCCTACATTGCCACTACCAGGCTCAGAAGAATGTGGCCTTTTAAATTGTTCCTTTCCTATTAAAGATTTTTCTCGTCAAATTTGTCTATAGCAGCTTTATTCTTCTTCTCTGGTGTAATTACAATAGATTTATTCTTCTCTTGTGTAGAAGCAGCAGCTTTCTTCTCTGCTTTATCCACACTCGCTTCCTTCCCTGCTTTTTCTGCAGCAGCTTTCTTCTTATTAGCTCTGTGTCTCTGCCCCTTGGACAATTTACGCTCAGCGGCCAACTTTCTTATCTCTTTAACTTGTTCCAATCTCTGAAGTTTATTTTGCAAGTCATCTAGGGGATACAGTAGTTCCAAATTATATTCTTTAACAATCTTGACGACCAGATTTATGGCACTGATCTCTCTCATTGTTGAATTATTCTGCAAACAGAAAGCCATATATAGCATGTTGCAACTTTAACTCGCAATCCAGTAACAATTTTCCATTTTACAGAGTAATACAAAGTGATCCCTTTGCTATCATAAACAAGGCAAAAGAGTAGAAACAAACCAGAGAAGATTCTGAACCCCCTCCCTTCTTCACCATGTCCTTCGCATCTTTCTCTGAGTCTTCCAAGTATGCTTTTAATAAATCTGTGAGATTCACTTTATCTATCATGCCAAATGCATGAGAAAATCTGACAGCCTCTATCCATTTGCTATTTTTTGAAAGCTTGTCCAGGAAATCTGCACAACAACTGATGCTCTATAATTTACAATCAAGAAAAAGGGCTTCCATGGCTGGTCTGGATGAACTGTAATCTATAGGTGATAAGAAAATGATAGTATTAAAAACAAATTGATGCACCATGATTTACAGTTGAAGTGCTTTACTTAAGAAATGCATCCCACTACATAGAAATCTCAAAATGAATAGAGATGAGAAATTATAGAATTTTAGAAAGGACCAAAATCCCTCAAAAGCCTGTACTAGAATATCAATAATCACTTGAACAAATGTATCATAAATGCATGATGCAACCTCATTAAAATGGAAATGCAATGGGAGTGTGTCCCCATGCTGTCACATTCAACATGTATGGCTTGGGGCTCACAAATACCTTCTTAAAAAGCATACTAACAGAAACCCAACCATCAAGATTTTCTAAGAGCCTAAATCTAAGATACAAATTGTTATGTTTAGCATGTTGTCAGTAATAACAAAAGCCCATTACTAATCAGTAAATCAATTGTAACTTTGAATTTGTTTACTGTTGAATATATAGTTAGATTTGAAATTTGCAATAGAAACAATAATAAAAATGGACCAGCCCTCAAACTCAATATACAACAGTTTTTTTCTACAGTTTTAATTTTACTCTGGCAACTTTTTAGCTTTGTCATATATTTATGCTTATTCGTGTAACTTTTCTGCAAGTCATTGGCTAGACAGAATCCTTTACTTTTCATTTCTTATTTCAATGCGCATGAGTATTTGTTTATTTTACTTCTTTTAGAATATATGTCATTGCAAATTACAAAGCATTAGACATATATTAGTCATTTGTTAGACACATAAATAACAAAAAGCTGAAACCAAGAATCAGTATCCACTAGACTTTCAAACCGGTTTGAATTTCCAAATCTTTTCCGTCTTGTAAACATATTGAACCTCATAGTTTCCAAAGTTTCCACATAAACTGGTTCCTGGCATCCTACAGTTTATTGTAAAGTGTGCCCCAAAACTTCCCTCATTTCATGTATGACATTACTTTAAAAAGTGTACCCCAAAGTTTGACCATTTCCAGTAATTTATTTAAGTCATAGCCTAAAATTTCGACCATTTCTGATCATTTCTTTAAGACTATGTTACCGGAATATACCCTGCAGGATATGGGTATGGGTATGGGGTACGGACCGTGCACAATCCAGCACGCAACAGTTACAGTATGCCGGGGTATGGCCAGGGCACTTCCAGCAAGTACATACCCGGCACATCCCAAGACATACCCGAGCACTGTTGGAGGTACCATGGCCGTACCTAGGCATACCCACTGCAAAAAGCAGCGATTTTTGGTTTTTTTTTGTTTTGTTTTCGAGTCAATAAAGGTCTAACCAAAAATTCAATATTATAAATGTCTTCTAAACCCTAAAATATGCTCCCAAACTCTATTTCAACAACAACAACAACACATTAACCTCACATTTGCATACTTAACTCTCACCTTCATATTTTCTCTAATTTTCAATTGCTTAGGGCTGATTACAAGTGCCATATAGTTCAAGGAGCTTGCAACAAAGGTGTTTGGTGATTTGAGGCAAGTATTTTGTGGTTTTTTTAAAAAAAAGATAGTTTGTATTTACTATTTTGTAATTGTTTTTTTATGTTATTGTAATATTGTTTTAAGCTTTATTTTTCAACTTTTGATTTTAAACATTCTCTCAACACTTAATTGGTTTTTAAAAAAATGTATTATGCAATTAAAATGGCTGCAAGTTCTAGTTTTGTGGGCCTAGGTATTAAGGTCTCCCCTACAAATTTGATCCATGTTTCCCCATTTAAGGCATGTCTCACTAATAGAACAACTACCGAGTGGAGGGGGCATTATTTGGATTTGCTCACAATGTAATATGCAATTTAAGAGTTCCTACAGTCAAGTGAAAGCCCATTTGTGAGGGGCTATTCTCCACGGAATCAAGCCATGTGTAAGGTTGATGGAAAGGGGTTGTCAGTGCAAAGACCCTTCCATACATCAAAGAGGAAGAGGAAGCAGATGTAGAAACTGCCCTAAAATCCACGCATTCTATGGCAAAAAAGGAAGATCGCGTAACAAGCCCCATGTTACTCCTTTTGTTGATGTTGTGGCCCCAAATCACCCGTTTTTGTCTACACTTGTTACGAGTTGGAGAAGAATGGATTCACCTCTTTCTCAAAAAAGAACAAAAGATGCATGCCCATTGGAAAGGGCATTCCAAAATGTTGAACACACGCTAATACTGAGAGGAGGGATGAATCAGTATTATAAAAACTTTTACTTATTTAAACATTAACATCCACAACAGCAACAATCACATAAGATATAACATTTGCACAACCATAGAACACAAGATTTATGTGGAAACTCTTTTGGGAGAAAACAACAGAGAAAAGACTACTTGGATCTACTTGTCCAAATCCAGCCCAAAATATCTCAATATACATTTGTAGGCACCAACCTACTAGAGACACCAATCCCCAATGCTGAGCACCAACTCAGCCAATTTGTAGGCACCAACCTACTGGAGACACCAATCCCCAAATTGTGAGGCACCAACCTCAACAATACACAAATCCACCTTTTGTAGTTGTTTCTTCAACCTAATGATGGCAATTCAATCATTCTCTTCATACACACAGATCAGATCCTTCTTCCAACATGGACGCTAGTCCAATTAATGAAATCAAATCCCTTTATATTTCTACTCTTCTTTGTTGTTTATGCTTTCATTCTCCCCCTTTTTCTATGCTCTGTTGTATACTTTTCAGCTATTAACTCTAAATAATCTTTTTCTTTTCTCTTCTGCAACTTCACCCTTTCAACATAGATGTCAGCATAATTCTTTCAACACAAACCCTTAGCATTCACTTCCAACAGCTACTCATGAAATCAGATTGCTCTCTTTCATATATATATATATATAACACTCCCCTATTCTATTGTCTTTTCAACTTCATATGCCTTTTGATCTTCTCACATGACCCTTTATTTTCTGGGCGCTAAAACTTGGAAGGACTAGAATTTGAATATAAAACGACAAAGCACAATCACCACCAACACTCCTTAATGATTATAAATTGTCATTCTCTAATGACCTTTGGCCTTGCATGGTCAGATAAAAGATTAGCAATTAGAGACCTTTGGCTTTCCCTCAACATTTTTCACACATGTTGCACATGTGTTGCATATTTGTTGTGCATCGCTGCATACTTGTTGCAAATCTGGCTAAACATTAGTTGATCTCACACCATTCACTCAACAGTTCGATGTTTCTCCTTCATCGATGCATCCTCTCACACAAATATGCACTTCCTTTCGCATTTCCTCCTTCATAAAGCTTGTTATCTCTCCTCACTTGCACATTCTATTACACCATTACTCACTTATCTTACTCGCCTCCCGATATTGCTTGAGATTGCTCTCTTCTTCTTAGCAATTCGCACTTTCCTCTTTATTACCACGGCTTCATCTTTAACTTCTTTTATACATGTGCACATTCTCATCATTGGCAATCAAACAAGATGAAGGTCAGTCATAGTTACAATAAAAAGATCGATGCCAAGATACAAGAGTAAACTAATAAACTTGAATCTTTCGAATATAGAACATATGGAACATTTTAGTGCCAAAAACAGAGATCGACCAACAACAAAAAAATCACAAATCTGTCTTCAAAACCTTGGAAGGTCGGCCAAACATGATTATAAAAATTGATTCAACAATTTCAAAAATGCATTACGATCGCCGACTGCACTATTAGTCCTACATCAAGAGATTCAAGACACACCACAGCATCTATTCAACTTAGTATTTGGCTTCTCAAGTTCTTTTCTTAAAGAAACAATTTCAGATTCAAGCTTTCCACAATATTCTTCCTTTTGTTTCAGTTGGATTCTCACAACCTCATCCATCTTCTTCATCCCTTTCAGTTGGGTCGTTAGGCCGATGATGATCTTATTGTATTCTTCAAGATCTTGATAATTTTGATTTTGAAGTATCATATTCTTCGTCAAATTTCTAAAGCTAATGTTTTTGTTTCTTATTCTTCTTTCTAAGAATCTTGATCTCATCTAGGGCACTAATGAGCTCTCCTTCAAGATCCACTTCAACATCTTCTTCACCTTTTGACACCAACTCTTCTTTGCTCTTTATTGCCATGGGTAGAGATTCTTCCTTTTCACTATCGAGCTGCTTTTCACTTTGGATTCTTCAACCGAGCTACTACTTTCCTAATTGGTGTGGAGGTTTTTTTGTGCTTGTAGAAGGTCTTTCTTTTCTCAAATTTTCTTTTCTTGTGTCTTTTATTACACTCGATAATATTTGTTGCTTTCCTTCAAGTTGTGATCTTCTTCACTATCAATATTATCATTTTTTGCATGTGGACATCTAGCCTCATAGTGTCCAATTTCACCAAAATTAAAACATTTGAAGGGTAACATACCTTTGCATTTTCCGAATCATTTCTTCACTTTTTGGTAAAAAGAGCTTCTCCACGGTGCGATTCATTGTTGGAGTCATGTGGGTCAAACTTTTTGATCTTCATCGTCTTTGATGCTTTGAAGGTTGCCTCTTGCTTAGGTGATTTATCTTTTTCAATTATCGTCTCATTTGCAATGAGAATCCATGTAGTTCATCCATTGTTAGAGTATTCATCTCCTTCATTTCTTCAACTGCATACACCTTGGCGTCAAACCTCAAAGGAAGAGACCTTAGCACTTTTTGCACAATAACCTCATCTTTAATTTCTTCTCTAAGTCCTCTAATAGTGTTGACAATTTCATCCACACAAAGAAGATAGGCAATGTAATGTTTTCATCATCCTTCATCTTCAAACCCTCAAACTGACTTCGAGAGTTTTGAGCTTTGCTTGCTTTACTTTGACATCTTCTTCGTATATGTTCTTGAGTTTATCCCAGATTTCCTTGGCAGATACACAGTACATCACTTTAACAAGTTTTGATTCAAACAAACCACCCAAAATTGCATTCATAGCCTTTACATTACATTCACTTGCCTTCTTACCAGCTTGGTCTGTTAGAGAAGTTGTTGGAGCAGCATAATTACTAAGAGATAGCCAAATGTCAAACCCAAGAGCCATTAGATAGATGTGCATCCTTATACTCCAAAATATAATTAGTTCCATCAAATAATGGAGCCATCTTTGAAGAAGATCCTTCTTGTCTTGTCATGTGTGCTACAAAGATCTACCTTCAAGTGGTCAAACTGGTATGCGGGAACATGCTCGATACCAATTGTTGAACACGCTAGTACTTGAGAGGGGGTGAATCGGTATTAAACAAACTATTACTCATTTAAACATTAACATCCACAACAACAACAATCACATAAGATATAACAATTGCACAACCATACAACATAAGATTTATGTGGAAACCATTTCGGGAGAAAACCACATAGAAAAGACTAATTGGAGCTATTGTCCAAATCCAGCCCAAAATATCTCAATATACATGTGTAGGCACCAACCTCCTAGAGACATTGATCCCCAATGTTGAACACCAACTCAGCTAATTCATGAGCACCAACTCACTGGAGACACCAATCCCCAATGTTGAGCACCAACTCAGCCAATTCAGTAGGCACTAACCTACTAGAGACACCAATCCCCAATGTTGAGCACCAACCTCAACAATACACAAATCCACCTTTTGTAGTTGCTTCTTCAACTTGATGATGGCAATTCAATTATTGTCATAATACACACAAATCAGATCCTTCTTCTAACATGGACGTTAGTCCAATTAATGAAATCAAATCACTTTATATTTTTGCTACTCTGTTGTTTATGCTTTCATTCTCCCCTTCTCTTCTCTATTGTACACTTTTCAACTATCTACTTTGAATAATCTTTTCTTTTCTCTTCTTCTATAGCTTCACCCTTTCAACATAGATGTCAACATAATTCTTTCATCACAACCCCCAGCATTCACTTCCAACCGCTACTCATGAAATCAGATTGCTTTCTTTTATATATATACCAATCTTATGTTATGTTGTCTTTTCAACTTCATATGCCTTTAGATCTTCTCACATGACCCTTTATTTTCCTGGGTGCTAAAACTTGGAAGGACTAGAATTTGAATATAACACAGCAAAGCAAAATAACCACCAACACTCCTTAATGATTATAAATTGTCATTGCTTGATGACCTTTGGCCTTCCATGTTCAGATAGAAGGTTAGCAATTAGAGACCTTTGGCTTTCCCTCGCCACTTTTCACACATGTTGCACATGTGCTGCGTATTTGTCGCATTCTTATTGCACACTAGTTGCATACTTGTTGCGCACTGGCTGCACATTCGCTGATCTCGCATCATTCACTCAGCAGTTCGCTTTTTCTCCTTACTAATGCATCCACCCACACAAATATGCACCTCCCTTCACATTTCCTCCTTCATAGAGCTAGTTGTCTCTCCTCACCGTGCATTCTTTTACACCATTACTCACTTATCTTACTCGCCTCCGCATACTGCTTGAGATTGTTCTCTCTTCTTCTTAACAGTTTGCACTTTCCTCTCTACTTCTCAATTTTCTCCAACTAAGCACACTACCACAACTTCGCCTTCACCTTCTTTTATACCTGTGCACATTCTTATCATTGGCAAGCAAACAAGATGAAGGTCAGCCATAGTTATAATAAAAAGATCAATGCCATGATAAAAGGGTAAACTAATAACCTCAGGTCGGCCTAACAATAGAACATATAGAACATTTTAGTGCCAAAAACAGAGACAATCAACCAGCAACAAAAAAATCACAAATTTGTCTTCAAAAACCTTGGAAGGTCAGCCAAACATGATTATAAAACTAATTCAGCAATTTCAGAAATGCATTATAGAGGTGAGCCTACACTACTGATCCTACATCAAGACACACCACAGACTTCGGACATATTCTAAAGCAAAAGAACAGACTTCGGACAAACTCCGAAGCATTCGGATTAGACTCCTAAGCGACAATATCAGACACTTTCAACACTCTGCTCAGGTAAATCATGTACCATGTTTGTCCCCAAATGGACAATTTTTACCCCTAAATGGATTTTAGGCTATTCCCAACTCAAAATTGCAGATTATAGAAATTATGATAAAATATAGAATGCAGATATGGATTTTGTATAGGAAAATGCGACTAGGCTGATTATTAAACTTATAAAAATCAGAAATAAATCATGATATTTTCCACCATAAACTGAGCTAAAACTTATAATATTTCACCCTCAATATATTCATGCAAAGATCTGAATTTTTAGAGCCCATATACAGCTGAAATGAATTTATTTTGAAACCCCAGTCTACAAAAATTATGACAACTTCAAAAATTCATGACTCACTAAAAAATGCTCCGATCCACACAAATAAAGTATGCACGTACTCACAAAAATAGGGAGAATGCAATGATGTTACCCATTTATACAAACGACCACCACAAGTGCCTTAAACAGCCAAAACACCAATTCGCCCTTAGGGTTTGCGCTAGAAATTACAGTAGAAACATATAGATATATTCAAATCTAATACTCTGAAAAACTATTGGAAAATCAGCAGTCAGATCTAGTTTGTAGCAACTCATAATATCTCAAAATAGTCCACTATGCAAGTCGCACCAGCTGGAAACAAGAAGAAAACTCAACCGCCACTTTCCTCTTCAAACCCTTGGGCCAAACCTGCACTTTTACCCACTTCAACCACTAGAAAAATACTGAAAAATACTACTAATCAAGTGCTCTGCAATGGAAAACCCAAAAGGTGGAAAATTTTCTCAACCGGGAGAAGGGTTTTCATCCTTCTACTAGACTCTTGGAGGGTTTTCGTCCTTAAAAGTGAATCTTTAAGGGTTTTCGTCCTTAGAAGATTGAAGATGCAAGCTCAAAGCTCAACATACAAATCTGATTTGAGCAAATAGACAAGTGATGCCTCTCCAAACAAGACAATTTGCTTTTATAGATTTTATGGGCCAAATAGCCACCCTTGACATCCAATCAAATTTTAGCCCCTCATTTAATGTTTTTTCCCCTTAGATCCATCCCTAGGCAAGTCGCATTTTCTTGGGGAAAAATATAATTTATAAGGTGACTTTAGCTTTTCAACTTTTATTTTATTATTAAGTCTATAATACTTTATTATAAGTGCTTTTATAATTTTATTTTTTTATTTGCACTTTATAATAAATTATTATGACTTAAGTTCCCCTTGTGCTCATCCCTTAGCCGTCGGGGAGACAAAATGGGCTAAGGGTCTTCAACCGAGAAGGGGATATTACAATCCTCCCTTCCCAAAATTGCTTGCCCTCGAGCAATTCCAAACTCGTTTGTCCAAGTGCCATGCACAAGAGACAAAACATGCTGAAGTGATCCAAAAGCCTAGCCCATATACCTGTCAAGAGGGTTAAATCTTGCCACCATCTACCACTCACAAAATGATCATATACACACATTTGTATAAAAAATATCACATACTTAAAATCACAGATTTCATCCTCTTTATCATTTTTCTCAAGAGGAAATCAAATCTAAATATGCAATGAAATTATCTCACTTACTCCATACCTTGTGATGTTATCATGATCAGCGAATGGCTGAATTTCTTCACGGTACAACTACTGCAATGACATGTTTCTTTCTTCTTCATCCTTATCTTGTGCAATCTGCTCCCCTTGGAATGACACTTCCATGTTTTTGGCTGCCACAATTTGAGGAATACCATTCTTAATACTTTGTTGTCCCCTAGTTGAAGGAGTCTTTGGTTGCCCAAATGATTCCTTCGGCTGCCCCAAAGGTGTTGTTTTGGACTCATTCTCTAATACCTTCTTCTTCTTCACTTGGCATGGTGGAATACTCTAAGGGTTGATTTCCCTCCACTTGTAGATCTGAATTGGTAGACTCCATGATTTCGTTTCCTTGCTCATCCTTGCCATCCTACACATCAAATCTTTCAGAAACTTTTGTGAGAAATCTGCAAGTGAAGCAATGGATTCAACCCCTTGGGTCTTCAACATTTGGTGCCACCATTTATGTGTTACTCCATCCATGTATCTAGAGATGAGCATGAGGGCATCATCCGACACATAGGATTACAACACAAAAATGTCTCAAATTCCTTCAACCACGCTTTAGCAAATATTTCATTAGTGCCATAAAAAATGCAAGCGGTAGAAAATATTCTCGCTTCATTTTTTCTTGCTTGCATTCAAATCTGATTTCTCTTTTCTTTCTTCACAGGCTAGGAGGATGCATCGCTCTGATGCCACTGTAATGTCCGTAAATGGACAATTTTTATCCCTAAATGGATTTTAGGCTATTCCCAACTCAAAATTGCAGATTATAGAAATTATGATAAAATATAAAATGCAAATCTGGATTTTGTATAAGAAAATGTGACTAGGGCTGATTATGAAACTGATAAAAAAACAAAAAAAAAATCTTGATATTTTCCACCATAAACTAAGCTGAAACTTATAATATTTCACCCTCAATATATTTGTGCAAAGATCTAAATTGTTAGAGCCCATATACAGTTGAAATGAATTTATTTTGAAACCCCGATCTGTAGAAAATTATGGCAACTTCAAAATTCATATCTCGCTCAAAATGCTTCATCCACACAAAGAAACTATGCACGGACCCCCAAAAAGAGGGTGAATGCAATGATGTTACCCATTCATACAAATGACCACCACAAGTGCCCTAAACAGCCAAAACACTAATTCACTCTTAGGGTTTGGGCTAGAAATTATAGCAAAAACATATAGATATGTTCAAATCTGATACTTTGGAAAACTACTAGAAAATCAGCAATCAGATCTGGTTTGTAGCAACCCAAAACACCTCAAAATAGTCCACTATGCAAGTCGCGCCAACTAGAAACAAGGAGAAATCTCAGCCACCACTTTCCTCTTCAGACCCTTGGACCAAATCTGCACTTTTACCTACTTCAACCGCTGGAAAAATATTTAAAAATACTATTAATCAAGTGATTTGCAATGGAAACCCCAAGGTGGAGAATCCTCTCAACTAGGGGAAGGGTTTTCGTCCTTCTACTAGACTCTTGGAGAGTTTCGTCCTCAAAATTGAATCTTTAAGCGTTTTTGTCCTTAGAAGATTGAAGATGCAAGCTCAAAGCTCAACATACAAATCTAATTTAAGAAAATAGACAAGTGATGCCTCTCCAAGCAAGTCGACTTGCTTTTATAGATTGTATGGGCCAAATAGTCACCCTTGACATCCAATCAGATTTTAACCCCTCATTTAATGTTTTTTTCCCCTTGGATCCATCCCTAGGCAAGTTGCATTTTCTAGGGGAAAATTATAATTTATAGGGTGACTTTAACTTTTCAACTTTTATTTTATTATTAAGTCCATAATACTTTATTATAAGAGTTTTATAATATTTTCCTTTATTTTAATTGCACTTTATAATAAATTATTATGACTAAAGTTCCCCCTTGTGCTCATCCATTAGTTGTCGAGGAGACAAAATGGGCAAAGAGTCTTCGACCGAGAAGGGGATATTACACAACATCCTTTGACATCAATGACAATTATTCCAACACAAAATGAGCGGGGACATAGCCAACCAAGGTGTTGGGCATTTTATTTGCGCATATGGTGTACCTTTTAATGTTGTTAGATCACCATACAAGTAGAATATGGTGAGTTGTATTAATGAAGCCCTAAACGGTATACACTAGACTAGGTTATGAAAAATTGTGCACCACCTTATTGTCAAAAGAAAAAAAAAAGTTGAGGGGCATTTCTGCCCATCAAGAATCAATGACTCAAAATCGGAGTGTCTATCATTTCTAATGGATGGAAAGATACAACAAAAAGATGTGATCAATGTGGCTGCAGTGTGCCCTAAAGTGGCAATGTTTCTGAGGGTTGTTGATTGTGATAGGCGGTGAAGAATGCTCAATTCAATGTCGACATCCTCATAAGAGTATATTGAGGTAGTGGGGCCTCAAAATGTTGTCCAAGTTATAATGAACAATGCAAAAATTATAAAACTACGGGGTAGTCGGTTGAGACAAGGTACAGAACATATTCTAGACACCTTACACATTTCAATCCCTCAACTTAATGTTACGAAAAATTGGGCACAAAAATTGTTTGGATCAAACAAGTCTATCAGAAGGTGAGTGAGTTTTAGATATTTGTCAACAACTACCACATGTCCCAAGCCATCTTTCAGAGATTCTCGACATTATAGCTATTAAAGATAACTTTTTTTTTTAATTTTTAAATTTTATTTTAATAAATTCATTAAATTAATTTTATAAGTTTGTAATTTGTAGAAGTTTGATTTTTGAATGTTTTAAATTTACTCGTCTTAATTTTATTTGTTTTAATTTCTTATTAGGTTGCTCAGACTTGATTTGTCTCACACACGCTCATCTTGAGACTTGTGAAGGTGCGAGCGGTATTGAGTGGCATGGTTATCAGCGACCTTTGGGGTGTATGGAGGCTAGCAAATAGTGTGAGGACCAAAAGTGCAAAATTGTTGATCCTTGATGACGCATGGTAGGATTGTGTGGAGTACTTGCTCATTTTTACCAAGCCCATCGTGAGTATGTTGAGATTTGTTGATATGAATCATCCATATATGGGTGAGATTTATGATGGAATCGACTCAATGATTGAGTCAATTAAGACTATCATAAATGCCAAAGAACAAGATCTTACAGAGACTTTCTTCAAGGAAGTGCAATCACATCTCATTGAAAGGTGGAACAAAATGACCACCCCATTGCATCTTTTTGCTTTTGCCTTGACTCCAAAATACTACAACACGGAGATCCTTTCTTTGCCCAGGAGGGTCCCACCATATAGGGATGTTGAAGTTAGTGAGGGGTATAAGGCGGCATTTGCTAGACTCTTCCCAAATCCAAAAGTAGACGACATGGTTAGAGCAAAGTTTGTGAATTTCATATCCTCCAGGGATCACTCCATTAGCGCTCTTTGTGACAAATACAAGATGGATGCTTATTCGTGGTAGTAGTACCTCCAAGGACAAGCATAAACCTACCTCATGTTACTTGCATGACAAAAAATTTAACTCTCTTTAAGTTTTGAAGTTTTTTACTTTTATAAATTTAAAATTTTAATTTTGCATCGACTTTGTGGTTTGCCTCAATAGGTTGCGAGTTCTTCTTCAACTGAGAGGAATTGGGGTACATGCTCCTTTATCCACTCAGTTAACCGCAACAATTTGGGAACAAAAAAGGTAAAGGATTTGGTCTTTGTGCATTCTAACTTGCACCTCCTATCACATAAGGATGAGTACAAGCAAGGTCCAACAAAGTGTTGGGATATAGACTGAGAGAATCCAAACTTGGATGCTTCCACTGCCCAACTTTTAGTGCTAGACCCAGACCTAGAGTGTACTTTGCATGACTGCGTATAGTGGAAATAGCGAGAGCAAGATACTACCGATGCTTGTGGTTCTACTCTTGATGCTTGTGGTTCTAATGAGCCACATGATGGTGACAATGCTCTCATTAAAGACATTGGAGAAGAGGAAAAGCAATTTGAATATGCTTATAATTAGACTATTAGAATGTCGATGTATCTTCATTTTTGTGTATACATTGTAACATTTGAACAATGTACTTGTTGTAAGTTCGAACAATGAATATCATGACAAAATGAATTGACTTATCAATATGTTTTGTGGCTATTTCACTTATGTTTTGTGGATATTTCACTTATTTAATAATTTGTTTACTCTATGTATGTGCAAGGCTGGAATCTTGCTTATTTGGTTATATTTTATATGTGTGTGTGTGTGTATATGTATGTATATATGTGTGTGCATATGTATGTATATTTTGAGACGTACCCAAGTGTCGTACCAATCTTTAGTGATACTAATCGCATAGTATGCATATATAAATTCTAGCCCAATGAATATGAAATTTTTCTTTTTGTGTTTTGCTTAGCTTTTAGGGTTCAAAAAGTGTTTTTAATTATATTATCGTTACTTTCTATTTGCATTTGAGGAAAAATGGAAAAAAATATGTTTTTTGCTTGAAGAATCTAGACTGCCTGAGGCAAATCTGGGCAGAGTCCATGAAAAACTGAACCTGTAACCTATACCCTGGGACATACCAGGGTAGGTTCTGCTACATACATAGGAGAATCGGTATCTTAGTTTTAGTCATAATTGGCAAGAGCTAGTTGACTAAATAAGGGAAATTTTGGGGTGTGCTTCTTTCAGAAATGGCAAGAAATAGTTTTGAAAAGGGTAAAAAGGTTCGAAACTTTGGTAAGTGCTTCTACAAGAAATGAGAGAAAACACTCAAAATTTCGGGATATACTACTTAAAAAAGAGAAGTGGTCAACAATTTGGGGTATACTTTCAAAGAAATGAGTGGAAATGGTTGAAATTTTAGGGTATGTCTTAAAGCTAAGTAGTTGGTACAGATATGGGTACGGGGATCCGATATGTTGGTATCACAATTTTTGGGCACGACCATACAATACATAACCAAATAAGCAAAAATCCAACATTACGCATGCATAGAGCAAACAAATTATTAAATAAGTGAAATGTCCACAAAACATAAGTGAAATACCGGATCCTCATACCCGCATTTCAGCTACCTAGCTTTAAGACATGTACCCTACAATTTCAACCATTTCCACTCATTTCTTTGAAAGCATACCCCAAAGTTTTGACCACTTTCCCTTTTTTTTATGACGTATATCCCAAAATTTTGATTGTTTTCTCTCGTTTCTTTAGGAAGCACTTACCAAAGTTTCAAACCCTTTCACCCTTTTCGAGAACCATTTCCTACCATTTCGAAAGAATCATAGCCCAAATTTTCCTTAGTAACCTAGCTCTTGCCAATTATGATTAAAACTAAGATATTGATTCTCCTAGGCATGTAGCAGAACTGCGCTAGTATGTCCCGATAAAGGTTACGGGTCCAATTCTTCATGGATTTTGCCCAGATTAACCCCAAGCCATCTAGACTCTTCAAGCCAAAAACATATTTTTTCCATTTTTGCTCAATGTAAACAGAAAGTAACGATAATATAATTAAAAAACACTTTTCAAACCCTAAAAGCTAAGTAAAACACAAAAGAAGAATTTTGCATTCCTTTTATGTGGTTAGTATCACTAATTTCCTATATATTAGGCTAGAATTTCTATAGTTTTTAATTTTTTGTATATTTTATGTACAGTAGAACCCAAGCTATATTTCCAAGGTAAAAAAATTAATATGGTTCATCGAACATGGACCAGAATCGGTAACCTAGGGTAAAAGCACAGAAGATATTGCTCAAACTTCTTACTACAAAAATAGCTAATTTCAATAAAATAAATATCCCTCATTTCTTTGAGAAGTATGCCCCAAAGCTTCCTTACTAGAGAAGCATGCCTCAAAGCTTCCTTCCTTGAGAAGCATGCCCCAAAGCTTCCTTGAAAAGCATGCCCCAAAGCTTCCACCATTTCTTTTAAAAGTATATCCCAAAGTTTCAACTGTTTCCTATCATTTCTTTAATAAGTGTATATCAAAGATTCAAATCTTATCAACCTTTTGAACACAAGTTCTGACATTTCTTAAGTATACCCTGAGTTTTCCCTGCTTTCCAAACCTAGTTGCCACCATACCCAACATTCATGTTTCAAACAAAGTTTGAAAATATCCATTTCCAATGCTTGTTGCAACATGGAAAAAAAATAGAAGCTACTACTAAAAATTGTTCTAAAAGTAGCTAATTTCAATAAGATTTATACAAAAGATTGGCTAATCTAATATTATACAATATATAAATTGCCAAATTGGTAGCCAAATAATGAATGATGGCCCACAGCATTTTCCCTTATCAATACTGCTAATCCTTTCCTTTGGTTTTTATAAATATCTAATCAAAATTTTAAAATTATAAAAGATGTGGTTACCTTTTTCAATCACAGCTCAGATTCCAACATGCCATGCCTCCTCCTGGTCATTTGAGACCCCCTTATGGGAGCAAGGGAGCTTTTTTTTCTTTACCTTGAATATATTAAATTTGTAACCCTGACCTCACTTAGATAGCTTTGCCAATCCACATACCCCAAGTGTACAATGCTAGCCAGTTGTTGAAAAATTGTCCATACATTTTTTCACAAGGCATCTAGGGAAAAATAATATTTTGATGTAATGGTAATGAGAACACTCATAAGAATGTACCCTGGATTCTGGTCCTCTCACTATAAACTATAAAGACTGTATAATTCTGCACACATATAGTGAAGTTTTGGTTTAATTGTTATGAAGTACAGGAAAGCATGACCAAAATTTACAGATCTTAAAAATATGGTCCAAGTTGTAGTCATCTGGGTTACATGTACAAGGCTACCATTTCAAATCTGGGGACAAGGACGGTGTCTCTCATCTATATGGTGGAGTTTTCAAGTGATCTTAAGAGTGTGACCAGGTTTCAATCTCCATAACCATTACAAATGTGTGGCAAGGTTGCTAAATAGCCATTTAGCAGTCTCACGAATATGTCCTACGCTTACACCAACTCCATAGTGAAGGCAGCCAATAACTGCAACAGACATTTTATTTTACAAAAGACAAGCATAACGTCATTCCATTAGCTTCTATCATTGATCCCAAATGCTAGTTTACAACTTTACAATCAAACAGGATGTGCTCTACAGCAATGGAATATCATACTCCCAATGGAGGTGGACTGGCAAGAGCAGTTTACTCCCAGGCTTAATTGCAAGATTGAAAGCATGGTTACAAGATATGAAAAATATAAAACATAAATGGAAAGGATTCCACAAGTGAGCTTACGCAAAGGGGGTCACATATGACTTGGGCCTGACCTGAAAAACAACTGTTACCTTTTTCCTACCACCGCATTTTAAGAAACAAGCAATTGATCTTGTTTTTATCCCCTGGATTCAAATCCTCTTCACCCTAAAGAAAGCCCTGGTATGAGGGATGTTGTGTCGTAACAAAAATAGAGTACATCAAAGCATGGTCCAATTTTATAAATCTTAAATATTGTCTACCCTGGCCTACACCACACAGAAACCGACAATTGATACAACCCAGTTTCTCTTAAAAACGAAGAAGATATATAACACAATTGTTTTGTGATAACTACTACAAATTAAACTTGTTTCTAGTACTGAACTGACATGTTGGGAGAAAATTGATCTCATTTTTTTGGAGAAAAACATATATGCAGTAAAACTTAGTACTGACCTGGCATTTTAGCAGACAATCCAAGAAATGATGCCAGTGCCGGACTTTGCTTCAGGCGTGTGATGCGGAACAACAACTCGCAAAGCTCATCGTGATCAAAATCTGTTCCAATCCGAAATGTCGCTAAAAGCTGCAAAAACGCCTGTATATCCAATTTACTCGCACTATCCAACCTTTTCTCAAGTCCCATCTTTTGCTTCCACACCCTCGCCATTTCCCTCGCCTTATCCTGAACTTCTTTCGCAACCACTACATTCTCATCCCTCCCCAAAAGAGGGAAAAGGCACTCTAACAGCGAAATGCAGACCCTCCTGTTCGCCGAAGAATAGGATTCCTTCTTATCATTGCTCGTAGTACGACTTTCAGAAAAATCATAACCCTCAATTGCCTTTAAAACAAGAACTGCGGCATCCTTAGCCATACTCAGCGCTGATGGCAATTCTTCACCCATCTTGACGTGTTCTCCTCTGTTATTCACAAGATAATTTCTTAGCCCCGGCCCATCAGAGTCCCTGCAAAGCCGCTCCATCTTGGGGCGGACTCTTATCGACAGTATTTTAGGTAACGAATATCCGCCAAAAGTTTTTTCTCCTCCTCCCTCTGCTTCTTTATTTTCTTCTTTCTTTGTTTCATTCTTTTCTTGTTTCCTTTCAGACTCATTTTTGGGCGTCTTTTCGCCTACATTTTTATTTGTATTCTTCTTGTCTCCTGTATTTTTATTTGATGCCTTTTGATTAAGGATTTCATACCTGGAGAGAAGATCTTTATGCAGCTTGCCGTAGTAATCTTCAATTGCAAATGAGTTGCAAGTTACGCCGGAGAGGGATTGAGGTTTGTGTATGCAATATAGTTTGGATACAAAGTGAAGGTGAATTGTATTTGTATTGCATTACAAGTGGGGTTTGCGTATATATATGTACAACTCTTAACTTATTTAATGTCGGAGATTACTAATGGATCCTAGATCGTGGTACTATTTTGTGCGCATGATGGGGGAAGGAGTATTTCCATGCCTTGTACGTTGTGTGCCAATTCTGTGTTGTAAAGTCTTTTCTCCTCCTCCTTGCGTGATTTTACGTTCTTTGTATATCTCATTCTTGCGTAGCGTTCAAACGTAAAAGCTGGTAGGATTTGTAGATCGTTGATGGCACGAACTCTTGACATTGCTATGAATGTTAGTCCTTGACGGTCAACGTTTCGTTGTCTATTGTGGCCTTGTCAAGAGTTAGGCCTTGTGATTTGTGGATGGTGAGGCCCCAAGACATTTTTAGTGGGATTTGGCGACGATTTCCACGTGTGACAGGAGGTAGGGGCAAGTGGGTTGGGTTGAGTATGTCCCATGGGGGCCCTTGGTAGTGTTTGAAGTTGACAACAACAAAGGATGGCAAGTCCGGTGGTTGTGTTTCTGGGTTGTACACGACATCTGTCACTTGCCCGAGTGCACCATTAACCAATCCTGAGGTAACCCATAAGTTAGATGTCAACATGACCTCTTGTCCAGTGCATAGGAAAACTACTGGGTCTAGTTGAGTGTCGTTGATGTCTGAGTCAGAGTTATGTTTGCTTTGTTCTGCGATGCTCATTGCAATTGGTACGTGTAAGGATTTTAGCATTTGTTTATTGTGCTTGTTTGCTAGGTCCTTTGTTGCAAATAGGTGCTTCTCAGTCATGAACATGGATTACCCTGAGGTAGACATGCACGACTTTGTATGTGACATGAGAAGAGACCAATCCTTAATGGTTGCTTTTGCATTTCTGATGTTGGTCAACATTTCTCTGAATTCAAGTTGTGTCGAGTTTAATCCTTGTTGCCTAAAGTTTGTGTCCAAGGTGATCACGGTATCAAAAGCATGCCAAAGGGAGCTTCCTACTTTGTTGCCTACATATAATGGTACATCGTTGACCGGAGGGAGCTGGCCTAAGTCACCCACCAAAATCATTGAGCAGTTACCGAACGCGTGGTTACTATGTTGGGGAATGCCTCACGAAGTCTTTTGTTGATGTTGTGTAACATTGTAGGACCTATAAAGCTCATTTCATCTATGAGTATGTAATGTATGGCACTCATACGCTCTTGGAAGATTGCTAGGGCTTGGCCTTCAAGAGGTTTCATGTCGGATATGGGTATTCGGAGGGAAGAATGTATAGTAGATGATTTTATATTGAATGCAGCAATACCTGTTGGGGCTAGTACAAGGAGGGAAGATTTTAATTTGCCAGCCATATTTTCAAGCCCATTTCTTATGCATTGTATGAGGTATGATTTTCCTGTACCAGCGGTTCCCTGAATGATCATCTTCAATGGTGGGTGTTCCCCTTGTTGAGTTGCATGGGAAAGCACAATTGAGTATGCAAGGTGTTGTTTTGATGATAGCTGCAGAGCGTCTAATTGGGTAGGTGGAGTAACAACTGGTGGTGAATTTTCAGTGCGGGCAATGTCTATGAATTTAGGTGCACTTATTTGTAAGGCAGCAGGGATTGAATGAACCTTCCAATCGTGGTTAATGTCAAAGTCACGGAGGCCTATCATGTCTACATCATCAATTGTTGTATTGAGTGTTGGGTGCATGCGTGATATATGCTCCCATTCAAATAGTTGTGCATGCAGCGGATTAGATCCTTGCGAGTCATTGTCATCACTACTTGTCCCAGTTGCAGTTTCTTCTAGAGTAGTGGCTCTATTAACATGTAAAGGGACGTAAGAGTTTTTCAATTTTTCCCATTGGTTAGTTATTTCAGATGTAGAGATGCCAATGTCTGTTTGGATATGTCGAAAGGGTTTATAAAGCAGAAGCTCTGTCCAGCAGAAATCCTCATAGTGTATCGCATCTGGGGTGGGGACATCACTGTATCGGGGGAATACGCGGACGACAGCAGGGGTTCTTCTTTGTAGCCATTGAGTAACTTTCCTTTGGTTGTTGTAGGACCAGGAACGAGCAGCTTCAAAGAGGGAGGTGTTCTCTAATTGTGTAGGGCGTTTTATGTATGCATCTATGAATGAAGGGAATTGGAATGTGTTTCCTAGGTCTGGGAGGACACGTTTGAATACCTGCTTACCGACGGATAGGGTAATAAATGTTTGGCTACAACTGGAAAGGGGGAGTTTTTGTAACATGTGGCATGTTTCTTGTGCACCAATGTCCCGGTCGACAATAGTTTCAGAGAGGAATTTGTTGTAGGCCGTCTTTGCAGGGTGATCGATGCTAACTTCATTAGATATCCTTGTCAACATGTGATGGTAGCTTTCTGATTTCTTCTCTGCCTTGGCTGCATATTTTGCTTTGTATTGTAGGACCGCATGTCGTGACACAACGGGCTGGCAGTCAACATTGGCTCGCCATAGTGCTAGCATGTCTGAGTTGTGTATGTTGACCCGTGCATCATTGCGTGCAGGGGTGTACTTTTTTTTACCGGTTTCATCTAAGCCCAAGCTCGAATACTCTTGGAGTGGCCAAGGGGCTTTATATCTACATTGAAGTGTCCCATTTTTTTCTACAAGCAGGTTACCTCAATACATTTTGAATGGCGTTGCACGCGGTTCAACAAGTTCTGATAGTCAGCTACTGGGTTTTCTGTAAGTATCCCGTATGTGTCTAACAAGCACGGGTCATCTTCTTGCGAACGATGTATCCTGGTTTTCCACTCTCAGGGCCCCTTGGATTCCATGCAGTTACTAATTGGTCAAAGTAAGTCTTCACCGCATCAAGTTCACGGGGGTTGTCCCAGTTTAGGTCCTCCATGTTTGGTGCATTTGGAAGCCATATAAATCCGTGGATATGAGCCGAGCCTCGGTGTTGCCATTCGTACCTGTATTTTGCACAAAGAGGATCCAACTTGGTAAATGGGGTAGGTGGGGTATTGTATTAAAATCTAAGTGGTAGTGAGCTCACCTGTACCAGTAGTCAGTGCAATGCATTTTTTTTAAGCACCTCCTCGCAAAATATTGTAAATCTTTTTTCCATGTATGCAGAGACGATATGGGGGTGCATGTTCAAGTTCGCGTTTCTCCACTGCTGGCTAGTTGTTGAGGGTGGCGTCGGTGTTCCTGGCATTGCTTTGTGTAAATCTGGCCATTTAGTATCTGCTGCACTTAAAGTGAAGAAAAGTGTAGGGCTTTCTAGTTGGGTTATCATATCTGTGAGTTCATGTCTGCGCTTGCACCAAAATGATTTAGTTCCTCGCAAATTGGACCCAAAGCGCATTAGTTGCTCTGCAATGTGGGCGTCTGGGTAGTGTGCAAGTTGCTGGTGTAACATCGAAACCGTGGTAGGCAAGTTATCGCCTATATTTTTTTGTGAAAATAACAGATGTTGATTGGCTTCTGTGGCGCAACATAATGTTGAGAATGAAGTAACGAAAGCGCGGATGGCTTCCAAATCTGTTATCATGGTAACATAGTAGGTGTAGTGCGTATTCATGCATGTGAACCCTCTTGATGCGTGCTTGGTGGAACAATGCAACCCCTGTAGGGAACAATGTTGGAAAAGCCATAGATAGCAAACCCTCAGTGTCGTATTCGCTGACCGCGGATGAACCAATGTGTGGCCACTCAATTGACTGTAGCGGAGTTTGTTTTCTGCCTTCGATGAAATTTGTTATTTGGTCAACTTCTGAAGTGGCTGGAGGGAGGGAGGACACAAAAGATGATGGCTGCCGCTCGTGGGTATTTGGTGGGGAACTTGGGGAAGCTCTGCTTCTGATTTTGCTTCAGCATTGTCTGCGATAGTTGAATTGAAGTGTGGTAGGGAAGTAGATATATCAGTACTGTGAGGTGGTAGGGAATGCAATGCAGGTTGGTCTAGGACAACATCCTTGTAGTAAGGGTCATGAGCTATTTTGAATTGTAATGCAGCCAAAACACGAGATCTACTTACAAAGCAGTCGTAAGCTTTATTTGTTGCTCCGATTCTTCGGATGATTAAGATGTCCAAGTCTTCAATGCACCGAGGAAAGTGTTTAGTTATGGATGAAACATCTTGGGGGAAGCATATGGTGTGGCCCCTATATTTGTATTGGCCACCTACAGCGTGAGTCACTTACAATATTGGGTTGACCCTTGCTATCAACATTTCCTCAACTTGTGTTAGTGAAGATAACCCCTTAGTTTGCGGGCCTGGGTCCATGTTATTCCAACTTGAGAAGCGGCGATCATCCTTTTCAACAATGCATCTGTGACAGGTATGGGCACCTTTGTAAACCCTTGTACGTAGCCCAACATATAATTCATTACAACATGAACATGTGTTTGGAGGTGGGAGGTGATCTAATCTTTGGCGGAATTGGCGTTGTGTATCTTGGAGTGAATGCGTATTTGGTGTGTGATCTTCGAGTAGGTTGACATGGTTGGCTATATAGACTGGCGCTTGTGTGTTCAGCTTTTGTCGTTTCATGCAAGCTATATGGCGACGATGCTCATTGAGGTTGTTTTTGTTGGCTGCATACCTCAACCGAGCCTTTGCATTTTTCTCAGTCCGTGTTAGGCCTGCAAAAAATGAGTTAAAAAGGTAACAGTAATTAGGTATAGAACGTAGTTAATGCATGCAAAAAAGAAAAGTTCTTTTGTTTGATTGGAGTGAAGTGTAACAATGTATGTTGACAGTATTTGCATTGCTAGTATAAAGTGACTTTGATTGCACCCGAATATGTGTATTATAAAGACATATTAAGAACACAGAGTGGTATATAAATATAGGAAAACTTGAGCACAACATGCATTAATATTAAAGGTTATATAACTTATGAATGCAAAAACCTATATGTGGAGTAGGTGGTATGGTAAGTATGTATTGGTAAGTTGCTAACATTGTGTGGGTATAGTATAATATGTTTTCTGAGGTAGTGCAGGATCTTTTTCATCAATACATAGTTAAGGGGATGCGAGGAATGCATCTAGTGGGGATTCCTGCATGCTGGAAGTCATGTCCTTAACTGCAGCGACAACAGTGCACTGGGCTTTCTCTTCTGACCTATAGACCTCTAGCTTTGCGGATATTGTGAACATGTAGCGGTGGAACAGAATTGGCTTAACAACAGGCCAAAACTTGTCAGGTGTTGGTGCAAGAAGTTGTAGCTCTTGTGCTGATATACCCATGATTGATGTAGCAACCTCATCAAAAGCAGTTACCCATGTTGTTGATGTGCCATCCTCAATGATGAAGTGTAATGCATATTTGTAGTCGCAATGAGAGACGTCGTGCTTGCATTTTTGGCAATACCAAGAGGAGTTTGCAGTTAGATCAAGTTTTTTCTTGCATTGCTGGTTGTTAACAATTGATGTGCATGCTGGATAGCTAAAGGAGGACATATTAATGTGTATAATTGTTGCTGCGGTGGAGAAGGTGAGTGGTTTACCTAGCTGCGAGGAGGATTTCATGCCTGCGATATCGGTTTTCTCAATTTTTCCAATACTCACTGAAGGGTATGCAGTTGTAGAGGCGAGCGAAGTAAACCATGCACGCAGTGCATGAGCCTCAGTTATATCAGGATCTATGAAGATTTGTGTATTAGGGCCCGTGGCTAATGTTGTTCCTTTGAAAGTTGTAGTTTTTGCTCTCTTAATTGCAAGAACTGGTCGGATTGATGTCTGTGTAGCACATAGTTCACTTAGAAGTTTGCCCTCATTGTCACTAAAAGCACCCCATAATGTTGCCTCAATACATAGTGCCGAGTTATCACTTAGTACGACTGTGCGTTTGTGGTTGAAAGTACTATCACTTTTCCTGATAGTGGAGGGGGCGGTAATGGATAGTGCAATAGCTAGTAGGTCAATGGTGGATTTGGCGGGGGAGGAGTTGATTTCTGCTATTGTTTTGAAGCGGAAAAGATATTGCGGTATGTTTACGGACTGGTTTGTACTAAGCTTTACAGAGGAGTCCAAGTCTAGGATGATGTCCCAAGGAGTTGTGGAGTTGTTGTAATATTTTTTGTAGTCCGCAAGGTGCCTCCTTTGATTGTGTATGTTTTACCTAGTTGTATTTGGTTGTAGTAAGAAGTTGCAGCTAGGTCGAAAGAAGTCACCACTATATCTTAACTGCTTTTGTCGATAATGTCGAAGCTGAAAACCTGCCCTGTGCGTTTGTCCGTGTTATAGTTGTTTAGGTTGCCTTTTTTGATGACCCTGCCTTCAATAGTCCAAACACTTTGGTAAGGATTTAACGATTTAATTGGCGTGAGTTGCATGCAGTGTACATGATGGCCTTCATGAGTAGTCGGCGCCAAAGTATCTGTGCGGGATGTTGGCATGTGTACGGCCAGTTGGGGAGGAACAACGTTGGGGGCAATGGAGTTTGCGATGCTGGTGGTTCCTAAACAATAAAATAAAATGGAAATGAATTAGCAAATGGGGTAACGTAAAGTACGAGGGAGCATGCGCTAAACCATAAAGTGGGGAAACCAAGTTATGGCCCACGTAAAGTGTTTTTTTAGAGAATAAGCACGTAAAGATATGTACAGTGGGGAAGATGTTTATATAACACAACAGTTTCCATGCTCATTCAAAGTAAAGTACGAAACATATGTACAACAACTATAATGTATATATCGTGATTGGAATTATACAAAACTTTTGACGACGGTTTCAAAATGGAACATGTACACCATATTTATGCAAGTATAGGTTTATCAAGTTAGTCCTTCAAAAAGAGGTTACTGTGGGGTAGGATGAAAGAGGTGGGCATATGTATGAGCAGTGCAAAGTCATAGTAGGGGTGAGGTAGGGACTAAAATTAGAGGGACGCAAGATAAGCTTTGAATGCAGCTCTAATGGAGTGTTCCTCGCCGCCAGAGTAGTACTGGTCATAGCTGAGCGAACGAAG
This sequence comes from Taxus wallichiana var. yunnanensis, assembly GCA_018340775.1. Taxonomy (NCBI): domain Eukaryota; kingdom Viridiplantae; phylum Streptophyta; class Pinopsida; order Cupressales; family Taxaceae; genus Taxus; species Taxus wallichiana. The sequence goes on from CM031238.1 coordinate 836,157,829, forward strand.
GAAAGTGTACAATGCGTCAAGCCTAAGGTACGTTGCATCTACCTTGTGCATCATGTCTAAGACAGTGGTTAAATCACTATCGAGAATCATTGCTGATGGGATGAGGGACTCTGATATCCTACCAGAAATGGTTGAGCATGTAGCTGCAACAGAAGTAGCCAAAGAATGGACAGAAGTCGCAAGCGGTGGTTGGACACTTTGTATTGAGCTTTTTGTTGGTGGCACTGGTTGCGATATGTGAGGGTCCCATTTGAAGCTACCAGTTCAATAGGAGGGCTCCGACATTGGCACCAGAGGTATCATCATATATTGTGATAATGGATGGACTTCCACTTGGAGTGGCCATAATACCTGGAAAAAGCAACCAACTTTGTTTAGTATAAATTTAGCTTCTACTGACAAGTACTGAAATACATATACATATATATGTCACGGATAATGGTTAGGCCAAAGATAGAACCATGATATTTAGTGAATGTCATGCAATTGAGATGGAGATGTAGTTAAAACAACATTCCAAAAGGAAAAATGATCTGTACATTCCTTTCAGTTAGAGAAGTGCTGAAAAATTCTAAACATTGCAAAAAACATTGGCTCGCTGAAACTGAAATTGCAACTACATCCATAATTCATATATCAATGATCATTTGAAACCTAACCCATGGATTGGTATTTGAAGATTACTTCTTTCGAGTTCCTATCAGTCAAGTACTCTGGCCTCTGTAGTTTCATTTGATTTTGGGAGTTCAACAATGCAGTAATCTGTATTTACCTTAATCAAATGTTTTCTTGCCCATGGCTTGCGGCAGAAATATCTTTACATCACTATGCTGTGTGTTTCATCTTATAGCCGAAAACATACATAGAAAGAGGAGAATGAATATGGGGACAGAAAAAATGCATTTAAATACTATCAATTAGAAAATCTGTTAAAGAGTTTTTGTTTATACATTCTACTGCCTCCTCCTGTATTCTCCTGTCCAACACAAGCAGAGACTACATAGAAAAACCAGCTCCATAATGGACTGAATAGTGACGTGCTGCTGATAACCCCTAACACTTTCAACCTACCTGTCCCTATGTGGTAAAGTTGGAAGTTTGTGTTTCCATTCCAGTGGGCGCGATTTTAATGCTACTTCGTAACTACACAGGAAGCCCATGTAATAAAAAACTAGGATACCATTTGTTATTTATATCTCCCTGCAGAATTATTACAGTGAATAAATGAAAGAATTACAGAGAAGGAAAGAAATGCTGCTAAAAACTGATCTGTTCCCTCTTCATTAGTGAGGTATAAATAGATTTACAAAAACATGGGTAATGAAAAATGAGTATCAATCTTTTCTTATATAGACGCTTTTCACGCATAAAAACAGCAGGCCGGTGGGAGCCAAAGAAAAAGGTCTCATCCGGAAGAAGTTGGCATAGCAACAATGGCATAGCAACAAAACAATACTTTGCAAACCTGTTATATCTCTGAACTGTGGCGTATATGAGGTGAGAGGGTGTTGCAAGCGCTGGCTATAACAATCAAGCGGAGATGGTGCAGGATGTAAATTTAAAAATGCAGGGGTGTATTTATAGAGAGAGATAGTTTAAGCAGCCTGTAAGAGGAGGACAACAGGTAGATAACAATGACCGACTCTATAAGAAATGCAATTACTGCTCTAAATATCACACCAGCACACTGTTTCTTACATCAGCTTTGCACTGTTACAAAATTACACGTATATTTCATTTACAAGCTTTTATTCGCCTGATGCATACACAGTGTGCAGTTTCCAACTGTAGTTATTGCGAAGTGGTGCACTGAAGATTGATATGATATAGTGCATTTTTGACTGTGTATTTATGCTCAGCGGTACCCAGGCAAAGTCCACCGACCCTGAACATAGCCGCCAAGCTGTATAAGTTAAAAAGTATTATTATGAATGAATCTGAAGCTGAGGTATGGACATGGTCGGTTAGGCAGGTGATGGTCGGTTACGATGACACTCTCGAATATTGCAATTTCATTGGACGAGAGGAAACAATCCTCTTTGCCTCCCATTTATTCTTTTCTTTTTATGGAAGTTGATGAAGACGTCCATGCGCTTGTATTTTTCGGGATCTTCAAATTGTATGTATTCATTCATGGACAGACTATTAGGTGCGTTTCCACCCTAATAATTACACATACACAAATAATATATATATATATATATATATATATATATATATATATATATATAACGTTTATTATTATCTTCCTGTAACAAAATTTGTTCCAATCATAAATTATGTCAAGAACATTTAACATGAAAGCAAAAAAGTTATGCGATGTCTACCTACCTATCCAGTTTAGAAGACAATATTCAATTATTTTATGGGTATATCCGTATGTCATCTTACTATCCTTTTATGTATGTTTATTTAAATTTAGCAAAAGCAAAGTGGGTAGCCGGAAAGGTTAGGCCGGAAAATGTTGCCGGAATTTGACACTTAAAGATGTGTCTAATAAAAACAATAAATGTACATCGAATCTATTATGTTTTGTAATCAATTCCCGGTGTTTATTTACGTTTTTCTAATGGTTTTGTACCAATCCATGAATCAACAGGTTTTGTAACAAATATAGTGCATGTTACAAGTAAGTCTGGTCAAGATTAATTTGTATGAAATTACAATGTAAAAATGCATTGAACCATTAAAGGCACAAACACAAATTATTGGTTAGTTAATTTGCTAGAATATGTAAATTCCAACCTAAAATCACTCTTTTCGCAAGTTGAGTGGCAAACATATGCATTCAAAAACCACATTTTATCTTGGCATTCATCCTTTGTTGGAAATAAACTAAGTTGACTTTTAATGGCAACTCTTAATAGAGAAAATAAAAGATTAGTTGCTATTTGTTTTGTGCGACTAAACAAAAAAATAGACATAAGACTTGAAACTACATGTAGATATATGTGAATTAGACTTAAAATGACAAATTCAACAAAGAAATTAGTTGCGCTACATGAGTAAATCACCATTCAATTAAAGAAACAACTTGTTCTAGTGAATCTATGACTGGTCAAAGATTCACACTCAATAAACTTTGCTTCATTACTTCATTCAACACAAATGTTACATATTTAGGCTTTTCATCTCCTAAAAACAAGGAGTTTAGCCTTATCATTCTAATACAAATCCATGTGATGCCTCTTACACTCGCATTCTTTATCCCACTAAATCTCTATGACAATTGATGGGTTTCGGAAGTTTTGATTTCTCTCTATCTTCCCAAATCTCGGGTAGTGCTCCTATTTGTACTAAACTACCCACTTGCAGTTGTAACAAAATTTCAAACAGAAAGCTTCAATGTTATTATTTTAAATCAAATATCAGCAAACATCCAAAGCTTTTCATAGAATCGCAAAAAATATCAAATGCTCTTTATACGTAGATTATCAATGAAAAGTGTGGCTTATGTTTACTATTATATTATCTGACAGTAGCTTTGCTTAACAACTATGTTATGTGTGCTGTCATCAAAGAAAATCTGTAGGTAAACTGTTACATTAGATCCCTTGAACTTCACAAGTTGAGAACTAATTACATGCCTTTCAAAAGAAATAGGGATAAATAAAGAATCGTTACTCATTTAGTGTTTGCATTTTTATTTCGAGAGCATACTCTTATGGCTCCAAAAAAGCCTTGCAAAAACTATGATCACCAATTTGAGACACCGGTGACTTTGACATTGGTGAATCACAAGGAAAACTTTTATGCCATATGTATTATCATTGCTTTATAAACACGAATTGATAGTTTTGAGGCATTATTATCAACAAGTTCTCCAGGAGACAGCATGGAATTTTTAGGCCATTAATGTCATATGAACTTTATCAAAATTTGTGAATATATGTGAGAGAATTACTAGCACAATTATGTGAAAGTGAATTCATCAATATGCCATGTATATTCTTCAATATAAAATATAAATGCCGATATATAAAACTTCTTATTTTACATTGAGGCATATTTTGTAACAAACTCCTCAAAACATGATTAGGTCTAAGGTTCTCATATGACAACCTTTTATGCAAAAAATTGCATTGGAAAGAAATTTCTTCAAAGAATAGAGGCATGTATACGAAAAATGACTAAAGTTTCAGACATATGAATTATTTAGTTTCATTACCTATGAAACTCGTCATCGTCAAATGCATAGACCGATGTCTAGTTTCACATCGACAACAAGAGCAAAGATTATTCATGTGACAAGATATTTCACTTCCTTCATGATTTATAATATTTTTCTAAAGCTTAATTTTTCAAATGATATGTCGTTGTCTATCTTAGTTGTCAAATCTTGCCTTGTTCGTGATGATCACAATAAAAACAGGTTAATTACAAATGTAGAGGAAAGAAAACAATTGCTCTTATCACAATTAAATGGGCGAGATGAAGAAATGGATCAAACTCTTATCACAATTAAAGAGTAGAAGAAGAAATAGGCCATCAAAAAAACAGAAATGCATAATAATACCAAGCCAAGTAATCTAATATGCTAATATTCTAAAATTCGTGTTCGCGTATAACTATTAGCCCCAAGTTCATGTTTAAGAACAAATGAAACTATAAATACATTGATACCAACTATGGTAGTTCTACATCTCTTGTAAATATCATATCACATGGTTGGCACTTCACTCTCATTGATCTTAAGCTTTTCAATCACGCGCAGACACCTAATTCCACCATCACATCAATTAATTAATTTCTTCACCCCACTTCAAATCCTATAAAATCCCATGAATTGTTAATAATTAATTAACCAACAATTACCTACTCTAATTGCATCCTACTCATCAACCACATCACCTCTCAACATCATCGACCACAACAACCTTCCACTATCCCCCACATACCCTACTATCCAATAAAATATTTCAATTATTTACCCATTTTTCAAAGATGCTCTAGTATTCCACCCACCTATCCTCCATTTCTCAAAGATATTCCATTATTCCACCCACATGCCCTCCATTTTTCAAATATGTTCCACTATTCCACCCACTTGCACTCCATTTTTCAAAGATGCTCCATTATTCCACCAACCTACACTCCATTTTTCAAATATGCCTCACTATTCCACCCACATGCCCTTCATTTTAAAGTATGCTTCACAATTCCACCTACACCTCTCCCCCACTTTAAATTTTTTTCACTCTTCATCTACCTAATATCTCATTAGTTTTAAGAGAAATTAATTAGATTCTTCCTTAATTATACCTAGGGACCCTATAAATACACTCCTCCTCCTCCCATCTAAATAGATTCAAGAGAGTGCCCTCATTACACTCCTAATCCCTTTTGATCTATTGTCATGCTCATTTGATCCCTAACATCCTTCATACTCGTATCCCATTCTCCACTTGGAGAAGAAAAGTCATATTGTTAGACTCGATCGGGCATAAAGGAGCACATCTCAGGGCACCTACATACGACCATATCTCGGTTGTAGAGTAAGAATTAATATGTTTAATTTATGATTTCCATTAGCATTTTATTTCCTAAATGTCTTTAATCTCCTTTAAAAATGGTTAGGGATATGTCTAAGTGTAGACATAAAATTATGCACTTATTATTATTACATTGCACCTCTAATATGTCGTTATATGCATGATTCCTAAGCAAGAAAACTAGACATTAATAACACTTGTTTTGATTTATATTGACATTGTTTTATCTTTCCATGCTTTCATCCTCTATTTTTCTAGAATTATCCCTTTACTTTTGGACATCACATAATGTGTTACTCAACTAAGCATTTTATGATTTATCTTTGGAACTTTCTACACATCATGGGGGTTCATTAGCTAGGCAATATCGTAGCATGTGAGTTCATATTGAGGTAATTAAAATTAATAAAAGTAAAGTCAATATACCGGTAGACAAGAGGGGGTGAAAGGGTTTAATTTATTAATATTTTTAATCAGGTCTTGGGGGTAGGTTAGAGAGATGGGCCAAAGGAAAGGGAGGTTTAATTTTAATATAAAACTAAAACATTTGAACCCTAGTTTTTAAAACTAAATACCTTAAAATTACAATTTAAGGAGTGTGGTCATAAAGAAAAATTATAATCTCTTTTTTAATAAAGAAATCTCAATTAAGAGATTTTTAACCAATAAATAATAAGATGGTAGAAAACTAGGATTGAGTATGCTTTTCAACACAAGTGATATTATTTCACCATCTTAATTATTTGAAGAACTATTGATAAATGATTAAAGCTTAAAATTTATAAGGTAATTAGTAATAGGTCTTGAATGGCTTCAAACTATCTTTCGAGAGAAAATGCATATTAAAAAAATTGAGTGAGAAATATGATATATTTTTTGTTTAATATATTAGGGTAGAAATAAAAAGGGGTAAATAAAATTTTAATGGAAAAATGGGTAAGTAAAGTACATGGAAAAAATAGGGGGTATATTCATTCTAATAATATGACGGGAAGGGGTATTATAAATTAAATAATTAGAGGTAAAAACTAGATTTAAGGGTATTCTGTAATACCCTTCGAATGAACGTGTTATACCATACTTTTATTAAGTGAACCCCGTGCTAGACATAAGCACCTAGTAAAGGATATGATCGGTCAATGCAGTAGTGTCCCCTCGTTGGTTTTTATATTTAAAAAATGTTTCATCACTTGTTTATATTTTCTAAGTTTGTATTGATCACTTTGGGTTGACTTCAAGTGTTGTTAATGTTGAAATCTAAGAAAAAGAATCATATATATACACACAACCTCTTGACTATTCTAAGGGGGCAACCGTGTTATTATTCTTTATCTACTTGGGGAAAATGTGCAACTTAAGGACTACATTTGGGTTGTATTATTCACGCATAGAAAGGAAAAATTTTGAATTCCATAACACACATTATTTTTGAGGCAAAGTAGTTCAGTAGCCTATCATTTTGGTGCAACTTCGTATAAGGGAAACCTAGCTTCAAGGGACACAATTTCTATTACCCACACACCGTAACTATATTAAGTCTCGAAATGTAGTGTGACACTCGAACAATCACATGCAGTTGATCTATCGAGGTCAATCTCAAGAATTTACATATTTTATTTTATCGATGTGTATTTGAGTCTTGTTGGCTAGATTTTGTGCTCAAGCTAAAACATGCAACCTAAAGTGATCATGGTGCTAGGAGATGCTTAACATGTGGCACACATCCCTTTAGTTACATGTATGGGTTCACATGGGATATGATAATATAATGTATATGGGTTGATGGAGATGCCGACATGTGGCACACATCCCCTTAGTTAATTATATGGGCTCACATAGGAATTAATTATATTGGGTAATGGGTCGGCCTACATTGGGATTAGGTGTTACCCATCCTATTTAAAGGATGTGAGTATCATTATGAGGAGGTCATGTATGTATGAGTTGATTCTTCTACTTGGTAGAGGTATATTGGAGGTGTCCCCCTCGAAGTGGATTCCCATCTTGGGAGATTGTGGAGTTACTCCTTCCTTAAGGAGCATTGTATGGTGTTGCCCTACCTTAAGGGTATTATTCTGCATATATTGATATTAGGGCATCTTGGCCCCCATATCTCTTGTGTTTTATTATCTTCTATAATTTATTGATTTATTATATGCAAGGTTCTTATCAAGTGGTATCAGAGCAGTGATCGGGCAATTTGTGGGATGAAACCCTAATGTTGGTGATTCATCTATATCTTGAGATAGACTTGAAAATTTTAGATATTTTTTGTGGGGAGTGGATACATAGTTCAAGTGATCTTCCCTCCGAATTTCAGATTTTTTGGAGTTGTTTTGCAAAAGTTGTGTCCGTTTTAGGGTTGAAACCCTAATTATAAGGTTTTGTCTATATCTTCTGAATAATGACGAATTAGGAAAAAAAAAATTGGGTTGTTAGTAATATATTAAATGGTGATACCACTAAAATTTTAGAATTGGTGGATCTATTTTGATAGAGTTATTTTAGTTTTATTGTTTTTCACTATTTTGCTCCATAGGCCACAATTTGAGGAATTTTCTTGAATTTCTTACATTTTCGGAAATATCTCAAAATTTTAGTAGGGGTTACTTCTTTGTGGTTTTAAATTTTAGGCTGAATGATTGACAAAATCATCAGGTAAAATATTGGTCAAAGGAGTAAGTTTGTGAAACCCTAATTTTTATGCATCATGGATATACCAATTTTCTATGGTAATGGGGAAATTGATGCAAAAAAATGGTGGATACAATTTAAACAAATGTATTTTGAAGAATGTTTAGTATGGGTTAGTTTTTATCTTCATCTTGGTGGGAAAGCGCGACATTGGTATTCTTATTTGGATATAGATCTATTGGATTGGGATTGGGAGGAAATGGAGGATATTTTCTTAGCTAGATGGGAAACAAAAAAGAAACACAATTTTGTTAAAAGAAGAAGAAGAAGAAGAAGAAGAAGAAGAAGAAACATCGAAGAAGAAGAAAAGAAGAAAATGTTGATGGTGCAAAAGAAGAAAATGTTGATGATGAAGCTGCTACACAGGATAGTGCATCTCCAAGGAAGGAAGCTTCAATATTTCAATTTGAAGGGTGCATTCAAAGAAAAAAGGTAATTGTTTCCATAAACCCTAGCAACAAATATAACTTCATCAATATGGATGTAGCTCAAAATCTACATGTGCAAACAAAGCATATCAAGGAATCTCAAATGGATGGTAAGCATATTCAAGTTTTTGAAGATTTAAAGCTTTCTATGGATAAATATGTTTTACATTCAGATTTTTATGCTTTAGATATGGATGGTATGGATATTGTTCTCGGATATCCTTGGTTAGAGACATTGGGAACAATTAATATTAATGTGCAAAAGAAATTCATGAAATTATGGTACAAGAGAAAGAAAATTACATTGCAAGATATCACACTTAGCAAGGAAAAAAGTAATGTAAAATTGGATCATGAAGATGAATTTGAAGATGGTGAAGAAGGGAATAAGGATGAATCAAAAGGAGAGGATGAAGAACATGATGAAAAAGTAAAAAATAGTTTCTCTACTCGAGAGAAAAAAGAAATAGCAAACAAGTTGGAAGAGGAAAAGAAAGTGGAGGAAAAGATTGATAAGGTTGAGCATACTAAGGTTGCACCATATAGACACCCACATCATCATGAGAGGAAAAAATCATGGAGACATGCTAGGACACACAAGGGCAGCAATCTATATGGATATACAAGGAATTGGAGGAGTAATAATTTTGGCTATACATGGAATCAATGGAACAATAATTATATGTCATGGAATCACATGAATAATAATTATGGATATGCATGGATGCCAAGGAGGAACACATATGGACTAGGATGGAATCAGATGAGCACAATGGAATATGGAATCATGTTTGGAGTAACATCACCCACTAGGATTTCATATGGGTGGTTAGATGATCGAGCATGGCGACAAGTGTGTAATAATTTAAAGCACACTCATTATATGGCTTCTTCTTATGTTTCGGGGACGAAACATGTCAAAGAGGGAGGCAATGCTATGTACCTTGGGATATGATAATATAATATATATGGGTTGATGGAGATGCCGACATGTGGCACACATCCCCTTAGTTATATGTATGGGTTCACATGGGATATGATAATATAATGTATATGGGTTGATGGAGATGTCGACATGTGGCACACATCCCCTTAGTTAGTTATATGGGCTCACATAGGAATTAATTATATTGGGTAATGGGTCGGCCTACATTGGGATTAGGTGTTACCCATCCTATTTAAAGGATGTGAGTATCATTATGAGGAGGTCATGTATGTATGAGTTGATTCTTCTACTTGGTAGAGGTATATTGGAGGTGTCCCCCTCGAAGTGGATTCCCATCTTGGGAGATTGTGGAGTTACTCCTTCCTTAAGGAGCATTGTATGGTGTTGCCCTACCTTAAGGGTATTATTCTGCATATATTGATATTAGGGCATCTTGGCCCCCATATCTCTTGTGTTTTATTATCTTCTGCAATTTATTGATTTATTATATGCAAGGTTCTTATCACATGGGATAAATCCCCTTCATTTAACGGTGAAGCTCCCGTATATTTTATTTGTTTATTCTAACACTTATCTAACTTCTCAGGGGTATTACTTTAACTATATAGCTCATGAACCACAACTAAATAGTTTGACAATAAGTAAGCAACTGTTTGGTGACCGGAATGTGAGATGAAGAAAAGAGAAAATAAATTTGAGAGGATATAGGAATGTGCTTTGTAATAGGTAGGTTTCAAAGCGAGTTACTCACACACGGAATAAACAAATGTTATCTTTTCTGGATTACTTTTAAGCAACTTAAAAGAAGCGTACACTTATGAAAATTAAGACAACACAAAGTTTATCATAATAATCACAAATCACATAGTCAGACTGTGATAGACACAAAGTTCAATCAAAGTCTTCCTTCCTTCTTATTAAAATGTTAACTACTTACAATAAGTGCCTCCAGTTATTTCAACACAAAGTCTAAAATAACCAAGTACAACCTATAACAACTTCTTGCCCAAAACTTCCAAATCCTTTACATGCAAGCCTCTTCTTCTATTTATAATTGTCATGAGTAAAGCATATGGAAAAGATATTCGTTATACTTTAATAAATGCACAACAACAAAAAATTTGGAGTTGAGAAATTTACTCCTTAAAATCCTCATTTAATGCCACTTATTCACTTTTAGAACGTTCGAGCATTAAAACCATAAAAACTTGCTTCTTACCACTTTCTAAGCTTTTGACTTTATCAAATGACTTAAAGTAATAGTGAATGCACACCACATTACTTAAGTCTTACAAAGAGTGTACTTAATAAGAAGAGAAGAAAAGGTAGAAAAAGAAGAAGAAGAAAAAGAAATAGAATAATTATTTTGGATAAATAATTTTTGTTCTAATTTCTCTTTCCCTTTATTGATATCGTGAGCCTTTTCTTTATCGCTTGACTTCATCCGCTTCATCCTTGTGCTTTTCTTTATAGATAGCAAATTGAACTCACATATACTTGATGGCATTGTTATTTGCATCACCTGACTTCTAATTTTGTTTCATACATGAGCAGTTCTTCTTCCAAAACCTTACAACCCCCTTTTACTTTCCCGAGACATGATCCTAATTGATTGACAATATCCTGAATATTTGCCAATTTGTCCATGGATTTTTGTTAAAAGGAATAATAGCCTTGTCATCAACTACTGAAATAATGGAAGAAACTCATCAATATTTTGTGGATAGCTAGAAGTATCATACTTCATCAGACCATAGATTACATCATCAAGTTCTTCAGAACTTGCTCAACTTGTTCCTCCATCATATCCATCTTGGTCATAATGTGTTTCAAAATATTCGCCTAAATGACAAAAAGATGCTTCGTTGTCTCCTTTCTTTAATCGATCCCTCGGGTACAATATTTTCTCTAATTAAAATATCATCAGATAATTCATTGATTTCTTCCAAACCCTGCAGTTGTAATTCAACAATTCCACCTTCATTGTCCGCTTCTTGCTTAAGATCTTTCAATTTATTCAACTTCTCCTTATACTTAATAGTTTTTATCAAAAGTTCTTTGTAAAAATTTGTACTTGTATTTGAAATATCAATTATCCATTCATATATAGCCTAGGATCTATCATTTGTCTCTTCTACAACAATAATTACTTGTGGATGTATTTGTTCTTCCATAATCATTTGTTGTGGAGGATTCTTGGCAACCTTCATAATAATATTGCAAAGTTTAGATGATTGTTCTTTCAACTTGGCAACCTTCATTTTTTCTTCATCTAACCTTTGGAAAAGGCTATTTATCAATGTCTATGTGTCCTACTTTAAACCTTTAGTGGTGACTTCTCCCAAAGGCACCTTTGTGATTGTCAAATCCTCTCTAGTCAATTCTCCTTTTTCTTTTTCCAATCTGGTGGAGTAGATACCTCAGTGAATTTCTTCCTGAAGAATCAATGATCAATCTTGATGTAACTTTTGGCATTTTTGTCATTTTCCTCTTCTTTTCAATTCTTCTTAATAACTAGAGATCCATTTCCTCCAAATAAATTACTTCCTGGAAGTAGAAGATGATTGATTAGTTAACCAATTGGTAAACTCGACCCGAAAGAGTTTGAGCTTAGGATATACAATTATTTCTTTGCTAACTCCTCTTGGTGAGGAAAATGCCATAATTTCCAATTGTCTCTTAGGTTATTTATTAGTGGATCTGAGTTACAAAACCCCTCCTAATTCAACCATATTTTTCCTTATCACTTCTTCCTCTATCTCTTCTTCATTTCCAGTATCAATATCCTCAATGTTTCTTTCATCTGCAAAGACATCTGGAATGAAGAGATTTCCACCATTTGATCATGCATAAAACTATCAACTTCCATCATAATCTCTCCTTCCTCCATCTCTGCATATTTCATCTGCTCCTTACCTCTTTATGATGTTTGAATTATTTCTTGTGAAGAAGCAACATCAAGATTCTCCTTTAGTGACATAACTGATGATTCTTCAAGATATGGAGGAGGAGGAGGAGGAGGAGTAGTTGGTGGTGGACAAGGAGGTGGTTTAGGCAATATAGTCTTTTGTGGTCATTCTTTGGAAATACAAAAGAATTTGGTCTAAGTGTTGGTATTACAATGTCCTCATTAGAAGGAGGTTCTTGGATGGTAAGAGCGATAACTGATGATGCTACTACACTATAAGTTATTTCGGGGACAACTCCTATAATCAGAGGATTATTTGTTCTTGCTCTTTAGAATGACTTTAACTTTATAAATGTGCCACAACTTTCCCCTAGACCTTCATTTCCTTTTCCACTTTCATGACATCTTCTCCTTTTTGTGTTGATTCAAGTGATTTCCTTCATCACTAACTCTTACAGAAACATGTTCGACTAATCAACCATTCAAAGTAGTATAATAATACTTTTGATGTTCTCTCCATGATTGATTTTGAAGTATGAGTGACTGGAAGAAAAGGAGCACTATCACCTCCTTGATCATAATAAGCATTAGAAATTACTTGCCCGTCATCAACAAGTCCTTTGGAATTTTAGCCAAACCAAACTCTGAAATCTGTTTTTCACAGTCAATCGACTATAATCCCTTCTTTTGACTTCAAATTCATCTCTACAATCAACCCAAAAATCTTCTAATGTTGGCAAGTGTGCATAATTCAATGAAACTAACTTCCTGGCTATATTCCTATAATCAAAATTCCTCCTTTCATTAAAGGAAATCTGATTATAACGAAGATACATCTCCTTCTGAACATCTCTTGCCTTATGAATGTTTGTATAATGATATTGTCCAATCACAATAGGAAAATGCACAATTGTCTTATGGAGACCCTGTTGCAAATCATTGAGTACTGCTAATTGTCTACATAATTCCAACAAAATCCATCTATTACTTGGGTATCTAGGAAACCTTAATACAACATTCGAGAAACCCCAAACTCTTAAATATGTAAAGTGAGAAAATTGAATAAAAATACACCCATAAGGTTGGACTGTATTCCATGCTTCATCAGTCACTCTTTTGGCCCTTAAATCTGGATTTAGCCTACAAATGACCTTGTATAAGAAGAAGTCATTAACATGTTTATATTCATTAAAGTACCCCGATAAGGATAATTGTGGATAATGTTCATAGATGGGCTTCTCATCTTTTCTTCCAACAGTTTCTTAATCGGGAAAGTTTCATGTATTGCTATAACATGGACCAGATAAGAAGTCATTTTGAAATCCAGAGTTTGAATAATGTTTCTCAACTGAAAATCAATATTATCACTGATGATTTCAGCCTAATTGATCAAAGTATTAGGTTTAGCATTCTCTATTACTCTCAGAAAATAATACATCCATCTATAAAATAATTTTGCATTCTTATCACCATTAATCATGCAAAGAAGTTGAGTAATATCATTCACTTCTTAGATCAAATTAGATCTTACAATTGTTTTGGGGAACCAGAAGCTTGTTTTGATACCTTTAAGTAATGCAAATTCATGATCTTTATGGCATCCTTCTTCTTTTTACCCAATACTCATTGGCTTTCTCCATACTGATACTCAATGCATTTGGTACAGTTGGGATCTTCAAGAAAGAGTTGAAGAAATGAACATCCAATCTTCCCACAAGATCACTGACATCATTCCTGATCGTTCTAGTCTAGGAATCATAATGTTTTGCACATTCCAAAGTATAAACTCTAGCAATTGACAAGTGTTTGGAAAGGAAGCTGCTTTAATTAATCCACTTCTTGTTAATGCTTCCATCAAAGGTGTCTTCTTTTTAGCTTTAGACCTCTCTACTAACTCAAGCACTAATACATGACCCATATCAATATCACCTATTCCAACCAGTTTTGATGTAATGCAAGTCTCCATAGGATATCCCTTATAGTCATACTTTATTTCATCTTTCTTGATCTTTCTTTTTCCTTTTCGGAACTCAGAAGCTTCTTAAATTCCAAATTTGGATCTTCCCTTATCACAAGAATTCTACTTCCCTTGTTGCAGTTCCTCCTCCTCCCTCTAAATGGTCACTTACTTCAATTCGTTCCTCTCTAGTTTCAAACATATGTTCTTTCCTTTGTGCTTCCAACATTGTGAATTAGTAACTGCATTTATTTTTTAAATAACAATCATCAAGTTAATGCACACATTCCTTAATTGCATGCATGCATTTAAGACTCAATTTACTCATGTAATCATGTTACAAACATCTTGGAAGTCAAGTTTAGAGAGATAGATTGAAGCAGATTCGATCTCGCAATTCATTACAAGCTTCGTGGTACAATTGCTTAAGACTAGTTGGTTGACAAGCATGGGCAACTCAAATCAGCACAATGTAAATAAAGTAACAACAACTCAATTCGATGTAGAGCTAGACAAGAAATTGGTAATCGTTTTGACGCAAATCACATGTGGAAAGTAATATCAATCTCTTTCATCGTAAAAAGAAGAAGTAATGAGTGATCATTTTAACACAATGAGCAGAAGAAGTAATAACAACCTAAATCGACGCAAGACTAAACAACAATGAAAAACATTACTTTACTTCTTTTATAAAGAAAATAAGTAAAGCAACCCAAAATCAACACAATGAATAGAAGGTATGATTTGTGGATTTTATATACTACTTTACTTCTTTTAAAACAAAGGTAAGTAGTAAGTCATTAAATCAACACAATGAATAGGGATAGACGGTTAATTAGTATTAGTTTACTTCTTTTAAAATAAAATAAGTAAAGCAATCTCAAATCGACGCAATGAGTTAAAAGAAGCAAAGCATGTTGGAATCGACGCAATGAGTGGAAACATAGACTTTTACGGTGAACTCATGTTACTTTAATTTTTTATGAAAGAAATTAATTAGAGTATATTCAAATTGACGCAATATACAAGGAAAGCAAAGTATGTTGAGATCAACACAGAACTAAGAACATGACTTGTAGTCTCTTCGAAATACTTTATTGTTTTTACCAAGGGAAGTAAGAGGCAATCAATTCGACATAATGAACTAGAGTTGGAAACATGTTTTGTGACAATTTAGGGTTACTTTATTGTTGTTATAAAAATAAGTAAAGTATATTCGGATCAATGCAAAACAAAGGTTTTATTTAGGCATGAGTAGAAGCAAATAATAATGATGCAAAACTAAGACAAAACATTTGCGGTGAAATCAATCAACTTTACTTTTTAGGATACGAAGTCAAGGAGAATATAACCATATCACTGCACTGAATGGGGCACATTTTGTGTTGATCGACGCAAAATGTAAAGCAAAGAAGAAACAAGAAAAATGACATGAACAAAACTAGGGCAAAGCTAGGGCTAAAATTTAATAAATTACCTTTAGAGGTAACAACGGATTCAATTACTAAAAACAAATCCTAATCCCAATGAAGAAACAAACTTGAATTTCAAATTTTAACCATAGAAACGGGAACCGAAAGAAAACACAAGCTAGAACCTAAAACAACACACATAGAAGGAAGGAAAACTAGAAAAGCAAGAAAGAAAACAATCTACTAACCTTAACCGAAAATGGGTTGGAGTCAATTTGTGTCAATTCTTCTTCAATCGATCATTGGAGTTGCTCATGGTTTGGGGGGTTAACAATCGCTCTCCTTAGAAATAGGAATGTGTGGATCCTAGGTGTAATTACTTAGGACTTTTATATTTTCCACCTCATTAAATGTTGACCGTATGAATGCCACTCAACTTTCTTCATTATGTGGTCTTTTGAAATGTCTTTACTTTAATTTTTTAGAAAGAAACAAAGTAATCCTAATTCGTTGATAACTTGAATGATTAGTTGTTGTGAGATTTTGGGATTACTTTACTCATTTTAGGGTAAATGAAGTAGAGCAAGTTGGATTCAACGAAATGAACTGGAAAGCATTGAGGTTGAAATTCAACACAATGAGCTAGGAAACAATGAAGCGACATTTAGACATTGTTTTACTTGTTAAGTGAAGTAATAGGAATTTAGCACAAATGAAAGGAGGCAGTAAAACACTTTTATTTTAACGCATTGTTAAGAGAAATCCAAGCCAATTATGCAGCTTTCTTGAACTACTTTACTTAATAAGTAGTGGCACCTCAAAATAGTGCAAAACATAGACACTTAAATTCCATTTTTGCAATCTTATTGCCAAACACACACAAATCACTCTCATTCTTACCAATTTTGTTATAATTAGTGATTTCTACTAATTAACTAATGTTTCTTACCACTTTGGCCAATTAACAACACATTGTTTATTGCTAATCCCTTTCACATTCAAGATGCCACTTTATGATGAATCGTAAGTCAAAATCCTCTTCAAAATAGACAATCGGTGTTTATTACCTAATTAAGCCTAATTTCCCCTTATTTTGGTCAATATACCTAGTATTGACTCAAACCCCTCTTCCAACCACTCAAAATCACCCCACTTTCCTCCATAATGTCTCAACAAGCTTCAAAAGCTTATCATTGCCTCCTAATTGACCCTAAGTGGTGAATTAAGGATCCTCACACTCTAATCACTTATTAATTCACTGATTATGATTTGCAAAGCCTTATTCATGATTAGCCTTCTTAATCTAATTTGTACTTTTAGTCCCACATGCACCAAAATATAAGTTTTTCTCAAAGATAAAACTATAAAAAGGACTAAGTATCTACACTTATACTTTACACCATGCTTTGATTTACATCTCATATAAGAAATATGATTTATAGCCAAGCTCAATCCTTGCCTAAAGCCTTCAATGGGGTTAGTAGATGGATATCCAAAATGACCATGTAGTCATTTGGAGAGGCCATTTCACCTTGTTTGGAGTAGCAACCATCCCAATTTTATTTCCCTCTTAGGTCTATTTAGGCCCATGTTAGGTAATTGAACATATTAGTAGGCATGTTTAGTTAGATTTTGAATTGTATTCATGTTAGTTAAGCATTCCTTTAAGCTTCTATCTTAATGTTACATTCCTAGACTTAGAGCCTTGACTAGAGGTGGCAATGGTGTTAGCCTTCCTTAGTTAGTCATGTAATTTTCTTTGTAAAGTTTAGGGTGCTTTCATTTGGCACACCCGGTGGGACAATACCCCATTGCATTCAATTTTTAAAGCTTTTAAACTTAGTTTAAAAGTTTTTCATTTCAAGTTTTCTAGCTTAGTTTCAAGTTTCCTAGATTAATTTCAAGTTTTCTAGTTTAATTTCAAGCTTTCTAGAGTACTTTCAAGATTTTTATATTAGTTTCTCAAGCTTTTTAGATTAACGAAAAATTGTAGAGTAATTTTCAAGTTAGGTAGTTGTTTTAACTAGATTAGTAGTAGAAGTTGTGTTTTCATGTTATTTGCAGGATATAAGGAGGCGTAACCTGTCAAAATTTCCCCAAAGTGCCAAAGTTTTGATCTTTTTCAAGAAATTATTTTCAAAACTTAGATTTTGAGCATCTACAAGAAAGGGTGCGCTGTATGCAACCAGAGGTGCACCTATGCAACAAAAGGTGCACCTGTGCAACCAGAGGTGTGCTTGTGCACTATAGGGTGCACTTGTGTAACATTGGATTTTGGCCTCTGAGTGTAACTTGCACCTGTGCACTATTGGGTGTGCCTAAGCCTCACTAGACGTGCTTGTGCAGGTAACGCGATTGTGTAAAATTTGAGAGGGTGTGCCTATGTAATACTGGGCTGCTTGTGCTGTGCACTCTTTGGGTGTGCCCATGCTCTACAAAGTGCACCCATGTACTAAGAAGTGCACCCATGCACTAAGGTAAAATTTCCTCAAACTTCAAAATTTCAATTTTTGTGTTTTAGGATTGTTGTCATTTTTAAAGGGTTTTTAGTTATTGTTTTTGTCAATTTATTGATTTTAGAGAAATATTCCTAACAAAATTGCCTTAGGGTTTGATAAGGGATTTTTGATTAAATTTTCTTAGGGTTTGATGAGTGATATGTTTTCATACTTTGTTTGAGTTTGGAATAGGGTTGTGTATGCTCTTCTCTTGCACCTAGTGTGATCTTGAGAACCAAAAACAACCCTAAACAACTTTTTGCTTCTTGGGACTATGTAGGAACAATCATCATCCATTTTGTGCTTAAGGAAACAAATTGCATTTTTTGACATGTACTTGATCTTTTAGTTTAAGAGCTTTTTCACTTGATAAATAATCAAGGCTAAAATTTGTGTATGCTCTTCCCTTGCACCTAGTGTGATCTTGGGAACCAAAAGAAATTTTAGTCTTTCATTAAGAAGCACTTGGATTAATTGGGAATAAACCTTGTTTTTGCAAAGTTTGATGGTAGTTAGTTGATTTACAAGCATTTTCATTGCTATATTTCTATGATATTGTGAATCTTGTTGAACTACTAACCATTTGTGTGAAGGACCTAAAACACTTGTCAAATAAAGAAGGGCTCTCTTCAAACCAAATTCTAACATTCACGTGTGATTGTAGGTTGCCAAAAGGAGTGCGAAAAAAACCACATTAAGTCTAAAAGATAAAAAACACACCACAATCATCACATTGTATTTATAGGTTTCAATTAAGAGCTATGACTCGTCCACTTAACTAGGACATAACCCCTTTGGCATAATCCTTAAGCTACAACAATGGGGGTGGTCCTAGGAACCCTAAAGTAGTTCATGCAAGAGGGAACCTTGTGAACAAAATAGAAAAGTGCTCCACACTACCGAATTGCCTAGTACGCCTTAGTGAGATTAGAGTCATACTTCCATTGTGACCCCAGTGATAATACAACTAAACACACTAGTTGTTTATTGTATTAGAAGGGGGTAAAGTAAATCCAAGATAATCCAAGATTAGTTAGTGTGACTTTCTTGATAAATTGGGCTCGTAGAAGTAAACTTGTGACACATAGAGAGAGAACCCCTAGGAAAGCTTGTCGGCTTGGAGCCAATTTTTCTTAGTTGTTATACTTGAGAGCTCTCACAAAGTGACAACTTTGTTGGATTCAAACTCTTATTTTTCAAACAAGGGAAAGAATCTCTTAAAGTTGAAACCGCATGAAATTTCATCACAAAATCTATTTAGTGTTACTTTGACCTAGTTTTTCACTTGTCCTAAGACAAGGTGAAACTCTGCCAAAGTTACACCAAGTATTTTTCAACACCACTTGGTTTACACCTTTGTTTTCTTGTTGCCCATTTTGGGGCAAAAGAAAACAACATATACAGATACCTACTAGAAATAATCATGTCCACCACTTTTGTAGTCTTCTTGCATGACCAGGTTGTAATGTCGGAATGCAAGAGTTGAAAGTGTGAATGGTACGTCATCAAGTTCTAGTAGCCCCTCTTGTCTCATAACCCATATTGAGACTTACTATCATTATAGTTAGGCTTCTTTTGAGTTGTTATGTTGCCCACATTATAGCCATATAATTGTGGTATTTACGTCTTATTTCCATTGTGAAACTTGGCCTAAATCTCTATATTGTATCATTACGTTGCTCGCACACTTAATAATTCCTTGATATACTTAGATATAGTTTTTACATCCTAGCTTGTCTTGAATTTTGTGAGTGTTGAGGTTACTTTTTTAACATCACTATAACGCCATTTGATACTAAAATCTTGCTTTCTCACAAAGTCTAATTACGTGTCCAAATAGCATTGTTACGTTGCTCACATTTGTATCGTCCATTTTACAAGACTTAGACTTTGTTAGTGTTTAAAAACTGGTTTTGAGTATACATTGTTAGAGGATCGTGTCAACATTATCTTAGCACTTAGGTCTTGTTTGTTTCAAACTTGACCTAACTAATGATATTATGTTGTCACTAATTGGTTTCAACCCTATCTTGAAAAATCATCGGGAGTAAACTTTTGGTGTGATTGAATTTGAGTATTAGACGTCATTGTATTGTCTTAGAAATCTCGTGTCATATATTATCTTGCTAGGGTAGATAATTATTTATTCTTTATCTTCCTTAGGTTCATATTGACCTATTGGATTCGTGGTTATTTTATAGTCACCTTTTTGTGATGACTTAGCATCATTACACCACTTGGTTTGTCCTAGGGCTCATGTTTGCCAAATGTCTAGTTAGTTTCCGTTGTGTTACCCAAATCGACACGAAACTTCCTTCTAATTGAAGGAGTTCAATCGCACTATCTTGGTCTATAAATTTGTATCCCATAAACACCAACAATGACCAACTATCGTGAGGTTTTTATACGTATGACAGTAAGGAATCAAATTTTCTACATTTCCATCAAAGGATGCCCATCATGGCTAAGCCTCATTTGGTTCTTTGTGCTAGAGAACCCACTCGAGTACCCTGTTCCCCACCTTCATCTCATAGTTGGTGGTATGGTTTGGACACTTCTGATCCAAATTATTATTTGAGTTCCCCCAATATTCTTTTGATTCCAATCTAAATTATTCTTCTGATTCTTTGGATTAACCTTGGTCTTCTAAAAATTATCATCAGAGCTATTCACCTCATTCGACTCTTAAGTCACAGTCCTCCCTTTCTTCGCAAGACTCCCCTTATCAGTCACCTAAACGACATCTTCATCCTTTGAAGATCTATACAGCCCCAAGTCTCGTTACTCAAACATCTAATTTTATTCTTGATCTGTGGTCCTCCCTTGTTTTGCAGGACCTCCCTTATTCTCTGCCTTGACAACCTCTTCCTCCGTTGAAGATCTGGGTGACTCCAAATTCATCTAAGTCGACTCCCATGTCGCAATCATCATCCAATTCAACACCTATGTCACAATATTCTAAGTCGACTCCCATGTCACAATCATCTAAGTTGATGCATACGTCGCAAACACCTCAGACGACTCCTATGTCGCAATCATATGCTGATTTTCTATGCAATCCTCATTATTTCGATAATATGCCATCTTCTAGGAAATCCAATACCAATCAACTATCTCAAAGCCATGTCTTCTTCTACTCATGAGACATCTAGATCTAAATATACTTCATCTCTTGAGTCATCATCTTCTCAATCTTCCACACCAATTGGACCCATTTCTTCTAGTCAACCTCCTATGGTCAAAGAACAAATACCCCTACCGATCGATTCATCTCGAGATGATCATAGAATTTGTGGGGTTACAAGATGGCATTCCCCTAGAGGATTACAATCAAAATATTAAAGAATGTCCTAGGACCATTGAAGAAGATCTTATCTTTTATTTGCATCCTTCTTTACATATCATGATTCCTAAAACACAATCTCACTTTGGGTCGCCACTTGGTACCCCATCATCTCGCTTCTATATGTGGGACACTGGTGTCCCCAGATTTCACCTGAATTTGGGACCACCCATTTAAAAAAATCATTCTTTTAAAATAGTGGGTCTTTTGTGTTTTATTTCCGTAGAAGATGTCGTATTATGTTAGGATATTCTGGTGAATCATATGAGTAAATTTTGACAAATACCCGGATGCCCAAACTCATTTTATCCCTTCGCCAAGTTTTATTTGCAAGAAATTTTTATTTAATTATTTATTGAATAAATAATGCCCGTTTGAAGTAAATTGTGCTCTGGTTGAATCTGTTGAAGTTTTGCATGCCGAGTATTCACTCATCTCATTAGGGTTTTCACCGGGGAATGAATTGGGCATTATTTGCAACTTCGGCAACATTTTTCACTTTTATTTCTTGCTTTTGCGTTTTTCTCGATTTTCTCGTCGGTTTCTCTATGAAATTCCCTAGGTCAATTCCTTCGCAAGTATAGAACTAAATAATTTCTTTATCAAATAAACTTTATTTGAAGCACTAGATTTTCATATAAATTAGCAAGAGATTTCATTAACTCTCTAGTAGGCCGCTTCATAATATTGGAAGCCACGGATGCTGTCAGGCTCAATCTTATAGATCCTAAAGTCTTTATGTCAAGAATCTTTCATTCTTCATCAGTCATCTTCGTAGGTCTAGACTTCTCATCCAATGGTAAATATAAATCTCTTTGATATAGATAATCCTCAATCTACATCTTCCATAATTGATAATTTACCGTCAAATTTCTCTACCTTGTATTTGTTTTCTTCTGCCATTGTTGTAGCTCCCACTCAATTAGAAAACCCTCTATGAATAAATCCTATCAACACACAAAACCTCTAAACAAAGCTCTAATACTCAGTTGTTGGGGTTAAACCATATAACAATGTTGCACAGATCTATAATTAGATAAAGCATACAAGCAATAAATGCGGAAATAACTAGAAGATAAAATAAACAAGAGAAAGTTTACACCAGATTTAATGTGGTTCACCTAGTATGGGTTATGTCCACCAAGAAAGCAGATAATCTTTTATTCAAGTGTTTTACAGAGGACATATAATGAAGATCTCACTGCCTTCCAACACCTCACAGGATGTTTGATGCTTTTCCCTCACTCAACTACTCTTTCTTGCTCACCAAGAAAACTTACATGCAAAACAATTGTTATATATATTCTCTCCTTCTTACTTACCCTCATACAATGCATACATGCATATATATCTATTTTGGGTAACTTAAATTTGCTTTTACAATCAATAAATCATCTTTAAAATAATAGATTTATTCTAATTTTCGTCAAAAACAAAAACTACGTCGCATAGGTAACCATCACCGCCATTCTTGCTCGACCGACGCGGTCACTTCCCGACTGATCGACCGATGCTGTTACACCTAATCGATGCCGGTTACTGTCAGAACCAATAACATGTAAAAGCAAGTTTCTTGTGAAGCAATTAAGCTCCATTCTCAACATAAACATGATTGTTTATTAATTAAATTGCTAGAAATAGGAAGGCAATTATTAAAAATAGTATGTTGAGGATTATATAAGCATGGGCTGCCATACTAAAAAAGCAATTAATTCTTTTTATGAGGATTGCAGCCAGAGATAGGTTTTGGTACTAAAAGAAGGAGGATTTTGCATTAAAGTTTGTTTTTCATTCGAGAAGCTTCTAGTTTTGGCCCCTAGGGTTGGAATAGCCTAATTTTGGTCATTCGAGCATCTACATGTTGTTATAAGTGCTATAGTGAATTAAATAATATTTTTCTTGCTTTGAATGCAAAAAAACCTTGAATTTTAGGGCAGCGAGGATTTATATGCAGATTTTGGTGATAAAAATCAAGTATTCGTGCCATGGACTTCATCTTTGTCGAATAAAATTACGGTATTCATCACGGGTGCTCAAATCAATGTCAGGTACATTGAATATATCTTCCGAATCTGAAGAAATTTCCTAGATCTTCACAAATTAATCCAATTGCAAGGGATTTCGGTAATTAAAAGAAAAAGAGCTCAGACAAAGATTGTTCCATCCATGATAAAGCATGATGAAAGAAAAGGATCAACAGAATCATGCATAGCTTCCAGATTTGCTAAAGTCAATGATATAGACATAGGCCCTAAACCTATCACCGATTTAATTGACATATCCAAATCTCATAATTGCAAAGGCTTCCAAAAAAATTCATCCTCTTGTTTCTAACGCAGCCCGTGTAGAAGTCAATGCATGGAAAATTCCTTCTAGGATCTTGTGCATGTGCTCATAATCTTCCAATTGAAGCCTTCATTGAATTTACTTGTGTTTTCCTTCACTTGGAGTGCTTTCCAGAATTTAAAATTGCTTATATGCAATTAAAAATAAAAGATGACGAGTTTTGTCTGAATTATTTACGACAAACATTGCACTGGTGCATATACTGGAGAAGAATTGCAAAAGCTTCAAGGATAAAAGGGGAAGACAAGTCAAAGGCATTACTCATAAACAAATCACGATCAGGCTTGCCTGCCAGGATCCATTTTGGTGAGAATCAAAGGCAAAAGAGTCAACCACATGCAGAATATAGAAAAAGAACAAGTCTAGGAGTGTAGCAGCTTTCTTCTAATCTTTCTCTTTCTTTTCTTTCTTTTATTTTCCGAGAAAGTAATCGAGTAATCAATTAAATTGTAAAACTTAAGTGATTGGTTTAAAATCCATTACTTCAAATTCTTGGAAGAAGTCAATTACTTGGAAATAGGTGCCGGACATGCAAAACAAAAGGTTCTATTTTCGTTATAAATTATGCATGTCATGCAAAGAGGAATTCAGGAGGAAGATTGCCGATTGTTTCCCTTTTCATAGCTTCGCATGTGGGAATTCATTTAAAGCTTCTATTTGTAATTTCCTTTATACATTATAAATAGAGGAAGAACCTATGGGTTAGGGGATCAAAATTTGTAATCGGCATTCATGTGTTCCAGGACTTTGGTGAGACCCTTGATAGCTTTCTGCAAGTAGAGGAATAGAGAAGAGATTTCCGGAGAACTTTGTGTCAACGGTGCATTTTGCTTCTTATTTATTTCTAGATCTATTCATAAACTTTGTGTTATTATAGATCTGATCTAAAACTATCCTTTGCTTTAAATTCTGTATTTAAAGATCTATTTGTTTTATATATGTGCATGCGATCAACTCTGTGAACTATTGATTGGGTTGCACATCTTCCCTCCTTTCTTCCTGTTTTCTATTATTTTCCTCTTGTACAAGTATTTCTTTTCTTTTACAGCTAATTACTTGCTCCAAACATGTCTAACTATGGTTCATGAGCTACATAGTTAAAGTAATACCAACAAATAGATATTAGGAAATACAATTGGCAAAATCTTACACAGGAGCCTCATTGGTAAATGAGGGAGATTTATCTCATGATTGCCTAGGTTTTTAGCTGTGCAGAAAAAGTAGCCAATAATTTTTGGTGACTCCGCTGGGGAACAACAATCTTTTGTAGACCAGAGCTTATCTTGCTAGTTCCCATTGAACTCTCAACCTGGCCAAACACCCATTCACCCGATCTGTCAAGGCATAAGGGAGGACTGATCCTTTTTATATATTGCAACAACAATTCAATTTCAATCATCCTCCTCAAGTTAGAAGCTGCAGATCCAATCTTTCACCAGGAAGAAGAGTGCAAACTCCTCC
This sequence comes from Taxus wallichiana var. yunnanensis, assembly GCA_018340775.1. NCBI lineage: Eukaryota > Viridiplantae > Streptophyta > Pinopsida > Cupressales > Taxaceae > Taxus > Taxus wallichiana. Next base: position 836,183,314 of record CM031238.1, read on the forward strand.
ATATCCAGATCATTTTCATCACAATTCGGTAAATTGGAATTATTCACCAATTCTATTCTTAAAAGAAGACGTGCTTCGTTCATCATGATGCAAAATCAACCACTTGCCCCCGCAAAGGCTGCTGTTCCATGGGTGCGACCTTTGACATCCGAATCGACTCCTCCTATGCATGATCTACCTAAAGGGATAAGAAATAATTTTTTGAAATTCTTTGGAGATGGAAAGCAAAATTCGGATGACCACTTGGTCATTTGTGTTTTTCATATTCAGTGGAGTTCTTGCAATCGAACATGAAGATGTATTTGTCGAGAATCTTCATAGAGACTCTGCATGACTTGCGGAGAATGGTTTATCGGCTAGCTCCTGGTACCATAATCAACTGGGCTACTATGCGGGATGCGTTCCTGAAAAGATTCAAGGCATATGAAGATTCTAGTACATTGGTAACTCAACTGAATTAGTTGAAGAAGGACCCACATGAGCACATGTGGGATTTTATTGCAAAATTCCAAAGATTATTGTATAAAATTCCAGTTTCTGCTTCTTTGAATGATAAGAATCAAAAGGTATTCTTCATCAATGATTTACTTCCTGAAGCAAGCTATCAACTACGAAGAGCACGTCTGCTGACTTATTAGCAGCTCAAAACATGGCGGTTGAAATTGAAGACGACCTCATCATGGCTGGAAAGATAAAGAGCAGCACTTCTAGAGCTAAAAGTTCATCTTCTGCTACTACATCCGATTCACTATTGCAAAATTTAGCAAATGAGATGTCGCAGATGAAGAAACAAATGGCTCAAATGGCTCAAAGCAACAACACTACCCCTTCTTGGAATTTCAACAACAACAACCAAAACTGCATTGTTGGTTCCTCAAGATTAGCAAGAAGAAGATCGGGAAGATGACACTCGATCAACTCGAGAATGATGATTTTGTAGGTCCTACTCTTGGTGACTCTAAGATTAATTACGAACTACAAATATGAACATGACGATGAAAAACATCATGAAGATAATCGTAGTCATACACATGCAATATTTACAAGATCACAAACTTGCCAAGCTGAGGCATTAGCTGATGAACATAGAAGAGGTAACCCTTTACCTTCTTCTTTAGCTCCTAGAGATAAGAATGTGAGTTCTTCGTCTCAACCACAGAAAACAACTCAGGTATCTGAATCTATTCCTTCTTTTGACATTATTGACCATGCCAAGAAAACTAGAGTTCAAATGTCAAAAGTTGAATACTTGAGAGCCTTTCCTGAGTAGTTAAATAGGCTAGTCAAATATGTACAATATTTAGGACAATCTAATGCATCAAAGGGCCTTTTTCCTAAGCCCAAAGATACTCCTCCCCAGAACAACATTGTGGTTGTTAAATCCTCACCATATTTTGAAAGAGTGGAATCATTCTATGTTTCCCTATTGCTTAATGGTTTCAAGTTAAGTAACTTCATTTTAGATTCAGTTGCTTTTGACAATGTCATGCTAGCTAAAGTTACAGATGCTCTTGGGCTTACCCTGACAAAGACCATAGGAAGGTGCTACTCCATGGAAAGACAAGTCTTTTTAATAAGAAAAATCAAGGATGCACAAGTTGTTCTGACAACTTTTCTTGACAAAAGATTAAAGATGACAATCTTAGTTGTAGATATTCCGGTCTCTTACGGGATGTTGTTGAGTAGAAACTTCTACAAAGAATTGGGAGGAGAAGTAAAGATGGATTGGTCCTGTGCCCATATTCCTATCAAGGGGATTAATCAAAGCTTGATCGGAAAAGAAGTCCAAATACACGGTTACAAAATCTGAGGATCCTAGATCTCATATTCTTTTCAGGAATCTGACCATGGTCTATACTTCTTAGAAATGGACAAAGGCGTTCCAGATCTAGAACTTCAACCAGAGCCAGAACTAGAAGAAGCTGAAAAAGTTTGGACTTTAGAGTTTAAAGGCACCTATTGTTCTTTTGGATTAGGAGCTGACATTCTATTAATATCTCCAAATCATGAGATATTCCCATACTCCCACAAGTTGATGTTCGAGAACACCAATCATACGATGGAGTATGAAGCATTGCTACTAGGAATGGAGAAAGCTAAAAAGAAAGGAGTAAAACTCCTCAAAGCCCAAGGAGATGTTGAACTTCTAGTAAAGTAGGTTCGAGGGAAAAATCAAGTCAAAATAAATGAGTTGAAACATTGCAGAGATAAAGTGCTTTCGCCACACTTTGGATTTTGTAGCCTTCTTTATCTACTTCATTCCAACCAATCGAACTCCAAGGCGAGATCTCTTGGCGATCACATGGTGCATTATTGAATCTGGGTAGACCACCATCCATATTCGAGACAAGGAAACTATAAAGTGGAGATGGTTTTCTGCCAGTAAAGTCCCGGGAGATAGTGTTGAACAGTGGTAGACCTTCTACAACGACAAATAAACATCTACATGTCTGCATGTTGAAGGGAATAAATCACTACCATGACAAACAATCACAGGAAAAACTGATCTAGGTTATGATGACAATAGTGGAATAATCCAACCAAAAGGTAACAAAATCCCCAAGGGTTTAGTTTCCTTAGTGGAGACTTTCGACAAGCATGATCGGTACCTGAATAAGAACAAAGAATATGGTGATAGTCCTTCCTCATAAATGTAGCTAGTAAATCTGGAAATGGAGGAAGTTGATGCAAACTTACCCACCAGAGAGAAGAAAGGATGAGCCACCACAAGATGAAGTTGATAAGGACTTGCCCAAAGTATTTGACAAGAAGGCCAGAGAAAGGAAGTTCAAGATCGAGGACTGGGTACTCTGGTGGGACAAGAGACATGAACCGAAGGGCATGCACAACAAATCTGATTCACTCTGGAAAGGGCCCTTCGTGATCAAAAGAGCTATTGTAATGGATAATTTCTTCCTTGCCTACCAGGATGGAATTGAGTTACCATTGCCTTTCAATGGGAAACATCTGAATCTTTTTAGGAATTAAAAAGCAGGGTAAAACCTGTATGTATATAAATAAAACTTTGTTGTTTTCTTTCCTTTTCTTTGTTTTGTTTTGTTTTTGTTTGCTTGACCCCAACCCAATAGACAAGACACGAAACCAGAGATGTTGGGATCTCATCTTCACTCCTTTCATTTTGAAAGAGGTAAAGATGTCCACAGATGGAGCCAACTGGTGTCCCAGATTTCACCCTGAAATTTGGGACTACCCATTTTTTTAAAAATCGTTCTTTTAAAATAACGGGTCTTTTTGTGTTTTATTGTATTATGTTAGGATATTCCCAGTGAATCATATGAGCCAATTTTGACAAATACCCAGATGCGAAACTCATTTTATCCCTCCGCCAAGTTTTGTCTGCGAGAAATTTTAATTTAATTATTTATTGAATAAATAATGCCCTGTTTGAAGTAAATTGTGCTCCGGTTGAATCCTGTTGAAGTTTTGCATGCCAGTGATCACTTATCTCATTAGAGTTTTCACCAGGAATGAATTTAGGGCATTATCTATTACTTCGCAAGCGTTTTCACTTTTATTTATTTCTTTTACGTTTTTCCCTGGTTTTCTTGTCAGTTTCTCTATGAAATCCCCCTAGGTCAATTCCTTCGCCAATATAGTCTATTTAATTGCATGAAGCATCTGGAGATCATCTACTAACACAACACTAGAAGGAATCAACCTCAAAATGCAAGCTTCTGACCAAAAAGATGAAGTCATGCACAAAAAGCCTCTCCTAGGCAAGTCACACTTTTTGGAATGAATGAGTGTAAGCTACAATGGGATTTTTGGTAGTGGCAGGCAAGTGGGAATTTCTTACTTGCCTTGTAGGGTACTTTTTCCCATGAAGTCAAAGTCACTTAAGCTGCGATGGGAAAATTAGAGAGACAAGAAAGTGTGTGGGAAAATTAAAGTGCGAAACCTTTGGATAGAGACCTCAAGCTCCCACATGTAAAATCCATGTTTTACAATAAATCACAGTCATTTGTTGAGTATGAGCTCACCACGATCATTGAGATCGGGGATAATATGAATCTTGATAAGAAAACATGCCTAGTCTTCCTTATCAAGGAAATCACTAACATTGTTGTTGGATCTTATCACACTAAGTGACCTTATCAGTTCCACCTTTCAAAAAATACAAAAATATATAAAAAAATACAAAAAATGAAAATAAAAAAAAAAATCAAAGGTAAACAAACAAACATCGCAATCAGGTATTGCATACACATGGATGTTCTTTCTTCCCTTTCTTTCTCTTCTTTTGCAAGTCTTCCTACCATTTTCATCCCTTCGATGATATTTTGGTTAGCCTATTCACACGCATTTTGTGACATTTATCTCTATGGTATCCGTTTGGCCTTGGTATTTTATCACCTTGGTAAATTAAAGAACGAATGACCTCATAGAGATCCTATCACATCATTATCTAAAAAAACTTGTTGCGAAAGAACTTTTAGACATATTTGTTGACACTAGCCAATGTCATCATCATAAGCACTTCCGCCTCCTTCCATCAAGCCATAAGTGGTTCTTAACCCCTTATCAAACAAGAGATCTGAAATAAGTTTTCAAAAAGTAAAAGAATCAAATCAAATAAAAAATCCAAAGATAAAAGTAAAAGCAAATTGATACATAACTCTCTCTTGGGGTATTTCCAATAATCTTTCCGGGGGCTATGGATGCTTGCCTAGTAGTAGAGAAATGTTGCGATTAGAATCAAATGCATCTCCGTCAAGGCTATGGATGCTTGGTTGGTAGCGGAGCAATGTACAACTCTCCTTCCACAATCCATTAAAAAAATCAACTTTGAAAAATAAATCATTCCTACACATTGGTTAGGGTGTCTTCACTTGTTGTCTATCAAATCTTCCCTCCAAGAGGTAATAAATTTCCACGTGCACACACTGGATCTCGATGAGAAAACATGATTAGTATGTTACCAAGTGTCTTTTTGGACCTTGTTCAGACTCTTACTCTAGTCCATATCTTGTCTCACGATTCGTGCCTTTGGCTAATCGCTTCTTCATCGGGAGGCTTTAAGTCACATTCACAATATTCACGTTGTTTTTCTACTTCATTCAGAACATCCATGTGTATAAGATTTTCTTTTTGCCATGTTGTTGGGAACCTTTGTTCCCTTTCATAAAAAACAATCTTCTACTTTTTTCTATCATGTGCTTCTTGGTTAGCTTACGTTGGGGGCATCCTTGCTCCTTCCTAGCATGTCATTGGGTTACGTTCATCATCATGTTGAACCTATCTATATTGGCCTTGATCCAACTTCTACGTGTGAAGAGTTTGCCTTTGAATATTCCCATCTAACGTTGGGGAAATTTTGCATCTTCACTTTCTTGCACATGTGCGTGGCATTATGCCCTTGTACATCCCATCAGCTGTTGGGCATCCACATTTCTTCATTTCCTATACATAGCTTTAGAAAACTTCTAAAAAATAAAAACATTCAAATATGTTTCAAAAATAAAAAAATTCAAATATGTTTCAAAAATAAAAAATATTCAAATATGTTTCAAAAATCTCAAAACATTCAAATATGTTAGTCAGAAATATCAAAACATCCAAATAATCATTAAAAATCCAAAAATGCAAACATTAAAAAATTAGTAAATATACAAGCAAATTTGAAGTCGGTGTTAAAAGCATTATCCTCAAACATCAAAATTTGTCCTACAAAAACATATTTCTAAGGTTCTTGTTTGTTTTGGTCTCAAACGACTTGTGGATCATTGTGATCTACCTCCATTAACAAAATCTAGGTTGCATGCTATGTTGGTACTCCGTGCAACAGTGAGTTGCCAGAGACTATGTCATAGTGCATGAAATCTTTTCTATGGGACTACTTGTGTCCTATGTTATTCCACTCGCATATATCCTTACTTGGGGCACCCTTTTTAACCCTTTTCGTTCAACATGAACATTCGAGGCTGCGACTTGATAACAAAAACATTGATGCAACTATCTTCAAGCGTTGTTTGTTTAAGTATGTGTGATTTTACTAGTTTCTCTATTAGGTTAGTTGGTTTACTTTTCGTATTGTATTGCATTATGTATGTTGCGTTGAGTTAAGCATCGTTTTACTTTCTTGTATTGCATTGCATTACGTATCTTGCATGGAGTTACGTAGTAATGAACAAATGTTAGTAATTTAGCTTTTCATGTTATCTTACGTTTTTGTTCATTTCAATAAAGGTGATGATGTAGACCTAGGGGAAAAATGATATAACTAGGTTGTTTATTGAAAGGTTGGATGCAAAGATTGGGCTTGTCCTATATTCTCCATTAATCATTTCTTCTCCATTATCATTTATTATCACTACTAATTTTTCTTCCAAATCACCCAGGGAAATAAACAACCATGTTTATCCCTATCCTTATTCCTTCTAAATACCCAAGGGTTTCACGTCTGCATTCTATCCTATTTCTTCTATCCATTTCAATCATATTTTCGATCGTCGATTGAATTCTTTTATCACCCCATTGATACTCGAGGGGGCATCCTTCATTCTACTAATTTTTCTTCAAAATTTTACCTTTTATGTTTGTCAACTATATTTGAAGAGAGTCACTTACTTCACCTCAAATAGGGGAAAATGTAGACACCTAAATTCCACTTTTGCAATCTTATTTCCAAATGCACACAAATCACTCTCATTCTTGCCAATTCTATTATAATTAGTGATTTTTGCTAATTAACTAATGTTTCTTACCACTTTGGCTAATTAATAACACATTGTTGATTACCTAATCCCTTTCACATTCAGGATGCCACTTTACGATGAATCGTAAGTCAAAATCCTCTTCAAAACAGACAATTAACGTTTATTAGCTAATTAAGCCTATTTTGCCCTTGTTTTGGTCAATATACCCTAGTATTGACTCAAACCCCTCTTCCAACCACTCAAAATCACCCCACGTTTCTCCATAACATCTCAACAGGCTTCAAAATCTTATCCTAGCCTCCTAATTGACCCTAAGCGGTGAATTAAGGCTCCTCACACTCTAATCACTTGTTAATTCACTAATTATGATTAGCAAAGCCTTAATCATGATTAGCCTTCTTAATCTAATTTGTACTTTTAGTCCCACATGCACCAAAATACAAGTTTTCCTCAAAGGCAAAACTATAAAAAGGACTAAGTATTTACACTTATACTTTACACCATGCTTTGATTTGCATCTCATATAAGAAATATGATTTATAGCCAAGTTCAATCCTTGCCTAAAGTATTCAATGGGGTTAGTAGATGGATATCCAAAATGACCATGTAGTCATTTGGAGAGGCAATTTCACCTTGTTTGGAGTAACAACCATCCCAATTTGATTGCCCTCTTAGGTATATTTAGGCCCATGTTGGGTAATTGAACATATTAGTAGGCATGTTTAGTTAGATTTTGAATTGTATTCATGTTAGTTAAGCATTCCTTTAAGCTTCTATCTTAATGTTACATTCCTAGACTTAGAGCCTTGACTAGAGGTGGAAATGGTGTTAGCCTTCCTTAGTTAGTCATGAAATTTTGTTTGTTAAGTTTAGGGTGTTTTCACAAAGACACAATTTTTGGCCTTATGAGAATTTTGTAGAGCTTTTAAAACCACCCCCAAGAAACCCCCTACAACTTCTTGAAGAATCATCATGCACTCCTACAACCCAAATGAGTCAAAGTAACAACCTACACATACTAAACAACAATCTAGAGAAATAAACAAACATGAACACAACTCATCACAAAACACGAGAACCAAAAATTTCAAAGGGGTACCTCAATATTTCTGCAAGAAATATTGGGGACACCAAGTCTTGTGTAGGTAGTTAGTGTTTATTTTTTAGGAACACGTGTGATAACGAGAACCCTACAAAAATTAGATGTCACACGGAGCAAAGTGAATATGACATTATCGGACACTTAGAGAACAAGGTTTATACCTATTAACAAGACACTAACACCTAATTTAGACACTTTGAAGCCCATGTGATTTTGTCCCCTTCTAGCAAGATCTTGCCAAAATAAATTCTAGATCACCATCTTCTAGATGAAGCATATATAGTCTAGATTGAGCTTGTTCTATCATCGGTCACCCATATCCGGTCAAATAGTCGATATCTACTCGGTCACTTTTATCCTCTTATTGGTGGTTCTTTTTATCATTGTACTTTGATATATTGTGTGTTTTTATATAATTGATTCAAAGTCTAATCCTCTTATTAAGATTTGAATTTTATTAAATCATTTGGTGAACCCAAACCTTGAACATGCATTAGATTCCTTTACCTTTATATTCTTTTGAGGTTATGGCTAGTTCTTCTTGTCTATTCCCAAGTAAGCTGTTCAAGTTGAGTATATATTAGTTGTTACTCAACATCCACCTTACTTCACACCCACCTCTAGGATTTTATTTTCAATGTTGTAACCATTGGATGAAATAAGCAACCTATGGGACCTCCTTGTTTGGCAAGAAAAAATGTGTCTAGACAATGTGCACTCTTATCATCTGTTCAACTATGGTATCGAGGTAACGAGTACGAGACACACCAAGACCAACACACAACAGATAGAATTCAAATGGGGTACAAGGACCGCTAAGATTGCATACTCAAGGGAAGTAACCCTTACACTAAGACAACCTAATATTCTAAGGCCCTAGGTTAAAGAAGAGGAAGGAACCCTATTGAGGTATCAACACTATGGGGGTGATAATGAAAAGATAAACATGCAATATCTATGCTAACTAAAGTAAAGCATGCAACATAAAATAAAGATCTGAATACAATATGCTAACCTAGCATGTGCATAAAATACTAAGCTAACATAAAGTAACAAGCAAAGATAGGAGACTACTCTATACAAAATGACAAGTTGAGTTAGAGCACTTACCTATTGGGGGTGGTCGTTGATGCATCTATTTCCCAAAGGACCATACACCAAGAGAGAATATCTTTCAGGTGGAGAAGGGGAGACAATCCAGTCATAAATTAATATACTAGACCTAAAAATGCAAGCAAACCAATCTAATTAAGAAGAAGCTCCAAGCCAAGAGTTAAGATTCAAGAAATCCAAGAGTTGAGCAAGAAGATGCAAGTTGGCGCAAAAGAGAAGAGATAATGGAGATCTCCTGTGAAATTTGTGTTATATGTTCTTGTGGTGAATATGTTTGTTTGGGTATTTATCGACGCGCATCATCACTGCAGTGAATTCATCAGCCAAGATTTTGAAAATGTGATCGATTGCCCATGAGGAGATGACATCAACTAGGGAGGGAAAATGAGAAATGGTGTGTGCAACGTGTCATGATGGACAAAGGGAATGTAAGGTAGAAATAATATGGCCATGGTCATGTAAGGTGTCGGAAGAATGCGAGAGAAAAGCAAGAAGACAATAGCAAAAGAAGTGGATAAATAGGACCAAAATTTATTCTCTCTCCATGTATCATCCCTAACCTAATGGTTACATGAATAACCATACCCCTATCTTGGAATGAGCCCCTTAAGGCATGTGTTCTAAGAAATAGATGTATTAATGACCTCTAACCTTAAAGAGAATTTGTTACTAACATGTATGAAAATAGAAAGTGTGAAAAATTAGGTGTATACATATGCCCTAGTTGTTGATTACCGCATGTTGTAATAGTGAAACATGGGATAGTCAATGGAAATAATGATACATAACACCGAAATCGAAAGTAAATGCTGAAAGTAAAGAAAGGACTAGCTGAAATGAAATATACCCACCAATGCATACCTGATAGTGTCGGTCATCCTACCACGTATGGGTGCAATCCATGTTGCTAGAAGCTTGGATAAGCAAAATTGAAAGGAAACATTAGAGGATCATTAGTAAAACAAGACACAAATCACCTAGTTAGGGGCCCATGGGATGGATGTCGCGAGGTTCGAAAATGTGATTTTTGGCCAAAGAGCAGTACAAGGCGTATAATATGTCAAAAGGAAAGGAAGAAGATCATGATCCCAACACAATTGACGATGGATTTTTTTGAGAGATCGGGAGATAAAATGATGAGTATTTGAAGATTGAGGTCGATTATGGTAGAATTTAAACATAAATTTGAGGCTTAAATATGATTTTTGATTTTATTTGCTTTTTCTTATTTCGGGATTAAGAGAACTAAGCTCTTGGAGTTCCAAATTTGGGTGTATTCTAGACAATATGACACGAGTACGTGGCAAGAGGTGGAGGATGATGAGGAGGAGAAATGCAACGATGCTTGACCACGAGTAAGTCATTGTATTAAATTTTGTTAGGTATATTAAGAGTAATTTGGTATTTTTAAGATTACAAAGATATTAGAGTGTCATTTTGAGTAAAACTTACGTCATTTGAAAGAGTGGGACAAAATGCAAGTGGGTTTGGGAGTGATTTACTTTTTGCTTTTTCATTTTGTAGATTTTTAAGTTTTAATTTTTAAAAGTCACGGTCGTACGGATCTGGACACCATTGGTCCCCTGAAACAATAAGATTGATGGCGTCGGGAACTACAAAAATATTGGCGTGGGCCGATGGCATAAGCGGAGGTTGATGACATAAGGAATATTTAGAAAAGCATGTGAATTTTCATATTTTTGGATATTAAATTGATTTTTGAGAGATTTAATGCCTGACTTTTATTGATTTGTGAGTGCATGGAGATAGGAGGATCCACCTATGGCGGGTGGTCGATATAGCGTGACTTAATGTCAGATTGACAAATGTAGAGGTAGTATAGCTATATGAATAGGGCCTTAGGGGTGTCATACAGATGCCCGAGATACCATTAAATTTGTATTTACTACAAATGTTCTTGATCACATGGGAGCCTCGAGCCAACACTGTCGGTGGTGTGTAGGCGAGAGGCAGTGGAGATGACCGCGACATACGGATGTGCATGAGATATTAGGCTTGCATTGAGGGGGCTCACATGTATTGTGATATTACCTCGGATATTGTAGAGAGGAGGGCCTTGGCCGCATGGGCCACAAGCAACGAGACATATGATGAGGGGATGCTCAATGTTCGACGCAACACAATATTTATGACAATGATTTTAATGATCCAAAAGTTGGTTATGGGCATTACTTAGGGCACACATATTGTGCCACAAGGCAGACATGACCATTTCGTTGTATTTGGTAACCACATGCATAGATTTGATTGAAGCGGGATACACTATTCAGTTGGGGGACCACTATATGGGTGCGGCAACTAGTGCACAACTTATACGAAGTGCGAAAAAGAGCACAAAGGACCATAGGTCTGTTATATTATCGATTTACATGTATATATGAGAGATTTCCCATGTACAAACCCATAGGGACGTCATTATCCATAACAACAGATTCCCGAGAGTATTTCGGTGGGCACAGGGGCGATAGTGAGAGCATTTCGGGCATACCGACCATTATGACATGTACATCCATATGATGTCATATGACATCCCTATATAGGGAATGTTGATCAATGGCCCAAATGGCCCAGGGAAAAGGAATTAAATGAAGTTACAGAGGTGACATGTCATTATTTGCATTGGGTAGAGGCCTAGCCAATACATAGGGTACCTAGATAGTTTGGGCGGCTAGATCCTGTTGTGGTACCACCACTACTAGCATACTACCAGTGACATGCGAGGGAGGCTACAGGTACAACGGATAGAGCACCAATGTTGCGACCCCAAAGAGAACATGCCACATGCAAACATGGTCAAAGAGAAAGATGAAGATGTGGGGCGGATCAAGACCCACCAAATATTATTATCATGGAGAGCTCAGATGAGGGATCGATGGAGGACTCATCGCCCCGACCCAGGTAGGACATACATGCGCATCTAGTCATAGCACTAGAGGGAGGGAGGTGAGATGACCAACACCATGGTGAGAGATCATATGATGCGACGACTCAGGAGGTGGTTACCAAATGCCACAGGGATGGAGACACTGCCTTACGGTTGTGAGACAGGAGCTTAGAACCCATTGTAGAGGAGACATGATTTTGGTGCTCCGAGATAGATGGGCACAATATATTGGATAGAGATAATGTTGATTTAACGAGGTGAGATGATATTGGGCGATGCGGAGACGAGATAGCTGTTGTCTAGAGAATCGGGCAACCATGTATGTGTGATTACGATGATTTTATTTAGAGATATAGATATAAATGATGCCTTTGATTGTTATATCTCAAGATTGGTATTGATTAGTGAATTTTGGTTTTGCAGCAGAGTGGATGAAAGAGGAATGACACTCCTTTATAGAGATTCACACCATGAGATCCTAGATCTAGTATTGGATGTTGAGGATACTTTAGTCATGGTGGAACCCACAATGTCAATGACTAGTGAGTCAATGGGAGTATTTTAGTTGGTTAGAGAGGTTTTTAGGGCACCTTTGTAGAGATGGAGAGATGTGCGGGAATTGGCATAAACCGATGACATAGATATGATGTGGCAGAGCTTATTGAAGGCATAAGGTGCCTTATTTTAGAAGTAGGTAGCATACTTTTAATTGTCAGAGCACTGCGAAGAGGATTACAAGGCTAGAGGCTAAGGCTGGTGAGAGCACGAGGAGAGGCCTCCTGGAGCCCAATTTAGGGCGAGTCTCTAGCTCACACAACCTGAGCATCCATCACAACACCTTCGACACAAAACATCCAAAGCCCCCTCGAGGGGTGAGGACGTTTGAGCCACATTCCATAGATATTGGGTCATGATGTATTTTTATCAATGTGTAATGGATCGCTTTGAGATGTCCCTTCATTTACCAAAGTATCGAGGTGTGGAAGATGTAGCAGAGCATGTGCACAAGTGTGAACTTTTATGGAGGGCCAAGGGAATAACAAATCCATATTGGAATGCTAGTTAATTTACAAAAACACTTAAAGGCTGCATGCATAGTTGGTATAAGAAGTATGATTCACACCAGATAGTTATGGACTATGATGCATTGCACGCCACCTTTTGACCGAGTTCTATATACTTGAATTTAAGCACAAGTGAGCATTAGTGCGCTAAAAGACATTAAACAAGTTTTGTCTAAAATTGTTAGAGAGTATGACATGCATTTTAAGTCTTTGTTGTCCAACCTTTCTTATGACATTCATCAAATTCAATAAGCGTAGTGGTTTTTAGGAGGCTTGTTAACACCTTTCTGAATGGCGCTATCACATAAGACATTCACTAATCCACACGAAGCTTTGGAAGAAGAATTGCACGTAGAATTTGTTGGAAGTGTAGACATAAGGGTAAGTCCATTCCTTAAAGCCTAGATTACATCCATGGCCAATGATTTGGAGAATTTATCTACCAATTCATTACATGAGACATGTAGTAGACTCTAGTGCACCGATTGTGAAGTTGAAGGCCATTCAAAGGATATTTGTCCACACGGGAATGCATGCACACTATTAACGACTTGTGAAATTTTCATAAGATCCATGATGTCCATAACTATCTACTTTTACAATGCACCACAGAAAAATGTTTTTATATATTGCAAAATATGTGTTGTGCATACTCACGACACAACCAATTTTCCCTGATTGACTAGGTTCATGAGGCTTGTGAAACATGGTTACGTCAAACCAAAAGTATAGAAAGTAGCTTACGGGTATAAGATGGACAAAATAATGAGGGTGAAATAATGTTAATGGGGGCTTTAGAGGTGGATACAGAGCAGAGGCCATGGTGGTTGAGGAAGGTTTACACGAGGACCATGTTATACTTATGGGTTGCCTAATCACTATCATCACGAGTGTCGAAGAATCGGGTTTATGCATATTGTGGCAAGATGCATAAGGTTGAAGATTTCTGGACTCATATGCCCACATGTGTAAAAAAAACAAGAAGGATATGGTTACAACTATGATTAAGGTAGAAAGTGCTAAGCAAGGGCAATGAGTGCCTAAGAAATTGGTTGTAGTGGAGCCTTAACCTTTATTAGTCATTATGCACGCAAAGGTATCACATGTATGCGAGTAAGGGAAGGTGACACCACTCATAAAAAAGGGAAGAAGTTATGCATGTGAAGTATCCAGATGCGGGAAAACGAGAAAAAGAAGTATATCAAGAGACTATGGGCATCATCAGAGAGCTCTAAGGGGAGATCTGATATCTAAAAGAGCAAGCGCATAATAGGGAATGCATGAAAAGTGTTGAAATCCCTCATAAGGAAATTGACGATCTTAGAGAAGTATGCAGAATGCTTAGGCAGGAGAGCATCATACCTTTGTTGGGAGAATGGTTGTGTGACAAGATACCACATGTAGGTGTAGAAATGGAGCGCCAAATTCTTCATGCCAATTTACCACCACGAGATCATGAGTATGAAAAAGAAATCACAATGATTAATAGAAGACTTGTGAGTAATATCCTCTTTGATACTGCATACGAAGTAATTGTCCTCACCCTTGATGATTTGAACTAAATGGGAAGGATGACATTGTAGCCATCCTCAAATGTGTTGTATATGGATAACAAGACAAGGGATATTCCCATTGGGGTATTAAATGATGATTCTATCACCATTCGGGAGACAAGTTCATTGGCGAATTTAAGGTTTTAGAGCTATCTCGAAGTAAAAACTTCCCTGCACTACTAGGCCATCCTTGGTGTTATGCCAATAATGTAAAATCACACTTGATAAGAGATATGTAAGTTTCGAGAACAAATAAGAGCATGTTGTGATACCAATGGATGATGTAAAGATTGTGCCTTATATAAATCCCATCAATGAAGAAGATCTCAATAGAATCTATGTACATATGGTGCACGACCCAAAGAATGTGGAGCCATCAAAGGAGGATGTGCTCTAATGGGAAGATGCACAATCCATAAGTGATACTACTAACATGACCTATGATGATTTAGATAATGGTACTTATGAGATGGTAGGTTACGAGGTTCAAGGAAGAGTGACAAGGGTGATTAGATAGTGAACAATGAGGTGGACGGGTAAGGTTCATTTGTCGAAGTATACTAGAGAATAAAATCCTAAATCATTCATGCGCACGATGGAAGAAAAATGGTGCAATGAGGGAGATAGAATAAATATGATGGTATACACCTTGCGCGGGGCAACAATGTGTTGGTGGACTACACACAAAGATGGCTTACTTGGTTGACACGAGATTAGAGTGACATTCTTGACAATGTTTTTCCGAACAATACTCCTTTACCGGTATAGGGTTACGATGGAAATAATTCCCCGTGTTATATGCTCACAATTACAAGAGGCATTGGAAAAGCGGGGCAAGATGATTTTCCACCATCCTTGTAGGTGCATAAGTTTTATTCTACTTTGTGCGATTTTGTGTGTGCTGATATGTACATGTTGATATGAAGCGAGGAGACAACGAATTGGCGTGAGATGACTTCATGTGTCACCCATACTTTTGATTACTTTCCTACAAAACCACTGGTTCATGAAGATATGTAGATTATGAGGTGCATTACATTTTGGGATAACACAAGGGTTGAGGATTTAATGATTCGATTGTTTGGTGAGGTTGATATTGAAGCACATGAAGAATTTGTAGAATCGAGAGGAGACCCTATTATGATGCACATGGAAGGAAAGGAGAAAGGAAATATTTTCTATCTCATAAATGATGAAGAGGTTGAGGATCTAGATATTAAGCATACAAAAGGTGTGTGTGATGTATTGGACTCATGAGACAAGCAGCGTGCGCCTACCATGTGCCTTTAAAAGCTGAAAGCACCCCAAACTCTACAAAGCAAACTACAAATATAAACAAGTAAGGCTAACACCATTGCCACCTCTTGTCGAGGTTCTAAATCTAGGAATGTAACATTAAGATAGAAGCTTAAAAGAATGATTAACTAGCATGAAAACAATGCAAGATCAAGCTAACATGGGCCTAAATAGACCTAAGAGGCAATCAAATGGTTATGGTTGTTACTCAAACAATGGTTAAATGACCTCTCCAAATGACTTGTTAAGTCACTTTAGATTATTCATCTACTAACCTTGTTGAAGGTTTTAAGCAAGGATTAGACTTGGCTTAGAAATCATATGTATTATATGAGATGCAAATCAAAGCATGGTGTGTGTATTATAAAGGAATGAGGTGCACTCTTTTTATAGTTTTTCTTTTGGGAGAAAATTGTATTTTGGTGCATGTGGTACTAAAAGCCCCAAATTAGATTAGAATTGCTAATCATGATTAGGCCTTGCTAATCACAATTAGTGAATTACCAAGTGATTAAGAGGTATGGAGCCTTAATTGACCACTTAGGGTCAACTAGGAGGTCGGGATAAGATTTTGAAGCTTGTTGAGACGTTGTGGAGGTGAATGGGGTGATTTTGAGTGGTTAGAAGAGGGGTTTGAGTCAATACTAGGGCATATTGACCAAATCAAGGGCAAAATAGGCTTAATTAGCTTATAATCGCTAATTATCTATTTTGAAGAGGATTTTGAATTACGATTCACCGTAAAGTGGCATCCTCGAATGCGGAAGGGGTTACGTAATCAACAACATGGTGTTAATTGGATAATTTGGTAAGGAATGTTAGTTAATTAGTGAAAACCACTAATTATAACAGATTTGGAAAGAATGAGAGTGATTTGTGTGCGTTTGGCAATAAGATTGCAAAAGTGGAATTTCAGTGTCTACAAAAACAAAGAAAGTAAATTTTGGGACTGAAGACACACAAAAGGAGGAAATCATTGGTGATTACTGATCTAAACTAGAGGTTACAAAATCATTGAGCTAGTGTATGACTTTCAAAATATGTTTCCTAGAGGGTACCACGAGTTAAAAGGTGTGTATCCATCATTAGGTGAAATGAAGATCAAGCTCAAGGATGGTGCGTGACTGGTTCAAAAGAGACCTTATCGAATGAATCCTAATTTGCGTGTCAATTTGAAATAAGAAATTGACAAGATGTTGAAGTCACAAATTATAGATCCCTTGAAGAGTCAAAATGGATAAGACCAATGGTGATTAACATTAGAAAGGATGTCGGGATAAGGATTTGTGTTGACTATAGAGTTATGAATGCTTCATGTGTAATTGATCTTTTTCCCATGTCGTTCTCTGAAGAGATCTTAAAGGTTTCATAGGGCACGATATCTATTCATTCATAAATGGATTTTCAAGTAAGTGAAGGAGTGTAGGAGAGAAGTGCGGAAGGAATACACGTGCACCAAACAACTGCACTTTACCAAGAACGGAGTTGTAAGATAAGGCAAACAAACTTGTAAGAAGCAATGTGCATGCATAAAAAGCTCAAGATTCGAAAATGGAGTGGAATAGAATGCTCTTGGATTGCCATGGACCAAAAAAGAAGAGGAGTACAAATAGGGGAGTGAATGTGTAACTCCCATGTAAGAAAAGATTCCTCCATAATGGAGAAGAGGAGTTACTTTCCCAAATGGGAATGTAACTCCTATGACACACTTACACATATGACAGATTCTGTAAGAGAATCTGTCATAACTAAAATGACACCTAGATCCATGTCCACCTAAGTGAGATGACTCACATGGTGTAGGTGGAAATAACACTAAATAATTAAATAAAGTGATCAAAAAACACCTACACCAACACCCCCCTTCATCGAAACTAGGATGGGGCAAGGTAAGTTAGCAAGAAAAATAAGAAATGGGTCCCACTATAAGCCTAATGAGGTACCCATGCACAAAAGGTCTCAAGTAGTGAGGGGAAAACCCAGTGGGAAAAACCTCAACTTACAAGAGATAGCAAACAAACTCTCCTAAACTACTAAGAAGAAGAGAGAAGAAGGAGTCTATCCTACCTCCCAAGAAGATGATCCAATCACGAGCCACCCTGTGCTGAGTGAAGAGGAGGAAGAGGACCCCCGAAGTGCCAAGGTGTTGTTCTAATCAAGGGAACAATGCTCTGTATGTGAGGTGGAAGATCCAGCTGCTGCATGAAGAGATCCTGAAGTGGTGGCAATGAAGGAAGGTGGATTGCCTGAACCTGTGAAGAAGTGTACCCAATGCCTGATGAGTCCTGAATCATAGTGCCTGCTCCCTGAAGTGTCTGAAGTGGGCTAGAAGTGGGCAGATCAAGAGACAACTCCTCAAGATGTGGCAAGTGATAAGTGGATGGTGGAGGTGGGTCCCCATCATCATGGCAATCAACTATGCTAGAAGAGATGTCCAAAACATCATAAATGGGCTCAGAAGTATCCTCAAGTCTAGCTAAGTCGGATGAAGAATCGAAGGAGGAGCAAAGTGAGAGAATGAGTATAGCCGAGTGTGATGGTCAGCTATACCAACTGCAACAATAGCATCACTGTGGAGCTCCCTAACATAAACTGAGTCGGAGTGAACTCAACCCGCATGCCCTGTCCAAGATGAGTGATCTGATAGACTGAAAGAAGATTTGTTGAGAGTAAAGGGATACTTAGAACATTGTTGAAAGTACCACCACTTACTTCAGCTGATCCTCTTCCAAAAACCTATGTAGTGGTGTTGTCACCAAGCTAAATAGAGGACATGTCACATGGCTCAAGTGAATCAAACTCAATGTCTGATGATGCCATGTGATGAGTTGCACCCGAATCAATGATCCATGTAGGGGTAGGTGACACAACTATCACTAGAGCTCTTCCCTTTGGTTTCTCCTTGTTGGATTCTTTTACTTTTTCTTTCTCTTGTACTTTCTCTTTTTCACTCTCTTTTCCTTAGAACTGTCGTGGGATGATGAAGGTGTTTTGAGAGAATCTGGGACTCCAATATTGTGCTTCTCAAGCAGATTAGTGAGGAGAGCAATCTTTTTCTTCAAGCACTTTTCTTCATCATGCATGCCATGGCAGTATCCACATTTGATTCATTCTTTGGAATTTTGGGAGGTGGAAGAGGAGGTGGAAGAGTTGTTTTGGGGTTTGTCCTTCTTTTCATGATCCGGTTTCTTCTCCTTAGAAGCTCTCGGCTTTTCCTTTCTAGTAATGAGAGCATGGGATTTTGTGGATTTCAAGCTACCCATTTGAATCAATTTACTTTGTTCCCTGATCAAATCTGTAATAAACTCATCAAGAGAGGGCATAGACCAACTTTTTCCAAGTGCCCTTTTTGTTGCATGGAAGGTGGAGACAAATACGGAGTATTCGGGACCAAGTTTGGTAAGGACAGATAAAATGAGTTGAGATTCCTTTTTTTGTATTCCACAATCTTCTAACTACAATCTGAGTGATATGAATTTGGAGAAGAAGTCTTGAAGGGTGTCAAAATCATTGGGACTAAGGCTTATTAGGCTATTCTCAAGTTCATGTCCCCGCATTTCATCCTATTTCCCAAAAGTTTTTGGAGAGTATCCAGAACCTCTTTGGGTGTGGTGGAAGAGGAAATGTGAAAACACAACTCTGGAGATACACACATGGTCATGAACCCAATGGCTTCATCACACTTATCAAGCCACTTTTCTCTATCTCTTTCATCATCAGGTTCAGCTTGCAGACCGGTGGCAATGTGGAACAATTTCTTTCCTTTTAAGGCAGTGTTCATAGCATTCATCCATTCTTGATAGTTGAATGGGGTGAGCAAAGGAACACCATGATTATCCATGACAGAAAAGAAATGTGCGAAAAAGGAAAGATACCCCCAAAAAGTGGCACTTTATAACACAATGTGTTTTACAAAACTAATATTCCCATCATGTAGATTGTAGAAAAACATCCAATTTTGACTAAAGAAGTGCTAAAAAAGGAGCAACGAGTCAAAAGTTATGGCTTAAAGAAATTCCCGCAACTGATTAAAAAAAGCTAGTTAGCCCTGCAAAACATTAAAAAAGTTCCCAAAACACATTCAAAAGGTATCGTGTTTGTGCCCGTTGGAAACAACATCAAATTTTAGAGGGGTTTGTTTTGACTGCGAGGGGGGATTAGCCTCCTGCCAATCCCGGACCTCACCCTCCGTCTTTGACACTCGAAGGAAGGGCCACCAATACAAGTAAAATGCCCAGATTTTTAAAACAACCAATAATATGAAATGTTTTAATACCTTAAAACATTTAGAAGAGGTCTGATCTGATTTAGATTACCTTCAAACACTCACGGGTGTTTAAAATCCATTCAACTTGGTTTTTGTTTGACCGAACCAAGTCAGGTGCTCAACTTGGTTTTTGGTTTTACTGTTGCGTTGGAAGGTGAACAACCACATGTTTAACAGGGACAGCCATGTGTTGGACAAGGAATGTGCAGCAAAACGTCCACGAGCAGAGACCAGTCAACAGTGGATTAAAAAACGCCCAATGTGCAGACACCTGTCGCTGAAATAGGAAAAAAAACGCTGAGTTCTGTGCTTGTTGTGTAGCAAAAACGTCCACGAGTAGTTGGTAATAAGAATCAAATGGTGAGTAGTCCAAGTAGATGAGGTTTGGTGTGACTGTCAGGCATGATGCACGTAGGGAAGGAGTTGAAACAGACCATGTTACTGTGCAGCAAAAACGTCCTGCTCATTCAACGTTGAGCCAGCAGACAAGCTGTCCAAACGTGGTTGAAGGCATTGGAGAGGAGCAGTGAAGTTCCACCTTCCTTCACGTAGCATGTCAGTGAGCTCATGGTAGAGTCCACATCCCAGAGGAGGGCAGTGTAACCACTACAGTAAAAAAGGCCCACACAAGGTAGGTGTGATACTGTTGTAGCAAAAAATGACCACAGAAGGAATAAACATCAACCACGAGCCAGTAATGAAGGTTGCAAACACAAGCACAGGTTGCAGGTTTAGATCACATGAGTTGCAAGTTCGAGATCACATGAGTTGCATTTAGCAATGAGGCTAAAGCGAGGTTACACGAAAAACACGTTCTCAAACAATGCAAGCCACAAAACCCGAGTGTATCAAGCACCTTAAACCTGCAAAATTTCAAACCTGAACACAACGACAACTAGCAAGAAGCATACAAAACAAACCACTAAAAGATAACCATTAGAATCTTGAAATATGCAAGTAAAACACATGCAAAAGGTAAAACTTGCACAAGCAACTACACGGTGGAGCAACAATGGTGAGCAACGTGATTCTAGTCCCCAAGCTCTGATACCATGAAGGAGTGTAGGACGAGGGTCTGGAAGGAATACACATGCACCAAACAACTACACTTCACCAAGAAAGGAGTTGCAAGATAAGGCAAGCAAACTTGTAAGAAGCAATGTGCATGCATAGAAAGCTCAAGATTCGAAAATGGAGTGGAATAGAATGCTCTTGGATTGCAAGGACCAAAAATAAGAGGAGTATAAATAAGGGAGTGAATGTGTAACTCCCATGTAAGAAAATATTCCTCCATAATGGAGAAGAGGAGTTACTTTCCCAAATGGGAATGTAACTCCTATGACACACTTACACATATGATAGATTCTGTAAGAGAATTTGTCATAACTAAAATGACACCTAGATCCATGTCCACCTAAGTGAGATGACTCACATGGTGTACGTGGAAATAACACTAAACAATTAAATAAAGTGATCAAAAACACCTACACCAACAAAGTAAGGATCACACGCAAAGACCAGAAAAGATAACTTTTGCAGAATCGAACGAGGATGCTTTGCATACATAGTTATACCCTTTGGCATGAAGAATGTGCTAGCAATGTTCTCGCGTATAGTTTTCCAAACATTTCAAGATTTTATTCACAAGTTTCTATGGGTATACTTGGATGATTGGACTTTTTATGGGCTAGCTAAAGATCATTATGACTGTTTGAGGTTGATTTTTGAAATATGCAAGCAACTTAACATCTCCTTGAATATTAAGAAGTGTATTTTTCCACACCATTTGGTACCTTTCTCGAGACACATCATTTGTAAAGAAGGCTTGTTGGTGGACCCAAACAAGATTGCGGTCAAATAACTTGGGGTTGGAGAGCCAACTAATCGAGTGAAGTGCATGGATTTCTTGACACATTGGTTATTACTTGGAAGTTTATTGAAGGTTATGCAAAGATTGTCGTGCCACTTTAAGAATTGTTAAAGGCAAAGGAAAAATTATATTGGGGCGATGTGCAATAGCTAGCATTTGAGAATATAAAGGAGAAGCTAACTATTGCACCTACCTTATGCTTCTGTAGACACAAAATAACTCACATATTACTATTTTATTATGCCTTCTATATGTTGTTAAATGCATGGATCTTAAGTTAGAAAAGTATTCACTAGTGACACAATCCTTTATTTGTCCATACTCTTTTATTGATTTTTATAGTGATTCTCTCTTACATCTATCATTTTTGTATCCACTTACGGTTAGGCCACATGGATCCCTATTTGTTGGTCTTTTCACACCTTTTGTCATTTATTATAGGACACCAATGCTCATTCTAGACATTAGCATCCAAACGCATGTGTCCATTCTAGGGGCTCCTATCCTGTTTATTCTTTTTATACAATTTGACAATTATGGTCAGCCTTTTTAGCTTTCTTATCCATATCTCGTGTGCATAGTCAGCCTTTTGTGTCACGAGTGTCAAAATTCAAACAAGATATCCATATATATATATACACAACATACACACTATTATTCTGGCTGACAATTCTAAGAGGTAATCACGTCTACATACTATCACTACCATTAAAGGGACTATATTTTCAGCCTGCATACACTGTATAGGAAGGGGAAGTGTTGAATTCCATACCACACATTTGGCATGAGGGCAACCCAAGGAAACTATTTCACACACAAACACACAAAACTATATGGAGTCTAACATGTAGTGCTGACACTCGGTAATAAGTTCACTCTTCGGGTGACCATGGGGTCGATTCAACTTCAATTTTTGCATATTTCATTTAGATTTGATGTGTTTATGAGCTTGTGCAAGTAGCTAGGATTTGTTTTGTAGATTACAGGAATCTTCGATGATCAAAGAGTGAATACCAAGTGACCAACATGAATCAATGGTGAAACCCTTATGACATAGAAGAAAGCAGATCCCAAGTGTTTCAGACAACACCAACACCCAAAATCGACACCCAGCATCCAGGCGCCTATATCCTCCTATGGGTGCCCCTTTCCAGCCTTAGTACAAAGTTCTAGAATTTATAATGAGCGATTCTAACGCTATTTGTAGTCCTGTTTAGAACTTTACCTAGCCCGAATCACTTCTTGTCCACTCATAAATCAACTAAGTCACTTATCTCTCCCATTTTCTTATAGTCTTGCATTGCTTGAGTGCTTAGCATTTATATTTCATTGTATTTTATCATATTAGTTACTCTAAAATATATATTTAATTCAAATTAAATTAAATCATTTGGTGAACCCACTTTTATTCGAACTCCTTGCCATAGGATCCTAAAACCCTCATGGCTAAAAAGAGGTTCCCATATCCCAAACACAATATGACCTATACGCATATGCAACCAATATTTGAAAATGCCACTATAGAAGCTGAATTTCATGACCTCATGCACAATCCCCAATATGATCCCATAATCCTCCAACAACTCCTTGACTTCCAAAACCCTCTTATGCTGGCTACGAAACCCCTGATTTTTGCATAGTCTCCCCTGATCAAAACTTTGCCTCATGTTCTCCCTCATCCACCATAGTCACCAATGTTGCTTCATCATCTTCTCCTCCTCTTATAGTAAATGATAATATTAATACAAATTATTTTGCATGATGAGGTTCTTGCTTATGAAAACATAGATGCTAATAATTCTACTTCTGATAATGAAAATGTAAATGTGCATAATGATGTTCCTACTTGTAGTCAAGATGAATCTCTATCTCTTACTCTTCCTACTTTTGAAATTGTTTCCAATGATTGCAATGATAAATCTGATGTTAGTACTCCTATAAGTTTTTATATGTTATGATACTCTTGATGGAATCCTGGCTTGTGAGAATTGAATGATAGTGATTGTGATTGTGCTTCGATCATGAACATGTTAGTAACGATGTTACTTCTATTAAGACTGTGAAATGTGAATATACTACTCCTCTTTCTTCTACTTTTGAAGTTATTTCCTAGTATGATTCTACTTCTACCCCTAATGCACCTCTTATTGTGTCTCTTGATCCTACACCTAGCATCTCCCTCATGCATGTTGTTGGTAATTTGCAATCTCAAATTCATACCCTCACCCTCAAAAGTAAAGCCTATTATTATTCCATTGACGATAATTCCCTTCATGGCAAATCCATTCCTAAAAAGATTCAAAATTATGCTTTCCCAAGGACTTCATTGGGCCTACTTTCTTTCTGTTTCAATGGTACACGTGAATATTTATTACATCTCAAGCATTAACATTTAGCTATGTCCGATTATTCCAATGATCACTTGTTACTCAAATAATTTTTCCATAGCCTTGTTGATCATGCTCTCCAATGGTATACTCATTTTCCTTATGGATCCATTAGTACTTATTATGATATGGAGGATACTTTTCTTAGGCATTTTATTTCTAACAATGGTCCTAAAGTTAGATATGAACACTTTCCTTCTTTGCATCAAGGAAAGAATGAACCAATTTTATATTACATTTTATGCTTCAATTCTTGCATGCATCAATTATTATTTTAGCCTATTGATTTAGAAATGCAATTTATCTTCTATTGTGGCTTAATTCCTCCTTTAAAAGAAAAGCTATTATATGATACATGCAAATCATTTACTCTTTTGTGTTATAAAGTTATTGATTTAGAAAAATAATAATTGTGGATCATGTCTTAACACTTTCTTATACTTATTATATTCCTCCTATGCCTACTAAGTCTTCCCCTCTTCCATCTATTGACCCCCTACACGATCCCCATCTCTGCCTTCATGCAAACATCTTCCTTCCCCTCACTGCGTCAACATTCACCTAAGCATTCTTCATCTCCCACTCATGAACCATTTCAATTCTCACATAATGTTAAACCACATGATGTCTTGTGAACCTTACTTGATAAGTGACTCATCCATCTACCCTCTAACTAGCATCATCCACCTCATCACTTGCACCACTAGCATGACCGTCCTTTACAATTTTCACCACATCAATGGCCACCGTGACAATGATTGCTATGCTCTCCATGGTTGCATACAACAATTAGAAGACAAAGGTGTCATTTTTTTCCGCTATCACTCTCGTGAGTACTCTCTCTCTCTCTCTCTCTCTTATCCCACATAAGTGAGCTTCTACCACTGTTCACTTGTCTCCTTCACCTCTGTATAAGGTTGTCATCCGCCCACCTTCCAAGGTCATCATCCATCCTCATCCTCTAGCTAATCCACCTATAGTTACGTCCTCTCATCCCTCACACATTGCTACCACATCTCATTATCTTTCTAAGCCTCTTGCTTTTGCACTTCCTATCTCCACACCACCCATTATTGACACCATTCCCAAGACATCCAATTCGACACTTATCCTCACATGGATGTTGTTTCACATCTTCCCTCCATGCCTCGTATGCCTCTTCATCTCTGGTAGATGACATCCATTTTCCATCTCATTACCCGATGACACACTCATGTTCTTAAGGTTCATACATGACTATTGAGGGAATTATTACTAAAATGAACCTCATTCTCACACTAGGGGCATCACTCTTCTTTCCCCCTTATTTTCATCCTTATCATATACAATTCCGAATATAGTTTTACATCTTCTCATTATACAACTATCAACACATCATTATTATATTCTCTTATATTGTCTAACTCACATTGCCACTTCTACTTATCTACCACATTACATCACATACATTATATACTATACTCTTCATTCTCATTCAAATACACATCTTATTTAATTCACTACTTAGCTATTCTTTGTACATCATAATACATTTCAACATTCAACAATCAAAACAACCATTTCCACAATGCATATAGAATCTAACAACCAAAAGTGCACATCACAATCATCACATTATATGCCAATACACATCAACAACACATGTGATATCAATATGTGACTTTATATATATATATAATCAAAATCATCGTTACAAAATACAGTCATTGGAGGTCAAGCACCCATGCATGACTACATCATATACAATGCATCATCTATCATCCTCACTATCGCTATCTACAATCGCAGGAGCTCTAAAACTAAAGGATTCACCGTTCACTCTACTGTTCTGATCTCACCTCTATACCTCTCTAGCTAACTCCATAACACAACAAGCTCGATGTATGCTTTGCATATCGATCATGTAGCTCCACATATCATGCAAATATATCCTAAGCTAGGCCTCCTCCTCATATAGCCTCTCTCACTCGCTCTTCCTCTACATGAGCCTCTCATTGGACTCGCTCAAAAAAACCGTCCACGTCACCACTATTATAGCCACTAGATTAAATACATGGGAATTCTCACCCGTAATAAAATCAACCCGCTCTATCATACCTCCTCCCACAAGCACATCTAGGGCATGTTTCAAGTCAACATGCGTATAAAGGTGTCCACAATCGCGACCAATAAGCATCCCATACAATCCCACAACAAACATTAGCTATTACACATATTTACATCAATCAAGAAATAATCAACAAATAACATAAAACACCACTTAATACCTATGATCCACTCTTGCCACTTTTGCTATATTGTCTACCTTAGGGGTAGGTGCTTGTCCCTCTACTCCTACAATGCCACCATTACTAGAAATATAAACGCATATCATTGTGTTGCCACCATTGGCTATACACTCGAGTGCACCTCGTGTCATCCACATGTATAGGATCTATGGCCGCATACGCCTCATCTCGGACTTGGATGCACTACTTGTGCTCTTTTCGGGCTTGACCTTTCCCTAGTCATCTCACCGCACTAGTAGATCAACACCATATTTATGGCTCCAGGGGCAAATCTTGGGCCATGCCAAAAGCTGCTAGATACTTGCTCACCCTAAAACAACTCAGTCACCCCTGGGAAATGATCCTCTAACCACATAATGTGTGTACACACTACAAATCTACACCATCCTCTACCCAACCTCTATAGTCTCTACATGGTCTCCATATAATGGTCCTAGAGCCCATATGATATATCATAGACCTATATGTACCATATCCATCCTCCTACTATAGGTGCCCACCCACCTCACTACGAATATCTTGGGTCAAGCCCAATCGGCCCGTGGACCACTAAGTGACCTCAATATAGCAATATACTCACATGGCCACACATGTAATAAAGTAGTGGCTCCTAGCCCACCACCATGATCCTCTTGTGTGAATCTATAGAAGTCCCTATACAAATGGGCCAATACACACCGTTCCCAGACATATCTAGTACCATGCCCCTTGATATTATGACAAATATCATGCATCTTGTACAAAACCCCAACCCCACCACCCTCCATTGCCACCGATGAAGCTATAACAACTGATAATTTTCCACAATCGCAGAACCCCAGATCTCAAAATGGCATCCAAACTAATATGTGTCTCGGCTTACCTGTACCCATGTGCCTATAAAATATCGTCATGTTGTCCTCATCTGACTACATGCATTTGATATGTCCATAATCTACACTCTCTCTCCTACTATAGGCAACCACAATATCCTATATACATCCTCTAGTGTTACTATCATCTCGCTTATAGGCAACCAGAATGTACAAGTATCCATGCACCATCACTCACACAAAGCTGTCAACATAGGCATATTATGGGGTATCTCCCCAATCTAGCAATGTGTCACATGATGACACCATCCAATATATCCCACTTGACATCTGACAACCCCAAAGTAAGCAATGTACTCAAGTGACCACCTACCCAAAAATCCCTTGTGTGTATATCCCTATGCACAACACAAAAAGCAACAAATCTTACATTAGTACACCATACATAATGCAAAAATCACTCATCATAACATAAAACTAATTAGAATACAAGCAATTCACAAAATAGTGTCAAAACCCCCGCCATGGGACGCTAACGCCCGGGAGCAGGTCATTGACACCCAAAAGTAGGTCACCAAAGACAAGGAACTAGGCACTAATGTCCCGAGGATAGAAATGCCATGTCCACTTTCTGTCTTGGTCGAAATGCCAAACTATATAAAAATTCAAATTTTACTAAAATTGCTAAAAATAAACATATTTGACGACATTTTTCGACAATAATCACACTTACTGAGATCCTCGGTCATCTGCAAGCCACGACCACTTTGCCAGCTCTCTCAAATAACATCAAAGTCACTACTTTAATGCATGGCATTCTTATAGCTTAGAGCTCAAATCTCAAACACTCTCGTACAAATGAAATTACAATTCACCTTTTCACTATTACTAAATACAAGAATCCCTAATTACCATATACTATAGTTACTTTTTGCCATTATTACTACAACTAATACATGTCACATGGTTTCACTCCTATCTCTAACCTCATAACTTTTTTGTCTCTCCATTTGTACCATACAGATCATAATTTCCTCTAGCACCGCACTGCATACAAATTCCAACATCTCACATTCAATTCTGGCACATGTGCTAATCAATATCTACTCATAATTTGACAATACTATCCCATAATATTTCTCATTTACTATTACAACATCTTATACATATTTTTTTGACTTAGTGCTCATTTCTTCGCCCTTCACCCTTTCACCGAAAGGGGCATATAATTGGGATCATCTTATAATCCCTCTCAGGATACAACACAATCAATCAACACTCCTAACATATTACTATCACAACTTGCTCAAGTATTATTCAAACAAAGGTACACTCATTCTATATAGCAATCAATACCATATACTATTTCAAATCTATTCCCCCAAACGACCTAATATGAGTAATCTCCTAAGTACATATTATTTTAAACAATTTTTTATCACTCAAATCAAATCAATCAATCAGTACAATAAGCACACTTACTATATCTCCCAGATGACCTAACTTAGGAGCTACATTACATTATTATGCTTTCAGATGACCTAACTTGGAATTCATCTAGCACTATTCAAATTGAAAAAATCGTTATTGTAGGAGTGGGGAAATGAGATGTCATTGCCTTTCCTATACTGCTCCTATATGGGTTCTTCAATTGGGACAAACAATTTTTCAATTAGAACTAAATTTGGTCTCTATCCATCTACAACAGTTGGACCTTTTAGGGATGCAGTCATGGATGGAGAGTAAAACTAGACCTCTCTCCCTAACACTCTTCCTCTGGTGGCAAGACGCCCAAATCCTCCCATTTTCAAACAAATCAGGTTGGGAATTGATCACTCCCTACCTCTTCTATCACCTCCAATAACAATTCAAAATATCCAAAGTCTCTAAATCATTTCAACTATTTCTCCAAGTGCTCCTTACGACGATTTTCTATCTCCACTTATGCCACATGGGTCAAAGTGTTGATCCATGGTTCGCCATACTACAAGTTTCTACATTCTACACACACTTTGCAACATGGATTCTCCAAACTCTATATAGGTATGTTCCTTACTTCCTTTACACTACTTGAATTTCATTCAAATAGCATAAAGTGGGGGGGGGGGCAAATGTAGACACAAAATTACGCACATATTACTATTTTACTATGTCATCAGTATGTTGTTATATGCATGGATCTTAAGTGAGAAAAGTATTCACTAGTGACACAACCCTTTATCCATCCACACTATTTGATTGATTTTTATTGTGATTCTCTCTCACATCTTTCATTTCGTATCCACTTTTGGTTAGGTCATAAGGATCCATGTCTATCTATCTTTTCACACATGTTGTCATTTATTCTAGGACACCGGCACCCATTTTAGTGCCCGAGTGCCTATGTTCATTCTCGGGCGCTCCTATACTGTTTATTATTTTTATACATTTTGACATCTTTGGTCAGCATTTTTAGCTTTCTCATCCTTATCACGTGTTCATAGTCATACTTTTGTGTTATTAGTGTCAAAATTCAAACAAGAGATCTATATATATACACAACATACACACTATTATTCGGCTAACAATTCTAAGGGAAATCACATCTACATACTATCACTACCATCAAAGGGACTACATTTTTGGGATGCATACACTACATAGGAAGGGGAAGTGTTAAATTCCATACCACACATTTACATCTAATCTAGCTACATCATGCTATCTTGGTGTCATTGGCGCGAGGGCAACCTAAGGACACTATTTCACACACAAACACACAAAACTACATGGAGTCTGGAATGTAGTGTAGTGCTCGATAATAATTTCACTCTACAGTGATCATTGAGGTCAGTCGACTTCACATTTTACATATTTCATTCAAATTTGATGTGTTTGTGAGATTGTGTAGGTAGCTAGGGTTTGTTTTGCAAATTATAGGTATCTTCGATGATCAAAGAGCGAATACCGAGTGACCAACATGAATCAACAATGAAACCCTTATGACACAAAAAGAAAGTAGATCCCGAGTGTTTTTGACCTGGTCACTAGTGCCCATAATTAGACCCCAAAGTGTCAGGCACTTTTGTCTTCTTTTGGGACGTCCCTATCCAACTTTAATACGAGTTCCAAAATTTACAATGAGTAGTTACAACGTTGTTTGTAGTCTGTTTAGCACTTTACCTTACCTAGATCACTTCCTGTTCACTCATAAATCAACTAAGTCACTTATCTCTCCCATTTTCTTACAATATTTATTTGTTTGAGTGCTTAGCATTTGTATTTCACTATATTTTATCATATTAGTTACTATGAAATATAGATTTAATTCAAATCAAATTAAATCACTTCCCTTCTTAGGAAAATCCATTCCATGTGCATGTAGATGCTTTTAGTACAACTATTGGGGCAATGTTAGCACAACCAGGTGAAGGTAATATTTATCATCCCATCTGCTTTGTGAGCAGGAAGCTAAAGCCGACTTAGCAAAATTATATAGCTACAGAGCGCGAATCATTGTCAATGATATACACACTTCATAAGTTTAGGTAGTACTTGTTGGCCACACCATTTATATTTTATATTGATCATATGACATTGAAGTACTTGGTGAATACGTTTTTTAAGGGCATATTTATCGTTGGATCCTTTTATTACAAGAGTTTGATTTTTGGCAATAGTAAAACCTTGAAAAAGTAATTTAGGAGCAAATTATTATTCAAGGATTAACTTTGGTGATGACGTGCAAGCATAAAAGATACTATGTCAAATGCCCAGTTGTTTAGAATAAATCACATGTCAACTAACTTAAAGAATACTACAATATTCTTGCGCATTGGAGTTGTGCATGAAGGTATACAGACCCTAGAGAAGAAGTAACTCGCGATTCACATGACACCTTACTAGTCGATTGGAGAAGACTTGTACAAGAAGGGTAGAGATGAAATCTTGCACAAATGTGTACCAAAACATGAGCGTGAAGCTATAATGGAAGAATCATATGCTAGTATAGCTAGAGGACACTATGAAGGAGAAATGACAAAGCACGAGATATTACTGGAAGCCTTATGGTGGGAGACACTTTATAAGGATACTAAGGCATTTGTCGAGCTTGAGACCAATTTCGAGAGGATAGAAAAACCATGAAATTGGGACGAGATGCCGCCGAGAGACCGATAAGAAGCACAAAACCATTTAAGAAGTGGG
Organism: Taxus wallichiana var. yunnanensis; assembly: GCA_018340775.1. Classification (NCBI taxonomy): domain Eukaryota; kingdom Viridiplantae; phylum Streptophyta; class Pinopsida; order Cupressales; family Taxaceae; genus Taxus; species Taxus wallichiana. The sequence continues at coordinate 836,214,833 of CM031238.1, forward strand.
AAATTGACTTTGTGGGCCTAATTACACTTGTTGTGCAGATGATAGGTGCGCACTACATCATTACATGCACATATTACTTGACAAGGTGGGAAGAAGTGGAACCTACAAAGGATTGTACAACAACAACAACAATCGATTTATATGGGAAAACATCATAAGTAGGTATGAATGTCCATTGAGCCTTGCTAGTAATAGGGGAACTCACTTTCTAAATGAGAAATGAGACAATTAGTATATTGTTGGCGAGTTCATAGTAGACGCTATAATTTGGCTTGGAGGAAATTTTACCTATATAGTTCATGTTACCCTCCCCGTATATTACGTACACATGAGGATTGGATAAAGAAAAAGCAAGAGAGGAGTGCATTGATAAACTAATACATTTGGATGAATGGTGCATGATTGCAAGATGGAGTTAGAAGACAAAGAAACCTAGAAAAAGGCCTGACATGATAGGCATATTAAGAACAATTCCTTTGTTGTGGGGAAGATGGTGCGTTTATATGACTCCAAGTTTGTGTATCATCCTTGAAAGCTTAAAGTACATTGGTTGGGACCATTTGCCATAAAAAGATATTAGAATTAGGCACATGTCAATTACAGCGCTAGATGACACTATGTTTCCAGTTACTTCAATGGAGGTAGGTTGAAGCCCCACTATAAATAATCTTCTTTTGTGTTTGTAATAAGGCGATATTATCATTTAGATTAGATTTCTCTTTCTATTTTGTTTTTCTTATTTTGTTTTAATAAGCGCATTCACGCATAGGAGGTGATTACTCTATATTAAATTGATGCATAGAGGGCCGTGTAACTTTTAGTGTGGGGTGGAGCATATATAATTCATGGTACATTTCGCACATACTTTGTAGGAGTCTACTAACAAGAGTGTGATGGTGTGAGAGAATGGTGCACAATGGAAAGATATATTGGTGCGCGAAAGGAAGAGTCATGAGTGGTTGGATAAGATGTGTCGGTGTTTAAGATGATTGGTGCTTGAAGGTAATATAAGTGCTTAGATTGGAAACCACGTGAATGGAGAGTCGCACAATGTAATGTAAGAGAGGCAATGAGAAGTTAGAATACTTGGGAAGTGGCGTAGAGTAAGAATGTGTGCGGTGTAGGAAGATCCACACAAGAAGATCTACAAACTGGTAAGTAGTGGCACGCCACAAAGTTACTGCATCACAGCGTGGGAGAAAGAAAAGGAAAAAGTGTAGGAAAAGTAGAAAAGTGCTTTAAAATCTAAAAGTGGTGGTAGGTGGAGTGCAATTAATGAGGTGGAAATTGGAAAATATATAAAAGGGACATGAATGAATTCATTCTTACCTTAATTTGGAGAATTTATTCGATAAAGAGATCAACTGCGATAAGTACGAAGTGCGAGTAATGAACCGTGAGATAGCTAAGGAGAAGTGTGAAAAAAATACGAGTGAGTGAGCACAAAACCTTGATGGTAGAGAGTTCCTTGTAAGAAGTTATAGCTAGGAAAATATGGTGAAGGAAAGACGTAGAGCTAGGTTTCACGGGTGAAGACGCAAATCTAGGGTTCTGGGGAGCTAGGACACATAGTTACGAGGGTTGAATTAGGGCATGGAGTTTAAACAAACAATTTTAAGGGTTGAGTATGAAGTGTGGAAGAGAATCACCTAAATAAGGAACAATTCGAGCAAGTGGGTGTGGAATTTTTGGCACCTACGACACATGAGTTCACGGGATATACCAAATCGGAAGGAACAATGGCATGATGAAGAGCACCGAAGACTAAGAAGAAGCCTATTGATGAGGCACCCAAAAATTGGTTTTCAGAAATGTAATACCTATAAGAGGTAATAGAAGGGAAACCTAAGACATCAAGCCGTGAAATTGTAAGATCGGTGAATAAATTACCATGCAAATTGACACGAGCGCAGACATCACTAAGGATGTCTTATGCGAGTTGAGCACAAGGACTCTAGAAGGGAAGATTATCTGGATGATTTAGTGTGCAAGATCCTAGAAGAAGTTGGGGTTATGTAATTATTCCAATTACCTTATTTTGGGAGGCCCACGTGCCTATTTTGGTGGTTGATGTTGCACTTGCATGAGGATTAATTCTACTTTGTAGGTAGGAGAATATGGTTGACAACTAGGTTGATCAACAAGGTCACATGTCTGCACAACTCTGGGGAGGAAATAGAGATGGATCTACATTACCAAGATTGAGAAAATGACCACAATATTGTAATATCATAGGGGGATGCGTGCGTTTAGAGTCGACAAGATTATTGACCTCAACACGAGAGTAGCCGCATGCCTAATAAGTTGTAAGATGGGAGCCTTGGAGCATTGGACCGAGGTAAATAAGAAATCTTCCATATCACACATAAGGTGACACATAAAACCAAGTACAATATTTCCTTATACACAGATGAAGCTATCATTGAAGAGGCTAAGGCACAAATAGAAAGAGGGTACAAGATCACTTGGGGTTCAATTCTTTTGTTGATAATATTTTGGGAGATGGAGTACCGGATGAACCAAAAGATAATATTTGGGCGCATCCAATTAAAGACAATTATCCCGTAATATGGTTTTCCAATTTCACTTGTGATGGTGGAATCAATAATCCCCACAAGACATGTGTTGAGAAATGGTATATGAGGATGCACAAAGTGTTTGAGGATGAATAATGTGTTCTAAGAGAGTTTCGACGACTGTTGGACAAACAAGTAGAGTTTGCATGAATACAACACTTTAGCTTTACACAATTTGTGATGAATAATAGAGAGATGGGGCAATGGTGCAAACTCTTGTTTTTATTCACAACCAAGTATTTCAAATTCACAAGTAAACAAGATTATGAACACATAATACTTGAAGTTCAATGCACACAGAGTGGACCTAGACTACCATAGATTGAGGAAGAAGTATGGATATGTATCTAAGGAAACATATTTAGAGATTATGGAGACCGACAACATAGACCTCAATCCAATTTTGACACTAGTAGTCAACAAGGAGGCATGCAAATTATATGTCAACCTACAACCAAAGATGAAGGATGGAAAAAAATTGATGCAAAAGAAGTCAAAATTCCATAGCCACCAAGGAAGCATACCATGAAGATTCCCAAGTTCCCATGTGAGAAAACTCCCAAAGAAGAATATATAAATGATGGGGTTTAGATCATATCAAGAGAAATAAAGCGAGGAAGGAGTGTGGGGAAGTGAGTGCCTCACACACTAAGAAGGAGCCCTCAAGTGAATAAGCACCGAGGTCAAGTCCAAGAAAGTGTAATGGAATTACTTGTATAAATTTGATTATTAGCAGCAATATAACACCAATGAACACAATATTTCAGATAAATGATCTCAATGTGACAAAGAGAATAGCTTAGCCACTTCGAGGGCGCAACCTCCAAACTAAACAATAAGAATCAAATGCTCAATATGATGATCAACTACTACCTACTAACCCCTATATATACTATCCCTATGTTATGGCCAACACCAAGGCCGACCCACTAATGATAATATAACATATATGAAAGAGATAGATAATGATAAGAAGTTATGATAGCCACAAGTCAGCTATATACATCCAATATAAGATATATGATTAAGGGTGTAGCATTCCCCTCCCCTTTGAAGCAACATTGTCCCCAATTTTGAGAAGATTTGGATGCTGCTAAAGGAAGTTTGCATCCTCCCAAGTTACGTCTTCATTGTCTATATTTTTCCACTTGATCAAATACTCAGTGATGACCCTTGTCCTCAATCGCTTAGTGCGTGTCAGAAGGATGCATTCTAGTTCTAGGATTATTCTTGCCTCTTCATCAAGCTATAGTAACACTATCTGGGTTGATATCATATGTCCAATTACCTTCTTTAGGAAAGATGCATGGAAGAGTGGATGAATGCGAGTAGCCGGAGGAAGTTCCAGTTTGTATGCTACATTTCCAATCTTCTGTAACACTTGATAAGAGCCATAATACTTATGTGAAAACTTGTTATCCTTTTCGTTGTTTCAAGGACATTTGCTTATATGGTTGTAAACGCACAAAACCCAATCACCAACGCAACATGTCTTTCACTATGATGTTGGTCTCGTGCTACTTCATGTGGTTTTGTGACATGGCCAAATTCTACGAGACTAGAAAGCACCTCTTGTTGGTGCTCGAACCCTTGGTTGGACTCTCAAAGATGAAGTGATAGATGGTGGATGGTACCCATATAATGCCAAGAAAGGAGACATTTTAGATGAAGTATGAAAGGAGGTGATATACCACTATTCTCGCCAAAGAAGTAACCATTGGACCCATCTCACTTGCTTATCGATGTAAAACAATGAATATATCCCTCCAAACACTTATTTACCACCTCTATTTTCCCATCGATGGGGATGATAAGAGGAACTACAAGCTAGTTGTGTGCCCAAGCATGAGAATAAATCAGTCCAAAAATTACTAGTAAAGATAGGGTCTCAGTCACTTACTATAATCTTTGGTGTCCCATGTAGCTTCTAAATTGTATCCCTGAAGGTTGTTGCTATTGTACTCACAACAAATAGATGTGATAAGGCACAAAAATGGACATATTTGGTGAGTCTATCCACCACCACCATGATTACATTTTTACCTTCTGATTTAGGCAATCCTATGATGAAGTCCATGGACACCTCTTCCCACCTCTGGCTAGGAATAGATAGAGGTTGTAAAAGACCTGGGGACTTAATTGTTTCACCCTTATTTTTTTGACAAACCATGCATTCTGCCACAAACTTTTGGACATCCCCTTTTAGCCCTTCCAAAAAAAATCATGCTTGATTCAATGATAAGTCTTCAGAAGCCAAAATGCCCCCTTATTGGAGAAGCATGGAGCTCAGATAGAACCCTATTTTTAAGGATTGAATTCTTACATAGATATAATCTATCTTTATACCATAAAGTATCTCCTTTCCATACAAAATTTTCTAACATGTTTGGATCTTGTTGGAGATTTTGAATGAGATTTTGTGTACCTGGGTCATTTTTCCATTCAAACCTTACATCCTCTATCCAATCCTCCTGTAATACAGATATGGCACACAACAATGCCTCTCGGTGATACATCCTTCCAAGATAAAGCATCAACAACTACATTCTCTTTCCCTTTCTTGTATATTATCTCAAAATCATAAGCCAACATTTTTTAGACCCATTTCTGTTGTTCTTCAGATGATAAACATTACTCTAAGAAGTATTTCAAACTATCATGATTTGTATTTACTTTGAAATGTCTGCCCATTAGATATGGTCTTCATTACTTCACTGCATGAAGTATTGCTAGCATTTCTTTCTCATAAACTGGTTTAGATATATTCTTACCTTTGAATTGATGGCTCTCAAAGGCAATGGGTCAACCTTCTTGCATGAGTACTACCCCCATACCATACCCTGAAGCATCACATTCAACAATGAATGTTTTGGAAAAATCTAGGGTGGTTAGAACTGGAGTGGTGCACATGGCCTCATTCAACTTCTCAAATGTCGTAGTAGATTTCTCGTTCCAATGGAAAGAGTCCCTCTTCAATATAGTTATGAGTGGTGCTGCAATGCTGCCATAATTCCTTACAAATCTACGATAATAACCCGTAAGCCCCAAAAATCCTTGGAGATTTTTTAGGGTTTTAGGAACCTTCCATTCAAGCATGACTTTTATCTTGCTAGGATCCACTTTAACACCTTCATAAGAGACAATTTGACCTTAATATTCAACCTCCTTGACACCAAAAGAACACTTAGAAGGCTTTGCATAAATTTGATGTTGTTCAAGAGTTTCCAACACCTTATTTACATGATGCTTTGGTGTTCCTCCCATGTTTTACTATAGATTAATATATCATCAAAGACCACTAAAACAAATTTTCACAGAAATGGCTTAAAAATGGAATTCATCAAGCTTTGAAATGTAGAGGGTGCATTTGTTAGTCCAAAAGGCATTACCAAGAACTCATAGTGTCCTTCATGTGTCATGAAGGTGTTTTATGAATATCTTCATCCCTGATTCTAATATGATGATATCCGAATGAAGATCAAGTTTTCTAAATTAAACAACACCATATAACTCATCTAGCAAATCATCAATTACAAGAATATGAAACTTATCTTTAATTGTGTACTTATTGAGTTCCCTGTAATCTGGACACATGCGCCAATTGTCATCTTTTTTCTATACCATCACTATAGGAGAAGAGTAAGCACTCTGACTATGATGAATAAGTCTTGCTTCTAACATCTCTTAAAATATCTTCTCAATCTCACTCTTTTGCATATAGGGGTACCTATAAGGTCTAATGTTGGGTGGTTGACTCCTGGTACTAGTTGGATGACATGGTCATGGTCTCTTTTTGGAGGCAAAGCTTTGGGCATTTCTCCAAACACCACTGAGTGCTCATCTATAACTGCTTGCATATCTGTGGGTATAAATGTATTGGAATGATGCACTTACAATGAAAATAGTTGTGCCACAAATCCCTCTGCACCTTTTCTAAGAAATTTTTGCATCCGATGAGAACTTACCATCTGTGGGAGGCCTTTGCTCTTATTCCTTTTAGTTTAAATGTCCTCCCTTCCGAGTGAAATTGCATGAACAACTCTTGGAAATTCATCTCAATGGTTCCCAAGGTGGTAAGCCACTGAACTCCCAACACAATGTCTACTCCTCCCATGGCAATGGCACACATATTGCTAGTTAGCAAGTAATCTCCCATGGTGAGATTAATGTTATGGAATTTTCCCGAATAACTAACAGCCGCATCAGCCGATCATGGCATGACATTTTAGAGCTAGATAAACAAAGCAATTCAAGTTCAAGCGTGCATCGCCAACTTATGATTGATGAAGTTGTGAGTACTTCCCGAATCAATCAACACTATTACCCTCTATTTTTTTAAGAATCCAACTACTTTGAGAGTTTTGGGAGTGCTAATACTGGAAATTACATGTCATGATATTTTGGTTGGGGATCTCCGATTCCTCCTCTGGCTCTACCTCTTCATCTTCTTCATTTTCTTCTTCTTCAGTAGGCCCCTTAATGTAGAACAACTTATTTTCAGCACACTTATGTCCTGGTCCAATTTTTTTTCACAATTAAAACATAACCCTTTGGCTCTCTTTTCTTCAATTTGTTGAGGTGTCAATCTAACTGGCCGACGGAATGATGGTGGAAAGGTGCTACGATCTCTCGATATTATTGACAATTTGTTTCCTACTAGAAAGAAATTTTTCCTCTACCCTACGTGCCATGATCATAGAATCGAAACCTTATGAGGATTAAAAATATGCACCTCAGTCTCAATTTGTTCTTTAATACCCCCAAGAAATGAGTCATTTAGATTCTCTTCAGAATATTTTCCACCCGTAAGGAAAGGTTTTGGAATTGATGGATGTAATCTTTGACTGTTCCTGTTTGTCTTAACTTTTCTAATTGACTGAAATAATTATCTGACACACTAGAACTATAGTGCAATTGAAACTCTTCGGTGAAGATTTTCCATGTAACATTAAGGCCACTCTTTTGCCTTTGAGCACATAACCATCGATACCAAATGAATTGGACAGGTTCAAGATACAATCTGATGAAGATCAAAGAAATTATCCATCTGGTTAATCCAATTGAGTGGATCCTTTCCATAAAACTTACACATTTCCACTTTTGGAATCATGTTATGGGCTTGCAGAGTGTTTTTATTTGGATTAGTCATGTTTGTAGATCCACCCTGGCTAGTTTGTCTATTATTTTTACTTGAAGCTCCACCCTGGTTAATATGAGTATGATTGAGTTAAACTAAATTGGTGAATGAAATCCTCCAATATCTTCTTTTGGCCACTCTACCCTCGAGGTTTCACAACTCTAACTCAAGATAGCTAACCTTATGGTTCGTTCAAGTAAACCCTAACCATGTGGAATCTCTAGATACCTTTTATGACTCTAACTCCTCAACTATTATCTCATCCTTATCATGGATTTTACCCGGAGTGATGGGATTATTTTTTCCTCTTGTCGAAGGCCCAACCATGATGCCCCAAAATGGTAGGATTTAGGGATCAAGATTGAAATTTAGGGTTTGGGATTTAAATAGGAATTCGACCAAATTTTATAAACCCCAAAGAAGGAACTCAAACTAATTTTTTATCCTCTTTCTAGAAATGTAAATAACTTTGAAAAATTTAACAAATTGCACCCTAGGTAGCCGAATTATGCAAAAACATAAAACCGCTATAACTTGTGCAAAACAAGTCAAAAATTATGAAACTTTGGAGGGAAGCTTACTTGACTGATTTCACCAAACCTGTAAAGAATTTGTAGAAAAATTCGTTACTAATTTTGAGATATGGATGAACCTTCACAATTAGGGTTTGATGCAGTGTTGGCCGAGTTCAAGCTCTGATACCACTTGTAATGGAATTACTTGTATAAATCTGATTATTAGCAGAAATATAACACTAATGAACACAAAATTTGAGATAAATTATCTCAATGTGACAGTAGAATAGCTTAGCCACTTCGAGGGGGCAACCTCCAAACCAAATAATAAGACTCAAATGCTCAATATGATGATCAACTACTACCTACTAACCCCTATATATACTATTCCTATGCTATGGCCAACACCAAGGCCAACCCACTAATAATAATGTAACATTTATGAAAGAGATAGATACTAATAAGAAGTTATGATAGCCACAAGTTGACTATATACATCTAATATAAGATATATGATTAAGGGCGTAGCATAAAGGAAAAAAGTATGATCATCCATGAATTGGATGAAGAGGAAGAGGAGGACTTGGAGAAGAAGGTGGAGGAAGAGGTGCCAATGCGTGAAGAGGAGCTGCGCAAGAGGAATAAAAAGAGCTTGAAAAGGAAAAATATACGCATGACATACGTGAAGAAAAGATCAAAGGAGATGGAGAGTGTGAAGAGGGGCATGAGGAAGAAATCTAGGAGGAATAAGGGGATACAAAGACAAAGGAAATGAGGAATACTTAGTACTGGAGGAGAAATAAGTAGTGCACAATTTAACATTGTGTAAGAAACACTAAAGAATCCAACGTAAAAGGGAAGATGTAAAGGAAACCTCTACAAGCTACCCGGATGACCTACATTGATGACCCTTGAAAGTGCTTGAGAGCCGGGTTCCAAAACTCAAGTACCCACAAAGGATCTATTCTATTGAGGGATGTTTTACATGAATGAAGCCATGACATGCACAAGAAAAATTCTCTCATGGAGTTACCGTAAACATATGGATGATCCAAAATTTGAGGTAAGTAGAGAGCCACTCTCCAAGATGAATTTGAAGAAGATTCCATGAAAGGTGTTCCCCATCATTGATTCCAACTACTTAACAAATGAGCAAGCATGTAATGTGCTTAACAAAATGGCCTCATAGGTTCAGAGAAAGTTTGAGAAGGGGACAACCATTAAAAACTAGGGCATGACGTGGAGAGAAAAGAAAAGGAAATTTAAAATATCGTAAAGGAATTGGAAGATGAGAAGAAGTGAATGATCTGAAACACATGATAAAGAAGACGATATTATAAGTAACATTAAAATGCATATGCCCACAATTAGTAGAGCAATGAAAACCATAGTATGAAATAGAGATAGATTATTTGGAGGACTGGTTCGGATGATGCTAATCAAAGAGAAGAGTGGGTCCGGACCATTAATAGAAGAAATGGCCGAGTTGAAAAGAATACTAAAGAAAAGGTAGAAGAGAACATTCAAGGGTATTAGGTGTTGATAACGGAGGTCAAGGAAGCCACACGAAGGAAGGGAAATTATTTGATAAATTTCGAGACTTTACTCGATACTCAATGCATGCACCACAATTGAAGAGGTGAATTAAAATAGATACATGCCACGATGAGAACAAATAAAGCCAAGTGTGAAAGGGTGATGCAAGAGGTATCAAAGAAAAGAGATTTGATATGGTTTTACATGACACAATAAAAGAAAGGCTCAAAGAAATCCACCCGATGGTAATGCGTAGAATGGATGGCTTGGAAGGCTTTGCCAAAGATTTGAATATGATGATTAATAATCTAAAGGATAAGATATATGAGCTAACCTTAGAGAAGATTCTAGATATTATGGAATTTGTGCTAGATAGGGCCACCAATGAGCTTAAGGAATGGAAAAATTTAGAGGATGTACTAAACATGGAATTTACATAACTCATCCCTTCTCTCAAGGCCTAAATTTTGAATGCGCATGGGCACACATTATTTTATTCATTGGGTGAGGGCCCATATTCTTTATTTTTTAAATTCTTCATTCTTTCAGCCATTCTTTGATCCATGATATTTTTGTGGATAGAGAATACTCCTAGTGTGGGGTAATGCTAGAGTGATAAAGTGGAAAAGTATGAGCCATGCGTGAAGTTTTAAGAGTACATGTAAGAGGGCCCACATAGGTAACAAATTGGTGTAAAAGAACAAGATCGTGTAAAAATACACAAGTAGAAAGCCAATACATGACAACACATAGAAGTAAAAGTGTAAGAATAAGAAATGAAGACATGTTAATGTGTGAAGGTGTGCCTAACATATTTAAGAAGGTCAATGCGTGAAGGTCTCTGTGATGCACACAGAGTTCAGGACTTAGCCATTTTCTAAGAAAAGGCTAAAAACAGGAAAAATCATAGATGGAATAACATGTAAGGAAGGTCTAGAAATAGGTGAGGAAAAGTAAAACACATGCAAGATAAGTGTAATGTCCCCTTTCGGTAATGTCCCCTTTTTCATATGCCAAGTGGCCCAAGGGCCAAGTCGGGTCAAAAACGTGGTCAAACCTAGGGGGGTTGGGGATGCTAGAAGCTTGTGGGAAGGGGCCCCGTGGTTTTAATATCCTAGTTTGGCGTTTGGGGGTCACTTTTGGAGACGACGACTCAAAAAAAAAGAAAAAAGTAACTATAGTTACTTTTTTGTTAGTGACCCTCCATGGAATGAAATGCACTAGGGTTGTGGAGGATCATTTGCCAAGGAAAAGTATTTAAGGAGACGAGGAAGGAAGAAAAGGCACTTTTTGTCGCATACTTTTAGCCTCTTCTCGTGCAGTTGCAGTGTTGTTGCATTTCTACATCTTGTGGAGTCAAATCCCACAGGACCCTAGCTTCGGTGGTGAGAGACCCGTCCCTAGCTAGCAGGGCATTCTTCGGTAGTGAGAGATCTACCCTAGTCTGTCATTTTGGGAGCCACTTTTCGGGCTATGCTACAGAGATATTTCCAGAGGGTTCAGAGGAAGGGTTTCGAGGATTTTTGGGGGCTTTTGGGGAAGACAATCGAGGGGCTCTAGATTAGACTCACGGTAGCCATCTAGGCTGGGCATGGTAGCACGTTGAAGGTACCTCCCTCATTTCCCAACCCCATTCCCAGTGAGGTGACTTGCAGCCTTTATTTGGGGTTTTTCCAGTCGACCGTTTCAGATCTAAAGGTGGAAACGTTATTTCCTGTATCTATTACTATTATTTCCAAAGACCCTTATTTTTGCTCTTGTATTAGAGGGACACGAACCTCTGAAGTTTTCCACCACCTAGAGCTTTTTCGTACTTTTTTTGAGCAGCAATATATTATTCCAAAAAAATGTTTTCATAATGTTTATTATTACTATGCAGTAAGCGTCCCTCAAATTTTCATGCATTCGTGGGAAAATATTTTGATGCACCGTGGGAAAATATTTTGTGTGATATCAATTTAATACCATTTGTTGTCCTAGCTGGATATTTTCATTAAAATCAGTATTTTACTTTGCTGCAATTTTTCATATATTTTTTGCATTTTAAGTAGTATCCCACAAGGGATATTTCAGTGGTATCAAAGTGGTTGTTTCTCCATCCTGTTGGGATTGAAAGATGGGGGACAAAGACAGTGAGGATATAGGGGTAGATTTGATGAAACAATTGTTCACCAACATGGTAAAGCAACAAGAGACTACCAATCTCTATTTGAGCCAGCTCACTAGGAGATTAGCACAGGACAAGTTTGATACTCATGTGGAAAGAGGAGAAAATAACAACAAGGGACAATATGGTCAAAGAGGTGAGGGTGGACATTCAGGATAGTGGTCCCCCCATTCTTCTACCAGGCCTCTAGGGTCTCACAAACCTTCTTTCTTGAAGGATCTGGAAGTTTCACAGGTACGACAGCCTGTGGGATGTTGTAGATGAGGAGTCTTGTTGGGAAAGGTACTAGACCTTAAGTGATGGCTTTCGTGACAACATGCCATTCCAGGAATATTGCAAAATGAAGATTGGTAGCAGGCCTAGGAGAGATTACCAGGCACAAGTACCAGAGATGCAAAGGAGGTTGGGACATATTTTGTTCCACATTTTGATGGTTCTAAGAAGTGTACTACATAGTCTTGGGTGCAAAAGTTGAAGACATACTTCGACCTGAATCCTATGCGGGAGGAAGATGCAATTAAGTTTGCAATCTTACATCTAGAGGGAGACGCTCATGATTGGTGGCATCATGGGTTGATTACACAGAGGACACATATACATCATGACTTATGCAGAGTTCACAAAGAGGCTAGTGAGTAGATTTGATAAGAGGGACCCCGATAGGTATTTTAGAGAGCTAACTCATCTGAGGTAGACCGGTTTCGTGGATCAGTATATCACCGATTTTTAGAGACTATTGATCATGGTACCTGATGTTACAAAGATGAGGTTGATTTCCCTATTCATAATAGGTTTGACAGATACTCTCGTTGGATTTGTGAGGGCATTTGAGCCTTCTTTGTTGCATGAGGCTATTAGGAGAGCTCGTGACCTGGAGCTATCCACTCCTAAGTCGAGGTTTCCACCTCGAGTGTAACCTAAGGGTTTCCCTTCAAGAACCGGGGTTCACAGCCGAAGGTACCTCCACCTAGGAAGGATACAACTGGAGACCATTCGGAGCTAGTGAGGACAAGGAGGAATTGAGGTGAAAGAAACTATGTTTCGATTTCCACGCACCTTGGGTCCCAGGACACGATTGCAAGGGTAGAGGGAGGGCCCAAACACATAGAGGTCTTTGAGGAGAGTGATGGTGATGAGGATTTGAACACACAACCATTAGAGGATGATGATGATGAGGCATTAGATGGTGCGGGTGTGGAGCAGGATAGCGAGACTTTCCCCCAGGAGACTATTGCCACATTGTCTAGTACCCCGAGGTACAAGGCATTCAGAGTTAGGGGAGTTTTGCAGGGACAACGAGTGGTGGTACTCATTGATAGTGGGGCAACCCACAACTTTATTGATGCCTCATTGGTTGAGAGGTGGGGGTTACAAAAGGGAATTTGAGGGCTTCAACGTGGTTGTAGCCAATGGAGATTCTATGAGATGCACACGATGGGTTCCCAATTGAGCATCATGATGGGTAACTATACAGTTACCAATGATTTCTATATTGTTGGAATTGGAGAGACCAACATAGTGCTTGGGGTACAGTGGCTCCATTCCCTTGGTGAATTTGAACTAACTTCCAGATGATGGAGCTGAAGTTTAAGTCCAAAGGGAGGAATGTGATCTTGAGGGGTTTATCTTCAAGGGCACCCCGAGTTGTTACAACCAAGAGGATCGAGAGGATCTATAGGCACGACGAGGTGGATTGGGTAGTACACTATTTGGTTTTGACCAAGAAATCAGAGGAGGGACAACAACAGTACCATGTGGATATACAGGGCCTATTGGACAAACACAGTGCCATGTTTGGTGACATACCTCTAGGCATACCTCTAGATAGGGGATTTGAGCATGTGATTGAGCTCGAGGATGCTAGACCGGTGGTCACTTCTCCTTACCGTCACCCCAAATGGTTTAAGGATGAGATCGAGAAGACTATACAAGAGCTCATGGATATGGGGCATATTAGACCAAGTTCCAGCCCTTTTGCTTCTTCGGTGGTTTTGGTGAAGAAGAAGGATGGGACCCGCGTAGATGTGTATGGACTACCGGGCCTTAAATAAGAAGACAATAAAGAACAAGTATCCCATACCACACATTGATGAGTTACTGGATGAGCTACATGGTGTAATCTATTTTTTGAAAATAGATTTGCATTCTGGATATCATCAGATCAAAGTCAGGGAGCAAGATGTGCATAAGATAGCATTTAGATGCCATTATGGTCACTTTGAATTCTTGGTGATGCCTTTTAGATTGTCTAATGCTCCAGCTACATTCCAATCTTGCATGAATCATGTGTTCAACTTCCACTTGCGGAAGTTTGTATTGGTTTTCTTTGATGATATTTTAGTCTACAATAGGACATGGGAGGACCATATCAGGCACTTGGGTGAGATATTGGGGATATTAGAAGCTAATTCGTTATATGCGAAAGCCTCTAAGTGCGAGTTTGACATGACCAAACTTCTTTACTTGGGATATGTAATTGGTGGGGGTACAGTGAAGGTGGATAGAGGGAAGATACGGGCAATCCTAGATTGGCCGCCACCTAGGACATTGACACAATTGAGAGGATTCGTGGGGTTGTGCACATACTACCGGAGGTTCATGAAGAATTTCTCTTGGTTGGCTGCTCCATTGACTGATTTGACCAAGAAGGGGGCTTTTCTTGGATAGACGCAACACAACAAGTTTTTGATCACCTCAAGGAGGTGATGAGTTAGTTCCCGTGTCATCCTTGCATTACTGACTTCTCCCGCCCATTCATTCTAGAGTGTGATGCATCAAGAGAGGGTGTTGGGGTAGTTCTCATGTAGGATAGGCATCCCATCACCTATGAGAGTCGGAAATTGAAACCCGTGGAGAGAGGGTATTCAATTTATGACAAGGAGATGTTGGCCATCATGCATGCCTTGGCCAAGTTCAAATAGTACCTTGTGGGCAACAAATTTGTGGTTCGTATGGATCACAACAGTTTGAGGTTCTTCCTGGGATAGAAAGAGCTCAACGATCACCAACAAAGATGGGTGAACAAGGTGCAAACCTATGACTTTGACATAGAGTACACTAGAGGTAAGAATAATATTGTTGCTGATGCTTTATCTAGGAGGCCTTACCTCACTGCTATGCTTAGTTCTATGTCTGAGATTTCAGTAGATTGGAAGGCTCATATACTTGTTGAGTACTCCAAAAACTAGTTTTCCTGTGAGATCATGGATGGTAGTATATAGGATGACCGATACAGAGTAGTGGATGATCTCATTTTCTACAAGGATATGATTTTCCTTGTACTAGGATCCAAAATGAAGGAGAAGATCCTTCGTGTAATACATGATACACCACTAGCTAGACATCTTGGGTATTTCAAAACATACAAGTTCATCAGGGAAAGATTTGCATGGAAGGGAATGAAGGACGATGTCCTTAATCATGTCTAGAGAGTGTATGGTTTGCTAAAGAAACCAAATCCGAGCGTTCTTTCCCAGTAGGTTTACTTCAGCCTCTCCCCATTCCCAAACAGAAATGGGAAAGCATATATATGGAATTTATCACTGGGCTTCCCTTGGTGCATGGGCATAGCTGCATTTATGTTGTAGTTGACCTTTTTACTAAGTATGCTCATTTCTTTTCCCTACCCAAGGGGCACAAGGTAGTGGATGTGGCTCAGATCTTCTATACCGGTATTTTTAGGCTACATGGGTTGCCTAAAAACATTGTTAGTGACAGGGACAAGATCTTCATGAGCACTTTTTGGTAAGAAATCTTCAAACTAGCAGGTATAGAGTTGACCCCTAGCACTAGCTACCACCCACAGATAGATGGGTAGACGAAGATAGTCAATAAATAGATAGAAGGCTACTTGTGGAATTATGTAACAGGAAACCAGTGGGCATGGATTAAATGGTTACACATGGGCGAGTATTGCTACAATACCACCTACCAGATGAGCATAGGTATGACCCCTTTCCGAGCCCTATATGGGTATGACGCCAGAAATTTGTAGATTTGGTATTACCAGATAGCCGAGCTCCCAAAGCTCGAGATTGGTTATAGGAGAACCAAGATATTTTGAAGGCTCTCAGAGAGAATCTTTAGAAGGCATAAAATCAACAGAAGGTATATGTAGATTGGCACAGGACAAAGAGGTCTTTTGAGGTTGGGGATCTAGTGTTCCTACATTTACAACCATATAGGTAGTCCTCACTGAAGCAGAAGGGTGCAGAGAAATTGAAACCATGATTTTATGGTCCGTACCGAGTAGTTCGTCAAGTAGGGGTAGTGGCATATGAGCTAGAGCTACCGGAGCATAGTAAGATACATAATGTCTTCCATGTTTCATGCCTTAAGAAGGCGCTTGGACCGCATATTGTACCATCTACAGAGCTACCGCCACTAGATGAGGAAGGGAAGTTGGTGCTGGAACTAGAAGCCATTATTGAAACGAGATAGAGGGGGCTCAGGAGCAGAGTAATCACCAAGTATTTGGTGCGATGGAAGGGACTGCCACTTGAGGATGCTACTTGGGAGGGGGAGCAGATTTTGCAGCATCCTAATTTGCATTTGCTTGAGGACAAGCAAATTTTGGGAAGGGAGGACTGTAATGTCCCCTTTCTGTAATGTCCCCTTTTTCCTACGCCAAATGGCCCAAGGGACAATTCGGCTCCAAAATGTGGTCAGACCCAGAGGGACTGGGGACGTTGGAAGCTTGTGGGAAGGGGCCCCTTGGTTTTAATATCCTAGTTTGGCATTTGGGGGTCACTTTTGGACACGATGACTCAAAAAAGGAAAAAGTAACTATAGTTACTTTTATGTTAGTGGCCCCTCCATGGAATGAAATGTGCTAGGGTTGTGGGGGCTCGTTTGCCAAGGAAAAGTATTTAAGGAGACGCGGAAGGAAGAAAAGGCACTTTTGGTTGCATATTTTTAGCCTCTTCTCATGCATGATGAAATTCGATGATGCGTTTCTACAAAAGTGAGTCAAATCCCACAGGGACCCTAGCTGGTGGTGAGAGACTCGTCACTTCCTAGCTAGAAGGACATTTTTGGTAGTGAGAGATCTACCCTAGTTTATCATTTTTTGGGAGCCACTTTTATCGGGCCGTGATACAAAGATATTTCTAGAGGGTTCAAAGGAAGGGTTTTGAGGATTTTTGGGGGTTTTTGGGGAAGACAATTAGAAGGGCTCTAGATCAGACTCATGACATCCATCTAGGTTGGGCGTGGCAAAGCACGTTCAAGGCACCTACCTCATTTCCCGACCCCATTCCCAATGAGGTGACTTACAACCTTTATTTGGGGTTTTTCCACTCGAGTCATTTAGACTCGAAGGTGGAAATGTTATTGCACGTATCTACTAGGGTGTTATTTCCAAAGACCCTTATTTTTGCTCTTGATTTAGAGAGACACGAACCTCGAAGTTTTCTAACTTCCTAGAGCTTTTGTACTTTTTTCTGGCAGCAATATATTATTCCAAAAAAATGCTTTCATAATGTTTATTATTACTATTGCAAGCGTCCCTCAAATTTTCATGCACTATGGGTAAATATTTTGTGTGATATCAATTTAATACCATTCACCTAGTCCTAATCTGGACATTTTCATTAAAATCAGTATTTTACTTTGCTGCAATTTTTCATATATTTTGTCCATTTTTAAGTAGTGTCCACAAGGGATATTTCAATAAGATAAGGACAACACATGGAGAAATATCTATTTATAGGAAAAACATGGATGAGGTCGAGCTAATTATAGCTCAATATAGAGTTAAAGCCAAGTTGTAAAGGAGTACAACCTATATTAGGACATCCATATAGGATTAACACATGTAAGTGGTAAAGGGACCATATATAAAAAAGGTGTTGCGCTCTTTATAAGAGTGTGGGTTTTTAGTGTGATTCTATATGCAACTAGAAGGCTAGGATGTATGTGATGTGTGTTAAGCATGTTAGTTGAATGTTGTACAGTATTGTGATTGTGTGCATGGATATAATCAACATGTATATGTAATGGATTATACTTATGATGGACAATGGTGTATGTATTGTTATGGTTATATTGATGAAAGAATTGTAATTGAGATCCAAGTGTTGTTTTTAATAATGTGTGATGATTAGTTTCCTTATTATACGTGTTTTCATTTCTATATTGTGTTGTATCTTCATTCATGTTATAATGATTAATTATGCAATCCACATCTTGGTAAGTGAACAAGGAGGAACTCAATAGGTTGCATGCTTTGTTAGGAATAATATTTGGATTAGTGCTCACATTATTGTTTGTAATAGTTAAATGTAATATTCATATATTACATTAGTAAGTGAGTTAGTAAGATATTAATATTTTTATATTAATATCATATTTGTGTGAGGAAAATAAAATATTGTAATATTATTAATATGAGTCATGAAACAAATCATTATTAATAATATAGGATAAATTGTATTAGTTGTGAGTTTGTTGAATAAACAACTCACGTAGCTATTTGAGAGTTGTGTGAGAGATTGATGGGTTTGGGAGTGATTCTAGGAGAGATAAGAGAGTATATTATGGGATTAAAGATTGGAGTTGAATCCTTGTATTAAGGAGATCATTCTCCTATATATTGTAAGCTCTCTCACCATGTAACTAGCTCCAGATTTATTCAATCAATAATATAGTGTGTTTATTATATTTCTGTCCTCTACAATATTATTTTCTTTCTGCAACATTGTCTCTTATTACATTCTTTCTTTGTACAATTCTATAATGTAATTGTTTCTTATTAAGATTAGTTAAAAACTCAATTTCATATCATCTAGTATTAGAGAAGGAAAGCCTTTAGCAATGAGAGTTGTCAGAGGACAAAACCATGGCCTTTGGATGTTGATCTAAGAGTTTTTAAGCCTCGCCGCCATTTTCTAAATTCTAGGTTCATGACACATGTATCATTATTGATTCCTTTGATCTCTGTTAATCTAGATCTAATTGTTGTCGATTGATTCGATAATCGCCAACTTTTGGGCAGATTGACAGATTGTGAATTACCTACAATCATGTTTCGGTCATGTGATGATTTACTCCAGTTGTTATTGAATTTGCTAATCATCGATGATTCTATTTCTAGTCACCAAAGATTCACTCTGGTCACCATCGACCACTGTGGTAAACTTGACAACAAATTTTTTTTTCTTTCCACATTTGAAAATTTTCAAGCTTTTTGTTCTACATTGAGGGGGGGATTTTCAAACTAAGATCTAATTTTAATTTTTTTGAGTAACTAAAGAAAAATAAGATGGAGGTCGGACGTAATAGAGGAAGGAGGTGTTTTAGAAACCTATCATTAGGCAACACTCCATGAGGCCACAATACTACTTTAGTGCCCATATTTTTTAGTTGTGTTCTCGTGTGTTTAACTTCCGTTGTATGCCAAAAATAAGAACAAATAGATCATACATGTTCAAGTATTGTAATATGTAAGAAATTTATCATATGTTCCTAATATTGTTCTCTTACGTTAAAATTTGAGTGGGGAAAAATGTACGCTGCTATGGAGTGGTTGGTGGTCTACTAGAAAACCAATTTGAGAGTTTGTGAGTCTCTTCAAAAATCACATACAAAGTGGTTAATGGTTCCACTAGAAAACTTGTTGGAGTTGATGGTACTCTTTGAAAACCATCGTATTGTAGAACATGAGCAAGTACTAGAGATAACTCATCCATGTTCGCACTAGGGGGTAATGTTAGGAATAATCTTTGGATTAGTGATCAAATTATTGTTTGTAATAGTTAAATGTAATATTAATATATTGCATTCATAAGTAAGTTAGTGAGTTAATAAGATATTAATATCATATTTGAGTGAGGAAAATATACTATTTTAATATTATTAATATGAGTTATGAAACAACTCATTATTAATAATATATGATAAATTGTATTAGTTGTGAGTTTTTGAATAAAACAACTCATGTAGCTATTTGAGAGTTGTGTGAGAGATTGATGGGTTATGGATTGATCTAGAGAGATAAGAGAGTATATTGTGGGATTGAAGATTAGAGTTGAATATTTATATTAAGGAGAACATTATCCTATATATTGTAAGCTCTCTCGCCATGTAATTCAATAAGCACAAAATCATAGCACCCCCAAATGGCCCGGGTGTGAAGTGGGGCATCCGGTGTGATTGCACAACATGGGACCATCTCTCAAGCTGTGGGACTTGCAAAACTTGAGATGGACCTCCAGAGAAAGCCGGTTCTTGCCTCCTAATCTACCTGCCACAAGCTACTCCAGTGCAGGAAGAACCTATCCTATCCTAATCTAACCATTCCAAGGGGACAAAGAGAGAGAGAGGGTAAAAGAGCCTACACTAAGTGGTGATACACCAGAAAAGGAAGTGGTTGAATCAATCCAAACTGACTGAAGTGGAGAGAGGTGAGTAGAGGAGAGGGTGGACAAGATGCACCATGGACCAGAGATAGATTTCACATGGAACACCACTTCAAAACCCATTAAACACAGCTCCTAGGACCTGCAACAAACATCAAAATATACACAATATACCTTGAACAATGAGAGGTGAGGAGAGACAATAAAATAAGCAAAGGATGGATAGATGCATCACAAAACAGATTTTATTGCTCCAAAATTTCACATACATACATCGTTAGTGGGAAAGAGGCAAGATAATGCCATTATAGAGCCATGAAAGGAGGCTTAGACTCCACGTTCTACCCTAAGGAAGAAAGAGAGAGGGGGCAGAAGAGGGAAGATCAATAACCAACCCTTTGAATATGCCCCTTCATTACAATATATAGGAAGAATAAGAGAGAGAAGAGGGAAGAATTAGAATCTTGCTTCAACCACCTAGAGATATGCATTGAATCCTACTTTGAAAGCTCAACCACTATCAATCAATGCCTTTCTCAAATCCACCCCAAATCTATCATGTCTAGTTCCCGACGGATCAAATCGAATCAGATCTAGTAGTTGGAGAAATCGGGCTTTGTATTAATGGCTTAGAAGATGTTTTCCCATTTTTCACCCACTAAAGCCTATTAAGAATGATATTTTATGTTTCCATGGCATAGAGGGTGTTGAGACATTTCCAAAAGTATTCTCTCACCCAAATCTAAGTCTCCAGTCAAAAGATATGGCCATTTGAATATTTAGATCACGGGCGTGCAATATTTTAAAGAGTTTGTCCATACAGGGTCCACGTGGCAGCCTCTCGCATGCTCCTTGGGCTTCTTTGTATTTTTCTTGAGTCTCTTTGCTTTGCTGGGCTAAAAGTCTAACCCTAGACATGTGGCAGCTTGATGCTTGTTTGGAAACCCGCCCCAAATTTTACCTATGAAATAACACCGTGTTGACACTTGGATCCCTCCGCTGGCCTACATCTGCCTTAACTATTAAACCCCCGACTCTGTCCCTTTTTGGACTTTGAGACACGTGGAAGGCCCACACTCATTTGAAAACCCGCTCAGGATTTTACTTTTGAAGGAGCGTCATGTTGACACTTGGCACCTTCCACCTACACTCTATACTTAGTCTTTTAGGCCCGCTCTCCTTTTTGAACTCGTTGACCATATTTTTATGTGGAGGGTCGGGCACAAGTTTGAGTCTCCAATCTGGATCCCACTTTTAAATGTGCATCGTTAAGACACTTGGCACCCTCTGCTAATTTCAAGACTTTTCAACGGCCGATGCAACTTTTTACGGCTCTGGACGCGTGGAAGCTTGGCGCTCGTTTGGGTCTACCCCTTTGGATTTAATCTTTGGAGGTGCGCCATTTAGACACTTGGATCCCTCCATTGTCTCCTCCATACTTAGTCATTTTTGGGCCCATTCTGAACCATTTGCAAAGCCCAAAGACTTCGAATCTTTGTCATTTATTTTCCTTTGAGCCTCTGGTTCTTTTGACACTACTTGATCTCCTAGCCCTACCCTCCTATTCCATTTATGAGGCCGCATGTAATCCGAATGCTAGATTTGAAGCATGGGTTCACTCGATGGAGCCGTTTCTTGAATTTCTTCTTGCATGGGGTCATTTGATCTTTTGCAAGCCTTGCCACTCCATTGTAGAGTTCCTCTATTTCCTGATTGTAGGATTTGAATGTGAATTCTCTAGCTTCTTCTTGTGTGGGGTCATGGCTGATCAATTTTGTCGGGGGGAAAAATATGGATAACAATTTGGCGACTCACAGGGGTATCTGCCTGCTAGATGAGAGGACCAGTTACCTTGAAGCATCCATTGGGCATGGAGTCACAATTAATGGCAAAATCAATTCGACCCTTATTTCAAAATGGACTCTCCGATTACCCGATTTTCACTTTTTCCTGACCTTGAGCTCCGCTTGCACATCCGCACTCTCAATTTTCATAAGAGATCTTGAAACAAGGTTTCTGAGAGTAGAAAATTGTTTTGACCTGGGCTTTCGTCTATCCCTGAATGGGATGTCTTGAAAACGTTCTTTAGTTGCTCTGCATTTGTTTTATTTTGAAATTTACAACTGTTACAGGCAACTATGAGTCTTCTGCCATGAATAGTGAAGGGCCTGGCCTCAGTAGCTCTAGAGAAATATGAACAAAACTTATGTACAAAGACAAAATCATACATGCCTCAAATGAGACATGCAGAGTGTGCACAAGCACTTCTTCTACTGGAAACAAAGTCTACTCCTACTCCTAAACTAACCAGAGAGAAAAGGGGCTAAACAAAGCCTGCAGAATTAATAAGGAGAAGTAGCTTCCCTTTCTCAAGAGGGGAAGCCATGCAAATGATTTGACACTGAATATGGCTACTTGTATGAATGAAAACTGACTTTAAGCCTGTCTTCCACCCAAATCATCAAGGTATCAACATTAATGGAAAATACCTCCTCAAGCTGACTTGCATTGGACTCCTGGAGGTATTGATGGTGACCCTTGGTATTTTGATACTCATCCTCATGCCCTGAAGTAGGCATGACTGGTTTTAGCTTCTCCTTGGCTCCAATGAAGCCAAGTATTTGATTGGGCATGGTCTGATCCTTTGGGTGTGCCCATTGCTCTAAAATTTAACTCTAAAAATGGAGTCTTCTTATGGACCTTCTTGGGTGGATGGTGTGAGAGAGATGATGACATCTTCTTTCCTTTTCTCTTCCTTCTCTTATGAAGAACATGGAAGACTCATATCTTCCAACCTTGGTTCCAGAGGACTGTTATGAAGTGCAAGCTGTTGTCCTTGAATATTATCCTCCATCATGCTCATATGCTTGAGAGATGGATGATAGAGGAGTAAATGATGTAATTTCCTCAGGCTCCTCTCTATCAAAGCAATCCTCCAAGTCAGACAGATAATCTACCTCCTTGTTGTCCTGTTGCATGTGCTCTACCTCCTCCATGGTGTCCTCCTGATTTGTAACTAGCTCACCATGGTTCCCTTCATCCTCAAACATGAAGTTTGAAAGATCAAACTCTTCTTCAACATCAGATCTTGAAGGGGATGAAGTGGGAGGAAGAAATGAAGGTTCTTCTGTGGCCTGCTCCACACTTGGAGCCTCTGAAACTGTATAATCCTCCTCCTCTGCTGCAAACTCAACCTCAACCACCATTGGTTCCTTAACCAGCTTTGTGATTATTTGTGGTGGGGAGGGAGGTGGAACTTCTTGTTTGTTTGGAGGGGATGACTATTTGGGAAAGAAAAGGGGAGAAGAACTGAAATGGGGTGGAAGACTAGGGAATGGAGAAATGGAATCAACACTTGGGGTAACAACTGAGAAGCTTGGAAATTGGAGCTTGGGTTGAGATGGTGTTGCTTGAGAAAGAGAAAAAGAAAAGCTATGAGATGGTGGACTTACCCATTGACAAGGTTGTCTTGACTCCAACTCATAAGCCTTGATCTCCTCAGTCCATTGTGTAAGTTGGGGCAACATTTCAACCATGAAGTCTAGCTTCTCTTGAGGGCTATAATGTCTTAGAAAAGGGCCTCCCCATGGACAAGGTGCCCTGCAACCAATCTTGAATGCCTTCATTTGTGCTATGGCCCTGGACTGCACCATGCTAGCCTCCATTTTTTGAATCTTCTCCAGCAGACCAACATCCTCTTGTGTAGTTGTTACCATTGTATGCACCCCCTTGTTCTTGATAAGCTCTATGGCCAAACTGATTTTGACCCTGCTCATATGGGTAAGCATAATGGTTTTAGATTTGATCATAATGCTAATTTAGAGGAGTTGGGAAATGCATTGGAGGTGGATTGCACTGCTGTTGCTGCAAGTGTGAGTTCCATGAAGGGAATGAAGTCATGATTGCACAACTTCATGGAATGGGAGAAAATGAAAGAGATGGAAGAATAAAATGGATGAAAATGAGTGGAAATGGATGGAAAAGGTATGCAACTCAGAGGATGGGTTATTGACTAGATGGAGTTGCTAGATGTGCTTGCATGTGCCTCAAAAGGCTAAACCTTAACAGGAACACACCAACCTGCTAAGATGAAGTGGTAAGGTGCTTCAGACCTATCCCATTGGGCATGCCAAAATTGTTAGCAAAAATCACAAAGCACCCCGAATGGCCCGGGTGTGGAGTGGGGCATTCAGTGTGATTGCACAACATGGGACCATCTCTTAAGTTGTGGGACTTGTAAAACATGAGATGGACCTTCGGAGAAAGCCGGTTCTTGCCTCCTAATCTACTTGCCACAAGCTACACCAATGCAGGTAGAACCTATCCTATCCTAATATAACCATTCCAAGGGGACAAATAGAGAGAGAGAGGGTAAAAGAGCCTACACTAAGCGGTGATACACTAGAAAAGGAAGTGGTTGAATCACAGACTCCAACCACCTGAAGTGGAGAGAGGTGAGTAGAGGAGAGGGTGGACAAGATGCACCACAGACCAAAGATAGATTTCACACAGAACACCACTTCAAAACCCATTAAACATAGCTCCTAGGACCCGTAACAAACATCGAATATACACAGTATACCCCTAACAACGACGAGAGGTGAGGAGATAAAATAAAATAAGAAAAGGATGGAAATATGCATCACAAAACAAATTTTATTGCTCCGAAGTTCACATAGTACAACCAACCCTTTGAATATGCCCCTTCATTACAATATATAGGAAGAATAAGAGAGAAAAGAGGGAAGAATTATAATTGATCAGGGGATCATTTTTGAAAGTTCCCTAAACATCCCTAAATGGTGTCAGTGTAGAAGATCATCTCGAGAGCTTTCCAACGACTGTGAGAACACAACAAACGGACATTAGGAGCTCTAGTTATGTCTCGGTCAACGGGAAAGTCAACTCTGGTCAACATGTCAATAATGGACCAATAACAATGTGACACGTGGCAAAAGGAGAAAAGGGAAAAATGAAGGTTGTTCGAGTTGTTTGCAACCTCCGGTCTTCGACACATGTAAAAGTGGGCCGAACAAGAGGCTCAACTTTTGTTACGGAGGGGAGCCCGGCCGCCATGAGGACGATTATATCATCGCCGACGTGGTGGGTCCTCAAACCACCACGTGGCTTGCCACCACAAGTTCGATTTGCCTATCGAGGGTCGACAAGTGGTATTTATTGCCATATTTCATTTGGAATGTCATTATACTACTTGGGTCGAATTCCATTTTTATTACCTTTGTAATTCTTTGATATTAACTTCCATGTTAATTACCAAGCCACATTATTTGCTATGTTCGGGCTTATTATTATCCAACTTGGAGAGCTCGAGGATATACCAGGATTACCTTATCAACAACCAAGGATATATCATATCCTATCAACTCGGTGTATGTATATATCCAAACATACCAATATCTCCTTTGGCGCAAGATATTATCTCCCACGCATTTCATGTATTTGCCACGCCTTACATGATAAGTGCCACGCATTTTATTCAAACCTTATCCCTCCAAATACACCGCTTACTTATCCAATATGCTATGGTGAGTCACCAATATAAATGACACCATATTTTTTTGGCACAAAAAACAAGTGGAATAGATGTGGCCCAAGCCACAAGGATAATGGGTGGTTTAGCCCAAAATAAACCTTCTTTCCACCTTTCACGCCAAAGATATGGGATTTTCCCACTTATGAAATAAGTGAAGCACCGGCAAAGGGATAGGAGATGAGCCTTGAACCCATGACCTCCACTGCCCAAGACATATCCACCAACCAACTCGCCTAGAGGCTTGGGCAGATTATAAAATGGGTCGCTTCAACTTATACAAGGGGTGGCAGGTCTGTGCAAAGCAGATAAGGACCAGTTTTCAGAAAACACCATTTTTGAAGGCCCTGCACTCAGAATGAGAACTCGGAGTAAAAAGATGAAATGAAGAAAATTCTAAGAAGATTCCAACAATGTAAGATTTGATATTTTTGTTGAGTTTTAACCTGTTTTTGGAAGCTTTGAATGCAGTTTTTAACAGGGATCTACAAGACAGCTAGTTGGAAAACATGAATTTCAATGCACTTCTGGTCCGAAATGTGACTTGGTGTAAACATGAAAAGTGTTCAGAATTCAGAGATGATCTCAGATATATGATTTGTTTTCATAGAATGTTTTTAAATCTCCATTTGTAGGTGTTTTTCTAACACAGTTGTAGGGAGATCACATTGTGAAAACACTGTAGGAGCCACAGATCGTTCTTGGGACAGTTTTCTGCTATTTTTCAGAGTTCTTGGGACATTGATCAGCTCATTTTCAAGTTGTGATTCATTATTGGTTGTTTGTAAGAGTTATTTTACTTACATTTCAATATTATTAATGGATCGGTTCAATCCGAACTCGGGACGTAGGAATTTCCAAACCCCGTAAACAATCTTGTTTGTTATCTGAATGTTTTCAGTTTTCTGATTATTTATTTGCTACACAAGTTTTCTACACTTCTATGGATGCATAATAATCAGAATTTAATCAATTTGTGGAGTTTAGAATACTTAAAATTGGTTAAGAAAATCACGATCTTTGGAAACTTTTAAAAGTGAAAAAAATACAACACACGTTTTCAGATCAATAATCCTGCTTCAACCACCTAGAGATACACATTGAATCATACTTTAAAATATCAACCACTATCAATTAATGCCTTTCTCAAATCTGCCCAAAATCTATTAGGTCTGGTTCCCTGGTGGATCAAATCGAATCAGATCTGGTAGTTGGAGAAATCGGGCTTTGTATTAATGGCTTGGAATACATTTTCCCATTTTCACCCACCAAATCCTATTAAGAATGATATTTTATGTTTTCATGGCATAGAGGGTGTCGAGATGTTTCCAAAAAGTCTTCTCTTGCCCAAATCTGAGTCTCCAGTCAAAAGATATGGCCATTTGAATATTTGGATCGTGGGCGCGCAATATTTTAAAGAGTTTTTCCATACAGGGTCCATGTGGTAGCCTCTGCATGCTCCTTGGGCTTCTTTGTATTTTTCCTGAGTCTCTTTGCTTGGCGGGGACAAAAATATGACCCTGGACACATGGCGGCTTAGCGCTTGTTTGGAAACCCGCCCCAAATTTTACCTATGAAATAACGTCGTGTTGACACTTGGCTCCCTTCGCTGGCCTGCCTCTACCTTGACTATTCAACCCTCGACTCTATCCCTTTTTGGAATCTGAGACACATGGAAGGCCTGCACTCATTTGAAAACTCATTCAGGATTTTACCTTTGAAGGAGCATCATGTTAACACTTGACACCTTCTGCTTGCACTCTATACTTAGTAATTTTAGGCCCTCTCCCCTTTTTGATCTATGTTGACCATTTGCTACGTGGTGGGATGGCACAAGTTTGAGTCTCCGACATGGATCTCGCTTTTGAATGTGTGTCGTTAAGACACTTGACACCCTCCGCTAAGTCAAAGAATTTTTAACGGCCGGTGTAACTTTTTGGGGCTCTGGACACGTGGAAGCTTGGCTCTCATTTGAGTCTACCCCTTTGGATTTAATCTTTGGAGGTGCACCATTTGGACACTTGGCTCCCTTCGCTATCTCCTCCATACTTAGTTGTTTTTGGGCCCGTTATGAACCATTTGTGAATCTCGAAGACTTTGAATATTTGCTATTTCTTTTCCTTTGAGCCTCTAGTTCTTTTGACACTGCTTGACCTCCTACCCCGACCCTGTTATTCCATTTTCAAGCCCGCTATAATCTATTTGCTGGATTTGAAGCACAGTTCACTCAACAGAGCCATTTCTTGAATTTCTTCTTACACAGTGGTCATTTGATATTTTGTAGGACTTGCCACTCCATTGTAGAGTTCCTCTGTTGCCTAATTGTAGGATTTGGATGTGAATTCTCTGGCTTCTTCTTATGCGGGGTCATGGCTGATAAATTTTGCTGGGGGGTAAAATATGGATAACAATAACTAGCTCAAGATTTATTTAATCAATAATATTGTGTTTATTATATTTCTGTCCTCTACAATATTATTTTCATTCTCGCAACATTGTCTCTAATTACATTCTTGTTTTGTAAAATTCTATAATGTAATTATTGCTTATTTAGATTAGTTAAGAAATCAATTTCATATCACGTCGTGGGTGAGCACCTAGGAATTTTTCTAGGTGAAGTGCCAATGCGCATGACCTTTTGAAGTGTTGGCTAGTAGACTCCAACAAACATCATCTATAAGTATTTTGAGAGAGAAGACCTTCTAAGGCTAAGTTGAAGGCACCAATGCAACCTTCTCCTTCTTTCCTTGACCTTCCTTTAATTTCTCCCCAATATGGTCAGTCTCTTCATCCACCTTTGCTTCCTCCTATCACACCATATGTTTCCCAAAAATTTTTATTAGGCATGCATGTGCCACTCCTTCCAATTCCCTCTTTCATTCCCATTTCTTCTTTCTAAGATCCCATGGTCACTTAACGGAGCCATCTCTTAGCGCCTTTGGGACCTGTTCAAGAAAAACCAAAATTTCCTTGGACACCACACACCTTACCACAAGTTTTAAAACCTTCTTCTACCTTGAATTCCATAATAACAATTGCATCTACTACTTGAAGGAAAATGGAATCATCCTATTAGGAAAAAAACAATGGTTTATGCAATTATAGACACCTATTTTCGGTATAGTGCCCCTTCGTCATCTCACATTCATCCAATTTTCTATTCTCGCATCTCTTTCTCTTAAATTAAATAAAATCCTATCTATTTGTTCACATTATTTGATTGATTATCAATGGACTCCATATGGACCCATGTGATAATTCAATTTTTGGCATCATCCCCCATCTCTCACAAATTATTTAATTCATAATGCATATCTCCGACACTTTTTAAAAAAAAAAGAGTTCTTTCTCTTAAATTGAATTATCAATGGGCTCCATATGGACCCATTTGATAATTCAATTTTTGGCATCATCCCCCATCTCTCACAAATTATTTAATTCATAATGCATATCTCTCGACACTCTTTTTTAAAAAGAGTTCTTTCTCTTAAATTGAATTATCAATGGGCTCCATATGGACCCATTTGATAATTCAATTTTTGGCATCATCCCCCATCTCTCACAAATTATTTAATTCATAATGCATATCTCTCGACACTCTTTTTTAAAAATGAAATCTTTATCTCACCCCCCATTCAAATCATGTCCCCCACTTTGCCTAATAAGTCAAAATATGGGACCCACATGATCACATCACATCCCTAACTCAGGTTACTTTACTACACCCTGGGTATCATCTAACCTGCAGTTTAGTCTCATATCTAAGCTATAAATATGGGGTTTTCCCCCATATTTAGGAGAGGGAGATTATTTCAAAGGGATATATAGATTTTTAAGGAGAATTATTTTTTAAAGGAGGAGGAGGATATATTTTTAAAAATAAGGAGAAAGCTCTGACAGTGTCTCTTATCTTGCCATCTTGATGCCCGGTTCATTTCCATAGCAGGACATAAGCTAAGTACTCTTGTTATTTTAGTTGCTTTTCATTTTTACTACTGTTCACGATCTATTATTATCTTGTCTGACACGGGGTTGACATCCTCCAAGGGAGTTGAAATCCTCTTGGAACCGGCACCGTCTGGGCAACCCCCACATATTGTGTTCTAATCTTATCTGGTTTAGTTTTGCAGATCTAGCTTCTTGATATCATACATCTGTTTTCTTTGTGCCCGTATCATCCATCACCATCTCCAAGGTACTAAGCCCTTGTATACTCGATCGTTGTCTCGTGTTTCTTGATTACTCATACACTCACCTGGACAAGAAGCTAGAAATGCAGATCAACAATAATGACACAACTCAATACCCAAAGATGCAAATCAAGTATGATACTCTCACAAAACCCCGAAGAGGGTCACAAAGAGGAATTTTTACTAAGGAGATACTTCTATCTACATGGAAACAAAGGAGGAAATTTTGAGGATTTCCAAGAAATCAAACATGGGGGAAGAAGTCATGAATGCATACCCCTAATCAATTATTGATGTCACTCAACATATGACAACTAATTTGGTTAAGAGAATACATGCTCCACTTGATGCTTTGCATGCTTAGAAACAATTCATTTTGTATTGAACATTTTTACCCAATGTGAAAATGTCATTGAGAATTTTGTATGAGATATTAGTTTCTATATGAATTCATCAAGATGTAGTAGAGCAAGGGTTATAATAGGCACAAGGCAACCAAAAACATATGACAAGGATAACTTCCATAATGGACAAACTACTAGTTGTCATAAATAAGGGTCTTTCTCTCAATGTAGTATGAATCAAAATCCAAGACTTGAATACAAGAAATATCTGTATGATTAGAATTTTGAAAGAATTAGGTGATTGGATGGCCACAATAGAAGGTTTGATGATAGAACTATGAGGTATAGTAGAGAATATATCTAAATTATTAGATGAAGCTCATATTACCTTTATGCAACAACAATAAGGCATGTTAATTCATAAGTCCCTATTTGAGAAACAACGATAATAATTCATTGCTACTCTAAGTGCTAGATTTTCCTAGGTAGATATGGTTGGGAAGACATAAGATATTATGGCATTGATAAATTTTGCAAATGTAAATGTGGAGAGAGCTTCATTTTCAAGTGAAAATGCTAAATGTATCTATAACAAAGTTCCAATCATACAAGAAGTGCCTAACTGACGAGGCCACCTATTCTGGACCTGGGTTATATTAAGAATGGGTTCAAAGCATGTGCGATGAAATTTAGTGTAGTCAAATACAATCTACACAGGAAACTTCTAGTAGAACCTAAGTAGAGCTTGAACAAGGCACAAACAATAGCTTTCCTATTATTAGGATTTAATATTGTTACATCTGTAATCTTAAAAATAGGAAGTATTAGCTTTCTTGCATGTAAGCTATAGTTTTTATCCTTTAATTAGCCACTCACAAAAATTTTGATTATTTGAGATATTTTTAACTAACTATTTTAAGCCCCATGGAGGTGGTAATTTTGAATAAGTATACAAGTGGTTTACCCTCTAAGGAGTAAGATTTTTATAAAGAAAATGCTTGATAGTCCAAGTATTGTTCATTGAGTATTTTTCAACTTCTATATATTGCTTTCTCATTTGCATTGCAAAGTTTCTTAGATACCCCTGTTTTGGGGAACATTCCTCAAGACTTGGAGGTTGCTCATAATCTCCTTCATATTAGCAGCACTGGTTCACAGGAGGCACACACTGAGAGCTCCACAAAAAGGCTGGAAGCCTTAGAAGCAGAACATGTTGTTGTTGAAAGAAGAAGTTAAAAACTTGGCTAAGCAAAAAGGTAAGAGGAAGAAGGAGGAGGAGGTTGATATTGACAATAAACAGGTTGAGGATATCTACAAAAAATTGAACTCCCTGGACAACCGTCTAGGGAAAGCCAAGACTCGCCATGACCATAATATGGCTATATTTAGTGCAATCGAAGAATTTATTGAGCAACATGTCCGCAACGTTTCTAATCTCAGTGGAATACCAGAAACTCTTTGGGGCACGGAAAAGGAAAGCAAATAGACCATTCAACAGCTGGATATTTCTGACTCTACTCATATGACGACATTGGCTATGTTCACCTCTTGGCAGACTATTAAATCCAGAATCGACAAAGCCGCCAAGAAGTAATTGTGGATCTCTGTACGCTCTTGCTGCCTTCCTTCATGTTTTTTGTTTTTGGCTGCTCTTCTGTAGTGTTCGAACTGGTTTGATGTTTTGGGGTAACTGCTCTTTGGTTACCTTGGGTTTTTATGTCTTATCTGGATCTTGATCCTTCTTGTAATGTTTTTCATTCCTATTCTGGCTTCTAGGCCCTCTTTGTATACAAGGGTATAGTCCCTTTCAAAAAACTATTTACCAATAATTTAAAAAAGTTTCTTAGATGTGTTTTGATTGATTAATCACTATATAATTTTTTTTATCGCAAAATATGTATATGTGCGTAAGTTTATTTGTATAGTTGTAAATTTGATTAATTTTACTACTTATAGATACCTACTGGCACTATCAAGATTATAATGTGATCAAAATTGAATACTTAGCACTATAATGACCAAAAAATATACTTAGCACTATAAGACATTGTTAAGAATTAATGATGCAATATTATCTACACCATGTCAAAAAATCATTTGAAACATATTCAAAAAGCTCCCAAGCATTCCATTGAGAATAGTTATGTTTTGATCTACTTTAATTTCATTTTTTTCATTTTTCTTTTCATTTTATCTTCCTATGGTATGCCTTATCAAAATATTTTACCTATAGAAGGCTATATAAGAAAGTCAATATCACTTTATAACAAGTGAAGCACACAAGAAGTTTCAGATCCATATTTTCAAAGGTTAAGGTTTTAAGGATTCAAGATTAGAGAGATTAAAGTCAATACTATAGAAATTAGGTCATGACCATATAGTAGTTATATAGTCTTGTCCTTTAATAGTTCCAAGATTGCTAGTCATACTAAATAATTTGTAGTCTTTGATCTGCATGTTTATCTGTGTTGTACATTTGGATCATTTATTCTCTTTCCTCTATAGTTATGTTTTTCACCGTTCTTGAGTATTTTCAAGAAGTTACTTCATGTTTATCAAATGTTACAAGTTTGAACACATAATTCTAATTATGAATGGTTAATTTAGAATTTAATATTTGTTTGCAAAGGAAACAAGCATTTTTGGTCTATGATAGTTTGCAAAATGTCATCACAGTGTTAGTTAACTAACAACTCACAATGTTTAATTAGTTATGAAACTACGTGGAGATTTTTGATTCATTGTCTATTAACAAATTGGCTGGAAAAGTAGTTTGCAAATATTACAAACTTTGATTTCTCCAAAGAAAGGACACTATGCAAAAGCTATTCATTCATGCGCTTTTACATCTTAAAAACACTTACTGAAAAACATTATAAGGGTGGAGATTTATTATTGGTTTGCAGTTCGGGGTGTCTAATAGAGGATATGTAGAGTCTAATATTGTGAAATCCATACGTACGTGGTGTTTTGTTATTGGTTCATACTTCACACTGAAACATACATGACAAAAATATCATTTAATATAAAACTATCAGTAAAAACCATACATACGTGGAGCCTTTTTATTGGATTTCCTTTTGCACTATGTCATGGTTCTTACAAAGGAAAAAAACATTCAAAAGAATACAGAGATGTCAATGACAAGGTTATCAAAGTACTAACATTGCAAATTGTTAATTAACTTGGGTATTTTCTATTGGCTTGCACTTTGTAATGACTGACAGGACCTACCAAGTTGGAAAACAACCGAATTCTAACATTGTGAAAACAAGTACAAGGGTGCAACTTTCTTATTGGTTTACGCTTCAAGGTGACTAATAGAGGATATGTAGAGTTGACACTATGAAATCCATACGTACGTGGTTTTTTATTGGTTCACACTTCACAATGAAACATACATGACAAAAATATCATTTAATAGAAAATAATCCATTAAAATTGTACATATGTGGAACCTTCAACTAGATCACCTTTCGTACTCGGCATGGTTCTTACAAAGGAAAACAACATTTGAAAGAATGTGGATATGGCTTATTGGTTTGCTTCTAACTATTTATGACAAAGTATTAGCAGATATTGGTTATGAAAAAAGAAAATTAGCATGGAATATTATTATTGGTTAAAGAACCGATAAGGTTATAAAAGGACTGATATTGTGAATTGCGAAGTAACTTGGAGCTTTTTTATTATCTCACACTTTGCAATGTCTATCATGACCTACCAATCGGCAAGCGGTTGAATTATTACATTATGAAAACATTATAAGGGTGGAGCTTTCTTATTTGTTTTCACTTTGGAGTGACTAATAGAGGATATGTAGAGTATGACTTTGTGAAATACGTACATATGTGGTGTTTTTTATTGGTTTGCACTTCGCAGTGAAACATACATCACAAAAATATCATTTGATAGAAAACACTTTGAAAAAACCTTGCATACGTGGAGTCTTCTTTCGGCTCACCTATCACACTCTAACATGGATATTAAGAAGGAAAACAACATTTTAAAGAACACAGAGATGTCTTATTGGTTCACTTCGACTATTTATGACAAATTCTTAGTAGAGATTGGTTATAAAAAAAGTAAAGTAGTGTGGAATATTCTTATTGGTTAACAACCGACAAGGTTATCAAAGGACTAACATTGCGAATTGCAAAGTAACTTGGAGCTTTTCTATTGTCTCGCACTTTGCCATGGTTGACATGACCTACTAAGATGGCAAAAACGAAGTCCAACATTGTGAAAACATTATAAGCGTGGAGATTTCTTATTGGTTTTTGCTTCGGGGTGACTAATAGAGGATATGTAGAGTCTCGAAAGCTCACAAATACGTACACACATGCTATTTTTATTGGGTCACACTTCACAACGAAATATAAATGACATAAATATAATTTAATAGAAAATGGTCCATTAAAATTATACATACATGGAGCCTTCTTACTAGCTCTCCTTTCCCACCTGTCATATAGTTCTTACAAAGGAAAACAACATGCAAAAGAATGTGGATGTGTCTTATGGTTCGCTTGGACTATTTTAAAAAAAATTATTAACGAGAGATTGGTTATGCAAAAATTAAATTAGCATGGAATATTCTTATCGGTGAGCAATTGACAAGGCTATCAAATGAATGCCATTGTGAATTGTGCAAGAACTGGAGATTTTCTATTGGCTCACACTTTGTAATGACTAACAAGACCTACCAAGATGGCAAACAACTGAAGTATGACATCGTGAAAACATTATAAGGAAGGAAATTTCTTATTGGTTTTCACTTTGGGGTGACGAATAGAGGATATGTAGAGTTTGACACTACAAAATCTGTATGTATGTGGTGTTTTGTTATTGGTTCACACTTTATAGTGAAACATACATGACATAAAGATCATATAATAGAAAACGGTTTGTAAGAGCTGTACATACGTGGATCCTTCTTATTGGCTTACCTTTCATACTCTGACATGGTTCTTACAAAGGAAAAGAACATATGAAGCTATCAAATATTTTCACATGGAATTAACATGAATTTTAAAGGTGAAAAGACTAGAAAAATCCATGGGAATACAAGATTCAAATAAGCTAAAAAAATTCATACTCAAGTACCTTTTTGGTGAAATAATTTTCCACATGGGAAAATTAAGGTATTTCACCAACAGTGTGGGACTAGGTCCCTCTGCTAATGAATGAGAAGCTCCATTTTATTGAATATAGGAAATTATGTACATTGTTTTGATAACTAGGGGTGGTTTTTCGACCATGGATCACATCGGGGTTACTTCCCTACACATGTGGAAAAATTATTGTAGATACTACAAGGGAGGAAATAGCTTAAGAGAGAGGTGTGAAGAGAATAATGAGAGGGTTTTGCACAATAAATAACATAGTAGAGTTTATTTCTCAAAACCAGAAAGTTTCCATACACATCAATTAGAAGAAACCACTGACATAAAATAAGGAATAAGACACAAGAAGCACAATGTCTTATTGCATTATGTTGCATAAGATTACAATGCTCATGGAGTGTTTTTGAGAAGGAGAGGAATGCATTAGACTATAAAATGGAAGAAATTAGCTACTTTGTCTCTAGAGAGAAAATGGGAGCTAGAAAATAAAAATAACCATCCTCTTGAAGTGAGGAGGTCACCTCAATTTATAGATTTACATGAAAACTCTTCCTCTACCCCCACATGACCTTTCAAGTTCTTATTCCACTTGTGACTTTTCATCTTCCTTAGAAGTGAGGAAATAAGTCCCTTTTATAAATCAAAAGGGACTTTTACAATGCAACATTAGAGAGTCACTTAAGTGAAAAGACAAAATTTCATGATTACATATAATGAGGAATTAGAAAGGGGGAGCAAAGAAAGAGAGAGAAGAAGGGAGTTAATTAAATGTTTGATAAAAAATCCTCCTGTAATGAAGAATCAACTACAATCAAGCCTCGCAAAAGATCTCCAATGATGAAGCTTTGACCCTTGATCATCTTACTGAACTTGGAAACTGAAATGAAACCTTCCCGCCTTTCACGGGATGCTCACATTCTCCAATGTGTTGAGCCAATTCCTAGGGATGACATAGAGCTTGGACATTGATTGAACCATTTCTCATGATTCCTTGTAGTATTAGAGATGGAACCTCTAATATCCGTAAGGGATTCTATAGTGTCACCACTAAAGGAAAGAGGATCACCAATATTTTCTTGAACCAATTATTGAAATAAATTCTAGAAGATCCTTCAAATAAGTATTCTTATTTAGGGAAGGAGTACCAAGCTCTTGCTTGCATGTGTCAAGATCCTATAGAATTCTTGAAGTATTTTTGTCACAAGAATTCAAACCAACAATGGCCTCTTTTAAAGCATCACACCTCCAGATTATGGTACACAATCAAATGGGAGATAATTTCTCCGAGGTGGATGAAAAAATTAGTTGAGATTACTAAGGCATGAGAATCAATATTATTCATCTCCATCACCAATGGGAGATCACTTTCCCAAAGGACCTTCTCTTTCTTGATCTCTACCCTAGTTTTCTTTATCTTTAACTTTGTTGCCAAGAGGAATGTGAACAAAGAGATAATCTCGAGGAAGAGAGCATTCCATTTTTCCATGATCATGCTCACCCATTGGTCACTTGCACTTCCTTATAATGTAAACATTTAAGATTTTTTAATTGACATGGGATTGAAGTTGTAAATGGGAGAGATTGCTTCAATCAAAGGCAAGGATGATGAACCCGGTTCAAGAAATGATTGTACATATGAAGACAAATTCCTCACATGCTCCTCTAATTGATCAATGGTTTGCTTGTATTCCTTATTTCATGTAAGGATCCGAGTTGAGGAATCCTTGAACAAGTGAGCATCACCTTCATGTGTGGCTTGTCCCAAAGATACTCTTGTCATTACATAGTCATCATGTGTCATCTCCTCCATAGGTTTGATGACCTTTGGACATGTAACCTCTAGAAACAAATCTCTGGAATCCTCGGTGAAGAACTTAGAGGCTATTTGTGCCTTCTTATTTTTCTTTGTCTTTATGTACTTTGAGATGGCCTTGAAGTTGGGTGCCATTGCTTGTTGTATTATTCTTGACTCCTCTCCGAGCAAGTCATTAATCCATGAAAAGGGCTCAAAAGGAGTGGAATGGAGATCAAACACCTCAGATGCTTGGTAGGAAACCAAAGAATGAATAAGATGGGTTGATTTAACCACCTTCGTAGGGATAATTGGATCCACTGGATGCTTAGGGGACTATGAAGGACATATCTCACCTTGATTAAGATGCTCAACATGATCCTCTCTATCTTTTGAACTCTTTTAAACCTCCACTAAAGAAGATGGTTCATCAACCTCTACAAGTTTCCTCTTTCTGGAATGAGATGATCATGTACCTCCATTAGATGCTTCATGAGATGGGGAGAGAGAATATTGTCTACGAAAGACAACTACTATACCATTTTCAATGCAATCTGCCTTCCTCTTCTTGTACCATTTTTTGGACCGTTGGATCACATGCATTGTTTTCTAATTGATATCACTTGTCTCTGAGATATGTCATAGGATGAGAGAGAGAGGTAAATATTGTGCCACTTCATACTTAGGAAAAAAAATGTCCGAATCATCATCAAGCACACTTTGAACAAACTAATCAAACTCAAAAGATCTCATTTTTTCAACTGACATCCTCATATAGTCCCTTTTTCGACTTCTAGGTCATCAACACAATTAACCCAAAAGTCTTCAATTTGAGGAATGTGGTGCAAGTCGGGTAGAACAAAGGAGTCATGATCATTCTGAGATCAAAGTTAGATATAGCCACATAGGAATGCATATTGAAAGAGACCAGGGATGTTTCAATGTTTGAGGCATCACTCACATTCTTGCAAGAATATATACCCAATGAAAGTAAAAATGAGACACCTTTATTTTTCACAGCCTTACACATGGTATGAACAAGATGAAGTTTTCTACACAATTCAATCAAGATGATCTTGTTGCTTAGGTATCTTGGAAATATCAAAGGAGCATGATCAAAACCACATACCCGAAGATAGGTGAAATTTTGGAACTATATGAAGAAGCTCCCATACTTCGGATCATCTCATCTACCTTGGGTGAAATCCTCCGCTCGGTCTCCTTCCATCAGCTTGATGAGATACATTGTGACCGCATCATTCACTCTTGATAAATGTGAATTGTTTTCATGGAAGGTGAGTTTCCGATACTTCTCAAATGAAAGTACCTTCTACGGAACATTATGGAGTAATTATTCAACTCTAAGAAGTCATGGTGAACTTCTTAGAGGTGAATAATTGCTCCAACTACCTGTGGATGTTATCACTAATGATCTGCCCCTAGTCAATCATTTGGCATCCTTTATCGATAATTAGGATGAATTGGGCCATCTAGTCTTGAAAGTATCTTGTGATCTCTTCACCCATCAATCTACTCATAAGCACCATTTCATCTAAGTATGCTTCATGAAATTCATTCGTGATAGGGTCTTGGGCATGTGAGAGGGTTTTCTTCCTTGTTTGAGCCATGAGCCCACTACCACTCCTTGAAGATAGGACTCAGTATTGGACCACTCCTGTGATGCATCCTCCCTTGAGATGATTACCATGTGATTTTGGGTGGGAATATGTAGACTTTGAGAAATCCCCTTTCAAGGCGTCAAGACCACTAGAGAGAGTTGTCCTCCGCATGGCAATTCTTGTGGCAAAGTGTTATAGTGTCTCACACAAGCCAAGACAAGCTTAGTTATTTAAACAAAAAGGGGTTTCCTCATTCTATGAATATTCCTTCAGTGAAAATATTGTCCTCAATATGCCCTCTTGGTTATTTTTATCATCCACGCTCTTATATCTTCTAGGCCTAGATGTGCAACATCGTTATCACCCACATGTGGATATTCAGTGCTCAAGGTGGAAATGGGCTCAAATATAGTGAATTTGATCTTCATGATGCTTAGAATGGTGTTATAATTCTATGAAGAAGGTTTGGTGAAAATTTCAAGTCAATCCAAGCACAATCTATTTTTAGTAGGTTGTAAGACAAGGTCTATTTTTAGCAATTTTTTCAAATTTTCAAATTCTCAGATTTCTTGTCCTCTAAACACAAGGAATTGAATTATGAAGTTTTCATTATTAATTTTTATGACCCTTACCACTTTTAGAATGCTTTGGTTTAGACTTACTATAAATAGTAAGTTGAACTATAGAGGTTGGATTGAAATTTTTTCACTTCCACCGGCTTAGGAATTTGGCATTGAGGTGTTTTGTAAAATTTCAACTAATTTGGCTTGAATAATGAATAGGAAATTAAAAAACATATGGATGTTGCTGAAGGTTATCAATGGATTCTACAACTATTTTAGGGTATCAATGAGACTGGTTTTTTTCGTTCTTTTATTTTTTGATAGCAAAAGGGGTTAGTGCAAGTTCCATGTGCAAAGATGGAGGTTTGTGAGAGGTATGCAAGCTTCTTTGTCTTCTTCAATGGTGGATGCTGAAAATTTTGGAAGAATAATAGTAAGGTAGAATGTGAGGGGGTTTTAAAAATATCAACAATGGTTAAAAAATGGCTAAGGACAACCTTTATACCACCCACCTTCATTTCCCCTCTTAAAACCTAGTTAACTCACCCTAAACCCAACCAGTAAATCCAACCCAAGTGAAACCACATACTCAAGTTTTTCCCTAAAAAAAAGGGGAAAAAGGGACATGGGGGCACCATATCCTCAATTTTTTTCCATAGGTAGCCTCACCATGAGAAAGGGGGATGAAGTTTTGAGTTTGTGGGATTGAAAACACCTTCTTAACCACCAAGTTGTGAAACTTAAGTGACGGAGGAGGAGATCTCATGTGGTGGAATTTTTTTATGTCCCCCATGTCCCTTTGGAAAAGTGAAAAAGGGACACTAAGGCCTCCAAAGTGTGCTAAGGGTATTTATGCCATGAGGAAGGGGCCAAACTTGAAAGTGAGTAAATAACCTTTTCTAACCACCCAAATTGTTCTTTAAGTGATGTAAATTCTATTCCTCATGTGGTGGCACACTTTTGTGTCCCCTATATCCATTTTGATTTAGTCAAAGGGAAAAAAGGGACATCAAGCTCTCAAATATGTGTGCTCCTTCCATTTTGAGAACACTGGCATCACCATTGACTTTGCTAAAAATAACATGTCACAATGCTTTCTTTCCCTGAGAGCTTACCTTGGTGTTATATAGTCCAACATTATATAATTTTGAATGGAAAAACACAAGGAATTAAATTCCACCATTTTAAGTACTTGATTATTTTGTCTCTTTGAAATTTAGTTTCAATTTTGGTCACAGGAGGTTCATAGAAAGTCAAACTGTCATTGAAGAAAAATATGCCTTTTTGTCTAGACCAAATTATGGAACATGTAGAGTGCCCCATTTGATTTACTTTTTCCTTTTATCAGATTCTAATTCTCCTGGAACTCTCATAATCCTTAGTTGAATCTCCACTTTGGGATCAAAAGGTATTTGTCTGTACTACAGGCCAATATCGTAAATATGCTCCTAAGAATTCCTTGAAACCTTTTAAAAAATTAAGTAGACATCCTTATATTTATAATGATTATACGATTGTTTCCCAAATCCTCATGAGGATCCCGATTTATCGAAACAAACTAAGTAGCTTTTTCACCGCTTTCATTTACTTATACCATA
Organism: Taxus wallichiana var. yunnanensis; assembly: GCA_018340775.1. Taxonomy (NCBI): domain Eukaryota; kingdom Viridiplantae; phylum Streptophyta; class Pinopsida; order Cupressales; family Taxaceae; genus Taxus; species Taxus wallichiana. The sequence goes on from CM031238.1 coordinate 836,255,904, forward strand.
ATAAAAATAGCCTAGTATTACATAACTTATTCATAGTCTTATTTTTCTCCTATAAATTTCCTAAACTACCTCATATGATTGTAAATCTCTGTCACACACTTCTTGGGTGCTTTAACTTTTCCCTATACATTCTCGGAGGGTGTTCACTAGGTGTAAAAAGGCCAAAAATAACCCTTTTGGAGCCTCTGGAAGCACTTATCTTCTCTTGGATCTAGATATCTTCATGAATCAGATTGAAAAAGATCCCTACACATGAAACACACTTGAAAATCACATTAGCACATTCCTCCTAACCATTATGAGGGTAACACTAATTGAGTTGGCCGGAGGATAGGTTTACATTGATCGGGAGAGGGATTTTCAAATGAGGTCTAGGTTGTCATGATAGTTTTTTTTTAAATTTTCATGCTAAAAATTTAGCAAGACAACACACTTGATATTCGAGCTATTACAGAGATTTTGGATTCCAAATTCAAGCAATTACGAAGCAAAACAAAGTATTGTTATTTTCAGAGATTAAAAATTTACATATCTACAATTGCTCAAGTTTTTTGAATTTTATCATCAAGTATAAATAAAGAAAAAGATATTATCATAACAATGTAGTAGTTATTTGAATATATTATATGAACATCTATATCACATATATATTGAATGATTTTCTTGTCCCTATTTCATATTAGTGAAATGACAACAAAGAAAACAAACAACTCCAATATGAGAGGGTTTAAGGTACCTCTAGATGAGATGATGATGAATACGAGCACAAAAAGAGAGATTTCTCACAATGAGCTTGATGACTTACACAACAAAGAGAAATAAACAAAGAAAATGATTAGTAGATAGATGGGTGGGTTGCTCAATAAAGCTGGTCCCGAAAAGTGAAAACTTCCTAGGATGGATGTCAACCCACTTTTTGATAAAAAGATGAATAAAGTAAGTGATAAATAATTGATATGATGCAACAAAATATGAGATAAAATAGAGAGCTGAAATGCAACAGATAAAGTAAAATGCAGATTTGATCTAAGTAAATGCAAACCAAACCAAACTTGGGTGGGTCGACGGTGAGCCAAAGTCGATCAACCTAGTCGACTTACGATTGGGATAATGTAAGAAAATTTATCCAGAGGACATTTTAAAGTTCGAGATATTCCCTAAACCTCCATAAACCATGACAAAATGGTAGAGCTTTTCGAGACCATTTCGACAATATCAAGAACGTAGTAAAATTTGGGCAAAAATGTAAAATTTGAGTTTTGGACTTCGGTCTTCAACACTCATGATCAGATTGGTGGTCCCCGCTATTTCACGGGGTGAGGGCCCTCAACTAGAATCAACACACTTTTTATAAGGATGGGTGCCTTTGCCGCATTTTATTCATATTTACATCATCATAAGTTTTATTTCCTCATTTCCCACACTCGACCGAGTTCCAAATTTAGCTCGCTGCATTATCTCCTCAAACGGCCAAGATAAGATTTCCCACCAACTTTCCAACATACTCAGCATTCAAACATTGCCACAGCAACCACTACGTGGCTTATCAACACATAACTCGATGGTCAATACTCACCGACCAATCCACATGGCCTTAACCAATATCACACCAACCACATACGAGGCCAAACAAACCCAACGTTCAACCAAATCGGGTAGATAAGAATGTCACGTCCACACAAAGAACCTCAAAGTGTAGCAAAAACAATGTTGTGCATGACCTAAGCCATGGGGAAATAGGGTGAAAATATCCTATTAAAAGGCTTTAAACAAAGTTTATCCCGTGAATGTGGGACTTTTCCTCATAATAAAAAACAAAAAAGAATCCCATGTGCAAAGGAGGAGGGGATTTGAAATTGTTATCTCCTACCAAAATGTTAGGCGGCCTTACCAACCTGACAACCATATTGAAATGGTATAAAAGGAAGAAATATGTATTTAAACAAGCTTTTTGCTGACTTTGTGATATAGTCTATAATAAGAAGTTTTCGAAATCCTTGTTTTTGAGGCACTTAGAGGTTGAACCAAACTTTGGAGTAAACTAGAGAGTTGTGCAAAATTCAAAGAAAATTATGGTGATATAATATTTTGTCCATTTTGAAGTTCATAGATTGATTTTAGGAAGCTTTTTGTGTAGATTTTTTTGGTGAACTAAAGGAAAAGCTATTGTGAAGCCAAGAATAGACACAAAGAGTAAGACTTTGATTGTTTCAGTGCTCATGGGCTCTTAAGGGACTTTTGGTAGGTTTATAAAGATTCATTTATTTGATTTATATAGTTTAATTGTATTTACAAATATGAAATTAATGGATCGGTTATGAAACAAACCTGGGGATGTAGGGATTATGAACCCCGTAAACAAACCTCTATGTCAAATTTCTAATTTTCTTTTCCAGCTTCAGAGTATTCATAGAATTTTAAATTCATAATTTTGAATGTGGAGGCATAATTAACCTTGATAATTGATTTTTTTTTGGGAAATCAAGTAAAATTGAATTTTATGGGATTTGATGAAACAATGAAATAAGGGAATTTAATTCAATTTTGGATCAATCATTATTCAGTTTTTAAATCAGAATTCAGATCAATTTTGGATAAATAAAAGTCCTAAAAATTGATGAATTTATACGATCTTGGCAAATAGTTAAAAATAATAATAATTACTAGTGCTTATGGATCATTTTTGGTATCGATCAGGCTGATTTAATAGTGTAATTTGTTCGGTTTGTGCGGTTGGTTTAGTGTGATTGAACATGTACAGGTGCACCATGGGCAAGATGTCTAAACATGCAAAGATTGATAAGATTAAGGCTTAAAATCATCGGATATAGGAAGAGAACTCTCTCTTGAGATCGATGTATTATTCCCTAGAAGAGGAAAAAGCTCGACTGAAATCATAATTACAAACCAAGGATGAAATCTTGGTAAAATTGCAGAATGGCGAGCGAGAAAAAGGATTTGCCTTTAAATTCAGATTTAGAAATAATGACCGGTGAATGCCTTTGTAAGTTTGCCACCACTTGATTCCAATTTTTCTTCCTATTTATATATGGATTTGGATTCAGGTAATGATACTTTTGGATCTTTTGAAAAATATTCTAAAGGTATTGGATCTAAATTGTTGACTAAAATGGGATTTATGGGGAATGGCCTTGGTAAGAACAACCATAATATCTAACTCAATACAAAGTTGAGGATACTCCTCGTTATGCAAGTTTGGGTTTCCATAATGCGGGAATGGAAATCGGGAATCCTCCAAGCACACTTTGAACGAGGATGAGCTTCCAACAACAATGTATACCCCACTAGTACAGTAGGATGGATGTGGTAAGAAAATTCAATGAAAAGGTATTGAGATTCCACCTCCAATTTCTTATCATAATCATAAGCATGGGAAAAATTGTAAAACTTTTGAGGATCCACTCTTTCATTTTAAATAATATGGTTTTGATATATAGAAAATGATGAATTCTTTTCCTTGCACTTTTTGTGGATTACGTAATCATTCTGTTGCCTTTTGTTGGAAGAGAAAGTATTTCTTGTAGAAGTGGTTTCCTGATGAGATTAATGTGAAAAACCAATCTCGTAGCTTTCAGGAGAGAAATGGTAAAAATATTTCCTCATCTAGAAAATGGATAAGAGGAACTATTGCACTCATTTTCGTATGAGTGGACACAAGGTTGAAAAATGTTGGAAACTTCACCCAACAAGCCATCTGAGGAATGGTAAGAACAAGTTGGTTTACAAGGTAAAAGTTGTTAATCCACTAACTAAGAATGAATCAACCTTGGATCTATCCACAAATAATCCATAAATGAGTCCATTTTACTTTGATATGGATAATGAAAACTCATGTGATTTGGATAGATTTATATTTGCATAGTTGTAATTGATGAATAACATGCATTCTTTTCAGATCTTTTTGTGGGATTCGATGAATGTTAAAAGGAAAATTTCCCATATTTTCATTTTCTTTGAAATTGGAAAAATGGTGTCACCTATAGGGAATATCTGAGGGACGGGTTAATCATACTCAAATTATACATCTCATTTGTTAAGATGATAAAATTGATTTCTATTTTTTAGCAGCAAAGTATGCATATTCAGTGGGCATGGGGATAATGTCTATTTTTAGAAATTTACATTTCAGTATTTGTTGTTGAATTTCACTATGCAAATTTGGAGACCACTTTGTTATTGTAATTAATATACAATCGTGTTGTGTCCATATATGATAATTGCACATAATTTAAGTCCCATAATTTGGGCATTTATCATTGTAGACACCTATAATTACGCCCTAGCAATTTAAATACTTAAATTGTCCTAATTATCTCCTTTCCGCAAGTTGATGACATATCGTCAATCGCGCTCATCTTCTCTTCCATTTTCATTAATTGATTACATTACGCTAATTAATTAAGTTGCTTGTCAATGCATACCTTAATTAACGACCCTTCGTTAATCAACACCTTATGTCTAGTCTAATTAATTATTATTAATTAATTAGTTTCCCTTCTCATTAAATCAATAAATCACTATTTAATTGGTTTAATTCCCTCCTAATGGTCCAAATCACACTAAAATCCATCTAAAAGCTTATAAAAGCTTGCACATGTATTAATTAATCATCTTGATTAATTAATGCACCCCCTTTATCCACATGAGCCACTAGAGGACAAACTAAATCCTCCTAAAGTTAACTCAACCCCATCTAAACCCCCCTTATCCATAACTAACTCTACATCTCCATTAGTCCCACATTCATGAGGATGTGTTGAATCATTTATCCTTTGGGCTATATAAACAACCCTCCCTCTACTTCTACACCTACACCTAAATCTCTCAAGAGACAAAAGTAAGCACATAGTTTCATACTAATAGCCTTTTGTCATTCTTGAGCCCTCCATCCTCCATTCTTGAAGAGCTAAGTCTCACACCCAAACATCCATTGAAGGATCAAAGCAAACAATATAATTTGATTGCCATTGGACTACTTAGGTTCATTTTAATGTTTAATTAGGCAATTAAGGGGAATAGAGTTCATTAATTTACATTATGTTTTGATTAATTCAAAGTTATTAATGTTAAGGGTAGGACTTGCTCATTTCTTCATCATGATGGTGCACATTTCTCATTTTTAGCTAGGTTAGGAAGCTATTTCTAGGTGGTAGTTTTCTTGCTAAAATTGTAGAAACACTTGCACACATTTGGCACCCCGGTGGGACACTTAGTCCCATGGCATTTTAGTTTAAGTTTCATTTTTTTGGCTAATTTTTGATATACACATGTAGTAATTAATGTCCATTTTTTGGAATTTTTGCTCATTTGATATGTGTAACTTCATGTTCATAGCCTTAATTTTAATGGGTTATTGCCATTCTTAAGCTAACTTGTCAAAATTTTGAGATATTGTGAAGTTTCTTGTGTTTTTGCTATATTTTGGTTGCGGCAGTGCAGCGCAGCACGTTTTAGGGATGCACGAACAATTTTTGTGGGCGCAGGCATGGTTTTCGTGGCACACACATCTCTCAGTGGTGCAAGCACACTTTGTTAAAACACTGTCACTTTGTCTGCTGACCTCGACGCACACACCCTAACCAGTGCGTAGGTACACTAACCCGGGTGCAGACATCGTTTCGTATTGTACCTTCACTACATTATGAAACTTATCAGATCGGCGTACATGCCCTAACTAGGGCACACATACTGTTTTAGTGGCGCAGGCACATTTTTCTGGTAATGCAATTGTTCTATCTGTCTTTCTTTCTATTTTTCTCAGAGTAGTGCATACGCTGTTTTTGTGGTGCACATGTCTCTTTATTCGGGCGCAAGCGCTTGGGTAAATCAAAAAAATCCGCAGAGTGGCACGAGCCTTTGCTTTGTTTTTTTGTGGCGCGTATCGTTTTGTTATTGTGGTGCACACACCTCTCGGGTGGCGCAGGTGCATTATGAGCTAAACCAACCTTAAGTGGCACATACGCCCTAACCCACGTGCAGGCGCTGAAAAAGGGGCGCAGGTGTCCCTTTGAATTTTTTGAAATTAAGGTGTTGATGTGCTAACATTCTTGTAGGTTTATCTAATCATATATTTGTCTTTGCAGGTTGTTTTTACATGTTTGTATTTGATTAGGTAATATTTTGCATTGTTTACTTATAGGAATAAGGATCGCGTATGCTCTTCCCTCACGTCCCCTGGGGTGATCTTGGGAATCAGAAATAATTATTAAGTCCTTTTAATTCTTTGAGGTTGTTAGGAATATTTGAGTTGGAATTGGTTAATTAGGCATAGTTGAAATAAAGTGTTTTTCCATTTGGTATCTTTTTAGATTTTGAAGACATCACGTATGCTCTTCTCTTGCGTCCTTAGATGATCGGAGAATAAAAATGATGCCTTCTCTTTTGATGGAAAACTACTAAAAATCGTCATATCTGAGGCCAAACGCCATCACTTGTCAAAGAACGGAGGAATCAAAACAAAAGTCAGAAAACTACTAATACGGTTGTTATACAAAGTTGCCAAATGGTGTTTGAGCAAACCACATCTAATTAAAAAAGATAAAACAAACAACATATTCAAAACACTATATTGCAGGTTTCGGAAAAGGGTACGTCCCTCTCCACTCAACTGGAACATAACCCCTTTGGCATAACGCCTTAATCTACAACAATGGGGGTGGTTCCAGGAACCCCAAAGTAGTCCACGCAAGAGGGAACCTTGTGGATGAAACGGGATGTGCTCCACACTACCTATCTGACTAGTAATTCCTTTGTGAGTTAGAGTTACAAGTTGTCCCTACGCGACCCTTTTAAGTACATGATGGATGCATTTATTGCCCACTATGCTTGAAGGGGGCAAAGTCGAGATACTCCCAAGATAGTCAAGACTATTTGGGTAAATCGTCTCGCTCGTGGATAATATTTGTAGCACCTAGGACAAGAGAACCACCTAGGAAGATATACTTTGGCCAGGAGCCCACTTTGACCATTCTAAAACAGTGTTGAGTTGTGAACCATATTTTCATTGCGAAATGTGTGACGCGTTACTTTTGCTTAGTTTTTACTTGCCTTAGGGCAAGGTGAAACTCTGCCAAAGTGAAGCCAGCATTTTTCATCCTTTTTTGATTTTCTTCCTTCACATTCTTTTGACACTTTGTTGATCAGAAGAAGGGTGATTACCTTTGTGTTACCAATCGACTGTTTTTGTCACTTTTATGTCTGTTTACGCCCATCCATGTTTGCGGCTGGGTAAGTTAAACATCTAAAGTGTGTGGAGGTGTATTCACGTCATTAGTAGCCATTGTGATCTTGATACCCATGTCAAGATCGTCATTGTAGTTAGGCGTGGTTCATCACCACAGACTTCCTTAGAAGAGTTAGCTTGTTTGTATCATATCACTACAATTTCGATATTTACGTCTTGTTTCTTATAAACTCGACATAAATATCTATATTGTAAGGTTATGCTGCACACATTTTTAACTATTCTGGCTATACCTTGAGATTTTTAGTTTGGTTATATTATTACCTCAATTTTGAAGAGTGTTAGGTGTTACCATTTGTGCGTGTTATATCAATAACACCTTGATATCAATACTTCACTTTCTCGCAAAGTGGGTTAACATATCTTGGTGATATTGTTGTGTCATTTGCAAATTGTAATTAGAAATTTTGAGATATAGGTCTTAATCAAGTTTGAACTCGCTCACCGTATATCTTGATTGGGAGGTCATATTGACTTCTTGTATTTACTTATGTTTTGTTCATTTCCTTGAACTTGGCATAAGTGAAAACATTTTGTTAATCATCTTGTGACGCGAAACTACTTTTTGAAACATAGTCTAGGAGGTACTTCATTTAAACAAGTTTTAATACCAAATGCTTGTATCACTAGTGATTTATCACTTTATCACATTGGTATTCTCACATTGTTGACTTATTCATACTCTTAAAAATACATCTTGCATCTCACTTAGGGGTAGTCACTAAGCTTTGAACGCATTTACAACTTACCCTAGTGAAACTATCATGAAAAACATGGCTCCTAAAACACGACTAGGATTAAAGAAATAGACATATGAGGAACAACAAGCGCAAGCTTGGGAGACCTCTAATAGACAAGGGTCAAACCCCTTCATTGGACATGACCTAGGACCGTTGTTTTCTGCAGAAAAAGAAACAGAAGAGATGGTTGATCAAAGTGGAAATGAATTAGAATCACCACACGCAGACTTCGATTTTGACCCCACTCTACTGGATGAATTTCTTCTTAGAAACAAAGATAGAGTGTTAGCATGGGTCATAGAATTAGGGGCCAAATTGCCCACCGAGAATGAAACAATACTACCTGCGAATGACGCTACTAAGGAAGAACATCCCCTTATCAATATGGAAGATATTTTAACGCACAGGACAAGCTTCTACCTCTTACGCAGAAAATGATAAAGTGGTGGGGCATAGAATACCCTTTATCAAAGTGCCACGAAGAAACAAGATAGAACATGAGATGGGTGATGAACCTCCATAATACGAGGAGGAGGAACCTTTAGAAGAAGAAGCAACAAACCAAGCCACAATCCAACAACAAATCAGTAACCTAAGCCGACAACTAGCTTTGCTTACCTCCCATGTACAAAAGGACACAAACAAGAACATTCAAAAGTTGAGGCCTAAGGTTAAAATCAATGAACTCCATCGAGAAAACCAAGGAGAAGAAGACATAGGGTATCATCGTGTATACATCCCCGCTTCTCCCACTAGAGAACAATTACTCACACAAGAAGTGTAGTCTATGAAAGTGATGCTCGCGAGCTTACAAGAGAGCAATATAGGGAGCATCAGAAATATCAATATGAAGAATTATGCCCCTATCCTTTTGACAAGACAATGACCCTTCAACCCTTTCTAAAGAAATTTGATATGCCAAAGTTTGACAAATATAAAGGGAAAGGGGATCCACGGGATCATGTTAAAGATTTCTACATGGCATGTCAAGAGGTGTCTTATAGTGAAAATTACCTCATCAGAATTTTTCCCAAGAGTCTCGGAGGTCAAGCATTGGAGTGGTTTACACGCTTACCATGAGGATAAATTTTCACCTGGCCAGAATTGGCAGAAAGATTCGTGCATCACTTCTCGTATAACATAGAGAGTGATGTCACCATGACAGAATTATGTGGTGCCAAACAAAACCCAAATGAGACTTTCACCAACTTCCTCCAATGGTGGAGAGGGATAGCTAGTCGCTTCCCTTGCGCTTTCCCTGAAAAATAGCTGGTTAGTATTTTCGTTCCCAATCTCAACCCGGATATAGATTTCCACCTCCAAATGCATTGTGTTTGCACTTTTGAGGAGGTTATCGAGAAAGGGATTAAGATAGAAAAATCTCTCATTGCCAAAGGCACCCTCAAAACTCAATCTAGAGACAACCAAAATGTCGAACCCACGGAAAAGCTGAAGATCTTTAACAAAAACAAAAATGTGGTGGGAGATGGAATCACTGATTCCAAACATGTTCAAACAGTCAACCTTTTAAAATGACCAAGGGCCCAATTCAACCACCACCAAAGTGAAGAACATTCACCTCTCTCAATGAACCTTTGTCAGTCATACTAAAACAATTGGATGCAGCCCACATGATGACCTATCCTACAACGCAACCATTTGATGAAAACGCTCCGAAACCTTCATGGTACAAGGCGCATGAATATTGCGAAATGCATCACGTCAAAGGACATAATACAAACAAATGTCTCGCAGCTTCATCATTATATTCAGAACCTCATTGACAATGGGGAGATAGAGGTGGATAACCCTGGCAAAACACAAACACCTAACGAGAAAATGGGGATATATAAAGAACCATTCCCTAAGCATGATAAGTTGGAAAATTCAAAGCCGGATCGGGGAGAGTCATCCCAAAATTATAAAGCTATGAATTACTTATACACCAAAAGAGATAACAATCATTATGATTCACTTATCGGATGTATTCACTCTCTTGCTAACCGTGTCAATACCATCCAGATCAAGGGAAAGGATGCGCATGCGGTAACAAGGCGTTCCCACCTCATGATTCAGGAACCTTCTCCATCGACCTCGTAAACCGGAAAATATAACCTTTTAGAACAACTTGAAAAGACGTCTGCTAAGATTTCGATCTTAGATCTTCTCAAGATATCCAATGTGCATAAAGACAGTTTGTACCAAACTCTTCAGGGGTCGGGAGTGCCTTTAGAAATTGATTCGCACAACTTCAAGCCACGGTGGCAAATATCGCACTTGATGTAGTTGTCACCCGTGGGACGATCAAACAGTGCTTGTGGATAATGGATCTGGGTTGAACATTTGCATGCTTAAATTGGTCAAACAACTAGGACATACAGAGGAGAAATCTTGAGTCCCACATTATCACTATCACCGCATACGACAATGCGGAAAGGGAATCAACAGTACCATCACGCTGCCCATGGAGGCGGGTGCCACTTGCCATCGAGACAAAGTTTCATGTCCTAGACTTGGAACTTCCATATAACATGCTTCTAGGCCAACCATGGATTCATGCCATGCGCAGCCGTGCCATCAACATTGCATCAATGCATTAAGTTGAAGCATGAGGGACATATGGTTACAATACAAGGAGATTCCGAGCCCTTTGCTCATTGTAGAGCTCTGAATAGCTTTACATGAAAGGGTACCTATGCATGTCCCTCTGTAGATATAGCTGTCCCCAGTCTGAGGCCATGGAATCTTGGGTGGATTCAGATTCTCTTAGTTCTTGTGTTCATGGGGCATCTACTTCAACATCTCCATTTGATTCATGGGAGATGAAAATCCTTGAATATGGCTGTGGGGAGTATAATGTACAACAAGCGCTCTTGGTTTTAGACCTCTCATTGTCACCCAATACTAGAGGTCGACCCAACTACCACTTCAGAAGACCTAGAGAGGAACATACTATTGGGTTGTTCCTACTTGGAGGCTTGTTAGCTGAAGAGAAATTGCTTGATCCACCTACAACTTGGGTCCCTGAGGATACTCAGCCATCTTGTTATCGAACCCGAGAATATGAAAAATCTAGTAAAATGATGTACTCCATGGGCTATAAAGGCTTAGGATGTGGGAGAAATGAACAAGGACAAAGAGAATAGTCCTGCTTCCACATTTCAAAATAGAAAGATATGACATTGGGATTTGCCCTTATGGAGCACACCCCAATGATTAAGAAGTTACTTGTTCTGAGCACGAGGATAGCTCTGACCATCTAGATAGTGATACGGATTCCCATTGTAGCCAATATGAGGATCTGGCCTCCACGAACCTTTTCATGAATAACGTTGTCCTGACCATAACCACCATGGAACCAACCCTTGACCTTGTATACCCTTCCCTTGTTAAATGGGACCAACAACATCACATGCCACTAGATTTATTCGAGAACGACGAGGCTATTACATAATTCATGGGCATAAGGGATACAATCCCCATTGGAGATCAAAAGAAAGGTTTCTTTATTGACTTAGATACTTGTGCCTACTTCGGTGAGGAGGTTGAACTTCATGGTCAACAAAACTTAAAGAAAAGCAAGGGCAAAAGTTCCAAAGTAAAGCCTTGGCAAAAATCAAAGTCCAAGTTGCACAGTGAAAACCTCTTTGAGTTACTGGCTAACAAACAAATAAGAAAATCAACGGACAAACAAAGTGACCACACCAAGGATGAAAATCTTGTGGAGACATCCTTGGATGAAGATCTTAACCTGCCTCCTAATCCTACGCATGGAGGACTTATCAAAATTACTAGTCGAAGAAACCATTGATGTCAATATTGGTACATAAGAGGATCCCAAGATAGTAAAATTGGGAGCATCACTCTCAGCTAGAGAACAAAAGACATTCACTATGCTGCTGCGAGAGTTTATTGATGTGTTCGCATGGTCTTACAAAGACATGCCTCGACTTAGATCCGACTTTGGTCATGCACAACCTAGTCGTGCATGCAGATGCCAAGCCTATCAAACAAAAGCTCTGAAAGATGCACCCAAGAGTGGCCCTATTGGTTAAAGAAGAGTTGGAAAGGTTGCTTGCAGCAGGATTCATCAGGCCAATTGATTATGTTGAATGGATATCGAACATTTTTTCTGTCTCGAGAAAAACCTATCAGTATCCGAACCGCACAAATTTTAGGGACATCAATAAATCTTTCCCTAAAGATGATTTTCTCGCTACCTTACATTGACATTATTGTTGACTCAACAACAGGTACGAAATGCTATCACTCATGGATGGCTTTTTGGGATATAATAAAATTAAGATAGCTAAAGAAGACCAACACAAAACAACTTTTACGACTCCTCGGGAACCTTCGATTTCGGTGATGCCATTTGGCCTAAAAATGTAGGGGCTACTTATCAATGGCAATGACGGTGATTTTTCATGATATGGTTCATGATATCATGGAAGATTACGTGGATGATATCCTGGGAAAGTCCAAAACAAGGGAGGATCACCTGTCACTTTTGCGGCTCATCTTTGAACCACCGCGTGAATACAAAGTCGGGATGAATCCAAAGAAGTGTGTCTTCGGTGTGCTATCAAGAAAATTATTGGGCTTTATTGTGTCAAGATGAGGTATTGAGGTAGACCCTACTAAAGTGTCTGTTATTACTGAAATGCCTCCACCTGAGAATATCAAGCAACTGCGCAGCTTACAGGGAAAATTCAAGCCATTCGCCACTTCATCTCCCAGCTTGTAGATAAATGTCACTCATTCACCCACTTGCTTAAAAAGGACGTCACTTTCATCTAGGGACCCGAGCAACAGATAAGCCTTTTCTTTGCTTAAACAGTACTTGGCTAATCCACCTGTCCTCATGCCTCCCACTCTTGGAGAACCACTCTTGCTCTATATTTCCGCTATGCAATTTGCTATTGGTGTGCTACTCACCCAATATGACCTTGGCCATAAGGAGAAAGTGGTGTACTATCTGAGTCACACCCTCATCGCCTATGAGCTCAATTATCCTCAAATTGAAAAGGCTTGCTTGGCCGTTGTTTTTACTTTTCAAAAACTTCGCCATTACCTATTAAATACTAAGACCAAGCTCATATCCAAGGTTGACCCACTCAAATATTTACTGTCCAAACCTGCCCTCACAGGTAGAATGGCTAATTGGATCATTCTACTCAGTGAGTTTGACATAGAATTTTTCCATCAAAAATTAGTTAAAGGACAAGTACTTGTGGATCAGCTAGCGGAAGCACCTTTGCAAAGCACAAAACCTTTGAATCTAGATCTGCCAGATGCCTCCTTGCTCTACATTGAAGAATCTGTCATATGGTAGATACATTTTGATGGATCCTTTACGTTTCATGGTTCAAGTGTAGGAGTGGTCCTTATTACTCCTTCTAGCGATCCTATACCACAGGCTTTTCACTGGGCTTCCCTTACATGAACAACATTACAGAATATGAAACACTTATTGCAGGAATGAAGCTAGCCATCAAGTGGAATGTTCATCATGTCAAGGTTATCGGTGATTCGTAGTTAATTATCAAATAGGTTAATGATGAATATAAGGTTAAGGATGACAAGCTCATACCTTACAAAAAGTTAGTGGAAACTCTAAAGGAGTACTTTGTGCGCATTACCTTTGAGCAAATCCCAAGAGCATAGAATAGATCAGCAGATGCCATGGCAATGGTGGGGTCTATGCTTTGTATTCCACTGGGGAATAATGATATGCCATTCTTCGTAGAAAATCTATGCTAGCCCACATATGACATACCAGAATCTTGCCTAGCTTGTGAGGTTGTTGGTCCCAATTCCCGTGGTATGAACCCATTTTTACCTATCTTAAGGACAACACATTCCCTCCCGATATCTCCCATTCTGAAAATCAAATATTGATTCACTAGATAGCCTATTACACCGTTTTAGGAGGTACACTTTATCGTCATGGCTATGATGAGAATCTATTACGTTGTCTAGATGTGACGGAGTTAATCCAAGCAATCAAAGAAGTGCACGAAGGGGTGTGTGGAGCACATACAAATGGAATGGTCTTGGCTAATAAACTGTTGAGAGTAGGTTACTATTGGCCTACCATGGAAACTGATTGTTGCAATTATGTCAGAAAATGTTTACTTTGCTAGAAGTATGGAAATTTCATTCATGCTCTATCGCAACCATTACAACCTATCACTACCCCATGGCCATTCTCCAAGTGGGGACTTGACTTAATAGGAAAACTTACTCCTACCTCATTTGATGGTCATACACATATCATCATAGCTACAAAGTACTTTACAAAATGGGTGGAGGTTGTCCCTTTAACCTATGTCACAGGAGCCCAGATTTCTAAATTTATCATGAATCACATTATTTGCCGATATGGTATTCCCACAACCATCGTTACAGATAATGGGAAGTCATTTAAAAACAAAAATGTGAAAGGTCTTTGCCAATGGTTCCAAATCAGGTTAAAATGGTCCACGCCATATTACCCTCAGGGTAATGGACAAGCTGAGGCAACAAACAAGACCTTGGTGAGGATAATGGAGAAGATGGTCAAGCAAAGCAGTGAATCGACACCTACAAATCCATCCAACCCTTTGGGCTTACTTGAACATCCATTTGCACTCCTATAGGTGCGACACCATATTCTCTAGTGTTCGGTACAAAATCTATCATCCCTTTAGAGATTGAATTTCCGTCCCTGAGAATTTCTCTTCGGGACTATCTAGATAAGGATGAGGATTATCGAGTGACAAGACTAGCCGAGTTAGAACTCCTGGATGAGATGCGCATTCGCACTCTTAATCACCTGAAAGTGTATCAACACAGAGTCTCTAGAAACTACAACAAGAGAATCATCCCTCGTCAGTTTGAGGTTGGTGATTTAGTCATGAAGGAGAACCAGTTCAACACCAGAGCAGAGCGAGAAAAGAAAGGGAAGTTCGAACCACATTGGTTGGGACCCTATGTTATAGTTGCCAAGTACGGCACAGGGGCATACAAACTGGCTCACCCCAATGGTGATGAGCTTCGGGAGCCCATGAACGCCATGCATCTTAAGTGGTTCTATGCTTAAACATGGCGCAAAATATCAAAAATAGAGAAAAATCGAAAAAATTTTTAAAAAAAAATTTAGAAAAATATAAAAAAGAGAAAATAGGTCATCCATTAGTGAAAACCACGCAATTGTGGCACTTTGGACAAGTCCTTGGGTGAAAATCAGTTTCCGGCACCTTGGGAGGATTCATTGTTCACAAGCATCCTGTATCTGGAGGGTATTTTTCTTTGGCCTAGCCCCTGGTTCTTTTCTTGTGCGCCCCATCCTGTCAAGTCTTGATCCAACTTTGCCTTCTTTTATTTATCTCGTGAGGGGTATGGTCTTTCGCTATTTCCCATCTTACACCTGGGGCATTTCAATGACTATACCTTCTTGTTCATAAACGTGTGGCATCCACTTTTTCTTGGTTACTCGCACATAACTTTGAGAAGCCATTAGAAAACACAAAAACAATGGAAAATTGTTTCACAAAAACCCTAAAAATAGAAAATTATTTCCCGAAAACACCAAAAACAATAGAAAATTGTTTCACAAAAACCTAAACAATAGAAAATTGGTGCATGAAAACAAATCTTACAAAAACATTTACTTGCATTGTCTTGTTTCTTGCTTTGCTTATTGCTTGTATAGTGTTTTGCATTCTTGCTTTTGGGTTGTTTGTTGCTTGGGCATACTTTGTTAGGATTCATCTTTTCTTGCTTAGATTAGATTTATTCTTGCTTGTGCATATTGCGGTATGTTTTTGCATGCTAGTGAATCTTGGGAAATCATGATGTAATGTGTTAATTCATTATGTTCTTTCTTAAGCATTTGGTTGTGTTTGTTACATGTTAATAAAGCATGGTGAATCATGGTGTATTGCATTAGTTCCTGATGTTCTTTGTTAGCATTTGGTTGTGTTTATTGCATGTGCTCTGTTTTGTTATCATTCACATCACATTACCATCAGTATCATCACATCTAACATCATCTATACATCATATATAAATAAAATGCTAAGTTTTACATCATGCATGTATGCTAAGCTAATCATCACATATCGTATCATCAATGGGGGCAAGAGGGGTTGCACATGATAAAAAATCTATCCCCCACACCAATATCATCATATCATCCCATCCATATACATATATAATAACACATGAGAAATGCGGTTGATATCATCTAAAGGATCTATCATCTAACATCCACAAAGCACATGTGTATATCAAACATCGAAATCAGATACATATAAAGAACAAAATCAGATAACGCATCCATAAGTGCTGAATCAAAAAACAAAGCACATAATGAGAATCAACATAGAGTAATTTCTGAAAAGGGTATTTCACATCATAGAATATGCCCACTCGTGTCACAACACATCCATAAGTGCTGAATCAAAACACGCAACGTGCAATGAGAATCAATCTACAGTAATTTCTGAAAAGGGTATTTCACATCATAAAATTATCCCACTCATATCACATGCATCAGGACACAAAAACAATAAAGTACATCATCTCATAACCATGTGTATCTGAGCCAAAACAAAGTAATCCTCATATATATACATGTGTGTCAATATACATCTATATCAAAAATGGATGCAAATCAGTGCTCTATATCAAAAAAACCTTCAGCTGAGGCGTACAAAGATGCTACAAATGTCTATACAAATATACACTGTCCAAATCGGTACTCAATATAATACATCATCGATACACAATGCCATAAAAAGGCATGTATTAGAAAGAATCAATCCTTCATCATGAGGTATCATCAAAATACATGTATACAAAACTATACATCAAAATAGGCCTTCATAAGAGGCATACATATAAAGAATCTACACAACAAAAAATGTGGATCTCAACCGCAACTCTTGCCCTCATCGAGGCTCCCAGATCTGTCATCTGGTCGACGGAACACTAGAGGCTGGGATGGCACCTGGTCTAACCGGCTACTCTGGTAGGGGCTGTCTCATTGATCTGGTAGAATGGCCTGATCTCCGTGATCAAGAGCCTGATGCACTCGACCGACAGCGGCTATGGTAGTGCTACTCCTACTCCGGAGGAACTACCTGTAATAGGCGCGATCCTATAGAATAAGGCCTCACCACCAAGCCTGGTGGCATCACGTATCAGGTCGGCATCTTTGGTGTAGCGCTGCCTGAAGGGTAGTATCTCGCTCGCCTATCACTCAGCCCAAGTCTACCTCAACTTGTCTAAAGGCAACGACCTCTCGGTCCCTCTCTACGATGTGATCTATAGCTCAGTGCAGCCTGGTCCCTTTGTGCTAGAAGTGCTTGTGATCGTGCGTATACATGGTCTCTCTGTGTAACAACCATCTACACCTGTGACTGGGAATGATGAAGAAGGCTCAATATCTGAGCCCCCTGTGCCACTGTCTCCCAGATCCGGCTCCGCTTATGCTACTCTATCATCTCTTGGGCTAGCCAGGCCCAAGCTGATCCCTCTCGAAAGTAAGGTAACAATATGAGCAAGGGACGCCCTTGAGGTGCTTTGGGACGACTGTCCTGGCAAGACCCTCCTCCGGGTGGCTACACTATTGTTTATCTTGGGCCATGCGGCCTCGATCCCTATGCATGTGAGGCACCCTGTTCATCATGTGGAATACCATCAAAAGGATCCTCTGGGTCAGCCCCGTGCCACTTTGCCCTCACCCCGCACTATGCACTGTGCCATATCTCTACAAGTTGGCAAATGCCCGCTTCCTAGGCATCCTCACGGAATGGTGAGACACTAAGGTAACACTGTCATATACCAAGCTACATAGTCGGTTGTGGTCCTTGGATACCTCACCTATCAAACCGGGTCCTATACCTGTGGGACCACTGTGTGAAACTTACGCTAGCTCGGGCCACCAGTATACGAGGCCCCATGGTTTGCCTCTTTGAATCCCTACGTGCATGCCAAATATCTGGCTGGGGACCCCATTTGAGCTCGTGGCATCCTCTAGCCCACTAGAACTACTCGTATGGTCGTGGGATGACATCTATCTCTACCAACTCTTCAAACTCTTGCCTATATTTGAATAGGCTGCCAAGATGGCCATGCACATCCCCACCTATTGCTACCCATACCATATACGATGGCTCCTCGGATCTCGGACACAAAAAGGGCCCACATGGCATCTGATCGCAATATGATTCCATGATCATATCTGTAATAATGAGGCTGGACCCAGGGTCTTCTGACCATGGTATGTAATCAAGTGTAAATCCCAGTATAGGTGGGCCAGTATGCATTTCCCCAAGAATATCTCTCACCGCTGTAGATGCCATGAACCAAAGGCAGTAATCCTCTCGGGAACGAGGTCCCTATCTTATCAGTGAGTAGGAACCCATTGATAAGAGCCATGATGTAGAGAGGCCCCGATGTAATGTGGGGTCGGAGATGCACTCGTGCAATGCTATAGTCATCCGTCGTGTGGTATATCGTCAACACTAAACATAGGGCACTACAAGCTGCTCTAATCAGCCCTGCATCAGAGCTGTACTCAATCAAGGTGCCCATCATCGGCACACGAAGAATCCACCATACGTCCTCAATGGTCACGGTCATCTCTCCTGTAGGAAGTCTGAAGCACTAACTCTTGCTATGCCATTACTCGGCTAGTGCAAGCAGTAGACCATGGTCCAATACGATAGAAGGCATCGAGACATAGGGCCTAGCCCTACCACCTCGAGAAGTATCACCATGGCTCGCTGGTCACGCCGACACATACTACCCCCTAGCTCTGTAATTTGGGTATGTCACTCCGCATCTACAAAACTGGTAGTCATCTCTGCAAAATAACATGGTGCTAGTCAGTTCCTAACATTTCTTCTAAAAATCTATCTCCTCTTTTAGGGTTAACCCAAAAATCCTAAAAATTCTTCTAAGTGTTATGTTTTGACACTTTCCCATCTTTTCTCCGCCTGTCTAGGCGCTGCGCGCACCCTTTGGGTGTGTACACCACGTTTTTGGCACCTGCACTTGCACGCGTGTGTCTTTTGGTGCCTGTACCCCATTTCCGACGCCTTTGTGTGCCCTTTTTGGCGTGTGTGCCAATCATTTGGTGCTTGCACTTGCGTGCGTGCGCTCCTCTGTGTGTGTGCCCGCCTTTTCGTACTGCAAAGCTTTTTACATGTGCACCCCATTTCCCATGTGTGCGCATGTGTGCACATGTGCTTGTGTGTGCGCGTGCACGTGAGTGTGTGTTTTCATGCTGCGCATGTGCGCATATGTTATTTGGTGCATCGCCCCAAAAGGGCAGTGCGTGCCCTATCCGACACTTGTGCCTACACGCAGCGCGCTAACGTGACTTCTAGGGCTAAACATTCAAATTTAATGCATTAATGACAAAATTAATGAGCAAGGTTTGATACTCACAAAGGGCCGTCATTTGCATGCGCCGATACCCCTGGGACCGCATCGGCGCGCCTCAATCGGTCTCGTGCGATCACCATGGTTCTCCTCAGTGTCAAAGCCTCACGGTAAATTTTCTAAACTGCTCGGTTAAAATGAATTGGTCATGATGTTTTTACCCCCCTAGTGGGGTATATTAACCCGTTTTTCACCGTCAGGAGGGCGAGAGACCCGTTTCGATCGCCGTTTTCTCCTTTGTTGGCCGTGGAATAATTATTTTTATTAAATAATTATTTTTCTCTTATTTTTCACCGTATTGGGGCATTTTTTGTCGATACCCCTTTCTTCTCCCTCGAACAATTTTATTGCTCCCTGGCAATTTTTATTCTTCTCCACTCTCGTAAATAATTATTTTTAAATAATTATTTTTTCTTAATTTTTCCACTAAATAGGGACATTATTTGTCGTTTGTTTCTCCTTTCTTCCACCTAGGGCACTTTTTGTTGCCCCTAGGCCCTTCGCTTTCTTCTTCTACTTTCTTGTAGTGTTCACCACGATTCGGAAAGCAAAAACAATAAAAACAATATATATATATATATATATCAAAAATCCAAAAACAAGGCAATTTTTTCAAAAAAATCCTAAAAAGTAAAAAAAAAAAAAAACCCTACAAAAATGGTAACTTGCTTATTACGGCTGAAACTTGTGTCTTGTGCATGGTATTTTCTCCATATCCTGTTGGTTTGTCTCACATCTTCCCCGATTAATACGACTCACGGATCACCGGATTCACAACCATTCACAAAGCTAGCTGCTTGCTTCGTTTGTACTCTGGGGCACTTTTGTTGCACTGGTGTCTTTGTTTTGTTGCGCACAAATACTTTTTGTGGACACCATATCCACTATCATTTCCCCTTGCATGTATCCTTGCTCGGGGCATCATTTTTAACCCTTTTCATCAATCACGAACTTGTGGATCTCTTCGGAGGATCGATAACAAAACATTTTTACAACTGTCTTGACCATTGTTGGGTTGGATATGTGTGTTTGTACTTGTTTTCCCTGTTAAATGAGCTTGTTTCCTTCTTGTATTGCATTGCATTGTTGTATGTTGTGTGGAGTTGGTATTTTCAGCAATGGACAATTTTTCGTAGTATGGCTTTTCATGTCATTCTACCTTTGTCGTATGCTTATATTTTTCATAAGGACTGATGATGTAGTTCCTATGGCAATATGATGACATCCAAATTGTTCCAATCAACAGTGGCTAGAGGCTAAGCTCTTCTCTCCCCTCCTCCATATTTCTTCTATGTCACTTTCCTTTCACCCCTAATCTTCCCTCTCATCGGGGCATCCTGCCCCTTCCCATTCTTCTGCCTATCTCTCACCTTTTCGATCGTCGATCGGCTTCTTTCATCACCCCATCGACACTTGAGGGGGCATCTCTCCCTCCTACTAATTTTTCTTCTATCCCTTCAAAATTTTCTTCCGTCTACTATCTTTGAAGTGGCATCACTTACACCACCCCAAAGAGGGGCAAATGTAGACACCTATAATTACACCCAACAATTTAAATACTTAAATTGTGCTAATTATCCCTTTCCCGCAAATTGACGATATATCGTCAATTACGCTCATATTCTCTTCCATTGTCATTAATTGATTACATTACGCTAATTAATTAAGTTTCTGTCAACGCATACCTTAATTAACGACCCTTCGTTAATCAACACCTTCTGTCTAGTCTAATTAATTATTATTAATTAATTAGTTTCCCTTCTCATTAAATCAATAAATCACTATTTAATTGGTTTAATTCCCTCCTAATGGTCCAAGTCACACTAAAATCTATCTAAAATCTTAAAAATGTATTAATTAATCATCTTGATTAATTAATGCACCCCCTTTATCCACATGAGCCACTAGAGGACAAAATAAATCCTCCTAAAGTTAACTCAACCCCATCTAAACCCCCCTTATCCATAACTAACTCTACATCTCCATTAGTCCCACATTCATGAGGATGTGTTGAATCCTTTATCCTTTGAGCTATATAAACAACCCCCCCTCTACTTCTACACCTACATCTAAATCTCTCAAGAGACAAAAGTAAGCACATAGTTTCATACTAATAGCCTTCTGTCATTAAGAGCCCTCCATCCTCCATTCTTGAAGAGCTAAGTCTCACACCCAAGCATCCATTGAAGGATCAAAGCAAGCAATATAATTTGATTGCCATTGGACTACTTAGGTTCATTTTAATGTTTAATTAGGAAATTAAGGGGAATAGATTTCATTAATTTACATTATGTTTTGATTAATTCAAAGTTATTAATGTTAAGGGTAGGACTTGCTCATTTCTTCATCATGATGGTGCACATTTCTCATTTTTAGTTAGGTTAGGAAGCTATTTCTAGGTGGTAGTTTTCTTGCTAAAATTGTAGAAACAATTGCACACAATCGTAACTATCTTATAAGGTTACAATTAGAGTGTACATTTATTGCACTAAAAAACTGGTTTGCAGATGTTTCCTGGTGATCTTATACTAGTAGATAGTAGTTTCACCGTTGTGGGTATGCATACATTTTGATTCTATCCTTTTTATAATTCAGTATGTTGGGATAGATATTACATTTATAGATTCACATGATTCAATTTTGACTATAGCTATTTTGGCATGTGTGGTCTAAACATTATGGATCGTGATATTTGTAATGTTGACAATTTCACAGGGACAATTGACACTAGATAATTTTTGTAATGTAGATGTCTATACACTGATCTATTTTTGGTGGAATTGATTTTTATAGTGATTGGTCGTATCACAGAGTATCAGTTGGACATTTGCTTTCTGTTGTTGAATGGGAGTTTCTATCTGATCAATTGTTTGTGATGACATCACAGTGGGATGACAATCTACATGATTCAGTGAGGCATTCACCTATTATGTGGCCATTGGTTTTCATTTTTATCTTTGATTCAAGCTATTTGAGAAGTTAAAAGAGTCACAGAGTATCAGGTGGACGAGTTGCCTTTTTGTGGCTTATAATTGTCTATTTTGAGTGATCAATTTTTGTGACTAGCTACTCAACATTTGCATTTATTTAACCCATAATGTTATTTCTAGATCTTGTATGTGTTTGTGAAATGCACGATGATTAGCAACAATTATGGGTAATAAACAACTTTTTGTGAAAAAAATCCTTCGCAGTTGGGAGGAGTGATCTAGAAAACATTTTGAAGTTCATATGTTCCCTAAACATCCTTAAACCATAACCGAACAATAGAGCAATGTGATACCTTTGGACGATATCAAGAATGTAGAAAACAAAGATCGTATGCTTAAGATACCATTGGTCAAAATTGGATCAAAACAAGGTCAAGCTGTCAATCAGGTCATGACACATAGAAAAAGTAAAAATTGGGCAAAAATATAAAATTTGATTTTTGCACGTCGGTCTTCGACACTCGTGATCGGATGGGTGGGACCCACTATTTCCTGGCTAGGGTCCCTCGGCTAGGATCAACACACTTTTATAAGGAGGGCGCCACGCCAATTATTCATATTTACATTGTCACACGTTTTATTATTTATGCCTCATAGTGTTATTGCATGATGCATGTGGGATTATCATTGTAGGGAATTTCAACTATGTAGTGCATTGGACTAAGTTATTGGCAAGTTCGGTGAATTGCCTCATTGCCCACACTGACCGAGTTCCAAATTTCACTCAGTGCATTATCTCCTCAAATGACCAAGATAAGATTTACGACCAACTTGCCTGCATACTCAACATTCAAACATTTCCACATCAACCACTACATGGCTTATTATCACAACGGTCAACACTCACTGACTAATCCATGAGGCCTTAACAAATTTCATGTTAGCCACCTATGTGGCCAAACAAACCCAATGTTCAACAAATTTGGGTAGATAAGCATGCCACGTATCCACAAGGACCCTCAAGGTGTGGCAAAAATAATGCTATGTGTGGCCTAAACCACAAGGAAATAGGGTGGAAAGATCCTATTAAAATACTTTAAAAAAATTATCTCGTGAATGTGGGACTTTCCCCTACAATAAAAAACACAAAGAATCCCATGTGCAAAGGAGGAGGGGATTTGAACTTGTCACCTCCTACCACAAAGTTAGGTGGCCTCACCAACTCACCAACCATTTTTAAATGGTATAAAAGGAGGTAATATTTATTTAAACAAGCTTTTTTACAGTCTATGATATAGTCCATAATAAGAAGTTTTCAAAATCCTTGTTTTTGAGGCACTTAGAGGCGAACTAGACTTTGGAGAAAACTAGAGAGTTGTGCAAAATTCAAAGACAATTTTGGTGATATAGGATTTTTTCATTTTTGCAGTTTGTGGACTGACTTTGGGAAGCTTTTTGTGCGTTTTTGGTGAATTGAAGGACACGATAATGTGAAGCCAAGGATAGACATGAAGAGCAAGAATCGATTGTTTCATAGATCATGGGTTCTTAAGGGACTTCGGTAGGTTTATAAAGATTCAATTATTTTCTTTATATAATTTAATGGTATTTACAAATATAAAATTAATGGATCGGTTCTAAAATGAACTCGTGGATGTAGAAATTTTGAACCCGGTAAACAATCCTCTTTGTATGATTTCTAATTTTATTTTTCAGTTTTTGATTATTCGCAAAATTTTGAATCCATAATTTTGAATGTAGATGCACAATTAATCAGTAATTGACAAATTTCAAGAAATGGGTGAAATCTGGTAAAATTGAATTTTATGGGCTTTGATCAAACAATGAAATAAGGGAATTTAATTCAGTTTTGGATCAATCATGATTTAGTTTCTAAATCAAACTTGAGATCAATTTTGGATAAATAAAAGTCTTAAAAATGGATGAATCTATACAATTTTGGTAAATAGTTTAAAAAATATAATAATTACTAGTGTTTATGGATTAGAAATGCAAAAAAGTAGACTGAAAGGCCCTCAAAGTCGATCTAGGAGCCGAGCTAGATTGGGGCAATGCTATGATGATTGAGATGATGTAAAAATACCGGATTTGAATGAGAATAGAAAGGATTCAATAAAATTCAAGCATAAGAGATCTCTTGACAAGATCGACGGTGGTAGTCCCGATCGATAATGACTGGAATTGATGAATATGAGATCTAAAGCTACAAGTGTGCAAAGCATGGAAATATTGTGAGATATGAGGGATCTGGGAATAAGCTCGCAAGATCAGAAGACAAAATGAAGAATGGTAAGGTGACAAAGAATAAATGGATAGAGGTTAGGTAGACTACGACCGAGTGGACGGGGTCGATGATGACCGAGGAAGGGGTTGGGGTTTGATGAAGGGAAATGGGTTGAAAACGAAAAGTTGAGACATGCAAAATGAATGGCGATGAACAACATGACTTCAAGAAAACAAGTAAGGTGAAAAAGATGATGAGATGGCCAAAGGACTTAAACAAGCTTCAACTCTCTAATAACTCAAGGGAAACTTGTAATGGCTCAAAGATATCTTCAAGATGGCGAATAACTCCAAGGAAGACAAAGAATCACAATAAAATTCACAAGATAGCTTCAACTCTCAAAATTGCATCCTTGAAGAAAGAGGGGTATAGGTGTACTTATAGGGTCGATGACGACCCGGATGGGTTCTTGACAAAAAGAGAGGACCATTCATTTGGGTGGTGGAAGAATGGAAAGCTCAAGATAAAGACCCCTTATGAAGCGGGATTAGGGTTTCGCGAGTAAATGCAAGCTAGGGTTAATTATGAAGGATAAAAGGGTAAGTGATGGGTGGAAAACATTAAATAAAGGCAAGGGGAGGTAAAATTTATTAAATGAAGGTCATTGGGTTCATAGAAATGGCAAAAAGGATGCTTAGGGAGAATAAAAAGATTAGGGGATGATTTAGGGTAATTAAGGATACTTTAGGGAAGATAAATTAATGATGTGATTAAAAGGTAAAATTAAATGTGGATAAAAATAGAATTTAGGAGGGAAAGGGAATTTAAATGGTAAGAGAGGTATGTATGTGATGATGATATAGAGAGCGAATGTGAGGTGAGCACGGGACGAGGGATTAATGATACCAAAAATTGGTGTCTACATTTTCTCCTTTTTTCAAGTGGTTTGAGAAAGTAAATTCCATGAGACAAAAACAAGAAATGATGACAAATTTTGATAGGTGCTCCCCCTCAAACTAGGGATCAATGATAGGAAAGGGAGAAAATCACAAGTTTGAAAAGATAGATGAGAAAAGATAAAGGATGGAAAGGATGAAAAGAGAAGGAAGGCATGATGCCCCTGAAAGTAGAAGGATAAAAACAAGAAGTACAATATGGCGGTGATTTTGGAATCACTTTGGTAGGGAAAAAGCACGACCTAATAAAGATGAAATTAATGTCCTATGGACCTATGAAGTTGGTGAAAAAACCTGATATGGAGGGAATCCAATGGGAATCCACTCAAATGGATATCTAGGATGTGGGACCAATGGGTCAAAGGAAGACACCAAAATATGTGCAAATAAATGCGAGGATAATTAAAATGTGATATCCTTCATACATGAGGAATCGAGGAAATATGCATCCTGGTGGGATGGAAAATAAAATATGGTCATAATGGTGAATGAGGATAAAATAATGGTGTTCCAAAGTAGGGAACAAAATGGCCATAAAGGGCACAGATGTTTGTAAAGGAAAGATCATAAGATGGGTGAATAGAATAAGTGGAAGAAAAGATTGTGTTATGGGTGACACAATGAGAAGAAGATGGAAGAAAAGAAAAGATAATTAACGAAAAAAGAGCAAATAAGATGATATGGAAAAGAGGTGGAAATTTGGGAAAGGGGTTAGAAAATTTTGACCCAACTAGGGTGTGATTATAAAAGTAGAAAAGTTGGTCGATTAGGCTCAATTTTCCACATGACTTTGAACGATCGAGAGCTAAAGGTATAAAAAGATGTGATTTGAGAAATGGAGGCCAGTGGAGGAGGGAGGAAGTGCCAGAGGACACAGAGAGTGGTAAGTTCAAAACCCTAGCTAGCATTTTTTGATTTTTTTTTATTATTATTTTTTTATTTTCTAGATTTTCATGGGTGCAAGGGTCGGTCGGCGATGACTTGATGGGTCATCATCGACTGAGGCAAGGTGGTGTCGACCAGAATGGGGTCGATGTTGACATAGGGTAGAGTGCATCGACCCGAATGGGTGCATGTCGAATAGGTAGAGAGTTAGAAATTTTGGATGGAAATGATGGATTTTGATTAATGGATTTTGATGATTTTTTTTTTAGTGATGGGTTTTCAGCCAGACAATTTACTTGAGAAAGGGTCCCAACTTGATGGAGCAAATTTGAGTAGATATGACATAGGGTGAGTGGGATAAGTTGATATGTAGTTAGATTGGGTCAATTTTACCACTATCAAAGAGTTCATAGAGAAACAAGGATGATTATTGCATTGGTGGAGAGATGGGATCCTAGGACCAACATGTTTTGGTTTAGGATAAGAGAGATGATGGTGACATTGGAGGACATGTACCACATTTGAGGCAACCGATCAGGAGAGGCTATATGCCTTCATACATAGAGAGGAGGCTCGGAGTATTGACACGATTATTTGGAGTGGATGCCCCGCATATTACATTTGTATCGGGGAATTTCATATTGAGACTAGATATGAGGCAACCACGATGAGAAACTGGCTGATTTGCTTAGTGATGATGGCCATCTTGTGTTATGCACTACCAAACTCAGGTGGAGCCTAATTTCCATGGGCATTAGTAGGAGTGGTCATAGATATTGTGGATCATGGGACAATATTTGAATTCGGGGCTACTTTGCTAGCACAAGTTTACTATGAGATGAGGATGTATCTATCGGTGAGAAATATGACATGGATGTGGGGTTTTTATTGCATTGTTGCGTATATGAGCACATAGTGATAGTGAAACCACTATGATTGCCATGGGTGATTGGAGATCATATTGAGATTTTGTTTGGATTCATGAGATAACACGTAGATAAGTACATGGGAGAGAGGTGAATGCGGATGAGGATTGGTATATGGAGATATTGGGAGTTTGGAGATAAGAGGATGTCAGATGGAGGCCCTATAGAGACTTCCTAGCATGGTCGGAGGTAGAGTCATGTAGTTGGTGGGTATGAGGAGAGTGAGATGGATATAGACAGAGACTCGAGATGATAGATGTGGTATATTTCCATGGGTCATGAGGTAATTTGGGGTGATACAAAATGGTGGTGGGGCACCAATTATATTTAAATGAGATGAGATTGAGAGGATTTTCCCATCCTGGTGATATGGGACCCTTGGTGGAGGAGGGAGAGCCATGGGATGATGATGATGATGTAGGTGTTGGAGAGGGATATGTAGAGTGGTGGACACACAGTAGTGGGCCTCAGTAGAAGTGGAGGAGAGGGCAAGTAGGTTTGGATGAGGAGGAGGTGGATGACACCAACAAGAGGAGGAGGAAGCACCTGGAGATGGAGAGGGTGGAGATGGAGGAGACATGTAAATGTGGCTAGATTACGGGTTGAGATATATATGATGTAGTAGAGAGGGATGCAACACACCGGGGAGATAGTGGGGTGTTCTAGGAGTGTGATGTTATACACCGGAGAGAGACCTAGCCATCATACAAGGAGACCACTATAGGAGGTAGAGAGAGGTGTATTGAGCGAGATATGGAGATCTTGAGATCTATAGGAGTGTGAATTCTAAGAGTGGGGTATAGGGAGCCTCACGGGGATTTGGTTAGATGACATCATCTAGGACTATATCGATAGAGTGGTACCAGGCATTGAGTGAGGAGGCTCACTACTATGAGTGGATAGTGGTGACAGTTAGTTGAGGTGAGGTGCCATGATATGTAACACACTTATTCGAGAGAGAGGATATCGGGGAGATCGGGAATGCCAGAAGCTTTAGGAGCATAGTGTTAAGTGTGATGTATCCTAGACATGATGGAGGTCCAAATGAGGGACCAGATGGAGGATAAGGAGGAGGACATGCTCCCACACAAGGAGAGCAGGGGTCTACGCTTAGGTTGTATGATCTTGAGTACACCCTATAGTGGGTGGATACTTTGGTGATGGAGATTTTTGATGTATAGAATTTTAAGATAGAGCCTATATTGAGGCCTATCTACATGTATAAACTCTTTTTGATGATGATGATGATATATATATATTTTTTTGTGATTTATCATGTGTTATGTGATGATTTGATTATGTTTATGTATGATTGTATATGTTAGATTATGATTATGGATGTGATGGTTTATGATACTACGTTTATGGATTGGATACTTGAGTAGAACATGGATGTTTAATTGTATGATGATGTGATGGATGATGATAATTTAGGCATGATGCATATATAGATGATATGACATAGATTGTTGTGATGGATACATAAATAGATAGGTGTGATTTTAGAAATAGATAATATGATCATAGATAGATTAATGATAGATGTAACATTAAATATGATAATATAATGATGATTTAGAGATTAAATAGATGTGATGGATTAGATTATGGATGAGAATTATTGGATGCATGGATTGACTTGATGGAAGTGACCAAAAAAATATATGATGGTGTAACTTGGATCATAAAAAGGATGTCATGATGATAAGAAATGACATAAAGACAAAAGGTGATCATAGGAAGAATTATTTGATTGGATTGATTGGGGTAAACATGAAAGGGAACCAAACAAAGAAATGCACTTGACAACCATAGTAGGTGTTAACACATAACCAACAATAGTTAGTCATACTTAAGATCATGAGGGAAAAGATGGAAGATGAAATTATAGACCTAATGTCAACATGAAAAGGGGTTTTAGATGTGACTTACGAGGGAGGATAGGTTCTCCTTAGGTGGTTGTTCTAGGTCTATGCCCCAACTCTGAGCAATATGACACAAATTGATCGATGCGGGAAGTTTTTCTATAGAGGAGAAAGTTGATCAATGTGGGAAGCTTTCTTAGGATGCTTGCTTTTGAATTTTTATGCTTTTTTTTTGTATATAGAAGGTTGATCAATGTGGGAAGCCTTCACTACCATGATATAAGATGGTAGCCATCCTTGAGGGAGTGGTCTACATTTTATTTTTCTTTGGGATATTTGGATTTTTTTTTTTTAGATGGCAGGATATTTGATAGTTGTCCTTGAGGGATCAGTCTATATTTTGACAATTTTCTTTATTTGAACAATTGTCCTTCGAGGGAGAAATATTTTGGGATAAGATAACTTTTAATATGAGCATCCAGAAATTTTATTTTTTTCTTATGAAAGAGTTGGGGATAGCTAGGTAGACCATTTTGGGAGGGGATGATAAGATGTACAAGTGACACCTATGGACCCTTATCATGGTTCTAATAGGTAGATAAGAAGGAGATGGATGTAATGATTGGGGTTCCCACCTAGAAGGAGGAACTTTCCATAAGGAATATGCTATGAGTAGAGTCATGGTGCCCATATTCAAGGTCATAGATAGGAAAGTGATGGTAGACCACATAATTCCAAATCATTACGATGAAAGATGGAAAAGGCTAATGATGGAAATAAGATCATTGATATGACTAAGTTCATGTTGGTAGATATGTTAATAATATAAGGCCATAAGTGCAATGTTAAGAGGTTCCATTTCTAATTTTACCATCAAGGGAAGCTAAATGATAGGCTCGGACCGTATTTATGTGTGATAATATAAGGTCAATCTAGTTGGGAGAAAATTTACCATGTTGACTCCTTTCTAAAGTAGTGACATTCTGATTTTCTTTAAGGACAAGGTCACCGATATTAAATTCACACTCTTTTAGATGTTTTTTATAAGCACGTTTGATGTGCTCTTGATAGACATGATGATGTTCAAGAGCTAGAAGGTGATGTTTATCTAACAACTCAAGTTGTGTTAGATGTTCTTTAGTAATAATCTTCATCGAAAAAACAAAGTCATGAAAGAGAAACACAAAGATGGGATTTGGAATTCAAGAGGAAGAATGGATTTGGAGCCATAACAAGAGAGAAGGGAGTAACACCGTAGAGGTGCAGATTCTAGTTGATAGGCCCAAAGGGTGAAAGGGATATGAAGATGCAATTACGTCCTGATTTATCAATAGTTTTGGAAAGGATGTTACGAAAGGGTTTTGTTAGTTTCTTTGGATGGCCATTAGCTTGAGGATAATATGGAGAAGAGAATCTAAGCTTGATATTAAAGGAATCACAAAGCTTCTTGAGATATTTATTTTTGAAGGACTTTCCATTGTCATGATGATTTTATGAGGAATGTTAAAAACAAAAAAATGATGTGTTGATAGACAAAATTAACGATCTGGTTAGATTTTGTAGATGCGAGTGGAATGGATTCCACCCATTTGGTGAAGTACTTGGTAGTAGTGATGATAGAATGATGGTGTTGAGAGGACATGTGGATTGATGAGGCCAATGAGGTCAAGTCCCCATTGTGAGAAAGGCCAAAGATCTGAGCTGGTTGTAAGGCCTAGCTAGGAATGCGGATGAGATTAGAATGTTTTTGGCATTTGATGCATTTATTAACATATTCACAATAGTCTTGATTAAGAGAAGGCAATAATAGCCCATATGAAGAACACACTTGGTGATGACCAAACCACTAAAATGTCCACCATAGATACCATTGTGGACTTCTTGGATAACACAAATAGATTCATGAGATTTAAGGCATCATAGAAAAGGATATCATCAAACCCACGTTTATAGAGGATGCCACCAAGGATGACATAGCGGTTGGCACATTGAAGAAATGACCTCCTACCATTTTTAGATAGGTTGGAGGGAATTTGGATTGAGATAGATAGTCAAAATTTTGAGAATACCAGAGATTTGATGGATTAGTATCAACATGATTGATGTGAGGAAGCTCATGGACATGAGATGGTTGATCAAGATGATGAACAATAATAGAAAGCTTAGATTCCTTTGTTTCATGGGATGAGAGATGTGAGAGATGCCATCATGTCTACAAAAATGATTAGATGACCGAGGGATGGTTTGGATGGTATAGAAGTTGAAGGATTCAAGAAGAAAGTTGACGATGTCCTTATATTTTTGAAGGATCTCATTTTTGCATTGATAGATGCCCTTGACTTGATTGATGATAAGATGAGAATCACCATAGATGTCAAGGATTTGGATGCCAAACATGACAATGGTTTCAAGACCCAAGATGAGGGCTTCATACTCAGCCATGTTGTTAGTGCATTGAAATTGAGTTTATAAGTGATAGGGATAGGAGTATCCCAAGGAGGAATGAGAATGACACCTGCGCCTCCCCCTTATCGACACTTGGATCCATCAAAGAAAAGTATCATTTGAGGGGATAAAATTTGTGATCGATAGTGTTGATAGATTCATCGGGAAATTTCTCATGAGGAAGATGGTTATCAAGAAGAGGGCTTCAGCTAGTTGATCAGTGATAGCTTGGCCCTTGATTGATTTTTAAGAGAGATGAACTCTAGGTCAAACTCAAGTCATGAGCATGAGCCATCGAGTGATGTGATCATTATGATAAGGCTTAGAGTGCATGGTTTTGAGAAGATGAAAGCTAGTGATGACATAGGTTTTATGATTAAGAAGATAGTGGTGAAGCTTGGAGGTAGTAAAAAAAGAGTGCAACACAAATTTTCAGCTTCAGTGTAGTGAGTCTCATAATCATGAAGGGTGTGGATGATGTAATAGATGTCTCTTCCCTACCTTACTCATCATGATGTGCCAACATGACACCTAGAGCATGATCAGTGGTAGAGACATAGAGATAGAAAGGCTCCCCCTTATGAGGAGGTGTAAGCAGGTGGGGATAGAAGATAATGTTTGAGGTCTTCAAAAATTTTTGGAAATTATCATCCTAGTTGAAGTCAATGTCTTTATGAAAGAAGATGATGGAAAGGTTGGAAATGGTCAAAAAGTTATGAGATGAAATGACAAACTGATTGAAGTCAGCCTTGAAGATGTGAAGTTTTTTTAGATTAGAAGGAGGGGCATCTCAAGGATGGATTTGATTTTAGTGGGGTCAACTTCAATACCCCTAATAGAAATGATGAAACCAAGGATTTTTCCAGTTAAAACTCCAAAAACACACTTGGTTGGATTGAGGTGGAGGAAGAAGTAGATAAGATGCTCAAAGAGGACTTTTAAGGATAGAAAGATGATCTATGATGCTTGGATTTACCAAGAGGTCATTAAATAGTCCTCTATAGTCTTATGGATGAGATCATGAAATATGTAAGTCATGGCCCATTATAGGTGGCTCTGGCATTTTTCAAACCAAATGGCATGATGCGATAGAAAAATTCCCCAAGGAGTGATGAAAGAGGTCTTATGTTGGTCTTCTAGTGTGATGAGGATTTGGTTATAACCAAAAAAACCATCCATAAGAGAAATCATCTCATGGCCTGTGGTGAGGTCAACAAGCTTAATCGATGTTAGGAAGAGGAAAGTCATCTTTAGGAAAAGAAAGGTTCAAATCTCGAAAGTCTATACAGATATAAAGCTTTCTAGAAGATTTGGCAATGGGTACGATGTTGGAGACCCATTGTGGATAGTCGATAGGAATGATGAAGTTAGCTAAAAGGAGGCATTGTAATTCCTCTTTGAGAGAGAAATGTGAGGATGCATGTGGTGAAGTTTTTCTTAACCGACTTAACATCGGGAATGGTGATGATATTATGGACAACAATAGAAGGATCAAGGAGGCATGACATGTCGGTGTATGACCATGCAAAGGCTTGGATATGTCTATAAGGAATGTGGTGAAAGACTCAAGCTCTTGTGGATCAAGGGATTGACCCACTTTGAGGATGTGGGGCTCTTGTGGAGTCCTATGTTGATGTTGATGGTGGATTCATTAAGAAGGGTGGATGTGTTCAGGTAGGTAAGGTCTTATGAAGATAGGAATATTATGCCCCCATGTAAGAAAGGATGGAATCATCATTGGTGCACTAAATAATGTCAATGGTAGGGAATCTTCCTCTACCATATCAAGAAATTGAAGAGGAAGGGACCTAGTTTCATTTTCACACTTGATAAGTGAGTGGTCCCAAAGTGATGGTAGAGATTAAAAAAATCTAGAGGAAATGGACATGGTATCATCTGTATCCATATCCTCGTGGGATGGAGAAGATGGATGAGGATCAATGTTCATAAGAGATGAAGATGAAGAAGGTGTGGGAGAGTTGGTAGGTTGTTCTTTGTAGCCTAATGAACTTCTCATGGGGCTTACAAGATTGGTTGATGATGAGATCATGTATACCTATTCATAACACCCCATACCAAATCCTTTCCATGCACAATGATAGAGATAAGTATAGGAAAATATTTGTTGTAAATAAATTTGAAGTTGTTGGTGTATGGTTTGGTGTGAGGTTGAGCATCGATGTGAAGAAGGGTGATCGACACCACCATAGATGAGATTGGTGAAAAGATGAGGTGGACCAAAAGAAATGATATCCCGACATTAAGTTGATACATTGGAGCTTTATCGGGTCTACCAAGTCGATGAGGTGTGGGAAAAGCATTGAGGTGAGGAGGATGATACTCCCCCAGTGAGAGATGATCCATCACTTTTTCTATAGAGTCATCATTGGGAAGTTTAGATGTAGAGACAAGATGAGCTAGTGGATTCTTAGAAGAATCTTGTTTGGGGATGAGCACATCGTTAGGTCGATAAGTCATGTGACATGCTTTAAATGGAGGAGTGTCATGTGGGGAGAGTTAAGATTTCCCCTCATGCTTGTACTTGATGCAAGTGATGGAGGGTGGAAGGAACACAATGCATGGCATGAATCCATGGTCATCCAAGTAGGATATTGTATTGAAACTCCCCCTCTATAATATATAAGACCTCATGGAGGAGTTTTTCACCGACATAGATGGGAAGAATGACCATGCCCAAAGGGGGAAATAACATCATTGAAAGTGCATGAAGGACACAAATGATTGGCGAAAAAAAGTTAGGGAGTTTGAGTTGATCAAAGGTGTGGGATGAGATGATATTTATGTTGGCTTCCATTTTCTATCATGGAACACCGGATGAATGTATCATTTATACACAAGTGATGAAAAGTGGGAGGTCATGGTCTTAGGTGATATGTCAAGGATTTTGGAATTGTCAAAAGATATGGCGGGTAGAAGAGGCAAAAAGTGCTCCAAAAAGGGCCGTAAAAGGTTGAGTCTCATCGCTAGGGGTAGGAATATGCTTTAGAGATTTGATGAGAGCTTGTCTATGATTGGGGGAGCTTTGGATGAGCTCATAGAGTGACATCTTGACTGGGGCTGATGAAGTTGTTTCACAATACTTTGTTCAATGACAGTAAGGTTTGGGAAACTAAGATAGATACTTTGGGTTTTGATGAAGAAGGGGGAAGAGTAGGCTCGTTAGAGGGAGAAATGAACATTTTTTTTTTTGACTTAGATTGAGTAGGTGGTTGAAAATCATGGGGTGAGAATGGGTGGCGATCCGAACAACATTGATAAAGAGAGGGGGCCTTCTTTGGGAGAAGTGGTGTTTGGAGGAGGAATGACAATAAAGGTCCTAGATGAGTGAGGGGACTTAGAGATATTAGGTGATGGAGGTTTGATTGAAGAGTTGTGAGGGAGGTGGATGAACTAGTAGATGGAAGAGGATGATCTTCCTCGATGAGGAGATCATCTTCTTTAATGAGATTATGGATTATAGTTTGAAGGGCCTTATAATGTTTGGTATCATGTCCAGGAGCACATGATATATGCACAAATGAGATTAGAATCAAACCATGAAGGTCTTGGCCATGTGAATAAAATATTTGATGGGGGAAGGGTGATTGCAGATGCTTGAAGTAGACATTGGAATATTTTTGTGTAGGAACCGATGGGTTTTGGAGAAGATGTTGTAGATGAAGTGGATTTGGGAATGGTGGATGAAGATAAGAGGGATGTTTTATTGATGAGTTTTTATGGGAGCCTTTAATTCTGATTTGACTTAGAAAGAATTTTGTGATTGTGATTTAGACTTAGAGGAGGAGTGGATGATTCTAATTTTGATTTAGTGATGATAGGATTTTTGGATGGTTTTGGTTTGAATTTTGATTTGGAAGAAATGGTAGATGGTTTTGATTTGGAATTTTGATTGGAGAATAGGAGGATGAAAGGCCTAGCCCCAAGATGGATGGAGGTGCACCTAAGATTGATGATGAGGGATTGGATTTTTAGGATGATGAGATTTAGGAGGAGGAGCTCCAACATTTTTTGTGTGGATGAGTGAGGGATTTTTGAATAGGAATGCCAAGGTTTTTAGATTTTTTTGTGATGATTTTCCCTTGGAAAGGGATAAAAATGATTTCAACTAGGGGGCTTTGATAGAATCAAGATGATGTAGATTTCATTGTAGATGTGGATATTGAAGATGGGAGTGGTTTTGGATGATATGTTTAATGAGATCAAAAGGAGTTGGAGAATGTGTGGATTTTGGGGGTGTTATTGTAGGAGTGATTAAACTTGTGGATGGTGTAGGAATATCATTTTTATTGTATTAGTGAGGATGTTTATGTAATAGATGCTTTAGGAGATGATGTGGATGTGATCATGGGTTGGATGTCGATGTGGGCATGATCATAGTTGTAGATGTGGTTGAAGATAAGGGTGTGGGAGTGGTTATAGATGTGGGGATGTGTGATAAGGGTGTTGAGATAGGTGTTGATATAAATGAGGGTGAAGGAACTAGATATGGATATGGATGGGGAAGTAGTGGATATTGATATGGATGGTGTGGTAGGTGTGATAGGTGTAGGTGTAATAGTCATAGGTATAATGGATGTAGAGATAGGTGTAGATGTAGAAGATATTGTAGGTGAAGGGGTAGAAATTGAAGTAGATATAGGTTTAGTGGGTGAAGGGATGATGGGTGTAGGTGATGAAGTTGATTCATGACTTAGGGTGTTGATAGTATGAGCATTGGGTGGTTGAGATATCTAAGGAGATGTTTGATTATTAGGTGGGTGGTTGGGAAAAGGTTGTTTGAAAATCTAGGGGTTGATTGGGAGGTGTGTTGGGATTGTCTAATTGAAGATCACCGGTCTATGAGTTTTTGTACAAGGTATTTGAATGTGTGACATTTTTTTGATGTCGTGACCATGGAACTTGGTGGTATTTATAATAATGTTCCTCACGATACCATGCGGGTTTGGGTCATGAGTCATCAAAAGGTTGGATGGGAGGAATTTGAATGAGGTGCAAAACCATTAATTTTTCAAAGATGGAGTTGTATGATTCTCAAGAGGAGTGTAATTAGGGGTTGGTCTAGGAGCCCTTTGTGGAGGCTCGGTGTGAGATGTAGATGTGGATGAAGACTTGACTATGATAGCATTGGTTGTGCTTTTAGTCTTGTCATTATGGGTGGATGATTTGTAAACTTAGGTTTTAGTTTGTTAGATCGAAGCTTGAGATGGCCTTTCTCAAGGGCATGAAGTTCAAGTTTACGAGCCATGGTGAATGCCTCTTCAAAGGTTTGGAATGATTGTATTTGAAGAGTAGAGGAAATATGCTTCACACAAGACCATGAAAAGAGTTCAATTAATTTAGTTTATGGAAGGGAGAAGGATAATTGGTTGATTATGCCATGCCACCTGCGAGAAAAAATTGTGATAGATTTGTCATCAAATTGTCTAATGGCGTAGAGGTATTGTGATGGTAATTTTACATGCAATGTTGATTGAAAAGTGTTCTAGAAATAGTTACATGAGTTGGGTGAAGGAAAATAATGAATGTTGTGGAATTTGTTGTACCAATCCAATGTGGGACTGGATAACGACATGGGAAGGTGTGAAGCATGAGGTCTTGGTCATGAGAAATGAGGTAGCATGCATGCCTAAAGGCATGAAGGTGTTGTTTGGGTCCTCCTTGCTATTGAACTTAGAGAATTTTGGTAGCTCCCAATGTGGGGGTAAGGCTTTATGGGGATTGATGGATTGATAGGTTCATTACAAATCTATTCATAGGAGAAGGTGGTCTTGGATCCCAAGGTAGTGGCTTCAAGGTTGGCCATTCTACTTAATAATGCATGCATGAGATCATTGGATGTATGGGGATGAGAAATTGAAGGATGAGGTTATGGAATATATGAATTAGATGGGTTAGGTTGGGAATGAGATTGATATGTTTGAGGATGAATAGGTGTTTGTGGAAGTGGTTGATAAGGGGGGATGTTGTTGAATGGTTGATTGAATAGGTTGAGATATAGGTTGTTGTTGGGAGATGGGAATGTAGTAAGATTGATGGGATTGTGTTGGTTGTTGAGTGATGGGGATGTTAGATTGATTTTGTATGGGATGAGTTGGGATATAGGTATGGGGTGGTTGAGATGTCTGAGTAGATTGATTGGGAAGTATGTAATGAAAGGCACTTCAAAGAGGAGGTTGATGGGTTTGGGTTGATTCAGAAGGATGGGGTTGTGAAGTGATGACATTTGCATGGACATGGGAGGTGGAAATAAGAGGTAAAGTTTGGTTATGCTATTTAGATGGAGGGGGAAGAAAATGAGACTCTTGTGATGATTGGATAGGATCACTAATAATTGTTGTGGATGAAGAGATGATGGGGATAGAAGAGGTGATAGTAGTGTTAATGCGAGAAAAATTGGGGGAATAGGCACCACCAATTGAGTGGTTTGGTGAGTGTGGGATCCATGCTCTTGTTGAGCTATCACTAACTTGTTCATGGCTCTTGGGAAGAAGCGACAAGTTGTGAGGTAAGATTTTTGGGACATTAGGAGTTCCTATATCTCCCTAAACCATGATAGAGTGGTAGAGAATTCAACGAGATTTCCGTTGGTACTGGAATGTGGAAAACAAACTCTGTATGCTTAAGATAGAGCTAGTCAAAGTTTGGTCAACTATAGGCCTAACAGGTCAACTAACCAACATGGTAGTGAAACATGGTAGAAGCGGAGCGAGAGCGTGGAGGAGCAAAATATGGTTTTATGACGCTAGTCTTTGACACTCGTATTCAGATGGGTTATTTTGCTAGCGTGTTTGATATTCTGCCATGTGGTGGGGCCTCGTGCCACCACAATGATCAAATAGAGAAACCGATCCAACTTAGCTATTATTGGTGAGCTTGATAGGACGAGTTTATATGTCATGGATGAATTCTACATCTCTGACGATCTATCCACATAGCTCGACGAGCTATCCATTAATCTCCGTGTTCGAGCTTTGCACTATATTGGAGACGAAGGTCATAATTTGTATTGGGTGAGTTAAACGTTGTATACCGAGCCAACTCATTTTTCTATTAGCCAGCTTGACAAGTTCACATTGTGTGGGCGAGATAACTATTCCACATGGCAAGCTCGTTATTCATATTGGTGAGTTACCCACAACTCTGATTTAGCTATGCATTCAACTCGGTGAGTTGATTATTTACATTTGCAATATTTAATGGTTCGGGGCATAGCATAATCCTTGGCGGGCTATATTATTCCTCATCGCCTACATCATATTCCACTCGGGCCTTATGCATTCAGCGACCAATGTGGAGGGAGCCACCCACGTGGCGAAACAAGTTTGTGTGGCTTGAGCCACGTTTTGGAGATGGTCGGCGAGCCTTCTTAAAAGGCCAATGCAAGTTTCTAAACAACCCACCATCCACGCAAATGGAGTCATCCCATGTGGAGAGTGGAGGATGACATTCAAAATGTAGCAACCATTACCTATTTGTTCACGCACTCAACGTGGGGATTAATCATGCTATTTTTATATGTACACAGTGGTGTTTTATTTGGCCGTTATAAAATATAATAATGGTGGAAACATTTGTATTAATAGCCTAGTGCTATGTGGCAATTTAAAATTGTAATGGCCACTAAAAATAGCCCCCTCACCGTCATGTCATTATAGGTCGTTGGGTATAAATATGAGCCCAGGGGTATTTGTAAAACAAGTCTACTTGACAAAGTCTCGCCTTAGCCAAAAAGGCAAGGTCTCCTATTGTAAGGCCATAGGCTATAAGGAGTAGACTTTATATATAACTTTGAAGAAAAAGTTAGGCCCAAAATTAGTCTTAGATGTAAAAAGGGAAAATGCTCAGAATTTCCTCATACTCGTAGTGATATATTTATCTTCCCATCTTGGAGGCAATTCGACACCGTTTTAACATACAAAAGTCATATGAGTGTTGGCATCAATCTTGGAGTTGTCATCGAATGTGCCTCTCATCCATGGAAGATTATTGAAGACATATACTTCGCAACGGTCATCAACATCCGATGTATTTAACCAAAATAAGCTCCCCTTATTTTTGGGTTAACTTACTACCTTTTGTGCTTCAGTCTAGATTTCAGACATTTAAAGCATTCAAAGGTTTTATGGAAAATGCTCCATCAGATAGAGAATTTCTTCCCCTTTCTAGAAAGGTAAAGAACTCTTTCTAACTCGTATTTTTTGAGTTATGGCTCGGCGGAGTTAGAAGGGAAAATTTTCCCAAGGCGGACTTGCGGAGCTTGGGAGATTTTTTTGCCAAAGGAACTCGGACCGGCGGGGCATCGGAGGAAAAAGTGAAAAATTGCCTTTTCTTCCAAAAGGCATAAAATCAAAATGCGACCCGCGGCCCCATCAAAAAGCTAATGTGGGGATGTGGGACTTCGGAGTAAATTGGATTTTTTGACTTTTTGTCAAAAAAATGTAAAATGGAAAAAGGAAGCCCCTACCTCCGTCGACCCCAATGGATGCCACGTCATCAACGGATTTGTGGGGAAAAAGTTCAAAATTCACCCGAAGCCAAATTTGTAGGAAACGTAAGGAAAAAACGCAAAAGGCCATATCTTTTGATCCAGAGCTCCATTTTTGACAATCTTGGTACCAATGGAAATATCTAGAGATTCTCTTCATCATGGAGTCTTCAATTTTTTATTTTGGTAGATTTTTGTGGGAGAAAATTGCAAAATTCGATTTGGCATGGAAAAAACGCAGAACCAGTTTTCAACCACCAAATTTAATGAAATATGGGTCTTTTCTCCCTCGAGCAGAAAAAATGCATTTGGGAATGGAATTTGCAGATGGAGCCTTGAATTTTTGACCAAATTTATGAATGTTGTCGGTGGTTGGAGTAGAGAATCGGATTTTCTCATGTTTTCCCTCTCTTTTCGCATTTTGCTATATATTGTAACAGAGGCACATTTTCAAGAAGTTAGTTAGTGGTTGTTCACTCTTCTTCTCTGCCTCCCTCTTCTTTTCTTCCCCAGGGTCGAAAATGGAGTTGGAACCTCCTCCCCTGCTCTGTAATGGCATTTTTTTGCCTCTTGCCCGTGAAATGGTGCACTGTGTAAATCTAGAGCAATAAAAACATGTTTTTGTGATGCATTTGTCCATCCTTTGCTCATTTTTGGTTGTTTCTTCTTGCCTCTCATTGTTGTAGGGCATCTGTGCATGTTTGAATGTCATTTGCAGGTTTTGGAGCTATGTGTTTTTAGGGATTTTGGAACATTTTCTATGTGAAGTCCATCTCTGGTCTATGATGCACTTGTCCATCCTCTCCATTGCTCACCTCTCTTTGTTTCCATGGCAGTTTTGATAGATGATCAACATTTTCCTTCTCTGGTGTATCACCGTTTTAGTGTAGGCTCTATTTTTTCAGTTTTCTTTCTCTCCTTGTCTCCTTGGAAGTTAGATTAGGATTAGATTAGCTTGCCTACACTGGAATAGCTTGTGGTAGGTAGTTTAGGAAGAGGAACCAACCTTCTCTGGAGGATCATTCCCATTTGTAAGTCCCACAGCTTGGGGAATGATCCAATGTTATGCAAATCACACCAAATGACCTTGCCTTAGAAAAGCAGATCCATAACTCATTTGGGGGTGTTGTGATTTCACACTAACAATTTTGGCACACCCGGTGGGACCTTAGAGGTCTCCACTTCATTGCAACAAGATTGATGTGCACTTGTTGCAATTTCAGCTTATTAGAAGCTTCAATTTACACATCTGGCGACTCCATCTGGTAAACAACTCATTCTCTGAGTTGCAGACCTATTTTCCATTCACTTCCATTCATCCTTCTTTCCATATTATTTCATTCTTTCCATTCCATGAAGTTGTGCAATCATGACTTCATTTCCACCATGGAATTCACATCTACAATAACAACACATTCCAACTCCAATAAGCTTTACAAATCCTTCAAATCAACATTTTGAGCAAATCCAAAATCAGCATGGTTACCCCTATGAGCAGTAGTGCCAAAATCAGTTTGGCTATGGAGCTTTCCAAGAGTAGGGGTATGCAAACAATGAAGAAAATCAAATGCAAGATGTTGGTCTGTTGGAGAAGATCCAAAAATGGAGATTGACATGGTGCTAATCAAGAGCTACAACTCAAATGAAGGCGTTCAGAATTGGTTGCAGGGCACCCTGTCCATGGGAAGGCCCTTTTCCAAGACACTACAACCCTCAAGAGAAGTTGGACTTCATAATTGAGATGCTGCCCCAACTTACACAATGGATTGAGGAGATAGAAGCATATGAGCAGAGTCTGAATCAACCTTGTCAATGGGTAAGTCATTCAACAGTTCCTTGTATTTCTTCTTCTTCATCTCAAGCTTTACCATTTCAACAATGTCAAGTTGTAAACCCAACCAATGCTACTCCAGTTGTGAAAACCATCCCTCCATCCCTAGTCTCCCATCCCATCTCAACTTTTCTACCCTCTTCTCTTCCAAATCCAAATCCCCTCCACAAGAGCAAAAAGAAATACCTTCCACTCCAAGGAAACAAGAAGTTTCATCTCTTCCACCACCACAAACAAATAAAAAAATGGTTGAATCCCAACCCACTCCTTCTCTTGCCTTCCCAATTCCATGTGGAGAAGAAGAAATTTCCCAGTCATGCAAGAAGAAGAAGTGAAAGAAGAAGAAATGGTTAAAAGCTTAGTGAGCTTAGCTCTTAGGTTTGGGATAACAGAGATTCCTTTGCTGGTCAAGCCTTTAGAGGAGAAGAAAGTTGAAGAGCCAGTGGTGGCTAAGACTGAATTTGCAGCAGAGAAAGAACAAGAAAAGGAAGAAGAAAATCAGCAGTCAGTTTACTCAGAATGTAGTGTCCATGTTGGCACTTTAAGTGAAGAGAATGTTGATCCAATTCAAACTGCCCAATCAGCCAAGGAAGGAGAAAACAAATCAGCTCAAAGTCCCATTGGAAAGGAGCAAGTGGATGAGACCAAATCAAAGTTTTAGTAGCAGAGAAGAAGAAGACATTATTGGTGTTTTCTTGCTTTCATTCGAAGGGCCTATTTTGGTTGATGAATCCATTTTGGAGGAAAGCTCTAAAAGAAATATTGTAGTCCCAACTTGTCCTCTAGAGTAATAGTTTGAGGAGTTTGATATGAAAACTTCATGCTAGAGGAAGAGTTCAATCAAGAGAAAGATGGTCTTCAAACAACAAAGGAAGGAGAAGCTGCTCCAAATCCAAAAGAAGAGGAGTTTTCTAGGTGTGGAGGAGAAAATGCAGATCCAAAGGCTTTGAACACAAATGCAGGCTATAAAAGAACCTTCATTTCTTCCTTCCACTTCATGTTTCTTGAGCTCTAATGTTGGAGAAGAGTTTGATCTTTCAAACTTCATGTTGGAGGATGAAAGAAACCATGGTGAACAAGTTGTAAACCAAAAAGACACCATGGAAGAGGTTGAACATTTGCAGCAGGACAACAATGAAGCAAAGTACTTATCTGATTTGGAGGATTGTTTTGATGGAGAAGAACCAATTGAGTTTCTATTATTTTCTCCTTCATTCACCCTTCAAATATGTGAAACTTTGTCATGAAGGAGAGCACTCATTTGCAACAGTTTGTACTTTATACCAGCCTTTTGGAATCTAGTTTGGGAGACTCAAACCTTCCATGCTCTTCACAGGAGGAAGAAGAGAAACAACAAAAGAGTTCCACCATTCCTTCCACGCCATTCACCCAAAGAGGTCTACAAGAAGACTCCATTTTTGGAGTGGAAAATCAGAGCAATGGGCATATCAAATGGATCAGACCTTGCCCAATCAGGTATTTGGCTTCATTGGAGCCAAAGGAGAAGCCAAATTTGGTCATGCCCATTTTAGGGCATGAGGATGAGCTACAAAGCACCAAGGATCAGCTGCCATACCTCTTCAATCCAAATGCAGAGCAACTAAAAGAGGTATTGGTTTTGTCTTCAGTTGATACTTTGGTGATTTGGGTGGAAGATCAGCTTGTAGTTAGTTTTTCACTCATCCAACCAGCCATGTTCAGTGCCAAATCAGTTGCATGGCTGCCATTTTTGAGGAAGGGAAGCTATTTCTCCCTGCCAGTTGCAGGATTTGTTTGAGCTCCCTTTGCTCTTGGTTAGAGTAGTGTAGGTAGGTTTGTTTTCAGCAGAAGAAGTGCTTTTGCACACTCTGCATGTTCCATTTGGAGCATGTATGATTTTTAGTTTGTACATAGTTTTTGGTGTTGTTGTATTGCTCTTGCATAGTGCATTCAGTTGGATTTTGGTGAAGTTCAACTTCAAGTTTCAGCAGGTTTCCAAGTGATTCAGAGGTCATATTTTCAGAGTTAGATAAGATAATTGGTTATCAAGCTTGACTCCATGCCCAATGGATGCAAAAAAGGCCACTGATCATTCATCTAGCAGGCAGATGACCCCTGTGAGTCGCCAAAGTTGTTAACCAAA
This sequence comes from Taxus wallichiana var. yunnanensis, assembly GCA_018340775.1. Lineage (NCBI taxonomy): Eukaryota > Viridiplantae > Streptophyta > Pinopsida > Cupressales > Taxaceae > Taxus > Taxus wallichiana. The sequence goes on from CM031238.1 coordinate 836,300,055, forward strand.
ATAAGCTCCCCTTATTTTTGGGTTAACTTACTACCTTTTGTGCTTCAGTCTAGATTTCAAACATTTAAATCATTCAAATGTTTCTAGAAAATGCTCCATCAGATAGAGAATTTCTTCCCCTTTCCAGAAAGGTAAAGAACTCTTTCTAACTCCTTGTATTTTTTGAGTTATGGCTCGACAGAGTTAGAAGGGAAAATTTTCCCAAGGTGGACTTGCAGAGCTTGGGAGAGTTTTTTTGCCAAAGGAACTTGGACCAGTGGGGCATCGGAGGAAAAAGTGAAAAATTGCCTTTTCTTCCAAAAGGCATAAAATCAAAATGCGACCCATGGCCCCATCAAAAAGCTAATGCGGGGATGCGGGACTTCGGAGGTAAATTGGATTTTTGACTTTTTGTCAAAAAATGTAAAATGGAAAAAAGGAAGCCCCTACCTCCGCCAACCCCAATGGATGCCACGTCATCAACGGATTTGTGGGGAAAAAGTTCAAAATTCACCCAAAGCCAAATTTGTAGGAAACGTAAGGAAAAAATGCGAAGGCCATATCTTTTGATCCAGAGCTCCATTTTTGACAATCTTGGTACCAATGGAAAGATCTGAAGATTCTCTTCATCATGGAGTCTTCAATTTTTATTTTGGTAGATATTTGTGGGAGAAAATTGCAAAACGTGATTTGGCATGGAAAAAATGCAGAACCAGTTTTCAACCACCAAATTTAATGAAATATGGGTCTTTTCTCTCCTCAAGCTGCAGACAAAATGCATTTGGGAATGGAATTTGTAGATGGAGACATGAATTTTTGACCAAATTTATGAATGCTATCAGTGGTTGGAGAAGAGAATCACATTTTCTCATTTTTTCCCTCTCTTTTCGCATTTTTCTATATATTGTAACATAGGCACATTTTCAAGAAGTTAGTGGTTGTTCACTCTTCTTCTCTTCCTCCCTCTTCTTTTCTTCCCCAAGGTCGAAAATGGAGTTGGAACCTCCTCCCTTGCTCTGTAATGGCATTTTTTTGCCTCTTGCCCGTGAAATGGTGCATTGTGTAAATCTGGAGCAATAAAAACATGTTTTTGTGATGCATTTGTCCATCCTTTGCTCATTTTTGGTTGTTTCTTCTTGCCTCTCATTGTTGCAGGGCATCTATGCATGTTTGAATGTCATTTGTAGGTTTTGGAGCTGTGTTTTTAGGGATTTTGGAACATTTTCTGTGTGAAGTCCATCTCTGGTCTGTGATGCACTTGTCCATCCTCTCCATTGCTCACCTCTCTTTGTTTCCATGGTAGTTTTGATAGATGATCAACATTTTCCTTCTCTGGTGTATCACCATTTTAGTGTAGGCTCTATTTTTTCCAGTTTTCTTTCTCTCCTTGTCTCCTTAGAAGTTAGATTAGGATTAGATTAGCTTGCCTGCACTAGAATAGCTTGTGGTAGGTAGTTTAGGAAGAGGAACCAGCCTTCTCTGGAGGATCATTCCCATTTGCAAGTCCCACAACTTGGGGAATGATCCAATGTTATGAAAATCACACCAAATGACCTTGCCTTAGAAAATCAGATCCATAACTCATTTGGGGGTGCTGTGATTTCACACTAACATGTACTAGTTTGCATTTAGAAGTGTAATGAATTGGTTCATATGAACCCAGAGAAGTAGGCAATGCTGAACTCCATTATCAATCTTCTTTGCAATGTGTATGTGTTTCACTTTACATTGCATTTCTTATTTAAAATTGATAGCATTTGTGGAGTTTAAAATATTTCAGTGCCTATAGAGGTCCATGGGTAAGTTAAAAATTTTACCCTTATTTACGGATCATGTTGGTATCGAGTAGGCATCCGAGGTCACCAGCTCATGGTTGATCTTACCGCGAACATGTTATTCTCTCGAGTGGGTTGGTATCTCAACATGATTTGATTTAGAAACAGGTTGCTTCAAATTTTACTTTGAGTCCAGATCTGTGGGATAGATTGAGGGACAAGTTCATCATACTCAGTATTTTTCTTGCATTTAAATTTGGATTACTCCATATATCTCCTAATAAGCTTTTGAGTGCCTATTACAACTTGGTTACTCATATTTATAAGCTTGGAGATATGTTTGCCATTTGTGCAGACAATGAGCTCATTTGGTGTCAATTCAGATCTTAATTCTGTGAAGAGGCCATCATGACCGTGCAACAAAATGAAAATTGATCACCATTGGCATCCGACATCGGGTCAAATAGTCACTCTATGTAGAGGCTTGTGGCCATGCAATAGAGTAGTACATGATAGTTGACATCAACATGAGGCTTTGTACCGTGTAGAGGCGTAAACCGTACGGCAACGGGTCAAGTCATCATTATTGAGCTCGTGGGAGATCAGCTCATATCATCACTCTATGTAGAGGCATCATGGCCGTGCAACAAAGTGGCAGCTGATCATCATTGTCTCCTGACATCAACGTGGATATTCATTCTATGTATAGGTTGAGACCGTGTAGTAGAATGGTAGCTGATTGGCATGGAATTGGCATCGGGTCAAATCTTCATTTTGTGTAGAGGCTCATTGTGGCCATACAACATGATGGTACCTGATAGTTATCATCAACCTGGAGGCTTCACACTATGTAGAGGAAAAAAGCTGTGCATCGGTAGGAGTCATCATTGTTGAGCTCTTAGTATCATCTCTTATATTCATTCTATGAAGAGGCGTAGTCCGTGTAATAGAATGGTAGCTGATCAGTGACTGACATCTAGCAGTGGGTCAAAATGTTACTCTATGTAGAGGCTACTTGTGGCCGTGCAACAGAGAGTACTTATTTTTCATCATTAGTCAGGGACTTGTGCCGTGTAGAGGTGAAATCCGTGTAGCAGAGTAAAGTCTCCATCAAACACTTCTCAGTACACATGTAGGGGCCGAGAGCGTATAATGAGGGTGAAAGATAATGTCTTCTTCAGTTGGCACCAACTTTATTCTATGTAGAGGCAGTGTCTGTAGTAGGATGAAGCTTACCAAGAGGTGTCAGCAAAGTGGCGCAAATTCCACATGTCTTGGGACTGAGCCATCATTTGTTTGATTGTGGAGTTGGATGCATACTGCATATATCTCTTCTCAACAACTATAGGTTTGGGGTTCACAAATTTTTTTGTGGAGAAAAATCCTTTCCCATTGGGGAGGTTTGATCTCGGAGGAAATTTTGGGACATTAGGATTTCCTTATATCTCCTTAAACCATGATAGAGTGTTAGAGCATTCAAGGAGCTTTCTATCGATACTTGGAATGCAGAAAACAGACTCCGTAAGCTCAAGATAGAGTCGGTCAAATTTTGGTCAACTATAGGCCCAATAGGATCAACTAACCAACGTGGTAGTGACACATGGCAGAAGCGGAAGTGAAGAGAGAGTGTGGAGGAGAAAAAATATGGTTTTACGATGCCGGTCTTTGACACTCGTATCCGGACGGGTGGTTTTGCCAGCATGTTTGATATTCCGCCATGTGGTGGGGCCTCAGGCCACCACGATGATCGAGAAGATAAACCGAGCCAACTCGGTTATTATTGGTGAGATTGACATGATGAGTTTATATGTCATGGACAAATTTTGCATTGCTGATTGCTCGACGAGCTCTCCACATAGCTCGGCGAGCTATCCATTAATCTCCATGTTCAAGATTTGCACTATATCGAGACCGAGCTCGTAATTTATATATTGGGCGAGTTATACGCTGGTATATCGAGCCAAATCAATTTTCTACTAGCCACTTGATGAGTTCGCACTATGTGGGCCGAGCTAACTACCACTGGCAAGCTCGTTATTCATATGGTGAGTTACCCACTCAACGAGCTATATATTCAACTTCGGTAAGTTGATTATTTACATTTGTGAGCTTTAATGGTTCGAGGCACATTATAATCCTCGACGGGATATATTATTCCTCATTGCCCACATCATATTCCACTTGGGCCTTATGCATTCAACGACCAATGTGGGGAGCCACCCATGTGGCAAAACAAATTTGTGTGGCCCGAGCCACGTTTTGGAGATGGTTGGCGAGCCTTTTTAAAAGGAAACGACTACCCTCCACTCAATTTACACCCATGTATGGTGTCTCCCCCTAAAAACATGCATGCAACACATAGATGACCATGCAAAAATATGACGTGGTAGGGAAAGGACCGCCTGAGAGATTTTTGTCAGTGTCGGAGGATCAAAGTACGTGTGAGATCCTGCGTTGATTCAAACCTGTAAAAATTAATACTCGTGAGCTATCTTTCTTGCCAGTGGGGCAACGCACATGGGGGAAGTTAATGCTTATGGTGTAGACCCATGTTTTCCATCAAACCCCCGCCACTAACTTTGATGGAAAAGTTAAGAAAAGTGGGCCCATTTCATTTGATTTTATGATTTTTAATAAATTACCTTTGGTTGACACCAATGACCTGTCAATTTGGACAACAAATTTAATGGTTCGTGGTATTTAGATTTATAGACTTTAGGTTTTAAGTTTTATTATTATTATATGTTATAATTTTAAATTTGTTATTATATTGTTTGTTTCGTATAAGTTTAGTTTTATTTTTGTATAAGTCTAGATTAGTTTTATTTAAATAAAAAAATTGATTTTTGTATTTTCTTTTTAATATTTGTTGTTTGTTGATCATAGTCATTTTTTTGTGTTTATAGTTGATAGTTTTGTGACTTGAGTCGTTATTTATGTCTTTCGTCATTTTGAGCATCAATCATTTTTTGTTGAAAGTGTAAAATAAGTCCTTAAAGGTAAAATTTTCAATAAAACAAGATCTTGAATGATCTTCAATGTAATAAATCTCTCGATTCAATGTACTAATCACATATTTTGTATTGGGTGCATTCTCGACCAAATCTGACATTAAACTTGTGGGGTGATATAGATGTTTGATTCCCCTCCACATGTTCGCACTTGGGGGGAATGTTAGGAAATAAATGTATTAGTGCTCACATGGTGACCAATACTATTGTAAGAGATAGTTTAATATTTGTGTGTGAATAATAATGAGTTGAAAATGCAACTCACGTAGAAGATAGGTTGAGTGAAAATATTTAGGAGAGAATAAGAGAGAGATGTATGGAATAGAATGAGAAATGTAAGGGATAAAAGAATAAGTGTTGATTCCTTTCTTATCAAAGATATTCACACTATATATGTAATGCTTACATTCAAGTAAAATAATAAAGTTGATTGACGCCCATTTTGTGTTGTGCACATCTGAGCCTTTGGCTCTTTCACAAGAAAGAAATTCTTCGATATGGAGTAATTTCTACAACAATATCTACATGATCCATTTTTATTTTTCTTATGATGAAAATATATGCTCCAAGAAGTATTTTAGACTATTCAAATCTATCTTCCCTTTAAAGTGCTTTCCATAAAATATGGTCACCATTTTTTTATCGTATGAAGGAGAACCATCACATCCTTCTCATAAATGGGATTCAAAAAAATCTTACTTTTGATTTAGATGCTTTTAAATGCAACGGGTCATCCCTCTTGCATCAACATTGTCTACATTCCATACTCGAAACATTACATTAAATAATGAAGGTTTTGGAAAAGTATAGGGTAGCTAGAGCAAGGGTGGTGCACATGGCCTCCTTCAACTTCTCAAATACCCCAATGGATTCTTCAATCCCATAGAAGGAGTTCTTCTTCAATAAATATATCAGTGGTGTTTTTATACTACCACAATTCTGTACAAAACAATGATAATCACTTGTGAGCCCTAATAATCCCCATAGGTATTTGAATGGTCTAGGCAATAACTATTTTACCATGGTCTTGATCTTGTGAGGTTACACCTTCATTCCTTTATGACAAACAATGTGACCTAAATAATCGACATCCTTGACTCCAAAATCAAGTTTAGAAGGTTGGCTTAAAGATGATGTTGTTTAAGATTATTAAATACTTGATTCACATGATCTAAGTATTCCTCCATGTTTTGTTGTATTAAAATTTCATAAAAAACATTAATAGGAATTTCTAATAAATGGTTGAAAGAAAAAAATGTAGATGATGAATTTTTTAGGCATAAATTGATAGTGGAACTCATATGTATTAAAAGATATCTTATGTCTATCCTTTCCTTCAATTCTAATTTGATGATATCCAAAGAATAGGTCATTATTCATGAAATAAACAACACCATGTAAATTATTAGAGAAAATCATCAACTAGAAGCACTAGGAACTTATCTTTGATGGAGTACTTGTTGAGTTATTTTTAGTCTAGACACATGCCCCAAGTCTCATCCTTCATATGCACCATCACTAGTAGAGAGGAATAAGAACTCGAATATGATGATTGTTTTTGTAGAAATGGTTGAAAGATGGAGTTCATTAAACTCTAAAATGTAGATTGTGTATTTGTAAGGCCAAAAGACATCACTATTTAATTTCATATGGCCCTTACGGGTTCCAAAATATATCTTATATATCCTCATATTTGATTCTAATTTTATGATAACTATAGAGTAGGAAAAGTTTCATGAAATACACAACAACAAATAATTCATCTAGCAAATATTTGGGAAAGTGCACGGAGATGGGGGACAAAAACAAGCAAATTTATGATTTTAAGTGAAATGCGAGCGCGTTTTGGGAAATGAGTGCGTTATGGATTTCTAGGATTGGTAATTACCAATCCTAAAACATGAGCATGTTATAACATGCTCGTGCTATAACACAAGTGTGTTATAATGCGCTCATGTTCCTATTTGCTATGTGGTATATGTGTTTATGGGAGGGATATATTTACTAAAATAAATGGTTTAAGTTTTTCTTTGAAATAATAATAAAAAAAATTATACTTTAAATTTATTTTAGTAAATATAATAAATTAGGGTCACTCTACACCTTATGGAACTAGTCTCACAACTCCATCTTCACAATTTAGAAGATAGTTTTTCATATTTTAATCTGGTCAGTACATATGTATTTTTTAGGATTTCAGCATTCAACCTAAAGCTTTTAGAGTTTAAATTCTACAATCGATATTTATTTTGTGAAAGAATATAGTCATTGTTTAGGTTTTGGGGTCTTCTTGATTGGTTATTGACATTTTTAGGAGTTTTAGATGTGTCAAAACTATATTTTATAAACCTCACAACTCCTAAAGGTAGCAACAATTGCTCGAATATATGGACTCATGCAATTCCTTATAACACATAATAAATCAAAACACATATGTAAGTTTTTATCAATTCAAATAATCAAGGGAATGGTCATCATGAGGTTTGTGAAGGATTTGAAACATCATGAGGTGATGCAGAGCTCCAACACATTTACATGCATTCATCAACTCATAACAACCAATTTCAATCATTCTCATTAGTATCTTATTTTTAGAAGTCTTTCCAACAAGCTCTATAGGCTCAAATATGCAAAAATGGCACAATAAACCTAAAACTTACCCTTCTAACCCCCATATCCTGCTCTCACATTTTGTACACAAGCCCAATCAACTGTTAAAATGACTCATTTTCTTGTAAAACCTCATTTGCTTAGACTTCCACTCTATTCCTCTCACTAGCTTTAAGTGTCCTAATTCCAAATCAAGCACAAATTTGGAATTTTTTTCTTCCATTTTCTCCTTCCAACTCTTTATATTGTTTCACCATGCTCAGAATAACATGAAACCATTCAAAAAAGTGATAATTAATCAAATAAATCATTAATCCTCTCAAGTTTAATCAATCCTACCCTGTTTTAGCTCTCAAGAGCCATTCCCATGCAAGATCCATGATTATGCACATCTAATCATATCCACAACTAAAAAAACACATCCTTAGATACCCTTTGGGCTTAGTGTAATGCATGAAAAATTTCAAATTTCAACCCTTTAAACTTCTCTTGTTATCACCTTGTCTCATTTTTAGCCTATTAACTCTCTTCTAGCCCTGGTCTTGTGCATTTTCTAGTGTACCTTTCAATCTAGGGGGTTTCAAACCATATTGATGGGTTTCTAGATACCCATTTATGCCTTCTCCCTCTATGCAAGATTTCAATATGTGCTTCTTTGCAAAACATCCCTCAAAACCCTATGTCTCAGTCTCCCTTTAGGTCTTCAAATTGTGACTGTAACTGTGCATGCTAATTGTCAATGATATCACTGATTTTGACCAAAGAAAACTTAAAATTCCTTCATATTCCTTTCAAGGACCTTGTCTTTGTTTATTCTTGAAAATTTGGGGTCTAAATTCCCTGATTTGGGTTTTAAAAACCTAAGCACTAGTTGTACCATGCCTTCAACCCGAGAAAGCAAATAAGCTTGTAAAAAGAGTTATAATCATTTTTAAACCTAGAATTTTGGACACACGAATGGTCCCAACTATTCCTTTGTTTCTATCTTAGTAAAGTGAAGGTTCTTGCACTAGTTAATCTTCTAGATCACGTTTGACTTGTAGCTAGAAGAATGTCTTAGTAGGGTTTGTCTATTTAACCTCTAGTTATATTCAAGATAGATAATAACAAAAACATTATCTGCATTGTTTGACCTTAAAAGCATCAAAAGTAACCTTTTAAAACAATATTCCTCTACTCTTCTTACTGAATTCAATACTTCTTCCTACCTCTTCCCAGATACTAAATTTTGTACACCAATACATAGTCACAATCAACATAATGGCTTACCTGTGATTTTATTCTTCAATCAAAGGAAAATACTTATGAGAATAGTCTTCTTACCCCTTTTTTCAAGTCTAATGGTTCCCACACACATGCAAAGTAACTCCTTCAATCAGTTTCTCATTGTATCAGTCCACAGTCTCTTAGAGATTCATGCATGGAACACATAATAACAACTTGTTCAATTCTAAAACTCAAGTAGTATAGCTCCACATCCCTCATCACGTGGTTTTTGTCAAAGAAAAGACTCTTCCATATTCACATTCAATATACCCCAAACATACAACAATACACATTTACATTTTCTATTTAGGAATTTACATGTTGAAACAAAGTGCCCACTATTTAACTTCCATGAAATGTCTATGAAGAAACAAATAATTCTATATACCCATCAATAGAATCATAGGCCTCAACCACAACATCAAGGGAAATCTCAAAATGTACAAGAAGGAGATCCATATGCAATTTAGAATAGAGTTTATTTAATAGTCTATAGCTTTACATACAAAATTCTCTCTTTGCCTCTCCCCTCAGTTCCTCCTCCTTGAGGAATGAATCCTCTAACTGATTCTTGCTCCCATATCTCTCTCCTCTCATCAACCCTAACTATCCCTATGACTCACTAGGACCTTTCACATGCCCATGCATCCATAATGAGGTAATTTACATTGTTTGACAACATTTTATTGTATCATACCCACTTTAAGACTTAACATAACATATCTAAATAGTCACATACCTTATAAAGCCTTCAAAACACCTTAGAAACTATATTTGTCACTTTTTACATACTTAGAGATTTTGAATTTTTTGACTTGGAGGGAAAACCCTCTAATTTGAAATTATGAGCATTTTGGCTTAAACTAGCACTTGGTTTTGCACCTTATATCCCTTCTCATGAATTCTTGATTCCATAAACATGATGATAAGAAATTTGGACATTCTTGTAACCTCTTGCTTTGATGCCCCTACATCATGAGGTCTATGAAAGATCTGAAACATCAAGAACTTCATCGAGATTAAAATCATTAAAGGAATGGCCATCAGGAGCATGATAAGATAATAGGCACCATGATTGATGGGAAATCATCTCGATCTCACAAATAATGCATATTTTATGAGAGTGTTTCTAAACACTTCATCAATGCTTGGTAATGAACTCACATCTCGCAAGTCAACGAGGTGAAATTTGGAAGTTCGGTGTGTATGTCAAGAACATGGAATTCATTCTCGGACATTCCTCCAAGTTTCATTCAGGTTTTAATCCTTCTATCAAGAGGATTAAACCTATCTCCATGAGGAACAATAGAGAAAGAGGGTGTCCAAGACATCATAAGCATGCTTCCACTTAGGTGACATTTTCCTATGAGATGAATAAGAGATCATCATGTTCAAAGGTGAAAAGTGAGGTCAAGGAGTTAATTGATGATCATCATATCTTGACTCTACCATTGTGTCCAAATCTCTTTGAGAAACAAATAAAAATGAGCTAGTCAAGCTACTGAGGCATCAGGACCATCATGTGTGAAGGATCAAGAAGTCACATATTCTCATGAGAGGGATATGAGAAAGAAGTGTATGAGCATCTTAAATATTATTCCATTCAAGGAGGATTTTGAATCCTAGAAGGGTAAGAGGATGATCTTCATATGGATATGTTGTCATGTGAATTGACTAACCAAAAAATGCAAAACTTAAACCATGAAAACCAAGCCACAATGTGAAATCTTGCTCCCAAATCTTCTTGAATCCCTCTTTGGGATAACCTACCTCATTGTGTCATGATCACCTTGTCCTTGAAGGTATTCCTAATGCATTGGGTGAACATGTATAAGTTTGTAAAAATGTTTAACAAGGTCCATTATTCCATTCATTGAAGTGCAATAAAAGACTAATTCTCCATCAATCTAGAAAGGCCAATTTTGGCCATTTCAAATCTTGTTAACATCCTCCAGGAGGGTTATGAAAAGGTATTAAGTATATAAAGGTGGTATTTGAAAGCATTGAAGGTGTTGGAAGTAGTTTAGGAAGATTTAGGAAAAAAATTATCATTTAGGGATAGTCTATTCAACAACGAGTTTTCAGGTGTAAGGAATGAGCAGTCAAATTGTGAACCTTGACTTCTACAACTAATTTCGGGAGCTCTGTAAGGAGTTAGGAGGAAAACATGTAGGCACCAGAAATATTGAATAATCCTTTACATTTTGGGATCATACATTTTGATCTAAGGACACCAAAGATGATACTTGTGTGCATCTCACCTGTTGAGCAACACAATGTATTTTTCAAGAGCATGTTGAAAAAACACTTAAAATTTTTTTCATCTTCTTGAAAAACACAATGTGTTTTGCCAGGGAACATGTGAAAAACACAATTTGTAATTCACGTTGAAAAATCGAGTTTTCAAAAAGTGCAAACCAAGATGGTTTTCCACAGATGCATTTTCTCAATTGCCACTCAAAAAGACTTCACATAACCTAATTATTAGGTGGATTTATTTTCTAAGAATTTTTCAAAGTGCTGAAAAATCAAAGTGTTTTTGACAAGTTGAAAAACACATAGTGTTTTTAGAACTTTGAAAAGTGAAATGTTGTTTATAAATTTTCAACACTTTGAAAGAAAGTAACTCTTCTCCACTTTAACTACTTGATGTGGATCACATCATAACAACTTTAGGAGGAATTAAATTCAACGGTTTCTTCCTTTATAACCTAAAACCGGATTGCATTTTTCAAAAAGTTGAAAAACACCTTTATTTTTAGCACTTGAGAGGTAAAAAAACAAATCTTTTCCACAGATAATTACTTCATGTGGATTTCATCGTTACAATAAGGAAGAAATGAGTCTTGGTTTGAAACTTGGAAATCAACATAGAATTTTCATATTGTTGAAAAATACACCTATTTTTAGCATTTTGAAAAAGCAACTCTTCTCATTAAGGGAATGATTATCGTGGATAAGCATCATGAGAAAATCAAGGAGGAATACCATCGTGGCACCTTGAGAAAATCGCCATGAGTGGTGATGGTTTTCAGTCTCGAAAAAACATAGTGTGTTTTTCAACGTGTTGAAAAACACACTCTATTTTTTAGCACTTTGAAAAAAAAGTAACTCTTCTCCACCTAATAATTACTTGATGTGGATTGATTATTCAAAAGGAAGAAATGATGGTTTGAACCTTGTTATAAACAACATTCAAGTTTCATTCAGGAAAACTTCCATAGTGTTTTAAAACACACTCTATTTTTCTATAAGACTTTGAAAAAGGAAACTCTTCTAAATACTGATAATTAATTGATTTACATGACATCTTAACAAGGAAGAAATATCATGGGTTACACTTTGTTCAAATAAACCGAATTGTGTTTTTCAAAGAGTTGAAAAACAAACTCTATTTTCAACGTGTTGAAAAACAAAGTCTATTTAAAAGCACTTTGAAAAAGGAAACTCTTCTGAAACTAATAATTACTTGATTTGCATTACATCATAACAATAAGGAAGAAATGCATCGTGGTTTGCACCTTGTTATAAACAACATTGCAGGTGTTTTCATATTCTTTGAAAAAAACACACTCTATTTTTCAAAGCACTTAAAAAAAAAAACAACTCTTTTCCACTTGATAATTACTTGATGTGGATTACATTATTAATACAAGGAAGAAATGCATCGATGGAGCAGATCAACCTTGTTATAAACATCATTGTGTTTTTCATATTGTTGAAAAATACAATGTGTTTTTCAACTTGAAAAACACACTATTTTTTAGCACTTTGAAAAAAACAACTCTTCTCCACCTGATAATTAATTGATTTGCATTGCATCATTACAACAAGAAAAATGCAGATGGATCTGATTTCACCTTGTTATAAACAACATTACATTTTTCATATTGCTAAAAAACAAAGTGTGTTTTTCAACATGTCGAAAAATAAACTCTATTTTTCAGCACTTTGAAAAAAATAGCTCTTTTCCACCCGATAATTACTTAATGTGGTTGGATCGATATCACTACAACAAGGTAGAAACGGATTGTGGTTTCAACCTTGTTATCAAAATTTAACTATGTGTTTTTCAAAGTGTTAAAACACACTCTATTTTCAGACAACTATAAAAAAAAAAACAATTCATTTCAATTGATAATTACTTGATGTGGATTATATCATTATAACAAGGAAGAAATATAGTTTTTACCTTAGTTATAAAAATTATTGCGTTTTCATATTGTTGAAAAACATTAGTGATTTTCAACGTGTCAAAAAAACACATTCTATTTTTCAGCACTTTGAAAAAAAATAACTCTTTTCCACCTGATAATTACTTGATGTTTTTTTCAATATGAAATCCAAATGTTTTTATAATAACACTAGTGATGTATTGCATTATTACAATAAGGAAGAAATGCATCGTGGTTTGCACCTTGTTATAAATAGCATTGTGTTTTTCATATGTTGAAAAACACAGTGTGTTTTTCAACGTGTCGAAAAACACACTCTATTTTTCAAGCACTTTGAAAAAATGTAACTCTTCTCCACCTGATAATTACTTGATTTGCATTACATCATTACAACAAGGAAGAAATACATCGTGGTTTGAACCTTGTTATAATGACTTTAGATGTTTTTTCATATTTTTGAAAAACACGGTGTGTTTTTCAACATGTTGAAAACCATGATTTATTTTCATCACTTTGAAGTTAAAAACTCTTTTCCACCTAATAATTACTTGATGTGTATTGCATCATTTCAACAAGGAAGAAATGCATCGTGGTTTGCACCTTGTTATAAACAACATTGCACTTTTCATATTGTTGAAAAACAAAGCATTTGTGTTTTTCAACGTGTCAAAAAAAACACACTCTATTTTTCAAATTTGAAAAAAAAAAACAATGCGTTACACCGATAATTACTTGATGTGGATTGCATTGTTACAACAAGGAAGAAATGCATCGTAGTTTGCACCTTGTTATAAACAACATTGTGTTTTCATATCATGTTGAAAACATAGTGTGTTTTTAACACTTCGAAAAACACACTCTATTTTTCAACACTTTGAAAAAAACCAACTCTTTTCCACTTGATAATTACTTGATGTGAATTGCACCTTTACAAAAAGGAAGAAATGCATTATGGAGAATCTTGTTATAAACAACATTGCATTTTTCATATTGCTTAAAAACATAGTGTGTTTTTCAACATGTTGAAAAATACACTCTATTTTTAGCACTTTGAAAAAGGCAACTCTTTCCACATGATAATTACTATATGTGATTTTCCACCTTTTTACAACATGGAAGAAATGCATCGCGGTTTACATCTTATTATAAACAACATTGTGTAATTCATATTGTTGAAAAACACAATGTGTTTTTAATGTGTCAAAAACACACTCTATTTTTCAACACTTTGAAAAAAATCAACTCTTTTCCACTTGATAAACTTGATGTGGATTGCACCTTTTGAATAATGGAATAAATGCATTATGGTAATTATCTTGTTATAAACAACATTTGTGTTTTTTCATATTGTTGAAAAAACACAGTGTGTTTTTCAACATGTTAAAAAACACACTCTATTTTTAGCACTTTGAAAAAGACAACTGGTTCTCCACAAGATGCAAACATGATGTTTTGCATCATTATAACATGGAAGAAATGCATCATGGTAATTTCATGTTATAAATAGCATTACATTTTTCATATTGTTGAAAAACACAATGTGTTTTTCAACATGTGAAAAACACACTATTTTTCAAAGCACTTAAAAAAACAACTATTTTCCACCGATAACTACCTTGGTAATGCATCATTATAGCAAGGAAGAAATGCATCGTGGTTTGCACCTTGTTATAAATAACATTATGTTTTTTATATTGCTGAAAAACATAGTGTGTTTTTCAACGAGTCGAAAAACACAATGTGTTTTTCAACGTGTTGAAAAACACAATGTTTTTTTCAGCACTTTGAAAAATGCAATCTTCTTTCCACCTTTGATAATTACTTGATTTGCATTAAATCATTACAACAAGGAAGAAATGCATCTTTTTTAAACCTTGTTAAAATAAACATTGTGTTTTTCATATTCGTTGAAAAACACGCTTTTATTTTTCAAGCACTTTGAAAAAAAAACAACTCTTTTTTTACAAGGTGCAAACCGATAATTATGATGTGGATTCCATCGTTGTAATGAAAGAAGAAATGCATCATGGTTTATAGAAATGTGTTTTTCAAATGCATTGAAAAATAGTTTGTTTTTGTCTTTCAAAAATATCAAAAATGCCATGTTGATTTCACAAGGTGGAACCATGACGCTTTTCCTCCTTGTTGTAATGATGTGATCCATATCAAGTAATTATGAGGTGGAGAAGAGTTGTTTTTTCCAAGTGCTGAAAATATAGTTTGTTTTTCAACACATTGAAAAACACATTGTGTTTTTAGCACTTTGAAAAACACAATGCGGTTTTTATAAAGGTGCAAACCACGATGTTATTCCTCCTTGTTGTAATGATGTGATCCACATCCATATCAAGTAATTATTAGGTGGAGAAGAGTTGTATTTTTTTCAAAGTGTTGAAAAATAAAGTGTGTTTTTCAACACGTTGAAAAACACACTATGTTTTTCAAAGCAATATGAAAAACGCAATATTGATTTCATCAAAGTGCAACCACGATGTTTTACCTCCTTGTTGTAATGATGTGATCCATATCAAGTAATTATTAGGTGGAGAAGAGTTGTTTTTTTCCATAGTGTTGAAAAATATAGTGTGTTTTTCAACATGTTGAAAAACACAATATTTTTCAGCACTTTGAAAAACACAATGCAGTTTTTATAATGGTGCAAACCACGATGTTATTCCTCTTGTTGTAATGATGTGATCCATATCAAGTAATTATTAGGTGGAGAAGATTTTTTTTTCAAAGTGCTAAAAATAAACTATGTGTTTTTCAACAATATGAAAAATGCCATTTTGATTTCGCCAAGGTGCAACCCACGATGATTTTCCTCCTTATTGTAATGATGTGATCCATATCAAGTAATTATTAGGTGGAGAAGAGTTTTTTTTTCCATAGTGTTGAAAAATATAGTGTGTTTTTCAACATTGTTTTTCAACACTTTGAAAAACCCCACATCGATTTTGCCAAGGTGCAAACCACGATGCTATTCCTCCTTGTTGTAATGATGTGATCCACATAAGGTAATTATAAGGTGGAGAAGTTGATTTTTTTCAAAGTGCTGAAAAATAGACTATGTTTTTTAACAATATGAAAATGCACATGTCGATTTTGCCAAGGTGTAACCCATGATGCTTTTCCTCCTTGTTGTAATGATGTGATCCATATCAAGTAATTATCAGGTGGAGAAGAGTTATTTTTTCAAAGTTATGAAAAATAGAGTTTGTTTTTCACCACGTTGAAAAACACACTGTGTTTTTCAACACTTTGAAAAACATAATGCGGTTTTTATAAAGGTACAAACCACGATGTTTTTCCTCTTTTTGTAATGATGTGATCCACATCAAGTAATTATCAGGTGGAGAAGAGTTGTTTTCCTTTCAAAGTCTGAAAAATAGATTGTGTTGTTTTTAAAAACACATTGTGCAATATGAAAAATTCCATGTCGATTTCGCCAAGGTGTAAACCATGATGATTTTCCTCCTTTTTGTAATGATGTGATCCACATAAAGTAATTATCAGGTAGAGAAGAGTTGATTTTTTCAAAGTGCTGAAAAATAAAGTTTGTTTTTCAACATGTTGAAAAACACACTTGTGTTTTTCAGCACTTTGAAAAAATGTGTGCAGTTTTCCACAAGGTGGAAACCACGATGTTTTTACACCTTAATGTAATGATGCAATCCACATTGAGTATGTATCATGTAGAGAAGCATTGCGTTGCCCAAAGTGTGGAAAAAATAAATTGTTTTTTGCGCGTTGAAAAACCTTTGTGTTTTTCAACGCTTTGAAAAAAATGTAATGCAATTTTCTACAAGGTGGAAACCATGATGTTTTTCCACCTTAATGTAACAATGTAATCCAAATTGAGTACATATCACATGGAGAAGCATTGCGTTTCCCAAAGTGCGGAAAAATAAATTTTTTTTTCGGCGTGTTGAAAAACACATTGTGTTTTTCAGCCCTTTGAAAAATGCAATGCAATTTTTCACAAGGTGGAAACCATGATGTTTTTACACCTTAATGTAATGATGCAATCCACATTGAGTATGTATCATGTGGAGAAGCATTGTGTTTCCCAAAGTGAAAAAATCAAAGTGCATTTTTGGTGCGTTGAGAAACACATTGTGTTTTTTAGCACTTTGAAAAATGTAGTGTAGTTTTCCACAAGGTGGAAACCACGATGTTTTCCACCTTAATGTAACGATGTAATCCACATTGATTATGTATCACATGGAGAAGCATTGCATTTCCCAAAGTGGAGAAAATCAAAGTGCATTTTTCGACGCATTGAAAAACACACCATGTTTTTAGCACTTTGAAAAATGTAGTGCAGTTTTCCACAAGGTGGAAACCAAGATGTTTTTCCACCTTAATGTAACGATGTAATCCACATTGAGTAATTATCAGGATGAATTTATTCCTCAACAGGAGCCATAATAACCCACATACAAATGGTTTCCCAAAAGAATAAGTTTATATTAAAATTTGCACACGTGACTCATATAACTTCTTTGGCACCATTAATGACATTTTCAATTAAGATCAAGCTTCACATCTGATTTGTGCTACACGCACCTTCAGTCTCTAGATTAAATTCTCACATGTAGTCCCAGTTGATTTCTCCATCATAATGTTGTACCTACCCATATATTATACTCATTATCTATGTCTCTTCTAACCATTTTCATTTCACTAAGTACCTCATGACATATATGAGGATCATGCTTCCTTATTTCTTAAGAATAGGTTTCCTCTCCCTATATACTCATGAGATATTATGTAGAGGTTATGCCAAACCACCCATTACACTTCCTCATCACTATGCGCTCATCAATAATTGCATTCTACATTGAGTAAATACACTTGTCTTCTAATCACACTTGTATTACTCTTCCTTATACATCACACATCACATACCAGATGTAGCAATACATATACATAATCTAAATACTACTTAATGTGCACATCATAACATCAACCGAAACACAACCACATTAGAGTAAAATCACATACATCTCATAATCATAATATAACCACATACATCTATCCATCTCATCTACTATGCTACAAATGCTATAATCATTACATAAAACAAAATATTTGTATACCACAAAATCAATATCTATACATATATGTCTTGGCACTTCACTTATGATAGTACACTGAGGTCCATGCCCTTCTCGAACATGTTTATACATCATCTCTACCCTCATCACTCTACCATAACACCCAACCAATTCAATATGATAATTTCTACTTCCAAGGATACAACATAACAAAAACAATATCATATTTTTCTAGGGCGTAGATCCTCAGAAATAGACTCAAATACCCAAAATTGAAAAATTCTAACACAAGTCAAAATCATATAACAATTTCAAGACAAATTTAACCTTTTTACACAATTATAAAAAATTACTAATATTGTTGAATAATAAGATACTAACATCTATTCAAGTATTTTAACAAACAGTTTATTTTTTTTTTACAATACTCACAATATACGTCACCGTAAATGATTAGTAATATTATTTACTCTTTTAAAAACTAAAATATACTATGCATCTTTTCAACAATAACATATTGATGTCAAATATATAAGTAAGTTTAATATATGTTTAACAAGCATCTTTTGATGTCAAAGGCTGCATAAACAATGTCATTTTATTACAAATCTGTATATTCATTTGTTAGTTGTGTCTTTGGTGGGAGTGACTGGTACATTTTCCTCAGTTGAAGCCTTGGCCTGCATGTACATCTTCTTCCATACTTGCTTGTGAGATTCGTGGATTTTAAGAACATAATTGAAAATTGCTACCTGATTTTGGTAATTTGGTCCTACTATGGGATAATAGACATGAAGATAAAGGAAAGCATAAGAATTTTTATGCATTATGGATTGGTCCTTATTCCATTGACATCAAGATTAGAGAAAATACCATCTTCTTAAGGGATTTAGAATGAGATTTACTTGATCTACGTGTTAATGGAAGACATCTAAAGCACTTTTGGGATTTATTATGTGTCTGCTTGTATTTTTTTGTACAATGTACAATTTGTTTGCTATTATCCTTTCTTTTCTTTGTTTTATGTTTCCTTTTGATCCGTTGT
This sequence comes from Taxus wallichiana var. yunnanensis, assembly GCA_018340775.1. Taxonomy (NCBI): domain Eukaryota; kingdom Viridiplantae; phylum Streptophyta; class Pinopsida; order Cupressales; family Taxaceae; genus Taxus; species Taxus wallichiana. The sequence goes on from CM031238.1 coordinate 836,318,976, forward strand.
GATCATTTTTTTGGTCTTGGAGTCATGGTGTTTTGAACTGCAAATAACCAGGTGTATTTTTATGTGTCTCCTTACACAATGGATTAGGCATTTTTCCTACTTCATCCATGAGTGTTTATGTGGTTCTTGTGGCACCCTACTGGGGTGCCCATCCTTGAGCAAGAGTGAGATTTAGTGCCTGATTTGATATTTTTATAAATCATGGCTCATTTTGTATCTATCCCTATAAAATTTTGTATGTATTGCCCATTCATTTAGCTCTATGGCCTCTTATTCCCTCGACCTTCAAGTTGATTCAACCATGCCACAATCTTGGTGAATTGTCTCCCATATAATAAGCCAATGGAAAGAGAAGTTTCCGCAACAAGAAACACATGAAGGTGAAAAAAATAAGATAAGTAGACAATCCTAAAACAAAGATGTGAACTTTCCTATAACTACACAACACCAATATACCTCCACATATACTTTAGTACTCTACACCACATCACTGTAATTTGGTGTTTTGGTGTGGATTTACATTTACATATTAATTGTCCCGAGTTCTATATTATCTCAATTGCAAATGACTTATTTAGGTAAGGCGAGCTTAAACCTTGCTCAAGAGAGGGTTGATAAATCAAAATTGTTATTGTTTTATCGAACATCCAAGTTTAGTGTCTTGGTGTGGGCGTATGTTTTACAAGGTTTGAACCCACTCGTTCTCAATTAGGCCTTTCAATCCACTTTTTGGTGTTCCTACTTGATGTCTCTATCAATGACTGCAACTAAGGAAAACATAATGGAGTTAGTGATTAGTGTAGTTTTTGAAAAATCAAAAATAACTTTGAGATTTATATCTTTAGGCTTATTCTCGATAGATGTGTTTAAGATATTCATAATAGTAATTATTATATATATAAACAATTATAATTAATTATTCTTGATCTTCGTTGTGGAATGACAAGGGATTTAAAATGAAGTCAGGGGAGATGGTAAGCAAAGTTGAAATCCCCAACAACTCAAACCACTCCACCATCTATTGAATACCACATACACACATAACCCTTAAGAGAATATTATAACATGTACATGTATATTAGTAGGAGATAAAGTCACATACACATCAAGTTAAAATAAGTATATCGATAATAAATTAATATGTTTTTCAAAAAACCAATGATTAAAATTCAATCAAATCATACATCATAAAAATTTGAGGTAATTCATACCGATGCAACATCGTCTTAAATGTTCATTCTAGGATTTTGATTAAAAATTTGTGAATAAACCATATATATCTATGCTTAATCTAATATTATGAATTGTATGCATTTTTCATGAGGGTTTTAGCCATTCATGAGACCTATTGTCTTTTAGATAAGATACCGAAATGCATCTTTGGACTCACATAAAGTAGATGAATTTGACGAAGAAAGAAGAAAAATTGTTTTAGGGATAACAACAAATTTGATGATGCAATATTTGATAATTTGTGACATAAGTGATATTTCTAATGAAGCCTATCAAACATGGATTGAGGTGCACATAATATGATTGGATCTAATAAATTAATTCAAGGGAGATGGTAAGCCCAATTGAAATCCCCCAACAACTCAAATCCCTCCACCATATATTAATGAAGACCACACATAGACATAACCCTTAAGAGAATAATTTAACATGTAAACATATTAACATGAGACAAATTTATAAACACATATACAATCAAAAGAAGCATATTTTGGTTGAAAAAATAAATCAAATTGTACATTGGAAACAATTGACATAATATGCACTGATCGAATACCGTATTAATTTTATGGCCTACAATTTTGATAAGAAATATTCCATGAAGAAACCAATCAAAATCTAAATATGCCACAAACAAACCAATTTGGATATGATTAAAATATAATGAAACATTATTATTTAGTGTAATTGTGATAAATGTCTACCAAAATTTACATGATTCGTTATAAAATTTCAACCTAATTTGGATGGAATTCTTTATAAGGAATCAAATTTGATGGCCATCAAAGAATTTCAAAAATACTTAGAGTAGGCCACAAGTAGGAATAAGTAGTATCGTGTGTTTTCATGCTTATTTTTTATTTCATTTAAATAATGATCCACAAGGTTTGTAGTAGATTCTTCATTCAAAAATACTTCCTAGTAGTCAATGCAACCATATATTAAATAGTGTAATGTACAAATGGAGATATGGCATCTTAAAATATTGTGTAGCCAAAGAACATTAACAATGCATTGTGGCACCTCTTCATTGTACATATATGCATTTTAGAGTCTTAAGTGAGGATGAAACAATTTTGTGCGCTATCTTAATACTTCTATGCTTGACGTGGGGTAGGAATGTTCAATAGATTCCTGGAAACACTACACAATCCTAAGAATCATCAATTATGCACATAATAAACATATTCATTGTTAGAGTATCACATTATGTCCATAACCTCATCTTGGTGGTGTGCATATATCTACCAATATCTAAAGATGATTTGGAATTTGGCACAAGGAAACAACTTTAAACTTTTACCATGAACTTCTTTGTGTAGATGTGTGATGTACACACATGACATCAAGGAGTGCAAGAGTTTGGAATCACTTATTAAGAATTATAGGGAATGTAACCAGAGGGAGCTAATAAAGATAGTTTACCTAACTCAGTATTCTTGGTATGCATCTATTTACTAATCACCAAATATCATTAGAACTTATGCATAGGGAAACAACTTGAAAATTTTCTAGTGAACTACTTTGCACAAATGTGCGTTGTGCACACATGACCTCAGGGAGTGCAAGAGTCTTAACAACTTACTCAAAAGTATAGGGAATATAATGATAGAGATCCAACATAGAGGGTTTACCCAACTCAATATTGTGGTTATTGAGTGGAATTATGTTTCTTTGAGTTGTGTTATGCTTGTGATTCATTATGAAACATTCGGTCATTAACATTAATTTAATAATCATAACACATTTATTAATGGGGCATGGGTCGAAGGATTTATTTGATGTTATACAATTGGGATGTAGATGAGAGAAATATTGTAAGTAGGTGAATCATGTACTTTTATAAATACATGTTTATACTTGAAAGAGGTTTTCCTCTTAGAGGGATTAGTTGATAATATAGAAGTTGGAAAAGTAATGGAAGGTTGATTTAATCATATGGTTAGTTTAGATGCACATTATTAGATATTGTTGTAGAATGTTTCCAAATTAGAGAGATATTGTGGATCACAAACAAGCTTACTCTCGTGTACTAAAACTAAATTCAATATAACACATGTCGAATTGTAAATTTATCGACAAACTATTTTTAAATGATGCAAGATTGTGTGTATACCGAAATGAAAACAAATATTTTATATCACCAATATAATTATAAACATATCAATATTACTTTTACCCAAGCTCGAACTAGATTCAAAACTCGCAAGCCCGAGTTTTACAAAGGGGAATAACCAAGTCTGTAGTGGATTGAATGTAGAAGATTAAAACACAAATAGATGGTTGAAAAACACTCAAGTCCCACTATTAGGCCACATTACCCTTCCACCCATACAAATAACATTCTTTCTCAATACTTAAATGGTTTTGCTCACTGAATTGACTATCAAGTCACAGTTTCAAAGGTTCAAATCCCACTGCTATTAGAAATACAATCGAGTTAGATTCTCATTATATATGTAATATAAAATGTGTAAACCACTCATCTCATAATGGTAATCGTGCTCTTAAAATGATGCAAAATAACTACTAATAGCAGCTTTTTTATATACTAAAAAATACTCAATATGAGTACATAACGTGAGTTTGATATAACTATGCATTGACATCGACGTATGCTCTTTGGACAAAGCATCCCCTGGTTTCTATCTTTTCAAAGGGAAGAAACAATTGCATAATTACATAACAGGTTGTGAGCTTGGTGCTTACATGGCAGCAAAACCTCATGCATGGATGAAAAAGTTATTTATGAAATGGTTGCATCATTTTTCCGCATGTGTGCCTGGTGGTGTGTCTCCAAGTAACAGGCATTTACTGATTTTTGATGGTCACGGTTATCATGTGGCTCTAGGAATAATTGAAGAGGTGCGGAGTTTGGGGATAGATTTACTTACTTTACCAGACACACTTCTCACAAATTACAACCACTAGGTGTCGGTGTTTTTTCTCCATTCAAAAGTTACTTCAAAGAGGAGAGGCGTAAATGGCTATTTGAGAAACATGGGATAGATGTCAATAGGGCAGAATTAGCTACATTGGGGAGTAAGGCTTTCCAAAAGGCTCTTTCCCCTGAAAATATTAAAGCAGGTTTCAAGAGGACAGGTATATGGCCTCTTAATCCACATGCCTTGGATGAGGACATGACACCTAGCAGAACATTTGACACAACTAGTCGAGATGAATCACACGCAGCAGAAAATATATTAAGGCTATCTAGAGATAATTTAGAGGTGACAAGCAGTGAGATGTGTAGTGAAGATGTTGAGATTGTGCTCAACACACAAACAAGTAAAGAATGTGATGTTGAACATATTGAAAAAAATACAAATGAATGTTCAACAACAAGCTTCAACTCGGACAGAGGGAGTTAATTCAGGTGAGTCGCAGCACTACCTACCCAAGTTAGCTGCCCTGATTGGATGAAAGAAGCTGCTCTTAATCTTGGTTTCAATTTGAACAACATTGAAGAAGACACCTTATGTACTCCCTCGGAACCATCGAAGCACTTCATGAGTCAGATGTGGTCCACTACTTTTTCAACACTATAGATGAGGAACAAATTGATGCAAAGCAGAGTCAAAGGAAGCATATATTAGAACAAAAAGCGTGAAATTTTTTTGAGGAAAACAAAGGACAAAGTTCCATTTCTAAATTTTGAAACTTCCAATGGAAAGGGTGAAGGATTCATCAAGGTCAAATTGAAATGATGGAATAAGATTAAGTAGAGAATCTCAACTCATCACTACTGATCAATATATGGAGCTGATCAAGGAAAAGAGAAGCGAAAGAAAGAAATTGAAGACTTGAAGCAAAGAAAAGGATACAAATGCAAGAGAAGAAGGAAGAGAGAATTGCAGGAAGGGAACGAAAGGAACAAGAGAAGATTGAAAAGGAAATTAGAAGGCAAGAAAAAGAATATCAAAAATCGATGCAGAGGCAAGAAAAAGAGATGAAGAAAGAGCAAGAAAGGATCCAAAGAGACCAAGAAAGGAAGGAGAAAGAGTTTGAGAAGGCAAGAAGGGAGTTGGGAAGGCAAAGGAGACTTAGTACTCCACAAAATCCTTTGCCTGAAGAACACCCATTATTGAGGGAATTAATTTCCATGCATTGTCCCCAGTTGATGTCAGTACATAATGTTCAACCTGGGGTAAGTGGTTCCAATCCATCCTCAACACTACCTTTGCAGGAAACCAACATTGGAACTCAACCACTAACATGCAACACATCAACTTCAAGCATGGTTACAGATTCACCACCACTATTTCCTGGTTTTTGGAAGTAGGTGCCATAGATAGTATAAAAATTTTTGGAGGCTTGTTAGGGCCATTCGAATAGTATATAATAGATATATTTTGATAATTTTGTGGGCCAAATATATTTCTAATCGTTGTAAGGCCATGGCTGTTTTTTATTGTTGTACTCGTAGCCACATATGATATCATAAGTAATAGATGACCAATATATGTTTTTATATGTACACTTGCTTGAAATATGTAATGAAAAACAACTTAGTTTCATATTGTCTCTAAAACAACTGTGTTCCATAGAAGAGAATCAAACCGTGAATCTAAAACAACTCTGTTCCATAAAAGAGAAGCGTGTTTCATATATATCTCTAAAACAACTCTGTTCCATAAAAGAGAATCAAATTGTGTTTCATATATATCTCTAAAACGAAATCGTAATATCTTTTCTATTTTCAACAAATTAGATGCAATACGATTGATAATATTTGATCCAAATTGAACACAACAATCATGCTATGTTCCTATCATTGCCTTAGTGAGGGCAGTATCCTCACCAAATTTTCCAGTATCAATGAGGGCAAGTACCAGTGAGGATGTTCATTCATTTGATTCCCTGCAAAAAAAAAGGATGCAAAAAAACAATTCATCATCAAATGGTTAGAAATATAGTTCTTCTTAAAATTATATTTACATTGTAAGCAGGTAACACAAAATTTCCCATGGTATTTTTTGTGTTCAAAAACACAATTCACCTGCAAGTTGAGGGCGATTTGAAGGCATGAGCAAACTGTGGCTTTCTGGTTTTCTGCGTTTCCACGACTGAATCTACACCGTCCCACACCCGAATACAAGTTATTTTGAGCCATTCAAGTGTTTCCCGTTTCAAACATGTGACTAGTACAAGCTTTTGGTTGTATCACATAATCAATGGTTTTAATGGTGACACCAAGTATAGATATTCCACATTAACAGGCAAGTAGAAACCATCGTCAGGTCACAAAATACTGCAAAATGGGTAACGGTTTTGAATTCAAAAACAACACGTCTCCATCAAACTTTAGCTCTGGAAATAACTCTACATACACGGTACACCCTCTGTTAAAGACAACAAAACGACATATATTCAACGAGTCCGTTGAAAGCTATTTATTCAAGCTGGAGTCTGCACTGAAACAATAGAATTTCCCATGAACGACATGGGAAATTTGCAGAGTCTCCAGATCACACGATATATGTGTCGTAACAGAAAAATATCATGATAAATGAACTGATGATACCTCGTGCCATAAATGAACTGAGTGACCATTTGATGAAGCGTTTCCACGACTGGCTATTTGATGCAGTTTTTCCTGTACAGTGTATGTTGGCAATTATAAAAGTCATATTTGAAAGCATTGACAGAGAAACGATGAAAAAGGGCATTGTGGGGTTGCCTTTCTTTGAAATATATGAGCTTCGCCCCTGCTAGTATGGCCTTCTCTTCAGATGAAACGCTGAAAGCAAACAATAAATAGCCTAGCTTAAACCAAACAACATTACTGTATTACATATGTATAGATTAAACAATAAACAACTTAAACTCAATACCTTGAACAAAAGTAAAGCCCCTGCAATACCGTAAGTGGAGGAAGAAAAGTGCCTGCAATAGCTTGAACTTTTTACCTTGAACTGCCTATAATACCGTAAGTGGAGGAAAAAAAGTAAAGCGCCAATGGATTCCGTCGGTACACAGTTGTGTATTTTACTGTGTAGCGATGTCTGAAAATGGAGTAATGCATGCGATTACTGATAAAAACGAACCGAAGGGAGGAGCTCTGCAAGGAAAATTGCTCTGGAGATCTGGAAAATGAAGATCTGTACACTCGACTGGAGGGCCACGGGAAATTGATGACAGGCAGTAGGTAGAATTGAATACCGTAATGAATGGCGAGGTCTGTAATAGTGATGGGTGGCACTCCCTTACTAACTGGCGGTGGTGTTCACAATGAACGACATAAATGCAGCCCATCTCCAAAAAATACGTTGCCAAAAAATCAATACTACTTACCAATAAACAATGTTTGGTAGTTTTTAATACACTTTGTTATATTTGCAAGTAGTATTTATATTAAATTTAATACCATTAAAAGTGAATAGTATTACCTTTTTTTTTGTTCCATTATTGGATGATGAAACTTCATTGAATAGTGTATGGTTTTTTAACATGTAATTTTAATACCTTGCAAAAATCACTTTAGAAAATGCATGTGGGATGATCACTTTACGTAACGAAATTTGCAAGTGGAAAACATGTTAAACTTAAAAAGGGCGTTTTTAAAAACGTAAAATTTAAAATATATGTGTGTGAAAATAGAGCCTTAAGTTCGATTCACGATGACTGGCTCCTCTCCCCTAGCCGCCGTATTTTTAAAAGGTCAATGCAAGTTTTTAAAACAACCCACCATCCACGCAAATGGAGCCATCCCACATGGAGAGTGGAGGATGACATTCAAAATGGAGTAGCCGTTATTTGTTCACCCACTCAATGTGGGGATTAATCATGCTCACCGCCACATTGGAATAGAGAGCCCACGTGGAGTGTATGGCAGCCAAGCCTAATAAAGGATTTCTTACATTTTTTCAACCACATATGTGGGGTTTTAAATCCACTAACCAAATAAAAGTAGGGTACCAATCAATGGAGGTACATGGGAATTAAAATATAAGATTCTTTTCATCAAAATATGGCAAAGTGGTTACACTTTTTTTAATGAAAAAATCTTATATTATATTAATGCAATAAGATACAAGATAACTTTCAACAAAAAACGGTTGATATGAGAGCACGCCCCAAAACCACGAACAAACTAGGTCGAGTCTCGAACTACAAAAAAACAAACTAGGCCGAGCCAAGGAAAATATAACAAAACAAAAAGCATCGTTCTTAACAAAAACAAAGACAAAATCAAGCAATAACTACAAACATGCAAGAGGCGAGCGGAATCGATCATCCGACCACCCCGAATCGGGCATATCATTTCCAGTTGTCCTGGAATCTCCCAATCTATGAAAAATTCTTCCTTTAGGTCTTCTTCCCCATGTGTAGGAATGACGAGGTTGAGACAAGGGAATTTTTTAGAAGAAGGCAGAGGTGGCTATGGTTTCCAAGTGACCTAGTGTGAAGTGGCGGCAGAGGGAGAGCCCGGCTCTGCTGGTGACACGATGAGTGTGGCAGAGAACCGCAACCATGTTGCCAAGGTGGTGAGCCCTAGCCCTACCTTGGTAAGCCGAGGAGTGAGGTAATGAACTTGGACCACGATGGTGCACATGTGAATGACTATGTCGATGACTCGGTCTTGGAGAGTGGCGGGTGTGGCTGAACACACGGTTCGAGATCTGTTGTGTCGGACTCCACGGGATGAAGGCGACGAACATCTAGTGGGAGATGGAGGCACTCAGGAAACATTATATGGGGCTTACCCCGGTGTCATAACATATTTTGGAGGTGGTCTACCTCCAGTGCCACCTTGTTAGCTTAGAATTGAATATGTAGAAGTACATTGGAGATCACCATAGACTTATTATAAATCAAGAAAGATTGATCAACTATAGAATTAGTAAAGAATTTTTTTCTTTCTTTCCATATCCAAAATAAAATCTCCCCTCTAAAAACATGCCAAATTTGGGTGAACATAGGTAGAAGTTTGGGATTGTCTCCTAAGAGGATATGTTGCCAAGTGAAACAATGGGGCCGTGAGGGAAAGAAAAAGTATGGATCTAGTTCCAGGAAATTTGAGCTTTGGGACAGAACCAGAAGAAATGCAAAAGCATTTCTAGATTGCCACAAAAGGGGCATTTGGGAGATGGAATCCCAATTTGAGCAAGAAAACCCACGATAGGAAGTCCTTGGTGTAGAATACACCAAAGAAAATGAGCAATTTTGGGCTCCACACATACGGTCCAAAGCAGTCTCAAAGTGTCTACCCCGGGAAGACAGAGTGGCATGAATTCCCTATCTAGTATTAAGTTTGTCCACCATGGGAAAATGGGGTAAGAGCCATTGATAGCTTTTTGCTGAATTTATAGTTACATAAAGGAGTATTAATACACCATTTCTAGACCTGTCCACCAAGGGCGAGATGAGTACACAACAATCTTATGTAGCATGTGATGAAGAACCGAATTGATCACAATATTGAAAGTATCCTGTTCTTAGTTGGAGAGACAAAACAAAGATTTAAAATATGGCCAAGATAACCAGGATTGTGTGTTCTTGTAGAAGAAGTCCTCGATGGTGTGAATTTCGCGCTTGAAGAATTTGAGCATGGAGATTCCCGAGACCTCTGCTAAGCATTGATCTTGGGATTGAAAAATTGGCGACCACCAGAGAGATTGTTGGTTAAGAGATAACCCATTGTGAAATCCATCCCCTTTCCATAAAATCTAGGGTTTGACACATTCCCACACTTTCCAGATACTTTTAAGCACAAAGGTGCCCATGATTTTGACAGGCACATGAGTGATGAGAAAATTGACAAACCCTAAGCCTTTCCATGCAGGCAGCCATAAGGAGAGACTTCCATAATGCCATGTCATATGAAAAATTTCCAAGCTTCTTGGTTAGTGATGCTTCTGATAACCCACTTAACATATAGAGCTTTCCCTTGGCATTGAATGTGAATAAGCCCGAGGCCTCCAAAATTACGAGTCAGACAACATATATACTAGGCTACTCGATGGAAACCTTTTCTAGTAGAAGCATTAGCCCGTAGGAAAGATTTGAGAAACTTTTCCAGCTTTTGGATTGAGGCCTTAGAAGGAACCCAACAAGAGGAGTAGTAGGCATGGGTAACAACCAAAACTTTAGAGTAAATTTGGAATTTTCCAGCCAGAGACAAAGGCCTAGTAAGCCATATTCCATTTTTTTGCCACCCGTTGAATGACATAATGCCATAGATCAATCAAGAAGGCTTGAAAACCAAAGGGAATACCTAGAAATTTGAAAATCTCACCATGCTGTAGAATTTTCAAATCTAATGTGGCAAGCTAGTTTAAACGAGGAAGGAAATATTTCCTATAACATTGAGTTTTTCACCATTGAATGGATGAACCAGAAGCTAGGTAGAAAGTATCCAACCATTGAAAATGTTGTTCTCTTCCTCGATAAGCTTAAGGAAGGAATCATCCATAAAATTCCCATTGAGGAGTTGAGAATTGGGTTTAGCAGGCAACGAGATTCCATGAACAAGACCTTGTGCTTTGGCATGGGCTAAGAGATAACCAAATCCTTCACCTTGACATAAAGTGTAGGGGCAAGAGGAAAACCTTGTCTAATAGACCGAAATAGCCCAAAGGGCTCCAAGCTAAGGCCATTGATAGAAATTTGAGCAGATGCATCTGCAAAGAGCATATTGATGATTGAATAAAAATGGGTCCAAAGCCAAGGGCCTAAAGCATGGCGAGGATGAAAGGCCATTCAATTTGATCATAAGCCTTCTCAAAGTCAATCTTGATAAACATGACGACTGATGAGATCTGCGATCCCATTCCATGCCTTCCCAAACCATGATGATGTTATCTAGGATGAAACACCCCTGTATGAATCTTGTTTGCTTTGGCTGAATAATAACATGAAGAAGATTACGTAATCGTAGAGCTAACACTTTGGAAATGATTTTGTAGGAGACATTCAAAGCAGTGTAATTGGCCGCCAACAAGTGATTTTCTCAGGATCTCCTTACTTAGGGATAAATTTAATGTTCCCCTTGTTAATGCATGGCCCTAGGGAGTGGTTTTGAAACCCTTCAAGATAGACCTAAAAAATGTCTTTCCCAAGAATCCCAAAGAGTTTTATAGAATTCACAAGGGAATCCATCACAGCCCAATGCTTTATCATTAGCCATTTACATAGTGGCTTCATGGAGGTCTTCAATGGTGAGAATTATTTCATAGATCACCTTTTGAGCCTCTGAAAGCTTGCATGACACAACCCGAAACATTGGTCAAGAGTGGCTCGACAAGTTCAGAGAGGGTGGTGAGCTTGAAAGACAAGCTTGTAATGTCACACAAAGGCTTGCAACATAAGTTGCGGGTTAGTAATTTGAGCTCCGTTGTCTGTGATAGCTCGGATATGTTGAGAAGGCTTTTGGCTCGAAGAGAAAGAAAGAATTCTTTCGAGACCCGATCTCCAACCTTGAGCCAATGCATTCGAGCCTAGATCTAAGCGCCTCTAGAATTATAGTTGTCCACAATTTGGATTTGATGTTGAGAGTGTTACAACTTATAGTTGTAGAGTGTCAGATAAGGGATCACCTGGAAGCGCCACCATCACCCGACTAAGAGCTGAGGTGTTAGCGGTGTATGAGCGGTGCTAATTTTTTTCTAGCCGATGGTGTAGATTCTAAGAAATCTCGTAGTCTGAGCCGCATCATCCCACCATTATAACTAGCTAGCTTGCATAGGTGGATGAAATCAATAACATTGACTGGGTCATGGAATTAAATTTTAATCCACTTGATATGATTGACAATGGGGACATGTTGCATCAAGGAAGTATTAAGAAATAATTAGCTTCTATGATAAAATGGACGCGCATCATGGCAACAAATATGAAATCATATAGGGGAGTGGTTTGAAAGGACAAAGTCAAGCATAACCTCCACTGGCATGGAATAAATGCTATCAAACTCAAATTTTTTTGAGCTAACAACATGGCCCTGTCAAGCCATTTAAGGATGTGATTTGTCCCTCCATGGAGATTGGACCACGTGTACCAAGCTGTAGAGGTGGGAAAGCGAGATGTGTTAGGATCAAAGAATCTAAATTTATTTCACATGAAGTACCACACTTCCCTTTCACCAGGTGTCCACCTCATAGGTAGGTGGCCACATTTATCATTTGGGGATTCAACCATATTAAAATCTCCACTTATAACCCAATAGGCATTGGGAATGGAGTTGGCTATCCACCGCCACATATTGGCCCTTTCACCGCATCATTCAAGGCATAAATATTAATGAGCCCAAAAGGGCGGCCCTCAATATTAAAGAGGACCCATATGACATAGTTTGTGGGGTTGATTCCATGGTCAATTAATAAGGGCCGCCATTTAGGGGAAAAAAGTGAAATTAATCCCCATGCCCGCTTCATGATTTCTGAAATCTAAGTCATTAGGCAGTGGATTTGCATACCATCTGCAACTAAAAACCTATAATTTTAACTATTAGTGAAAAATCACAGCACCCCCAAATGAGTTATGGATTTGCTTTTCTAAGGCAGGGTCATTTCGTGTGATTGCATAACATTGAGCTTTCCCTAAGATGTGGGAGCTGACAAAAGGGAAAGCTCTCCAGAGAAGGCTGGTTCCTCTTCTTAAACTACTTGCCACAAGCTATTCTAGTGCAGGAAAGCTAATCTAATCCTAATCTAACTTCCAAGGAGACAGGGAGAGAAAGAAAATAAGGAAAAATAGAACCTACACTAAAATGGTGATACACCAGCAAAGGAAGCGAGATATTCTGTTGAGGGAGAAAGAAACAGAAAAAAATGGAGATGAGGGAGGTCAAACAGAAGTAACATGGCCCAGATATTCAAATTCTCCATTAAACTCCATGAAACACAACATCCTGCACCTGCAAATGTGAAATACATGCACGAAAAATAAATCGGAAGGGAGAGGCACGAGAGAAACAAAAAAATGATGCAAAGGCTTGAAGAACACCACAAAACACATTTTTTTATTGCTCTAGAAGGTGCATAGACCATTACATTTCTAGAATAGAGGCACAAATACATTTTCCAGGCGTAGGAGAAGGTTCACTGCTCAAAAATGGCGTCGAGAAACAAATTTGATAGAGTTTCTCTATGCCCAGAATGTCTCTCTTTTCCTAAATGAGAAATGTTACAATATATAGAAAGAATAAGAGAGAGAGAAGAGGGAAAAATCAAATCCTACTCCAACCACCATGAGATACACATCGAATCCCACTTTGAAAGTTCAACCACTGAATATCAATGCCTTCTACAAATCCACCCACAATATGTCACTTTTGGTTCCCCAACGGATCGAATCGAATCGGATATGGTAGTTGAAGAGAAAGAAGATCCCTGAATTAAATGCCGAAGAAATTTTCTCCATTTTTCACCTACTAGGGCCCAAAAAATGATTTTTATCTTTCCATGGCATAGAGGACATTGAGATGTTTCCAACGGTGTAAGATTCGCAATATTTTGAGCCCTGAGTCAAAATATATGCCCCTTTGAAGTTTGTATTGAGTTTGTACAAATGGGCGGGAAAACAGTTTGAAAAATGGGTCCCCCTTTACATATGGGACACGCGACAACCAGATTAGGGAAAAATAGGTTTCACAGTCCGTAATTTATCCTTTTCCCTTTTTCGCAAAAAACACAAAACTCAAAAAACCCCTGCGGCCCCGCTGCTCTGCTTGGACACGTGGAGCCCTGGCACTTGTTCGAGCCTCTCCTTTTGGATTTCAACTTTGGAGAAGCGCCGCACTGACATGTGGCTCTCTCCGTTGTCTCCTCCATACTTAGTCAATTTTGGACTCTTTATGAACTATTTTGAGCCCAAAGACTTTGAATCTTTGCCATTTCTTCTTCTCAAGCCTTTGGTTCTTCTGACACTGCTCGACCTCCTTCCCCAACCCTTCATTTTTTTATTTTAGAGCCTTCCCGAGTTTGTCAAATAGATTTAAGACACAGATTCACGTGATAGAGCTATTTCTTCTCTTTCTTCTCACACGGTGGTCATTTAAACTTTCACAGCCCCGCCATTCCATTGTAGAAAGTTCCTCTACAACTTTGCATAAGATTTAAATGTGTTTTCTCTGATTCTTTCCGTGCGGGGTCATGGTTGACCCAATATTTTTCCCAGAGGGTGAAATATGGATAACAATTTGGCGACTCACGGGGACATTTTCCTACTAGATGAAGAGACCAGTGGCCTTGAAGCATCCATTGGGCATGGAGTCTACTTGATAAATATGAAACTGATCTTGAACTTTTGAAGATATGATCCCTGAGCCACTACGAGCCTGACTATATGCCTTTTCTATGTTTGGTTTGACCCTGAGTCTGCACTCTCAATTTTCATAAGGAAATCTTGGAAATGGAATTTCTGAGAGTAGAAAATTATTTTAACTCTGGGGATTTCATATATCCCTAAAATGGACTATTTTGAAATGACTTTAGTTGCTCTGCATTTTTTTCTTTGAAGATGGAAACTATTATGGGTAACTATGAGTTTCCTTGCTATGAATACTAAAGAGCCTGGCTTTATGCACCTTTGGAGCAATGCGAACAAAACTTATATATAAAGACCAAATCATACATGCCTCAAATGAGCCATGTCAAGTGTGCATAAGCGGTTATTCCGCTAGAAACAAAGTCTACTCCAACTCCTACACTAACTAGAGAGAAAGAATGCTAAACAAAAATTGCTACAAGCAAGGAGAAGTAGCTTCCCTTTCTCAAGAGGGGCAGTCATGCAAATGATTTGACACTAAATATAGCTACCTGTATGAGTGAAAAACTGACAATAATCTGGTCCTCCACCCAAATCATCAAGGTATCAACATTAATGGAAAATACCTCCTTAATCGACTTGCATTCAACTCCATGAGGTTATGATGATGACCCTTGGTGCTTTGGTACTCATCCTCATGCCCTGAAGTAGGCATGACTGGTTCTGGCTTCTCCTTTGGCTCCAATGAATCCAAGTACCTGATTGGGCATGGTCTGATCCTTTGAATGTGCCCCTTGTTCTGAGTTTCAACTCCAAGAATGGAGTTTTATTGTGGACCTTCTTGGATGAATGGTGTGGGAGAAATGGTGATATCTTTCTACCATTTCCTTTCTTCCTCCTGTGAAGAGCATGGAAGGTTTAAGTCTCCCAAACTTGATTCCAGAGGGCTGCTATAAAATGCAGGCTGCTGTAATTGAATGCTCTCCTCCATGACAACAGGTTCATATGCTTGGAAGGTGGATGAAGGAGGAGAAAACAATAGAAACTCAACTGGTTCTTCTCCATCAAAACAATCCTCCAAATCAGACAAATAAATTGCCTCATTGTTGTTCTGCTGCAAATGTTCAACCTCTTCCATGGTGTCCTCTTGGTCTGTAACTTGTTCACCATGTTTTCCCTCATTCTCAAACATTGAGTTTGAAAGATCAAACTCTTCTTCAACATTAGAGTTCGAGAGAGATGAGGTGAGAGGAAGAACTAAAGGTTCTTCTATGGCCTATTTTGTGCTCAAAGCTTCTAGGGTTGCATTAATCTCCTCCTCATCTAGAAAGCACTCCTCTTCTTTTGGATTTGGAGCAGTTTATCCTTCCTCTGCCGCAAATTCAGTTTCGGCCACCACTGGCTCTTCAACCTTGACCTCCTTTATCGGTTTGACCATCAAAGGGATCTTTGTAAGCCCAAATTTGGTAGCCCAACTCTTCAGATTGTCTGTCATTTCTTCTCTATTGGGATCCTCTTCTTGTTGTTCTCTTTGATTGGATTCTTGAGTCTTTTCCCAACATGGACTTGGGAGAGCAAAAGGAGTGGCAAGGTTGGGGTTCAACCAGTTTTGCAATTATTTGTGGTGTGGAGGGAGGAGATGAAACTTCTTGTTTCTTTGGAGGGAATGACTGCTTGGGAAAGGAAAGGGGAGAAGAAATGAAATGGGGTGGAAGACTAGGGAATGGAGAAATGGAATCAATGCTTGGGGCAAAACTGGGAAGCTTAGAAATTGGAGCTTGGGTTGAGATGGTGCTACTTGAGAAAGAGAAAAAGAAAAGCTATGAGATGTTGGACTTACCCATTGACGAGGTTGTCTTGACTCCAAATCATAAGCCCCGATCTCCTCAGTCCATTGTGCAATTTGGGGCAACATTTCAACCATGAATTCAAGCTTCTCTTGAAGGCTGTAATGTCTTGGAAAAGGGCCTTCCCATGGACAATGTGCCATGCAACCAATCTTGAATGCCTTCATTTGTGCTATGCCCCTTGACTGAACCATGTCAGCCTCCATTTTTGGATCTTCTCTAGCAAACCAACATTCTCCACATAGCTGTCACCATTGTATGCGTCCCCTTGTTCTTGATAAGCTCCATGGCCAAACTGATTTTGACTCTGCTCATATAGGTAAGCATAATGATCTTGGATCTGATTATAATGCTGATTTGGAGGAGTTGGGAAATGCATTGGAGGTGGATTGCATTATTTTTGTAAGTGTGAGTTCCATGAAGGGAATGAAGTCATGATTGCACAACCTCATGGAATGGGAGAAGATGAAAGAGATGGAAGAATAAAATGGATGAAAATGAGTGGAAATGGATGGAAGAGGTCTGCAACTCGAGAGATTGGGTTTTGACTAGATGGAGTTGTCGGATGTGCTTGCATGTGCCTCAAAAGGCCAAATCCCACCAAGAACACATCAACTTGATGAAATAAAGTGAAGACCCTTTGTCCCACTGGGCGTCCCAAAACTGTTAGTGCAAAATCACAACACCCCCAAATGAGTTCTAAAAATATGCTTTTCTAAGGCATACTCATTTGGTGTGATTGCATAACATTAAACTTTCCCAAGGTGTGGGACCTTGCAAAATGGGAAAGCTCTCTAGATTAAAGGCTGGTTCCTTATTCCTCTGTTTAGATGCATACGTGAGAACTTGCAGAGGATTTATCTCTATACCTAATCTAAAACTTGCCAAGGAGACATGGATAAGAAAGGGGTACAAGAAATAAACAATAACTAAACTACAAGGTGATGCACCGAAGGAATGATGAACACTAGTTCTGTTGATAGACACAAACCAAAAAATACATGCAATAATCAAACACTAGATAACCAAATTTATAATGAAAGACTAGATGCAAGAAAAAGAGACAAAAGATCTAGAATCGATCACAAACATGTTTTATTGCTCTGTAGATTGATACAATACATTACAAAATAACTAGGAGGCAAGAAATATATTGCAATTTTGATGGAAGGCCTGAAATTCCACAAATTCCTTTGCTAGAAGAAAAAGGGAGCATGCAAAATAAGGAATGTCCAACCCTTTACAATGAATCCTGCCCCGTATTTATAGATTCAATCAAACAGAAGGAAGAGAGAGAGAAGCGGGAAAAGTAGGTTGAAGCTCAACCACTGTTGTTAATGCCTTTGACAAAATCTTCCCCAAATCTATCTTTACTGCATCAATCCTTGGTTTGGTGCCTTGAAGGAAGAGGAAACGATGGAATATATCGAATCTAATCTGGTTGTTGAGGCAAGGAGATCCTGCATTAAAGGCCTAAAGATGTTTCTCCATTTTTCACCTACAAGGCCACGCGGTAGCCTGGCGCTCGTTTGGGCTTCCCTTTTTGGATTCATCTTTGGAGAAATGCCATTAGGACATGTGGTTCTTTCGCTGCCTCCTCCATAGTCGATTTCGAGACCTTTTTGAAGCTGTTTTGAACTTGAGGACTTCGAATCTTCAACGTTTCTTCTTTTTGAGCCTCTGGTCTTCCGACACTTTGCTTGAAATCCTTCCCCGACCCTTCCTTTTTTATTTTAGAGCCTGCCCAAGTTTGTCAAATAGATTTAAGACACGAATTCACGTGACTGAGCCGTTTCTTCTCTTTCTTATCGCACAAGGTCGTTTAAACTTTTACAGGCCCCACCATTCCATTATAGAGTCCCTCTGTAACCAGTTTGCAAGATTTAAATGTGTTTTCTCTGATTCTTTCTGTGTGGGGTCATGGTTGACCCAATATTTTTCCCGAGGGTGAAATATGGATAACATTAATCGCATGCAAAAACAAAACATCCATATTTGCACATCGTTGTCGATTTTCATGCACCACATACTTACGACAAGAGTATGTGAGACCCCTAACATTCCAGGATAAACAATTCATGGGAAATGTTGGTCAAGAGCCATATCCCCATCCTCCAAGCCCTCAAGGGCATCATATTGATTGTGCAAGAAATGAGCAACGTTATGCTGTAAAAAATCTTGTAGATCAATTTTTTTCCGTTCAACGTACTCAATGTTGTATTCGCTTTGGTGGAATCCACACTGTG
The DNA here is from genome assembly GCA_018340775.1 of Taxus wallichiana var. yunnanensis. Taxonomy (NCBI): domain Eukaryota; kingdom Viridiplantae; phylum Streptophyta; class Pinopsida; order Cupressales; family Taxaceae; genus Taxus; species Taxus wallichiana. The sequence goes on from CM031238.1 coordinate 836,337,511, forward strand.
TGCTGGGCTATGGTCCCGAGAGATGCGAGATGGACTTCGGGGTCATTTGGAAGGCCCTTGTGAGTTTCTTGGCAGCAATAAAGGAACTAAATGTGGGATGGGGACGTGAGAAATAGAATTTTTGGTCCATGAGAACCGACGCCGCAAGGGGTGTGCTAGAGTACTTTGGTAATGGGGTAGCCAAGATGGCAGCAATAGCTAGTTCTTTAGCAGCAGTTGTAGGATCCTTAGCTAGAGTATTGTGAGAATGTTCCTTAACAGCTTGGTTCCCGATGGCCATGGGAGATAGAGGCTTTGGATTATTGGGCTTTGTTATTGTTTCACGGCCCCGATAACTTGCCAACCTTCCTCCTATTGGGGTTTGACTAGTTTGGAAGTTGTTTTTGCCACATGGTGGTTACAGGGGACATAAAGCAAACAATATTTGATCTTGTGATTAGACACTTGACAACGGAAGCAAGTGTTGGGTAGATTGATATACATGACCCATTGGGAGTAGCATTTATCACCCATTTGAATATCCACAAATTATTTGAGGTCCTGTGAGAGATCAATCTCAACGCATAATTGCTTCTAGGGATGAGCATGGTAAAACTTATCGGCTTTAAGACATACTACTGCCGAAGTGAAGTGATTATTTGCAGCAAAAAATGAACACATGGTAGAGGAAGACCATGAAATTCAATCCAAATAAGCACTTTAAGGGTGGTATACTCAGATACCAAAAATTCCTTGTGCCAGGGTGTTAACACAAGAAGTGAGTTACAAACATACCAAGTGGCTTGCTTAGCCAAAATATTGGGTGCGTTAGCAGGGTCGGAGAAATGAAAAAGAAAGAAACCCTTGGTCATGTTTTGGACACTATCCAGACGGACCCCATGAGGGGTCCAGACTATGTTAGCCCAGATTTAAGCATGCTTTCAGAGGGGATTTGACCCACAAAATACCCAATGAGGAAAAATTGTTCTAACCATTGACATGCAACATTAAATTCAGGAATGGGTAAAACAACATCCGGAGGAGAGAGATTACCTCGTGAAAAACCTTTAGGACAAACTTCCTGGGGCACTTCGCCGCGATGCCATTACTCACTCCACTATCTCCTGTCGTGGTTGAAACAACTAGGTTTGAAGATGGTGAGGTCATTATATAGGGGATGCCCAGAGGGTGAGAAACCCTAGGAGAGACTATAGCAATAAATTCCCGTAGAGCCCGAAAAGGCCGCGGTATGATGGTTAGAGGAGAGAAACCCTAGAAGAGCCGACTCTAGTTTTGTGCGAGTTGCGAGTAGTTTTCCTCGTCAATTGATATCAGTCCTTCAACGGTTACAATTTTCGAGCAATGTAATACATTTAATAGCCCATGCTATTTTTATATGTACACGGTGGTATTTTAGTTGGCCATTATAAAATATAATAACGGTGGTAACATTTGTATTAATAGCTTAGTGCTATGTGGAAATTTAAAATTGCAACGACCACTAAAAATAGCCCCTCACTATCATGTCATTATAGCTTGTTGGGTATAAATATGATCCCCAGGGTATTTGTAAAACAAGTCTACTTGACAAAGTCTGCTTTAGCCAAAAAGGTAAGGTCTCCTATTGTAAGGCCATAGGCCATAAGGAGTAGACTTTATATATCACTTTGTAGAAAGAGTTAGGCCAAAATTAGCCTTTGATGTAAAAAAAGAGAAAACACTCGAGAATTTCCCCATGTTCCTAGTGATATATTTATCTTCCCATTTTGGAGGTGTTTCAACACTGTTTCAATGTACGGAAGTCATATCAGCGTTGGTGTCAATCTGGAGTCATCATCGAATGTGCCTCTCATCCATGGAAGATTATTGAAGACATATACTTCTGCAATGGTCATCAAAAACTAAGGTTCTACTTCTCGGTGGATGAAGCAATGTGTCTTCATATTTACTGATTCTCTATTGGACCGTGGTCACTTTTATTATCTGGTTCATATTTATATGTAATCGATTGGTTATGTGATAAAGTTGGCGAATCCCTATAACTATCACAAGGGAAGAATCCCTATACCACTTTCATTTGGGTATCAGATAGACATGTTCACTGGTATCCACATATTGATTCATTGCTTCATTGTACTAGTTTGCATTTAGAAGCGTAATGAATCGGTTCATATGAACCTGGAGACGTAGGCAATGCTGAACTTTGTTATCAATCTTCTTTGCAGTGTGTATGTGTTTCACTTTACATTGCATTTCTTATTTGAAGTTGATAGCATTTGTGGAGTTTAAAATATTGTAGTGCCTATAGGGGTCCATGGGTAAGTTAAAAAATTTACCCTTGTTTATAGATCAATGATCATGGAGAGCTACGAGGTTGGCATCAAGGAGTTCTTGGAACTCTACACACCCACGAAGAATGTTGGGAGGTCTAAAAGCTCCGATAGAAGTGATAGATGGTGATGTAGCCGATCTAGATGGGACCAAGTGGTGGCAAAGCAAAGGGTTGGTTTCAACATGGATGTCAAATTGGATAGCCCGAGACTCTTGAAGAGGGGGAATGGAAACCATGGGTTGAGTAACCACAAAAGAGGTGACCAAAGGGGTGGAAGAAATGATAGAAAGGTCTAAAGTTTGCTGAGACACAATAGTAGAAGTAGGAATGTTGTTGGATGTCATGGTTTGTTCCATTTTTCTTTCTTGAGAACGTGTAATAACGAGCATGAAACAAACAATAAAATAAGAAACTATGTTGATTTTTAATTACTTCAAACAAATCATGCAACAAAGTTTTAGTTATCTTGATTATTAAAGATATGTGAAAAGAAAGAAAAAATGGGCTCGAGAGGGAACACGGGAATTGGCCAAACTATGGATGATTTTGGGTTGTTTTGGACAGAGTCCTCAATATACCCGAAGGCATGTGAGGTTTGAATCTATGATGACTACCAATATGGGGCCTGATATTGGGGTCTACCCTCACACTACATGCACCTCGGTGATAAGGGTGTCAAGATCTTAGCTAAAAATTCAATAGCCAAAAAAATTGTAACGGGCGAGAACACCATGGTGGATTTCCTATTAGGTGATGAAATCCCAATAGTTCCACGGAAGAAGATGTTTAAGATGTGTAATTTGATGTGTGTGTTTTGGATGTGTGTGGAAGATGTGAATGTAAAGTATTAACCTCCTAATTAGACTATGTTGTCAAGCAAGATGAGGAGGTTATTTTTAGATCCCAAAATGAAATGTGAAATTCGATGAAGTCAAACAGACAAGAAAAGAAATACAATGCAAAAGGAGAAAATATAAGAAACCGAAGAATACTTGGATACCACTATTTTCCTTTTTTTTAAAAGCAAACAAATGTGTTATTGATCCAAACAAACACTCCATCAAGTGAACAAGTAAGCAAAGCTCATATCTCGCAAGGTTAATAGAAAGAGAAAGGTGGAAAATGGAAATGAAAAATGAAAATCAATAAAAGAACTCGCCCAAGAAGGGTGGTCCCACCGGGCGTGCTAGAATCTTGAACTGATTTTCTTGTCCCTATTTCAGATTAGTGGAATGGAAACAAAGAAAAAAACAACTCTAATATGAGAGGGTTTAAGGTACCTCTAGATGAGACGATGATGATTACGAGCACAAAAGAGAGAGATTTTCCTCACATTGAGCTTGATGACTTGCATAAAAAGAGAACTCAATAAAGAAAATTACTAGTAGATAGATGCGTGGGTTTCTCAACAAAGCTGGTCATGAGAAGTGAAAACTTCATAGGATGGATGTCAACCCATTTTTGATAAAAATATGAATGAAGTAAGTGATAAATAATTGATATGATACTGTGAGAATCGAGATAAAATAGAGAGCTGAAATGTAAAATATAAAGTAAAATGCAAATCTTATCTAAGTAAATGTAAAAAAACCAAACCTAGGTGGGTCGAAGGTGACCCAAGGCTGATGAACCCAATTGATGTAAACCGGGACATTGTAAGAGAAAATGCAGAAAATCGACTTGAAAGGCCTCCTTAATTCGATATGGAGTTGAGCTAAAATGGGGGTGATGTTATGATGACTCGAGATGATGTAAAAATACATAGATCTAAATGAGAATAGAAAGGATGCAAGAAAATTAAATAACAAGAGATCTTCTCACGGGATCGACGGACGACCGGTCCCAATCGATGACAACTGGACTCGATGAATATGAGATCTGTAGCTACAAGTGTGTAGAATGGCGAGATTGAAAAATCTAAGGGACTAGGAAGAACTACGAGATTAGAAAACAAAATGCATAATAGGGACGAGACATGATAAATGGATAACCGATGAATGAAAAGATTTTGAGATAAGCGATAACTTGCAAAAAGTTGATGCAAAAGATGATGAGATGGCCAAATGGCTTCAACAAGATTCAAGTCTCTAATACCTCTAAGGGAAACATGTAAGGGCTAAAAAGTAGCTTAAGATGGCAATAATAGCTCCAAGGAAGACAAAAAATCACAATAAAATTTGTAAGATATAACTTCAACTCTTGAAATTTCATACCTAAAAAAAGAGGGGTATGGGCATACTTATAGGGTCGACGATGACCCAGATGGGTCGCTGATAAATGCAGTGAACCATCCATTTGGTCGATGGAAGAATGATAAGCTCAAGACAAAGACACCTTATGAAGTGGGATCAGGGTTTCGGGAGGTAAATGCAAGCTAGGGTTTCTTAGGAAGGATAAAAGGGTAGGTGATAGGTGGAAAACATTAAATAAAGGAAAGGGGGTAAAATTATTAAATGAAGGTGGTTGAGTGCTTAGAAATGACAAAAAGGATGTTTAGGGAGAATAAAAAGATTAGGGGATGATTTAGGGATAATTAAGGGTGATTAAGGATGTTTAGGGAAGATAAATTAATGGTGTGATTAAGAGGTAAAATTAAGGTGGATAAAAATAGAATTTAGGAGGGAAAGGGAATTTAACTAGGAAGAGAGGTATGTATGTGATGATGATAAGGAGAGAAAATGCGGGGTGAGTGTGGGGCGAGGGATTAGCGATATCAAAAATTGGTGTCTATAATATCTATGAATGGAAGCTTGCAATGTATTGATGGTGGATCATCTCTATCATTTGCTTGACCAATTCTCTGACTTGGATGACAGTGAACTGGTGCAATAGATCCATCCTTATCTCTAATAGGGTCATCTGCCATATTTTTGGAATTGTTATCAACCCCTCTCCTTTCATTAATTGACTTCCATATTGCCAAATCCCTATCATATGGAAAGTTATTCACTTCGTATCGTGATGTGTAAATTCTCAAACAATTTTCCAAATTTTTGTCAAGCTTGTTTAAGTAATTTGACTTTATAAAGGTCAAGGCACTAAAAATTCTCTCATCTTCAACTGAACCCAAAATCATTGTTTGACATAACTTAGCCAATGAGAAAAACTTAGACATGGTTTCTTGCAAAATAGTACTTAACCCAATTTTTCCATAGCCGAGTTATTGCTCCACACTCTAAGGGATTATCCAAACATTTTAATTGATCAATCATTATAGAGGTGAATTCATGGGATTGATCAATCAAACTATCCTTTCTTAAAATACCTAGAATATTTGTTCCATTGATATTAAAGGTTACAAAAATGTTGAATCAATGTAGTCAATCTCTTGTGGTAGTCTTCCTGTAAATATCTTTCATTTTGGACACTATTCCAATAGGTGGGATTTACTAAATTCATTGCTTCAAGTAAAACATCCCTACTAAAACGTTCCCTTATTTATTCTAGTAGGGAAATTGTAATTTCTCTTAACCTTACCCTTGTTGATACAATGTTATCAAAGAGCGTCCTTGTGACATTTATCTTATCAGCTATTATTTGAAATAGGTGCATTGGTATCTCATATCCACGTACATAAGCACATAATTCTCCAAACAAGTTGAACCTCAAAAAGATACTTGCATTTCCAATCTTTATTAAATTATTCCAAAGATCAAAATTTGGGTGGAAAAAGCAATCTCATTAATAAACAAATATTTTATTCCAAAACATGTTTCTTCAAACTCTAAAAATCAACAATATATATAATTCTTTCTTAGGCTTGTTTAATTAAATGATGCATTTCATCCAATATGGGAAGGAGACCACACAACATCAACAATGTCTGTAAATCATTCAAAGGATGTATCAAATCCCGAGCCTTGTCCACTTCCATGCGATTCTGCCACATTACTCCCAATTAGTATTGATACTCATCGTACACCTTACGAACCGGTTAATACAATGAGATCCACTTAGTGTTGACATATTTTAATATTTTATGCCTATTTATGACTACAAAAAAATAAGCATGCACCTCTCGAACAAGTTCTTCAACTTTTTGCTACAAGTTTAAATTTGCTTACTATTTTGTATGCTAGATTCATTCTATGAGCCATACAATGAATGACAATCATATATGAGAAATGAGATGTTTGGAGTCTTACACACATGCCATTATAATGATCTTGCATTACAAATGCCCCATTTGTCCCAACGCATACCAAATTTTTTACAATTACGAGAATCATCCATGTCACAAATATTCTTCAAACTTATTATCACTAATTCACAAATGTTTTCAACATTGGATTTCTCTCTCATCTTGTGAATAAGCGAGGCTATCTCACATGATTCTCAATAGTATAAACATGCATACAGACCCAAACAATATTATCTATTGATGTGACCTGATCAATAGATAAAGACACGTATTATGTAGACTTAAGTTTCTCTTTCAAGTATTCTTTCTCAACCATAGTCATGCATTTTATCAATCCCAACAACTACTTTCATACCAATGAGAATGAGGAAAGTGTGGGACACCAAGAAAAGACAACATCTTCTTTTGTTCAGGAAAATATGTTATAGGATGACCTCTTTTTAGAATGTGAAAACCAAAGTAGCTAGTTGAAGTGTTTTACCTAAAATACAATTTTGAACGACCTTGTTAAATTGAGATGTAATTGTCCCTCCATTCTCTGCAATTATTCTTTCAATTCTCTTGTTTTCCTCAAATTATATTTATATCTAATATGCAATCAATCATCGCATATTTCCATCTAGCAACATTCTTCACAACTCCGTCTACAATTTTCTTTTCATATATCTTTCCTATGTGCTTCTCAATAGTATCTAATTTAAGTTGCATTGTTTTGTCCCTACCCAATTTCCAACTACAAATTGTACATTTTCATTATTTAGGAGGTTCAAATTTATTTTCATTTTCAACAAGTTCAATAAATGGAAACTTAGAAACCCACTCTAAACGAAACTCCTTCCCAAGTCTAATTTTCTTACCTTTCTCTTTCTTCCAGAAATAGGTGTCTCCCAATATTTGTCATGGTGGAATTTAAATTTCATTGACTTCTAGAAGTTTCACCTCCAACATTCAATTGGGCAGGTGATGATGACCTACCACTAGAGTGGAAATGTAAATAATCTAGTGATGCAATTTCAACTTCATTCAATGGGATGTCTTTAAGGGGAGGCATTTCATTGTTGTCGAAATTGTCATTGACACCATCACTCATAAAATCATCAATGAAATCATTCGAGTTTCATTTTGAATGCAATCATTATCCCTTGATTGTGTTGGTCATGTTGGAGAAGGATGGGATTCCGTAGATGGTTTCTCAAAATAAGATGCAATTTTCGTATGCCAATACCAAGAGGTATAACATTTACTTTTTTTTCCCTAAGGTTCCCTTTTTAGTTTCCATTTTCTGAATCATGTAAGGACAATTTTTGAGTTGGTGCGATGGGATGAAAATCGACTAAGGCATTGCAGTGTCGCGTGACATAGAAAAAAATGACACTTGCGATACCGTAAAATAAAAAAATGACATATTTTAATATATTATAGCATTGCTAAAAGCCTAACTTACAAAAGTAGATAAAGCAATGTGACATGATAGAAAACAAGTTTTAAATAGACTTACTTGCACTAAGTGCTTGTAGGATGTAAATTAAATCCTTTTCTACTACTTCACAAATTCACAAAATTGGCAAATCGAAAAGATAAAAAAATGTTTTCTTAGTGATTAGTTTCTACAATCTAGATCTATGTGTATATATGTGTGTGTGGAAAATTTAATCAAATTTCAAAAAAAAATCCCAAACATGTCGATGAATGAGACCAAATGACCAAGAAGGTTCCATAGATTTCTTGGCAATCCAAGAATATTTTAAAATCCTGGCCCGTCAATCATGCGGCGATTCAATAAAAATATACTTTGGGATTAGAGATCTGTTGGCTATTTGCATGGGACAAATTATTGTTTGTGGATTTTTGGGTGAAACATAGGCATTCTCCATGGTCATAAAAAATATCCAAATTCAAATTCCAAAATTCCTACTATTTACCTAATTATGAATATTCTACGCTAAAATTTTCCCTTGTCTTCATGCCTACCAATTGCATTTGCTTTAAGGATTTTGTGGCCTTTTCAACAAACTCATTTCAGTGCAACATTGCCCAACCCAAGAGACGCATCTTTGGAGGAATTTTTCAATTTTTAGTTTGCCTTGAGTTCTATATACAATGTACAACCCGTCACCCTCTCTATTTCAATTTTATTATAACTTTGTACTTATTTAATAGATATGAAATTCCCATGTTTTGAATAAACACACACACACACCGCAATAACATAGTACATGTCTCATGAGTACGCTTAAAGGAAGAATACCAAGGGACGTCGAACTCATATATCACATTGAATAATACATTTGGTAGTTCCCTTATATTTTCTTCCCATTGAGCCGAGGCAATGCATCAATAATATTAAATCCATCATATGTCAAGGACCAAAATATTATAATACCCTCTCCAAGTCAGATCAAGACAACAAAACTATACTATAAGGGACAACGAGTGATGTTATACACAAACAAAGGATACATTAATAAATAATTCTTTGATAATGGCAATGAGCATGAATCGAAAAGGAAAACAATTGTTCTACATGAGGGCTTTACATGTCAAAACCCCCATGATGCAGGCTCACAACATATCTCTCGAAGGCAACAAGGATCAAAGACATGCACAAAACCGGTTTGCAAACAAGAGGACACTACATCCCACAACTTTTGTTGTATTACTTCCACTTGTGACACATTAAGTTTCTATAATTTAGCATGTTGTCCATTATATTTTAAATACAATCCCAATTGAATGTTTATTCTTTCAGCCTCCTACATACCTTAAATACGAGGTAGTCCCATATACTATAAACCCGTGGTAGACCTTCCTATATCATGTGTTATAAAATCAATTATTACTATTATATTTAAATACTTGAGATGGGTTCGTTAGTAATCATGACATTATTGTAGAGTAATTCTAGCACACGAAAGAAATAAGATTTGGTTGTTTGATGAGTATTCCATTGATTAGAGTTTGTTTCGACTCTTACTCTTACTGCAGTTACTAATCACGTTCAACAACTAACTATAATCATTCTCTCACGCATAAAATTGACTTCAGTTTATTAATCTATTTTTTTACTGAGAATCGAAGATTTCTGGTATATGTCTGTGTTAATGGATGTCAAAACCCACCCTATATAATAAGCACCTACACCCTCCATTTCAATTACACCAAAAATCAGAGAAGAGCAATTGATCTTTGCTAACTATTCTGATTTCATTATATTTTTGTAAGAATGGCGTTGAAGAGTAGTGTATCCATGCATGCTTTTGTTCTGTCACTGATAGTAATATTTGGCATGATGATGATGAATGTCCAAGGTGATGCAGGTGAAGGAGAAAGAGTAGTATCCTCTTCTTCTTCCAAGCTTGTGAGATCTTATTTGAATAATAATAATACTGCTAATGGAAGGAAGCCTTTTGGTTTGTGTTTCAAGAATCCAATGGCCTGCAAACATATGGGGACTCATGGAGAATGGAAGTGCTGTGCTAATCTGTTTTGCAAGGATGTGTCTACTGATATCTTCAACTGTGGAGATTGTGGCAGTATTTGCAAGTTTGGCTTCAGCTGCTGCAATGGATCCTGTGTAGATCTCTTCAATGATAAGAATAACTGTGGATCATGCTCTCTCACTTGCCCCTCTGGTGAAGAATGCTTGTTTGGATTGTGTGGTTATGTCTAAGCCAAATTAACAGCTCTAAGAATAAGAGGAGATTTGGTTGGGCCAAATAAGGGGTAACAAAACCCATGAACAAGCTATATGGAACTCTTCTTACATTACAAATAAAATAATATATCCATACATATGAAGTTTGGATTGCTTTTAGCTGACTTTTCTCTAGAATCTATACAAAATTAAGTAATTTTTTTTTGAACTTTTGAAACACATAAAATCATCATCATTGTCTTTGTTAATCAGCATTGTGTTGATAATTTCAAAACTTTTGAATATCATGGAGATATTGAAAATCAATCTTTATGTTGAAGAAAAATTTGTGTACGTAACATCCTATTTTGCATGATATTCTATTTTTATATAGAATTGAGTGGTCATCCATAATATTATGCATTGATGAATTATGTTCTAACTGATATTAAAAGAATGTTTTTACTAACTAAACATCATTTGCGTTTGGGATGTAATGGTAACACACTTGCATAAAGTTGCATACAATTCTATTGGAACAAATTAAAATATTCCACTCATTTTAGGAGATGAGATGTTTCCTATGAAAAATATCACTAAATAAAGGTTTCATAAGCATTATTTTATGAGAGAATTGTTATTATAAAATAATGATTTGAAAGCTTATAATTTATATTTAGTATATATATTTAAATAATAATTGTAACCTAAACTAATTTTATAAATAGAGTTCACATTTTATTTTGAAATAGTTTGTATGTTTTTATATGCTTCCACCCTTTATATGTATATACAATATCAATTGATCACACTAATGTTAGCAAAACAAATCTTTCTATGTAGTTCTCCCTACCAAAGCACCATTGACTCGTAACAATAAAATTTTCCAAGAAATTAACAAAACAATGAATGGCACTATAAAACAATAAGTTAAATAATGCCAAATTGTCATTAACTTATGCTAGTTTTGAAGTCTCTCTTTTTATTCTATTTAAGCGGGCATTACCAAATAGAATGTGTTATTAATATTAAAAAATAGTGCCATAAGTAATCACAATATAATAAGTTTAATGATTTCATATATAACTTCTTCAATGTTGAGCCATTTTATGATCCTTTAGTAATGTTTTATAAAACTCTCCATATAGAGCCTTACACAAATGAATATATGTAATAGTGACTAATATGACACTTTTATCTCGTATCTTTTAGTTGCAAGGTAATTATGAAATATTAAAAAAAAAAACTTGTTATGCAAATTAAAAATGTCAATATGTGGATAGGGAAAAAAATCATTGAAAATTTCAATTTTTAAGAATCTTTATAGTTGTTTATTTATTGGAGGGAGGAGAACATCAATTTCTTGAAACATAATTTATTAGTTAATTTTATAAAAAAGGTGAATAGACAATTCACATTTCACAAATTACATTGACAAAAACCTAAAATATTTAAAATGTACATTATGTCGTATAATCAAGCATGCGGGTTGGAATCTTGGACTTAGAAGTAATAAGTCTCTCAAACCCCTTTCCTCTTTTGTCGTCAATTTTCTCCTAGTTTTTTTGGAGCATGTGCATATGCAATAAAACTCTTAAGTGAGAGACACTATATTTAGTGGAATTATATCCCTGGACACTCTTTATTGGGCATCTGTTAAGTATATACACTACACAAGATACTTCTTATGCCCAATACTCATTTGATTAGTTCTCTTAACCTTCGACATGCTTCTATTCATCTCTATTATAGTTATATTTTCCCTCTCATCTACACCATTTTGTTGTGGTGTGTACTTTGTGGTAAAATCCTTTTGTCATATTCCTTCTAAAAATTAGAAATGCATTAGAAATATACTCCCCTCATGGCCCGATCTCAACAATTTTTAATATGATGACCACTTTGCTTCTCCACCATAACCTTTAATTATTTGAAAACGATGAATACCTCTAATTTGTGCTAAAAAAATAAACCCGAATCTTTTAGATAAAATCATTTATGAAAGTCAAAAAAATAAAAACTTCTTCCTATGGAAGGAGTTTGCATGGCTCAACATGAATATGAGTGAATTAATTGAAGTTCACTATGGTCCTTTATGTGTTGTTTAGCAAAAATACAAATTTTAGAAGCTCTTCTTGGTTGGTCAATTGATTGCTATCCGCTTAGGTATATTCTTTTACGCAATTAATTTGTCGCTCTCTTAACGACTCTTATATATAGCTCCCAATTCTCCGATGTAGTGAATGAGTCTCAACATGCCTTTATATAGGAATGCGAGAGGCTTTTCACCAGATCAAAGGGCAACCTAGAGACCGGAAACCGGTAACCTAGGTGAACAAGAAGATTCCCACTTAAGGAAAAGTAGGAAAAGACAATTGAGTACACGCCACTCAACATAACGCCTTTAGATAGTGGGGAGGTCCACCATGCTTTCGACATGACTTAAAGCAAAGTCATATCTAACTTTATTAAAGATGACAACAAGCATGTCATCATAGCTTTTACGGACTATAGAGGACACTGGGACCATCGTCGTCGTCAGATGAGCTGGAAGATTCTTCCCAATCTTGTCTTTCCGCAAAGTAGATATCACGAGTATTTCTTTCGTACCATAATCTAGATATGGATGTAGTTCCATCAGTATCTCTATTGAGGTGTCTTCTTGTCGGAAAAAGATAGTGGTCAGGAATCCTTAGGAATTGACCAGGTGTAGGAGGTGGCACATTCATTGTGTGATGGAGGAAGATCTTTCTCCAAAGTTGTCCATTAGGATGAGCATGATGTCCTTGTTCAGGATTAGTCCTAACATAATAGCAAACCTTTACATACCATGGGATTTTACAATTTATCAGAATATTTCTAATGATGTCGTGGATTTATATTCAATTTGTTAGAAAGCTTAAGAAGCGAGGAATTTAGAGAGAAAATACTTAAAGTGATTTGTAATGTACTACCTATCTCCGGGAAGACTGGGCCGGTTCCATGCATCGTTCTCCAGAGGATGTCCTTCAAGCCAAAGTCTAGAAAATTCAAATCTCCAGAGAGTATTAGGTCTTGGGACCAGATTGCCTTAACCGACGCCCTTCAATAGGAATATCATCAGCAGGTGGCTCTACATATCTTGAATGTCTCCACTACCATTGCAAAGTACAGAATACTATTGGATCTTGTCTGGAGTGGAATTTTGTAGTTGGAATTTCTAGATCAACAAATCTACATGCTACTTCTGTAGTCTGATAAGGAGAAACTGAAATAATTCCTCGAGAGAGAAGCAAATGTTGTGCTTCATAAGACATTTCATTATCATTTTTTAAGTGATCCCAAATAATTCTCGGACAGGTAGCTTGAGTATTCAAGATGCATTCAACAAATTCATGAGATACCTGAGTAATATTTACCTTCTTTGATGGTTTAGTTCTCTGCTGGCAAAATCAGCAAGAGAATTTTCTTTTCCTTTTATGTGTTCAACTTCAAAGCTGAAGTTGTCAAACCACATGCCCCAACGCTGCAACCTATTAAATGTAGTTTTATTTGCAGGGTCACCATTACTTAATCTGGCTTTAAAATCTTTCAAGTCAGAGCGAAGAATGAAATGTTCATTCTGAATGAAAACAAGAAAGCTTTGATGGCTTTCTTAGCAGCTAAAATCTCCTTATGAGTAGAATGATATTTTAATTTTGAACCTTGGAAAGAACCAGATGCATATCTGCAAATTTTCTCTTTATCACGTCTGTCTTTTCTTTTAAGACAGCTCCCCAGTAATGCTCACTGGCATCTGTTTCAATTATTTTTAATCCTTGACCAGGCAAGGACATAGCAGGAAGATTCAAAACTTGTTTCTTTATTCTTCTTACGGCCTGAGTCATTTCTTCAGACTAGGCAGGTGCATTCTTCTTCAATCTCTTATTGAGAAGAATTCATGCAGCAGCTATATCTTTGTAAAAACCAGCAACATAATTGACACATCCCAAAACCTTTGTAATTGTTCTTTCTCTGAAATTTGGTCTGGGAATTCTGAATTTTGGACACAATATGACCTTGCATCTCTATAGATCCATCTTTGATCTTAATCCCTAAAAAATTCATTTCATCCTTGAAAATTTCCATTTTAGTAGGAGACAAACACAAACCATTATGATAAACTGTCTCATAAAATTTTCAAGGTGATCTATATGATCTTTTGGTGATTTAGAGAAGATTAGTATATCATCAATATATACTATCAAAAATTTAGATAACTCACCAAAGATTGAATCCATTTTCTTCTGGAAGATGGAAGGTGCAATTTTCAACCCAAAAGGAAGGACTTGCCATTCATATTGTCCTCCTGGTACAAAAATGTTGTCTTGAATGTGTCTTCAGGCTTTAGAAATATCTGCCAAAATCCACTTTTCAAATCAAATTTACTATATACTTTAGAACCTTTAATTCTGGCTAATAGATCATCTTTGGCAGGGATTGGATGTTGGACTGCTGTAACAAATTTGTTCAAAGGCTTATAATCCACAACAAGCCTTTTCTTTTATCTAATCTGCTCACTTCTTTTGTTTACATAAAATGCAGCACAAGCCCAAGGAGAGTTAGATTCTTTTATAAATCCTCCTTGAAGTAATTTCTTTATCTCTTCTTGGCACTCTTTCCTTTCTAGAGGGAATCATTCCCTTGTGATGAGCTTTGAATTTAGGAATGACCTCATTCCCTTTATCATCTTTCACAAGCTGCAAGTCAAGTGAACAAACATGCTTTCTTCTAGTTATGAAAGCATGAGGATTATCAGAACAAAGATCCTTTTTAATCTTTGTTATAATATCATCTATATTACTCTTACACAGAGCTATTGACTTATGAATCCATTCATGATTGGATTCTTTCTGGACTCTGGTAGAGGGATGATTGTTTTGAATGAGTACTTTCTTGGGATTTGAACATCTAGATTAAATAAAGATATGAAATCTTTATTAAGACTAAAAGTACCACATTCTTGTAATGCATCAACTCCTATTAGACAGTCATATGAGAGCATATCATGCTGGTAGAACTGTAATGTTCTCTCATAACCTTCTATTCTAATAGGGACATAGGTGAATCTAGAAATCACTTCTTTTTTATCAAAATTTATTTTGAGATATGTCTCAGTCCAACAGTCAGAGGTATAGCTTTGATCTTAATAAACTTATATCAGCTCCAGTATCAATCATAGCATCAATGGAATATGGCTTGATATTGGGAATGCAGAATGTGATTGAAATAAAAGGATTTTGTGCTCCTTTTATGGTACATACCTCAGTGTTGGGTTCTTCAACTGAGACTGATGCTTCTGCATCTTGGTGCAGAATCTGCTGGTAGGCTTCTTCAAAATCTTCTTCACCTTCAGCTTCTTTCTTGTCTCTATTCTCTTCTTCAATGAGATGCTTGTATTCATTGGTGGCTTTTGCAATAACTTTCTAAAGAAACTCTATCCTGTTTCTTCTCCATATTTTCATAGTTTCAGGATTAGGAATCATAACATCAGTGCTAGGAATAGTAACAGTACCTGAAACTCTTCTTCTGGATTTTCTTCAGGAAATAAGAATGGGAAACTTCTCCTTGGAGGAGAATATCTTCCACCTCTTCCACGACCTCTTCCTCTGTAAGGAGTTTGTCTCTGCTAGACACGTCCTTGTAATGGAGGCCTTGAAGGGACTGATGTTCTTTCCTGAGAATACCATTTCTATTTTTCTTTGTGGGCACTCATTTGCATAGTGCTTCCCTTTGCAGATAAAGCATGTAGGAAAAAACTTTTCTTTTTACCCATATACTTCTTTTTTCTGAAGTATGATTTTCTATATGGGACTTTACTTTCATATGAATCTTTATTTCTTTTCTTGAATTTGTTGTATTTTTGTATTTTCTATATTTACCCCGACCCTTCCCCTTTGAAAAATATGAGCAACCAAAAGGGTCAATATCTATCATCTGACAAAATTTAGTACCTAAGGCTTTTTGGGCCTTAACTACTTCTTTGCGATCCTTTTTCTCTTGACAAAGTGAGCATTTGTCTCATCAATTATCTGATTGATAGCTCCAAGGCTTAATTCTTCAGGAGTCTTTCCATGCATAGCTTTTTTGTATTCTGTAGCAAAGTAAGCAGGAAAAGATTCTATATATCCGACTCTCTTTGGGCTTGTTCCATTTTATGTAAACAAAACAAGTGAGCAGATTAGACAAAAGAAAAGGCTTGTTGTGGATTATAAGCCTTTGAACAAATTTGTTACAACAGTCTAGCATCCAATACCTACCAAAGATGATCTATTCCCGCCACCTAGTGAAGGTGTCACTCCAACAACCCTTCGTGGAATAACATTAGGGTTTTGATGACCATGATTCTAATTTACACTTGTCACTGCCGCGACAACTAACTTGAATATGTTGCACTCCATTTAGAGTTCTCTCTCGCATGAGACCTTGGTTGGGGGTGTCCACGTGGTTACTTCTATAAAGAGATTGACTAAACACATTTTAAGCGAAAGGAGCCCATTTCGGATAACACATTGGGAGTAGTCACTTGGGAAAGACCTCTACCACATATTTTTGTGAATATTTATACAAATGAGACCCTCTTCAATACTCACTATGATGAGATTTAGAGTGTTTAAGGGTTGTTTTAGGAAGAACTCACTATAAAGAGTTCTTGGGACCCAATTTCGCTTTGGATATTCAAGGGAATTTCTTTTTTATGGTTATTTTGATCTTTGCAATGAGTTTTTCACTATGATTTTAGTCCATAATAACACAAACATTGTTTTTACGAAGTGGAGTTTGCACCTTTTTTTGAATCAATTTCCCTCTACTCATGAGATTATGTTTCAATCTAGGATTAAAGTAAACATCATCTATACACTAATGTTCACCATTTTTAGTGAAAATATTGATTGCACCCTTCCCCATAACTAAAACTTTGTTATTATTTGCAGTTTAACCTTTGATTTTATGACTCGTCCATGCTAGAAAATAGTTCTATATTTTTATACATGTGATTAATACATCCAATATTCAAAACCAAATATCTTTAGTGTTCTTTTGAGTGACATTACAAGTGATGAACATTGAACCTTGATTTTCGAAACAACATTACTTTTTTTTGACAAAGTTACTCATTTCTACTCAAATTGAATTATTACTTTTTGCATTTATTTGTATAAAGGCATAATTGTGAGGGTTTCGGGGGCATTTGCAATAAATATTTAGTAGCTCAATATTGTCATTTTTGTGCATTTTCAATGTGTCCATTGCACTTCCTCATACAATCACTAGTTCTAATTAAATAAAATTTAATGGTTGTGTAGCAAGGGTCAACCCCAAAACCTACCATCCTTGTTAGTCTTTAATAAAACTTAAGTAACGTCTTGAGTAACAAGAAATTCAAACCTTAGTAGGGGTATCTCTTATTTATGGTTTAAAATTGAAAAAATTGTTATGTAAATGCAATTCTTGATATTTATTGTGACATGTTTGGCTCCAAGTTGTGTAGCCACAAAACAAAAGTCATCTTCATTAAAAGCGACCCAAATCTATCTTGGATTCCTCCATCTTGGAACGTCATCCCTCATAGGAAGATTACCCAATTCTTAGGTATCCCATTTGGTATTCATATTTCTCCTTGGGACGTGCCAAGTGCTCAATAAAATTAAGAAAAAGGTTGAACACTTTGGTCTAAATTCCTGTCCCTAATAGGCAAGCTACTTGTCATTAATTGTATTTTTCTAGCCAACCATGCGTATTACTATTCTTATTGGTTCCCTTCAAAATCAACTTATGGAAAGCTCGCACAACTAGTTTGGGGCTTTCTTTGGAGCAACAATTTTGGTAAGAAAGGGATGGTTGCATTCTCTTGAGAACTTTGTAATAAGCCTAAAATTTTTGGTGGGCTTGGAATTATTAATCCATTACAACAAGGGAATGCCTTGTGGCCAAATGGGTTGCAAGAACCACTCAAGGTTTGTAGCCTTGGAATATCGTTGTCAAGGAATGGATCCAAAAAACATTATATAAATGTGTTTTGACTTCAACTCCATGGGAAGATAAAATCCTATGTGCACCTTTTTTTTAATGTATTTGGCTCCCTTGCTCCTAGGTG
Organism: Taxus wallichiana var. yunnanensis; assembly: GCA_018340775.1. Taxonomy (NCBI): domain Eukaryota; kingdom Viridiplantae; phylum Streptophyta; class Pinopsida; order Cupressales; family Taxaceae; genus Taxus; species Taxus wallichiana. The sequence goes on from CM031238.1 coordinate 836,355,713, forward strand.
TAATTGGATAGCTTGGCAAGTAATGGACCCTTTCTTCAATGGCATCATCAATATTTCGACATGGATCAAGTATTCCCACTTCAATCATGCACATTTTTTTATATCTTTGGCTCCCTTATAGGCGTAATTAGATATCTTGGAAAAAATGGCCCATTTTTTCAATGGTATCATCAATCTTTTCAGCATGGATTGAATATTCCCACTTCCAATATTTTGTGGAACCAAATAATTCATTCAAATAACATGCCTCCTTGTGCAACTTGAATTAGCGTAAAATCATTTACCGAGAAAAGGCATTAACATATTTAAAGACATCTGGGATAAAAATACGGGAGCTGGCTCTCTTGGAACTTATTGCATCAAATGTTTAATTTTCCCACATAAATTCAACATGTCTATATTGTACTTATACAATTGATTTCACCTAAGATTCTCCTTAAAATCACATCCAACCCTTCAACCCTTCGAAGGATTGGCGCTAGCCAAACCAAGTTGTCATCAACATAATCATGCCAAGAGTTTTGTATTTATTGATCCACCACCCGCTCCCACTTGAAGAATCTCTTAATACCAAGTGGTCTATGTCCTTCATTGATTCTCAATGGAAATGAATGGCTTACAAAATTGGGCGGTCTCTCTTTGAGGCCAAATGTCAACTATTGGGATGGTGTATTCTACATATGAAACTTCTGGTTGGCCTCACTTTATCCAAACTTGGTCTTGTATGGTTAATGCCCTTCTATTGTGATCTTGAATTTATCCCCCATCTCTTCGGTATTGCCCTTCCTCCTCTCATCTCTAGTCTTCCCTCTACTCTTATCTTCCATAACTTTTTCCCAACAATTTCAATAAAAATGCTTTTCTTGGCATTCTTTCCCCCTCCACTCTCATCATCATTTGGAACACTTGCTAGTTGAGTATCCTCTTTCATATTTGAAAAAATTGTTGCCAACTATACACTAGGTGAATGCATGTGTAAAGAATTTAAGCTAATCAATAGAAACTAACACCAAGTAGTCTCAATAACAAAGCTAATCTAACAAACATCATGATAAAGCCATTAAAAGGAAAAGCTTAACTAATGCATCTAATATTAAAAACATGAAATGCAAACCATCCTTTGATGTTTTTATGGGCTTTAGATTGTAGGTACTCCTTTAGTGAGCCGAACGTAGCTACATGCGATTAAAGAAAATTCTCCATAGAAGAGGAAGAGATCTCACCAATATGACTTAATTGCCATGTTTAGTTCTTCTCTTACTACTCTTTGCCAAGTAGAAGATGGAAATAGTTCTTTGGATCAATAAGCCTTCCAAAATTGAAATGCTATTATCATATGTAGATGTCTTACAAGGACATGGTGTACATTTGGACAGGGTGTACTACGTTCTTTACATAGCTTTCCATTTTGGAGAAGCTTGCAACCTAGTGAATGTGGGATAAAGATAAAGTAGAATTAGAAAGGGATAAGTATGATTAGAAGAGATTAATTAGAGATTAACAACTCATGGGAGTTGGAGGTGATTTAATTAATCAACCAGGCTTAATTAATAGGCCAAATTAATTTTATAGAAGCCATTTGGAGATGATTTAGAAGGAAATTAGTAAAATTTGAAGGGTTTGAAAAGGGGATTTAACTAATAAGAAGGTTTATTAGTTAAATACGAGATTAAAAGGATTAATTAATTAATAATGGTTAATTAATTAAAAGAGGATTATAACTAACGAAGTGTTATTAATTGACATCTAGGATGGGGGAAGGCTAGTTAATTAACGAAGTGTTGTTAATTGACCAAAATGAAGGGGAATGTTAGCTAATTAACGGGAAATCACTAATTATAATGAAATGACGGAAATAGGATAATTAGTGCAATTCTAGTATTAAAATTGTGTAATCAGATTTAGGTGTCTACATTTGCCCCTCTTTGATGTGGTGTAGTACAAGCAACACCATTTCAAAGATAGTAGACAATTATAGAAAATTAAATTTTGTAATGGTAGAAGAAAAATTAGTAGGATGGAGGATGCCCCCTCGAGTGTCGATGGGGTGATAGAAGAGGTCGATTGACACTCGAAAAGAAGAAGAAAATGATCACAACAAAAGAATAAGATAGTGTAACAACCGAGATTCACATTGAGCCTAGTAGGCCATTGTTCAAAGTGATTGATTGGAGAAGAAATCTTGGGATTCTATGTGTGAAAGAAACAAGGCAGGTGGGGGCAATGAAAATGATAGATATAAATTGAATTGGAATGGAAGATAAGATAGATGGAGAATGGGAATATCGCGATGTAGTTAATGTACCATTTGGCTCGAAGTAACTATTTATTTGATATAAAAATACAAAAAAGTGTAAAATGACATGAAGAGCCATAATATTGATTTTTGTTCCATGTTAAAGGATTGACTCAAAGAAAAATACATAAAGCAATGTAGTACGAGAAAGTAAACAAGCAAGAATGCAAACAAACAAGCACAAACAAACATACTCAAACAAACAACGTTCAAGAAAGTTGCACCAATGTTTTTTTTATCCAACTTTAGTTCCCAAATGTTTGATTTATATGAAAAGGGTTAAAATGATGCCCCAAGAAAGGATACATGCAAGGGAATAGATGGAGGACATAGAAGTCCCATGAAAATGAAACGTGCACTATGAAACTTCCCCGAGAAATGATATATGCAAGGGAAGACAGACATAACAAGAAAACCAAATTTGTTAATGAAGGAAGATCAAGATGATTTGCATGTCATGCGCTAGAAAAAACAAGCACTAAAGTGAGATGTTTTTTTAGGATAGTTTTCAATGTTTGAGGATGTTGTGCTCGTGAATGTTTAGGATATTTCGATGTTTTACCAATTTTTTGGATTGTTGAATTTTTACCAATGTTTTGGATTTTGAGGTTTTACCAATGTTTTGGATTTTTGAATGTTTTACCAATGTTTTTGGATTTTCTAGGATTTTGTGAAATTTTAGGGTTTTTGAAAGTTTTTAGAAGCTATGTACAAGAAAAAAGGATGCAAGGATGCCCCCAACGAGAGGTGAGAATTTACAAGGAAAATCCCGCACATATATACAAGAGTAGGACTAGCCAGATCAAGGCCACGAAGGATAAGCTTAAAAGGATTTCAAACACAGGTGAAGGACTAGCTCAAAAAGAAGTGATCATGCCCCCAGGTGTGAGATGCTTGTGAACAAAAAATCCTCCTATGGCGTTGGAAACCGGTTTTATTTATTTCTCTTTAATGAATTTATTTTCTTTTTTTTTTTAAATTAATTTTTTTCATTTTTTTAATGTGCCAAAGCTCAAGAATAGAAATGCTTGAGATGCATGATATTCATGGGTTCCGGAGCTCCTCATCATCAATATATGCAAGCTTATAGGTCCTAGAACCAAATTTAATGACCACAATGTATGGCCCTAACCAATTAGGCTCAAATTTGTCTTTCTTTTCACGTTCTTTGGTGATGTTAAACTAGTTTTCTTGAAGCACAAGATCACCTACCTCAAATTCACGAGGGATGATACATTTATTTAGCTTGCACGTATGTGATTCAGATACACTTTAAGATGATGCAAGGTGTGAAGGCACTTTTCATCCACGAGTTCAAGCTCGACTAACCTAACAACTTTGTAATCCTCGTCTTTATCTAAATAGTCTTGCAAGAAGATTACCAAAGAGGGGAGCTATATCTCTAGGGTTTTAATGGATTCGGTACTAAATACCAAGGAATATGGGGTTGCACATGTAGGTGTGCGGATAGAAGTGTGATAGAAACAAAGGGCAAGATGGATTTGGAGGTGTCAATTGTGGCGGTCTTTCCAACATAAGGTGTAGACCACTTCCCTGAAAATTTTAAAGTGTTGGCATAAATCCTTCACTTGCTTGTTTTTTAATGACTTACCATTTTTAGATACAATGGTAGAAGGGATATTGTAACAACAGATGATATGGTTCATGATGAATTTAGAAATATGTTCACGTGTAACATAAGTGAGAGGAATAGCCTCCACCCATTTGGTAAAGTACTCGGTGGCAGTGATAATGTGTTTGTGGCCATTAGATGAGGTGGGGGTGAGTTTAGAAAATAGTCATGGTGTTGTGATAGGTTGTAATGACTAAGACAATGCATGGATCAAATTACCATGTTTTTGAAATAGGACACATTTCTTCACATATTGGCAACAATTTGTTTCCATAGTAGGCTAGTAGTATCCCACACATATGAGTTTCTTCGCAAGAACCATTCCACTAGTATGAGCCCTGCAGATGCCTTCATGCACCTATTTGATTGCTTGGATAGCTTCTTCAGAGTTACGACAACGTAATGGAGTCCCATCATAACCTCGATGATAGAGAGTTCCCCAAGTAGGGTGTAATGGGCTATTCATTGGATAAGGGTTTGTTTCTTGGAATGGGAGAGGTCGGGTGGGAAAGTACCATCCTGCAGGTAATTATAAATGTCAACATACTAGGGGGAAAAGAGACCAACAACTTCACATACCAAACATGATTCTGACATGTCATAGGCCAACACCATTAGATGATCAATAAGGAATGGGAATTCTCTCTGGAAAAAGTGATAAGCGTAGCGAAGGATCCAATGGTAGCAATAACACCCATTGATCGGTTCGTGTACATGGAACTTGATGGAAGGAAATCAGAACAAAATACTCTTTCAAGGTGTCCACCATGCATTTATATGGGATAAGATTCTCATCTTTGAATTTTTATTCATCATTCACTTATTTGATGATCAGCTGGGAGTCACCAATAACCTCAACTTGTTTGATGTTCCATTTGATAACAACTTTAAGTCATGCGATGAGAGCTTCATATTCGGAAATGTTGTTTGTACATGGGAAGCTGATTCTAAAAGCTCATGGGATGATATATCCTGTGGGAGTAATAAGGATGACTCTAACTCCGATCCATTTAATGTGAATGACCCATCAAATTATATCTTCCAAGTTGATGATTCTTTGATATATAAAACAAAAGCATCGGCAGATCTATACTTAAGGGTTTTGTTCCTAGAAGGGGTGCTTCAGCTAGTTGGTTAGCCAACACTTGTCCTTTCACTGATTTTTGATTAACATATTCAATGTCAAATTCACTCAACAAAATAAACCAGTTGGTCATCCTTCATTTAAGTGTCGGTTTTGACAAAAGGTATTTGGGTGGGTCCACTTGAGATATGAGCTTGGTATGGTGATTCAAAAGGTAATGGCAGAGTTTTTGAAATGCAAAGACCACAACCAAACATGCTTTTTTAATTTTTGGGTATTTAATCTCACATGCGGTTAAGGTGCGGCTAATATAATAGATGACTCTTTTTTTTTGTTGGGAACCATATTGTGCCAAGAGCACACCTATAGCAAATTGAGTAGTGGATATGTATAGCAGCAAAGGTTCACTTGGGGTAGGTGGTACAAGGAAAAGTGGATTTTCCAAATATTATTTGAGTAAGGAAAAATCTTGTTAGAAATATATACCCTAGTGAAAATATACATCTTTCTTGAATAGATAGGTAAAGGAATGACACTTGTCTACAAGCTGCGAGATGAATCTTTGAATGGCCTAAATTTTACCTTGCAAGTTACACAGTTGTTTGAGGTTCTTAGGAGGAGGCATCTCAGTAATAACAGTGAATTTAGCAGGATCAACTTCAATTCCATGTCGAGACACAATAAAGCCCAATAGTTTCCCTGAGATAACTCTAAAGACACACTTCTTAGGATTCAAATGGACCTTGTAATCCCAGAGCCATTCAAATATGTGATGAAGGATCGCTAGGTGTTCTGCTCTAGTCTTTGATTTTATGAGGATATCATCAACATAATCCTCTACAATGTCATGTAACATGTCATGAAATATGATAGTAATAGCTCTCTAATATGTGGCTCTTGCATTCTTGAGGCCAAAAGGCATGACTTGATAACAAAATGTACCCCAAGGAGTAGTAAAGGAAATTTTGTGTTGGTCCTCTTCCACAATCTTTATTTGATTATAGCTTGAGAATCCATCCATGAGGGATAGCATTTCGTGGCCTGCAGTAGAATCGACAATCATGTCGATGTTCGGAAGGGGAAATTCATCTTTAGGACATGCCTTGTTAATGTCCCTGAAATCTATGTAAATCCTTATACCAATTGGATTCTTCTAAACAGGAACTACGTTGGAGATCCACTTGAAGTATTCGATAGGTCTGATGAATCCTACTGCTAATAACTTTTCTAGCTCCTCTTTGACCAAAAAAATCCACACGCAGATGCATTTTCATAGTTTTTGTTTTATTAGCTTTGTTGATTCATGCACAACTAGGTTATGCACTACTAAAGAAGGATCCAAGCATGACATGTCTGCATAGGACCAAGAAAATACATCCAAAAATTATCGAAGGAGCATAGAAAAAGTGTTATGCTCATGCACTAAAAAGAGAATCCCCAAGTTTGACCATTCTAGGCTCATCTTTTGTATCAATGTTGCTATCAATAGTCTCCACAACAAGTAGTTTAGATCCATCCTCCATACACGTAGGATTAGGGGGAGATTGAGTTCTTTCTCTAAGGGCATCTCAACAAGATTTTCACCCATAGGCTGGTCACTTTTTATATCATTTATTTTTTCTATTTGTTTTCTGTAAGTGCCTCAAAGAGGTTTTCACTATGGAACTTGGATCTTTTTTTTGAAGAACTTTTTGGAAGATATTTTTCCCCCATTCTTTTTTTTTTTTGACCAAAAACTCAAAATCCTCCCAATAATATGTGTATGCATCAAGGTTGATAGAGAAGCCCTTATTTTGGTCATTGATAGGAATTTCATGTAAACCCATGAATTCACCAATTGCTTCATCATTATGAAAGAAATCAATTAATATGTGTTGTTATTGGTCCCAATTTACAAAAATAGGGTGAACAAGGTCTAATTCAGGAATGGAAGGGGGCAAGATTAAAATAGCCATGTCAGAGAATAGGTTGGTGGAAGAAAGGTCCTCGTAAAGGTTGCAAGGGACTTTGTTTCGCTATTGTAATCTAAAGAACTATCCTTGCGCTCGAGAGAAGGTGGTGTCAACTTCTATAGGATGGGACTCATATGACTAAATAATAACTTTATATCTATCCATTTTCTCATGTGTTGGAAGAGATTCATACACACCTTGTTCATTTATGCCACACCCATATCATTAATACCCCATAGCATACATCATCTTATTAGGGATGACATAGTATAGGGATTGATAGCATGAAGCCATCCTTTCATCAAGGGATTGGGATGTATAAGTGTTATGCATTTTTTCGTCTACCAAGAGGCCACCAAGAATTAATGTGTCGATACTACAATGTTCTTGAGGTCGTTGTGGCTGATAGTTGGGCCTACCATGTGTTTTGGGTGATAGGGGAAGATTTGAAATAAGGAGGTCATGTTGAATATTGTACTCCCCGCATCCGGTAGGAAGGAATTTCATCTCCCATGTAGCAAATTTGGATAGGGACATGGAGGCACCACTTTCATGTGGGCATTATGTATCAAGATCGATGCGAGAGGCGAGGGCCTCTGATTGAATCTTGATAGTTATCTTAGTAGATGGACATTCATATGTTGTGGGGTAATAACCTTGAGATAATGATCTACAATGTGCAAAGGGTTGTGAGTCCCCGAGAATGGTGAGTGTTTTTCCTTCATGATAAATTTTGATACATTGATGGAAAGTTGAGGGGACAACTTGCATGACATGGATCCATGGGAGACCAAGGATAATATTGTAGGGTAGTTCCAAGTCAAGGACATGGAACCGAGTATCATGTGTAATGGGCCCAACTTTCATCGGTGGAGTAATTGTGCTGCTGATTTGTTGCTCTGTATTATCATAATCCTTAATGGTGATTATATTAGACTCTAGTTTTGTATTATTATGTCCTAATTATTTTATGAGCTTCAAGGTACATATGTTAAGGCCTAATCCATTGTCCACAAGAACCCTTTTGATCTTTTTGTGAGTAATGATCACTTTAATATACAAAGGGAGATTGTGTGTATGGTCATCCATTGGAATCTCATGTTGGTTAAAGGTGATTTGTTTAGATGGAGCAAGTTGCACAACCAAGGCTTAGAAGTGCAACACATCAATGTTTTTGGAAACTCTGAACCCCGAAGATTTGTATTAAGGATATCTTTATGAATATTAGATATCTTGAGAAGATCCAGATAGAAATCTTGGTAGTTATCCTCTCAAGTTTCTCGAGGAGATCATAACGACTATTCGAAGGAGTAGGCGAGAGGAGGTTATGGAATGATAAGGAAAACACATCGTGTTGCCACAAAACACTCCTATGTTTTTATCTTGATGGTATTTACATGCTCAGTAGTAGGATAAACATAACCAATGAGGGAGTCAAAAGGATTGGTTGTTCCTAGAACAACATGATTGGCATTTTAACTTTGGGATAATTGACATCGATTCATCTTTTGTTCCACCTATTTATGCTTAGGGAATGGATCTTTATAGATTCCCAATTGTTTTTAGAAGTTTTGGTGAATCTATCTCAATATTTCCACTATCTATGAGGTCCTGAATGAAGTGTTTCAATTTCAAACATTGATATGTGGCATGGACTTTGACGCGATGATATTCACAATATTCATAGTCTTTGTACCATGATGGTTTTGGTGCATCGTCGGAAAAGGGTGTAGTATTGGGGAATTTAACCATGTTGACCACATCTAGTTATTTCAAGATTGATGATAAAGAATTTGTAAGTGGAGTAAACTCTCGAAGTTTAATCACATGTTTGATAATTCCTTTGGAAATTTTCAAATGAGGGGTGTTTTGGACTGCTAGACACATTTGGAATCTGTGATTCCGTCACCTACGATTTTTGTTGAAAAACTTGGGATTTTCCGTAGGTTTTGATTCATGGTTGTCTCTTTGAAAGGGTTTTAAAGTCCCTTTAGCAAGTAAAGCATTTTCAATCTGGCTTCCTTTATCAATAACTTCTTCAAAAGTGCTTACAAAATGCATTTGTAAGTGAAAGGATATCTCAGGATGTAAGTTAGGTACGAAGATATTGACAAGTTGTTTCTCTGGAATAGAACAAGGGAAGCGACTAGATAACCCTCGCCATCGTTGTAGGAAACCAATGAATTTTTCATTATTGTGTTGCTTTGTATTATAAAGGTATATCATAGTGATATCACTTTCCATGTTGAATGAAAAGTGGCGGACAAACTTCTCAGCCTAATTCCGTGAACGTGAAAATAGACCCTTTGAGGATATGAAGAAACCATTAAAGTGCACGGCCTCTAAGACTTCGTGGGAACAAGTGAGTAAGATAATTATCGCTATATCCAACTTCTGGAAAGCCATGAAGATGTCTTTGACGTGATCACAAGCATAACCGTTACCCCTATATTTATCAAATTTAGGGCAATCAAAACTAGGTGGAAAGGGAGTATGCAACATTTCCTAATCGAAAGGGGTATGAGACACATTTCCTTAGACTGATATTTCTTATTATGTCCAAGGATATTTTCTTGAAGACTTGGTAAGGGCATTTTTCATGTATTTCCACTCTTGGTAAAAAATCATGGCCATATGAAGGTGTGGCGGGTATGTACACACGGTTATACTTTGATGTTTCACCACCACAATTTTCAGTGTAATGTTCATTATAAGTGACCTTAGGTTTCTCAATACATGTAGCTCTACTTGTATCTCTGTGGACATGGGAAGTTAAGTTTTCCAATTGACGGCTAAGGGTTAGTAATTGTTTTTTTACAACAACCTCTTCATTTTGGGGTTTCGCTTGAGGTTCAAGTAGAGGGTCTTGTTCAAGATCTTCACCCTCGTTATAGCTTCATAGTTGGTACGAATGAGTGGTATGCAATAACCATTTTAATTTTTAGGAGCTTCTACTTCTTCATTATTTCCTTAACTAGAAGTGGAAGCATGTTCAACCTTCAATATGTCCTCATCGGGACCGATAGGGAGTTCAGTCTCTCCTCCTCCTTGAATCATGTTTGTAAGGATAGTAGGATCAAATTCATGTGGTAATCCAGTCCCTAACTCTATAACTCATGTTAAAACTTGATCTCTGTTATGAAAGAGAAAGTTATCTATGTGAGAAGGATCACACTCAAAGTTATCCCAATGATTTGTTCCATCGTCTCTGTTATGGTCAATCAACGTGTCTTCTTCAATCAATGGGTCTAAATTGAGTACGGAAGAAAGGATTTGATCCCATTCTTCTATGTGTCATTCTCGTAATAGGATCCATGATGGGAAATGTTTTGCTAAGATTTGAAAAATGTGCGCAAGTTTCACAATGAATCTAGGAAAAAGAAAGTAGAGTAACAACAACAAGTGTCACAATGAATTTTCGAGGGGATGAAATGTATGATGAAAGTCACCAAGGAAATTCTAGAAAGTCTTAAACAAAGGAGCGAATGCAAAGGAAACTATTCCCTATGTTTGAAATTTGTCTCAAAGGTTGTTTTTATAATATAACAACACAATTTCAATATTTAAATCGAGTTTTGAACAAACAAGATTTAAGTATTAAAAGGGGGTTGAAGTGATTTTGACAACGTAACAACGCAAATTATACACTTAAATCAAGTTTAATACAAACAAGGTTTAAGTCCTGAAAATGGATGATACAAATGCGAGTAGCGTAAAAATACAATTTCAATACTTATATCAAGTTTATGACAACAAGATGTAAGTATTAAAAAGGGATTGGCACAAGGCGAGCAATGTAACAACGCACCTTCAATACTCAAATCAAGTTTGAATAAAAACAAGGTTTAAGTATAACAATGAGTCGATACAATGCAAGCAACATAACAATACAATTTGGACACTTAAATCAAGTTTAAGAAAACAAGATGTAAGTATAAAAATGGATTGATATAATGTGAGAAGCGTAACGACGTAAAGTGAGATCAAGGTGAGATATCCTTCTACAATTGAGACATCTCAATGTTGGTTTCAAGACAAACTACCAAAATTTGAAGACGTACCAACACACTTTCAACACTTAAATCAAGATTGCAAAGAGGAACGAATTTAAGTGGGTACAAAAGTGGTGGACACAATTTTGGAAGCACTTCGAGTTGTTTTCCTTTGACCAATAATGCCAAAAAGAACAAGGGAATTTATGATTGGTGATGAACAAGATGGCATGACTTTTACAGAGTTTCACCTTGTTTGATAACAAGGTAGAAACTAGGAAAAAGTTTTACTTTGTAAGATTCATGATGAAATATATGTGGCGTAAATTCAATGGACTCTCACCTTGTTCGAAAAACAAGGTTTTGACTCTGAGGAAGTCTTGCTTTGTAATGGATCTTTGAAAATTGATTTGGATAATGGTAAAGTTGGCCCCAATGCCAATAGGTGATTCAATAAAATTTGCATTTTATAGTGAATCTAAATGTACTGAGAACTATTATAGATTAAATATACTTAAATATGAATGCTACACAATTTATTTGATTTTTTAAATGAAAGGAAATAGGTGGGATAAGGTGCTTACCTTAATTTCACTTACCTCAGAGTGACACGGGATTGAGTAGTATGGTGAAACAAAAGAACACATCGTCGCAACGAGCCTCAAAAAAATATGCAACAGAGGTGGAAATGGTTGGATTGGGGCGCTGGAGAAGGATGGGGGTGCTTGGGGCACTCTGGTTTGAAATATGGGCACTCTGGTATGCATAAATGGTCGATTCTTGTTCGATATGGTCGCTAAGGCTTCACACTTATTCACTTTGGTCGCGTGAATGTCGCACCTAGTTTGTTGATGCCACTGGAAACCTGCAATAAATAATCACCTATAAAACCCCACACAAAACATCAAACCCTAAAAAAGAAAGATGCAAATGAAGGGGTTAGATTGTCCTCCGATGCTCCGATGGTGGTCCTACAGAGAGCGTTGCACTACATCTCATACCCAATGTAGTTTTGTGTGCTTATGTGTTCTATAGTGCTCCTAGGTTTCCTCTGTACAATGACGCCAAAATAGGGGCAATAACTAGATAAAAATGAAAATGGTGGATGGAATAGAATGAATTCCCTTCCTATGCAAAGTAATAGCCCAAATGCAGCCCCTTGCTCTATGTATATAGCTAGCCTTTGATAAGAATAGTTTTCCCTTATAATGGTATGTATGTTGTGTTTATATCGGGATCTCTTGTTCGAATTCCAACACTAATGACCCGACATACCGACTAGTACCTCGGGAGATGGGAAAAAATTTGAAAAGACTGACCTCAAATTTCAAAAAATAAGATCAAACATAGAGGAAAATGGCACCCAAGATGGACAGGAGCACTTGATGCTAGTGTCCAACCCCGAAAGTGCTAGTGTCCAAAGACAAGTGACGAAAAATGAGTGAGGACTGAAAGACAGGGATCCCTAAGATCTAAATAGAAATATGTGAATGAGTGACAAGGGTGTAAGACAAACAACAATAAAGACCGACAAGACAAACGGATGGACTATAGGATGGATCATCGGTGAATATTTTCCTTACGCAAGATCCATATATAAAACAACATATTTAGTGGTTTAATAATAGTGTTAAGTCCATGATTTTGTGTCTACACTAGGCTTTTATTCTCAACACTCACCAATAACTTTTCTAAGAGAGGTACACTTTTCTAGAATAAATCCTATACAAAAGACCATTACCCCACAATCAATTTAATGAACGAGGCCTTATACAAAAACATTTAGCACTCCTATCGGGAATTTCTAGTCAATTAGGTGATGGGACACTTCCCATTTTGTCAACCAGTTCCCTTAATGTGCGGACTATTTTGGGGTTCCTGTGGTAATCCTCATAACGAGTTTTATGGCTTATGCCAAGGCACTTCCCACAGTTTAAAGTGGACGGGTTTAAGCCCTTATCCGAACCTACAAATACAAAGTGTGAGTGAATGGTGCATTTTTTATCTTTGATTTTAATGTCGTTTTGCACACCTTTGGCAACTTGCACATAGTGTAGTCAATATTTGTCTTGATTTTATTCTTTGACAAGCAAAAAGGTCTTGTACTCAAAAGATTAGTAGTTTTCCATGCAAACCACAATGTTTAGAAAGAGAAATAAAGTTGTTTTTTTATCCTCAAGATCGCTCAAAAGCGTAAGAGAAGAACATACACAATGTTTGATCCAACTAAGTAGAAATGGAAAAACTTAAATCAATTACCATTAAGTTCTTTTGAAAGATTGACTTTTTAAACAACTTAAATGATGAATTTTTCCAAGTAAACCAAAATGTTAGAAATGAAGATCAAAGTCATTTTTGATTCTCAAGATCGCTCGAAAGTGCAAGAGAAGAGCATACACGACACTTGATCTAACTTAAGCAAATGAAAAAAACAAACATTATCAAAGCATTTAAGTGTTAAAAAAATTGATTTTTAAATGAAAACTCAAATGATTAGTTTTTCCATGCAAACTATCAAAATATCAAGTGTTAGCCATATTTCCAAATGACAACCAAAATGTTAGAAAAACATCCAAAATCATTTCTTTTTCGATTCTTAAGATCACTTGAAAGCGCAAGAGAAGAAGAACATACATGGTCTCGATGAAGTTATAACAAAAAAAGATTTCCAACAAATATTTAAAATGCTAACACCATTTCTAAACAAATGATAACCATAGTGTTAGACAAATATCAATATTCATATACATTTATAATTCTCAAGGTTGCTCAAAAGTGCAATAGAAGAGCATACGTGGTGTTGATCTAATTAAAATGAATCTAACATGCAAAAAAAATGATTAGTTTTCTAATAAAGAAAAACCTTGTATTTTTAAAAGTATAAATCCCAAATTTATGTGTTTATTGCATAGTTAACCTCAAGACCTTTCCGTCGTAAAAAAATGGATTCGTTTTGAGTTCGGGAGCAAAAGTTATGGCCTCCGGAAGATATGTTACACATATGCTCTTATACTCATGGATATGCACTTAACATGTACTCAAAAATGTAAAAAAAAACAAAAACAAAAACATCTCAAAATCTGCAAAAAGGTTAAATTTTTTCAACAAAGATTCAATTTTGAGAGCAACCCATCTCCTTTATATGTGTAATGAAGATTTAATATTATCAAACACTAACATTCATGATAAAAAAACTTAACATTTTCAACAAACCGACAAAACTAGCATGTAAAATGATGAAAAATGAAGCTCTAAAAATGAAAACATGGAGAAAGCTTGAATTTTTCTCATCAAGATCTCATTTTGACAGCAACCCACCTCCTTAATATGTGCAAAGAAGACTCAACACTATCAAACATTAACATTCATGATAAAAACTTTAACATTTTCAACAAATTGACAAAACTAACATGTAAAATGATGAAAAATGAAAAATATGGAGAAAGCTTGAATTTTTCTCATCAAGATCCCATTTTGACAACACTTCGCCTCCTTTATACCTACAAGGAAGACTCAACACATGCAAACTCAACAAAACAAGTTAAGAAAGACAAGTTATTTCAATATGTGTTAAAAAGAGGTTAGTATGCAAAAAAGAAACTTAACAACAAAAACTAAAGAATGTGTATGAGACAAAGGGGTGTCCCACTGGGCGTGCCATATGTATGCATGTGTAAAGAAGCTAAGCTAATCAATAGAAACTAACACCAAGTAGTTCCAATAACAAAGCTAATCTAACATAAACATCATGATAAAGCCATTAAAAGGAAAAACTTAACTAATGCATCTAATATTGAAAAAACCACATGAAATGTAAGTACCTTTAGTGAGCCACGTGGGATTAAAGTAAATTCTCCATGGAAGAGGAAGAGATCTCACCAATATGACTTAATTGTCATGTTTGTTTTTTTTCTCTTACTACTCTTTGCCAAGTAGAAAATGGAAATAGTTGCTTGATCAATAAGTCTTCCAAGATTGAAATGTTATTATCCTACATGCAGATGTCTTATAAGAACATGGTGTAAATTTAGACAAGGTGTACTATGTTCTTTATATAGCTTTCCGGTTGTGGAGAAGCTTCATGAACCTAGTGAATGTGGGATAAAGGTAAAGTAGAATTAGAAAGGCATACATATGATTAGAAGAGATTAATTAGATATTAGCAACTCATGGGAGTTGAAGGTGATTTAATTAATCAACTAGGATTAATTAATAGGCCAAATTAAGCTTATAAAAGCCATTTGGAGATGATTTAGAAGGAAATTAGTAGAATTTGAAGGGTTTGAAAGGGAGATTTAACTAATAAGAAGGTTTATTAGTTAAATACGAGATTGAAAGACTTAATTAATTAATAATGGTTAATTAATTAATTAAAAGAGGATTATAACTAACGAAGTGTCGTTAATTGGCATCTAGGATGGGGGGAAGGCTAGTTAATTAACGAAGTGTCGTTAATTGACCGAAATGAAGGGGAATGTTAGCTAATTAGCGAGAAATCACTAATTATAATGAAATGACATGAAAGAGGATAATTAGTGCAATTTTAGTATTAATACCGCGTAGTCAAATTAGTCATCTACACTACAAATGGCATTCTTCCTCTATTTAGCAAACTCATATTTTGTGGACCCCGTTAAAACATATAATTGTGTCCCATGACCAAGCACATATAAAATGACCAAACATAGATTTTTAAGAGCTTAAATAAACCAAGGCATCGTGCATCCATAATTTACCGAATTTTTAAGTTTTGAAAGTATTTTC
The DNA here is from genome assembly GCA_018340775.1 of Taxus wallichiana var. yunnanensis. Taxonomy (NCBI): domain Eukaryota; kingdom Viridiplantae; phylum Streptophyta; class Pinopsida; order Cupressales; family Taxaceae; genus Taxus; species Taxus wallichiana. The sequence goes on from CM031238.1 coordinate 836,371,434, forward strand.
AAATATTTATTTACTAGTCGGAGTTTTCAATATATTTTTGGCCACCAAGTGAGACACATTTATATGCTTTGACCATTGAGCTATGTTTGTAGATGTATCAATTCAACATTAAAGATCTACAAGTGTGATGCAATCGATAAGATAAAGGAACACATTCAAGGGCCGCTTCCAAACACCGTTTTACACCAACGACCATTGATTCTTAGTTTCCTCTTCCTTTTATGAAGTTTTTTTGTATAATGATTATGGTCTTGACTTGTCCCTTGTTGGAGGTCATGTTGGATGATCTTGTTTAAGGTTTTGACTTGTGTATTCTTTTATTATTAATAAAAATATTTTTAATTTATTGAAAAAGTGGAATTGTACCCCCATTTTAATCTACTCTAAAATAATCACCTCCTTCTTGGCTAGCCACATGGTAAACCATTGACATACCACAAATATGTGAAGGATTTAAGTTTTAATGTCTATTTTTTTAAAAAGCTTTAAAAAAAGAACCCAAACGTTTTAGGGTTACCTCTAGTTTGTTTTAGTAGGAGCTTATTTGACTTCGCCTCCGAATGCCACCGACAGAAGTGCCGGAAAGAGATCTTTACACCGCTTAGATCTTTGTCGGGTTGGCTTCCTTGTTTCAAGCACCACCGGGAGGGCCGAGGCACTTGCAAGAGCCAAAACAAAGTGAGGAGAAGTGAAATGTCACCTCCTATGTGCTTCTTTTTCAATGAAACCTCCAACTCTCCATCAACTTTTGAGTCATCTTAATGCCAAGCTCCATCTCAATGATGGCATTCCCTATTACCAAGGGCAATTTGCTCACCAAGACGATGTCCCGAGATCAATTAGCGTGCTTCTCTCGAGTAAGCTACTCTTAACTTTCTTTTGCAAAACCTATCTCTACACCTTCCAAACTTCCCTTGATTTCACCTACACCTCACCTAAGAGGTTTAAAGACTCTCCCTACTATGATACCAAATGAAATATGTGAACAATATTGATGTATTATTTAGCAATATGAAAAGATTACAATTGGTTATTTACCAACAACAATTGGAGTAAATTGTCCCTATGAATTAGGGAGTGCAATAACACAATGTAATTACAAACTAACAATAGACTATCCCTATATAGAAAATAAAGCTGACACATCAACTTTACATTACACATAAAATGATAAATCATTCTATTCCTAAAAATAATGTATGGATTTAAACATTCTTTTTCCACGCCTATTTGAACATATTGATCTTGAAATTATAAGTTAGCCTTATTCATGTTTTGGAGAAAACTAATTACACTACATATATATATTTAAATAAAAATGATAACGGTTAAAGAAAAAAAAATCATTTTAATTTGATCGTGTTATGATCTATAATTGGAACATTTTCTCAATTAGAATTTTTGTTATGTTCTTCAAAAGTTCTTATGGTTTTCATCTTCTTGAATTCCCCTTTTTCAAACTTAAAGTGACTGCAAATATTTTTCTTTCACTACTTGATCAACCTTGACTACAAACCATGTAGTCCAATTGTTCGTAACCACATGCGAGGGCCATGAGTTTCGTTTGCTATCCATAGCTACATGAGAGGGGCATAACCTATTTAGGTCTATCTAAATCACCTTTTGGCCCCCTCTCACTAATATCAATGTATAAATCTCTGCCAAATATTTAATATCATATACATACAATTAAAATGTACGGTAAATTGTGATTGTACTCCATGTCTATACATATTAATTATTTTTTCTACATCTATCCAACTAGCAATTGTACATGAGTTGCAAACTGCACTAGAAGGGATCTCCCATTCTGATAGAGGTTGGGACGATGCTGGCAAAGATTGTAGAGTTTGGCTTTATACCTGTAAATTGCATTCACTTACAAGTTTCGAAGGTCTTTTCAACAACCCCATTTTGTGAATATCCAGAGTTCAATGCATTCCGTCAAACAGTTTACATATCAAACAAGGCATTGCAACTGCAACATCCAACAAAAACTGCTTTCAACTATGCTTTGATGGATGTCCATACCCTGTTCCAAATCGTATTATTTTACCACTAGAAGAGAGTATGCTGGAAAAGGTGAATTGATCTGGTTGGGTATCTGTTTTCTTGTATTTGGTGAAACAGTTTCAATGGCTTTTGAGGGTGACCATGTCTTCTATAAGCTGCAATTATGATATTCCATGAAAAGATATCACGTTCTATCATTTGGTCAAACACTTGGCGTCCATCTACTAAAGCTCCCATTTTGGCATTTAAAAATTTCCAAGGCCTTTTCAACAACCCCATTTTATGAATATCCTGAAATCATTGCATTCCATGAGATGACATATCTCTGAGGCATTTTCTCAAATAGTCAGACGCCTTACATGTGCTTTCACATTTTTCAGGGCACCAGCAACTACAACATCTAACAAGACACTTCCTATTATAATTGGATAGATGTCCATACCATGTTGCAAAGCTCTTATTTTACCACATGTCGAAAGCATGTAGGCAACAGTGAGCTGATTGGGTTGAATATATGTTCGTTGCATTTGGCGAAACAGTCTCAATCCCTCTTGAAGTTAACCTATGCAAATGGGGATACTTTAAATTCCAAAACCATCCATTGTGAATCTTAATCACCATCTCCAATAACAGCCCTGCAAAGTTGAGATTTATTATAGAAATTTTGGTTTCTAAAGTTGATTTATGTCGGAAGGGATGTCCATGCCCTGCTCTAAATCTCTCATTTTGACAGAAGCTAGGAGGATGCTGACAAAGGTTGTGGAGTCTACCTTTACATCTGTCGATTGCATTTGTTGGAAAGATTCCATGACCTTTTCAATAAACCCATTTTGTGTATATACTGTGATCAATGCAGTCTATGAATCCAACACTTGTCGTCTGTATTTGGTGAAACAACATCAATGTTTCATGAGGATTTCCATGTCTTCTGTTGCAACGTGCCAAGAAAGAGGTCTATGTAGGGAGACGATAGAGAGAGAGGCAGTGAGGTTGTTGTTGAAGTGCCAATCTGCTACAAAATGCGCACATGGTTATAATTATGTTGGAAAATGTCGCTGGCAAAGAGGTCATTGGAAAAGTTGCAAAGTATGTTGCTAAGGATGGCAATATTTAATTTGTTAGTAAAGAATTTCAATATGTTAATTTTATTTTAGATATGTTTATGGTTACCTATTTTGCATGCATGTCTGTAAAGGAATTTACATCGACATTCAACAAAAAATCCTCTTTTCTTTATTTGTTGAAGGCTCTCATAATTTGTTCTAAAGCTCCCATTTTCACACAAGCTGGGAGGATGCTAGGAAAAATTGTAGAGTTTGATTTTACAGTCGTTTTACATGCAACTCTTGAGGACTCGATCACGAAACTGGCTTGGCACCTTTGACACCGCTGAAGCAGCTACATTTGGCATATGACCAAGCTTTTTTCCGCTGGAGGGATGACCCCTTCTCTTCTCAATTTCCCCCACCTCTTCCCAGACAAGCAGGCCCCAGCAGTCTAACAACAACACTTGGTTTATCGGCTCTGCCTGCTGCGTTCGAAAAAGACAACCAGAGCTCGCCATTGCCACATATTAATGAAGAACAAGTCGGAAAACCCACCACCACTAATAATATGTCCGAAGGCACTGAATCTCTTCCAATTATACATGACAAGATTGGGAGAAAATCTGGTTGAATAATAGACCTGGTGGTATTGTGCAAGAAAAATATGAGCGGGAGCAGGAACCCTGTCTGCCCTTTCTCACTCCCAAAGATTGCACAAAATCCGCCACACTGGCATGCTGGGAAAGGCTGCCACTAAAAACATGCTGCAGATATGGACATTTCCCCACAAATGGCTCATCACAGTTGGACGCCTCCTGTGCAATTACAATTTTAGTCATATATATAAAATTTCTAATAATTTATTTGGAATTGAAATCTAGTAAACATTTATATGCAGTGATGCACATTACATACTATAACCCTGATTTTATGAGCCGAGAGCATGGTCTAGATCTTTGGACACTAAGAAACACACTTTTTAGAAAATAGAAATAAAACCTGGTACCTTCTTTGTCACCTCAGGTTTGACACAGTACACCTAGTTATACTGCAAGCCAATGTTTACAAATTGCTTAACTTATCATCACCAATAATCTCCACAAGAACATTTTCCTTGTTTGAAATGATGGAACCGGATTGCATCTCTCACAACAATTTGCCTTGCAACAATTTTGGAAATAAACTTGGTTGCAGTGTGGCAGTCAACACATACTCGAAGGTTCTTGACAACTCTAATAGTTGTTCCAGGGGCGTGTTTAACCAACCAAATGCAATTGCCAACTTTTCACTATGGTGGCAGAGAAATAATTCTTTTTCCTCCACTTCCACATCATTCAGTACATGTCTTGATATTGGAAAATACCCTACTGCCTTCATCTCCCAAGATAATGTCTCCAACTTTGCATAGATCTCCCGTGCCTGTGGGTGTGATCTATCTCCTGCACAAAAACATGTACAACTTTATGGCCTTCAATCCAACTACATCCAAGGATCTTCTTAATTCCTCTATCTTTCATCAATCTCCGTATCATTTGAGCCTCACCTCACCTACCCACTTCTGCATATATGTTTCCCAAAGAACATAAGTCGCAGCATCTTTAGGATCCAGCTCAAAAAGATGAGTTGCCGTATATGCTCCTAGCCCTATATTCTTATGTGATCTACAGGCAAAAGCAAACATGTCCACACAACCAGCATGGGTTTAATTGGCATTTTGACAATAAAGTTTAGAGTTTCTTCAAGATAACCAACACGACCAAGAAGGTCAACCATGCATACATAATGATCCATTGTAGGTGTAATGCAATAATAATCGCTCATGCTATTGAAGTATTTACAGCCTGCATCCACTAAACCTGCATGGGTACATGCTGATAAAACACAAGTGAAGCTTACATGGTTGGGGTAGGTTCCAGAGTGCTTCATCAGTTCAAAGAGTTTGAGGGCATCCTTGCAAAAACCATTTTGTGCATATCCTGCAATCATTGCAGTCCACAAAACCAAATTTTTCTTAGGTGTTTTGTCAAATAATTCATGTGCTTTGTGTACAAATCCACATTTTGCATATAAGTCTACCAGCGCACTTCCAATTACAACATCTGACGAAAATCCACTTTCGATTATGTTCTGATGGATGTTCATGCCTTGTTCCAAAGCTCCCATTTTGGCACAGGCTGGAAGGATGCTCGAAAAGGTTGTAGAGTCTGGCTTTACACCTGCCAATTCCATTTTCTTGAAAGTTGCCAGGGCCTTTTCAACAAACCCATTTTGCACATATCCTACAATTATCGCAGTCCATGAAACCACATCTTTTTGAGACATGTTGTCAAACAATTCACCTGCACTGCGTATACTTCCACATTTTGCATACATGTCTACCAGGGCACTTGTAACCACAGTATCTGACAAAACTCCCCTTTCAATTATCCTTTGATGGATTTCCACGCCCTGTTTCAAGGATCCCATTTTAGCACAGGCTAAGAGAATGCTAGCAAAGGTTGTGGAGTCTGGGTTTACACTTTCCAATTTCATTAGTTTAAATGTTTCCAAGGCCTTTTCAACAAATCCATTTTGTACATACCCTGATATCATTGCATTCCATGAGATCACATCTTTTTGAGGCATTTTGTCAAAAATTTCACGTGCTTTGTGTATGCTTCCACATTTTCCATACATATCTATCAGGGCACTTGCAACTACAACATCGGATAAAAACCACTTTCCATTATGGTTTTATGGATGTCCATTCCTGTTCCAAATCTCTTAATTTTGCACAGGCTGGAATTACACTGGCAAAGGTAAATTCATCGGGCTGGAAACCTGTTAGTTGCATTTGGTGAAAGAGTGTCAATGCCTGGCAAGAATCCCCATGTCTTCCGTAGGCTGCAATTATTGTATTCCATGATATGACGTCCCGCTCTGTCATATCGTCAAACACTTTACCAGCATTCCGCAAACTGCCGCACTTGACATACATGTTGATAAGATTGTTTTGAAAACCTGTGCCTTTAGGAAAATAAAACCTCCTGTGAATGATGTGGGAGTGAATTAACTTACCCTGTGAGAGGGCTTTCTTGGCAATGCAGGTATGCAATAGTTGAAGATATGTAGAATAGTCTAAAGGGGGATTGTGTATAGTTAGAAGAATGTGTAGCGCTTCCTTCAACCGACCCTGTGTACATAATGTTGTGAGATTGAGATTGAGATTGGCAGTGGATGGCATTGTATGATTATATCTGAAGCGTTGGAAATGTGTATTGTTATTCAATTTACTTTCACTACAATGACAACGAAACAGTGTCACCATGTTTGTCCTGAACAATGGTTTTAAACCCATTTATTTATTTCTGTGAATGTGAATGACAATATCGCAAGGAAACAGAAATGCAGGGAACAAGGCTCTGTATTATAGCTGGGATGTGAGCAAAGAGGCAGTAGTCACGATTCCATTGACAGATATATACTGATATTCAAAGTTGCTCATTTGTTTCTGCTTCTTTCTCTTCACTGATTTCCTCTCTTATCCTCCATTTGCTGGCAGTCCTGGGCAGTGACCATGTCCCTCCTGGTCATGGTCATCCCCCATATTAAACCCTTGCTTTTGTTTCTTTTCATCGGCTCTCCCTTTCATGTGCGTTCGATACCTGAATCTATTGGAACTGCCTTTTACATTAATTAAAATAAAAGAGAGTTACAAGGGCACGGGTGATCGGAAAACTTACAGTGCCACAAAAACGTCACGTATGCATCACAAAATGTTTAATGGTCAAATAGAAAGTACGAGAATTACAAAAAAAACAGAGAGCATTAAGCATAAGCCGACAGAGGAGGAGGATCGTCCTGGATTCTTAAATTAGATGTATGTTCTATAAATTTTTTGATATTTTGATTACCTAGCTACTTACATGGAGCACTCCTTTACATGTTCTATCTTTTATGAATTTTTTATGAAATTTAAATTAAGGAGATCCAATATTTCAAATAGACTAAGAGTTAAGTTAAATTCCATTCACAATGATCTTGTATAAATGCCCTTGATTCATCATAAAGTTTGTTTACCATGAAACAAGACAACATGGGACACTAAGAGTGACTAATGTTAAAAACAATTACATGATCTTGAAGGTGAACATGCTACATACAAGAAAAGTAAGTGTGTAAATACGATAAGGTGAAAGGCATAGAGCCACAAACAAGGGACACCCACGAAGTCACATGACAATCAAGCGCTCAATCTATATACAATAAACAATCAAGTAAGAAACACTCTAGCATTCAAGTATAGCAAAGAGTAGTCAAAAAGCACATAAAACAAGATAAGTTAGCATTGTGTGCTTTTTACTATTGCTTGTTGTACTTGATTGCTACATAAGGCAATCATGCATAATTTTTCTTGCTCAAGACATTTTTGCACAACTTTCACTCTTGGCAATGTTTCTTGTGCGATGTATATATGTATGACTAAAAGAGAGGTTCCTATCTTTAAGACCGACTTTTTTTTTTAAGGAATCATACATAATATACTATATATATGACACCCTATAGAGTCATATTGAAATTAAAATTTAAAAGAGATCACCAAAATCTACCCACATCTATGATAATGATTAATACATATTATGTGATGAAAAGTAGATTTTCAACTTGAAATAGTTAAGATGACAAGCCTCAAACCCCATAACTATTTGATAGAGACCCAAAACTATTGGAGTAGATCAAACCCTTGCACTAGAATAATCCATTTTCAAAGGACCTTATACGCTATAGCTTAATATAAATACATAGAGACAACTAATTGCCCCACATATATATTAAAATAAAGAAATTATATCAACTATGGAAGTGCAAAAATATCGCCATGTTTCTAATAATTTTAATGATATATGTTCAAATCGAAAGAGTATTTATCGTCTCAAACACTCATTCACATATTCAAAGTGAAGCATCGAAAGTGGTGCAAGGGATATACAACAATCTCTTCTCTCATAGACAACACTCTTCTATACTTGATGGTTATGGACACTTACCTCTTACATGCATTCTTTACACTACCATTATTAGTGTTTCTTCATTACCATCCCCTACTTTGAGGATCTCCATGACACACATTCCCTGTACATTCATCACACTTGTACTCACAAGGTTAGCCATCAACTTTTCCTTAAAATCTCATAAGTCAATAGACCATTCTATGGATGCAACATGAAGGAGGGTACTTGTCAGCAACTTCTAACAGAGTCCTCGCCTCTGAATCATCATATGCACTCCTAATATGTTCCTTAACCTTCTTAAACATCAATCTTTCTTCCATATATCTCTTGTCTTAACTTTTCCTTAGAGTACTCTACTCGCTTCACTTTTGTCCAATTAGGTCACTAGGATCAATATGTCCAAAACTTGATATAGGCCCTAAGTCACTTCTAAGGCTCTTAGAACATCTCATCTAACTTAAACCCGGATGTTTAGACCTTTCATATAGTCATACCCTTCGCATCTTATGCAAGTTTCCTAATTAGGCCTTATTGACCTACTAGTCCTTCATCATACAAAGCCTGTCAGTATCTCACTTTTTCCTAAAACGATCAAATGGGTAATCTAAAGACCCTTTATGGAGTTCTCACACACACCAAAATCTTATGCCCTACTCCTTTGTAAGGAATCACACCTCCTTTGGACTATATAAAGCCAATTAGGCCTATTTTTGGCTCCTAAACATGACAAGACACACTGGGCATGTAGACTAACCTTCAAATGGTTTGATTTATCTTTGTTTTGCCCTCATGATGCTCCACAATGAATTTGAAGATTTGAACCTCATGCATCCTTTTTTTCTCTTAATTGGGCACTTTATACGGCCACAGAAGATAAATCCTTATGGATCTCACTCACACATGCAAGTTGAGACTTAAGATTTTGTACACTCCTAGACATCACCTCGGACAGAGATGCTCACAATTTTTATGATTTTATGAGGGTTAGAAAATTTGATATTCCTTGCCCTAGTTATGGCCCAAGAGTACAAAATTAGGTTCCAAACCCTCAATTTTCATCATCAAGGCTTCAAATAAATTTGATCAAGTTATAGTTGACTATTAATTGTATTCCCAGTGTACGAATGATCACAATGGTAAAAATATTCCATTATAGTTGATCATTAATTTTAAGCTTGTTGTCATGTCACAAGCATTCATCACATCCTCTCGAACATGTAAAATACACACCAAACCCATACAAAAACATGGTTGTATTAAAACTTGATACACCTTCCATTACATCAAATACACACTACCCGATCTTCTTGAGTCGAATATCTATATTAAGACCAGGTTTTCCAATTTGGAGCACTCCTATATGAGCTCCTAGATGCTCTCCAACATCCCTATAAAGATTCAACCATCAACTAAACATGGAATACTGATAAATATCACTTTATCCTACCTATTAGCTCTTACATTGACACTTCCACATAATGACATGGCTCTAAGGCCCTTATTTAGCCTATAATCTTCCTTTACCAAGTCAAAATTACCCCTACAACTCTTTTCAAGCACTCATTCACCTTTGACAACATGTCAAGGTGGTTTTACAATATAAAAGAACATAAATAGGTTCCATGAGACCTTCAAGGTCATTGCAATCTCTTGACTCCTTTCATGTTGATGTTTGAGGTCTCCAAAAGTCCTTATGCAATTCAAATTTCCAAATAGTCCATTTTGGCGGGAAAATGGGAAACCCTTATCCAAATGACTTGAATGGATGTCTTGACCTACAAGACCACTTTGAAAACATGAAAATGTCCTCTTTTCCACCTCTTAAGGTCACTTGCTTGGTCTTGATCCTATGCTCCCGCATCGAAAGTTGCATCAAACTTTAACATGTGCATGCCTCAAGATCTTATATACTATCGGTGTCAAATCCCATGTACTATGACCAACGTACTCGTGATGCCCTTGTTTCTCCATACAAAATGTATGGTGCTAGAGGTGAGCACAAAAATCTAGAATCTCCTATCATCATGAATGCTTTTTTCCTTCAAATGTTTCCCCTCTCACTCTACTTAGCGAAGTGGTTTCATGTGTAAAGGAAGTCATTAGATATAGTGCCCCATTTCCACAACTCTATAGTTTAATAGTTGGGTTCTCGAGTTGAACTTGGGAGTTTGAATGAAAAGTAGTAGATGCCGACAACAATAGATGGGATTGACATCAAAATAGAGTTCCTCTTCCTATTGGATGTGGAGGAAATTTTGAGCTTTTATGAAAACTAATTAAGCTTTATATGATGTTTTTGTGGCTCATATTTCATGTAATTTTCTTCACGAGTGTTCGATATTTGAGATGGTGTTTTTGATGAACTAAATATTGGTCTATTATGTAGTATAGAATTATATTAATTTTCTTATTAATAAACAACATTGATTCCGCATGCATGCATTATGTTCGAAGAGTCATGCTACGTTATTGGACACTTTTTAATGGAGTTGTTTCTATTAAAATGTTGGCTATTATAACACACATAAATATTCATCTATAAATTTCCTTCAAATTACCTATTATAAAAATGAAAAGTACTTCACAACAAATTTCCTTTTCAAATCATATTTAAAGTAAACTCACTCAAAATTGAATATAGTGAATCATAGTAATTGAGAATTCCATGTTTCCTTGAAATGTAAAGTTATCGTATGCATTTGCATTAAATAACAAATTGAACTTTTATCCTTTTAGATTCCTTAACAAAACTGTTTTTCTTGCTTATATGATTCGATATTATATGATGCAAGAGTGTCCTAGAGAAGAAGAGAATGATGTAAATTGTTTAATGATTCACCACCGATTAGGAGTTGATCAAAGATTTCTTCCGTAGTGTTGGCATGGTGTTAGAAATAGGGGAAATTGTATCTACTAATAATAACACTTGTTTATAATCTTTATTATTTGTGGGATAGTGATATAGGTGTCATTTAACCCTATTTTAGAGTCGAAATTCAAATTAGAATTCTTTTTACTTGCTAGTCATTTTGGTTGTAAATAACAACATATAATTGTTGAAAAAAGAGAATTATTTTCGTTAAAAAAGAGGAGTTTTTCTACTAGGAAAAAAACTTTATTTTGAGCTACAATAGTTGTGTAGAGGCTACACATAGGTTTGTGAAGCCCTTTGCGGCTATGAATTGTGTGAATGCCTTGTTGTGGTTTGAAAACTAATAAAGAGTTATTTTGGTGTTAATCTGCTGTGGAAGTCTCTGAAAGGTGAGGCTCTCATTCACTTAGGACACTCAACCTCGACCGCATCATTATCTAAACATTTATCAAATTGGATAAATAAAAATGTTAGCAACATGATGTTAGGAATTATTAGTGTCCACGTGTATGTTAGTTCTTTATGTTGCCGCATTCGCCGAACTGAAAGCATTAAATTCGAAATTCGTCGAATCTCAAATCAGGGCAAAAACATTCGTTGAAATTCGCCAATACATTCGTACATAACAAATAGCAAATTTGATCAGCGCATATAATAAAAAAATTGTTCAGAAATCTATTAAAATCTGTGCCAAAATCATTTTTGAGGTCACGCATAGATCTGCAGCGTTTGTGAAGCAATCAATGTAACGATTTCCTTTCAATTTGCTTGCTGCCATTGACCGTTTTAACTCGAAAATCCTGCCCACTTACATAGAAATCATTATTGGTTTGGAACAAAGGGGTCGGAGTTTCCCGTGGAGGGTTTTGACATGCCTTGCCGTAAAAATATGTGTATTGCATCGTGAGTGTATAGTTGCAATTGTATAAATATTATACTATTTAGGTTTACTTTACGTTTATTTAGGTTTTAGATTTTTAAAATTGTAACATTAAAAATTATTAGCATTAAATAAACCTTAAATATCTCTTTTGGAATTATGCTTTTGTATTTTAATTTTTAGGTGTTTAATTTTTTTTATCATTTTAAAATTGTTTATATTTGGTGAATGTTTATAAAAAAATTATATGTAAATATGAATATTTTCTAGGATAGTAACCCATATTTTATTAACTATATATACTTTTAATTATATAGGTTTAAATATTAAATTATGAAAGTATATTTTTAATTATTTTTTATTATATTTAATTTAAATAATATATTCCTTTCAATCGAACTTAATCATTTTAATTTTATCGCTGATTTTTTTAATAACGATTTTTCACGAATTTAATCATCAATAATTCGAACACAAATTTGAATGCGGAAACTTAGGTTAGATGTACATGTGAAGAATAATCTAGCGCAATGAGTTATTAGTAGAATAACTCCTAGTTGGTAATGTGTGTTATATGTGAGAGATTCTTAGAACATTGCATATTCTATAGTTAGAATGTAACTTCTCATTAGTTATGAGTGGTTGAAAAGGTAAGTGTTGACTTTTCAGAGGAGATCAACTCTTTATATATGTACACATCTCTTTGTGAATATCATATCGAAGTTTATGGTGTGTTTATTTTATGCAATTATAAGAACTCTAATCGAATTCTTGTAGTCATGTGCAAATTTTGAATCAATCCCTATTATAACATTTTTCCTTCAAGAAGTTTAATATAAGTGTGGTTGAGGTTTGTAAACAAACTTTAGTTACGTTGCATGGAATTTGGTCATCACTAGCATTTGTTGGGTATATATATATATATATATATATATATAACGTTTCATACTTTGAAGCTCTTGTGGTTCATATCCTCCCGAGCTCCTCCCTTTAAAATTCACATTGACTACAAAATATTTTCCTTTTCTAAACAATCAACCTTAGTTATATGTTCGCCTTAGTTATATGTTTCTGATTACATCGCTTAGGGAGGGTTATAGCCATAAATCGACAAAATTCACGTGAACATTTGCATATCTCAAATGGCAAACCTAACATAGGGACAAGATAATATCATCACGCCCACAAATTTGACAAAAATACAACAACAAATAAACTAGACTAATTTCTTTTTGACTTACATTTTTGTATACATGACACCACATGAGATCACTTAGGATAACACACAACACATGAGATGTTTGCACAACCATGAACCCACATAGATAACATGAAAACACATGATGCACATCAAAGCCACTTTTCCCCAAATGACAAGAGTACATACAACGATCCAACAACAATATACATTTATAGTTAGGCACCTTCCACGACACATCGTTTTCATGGTTATATATTTATTACAGTTCTAATTTCATCATTTGACTTTAATTATTTGTAGAACACTTAACATGTATACCTTCCTTCCCCTTAAAATAGGTTGCATTTTTCTAATATTGCATTTAACATTTTACCTAAGATGGTTCCATTTAAAATCTACTTTTTAATAAGTACACTTAAATTTGGTTCATTCTCCATTATAATAATTTTTGTAGGCCTAGTAGGTGTTGTCATTGATGCAAAACCACATTAATGAAAAAGTGAATGTTGTATGATGATGTCATGATGTTGTTTATGGTGCTAACATAACGTTCATATGTATATCGAGATGCTACAATGGGATTTAATGAGGTGTGCTTGCTCTAGCAAGCCTATATGGTGTACCTAAGAGATGCGGTTTGACATTGTGAGATTATTGGATGCTTGGGAAGCATTTTGACATGATGTATAGCATGATTTTAGGGTGATTGAGCACTCACAATAGTGGCATAGTGCAAGTATAGGTGGATCTCTTGGTTACAGGTGCTCATTGGGAGCAAGTATGACAACTTAAAGGTGTGACAAAGCTGTGGATTGGAGCCATTTGAGCTCATGGAAACTTGCAATAAGGTATATCACGTAATATGAGGTATGTTTGGGTAATTTTTAGAGGTTTCATGTTTAGTTATTGCATTATTTTAGTTAACCCTGGGCTTGCACTTATGAGGATCTAAAGATGCAAAGATAAGTAAGTCTTAGTGACTAGAGAGATTGGGCTATGGTGTTATCCTTCTCATGATTTTAGATGTTACTACGGTGATGATTGATGATGGTCTCGTAAAATTTTCGGGTGTGCCTATGACGAGTATTTTGTCAGATATGACTGATTTTGTGAGACGGTGAAAAATAAGGCAAAATCCAACTTGAAGTGCAACTTCAAATGCTCGTTGTGAATAGTGTGATTTGCATGGGACCTTGTGCCTTTCAAGGATGATTCTAAGGTTAGTTTAGAATATTTCACAAAAAATAATGAGGTTAGTTGATTTCAGGTTTTTATGAACGAATGTTAAGAAGGTAAAGTGGTTTAAAACCCTAGTTAAACCCTAAGTATGAGCAATTTGTAGAAAGTGAAGTATAGTGACCTATTTTTGATTGAATCATAAAAAGTGATGATTGTATGGTGTAGAGGAATCCTCAAGATTTCCATAAATGTATGGTTGAGGTCATGGTGATGAGCGGGTCCCACCTAAAAATAACATTTTTGAAGAAGAAGGTTTTGGACAAGATGGTCCAAATGAGCAATATGGAAAATTGATGGTGCTTGATGATTGGGAGTTTTTTATTTATTTACATGGAGGTTTCAGGATATGTTCATGTATTTCATGATGTTTTGAGGTCCAAATAGGTTGACTGGTCAAAGGCTAGTTTTGGGATCTCAAATAACAATGCTCAGTAAAATGGCCATAACTTGAGCTAAAGGTGGAGTTTTTATATGATTCAAGATGTGTTGGAATTTTTATTAAGATAAATTTACATTTATATATTTATTTCCTCATGATGAGGTCATTTTATAGGGTTTCTAGGTCATTCTTTGAGAAATAATATTTTTGGCAATTCAAGACATCATCTATTTTGGTGAAAGTTTGATGTTGTTTGAAGCATGAGAAGGAATAGGTGATGCTTCCTATCAATTGGAATGTGAAATGGGATGAATTTTTCATCCAATTCATCCATTTGTAGGTTTTGAATGTATTCAGAAATGTTTTTATGAGCTAACCTTTGGAAACAAAGTTTTTGGCAAGTTAGTCTGGTGAAGGAAAATGTTGTTGTGGTTTGAAGTGAAGGTTGTTTCATGAATTATAACTTGCTTAGAATTGTTCTCATGGTTTTTTAATTTACATTTAGTGGTGGCATGTAATGGTTTGGTTCATTATAAGTGATTTGGTGGCATTATGAAGTTTCCAAGGTGCTTGAAGGGTGCAGGAAACAACAATTTTGAGAAATACAAAGAGCATTGGGCCCATTAAATGAAATAATTTGATTGGTTGATATTAATTGTGACCATGTATGATGTTTAAATGTTAATTTAAAAATGTGTGGTGATTTATGGGTCATGACTAAGGATGGTTTTGAAGTAAGGGCATTTTTATCTTTGTGCCCATGGGGTTTTGAGCCATTTTTGGCACATGAAATGATGGTTTAGGCTAGGCCGACCTAATTGGGTCACTTGTGGCTGTTATGATTTGAATTTAGAATTTTTATATGATGCATGGGTTGAGCCAAAGGAGGGAAAATTTTTGAGTTTGAATTTGAACCTCCTAGTTAATCTAATTAGGAGGACTAAAACAATGTATAAATGCAGTAAATAATATAAAGTAGATGCAAATAAATATGCTAAGTAAAATGAAACCCTAGATGTGCAAGAGAGTAGAGAGAAATGGCTTAGTTGATTGTTGTAGATGGTCGCAGTTGTCATGAAGTCTGAGAATAAAATATGGAAGTGTAGATGAACACTCAGGGACTGCGAAGGGCAGATCTAGAAGATTTGAAGTGACTGGGGCACTGGGAGTGTATTGGGGCACCCCAGTGGTGCCTGTACAATCTAGGCACTTTGATCACTATAAATGCTCAAAACCTACAAACTAGTATGGTCACAAGTTGGTTAAACCTTCCCTATTTGTCGCGTTGGATCTTCCAGATGAGTTGAAAATGACTGTAATGCAAAGAGAAGTATCAAACCCTAGAAAAATAAAATATGCAAATGAATGGGTCGGAACTGACCTCATCCGCCAAACTTGTGGTCTTATCATTGAGTGTTGCACTACATTTCAGACCGGATGTAGTGTGTGTGTGTGTGTGCATGTCATGCCCTAGGTGCTCTCGTGTCAGTCACACTTTGTGAAGTAGTGAGCAATAATAACTATAGAAAATGTAAATAACATGTGTGCATGGAATAGAATAGAATCCCTCCCCCTATGTAGTGTGTGTGATGTAGATCTCCTAGCCTTGATGCATGACACTATGTGGATGCAAGTGATGCAATGGATGCAACTCTAGATGGAGTGATAGTAGTGTGTAATTATGACCTAGGACCCTCATTATGGTCTTATAACTTTATATTTATAGGGATCTCAAGCTTAATTTCATAATTAATCCCAACAAGGCCATGAGAGAAAAGATAAAGACAACAAATGGCTAGAAATGCCCCAAAAAGAAGTGAAAAAGGATGTGCATAGATCGGGGCACCCAGTGGGACCGAGGCACCTCCGGGGCACCCCAGTATAGGTTGGGGTGCCCTGATTTTGGGCTAGAATGATGGGGTAGTTGTGAAAATGGGTGGATAAGTGTAATAAAATATGTGGGAATGATGAAATAAAATATAAAATAAAGATGGCCAAAAGGTGGGATTAATTAGTACTTTGTACACTTGAGAACCTTCTAAATAGTAGTATAAGATCAAGCCAAATTATGTGTAAAGTGCATAATTTTGTGTCTACATTTTTCCCCACTTTATGTTGGTGAGCGGAAAATCTCGGTAACATAAAGTAGATAGAGATGCGTACTTGATATCCATGTAGAGTGTAGAAGAAGACATGTTGATGGACTAGACTCAAGCGTGGAATGAAAAAAGAAAAATGTGGAGGAGCGTGGATTCTAAAGATGAAAAATGCACATAAAAAGTGATGAGAGTGAACCTAGGGTGGAACGTGTGTGTAGTTGTTGTGTGTAGTGTAGTCTGCATGGTTAGTAAAGGAAAATGCATGTGTAGCAGTGTGTTGTCATTTCGTTTTCATTTATGTTGTCATTGTTATTGTTATTTCCCCCAATTTGACTACTTGTTTCTCATACGATGGACCTATAAGGAGAAAATGATCAAGTAGTCAAATATGTATGTATGTAAAAATGTTTGTGTAAAATACGCATGTGTAAAGTACGCAAATGTAAAATATGCTAGAATAAAAGTGTAAATGGAACATGTGCACCTGATCCATGTCGAGAAAAAGGGTGTAGAAGGATATCATGTACTATCACAAGTTTTTTGGGTGATCTCACGCCACCCTGGTTGAAGAAGTGTAGGGAGGAAATGCATTGTGTCCTCCAACTCTAACTGCTTTTGCTGAAATGTTGAAGAGATCTCTATATTGTCCTAGTTTTTGGGTGATCCGATGCCACTAGATGGAGAAGTGTAGAGAGGCACACCCACTGTAACCCCCAAGCCTTGTAACTACTCCCAGAATTGCCAAAGGACACCATGTCTGTTAAGGCCATTGTGTATGGAGTTTGTAGATTGGTATGAACTCACTCACTTGTATGTGTGAACCGGTGTAAATATGTTGTGTTAGTAGAAAACCCTCAATGATGCCCCCTCTTTGGGGGTGCATGTGATGACCCTGGAAGGAGAATGGCCCCAAAAGAGGACCAACCACACTTTGACTATAGAAATTTGCCCTACAGGGGAAAGGGAAACACTTGGTAGATACCAAGGCACACAAAAGGGATGGCTAGCCAAAACAAGTGTTAGTCATAAAAACACATGCATGTAATAAGACAAGTGTAAAATATACATAGACAATGTAAAAACTACCAAACAAAGTAGTGTAAACATGTAAGAAAAAACAAGAGACACAAAGTGGGTTTCAAACATGGGACATCACTCATGATGTCGCAAGACACTCAAGGCCATCATGGCCACAAAAATAGACAAGTGTGCACACAAGCAAAGGGAAAATCCCACATACAATGGAAAAAAAGTAGACAAGTAGAAACAAACAAGTAGTCATGGAAACATGTAATCCTGCAAAACAAGTGTTGCACATGGAACACCGTTAGCATGTTAGAGTGATAACCAATATGTCAAAATGTATGAACAAAAGTATAAGATGCTAAGTACAAAATGAAACAATAACACTGGATAAGATGAATGTGGATGCCCTAGTGACCAATATAGGAAGGGTAGAAGTGAGCATCCATGTCATGTGTGTAGAGTCTTGTATCTATGATCACACTAAACAAAGGTGTGAAACACATGTGTGTATGATAATGACATATAAGAAATCAATCTAACATGTGTAGTAAAGTGATCATGTAAAACACTAGTAAGAAAGAGTAAATCCACCAAGACAATGTAATATGTTGTGGATGGATGGAATGGAATGCAAGATGGAATGATAGGAGAAATGTGCCCCCGAGTGGATGGAATGTGTATGTAGTGAGGTTCATTTTGTTTTCCCCCTTAGTAGTCAAGAATGAACCATAAACAAGAGTGCACGTCATCGGGAAATGGTTGAGTAGTGTAGTTGGTTGTGTCTAGCGTGTTGTGATGAGTGTGTATGTGTAATGGTGATGAAATGCAACATGTGGAGAGATGTGTGTGAACCATATAGCTGAAGTATATCACAACTTTGTTGAATGGAGGAGTGATGATTTATCCCTAAGCATATATCACTATAGGATGAGTGTATGGGGATGAGACATATGGAAAGATGTGCGTGGACCCTATAGCCTAAGCGTATACCATGACTTGTTGAATGTGTGAGTGATGATTTATCCCTAAGCAGTATATCACTATAGAATGAGAAGGTGAAAATGGGTGATGATTTAGCCTAAAGTGTATGTCACTACGAGATGAGTGATGGATATAGAAGCGTATATGAGTGGTGATGTGGATAATGGAAGGTGGTGATTTAGCACTAAACATATACCACTACGTGATGAATAAGAATGAGGTGGTGATTTAGCCTAAAGTGTATACCACTAAGTGATGAGTAGGATAAATGATGATGTAATAGAATGACTTAGAATAGGATAATAGAATATGTGATGATAGGATGTAAGAGGATAATGAGAAAGTGATGAAAAGAGTGGTGATTTAACCTAAGGTGTATACCACTACATGATGATTGAAGGCATGATAATGTAATGGAATAATTTGGAATTGGAAAAAAGTATAATGTAAGAGGATGATATAAGAGGAGATGATAGAATGTAATAGGATGATGTAGAATTGATGAAAAGAGTGGTGATTTAACCTAAGGTGTATACCACTATGGTATGTGATGATGAGTGTGGGTGACGATATAGCCTAGAGTGTTGGTCACTCGGTGAATGTGGTATGATGACATGTCACATGTAGGTAAGGTCCATTTGATTGGTAAACCCTTGGTAGTGAGTATGGACCGAGGAACTAGAGTGTGTCATAGGGTGGTGAGGTGCAGCATGTAGAAGACAATGTAGTATAAATGAACAAGTGATGAATATGTATGTAAATGTAAATGAAATGATGTAGAAATGTAATGTAGGATGTGTCATGTATATAGGAGATGTAATGTGTGAGATGCAATAGTAATTGTATATAGAAATGGAATATGTAAATATGATAAGATGAAACTAGACCCATATGTAATGGAATCTAGTGTAGTATGTAGAATGCATGGATGATGAAATAGATGTACTATGTAGAATATGGTGATAGGTGTAGGTGTGATATGTAGTAAATATATGATGTATGATGATAGGTAAATCTAGACCCATAAATAATGTAATCTAGTGTAAATATAGAATGTAAGCATGTAATGATAAAACTATCCTTATGGATAATGATGACTATGTAATGGGTGAGATAATGATGCTAATGGATAATGTAATGGTAGAATAAAGATAGGATGTAATATGTATGATGATAGAATGTAAATGTGTAGAATGTGACCTATAGTGTAGTGTGTGGGTTCAATGTAATGGTAATCCCTCAATAGTCAAGTGTGAACTGAAGCACAAGAGTGTGTCATCGGGTAACGAGGGTGTTATAAAGGAGATAGAAATAATGATATATGGGATATAAAGGATGAATGTAAAGAAATATGGGTGTACTATACTATGCTAAGATGAGGAGGGGGGATTGTGTAGGTGTTATGCCCCCAAGAAGTGATCATGAAGGAGTGAGTTAACGATAAGGTGAGGGAAAAGTTCCATGTCGATGGTGTTTGGGATAAGTGAAAGCTTAGGGCCACGATCCACGAGGGGGATATAGTAGATAAATTGGGGGTCATGTGAATGAAAAAACTATAGGATAATGAAGGAAGGATGAGGAAATGTTGGATGGAAAACGAGTGAGGGATGATGAAGGAGAGAGAAAGTTGTTGAGAGGGGTACGTGGGTAGTGCTTTGACCTAAGACAAACCGGGTGGATAAATTTGACAATGAGGGAGGAGGTATGTGGTGGAAAAGAAAATGAGGAACCTAACTGTTGGAGATCATGAATAATATGGCTCAAAGCATGACATGATTTAGTATGATGCCCTCGAATCGATGGTAGTGGAAAAATGGTTGATCATGATATTGTATTAGTTGAGAAGGAGGATAATGATGATTAGATGGTAGAGAAAGGAGTTGATGATGAAGAAGGTGGCCAAGAATTTCCTTTGGCATAGCATTGGAAGGAAGGAAAATAAGAGGTGGAGGTAATGGTAACTAGGTGGATCGGTGAGGGGACTAGTAGGGGATGGATGGTGCATGAGATCTATAGGAGTAGTAGGAGCATGTGAGAGGTAGAAGCATCTTAAGTTTCTCTATCTGGCATGGAGAGACAATTAATTGTGGCTTCCTTTGACATTGATGATGTGTAGCACTTGTATAGCCTCCAATAAGTGTGTATTAGATGGAGGAGTGAGGGTGAGAGTCATCAACGGAAATGGTGGATATGGAGCTTACTGGAGACAATGGTGGATCAATGTTAATACAAGAATGTAATGGAGGAACAAGATAGTCTAAAGGATAATAATATGAGCATCAAAATCGAATTGGACAACATGAGAAATTTGATAAGGAAGGGTGTGTGGTTGGTCATCTAAGTAACCATGAATACATAAGATGTACATGACCATGGCGTATTGTTCATCCATAAAGGGAGGTAATGGACATCCCTGAGCATACCAAATAGTGAAGTTGGGTGTATAGAAAAGAAAGGAACTACTACAAATTTTTGTTGTGTTGAATGGCATGGGGAATGTGATATCAACATGATCAGGATCAAGTGTGCCTCCAATATAATCTAACCAAGACTGGCCAAGTGTAAGTGGAGAAGTAGTAGGACAATGTGCTAGATGGAAAACAAGGTGGAAAACATAGGCCATAGGCTGCAGTAAGAAGAATGAAGAACCATGATATAAGTGTGGATCACATAAAGGAGTATGAAGGTCATTGAAGTAAAACCCAAGTCAAAGGAGACCATCATGTGAACATAGGGTAGCAGCACAAGATGTGTCAAATGGTATGTGATCCCAAGAAGAATTATTTATGAAGAGAGTGCAAGTGAATGGTGGGGGTGGCAAGGAGGAGGATGATGTTGGGGATAATGGTACAATATCTAGGGCCAGTAATGGTCCCTGGTAAGGCGTGATAGTAGTAATGATGGTGGGGAAGAGATGATACTAAGTAGGTGAAGAGTAGCTATAAATTGCATTTCATATAGAAAAGGGGACAGTGGAGGAATAGGAAAAGTAACCGAGTAATGTGGGGTAGGTGTAGTGGATGGTATCAGAGTGGTAGTAGGAAGTGGTAAGTAAAAGGAACCATATCAACCATGCAGAAAGTAGGGACTAGGGTAGGTGGAGTGACTCGAGGTGGAGAAGTCAATCGTGGGTGGGAAGAGAACCAGGATCGTGGTAGGAGGAGTGTAGAATAGTCATTTATGTCCTGGAGAGGGAGATCGATGGAACTTCTTGAACTTCTGCTACAAGTTGGGCTAAGGTAGTAGGATTAATAGTGCATAAGTAAGAGGTAATGACATCCTCAATGGCATGAGGATCCATCCCATAAGAATGAAATTCAATAAATGAAGGACAAGGGTTATAACCAGAAGAATTAGTAGGAGTTATAGCCATGATTATCAAATTGTAAATTAACTGGAGACTTAGAAGAAGATGAATTTCTATGACACTTACCCATGATGGACGGTGTGAATCTAAAACCCTAAAAGGTACTAGAAAGATATGTTGGGTTCACCAAAATGATTAACAAAAATGGGGTTCCTAAACAGGGGTATATGGTATTAATGTTAATCTAATTAGGAGGATAAAAATGTTGTAAATATGTATGCTAAAATAACATAAATAGATGCAAATAAATATCTAAGTGAAATAAACCCTAACTATGAAAAAGAGAGGAGAGAGAAATGGCTTAGCTGATTATAGATGTACTATCATCAGTTGTTGTGGCAGAATTTGAGAATAAAATTTGGAAGTGTAGAAAAACACTAGGGACCTGAAAGGGAAGATCTGGAAGATCTGAAGGTGACAAAGGCACCAGGGTATTGTAGTTGGGGCACCTAGGGTGCCCTGTCTGCAATCTGGGCACTCTGATCACTGTAGATGCTCAAAAACTTGTTTCGGCATGTTCACAAGATGTCTTTGAATGCTTCATGTCTGTCAAATTGGATTATCCGTATGAGTTATGTAATGAATTTAAATGCAAAGAGAAGTATCAAACCCTAGAAAAATAAAAGATGCAAATGAATGGGTCAAAATGACCTCAGCCACCAAACTAGTGGTCTTATCACTGAGCGTTGCACTACATTTTGAGATGTTTGTGTGTGTGTGTGATGTAGTGTGTGTGTGTGTGTGTGTGTGTGTGTGTGTGTGTGCCCTAGGTGCTCTCATGTCCAGTCACACTTTGTGAAGTAGCAAGAAATAATAACTATAGAAAATGTAAATAGCATGTGTGCATGGAATAGAATAGAATCCCTCCCCCTATGAAGTGTGTGTGATGTATATCTCCTAGCCTTGATGCATGGCACTATGTGGATGCAAGTGATGTAATGGATGCAACTCTAGATGGAGTGATAGTAGTAATGTGATGTTAAGACCTAGGACCCTCATTATGGTCTTATAACTTTATATTTATAGGGATCTCGAGAAAAGGATAAAGACAACAAACAACTAGAAAGGCCCCAAAAAGAAGCGAAAAAAAAGGATGCATAGATCGGAGCGCCGAGTGGGAAAGTGGGACCGGGGCTTCCCAAGATACAAGATGGGGCACCTGATTTTGGGCTAGAATGATGACATGGAATTGCGAAATGGGTGGATAAGTGCAATAAAATATGTGGGAATGATGAAATAAAATATAAAATAAAAATGGCCAAAAGGTGGGATTAATTAGTACTTTATACACTTGAGAACCTTCTAAATAATAGTATAAGACCAGGCCAAATTATGTGTAAAGTGCATAATTTGTGATTAGGGTTTGAAGCACAAGTGAAAAAGTTTTTATTGGGGACTAATTCACCCCCCCTCTCAATCCTTGTCACCTCCAACAATTGGTATCAGAGCGAGGCCCTTGGAAGTAGCCTAACAAGCTAGAGGGAGATCTTTGGTGACAAAATGACTCCTCCATCATTGGAAACAATTGAGGGTAATACCTTCATGATAAGGACATGGGTAGGTGAGAATGTAGACAAGATTGACAGGTTGGTTGTAGCTCATGAAGAAGTAGTCAAGGTTTTGAGAACTCAACTTGAGGAGGCTCAAGCTGAGTTGAAGACCAAGAGAGAAGAATGTATCAAACATGAGGCTGATAAAGAAGACATAGTCAAGGCCTTAACGAATCAACTTGAAGAGGAATAAGTTGAGTGAAGATCAAGAGGAAAGAAATAGAGGATCTGAAGAATGATCTAGGCACTATGACAAGAAAAATACTATCTTTTCAAGGAAGTTCAGAAAGTCTAAATAAGATTTTGGAAAAACAAAAGGCCTATGGTGATAGAACAAACCTAGGCTTCAATGAGGGCTCATTCAAATCAGAAAAGAATGAGGAGTCAAGTCAAGGATCTAATGAAAGAAGGCAACCAAGCAAGGGAGAGATTTCAAGGCTTCCACCTCCTAGAAGATCACCTATCAGGAATCCAAATGCATATAGGTATGGTGTTTTTCATGGTAATTATTATAAATGTGGTGATTATGGACATAGGGCTAGTTTTTGTAGTCCTAAGGTTAAAAAGAAGGATGATGGCAAAGGAAAGGAACATTGTGAAGAAAAGAAGGAAGAGGAATGTCAAGACAAGAAGGAGAAAAAATTAGGTCAAAGATATGGAGCTGAATGTTATCATTGTCATGAGAGAGGACATCTTGCAAAGTATTGAAAAAATGAGCCATCAAACACAAAAGGTATGTAAGCAAGTTCAATGGGTATTGTTATGCTTGCAATGGATATGGACATAGGGATTTTGAGTGTAAAGGGAGACAAGTGGAATGCTTTAGGTGCCACAAGATAGGGCACATTGCAAGGTTTTGTAATGCAAGTTAGTTGAAGAAGGAGACTCAAAGACCTAAGCCACAAGTTCAAGCATACAAAAAGAAGGAAGAATCTAGTCAAAGTGGTCAAGATGTTTCCAAGGATGTGACTGAGAAAAAGGAGGGATCTGCTACAAAAAATGTAGAATCAGATAAAGAGGAAACAATCAAGGTCCAAGAAGAGGGCTTGATACCTACTTAGGTCTCTCATCAAGCTCCTCCATGGTGACATATGCCTCTACTAGGATTCTTAGAGGTATATAGGTGCAAATGAAGCTTTGGAGTGAGGGGGAGCTGTGTTTCTTTTGTATGAGTCTCTTCCATGTGCAAAAGGTATGTCATTTTGAGTCTCTAAGTGTGTTGTCAAGGTTCATTAGTTGTTCTTGAGTATGAAACATCACGGTCTCTGTCATAAAGCAATATTGTGTGTGTATAAGTCCTCTCAGTTTGTATTTTATACTTTCATATTCATGAGTCCCTTTAATATGTCTTAAGAAATCATTTAAGTAATTTAGAACTCATATAGAGTGGTCTCATGGACCTTTGTCAAAGTTTGATAGTGTTGAGGGAATCTATGATCTGTAATGTATCATGATGAGAATTCCAAATCAATTGATGTGTCTTATGTATGCCATGAGGAGTAATGTCTTATTACATGATCTTCTAGATGTCTATGAGTGCTATGAAGTATTCAATCTCTATGAAAAGTTGTCTCTCAATGTTTCTAAGTCTCTTTATAATATTTCTTGGTCATTCAATAATTGTCTCGAGTCAACGAGTTATCCTCCCGAATGTCAAAGTGTTCCATGTCATCAAAAAGTGTAAATGTCTTCATCATACCAAGAGTCTTCTTTTCAAAGGTTATGGATTAGTATGGTGTCTCAAAGTGTTGAAACCTTGCATAATAGGTCTGTGTCAAGGTGTCTTGTATCTTAGTGTCTAGAATAGATCTAACTTGAAAGTGTCCTGTGTTTTAAGGTCATATAATGAGTTATCTCCCTGATCGTATGGTGGCAGAGGTTGGATATAGTGCTTCAAGGTGGTGTAACTCAATGTATTGTTACAAGCATTCTTAGAGTGTTTCAGAGAGGATCAAAGACTTCATGACAAGTATAATGTATCTGTGATAAGTATTATTTAGGAATCTGTATGCACATACATGAGTAAGAAGGTTATATGTATTGTCACAAGGTATAAGTGGTCTTGAAAAGTGTGACACGTTGTTATCTATATGTATGAAGCCACAAGTGTGTTCAGTACATTGTAAAATGGGTGTCTTGCATTCATATAAGGTATGGTGTTAGTCCTTGGATGTCTATTCATGGTTATATGATTAAGGTTTCTTGAGATTCTATGATGGAGTTTCACGGGCATCTACAATAGGTTAGAGTATCCTCTAGAAGATTATGAAAATGATCAAGTGTTAACTTGATCGTGTTTATGAAAGAATGGCTCTCTGTGACTCAAGTTCATGTTTCTTCAAGAAAATTGGAGTGCTATAAGTATGAGGAATGGTTGTTCATGATATCTATACATTGAAGAGGTATTATTTATGTTTGGAGATGTTGTTGCAAGGAGATTATGCTAGTTTGAAGATGAAATGGGCTAAATCCAAGCAAAATTGATACTTCAATGTCCTTGACTAGGTTTACACAGTCCCTAAAAGATGTATTCATGGAAACTCACTTTTGAAGGATACAATGATGAAATTTTCATTTTAACTTGTGCACTAATCATCTAGACACAAGGAGGTAAAATTTTCGAGCTTCGTGTATGCATACATTTTTACGTAATGCATGAGAGTTGTAGTGATTTTACATGGTGCAAAATGATGAGGGTTTGACTATCAAAACCCTATCTCTTGGTTTCTTCATAACTAGACATGGTGTTCAAGATGTTATCTCATTCTAAGGAGTGCTCAAATGTTGTATGAAGTGTCTCTTATGGATAAGTATGGCTGTGATGAAGACTTGGTTATATTTCCTCATGATTTATGTTAAAAGGTGCACGCTACTATACAGTGGTAGAGTTGATGTGGATCGAGGTATGATTGACGTATTTTCCCATTTTTGACATGTTTCTTGAAGTGTCCATACTTGTGATATGTTTTCAAAGTGCTTGGAAGTTTACATGTTGATGATCTCATCTTGTGAGTACTTGTGAGACCCTAATACTGCTTCTTAAGAAGAAGATGAAGACCTACAGGTCTAGGAGAGGCATAGGAGCACTTGAAGTCAGGTTTAAAGGTGTCTAGGTCTTAAGATTGCTAAAAAACTAGGAAATAGAGTATGTTGGTCCATAAAGTGCTTGGAGGACTCATCGGTGTTATCATTAGAAGGTATGTGCCTGAGTGAAGCATCTTACTGCTCCAAGAAGGAAATGATCACTTACAGATTTAGAAATGGTAAAGAATGGTTTTCTCATTAACATGACACTTGCCCAAGGCTCATCATCATATTGAAAGGTATGATTCACTCATCCATTATTATTTTTGCAAATGATAGTAGCAAATGGTGGTCTTAGTTGTTTGTCAAGAGTTGAACATTAGTCCTTGCTCCACATTAGCATCCTACAAGTCTTTGAGAATTCATATTTTCTCTTGTGACAATGGATTTAAAGTGAATATTTTTTTATCAATCCTTTGTGTGCCTTTCATGGTGAATATGTATAGATTCATGTGGTGAAATGATCTTGTCAATATATTGATCTTGATCTCCAAGTATAGACCGAGCCAATGTTTCAGTGGCCTGAGCTATACTTCTACATGACTAAAGGTACTTTGTGATGATTAATGATGATGCATATAGTTTCTAGAATTCTCCTAGAGGCTATGTAATGAGGTTTAGACAAGTTCAAGACAAAAATATGGTTCTAAAGCTCTTTGTGGAGTGTCACAGTGCTCACGAGACACCAAAATTGGGTCACACTCCCTTGGTCCCTTGTCAAATAAATACCTTGAGCACATTCACCTAACCATGGCCTCTTTCATCACACTCTAATACTAATTTAATTTAATTAATTCATTATCCTCATAATATTTATTATTTAAATATCATAATTGGATAATGCCCACATATCTACCTCATCTAGCCACCTCACCCTAAGACCTATTCTTAGTATGTTGCCATAACTAACTAATAACCTACCCAAACCCTAAAAATCAAAGCCTATATTCCCTCTAACCACATTCCCACACGTTAGAAAGGAAGCTTCCATTCTAATCCATGAGCAAAATGAATGAGATCCCATAAAATCAAGGGGATCTGCCTAGTTTAGTAAACCTAGGAAATCCCACCCTAACCGACGCCGGTTACCCTAAACCACCACCAATCAACCCGGAACCACCATCGGTTACCATTTAATCCCTAAAAAAACCTTATTTCGAGGTTGACACATTTTATGAGAGGTTGGCACATCTTCTGAGAGTGAGAGACGAAACTAAAGCTACATGCAAGCAAAACCAAGCATTCGTACATGCATCAGAGCATCCACAACCAACACCTGAAGCAACCACAGAGCCATTTGCCTTCATGGGAGCATCCGGGAAGCACCTGCACCACACCAAGTTCCTTTCATTTGATCACCCACCATTACCAACCAGACATCAAGCTCATACAACAGTAAGTGTTTTATTAACCAGCACTTGTCCATTACCATTTTTAGTAGATTATTTTACTTATGTTATTAGTTTCTGCTCCCATTTCCATTCCCCCACCATTTTCCTCCATGCAAACTTGACCATTCCTTCACCCACACCCTTGAACTACCCATACTTGGATTTTAATCACCCCGAGTATACCTAAGACCTACACAAACCCTGTCATAGCCCTCTCCATTTCCATTTAGCCTTGGATCTGCCCTCACCTCAAAACTTTTATTGAGTTTCTGTACCCCAACCACACCAACGCTGGTTACCACAACCGTCGCCGGTTCACTTAAACCGACATCGGTCTCTGTTTTTTTACCATCAGACCAAGAATAGAGCCTGAACTCTCTACCCAATACCCAAAACAGCCTAGAACTTGACCCTAACCAGAATACCAATACTTTGACAAACACCTTGACCCTCAGATTCAGTCATAGCTTAGCTTGTTGTGAACGAATTTGCTTATTGTAGATGAATGAGATACCTAAATCATTTTAACTACAGTAGGATTTCCTTTATTGTTATCATTAAGTTGTTTTAAACAGTGGATTGACAGCCATCTAGGGAGTATCACACTTCCCGGATCTAGCATACGCTAGGCAATCCACTACATATACTATTTAACTTTCATTTGGTGGTCTTGTTTTCCATTTCAAGTAGTTCCTCCAAGCAAAAAGGAAGCTCTCACGATCAGCTATGGATCAAGAAGTCATATGTGCGTAACAACCTACAACCAACATTTCGATAGGTATTCCTCCTAGCCCTTTACCCCTATCTGTTTCATCAACATTGAAGAAACGATCTAGAATCAGTGAAACATTTTGGCATGCTCGGTGGGACCCATTCGGGGTTCTTTGCATTCTTTCATTTCTAGGTGAAAAGTTGCATGTTTTTTTCCTTTCTAAAAGGTTCTTACATTAAAATTTCTCCCTGGAACCTTCTCTTCTTCTATTGTCTAAAAGCAATCGTATTTTGGTGCTTTAAAAGAACATTTCTTCCCTTTCATTAGTATCGCATTAGTGAAAGAGCATCCCTTCTCCTATTCATATTTTTGTGTCATCGAATTCAACATTTCGATTTGGGCTTAAAATTAACTGCATTTCATTATGCTTTACTGCATTAGCTCACATTAAATGAGGGAAACCTATACGTTGGAAGTCATGCCCAACTAATGGTTGACAAACAAATCGTAGAAAAGAACTTTCTTTCTCTTTCTCTCTCTGAGTCTTACCAAACATCACAAAATTGGAAAAAAATACACATTCTTAAACAACATCTCACCTAAAAGAAGTTGTAGGTGATCACATGATCACGATACAATGGGCACCCCAGCTGGTTATCTCTGTCCAATACCCCATCAGAGGATGGCTTGCCCCCACCATAACATAACCTGAAACCTCTCCTTGTAGATCTCCTTCTTCATAGGAAGCCATCCTCACCAAAAATTCTATTCTAAAGTTCATGAGTCAGTCCTTAAATAGCATAAGCTAAACAAACATAATAGAAAAAGCACTCTTAGGATCATATTTTCTTAGTGTTTCTACTTGGCTTGCGTTTTGAGGTGAGAGGATTCGTTCTTCATTTTCTTATTTCCCCTTTGCATGCTCCTCATCACAGTTGGTGTATTCCAACTTCATCTGAGTGTGCTTGGGCCATATTCTCATCATTCTCAGAATTTTGGGTTTGATTCCACATCTAATTTTAACTCACAACCACATTTTCTTCATTATTGTTTCAATTTCACAGTAACCGGTGTCGGTCCAATGACCGTCGTCGGTTATCCTCTGACCATCATCGGTTTCACCCAACCGGTATCAGTTTACTATTCTTTTGGTTAACCTACTCAAAAGGACACCCTTCACCTTCTTTTCTATTTAGAGCCTCTGTCACTCTCAAGCATATTCACTTTCCAGGTAAATTCCATCAACATCTTGCATACTTGGAAAATTATTGGCCTTTTACCTTGTTTTGACAAACTAACCATTTTCCACAGTGACCAACCATGCGGTTAACTGTGACCAACGTTGGTTTACCCTAACCGACATCAGTTAGCCTGTGTAATTCTCTAGCTAACATTTTAACCCCAATCCACCTACCACCACATGTTTCTCCTATCTCTACTATATTTCTGGGGCATTTACAGAAAGCATTCCTACCACATCAGTACTTGTCCACATGGTGCTGATGCGTAGCCAAGAAAACACCCTCATATTCCATGCCAGCTGTCAACCACTCCCACCTAGCCCTTTTCCACCTTCTATTTTATCACCCATGGATCCTACCCAACCTATCACTATCGCCACGGGGACGAGGAGTTCACATGACTCCTTGACCAGAACCCTACCACCTTGCAGTTTTATCTTTCCCACTCATCCACTCGAGATGCCTCAGTCAGTTGATATACGGCATGCCCGTATCTATCCCCCCGACACTCACTCCTACTTCTACTCCAACCTCCTCTGGCTCCGCGCTACCCACACTTGCCTTGCCCCCAGTTGTTTCGCAACTAGGCCCCATACCTGCTATGACCGCCACGTCTACCACATCTATTGCACCCACCACATCCAATATACCTTTACCAACCACCCAGAACATAACCTCATCCATGCCTATTGTCTCACATATACCCGTAGCTACACAACCACCCCTGGTGTCGGTGACCCCTACCCCTTTTCAAAATGTTGTTCTTTCTATTCCACAATCCTTAGCCCCCATTGCCACTAGGGTCACCATGACCCTTCCACCTCCATATACGTACTATCTATCAACAGCCTCTGTTTCATCTATCATTCATTCTAGGTATGTACCCCCTATTTCACTTCCTCCTCAATCTACCTATATAACATCACCATATACAGAATGCCACCTCCATCATATGTCCAACACCAACCTCCTTACGCTATAGGAGGTACCCAGCAATCACAACCTACCAACGACCTAATCAAGTTAATGATGGACAAGATGTAGACATTGGAGGCATCGGTTTCTAGCACATGTAATTCTCTTACCTACGATGAGATTTGTAATGAGCCCATCCACCCATCCATTCCTATTTGTCCATATCCCGTACATTGGGAAATGCCTAAATTTAACCGCTTCAACAACAAGGAGGACCCACAACAACATTTGTAGTCTTTCAAACATGGGTGTTATCTTATTACCCATGATGATGCTTTACTCCTAAGGACTTTTCCCATGTCTTTGACCAGGCCCACATTAGACTGGTATAGTGGGTTGCCTAGAAATTCTATCTTCTCATTTAATCAGGTAGCCCAAGCCTTCTTGGATCACTTCTCCATCAATGTTGTTAAGAAGGTTACCATGACTGACCTCTACTCTATGCATCAATATGACGATGAATCTATCACATATTTTGTCACTTGTTGGCATAGCCTGATCAATCAAATCACGTTCCAATTATCAAAAATTAAACTCATAGAGCTCTTTACACGGGCTTGTGCTAGACATATCTCACCAACCCTACAGGTGTAGACTTTTCGAACCTTTGATGAGGCATTCACCATGGCACGAAAGCTAGAGATTCGGGCCATCGAAGAAAAGAAAATCCAACTATGAAATAAGAACTCGGCATTCAAGTAAAATGATACCTCTTCTTCTTTGAAACCATAGAAAAATTATTCAAAAGCCAATGGAATTGCTAACACAAGTGGTACTCAAGGTCGAGCCACTCATTCCTCAAATCAAAGCTAACCCCTCATCTAATCTCTCATCTGCTCATACTTTTCAATTGAGACGGGAACAACGGAAATACACCCCAATTGGGAACCTTACTCTTCTCGTATTAGAAAAGCTCATTAAGGCTAGGGCCATCACCCTTCCTCCTATAAAACCACACACTGGTTTTGACCCTGCTCACCCCACACCCGTGTGGTACAAAGAGCACAACTTCTGCAACTATCATTGAGTAAAGGATCATAGCGATGGTAATTGCATCACTTTCAAAAACATAGTCCAAGAAATGCTTGAGAAAGGTGAATTAACCTAAGATAATCCTAATGCACTTGCCAATCAAAACCTACACATCTTCAAGAAACCCTTTCCTAATCATGCTCCTTCTCCCGATAAAACAGGAGAGACTTCACTCATGATAGCCATACCGCGAGGTCCATGCTATTTTCAGTGACACACCCGTTACTTCCCAATTACCTCATATTCCTTCCATAGAGGAAATTCTAGCCCAAAGCCCTCCACCTACACTTGAACCCACTTCACCTGTTTCTCCACCCACAGAGGAACACCCTTCGTCTCCTCCCTCACCCATGAAGGAGACTCTTGTTAACATCGAAACCATTTCACCTTTGGCTTCTCCACCTAGAGATCTATCACCTGCAGTACCTCTCCGACCCGCGAAGAGGCTTGTTTATCTCCTCCACCCACTAGAGGAGCACCCATCATCTCCTCCACCCACAGAGGAGCACCCATCATCTCCTCCACCCACAGAGGAGCACCCATCCTCTCCTCCACCTATCGAAAATCCAATAGAAATGCCTTTACCTCTAGGTGCCCATTCTCCATCAGTTACCCAAGATCCTGCTGGACTTACTTTCGGCTCTCTTACCCACAGAAGTTAACAAATTCCTCGTTCTAAGACACATTTTACGGGAATTTCCATTAGATCCTCATCAGCCTCACCTACAATAGTGCCTTTCTCACGTTTAGCCGATCACCTAGATTATGTGGATAGAGCCTTACTTTGGGGGCATCTTCTGCTTCCTGTCTCCACACAAATGCAGATGTCACTTGTTGATACTTCCACTATATATCCAAAAATATTTTGGCTCGATCGAACCAAACACAACCACAACTATCACAAATTCCACCACGATACCACTCATGGCTCAACTCACACCCCTACCCATAACCCAACATGCATCAAAATCCAAACCTACACCTACATCATCTTCCTCACCTAAACCTATTACTACCTTAGGGGTCATCCTACCGCCAACCTTACTCATCCACCCATCAAATTAGATTTAGCTACATCCTCCAAAGCCAACACCAAACCTACTCTAGCACCCAAACAAGAACCCATCCCATAGATCTCATACTCTAGCCTCGCCGATCACACCTTCATCACCTCCACCCCTTCCGTCCATCTTAGGACCTCGCTCTTCCAACATGGGTAAGAAATCTCTACCCGCTGGTACACTAAAAACACAACAGCCCATTCCTCCCTCGCAGACCTCTAACATACCCAAGTACCCAACATGGCTTCCCCACACCTGCAACATCTTTACCATCCATACCTCCAATACCATTGATAACTTCTTCACAACCCATGACACTTCAGTCTCTTTCCCTCACACCTCCGCATGACTCGCATCATCTACCTTCGGCAAAGACCTCAGTTATCCCCGTGGGTAACTCGCCCTCTTCCACCATCTACTTTTCCCTCTAGATCTCGTGTTCCCATATCACCTTTACCTAAGAAGGTGCAACCTAAAGACAAAAATTGCTACCCTCCAATAAGGTAGTCAAACCAACCACACACTCTCTTGCCATTTCATCTACCATACCCCTACCCAAACAAACACAACCAACACCTAAGACCACACCAACACCTAAAACCGTGGCTTGACCTACTCCCCCTCATGCAAAGACCCTTCCTCTACAATCGACCACACCTACACCCAAACCCACTTTCACTTCCCATTGTGATCCACTAGCGGGATCCTATGCCAAAATCTTAACCAACCTCCTTGAAACTTTTGTCATCACATTACCGCCTCTTAGACCTTATGACCCTCTCAAACCCAAACCAAAGGGGTTTGACAACACCAAAATTTGCACCTACCATCATGTGCCAGGGAACGATGTGGAGAATTGCAAGGCTTTAAAGACCGTTCTTATCCAGTTGTGTCTCTCGCCAAAGAAAACTTTGACGATGATGACCTTCTCGATGAGGATCTCATTTCACTAGCACCCATTCTCACGTTCTTCCCTCATTTCCTACTCAAAAACCAAGACCTCCACCCCACAACTCCTAGAGCCACCCCCAAGATTCGAAATTAACATGGTTCGCATCAGAGAACTCGCCAAACCTCCACCCAAATGTCGGTGTGCCCAACTCATCTCACAAGGTTCCTTCCCACCCCTGGGCTTCTGCCCTTCTTGTCACTATACCTTTCATGGCTCGCCTACCTCACCCACCTCCCGCCTCAAATCAACATGATCCACGTTGCTACCCGTGCTCAGAAGGATAAAGGAAAGGAAAAGGCAACTAACCCACCGACCAATCCTATACCCAACATACCATAAAATCACTATCTCGCGGCCCCACATATCCTATGTCTAATGGTGTTACCCATCGTGCAATGCTCAAACAACTACATCAATCCCCCTCAAAATGTCTCTGTATGACCTCATCCAAACCTTGGAATCCCATCGCCAAGCTCTCATGGAGGTTCTTCAGTCTATTGAGGTCTTACCCAATGACCCTACACCCATGACCTCCCTTATTACACCCCATCATGTAGCCTCTCTCACCAAATTACCACCTTCATCTACACCTCCACCTACTCACCAAGTAGCCGCACTCAGCTTCTCAGATGAAGAGATCGCACCGCACCAAACCGATGACCCAGATCCTGCTCTTTTCATCTTTGTCCACATCGATGATATACATGTACAATGTGTTATGATCGATGGGGGCGCTAGCATTAATATCATCTCTTCCCATGCATTTTACCAAATGCGCATACCCGACAATTGCATGCATAAACATCCCATCATGTTGTGTTCATTCAATGACGCTATCACTTCCACACTTGGCACCGTCATCCTCTATGTTTGCGTGGGCCCCCATATTGTTCCAGAGTTATTTTATGTCTTGGACGAGGAATTTCAATACAACCTATTGCTTGGTAGACCCCGGATTCATGTTATGGGTTGTGTTCCTTCCACTTTTCATCATTGTGTAAAGTTTGAGCACAAGGACACACCTATACCATTTCGGCAGACCTATCACCTTTCAAAATGTGCAACATGCTTTGCACAACCAATGACGTGCTTATACCCATTAAAGCATCTACCTCCATAATCACTGCTTCTTCACCTACACCTCCACTCACCAGTGTAGCCGCTACCTCAACCGCACATACCTCCTCCATTCCTATTGTTGCCAAACCTCCACGGCCAAACTATCAGCCTCCCAATCTGTTAACCCCATCTCTGATCTCGACCTCTGACACATCGTCTATTCCAGCTACCTACATACCAACCACTGATCCCTTGGAGGGCATTTTTCAATGCCTCACTCTGGGGGAGTATCACCTATATAGTGTCAACACATTCCTTACTCCACAAGAGTACAAAAGTCTTCACCAACACCCTCACTATGATCACCATATAGGAGAGTGCCTCCTTTATGGTCCTCCCCACCTTCATACCAGTCTCACCTATGGGGGACTTGATACTACCACTTACACACCTGAACCACCATCACAAACCCACCCATTTTGTTGACTTCCAGTCACTCACCAATCATCATTTTGCCCACACCTTCCTGCACTAATATGCATGGAAGGGTTTTGGTTTTGGCTTTTACGAGAAAGGCAGCCATCATTGTTATTCCATGTACTAGCCATGCAAACATAACGACCGTAGTGGTATTAACTTTACTGAACCACCTACCAAGAAGGCCCGCATTGAACTCATTGAGGACATCAACCTTTATCTACCTTCTTCACCCGCTCCACCCTCTTCACCACCTTCAGCGACAGAGTTGATGGATCCGGGGATCCATTCCTCCTAACTTTTTTCATAAACACCATTTCATTGGGGCCTCAAACTTATCAAATGCAAGGGTGAGGCTCCCTCCTCTCTTCCCTTTCAGTATCTTGAAATGATCGATGATTCACCTTTGATTAACATCGTTCAATGTCAGGATGATGAGTCTATACTCACCTACCTTGGTGCTAAATACTCATATATTCATTGGTCGTTACCATCTAAGACACAAACAATGTTGAACAAATTGACTATCGAAATAAACATCCATACTCCGAACGACCCACACATTCTAAAGATCGGAAAATCTTTAGATATTTGAACAGAAACCCTCACTTCTTTTCTCAAAAACCATAACCATGCTTTCACTTGGTCTTATGCAAACATGCCCGATATTGACCCCACCATAGTATTTCACAATATCATAACCATTCCCGATGCAAACTCGTAAAACAAAAGCTGAGGAAAATGCATCCTCGCATTGCTCTTCTGGTCAAAGAAGAACTTCAGCTGCCTCCTTTCAGTTTCCTTCATCTTACCCATTGATTATCCTCACTGGATTTCCAACATTGTCCCTATTACTAAGGCTGATAGGGGGATTCCGAATTTTCACGGATTTCCGTGACCTTAACCTAGCTTGCCTAGAAAGATGACTTTCCCCGCCTGGTATTGACCAACTGGTTGACCTTACTACTAGTCACGAGATGCTATCACTCATGGATGGTTTCTCGGGTTATAACCAAATCTTGCTTTCCCTAGAGGATCAACACAAAACCACATTCATCACCCCTTGGGGACCTTCTGCTATTGAGTCATGCCTTTTGGCCTTAAAAACATTGGTGCCACATATCAACGGGCTATGACTTACATCTTCCATGACATCATGCATCGTATATTGGAAGATTATGTGGATGATCTCTTGGCCAAATCTAAATGCCACTCCGAGCACCTCGCCCTAAAAACCATCTTTGACCACCTCATCAAGTATTGTGTTCGCCTTCAGCCCAAGAAGTGTGTCTTCGTAGTCCTCTTGAGAAAACTCCTAGGATTTATCATCTCCTTACGTGGTATAGAAGTTGACCCTGCTAAAGTCAAAGCCATTCTTGAAATGCCTCCGCCCACTATCCTTAGGAAATTTCTAGCCTACAAGGTAAGTTACAGTCTATTCACCATTTCATCTTGCAATTGTTTGATCGGTGTCAACCATTTCATCATCTTCTCAAGAAGGATGTCTCCTTTAAATGGGATAATGACTGCCACAAAGCTTTTGAGGCCTTAAAACAATACCTTCTCCAACCACCCGTCCTCATTCCACCTAAAGATGATCAACCCTTCTACCTATACATCTCGCCTACTCTAGGTCATTCCTGGGGGCCATGCTCGCTCATCGTGATGAACAACACAGGGAGCAGGTGGTTTATTACATAAGCCATACTCTTTTGGACTATGAAACCCACTATACCCATGCTGAAAAACTTTGCTTAGCCTTAGTGTTCATTGCCACGAAACTCTGCCATTACCTACTTAACCAAAAACCTATGTTGTGACCAACACTAACCCCCTACACTTCATGTATGCCAAACCTTACCAAAATCAACGTGTCACATGTTGGCTTATGCTTTTGGCTGACCTCAACCTCGAATTCATCCATCAAAAGTCCATCAAATGCCAAGCCATCGCCGACCAATTGGTCGACGCACCTATTTCTAGGGATTAACCTTCTAATTTTGACTTTCCAGATGAGTCAATTGCTTCCCTTTCCTTAGACGAGCCCGCATACCAAATGACACTCTTCTTTGACGGTTCCAAGTGTCAGCGTGGGGGTGGGGTAGGTGTTATCCTCATTCCGCTTGATGGTGAACCCATGCCTTTGTCTTTCAAACTCGATTTTGATTATACAAACAATATTGCCGAATACGAAGCGCTTGTATTAGGTCTCCAAGCTGCCTATGCCTTGGATGTCAAATCCATCAACATCTTTGGTGATTCCCAATTGGTCGTAAACCAAGTCAATGGTATATACCAATGTCGTAATGAGACACTTCAAAAGTATAAACATCATGTGGACATAATTTTGACCACTTTTGACCGTTATGACCTTCAAACCGTCCTCCGCTCTACGAAAAATTTACTGATACCATGGCCGCTTGACCTCTCAAATACCCGCTTCACCCACCAATTCTAAAATATTTGTCACCGTATTGTTGTCCACTCTAAATTTCCCCTCTTTTAAAATTCAAAAATTGAAAATTATTGAGTTAACACCTTTCTATGAGGTTCTAGTGAAGAGAAAAGTTGAGTTAGAAAATTCACGTTTTTGAGTCATTTGAGTGATTTGCGGGTCTTTCGGACATTTTTGTCCCATGTGTCCCAAGTTCTTCGGGCTCTCTATTCCCGAGATCACCCGTTTTCCCCAAAATCGTTAAACCGTGGGCTTGGCAAAACTTTTTGTTCCAAATGTTCTAAGTTCACTAGGGCTCTCTGTTCCCGATCGCCCGCATCGGCCGCATCGGGCCCTTCGCAT
Source organism: Taxus wallichiana var. yunnanensis (assembly GCA_018340775.1). Taxonomy (NCBI): domain Eukaryota; kingdom Viridiplantae; phylum Streptophyta; class Pinopsida; order Cupressales; family Taxaceae; genus Taxus; species Taxus wallichiana. The sequence continues at coordinate 836,409,859 of CM031238.1, forward strand.
ACTTTGGTCTTACTTGTCCCAAAAGAATTTGTGCATTTTTTCCCCGCATCACCCACATTGGCCGAATCACGCTTTCACATCCCTCATGTCCCAAATGTACCAAAGGCCATCCGGGCTAATTTTTTCCGCTCTTCCCGATGCTTCCTTTTGAGTCGGTGCATATGAATTTAATGCACATTTATAACCTTCTCTCTCCTAAAATGGCTATTTAATGGGACTACCCTCTACGCATTTTACACACTACTTACTTGTTTTCATTCACTCATATCCTTGCAATTAAACCATCTCCGCTCACATCCCCATTTCCCTTGCATTTTTATTGCGGATTTGAGCTGTGAGGGTTGTTTCTCTACACACAGTATGAAGATCAAGTTTCAAGGTCAGGAGCACGTTTCGCCGCTCGAGTCTTCTGTTCCCGATATCGGGGATAGTGAGGTTTGACACCTGGATTTTGGTGATTTTGGACCAGGTTGACTGACCCAAATTTATCTCCCATGGCACAAATGATCAATGATAGCGGCCTTGCATTTACTGTGGGTTTCGATCTCGACATGCGGTGTCCGACACTATAATCACTCTGGAGCTCACTTCAACCCCGACACGAGTGAATTGACCAATGTGCACGGGAGCTAATCACCAAACTAGATGCTACTACCATTGCCGCTGCCCTACGGATCCCCGAAATGGACAACTCCATGGTTATCTCTCAAACTCAAGCACAAAATCTCTTTGAGCAAGACAGTGAGAAATACAAAGCAAGGGTAGAAAATTCGTGGTTGAAGAACCCTAAAAAGGGGCATCTCGACTTTCCAAAGCTCTATTTAGGGCTGATTTCAACGAAGAGCTATCTGATTTCATCATCTTGTTGGCTCGTGTCATGGGCTTACCCTCTACCAGTGAGTTTCACTTTTGGATGTGCCCGCTCATCAACATCGTCTATGAAGGTACCCAGAACATCAATTGGGCAGAGATCATTTGCATGAATTTGTGAAGAGCAGTTGTCCAATGTGCAACAAACCAAGAAGTTCTACATGACTTCTTATCTTATGTATACCCTAGCAGCATCCTGAAAATGGTTTGGTTTCACATACATTGAGGGTCATAAGGGTGATCCCATCTATGCTTCGCCCTCGGTTCACCCTGAAACCAGCAATCATAGCTTTAGGAGGGTGAATGATGCTTTTACCATGTACATTGTGAGGCTTACGGAAAGTGATATCTGTAGAAGATTTTCTTGATGAAACCATGAACCCTGACGATAGTAAAGTATGGAGCTTTCTTCATTCAATTCAGAAGGTTTTCGTATATCAGGTTAGCCGGTTATGAGAACACTCCTCTCAAACTCCCTATATTTTGTAATGATAAGATGGCTTTGATTGAGGTATGCAGACAATTGGATAAGTTGCACAGGACCTGTAGGGACAAGAAAATCTCTGGGCTACATTTCCCCATATCTTTGGGTAACTATACATGTAAAACAACTTTGGATGCCCAGAACATAGAAAGGGCCCTTGCTCCCATCACTGTCCACTTCTTTAGGCCCAGAACCTATTTTGATTTGAAGAAATTCATTGAGCTAAATCTCAGAATCAACTATCATCACAAAGCAGATACCGAGGACTACTGGGCTGATTACACAGATGACTTTGAGGCAAGACGGAGGCATTATGGCAGATTCTCCTCTACCCAATAAAGGAGCTCAAACCATATCAGATTCTTGAAGGGCTTCAAGATGACAACGCAGACCTATTGTCATATGAATATGATACTTTGATCAAGCATACTCCCTTAGAGGATCTAGACTGGTTCAAAAGGGAGAAAGATGATTTAGCTGAGATTCTAGCCCCTGTCCTGGTAAGAACCAAGGTCTGGTTTGACAGAAGGGTTTGAGAGCTGAGGAAGAATTCAAGAGATTCTTCCTCCAAAGACACTTCAACACCGAGGAAGGAGTCACATACACCTAGCTCGGAGGTACCTGCACGAACTCCTCCTCCTTCATCAAGTAAAGAACTTGAATCCTCCACCCCTTCCTCATCTACTCAGGTATATCAGAAGAAGGTGAAGGAAGTCAAAAAGGAGCCTATTGAGGAAGATCCCCTGCTAAAACATTCATAATTACCTTTAGGGCCAGAGAACATCATTGTTCTCAGTGAAAGTGAGGATAGTGAAGTGCCAGTCCTGCAGGAGCTTCAGAAGCCACAATGGATAAAGAGAAGGAAACTCATGACACCGAGCCTCCAAGTACCATTGATTCCTCTGTCCAAGAAGCCTCATCTACTCCACTCACATCTCTACTAGAGGCAACAATGGTAAATACTTTAAGTGCCATGAGTTCTCTTACTCTTGGTTCTCTTGCTCCTCCTTCTTCTTCCTCCACTTTTGCATGGGTGCAACCTTTTGTTGATAGTAGGAAGAGGAAGTCTTCTTCTCGATTGACAGGGCCTAATTTTGATGTTGTGGCTGCCTTGTTGGGCACTACTCCTTCTACTCCTGCAAAGAAAGCTAAAACAACTTCAAGGATAGTGACAGATGCCCAAGGCCAGCAATTCCTTGAGGTAGCAAAGCCTAAGGTTGATAAGGTAGAACAAGATTTACTGGCCTCTGATCTAGAACTTTCTAGGATCTCAATGGGAGAATCTACTCCTGAAAGTGAAATACATAATCTCCGGAAAAAGAACCAGAGTTATGGGAGAGTAGAAAAGGAAAGAAGACTATAGAGCATTTGTGGAGGAGCAAGCTCAAGTGCTTTTTGGTTTCATCAAGTCATTGTTGTCTAAGGAAAAGGTTACGGATCTCGCTCACTAACTCGCCCTTCCACCACCTGTGATTCTTAGTCAAGATGAAGTCCAGAGCATTAAAGACATACACAGGTATTCCATCTACGGGAGAGCTATGGAAGCCATGGTGGATGACATGATCATTCAGGTTTGAATTTCATTGGAGAAGCCTTCAAACTCAATGAGAAGGTAACTAATCTGAAACAAAAGCTCTCCTCCGCAATTGGAACTATGAATAAAGAACTTAAACTTTGGAGCAGTTGCATAGTAGACCTTCACTTGATGGGACAGACTGATGAAAATATATTGATGGCAAGTAAAGTTTTTGATGATGCCAAAGATAATTTGTCAAGGTCATGGGTTTTCAGCATGGAATGGAAAATAAAAGTGCTGGAGGAGGCTCTAGGAGAATTGAGGAACAGTTGGCAGAAGGGAGAAGCCTTCAAAGCATGTGTTGTATCCACTTTCAAGGATATCCATTGTCACCTTCATGATGAAACTTCAGGTGTTCCTTTCTCCCTTCAGGAAATTAAAACTCAATTCAGGGCATTTGTTAAGGAAAACTTGTTCAAGGAGGACTCGATGACAAAAGAGAAGATAAAGGAGATTTGCTCTCTTCAATCTGCCATTAACGAAGCTAATAAAGAATATCATGCACACACCAAGTTTGATAAGGAGATGGAGAAATGTCTGGGATCTTGGACTCAAGCTACTGCCAAAACATCAATCCCATGAGGTGGAGACATAGCAGAAGCATTGAAAAAGTTTAGACAACGGATCCTCAAGTCGGTGGGCCCTCCTCAACAATAGGCAGTTGTTTTTCTTTTCAACTTCTCCTTCTCAAATCCGTCTCATTGTAATTAGTTGAGGGTTTTGTGTCAAGCATCCCCTTAACTAAACATTTTAGTTAAAAGAAGTAGTTACCAATTGTAACTAATTTGTAAAGTTATATAATGGGCTCTCTACGCCATTTTCGGGGGCTGGAACTTGGTTTATTTTTGAAAGTGTAAAGAGTAACAAAGCAATCAATACAAAATATCTTTCTTTCCATGTCTATCTGGTCTTGTTCTTTCATTACTATCCGTTGAATACTTTTGAATCATTTTTCTGTATTATTTCAAGAAGCTTTGTATTCTTGTAGATGTTATTTCTGGAACTTTGTGTCTTTGCAATAGCATCTTATTGATTCAAATGCAAATGGTTTTGTTCCAAATAATTTCATTCTGGCATGCATAAGGAATTATTTTGTTATCTATAATTCTTGAGAATGCCTTTCTGCTCATTTCCACTACTTCATTCCTCTATACTTTTGTATTGATGATCCATTCTATTTTAAAACACTTTCATGATATCCAAGTTCCCCATTAAAAATATGCTACTGTACATATATGTAAATAAGTTTTGTCTTTAAATAAGGAACCTCTCCCATTAAAGAGGAGGGACTTTCTGTCCCCCCGAATATTGTTCTCTTTAAATTCCTTTTGACGACAAACACGTATAACGACTCTAATCACCCTCTTATTTACCTCGTGAAATTTACTCTATCGGAACCGTTTCCCCCGACCCAGTGACCTTTGGTATAAACAATACTCATACTACCTTTCCTCTCCATCTTGCCTCCCAACCTCACTAGTAATGGACAACGTGCTTTTCTTAAAACGGTCTCTCGTTACGTCATCATGGGTGCTCTCTCTATAAGTGCGGCTTCGATGGCATTCTCTTACAGTGCCTTATGAGTTTTGAAATTCCTTATACCATTAAGGAAGTGCATGATGTCATATGTGGAGGTCACTTCAATGGCCTTGTTGTTGCTAAGCGTATTCTTCTCCTAGGCTATAGCTAATGGTCGACCCTCAACCATGATTATTACGACTATGTTAAGCATTGTGTAAAATGCCAATAACATGCCAACCTTCATCATACACCCAATCATGCCTTACAGGTCACCTGTGACCTTTGGCCCTTCTCTCAATGGGGTTTGGATCTTGTTGGAGAAATCAATCCCCATTCTTCCTAGCGACATCAATGGATCATCACCACCGCCGAATACTACACAAAATGGGTTGAAGCCATACCTCTCATCTCCACGAAAGCTGAGAAAATATGTGAGTTCATCAACCATCACATTATTTTTCACTTTGGTGTTCCACATCGCCTCATCACTGATAACGGAAAGCAATTCAAAAATAAAACCTTGTGGAAACTTTGTGATGCCTTCGACATTCAACTTAGTTTCTCGTCACCTTATTACCCACAAACCAACGACCAAGCGGAATCCACTAATAAAACCTTAAACAAAATTCTCATGAAGGTGGTTAATGATATTGAGAAGAAGCGACATACGCACATTCCTTTCGCCATATGGGCGTATCGCACTAGTATTCGCACTTCCACCACTTGCCACACCTTTTCTATGGTCTACGGTACATGAAGCTGTTTCTACCTCTCGAAGTCCAAATTCCCTCACATCGCATTTCTCTCCATGACATGCTCAATTATGACGACTTTCATCAGGACTATTTAGCACAACTTGAGTTATTAGATGAACGCCATCTTAATGCTCTTGACCATCTTCAAGTTTACCAAAAACATATCAAACGTGCCTATGACAAACGCATCCATGAATGAACCTTCCAAGTCGGTGACCTTGTCCTAAAAGAAAATCAACATGTAACCAAAGTAGAAAAAAGTAAACGGGGAAAATTTTCTCCTAATTAGCTTGGACCATACATCGTGACTCATACTTATGGATCAGGTGCTTATCGTTTATCTTCATTAGATGGTCAACCCAAACTTGAGCCCCTCAATGCCTTGCATCTTCGACCATTCTACTGTTGACTTTCAGTCCTACCTCACTTTCTACCTCTTTCATGCTCATCCCTTGAGCGCTACCCACTTCCTACGCCATCACCAACGATTAAATAAGAATCATGTGCATACCCGTCACCCTTTTATCTTCTCTTAAATATGTGTACCATGGTGCTACACATGGCATGATTCTCATGGATACTTTTCGTCTTCTTTTATATGAGATCCCATGGTCATTTCACCCTGCTTTCGAACAAGAATCCAATCCTTTACCTTAGTCTTGTCCATGACTTAAAATCCCCCACTGGGATCCAACTCCTTGAGTCAAACTTCCAACAACAAGATGACTCCCTCAAAAGGACATCTTTCTCTCTACTCACTGCTATAAATAGACTACTCCCTCAAAGGATAGCTATGTAAAGCTCTTTAAAAAAATAGAGAGAGAATCAAGCTTCTCAGCCCGCATCGATTAGTCTATCTCAAATACAAGTCAAACAAAAAGATTTTTCATCATGGACTTATCTATTATGATCTTGGATCTCTTGCCCAAAACGCATGCTACCAAATACCATATAACCTATCCACTTTTCACCCTCTCACCCTTTGCACCTTCATTTCCTACCGCCTTAAGGGACCTGCTGAAACTGTGACATTCGGTGATCATGTGACTTTTCTTCACCTTTAGAATAATCAATCATGCAATGTCTTTAGGGTCTTACGTTCATCAGACTATCTAAGGTATGACCTACTCGTTATGATCCTTACCAATTAGGTGGCTCCCTCGCCTCCTCTTGTCTTTTCCCCTTCTTCATTACATATTGATTACCTTGAACAGGATTAGATCCTCGATGCTTATCTTTGGGTAATTTTCCTCTTTTTCCGTAACCAACTCAACATCACCCATACCAATGTGCCCACAATTCACCCACGCCTAACCAAAACCTAGACTCAAATCATGCCTACAACCTACCAACTCATACTCATACCTCCTCGCATTCTTCCCTAGCTTATGGGAGAACTACATCGGCCTGAGGTCCCTTTTCGCCAGGACTATGTAGGCAACACTCCGAGGGCATGGGGCCCTTGGAGGTTAGCTCAACCACTCTCTACCCTAACCAATGCACCTTTCATTGTCCTAAATCACAATCTACCCTTGTTAGATTTCTTTTTATATCACTAATTGGGAATTAAACCAAACAAACAACAAATTGCTTTCCACCTTTATCATCATCAAACATACATTCATTATGTCTACCATTTATTTACCATTATCATGCATGTTACTATAAACATCTCACACATGACCCATATCATCATTAAATTGCACAAATTAATGAATTACAAACTAAACCACAACCTGACTCCATTCATGCCTATAACCTAACTCAATCCATGCCTATGACCTGACTCGATCCATGCCTAGACCACAACCTAACTCCATCCATGTCTATGACTTGACTCCATCCATGCCTATGACCTGACTCAATCCATGCCTATGACCTGACTCTATCATGCCTACACTACTTGATTTCCATCACATATACACATCAAAATAACAAGATAACCACAACCATGTATACACATAATGACCATAATCATCATCATCTCTATAAATAAAAATATCCAAACATGTGTCTCCATATACATAACTCTCAAATATCTTCGGCACGCAGGCCAGTATATATAACCAAATCTCTCAAAACTCTCATATACAACCTCACCATCTTTGGCAAGAGTGCCGGTATATGATAAAAAATATACAAAACTCTCGTACATCCTCACTCTCTTTGGCACATAGGCCGGTATATATCAAAAATGAATCAAATACATCAAAATGGAGGGATGTGCATCAGGCATCATCCTATCGGACATCCTCCATCTCCGTCTCTCTTATCTCCTCCTCCACTCCTATTCGGCGGCTTGATAACATCTCACCGCCCGCCATAGGCCATGGTTGGGTCCCTATTGGTACATCACCTGGAGCTGGCCTCCGTGAACTTGGTGGCCTCACCCTAATCATGTCTCGGAGCTCAATGGCCCCTGTGCTCTCCACGTTGTGGGTACGGGATCTGGTCCTCTCACTCGAGGCTTGTTATGCCCTGTACTCTCCATAAGATAGAAAATCTATCCCACCGCCATCAATTGGTCTGGTAATATCTGGCCTCACCTAAGGCATCCCGTAACCTAGATATGGGTACCATCTGTGGTGGCCCCATCGGTCTCGCCTCTGCACTATCTTGTGGGACCCTGCCCCGCCCGCGTGAACCGGGACCCTATCCGATGCACTCGTGGAGGTGTCATTGGCCTCACACCTCGTGCTTGTATCTCGAGCCTCGTAATACCCGATCTACGCTTATGTCAGGCTAACTGCCCTCATGCAACCCTATAACTGCGTCATAGTGTGGCCACCGCTCATCATCACCCTCTCCATCTCCACCTTAGGCCATCTGGGCCAAGCAGATCACTTCTGTGCATGTAGCTCGGCCACTTCCGCCTCGAACCTACCAACTACCCTTGTACCATCCCCAACTAGGTAATTAGGTCGCCACCTGCCCTTGTAGGGCATCTCTCTACACCATGATAGTGGCTAAATCTGGCTGCCCTGGCCTAGGCGGTACTACTCGTAAATGGGCAGCCCACCACTATCTGTATCTATTTGTCACTCCGACATCATCGATCCACCGGTCTATCACCTACTCCTCCTACCCGGTAGCACTTGTTGGATGTGGTAGAGGCAATGACCTCTCCATGTCATCTCTCTTGTATTGTGGGAAGGGTGGAGGTATATCCTATGGCAGCCCAAACTACCGTCTGACCCTGTCAATTGGGATCATCTTGTGCTCCCTTGCATGGTGCCCCTCTATCCATCTGAGTAGCTAAAGGCCATCTAGCTCATTGGCCATCTGTCTGTATGAGGGATAGCCCACATACGGTCTCCAAACAATGTCCACGCTGGATAATCCCTCCAGTAGCCACCTATAATAGGCTACATCATGTGTAACCCTACCTACTCGCCGCTCTCCCATCACATGCACCCATCGCCTATACCCCACCCACACAAAACCAGGCTCAAATGCATCTCCCTGGGCATACCAATCGAACAAACACAAACAATGTGCTCATAGGCCCAACAGTGAAGAATAAATGTACAACATAAGATGAACCTATAGAGCCTCCCATACGCCCATATCTCTCTGTATAGTTGCACTAGGAATGTTGGCACCCATGCAAAGCAGTCTGCGCCCATAATCATGTCATGTAGAACACCTATCGGGGATCGTAAAATCTCCCACCCTCTGCATCTAGCAGTGCAAAACAACAGACTGCCTCCATCAGTAATACTACTAGCCTCGTCTCCTCTAGATGGGCTAGGTACATCTCACCATAACTCAAGTTGGCACTGTGGAATGTCATCTCCACCAGTCCCTCACCAAATACCATCAGCATCAACTCCTCAGATGCCTCTGAGGAGATCGAATATACCTGTGTCCCCAATATAGGTAATCGTAGGATCCTATACACGTCCTCCGGGTGATGGTCATCTCCCCGTCGGTAGGTGGAACGTGTTGGTCACGAATCCCATCTATCGATGAGAGTGACCATCAAGCAGCTACTTGGACCACACGCTTTGTAATGTCGGACCCCAATCAAGCCCACATCAGTGACATGCCTCCACTCCTCGACTGTCGCCACCCCATGAACTATCACGAGCAGGGGTGGCACCCTGTCTCGCATCCTCAACTGATCTCTCACCTGCATCCAACAAAACAATCACATTATTAAAACACAACCATATCTCCATTCACCCATACCCATTCCCATTACCCTACCCCTTTTACTTCGCTACTTACCCATTTATCCCATGGCCTACCCTCCACCCCAACCCAACCCTAACCAACCGACCTACCTACCCTAAACCTACCCAACCCAATATCACCTTACCTATTTACACACACCCTGACCCCTCACCTACTTCCATTTTGACCCACTCCCTAACCTTACCTATTTTCCCACACATCTATACATTTTTTCCCTAATAGCTCCACCCTTACCTATTTTTACCCCTTACCTATGTTATGATTTTCACCAAAACCACTTCTCTTACCCCTACCTACCTCACCCACCCAACCTCGGACACCTTTTGGCCCCTTTTCCCCCAATTTACGACTGGTACCGGTTACCCATAACTAACCCCGGTCCCCCATAAACCGGCATCGGTCACCTGTTTCATGACCGATACCAGTTCTCTACCATCGACCTCACTAACCCTTAATCGACGCGATCCATGTCACGTTAAAAACAGGACGCCCAAACCCCCTTCTTCCTACAAACTCTCTTTTTCTCCCTTCTACCCACCCAATCCTACCCAAATCCCCCTCTACCCTTCCCCACCCCTCCTGCACCCAATCATCTCTCTCCTCATTCCTCTTTTAACTGATTTTCCCTCCCACACTTCAAAATTCATTTTCCCCCCCAAAACCCATTTTCACCCACCCGACCTCTAATTCAATCTAATAAACAAAGCAAAGAAAAGGGATTGATTCTTACCTCATCACGCCGCCACCATGGTGGCATGTCGGGCCGCTGCACCGATGGTCCACCCGATCCCTCTCCTGCCTCTGTCATCACCAAATGACCTCTCGCTCTCCAACCAATCAAATCAATCCAACCCAGCTCGTGGATCCACCTATCGACCAACTATCCCTAGTCACGTGGCTCGCTAACTCAGTCCTCCATCTCACTCTGTCACTTTCCACCTTTTTCTCTCTCTTTTGTCGTTTTCCCCAATTTGATAAAAGACAAATGATTTGAAAAATACAACAATTTTTCTTTTTATAACCTACCCAACTTGACCGGCGATGGTTTTCCCTTGACCGACATCGGTCTTGTGCCCTAGCTTACCATGGTCGGTCCATCTTGACCGCAGCATCGGTTCCTTCAAACCATCATCGGTTTACCTGCTTAGTCTTTTCCTACCCCTACCCCCAATTTTTGACTTGAATCCTTTTTACCTCACCCACACCTCACTTAGACACTCCACTTTATCTTCTTGACCTTATCATTTACCCCCTCACCTCGTCCTCATTCGGGGACTCATTATTTTACCCTTACCTCGGACCTACCCATGCCGTGACCTAGATACTTGGACCTGGAACATCACTAGTGACCTGTGACCTCATGTGTTATACCATTGCGATGCATCACTGTGTTGATGGACATACTGACCCTACCTTGCCTCTTTTCATGACCGTTTATCTTGACCCAACCTTTGGTGTACCGGAACATACCTAAACATTCCTTCACCTGACCTATGTCATGTTTCTGACCATATCCTATACCTTGGATACTGGAATCACTTCACCCTTGTTTGGATAAACCTATCGACCTTAGACAATGTAGAGTTTGCCTACTCTTCAACCTAGTGCCATCTTTGCAGTTTATACGAGTGTGTGCGTTTGATTTATTACTACCTTTGACTCGACCCATTACCGGATTACCCGAGTAGACCTTTTTCCATTTTTACCCTGCCCACCTTCTTCCTCCTCACATTCACCTTTTATCAAACCACTCACCGATTCTACCTTCTGCCTCATCAATTCTGGTTTGAGGGGGATCACCTTCACCCACACATGGGGCAACCACATCTTATTTTTGTTAGCATCGCTTACCAATACAAGCTACGCAACAAAAAGGGGCAAAATGTAGACACCAAAATTGGGTCACACTCCCTTGGTCCCTTGTCAAATAAACACCTTGAACACATTCACCTAACCATGGCCTCTTTCATCCCACTCTAATATTAATTTAATTAAATTAATTCATTATCCTCACAATATTTATTATTTAAATATCCTAATTGGATAATGCCCACATATCCACCTCATCTAGCCACCTCACCCTAAGACCTATTCTTAGTATGTTGCCATAACTAACTAATAACCTACCCAAACCCTAAAAATCAAAGCCTATATTCCCTCTAACCACATTCCGCACGTTAGAAAAGGAAGCTTCCATTCTAATCCGTGAGCAAAAAAATGAACGAGATCCCGAGAAAATCAAGGATTTGCCCAGTTTAGTAAACCTAGGGAATCCCGACCTAACCAACGCCGGTTACTCCTAAACCATTGCCGATCAACTCTAACCGTCGTCAATTACCATTTAATCCCTAAAACAACATTATTTCGAGGTTGACACATTTTACGAGAGGTTGGGACATTTTCGGGAGGTGGCACATCTTCGAGAGCGAGAGGCAAACCCAGAGCATGCAAAGCAAGAACCAACATTTGTACACGCATCAGAGCATCCACAGCCAACACCTGAAGCAACCACAGAGCCATTTTCCTTCATGGGAGCATCCAGGGAAGCGCTACACCACACCAAGTTCCTTTCATTTGATCACCCACCATTACCAACAGACATCAAGCTCATACAACAATAAGTGTTTTATTAACCAACACTTGTCCATTGCCATTTTTAGTAGATTATTTTACTTTTGTTATTAGTTTTTGCTCCCATTTCCATTTCCCCACCATTTACCTCCATGCAAACTTGACCATTCCTTCACCCACACCCTTGAACTACCCATACTTGGATTTTAATCACCCCTGAGTATACCTAAGACCTACACAGACCCTGTCATAGCCCTCTCCATTTCCATTTAGCCTTGGATCTACCCTCACCTCAAAACTTTTATTGAGTTTCCTATACCCCACCACACCGACGCCGGTTACCCACAATCGATCGTTGCCGGTTCACTTAAATCGACATCGGTCCTATCAGACTGACGTCGGTCTCTATTTTTTTACCATCAGACCAAGAATGAGCCTAAACTCTCTACCCAATATCCAAAACAACCCAGAACTTGACCTTGACCAATACCAGTACTCTGACAAACACCTTGACCCTCAGATTCAGTCATAGCTTAGCCTATTGTGAATGAATTTGCTTATTATAGATGAATGAGATACCTAAATCATTTTAACTACAATAGGATTTCCTTTATTGTTAGCATTAAGTTGTTTTTAAACAAGGTGGATTGAGAGTCGTCTGCAGGAGTATCACACTTCCCGGATCTAGCATACACTAGGCGGTCACTTTGCCTATCTTTGTTTAACTTTCATTTGGTGGTCTTATTTTCCATTTCAGGTAGTTCCTCCAAGCAAAAAGGAAGCTCTCATGATCAATTGTGAATCAAGAAGTCATACGCGCCAACAAGCTACAACCAACATTTCGACAGTACTCCTCCTCACCCTTTACCCTTATTTGTTTAAGTCAACATTCAAAGAAGCGATCTAGAAAAGTGAAACAACTACGGTGACATAAATTGTTGCTTCTAACAGGTATGAAATTGTTGCTCCAGTATGTATGATGCCTTTATGACAGGGGGAGCTAATGGTTTGATCTATAGATGATGACTTGGTGTTCTCAAGGGAAATTCAAGGTGAAAATGAGGTTTTTTCCTTCAATCCATGCTTATGTTGATATGTTATAGCTTATATCAGTCAAATAGGCCTATAAGAGATTGAAATGGAGGTTTAGGTCCTTGATAAAGTTGTAAATGTGAGTCAAAGCATGGTAATAAGACTAGTTGCTCAATCTTGTGCTTAAAAGCTAGAAGTAGACGTATTAAGGCCAAGGGAGAAATAGTTGCATGGGTCATAACATGGTTGACCTCTAGATGAATGATGAAATTGGTCTAATTTTCTCTAAGAAGTTTGTTCTGGTCTCATAATGATGTCTTGATGTGAAGAGTATGCATATGCCTAGTTTTGCATGTTTTGGGCCTAAAAAAGATGGAAGTTGTTCAAGGAAGATGTAAGATGCTTGATCATGATATTTTGTGACATTGTTGGCATGAATTAGAGGTTGTATGGTTCACGTCTCTGTTGCTACAATGACCTTAAGAAGGCTAAAACAAGGTACAAGAAGAAGATTGATGATTTTGCATGTCTAGAGGATGGAAAATGATATTTTTCTCTCAACAAGGTGAGTTCATGTTACTTTTAATGATTTTTATCATGTTCAAATTCTAGAGATACTTTTTCCAGGGGGAGCATGGTGCTTGCATGCCTAAAATGAAGGAAAGAATCAATTTTTGGGAAAATCAAGAAAATACGCTAATTGAGAAATTTTGTTGATGTTTCTAACCAAAGCATGGAGGTATGAAGCTGAAGAATGTGCATAAGGTGAGTTACATGTAAGCCTTTGTCATTAATGTAAAAAGGGGGAGAAGTTCAGAGTGTTTTCCATCAATGACAAAGGGGAGATTGTTGGCATGTAGTCCTAATAGGTGTTGTCATTGATGCAAAACCACATTAATGACAAAGTGAATTTTGTATGATGATGTCATGATGTTGTTTATGGTGCTAACATATTGGTTCAAATGTATATCAATTTGCTACTATGGTATTTAGTGAGGTGTACTTGCTCTTGCAAGCCTATATAGGTGCCTAGGAGATGTAGCTTGGCAGTGTGAGCTTCTTGGATGCTTGGGAAGCATGTTGACATGATTTATAGCATGATTTTAGGGTGCTTGAGCACTCACAGTAGTGGCATAGTGATACAGGTGGATCTCTTGGTTACTGGTGTGCTCATTGGGTGTAAGTGTGGTAGCTTGAAGTGTGTGACAGTGTGGATTGGAGCCATTTGAGCTCATGGAATCATGCAATCAGGTATATCATGGCATATGAGGTATGTTTGGGTCATTTTTAGAGGTTTCATGTTGAGTTATTGCATTATTTCGATTGACCTAGTTATTCTTATGAGGATATAGCATATAGGCATAAGTAAGTCTTAGTGGTGAAGAGATTGGGCTATGGTGTTATAATTATGATGATTATAGATGTTATAGGGATGAGTGATGATGCTATCAAAAAAATTTAGGTTACCATGATGAATATTTTGTCATATGTGGTGATTTTGTGAGACAAGGTGAAAAACAAGGCAAAATCTAGCTCAAAGTGCAACTTCAGATGCTTGTTGTGAATAGTGTGATTTTCATGGGACCTTGTGCCTTTCAGGGATACTTAAAGGTGAGTTTATAAGGTTTCACAAAAATAATGAGGTCAGTTGATCGTCATGTTTTTATGAACGAATGTTAAGAAGGTAAAGTGGTCTAAAACCCTAATTAAACTGTCGCCTAGGAGTAGTTTTAGAAAGTGAAGTATAGTGACCCAGTTTTGATTGATTCATAAAAATTTATGATTGGATGTTGTATAGGAATCCTTAGGATTTCTAAAAATGTATGGTTGAGGTCATGGTGATGAGTGGGCCCCACCTAAAAATAACAATTTTTGAAGAAGAAGGTTTTAGGACAAGATGGTCCAAAGGAATAGTATGCAAGTTTGATGGTTCTTGATTGTTGATATTTTTATTGATGTCCATGGAGGTTTCAGGACATGTTCATGTAGTTTCATGATGTTTTGAGGTCCAAGCAGCACGTTGGTCAAAGGCGCTTTGGGATCTCAAATAGTAGTGTTCGATAATATGGCCATACCTTGAGTTACAGTAGAGTTTTGAGGTGATTAAAGTTGTGTTGGAAATTATATTCAGATATATTTCCATTGATATATGTATTACCTCATGATGAGTTCATTTGATAGGGTTTTCAAGTCATTCTTTGAGCAAGAATATTTTTGGCAGTTCAAGACAACATCTGTTTTGGTGAAAGTTTGATGTTGTTTGCATCATGAAATGGATTGGATGATACTTTCTATCACCTGTAATGTTAATCGGGATGAATTGGGAATCCAATGAATCCATTTTGAGGTCTTGAATATGTGTAGAAATGTTTTTTATGAGCTAATAATTGGAAACATATTTTTTGGCAAGTTGATTTGGTGAAATAAAATAAAGTTGTGGTTTGAAGTGAAGGATGTTTCATGACTTCTAATTTGCTTATACTTTTTCTATAGGTTATTTCTTTTCCATTGAGTGGTCACATTGCATAGTTTGGTTTGGTATAAGTTATTTGGTGGCAATATGAAGTTTCCAAGGTGTTGAAGAGCGTAGGAAACAACAATTTTGAGAAATACAAAGAGCACCTGGGTCTATTAAACAAAATAATTTGATTGTTTTATATTAATTGCAACCATGTATGATGTTATAATGTTAATTTAAACATGTGTGTTGATTTATGGGTCATGACTAATGATGGTTTTGAAGTAAGAGCAATTTTATCGTTGTGCCCATGGGGTTTTGAGTCATTTTTGGCACATAAAATGATGGTTTAGACTAGGCCAACCTACTTGGGTCACTTGTGGCTCTTATGATTTGAATTTGGAATTTTTCTATGATGCATGGTTCAAGCAAAAGAGGGAAAAAAATTGAGTTTGAATTTGAACCTTAGAGAGGCTATAAAAGTGAAGTTATGGGCATATTTTTCTATCTTTTGAAAACACTATTTATCTACTTTTGAAGAACCCTTTTGCTGCAAGAATAACCCTTTTGGCCTAGCCCAAAAACTTGGAATCTCATTCTAGGACAACTATTGGTTGAGTTTTCATGAGGAGAATTTGAGCAAGTGCAAAGTTGGTGTTGTTTCTTTGAGAGCGAGTTGGAGAAGGAGGGAAGATTTGGATGTTTGAGTTTGGATGCTATCTTCATAGAATGTTGATGTAATTTTCAGGTTTCTAAGGTGTCTTCAGATCTGATATTGAGTTGTAATCATTTTTAATAATTATATCTTCTTGGATATTTATGAGACTACATTGTTCATCTTGATACATCTTCATTGTGTTTTGTTGATCTTTGTTGAAGGCATTACACTTATGATCTGATTTGAATATCGTATAAGTGTGTGGATCTGATTTCATTATCATTATAAGTGTCTTTATATGTGTATTATTGTGATTTTTGCATTGTGCATCTTTCATTGAGAAGGTTATATGTTTTGATGTGTGATCTACATGAAGTTGTGTGATTAGGGTTTAAATCACAAATGAAAATGTTTTTATTGGGACCTGATCCACCCCACCTCTCGGTCCTTGTCACCTCCAAGAGTTAGTTCTATGCATTTTAAACACATATAAATACCTTGATGTTGGATCTTATGCCAAGGGTTTGTTCCCAAAATAAGTTTACTTGAAGTTTAGTTTTACCTTCATTACACAAGCAAAATTGACATGAAGTTGGGAAAGTATTCTTAAGATTTAAAGGAGATTAGGGTCCAAGTTCCCTTTCCATATAATCTTCCATCCATTAGGCACGTCTAATTATTTTTATGAAGTTGTTATCATTCAATGCTTGGTTTGAGTCTTTGTTAATATTTACATGTCATAAGTTTTGTTTTCCATATGAATTCATGTTCTCACGAAAGTTTAATCTCACTAGGAGCAATCTACCCTCCTTTTAACAACATAGAACAAAGTCTAATTATGTTATGAGGAGAAATCTGAGTGTCCCTTTTTCCCCTAACTGACACCTCACTTACTCGTGATCTTATTACACTTATGTCATTACTTTGGTCTTTTGTTAGCGTTCTTTTAAACAATATCAAGTTACACCAAACTTGCTCAACATTTAGGGTCTCAAGACTCCAGGGGAGTGATTTCACACCAAACATTTCATTTCACTATCATTAACCACACAAACATTAAACACATATTACACAAGAGGACTCCAACTCACCTACACTTCCAAAGGCCTTCTAAGACACTAAAACGAATATTGGGTAACGTAATTTCAAGGTTTCATATACTCGATAATCTCAAGGAGATACTATAATTAATTAAATCATTTTCTCTCCATACTCTACACCTTACTAAGGTCACAACTAGAGTAATCGAACACCCTTATCTCCAACAATCATTATGTGCAACTCAAAGTAACTTGATACTTCTTACCGAGCTAACACTTGTGTTTGGGAGGGTTTAAAGGATTCAAAATCAATATTCTTATAACATAGGATCCACTCGAGTCATTTATATTCATCTTAAAATGGTTTCACTTAATTTGGTTCAAATACTTTTTTGCAATTAATTGTGTAACCCATTTGTTAATAGGGACATTTGTATGCTCATGAGACTACTAGTTCTTGTCCTAGGGAATCGTCTCTAAGAACATGATTACATGGTTTCACATCATACATTCATTACACAATAGGACAAGTGGGAGAACAAGAGGGAATAGTCCTTCGTTAAAATATTAAGGTTCACATTAAAGTTTACACGTCATGGATTTCATTTCTCACAACAAGATGGTTTAAACACGTTACAAGAAAGATCTAAATTTCAATTTTCTCCTAGCACATCATCTCATGGTTACATTTTCACAAACTAATCATAAATTAAAATTTGTTATATTCCACAATTAACACTTAGTATTGTATTATACAACCAAAATGATAATTGAAATTGGGTATGGAATTCATTTATAACCCCAACTCCTCAAGATGACTTTCAAAGGGTAGTTGATGATCTTTGCCACCTAAAGCCCTTCGTTCTACACATGTGTCGGTCCAAGAGGGTTTTGCATTGGATTTAAAGTTGGTTTCCCATGGAGTACTATCTTAAGAGAACACATTCTCCTTGCTACACACATGATTACCAATCCTAGGAGGAAGCCACATACTCTAGACAAAGTTTAACCATTACCATTCTTAATGGTTGGGTTCGCGACAATGTCACTAAGCGTGCATGGTATAAAGATAATTGGATTTGGGTCCTTATTTTTTTTTCAAGTTAGGGGTACCATCGAGTGTAATGATTTATTTTTACCTTAAAGTGTTTGTTTTCTACGTTATGAAGGATCACACGAGAAGGGTAGACATACAAGGGTTTTATACTAAGGTTGATTGTTTTATTTAGATTTATTTCCTACAATTTCAAGGTAAATAACACAACACACCAGAGATTTAATCATCAATTTCACACTTGAAAATGCACTATAAGATGTCAAATTCAATTTCATTTAACATATATATCCAATTTTTTTACAATACGTAATTTGAATCAAAATGACACCCATGGTTAAATGCACATTTCCCCAAACACCCTAAACGCTAGCAACTCATACATATTACAAAATTTCAATAATAAACCTTTCAATATATCACAAAATGTTGGTTTAGCCTCTACAATTTCATTGTTTCAAATAACATGCAAATATGAGATTTTTAGTAACACTTCACTTCATCTCTCAGTACTCTGCAACCATGTAGTATGGTCGGACAAATGTTGGCATGACATCCACCTAAATATAGCATAATTAATATTTTTAGTTTTTCATTTACATATTGATTACTTTACACACAACCAAAGAGGGTTAGAGATATATAATCATTTCATTGCACTTCATTTCTTAACTAAGGGAGGAGAGAGAGGAGGAGATAGAAAAGAGACACTATTTTTCCAAAAGTCAAATTTCTCACAAAAAGCCACAAAATAGAGTTTCATACAGTTATTTATAAGTGTTAATAAGTTTTCTAGTCGGTTTAATGTCTTGACAAGGATCCTACGACCTTCTTTTACATTTTCCACTAGTTGCAAAAATGTCCAATTTTAACTCGGAGGCTAAGAAACCGTTCAAAAGCGGCTTTCGATGGGCAAATGCATAATGGGTAAATTCCTACGCGCTCTCCTATTTACTGAGAATTCACCAGAGTCAACGGAACTGAGAATTGACAAGCGGGTTACAAATGACGATTTGGTTTTCAGAGCTACCAATCATAATCGATCTAGTTTGACCTAGTCAAACAGCGATCAACGGCCTACAAACCCCTTTGCCAAACTAGCTAGTAATATGTTTTTCCCTAAGGTGATGGATACAAGAAATTTTTAGGTAAAAATACTAGAGGTTTGTGAAGGCGGATAAGCATTTCCTTACTCGTGGTTAAAAAGAAAGCCAAAACGAAAGCCAACTTCTAACTTTAACTAGCTACCCGACGCTGCAAACAAGGTCAGGAAGGCTCTTAACACACTATGCCAAATGAATAAAAGATCAATTCAGGGTTGTAGAAGTTTTTTGTGGCATCTCATGATGACAAGGAATAGGTACAAACCCTGACATTTCGGGTGGGGGTTTCAGACATGTATTTCTCGTGATGAAGCAAATCGTGTTTTACTAGCCTTTACAAAAGAATGGTTGATAGGTTTACAAGGAACTCAAACTCATCTTGTTAGTAAATGGGGGTTTCACGACTAATTGGTTTGGTTACTTAAGTTTTCGATCATCTCAAAATGAGGGTTGAAGTCTATGGTTTACACCAAGGGTTATTTGCATTGCGTAAGTTACAAGGTGACGTTTTATTGTTTTGCAATACAAGTTTGTTTAAAATAATCAATTGTAAAATGAATCAAGGGTTTATATGTTTATATTTTGTTGCAAATGAAGAACTAAAAGTATGAAAATTATGAAAGATAAAGGTAGGAAGACCGTGCTCTTGAAATAAACAAGACAACGAAACGTTGAGCTAGTGCTCTGGGCTAATGTAGAAAGAGGTACGCATTCGCCAAATGCCGACTCGAAAACTCAACTATACTTTCCCATTCACTCTTCCATATTCCAAGTCATTTTTAGGGCGCTTAACCACTCAAGCATGAATTCCCAAAATCCCGAGTCGTTAAGTTCATAAAAATGGTGTCACATTATTTCACCTTATTTTCCAACTCTCGCACATTCATGCCGAGTTCTAACACCTTAATCCAAGTGCATTATTCCAACCACCACATAAAGCTCTTAATATTCTAACCGCATATTAATTTTCAAACCATCAAACATTGCCAAGACGTGTGAGTTGAATCACATGGTGTAAAAATTAAAGGGATCTAGGTCCCGATGGCTATTCAACATACAACTAACACCACCTATGCAAAGTTTGAAGTAGTCCATTGACCACATGCCATACTCACCAACTCTCTAAGCGCCAACCAGTTGATTTCCTCCAAGTCCTATTGGATGGACGTTACAACCTGCCACAAGCTCAAAATTCCATGGGCCGAGTCATCCTTGTAGAGTGGCCAAAGAACTATGCCAAGCAGCCAAATCTGCAACCCAATGTATAAGCCACAAGCCAAGCTTAACAAACAAACCAATTCACAACTCATGGTCATGATCAACGCATTCAGACCTCCCAATCAGCCAAGCACAGACCAAGGCAAGTCCAAGCGTGGAGATGGTCTTTTGACCTTTTTGCTCAAACCCATCCGGTGTAGATCATGCACCCAAGGCGTTCCATAAGATGACATCTTGGCTCGACATTCCTTGTCGATGCTAGAAACAATTAACAGATCAGTATGGACACTTGAGGGTTTCACGTAGAGGAAGAGTGAAAGAGACAAAACTTGCAGAGAAGTAAGTGGGATAGCCGGAAACAACACTTTCAATGTCTTATTCAATACAACAACAACTCGAAATAAAAGTTAAAGAGCATGACAACGAAGCAGTAGCCAACGTCTACCCAAGAACAGTGCTGCAAAGGTTACAGTGCACACAACACAGGTAAACAAAAGAAGCAAAATCAAAACATCTAGACACTACACCCGAAAGAGCGCCTCCCAATCCTCAATCTTCTTCTTCTTCTTCTTCTTCTGCATACAACAACAAAATAGTGGCAGACATAGTATCCTTTCCTCTCAAAGACAAATGAACCCACTTCTACTGCAAATACAGACCCAGATCAATCAATTTGTGTGTAGTAAAATGAGGAGATGATTGGGTTACAGTTTTATCTCTGTGTGCAGGCTGATTTAACTCATAATGGTACTGATTGTAGGACGACTATTAACAAGAGCTCCATTTAGCACAGTTCCCTGTCACATTCTGTTTATTTAATTAAGAGAGTACAAAACCCTACTTTACCATGGTTAGTAAAGCAGAGCTCTGACTTTTTCATTCGCTGCAACTAACCAATTACTGCTAAATTTCCAACGTAAACTTGGGTTTCACTACAGTTAGCGCCTCTGGATCTCAAATAAGGTGCTTGTATAATTGTATTATTATGCAAGGAAAATGACAGGTCTGCAGGCCGTATAAGAAGCCCATACACTTGTCAGGAAGGCCCATGCCTTCACACCGTCACACTCCACCTCCTGCCATAGGTCTGCACACGCCACTCCCCCCTTCTTGCATGCATTCCTCCATTCACTTTCTCCAACCACCCCTTCCGTGCATTCCAAATTCAATTCTTTATTTATTTTTTATTTTTTATTTTTTAATTATAGTGTGTGTGTAGTGTGTAGATAGATATAGATATATATATTATACGTAATTCTACTGCTTATTATTATTATTATTTTTAGTTATGTTACGATCTTGACAAAATAGCTCGCAACGTAAAACCTTACCAATTATTAGCTAGGCTTTACGATCAAACTTGTTGATGAACTGAATAGTCAAAACAACACCTAAAACATCACATAACACCCTAGATACGATCGATGACCCCGTAACTGGCTCTTGACCAACACAACAAGATTAGGGCACTACAGAATACAATAATGCAGACAAAAAGACTGCACAAAATGGCAAAGGTTGGAGTAAAGAACTAGCAAGAGATGCTCTCCCCATCATCTCCAGTAATGGAATGACTCTAAGACCTCTCACATTTCCTGTTGGCCAAGCATCTTTCCATTTCTTTCAACTGTTCCTCTTCTTTTCCCTTTTCCCATTCTCCACCTCCTCCAGCTTTTCATTCCAGACAAGCGTAGGTTTCCTGAAAACAATTCAATATCATGACACTTCCATGGTATCATATAATAATGATTTAACATAACTCGTGCATATTGCATGGTATACAGCTGATTTTATGAAGTCAACAGCTTGGTCTAGATCTTGGACAAATAAATTAGAATCTGGAAATAAAAACCTGGTCCCTTCTTTGTCACTGCAGGTCTGACACGGTGCACCTTTGTTATGGCACAAGCCTGTGCTCATAGATTGCTTCACTTAGGATCACCAATAATCTCTGCAAGAACATTGTCCTTGTTTAAAATGATGAAACCGGTTCGCATCTCTCACAACAATTTCTCTTTCAGCAATCATGGAGATAAATTTGGTCGCAGTGTGGCAATCAACACATACGCTGAAGGTTCTTGACAACCCTTATGGTTGTCCTAGAAGGCATGTTTAACAATCCAAATGCAATTGCCAACTTTTCACTATGGTGGCAAAGGAATAATTCTTTTCCTCCTCCTCCACATCATTCAGTACATGTCTTGAATTTGGAAAATACCCTGCTGCCTTTATCTCCCAAGACAATTTCTCCAACATTGCATAGATCTCCTGTGTCTGTGGGTGTGATTTGTCTCCTGCACAAAAACATGTACCATTTTATGGACTTCAATCCAACTACATCCAGGTATCTTTTTTATTTCTCTATCTTTCATCAATCTCCTTGCCATTTGAACCTCACTCCACCTGCCCTCTTCCGCATACATGTTTGACAGAAGAACATAAATCGCAGGATTTTGAGGATCCAGCTCCAAAAGAAGAGTTGCTGTAAATACTGCTAACCCTGTATTCTTATGTGCTCTACAGACATCAAACAAACATGTCCACACAACCACGACAGGTTTAATTGGCATTTTGATAATAAAGTTTAAAGTTTTCTCAAGATAGCTAGCACGGCCAAGAAGATCAACAATACACACATAATGTTCAATTGTAGGTGCAATGCAATAAGAGTTACTCATGTCATTGAAGTATTTACAGCCCTCATCCACGAAACCTGCATAGCTGCATGCTAATAAGACAGAAGCAAAGCTTACATGGTCAGGGTATGTTCCAGAGAGCTTCATCAATTCAAAGAGTTTAAGAGCATCCTTGCAAAAGCCATTTTGTGCATATCCTGCAATTATTGCAGTCCATGAAATCACATCTCTTTGAGGCATTTTATTAAATAGTGCACATGCCATATGTATGCTTCCACATTTTGCATACATGTCTACCAAGGAACTTGCAACAACAACATCTGACGAAAATCCGCTTTCAATTACACTTTGATGGATGTCCACACCCTGTTCCAAAGCTCCCATTTCAGCACAGGCTGGGAGGATGCTGGCAAAGGTTGTGGAGTCTGGCTTTACAGCTGCCAATTGCATTTGCTTAAAAGCTTCCAAGGCCTTTTCAACAAACCCATTTTGTGTGTATCCTGCAATCATAGCATTCCATGAGATCACATTTCTTTGAGGCATTCTGTCAAACAGTTCATGTGCCCTGTGTATGCTTCCACATTTTGCATACATGTCTACCAAGGCACTTGCAACTACAACATCTGATAAAATCCACTTTCAATTATGCTTTGATGGATACACATGCCCTGTTTCAAAGCTCCCATTTTGGCACAGCCTGGGATGATGCTGGCAAAGGTTGTGGAGATTGGCTTTATGCCAGCCAGCTGCATTTGCTTAAAAATTTCCGAGGTCTTTTCAACAAATCCATTATGTGCATATCCCAATCATAGCATTCCATGAAACCACATTTCTTTGAGGCATTTTGTCAAACAGTTGGCGTGCCTTGTGTATGCTTCCACATTTTGAATACATGTCTACTAGGGCACTTGCAACTACAACATCTGACAAAAATCCACTTTCCATTATGCTTTGATGGAAGCATATTCCTGTTCTATACCTCCCATTTTGGCACAGGCTGGGAGGATGCTGGCAAGGTTGGGGATACTGGTTTTATGCCCGACAAATGCATTTGTATAAAAGTTTCCAAAGCCTTATCAAAAAACCCATTGTACACATATCCTGCGATCAAGGTATTCCACGAAACCACATCCTTTTGAGGCATTTTATCAAACAACTCACGTGCCTTGAGTACGCTTCCACATTTGCGTACATGTCTACCAGGGCATTTGCAACTACAACATCTGACAAATATCCCCTTTCTATTAAGCTTTGATGAATGTCCATACCCTGTTCCAAAGCTCCTATTTTGGCACAAGCTGGTAGTATGCTGGCAAAGGTGAACTCATCGGGTTGGACATCTGTTCGTTGCATTTGGTGAAACAGTTTCAATGCCTCGTGAGAATATCCATGTCCTCTGTAAGCTGCAATTATGATATTCCATGAGATGACGTCTCGGTTTGTCATTTCGTCAAATACTTTACGTGCGTCAACCAAACTGTCGCATTTGACATACGTGTTGATAAGCTTATTTTGGAAAATTGCATCTGTAGCAAATTCAAATCCCCAGTGAGCGATGAGAGAGTGGATTTTTCTACCTTGAAAAGATGCATTCTTGGCAATGCAGGTCTGCAATAGTTGAAGATATGTAGAGAAGTCTAAAGGGAGATTGTGTGTAGTAAGCAGAATGTGTAGCGCCTCCTTCAATAAACCCTCTCTACATAACACTGTGGTATTGAGACTGACAGTGGTTGGCATTGGCATTGTATGATTATAATTGAAGCTTGGGAAATGCGCACTGTTCTTTAATCTACTTCTACCACAACGACAATGAAATACTGTGAGAGTGTTAGTACAGAAAACTGGTTTTAAAGTCATTAAATGAAAACGACATGATACAAGGAAATGCATGCAGCGAACAAAGCTCTGCTGACAAAATCACACCGGCTTATAGGGGTAGCTAGAGATTCTCAATCTCCCAAAGACATGATACAAGGAAATGCATGCTGAAGGAGAAACTTGCAGGGAATGTGTTTAAGTTCAAAACAAATTAGGAGTACATTTAAGGGACTATTATGGTGTTTCATCTTCATTGTTTCCTTTTCAATGAAGCAAAGGAAAGTGGGTGTAAAATCTGTGTGTTCAAGTTTGAACCCAACAAATAAGTTGATTTTTATTATGAATATGAGTAGATATGTGTAAGCACATTTGGAAAAACATTAATTTTGAGACCTTTAGTGAAAATTAGACCACTAGTGCACACTAACATATGTTTTTTTTGGCATACTTTTCCCCCTTTATTCAAAATCGGGCCACTTACATCACCACTTGTTACCCTTAGTGTAGTGCCCTACTTTGTTGCTCCTATGTTTACCCTACATTCTTGTTACTTCCACACGCCCATGAGTTCCATTAAACGGTTGTCCATGGGTGTCTATGTATCAAATTTAACCAAAAAATTAAAATAAAAGTGGCGTCCATTGTCGTCACTAGATACTTCTATTTTTTCAAATTTGTAAATCGAGAAATCATAATATCTTGGCCATGGTGGAGTTTAGAGCCCTTTGGAGTGGTGAAATTGCCATCTTGTTATAAGAATGGATTAAAGAAGGTAATACGCATATAATGTTTGATTTGATCTTGGGAATGCCATCACAAGGTCGACTCATATCATTCTCTAGTTCCTAAACTCGTTGGCTTTGGCATACATGTCAATGTCGAGTGAGCTTAATCTCTGTAGAGAGAGAGAGAGAGAGAGAGAGAGTCAAAACTCGTAAGTATTTTGTTAAAGACCTCGGTTTGTGCATGTTATAATGGTTATGGTTCTATTAAAGTGGGGAAATAATAATACAAATAATACATATGCTTGATATTTTTATATAATGAGGATTTTTAAATCGTGGAGATGATTATTGGGTGTTCTAAAGGAGCATATCCTACTATTATATTAAATCATATATGAAAGAGATTACAAATTTAAAATTTTAAGTTATAACAAAATAAATCAAAGGCCATGAAATGGAAAATCCTCTTCAAGCAAGTCTACTTTAGATTTTAGATTATTTAGGAACCGGAGAAGTTGAAGGATTTGTTTGGATGACGTGTGGCATAATCTAGTTGTGTTGTGTCTTGGTGCATTTATATTTTTCTTAATCTTTGTTAACCATTGGGGCCTTCTTAGGCCAAGTTAAACACCTTAAAAGGAAGATATAAAGAACATTTTAAAACGAAACACAAATTGATCATTATGTTTTATTCAATATTTTATCATTGTAATTTCAATTATCAAAATTAGAAAAATATTTAGTGGCACATTATTCAATATTAACTAATCGATGCTTCTAAGCAATGTGTAGTATGATAAAAGAAAATTTCATAGCCATAAACCATATTGACTAACTAAAGATTAACTGGATCAAGCCAAATTAAACATGGTAAAAGGAAAACATAAATAACAAAATCTATGTCACATGTTTAAATTAAAATTATGTTTTACAAAAGTTTGAATCTACACACAAATACATTTGAAAAGAGATTAATATTTTTGTTGGTTAAGGGATTTGCCTTAGTCAAATCCTTAACCCTTTAAGATAAGTAAAATTTGATATGATAGTAAATTGAAAAATGATTATAAAATACATAAGGGAAACAACTAAATATAAATCTTATACTTGTTGAGCATTGGTGATTTTGATCTATGATTATGAAGAAGAGAAATCCAAATAATGTGCATGTATAGTAAAAATGTATAGAAAATAAAGAATGTAACCATAGATTTTAAGATTTCATAGTTTGAGCAATTGTTTAATATGTGAGTGAAAAACATATATGTGAATGCATAAAAATCATCTAAAGATAACAAGAATTTTGTGAATTTAAAATAAATAAATCACGAATACGAACTTGAACTTAGGACCATCGGTTTGACAAACAAGATGAAAAGCTAATATACTTCACATAGTCTAATTTTGAACAAGTTCATATCAATATTGTTTCTATTGTCTAGTGCTCATTGTTTTTCTCTAAATCTGAATTTGAAGTGCAATAAAATATAATTTATTGCAAGTGAACTCTATACTAATTCATTCAAATGAAATAGTTAGTAAAGTAACATTACTCTTGTGAAATTATATTTTGAGTTTTGTTTTTGCAATACATCAAACAATAGTGCATTGCAGGTGTGTTTATATGAATGTATTTAGTGGAATATAGCTACAACATAGATCCTATTAGGACATGTATCAAGAAAATGGATTTGAATTATTTTGTAGAGATAACCATAGAAATGAGTTTCTAAAATAGTATTTTTTTAGATTTTCTAATACTTGCGAAGACAATAATGATTTTTTGTTGCCATGTTTTGTACAAGGTGTGCATGTTTGATTGAGATGGCCTCGCTAATTTTTTTTTCGTTTGATGTTTCTCTGTCATCAAAAAAACTTGGCAAGGACATTTCCTTGAGACACTTTGTGTTTGAGGTTACTCATTTGTTACACTCTAGTATTTATCTATGCCATATTTTTTGAGAAATGGGTGTTAAAGAAAATACACGTTGTTATGTCAATAGAGATGGTTTGTTTTGTTTTCGTATATTTGGATTTACATTGTTTTGTAGAGATGACTATCGGTATCTATTGGTCTAGGTAGGCCTTTTAAGTTAATATGAAATGTATTGTTGATATAGTTCACACAAATTATAAACCCATGTTACTTGTTTTATAAAAAATTATTTAGAAAATGTGTTTCTAAAATGTAGTGTCTTCAAGGTCTATGAGAGCTTGGGAAAATGGTTTTATTTTTGTTGTAATGTTAGTGGACCTATGTGTCAATAGGTAACACATGTTAACATCTATAATGGACTATAACGACATTACAATTGATGTTAGGGTAGTTATGTAGTTGGAAGAATTTTTACCAACCAATAATATTTTATTTTTAGTAAGCGAATATATATTTGTTTAAAATGCAATTCTCTTTGATCTAGTGCACTCCAATGTTGTATCTTTTCCATATTTGATGTAGAGTGGATTTTAAAGAAAATGCATGTCCATCGTTTATGGCACATGTATGTTCATTTATAACATTATATGTGTGCTAGCATGAATTATAGTGTAATTATGGTCCACATCAATTGTAAACTCATGTTACCTATCAACAAGCATGTTTAGGAACATTCTGCTTAAGGTTTATGGATGACAAGGTAAGATCAAAAGTGGATGATCGGATGAAAATCACTGAGCCATATGTGAACAAGTAAGAAGAACATTTTCCACATCACAAGGGGGCCACTTGGTAAAAAATGTCCAAAACACATGTGATCATAGGATTCTAAATATTACCCCTCATTTTTTGGATTTACCACTACATACTCTCATTATGAGTATTGTATCTTACACCATTAGCCCTATTTATACCAATATATTGGTAAAAAAAATGTAAATAAAAATTACCCTGTACGATCTCACATATTATATGCCACCTTACCAAGGTAAGCCCCCATGGTCCATATAGCAAGGATGATGGTTAGTTTGCATATTATGCATTTTTCATTCATACTTGCAAATGCATACATGTCCTACAATGAATTTTGGTGTAGTTGTAATTCAGAACAACTATCAAGTTGGTGTAGAGATCAACAAGCACATTGTCAAACATTTATGCCAAGTTTTTGGACGACAAATGCACACACGTCAACGAGAAAGACATTCTTAATGACATCACAACTTAAACTATCACAATATTTTTAATAGCCAATTAGATTTCATTTCAATGGTTTGGACTATAGTATTGATAAACGCATTTAATTTTGATATTCTTTTTTATGGGTGATTGTTCAAGAGATGATTTCCTAACCATGAAAGTGTGATTTTCAATTAGTAAGAAAATATTGACCAATAAAAGCATGATATTTTATTTTGGGTTTTGGTGGATCTGTAGCTTTATTATTTGCAAAAATACAAGTGTTATATAACTATAATGCAAAAAAAGAATTTAGTGTTTTTTTAATCGAGAGTTTCATGTATAGTTTTAAAGACCTTTAATTAAGGTCATATAATATGGTTGGGAATGACCTTAGGAATGGACCTCTTATTGAGGGTGTGTGTTTGACTCGAAATGGCCTTGTTGAGCTATTTGTGTTTTGACACTATTCTATTGGAAAAAAACTTGTGAGTAATGTTTTCTTGGAAGACACATGTTGATGGGGCCATGAAGTCGGTGGTGTAGGTGTTACAGAATTGGTTAATAACAACTAGCCAAAAATATATTGATTTAATGCGAGACATATTTGACATCGTATCTTTTCTATAGTTGTGTATGTAGTGCAGATGATTTGAATATGTTATTTTTTCCTATTTTATAGATCGTCACCTGAAACTTGTCCTAAAGTTTGAAATCCTATAAAGGCAAAGTATTGTGGATATAATTATTTTTGTTGAACCAATGGCATAGTAAGATTAATCTAGAAAAACACCGGAGTAAATAGTTATGGTGGGGATAAACATATTCAATACATGTATAATATACACTTTGCATATTTCACCTTCTAATTTCAAAAATCAAATTCGTTAATTTTTTTGTTAACTATAACAAAGTATTTTAGTAAGAAGTTATTATCAAAACATTTTTTTAAAGATAACTAGATGTTGTGTGTCACATAAAATAAATGTGGGTCTAATACATATGATGAATAAAATAAGTTACCTAGAGTATTATCATGTCTTGTTATTATATGTTGTTCATGAGATCCATATGTTGGTTGATGCTCATTATTCTTATTATGATTTTGAAAATTCATCGAGATCAATGTCGTTGAAGTCAACATTATAAGAAATAGATATTGCTAAGATTTATAACTAATCAAAAGTTTGGAACATGCTCTAAAACTACAAGAAAAACCCAATGGTTAAGAAAAGGTAATTTGATTATGGAAAATAACAATTGAATCAAACTCAAGAATAGTAGGAACATTCGATAACAAAACTAGAATGCCAAGAAATTGTAGAAATATAATCAAAGTGATTAAAAAATTGGGCCAAAAACACATACAAAAATTCTATTGTCTTCGTGATAAGATATGAAAGTTTGTTTGTAATGACAACAAACATATATGAGGGCTACTTGTGAGATTATTCTACAAGGATCAACTGAAACCCATGCATGTCAAGTTGCACTCCAACGGAAACAAGAAAATTTCAAGTAATCAAAAATTATAAAATGGAACAAAAAGGTCATGCATATAATAAACATGTCTACTCATTCTCGTAGATCAAAATAAGAGGCAAATAAGAGTGGTGTGTAACTCCTGTGCTCGGAAAATCATTCCCTCCATAAGGGAAATAGAAGTTATGATTCCCAAGATAGAATGTAACTCCTATGATGTCAATGACTCATATAACAATGAAAAGTTACATGACATAATATGTCATATGTCATATAACTCTTAAATACCTATGACCTCACCTAAGTGAGATGACTCGCCATGTGAGGTGGACAATGCCCTAAGTGACAAGGCAAATACCTCACACCAACACCCTCATTCATCAAAGCTAAGGTAGAGTAATGGAAAGCCAGAAAAATAAAGAGAACTCCCCTAGAAAACTAAGAAAGATGCATCATATGGGTCCTGAAACTAAATTCTGATGAGGTACCCATGTACAAACCACAATATTTCTAGAAAATAAGAAGAGGAGAAGAGGACTAGAAATCCCAAAGAAGATGGGAAGCTGTAGAAGACCTCACCCTAAGAAGAGAGTGCAAGTGAAGGAACTTTGATTCTAGTGAAGGGCTTGGTAAAGATGTATACTACCCGATCGAAGTATGATAGTAGTACAAGTCGATGATGTCTCCATGAATCAGTCCCGTATGAAGTGCATGTGGATCTCAATGTGCTTTGTTTGTTGATGTTGAACCAAATTTTGAAAAATTGAGATAGTTCTCATGTTGTCACAAATAAATGATAGTAGGCTATTGAAAGTGAATACCAAACTCTATCATAATCCCCTACAACCAAACAGATTTCCGTGGTAGCATTGATTACTCCCTATATTCTACTTTTTGTAGAATATATCGTAATCGCATTCTACTTCTTTCTCGACCAACTAACAGGACCCAAACTAAGAGAAAATTTGTAGCCTAAGGTAGACTTCTAATGATCAAGATCATTTGCCCAATCAAAATCTATAAATCCAACTAGATCAATCTCTATCCCTCCTAAGTAGTGAATACCATCGGTATGAGTTCCATGAACATAGTGAAGGATATGCTTCACTACTTACCAATGCAACTCATGAGGCTCCTGCATAAATATGTACATGATCCCAACAATATCTAAAAGATCTAGACAAGTTTGATTAAGATAGATCAATCTCCTCGACAACCGCAAGCGATAAAGGGTACCATCGATTATGGGAGTGGATCATTCAACAACTAACTTAACCCCATAAATAAAAGGAGTAGGAGAAGTATTACAATCGACATGTGAAATTTGGTTAGAAAATCAAGGGTGTACTTAGGTTGTGAAATTACAATTCCTAAGTCAGATTGTGAAATATGTATCCCAAGAAAGTAATGAAGAAAACCCAAGTTGGTCATGGAGAACTTGTTGGCTAATGCAATCTTCACATAATCAATTATTGAGGAAGAGCTACCCATAATCAACAAGTCATCAACATACAAAACAAGGATGAGCATGGAGTCATCTTGTTGCATAATGTAAACATTAGGGTCAAAGTGACACCTAGTGAACCCTGATGCAAGAAGAAAGGAGTCCATCTTGGCATACCAATCCCGAAGGGGCTTGTTTAAGGCCATATAGAGACTTATTTAACTTGTAAATAAGAGAGGAATCATGGACATAACCTAGAGGTTGTTCATGTAGATATCTTCCTCTAGGTCACCATGAAGGAAGGAACTCTTAACATTCATCCGATGAACTTCCCATCCCTATTGCGATAGTGATGGTGAGGGTTAGTCGAATAGAAGTCATCTCCGCAACGCAGAGAAAAGGCATCTAAATAATTATCCCTAGCTACCTAGGAGAAACCCTTAGCTATAAGTCCTGGTTTATACTTCTCGACATCTCCGTCGAAACCATACTTTTTCTATACACTCAACGATTTTTCTTCTTTTGAGAAGAGGGGTGAGATCCTAAGTATCATTATTCATGAGTGAGTAATACTCTCTCAGCCATGGTAGAATACCACTCATGAATCCTATAATAGTCCCATAAAGAATGAGGGTCAAAAGTGGAGGTGAAAAATGCATGGGATCCAATGAACTCTAAACAATTACGTCTCTCATCCAAAGGATCCCCTATTCAATCTCTAACACTCTACAAATTCTTCCGATCCCAACGAGGATTAGGATGATATTCAGCTCAAAATCTATAGATTATTCACTCGAGTGAGAAGGTACAAAGTCTTGATAATCACTATTGTCATAATCAAGAATCTTAAGCATGAGGGGAGGAGGAGTCTCAACAGGATCATCACGGAAGAATCAAAATCAGGAATCAAAGAGTGGTATAAGGATCCCATCGGTGGAGAAGTGGAAGTCGAAGATGACTCATCAAACTTCACATTTATCTCAATATAAATTTGATGAGTAGTAGGGTTCAAAAATCTACAACCCTTCACACCATCAAGATATCCTTAAAAATACAAGGTTTTGACTTTGGTTCTAACTCCTTGTGTCTCTTTTTAGGAATCGAGCCATATCATTGGATCTGAAGATGTGAAAGTGCTCAACATCAGTTTACATCCAAACCAGGATTCAAAGGGTATCATCCCTCTTACTACCTTATGTGGAACACGATTCGAATGTAACAAGAATAGTTCACAACTTTGGCTTATCTTAATACTGCAAAGGAAGGGATTTTGAGTGAACCATACAAGTGGCCATCTCCTTAAGCATTTGGTTCTTTCTTTCTACAAATCTATTTTGCAAAGGGATGTAAGAAACTATATGCTGCAAGGTAATCCTTCAAGGTACAAAAATATTTAAACCTATTTCTCACATACTCACCTCCATTATTGGTTTAAAGAACCTTGATATACCTTTCAACTTGTTTTCTCAGTAATATCCTTGAAGTCTTGAAAGTGATCAAAAACTTCAGATTTCTATTTGAGAAAATACACCCAAGTGTAATGTGAAAAGTCATCATTGAAGGTAAGTATATAAAGAATTCTAGCAATCAAAGGAGATGGGAAGGGGCCAAAAATGTCACTATAAACAAGATATAAATGGTGAGAAGCTCCCTAGGATTTTCCTTTTCCAAAAATTTCTTCAGTGTGCTTTCTGAGGGCAAAACCCTCATAAATACCCTTAGAAAATTTTACATAGGGTAATCCATTGACCATTTTGTTTTAGATTGATAGTTTAGATGACCAAAACACTCATGTCATATCTTGTTGACCTCATCTACATGAGTAAGCAAGGCAATGGGTATCGAATCAGAAGTAAAGTGGGAGAAGGTGTACAATCATGACCGATGATCCATCTTTCCCTCATCCATTGTAGACTCACTGTGAAGCTCATGAATAATCACCGAGTTAGGATTAAATTCCACTCACATTCCTTCACCAAGATGAGTGATTTAGTAAATTGATAAGAGATTGGTAGAGATATCGGGAACACTCAACACTTGGTTAAAGAGATGATTCATCTTAGAAGAGATCAGTTTTGGAATATTTTAGGAAGTATTTTGAAAGGATAGGACAAGAGATGGATGTGTAGAAGAATTAATTATAAAAGAGACTAAGATTCATGTCAGGTTCACCATAGTGTATGTGAATAAAGAATATCCTATTTGTCTATGGGAAATATAGACTATGATAATGAAATTTTCCATACTAACGATGCACACACTATGGTCAGAGGTTGTTAAATACGTGGATCTAGGAAGGTGATAGTCCACACCCCATGAAATATGTATGGTTATAAATCCTAGGTCTAGAATAGGGGATAATTTCTAAATAGGTTTAGATTATAGATTGATAATGACAAGATTGTAACATGATAGAGATGCTTCTAGTCTATAGTCATAATCTTGTATTGTAAGGATTGATAGGGTGTAAAGGATTGTAAATCCCAAAAAGAGTAGATTGTAAGATAAGGACCAATACATAAATAATGCAATAGATTAAGAATATGATATTCTACTTTATCTTGTGCATGAATAATAAAACAATCAATCAAATCAAGGATAACTTGAAGAAATAGAGGTTAGAGAAACTTACATGAATGTAAACATCATGACACATGAACTTTTCCTTAGGGATAAAAACACCTTATTAAATCATTGTTTTGGTGGGTCATAAATGAATAAGAGAATACCTAGATAAGCCACTTTTTGAAGAATCCAAAGGTCGGGAAGACTATAGTAATTTAAACTCCTATACTTGGGAATCCTATGTACTAATGCTCCAAGTGTAATCTCCAAAAGATAAACAATACTAACTTCAAGATCTCCGAAAGATAAATAAGACTAACTTCAAGACCTCAATGGCATATTAGCAGTTCTACCAAAGTAAATGAATGATGACAATGTGATGGAAAGAGAAATAAAATGTTGTGTATATATAGGGATCATGATCATGCATTTTAGTTCTTATTAGTTGATGATATGGACGTGGTCAATGAATTTGGTTGTAAAAATTACAATCCAAATGGAATGCTGGAGAAGCATGATTCGAACATTTGTGCCCTAATTAAAGTTGAGACTTTGTTTGTAGAGAACAAGTTAATTTGATTATTTTACTTCCTAAGGACAAATAATAAGATGAAGAAATCATGTGCATAAGTAGATGATGAGCGTAATGAAGAGATGATCCCACCATCCAAAACCAAAACCAAGGGAATAAAAGGAAAAAGATAGTAAAAATCCTCCCAAATCTTCAAGATCCAAAGAAAAGGAAGGTGACGTGAGCCCTTGGTCAAGGAGAAATGAAGGATAAAAGGAACAAGAACTTTTGTGTAAAGCCCATACTTAAGAATACCTCACCTAACTTAGGAAAGTGAGTTGAACAAAAGGAATGGGAAAAAGTCTAGTAGCATAGGACTAAAATAACTCGAGTCGGCCACCCAGATTGACCTTTGGTGTAAGAACAATGAGGTATAAATACCCTCATAGAAGTAAAAAAATAAAATGACTTGGGTGCACTTGTGAAACCAACTCTTATAAGGATACCTACCCTTATGTTAATTCCCTCACGTGCAGAAGTGAGCAAGAGGAAGAAGGGAACCCTATAGGCTCCAGGAAGAACCACTCCACCCTCATGAACAAACCTCGAGGTCATACATTTTGAATTTTATGGAGAGTGATAGGAAGTGGAGGAGTAGAGTGAGGGAGAGTGACATGAATATGAGGAGAAGGGCACATCAAGATGAAGAACATGAAAGGTGGAACCAAAGAAAATCAAAATGTGTGCACATAGAAGAATATGTCAAAGAAGAATAAGGAGATAAGGAAGACAAACTAATGTATGATGAAAATAAGTCGATGAAATCTCTTTGCTCCATAGTATTTAAAGGGAAGGTTCTAAAAGGATTCATTCGCATGGTTTATCTTGAGGAAATCTATGGGATCTCTTAGAGAAAATAAATAATTATTCTTTATTTTGGATGCATGCACATAGGAACCATTATATGAGTTCCCACTCACATGCCTAAGCAAGGTTAGAGATGAAGATGGGGATGAAGATCCAATATCCATCACAAACATATCACATGTCAAAGATGCAGAAGAGAATCACTCTTTAACATTTTTGGTGATGTGGTTCAACATAATTTTAATAATATTGTGGATATATGCATGCAAAGAATTATGATGGTTGAGTTAACCAAAGAGATCAATAAATGAAGAATAAGTTGGGTAAGTTAACTAGGGAGCATGGAACCTCGCAGAGAAATATACTTGCACTAAAAAAATTAGGAGAGAAGATACTCCACAATGATCCTAAACTAACAAGTGAACACCCACTAAACCCTATAACACATATAGAATAGTTTGAGCAACTACTAAACCTTATGCTCAAGAAAATGGATGCAAATAAGGAGAGGGAGAAGAAGAACAAGATTGAAAAGGATAACATAAGGGTTGTTTGCATAGATAAATTGAAAACATGAGTGGATCTAGCAAAGGATATCAGAGAGAAGGCCACGTATGCAAACAAGTTTTCAAGGTTTTCTTCAAAATGATTAACTAAAATATGGTATTTTATGAGTTAATCTAAATAGAAATAGAATGAAATACTAAAATGTTGAATCTAAATATTTTATTTTATTGTTTGAATGTATTGGAATAATGAAAATAAAAGGGGTATTATACTAACCTGAAATTGACTTACCTCGTTGTGTCTTTGATTGAAACAGATGATGTATAGACTAGACAGATGTGACTGGATGGCTTCGGGAATGGCAAGAGTTGAAAATATGACTAGATTGGGGTGCACTGGAAGGGTAATCGGGTACCACGGTATGTGATTTAGGCATCTTTGTAGTATGTAGAAAAGTTTAGATCTGAATCTAATAATGTCATAAGGTCTTTGCAATATCTTCATCTTTGTCACATAGTTTTCGCAATACCTTCACTTATGTCGTTGTAAATGTGATGTGAAGATCCACTTGTAAAACCCTATTCAAAGCATCAAATTCTAAAAAATAAAAATGCATATGAATAGGTCAGACTAACCTTAGCTACCACAATGGTGGACTTACGACTAAGTGTTGCACTACATTCCAGACCCATGTAGTTCTATGTGTGTGTGTGTGTGTAATTTTGTGCCTAGGGTTCCCTAGCGCCAATGACGCAAAAGTAAGGGGCAATAACTAGATGTAAAAATGCAAATGGTGGATGGAATGAAAATAATTCAACTCTTTCCCCTATGTTTGTGTGATGCATATGTAAATATTCCCAAATGCAGTCCCTTGCCTTGATAGATAGCTTCCTTGATAGTAAGATGTCCACCCATAATGTAGTGAGTATGCTATGTTTATATAGGGATCTCTTGTTCAAATTTCAACACTAGTGACCCGAAATACCGACTACCACCTAGAGGAATGAACAGGGTAATGAAAAAGACTGGCCTCGAAGAAATAAATTAGGACCAAGAGTTACGAAAACCAAGGCACCTAACATCATGGATCTGGGCACCTCGGGGTTCCCCAAAGTGCTACCTAAGCGCACCAATATAGGATTGAACATGAAAATCAAGAAAATTATGACACCTAAGACTTCTTAAAAGATGCCCAAAATTGTATAGAAAATTGATGACCTGTATTCTGACACATAACAATGATGACCAAATACTGGGACGACATGACTAACGGATAGTCACTAGTGAATAATTTTATCACGCAAGATCCATGTATAAAATAACATACCCGACAAGTATAAATGTAATAGTAAGTGCGTGATTTTGTGACTACATTTTCCCCCACTTTATGTTGGTGAGCGGAAAGCTTGGTAACATAAAGTAGATAGAGATGCATACCTGAGAAAAAGTTGGAGAATCCCATGATGTAGAAGATTGCTTTTATGCAGATGTGTACTAGAAGTGTGCGATAGAGTTATCAAACGTGTTGAACCATGGATCAACAAGTTGATCCATGTAATGTAGTGAAAAAGCGTAAATGTTGTGATGAAGTGTGCTAAATGAAAGTGATGACTAGGATGTATGATGATGTCAAATGCGGTTTAATGATGAATAGGTGGGTAGGGAGTGATCGGGTTCCCAACCCGAACACTCATGCACGAATGAATAATCGAGGATTTGGGCATCTGCTGCCAGAAGGAAGAGCATAGGGAGAAAAGTTTGTTATTCTCGAATCTTTAACTACGTCCTCGAGATCTAGCTAATGCGCAGCACGAACTCAAATCAAAATTTTGAGATTTTTGGATCCAAATGATTTCGATTAAACAATTGACCCATATAGGAGTGATAGAGGAAAGGAACTCTTGCCCCCACTCCATGGGTGTCACCGCAATGTGAAAGCTTCCAAGTTAGGTCATCTGGAAGCAAACGTGATATGAAAAGGTGAGTTCAAGTTAGGTCATGTGGAAGCGAACGTGAGATGAAAGATGTGGCTTCTAAGTTAGTTCATCTGGAAGAAAACACCAAATATGAGAGGGCTTCCAAGTTAGGTCATCTAGAAGCAAGTGTAAAAATGTATGATGGCTTCCAAGTTAGGTCATTTGGAAGCAAGTGCAAAATATAGAATAAATTCCCAAGTTATGTCATCTGGGAAAGAGTGGTGAATGTAACTCCCAAGTTAGGTCATCTGGGAGACCGCTTGTAGATTTGAATGATATGATTTTCGATTTGAACGCATTGATTTTGATTAGTTGATTAATTGTTTTGATTGGTTACTCATGGAGAGATTTATGCTAGTTTCCCGATTTAGGTCATTAGGGGGATTCGATAGAGAATTATGAACTATTGTATTATAAAGGATTTTTAATCGCTTGTTGCCCCCAAGTTAGGTCATTAGGGGGAATCAATGAAAATGATGAATGATCGTATTATAAAGGATTTTTAATCGCTTTTTCCCAAGTTAGGTCATTAGGGGAATCGATGTTGAAATATCATGTGATATGTTGGTAAGTTTCAAATTCACAATGTTTGAATGCATGGTGATGTGAGGGGGATTATAGGGGACCCCCAATAATATGCCCCCTTTTGGCGAAAGGGGGAGTGATGAAAATAATAGACGCTAAGCCGAAAGTAATGACAAAAGGTGAAAACATGTATGTATGAATGGAAGACAATGGTGAAGGGATATAATGCATGCAAAAATGTACAATACAGTGGTAGTGGGAATTCTAGAAAGAATTTCACAAACGCGGTGTGAATCGAATAAAATGCACAAGATATGAGCGAAAGCGGTGTAGCGTGTATTAGTTGTGGAAATAAGTGCGAAATAAGGACCATAGTAAAGGTAGTGATGAAAAGTAACTATAAATAGCAAAGTGAAAAAGTGTTTAGTTACCTCATTTGTCTTTTGCGTGAGTGTGAGAGTGTGCATGGAGTGAGTGAAGATGCCTCAAGTGAGAGCATTACATCCTAGTCGGTTTGAGAGAGTGGCGACTATCGTAGCGTCGCATATGACCACGGAGTTGGTAAGTGCATTAATTTTGCAAAATGTTTGGTATATTAGTCATTTTAGTTGATTTTTGAAAATTTGATAATTTTTATTTTCTCGGCATTTTTGACTGGAGAAGTGTGATGAGGGCGTTAGTGGCCCTTGGGACTAGAACACCCAAAAGTGGATGCTAGTGTCCTACTCCTCGCCGCCTCGCCTCTTGCATCCGGACGCCCCTGGTCCAAAATGTGTGCATTTAGTGGATAATGGTGAAAAACTTGTTTCTATTATGTTGAATAAGTGTGTTTGGTTGTGTAATGTGTTCTAATGTTGTGTTTGTTGTCATTTGGTGGTGTGCAGAGGGATATCCACTTGAGGGAGTTTCATGGTGGCCGTCATATGAGCACATTGCTTGGATTGGGCATGTCGTTGATGATGAGTGGGATGTGATGGACCGTTCGCACCATTGTGGCAAAGATATAGCACTTGGATGGGGATGTGCCCCATAATATGCCCATGTTTACTACATTGTGCGAGATATGGTGTGTAAGCACATGCACATTTTGGTTTCTACCAAGCGAGATGATGATCATGTTTGAGGATGTATATCACATATTGCAATTGTTAGTTTTTGGGGAGAGGGTACGAGTGATGGCAAGTGGAGGATATGGAGTGACAGATGCGCTCGGCGAGGTAGTATTTTGTGGGCACTCGAGTACCTACCAAGGCATGTATTAGTTTGGATGATATATTATAGTCTAGGATTCCACACATGCAAAAATTTATTGCAGTGGTGATTGCTTCATGTATAGCCATGGAGGGAGGAGGTTCCAGCATCTTGTATAAGATTCATGACATATGTTAGTAGATAGAGGAGGAGGGTACAAGATATGTGTGGGCACGGTGTATGTTGGCCCATCTGTATAAAGACTTGTATCGGTTTTCAAGTATGAGCATGATGGAGGTATATAAGCCACCACACTGATGCATGTGTGGTCATATAAGCATAAAGTTGTATTGAGACTGGTTACAGGGCCACAAGGAGAGTGGGCTCAATCGAGATATATGCTCGGCTCTTGGTGGACATTCGCAGTAGAAGATGGATACATATACCTTTAGGAAACTTATAGATAGGATGGGGTCCAAGGCGGTTATATGGAGGCCATATTGTGACTATGGGGGATTGCCCAAGGATGCTGCTCTGAGAGTTGCGATGTATCCGGAGGACTATGTAGGCTAGAGGACCACCGTCTAGGTGTGGCGGAGCTTTTTTAGGTTTAGAGGGTGTCACGGTAGTTTGGCATGGCTCAGGATGTGCCCCAGAGCCATATATATGGTTGAGAGATATCGTGAGCACCAAGGAGGACCAAGTGCTAGGTTAGGGCCCATGGCAAAGTAGTTATACCACCCGAGGGCTGATGAGGCGAGATCCAACAATAAAGGATGTGGATGTAGATGATGCGGGGTGTACCAAGGAGTATCTAACGTGGTGAGCAGCTCATCGGTGGGTATTATTATACCCGTTATTTGTAGGTACTATAGAGCTACCACATGGAGGAGGAGGGGAGGGAGGCGTCCCTGACCTGTAGTAGCGGTCGTGGTAGAGCGTAAGTATTTTTTATTCCTATTTGGTGTTTAAAGGATCATCTATGTTGTTTTATATGTGGTTAGCTAATGCATTGTGTTATGTTATGTTTGTAGGGGATGTCTATTAGTCATTGATTATAGACACATTGGTCCATACTTTGATGTGGAATGTGCCAAATGATGTGTTAGGTGGAGGGATGCTAGAGTGTGTTGATGACATTACAAGTGAGCATTCCCATCTCTTTGAGCTAGTGGCCATAGTAGTGGTGACATGTACAATGTTGCTAGGTGAGAGGGACGAGGCACGCGAGGAGACTCAATGTGCTCGAGAGGCGTAGGTGGTGGTCCCTTGGCCCAGTGACATTTTGGGCAAAAGTATGTGGACTGAAGTGTCGGTTTTGAGCAAAGCTATAGATATTACTATGCTATGGAGGCATGTGGAGAAGTTCGAGGTCGTGAACTACGGGGTCGCATTAGTGGCGAGGCATCTAGTCCTAGGGCACTTGTAGTACCCGAGAGTGATAATGATTATTAGGTCTGATATGGCCTATTCTAGATGATGTGGGGACCTTGCCCCAATCTTGACAAATGTTTTTGTGATGATGATTGTACAAGCGGTATATGTATGGACACCTATTTTTGATATATGATAAATCTATGTTGGAATGTTGTTGTATAATTATGTGGTTATTGTCCTAGTATGTGTATTATTTTGTTGGATGGATATAAATTCGCATATTAATGTTAGTAATGGTAAATAACGTGTGTATGGTAAATGAGGATAAATAACAAAATGTAATGTGAGTGATGAAAATGTTTATTGAATGTAATGTGTAGCACGTAGTTAATATAATAATGATAATAAAATAGGTGAAGATGATGAAATGAAGATATCATAATATGTTAAAATGATGAAAAGAGAGGGGGATTGACGATGCCCCCAATATGTGAGTGAAGAGGCTCATATAATTAATACCCCAAGTAGTCAATTATGAGCTGCGTAGTCAAGAGTGCATCATCGAAATTATTCGATGCGCTAGATGATGACAGAGCATGTGATGAAAGGTTCTTAGAACAAAACCCTCAATGGTTTTGTAAGAACCATAAGAACACAAGTGCGTCATCGGCGGGTAATATGATAATAATCACCTACCAAAGACAAAGATAACTTGTGGTGGTGGAAGTATGTGGAATGGACGCAACGTGAGTGTGTATGGACCAAATGTAATATCATGTGGAGTAACCATGGGATATGCACGAGAGGCTAACGAAACCCGTGGGAAATGGCGGGATGAAGTGGTGGATAGCATGGATGTGGCGAGATGCAATGAATGTGATGGTGGAAAGGATGGATGAGGTGGATAATACGCATTTGATAGTGGTGAGCGACAAATGAACTGAGTACCTTGTGGAGAAGACTCAAGTGGGGTATACCTACACTGATAGGGTAAGGGAGACAATGACCACTCACGAGAGGTGAAGGAGATGATATCGTATCCACTAGTTGTTGTATCCTCTCATGTAGGGTGAGACAATCATTGTCCGATGGCCATTGATGTGATGATAATTACAATAATGTTGGTCACGTTGACGCTATAATCGGTGTGGGGGATGATGTTGGTTGGAGGGTAGCCAAATTAATTGCTCATTAAGTAATATATGCAGCACATCATGTGGTCAAGCGTGAGGAGAGAAATATAAAGGCTCTCATGACGTAGGTGGAGTGGTGGAAGTAGTATCTTTGCTGTGGAGTCGGAGAATTATGGGCTAGTGGTGGAGGAGTGGGTTGAAATTGTTTTGAATGTACTTTAGGAAAAGGTGGAGATTGTTTTTGATGCTCAACTGGAGGTGTGAGTGAAAGACTAGAGGATGGAATGGTCGAGAGAAACATGTGTAGGATCGATGATATGTGAGGAGAGAAGATATTTTTCTAGGTCAATAAATTTATAGCATAAGAGGATGAATGAATCGCAAGTATCATATTGTAACCTTTTCTTAAGTGGAGAAATCAGGCCATGGTAAAAATGAATTGCTTCTCTAAGTCACTAGGTGTAATATGTCTTTGGTGTATACAGGCATTAAACCATAAGATATAATCCTGGATAGGTTCAGAGGAGCCCTGATGTAAAGTAGGTATGTGGTTATAAGTGACTCTAAGGCCATTATTGATGATGAAACGATGGAGGAAAT
This sequence comes from Taxus wallichiana var. yunnanensis, assembly GCA_018340775.1. Classification (NCBI taxonomy): domain Eukaryota; kingdom Viridiplantae; phylum Streptophyta; class Pinopsida; order Cupressales; family Taxaceae; genus Taxus; species Taxus wallichiana. Next base: position 836,452,868 of record CM031238.1, read on the forward strand.
TGTCCTCCATGTCATAAAAAGTGATAATAGACCTAAAGGGTAAATGGGTATACCATTATAGTGCCTCGTTAACTAGACTATAGCGAAGGGCCTTAAGTAACAATCATTCATTAGAATGAGAGGCCATAAGCATATGGTAGTGTAGGATATGAGCATGAGGGTCACCAGTGCCATCAAAACATGTGAAATTGGGCATTGTAAAGTCTTTAGGGAAGGTGGAATTATGAATCTTTTTAGGAACAAGATTACCATGCAAATAATTGTTGTCGATAGAGGCATAATAGGTGTTAATTTATAAAGTGAGAGTATGAAGTTGAGATTAAAGCTAAGTTACAACATGCATTAGAGAGAGAATTTCCGTGAGCGGATGGTAGAAGATGGAAACAATGTATTAAGTGGTTGAAGTTTGCCATTATGAGTGATCATGGGGATGTCAAAAGGTGATATAGTGGAGTCCGATGCTAAAGGCACATTAGTAGTATGTGCCGAAGGAGCTATAGTAGATGATGGTGGAGGAATATCGATAGCAATAGTATGACTATCATTGGAAACATCCCTAATAGGTGAGGTGACCAAGGATGAAACCTCTATAGGTGAAGATGAAGTGAGAATGATAGATGATGTGGGAATAGAAGGAGAAGAAGCAAAGGATGGTGGTGACTCATGCACAATAGTAGATACAACCTCAGGAGAAGACAACAATGGAGTAGGAGAGTCACACTCAATGGTAGAGAAAGAAGGATACTTCGATAATCATTAGTAGTAGATGGAGTTGTAGGAATAATGCTATCACATACAAGACTATTAGTAGGGTCATCAATGTAATATGAAGGAGAATACAAAGCTAGAATAAGGTGCAGGAGGAGTACTATCATAAGCGGTAGAGGATACAGGAGTAACTATAACAGAGATATGGAATAGAATAAGAGTCATGATGTATACTTGACTCGAGTATCAATGCCTAATAAGCAATCAACAATAGAGTCATCTAAAGTATTTGGTGGCATATCGGAAGAAGGACCACCATGCCGCCAAGACGAGGAGGTAAGTCCGATTTTAATCATTTTTTTGCATTTTAGGTTTTTTTTTACATTTTCATGGGTTTTTTTGAAATGTTTGTTTATGTATACAATTTTCTTGTTTTATCAGCATTTTTGGTCGGCAAGCTTGAAATCATGCAAACCATCAAAACATTCCTCAAAACCCACCGAACATTCCTCAAACCCCCTCCGAACATTCCTCAAAACCTCCTCCAAACATAGATCCGCCTCCCGTGGCTCCTTCGTCCCCACTGAGCCAACAGAACACAAGATAATATCATGGAAGAATATGAGAAAATAAAATTGTCATGAGAACCTAATTCAGACTATAAGACAAAATCATGCTACAAATCCATCCCGCATGACTTTAGCCAATACATCGCAAACATCGATCGCGAAGTCGAGTCCGCAACCAACCAAATACATAGATGGAATACCTTTAGAGGTGACTCGTAGGTAGTGGTATGGATAAACTATCCCATGCGGTCCGTAAAAGACAAAAAAATGGAAAAGACCTCATTTGTGCATTATTTATCGACCCTAGAACCAATGCCCCCCGCAGTTATTTTGCAAATGGTTCCCAATCCATCGGGTGCCATGATGACCAAATCAAAAACAATTTTGGGACCGATGGTGGATGGTTTTTATTATCCACCATGCAACAACAATGAGGTTCCTCTTTATTTTTCAAGAAATTATATCATGAGTTCGTGCTCAATGAGGTCCCGAATTATTTTGACTTTTCTGACTTTTTTGGTCGAGGAGGTGGCTCGCACATGAGTAGACCCGGTGCACACATAGGTCAACCTAGGATCCCCATGCCCCAAAACCCCACGCCTTCAGCTATCCCTCCTACAAAGTGAAGGAGGTTGTGGAGATTGATACATCGCATGCACTTGAGGGAGCTCACCGACACTCGACCCAAGATAGTGACCAGATTACATCCGGTGATGTTGTGGAGGAGGTGCTGGGTTCTAGCGCACCACACCACCGTGGATCATGTGGTGCCGTATGCACATGGGTGAGACATCATTTGTTGGTTCACAGGATTTCTTTTCTATAGATGAGATGTCTGGGAATGTTTTTGAACGGTGCCACTGATATTGGTCTTTCACAGTAAATTTCAAATAAATAAATATATATATATATATATATATACAATAGTTTAATTCACATGTTTGAGATATATATATATATATATATATATATATGTACATCATGTACATACATACATGTAAAAACTAATTTTTTATTTTATTTTAAATAGCAAGAGCCATGAAGGAAACATCCAAGCATCGACATGCTAGCTATGTAGCTGGATGTGTTTCAAACGTAAGTTTCAAGTCAGATAAACTTACATTTTTAATTTCATTTGATCGCACTAGATTATTATTATAATGTTTCACGTGTATGTTGTATATATTAATATGTTTCTCTTTTATACAGGAGCCCTGGGTCATCATCTGCTCTGGGAACTGAGGCTACTGGCATGCCTCACATGAGTTTTATGCAAGTTAGTAAATCTCTTTACACTTTGTTTCTAATTACTGGAAGTTCACGTGGATTACATGCTTTGACCTCGTTATGTGTGTGCATAACCATGTAGATTTTAATATTGATTTGTACATGTTTTTTGTATAGCTTATGACTGGCTAGAGAGACTCCTCCATATATGCAGATCGTGGAGGCTACGGAGATACTGCCATAGATCTGCAGATCCACTAACTGAGGTACAATTTTTCAAATTTGTTAAATTTTGGAGGTTCATTATTTCTTATTACTTAAATCTACAATATCAAATTTTGTATGTATATGTGAAATATTTAATTTGAAAATTAATTATTTGTATGTAGCTTACCCTCGTGAGTCTATTGTTGTCCCGCGATGCGTCAACAACAAATCGATAGGATCATGACATGCGGTAAGATTTCACATGCATTTTAACTAAATTGTACAAGTTTCTAAATTTTGAATGTATTTTAAAATTTTGGGTGTTAAAAACTTGTTGTTTATGAATGTGCAAAGTTAGGTCACAGCATGCTTAGAGACACCTAGACCACACGGATGAAATCCAGAAGTGGCATCTCCTCCACTACATCCCCCAAGTCGTGGACGTGCTACTTCTAGCAGGCGAAGAGAGGGAAGATGTTTCATGAGTAGATTCATAGTCCACCTGGATGTACATATATATATATATATATATATATATATATGGGCCATCTGGTCCTAGTGAACATGTTTCTTCATATAGTCCATTGTATATATATAGCCTTTTGCGACCGCATGTGGTCCCATATGTACATTATGACACACTTAGTTTGAGATGTACACATACATTATGAACTTATGTATATATTTTCAGAGACGTGTGTCTGGAGCACACTTTGTTTGATTCTTATATATCCATGTGTGTTGGTTTTCATAACGATAAATCTGAACTATATATGTTTGATTTGATTTCATTGCATGTATGATATCCTTCTATGTATGTTTTCATAACCATTTAAATTAGTTCTGTGATATGTACATGTTTGATTTAAATATTTAATCATGTCTTCTTGTATTTGGATTGAGATGAAATTTTTTCATTAGATTAGGTATTTTCATATGGTTTCCTGCTTCAAATTTCAAGTGTTTTCGATCTCTAGAATTGCAAGGATCTAAAAAGGCAAGTTTTTTCTCTGAAATTTTAAATGGGATGCTATAAAAAATTAGGGTACCAATGGAAAATATTTTTAGATCATCTTCAAGGAGTTCATGAGTAGAAGTTATGGGCAAAATTGCAGGGAAATGGAGCAAAAATGAAGGAGATATGAGCAAAAATGTGATTTTTGCAATAGGGTTTCTTGAAAATTTAGTAAAGATAACTAAATACTAGCAGCAATGAAGGAAAAGGAAATATTAAAAAGGGATTAAAAAAATGGCTAAGTGTATGTTTATACTCACCTCTTAACATTAACCTAGCTAACTCACCTTCTAACTCATCCTTGACCATTCTGGATTAACCCGGGTTACATGGCATGACAGGGTAGGGTTACAAGCCTTAAGTGACAAAGGGACTTAAAGGGGTGATAATGTGAGAAGGGGTTAAGTATTCATGAGAGGGGGCAACATAATCAAGTTGGGGTGCTGAGGAATTGAATACCTAGTGAGAATGTTACAAGCCTTAAGTGACGAAAGGGAGAGATTTCATGTGGTGGTGCATTCTGATGTCCCAAGTTGAAAAGGGTAAAAATTTGACAGTAAGCCCTTATTAGTATTCTTAGGTTCCACCCATCGCATGAAGAATCCTCCTCTAATGAAGAATCAACTCATGTCTTCCTCCGTGGAAGATCTTGAATGATGAGGCTTTTCCATAGACCATCTTGTTGAATCTGGAAACTACAAATGAAACTTTCTCATCTTCCAAGATGTTCACATGCTCCAATGTGTTGAGTCAATTCTCAGGAATGGCATTGATATTTCCACATTGACTAAAATATTTTTCATTTAACTCTTCATAGGATTCTAGAGATATAACCTATGATCTCTACAAGGGCTGAACTAAAGTATTGACTATTGAAGGAAAGGGTCACAAATATTTTCCTGAACCAATTCTTAAAATTTGAATCCTGAAGATTCTTCATGTGGAATTATTCTCCCTGAGAGGAGTACCAAGCTCATGCATTCTTGTGCCAAGATCTTCCAAAAATTTTGATACATTCTCCTCATGGGATTCAAAATCAGAAATGGCTTCTTTTAGAGCATCAAACCTCTAGGTGATGGTATGGGACAAAATGTCATACAAGTTCTCTGAGTCAGATGAAAACACACCTGAGCTCACCAAGGAATGAGAATCAAAATTATTCATCTCACTCGCAAATGGGAGATTATTTTCCCAATGGAATTTCTCTTTCTTGATCTCAACTCTATTCCTATTGATTTTCAAAAATATGACCAAGAACAATCTAAACAAAGAGATAATCTCAGGAAATAGATCATGTTCCCTTTTTCAAGGATCATGCTCACCCAATGGTCACATGTCCTTCTTTGCAGTATGAATGCTTGATCTTGCTTGTTTGGATCGGGGTGAAGTTTTCAGATGGGAGACATTGCTTCAATTTGAGGTAGAGATGATTAATCTCATGCAATCAATGATGGCACTTATGAATAAAAGGTCCTCACACATGTGTTCCCTTAATTGTTTGATGATTTACTTATACTCCTAATTTTGTGTCTAGTGATCTGTGATGAAGAATCCTATTACAATGCAAAAATAATGAGCATGTAAGCACATAGCTGGGGCAGCAGAGGATGGAGAGAGATCACCACAACAACATAGCTCAAGAGAGAAAAGCAAGGACAAGTGATGAAGTAGGTCTAAGAGGACAGAGGCAAGTCCAAAGAGAACAAGAGAGATGGAAGGTAAACAAGTGACATTGAATGTTTTGAGTCCTAGGAAATGAACGGAGGCGAGGAGTGAGAAGTCATGCCTCAGACATCGTGGCACCAAACCGACTACGCCGACACGTCCTGGGTGGCTAGGTGAATGCTAGAGGAGGTGGTGTTTTGGTGCGCGACAAGGTCGTTGCTTCTGGGCTACTTGTTGGGCGTAGTCCCTTAAGAGCCCTGAGACCAAAATATCATTCAACTTCGACGGGTGACTACTGAACTCCATGGCACCTAGAGATGGCTCATTTGATCCAACACCTCGGCATAGGGACCCTCTACAAAAGCCTCTCTCGTTTTTTCCTTCTCATTTCGGTGCTCTCGCTGCCCTATTGTTTGCAAACGCGTGAAATAGTGCAGTTGGAGCCAATGATTGGTTGTCAAACGCTATATTTTGCAAACGGTGGGTCATGGCACCAAACCAACTATGCGCACATGTCGGTGGCTAGGTGAATGCTAGAGGAGGTGGTGTTTTGGTGCGTGACAAGGTCGTTGCTTCCAGGCTACTTCGTTTGGGCGTAGTCCCTTAAGAGCCCCGAGACCAAAATATCGCTCAACTTCGACGGTGACTACTCTGACTCGTGGCACCTAGAGATGGCTCATCCGATCTAACACCTGGTGTAGGGACCCTCTACAAAATCCTCTCTCGTTTTTTTTTCCTTCTCATTTTTGGTGTGCTCTCACTTGCCCTATTGTTTGCAAACACGTGAAATAAAGTGCAATGGAGCTAGTGATTGGTCATGTCAAACGCTATATTTTGCAAACGGTGGGTCATGGCACCAAACCGAACTACATGCCGGACATGTCCTGGGTGGCTAGGTGAATGCTAGAGGAGGTGGTGTTTTTTTCAGTGCGACAAGGTCGTTGCTTTCGGGCTACTTCGTTCGGGCGTAGTCCCTTAAGAGCCCTGAGACCAAAATATCATTCAACTTCGACGAGTGACTACTCAGACTCCGTGGCACCTAGAGACATCTCATCGATCCAACACCTCGATGCAGTAGGACCTCTACAAAATCCTCTCTGGCTTTTTTCCTTCTCATTTTGGTGCTCTCGCTGCCCTATTGTTTGCAAACGCGCAAAATAGTGCAATTTGAGCCAGTGATTGGTTGTCAAACGCTATATTTTGCAAATGGTGGGTCGTGGCACCAAACCGACTATGCCGGCACATCCGGGTGGCTAGGTGAATGCTAGAGGAGGTGGTGTTTTGGTGTGTGACAAGGTCGTTGTTTCCGGCTACTTTGTTCGGGCGTAGTCCCTTAAGAGCCCTGAGACCAAAATATCATTCAACTTCGACGGTGACTACTGACTCGTGGCACCTAGAGATGGCTCATCTAATCCAACACCTCAACATAGGGACCTCTACAAAATCCTCTCTCAGGTTTTTTCCTTCTCATTTGGTGCTCTCGCTGCCCTATTGTTTGCAAACGCATGAAATAGTGCCTGAGCCAGTGATTGGTTGTCAAACGCTATATTTTGCAAACGGTGGGTCATGGCACCAAACCGACTACGCTAAAGACATCCTAGGTGGCTAGTGAATGCTAGAGGAGGTGGTGTTTTGGTGCGTGACAAGGTCGTTGCTTCCGGCTACTTCATTTCGGGCGTAGTCCCTTAAGAGCCCTGAGACCAAAATATCATTCAACTTCGACGGGTGACTACTCAGACTCGTGGCACCTAGAGATGGCTCATGTCTAATCCAACACCTCAGTGTAGGGACCCTCTACAAAAGCCTCTCTCAGTTTTTTCCTTCTCATTTTGGTGCTCTCGCTGCCCTATTGTTTGCAAACGCACGTGTAAAATAGTGCAGTTGGAGCCAGTGATTGGTTGTCAAATGCTATATTTTGCAAACGGTGGGTCGTGGCACCAAACCGACTACGCCAACACATCTGGGTGGCTAGGTGAATGCTAGAGGAGGTGGTGTTTGGTGTGCGTGACAAGGTCGTTGCTTCCGGCTACTTTGTTCGGGCGTAGTCCCTTAAGAGCCCTGAGACCAAAATATCATTCAACTTCGACGGGTGACTACTCAGACTCCGTGGCACCTAGAGATGCCTCGTCTAATCCAACACCTTGGCGTAGGGACCCTCTACAAAAGCCTCTCTCAGTTTTTTCCTTCTCATTTCGGTGCTCTCGCTGCCCTATTGTTTGCAAACGCGTGAAATAGTGCAGTTGGAGCCAGTGATTGGTTGTCAAACGCTATATTTTGCAAACGGTGGGTCGTGGCACCAAACCGACTACGCCGACACATCCGGGTGGCCAGGTGAATGCTAGAGGAGGTGGTGTTTTGGTGTGTGACAAGGTCGTTGCTTCCGGCTACTTTGTTCGGGCGTAGTCCCTTAAGAGCCCTGAGACCAAAATATCGTTCAACTTCGACGGTGACTACTCGAACTCCGTGGCACCTAGAGACGCTCTCCGATCCAAACACCTAGTGGTAGGACCCTCTACAAATCCTCTCTCTCGATTTTTCCTTCTCATTTTGGTGCACACGCGTAGGTCTATTGTTTGTAAAACAAGTGAAATAGTGAGGAGCCAATTTTTCAAAATTTACAAATGCTATATTTTCAAAATTTACAACTTTTTTCAAAATTTACTGGTGAATTTTCAAAATTTTTCAAAGCGTAGTCCCTTAAGACGAGACCAAAATATCATTCAACTTCGACAAAATTTGGCACCTAGAAAATTTTCGATCTACAAAATTTACAACTTTTCAAAATTTACAACTTTTTCAAAATTTACAATTTTCAAAATTTACAACTTTTTTCAACTTTTCAAAATTTACAACTTTTTCAAAATTTACAATTTTTCAAAATTTACAACATTTTCAAAATTTACAAAATTTACAACATTTTTTTCAAAATTTACAACTTTTTCAAACAATGAAAGCTTCTTCTTAGCTTCGAGAATTTAAAATTCTCTACTAACAAAGCTGCCAACCACGTGAAGGTGGAAGCTTTTTCGCACCACTAACCTAAACATAAAAGTGTTAGTCAAAGAAATTTAAGTTTCAAATCAAAACCATATACTATCTATATATACAAAATACACAAATTTAAAATAAAATATATTCAAACTTAAATCTAGATCTTTAAAACTAAAATATTATATATATATTGAAAAGAAATTATATATACTAGACATGAGCATCAGTAAATTCATTCCAATGAACCATCAGATCGGATCTACTCAATAAAGACAAGATTGCTTCATGATCTCGACTCTAACCTTCCAAAGAATCTTGTTATTAGGCCTTCTCGATATCTATACAAACCTGAATATTTGTCACTAGAACTAGATGCGAATATAAGAGTATTTTCCTGTGTGTCTCAAAGTCTTCAAACACCCAAACAGAGGAGTTTTTTAATGGATACCATCGAAGCCAAGTTCCAGTAACTACCACTGACCTTGTAGGATACTCAATATCTTCGCCATCTATAATAGGAGAAGTCAACTTCTTTCTTTCCTCGATGCAACGACATAAGAAATAGTTTGTTCCTTCTTCATTGTCTTCTGTCGCAATTACTACAAACACATGTCCTACAAAAAAACAAAGGTTGAACAACTCAAATTTAAATTACATATTAAAATTTCAATGGACATAACTCAATACAAAAATTAAATAAATAACCATAAATACCTTGTCGCACCAAAATCAAAATTTCACAAAGTCCTGGATGTCAGCAACTTCATCTCGCAGAAACAAGTCGTAATGCTTCAGGAGGTCGATAACTAGGAAGCGGAGTTAGAGGCCTACAAATCCATCCTTCCACCCATTCTTGTGAATCACACTCAACAGTTGACAAATTTGATACAAGATGCACAAAAACATGTCAACTTTCTTGTCCATACGGCCCATGAAGTAAAGTGCCTCGAGCTACAAAATGAGTGCATATCACTGACCCAAAGTGAGTGTCATACAATCCTCGTAGTTAGCAATTTGTTGTTCCTCTATCAACCAAAAATATCTCGTGAATCGTGGAATTTTCTTGAGAACCTAAGCCATGTTGTCAAGACACCATTCCACTATGCTCTTTACATCTTTTAATTTAGCACCATCTTTGTACTTCAACTCTTCTCGCAAGAGCTCTTTTCACACATGCCCCCGCACCATCATGCTCTCCTTTTCCATGTCCAAATTTCAAGTGAAACTCCAAATATGTTGCACACCCATCTTGACGTGCATTCTCGCTCATCCAATAAAACATTCATGCATTCTTAAACCGAGACGTGTAATTATCTCGACCATATATAATGTTGTTTCAAGTGGATGTCCCTATTAGACAAGTTTCCATAAAATAACTGGAAACACCCTTCGCACAAATTCAAGTAGAATGAGTACGATCATCACCGATATAAAAGTGGTACTCTCTTAAAAAAATTGATCATTCTCTCAGACGTCAGAGAATGTAGAAATGCTATATGCACAAAAATGGCAAACTTGTACTGAAAGTTGTAATATTGCGATCAACCTCCATTTGTGGTCGCAATGTGTAATTCTCTCGCAAAATCGACCACTAAAACAATAGTACCAATAGGAAATGTGTCTTTGCATAGCTTGAACTATTCATCCAACCATCGAGCTCTATGTGTATGCCTCGCATACTCATAAACAATTTCATCCTTAAATTTTCTCAAAAATTAGAAAATGGGCATTTGTTCTGTAACTAGCTCACACCGTTTAGACTCTTTTCCATCTTTCAACTGGTATGCAACTGATTTATATTTATCAAACTCAACTAAATTATGTCCTATTGTACCTTCAATTTTCTCATGGATGCAACTTTCCAATTTAGGTAATCCGCCGCATGTACTACAACTTCCATCTAAACAATCCTGACTATAAAAAAATTGTCCAACTTCTTTTTCACAAAATATAGTAGGAATGAAATCCCTAGAAGATATTGGTGGAACTTGAACACCACATTCGATAACATAGTTTCAGAATGAAAATTAGAACGAATACGTAAAAATTTAGCATAATGCATCGCAAATTCAACATGTTGCCTACAACAACAAGTGGTGCGAGCGTGGTTGATTTTCACATAGAATGGTTTCAACATTTCAAAAAATGTTGACTAATTTTAATTTCAGATTCTCTTGTTCAAACTTATGAAAAAATTGAGTTTGAGTCATATCTAAGAAATGCTTTGGATGTGGTTCACGATTAGTAGAACCAACTCTCCATTTTATAACATCTCTTGTATTAGGTGAAACTCTAGTGTTATCATGCCAAAATTTAATAACAACTTCTCTTATAAAGATCGTAATTATTTTTGTCCTTACGCGGTGCTCTAGCAGAAAATGCCCAAAAATCAACATTATTGAGTGATCAAGGATATTACATTTCAATTGCTTTCATTAGAGTTTTTCGATTAACTTGCAACATTCGACTTGTTTGCGTAATCAAACGTTGTTTTTTTATTCGATTCACTTACAACACTAGTAATAAGTACACGACGCACAATATTACTATCCCTAAGTGTCTCTCGACACCAAAAAGTGTGATATGCATCATGAAGGTTTTCAACAATTGTAGAGGTTTGACCACGTATATTAGATGTCATCAATCCTAAGGTGTTTAATGTAGGTCTCATTTTAATCAATTTCATCAAACTAACAACAATCGACATCTTTGGGAATCATTTAAAATTTCAAAATGATTATCCCAAATTTCAAAGTGGCTTTTTTCTTCCGATTTGTCATTCGTAAAGTTTTTAGACATTGGTTTCAAAATGTTTTCATCAATTTCAATAAAAAAATTAGGTTTCTTACGTAAAATCCTAGAGGTGTTTTTGTCAAATTTTTTTGCTTGTCTACAATTTCAACATGAATTTCCTTATTCACATTTTCATTGTCTCCTTCAATTTCAACATTTGCTACATCATGAGTATTTAATTCTTCTTCAACATTGACAGTAAAAACATCTTCATCACGAGTATTTAATTCAACTTCAACATTGACAATAGAAACATTACCCGGTTCTTCATTGCTTACAATAGTTGGGGTTGAAGATGAACCTCTTCTTGATTCACGAAGTTTCCGCATTCGCTCAGCATTTTGAATTTTGTTGGCCTCTAATTCGTTTGGTGTTTTTTTACTTAATGACTTCCTTTTTTGACTTCGTTTTTTGTCTCCCATGATGTTTTGCTTCCGGTGATAAGAAAAATGTGCAGAAAAAGATAGAATTTCACAGTAATTCATACGGTAAGGTCAGAGAGTAAAAATCACATGGTAATTCAGACATTGGGATGTGTGTAAATATGATTTATGAACCATGAGTGTGCTTTATAAACCACGATCATGGTTTATAAAGCGCGCTCATGGTTTGTGTTAAAAACCGCGATCGTGCTTTATAAACCGTGATCGCGGATCTATCTCTCGCAAACCTAAGCCTCGGAAAATCTTTGTTTTTCCCCAACCAAAGCTATGGAAGGTCATTATGAAGTGTAAAAGGTCAAAAACCTCAAATCTGCTCTTCCAAAGACTTGAACCATGCTAAAAAACTGAAAACATTTCACAAAAATGGTGCCATCGTGTAGGGGAGACTCTTAGCTTCGTAGAAATATTGATTTTAAAGTGAATAGAATAAGATAAATATCATTTTATAATTTTTTACTAACAATAGGTCTTTAAGACATTTTTTTCCCGTGAATGTTCATGTCTACGTTTAAGATTATAAATTTTGTTTCGCTTATCAAAATATGATAAAACTTATACCATCCCAAGTGTGGACAAATTCTATACACGTTATAAAAAAAAAATATTTGATTTTGATATTTTTTGATATAGTTATGGTGGGCAAATGGAAAGCGCTCCATTTTCTAAATATTTTCAGACCACTTTCACGGAAAAAATCAAAAAAAAAAAATATTGCTAAAAAAAATACAAAATAAAATCCATCCCAAGATAGACAACTACATCTAACGTTTCACCAAAGGAAAAAAAAAATAACAAGATTTGGTCATCCAAAATGCGGGCAAACGGACTACAATCTTATAAGTTTTTTTAAAAAAAAAAAAACTAAGTCATATAATTTTAAGTGTTTAATATAGCTAAACTTGTCCATTTTTTAAAAAATTAGTATTTTAGAAACTAGATTCGAATGCTACGATTCATATTTATATAAATTTTTCTAATTTAATATGACTAGATTAGGGTGCCAGAAGGGTACTTGGGGTGCCCTAGTATGTGATCTGGGTGTTGTAGTCTGTAGAAAAGTTTAGGATCTGAATCTGGCAGTGTCGTAAGGTCTTCGCAATATCTTCATCTTTGTCACACAATTGTCGTAATACCTTCACTTATGTCGTTGTAAATGTGATGTGAATATCCACTGCAAAACCCTATTCAAAGCATCAAATTCTAAAAAATAAAAATGCATATGAATAGGTTGGATTGACCTTAGCTACCACAATGGTGGACTTACGACTAAGCATTGCACTACATTCCAGACCCCATGTAGTTCTATGTGTGTGTGTGTAATTTTGTGCCTAGGATTCCCTAGCGCCAATGACACAGAAGTAGGGGGCAATAACTAGATGTAAAAATGCAAATGGTGGATGGAATGGAAAGAATACAACCCTTTCCCCTATGTTTGTGTGATGCAAATGTAGAAGATGCCCAAATGCAGTCCCTTGCCTTAGTAGATAGCTTCCCTTGATAGTAAGATGTCCGCCCATAATGTAGTGAGTATGTTATGTTTATATAGGGATATCTTGTTCAAATTTTGACACTAGTGACCTGAAACGCTGACTACCACCTAGGGAATGAACAGGGTAATGAAAAAGACCGACCTCAAAGAAATAAATTAGGACCAAGAGTTACGAAAACCAAGGCACCTAAAATCATGGGTCGGGGCGCCTTAGTGTTCCCAATGCTACCCTAGGTACACCAATATAGGACTGAAGATGACACTCGAGCAAATTATTACACCTAAGACTTCTTAAAAGACGCCCAAAATCGTATAGAAAATTGACAACCGTATTTCAAACACATAACAATGACGACACACTACTTGACGACATGACTAGGGGATAGGTCACTAGTGAATACTTTTATTACACAAGATCCATATATAAAATAACATACCCAACGATATAAATGTAATAGTAAGTGCGTGATTTTGTGACTACACAAAAAAACCAAAATAATTAATGCACACATGCTCTTAAACACCCCGAAATAAGCCACCCAAAAAAAAAAGTAGCCATAGAGATTTAGATGGAGAGAGATGATATTTATAAGGATACTCAAAAAATCTTGGAAGAGTTTGAGAAAATATTGGAGAGACCACCAACAAAAGAGAAAAGATCAAGCAACGTATAATTGAACTAAGGAAGTTAACCTCAAGGTAGAGATTGGGTTGGGAGATGCAACCACACATGACAATGTAAAGCTACAAGTTGTTGGTAATAATGTCATTGATGTCATATTGTGAGATAGTTTGAACTTTACATGTCGTATATTGAAATAAACTAATTTATAGTGTTCTTCATGTTCCAGAGTGTTCTATGGGTAGTGGTAGTGCTCCAAAAGTGTTGATAGTGCTTCACAGATTGTGATAGTGCTCCACGGGTGGTGATAATTCTCGTCGGGTATTGATAACTTTCTCTATTGGTGGTAATAGTGTTTTTGGGTATTGATGTTGCTTCACAAATGTTGATAGTGGGTCGTGCATGTTAATAGTGATCTGAAGTTGTTGGAGAAATGGTCATGCGGAAGTCGAGATTGCCACATTATGAAATGATAAGAAAGGAAATGTTGAGGAAGGCATAGTTTATCGTGGTATTCGAGTAATGTCTGCATGATGGTAAAAGAAGATGCGAGTTAAAGAGAAAATAGGGGATGACCAAAGGTGAATGAATTTCAAAATACATTTCTGCAAAGGATGACTCATTCCAACTAATCTAAATAATGCCAACTCATTAAAATTCATACATGTTCATGAATTGAGCATAGTATGTAATGAAGTCAAATTGCAAATTCAAGTGGTTATCTCATGGGATTATGATGTCGATTTGAAAAATAAAATAGGAGAGGAAGAAGTGAGAAGTGATTAATGAAGATACATCAGAAATATTTATGAAGAGGGAGGAAGAGAAAACTCAAGTAGATTAGAATGCTTAGTTATTGAAGAATAACAAAGAGAGAACAACGCATGAAGTAAGATGAATGTGAAGCGGGGGTGTACAAAAGCAATAAGAATAAGTGAAGATTTATGTTTATGCCATCATTAAGTTAAAGAAGAAATTACAGAGAAGGTGGATTGTTTGATTTCTAACTTGGTGATCAGCCTTGGGGTGTATTAGTTAAATTTTGGTTCTTTGCTATTATATGCGAAAAGTACCTAAAACTCAAATAAGGGTGGATTTAGTGATACATGCACCGAGAGTCGCAATGTCGGGATGGTAAGATGTAGCAATGGAAAAGTTCCTCCTTCGCTAAGTGAAGAGACCTACAATTAGAGACAACTAAACAAGAAATATTAGATAAGATGGGTAGAAGCGTGACTTAGAAGAGGTCGATTCTAGGAATCTAAAGGGACTTCCTTGGAGGATGTCAACTCATTTTTAAATAATTAAGTGAATTGATAGGAATGATAAAATGATAGACAATGATAATGATAGATAAATGATAGATATGAATCTATAACTCAAGGTCAAAAGGAAAGTCATGTTCCACTTCATAGGTAACCCGGGATAATGTGGCAAATTCAAGTAATTATACCAATAGTGCCTGTAGTTACATTTTGGATCTCATGGAGGAACTCGAACTGGTCCTTGATATCCCCGATGTCAAATGTGAATCGGGTGGCACACAATGCGAGCTCATGAAAGATGTCAGAATTTTCCCAAAAGAAAGGTTGATGAATGATTGGAAGGTCATAAATGCTTGTGATGGGGTGTGATTGGCTTGAAACAGTCATCTAAAGAAAAGACATACTTGCAAAAGACAAGTTAAATCCATAGATATTGATAAAAATTGACAATATGTTGTAATTAATTAAAAAATGTTTAAAGATAGGAATAGCAAGTGATTCAAAGGAATCAATAGCAATTTAAGCGAGAATCGTGGGCAATTCAAAGGAATCATCGGTGATTATTGTAAAAATGATGGTTTTCTCAAAAAATGATAAGTTCAAGCAATAAACACTAAAATGATTGATTTGTGAATGTCTATGTAGATATAAAGGACAATAATGGATCAAAGGGACTTACCTTTGCAGCCCGGATGGGTTATGAAACATCTGAAAAGAAGAATGATGTTGATATTGTTGTTTGTTGAATGCTTGGAAAGG
This sequence comes from Taxus wallichiana var. yunnanensis, assembly GCA_018340775.1. Lineage (NCBI taxonomy): Eukaryota > Viridiplantae > Streptophyta > Pinopsida > Cupressales > Taxaceae > Taxus > Taxus wallichiana. Next base: position 836,468,621 of record CM031238.1, read on the forward strand.
TTGTTGGAGGTAAGGTTGTAAAAATTGATGTGATTGTAGGATTTTAATGTTATTGATGTTTTTATTTGGCTTGGAAATATATGAAATTGTAAAACTTCATTATTTGGCTCAAAAACACGGTGTAGACAATAAATCACACACTTTGGGTATTATTTAGTCTCGGTTTCATACTACTATTCATATGGTTTTTGAGTGAAGAAAGTATTAATTAACCCCCGTCTTTTGGCCATTTTACTTTTCTTTCTATCATCACTGCCGACCTCCCGCACATACATGCCCAATCTATTTTTGTCATTTTGTGTCATTTTAGCCTTGACTAGGACACCCAAGCCAATACTAGGGTGCCCAAAAGCACCCCCGGTCCTAGTCAGGTGCCCTGATCCTTTTTCCACTTTATCTCCATATTTTGGGCACTTTATATTCACATTTGAGCATTCTATATTTTTGGTGGTGGCCTTTTCGGGGTTAATTATGAAATTAGATCAAGAGAACCATATAAATATAAATTTATGAGACCATAATGAGGGACCAAGCACTAGGCACTACTATCATCATCTAAGGTTACATCCATCTAGAGCTCATTTACATCCATCTAGCTCCATCAAGGGACAAGGCTAGTTAATCTACATCACACATCATAGAGGGAAGTTTATTCTATTCCATCCACTATTCTATTACATTTTCTACACATAGTTATAGATCACTACTTCACAAAGTGTGAATAACACAAGAGCACCTAGAGCATGATCACACACACACGCACACATGCGCGCACGCACACCCACACACACATTCACATAAAAATACATCATGTCTGATATGTAGTGTAGCGCTCAATTAGTAAGTCCACCATTATGGCCAGTAAGGAAAGTTTGACCCTTCATTTGCATTTTTCTTTTTTAGGGTTTGATGTTGTTTTTGGGTTTGTAGGTCTTCTTATTCGTCATTTATTACCAATGACTTCTAACACATCAGTAGTGAATTACATGTGACAGATAATGAAGGCTCTACATCACCTTGCAACCAATCAAAGTTTTTGGACCTTCGTGCAGACTAGGGCACCCAGAACTCATACTATGGTGCCCGTAGGCACCCTGATCCTCTCCTAGGCACCCTAGTCCACTCAAATTGCTCAAATCTGCACTTCTCATGGACCTCGGCACAATCATTTCCTCCTCCTATTTCTCCAGCCATCTCTATGACACAATCCAAAGCAAGCTCGTTGAAATCATCTAAGTTCTTTATAACTCTTTTTCACTCTAGGGTTTTACATTTCTACTTTCTTAGTTGTTTGGGTCACTTTTCCTTATTTAGTTTAGTTTTTATCTACTAATGTACTTATTAGATTAACTCTAAAATATTCATATTTTAGTTAATCATTTTGGTGAACCCGAATGCTTTCACGCTTAGGATCCTCATTTTCCCTTTATCATGGCTCCTAAAGTTTCTCAAGTTTCTTTGTCTGACTTACTTAAGAAGCATCCTAATTGCCAAGCTGCTCTTCAAAAATCCCTAGACACCATACATCGTCCTCAAAATACACCGCCACATGAAATAAGTCCTATATTCGATTGTTTATATGATGACCATAGTCCTAGTATTCCTCCATCTAATCAACCCTTATTGGACTCAATTCAAGCTCTACATGCTTTATTTCAAGACAAATTTAAAGCTATGGAATCCATGATCACATCTCTCAAATCTGAAATCCAACAACTTAAGGATGCTTCTAAGGCTCATGTTTGTTCTCCCTCTACATCTCCTCTTCAATCTATGTCTACTACATGTCATATAGTTGAACCTCAAGTCATGCCATTTCTGAGCCTCTTATATTTGAGTGTAATACTAAGTAACATGACCTTCTTATTGAGCTCCTTATTCATCAATTGATCACTTTACCGCCTACTCATTACTATCCTCCTTATCGACTAGCTAAATATCAAGGTCGTCCATATTGTAATTATCATCAAATCAATGGACATAATGGTAATGTTTTCATGTTTTACAACATAGAATCAAACATCTTCATCATCATGGCTTTATCTCATTCACTACACAACATTTTGTTACATGCCCATCTACAAATGCTACATCTAAATGGGCTCCAAAAACTAATCCTTCGCATCTATTGAGCATCATGCCACTATTTCTAGTGTGCCTTCTTCGGTTAGTCAAGAGCCTCCTAAGCAACCACCTACGACATCACCAAGTCAACATACGCAACAACCTCTCAAAATTAGTTCACCACCTCCTCCTACTCAGTCATCTATAGTATTACCAAATCAAAACAACCAAACACTTCTCAAGGTTTTCTCTAAATCACGTCCTCCTACTAAGGAATCTCTTTTATTACCAAGTCAAACTAAGCAATCTCCTCCTAAGGAAGAGCTCACTCCTTCTTCATTAAATTTATAGCTCACATCACCAAGTCATACTCAAGTAATTACATCCTATGGTTAAACTTGTAATTCCACCATCTAGTTATAGACCATACCTATGTTGACGACTGGGACCCAGATGAAGCTTACTATGATGATGAACCATTTGATGATCATACTCCTCTATCACTTCAGCATCCCATCACTTTTTTTAAAGCAACTAATCCTTACATTGATCCACTTAGTGTCTCTTGACTATATTTCCATCATGTACATGCTTGGGGGCATAACACTCATACATCCCCCTCATCATATTAGCATTAGTGCATCTCTCATATTTTCATTGTCATACATCCATATCCTCACATAGGCATACTCATCACATGTTTTAGCATCGTCATTACCCGATGACACACTCTTGTGCTTCGGTTCACACTTGATTGTTGAGGGCATACTACACATGAACCCCACACACTGCATAATAGGTATTACACACTACGTTTATCCACACATTTCACATCATATGTATTACACCTTACATCATACATTCTACATTTAGACTACATAATTTTGACCATCGCACATTTACATATCATACATACTTTTCACATCATACTAGTCTTCATTACACATATGTCACATTTCTAGTGTCTACTTACACTTTTAGTCTAACATCATATACCACTCATGCTACATACTACATTAATATACATTGTGTTTACATATCATATGGTCATCTACTCATCACACATATTACATTGTCTTCTACGCATTGCACTCACTACCCTATGACACACTTAGTTCCTCAATCCATACTCGATTGTCGAGGGTTTACAAATCAAATGGACCTTATCTTCATCACACGTTCATCATTCAACCTTTCATCATGTGACATTCCTAGGTTAGTGACATATGCTATAGGCTAAATGGTCACCTATTATATCATCATCTTGTAGTGGTATATGCTTTAGGCTACATCACCACTCTCCTATTCATTATGTAGTGATATACACTTTAGGTTACATCATCACTCCTACGCTCATCTTGTCATGATATATGCTTCGGCTATAGGGTCACACACATCATAGGTCACATCATCATCACACACACACACTCAAATGCATTAGACAAACACACACACTTCGACCATTTCCCGATGACACACTCTCATTTACGGTTCATTATTGAATATTGAGGGGGAAAACCAAATGAACCTCATTTCATACAACTCCATCCACTCGGGGCACGTGGATCCTATCATCCATCTTGCATTCCATTCCATCCATCCACAACATGTTGCATATCTTGGTTGTTTTAATTTTTCTTGCATTTTCTCATTCATGTTCACTTTATTACACATGCTAGTTAGATCTCTTGAATGTCATTTATCTTTACCATATACACATGCATGTTCGCGTATTTTTCTAGTTGTGATCATAGATATAGGTCTCTTACACACAACATGGATGCTTTCCTTCTACCAATCCTACATTGGTCATTGGGGGCATCCACATTCGTCTCTTACATGTGCTATTGTTTCATTTTGTACTTAGCACTTTTCATTACTTGGTTATACATGCTTTTGACATATTGGTTATCTTTCTAACATGCTAATGGTGTTTCATGTGCAACATTTGTTTTGTAGGATTATTTACTTCCATGGCTATCTTCTTGTTTGTTTACTATTGTTTGTCATTGTTTACTCTTGTATGTGGGCCTTTTTCTATGTTTAGTGTGCACACTTTTGTTTGTTGTATGTGGCCACTACATTCTTGAGTTTCTTGGAACATCGTGAGTGATGTCCCATGTTTGCAACCTGTTTGGTAGTCTATGATTGTCTTCTTGCATGTTTACTTGTTTTCTAGCTTACACACTATTTGTGTAGCGTACACTTGTCTTCTATATGCATGCTTGTTTGTACTAACACTTGTTTTTCTAGCCTTCTTGTTTGTACGTGCCTTGTTTTCTACCAAGTGCATTCCCTTCCCCCTATAGGGTAGGCACAATTTATGTGGTTGGTCCTCTTTTGGGGCCAAATTCTCCTATCAATGATGTCACATGTGCCCCCAAAGAGGGGGCATCATTTGGGGTTTTACATACTACACAACGCTTCTACACTAGTTTAGTTTAGTTTAGTTTTCGCCCTTGGCATTATGGGTTATACAACGAGTGGGTTCAGACCAGTCTATAAACCCCATACACAATGAATTTTATAGGACATGGTTGTCCTTAGCATTCTGGGGAGCAATTACAGGTTAGAGGATATAACAGACTTCCTCTCTACACTACTTCAACCAGTGGCATCAAATAGCCAAAAAACTAGGCAAGTACAGAGATCTCTTCACACATATTCAAGGAAGTAGTTACAGGTTGGAGGATACAATGGAATTCCTCCCTACACTTCTTTGGCCTATGGTGTTGGATCACCCAAAAAACCCAGGATAGGATATCCTCTCTACACCCTTTCTCTCATCACGGATCAAGTGCACATGTTCCTTTTACACTTTTTTCATACTTTTATTTCATTATTTTCATTACTATATACATGTGGTTTTACACATATACATGCATATTTGACTTCTTGGTCTTATTCTCCTTACAGTTCAACCGTATGAGAAGAAAAAACAATGACAACAACAATGATGACATTAACAACATAATTCTTCCTCAACACATATCATACTAACATGCAGGTACATCACACACATCGACAACTACACACGTGTTTCCTCCCCTAGGTTCACTCTCATCACTTTTTTCTCTTTTACATCTTTAGTTTCCATGCTCCATCATATTTTTTTCATTCCACACTTTTTCTAGTCCTTCAACACGTTTTCTACATCACTCTACATGGCATCAGGTACGCATCTCTATCTACTTTATATTACCGAGTGTTCCGCTCACCAACATAAAGTGTAGATGCTAAATCACGCACTTTAGGTATTATTTAGTTCCAATTTCATACTATTATTGATATGGTTTTGAGTGAACAAAGTACTAATTATCCCCTGTATTTTGGCCATTTTACTTTACTTTCTATCATCACTTTTGACCTCCCGCACATACATGCCCAGTCTATTTTTGTCGTTTTGTGTCATTTTTTAGCCTTGACTAGGGCACTCGGGCCTAGCATCTTGGGGTGCCTTGATCCTTTTCCACTTTATCTTCATATTTTGGGCACTTTCTAGCCATTTGAACATTCTATATTTTTGGTGGTCAGCCTCTTCAGGGTTAATTACAAAATTAGATCAAGAGAACCATATAAATACAAAGTTATGAGACCATAATGAGGGACCAAACACTAGGCACTATTATCATCATCTAAGGTTACATCCATCTAGAGCTCATTTACATCCATCTAGCTCCATCATAAGGGACAAGGATGGTTCATCTGCATCACAAATCATAGGAGGGAAGTTTATTCTATTCCATCCACCATTTTATTACATTTTCTACACATAGTTATATCTCGCTACTTCGTGAAAGTGTGACCTGCACAAAAGTACCTAGGGCATGATCACACACATTCACATAGAACTACATTGGGTCTGAGATGTAGTGTAGCGCTTAGTTAGTAAGTCCATCATTGTGGTCGTTGAGGATAGTTCGACCCCTTCATTTGCATTTTTCTTTTTTAGGGTTTGATGTTTTTTTGGGGATTTTACAGGTCTTCTATTCATCATTGATTACTAGTGAATTCGACGTAGTGCAACAAATTACAAGGGACAAATAGTTAAGGCTCTACATCACCTTACAACCATGTAAATTTGGTTTTGGACCTCCCGTGTAGACCAGGGTGCCCAAAACTCAGACTAGGGTTCCCATGCCCCCGATCCTATCCCAGGAGCCCCAGTCTACTCAGATTGTTCAAATCTACACTTCTCGAGACTTTGTTGGGTTGTGGAGCTAGATTGATTCATAATGAGAATGCATTACAAGTGGCTGCTTTACATAGTAATCATCATCGGTTGGTTAACCGCCATCGTCAAAGAAATGAACTCGGCATCGGTTACCTATGCGTGAAATTTTATATTTAACTCATGGGAATTAGATCTAACTTTTTATAAAGTTGATCTAATGGTTATAATGCATAGCTATGGTGCCCTAAGTTTGTATATGCCTATATAAGCATGAAAGCTAGGGTTAGAAGGTGAATTATGAGAAGGATTGAGTTAGATCCTTGATTCTCCTAGATTGAGAGGATGAAGAAGAAGAGAAAGAAAGAACATGTTACATGAAGACAAAGCTTCCATGGAGAGAAGTTGGACAAAAGGAAATAGCAGGTACAACTATGGCGTTACATCTCAATGGTGAGAAGAGGGTAACATCTTCTACTGTATTTCCTTTATATAGTTATTGTCTCATTGTAATGGCTTGCATAGCATGCAAATCACACAAATTTTCTTCTTTTAGATCCATATGTTGGTGAGATCTTGTATTTTAGAGCCATGATATCATGATGTATTGTTGATCCATGTAGATAGAGTCTTATATTGTTAGATCCACGGGTTGTTTTGAGATCTTGTATTCATAGATCCATGAGATCATGTTGTATTATTGATCCATGTGGATCTAGATATTGTAGAGGAGGTTGTCTTCATGTTTGCACAGGTTGATGCAATGATGGAGAGACAGACTTACTTCTTGGTGCACATCATGGTTACACATTGGTAGACCCATGTGAGAGGTCTTGTTGCAGATCCATAGAGAACTTGTAGCAATTCGTAGATGCACGAGTAGTTCATATTTATGTAATATTTGTTGGTGTTGGATTGGAGACATGGCTGTAGTGCACTCATGGAGATTCGTTTAGAGATCTAGAGGAGGAGATACTCTTGGAGAGATGTATCGTACTCTTGTGCGTAAGAGTTGGTTTTTAGTCTTGTTTATTATATATATGAGATCTCTATCTTTGGTGGACATAGCCCACATTGGGTGAACCTCAAAGCACATGTTGTGTTATGTGTGTGTACTTTATTTTGATTTGGATTGTTCTAGTTTATACTTCCACTATTTGTAGATATTGGGGAATTTTTTAGATCCCTGTGTGCATGATTTTTTGATATTGAATCATAGCACTATTCTATAGTCCTAAATTCCCAATAGACTTTGGCACATTCATTTCCTCTTCCCATTTCTCCAGCCATCTCTATGACATGATCCAGAAACTCGTCGAAATCAGCTGAGTTCTTTCTAACTCTCCTCGCACTCTAGGGTTTTATATTTCTACTTTCTTAGTTACTTGGGTCACTTTTCCTTATTTAGTTTATTTTTTATTTATTTTTGTACTTATTAGATTAACTCTAAAATATTCAAATTTTAGTGAATCACACAGATGCATGAACATCTAAGGAATTTATGAAGATTTCTCGAAACACGACTCGAAAACTCCTATTTGTAATCGTTGTCAATTTGTTAGAATCATCGCTGATCTTAGAATTTAGGGGAAAATGTTTAGAAGTGGTTGAAACCACTTCCTAAATGGGATTTTCGGGTATGGGGACGAGGTAAAATGGTTGGGAAGAGGTTAGACGAGTTGGGGAGGTTAAGAGGTTGGGATAAAATGGGTTAGGGATGGTTTAGAAATGGTTAGGTGGTTTTCAAGGGTTAAGGTAAGTTTAGATGAGTTAAATATGATTTACAAGGGGGTAAAAATTTATTTTATGGGGTGAGGGAATGATTTAGGTAGTGTTTATATTGATAGGTTTGGATAAAGTAATGTGCATGTGTGGGGAGTAAGCAAGTGATGAAACCCCATTGTCTACATTTGCCACTTTTTCTCAAGTGGTTTGTGATGGACAAACTGCTCGACAAAAATGGTTTAAGATGGTTAGGTTCATGTTTGGATGGGTAATCCCCCTAAAATTGGGGGTGATTGCAACAAAGTACAAGGATCATCATTTTGATTCAGAGTTTATTGATAGTTTTGACGTGTGTGTTTCATTTCAACTTGCCCCAAGACGAGGTCTAGAAATAAGATGGATACCACCATGGAATCAAGTGATAGGAGAACTAAAGGGTTCGTTTCTACTGACGTATGATTCATAGGAATTAAATGTGGTTGTAAAGAAACCAAGGATCCAAGTGAAAGGGGAGCTAAGTGGCTCATTTCCTATAGATGTATGGTTCACGGCGCTAAGCTTTTGTAAAAATAAATCCGTGGTGGACTATTAATAGTGATCAGATTTCAAATCATTTGGGATGCGTACTTGAGGCAATTGGTGATTGGTTTATTTGTGAGGGATTCAGTACCCTCAAAATGGGACAAATGTGTCACTAGGATGATGTTTTGAATAGCTTTTCTATTGTAAATGTGTTTTTTTGATTAATTAAGGGGAATAACAGACGATTTAAGGAAATTACCGGTGATTAAGGGAAATTGTTGGCGATTATGGGAATCATTGGAGATTCAGGGGTAACAAAATAGGTTCCCTATAAATAGGTGGATTGACCACGGTAAATTCATTTTTACTGTGTGAATTATGAAATTTAGAGCTTTGATTTAGTGATTTTTGAGAGATAAGTGAGAGATGGAGGCTGCAGGAGGATCAAGGAGGTAGAGGAGGCCCACCCAAGGGGAGATAAGTACCCTTTTTTATTTTTATTATGTTTTTAGCTATTTTTTTAATTTTTTTATTTTTGGGGCCCATACGAGGGCACGTTTGTTGACATGCCAGAATCACTGGTGATTTTTCAAAATCACTTGTGATTTGGATGAAATGCCGATGATTATGGTGAATCACTAGAGATTGTAGTTTTTTGTGTAATTTTGATAAAAAATTAATGAAAGCAATGTTCTAATGAATGTTTTATTTTTTTAAATGCAAAGTAGGGACAATTTGACCATTAGATACATGTTTCTTTTGATCCTAGAGGATGTGAGGTCTTATTTCCCGATGATGATTGGTTTCACTTACGAGGATGTAGATTTAGGGAGATACACCATTACGGACGGATCTATAGGCATCGGATATTATTTATCGCATTATTAGAGAGATGGGATCTCGTTACTTGTACATTTTGGTTTTCGACGGGTGAGATGACTATCACCTTAGAGGATGTGCACAGGATTCTACGATTACCTATGTAGGGAGCGGGATATATTTGATTGATGAGGAAAATATGGTTGGGGTGATGAGGAGATTGTATGGTGGTGATGTTGATGGTGTGGATTTTTTGTCGGTGGTTTCTCAAACGGTGCCTTATAAGCTCTCGACATAGAGGCTCCCTGCATTGATGACTTTGATGATGATAGGGATTACTTGTTATGATTTTCCCAACTCTGTCGGGGTTGGCTTCCATGGATGATGAGAAATGTAGTGGCAGATATGATGGAGAAAATGACTATTTTTGTATGGGTCCTTACATTGCTAGTTATACCTACAAGGAGTTATGGTCATGGAGGATCAAGAAGAGGTTTGGGATTGATGTTGGTTTTTAACTACATTGTTGGGAATATGAGCACATCGCATTGGTTCGGCCTAGAGGTTTACCATGGGAATGCCTAGTAGAATTTTCATAGACATATGGGTTCATCCGATAGGAATCGGATAGAGGAGGTGTTCGCCAATGTAAGTTGAGGAGCGCTATAGACATCTCCTTGTCAATTTACGGGCTTGTGATGTCGATGGAGACCATATATTGGGTTTTCAGTATGGGAGGGAGAGGAGGGTGAGCTTAGGGCCACCCAATAGGATATATGGGTACAGTGGTCGACGACCAAGAGAGTGGGAGTTGGTCTGATTTAGTCGTGTTAGGCAATAGTTTGGGTTAATTCAGGATGTTCCAGAGGTAGCAATAATATATAGATGTGATGATGGGGATGTAGATACACCATTTCAAGAAATTATAGTGCCTCTTTATATTTCTAATGAGGAGGGGGCGATGGGTTTGGATGACCAAGGAGTTCCCACAACTTTGGATAATGTCGGGATTACGGAGGTTTCCGTGGCATGGTGGTGGGCGTATCCTACTAGAGGTGATAGATGGGTATGTGCCTGTGTGGATTTGGCTCACCGGGGAGGTGATGGTGAGGGTGAGGGAGGTGGGGGTGAGGATGATAGTGGTGACGACATGACAGCTCTAGAGGCCACCATTACTCGTTTAGAGGCTGAGAAGGCCGCACTATTGGCTAAGTGGGCTACGTTGATCTGCAGAGAGAGATGGTTTCATTAGGAGCTAGATTTCCTAGGTCATTGGCTAGTAGGTGTATAGGTAGAGCTAGCACATGTCATAGTTGATTGATACCAATATAGACATCAGCAGGATACCTTGAGAAAGGATCTCAGTATTACAAGTAGTTTAGTATCAAGAGGCGAGTTGTAACTAGCGAGAGCTCGGAGTTAGCGAGCAGATGGAACCACATGGTAGTGTTCGCTTGGATAACTACCAGTCTTTATGCAATGATTTAGGGTATTATGAGGATATAGTTCGATGGAGGCTTCCTGATGAGCTTCATTTTGATGTATATAAGGCACGAAGATGAGCGGGACCCGGTGTTAGTGTAGCGAGTGTGGCTTAACCACCGCAAGGTCCAAATGGAGGTGATCTTATTAGAGGACCTGATGGAAGTGGTCCTAGTAGAGGACCAAAGGACCAGATGGAGGCAAGGGTGGTGATCAAGGGAGTAGTGCTCGAGGAGACTTCACTTGACGAATGTTGATTTTACTAAGTAGTTGTGAATTTTTTGATGTATACGGCTCTTTATGAAGCTTGTTTTTAATGTATACTTGTGATACACGAAGCTTTTGAGACTCTAGATGATGTATAGAGACACATTGATATATATGATTATGATTTTGATTTTGATTTATGATCCATGTGTTGATTTTACTTTGATGTGATGTTTTTGATGTGGTAATGTAATATTGATATGTGATCATGATCGTATGGATGTTTGATGGATGTCGATGCTAGAAAGATGTTAAAAGATGTTGGTATTGTGTTGTTGATATAATGTGTGATTGATTATTGATTTTAAAGTGACTTTAATGTATATCAAAATGTGTCTTAATCATGGATAAGAATAAAACGTGAAATGATTTTTTTATACTGGATTTGATACATATGTGATGGGAATCAATAGAGTGAAGGATCTTGCACTTTTGGCCTTATAATCAGATGTTAACACATGACTAATAATGGGTAGTCACACATAGGATCTTGGATATAGATGGAATTATATATATATATATATATATATATATATATATATATTCCTAGGATCCTAGGACAAGGGTAGGGTTGACATATTTAGGTTGTGTGGGAGAATAGGTTCTCCTTTCAATCGTTTCATAGGGAAATGTCTCATCTATGCATTTTATTTTAACACAAACTGATCGATGTGGGAAGTTTTCTCTGATGGGAAAGTTAATCGATTTGGGAAGCTTTCCTCGGATGCTTTTGATATTTTGACTTTTTGAAGGTTGATCGATGGGGGAATCCTTTTTTACGGGGTATTCATCCTTCGAGGAAGTGGTCTACAATTATTTTTTCTTTTCTTGATAGTCATCCTTCAAGGGATCAATTTATGATTTTGACGAGAAGCTATCCTTTGAGGGATCACTTTGCTTTTTGACAATATGATTTTGATATTTTATAGTTGTCCTTTGAGGGATCAATCTATTTATTTTGATAGGATTCATCCATAGATATTTTTGACTTTATTTTTATGCTGAGGGCAAGCCTAATAGACCACTTCGAGGAGGGGAAGAGATGTGTGCACAAACTACACATGTGTGTCCCGTGACATGTCTTTGGTTGGTATACAAGGTGGATGGATGTAATGATTGTGGGGTTCCTGTTAAGGAGGAACTTATCCATGTGAAATATGTGATGAACAGAGTCATGGTGCTCATATTTAAGGTTTGAGGACAGTGACGGAAAACCACATGCTTTCAAATCATTACAATAATGAAGTGAAGGGTTGGTGGTGGAATAAGATCTTTGATGTGACTACTGTCATAACATTCGATGTGTTAACAGTAGAAAGGTTGCAAGTACAAGGCATTCAAAAGTTCCTTTTAGGTGTACCATCAAGGGAGGCTAAGTGGTAAGATCCCAACCCATACTTGTGAGTGATGACATGTAGACCGATACATTTAGGGGAAAATTTTCCACATTTACTATTTTTCAGAGTAGTGACATTTTAATTTTCTTTGAGAACATGATCACCTATATTAAATTCACGTTACTTGACATGTTTTTATATGCATGGTTGATGCACTCTTGATAGACATGCAGATGTTTGAGAACTGTTAGATGTTGTTCATCAAGGAATTCTAATTGTTCTAAACGCTTTTTTATGATAATCTTTATCAGAGGTAAAATCTCGAGGGATATGCAAAGTGATGGGATTTGAACTTCAAGGGGTAAGACCTCCTCAAAGCCATAGACTAGAGAAAAAGGCATAGCCCTTATAGGAGTACAGATACTAGTATGATAAGCCCAAAGAGTGAATGAGATATGAAGGTGCTAATTCCTACTTGCTTGATCGACAGTTTTCATGAGAATTTTGTTAAGTGTTTTGTTTTAAGCCTTGACTTTTCCATTTTCTTATGGATAATATGGTGATGAGAAGCTTAGTTTTATGTTGAATGTGTCACATAATTTCTTAACTTCTTTATTCTTGAAGGATTTTCCATTATCAATGACTAGTTTATGAGGGATGTTGAAGTGACATATGATGTGTTGATAGATGAAATCAACAATTTTTTTATCTTTAGTAGAGATTAAGGAATAACCTCTACCCATTTAGTGAAGTATTCAGTAGTTGTGATGATAGAGTGGTGTTGTTGTGATGAACGAGGGTTGATGAGACCAATAAGGTCTAACCCCCATTGTGAGAAAGGCCATAGGTCTTGGGAAGGTTGTAAAGCTTGACTGTTAATGTGAGTGAGATTGGAATGTTATTGAAATTTAACTCACTTTTTGACATATGCATAGTAATATTGATTGATAGTAGGTCAATTGTATCCCATTAAAAGGATGTACTTAGCAAAGTTATCCCGTTAAAGTGTCCACCAAGTATGTGGTCATGGACTTCTTGAATAGATTCAACGGATTCGTGAGATTTTAGGCATCTTAATACAAAACACCACATATGATGACATATCGGGTAGCACGTTGGATAAAATATCACTTAACACTTTTATACAAGCCAAGGGGAATTTTTATTCCGAGAGATAGTTGAATGTTTGAGTATACCAAAGGTCAGTTGGATTGTTTTTGATGATATTGATAGAAGGGAGTTAATTTTTGTGGGATGGTTGATCAAGTTTGTGCACAAAAATGAACAGTTTAGATTCATCGATTGCTAAAGGGATGAGGTATGCGAGAGAAGACATGGTGTCTACGAATTTTTAGAGGATCGTGGAACTATTTGGATAGTGTAATGATTAAAGGATTCTAAGAGGAATTCAATAATGGATTTATATTTTATAGAATCTCATTTTTACAATGATAAATTCCTTTGATTTGATTGATGACAAGTTATGAGTCTCCATAGATGTCCAATATTTGAAGCGAGCATGACTGGAGGTTTGGAGGCCCATTATTAGAGTGTTGTATTCTACCATGTTATTAATACATTCAAAATTTAGTTTAAACAATATAGGGATGGGAGTCCCCTAGGGAGGAATGATAACGATGTCGACACCTCCGCCTTACTACCACTTAGATCCTTTCAAGAACAATGTCATTTTGAGAGGGGTATATTCGTCATCAACAATGTTGATAGATTCGTCGGGAATTATTCGTGAGGTGGTTGATTGTTAGGTAGAGGTACTTCAATGAGCTGATCGGTGATAACTTATTTTTGATAGCTTTTTGCAAGATGAACTCAAGGTAAAACTTGGTCATAAGCATAATCCGTCGAGTGATGCGGTCGTAGTGATATGGTTTAGAGTGTATGGTTTTAAGAGAATTGAAACTGGTAATGACATAATTTTTGTGATTAAGTAGATAATGATGGAGTTTGGAATTTGCAAAGTATAAGGCACAACACAACTTCTTCACTTTCATATAACGATTCTTGTATTCATGGATGTGTGGCTTATATAGTAAATGGCTTGTTCATGACCCTACTCATCTTGATGAGTGAGCATGACACCTAAGGCATGATTAGTAGCAGATATATATAAACGTGGAAGGGATCCCTCTTATGTACAACTATGAGAACAGTGGTGATAGGAGGTATTGTTTAAGGTCATCAAAGGCCTTTTGATGATTGTGATCCCATTTAAAGTTTACATCATTTAGAAGGAGATGGTCAAAAGGCTAACATTGATCTCGAAACTTGTGAGATAAATCGATGAATCAACTTAAGCTTACCCTGAAGCCTACGAAGTTGTTTGAGGTTTTATGGAGGGGGTATCTCGATGATGGATTTTATCTTGGCGGGGTCTACTTCAATGCCCCAAATAGACATGATGAACCCTAAGAGCTTACCGGTGAGAACATTGAACACGCACTTAGCGGGGTTAAGACAAAGGAAGTATTGAATAAGATGAGTGAAGATCACATTGAGGATGGCAAGATGATCCTTACATTGTTTATATTTCCCTAAAATATCATCAACATAGTCTTCTACAGTTTTGTGGATAAGATCATGGAATATGTATGTCATAGCGTGTTGATAAGTGGTACCAATGTTTTTAAGTCCGAAGGGCATTACCCAATAACAAGAAATTCCCCCAAGGAGTGATGAAGGATGTTTTATGTTGATCATCGGTGGTGATGAGGATTTGGTTAGTAGCCAGAGAATCCATCCATAAGGGAGAGAATTTCGTGACCAACGGTTAGATCGACAAGGTCATCAATGTTTATAAGGGGAAATTCATCTTTAAGACAAGCGAGATTGAGATCCCTGAAATTTGGTATAGATATGTAACTTTCCCGAGGCCTTGGTTACGAGGACGATATTAGAGACCCAACGCAGATAGTCAATGGGTATGATAAAATTATCGGCGAGCAGATGTTGTAACTCTTATTTAATGAGAAGAGTTATACGAGGGTGCATCCTATGTACTTTTGTTTGATAAGTTTAGCATTAGGATAGGTGACGATATTGTGGATGAAGATGTTGGGGTTGATTCCTAACATATCACTATATGACCATGTGAAGGCTTGACTATGTTTGGATAGGAAGGTGGTAAATTCGTTTAACTCTTGTGAATCTAAAGATTGACCAACTTTAACTATGTGAGGTTCATGTGGAGTCCCTATATTAATGTCAATAGTGGATTCGTTGAGAAGTGTCAATGTATCAGGTGGTAAATTTTATGAAGGAAATGATATTTTGGTCCCATGTGTATTAGCTTGATTTTATTGGCATTGAATAATGTCAATGGTGGATGAATCCTCTTATATCATTTCAGGCCAAATGAGAGGAAGGGTTTTAGTATCATGATTAGTTTGTGTTGTCGACTCAAAATTCCCCTATTTTCACAAGTCAAGTTTCAAAAAATTTGAGTCGGTACCTTGGAGTAATGGATCGCGTCGAGCACAGTATTTTTGCGTTTTCCATTCCATGGAGAACGATTTGAATATCGGTGTAAAGGTGGAGTTTTTCCCTTTCTTATTATTCTTCCACATCGTGTATGGTGGTGTATCTTCCCCTGTCAATTTTTGCCTCGACCATCCATGAGTACGTGGACATATTTGATTGGATCCTGCACGGCCATGTTTCAAGTAGCAACAGAAGCCTCCATGTGTCCAAATGGTGCAACTCCAAGGGCAAGGCCCAAGGGACAATCCTCAAATAAGTGTAAGATTTCCATGTGTCCCAGGTCCAAAATGAAGACAGAACAAGCCTAAATCAGCTAAGTATGGAAGGTTCAGCGGACGGCGCCACGTGCCTCATCGACGCAACTTCAAGGGTTGAAGCCAAGGGTGGTTCCCAAACTTACGCCAGCCCTCCACGTGTCCCAGTCCAAAAAAGAGACAGAGCTGATCGTTTAATTGACTAAGTGTTGTAAGAAAATTTGTCTTGTAGACAAATTGGTGGGTTTCAAGCCAATGTTATGGGAGTCTAAGTCCCTCTACTTGAACGGTGCAACTTCCATATGTGCATGTGTGAAAAAGTGGATTTCAATGGTGGCATTTTGACCAGAGATCCAACAAGGGCACTCCACTGTCCTTGTGGCAAAGCTAGCAATTTCTCACTAGAGAAGAACTTTGTCTGAGAAGGGGAAAGGGAGTGAGAATGGAGGTAGGAGAAACTAATGTTGTGGGTAGAATATCATATGCCCACACACATCAATTAGAAGTTTCATTTACATGTATTTATAGTCAGAAGAAAAAAAATCCGCAAGAGAAGCTACAAGACCGAATGAAACTCATTGGTCACAAAGTACCAATTAATTCCTCAATCAAGGAGGAAAAAATTCCTTCTTTTCTTATTGAAGCTTGAGCAGAGTTTGTACATAGCTTGAGAATGGAAGAAATTCGAGGAAGAAGAGAAAATAGAAGAAGAATGGCATTTTCTGTCTTTTCCAGGTACAGAGCACTCTGTTTTTTCGAAAATCAATCACCCCTTGGAATGACATCGAGAAGCCATTTTATTCTTCACAAGAAACCATTACAACTTCACAAATCTTCAACGCCTTTTCAAATTCCTCTGTTGTGAAGAAAACGTTCATGGCGGGTTAAAAACCAGATCTTGCAAAGAAATTGTTACATTCAATTTTCCAGTTTAAATATAGACCGTTTGATTTGCTCCTCTAACTTTGAAATTGGGTCGTCCATGTGGCAGGAAGGGATTGGAGCGGTTACGGGGAAGCCCTTTGCATTTTGTGATTTTTAGAGATTTGGCAATTTGGAACAAATTGCCCCGCACCCCCGCTTTGACTTTTCAACTTAGACATGTGGCATCTTCTAATTAGAAAGGGGGTCACGGTCTTTTCTCAACATTTTAACCTTTTTTGTAAAAAGGCTCAAAACTCAATTTCCTCCATCGCCGGCCCGCTGCTCCGATTTGACTAGGACACGTGGCACGTCTGTTTGTAGGTGGGGTCACGACTCTCTTCTCAACATTTTAACCTTTTTGGAAAAAGGCTCAAAACTCAATTTCCTCCCGGCCCACTCTTCTACTTTGACTTTTCAACGGTGGGCTTTACCTTTGACTTTTTCCCTGCTGGCTCAAGCTTTGACTTTTTCCTTGGTAGCCTGATCGGGGCTGCGGGTTACTTTTTAATTTTTCACCTTTTTTACAAAGAGGCTCAAAATCTCAAATCCCCCGATGGCCCACCCGTCCGCCTTGACTTTTCAATGCCTTGACCATGTGGCGATCTGGTGCTGATTTGGTAATTGACCTTTCTTCCCCCTAGAGTTTCACCATTGTAACATGTGGAGCCTTCCATTAAGCCTTCCATACTTAGTTGATTTTACCTTCATTTTGTACCTGGGACATGTGGAGTCATCCACTTAATTGAAGACTATCCCTTGGACCTGCTCCCGGAGTTACGCCATCGTCAACACGTGGATCCTCCGCTAAGCCTTCCATACTTAGCCGATTTTACCTTCATTTTGTACCTGGGACACATGGAAAGCTCGTGCTTAATTGAAGATTGTCCCTTGGACCTCGCTCCCGGAATTTTGGTGCTACGACACATGGTTGCTTCGCTAGATTTTGAAGTATGAATGAACCGCATCCAATTAGAGAGAGCCATGTATCACCCGGGGATGCTGAGGAAAATTTTTACGGGAAAGAAACACCCATCATTCCCGATTGTGGAAAAATACACAGAGGAAGAGAACTTCGTCATTTTGAGTCCAATTTTTGAATTTCCTTCACGAACTAGAGGCATGAAGGCAAGACAATGATTTGACGACCCAGGCCAAAGAACAAGTGAACAATTTTGATCAGAAATGAAGGCTGTAAAGAGGATATTACGTGCACAGACCGGGAAAAGGAGGAATTTTTCAAGACGAGCAAAACAGAGATTTAAACAAAGCACTAGGGAACAACTTTTGCTAATTTCTTGAATCTCTAACTTGGCTTGAACATCAATGAATGGCATGAGCTCAAAAAATTTGAATTTGGCTATGAAAACGCAGAGCAATTTTGGGAGACAACAATTGGCTCTAGCTTAGGGACATGGCGTGAACTGGGCATGGCTAGGGCATGACGTGAGGATCCAGAATCTCAAGTTTCAAAACATATTATGTTGACCAGTGCCTTATCCATTGGGCCTTGTAGATCATGTACAATTCGAGAAATAATGGAAGGAGGAAACACACAAGGAAAACCACACACAACAAAAACCGAACAAAAATTAAACCAAAACCACGCAACAGAAAAGGGAAAAACACACCTACGCAAATCACCTATGTTATAAGGCGGGGAACAACTTGCTTTCATTGATGATACAGTTTCAAGTATTGCCCACTTCAAGGAAATTCCAATGGTGTTCCATCCAAGTAAGAGAGGATAAACACATTCTCACCACAAGCCCCATGAATCTGGAATGGGCCCGGCCACAATGAATCAAAATTTCCATGGTTTCCCCTTGGTTCTCTTCTCTTGTCCCACAATAGGACCAAATCTCCAACTTTGAAATTCCTTACTTTAGTCTTCTTGTCAAAAAATTTATTCACTTTCAACTGATGTTCTTTAATTTTGTCCACCACTTGACATTTGTTTTCCTCCAGCTTCTCTAGGAAGAGGATCCTCTTGTCGATGGAGTCTTTGTACTGACCATCTTCTATTTCTTGCAGCAGCTTGAGAGTGGCATCTCAATCGTGAGAGCAATCTCTACCTCAATTCCATACAACATTTGGAAAGGTGGCATGCCTATTTCCTTCTTATGAGTGATCCTATCAGCCCACAATGCATCATATAACTTCTTGTGCAGTTCTTTTGATTGTCATTTACCGTTTGTGAATAATGGTCACAATGTTCTTGTTCTTGACTTAGCTTGACCATTTCCCTGTGAATAGTAGTCGGAAGAGTGAGATAAGGAGATTCTCGAAACCATAACAAAACTTTGTGAGCTCCTTTGAAGAGAAATAGGTGGCATTGTCTACAACAATATTCTGTGGTACTCCAAAACGGACAATGATATTCTCCTTGATGAAGTTGCAAACTGTTTTAGAGCTGGCTTGCTTGGTTGGAATGGCTTCCACCCATTTAGTGAAGTAATCAGTTGTAGTGAGTACATAAGTATGCCCTACACTAGAATGAGGATTCAAATACCATTAAAATCTAGCCCCCATTGCTGAAATGGTTCTTCAATCACCACAAGCCTGAGTGGCAATGCAGCTAGTTGTGGCTTTCTAACAAATTGTTGGCATGCTTTACATTTGGAAACCCAATCTTGAGTATCTGCAAAGATGGAGGGCCAATAATATCTCCCCCTGAGAATCTTATGCGCAGTGACCATTACTGAGAAATGTCCACCACAAGCTTGATCATGATATGCCCTGAGCAAACTTTTCTTGTTGCTCCTTATTTACACACCTGAGGAAACAACCATCCAGTCTCTCTTGTAAAGTGCATGATTCCAAATCACAAACTTGGATGTCTTTAACTTGAGTGTCATTCTTTGTTTGTATTCAAGATGAGGAGGGAATTATCCATAAGTGAGGTAGTAAGAAATATCAGCATACCACTCATCAGTGGTGGTGACAAAGAGCACTTGTGGACTATCTTCTGAACAGGTTGGACAAACATCATCCTTTTCTCCCTACTGAGCTTTGAGAGCTTCATCTTCAGCAATCAGCTTGCACAAACCATTTCCTCTTACCATATTAGAGGGCCTAATCTCCAAGTCATACTCTTGGGTCTTTGCAATCCAACTTCCTCTCTTAGCCCCAGGATCTTGTTGAGTCAAAATGGACTTGATTGCACTTCCAAGGACCATCAACATTGTATGGGAATTGAGAATGTAGAATCTGAAACTTTTAACAGATTTAACCACTGCATAGGCATGCTTCTCCAGTTGGTTGTACTTTAGCTCATGATTTTTCAAAGGACAGCTCATGAAAGCAATGGGTGCTTCCAAACCTTCATCATTTTTCTGAACAAGGACAACAGAGAGTGTATGTTCGATGCATAGCAATACATGATGAACTCCTTGTTGAAATATGGAGATATAAGAGTTGGAGCTTTGGCAATGGCTTTCTTGATATTCTCAAATGTTGTTTTTCCCTCCTTATTCCACTTGAAACTTGCTTGAGGCTTCATCATGGAAGTTATATGCTTAGTCAGTTCAGAAAACTTAGGCACAAAACGACGAAGGAAGTTTACCTTTCCAAAGAATGAATGAACTCCCTTTTGCTAGTTGGTAAGGCTAGTGCTTGGATATCTTTGACCCTCTCAGGATCAATGTGTGCTCCATGTTTGTTCACAATGTGTCCCAGCAACTTACCTTATGTGACTCCAAAAATGCACTTATTTGGATTTAGAGAAATGTCATGTTTCCTACACCTTGCAAGGACTTTCTCCAAATGATTGATATGATCTCCCCTCCTCTTTGAGAAAACCGTGAGGTCATAAAGGTAAATGACAATGCAATATTTCAAATCTTTGAAGGCCAAGTCCATTGCTCTTTAGAAAGTGGCTCCAGCATTGATCAAGCCAAACGGCATTTTGTTGAAGGCAAAAGTGCCCCCAAGGTGTTGTGAAGGCTGTTTTGTTGCAATCCTCTTCTGCCACCTTGATTTGGTTGTACCCTGAGAATCCATCAAGTAAAGAGAGCATCTCATATCCAGTGACTTCTTACAAAATATGATCCAGATTGGAAGAGGGTAGTTTTCCTTGAGAGATGCTTGATTCAGATTTTCGAAGTCTACACAAATCTTTATTTCCCGTTCTTCTTCCTTATTGGCACAATGTTAGCCACCCATCTTGAATGGTGGATGGGGAAAATGATTCTAGCCTTGAGCATCTTTGTCACCTCTTCTTTGACAACATCGAAATCTTTGGATTGTAGGGCCTTTGTTTTTTCTTGAAGGGCTTGGCTCCTTGCTTCAAGGAATGGAATGATGCATTTCCTTTAGCTGAAAATACTTGAGTTCATCATAGGAGTAGGCCAGACATCCGAGTACTTTTTTAGCAGAGCAACAAACTTTCTCTTCTCTTCGGTGAGTAGAATTTACCAATGTTAACCATCCTTGGATCCTACGAAGTGCGAATGTTTTCTTGACCAAAATCATATGGACACTGAGAGAAGATTGTCTTTATTTCTCTTGAATAAACCTGTCATGCTTGTCAAAGAGGTCTTCCAAAGAAACTAGGCCTTTAGGGATTTTGTTTCCTTTTAGTTTGATTACCCTCTTCATCAATTCCCTCAATTCCTTCTTTCTCTTCTTTGGGGACTGATTCACAATGTGGGTTTTCACTTCCTTCAAAGAAAAGATTATTGAAGTTATCCCTTTGTTCTAAGAAGGCTAGGATCTGATTGTCATCATTGAAGACTTGCTAGTGATTTGCATTATCTGGTACGTTGGGTCTGAACACCATCTCAATGGTCACTTTATCCTTTCCAAAAGAAGGATGAGGTGTCACTAAGGAATCTAACACTACTATAGAATCATCCTTTTCATTCTGCTCCCTAGGGATAGCTTCAATGGAGAATGCATCAAAGAATTCAATGCAAAGTCCCCACACTCTATTTCTATAGTGCACGAGCCTCGGATTTTTACCCGATATTGTTGGTGGACTACTGGATCACCATAATCTCATCATCACCTCTCGCATCTCAGCTTCTTAATCCCCATGTCCTCTGCTACATTCATGCCTAAGAGCAATGTTTCATACTATGCAGTATTATTTGTATTATAAAATTATAGTTTGAAGGAAAAAGGATATACCTCATTGGAGGGAGAGTATAATACTACACCAAACCTAAACTCCGCTCTGGAATTACCGCCATCAAACTCCATTGTCCAAATCTGATCTTCTGCTTCTTCCATGAGGAGTGGCAAATTCTCTTCCTTTTGTGATGTAAGGAAGTAGTTTCCCATCCCACAATCTTGAAATAGGATGTTAGCTCTTGGGTCATCGGATTTCCTTACTGTGAATTTCATTTTCCTAGCTGCATGCAGACTTATTCATTTCTCCTTTCACTAGGATAGTTACAAATGACCAATCCATTTTTATTTCTCCACCTAGATCTCTGCAAAAACTTCTACTCAAAATCATACCAAAAGATGTTGGGATATCTGCCACCAAAATGGTCAAGAGTATCTTCTTGTCAAGGTAATCAGCTAGTGCAACCGAGCATCCTTAATCCTTCCTACCAATGGAACTTGTTTGGATTCCATTGAATAGCATGTGCCATTTTCCCGAGTCAAAGTGAGGCCAAGAGCATTTGTAACTTTTGTTGGCATCACATTATCTGAGGCTCCAGAGTCTATGATGCAATTGTTCAACTAGAAGCCTTTGATGAGAAGTGACAGGTAGAAAGGCTCAACTCTGTTGGTGTTGGAGGCACTGAGGGCTAGCATGTTTTGAGAAGGTGGTATGGATGGTGTGGGAAGTAAGCCTTTAGAATTAGAGATTTGGGATGTAGAGTTACCGCCCTGAACTGCCTTGATGAATCTGTCAAATTGGGCAGGATGTGTTTGTAGGTATTCAATCTTAGAGAGTTGAACTTTGGTTTTGCTTGCATGCTCCACAAAGTCAAATGGAGCTATGGTAGATGAGAAAGAGGTTCTAGCAGTGGATGAGGACTTAAATGGTAGAGGTTTTGTTACTTTTGGTGTTGGGTTCTCCTTTTCAAATGTAGCAATTGGCTTGGAAGGAGGTGACGGTGTAGCCCTTGATTGAAATTTAGATGTTCTTGCAGAACCAACATTTAGAAGAGAATTGATCTTAACAACTTTTGAGTTGGAAGAAGAATTAGATAACTTACTTGGTACAACAACATGATCCTTGAAAACCAGTGAATTTGGTTTCTCTTTGGCTGATTCCATGAAAGATGGTAATGGTGATCCTTTATTGATGATCTTATTTTGTGGAGGATTTGAAGAGCTATCTTCTTTGTTCTTCCTACTCTCAGTTGCAACTACTGAGGCTAAAACACCATTCTTAGATTGTGCATGAGTGAAAACAACACATGAAAAACTTGAAGCTTCTTCATCACTTTCCTCCTCATCATCAACGTATTCAATCAGGCCATTGTGCATGCCAACCTCTTCAATCTCAAGATAGTTTTCATAGTCATATGTGCTTTCTTCTTTCATTTCCTCAATGTATGTTCCTTCTTTTGATTCCCTAGTGTCGAAATGGCATTGGTTGGGTGGTGCTTCAATAGTAATCCTATGAGGAGGTGGAACAATTCTTGGTCTATCGGGAGGATTTGGTCTCCTTAGAACATTCCTCATTGTGATTTGTGACAACTACTTCTTCAAAGCAACTAGGTCATTTGCCATTTTTTGGAACATTGGATCAATGGTGACTGAATTTGAACTCGACCCTTTTTCTTCCCATTTGGTCCTTTCACTTTTCCAGAAAGAATTAGATCATCATCAATCTCAATTGCGAAGTCTTTAGTGTCCCTCAAGGTTCTTGGTTGGGCTCTTCTGAGGAAGAAACCAACTTTTGGTGGCAAAGCACTGATGAAGAATCTTTTCAAGTTATTTTCAGAGGGTAACACATCTTTTGGGATCCTCCTTGTCAACCTATCATACCTTGCTACAAAATCTCTCATTGATTCGAGAGGTCTCCTTCTTCATCTGAACCAATTGGACCAGCAGGTCCTGAAAATCTTTTGTGCTCTTGAACCTATGTTCAAATGCACTTCTTATATCTTCCCAAAGCATGGGACAAATCTTAGGGGCAACACATAGAACCATTCAATAGCTTTTATTGGAGTGACTCCACAAAGAGCTCCGATCAAACATATTCATCTTCAACTCCCAACAATCCACAAGCAGTAATGAATACCGCTACATGTTCTTGGGAGCCGAGAACCATCCCCTTTGAATTTTGGGAAGTTCTTTCTTGAGCCTCTTGGGAGCTCATGGAGTGGTTGAGAAAGAGCCAGTGGACTAGTATTTCTTCCCCATGGTACGTTGGGCCTGTGTTCCTCACGCTCACGATCACCCATTCTATTCTGTTTCTATCCTCCAATCTTGTTAAGTTTCTTCTATTGCTTTACTCTTCTTCTGCTTCAATTTTGAGTCTTTCTATTTCTTCAAAGTTGAGCCCTTATCTCCTCCTCAGTAACCACCTCTCTTTCAAGCTCTTCAAATGTGGGATTAATTTGTCCTCTTTGCCTCGCCAAGTGTATCTTCTATCAGCCAGCTTGAAAGTTTATGCTCTTCTCTGGGGTGCTGGAATTTGTCTTTGCCTTTCTAGTTCGACAACACGTTCCTCTTCCAGGTCTAGAATCCTTATGGTAATTAAGTATTGATTGACACTTTGTCTCTTATGCCAAATAACTTCTCTCAAATCGAAGCAATGTCTTCTTGGATGTGAAAGAGTAAATCAAGTATCTCAATAGGAGGATTTCCTAGAATAGCCATGATTTACATCCATGTGTCATGTGATTATTCAATCTCCAGAACTTTTCTTCTAGAATCTTTTTGTATTTTATGACCTTGAGATCATTTTTAGGTGTAGATGTTGTAACATCTACCCCAGGTGGGTGCCAAAATGTTGGCAAGAAAAAAATTTCTTGCGGACAAATTGGTGGGTTTAAGCCAACATTATGGGAGTCTAAGTCCCTCTACTTGAACGGTGTAGCTTCCATATGTGCATGCATGAAAAAGTGGATTTCAATGGTGGCCTTTCAACCAGAGATCCAACAAGGGCACTCCACTATCCCTGTGGCAAAGCTAGCAATTTCTCACTAGAGAAGAACTTTGTATGAGCGGGGAAAGGAGTGAGAATGGAGGTAGGAGAAACTAATGTTGTGGGTAGAATATCATATGCCCACACACATCAATTAGAAGTTTCATTTACATGCATTTATAATAAGAAGAAGAAAAAAATCCATGAGAGAAGCTACAAGACC
The DNA here is from genome assembly GCA_018340775.1 of Taxus wallichiana var. yunnanensis. Classification (NCBI taxonomy): domain Eukaryota; kingdom Viridiplantae; phylum Streptophyta; class Pinopsida; order Cupressales; family Taxaceae; genus Taxus; species Taxus wallichiana. Next base: position 836,493,960 of record CM031238.1, read on the forward strand.
GAATGAAACTCATTGGTCATGCAAAGTACCAATTAATTCCTCAATCAAGGAGGCAAAATATCCTTCTTTTCTTATTGAAGCTCAAGCAGAGAGTTTGTACATAGCTTAAGAATGGTAGAAATTCATGGAAGAAGAGAAAATAGAAGAAGAATGGCATTTTCTTTCTTTTCGGGTATAGAGCACTCTGATTTTTCGAAAATCAATCCCCTTGGAATGACGTCGAGAAGCCATTTTATTCTTTGCAAGAAACTGTTACAACTTTACAAATCTTCGATGCATTTTCAAATTCCTCTGTTGTGAATAAAACACTCATGGCGGGTTAAAAACCAAATCTTACAAAGAAACAGATTACATTCAATTTGCCAATTTAAATATAGACTGTTTGATTTGCTCCTCTAACTTTGAAATTGGGTCGCCCACGTGGTAGGAAGGGATTGGAGTGGTGATTTTTAGAGATTTGGCAATTTGGAACAAATTACCCCGCACCCTACTTTGACTTTTCAACTTAGACATGTGGCACCTTCTGATTGGAAATGGGGTCACGGTCTTTTTCTCAACATTTTAACCTTTTTGCAAAAAGGCTCAAAAACTCAATTTCCTCTGCTGGCTCGCTGCTTTGATTTGACTAGGACACATGGCACGTTTTGTTTGTAGGCGGGGTCACGGCTCTCTTCTCAACATTTTAACCTTTTTTTGGAAAAAGGCTCAAAAACTCAATTTCCTCCGCCGGCCCACTCTTTCGCTTTGACTTCTCAATGGCGGGATTTTCCTTTGACTTTTTCCTATGGGCTCAAGCTTTGACCTTTTCCTTGGTAGCCTGATCGGGGTTGCGGGTTACTTTTTAATTTTTCACCTTTTTTACAAAGAGGCTCAAAATCTCAAATCCCCCTAATGGCCCGCCCATCCGCCTTGACTTTTCAATGCCTTCGACCACGTGGCGATCTAGTGCTGATTTGGTAATTGACCTTTTCTGCCCCTCCTGGAGTTGCATCGTTGCGACACATGGAGCCTTCCGCTGAGCCTTCCATACTTAGCCAATTTTACCTTCATTTTATACCTAGGACACATGGAGTCTTCGCTTAATTGAAGACTATCCTTGGACTCGCTCCCGGAGTTGTGCCATTACGAAACGTGGAGCCGTCCACTGAGCCTTCCATACTTAGCCGATTTTACCTTCATTTTATACCTGGGACACGTGGAAAGCTCATGCTTAATTAAAGATTGTCCATTAGACCCTCGCTCCGGAGTTACGCCGCTGCGACACGTGGTTGCTTCCTCTGGATTTTGAAGTATGATTGAATCACATCCAATCAAAAAGAGCCACATATCGCTTTGGGGATGCTTTGAGGCAAAATTTTACAAGGAAAGAAACACCCATCGTTCCTAACTGTGGAAAAATACACAAAGGAAGAGAACTTCGTCATTTTGAGTCCAATTTTTGAATTTCCTTCAAGAACCAGAGGCATGAAGGCAAGACAATGATTTGATGACCCAGGTTAAAGAATAAGCAAACAATTTTGATTAGAAATGAAGGCCGTGAAAGGGATATTATGTGCATAGACCGGGAAAAGGAGGAATTTTTCAAGACGAGCAAAACAAAGATTTAAACAGCACTAGGGCATGACTTTTGCTAATTTCTTGAATCTCTAACTTGGCTTGAACATCAACGAAGGGCATGAGCTCAAAAAATTTAAATTTGGATATGAACACGTAGAGTAGTTTTTGGGAGACAACACTAAGTATGAGAGGATCGGTGGAAGCCTCCATGTGCCTCATCGATGCAACTTCGAGAAGTGAAACCGAAGGGCCAATCTCCAAATAGTGTCGGCTCACCATGTGGTCGAGTCAAAGGAGAGATAGAGTTGGCCATTGAAAATTCCAGGGACCAGCGGAAGGAGCCATGCGTCACTCGACGCAATTTTAGGAGGTGAATCCAAAGCGAGAAACTCAAATGAGCACTAGCTCTCCAAGTGTCTCGGGGCTTCAACATAAGCCAAGCGGGCAACAGGCCTGAATCAACTAAGTATAAAAGAACCAGTGGGAAGTCTCCACATGTCTCCTTGTCACAAATTCAAAGAAATAATCAAGATCGGGTCCTCAAGTATACGCGGGCTCGCCATGTGGTCATAGTCAAAGAAGTGGCGAGCAAGTCGTTGAATTGGCTAAGTAGAAAAGAGTTTACGGATGCCTCCACGTGTCATCTTGGCACAACTTCGAAAGCCAAATCTAGAGGTAGGCCCCAAATGTGCGCCGAGCCTCCATGTATCTAAGGTCGGACATATAGGCCAATCAAATGAAAGGGACTTAATAAAAAAATGAAAAGGACACGTGGCCATGTTTCAAGCGTTAGCAAGAATGCGGGCCCTTTTTGTGTTTTGATATCGTTGAAAAGTCAAAGCGGGAAAGCGGGCCATCGGGCGATTTGAGAATTTGAGCTTTGTTTCCATAAAGGAGCTTAAAGTTAAAAAGTGACCCACGGCCCGCCCATGCCAAGGTAAAAATTCAAATATTAAGCCCACATCGAAATTCAAAGTGGGGAAGTGAGTCGACAAAGCAATTTGAATTTTTGAGCTCGCGTTGAAAAGAAGTAAAATTATAAAAGTGACTCGTGACTCTATCGCCACTCAAGTAAAGCCACGTGTCGAGGTCATATCAAAAGCAAGTGAGCGGGCCAAAATGTTCCAAAGTTCCATTTCTACAAAAGGTACAAAATGTAAAAGGGCGTCCCGGTCCACTTCATTTAAATCTCTCCCACGTGGACGACTCAAATTTAAATTTTGCAAAGGCAGGATGAACGGATGCGATTCAATGCATCTAGTTTTGTTTTAGGCATGAAAACAATGAGGCATTGGAGAAGATTCGGACATTGGTTTCTTGAATTAGTTTTCATCATTTTTGTAACCAAATGTAACCATTCTTGGAAACTATTTAATGGCTTCTCCACGCCATTGTTAGGGTTGGATCTCGAGTACTTTATAAAGGTAATAGATTCAAAGTAATCAATACGAAGTTATTTTTCCATTTCTTCCTCAAATATTCCTTCTTTCCTTGTCTAAATTTGGGAATCATCCATCTTTTATGATAAGAAACTTTGTGTTCTTGTTTATATGATTTCTGGAACTTTGTGTCTGTGGAATTATATTGGTTATGAAAGTGAATGATTCTACTCGCATCTCCCTGGTTCAATACGTATAAGGTTATACTCTACTATCTATATTTCCTAAAGGTATTGTTATGTTCTTCCTCTCTCATCTCCTTAATTCTTCCATTCTTTCGTATTGATGATCTTTGGGCATAAAACGTTTCAAAGTATCAGAATCCACACTTTGAAAGTTGTACATTTTTATATAAGTTTTGTTGCTTGCTTTCAATAAGGGAACCTCTCCCATTAAAGAGGAGGGACTTGTTGTCCCTGACTATGGTTTGTTAAAGTACAATTTTAAAACCCAACAGTTTTTGGCGACTCTACTAGGGATTTTCATTTCAAATGGATCCCTTTCTAAAAGAACAACTTCAAGATCATTTTTGGTCTAATGACTCTATGGTATACATGTGGGAAGAAAGTTCTCGAGGTTGAGGATTCCCATTTTCAACTTCTGGAGCCAAAAACTTCTCTCTTCCAGTAATAAGGAACAGAGGAACTCATTCTACAAGCACACCTCCTACTAAAGACATAAATTCCAAGGATAGCGTTCCTCAGGAACATCTCATTCCTAATCTCCATGCTTTGATACTTGTTGGTGTTTCAGTTCCCCTTCAATCAATTTTTCAAAGATGGCAATTCCTTTGCCTTGGGGACAATAGGTTGGGCCTCTTGCTCTTCCTCAGCCATTACATGAGTTACCTAGGGGTAACAGGAAAATTTTTCCCAAGTTCGAGGTGATGGGAAAGTTCATCTAGATGAACACATTGCAGCCTTCATTGTTACATGTGGGATTCTTGGGGTTGAACATGAAGATGTCTCTGTCAAGATTTTTGTGGAGACATTGCAAGACAATGTTGTCTGATTGGTTCTATCATCTTCTTATTGGGTCGATCACTAATTGGAATACCATGACAACTTCAGTTGAGAAGCATTTCAAACCTCTTTGAAGATGTGCATGCTCTATTAGCACAAATTTCTCATATCAAGAAGGAACCATTTGAGCCCATGAGGGAGTTTGTGGCTAAATTCAACAAGCTAATTCATAAAATTCCATAGAACACTCATCCAAGTGGATCAAATCCAAAAGTGCTTCTTCCTCAATGCTCAATTACCTAAAGTGAGTTATGCACTAAGGAGAGCTAACCTTGCAACTTTGGATGTTGATCAACGTTTGGATATCAGTGTTGAGGATGATTTAATCATGTCTGGTAAACCAAAGAGAATCCTCCAAATCTAAAGCTTCTTCTTCTTCCTCCCCTGGAGCCAATTTTGATCAATTATTACAAAAGCTTGCAAATGATCTCATTGCTCTCAAGAAACAATTGGCTCAGCATACCCTTACCAAGATGTTCCAAGAAAAATTTCAGCCTAGAACCATTGCCTTCTTCTCAGACCAGATTGGCTATTGAAGGCCCACCCATCAAGGTTCAGTCAATGCAACTTGTGAAGTTGAAGAACCTGATGATGAGGAGTTTAATGAACTTTGTGAAGAATCAGAAGAAGAGGTTGATGAAGAACTGGAGGAGCTTGGTGGATCTCAAGTTCATTTCCTCACCACTGAAGGTATGGATGATGAAGATGAATATGATGAAAGAGTGGAAGATATGAATAGTGAGTCATATGCTGTCATGACTTGGGAGAAAACAAATAAAAATAAAAAGTGGTGCATCCTACTAAGAAGTCCAAGGAGTTTCCTATAACTATTCCAATGATTGCAAGAAGAGGAGCTCATATTCCCACTGCCTCCACAAAAGGTGAGTAATGCTAATTCCTCCTTCTTCTACTTCTATTTCCAAAACTTCTTGTCCTTCAAATCCCAAAACTGATAGATCAAAAGTCTCTCAAGTTCCTAGTAATGATGTCCCATCCACCTCTGGATCTTTTGATATCATTGATCACCTCAAAAGGACCAAAATCCAAATTTAGAGGTAGAGTTTTACCAAACCCATCCAAAAGATTTTGCTAAAATGGTAAACTTTTTCAATTCCAAATCCAAAGCCTCATCCAATACTTCTAAAGGTCTTTTTCCCACTCCCTCTTCCTCACCTCAATCAAGCCTTGTGGCTATAGTCACTTCCCCTAATGAGAAAATTGAACCATTCTATGTGACTCTTCTCATAGCTAGCCATAAACTCAGTAATTGTGTTATAGACTCAGGAGCATCAGACAATGTAATGCCTACAAAAGTAGCTCATGCTTTGGGCCTGACTCTAACACGTGCCTTTGGTTCTGCTATTCCATGGAGAGTAGGAAAGTTCCTTTGGTTGGAAGAATTAAAGATGCACAAGTAGATTTTGCTACTTTTCCAGAGAAAAGGGTCTTAGCCACTATTTTGGTAGCTGATATTCCTCCCTCATATGGGATGTTGTTGAGTAGAAATTTATGTAAGGAGGTAGGAGGTGAAATTAGATGGATTGGTCACATGCTTTGATCCCTGGTCAATGGAAAAATGAAGAAATTTGCTACCTAAGAAACAAACTGAATACATTGTGCAAAAGATTGATGATCCAAAAGCACAGATACTCTATGAAGATATAGGGCATGGTAACTACATGATCATGTCACAAGATGAGGCAAAACTTCCTAAGGGAGTGATTCATGACCCCAATGGCATTTGGACTCTGGAGTTTGATGGAAGTTGCTCTTCAGCTGGTTTTGGAGCTGGAGTGGTGTTGACCTCTCCAGAAGGGAACATTCATCCTTTTCTTTCAAGCTTTTTTTGAAAATACAAACAATACAACTGAATATGAGGCACTCATACTTGGATTGAACATGGCAAAAGAAATGGGAGTGAAGAATCTTTGTGCTCATGGTGATGTAGAGTTGATTGTGAAACAAGTCAGAGATCTTTTTCAAGTCAAGAATAGGAGATTGAAACATTATAGAAATCTTGTCTAGGATTCCATTGAGTTTCTTGATGCTTTCTCCATTGAAGTTGTGCCAAGAGAAAGGAACACTAGAGTTGATTCTCTAGTTGTCTCAGGATCTTTGTTGATTCCTCACCCAGATTTCTCTCAGGAGAAATTTACCATTAAAATGATTCATAGGCCCAATGTACTAGATAATGTAAATAACTGGCGGAAGGTTTTCAATGATGATCAACATTTTCTCTCATTCTTAGAGCTTAAGGATAATTTTGACTAGTTGTATTTTGAAGGAAGTGAGACCTTTCCTAGAGAGTGTGTATCCTCTAATGAAGGAGATATCAAGGAAGAGATGGATCAAGATGGTTGCATCAAATTGAAAGGTAACAAGATCCCTAAAGGGATGGTGAGTTTGGAAGATTTGTTTGATAAGCATGATAGGTACATTAAGTCTAAAGCTTCCCAAGGAGCTCGGTCAGTCTGCTGAATGTGAAAAGATTAATATTGGGAGTCTTGATGAACCCAAGATGGTGAACATTGGAAAATGTTGCACTCAAGAGGAGAAGAAGAAGGTAATAAATCTACTAAAAAGGTATGTTGATGTTCTTGCCTATTGTATGATGATCTCAAGGCTTTTCCAGCCAAAGGAGATGCAACACTTTATCCCTCTAAAACCTGGGATCAAACCATTCAAGAAGAAACAAAGGCAATACAATCCCAAGGTTGTTGGCACTATTTTTCAAGAGATCCAAAAGTTACTAAAGGAAAAATCATCTTCCTATACATCATTCAACATGGATTTCCAACATTGTGCTGTCAGGAAGAAGAATGGTGAGATTCACATCTGTGTGGATTTCAGGAATTTGAATCAGGCCTCTCTGAAGGAAAACTATCCTCTCCCCATGATGGATCAAGTTTTGCAAGCTATCATAGGCTCTAAGATGTTGTCTATGCTTGATGGATTCTCTGGATACAATCAAGTGGAAGTCAATACCCCAGATCAACACAAAACTACTTTCACTACTCCTTGGGGCACCTTTGCCTACAAGAGAATGCCTTTTGGTCTTATCAATGTTGGTGCCACCTTTCAAAGGGAAATGGACTTGGATTTTGGAATTTAAAGGAAAGTGTGTGGTTGTGTACCTTGATGATTTGATTGTTTTCTCCAAAACAAGGGTAGATCACTTTCAACATCTTGAAGCAGTCCTCCAGAAATGCAGAGAACATGGAGTTTCTCTCAATCCAAAGAAGTTTGTCTTTTATGTCATTGAAGGCAAAGTTGTTGGGCATATTTTCTCCAAAGAGGAATCAAGATAGATCCAGAAAGAGTTCAAGCAATCCAGCAAAGATTCCTCTTCCCACAAGTAAAAAGGGTGTTCACTCTTTCTTTGGTAAGATAAATTTCCTGAGGAGATTCATTCTTGATTTTTTAATTGACTATGAGCATTGCTCACATGATGAAAGGAAAGAAAAACTTTGGTTGGACTTCTGAGGGTAAGGAAGCATTTGAAGGTATTAAGAAATCCATTGCTAAAACTCCCATCTTGGCATGTCCTGATTTCAACAAGGATTTTATCATCTATTGCTATGCTACAGAGAATACCTTGGCTATTGTGCTAACTCAGAAGAATTATGAGGATCATGAACTTCAATTGCCTTCATGAGCTATGTTCTGAAAGCTCATGAGTTGAAATATACTATGATGGAGAAACATGATTTTGTAGTGGTCAAAGCTGTTAAGTAGTTTCATTTTTATATTCTTAATTCTCACTCTGTTTTGCTTGTTCTTGATACAACCATCAAGTTCATTCTTACACAACAAAAGTTTGGAACTAAGAGAGGCAATTGGGTGGAAAAAGTCTAAGAATATGATCTGATATCAATCTAACTAATCTAGTCCAGGGTAAAGGCTCATGTGAGCTTATTGCTAAAGGAGTTGATAAAATGTTGTCCAAAGAAGCAGTTGATGTTCATATTGTCCTCTTCCTCAGTTCAACAGATGAATGGTATGTTGATATTGCACATTTTCTTACTTATGGAGAGTTTCCATCTCACTTGAGTGCCAAGGAAAAGAGGGCTATTAAGCTAAGGTCACAAATATGTATTATGGGAGAATGCTTTGTTCAAGCGAGGCATAGATGGAAGATTCTTGAAGTGTGTGGACAAAGAGAAACAAAAGAAGTTGTTCTCAGCTTTTCATGATCAGGCTTGTGGAGAAAAATTCTCTTCTATTGTCACTGCCCATAAAATCCTTCATGTTGGGTATTATTGGCCTACATTGTTCAAAGATGCATCCAAATGGGTAGGCAAGTGTGAAGCCTGTCAGACTTTTGTTGGGAGACCTAAGTTGGCTGCTTTGCCACTAAAGCCAATAGTGATTGATGAGCCTTTTCAACAGTGGGGATTGGATTTCATTAGGACTCTTAACCCACCTTATAGTGTTGGGAATAGTCACGTGTCAAATAATTGTTATAGAATACTTCATAAAGTGGGTAGAGGCCATTTCGGTCAAAAGCACTACTTTTGAAATGGTGGTGTAATTTCATTAAAGAGAACATATTGATAAGGTTTGGGGTCCCAAACAAGATTGTGACTCGATAATGCCTCAAATTTTTCTTCTTTAAGATGATGGACCTGCTATGGTTATGGAATTTCCTTGCTCATTCTTCAAACTACTACCCCAAGGGAATGGACAATCATAATCAACAAACAAGAATTTGGTAACCATCGTTTGGAAGCTTGTCAATGACTCTCAGAGGAATTTGCACAAGAAAATTTATGATGCTCTCTAGGTAGATAGAATTACACCCAAAAGAGAAATTGGGATGTCTCCATTTCAAGTGGTGTATGGTGTTGAAGCACAAATACAAGAAACAAGTGGAATTTCACAGCCTTGCACCTTAATGAAGGCTATTGAAGATTCAAGTTTTTCCAGTTCCTTGGACAAGAGGATCATGTATCTCCAGAAGTTGGATGAAGATAGGTTGCAGGTTTTTGATAGAATATCAGGTCATCAACTGATGGTGAAATATTTGTTTGACAAGAAATCCAGACCAGAGATTTTCAAGTAAGAGACATTGTTCATTGTGAGACAAAAGACATGAACCTCTAGGAAGCCATGGTAAGTTTGATTCCCTTTGGCTTGGTCCTTTTAAAATCGGCACTTTGTTGGAGATTTTCTTTCTATTTGGATTATATGGATGCTTCTCTCTCCCACTTCCTTATAGTGGGAAGTATTCAGAGGAGTTCAAGTCCTAGGTGACTTAGGCGGTCCTTATGTATATTGTGTACTGCAGTGAGAATGTTTTGGTTTTTGGTCTTTCCTATATGTTTTTTTCTATTTTTCCTTTTGATTTTGTTTCCCTTTTCGTGTGTTTTTTCTTATGTATTGGTCTTTACCTTTGACTTCTTTTCCCAATGGATAAGTCATGATCTCGCTTCTCCCGAGTTTTTCTATGGTCCTTGACCTGCAAAATAGGTTCCTCTATCAAGTCATCCCCGAGAAAGAGCATCACCCTAGCTTATTTTTGCCTCAAAATTCCCCTAGAAATTTTAAGTCAAGTTTTGAAAATTTGAGTCAATACCATAGAGTAATGGATCGCATCGAATGGTATTGTTTGCAATTTTCCATTCCATGGAGAACAATTTGAAATTTGGGTGTAAAGGTGGAGTTTTTCCTTTCTTTTTATTCTTCCACATTTGGGAACGACAGGCGTATCTTCCTTGTCAATTTGTGCCCCACCACAAAGTGACATGGACATCTCTAATTAGATCTTGTGTGGCCATGAATTTTAGTAGATAATGGTAAAGCCTCTATGCTAGTCCAATGGTAAACTCAAGGAGGGCTCAAGGAGATCATTTAACCTCAAATAAGCACATGCTTTCCACGTGTCCTAGGTCCAAAATGAAGATAGAACAAGCCTAAATCGGCTAAGTATGGAAGGTTTAGCCGATGAAGTAAAGTGCCTCTGATGTTTGTAAGGAGCCTATTTTCATGTTAGAGTGTGGTACACCTAAGACTATGTGTTACACTGGAGAGTATTTTCACTGAGGTCAAAGGTAAAGAGGAGATGGTGTGTAAACTGAATAAGATTTCTTGTACACTTTTTAGAAACAAGCTCCACGTCAATGGTATAAGAAGTTTTAGCTTCATGATGGAGCAAGGTTATATTAGATGTCATTTCAATGACCATTGCGTGTATACAAATAAATTTGAGGATGGAAGTTATATTATGACCTACATGTATTTGATGTTGATGACATGTTGGTTAAGTGTGAAACCTGAGAAATAAAAGTACTCAAGAAACTAATTAAGTGAATCCTTTGATATGAAGGATTTAGCATTAGACAAATCCTTGGTGATGAGGATAACTCGGGATAGGAAGGAAAGGAAGTCAAACTTTACCTTCTCGGGAATACTACATTAACTTCTAAGGTAATTGATAGGTTTAACATGTGGGATGCTATTCCGGTCAAAAGACTCCTTTGGTGGCCATTTTCATCAAAGGAGAAATATTGTCCCAAGACAAAGCGAGAAAGAAACCAGATGTCAAGGTTTTCTTCTTTTGAGATGATGGTTTTTGATGTATGTTATGGTGTGCACTCCTGATATTGCTCATTCTTTGGGAGCTATGAGTAGATTTATGAGTGATGGTAAAGAGCATTAAAAATCAATAAAAAGAATCCTCATCAGAGCTTGTCAATGAAGAGAGGAATTAGGACAAGAATTTATAATTCTCTATAGATGGATTCACCAACAAAACTTTACATGGTTATGTAGATTTTCTAGAATGGTGGTGTATGGTGTTGAAGCTCAAGTTATATTTACACTATAGGAATTACAACCTTGAGCTTAATTCAGGCTAGTTTTCAAATTCAAGTGGTTTGATTTCAAACCAAAGAGGATGAGTATGTATCTCCAGCCAGAGCATTTGGATGACAAGAAAGAGATGATTATGGTTTTGATAGAATATGAGGAGAAATCATAAAGCGGGAGGAATGTAAGTTGCATTGATAGTCAAAGTGCTATACACCTAGCTAAGATATTTTCAAGTGGATGAACATTGTTCTGAGATATCACTTCAAAAGACATGAACTTGGAGGGAAGCCAAGATAAGTTTGATTCTGGAGAAGATTCATCCTTTCTGAAAAAATCGGAACTTTTCAGTAGAAAATTCATTCATATTTGGATAAATAAAGATATTTCCTTTGGTTGGCCTTCCTTATAATGGGAAGGTATTTGAAATTTTTCAAGTCCTATGGTGGAAATCCATCTCCATAGTGGGATATTGTGTACAGTTGTTTTGGAGCCTATTTTCCTTTGAGTGTGTTACACTTTATTTTTGGTTTGTTTCCCTTTCGTGGTGTTTTGTCTGAGCGGGTATTGGTTTTTCCTTTGAATATATTTTCCCAATGGATAAGGCACTGGTTCTGGCGAAACCCCCAAAGAAAATTTTCTATGGTTTTGATTAACCCATGGGTTTAACCGTTATGGGCTAAGTGGGCCCATGCAAAGACCCATTGTTTTGTAAAACCTTCAAAAAATACCCATAGGTTTATGGGATGGTTTTGTTTTTGCCCATTGTTTAATACCCACAGTTTTGTAAAACTACTTAAGCAATTGTCTATTTATATGGTCTTATGCATATGATAGAAAAACAAGAAAATGTATTGCATATTTTTTGAATTCCATGTGAAATTTTGAAATTTGGGTGTAAGCATGGGGTTTTCCTTTCGGATTTGGGTATTTTCCAGAGTGGAGGCTTGAATAATAAGGCGTATCTTGAGCAATTTTTCCCCAACATCCATGGGTGAACCACATGGACATCTCGATGGATGCTGTGTGGCCATTTAATAAGCACTTTTAGCCTCACATTTGAGACTCTGTAATACTTTCCTCGCATATTAGGTTTCACATGTGTGCTCCAAATCGTAACAAGCCCGGATTATAAGTATGGATTTTAGGTCTTATTTCCTAATGTACATGTCTCATTAGCGCAACTTCAAAGGTTGAAGGGCCGAGGGTAGTTCCCAAAATTGCACCAGCCCTCCATGTGTCCCAGGTCCAAAAAGAGACAGAGTCGATCATTTAATTGACTAAGTATGAGAGGATCGTGAAGCCCACGTGCTCTTAATGGTGTGGCACAACTTTCAGAAGTGAGACCAAAGGGCCAATCTCCAAATGAGTGCTAGCTCGCCACGTGGTCAGAGTCAAAGGAGAGACAGAGTTGGTCATTGAAAGTCTAGGACAAAGCGCGAAGGAGCCACATCATCTCGGTGCCCTTTCGGAGGTGAATCCAAAGCGAAACTCAAATGAGTGCCAGCTCTCCCATGTCTAGGGTTCAACATAAGTCAAGTGGGTAGCAGACCCAAATCAACTAAGTATAAAAGAACAGTGGAGGTCTCCATGTGTCTCTTCGATGCAACTTCAAAGGAAGAATCAAGAGTGGGTCCCAAGTGTGTGCGGGCTCACCACGTGGTCAGAGTCAAAGAAGGGGTAGAGCTGACCATTGAATTGGCTAAGTATAAAAGGTTTGTGGAAGCCTCCATGTCAGCTTAGCACAAATTCAAAGGCAAAATCCGGAGGTAGGTCCCAAATGTGTGCGTTGAGCCTCCACGTGTCTAGGGTCAGACATATATGGCCCTACCAAATAAAAGGGACTTAGTCAAAAATGCAAAAATACTTTAAACCGGTCCACAAAGGGACACGTGGCCATGTTTCAAGCGTTAGGGGAGGTGGAGCCCTTTTTGTGTTTTGATGCGTTGAAAAAGTCAAAAAGATAAAGTGATTTAGGAAATTGAGCATAAAGTAAAGGGCACAATTGGAGGTGATTTGGGAGAATTTGAGTGATTTGAGAATTTGTTTCCATAAAGGATCTTAAAGTTATAAAGTGACCCACACCCCACCCATGCCAAGGATAAAGTCAAATATTAAGCCCACATCGAAAGTCAAAGTAGGAGGGTGGGTCGTAGAGAAATTTGAGTTTTTGAGCCCGCATTGAAAAGAAGTAAAATTATAAAAGTGACCCAGTGACTCTGTCGCCACTCAAGTAAAGCCACGTGTCAAGCCCATATCAAAAGTGGGTGGGTGGGCCAAAATGTTCCAAAGTGCCATTTCTCTAAAAGGCACAAAATGCAAAAGGCATCCTCAGGCCCGCTTCAGTTTAAATCTCTCCCATGTGGACGACTCAAATTCAAATTTTGCAAAGGTAGATGAATGGATTGCAATTCAATGCATCTGGTTTTGCCACCAGGCATGGAAATGAGTCGAGGCGTTGGAGAGACTTAGACATCGGTTTCTTGAATCAGTTTCATCATTTTTGTAACCGAATGTAACCATTCTTGGAAGCTATTTAATGGCTTCTCCACACCATTGTTAGGGTGGATCACGATACTCTTGTAAATGTAATAGATTTGAAGTAATCAATACAAAAGTTTTTCCCTTTCTTCCTCTGATATTCCTTCTTTCCTTGTCTGAAATTTGGGAATCATCCATCTTTTATGATAAGAAACTTTGTGTTCTTGTTTATATGATTTCTGGAACTTTGTGTCTATGGAATTATATTGGTTATGAAAGTGAATGATTCTACTTTGCATCTCCTTGGTTCAATACGTATAAGGTTATACTCTGCCATCTATATTTCCTGAAGGTATTGTTATGTTCTTCCTCTCTCATCTCCTTAATTCTTCCATTCTTTCGTATTGATGATCTTTGGGCATAAAACATTTCAAAGTATCAGGAATCCACACTTTGAAAAAGACTTGGTTATATAGGAATTTAAAGTCTGATATGAATGGTTTGGCATGACGTTGATAAGTAGGATGTGTAGAGGGGTGGTTGATCCCTCCATAGAAAATATTTTTTTAGATGTGGTGGACCATAGGAGATGACATCTTCGACGTTAGGTTCGTACATGAGATGTTTATCAGGTATTTCATATGTATTTGGTGTAGGAGGTGAATTAATTGTATGGAGACGATACTCCCTAGGTGAAATGTGTTGTGTGAAATTTTCGAAGGAAGTGTCATCTATTAATTTTGAGGATAGAATGAATGAGTGGTGTAGGCTTAGTTAGAGGATCCCTAGTTCAATTTGGGAACGAGCACTTCATTTGGATGATATATCATATGACATGATTTGAAATTATTTGGATCTGCGGGGATTTGTGAAAGTTTTACCTTCATGCTCGTATTTGATACATTGATGGAGTGTAGATGGGATACAATACATAGCGTGTATCCATAGTAGGCCTAATAGCACGTTATATTGAAAATATCCTTCTACCATATAGAATATTTCAAGGAGGGTTTGAACACCGACTTTTACTTGTAGGATAACGGTGCCCGATGTGGGGGTGATAATGTCGTTGAAATCTACATGAACACGGTTGGTGTCTAAGCAACAATGGTGATGGGTAATTGGAGTTGATTAAAGGCATGTGATGATATAATGTTGATATTGGTGCCATTTTCAATCATGACCCTTTTAACAAGGGCGTCATTGATTTTTTGGTGATAAAAAGTGGGAGGTCTTAGTCCTCTAGTTGTAATAATGGGATTTATGAGTTGTCAAAGGATATGATAGTGGACATTTTTAGTGTATTGACTAGATTTTGAAATGTTGTGGATTATCGAGGGTACTTGATATAGATTGGAGTGTTTGATCATGGCATGTCGATGTTGGCGTGAAGTTTGTATAAGATCATAAAGGGACATTTTTACTAGAGCTTGGTGAAGTTATTTGATAACAATATTTTTACAGAGGTGGTGGCTTACATATGAGGAGCGGAAAGAATGGATACCTTAGCCTTAGCAGGAGGTGTCGATTAGATGACTCGAAAGTAACTAGGATAGATACCTTAGATTAGTTTTGATCGAAGTGTTTAGGTACATGCTCTAGTGGTTAAGTATCTTTGCATCAGTTTGATGATGAGGGGATATATTAGAAGAATCCCCACTTTTGGTGGTCGTGAGAGTAGATGATGGTTTAGATGTGGTGGTCATAGATTTCTTATGGAATGGTTATGATGGTTCTAGATCTAGAATGAGAAGCGTCCTCGGTATAATGTCCTCGTGTACGATGGTAATCATAAAAATATTTGAAGTTATACTAGGAGGGCTTCCACCCTCGAGATCCAGATGGCTTAAGAGGAGGTAATGTTATGATATATTGTTGAAGAATCCTTTCAAGGATCAAGGTATAATTTCCTTTCGAGGTGGATGTTGAGGGAAGTGGTGATTATTTCGATTGGACGGGGGTTGAAGGGACCACTTTTTATGTAGTATGTTTAGGTGTCTATTGAGGGATGATTTTTGATTCTGTAATTGTGATTGGTAATTTGGACGAGGGTGTGGCCCCGAGAATGGAAGGCAAAGGGTTTGGCTTTTTTGTTGAGGAATTTGGATGATCACATGATATGATTGTCAATTTGTCGCATTTTTAAATGAAGGATTTTATGGATACACAATGGGTTTTTAAGGTTACATATATAATGTTGAGTGATATGGTCATCGTAAGATATTTTCACATATTATAAGATGGGTTTCTTTTGTGCAATGTGTGAAGAGCTTGTGGATGGGTTTGAAGGGGATGAAATTGATGTAGATGAAGGTGTAGTTTTTTCAATGAAAGGATCATGGAATGTACACGATTCACTAGAGGTTTACGGTATAGAAACATAGGGGTTAATGGGTGTTTTATCTATCATTTTTGTGACAGAGTTACTAGTGGATGATTTGGATGGTGACTCTATGGTAGAAGTCTCATATGTTAATGATACGTGTGGTTGATCTTGGACAATTTTATGGTGTGATGGGAATGGATGATATTGGATTGTGGTTGACTGGTGGATGGGGAGTGATTTGGAAAGGGTTGTTTAAAAACCTCAAGATTTTAATTGGGAGGTTCATTTGGGTTATCCACACACCTTTGTTGATAAGATATTGAAGGAATTACTAATCGGTTAACGGTCATTAATGCAAGCATATCTAGTCTCCACACACCTTTGTCGAGATTAGATATTATGTTCATTAATGATTGTAAAGGGTCATTTTGTAGTGGTTGTTGCTAGGGAGTGAACGGCATGACGAAGGACACGGTTGATTGTACGTAGATGATCTTGATTGTTAGTATGGTTGATATTGTGAAGGAATATTATGTTAGAAAGGGGTTCTTATAGGAATACAATATGTAGGTTACAAGGCTATGGGTTGTGAAGGTTGAATATATTGATATTAGATGGGTAGGGATGTGTTCAAGAGAGGTTGCGATTGTCGGGGTATGTTTTAGAAGGGAATTGGTGTATGAAGGAAATATTGAGATTGTTGAGGTATGTGTTGAAAAGGAATAGAGGAGTGGATGAGTGGTTGAGATTATTGAGGTATGTGTTGAGAGAAGATAGGGCAGTTGATGACTATTGCGATGAGGGGTGAACACTAGAGATGGAGCTTGTATTAATGGGTGGTGTTGATGTTGGGATAGACATAACTATATTTTGGATAGTTATGTAGGTTGTTGAGAGGAGATAGGCTAAGATATGTTTAATGGGATAGATGTTGAACTTATAGGAGGAGTTTGGATGGTGGAGGAAACTAAAGGGCTTGTTGTGGACAAAGTTTTGTTGGTGTTGTTTTGGGACGAGGTGGAGCCGGATGAGGGGTCTAATGAAGATGATGATTGTTTATTAGTTGTATCCTGTGAGGAAACAACATTGAGGTTGAAAGTGATGATAGGAGTTGAAGACATGACATTGGATGTTTTTGATTCACTGATAGTGGGATAAGGATGTACTTGTTGGATGACCGGCTCATGGTTAGGATCAATCCAGGAGAATTCATATGTGGTGTTGGAGATAGGGGTTGTGGTTCAAGTGTAGACTATTAAAGAAGAACACCCTGGGCAGCTAGATAAGCATTGAGGGAAATGGGGTTTGAATCCAAAATCTTAGTAAATATTGGATCCCCACTATTGAAGAAATGAGGACTGGATGGATCAAGGATTTCAGATGAGGTAGATTGACTGCTAGGGAATATGGGGTTCTTTATTATGTGACAATGGTGATAAATACACTCGTTATTGGTCAATTAGATGTGTAGCATCATCAATGCGAGTTTAGATATTTTTGATAGATCATTGGAGACATTCAGCCATACTTTCGAGAGTTACGTTGACATGACTATTGTCATGTTAATACCATGAAAGAAAACAATGAGTGGAATAAAAAATAAATCTAGAGGGTTAATTTATAAACAAGTAAGCAAGTCACACCAAAGAAAATTCTTATTATCTTGATTACTTTAGAAAAATGTGAAATGTGAAAAAACGTCTTATGGGGTCCTAGGAAATGGAAATCTATGGTTGGTTTTAGGTGATATACCTAAAGGTACGTGAGGCCCAAATCTATGTTGGTGTTGAGTACTGAGGCATGGTATTGAGGCCTACCCCCTCACTTCACGGTCCCACAATGATAAGGGCATCATGTGCTTTTCTAATAAATCACCCACCAATTGTTTATACTCGGCCAGAACACCGAGTTGGATTATCCTCTTGGTGATGAAATCCAAGTAGGTCCACTGGGTAGGAATGTTTTGATGCAAGTTTGTATTGAATGTGATTTGGTTGTGTGTGAGGGAAATTAAGTGAAATGCAATACATTAATTTCCTAATTAGACTAGATGATCATGCGAGACATGAAGACATTTATTCTAAGTCCCAAAAATAAATATGAGTTCAATGAAGACAACATACAAATGTGATGTGAAGGAAATAAAATTACAAATAAAATGTACCTGTAATTTTACTTTTAACTTTTTAGATTTAGATTTTTTTACGAGATCGAGATGCTCTAGAAGAGAGAAACCTGCGAGGATTAGCTAAAAATAGGAAAGCAAAGAGAAAACACATTCCTAAAGGTATATTGGATGAGTAATCAAAAGTAGACTAAAGATATTGTTGGTGATTTAAAGGAATCGTAGGCGATTCACTAAAATTGCTAGCGATTACATAATAGATAACCTAAAAATAGTATACATTAATTTTTAATGAAAAATGAAAGGGATGGGGTCCCATCAGGCATGCCAAGAATTTATTAGGTAAATTTCAGTTTTTCTATTATATGCAGAAAGTACCTAAAACTCAAATAAGGAAGGGTTTAGCGATACTGCGTGGACAATCCACAATGTCAAGATGGTCGAGATATAACAATGGAAAAGTAATCCTCCTTTCACCAAGTGAAGGGACCTGTAATTAGAGACAACTAAACAAGAAATATTAGATAAGATGGGTAGATGAGCTGCTCGACAAAGGACGATTCCAAGAATCCAAAGGGACTTCCTTGGAGGATTTCAACTTGTTAAACAATTAAGTGAATTGATAGGAATGATAAAATGATAGACAATGATAATAATAGATAAATGATAAATATGGAACTAGAACTCAAGGTCAAAAGGAAAGTCATGTTCCACTTCATAGGTATCCCATGCTAGTGTGGCAACTATCTGGACGGCTTCAAAGTAATCATACCAATAGTATGTGGTTTCTTGTTGGATCTCGTGGAGGAACTTGAATTGGTCCTCGATATCCTTGATGTCATATGCAAATCAGATGGCACACAGTGTGAGCTCATGAAGGATGTCGAATTTTTCCCAAAATAAAGGTTGTTGAACGATTGGAAGGTCGTAAATGCTTGTGATGGTGTGTGATTAGCCTGGAACATTCATCTAAAGCAAAGGCATACTTGCAAAAGATAAGTTAAATCTAGATATATTGATAAAAATTGAAAATATGTTGTGATTGATTAAAAATATGTTAAAAAAGACGGGGATCGCAAGTGATTCAAAGGAATCACTAGCAATTTGGCATAATCGCGGGTGATTCAAAGGAATTGTCAACAATTACTATAAAATGATGGTTTTCTAAAAAACAATAAGTTTAAGCAAATAGAGACTAAAATGATTGATTTGCAAATGTTTATGTAGATATAAAGGACAATAATGGATCAAAAGTACTTACCTTTACATCTTGGATGAGTTATCAAATGTCTATAAAGAAGACTAATATTTTTGTTTGTTGATTGCTTGGAAAGGTTCTTGGGCCGTGAGGCTGCAAAAATTGATGTGATTGTAGGCTTTTGATGTTGTTGATGTTGTTGTTTGGCTTAGAGATATCTGAAATGGAAAAACTTCGCTATGTGGCTTGAAAACATGGATGCGGGAACATCTAAGGAATTTTTGAAGATTCCGTAAATAAGAGTGAAAAATCTTATTTATAATCGTTGGTGATTTGTTAGAATCGCTGACGATCCGGGAATTTAGGGGAAAACGTTTAGAAGTGGTGAAAACACTTCATAAATGAGATTTTGGGTATGGGATGAGGTAAAATGGTTGGGAAGAGGTAAGGTGAGTTCTTCTTCAAAAATTATCTTGTTTCTTGCAATACATTTTCATGACTATATCATGTTTGATTAAGTACTTCATTATCAACATGTTAAACTTGATAGGATCCTGAAATCTCTCGCACCTCGAGTGAGCATGCTAAGGTTTCTGCCTTAGCATGATAGGGAAATGTGGGGAGACAGTGACATATGTGCATTCTCATATATAAAAAAATTTGTGTGCATGAATGGTTAAATTAGACACACAACAATGGTATGGACAGTGGTTGATGCACTTGGTTGTTAAAAACTAAAAGCCATATGAAATCAACCATTAGTTGTAGAGCAATGCTTCATCAAGAGGGTCCTAAGAGAATTCTTAGATGATGGAGGAAGACTTTATAACCGATAAAATGTGACATTAAGAAGGTATGTGTGTGATAAAAATAGATATGGAGGCGATTGTAAGAGGATGGTGAGGTGATGTCATAGGGAGGCTGAAAAAAGGACTATAAAGGTATGAAAAACATCTAAGTTGTCATAACATGGAATTTACATCAAGGCCCTCTCATTAGTACCACCGCTAATTAGCCCAATTTAATCATTTCTTATTACCCCCAATCCCGAAATATTCATGTGAATATAGCTCTAAGGAATTCAATGAGCTAATAGTTTGTGCAAAGAGCAAAAATCAATAAAAGTGAAAAATAGGTGTATACATAAGCAAATATTTCATGACCAATCGTTTCAAAGAGGGCCTTCCTAATGGTATAATCTTATGACATTCATAATAGGATGCTTGACTTGAGCATGGGGAGATTAAATTAGAGATTGCACATGTGACAATAAATGTAATAAACACTCAAATAGAGTTATTCTTCCTATTGGTTGTGGAGGAAGCGACTTGGAGTAGGTCACCCGATGTTTGGCTTATACAATAATTTATTAAACTTTAAAATATTTTTATGGCCCATACATTATTGTAGACACTCAAATTTGGAAATTTATCCTTTAAAATTGTTGGTCTTGATATGGCATACTTGCATACACAAATACACACTCTTCACTCTTGCTTAGAATACCTTAATATTCCTTCAACCACTTATTTATCTTTTCATGGCTTTATGTCATTAGTTCATGAGGTTTAATGGCACAAAACATACCTATAAACATCTATCCCCATCTCCATGAAGTAAAATTTAAGTTTTTCCTCCTGGGTTGAAAACATCGGCTTTGGTTAGCTTGTTAAAATCTACAACTCGACCCAAGTGTATGTTTTTGGACCGACATACATTGTGTACTAAAAATTTCAATTGCATCATCTTCATATGGACTAATATTACCTCTTGGTTGGCCTTTCATGACATAATAATCATTAGAAGCCTATATAAGTAATTCAATCACACCTCATTTAAGGTTATGGAACTTTAAGATCTCCTCATGTAAAAGCAAGGACAAAAGGCACTCCAAGCTCCCAAAACTACGAAATAACTCATACAAGTCCATTATGCAAGATTCTTTATAGGAGTGCAAGTCACTACTAAGTCCAAGATTCTTCTTCTCTCCACAAGCAAGAAAAGTTACTCTTCCCAATTATATTATCAAGAGTGAAACTCAAATAAGGTATTTTCAAATAATGTTTTGTCAAATTCTGATTGCACTATGGTAGATATCATATGCTAGGAGAACGATGTGTGGTTTGATCCCTCTTTAGAGTAGTGGAGACATCAACAAAGTGCATATGGGTGCCACAACCGACCTAAATTTTTTTGAAGGAATTTCATGTTACGTTATACCGGTTTGATGGTTTGAGAAGAGTTAAAGAGATATTTTAAAAGGAAAGTGAAGAAGACGAGGCACACAATGTGAGTCATTTCCAGCGGGTGGGGAACATAGAAAGTTATAGAGCTAGAATACAATTAGGTCCAAGACCATACAGAATGTTCAATACCATATGGATGCTTTAGACTAGGATGTAAAGTTTTTACCATGTGCAGATCTAAGTGCCAGTTCTAGCAACGAAGAAAATTACGTATCAAATCAAAGCATGTTCTGCATCCAGATCACTCGGAATCTCACATATCCTCACATGAACAAGCTAAGTACAATATCTCATTTGTGTTTTGATAGTTCCTAGATTAATAGTCACTTTGTAAAGTGTTATTTTAATTTGGGTAATTAATGTTAGAAGTTAATTAAATAAGAATAGCCTCATGTTGCATTATTTCATCCTTTTTATGTATGTTAATTAGAAACACATTTAAATCTTAAAAGGGAATGAAATAGGGAAATTCACAAAAAGTGAAATCATTTGGTGAACCCGGCCTCTAATTGAACATTCAAAATTTATCCATAGTATCTCTAAGGTTTTTATTCTTTAGTTTTTGTATTCATCATGGCGCTTCTTGCTAAATTCTAAGATCTTTATCTCTAGCCTAGGTTTCCCAAGTCATCTGCTAGTAGGGTCTACTATCCCTCTCACCATGTTCATGCTCATACTATGTACTTAAATGAAGGCCCTTATGCTGACCCCACTTATTATATGGTTGATACTTCTCCTTATTATATTGGCATTCAATCTAATATCAATCCCATTACTATTGATCATCCACCTCGTTTCATTCTACTACAATCAATGTGGAACCACACGACACAATAAATAACATCTTGGGGGCAATCCGCCTTTTCCTCCCGCCTTCTTCTCATATAACTAAAGCTACTATTCCATATAAAGGGTGTGATTTAATCAAACAACTCAGTAGTACCCTTAGTAAGATATCCATACTTCATTTGCTTTAAAAATCTCATGTTTACAAATAAATTGTTATCCAAAATACCCCTCAAGTCATTTTGATCACTTGCATGATTGTTTTATATTTGGACAAGGTAAAGTGATCAAAAGTTGGAAAATTTGATGTTGAGGACATTCCTTTCCTCCTTTCCAAGCTCCTCGGCCCATACTTAGCCAAAAAATGAGAAAATTACGTCTTTTGGGATTATTGCTGCTAAGTCGGGCTGGGAGGAACAAGAGGAATTGTTCCTTTGTTCCTCCTATTCCCTGCATTTTTGTATTATCTGCAATGAGGGATTCCAAGAAGTTTTGTGGGTGGTTTGAGTATTTTAGGAACAGTTACGTGGGATTATTGGTTCTCACATCACCAATCAAGCCACATTGAAGGAGAAAGGAACAAAGCAAGCAATGTGATGCAGGTGGAGGAGGAGTCGCGGGAATCAAGGGGACATGCGGAATGTTCCGCCGAAGCACAAGTTCTCTATATAATTGTTTGAGCCAACTAAGAAGTGGAAAAAAATATAGTGTGGGGATACGGTAACATAATGGAATGAAAGAACAAGTGGAATGGGGCATAGTGTTGTGGCAAATGTGGGAGCCGTGGGAAAAAAGGGGAAGGGTGGAACTATTCCACAGTTCCACCCAAAGGCCAATAACTCGTAACACATAAACGTAGATGAATGTGGTAAAGTGGGCCTTGCGATAACAATAGGAACTATTATGTGCTTCCTTAAGTTCCCCAATTGGCCAAAGCTGCCCGCCCAAGAAACAAACCGATTATTGCAGATCGTGGCACCTGCCGAGAACCGATCCATGCCACCCAACCCCTAAACTTAAAATGGCCATAACTTTCACCCAATTGCTCCAAATTTCACAAACTTGGTACCGTTGGAAATCTCTCAACATCCTCTACACCATAAAAATTGGATTTATTAATTTAGGTGAGGTTAGGTTAGAGAATTTTTTTGAAATACAATCCAACATTAAAAGATACTAGTTCAAGTAGCTCAACCACCACATTTGATGAAGTATGGTGCCCATTCCTTCTCCTACAAGAAAATTATCATGGGGAAATGGTCTTGTAAGGGTTCCCATACCTATTTTCAGAAATTTAATACATGTTGTTGGTGGTTGAAGGGGAATCCTAGTTTTTCTCTCTTTTCCTCTCTCTCTCTCCCATCTTCTATATAATGTAAAATATCTCATTTGTAATGGGAGGAGGATGTTCTAAAATGTAAAGGAACTCTGTATCAAAATTGTTCTGAGTAGTTGTGAGTTGTATACCTTCATTTGAGCTTGGCAATGTGTTCTTGTGCCTTCTTCTTCACATGTAATGGTTTGTACATACTTTAAAAGCAATTAAATCTTTTTTTTTGGTGTTTCTCAACCCTAACTTATATTTTGTTGCATTTCCTTTCCTCTCCATTCTTGTTGTTGTATTTTGTGCATGTTTTTCTCACTTGCAGGTTCATCTTGTTGTGTTTCATGGAGAATAGATGGTAAATGAAGTTTTGGGTTTGTGTCACCTCTATTTGGCCTCTCCCTTCTCCATTTTCCTTCTCCCTTTTCCCTCATTAGAGTGTCTTCACCCCTTTTCTTGGTGTTATCACCTCCCTTATCTTAGAATTTCCATTTTTATGAATTTTCCTCTCTCCTTGGTCCTTGGATTGTTAGAGTAGTATTAGATAGTTGTATTTCCAGCTTCCTAGGAGTAACATAGCATTAGGATAGGTAGAGGAACCAGCCTTCTCGAAGGTTTATCTCAAGTAGCAATTCCCACAACTTGAGAAACAATCCATGCCATCCAAAAACATAGATTGTTCATTCATCCATTCATTACAAATTAGAGGGTGCTATTTTTTTAGAGATAACATAGATATTGCAAGATAATTTGCACTCTTTTACATTAGCTAATGATACCCATCCCACTGCCTTTTCTTCTCTCATGGATACATTCAAGGCACTTGATAAGGATATTACTTTTACATCATCTAATATTCCTCTTGATGTTGATATGAATTGATGTCCGCCCTTATTCATCATTGCATGCATTCAAGGATTCTTTCTCAAAAGGGTTTTAATAGACAATGGATCAAGTCTCAACATATGTCCTAAATCATTGCTTACCAAGATGGGCATTTCTCCTCTTACAATCAATCATTCTCCCACTACTATATGAGGCTTTGATGACATCATGTGTTCTACACTTGGAATTATCACTTTTGAAACTGCCATCGGTCCTAATACATTTCCCACTACATTTCACATTATGGATACTGATTTGTAATACAATTTACTTTTGGGTTGTCCTTGGCTCCATGATATGCAAGTTGTCTCCTCTACTTTCCATCATTGCATCAATTTTTTCATAATGGCATTGAGTATATTGTCTATGTTGATCTTGATCCTTATCAATATTGTAAGGTAGATATGGCCAATCCATAAGAACCTTCGGTCACTCCCCCACCACAACCTATTCCTATGGATAAGCTAGATACATATGTTGTGGGTGAGACTAGTGCTCCTACTAAGCATTCATTGGATATACCTCCACATGTTGATTTGCAAGATGATACTCCTCTCATGAATCCATCATTATTTTATGAAACTCACAAAATTACAGTCTACCTTGCTTCCCTTCTTAACGGAAATTCCCTAACACGCCACCACTTGATACTTCCAATCTATTAGATGGTGTTGTACAACATTATGATGCGCTTGAATATGATATTGATAGTGATGATGATACAATCGCACTCACAAATGATAATTTACACAAAATCAATTTTAATCCTATTGATGCAGATGACTTTATGTTTCATTCTCTCTTTGTATCTACTAGGCCCAAACATTATCATCTCAAAGACACTTCCCTAGTGTTAGTAGTTCATATTATCATGATCTTATTAACTCAATAATGCACACATTGATCCTATGGCCAATATAGTCAATACTTTGGATGCTTCACCTCATGTCACATCTCGCAATTCATGCTCATCTTCATGCACCACATGAATTACTTCCTATATTACTTGATCAAGGTCTTATTTCATTTCCTTCTAAGCATCATCATTCTACTCACAATATTTCTAGGTAGCCCAATCATCCTTTTTGTGATTACCACCATATTATGGTCTATGACATTAATCAATGTCAAGTTTTCATCGATAAAATCAACACTCTCAAACATAACGACACCATTACTATCTTGAATGATACACTCGGTGCTCCTAATGGGACTCCACATTTTGATACATTTACTAGTATTGTGTATATCAATAAGTAATATTGGCCACATATTCCTCTCAATCCCCACCGCAATAGGAACATCTCGCACTTATAGGGCTTTGACTACTCTAGGTCTCACACCATTTGACATTACACCTTCCCTCACTCCTAATGCCATGTTTCAAGGGTATATTATACTCATGATAGATTTTGGGATGCATGTTATTTCCACTAAAGTTTGGGTTGCTCTTGATCCCCAACCTACCCCATTTCCTTTTGTTAGATTTTGGTTGCGGCACATCATTGGTACCATCAATAATCACAATACTAGCATCGTTTTCCCACTTACTACTGGCATGATTACTATTTATAATGACTCTTTTTCTGACTATTAGTCCAATATGACACATTGGACTCATGTTATGCACACACAAGGTCCCTTTTACAACGAATAGAAATACATCATGGTACCCAATCACTTTAATGAGACAATATTGTTTATTGATAGGCGTTTCAACAAATTTACTAATATGGTGGATCCTAGACTAGTTGGGTTTAATTTTTCCATCAATAATATCCTTGAAATTTTGTATAGTTCTCATACTATCCACCACTTGTTTCCCGATGATGCATTATGTTTATAAGTTCAACTCAACTATTGAGGAGCGGTCTTACATTTAAACCTCACTTTGCACACACACACATGGGAGGATTCTTGCTTCCCATTCTTTAGTTGCATCATTTCTATCTATTCCCCTTTATGGGGAATTATTGGATCACCCTTCCTTCTCTTTGGAGAATAGGTTTTCATCTATGCCCTCATAGAGGGCCTAAAACACAAAAACATTCAAATATTTGCAAAAATACAAAATCAGGACATGTTTTTATAGTATATATTGTTTGCACTTTACATTATACATGTTGTTTACTCATTTGGTTTGATAGATAACATTTCTTCTTTACACACATGCATTCATGTGGTATATTGAGCATGATGCAAGACATACACAAAGTGGTACATGATGATAGGTGTTGGCCTACCCTTTACCTAGATTACTAACCTCTAAGGGCATCTTCCTTTTTCATACTACATCCAGTGTTATAGTTCCTTTCTTTCCCATTACGCTTGATTACATACATCTTATGTACTTACTATATTTTGGACTAACATGACTAAAAAAGGTGTCTTGTGTAGTGTTTACATTATTGATATCTCTTTTATATATCATATATCATATGTTTTTACCTCACATCTTGTTATGATTGTTCTTCATCTATGTTTGCTAGTTGTGTGTGTAGGCTTACTTTCTAATTTGATTTTTGCCTAAGGGCCTTGATTGTCTTCTTACGACCTTTGAGAGTGTCCCATGTTTTGGCATCATACCTTGTGTGTGATTATGTATCTCTTATGTGTAGGCTCACGGGCCTTGATTGTGTTGTGGCACAATGGGTGTCCCATATTTGCAATAATTTTTTACCTTTTGTGTGACATTGCTTGACATGTTTTGCACTTATTTCTACATGATATGCACTTATTTTACACTAACACATCATTTTTATTGATATTATTGTTATTTTTGCATTAGCACTATTCTTTTTAGCGTGTTTCTTGTTCTTATTGTTATGGTTTCATGTCATGGTATCTACCATGCACATCCCCTTTTTGCAGTGTAATTTCTTCTTGGTGACCGCACCACATCGGTTGTTTGAAGGTATAAACAAATTCTGCGATACTCAACTATGGGTATCCATTTCTTATTTTTATTTGTGTGCTCAAATTATTTATCGCACATGCCTCAAAAGGGGGGCAAACATATAGGATTTATTCTACATTTCTATATAGACATATGCATATTTTTTGGCACATGCATATGTAGAGGTAAACAAAAATGCCACAGAATCATATTTAAATGAAGAAAATTAGAAAAATTTATAGATGGTCAAAAATGTACATCTTGGTCGGACAAACAATGTGGGGATGGTTCGACCTACCATACGATTTTTCCCGGAGGAATTTCTATAAAATTTTCAAAAATTTTAGATTCATCATCATTATTACAACATTCTTATATGGTTTCATACTCAGATTGCCTCAATTTAGCACAAATTCAAGGGGGCATGAAGTGTTTCATTCTCTCCTTCTCCATGGTACTATTTGCACTTCCAATTTTTACACATTGGAGGCATGGGTATCCTTTCTCCATTCAAATTTTGGAATGCAATAAGTTCTATTCAATTTCTACTCAATAGTATGGCACATGGGAAGATTATGGGGACAATTATTTCTCTTTTCTACCATGTGTTTCAAGTTACAAAATTGGGATTATATCCTATTTCTCGGTATGGTCCGTGGGGTTATGGAGGAAACAAAGAAACTAATTTTTTCATGAAAGGCTTTCCTATATTTTTTTGTAATTAAGGGGAAGACATTAGAGTTGTTGAATGACTTTGATACACGGTCTTCCTACTCGAAAGGGTTCTTTGAATCCTCTTTTTTGTTCTTCTCTTTGGCATTCATGTGTTTGGTTGGTACTCTGACGCATTGACCTCTCTTGATACAATTGGGATGATAACCCCTAACTTTCATCAAAAGTTCAAAAAAATTAAGAGAATATCCAAAGCACAAGAATGGGAGAACATTCTCTTCTAAAAATAATAGGTGTATTCCTTCCATGTTTTGTATCTCTTTTAGCATTTCTTGTTGCATTCTTATTTACAATATTTTTATTACATTTTGAGTTAAATTTTAGTTTCCTATTTTGGGCATTGACTACACTATGTGTTGCAAGTTTCATTTTGGAGCATGCCAACACCAACACAACGTGATACTACAAAACAAATTTATTCTTGATCAAATACAAAGTGTCTACGCACTCATGTATTTATTCCTTAAGCATACAATTTTTATTTCATACTTAAAGGGGATGGGGGTGGAGGGTGATGAGGGGCGGATGGGGGTAAATGTAGACACTCAAATTTGATAATCTATCTTTGACATTGTTAGTATTGACATTACATACTTGCATATACAAATACACCCTCCTCACTCTTGCTTAACATACCCTAATAGCCCTTCACTCACTTTTTATCTTTGCATGGATTTTTGTCATTTTTTGAGGTTTAATGACATAAAACATACCTAGAAACATCTATCCCCGCTCTATGAAGTCAAAGTTGTCTTTTTTTCTTCCGGGTATAAAACATCGGCTTTGGTCGGTTTTGTCAAAATCTGACTTGACCCTAGCGTACGATTTTGACCAACACATTGTGCACTAAAAATTTCAATTGCATTATTTTCATATGGAATAATATTCCCTCTTATTCATCCTTTCATGACATAATAACCATCGAGAAGCCTATATAAGCAAGTCAATCACACCTCATTCAAGGTCTTGACACTTTAAGAGCTCATTATATAAAAGCAAGCACAAAAGGCACTCCAAGCTCCCAAAACGTGAAATAAATTATGCACATCCATTAGAGAAATATTCTCTACAGGTTTGAAGTCACCTACCAGGTCAAGAGTCTCCATCTTCTCTCCACAAGCAAGCAAAATGACCCTTCCCAAGTATTTGAGCAAGTATAAAACTCAAACAAGGTATTGTCAAAAGATGTTTTGTCAAATTCTAATTTCACTATGGTAGATATGACATGTTGGGAGAATGATGTGTAGTTTGAGCCCTCTTCAGAATAGTGGTGATGTTGTCGGTGCACATGGGTGCCCACAACCCACCTAAATTTGTTTTATAGGAACTCCATCTTGCATTATGCGGGTTTGAGCAAATTTATAGAGTATTACAGAAGGAGAGAAAAGAAGACTGACACATAGCGAAAATAATTTCCAGGAAGGTAAGACACAAAAATTTATAGAGCCAAAATCCAAGAATATCTATGACCGTACAAAAGGTCAAGACCATCGAACGTTTTGGACCAAGTTGTATGGTTTTGACTAAGTGCGATTTCAAGTGTGATTATAGCAACGAAGCAACTTTAGTCTCATATCAACATGTTCCTACATCTAGATCACTTAGAATCTTCTAGATACTCATATAGAACAAGCTAAGTGAAATCTCTCCTTTGTGTTTTGATGGTTCTTATATCAATAGTCACTTTGTAAAGTGTTATTCTAATTTGGACAATTAATGTTGGAAGTTAATTAAAGTAGAGTAGCCTCTATTACATTATTTCATCCTTTTTATATATGTTAATTAAAAATACATTTAAATCTTAAAAGGAATGAAATAGAAAGTTTCACAAAAATGAAATCAATTATGTAATTTTTGTCACAATGTTTAAAAATCATTTCTAGATATTCAAAATATTAATACTTTTTATGATATAAATATTGGCCTATTTATGATATAAATAAAGGATGGTTGAATAAGGAGAGATCGTGTTAAAATTACTAAATAACTCATTGCTTTGAGGTCACAGGGCTAAGCTTAGAAGGGGCTAGGTTCTTCAGTAAAAGGGTTGACAAGAATGTTGAAGCCAAGAAATTCCTTGCAGATGGTGAAAATATGGAATTTGTCGCGGCAGGAATAAAAGTAACCTCCATCCGGAACCCTTCAACAAAATAGCAAGGATGATTGTCAGGTATGTCACTTTGGAGGGAAAATATGTCACGGTTCCTAATAAACATTTGGTTTTCCTAAATCACTTCAGAAGGAATTTGCATGTTAGCTTTCTGCACTACCTCTTAAAATCCTTGGAGTGCTTTGTTCTTGAATTTCAAAACCACACTCATCCCACCCCCTTCACCAAGGTCTAATCATGTTGCTTCATCGCCATTGTCTTTCCAAACACCGCTCAATCCCAGCTACCCCCTTCACACTGACTTCATTGCCACCACCACCACTTCTAAGCATAGAAAAATTAGAACTAAAAATCCCCTCTACCCCATAAATCAACCCTTCCCCTCCCAAAGGGTACTTCGTAGAAACAAAGAGATTGAATCAACGAAAAATGCTACATATTAGCAACCCTATGGATACTTATGCCAAGGATAGGGAGGAAGGGCTTCTCAATAGAATTGAAAAGTTGGAAAAGGAAGTTGGAGACCTGAAAGAAGAGCTCAAACAGATTTGTAAGAGAGATGGCAAAAGAAAGATGCATAATGACCCCGACAAGGACAATGAGCAGACTCTACAAATTTACAAGAAGCTCAACTCTATGGACAATAGACTAGGTAATGCAAAAGGCAGGCATGATTGTACCATTTTGTGCTCAAAGCAGTTTACAATTTCATGGAGCAACATGTTAAAAGTGTTTGTATGCTCAGCGACATTCCTGCCGCAATCTGAGTCAGATTCAACAAGAGACTTGGTTCTCTCACAACTGGATAAAAAGGATCCCTCCCATGTCACTTCCCTGGCATTATTCACCTCTCTGTAGAAGATAAAGATAAAAATTGATAAAGCAGTCAACTGAAGAGGATTGTTCCTACTTCCAGTTTTCTATTTTTATGTTGTTTGGTTGTTGTTTTCATGTTGCTTTGTTGCATATTTGATACTTTTTTGTTCCCTCT
Source organism: Taxus wallichiana var. yunnanensis (assembly GCA_018340775.1). Taxonomy (NCBI): domain Eukaryota; kingdom Viridiplantae; phylum Streptophyta; class Pinopsida; order Cupressales; family Taxaceae; genus Taxus; species Taxus wallichiana. The sequence goes on from CM031238.1 coordinate 836,524,885, forward strand.
TTATAGTTTTGGTTTAAACTATAGTTGGTCCTCATGTATATCATGGATTCTGATCCTTTTTGATGTTTTTATTGTACTATCTGGCTTCTGAGTCTTCTTGTAATAGGGTATAGTCCCTTAGAAACTATGGACATATTTTTGATGTTTTATCTGGCTTGTGAGCTTTAGTATAAGGGTAAAGTCCCTTCAAAACTATTCCCCCTAAGAAAAAAAAATATCGGCCTATTTAATAACCTAGATTAATCTTATTAGTAGAAAAAGTTAACAATAACACACAAAACTTTTGAATTACATATTCACCACTTTTAATGTAGATCGCATGTACTTATCTTATACTATTTTTATCAATTATAATAGAATTGTTTGCATTAAAATATATATTATTATGGTATTCATAAATAGAATTCCTTTTTATTTGTATATTTTGGACTACCTTCTCAATATGTGTTATTTAAACATTACTTCGTCATACAATGATTTACCTAATATAAAAATGGAATGCACTTAATAAAAATAAAAATAAAATTATTTTTGACTTGCAAAAACAATTCACTCTAGATTTAATATAAATAATCATGTTAATTTAAAATGGTTTACTTGGACCAACCTCCGAGAAGGATATGATCGGGTATTAAACGCCTTGATTGTGCTCTTCTTTCTCAAAGAATCCTTCAATTTTGACACGCATGGCTCCGCCATTATCAAGGTCTAGCCTAAAGTGCTTTTGTCAAATCACCATCTAATCACATTTAAGATTGTACAGTGGGGGACTCCTAGGTACCGAGTACTCAATTCTTTCTTAATGTGTCTGTTGAGTCACCCTGGAGTAATCCAACTCATTCGCAAAAATCTAGAATATGGCACCACGTCCGCCTTATCTTTGTCATTTGGATTGTATGGTGGGAGGCGGCGATTCACACACCACCAAGTTCCTCTACCGGTTTGGCAAACAGGTTTCCTGAGTTCGAAGAAGGTTCGATTCAGCTCTGCACAAAGAATTTAGAAGAATCACTTTGCTTCTCGAATCTAATCCTTTTGATTCTCATCTTCAAATCCAAGTTGTCAAGATCCGCCATAAGCTCAAGCTCATTGATCTTCATTTAGCCCGTGGTGCTCAAATCCATTCGAGAATTTGTTGGCTTCGAGGGAGACAAAGCCTCCAAAAGCTTCTTTAAATCCTCTACGTCAAACATACTTGGCAACAAATTAGAGCCATTTATGGCTCTCACCGTGAGTTCACCGAGCTACAAAGATCACTGATGCTTTTGTTAAGCATTATCGTCTGGTTTTTCAAGCTCAGGAGGATTCAATTGAGCGAACTTCTGCCTTGCAAAAATGTATTGATGTGGTGCCTACTCAACTTTCACCCAAATATTGTATCATTTGTGATGCCCCTCTTTCTCTAGATGAGCTTCATGCATCCTTACTCTGTCTGGTGGATGACAAGTCTCTGGGTTTGGATGGCTTCCCTTGCAAATTCTATAAAGCAACTTGGTCTTTTGTTGGACTGATGTCTTACGGGTCTATAATGAAGCTTTGCAAACTCGCTCACTGGGAAGTTTCATCAACCAAGGCAACATCAAGTTCATTCGAAAGCAGGTGATCTCGAGCAGATTCATAATTGGCGGTGATCACTCTGCTGAATGTTTCTTACAAAATTATTGCTAAGGCGTTGGCTCTCCGGGTTGCTGATATTTTACCTAAGATTGTTCGGCCCAAGCAAACTAGTTTTGTTAAAGGCCGATTTATTCTTGGACAATCTTATCCCCATGTAGGAAGGAATGGAATGGGCGCGTATCTCATCGCAAAAGCCAATTTTTCTTAAAATTGATTTTGAAAAATCTTATGATCGAATTGAATGGCCCTTCATTTTAGCTATGTTGAAAGCCTTGGGATTTGGTGAATTCTTCCACTGTTGTGAGCAAAATTTTCACCAATACTTACGCTCGGCTCACTATTAATGGTTGCCAGTCTTGCCATTGGCCTCTTCCGTTCCATTAGATAGGGGTGCCCTCTTGCGCCTATTTTGTTTGTGTTAGTTGTTGATGCTCTAGGATACTTAATTTCACATCAAGCTACCTAGGGCGAATCTGGGGTATTATCCTTCCAGACCATGCAACTCAACTTATCAATGGGCACTTTGCAGATGATTCCTTCCTTACTCTCGCAAACTCATAGAAAATGTTGTTTTCATCTTTGATTTTTAACACTTTTTGTTTGGCTTCTCGATCCAATATTCAACTTTCTAAAAGCGTTATGCCATTATAGTTGTTGTTGGCTTGAATTGAGGATTACCCCTGGAAGTGGATAGGCCGAGGAGAAGTTCAAATTTCTTGGTATTCCTTTTGCTTTTGATAGTGACTCTACTGACTTTGTGGAATTATGTTCTTACCAGGTGGAGCAGAAAGTTACCAAATGGTCCTCCAAACCGCTCTCTTTGGTGGTAAGTTTCAAGTGTGCACTAAGATCCTCATTGCTACTCATGTTTATTATTCTGCTTGTTGGTGTCCTTCTCGCACTTCCTTCAACCGGTTAGCCAAGTTGCTTCGGGACTTTCTTTGGTGTAAAAGTTCTGGTTTAGTTGGGTTTCACCGTGTTGCCTGGGATGTGTGTTGTCTTCCGCGAGCTCAAGGTGGCATGGGAGTTATTGATGTTTACAGAAAAAGTGTTGCATTGTGTGCCAAATGGGTTATCCGGTGTCTCTCGGGCACGCAAGCTTGGCAAATTCTATTACGACATTGCATTTCTTCTAGAGCTCCCTATGGTAAGAAATGTTGGAGTGGAATGGGTTGCATTCTCTCATCATTACTGTTGTTCCTAGTTAAAATTACTGGAACCTTTGTTGTCAAGAGTATTTGGAAAGCCTTTGAGCAGGTAAAGCCACTTATGAGATGGATTGGTGATGGTTTTCACACCGCCTTTCCTTTAATTCGCAAAACATCTGGTGGTCTCCTATTATCAATGAAGGCTCTATGTTGCTTGCGGAAACCTCGGCTTTATCACAAGGGCATTCATACCATCCAAGATCTAGTGCACCACAAAGACTGGTTTCTTGGCCTAAGCTCAAAACCAAATTTCAGCTGAACAATTCGGACCTCCTATCAATCTGCAAAATTCAAGAGCTCCTTCAGATGTTATGTTGCATAAACTCGACCTCCAACCTTGGTGGCTTGGTGGTGTGACTGGCGGTGGAATCACGATATCGCATTCCTTAGATACAACACTCGGACCATCTACCAACTATTATGTCCTCTTTCGCCGGCCATTGATAAACTCAATGATCGATGGGGTTGCATTCCACTCCGTCTACCTAGCTCCGTAGGCTTTCCCATACTTGGAACTCTCTTCTAGAGCCCAAAGTTAACCATTTTCTCTGGTGTCTTGTTTATCAGGGGCTTCCTGTAGGTGAAAGACTTCGGCATATCGGTATTCCTTCTCCAAATTTCCCTTTCTATTCCAGCCCTGAGTCGTTCCCGCACCTTTTCTGGTCTTTCCCGCGTGCCCAATTTATTTGGAAATGGATCCATTCTTTGTTCCAACCTTATCACCCTAAATTTTTCCCGTGGTGTCTTGCTTTATTTGGTGACTTTAGCCCATGGCCTACATACATTGCTAATCTGGCATTTATTTCGTGCCTATATTTTATTTCATATCCTCAGGAAAGCTTGAAATGTCGTCATTTTCAAGCAAGATCATTCGGTTATTAATTTTTCTACTAATGATAAGGTGGTTATTTTGTCTATTGTTCGCCTACAGATTCAAGCTCAAGCTGCCAAAGTTGCTTTGGAATTTACACACCTACATGAGCTTCGGGTCATCGGGGGAGTGCATCATGCATGATGAGCAAGGTTCGGCCGGATCCTCGGTTGCCACCACCTCGCCCCTTGCCTCCCGCCGACCGCCTCGCCAAGCCCTCGGCGGGGAGAGAGCCACTCGAAGTCACCGCTCTCCCTCCTGCACAGTTGCCCTTCTACCTCGTCCGCTTCGGACAAGGTTGGAGCCCGCCCCACGAGGAAAAGGTGTTGCTGGCACTCCATAGTGGGGATCTCCTCCACCAGCTACTCGGACATTCCTAGATCTCCGCCCCCCGGTTGGGGAATTATGGTGCCTCTTCAAATGTGGTATCTCGATCAAGAAGGCTGGCAGGTGGATCCTCCGTCCGCTGAGCCTGATAGTGGAGTTTTCATCCCTCCCAAGGATGATCCTCCACCTCCTCTTGGTCTTTGCAGTGCTTGTGCATGATGTTGGTTGTTTTCTACTCTCTAGTTGCCCAATGGGCATGTTAATGTAAGCTTGTGTGGCATTTTCTGGTTCCCTCGTGGCGTTTTTGTTGCCTTTTTGGCATTTTGTGGGACCGTGTGTTATCTAGTCACCCCTTTACTATGTAACTCTCTTTTATTTTAATTAATATAAAGGGCAGTTCCAATAGTAAAATAGTATTTTTAAATTTAAACAAAAAATTATCAAATAAATATACATAACATTAAAAAATATAGTTTTCTTCATATAAATTCTATACGCTTTTGTCCCTTTCCACTTTGTATTAATGTATGTTTATGATATCATTCTACTTACATTTTTTTGTTTGAAACTTGGCAAGTCATAGACCGCCATATCCCACGATTGTTGTGTGTAGACTTCTTCGGCTTGTACCCAAGGATGAAGGGTTTCCATTCCGCCAAATTCGCCCGAGGCACAATCCCGACCTCATCCCTTATTACGGTACCTCCTAGCTTCGCTTTCAGTGAGAATTGAACCCTGGTGGGCTCTTTAAGAGCCAAGCATCTTCACCATTGAGTCGAACACCATTCTACTTACATTTTTCAAATCAACTAAACAAAAAAAGTTTTTCAAATTAGTTGAACAAAAAATATTAGTCTCGTGGTTCATAAAATTCTTTCAACATTACAAATTATATTCATTATTAAAAAATTATAAATATCACACAAAAGTTGAAGAACTTAATGTAGTTGTGATTGAGGTTCGTATACACATTTCACTTGAGCAACATAAAATTTGGCCTTCATTGACATTTTCTAGGCATGGAACTCATTACAAATGTCTCCAAGTCATATTTGGTTACATGAAATATGATCTTTAGTAATGTTGGTTGTGTTTGCAACATATGAAAAAAGTATCCAATTTGATCATGTTAAAATATATAATTGCAAAGTTTTTCAAACTTTAAGAAACATCTTCCACCATGTTCCTCAAAACATTTTATGGTTATCATGCTTTTAAATTCCTCTTCTTTTGAATACTTATACTAAACATAAATACTTTCCTTTTACTCTTCAACTAACTTTGATTACAAATCATGTGTTTCTATTTGTTGTCCAAACCACCTATTTAACTCTCTTTGAGTTACCTTCTAACCCTCCTCCCACTAATTTTGATTTGTTAACCTCATTATGTGAATCTCATATACACATAATTATGATGTAATATAAAATGTGATGTCACTTGTTAGTATACAAATTCCATTCTCTTCTCTATAACATTAATATATATAAATGAGACATATATGCTAATTACAATATAACAAACAAAAACAAATTAATTTTACTTCTCGTATAAAGAAACAAATTGAAATCAAATTTAAAAGAAAATGATGGTGAACTCGCAAATGCAAAGGGATGTGAAACAACAGTAGAAATCTCTAACTATAAATAAGACAAATCCACATGAACATATATTAATTTACATACATTATCTTATATGTGTAATTTGATCATAAATGGAAGATCTGACATGAGTACAAGGTAATACAATTAATCATGACAAAAAGACCAAGACATACACTCCTCGTCATCTTTAAACATCTCTAGGCATTAGATTGATTGTAAGGCCTCCTGTCACATTTCCTTTTGGCTAAAAATCTTTCTATTTCCTTCCAACATTCTTCTCCTTTTTCTTTTTGTTCCAGACATTTGTAGGCTTCCTGAAAAGTGAAAACAGTTCAATGTCATGATACCTCCATGATATCACAAAACAAGGCTTTAACATATACACCATCAGTATATATATGTGGCGATGCACATTGCATACTATACCTCTGATATTATAACATCAACACTGAACAGCATGGTCCAGATCTCCAAACACTTTTTAGAAACAGGAAATAAAACCTGGTCCTTTCTTTATCACTGCAGGTCTGACATAGTGCGCCAATGTTATAGGCAAGCCTATGTTTACCGATTGCTTCGCTTAGAATCACCAATAATCTCCGTGAAAACATTGTCCTTGTTTGAAATGATGGAATGAGTTCACATCTCTCACAACAATTTGCCCTGTAGCAATATTAAAGATATGCTCGGTTGCACTGGGCAGTCAATACATATGCGAAGGTTCTTGATAACTCTAATAGTTGCTCCGGGGGTATTTTTAACAATCCAAATGCTATTGCCAACATCTCAGAATGATGGGAAATGAATCTGGAAAATACCCCACTGCCTTCATCTCCCAAGACAATTTCTCCAAATTTGCATATATCTTGTGTCTGTGGGTGTGATCTGTTGTTTCCTACACAAAAAGCATGTATCATTTTATGGCCTTCAATCCAATACATCCAGGTATCTTTTTAATTCCTCTATCTTTCATTGATATCCTTATCATTTAAACCTCACCCCACTTGCCCACGTATACGAAGGTTCTTGATGACTCTAATAGTTGTTCCGGGGTATGTGTAGCAATCCAAATGCTATTGCCAACTTCTCAGTATGGTGGGAGAGGGATGATTATTTTTCCTTGTCCACATCATTCACTACATGTCTTGAATCTGAAAAATACCCCACTGCCTTCATCTCCCAAGACAATTTCTCCAAATTTTAATGTATCTTGTGTCTGTGGGTGTGATCTGTCTCCTACAAAAAAGCATGTACCATTTTATGGCCTTCAATCCAACTACATCCAGGTATTTTTTAATTCCTCTATCTTTCATCAATCTCCTTATCATTTGAACCTCACCCCACCTGCCCACTTCTGCATAGATGTTTGATAAAAGTACATAAGTTGTAGCATTGTTTGGATCTAGATAAAAAGAAGAGTTGCTGCAAATTCTCCTAACCCTATATTCTTATGTTGTCTACATGCACCAAGCAAACATATCCACACAACCACCATGGGTTTGATTGGCATTTTGATGATAAACTTTAGAGTTTCAGCAAGATAACCAGCACGGCCAAGAAGATCAACCATGCACACATAATGATCAATTGTAGGTCTAATGCAATAAGATTCACTCATGCCATTGAAGTATTTACAGCCCTCATCCACTAAACCTGCATGGCTGCATGCTAACAAAACACAAGCAAAGCTTACATGGTCAGGATATGTTCTAGAGCAGTTCATTTGTTCAAAGAGTATGAGAGCATCCTTACAAAACCCATTTTGTGCATATCCTACAATCATAGCATTCCATGAGATTATATTTCTTTTAGGCATTTTGTCAAACAGGTTACGTGCTGTGTCAATGCTTCCACATTTTGTGTACATGTCTACCAGGGCACTTGCAACTACAACATCGGACAAAAGTCCACTTTCGATTATGCTTTGATGGATGTCCATGCCCTGCTCCAAAGCTCCCATTTTACCACAGGCTGAGAGGATACTAGCAAAGGTTGTGGAGTCTGGCTTTACACCTGCCAACTGCAGTCGCTTAAAAGTTTCCAAGGCCTTTTCAACAAACCCATTTTTTGCATATCCTGCAATCACCCCATTCCATGAAACCACATTTTTTGAGGCATTTTCCTAAACAGTTCATGTGCCTTGTGTATGCGACCACATTTTGCATACATGTCTACCAGGGCATTTGCAACTACAACATTTGACAAAAACCTAGTTTCAATTATGGTTTGATGAACCTCCATGCCCTGTTTCAAAGCTCGCATTTTGGCACAGGCTGGGAGGATGCTGGCAAAGGTTTTGGAGTCCGGCTTTACACCTGCCAATTGCATTTTCTTAAAAGTCTCCAGGGCTTTTCCAACAAACCCATTTTGTGTATATCCTGCAATCATTGAAGTCCATAAAACCACATCTTTTCGAGGCATTTTGCCAAACAACTCATGTGCCTTGTATATGGATCCACATTTTGCATACATGTCTACCAAGGCACTTACAACTACATCTGACAAAAATCCACTTTCCACTATGCTTTCATGAATGTCCATACCCTCGTCTAAAGCTCCAATTTTGGCACAGGATGGGAGGATGGTGGCAAAGGTTGCAGGGTTTGGCTTTATGCCTGCTAATTGCATTTGCTTAAAAGTTTCTAGCGCCCTTTCATCACACCCATTTTGTGCATATCCAGCAATCATTACGTTCCATGAAACCTCATTTCTTTGAGGCATTTCTTTGAAAAGCTTTAAAGCTTCTTCAAGAACACCTTTTTGTGCATATCCTGCAATCATTGCAGTCCAGGAGACCACATTTTTTTTACGCATATTATCAAACAGTTCTCGTGCCTTGTGTATGCTTCCACATTTTGCATACATATCTACCAGTGCATTTGCAACAACATCTGACAAAATCCCTCTTTCCATTATACTCTGATGGATATCCATACCCTGTTTTAAAGCTCGTATTTTGGCACAGGCTGGGAGTATGCTGGCAAAGGTGAACTCATCGGGTTGCATACCTGTTAATTGCATTTCGCGAAACAGTTTCAATGCCTCGTGAGGACACCCGTGCCGTTTGTAAGCGGCAATTACTATATTCCATGAGAAGACGTCTCGTTCTGTCATTTCGTCAAACACTTTGCGAGCGTCAACCAAACTACCGCACTTGACATACATGTTGATAAGCTTATTTTGAAACAGTGTGCCAGTAGGAAATGCAAATCTTCTGTGAGTGACAAGGAGTGGATTTGTTTTCCTTGTGAAAGAGCATTCTTGGCAACGCATGTCTGAAATAGTTGAAGATATGTAGAAGAGTTTACAGGGGGATTGCGTATAGTAAGCAGAATGTGTAGCGCCTCCTTCAACCAACCCTGTGTACATAATGTTGTGAGATTGAGATTGAGATTGGTAGTGGATGGCATCGGCATTGGCGAAGAAGAAGAACAGGGGGATGAAGCATATTGGCATATTGTAGAAAGGAGAAGATGTTACAGAATGGCGAGATTGGCAGGTATATTATAGAAATGACAAATCTTGATATTCAACGCTGTCCACACTACCATTAGACATGCAGGCCATCTCATTGTGGCCTTGGACATGGCGGGGGTAGAGGAGGTACCATCAAAGCTGGTGGGTTTATAGTTGCTGCTGGAAGTATCTCGTTTTCAAGTATGGAGAAATAGGTATCCGTTGCTTCAAAGCGAGGCGTACATATATTTTGTGGTTCAGTCACACCATCTCCAAGAATGAGTCTTGTTGAGCTCTCCTCGAGTGTAGACTCATAATTCCAAAATATAATCATGTCCCCTCTAAATGCATGCCTTTTGTCCCCTCTAAATGCATGCCTTAAACCCCGAAGTAGATATGTCTCTTCAATGCATTTTAGCTAAAATCTAAAATTTCTCTTACCTTATGCTCGGAGGATTCCAACTTGTAACCTTAAATTCAAAAGTACGAGTTCTTCACCATTAGCATAAGAAGAAAAAGAAGAAGAGAAAACAATGATAGATGGGAGTGAATCGCAGACATGGATGATCTCCCTTGGGAGAAAATCCTAATAGTCGCCTCCTCTCCCAGTGACTATGTTTATTGATGCTACATAAATAACATTTCCTTGTTTGTTGGTATTTGTTGTCCGGGAGCTTATTATCTAAACATTTTTTTGGTATATAAGATGTATTAATCGTTATCATATCTCTTGTTAGATTTGGTTGGTATGATTTTGATCTCTCGAGCACTCTTATAATCTTAATTTGATTTTTGGGTGTCATCTCTTACAACCCATTTTTGTATAATATGTGTTGTATTTGAAGTATTATTAATAGAAATCGCTTTTCAATTGAAAATAGTTGGATTGTCTTCATAAATCTATATTATTCTCGACTTCTTAACAATAAATTCCAAAGAGATTTGTTCAATTTCATTCATTCTTTTATTTATTGTTTTATTTTATTATTAGTTGTACATAGAGAGTATTATGGTGGAATTAAATCGTCAACTTAAATGGGTTATGCCATTTTGTGTATGCAAAATAGTAATGAAAAGACTTGTAAAACATCATAAACAAACAATCAAATGCAAGAAGTCTACAAGACATGAGCATGAAACTGTGATAGTGAGTATAACCCATCCTTAGAATTACAAATGAACAAAAAAAAGGTTAAAATATCAATATTTACACAAAGGATGGTATTGTAGACACGTAATTTTAGTATGGGATTATTTATTATTCGTAAAATTGCATTATTCTAACATACTTGTGTATTTGTTGATAATTGGACCATATTATGCACGTATTTGTTGTTTCCTTATTTTTGGTCATTCTGTGTCATGTTCTTCGTTTTTTCTCTCATATCCTCTTTCCTCTCCTCCTTTGTTCACGTTTCTAAGTTTTCTCCATAATTGTTGAGTTATGGTTTTGGGTCCCTCAAAACCATATTTATATGGATCTAGTCCCCCATAACCACCATTGACTGATTACGAGGCTTTTCCTTATGTGGTCCCTTTTACCCTTCTTTGGATCCATGTGGCTTTCAAGCTTTTTGTAGACACTCAAATTTGGAAATTCACTCTTTAACATTCTAGTTTTGACAATGCACTCTTGCTAAGATAAATACAACCTTCTCATTCTTGCTTAGCACATTCGAGGTCTCTTGTTTAGATTTTTTATCCTATCCATATACAAACATCAGTTAACAAGTTGCAAACTTCATATTGCATGTTTTCCATCCTTGGGTAGGGCCATATAGTTTGGTCAAGATATTATATATGGCTCTAGCCTACTTATATGTTCTTGGACCGACATGTCCTCCAACTTTGCTTTTAATTTCATATTCTTTGTTGGGTATTTAATCCCTCTAGGTTGGCCTTTCCTTGATAAATCATCTGAGAACCCTATATAAGCAAGTAAACACTACCTTATTTGCTAACCTAAAAATCTTATGGCACTACATTGATACACTCACTTCCTACACTTGTAAAAGGTACCCAAGGCTCCCTAAATCTCGTAATAACATACCTACATTCATTAAGGCAACAATCACTATAAGTCCTGAATCATCTTACCACATCAAAGACTCAGCCCATCTCATATACAAGCATCCAAACATCCCTTCTCCAAGTATTTCTATAAGATCCAACTCAACTCAAGCATCGTCAAAGAGAGTTGACCAATCTAGGTGTATTCATTTAGAAATCATATATTAAGTGGAGAACAACATGTGGTTTGAGGCCTCTTTGGAGTAGTGCAACATCGGTTGTGCAAACGGGTTCCCCACACCCCAACTAATGTTTATTTTGCAAGGTTCCCATCCATGTCTAGGATTTGACATCATGTTGAGGGTGTTTAAAAAACTTCAAAACATGACCCCAAATCAAAGTTCGACAATGACAAATAGTTTTAGATATGTGACAATCCCATAAAGTTCTGAGATCCGAGAACCGAGTAGGTCTAAAGACACATACGTAATGTCCGAATGGAAGCGTGCATAATATTACCCCAAGTCGTTAGTATCAGTCACAATACTCAAAACAAAGCATTAACAGGTTTGAATCCTCATGTTTCAACAATGTACACTTCCATAACCTCCCAGAATCATTTGTAAATAGCTAAGTGCATGCATCCCTTCGTATTACCAAGTTTATATCTTGTTTAGCATATCATTTACAAGTATTGATGTGTTATTATGATTTAGTAATTAATGTCGGAATTTAATTAATCAAAACAATCACTTGTTGTTAACCCTTACATCCTTTAGTGTACTAATTCACTAAATCTTAGATTTCACATATTCTAATTAGTATGTAATCGTTTTAGTGAACCCAAAATTGTATCTAACACCTTCTTTCAAACCTTAGTTTCCATTGGGTTTCATTTACATTTTATATTCATATCCAAACTTTATTTTCACCTATCACATAGCCTAGATCTTGTTTGCACAAAATTTCCTAGGGTTTCATGGTCGGTCATACTCTTTGGGTCTCTTTCAGGCTCTTAATTGTTGAATCGCCTTTTGTTATATATCTCAAGCATAACAACTCTATTTTCAAATTCCTTTGTTTTTTTCTCAATTTTTATATATTTAACAAAAATATATATTTTTTTGCGTTAATATTTAGCCCACTTTTCGAGAATTGAAAATCATTATTTTTAGTAATTAGGGAATAATCAGAACAATATACACTTTTGGAAAAATTCCTTGGATATTTTTCTTCCACATAATTAGATTCAAAAATCCTTTTCTTTTTGTTTTGTTAAATTCAATTTATATTTTCATATATGGTCATTTTATTAATTTGACGATGGTTGCTTTTTTCTCAACATCACTTTTGGGTCTTATGATCTCTTCACTTTCGGCCCTTCATGTGTTGATTCTTATTTATTACCTCCTTGGAGTTTCTTCTATCATAATGGCCCATTCTATAACTTCTCAAGTCTCCCTATATAATTTACTTCAACTTCGTCAAGCATGTAAAGCTGCTCTCACAAAACTAGTGCATGAAACAATGCTTCCTGATAATATGACACCTTCCCATGTCAATTCAATTTTGAGTCATATTTAAGATCCGTCTATTAGTAATGATGACACCCTCCATAAGGATATTTTAGAATCTCTTCAAGTTTTTCGGGCTATGAATATTGAGATCACATCTGTCAAGAGTGAGATAACGCATCTAAAGGATTCTTTCAATGGTCATATCCATCGTGTCTCTAAGTATCATGATCCATATAGTTTTGAACCCACTAAGAAGAAATGTGATACACACATCATTCATGATACATGTGCCCATACAAGTGAAGCTAAATTCCTATAATATTAAATGCCTCTTTAATTTGAAATGAATGTTAGACAACATGATATCCTATCTCGAGCTACTCAATAATTGTTTGATCACTTTTTACTTACTCATCACTACCCCCATTATCAGATTACAAAACAAAATATCAACGATTTTACAATTATCATGGAATTAACAAACATCGTGACAAATGATTGCTATGCTCTACAATGATCAATTCAACAACTTGAGTGTAAGGATTTATATCCTTTGATATATAACATTCTCTTATGTCATAATTTCAAGTTCAAAAACCTAAATGGGTACCAAAAGTTATCACACCTATACCCGATACTACGATAGTGCATGATACACCTTTAGACATACACCACACAACCTTTAATCACAAAGAGGATACAAAATGTAATACATCCTTCTTATGATAAGTAGTGACAATGAACATATCGATACACCAATTGAGCATTCTACGAATATCTCTACTTCTCCACCATAAGCTTGGATAGATTCTACTTCAACTGATGCTTTATTTAATGCAATGACAATACAAATGATCGTCTCCATGTGTCATCTACTAGTAAGGTGATACCTATTATGTATGCATGGAATTATCCAAATATAACTACTAATGATGATGATATGTTTATCTCTATAGGAATAGGAACATACAAGCTAAATCCTAAGTTTATTTCTATAAAATTTTCTGCCACCATAAATACCAACCCTATTAGGGGAAACAAGAAAAATAATCTCATGGATTGCATTGATTCATCACTATTACTCAATTATGAAAACATATATGAATTTGATCCTACCTATTATCATGACAACTATAAACATTTTGATGAGCATTTGTAAAATATTGAGCCTATTGATAAAGAAGCAAACATTATTTCACTAAAAGCATTATATATTTCTCAATGTCTAGCTACTAATCATAAAACTACAAAAATGACAAATATAACACCCCAATGAAGCCACCTCCTCATTTTATTGACAAGTTCTTATGGGAGAACTTGTGTGTCATTATTCTACAAATTCAACATAGCAACTACTCATGCTTCCAACAATATATTCTCACTCATAATATATTATTGGTAGTGGGCCTATGAATTTTCACCTCAATCTTCACTCTTTGGCTACATACACCAATGTGTCATCCCTTCTTAATTACCTGAGGGAATATGTGGATCTCCCTTCCTTCTTTTCTAAGAATAGATTTCTTTGCACTATATAGCATTTTACATAATTTTGTAAACATCACATTTACAATATATTTTTAATCAAGATATGTCATATCTCTTCTATCACAATGCATTTCACACATAAATCAAAATAAATATCAATCAATTATAACCTCTTCGAGAAATAATATTAAAATCACAAGTCTCAATTCAAGGTCTTCTACTTCGCCCATTATTCATGAATCTACCTCACCTAATGTTATAAGCACAACCAACGAGGGGAGAATCAGTGGGCATTAAAAATTCATTCACATTTACTTTATCCATTCATTAACTTATTCATCAACCATTACCCATGCATTCAAGAACCATAACCAAACATGAGCAAAGGAGAACACATCAACACATGAACACAAGATATAAGTGGGAAACCCTCAAGGGAAGAAAACCCACTGAAACAAAGCTTTATTATATCCATGATTCAAATTTAGTTGAGCACCAACCCAACAAGGAGCATGAACCCCTATATTTATCACGTGTTTTATCAACTATGCTCTCTGGACCTTATGCATGAAAAAGTGAAACAAAATTTTTGCATACCTTGATTCTTCAAAACTCGAGAAAACAAACTTCTTCAATCTTTATTAGGTCAACTAGATCAGTCCTTCAACCAAGATATTAGGCCATTATGCAAGAAAAGGACCACACATTTTTGTTCAAATCAAACTACCTTACTCTACCTCCTTTATGAGCCAAAAACACATCATATCATTCTCCTTGCATCAATCATAGTCAACTAGGTCTCCAAGAATAAGGATCCTTCATGTAAGAAAAAGAAATATCTCTGCTTTATTCATCATTCTTGGAAGCATAAATGACATGCTCCCCCTATGTCATACACACTTTTGAGCATTTTAAGAACAATCAAACTCTTCATGTCTTAATTCATACCAAAATTCGAACCTTCAAGCTTGCTAACATGCCTAAGAATACTCTTTCTTGAGCATGACCTCAAGACTCTTGTAGCTCCATTTAGGTCTTCAAGTCCTTTATGACTTTTTATGTACATCACCTAGTAAGACATAACTTAACAATACATCACACATACATTTCAATGCAACCCTTTCATCTTCTTAACCTGTCTTGCAAACCCAGATCTCAAAGTTAAGGCACTCGGTATTTTTCATCCTTTCATGCCTTCGTGATACTCAAGAAACATCTCCAAATTACTCACCTTATTAAATCCTCTATGAATTTGAATCACTATGACATCTCTAACATTTAGAGTGTCCTTTGAATTCCCAAATGCATTGGAAACACTTAAGAAGATAAATTGAATCATTTATAGTCGTTACTTTCTTTTTATATCCCTCATGAAACCACTTTGAAAGTCGTGAAACTACCCCTTTATGCATATTGATGGTTGCAAAATAACCCCGATGACAGTTTTGAAACCACAACTTAATCCAAATGTGGTTTAACAACAAATAAAAATGTAGAACATCCAAGAGCCATAGTTTTTTCATACAACCTCAAAATCAAGTGTTGTGTTTTTTAAAGTGTTATTTTTTTAGAGGAATCTAAATATGGAACCCCATTTTGACTTTGAGATGGTATTTAGGTAGTTTTAGCCTTTCCTGAACCTATCCATTTCATCTCTTTCGACAGAGGAAACTAATTGCTAGAATTTTCTAACTATTGAGGAACTTGACCAATCTTCTTGAAACCCATGTTAATCGGGGAAAAATTTAAGGAACCCACCTGAAAAAAAAAACTTATAGAAATCGTGGCGAATATGGCCAGAACCTTAATTGTCAAGTTGGAGAATTATCTAAAATCAATGTTCATGGCATCATTTAAATAAAATATATTTTTAGGGAATTTATGGATGGATCGGCGATGAAAGATAATTCATTGGCATGATGGATATTTCTTGCACAAAACACATTTTCCTTTGCCATGTGTGCCCTCGACTTCCACTCTGCCTCACCTCACCACGGAACCAAAACTTTATTGAATTGGTTCATTTCGTAGGGTTGGAATCCGCAGAATGCCTTTACCCGGAGGAGGCTCAAAATCCCGCCACATGTCCGCCCGATATTCAATTTCGGGTGTCAGGACTCCTTTTGCATACCTTTATGCTCAGTACCCAAAATGGGTAACATTTGGCCGCTCCTCATTTTTGCGGATTATCAAAAGGTTTAGCAGATTCTAGGTAGTTAGCGAAGATTCCTTTCATTTATTTGTAGCTCTCTCTCTCTTGTGTGTGTGTGGTGAATTTAATCAAATTTGAAAATAAAATCTCAAACATGTCGGTGAATGAGACCAAATGACCAAAAAGGTTCCATAAATTTCTTGGCGATCCAAGAATCTTTTAAAATCTTGGCCCATCAATCACGTGATGATTCAATAAAAATATACGTTGGGATTGGAGATCTGTTGGCTATTCGCATGGGACAAATTATTGTTTGTGGAAATTTTGGGCGAAACATGGTCACTTCCATGGTCGTATAAATAGCCAAATTCATATTCCATAATTCCTACTATTCACCTAATTATGAATATTCCCACCAAAATTTTCCCGATGTTAATGCTTAACACTAATGTTCTTTGATGTACTTGTTGCTCTTGAAGTGTTGGAATTTTGATGCTTCCCACTAATCAAATTTTCCATGTCAAAATAAAAAGAAGGACCTAATAGTATACACAAACACAAGCATATTATTTTTAGTTGATGTAAGATTGCTTGTACTTGGATGATCCTACATCACCCGACTACCATTCTAAAATTCTTCTCGTCATAATAATATATTTAAAGACTACGAGATGTTTATTAATAAATGTGCACTATATTCATGATATGTAAGACAACTTGTCATCATTTAAATATTATATATCATATTATACTTATATGAATGAATCATATTATGCTCCATTGATTACACAATATACATAAAATGAGCTTATTGATCACTTGAATTTTTAAAGAAAATTTTACTAGTACGAGTAAAGTTGTCCCCACAACCTTTTTCATGTATGTAGAATGTGGAAGCATATAAATGGCATTGTGAAATATTTTTAAAAATTGCCCATGCTTTACAAATACTATTCACTTCTCATTAAACGTAATAAAATAATATTACGCCATTATATTCACTTCTCATTATATTCACTTCTAAGCATATGCCTCTCCGTAAGCTTCCTTCGTGAAGGGCTCAATATGAGAGATAGTGGCAAAACTAGAGATTTTATCTTGTGTGGGTGGCCTAGACAACATATTTGCTACCAAATTTGTGCTACCTTTCATATACTTGATCACCAAATGGAACTACTAAAGGAATCCCATCCATTTGTAGTGTCTTTCCTGCTCCAACAAAACTCTTAGTCTTTATGGCTCCCGTTGGTATTGGCTAGTTGGTGATGGCTTCCACCTTCTTCAGATCCACTCGTAGCTCTCCTCCTCTAACCACGTGCCCAAGATAGGAAAGTGGTTGTTTGGAACATTCACACTTCTTCATATTGCATAACAGATTGTTTCTCCTAGAGAACTTGCAAGTCTTGCACGCAAATGTGTTAGATGTTCCTCCCATGTGGTACTAAAAATCAGAATATCATCCAAATATACAATGACACATGAATCTCTGAATTCCCAAAATACATCATTCGTCAATCGATCAATGCAGCAGGTGTATTACATAAACCAAATGGAAGTACTAACCACTCATACAAACCTTGTTTTTTTTAAAGGCAGTCTTCCATATATCCTCCTCCTTCATCCTGACTTGGTGATAACTAGACTTGAGATCCAACTTTGTGAAGAACTTTGCATGTTGAAGCTAGTCTAAGAGATCATCTATGTGTGGGAGTGGATATTTGTTCTTTATGGTAATCTTGTTCAAAGCATGGTATTCGATGCACATTCTCCAAGAACCATCCTTCTTTGGCACCATCACAATAGGAAGGTGCTTGGGCATATTACCCTTGGTCTAATAGCTCCTAGAGTTATTTTTTTACCTTTGTACTCTCCAACAAGGATTTCTATACAACCCAATATTTGGTAGAGGGACTCTAGTAATAGCCGAATCCCATGCTCTACCTCTTTCTTTGGTGGTAACCGTTGGGAGTTTGGAACACTTCCGAAAAGACTAAATTATGTTATCCAAATCCTTCATCCCTTTGTTAGAAATATCTGAAATTTCTACCCCATCTTGCTTATCTTTCAATAAAAGTAAACAAAATTGATTATGATTTTCCTGAATTAGTCTCTTTTCTTGGTTAACACTTACCATAGCAAGCTTTGACTTACATTGGTGTGCTCGAATGTTGAATCGAACCCATCTTGACCCATCGGTATCGGTTCTCACTTCTCAAGAATATAAAATCCTTGATATACAAGTAAGGACTCCTGAAAACAACATCAAACGCATCAAGTGGAATTACATCGACTTCAATATATCTATATACGAGAATTTATCCCAAACTTGAACCTACACCTTCTTGTCACTGAGTTTCTACACCCTTCTTCACCCATCCCAAAGGATAAGGATGTGGATGCTAATAAGTTTCAAGACATGTTAGGAAATAAGGGATAAAATATGCAGAATAATCCCTCATAGAATCGCAGGCAGTAGAAACTAATATGCGAGAAAATATTACAGATCTCAAATAAACTAGCTGAGAATAAAATAACACAACACAAAGAGACATTATTTAACGTGGTTCACCCAATTTGGGATACGTCCACTAAGAATCACTTCCTTAGATTTTATTACAAGCCTTGCTCTCTCTCAATACAATACCCAGATCTGTTTAGAGCTATGCTCAACAAACTCTCTGAAATTCACACCCGAATTCAAAACACATCCGCAATGTTACATAATCCTATCATGCATAAAACCTTTTAAGTAGACAAGCGCTTAAGCAATTTTACAAAATTGTGGGTATCAAAACAATGGGGAAAAAACCGTCCCATAAACCTATGGGTCAAAAATCCCGCCCATATGAGAAAAGCACGTTTCCCGATATATCGGGCACGTTTTAAGGCCAAAAAAATTTTGCGGCGAGACAACTGTGGAAAGTGTACAGTACTCTTAGTGTACGGTCTTCAACACTTTCTCACATGAAAAAGCAGTTTCCATGACCTAAAGAGGCCGAGCTTCTTTACAACCACATCGAAATCAAGTTAAAATTAGAACCAGTATCAACCAAAGCATTTACCTTAGTCCTCTTGATTTGGATTTTGTTACAGAAATAGCTTACTCGTCTCTTCCTCTTGCTCCATGTTGGTGGTCGTGCATCCTAGCCTCTCGTCTACATCAAAATCATCATTTATCTCTACCTCTTCATCTTTCCTTATAATTGTCATGGATTTCTTTGAATCCTTGGTTCGGTTCTTTGGTGTAATTCCAAATGCAACTTCCAAAATGTAGTGTCGGTATGACTATTAATATCACAATTCTTTCAAAATTCTTAGGATCTTTACAAGTATTCAAAGTGATAGTGGTATTTTTACCTTTCCATTTACCTTTGTTACTTATTTGTCCCTGCTCTTTCTTTGGCTGATTTGTTGACTGCTTTTTCCTTGACTCCGTTTCTCCTTTCTTCTTCTCATCATCTATGTAATATGCTTGCACACATGCTTCATTGAGATCCTTGGGCTTCGTGGAGATGACCTTCCTTCGAAGGTGAGTGTGAAGTCCTCCCAAATACTTGGTCATCATCCTCCAAGTCCATATTGAGCAACATGGCTTGTCTCCGAAACTTCGTAGTATAATCTTGCACACTTTGACCACTACTTTGTCTAAAATTGCCATTTAATCATTTGGTCAGTCTTATGGCCAATAGGATAAAAAAATACCCTTGACAATTCTTTAAAATACTCCCAAGGACTTACTGATAGGGCGCTTCTTCTTTTCACAAGTGGCTAGATGGGTTTCCCACCAAACGAGAGCATGTCCTTCCATTTTGAGACATGCAAAGGTAATCCTTTGTGTCTCGTGACATTATGCATAGTAAGTAAACCTCCATTGCTTTAACCATTTATCTAGTAATTATGCATCTACTTGTCCTTCAAAGCTTTTAATCTCAACCTTAGTTTCAACTTTAAAAGGAGCGTGATCAGATTTTACCTTCTCTCTTTCAATTGGAGTTTCTTCTTCATGCTCTTCCACATCTTCTTCCTCATCGTGGCTCTTTCCTATGCCAAAATTTTCAGCCAAAGCTCGAACCACTAAGTCCATGGAATCTTACTTAACCATTGTTGTCCTTTGTTGATCTAAGAGTTCTCGTTGGTGTTGAAACAACCTATCCATCGTGCTTTCCAACATCTCAATTCTACGAGACCAAGTTCTCTTCTTCCATTTGATCTCTAATCCTTTGTTTCCACTTCTTCGTAGATATCTCCGGATTGCAAGGTAATACTTCTTCGCCTTTAGACCTTGTCACTGTCATACAAATCACACAAGAACAAATACCACAGTCCCTTGGATATAATTGTCAGCTCTGATACCAAAATGATTGTAAACCTCTACTTTGGAAATTTATGAGACCACAAAAATGTTGTTCCTACTTCCAATTATTTGAAAATGATAGAATATTGAAAGCTAGTGAATGAATCTTAGTGCTTAGAACTACTTGCAGCAAATAGAATGAACAATTCAATGCATAACACAAGATTTTTATCCATGGAAACCCCCAATTTGAGGGAAAACTAATCGGGAAGGGAAATTGCTCTTTCTTCCCACTTATATATATTGGCCAATTCAATTAATTACATATTACAAGAAGTTGAAGGAAGACAATAATGTTACTTCCACCCTCTTTACTTGTTTGTGATGCTCATACACCTTGCTTCTACAATTTAATTCTAGCACCAAAGTCTTCTTTCTCGTTGCTCCCATAAATCGATGATCCCATTCCACTTGTTCTTCTTGTATTTATAACTACTTCTCATGTCCTCCCGTGCACTGGAGAATAGGAAGGGCCAAACAGTGAAGAGACACGGTCCAGATGCTTTAAATCTGCACTTTGTTTGTGGATATATTTTTTGTTTTCATTAATGTCGGGACCACCGGTGAACACAGTCGGCGATTCTGCAATCGTTGAGTACATGCGAAAGGGGCGGTTATGCAACCGCGCTCTACACAGGCAATGGTTCTCAGTAACTTAATAGATTGTTCTCCTTTTTATTATTTTTCCTTGATTCTCGTTGTTCTAATGAAATGGTGTTTCCTTTGATCCATATGGATCAATAACCAGAAGGTTCCATAGATTTCTTGGCGATCCAAGAATGTTTTAAAATCTTGTCCCATTGATCACGCAACAATTCAATAAAAATATACGTTGGGATTGGAGATTTGTTGGCTATTCGCATGGGACAAATTATTGTTTGTGGAATTTTTGGGTGAAACATGGTCACTTCCATGGTCGTAAAAATAGCCAAATTCATATTCCATAATTCCTACTATTCACCTAATTACGAATATTCACCACTAAAATTTTCCCGATGTTAATGCTTAACACTAATGTTCTTTGATGTACTTGTTGTTCTTGAAGTGTTAAAATTTTGATGCTTCCCACTAATCAAATTTTCCATGTCAATAGTCCACACAAACACAAACATACTATTTTTAGTTGATGTAAGATTGCTTATACTTGGATGAATCCTACATCACCCGACTACCATTCTAAAATTCTTATCGTCATAATAATATATTTAAAGACTACGAGATGTTTATTAATAAATGAGCACTATACTCATGATATGTAAGACACAACTTGTCATCATTTAAATATTACATATCATATTATACTTAGATGAATGAATCATATTATGATCCATTGATTACACAATATACATAAAATGAGCTTATTGATCACTGCTTGAATCTTTTAACGAAAATTTAACTAGTACGTGTAAATTTGTCCCCACGACCTTTATAAGCATGTATGTAGAATGTGGAAGTATATAGATGACTTTGTGAAATATTTTTAAAAATTGCTCATGCTTTACAAATAATTTTTTTTTATGAAAATATCTTATATTATATTAATGCAATAAGATATAAGATAACTTTCAACAAAAAGTGAGTGATATGAGTGAACGCCCCAAAACCACGAACAAACTAAGTCAAGCCTAGAAACCCAAATTTAAACTAGGTGGGCCTGGAAAACTCAACAAAACAACGATCATGACAAAAACAAAGGCAAAATCGGTAAAGTGAGCCAAACATGCCGAGACGGGTGGATCTCGATTATCCAGACACCCCGAACAGGTAGATCCTTGTCCGTACTGAATCTCCCAGAATGCCATCGGAACACGTGAAGTTCTTCCTCGGGGTCTACTTCCCCACATATAGGAATGGCAAGGTTGAGTGGGAATTCACTAGCAAAAGGCGGGGGTGGCGGCGGTTGTCGGGCGGCCTAGTGCAAAGTGGTGGAGGGAGAGCCCCACCTACTAGTGAGCCGACAAATGATGCGAGAACCCCACCCAAGTTGTCGAGGTGGTGAGCCCCATCCTGGCTTAGCGAGAGCTAAGGAATGCGGCGGTGAGCCCTAACCGCGATGACGCCGAGGTGAATGACTATGTCGGTGGCTCGATCCGGGAGAACGGAGGTGTGTGAATGCCCGACGCCAGGATCTATTGCATCGGCCTCCACGAGCGAAAGGCGAGAAGCGCACTGGGAGAAGGAGGCACCCATTTACAAATAATATTCACTTCTCATTAAATGTGATAAAATAATATCGAGGGCCATTATATTGTTTTCATGGATCAAGACTGTCTTTTAAATTAACATATTGGCTAGAGAATTGTAAATATTAAATTTTCAAAATAAAATATATGTGAAATTAATTAATATACTTTTAATTAACAAAATGTTGTAGAAGTGTATGATTTTTGTGTTAATTCATTTTACACCCAAAAAAATTGTGCATATAAACCTTCCACAAATACTTGTAAAATGTTATTACAAATATTATATACTTAAATGAATGAAGATTTTAGAATCGTAAAATTAATTCAAAATACATCTGGAAGAAACATATTTTACTTAGATAAAATAAGGTGGAATTTGGCTCTTCAATATATCTTATAACTATTTTTACAAATCATGTGTGTGTGTGTGTGTGCTGTGCGCGCGTGTGTGCGTGTGCGTGTGCGTGCGTGTGTGTGCGTGCGTGCGTGCGCGTGCGTGCGTGCGCGTGCGTGCGTGTGCGTGTGTGCGTGCGTGTGCGTGCGTGCGTGTGCGTGCGTGCGTGTGCGTGCATGTGCGTGTGTGGGTGTGTGCGTGCGTGTGTGGGTGTGTGCGTGCGTGCGTGGGTGTGCGCGTGCGTGTGTGTGTCCGCGCGCGTGCGTGTGGTGTGCGCGCGTGCGTGTGTGTGCTGTGGCGTGCGTGTGTGTGTGCGCGCGTGGGTGTGTGTGTGCGCAGCGCCTGCTGCTGCGTGTGTGTGTGTGTGTGCGGGCGTGTGTGTGTGTGTGTGTGCGCGCGCGCGTGCGTGTGTGTGTGTGCGCGCGTGGGTGTGTGTGTCTTGTGGCGCGTGTGTGTGTGTGTGTGCGTGTGTGTGTGTGTGCGTGTGTGTGTGTGCGTGCGTGTGTGTGTGTGCGTGTGTGTGTGTGTGCGCGTGTGCGTGTGCGTGCGTGTGCGTGCGTGTGTGTGTGTGTGTGTGTGTGTGTGTGTGTGTGTGTGTGTGTGTGTTCTTATCATATTAATTTTATAGTGTTTGTACACTAGCTACATTAGGGTATGCCTCCCAAATGACTTATAGTTTTTAGTATTATAATTTGAATCTTTTTATCGTAAATTTTTTTCGTAAAACTTTACAACATTAATTTTATAAAAAGACGGATGGTATATTAATTCAATAAGATACAAGATTACTTTCAATAAGATACAAACAAAAAGTGGGTGGTATGAGAGCATGCCCCAAAACCACAAACAAGCTAGGCCGAGCCTAGGAGAACGAGAAACAAACTAGGTCGAGCCTAGGAGAAAACAAAAACTAGGCAATGCCTAGAGGATTAAAAAATCAAAGCAAAGAACAACAAACATGCCCGAAGCAGGTGGATCGTGATCATCGGCCAGCCCGAGCCAAGTAAGTCTTTGCCAACATCCGAGATATCCCACCAGTGGGATTTTCTTCTTCTTGGTCCGCCTCTCCTCGAGTGGGGATGGCGAGGCGAGGTGAGGAAATTTTTCGGAAGACGGTGGTGGTGGGGGCGGATTCCACCCATCAACAAAGTGTGTTGTGCAGGAGGCTGCAAGAGAGCCCCACCCATGTTGGTGAGCCGGTGACCCCCAACCCCCTTGGGTGAGAGATGGCGAAGGACTCCTTTGTTGGTGAGGGGCATGGTGACCCCCGACCACGTCGTGAGCTGGTGAATAACTTCTTTGGTGAAGAGGGTCGGGAGCGTCGAGCCCCGATAAAAGCACGTCACTCGTGTGAACGGCTACGTCGACCACCACGGCCAGGTGGTGAGGAGCGCTGAGAGTAGAGAAGGTGGCACATGGGAAACATTACATGGGGCTTCCCCTAGTGTCACAACAGGTCTTAGAGGTGGTCCACCTCCAGCGTGACTTTGTTTTCCTGGACTTGTATCTGTAACAACACATTCGAGATCACCATAGATTTGTTATAAACGGAAAAATGTTGATCAATCAATGTAGAATTAGCAAAGAAAAAAGCATTTCTTTCTTTCCATATCCAAAAATAATTTCCCCTCTGAAAACATGCCAAATTTGGGTGAACATAGGTAGAAGCTTGGGATTATCCCCAAAAGGATATGTTGTCAAGTAAAGCAATGTGGTCTAAGTGGAAAGAAGAATGAATGAATCCAATTCTAGGAAAGCTGAGAGCTTTTTCAGAAAAAACTAGAAAAGATGCAAAATAGTTTCCAAATGGCACAAAATGGGCATTTGGGAGCCGAGACCCCAATTTGAACAAGGTGAGCCCCGATAGGGAGACCTTGGTGCAAAATACACCGAGGAAATGGGAAATCTTGGGCTCCACACAAATAGACCAAACAATGTCAAATCACCTACTCCAAGAGGACGGAGTGGACTGAATTCCCCATCACATGTTGAGTTTATCCACCATGGGAAGATGAGGTGAAAGCCAATGGTAGCCTTTGTTGGTTGAGTAGTTGTGAAATGGAGTATCCACATACCATTTCCAAGTCCGTCCACCAAGGGCGAGAAGAATGCACAACAATTTTGTGCAACATGTGGTCAAGGACGAGTTGATCACTTCATTATAACTAGCTTGGTCTGGTTGGAAAGCCAAAAATGAGTTTTAATTTAGGCCAAGAGAACCAGGATTGTGAGTGTTTGCAGAATAAATCTTGAATGGTGTGAATTCCACGTTTGAAAAATTTGAGCGTGGAGATTCCTGGAACTTCTACAAGACACTTATCATGTGCCTGGAATATCGGTGACCACCAGAGGGATTGATGGTTAATGGAAAGCCCATTACGAAAATTGTCACCTTTCCATTGAAGCCAAGGTTTGATGCATTCCCATGCTTTCCAAATGCTCTTGAGCACAAAAGTGCCAATCACTTTGACAGCACTGGGGCTATGAGTAGATTGATAAACCCCAATCCTTTCCACGCAGGGTGGCCATAAGGTGAGCCTTCTTCAATGCCATGTCACGTAGAGCACTTTCCAAGCTTCTTGGCCAATGATGCTTCTAACAATCCATTTCGCATAGTGCCCACCCTTGGTTGAATGTCAATAAGGCCAAGCCCCCTAGAGTTGTGGGGAAGGCAACATATCTCCCAAGCCACATGATGAAAACCTCTCCTAGAGAGGCGTTAGCCCATAAAAAGGCTTTGAGCAACTTTTCCAGCTTCGAATAGAGGCTTTGGAAGGAACCCAACACGAAGAGTAATAAATGTGTGTGGCCGCAAGAACTTTGGAACAAATTTGGAATTTCCAACCAATGATAAAGGTCTGGTAATCCAATATTCCAGCTTTTTTGGCCACTCTTTGAATAACATATTGTCAGAGCTCATCAAAGAGGCTTGAAAAGAAAAAGGAATACCAAGGAATTTAAATATTTCACCATGAGCCAGAACCTTCCATTCAAAAGTGTGAGCCAATCAAGCGCAGGAAGGAAAGGATTGTCGATAACACTGGGTTTTTTGCCATTGAATTGAGGAACCAAATGCTAAACAAAAAATATCTAGGCATTGCATGGCATTGTGAATGTTGGCTTCATCTTCAATGAGTGTAAGAAAGGAATCATCTACAAAATGACCATTTAGCAATTGAGAATTGGGGCGTAAGGTAAGGTAGTGTGATTCCCCTAACAAGCCCCTGAGATTTGGCGTGGGCCAATAAATACCCAAATCCCTTGCAACCAACACATAGAGCAAGAGCCAAAGGGCAGCCTTGGTGAATGGAGTGAAAAATCCCAAAGGGTTCCGAGCTGATGCCATTGATAGTGATCTGAGTAGAGGCATATGCAAAAAATCATGTTGACGATTGAATAAAAATGGGGCCAAAGCCAAGGGCTTGGAGCATGGCAAGAATAAATGACCATTCAATCCGATCATATGCTTTCTCAAAATCAATTTTTATGAACATGGCAGATTGATTGGATATGAGCCCATTCCATGCCCTCCCAAACAACAATGATGTTATCCAGGATATATCATCCTGAATGAATCTTGTTTGTTTGGCTGAATAACATCCAGGAGGATATGAAGCCGCATAGCCAAAGCTTTGGCAATGATTTTGTAGGAGACATTCAACAGGGTGATAGGCCACCAACAAGTAATTTTCTCTGGGTCTCCTTGTTTAGGAATGAATTTAATGTTCCCCTTGTTGATTCGTGGCCCTAAGGATTGGTTTTGAAATCCCTCGAGATAAACTTGAAAAGGTCTTGACCGATCGAATCCCAAAGGGCTTTGTAGAACTCACAGGGGAACCCATCACAGCCCGAAGCTTTATCATTGGCCATCTGCATGGTAGCATCATGAAGGTCTTCAATGGTGAGCATTCAGTCACATATCACCTTCTGAGCCTTAGACAACTTGCACGACACAACACCCAAGACATTGATCAAGAGTAGTTTGTCGAGTCTAGAGAAAGGTTGTTGAGCTTGAAACACAAGCTTGTAGTGGCACACAAAGGCTTGCAACATAAGTTGGGATCGGTAACCCGAACTCCGCCTTCCATGATGGCCCAAATTTTTGAGATGGTTTCTTGGCTCTGAGGGAAAGAAAGAATTCTTTCGAGACTCGATCACCAATTTTGAGCCAAGCAACTGGGCTCGGATCTACACTCCCCTAGCATTGTAATTGTCAGCAATTTGAATTTGTTGGTGAAGCTTTGCAACATGAAGTTGCAGAGTTTCAAAGAAGGGATCACCTTGAAGCACCACCACCACTCGACTAAGAGCCGAGGTGTTAGGAGTATGAGCAGGCGCCGATTTTGGCCAACTGTTTGCCATAGATTCTAAGGAATCTAGTTGTCCGAGTCATCGCGTCCTCCCACCATTGAATCCAGTTGGTATGCATAGGTGGATGATAACGTTGGCAATGACTAGGCCGGGGAGTTAAGTTCCACACATGCTTGATATGATTGAGTGTGGGCCCATGCTGCATCAAGGCAATATTAAGGAAGAATTGGCCTTTATGACAAAAAGTGTGTGTATCATGCCAAGTGATACGAAATCATATTGGAGAAGTGATCCGAAAGGACAAAGTCAGGCATGACCTCCACTAACATGGAATAAATGCTATCAAACTCAAAATAATCTTGAGTGAACAACATAGCTCTGTCGAGCCATTTAAGTACTCGATTTGTTCCTCCTCGGAGATTGGACCAAGTAAACCATGTTTCGATGTGGGAAAGTGAGAGGTGTTAGGGTCATAAAACCCAAACTTATTACGCATAAAAACCACGCCTCCCTTTCGCAGGTGTCCACCTCATCGACAAGTGGCCACATTTATCAATGGGTGACTCAACCATATTAAAATCTCCACTTATGACCCAATATGCATCGGAATTGTGTTGGTGATCCACCGCCACAGATCGCCCTTTCGGCCGCATCGTTAGAGGCGTAAATATTAATGAGGCCAAAAGGGTGGTCATCAACATTAAATAGGACCCATATGGCATGGTTGGTGGGGTCGATGCCATGGTCAATTAACAAGGGCCACCATTTGGGGGCAAAAAGGGAAATTAAACCCCCACGCCCGCTTCATGATTACTACAAAAAGCCAAGTTGTCAAGCCGATGGATTTACAAACCATCTGCAACTGAAAACCTGTAATTTTCACCTCCTGCAAAAACAAAACATCCAAATTTGTAAAATTTTCGTCAAGTTTCACGAACAACATATTTACGACAAGAGTTTGTAAGACCCCGAACATTCCAAGATAGACAATTCATGGGAAATGGTGGTCAAGAGCCATGTCACCATCCTCCAAGCCATCAAGGGCGTCATATTGGTTTTGCAAGAATTGAGCAAGTATTATGCTGCAAAAATCTTGTAATTCAATTTTTTCCGTCCGACGTATTCGATGTTGTACTCCTCTTCGGTTGAGTCCACGCTGCGAGCCTAGGCTATGATCTCGAGAGATGCGAGAAGGACTTCGGGGCCTTTTGGAGGGCCCTTGTGAGTTGCTTGGCAAGAGTAGCGACAATGATTGCGGCATGGTGACATTGTAAATAGAATTTGTTTGGTCCATGAGAACCGAGGCCACTTGGGGTGTGCTAGAATATTTTGCAACTAGATACCGAATGGTAGTGGCATTTGGTTCTTTAGTAGCAACAATTGGCTCTTTAGCTTGTATGTTATGGGGTTGTTCCTTAACAAGTGGCTCTCGTTGGCCATTGGAGCCAGAGGCCTTAGGTTGTTGGGTTTTGTTCTTGTTTTTCCAGCCCCCAACTTGCCAACCTTCCTCCTGTTGGGGTTTGACTGGTTTGGGAGCTACTTTGGCCACGGGGGTTGTGAGGGACATAAAGAGGACAATCTTTGATCTTATGATCAGAGGCCTGGCAATGGAAGCAAGTGTTAGGAAAATTGATATACATGACCCGCTGAGAATAGTGTTTGTCTCCCATCTGAATGTCCACAAATTCTTTCAAGATCCTGAGAGAGATCAACTTCAACGCAAACACGCTTCTGCGGGCGAGCATGGTAAAACCTATCTGCTTTGAGGTAGACTACCCGACCAATAAGAAGTGGCAATCTGTGATAGAAAATGCACACATGGCAAGGGTAGGCTAGGGAATTCAACCTAGATGGGCACTTTAAGGGTGGTATATTTAGATACCATGAAATCCTTGTGTCATGGGGACAAAACAAGTAGAGAGTGTGAACATACCAAGTGGCTTTTTGAGCCAGAATATTGGGGGCATTAGCAGGATCAAAAAAAAAAAAGAAAAAACCTTTGGTCATGTTTTGGATGCTTTCCAGTTTGACCCCATGGGAGTCCAAATTGTATTGACCCAGATTTGAGCATGCTTTTAGAGGGGATGCGACCCACAAAATACCCAATGAGACAAAATTCTCTAACCATTTATAGGAAGCATTAAAATTAGGAATGGGCAATACCACATCAAGAGGAGAAACATTACCTCGTGGAACACTTTTGGAACAAACTTCCTGGGTCGTTTCGCCAACACGATGGTGCCATTGCTCAAAGCTCCACTATCTCCAACCATGGTTGTAACAACCGGGTTTGAAGATGGCGAGGTCATTTTAAAGGGAACGCCTAAAGGGCGAGAAACCCTAGGAGAAACTATAGCAATAAATTCCCGCAGAGCCCAAGAAGGTCACGGTATGACGGTGCAACAAGTAAAACCCTAACAAAGCCGACTCAGTTTTCACTAGAGCGCAGAGTGTTTTTAATATCTAAGTCTTCATTGTGGATTTATGTGCCTTCATCTTTCTTTTTCAAGGTGTATATTCTTGTCGTTTGAAGGAAAAACTCATAAGGTTGCCAACTTTTAGGTTTGAGATTGCCCATTTTTCCTTTTATGTTGCCTTCATGCTTGAGGACATATTTCCTAAAGATGACTTGTTTGATGACAAAGCCAACACCGACATGTCATATTTTCATAATTCAAGATCTTGAACCATTTGAACTTACCCAACTTTAAAATTAACTTGTCTTGTTGACCTTTATTGAGGTCAATCTAAGCACAAATTCAAGCATAGGTGAAAATATGTAGCAAAAGATAGGAAAATTTAAAGGGTTAAAATCTATAAAATCTCTAGTTGTAGTAACTCCTAGAGGTTTACTCTAACTTATTCTAGTTTTGGTTAAGGTATGTAAACAAGTTTTAATTGAGCCCTCAAGAATCGCCCCCATGGTTGTGCCACGGTGGTAAGTTGTTGTATATGTGACAAATAGGACATTAGTTTGATTCGTGATTTACTTGTGATGTTTGGTTATAATGGTCATGGGGACACCTTGAAGTAGGGGTCACACTTCTCCATGTGGACCATGCGGAACGTAGCAAAGCGCTGCTCAATTCAAAATGCTTGGTAGACATTAAGGATCCAAGCCCACCTTCATGTTCCACCATCACCATCATTTTTAGAAAAGTGCTCAAGGGCTTTGGAGATTGGTGCGCTACAATTAGTTTGTTATCATCAACCCAAGTTTCATTCTCATTGATCCCATTGGACACTTTCAATAAGTGGTCATGAGACACCTTGAGGTAGGGGACGCACTTCTCCTTATGGCCAAGTAAAACACACCTGGGCATTACAAACTCAAGCCCATCAACCATTAATCCACTCCGCCCATAGCTCTAACAAATAAAAGTGTTTACCATCCAATCTTTTTGCCCCGGTGGTTGGGTTCACTTGGCCTCGGTCACCACTTTGGGTGGTCGAAGTCATGGGTTCAATTCTTGGTTTATTTGCAACGTGTGGAGTGGGGCATTTTACATTGCTTAAAGGTTGATCAATGATGATCGCCTTGTGTTAGAGTCTCATTCTTCAAAGTTATGTTGGGTTTTTACTTGATCCATCATGATTACCAAAAGAAAAAGAGCAACCAAGAATTTGGCCTTTGCTAGCATTTTCTAGGTTACAATTAATTTAAAATGTATTTAGTTCCTACCTTGTCCTTTTGAATGCATAAGTGCTAGAGTTTTCTCTATTTGTAATACATGAAGAAAGTATCTAGTTTGATCATGTAATTATATAAATAATAATGCTCCTCTCACCCTTGTGAATGTCTTACATTACAATTTTCAAAAGTTTTTCAAGTTCTCGTCTTTTCACATTCACTCTTCTAAGTTCTTGTAACCTATATTGACTACAAATACTTTCTTTTCACTATGTAGTTGATCCTAAGTGCAAATCATGTGCTTCCCCCTTTGTTGTCCATTTCCGATCATAAGGGCCATAGCCTATCTAACTCTCTTGAGGTCACGTACCGTATATTAATTTATAAACTTCATTATTCCAAAAGTTCAATACTATATACATGAAATTACAATGTAATATGTATGTATGTATGTATGTATGAATGATTTTATTTCTAAATCAAAATTCCTAATATCTTCTTTATAACATCAATCTATAAATCTCTTTATGCAAGCTTTTCATGTCAATTACAATTTACTGAAAAATGCAATTTTACTTCTTCATACATAAATTTTAATAATTTATTTCTAAACTGAAAACAAGAAGATTTAAATCCAATTAAAGGTATTAAAAGCAAAAGGGATTTGAAACGACATTAGAAATCTCTAGCCAAGCAAAAAAATTCACATGAACATATATAAATTTGCACACATCATTTGGTACCTGTAATTCAAACCCAAATGGCAGACCAGACATAGGCACAAGATAATACAATTAATTCTACAGAAGTACATGCAAGATGATAAAAGTTGGAGTAAAGAACTATCAAAAGATACTCTCCTTATCACCTCTACCCATTGGATTGATTGTAAACCCTTCTATCACATTTCCTGTTGGCCAAGCATCTTTTCATTTCCTTCAAGTGTTCCTCTCCTTGTGTTTTTTTGACCGACAGCTTTGCATTCCAGACATGCACAAGTTTCCTGAGAACAGTTCAATATTACAAAGCCTCCATGGTATCATAAATGATAAAACAATGCTTTACCAAATACCCCATCAGCGTTTATAGACAGTGATGCACACTGCTTACCATACATTTGATTTTATGATTGCAACAGCATAACCTAGATCTCCAAGCACCCAGAAACAGGAAGGAAAAAACCTGGTCCCTTCTTTATCACTGTAGGTTTAACATGGTGCACCGTATTACAGATTGCTTCACTTAGGATTGGAAATAATATCCATGAACATTTTCCTTGTTTTAAATGATGGAACCATTCACATCTCTCACAAAAAAATCGTCTAGCAACAATCTTGGAGATAAACTTGGCTGCATTGTGGCAGTCAATAAATGTTCAAATGTGCTTCACGACTCTAATAGTTGGTCAGGGGTGTGTTCAACAATCTAAATGTAGCTTCCAACTTTTTATGATAGAAGCAGAGCAATAATTCAGTTCTTCCACCAAATCATCCAATACAAATTTTGAATCTGGAAGATACCCTGCTGCCTTCATCTCCCAATACATTAACTTCAACTTATCAGAGCAATAATTCATTTCTTCCACCAAATCATTCAAGACAAGTCTTGAATTTGGAAGAGACCCTGCTGCCTTTGTCTCCCGAGACAATAACTCCAACTTTGCATAGATCTCCTATGTCTGTGGGTGTAATCTGTCTCCTACACAAAAAGCATGTAGCATTTTATGGCCTTCAATCCAACTACATCCAGGTATCTTTTTAACTCCTCTATCTTTCATCAATCTCCTTACCATTTGAGCCTCACCCCATCTGCCCACTTCTGCATAGATGTTTGACAGAAGAACATAAATTGCAGCATTTTGAGGATCCAACTCAAAAAGAAGAGTTGCTGTAAATACTCCTAACCCTATATTCTTATGTGTTCTACAGGCACCAAGCAAACACGTCCACACAACCACCACAGGTTTGACTGGCATTTTGATAATAAAGTTTAAAGTTTCCTCAAGATAGCCAGCACGGCCAAGAAGGTCAACCATGAACACATAATGATCGATTGCAGGCTTAATGCAATAAAAGTCACTCATGCCATTAAAGTATTTACAGCCCTCATCCACTAAAACCTGCATGGCTGCATGCTAATAAAACACAAGCGAAGCTTATATAGTCTGGGTATGTTGGAGAGTGCTTCATAAGTTCAAAGATTTCGAGAGCATCCTTGCAAAAGCCATTTTGTGCATACCCTGCAATGATTGCATTCCATGAGACCACATCTCTTTGAGGCATTTCGTCAAACAGTTTGCGTGCCTTGTCTATGCTTCCACATTTTGCATACATGTCTATCAGGGCACTTGCAACTACAACATCCGACAAAAATCCACTTTCGATTATGTTTTGATGGATGTCTATGCCCTGTTCCAAAGCTCCCATTTTGGCACAGGCTGGTAGGATGCTGGCAAAGGTTGACGAGTCTGGCTTTACACCTGCTGATCGCATTTTCTTAAAAGTTTCCATGGCTTTTTCAACAAGCCCATTTTGTGCATATCCTGCAATCATTGCATTCCATGAGACAACGTCTTTTTGAGGCATTTTGCCAAACAGTTCACATGCCTTGTGTACGCTTCCACATTTTGCATACATGTCTATTAGCGCACTTGCAACTACAACATCTAACAAAAACCCGTTTTCAATGATGTTTTGATGGATGTTCATGCCTTGTTCCAAAGCTCCCATTTTGGCACAGACTGGGAGGATGCTGGCAAAGGTTGCAGAGTCTGGCTTTACACCTGCCAATTGCATTTGCTTAAAAGTCTCCAAAGCCTTATTTATAAGCCCATATTGTGCATATCCTGCAATCATTGCAGTCCATGAGATGGCATTTCTTTGAGGCATTTCTTTGAAAAGCCTTAAAGCCTCATCAAGAACACCATTTTGCACATAGCCGGCAATCATTGCATTCCATGTGACCACATTTCTTTTAGGCATGTTGTCAAACAGTTCACGTGCTATGTCTATGCTTCCACATTTTGCATACATGTCTACCAGAGCACTTGCAACTACAACATCTGACAAAAAGTCACTTTTCATTATGCTGTGATGGATGCCCACACCCTGTTCTAAAGCTCCTGTTTTGGCACAGATTGGGAGGATGCTTACAAAGGTTGTGGAACTTGGCTTTACACCAGCTAATTGCATTTGCTTGAAAGTTTCCAAGGCCTTTTCAACAAAGCCATTTTGTGCATATCCTGCAATCATTGCATTCCATGCGACCACATCTCTCTGAGGCATTTCTCTGAAAAGCCTCAACGCCTCATTAAGAATACCATTTTGTGCATATCCTGCAATCATTGCTGTCCACGAGACCACATTTTTTGAGACATTTTGTCAAACAGTTTGCGTGCCTTGTGTATGTTACCACATTTGGCATACATATCTACCAGGGCATTTGCAACTACATCTGACAAAATTCCCCTTTCCGTTATGGTTTGATGAACATCGGTACCCTCTTTCAAAGCTCTTAGTTTGGCACAGGCTGGGAGTATGCTGGCAAAGGTGAATTCATCGGGTTGGACACGCGTTCGTTGCATTTGGTGAAACAATTCTAATGCCTCGTGTGGAAAACCATGTCTTCTGTAAGCTCCAATTATGATATTCCATGAAATGACGTCTCGCTCTGTTATTTCGTCAAACATTTGACGCGCTTCAACCAAACTACTACACTTGACATACATGTTGATAAGCTTATTTTGAAATGCAATTCTGCTGTGAGTGTTGAGAGAGTGGATTTGTTTACCTTGTGAATGCGAATTCTTGGCAATGCATGCCTGCAATAGTTGAAGATATGTAGAAAAATTTACGGGGGGACCATGTGTGGCAAGCAGATTGAGATTGGCAGTGGATGGCACTGGCACTGGCATTGTATGATTATAACTGAAGCGTTGAAAATGTGCATTGTTAATCAATTTAACGTCGACCACAGAAGTAATGGACAAGAGTTGCAACCCAGAGAGACTTTGAACTCAGTAATGTTGTAAGTGTTTGAATAAATAGGAAGAGGTTGATTCTCTGTAAGTGTTCTGTGGAAATGCTGAATGTGCCGTGTTGTTCAAATGCAGTGTCCAACAACTGACTTACATTTTACAGTCGCATCAGCTATCCTTGTCAGGTATGGAGGATGAACTGGTGGGGAAGGCAATCCGATGGCAGTTACACGGTGGCGGAGGGGTATATTTCTTTGGCTGGAACACTTAATCATCCATGGACGGATATCTTCAGAAAGATATGGCAGCTTGTGCTATGGCCGAAAGTGAGCTTTTTTACCTGAAGCTTCATAAAATTTTATGAAAATACGGCTGAAAGGACCTTTTACATGTACTCTATGCTTAAATGAGGCTGAAAGGTGTGATCATCTTTTCCTCCATTGCCCTTTTGCTTTACAACTATGGAAGTACATGTCATACATGTTCACACTAGTTTGGAATGATACCACTGACCTTGCGATGGGTATTCGCAAGTGGGAATTGGCTATAAAAGATACCCCTATGATGAATATTGCTTGTTGGATTTCTATAACATTAATGTTATGAAATGTCTGGAAAGAAAGAAATAGGCGCATATTTAAAGGGAAAATACAGGACTAGCCTCTATCTGGACCTATATCAAAGCTAATATTGTTGAAACACTCCAAACGAAAGTCAAATTGCCAAACCCGGTATCGGATAAATGGAAGAGAGTCCTTGCAATTCTTGAACTTCATAAGGAGGATATGCAACAAGGTCCTTATAAAAACCCATCACCGCGACCTAAATGTTGCAGGCACCTCCTGAAGGCTGCATTAAAATTAATACAGATGGGGTATCTAGAGGAAATCCAGGACAAGCTAGTATAGGAGGCATAGCTAGAGATAGTGCAGCTCAACAACACTTTTTTATGGGCAGCAAATTGGAATTACCACAAACAATATGGTTGAAATCCTTGCCATTCAATATGCTTTGAAGGAAGTGGCCAAAATGGGGTGGACCAGAGTTATTATTGAATCGACTCTCAAGCGATTATTCGACTGCTTAATAAGCAAGGCAGGATTCACTCTTCTAATTGGCATTTCACAGATTCAAGAAAATATTTGTATTTTGGCTCAAACTTTCCAGACATTTCTTTATGTTCATACCCCTGGGAGAGTAATAAAGTGGCGGATGCTTTGGCCAACTGGGCTTTGGATCAAGAAAATGTTCATGGGACAGGTCATATTCCTATAGGGTGGTCCATGGAGAAAAGACAAGCAATTCACCGAATTCTTCATTTGGATGAATCACATGGATGACTTCTTCCTGTTGTACTATGCTTTAAGTTGCTACCATGGTATCTCTAAGGATGTTTCTGGTGTATTAGTTACAATGCTTGGCATTATACCCATTTGTAACATGTTTCTTGATGATTAATGGAAGTAATATTTTTCTTTTAAAAAAATGCAAAGTGTCAAAAATACTCCTATAGCTACATTGTTGGTCTCTTGTTTTGAGAAAATGATTTTTTTTGTAATCTAGAGGGATCACCGAATACTTAGCAATCCGGAGGTGAACCCCACCGATCAACTTGCCCTCAATGCATGTTGAGAAATTGATATTATTTTAGAATTCACTTTTTCATTTAGAATCGTCTAGGTGCACTTATGTCATGTCATCCCTTTGTGTCGTATTTCCTCTTCTTGTATGTTGCAATGTGTTCTACAGGACCTTTATATGAAATCAAGAAGTTTATAAATACATAGATGCATTAATGCATTTAGTAGGAAGGAGAGGAATGAGATATTGATTTGAGTGATAGAGAAGCATCTACGTGTCAAAAGTAATTACATGCTACTAGAGCTACATTCAAGTGTTTGAGGAATTTTGAAGAACGTTTGGTTTTCATTATTGCATTGATTAGATCATGAAAGTGATAAGAATTGGGCACTTGTAATAAATTACATTGCTTACGAAATTGCATTATATTTGGTGTGTTGTCTTCATAAGCGGTCCTATTAAGGGAACTTATAATAATGGCGAGATAACACGTCCCTCAAAACATCCTTGTTTTTCATATAAAGCTTTTGGATAAAATTGTGTTTGAATTTTTCTATCGACGTTTCAAATCATTACCCATGATCCATCGTCAGGATGAGAAAACTAATGATGGATCATGGGAAATAATATGAAATCTCAATAGAAAAATTCACACATAGTTTTATCCAAAAGCTTTATTTGATCTATAGACTATGAAAGCATAAAATCTTTTATCCATGTTTTAAATTGTATTTTTGTAAGATATTTCTACCACATCGGGTTTCTCAAAGCTCCACGCATGTATATAGAAAATCAAGCGAGGTTTTGGAGCTCGGATATAAGTGAAAACATTCAAGTAAATCATATTCACAAATTTTGTCAATCAATTGTTAGAAATGTACCTTACGATTCTAGTCAACTATATGGTTCTAGCCAATGTGCTCCATTCATGTTTATGTTTATGGGTTTTCTTTGCCTTTATGGCTAAAACTTGCATTATGTTATTTGATACTAACGATTACCTCCAAAATTGCAATGAATCATATATTCTTCTTAAACCACCTCTTGTCAATTATTTATGTTAAAAAAATCCATTAATGCAATTAAGTCTGAATTTATTGATTACATATGTTTAGATATAAATTGTAAAGTATATGGTTAGTTATAATACATTATTCACGTAAAACCACTTTCCACAACTATAATTCGGTGAACCCAAGATGCATTTGAATTAGCTTACACCCAACCTAGAGTTTCATCTTTTGGTGAACCTGAATTAGCTTATACCCAACCTAAGATTTCATCTTTCGATGAGCCCACATTAAATTGAACCCAATCTTAAAGGTGAGCCCACATTTATTTGTAACCTTATAAAACAATATCTAGTTGTTATATGGTTTTTCTATTCTCTAATGTTCAGATTTTCTTAGCCCTAATTATTATATGTTCGATTCAAACCCTAGTGTGATGTTTTTATCTATGCTTAATCTATATTAGCATAAATACTTAGATTGATTGCAAATCGTCTTAACATGGTTCTTTTATTTCACACCTTCTTATATGGATTTTTAAAACTTCAAAATAATAAGGATGTACTTAATTGTCTCAAAAATCTCACTTGAATTAATATGAAGATACTAAAATAAGACCTAACAAAAAAATTGAAATGCATATGCTAAAATAATTATAATAAAAAATGTAAGAAATATAAATATCAGTGATTAATTGAGTGGTAATAATTAATTGATTAGTATAAAACCTATAATAACTTGGTCTTGCATGTACTCATTATCTTAGCATAGTTCTTTCATTTCACAATTGTCTATGTGGACCTTAGAAATGTGTTATCCAAAATGTCTTCCTTAAATGGATAGTGCGCATAAAATGTATGGTTGTGATGATGATTATGATTATGAGGTTGAGTTAGAAGAACAAACTAGAGAGGAATCCATTAATAATATTAAGAAGTATGAGGTGAAATATCTTATTGATATCTTAAGAATTATAAATGTGTTGAAATAAATTTCTTCTCAAAACATTCGTGCTCGTATGTCTACTCTTTCTCCTTATGAAATTGTTATGTTTTAAATACTCAAAATGCTCATATTGTTTGTCCTCGTTATTGTAATGGGACTCCTCAAATGTTCAAAATAAATTTATGTCTTCACAAAATTTATCTATTCAATAAGATTCCCAAATTCCTCAAGATTAATTATCTAGTGATTCTCTACTTCTAATGTTGTAAATCCTTCTTTGACATCTTTTATTCCAATTGAAATTTTGAAATGACTACTATGATGAATGAATTAAGTGATTTACAAAGATAAGTTCAAATTCTATCTTAAGGGTCTCAAAATCCAAATGATAGGGTTACCTCTCATATACTTAGTAAACCTTTATACACATGGTTTATTGACTTGTCCCTTTCTAAATGGTTTCATTAAACTCAAGTTTTAATTATTTACGAAAAGAGACCCTTCTTATCATTTTAAAGCATTTTATGTCTCTTGTTATGAATATATTCAAAATAACAAACTATTGCTTAAATTTTTTCCAAGAATTTTGAAGGATTATGCACTTGATTGGTTTTATGTTTTACCATATGGTCATACTTTCCCAACATTAGTGGATGATTTCTTAGCTTGTTTCTTATTCAATATTGGTCCTAAGGTTGCCTTTAGATAATTATCTCAAGTTAAAGAAACATCAAATGAAACTTTTGTGTCTATGTGGTTATATTTAAGACCTTGACAACTAGAATGACTTATCAATCGCCATATAATGAGCTTCAAATAAAATTTAATACTTTATAATCAATAATTAAATATAAAATATATTTCGGTGTTGTAAACACCTAAATTTGGCACAAAATGTTATTACATAATATTTTTAGAAAGTTGTACATGTATATGGGTCTTTAGCAATGAAACAAGAAATTAGTGACATAAGTCCTTGTTTGTAATTGGTCATATGACCGATTGACTATTATCTATTATCTTGATTTTTTATTTTGCACGTTCGTATGTCATGTCACGAGATATATGACTTTTACTTTTTATTTTTTTGATCATTTGGGTCCCAATATAGAACTATAAGTTTTAGACAAAATCACCCAACGATTTTGTTCATAACCAATGGTTTCTTTCATCTCTACTTTTGAGTCCTTTTTGACCATTTGGATTTGTTTTTACTCTTATTTGGTCTCTCACTCATTATGGTTTGGGTTAGCATTGTGCACCACCATATTTGAATTTCAAAATGAAAGATTATATACATACAAGTTTGTTAAGAAAAATATCACCTAGCTACTACCTAACATGCATCTAGTAAGAACAAGGAATTATCATTGGTGTATCTCATGAGCACATCATAAGGGGGAAGAGAATAATTTTTGAGCATCTAATTTCTACATACAAGGGTGAATAAGCTGTGGAAAGTGTACAATCTTCAACACTTTCTCACATGAAATAGGCTCCACAACCTAATGAGTTCCTTCCTTGCTCGACCGATGTCGGTTCCCCTTTTAATCTCGATGATGATTCTTTTGTATTTTTCATAAAAAGCAAGTTTCCATTGCATGCTAAATCTGAAGTAATTGAGCTCCACAACTCAACAAGTTCTCGTGCCACCACATGGCTCGCCACCTAACTCACCAACCGAGCTTGAAGGATCCAAAGATGTTTTTACCATCTATGCAGACAACTCAAAGAGTTGTTTTAACCACCAACGAGCTCATGGGGACTATCACCCCAACTTTATATTGCTAGTGTAGTCGTTTCTAACAAACCACCCCAACTTTCCATTGCAACATGACCGAGCCATTTGAGCCACCAAACTTCAACCGATCGAGAGCTCGCGGGGGAAGTTATTCCCAAACGTAAAAAACAGTGCGAGGACGTGACCATAGCCACGGTTTAATCAAACCGCCAAGGCTATTTCAAGCCTTAAAACATCCTACGCCTAATAGATGTGGGATTTTATCCCAACCCACATGCTAAATAAAGTGTTCGGTGGAGACTCAAAACTGACACGGCTCAAAATAATAAGGCATCCATCCAAATTACCCATAACTCACAAGTATTTATATGGGGCTTTCTCGCTATTTAAACAAGATCACTCCAATCTTGCAACAAGCCATAATGGGAGTGTGTTGAAAATGGTGAATTAAACCATCCTAGGGGAATTTCAAAACTACGAGATGAATTGGAGAGTTATACGAACTCGAGAGATGCTCTATTTGGTGTAATTATTTTCCCAATTGGTGTTCGTTTGACATTGTTTTAAAGAATTTGTTGACCACTTTTGACATAGAACATGGGGAAATGGATCATGCAAGTTTGATAGGAAGGTGGACAATATTTTTCATCGAGTTCAAATTTATTTGCAGGTCTATTAAGAATACTTTTTTAGGTTTGATTTATTATTCATTTGTAAGATTTCTTATGTACTTGCATATTTGATTTTTAATGGATCATATTGCATTTTAGCAGATCCGGAGACGTAGCTTTGATCAACATGTGAATTTCGTTATCAATTTTCGTGTTGTGTGTTCAATATGCATCTATTTATTTACAAATATAAATCGGATTATTAATTAATTGGATGTAATAATAACACTTTCACAACATTTTCAAAAATTGTATTTTGATCCTTTTGATCGTGCAAACTGGAAACAAATTATGAGTTTTAAAATCAGATTTTCGATTCAATTGTGGGCACATTTAAATCAGATTTTGGACCATATTTTAATCAATTCCAATTTTTTAATTTGGGGAAATGATTAATTTATTAAGAATCCATTTTGAAAACTATTCAAAAACAAGGACAATGTTAGTTCACATAACAAATTTAGGTATCATAGCTGGTAGAATGTTGGATTAGCTTCTGATTGCATTTTTGATATCATATATTTCGCTTGGTTTTATTCAATTTGTGTAGAAATTTGGGATTTTGATCTTCCATTTATAGTGTGCAGTTGTTGGGAGTACAAAGGTTGTTTGTAAAAACATGAAACCATGTGATGAGAGGGACAAATGGATCTCTCTTGATCTCGCTTGCAAGGTGATTAAGGTATGGAATTGAATCAATCGGAGTTAGCATTGGTCACAGTATTTGGTGAGTATAAACCATATTGTGAAGATTTCTAAACTGGTGTAATAATTGTATATGTTTTTAAAGCATGTCCTTTAATTAGGAGCAAGTGAAAATACCATTCCATTTTGAGATATGGAGAATGGCATTTGGACATTGTTCAAGGAATTGGACATTGTTTTTCACTTATTTACATTTGGGTACTAATTGGTTATCAGTTGATTTTATATTCACAACTTTTTCCTAAGCATTGCAAGATGCAATCTTTAAGTTGTTTAAAATTCAACTATTTGTTAACCTTTTCTTAGCAAGGTGTATGTAGTGATGAAATCATGCACTTACTATTACAATTATACCGCCAAGTATGTTGTTTTATATATGGATCTTGCATAAGAAAAGTATTCACTAATGACCCATCCCCTAGTCCTGTCGTCAGTTTAGTTAGTCATTATCATTGAGTGTCTTACATAGTCGTCAGTTATTTGCATAGTTTTGGTTGTCTCTTAGGGAGTCTCAGTTGTCGTTAATTACTTAGTTGTCGTTTCTAGTCTTTGACTTGGGCACTTAAGGAGGGATTAGGGTGCCCCGGTCCTTATTTTAGGCGCCCTGGTCCTGGCTGCACTTGGGTCTCATTTAGAGTTTCGAGGTTGGTCTTTATGGTTTTCCCTCCCATTCCCTAGGTACTAGTCAGCATGTTGGGTCATTAGTGTCGAAATTTGAGCAAGATATCCCTATATAAACACAACATACTTACTACCTTATGGGCGTGGACTATTTCTACTAAGGGCTAGCTATCTACTAAGGCAAGGGATTGCATTTGGGCACTATTTGCATCACACACATTGCATAAGAAATGGAAGTCTATTCTATTCCATCCACCATTTTGCATTTTATCTAGCTATTTCTCATTATCTCTGCGTCATTGGCGCTAGGGCACCCTAGGCACATCATTGCACACACAATCACATATAAGTACATCGTCGAGATGTAGTGCAGCACCTAGTTGTAATACCACCATTATGGTTGCTTAAGGACAGTCTAACCCCTTCATATACATCTTTCTTTTTAGGGGTTTGATGTTTTATATGGGGGTTTTGTAGGTAATCCTTCATTGCAGATTTACGATGTTATCAATGAGGCTAGTGTGACACTCACGTGACAAAGATCGAGATATTACGAAGACCTAGCGACCTAGTCGATTCATGTTCTAAGCTATTCTCGCAAACCAAAGCGCCCATACTATAAAGCGGGGCACTTGCAGCACCTAATCCTCCCCAAGTGCTCGAGTCGAGTTGAATATTCATCTACCGCAACTTCACGGAGGTGTGTTGTCATACTCTGTTCCACCAATTCATCACCTCGTTTAGTCCTAGGTCACCCAAGGTAAGTCTCTGTTTTGAGTTGGTACCTTTTTCCTCCTATTTCAATTATTTCATTATTTTAAAATATCAAATAAAATTAGTTAGCGTTTATACTTGATTCAATATCAGTTATTTCATTTTTCTATTGTTTAGATTAACTTCTAAAAATCCATATTTTAGTTAATCATTTTGGTGAACCCATACTTTAGAATATTTTTCCCTAGGATCCACTTCACACTTTAATGGCTAAGAATAGTTCATCTTCTTCTCTACCCATCATGTCTCATTTTAGTGTTAACCCTATCTATGATGAGGTTGTCATCGTTGAGCTCATGACTCTCTATAGTAATCCTACTATGTTAGTTGATATTCAACAACAACTCTTAGATGGTCAACAATATGTGCCTACTCATTTTGAATATTCTCCCATTGGCATTAGTATTTTTGAGGATCCGATAGCCTTCACTCATTATACACCATGCTCTACGGCTACTAGTGATCCTCCTTTGATCTTTCTAAGGAAATTCTAGATGATTCTCTTATTGATTACTTACTTGGTATTGACAATCGCTCACATGTGCATATTGATTCTTCCCCTAGTCAAACCATTATTATAGTTC
Organism: Taxus wallichiana var. yunnanensis; assembly: GCA_018340775.1. Lineage (NCBI taxonomy): Eukaryota > Viridiplantae > Streptophyta > Pinopsida > Cupressales > Taxaceae > Taxus > Taxus wallichiana. The sequence continues at coordinate 836,568,619 of CM031238.1, forward strand.
CATCTCATGATTCTCCTACTTCTGATATTTCTTCTCATCATTCATCACATACTAGTTCTCATACACCTTCATATTATGTTGATGATCCTATCAATAGTACGCTTAATGACATTCTCATATCTGAGTCTTTAGGAGATGTTGATGACATAATTGATAGCCATGATTCTCCTAATTTTCATTCTGCTGAGTGTGAATCTCCATCACCACTTTCTCCTAAGGTTGCATCTAGCATAGTGCATGAGTCATCTCCATCTATGGGTTCTTCTTCTCCTATTGTTTCATCTCCTTTTATCACATCATCTACACCTATTAGTGCATCTTCTCCTATAGGTGTGTCTCCAAAGTGGTCACTTCACCTCCTAGGGATGTTTCGATGCTACTCCTACCTCTGTTATGGGTATTCCATCTATATCATCTACTATAGCTTCTTCGAACCCACTCCTAGTGTGCCCTTAGCATTGGGACATCCACTATCTTCTCTTGATATTCCTATGATCACTCACAATGGAAAGTTACAACTGTTTAATACATTATTGCCATCTTCTATTATTCCTTCATAGGATATTATATCTCTCATGTATGTCGTAGGTCAATTAAAATCTCAGGTTCAGTCTCTCACTTTAGAAAGTAGGGCTTATTATGCTTCTATTGACAACAACTCCTTACATGTAACCCCATTCCCAAGAAGATTCATAATTTTGCATTTCCTAAGGACTTTATCATGCCTACATTCACATGTTTCGATGGTATTGGTGACCCTCATGCACATCTCCAACATTATTGCATGGCTATGGATCCCTATTCTAATGATAGGTTATTGCTTAAGGCCTTTCGATACAGTCTTATTGATGAGGCTTTACAATGGTACACTCATCTTCCATTTGGGTCCATTAGTACTTACTATGACATGGATGATGCTTTCCTTTATCGTTTTATCATCAATAATGGCCCTAGAGTTACTTATGACCACCTACCTACTTTACATCAAGGCTCATCAGAAGTCTATCAAGGATTATATCTTATGATTCAATGCTTGTATACATCAACTAGTATTCCAACCTATAGATCTAGAGAATCAATTCATTTTCTATCATGGTTTGATTCTCGTGCTTAAGAAAAGATTGCAATATGATACATGTGATTCATTCATTCTTTTGTGTTATAAATTCATAGACCTAGAACAATATCTTATTTTGACACATATCATTGATCCTCCATGCATATCTCCTACTGTTGTATCATCTAGTTCTCCTCCATTGACAATGGTTGGGCATCTTAAGCACTCTCCATCTCGACCTAGCAAACAAGCTCAACCCACTCCATCATAGAAGCATCATTCTTCTCATCCACCGTGACGGGCTACTTCTCCTTCCACTCCATATAAATTGTGTGCACCATTACACTTCTCTCATCATGCTAGACCTCATGATGTGCTATGTGATTTACTTGAAAAACATCTAATTCATTTGTCATCCAACCAAAGATCGCCGACAACATAGACTATGGCGTCATCGTGCGATCTAAAAATTAATTTTAACTAGCAATTGTGCACACACTTAACTTTGCTTTGTATTGATTTTTGATATAAAAATTGACTATTATATCCTTTTGTATTTTTAATAAAAGAATTAAAACTGAAATTATTGTGTAAAAATAGAAAATAAAGAGATGAATCACCAACAATTTGACACAAGAATTGATAACGGAGTTCGGCACTTGTGGCCTACGTCTCCGGTCCGGTTAAATGGGACCAATCTATTAAAATCTTGAAAATAAATATTTACAAATATTTCTATAAGAATATGATCTTCTCATCACGTTCCTCTGCCAAAAATAATAGGAGTCACTTTTTACTTCATCTCAAAATTCCATCTCTAGCTCAAGTTATGAGCAAAACAATAACACAGTCACTTTCCGTGTCTATACTAGTAAAACATAGCTCCTTTTATAACATTTCATAGCTCCGGGTGCAATGGTTGGGTGCCTATACTTTTACCCAAGCGGCCTAGGTTCAAATCCCACTCCATGTGGGGCGCATTTTTCATAGGGATAAGATCCCACATTTGTTGGGCATGAAAATAGGAAGGCATTTATATAGGTGGCTAGTGTATGTTGTTATTAGCTTAAGAGCTATCTTATCCCCAAGGATGGGGTGCTCAATGTGGGTGATTGGAGAGATAAGGGGTGTGACATGGCAGGTATTTGTGCATGAATATTTTAATAAATGGCTGTTTGGAAAATGTGCGTTGAAATAAGGATAATAGTTGCAAATTTAAATGCTATGTAAATAATGGGATATGATAATATAATATATATGGGTTGATGGAAATTTTTATGTACACATCCCCTTAGTTATTTTATATGGGCTCACATAGGAATTAATTATATTGGGTAATGGGTCGGCCTACATTGGGATTAGGTGTTACCCATTCTATTTAAAGGATGTGAGTATCATTATGAGGTAATGGATGTATGATTTGAGTCTTTTACTTGGTAGAGGTATATTGGAGGTGTCCCCTCAAGTGGATTCCCATCCTGGGAGATTGTGGAGTTACTCCTTCCTTAAGGAGCATTATATGGTGTTGCCCTACCTTAAGGGTATTATTCAATATATTGCATATTAGGGCATCTTGGCCCTCCCATATCTCGGTTTCCATGTTGTGTTATCTTTAATTTATTGATTTATTATATGCAAGGTTCAATATCAGTGTTATCGAAGACCTGATCGGGCAAAATTTGTGGGATGAAACCCTAATGTTGGTGATTCGTCTATATTTTGAGATAGACTTGGAATTTTTTAGATTTTTTTTTTTAGGGAGTGGATACATAGTTCAAGTGATCTTCCTCGAGTAGAATTTGATTTTTTTGGAGGTTTTACAAAATTTGTGTTCTGTTTTAGGGTTGAAACCTAATTCTAAGGTTTCATCTATATCTTTCGAATAATGACAAATTACAAAATAATTTTTTTGGGTTGTTGGTAATATGTTAAATGGTGATACCACCTTTGAAATTTCAGAATTTTGGAGCTATTTTAAGATTTATTTCATTTTTTATTATTTTCACTATTTTGCTCCATAGGCCGTAATTTGAGGAATTTTCTGAATTTCTTACATTTTCGGAAATCTCAAAAATTTTAGCAAGGGTTACTTATTTGTGGTTTCAGATTTGTCATGAATGATCCGAAATCATCGATTCAAATATTGGTCAAAGGAGTAAGTTTGTGAAACCCTAATTTTTATGCATCATGGATATACCAATTTTTATGGTAATGGGAAAATTGATGCAAAAATGGTGGATACAATTTAAACAAATGTATTTTGAAGAATGTTTAGTATGGGTTAGTTTTTATCTTCATCTTGATGGGAAAGCGCGACATTGGTATTCTTATTTGGATATAGATTATTGGATTGGGATTGGGAGGAATGGAAGATATTTTCTTAGCTAGATGGGAAACAAAAAAGAAACACAATTTTGTTAACCCATAAGAAGAAGAAGAAGAAGCATCGAAGAAGAAGAAGAAGAAGAATAAGAAGAACAAGAAGAAGAAAAATGTTGATGATGAAGAAGAAGAAAATGTTGATGATGAAGTGGATTTAAATTACAGGATAGTGCATCTCCAAGGAAGGATGCTTCAATATTTCAAGTTTGAAGGGCACATTCAAAGAAAAAGGTAATTGTTTCCATAAACCCTAGAAGAAGAAATATAACTTCATCAATATGGATGTAGCTCACAATCTACATATGCAAACAAAGCATATCAAGGAATCTCAAATGGATGGTAACATATTCATATTTTTGAAGATTTAAATTTCTATGGATAAATATGTTTTACATTCAAATTTTTATGCTTTAGATATGGATGGTATGGATATTGTTCTCTCATGATATCCTTGGTTAGAGACATTGGGAACAATTAATATTAATGTGCAAAAGAAATTCATGAAATTATGGTACAAGAGAAAGAAAATTACATTGCAAGATATCACACTTAGCAAGTAAAAAAATAATGTAAAATTGAATCATGAAGATGAATTTGAAGATGGTGAAGAAGGGAATAAGGATGACTCAGAAGGAGAGGATGAAGAACATGATGAAAAAGTAAAAAATAGTTTCTCTACTCAAGAGAAAAAAGAAAAAGCAAACAAGTTGGAAGAGGAAAAGAAAGTGGAGGAAAAGATTGATAAGGTTGAGCATACTAAGGTTGCACCATATAAACACCCACATCATCATGAGAGGAAAAAATCATGGAGACATGTGAGGACACACAAGGGCAGCAATTTCTATATGGATATACAGGGGAATTGGAGGAGTAATAATTTTGGCTATAGATGGAATCAATGGAATAATAATTATATGACATGGAATCACATGAATAATAATTATGGATATACATGGATCCAGGAGGAACACATATCTTCAAGGATGGAATATGCTTAGCATCCAGGGAATATGGAATGCTTTGTTTGGAGTAGATCACCCCCTAGGATTTCATATGGGTGGTTGGATGATCGAGCATGGAAACAAGTGTGTAATAATTTAAAGCGCACTCATTATATGGCACTATTGTAAGCAGCCTTCATCATCACACATTCTTCTTCTTTTCTTCTTCTTTATTCTTCTCTCTTCTTATGTTTCGGGGACGAAACATGTCAAAGAGGGAGGCAATCTGCTATATACCTTGGGATATGATAATATAATATATATGGGTTAATGGAGATGTCGACACATGGCACACATCCCCTTAGTTATATGTATGGGTTCACATGGGATATAATATTATAATGTATATGGGTTGATGGAGATGAATACATGTGGCACACATCCCCTTAGTTAGTTATATGGGCTAACCATAGGAATTAATTATACATTTGGGTAATGGGTCGGCCTACATTGGGATTAGGTGTTACCCATCCTATTAGAAAAGGATGTCCGTGAGTATCATTATTAGGGTCATGGATGTATGACCAATAGTCTTCTACTTGTAGAGGTATATTGGAGGTGTCAAATCCCCAAAGAAGTGGATTCCCATCTTGAGAGATTGTGGAGTTACTCCTTCCTTAAGGAGCATTGTATGGTGTTGCCCTACCTTAAGGGTATTATTCTCGCATATATTGATATTAGGGCATCTTGGCCCCCATATCTCTTAAAATTTGTTTTATCATCTTCAAAAAAATTTATTGATTTATTATATGCAAGTTCATATAGCGCTCAATGTGGGTTTGGAGAGATAAGGGATGTGACATGGTAGGTATTTGTGCATGAATATTTTAATAAATGGTTGTTTGGAAAATCATTGTAAGGATAATAGTTGGCAAATTTAATTGGAAATTAAATAATGTGGCCAATGTGTAGTAATAAATGGGTGTTGCTAAATTTTTAATATTATTATTTATTTATTTTCCATATTGCCACGTGTTACATTTTCATTGGTCCACTTGATAAGAAGCGTGCACATGTTCAATAAATTGTGAAGATAATCCCCAAAATTTATCAATTACCCAAAAATTTGCAAGCCATAACTTTTGCATACGATTCAAAATTACCCTTAAGGTGAAATGAGATATACAATGCTCCTTAAAATCATCTAACTTTTTCTCCATGGGAATCCATGGAACTAACTACAATCGATTCTAAGAAGATCTTATATCGGTGTTTCTCCATGAGGATCCTCTGGATTAATCCTCCCCACTGAGAAACTTTTGACCCCAAAAGTCAACTTAATTGTGAATAGGTGAGGTATTTCTCCTCACCTTTCCGATTTCATCCATTTAGCCTTGTTCGGATGAATTCCTTTGAACCCAACACGAAGATACTCAATATCACCCCTTCGTGAAGTTCTGACCTTCCTGTCCAAAATGATGTCTTCCTGCAACTCATCAAGATACTCAGGAGCAAAATCATCAATGGAAGGCATTATGTTAGCATCATCATGATCAACAATCATAGGCGGTTCATACAATCTTAAATTCTCAACATTTACAACTGAGTAGATTTGCATATATGGAGGTAAATCCAACCGAAAAGCATTGTTACCAATTTTTCCAATATTTGGAAATGGACCATACCTTATAGGTTTCAATTTTTACCTTCACGCCGGCTCTTTCATTGATGTGAAGCTTCGAATCACCAACTTTGAACTTGTGATCAATTCTATGTTTATCATGCCTGGATTTGTACTTAGCCTGACTTTTCTCCAATTGTTCACGGACATACTAATGAACCTGTTGAATTCTTTGAACAAATCTTTTAGCCCTGTCAGAATCACTTGAACCATTAACAATAGTTTCATGTCCATAATATACATCTAAAGGAGAATTAGGCAGATATCCATAACAAGTCTCAAATGGAGACTTCAAAGTAGAAGAATGTAAGGCATGATTATAAGCATGTTGCACATAATATAGATGTTCATCCCATAACTTAGGATGTTTGCCACAATAGCCCCTAAGCAAATGTACTACTGTGCGGTTTACAACCTCTGTTTGACCATCAGTTTGTGGATGAAAAGCAGTGCTCTTTTTCAATTTTGTGTCCATTAACCCCCACAATGTTGACCAAAATTCCCAAGAAATCTAGAATCCCGATTAGATATAATTGAAGTAGGTAATCCAAAATGAACCCAAACAAACTAAAAAAATAAATGTGTAGTTCCTTCACTAGTTATTTGTTTAGTACATGGAACCAACACACACATTTTGCTAAACTGCAACTACACATATAAGTAATCATGTTTCTTCCGTGTCATGGGAAAGCCTCCTACAAAGTCCATGGAAACACTTTCCCAAGGCCTTGTTGGAACAGGAAGAGGAGTGTAAAGTCCTAATTTCCTGTTACTTGGCTTGTTTGTGGCACAAAGAACACATCCCTTAATATACATGTTTACATGTTCATGCATTCTAGGCCAATAACAATATTTCTGTAAATGTGCAACTGTCTTACTAACACCAAAATGCCCCAAAATAAGAGAAGTATGTGCTTCCCTAATCATATGCACACGTTCATTTTCTGGAATACAAAGTTTACCAGAATGATATAACAATCCTTCATGCAAATGATAATATTTTTCTCCTACTTGTTTCCCACTTACTAGATCCTCATACACTTCTCTAAAATCAACATCATTAACATATTGTTCCTTGTAACTAACATGAGCCAAAGAACTATGTTGCAAAAGAATAGATGCTACTACCACTGGTGGTCTAGATAACATGTCAGCAACCTTGTTTTGAATACCTTTTTTATACCTGATTACAAGATGAAATTGTTGCAAAAATCCCATCCACCTAAAATGTCTAGACTACTGCAATTTGGTTTGTGTTTGTAAGTACTGAAGCGGTTGATGGTCAGTATGTATAATTGTTTCTTTTCCCATTAAATAATGCTTCCACTTTTTAACACTTTGAACCAAAGCATACAACTCTTTATCATAAGTTGGATAGTTTCTTACCGCACTTGTAAAGGTTTTTGAATGGTAACACACTGGTCATTTGTTTTGCATCAAAACTGCCCCCATTGCATAGTCACTAGCATCTATCTCAATCTCAAATGAATGTTGCAAATCTGGAAGTGCCAAGATCGGAGTGGTACTTATCTTCTCTTTTAGTGTATCAAAGGCTTTCTATTGCTTTCCTCCCCACTGAAAGACCTATTTAATACTTGTCAAAGCATGCAAAGGAGATGCAATATATGAGAAGTTAGCAATAAATTTTCTCCAGTACTGAATTGCACCTAGAAAACTCCTAACTTCCGTCACATTAGTGGGTCTAGGCCATTTCACAATAACCTCTATTTTTGCAGGATCAATTCTCAATTCACCATTTCCTACAATATAACCCAAGTAAATTAAAGATGTTTTTCCAAATTCACATTTTGACATCTTCAAATACAATTTCTCTTTCCTTAGTGCATCTAAGACTTTCTGGATGTGTTTAACATGTTCATCCCATGACTTACTGAAAATAAGAATATCATCTAAGTAGACAATAACGAAATTATCAATGAATGGTCTAAAGATATCATTCATAACTCTCATGAATGTTTCGGTGCATTACACAAACCAAAAGGCATCACTAACCATTCAAACAATCCCTGTTTCATTTTAAAAGCAATTTTCCAAACATCACCTTCTGCAATTCTTACTTGGTGATAACCACTTCTTAAGTCTAACTTAGTGAAATAAATTACACTCTTTAATTGATCCAGTAAATCATCTATTCTAGGAAGAGGGTAACGATTCTTTATAGTAATCTTGTTTAAAGCACGGAAATCAACACACATTCTCCAAGTGCCATCCTTCTTAGGAACCAAAATAATTGGCGAACCACATGGGGATGTACTTGGATAAATTATACCTTGAGCCAAAAGTTCCATTACCTGTCTCTTGATTTCCTCATTCTCTACTACTGACAACCTATACATTCTGATATTGGGAAGAGGTGCATCCTGAAGCAATTGTATCTCATGTTGAACCCCTCTTTTGGGAGGTAGACCTTGTGGATCCTAAAAAACATCATCAAAATCAGAAACAATTTTTACCAATTCATCCTTATGTTTTAGATCACAAGTCTCAAAAGCCATCTCATGTTCTTTCTCTTTGGCTTTGACCACCATGAGCACAAAACTTTTGCTTGAATTTACCCTTTTCATTTGACTCTGCAGATTACATAAAAGGATAGATTATTCTTTTCACGGTGAGCTCTAACAATAAACTCAATTCCATCCTTTACAAGAAAATATTTATTTTCTTCCCTATAGAAGATTGTTTTATGATCATACAAATAAGGACTTCCCAAAACCACCCCACAAATATCCAAAGGAACTACATCCAATTCAACCTCATCTATAAACTTGTCTGTAATGGCAAATCGAAAGTACAAGTTTTAGTTACTTGCAGTTTTTCATCATCACAAACCCAGCCCAAAGGATAAGGCTTAGGATGTGGATTAGTTTTGAGTCCTAATTTCTTTACAACCTCCTCAAAATCAGATTAGCTTGAGATCCACTATCAAAAAGAGTATCAATTTTCATATGTTTTGAAATCACTATAATGTGGAAAAGCTCATTCCTTTTCTTATCATCATGTATAGTTTGTTTACTAGAAGAAGATGCAACATTTGTAGTACTATTGTTGGAAATTGAAAGTTTTGATTTACCTTGAAAAATCATAGCTGTGATCTTGGTTTCATCACCTGAATTTGACCCAAGATCATGAATTGCAGTGTTTGTTTTCTTTTCCTTTCCTTTCTTAACCATCCATTTAGGTTTCAATTTAGGATGTAATTTCCAACATTTAGACTCATCATGGTTTTTTTTACAATGATTACAAAATGGTTTTTCATCTTCCTTCTTAACAATAGAGTTTTTTATGCTTACCCTTTCCTTTTCCTTGTTCTTTCGAACCTTTTTCTTCAGATTGCTTGTTCTTTTGTTTAAAAGAAGAGAAAGAGGAATCCTTTTTCATTTTCCTTGTGCTTCCAAATAAGTTGTTTGAACACATATCGCATCAAGATTAGTAGGACCTAAAAAAAGTATCATATGCCTTAGATAACTATGTAATCCACCAATATATTTAAGTAGTGTTTCTTCTGTGTTTAGAGAATTTCCTAGAATTAGAGCCCTTTTCCTAAATTCCTGCATGTATTCTTGAACACTTTTATCCCTTACTTTATCTTAATGTTTGCTAATCCATTCATAGCTTGTTGCTTATAACCAAGAGGATAAAAATTTTGCCTAAGATTTGAAACAAATTCAGACCAAGAAGTGATTTCTATACCTTTGGTTTCTTCCACTTCCTGAAGCTTACTCTCCCACCAAATGAGTGTTGTGCCACCCATCCGAAGAGTTTCCAAATGAATCTTTGCTTCATCATCAACAATTCTCTGAACCCTGCAATATACTTCTATCTGCTTGACCCAGTTATCCAACTTCTCTGCATTTAGCTCTCCAGTATACATAGGCAATTCAAACTTGATATCTAACTTTAATGAAGGAAAATCATATTTCAAAGGGTCTCTTTTAGGATTATCAGAACTAGAGCTTTCTTCTTTCTTACCTTCTCTAGTTCCCTTTTCCCTTTGTCTATCTTGGTACATTTCTTCCACCATTTCCTTCATCTGTAGGAATGATTGACAAAAGTTTTCTTCCTCTCGATCCACCATTGTAGGACTTCAAGATCGTCTGGTACCAATTTTGGGATCTCCTTCTATTAGTTCTCCTTCACCCTTCTTAGATCAAGACCTTGTTAACATCCAACACACAACTTGTAATCCAAAATTGTTAATCGAACCAAAATCAAGTAAAAACTAGCTCGACGTGTTTAGTGATCTAAAATCAATTTTAACTAACAATTGTGTTAGGAAATAAGAGAAAATATGTGGAATAATTCCTTAGTAATCGCTTAAAGAGAAACTAATATCATAAAATATTACAAATCTCAAATAAAATTATTGCCTAAATAAATAACACAACACGAGAGAGACAAGATTTAACGTGGTTCACCCAATTTGGGCTACTTCCCACCAAGAATCACTTGCGAAGATTTTATTACAAGCCTCCACTCTCTCAATACAATACCTGATTCGTTTGAGCTATGCTCAACAAACTCTCTAATTCACACCCGAATTCAAAACACATCTGCAATACATTTGCTCGTATATCTATCATATGCATAAGACTATATAAATAGAAAATTGTTCAAGCATTTTTACAAAACCATGGGTATCAAACAATGGGCAAAAACAAAACCATCCCATAAACCTATGGGTAGCCGAAGAGGCGGTTTTACAAAATAATGAGTACGGAAAAACCATGGACCCAAAATAGCCCATAAAAGTTACCCATTACCCATGGGTTAATAAACCACCCATACCAATTTTTTGATCTCAGGCTTCGCCCCGAACCCCCTTCACCGCTCACCGGCGAGCGGGACTACCGTAAAATACCCGAATGTAACACATAAAGGTGTACCACACTCTAACATGAAAATAGGCTCCATCAAACATAACAAATTGTGCACACACTTAACTTTGCTTTGTATTGATTTTTGATATAAAAATTGACTATTATATCCTTTTGTATTTTTAATAAAAGAATTAAAACTGAAAGTACTATGTAAAAACAGAAAATAAAGAGATGAATCACTAGCAATTTGACACAAGAATTGATAACGGAGTTCGGCACTTGTGGCCTACGTCTCCGGGTCCGGTTGAATGGGACCGATCTATTAAAATCTTGAAAATAAATATTTACAAATATTTCTACAAGAATATGATCTTCTCATCATGTTCCTCTACCAAAAATAATAGGAGTCACTTTTTACTTCATCTCAAAATTCCATCTCTAGCTCAAGTTATGAGCAAAACAATAACACAGTCACTTTCGTGTCTATACTAGTAAAACATAGCTCCTTTTATAACATTTCATAGCTCCGGGTGCAATGGTTGGGCACCTATCTTTTTACCCAAGTGGCCCAGGTTCAAATCCCACTCCATGTGGGGCGCATTTTACATAGGGATAAGATCCCACATTTGTTGGGCATGAAAATAGGAAGGCATTTATATAGGTGGCTAGTGTATGTTGTTATTAGCTTAAGAGCTATCTTATCCCCAAGGATGGGGTGCTCAATGTGGGTGATTGGAGAGATAAGGGGTGTGACATGGCAGGTATTTTTGCATGAATATTTTAATAAATGGTTGTTTGGAAAATGTGCGTTGAAATATAAGGATAATAGTTGGCAAATTTAATTGGAAATTAAATAATGTGGCCAATGTGTAGTAATAAATGGGTGTGGCTAAATTTTTAATATTATTATTTATTTATTTTCCATATTGCCACATGTCACATTTTCATTGGTCCACTTGATGAGCGTGCATGTGTTCAACCTATGCACAATCCCCAAAATTTGCCAGTTACCCAAAAATTTCAGCGAGCCATAACTTTTGCATACGAGCTTCATTTCCTGCAAACGAGATATCAACGGAATCATCTAATTTTTCTCCATGCCATGGAACCGATCGCGAGCTGATTCGAGAAGATCTTAGATCGAGTGTTTCTCCATGAGGATCCTCTCGGATCATAATGATCAACCTTATTATAATTATCATCACATCAATGGCCATAGGGATAATGATTGTTTTTCCCTTCACGATAGATTACAACAATTATAGGATAAGGGCATAATTTCCTTTGGATCTTGCTCAAGTGAGTCTGTACATCTCTCCTTTACCTTGTCGAGAGATTTTCTACTACATTTAAATCATATCCTCCATTTGGTGCTCCGGTCACGGTGCATCCACCAACGTAGTTTGTCACTCATGTGTGCTCTCCACCGCATCCATCACATCCACTTCATCTATCTTATCCACCACATCATGCTACTACTTCACATTGGCTTCCACGGCCCTCTGCATTCACACATCCCATTTTTGCTCCATATGATATTCAGTTTGGTTCATATGCTCACACTGCTTCCATGCCGCATGCTTCCATCGCTTCACGCCACCTCGGTCTCTAGTAGGTGATTATTATCACCTCACCCCCGATGACGCACTTGTGTTCTTACAGTTCTTACATGAATGTTGAGGGTTTTGTTATAAGAACCTTTCATCATGCGCTTCATCAATTCATCTAGTGCACTCAATCATTTCCCGATAACGCACTCTTACTTTCCACGGTTCATTCTTGATTGTTGAGGGGTATTAAATAAATGAACCTAATCATCCATAAGTTGAGGGGCATCACTAATATTATCCCCCCATATTCATCACACTAACATATTGCGATCACATTACATTATCATGTCAACACACATTCATCATGACACGTTAGTTTGGCAATCATACATTATCTATTTTTACATACATTCTACTATCATCATTACACTAACTACGCATTACAAATTCTATTCAACTAATATACATCTCACTCAACTCATCCATCAAATTACATATATTATCTATCATCATTCACATTACACATTTTGTCTAGCAATACCAACATCATAGTGCAAATCTACATCAACTAACATGAACAATATCCAACACATTACATACATTACGACAATAATCACTGAATCATACATCATCAATCACATTACGACATCAATACGTAACACAATAAACTCATCATATACCAATAAATTCTATCTATATATATATCGAATAAAACCATCATTACAAAAATCTCATCACGGGGGAAACTCCCCTACATCATATACAACAATACAACTCAAATCTCATCATCACTATCACTCTCGGTACTACGAGAGCCCTCGAACTCGATTTTTGCCATTAACTCTATGTCATTGGTCACGACCTTGATGCCTCTCAACCCGCCTCGTAGTAGTGTGACCTTGGTAGACATCTCTACGAATCAAGGCGCAGAACTTGATGTAATGCATGAAAACATCATGTGCCAACAGCACCACCATCTATTGGTTCTTTGCCTGCCGAGTCTCCTCATGTGCCTCGCCCCTCTCGCCAAGCAACATAGTACACGTTGTTGTTTCTATGACCACGCCTCAAACAAATGGGGATGCTCGCCCGCAATGGCGTCAATGCGCTCTAGCATCCCTCCACCTATGAGTACATTGGTGGGCACATTCCACATTATTGGGTTTTAAAATGGTACTTTAACAAAACCACGCTAGGGGACAAAGCAAGTCCCTCCTCTTTATGGGAGAGGTTCCCTTATTGAATGCAAGCAAAGCAAAACTTATATACAAATGTACAACTTTCATCTTAGGGACGGACTTCGACATCTTAAAATGCTTTTTACCAAAATAGCTTATCAATACAAACAAATGGAAGAAATTGAAGAAAGGAAAGAGTAGAATATAACAAGATTTTGAAATATAGATAATGAGTATAACCTTATACATACCGAGCAAAGGTGATACGTAATGTAATCATTCACATTCACAAAGATAAGACATTGTTCCATAGACACAAAGTTCTAGAAATCATATCAATAAGAACACAAAGTTTCTTATTACGTAAGATAAATGATCGAAAGATTTCAGGTAAGCAAGAAGAGACAATAGATGAAGATAAAGAGAAATGGGAAATTCTTCTATATTGATTGCTTTCGATTCTATTTACACTTCAAATGTATCAGAGTCCAACCTTTTGCAATGAGCCAAGCTCTTACATTTATAGATGAATCAAGAGAGGGGAAGAAGAGAAGGAAGAAAAACCGATTTGGAATCTCAACCACCAACCATCAATGCCCATGCAAATCCGCCTCCAATCTGGCCAAATCAAGTTCTCCATGTCTTTGGCGTGTCAAGAAGGAAGGATGGAAGATCGGATCAAATTTGACCTAGTTGAAGCAGTCCGATCACATATTAATGACATAAAATATGTTTCCTAGATTTTCACCCAAATCAAGAGATCCAATCGGTTCTCCATGTCTTTTTGGCGTGTTGGAGAAGGAAGGATGGAGGATCGATCAAATCACGGGTAGCTAAAGCATCGATCTCGTATTAATGGCTTGAAAGACTTGTTCCATATTTTCTCCCATCAAAGCCTACTGAAAATAATATTTTATGCTTCCATGGTGTAGAGGAGACCAAGACCTTTCTAACAGTATAAAACTTGTCGAATTTCGAGCACTTTGGAGCAAAATTCATGTGCATTTGAATAGATGAATCGAATCCGTACAAAAATGGAAAAAAGCAATTTTCACAAAATGGATCCGCAAGCTCGCATTTGAAATTGCGCCTTTAGTGCAAAAGATGCAAAAGTGCAAAAGTTCCCCGCAGCCCCGCAAGCCCACAACTTCACATTTTGCATTTGGGTTTGACACGTGGCTTTACCTGAGTGGTAACGAGTTGCATGTTCACTTTATCACTTTACGCCCTTTATGGAAACAAGGCTCAAAATCCCAAAGTTCTCCACCGACCCACTTCCCCTCGCTTTGACTTTGTACACGGGCTCAACATTTGACTTTATCCCTTACGTGAGTGGGGTCGTGGTTCACTTTATCACTTTACGCCTTTTATGGAAACAAGGCTCAAAATCTCAAAGTTCTCCGCCGACCCACTTCCCCGCTTTGACTTTTTATGCGGGCTCAACATTTGACTTTATCCCTTTGCATGAGCGGGCCACGGTTCACTTTATCACTTTACGCCTTTTATGGAAACAAGGCTCAAAATCTCAAATTTCTCCGCCGGCCTGCCTTCCCGCTTTGACTTTTGACACGGGCTTAACATTTGACTTTTCCCTTTATTTGGCGAAGGCTTTATGTCTGACCCGGACACGTGGAGGCTTCCCGCTCATTTGGAGACTCTGTTTGGATTTGCCTCTTGAAAGAGCACCGAAGAGACACGTGGCTCCTTCCACTGCCTCGCCTTGTTTCTTTGTGTTTTGGCTAAGTCCCTTTTGTTAAGCGGGGCCATATGTCTCGACTCCTGACACACATGGAGGCTCGGCCGCATTACTGGGACCCGCCTCCGGATTTTGCCTTTGAAGTTACACCGAGCTGACACGTGGAGGCTTCCGTAAACCCTTTTATACTTAGCCGATTCAACGACCGGCTTTGTCTTCTTTTCGTGCCCGGGATACATGGAAAGCCGGCACTGTTTGGGGTTTCACCTTTGGCTCGACCCTGAAGTTGCGTCATTGAGACATGTGGAGATTTCACTGTTCTTTTATACTTAGCCAATTTGGGCATGTTGCCCATTTGACTTCTGTTGGACCCTGACACACAGAAGGTCGACGCTAGTTCGGTGGTCTCTCTTTGAGCCGCGCTTTGAAGTTGCACCGATGAGGCACGTGGAGAGCCGACGCATGTTTGGGGATCTGCCTTTGGCTTCGACCCTTGAAGGTGCGCCGATGACACACGTGGCATCATCCACTAGCCTTAGACTTTTTAACAGCCGATTTAACTTTTGAGGCTCTGACCATGTGGAGGACTGGCACTCATTTGGGGTATGTCCCTTGGGTCTTACTTTTGAAGTTGCACCGATGAGGCACGTGGAGAGCTACGCCGACCCTCTTGTACTTAGTCGATTTAAACGAACAACTCTGGTCCCTTTTGCTGCACTGGACACGTGGAGGGCTGGCGTAAGTTTGGGGTTTCGCATTTGTGCACCATACCAAAAGTGCATCGAAGAGACACGTGGCACCTTCCGCGGTCTTTCTATACTTAGCCAATTTGGGCCTCGATTGAACGTTGCCTTTCTCCACTTTGACTTACGAGGCAAGACTTGGACCCATAGAAAAACTTTGACAACCTCGAGGTAAGATCTAGACAGGAAGACAGAAAGTTTATCAAACCATGTGAACTATAAGATTTTAAATTAACGGGGTGAGATTGCGAATGAGCACCAACTTCTTCAAAGCACGAATTTTCATATCTCTCCAGACTTCTCAATTTGCTCAAACATCTCTCAAAGCCACCATTTCAAAATTTTCAAAACTTGACTTTAAAAATGAGGGGATTTTTTTAGGGTGACAACACGAGTCGATGTGTGGATGGATGTGTCCACTATCAAAGACCAATATGCATCCCCTACAAAACAAATAAAACAACACATTAGATAACCATCACTATTACATAAGCAAACAACAAAACACACAACATAGCTATACATAGATACTCACGCTCCACTATAGCTGCTACCACATTTTCGGGGCATGTGCTTCCCCTCTCCTCCTCCTCCCTATGGTAATCTTGTTGTGTCTGCAAACAATGGAAATAATAATACCCATCAATGTGTCACCCACCATGCACGGTACTCCTCCGTACACCCCGCATCATCTGAATCTATCGACTCTACCTGGCGTCAAGCGTTTGCCTCATCTCGGCTCAAATGGTACTAGCTTCTCTCATGTGGTCCCCGGTCTCAGCTCCAACCCTCCGAAGTGATCTAATAGCACTCAACCATATATATGGCTCGAGGGCACATCCTCGAGCTGTGCCCAACCTGCCGCAATACTCTCCACCTAGAATAGCTCACCACTCCTAGAAATCGGTCCTCTAACCACATAGTCCTACATATTCTACATTTCATGTTTTCTTCCAGATGACCTAACTTGGAAGCCACCATACATTTCATTTTTTTCTTCCAGATGATCTAACTTGGGAAGTGATCACATCATGCAATACCCATGGAGTGAAGGCAAGAGTGTCTTTCCTATACCACTCTTATATGGGTCTATTATTTGATAGAAATTATTTGCATCCAAAACCACAAATGTTTGATTTGAGTGCATGTCCGCAATAGCTCGATCTTCGAGGATGTAGTTACATGTTAAATAATAAACACACTTTTCTCCCTACACTCTTCCTCTCCGGTGGTAGGATGCCCAAATCCTCCGGGTCGATTACTCATAAACATGTGATCGAGTTGGGAAATGACACCCTTCCCCATTTCATCATCATCATACAACATTTGAAGTCATCGGTCATCTGGAAGCATTACAATCATCACTCGCATTTAACAAACTTCATCACGACATTACGTTTCTCGCACTATGTGCATGGATCAACACATTAATCCATAGTTCGACACGCTATATGGTTCTTTGGCACACTTTCACTACCACATTTGTGCATTCTACTATAACATGGGCTTCTCCAACTTCTCTCAAGTACGCATCTCTATCTACTTTATGTTACCGAGCTTTCGCTCACCAACATAAAGTGGGGGCAAATGTAGTCACAAAATCACACTTACTATTACAATTATACCACCAAGTATGTTATTTTATATATGGATCTTGCGTAAGAAAAGTATTCATGGATGACCCATCCCCTAGTCCTATCGCCAATTTAGTCATTCATTTTACTGAGTGTCTTGCACATTTTTGGTCATCTCTTAGTGGAGTCTCATCTATCGTTAATTGCTTAATTGTCATCTCTAGTCTTTGACTAGGGCACCTAAGGAGGGATTAGAGGCACCATTGGCCCCGGTCCTTATTTTTAGGCACCCTTTTCCGATTGCACTTAGGTCTCATTTAGAGTTTCAAGTTCGGTTTATGGTTTTCCCTCCCATTTCCCTAGGTACTAGTTGGCATGTCGAGTCATTAGTGTCAAAATTTGAGCAAGAGATCCCTATATAAACACAACATACTTACTACCTTATGGGCAAACTATTTCTACTAAGGGTTAGCTATCTACTAAGGCAAGGGACTAGATTTGGGCACTATTTGCATCACACACACTACATAGGAAAGGGAAGTTTATTCTATTTCATCCACCATTTTTCATTCTATCTAGTTATTGCCTGTTATTTTTGTGTCATTAGCAATAGGGAACCCTAAGTAGATCATTACACACACAATCACATAGAAGTACATCAGGTCTGAGATGTAGTGCAACGCTTAGTTGTAAGACCACCATTTTCATTTTTAAGGAAAGTCTAACCCCTTCATATCCATATTTCTTTTTAGGGGTTTTATGGTTTGTATGGGATTTTGCAAGTAATTCTTCATTGTAGATTTACGGTGTCATCAGTGAGGCTAGTGCGACACTTATGCGACAAAGATCGAGATATTACAAAGACCTAACTACCAAGTTAGATTTAGGTTCGAGCTATTCGCAAACCATGGCACCCACAACATCCTAATCCTCCCCAAGTGCCCCATTATAGTTGAATATTCATCTCCGCCCCAACTTCGAGGCGTGTTGTCATACTCTATTCTACTATTTCATCACCTCGCTCGGTCCCAAGTCACCACGAGGTAAGTTTTTTCAAGTTAGTACCTTTTTCATCCTATTTTAATTATTTCATTATTTTAAAATATCAAATAAAATTAGTTAGCATTTATACTTTAGTTAAATATTAATTATTTCATTGTTGTACTATTTAGATTAACTTCTAAAAATCCATACTTTAGTTAATCAAGTTGTAAGCTTCTCGGTTTTAAATGAAGGTAAAATTATTCCAAAGTGTTTTCTTGTCTATGAGAAATGGCTATTTTACACAGTTTTGGTTTTGATATCCATGTTTGATTGGATAACCTTTGTGTGGCATGTTGAAAGAAATATGCCTTGTTTTGAAACTATTTAGAACTATTTGAAAACATGGGGTTTCATCACTACCTTGTTATACATGAGGTTTGATTTGGTGTAGCCTTTTATTCAAGTTGTTGAACCGAGAAGAGGGATCAACCCTTGATTTGGTAAAACTAATTTCTTGGATAGTTTTTAATTACATAGCTATGGTATTATTAGCTTACATTTTTAAAGAAAACTTTTTGGGATTCCTGTTGTATGTAGAAAGGATATTTTCCCATATGATTTTAGCTTTGAATCTGGATTTTGGAGTCACATGTAGGGAAGAGCTGAGTGATAGGTTTAACATGCTTAGATTTATCTTCTCACATTTATGGTTGAAATAATCCATTGTGATTTAGACAACATAATATACAGATTCAATGGGCATGTTCAATATGTCTAATTTTGGATTTGCATTTGTTGTCATTTTTAGTGTGCAAAATATGGATGCTTATAAGACCCATTTGGGCACCATTTGTAATTGTAATTAATTTACAAACTTATTGTATCCACACGTGAAATTTGCACATGTTTTAAGTCCCTTATTTTTGGGCATTTATTTGTAACTATCACATGTGGTTATAATTAGGGTGTACATTTATTACACTAAAAAAACTGGTTTGTAGTTGCACTTGGTGATATTTTGCAGTGATTGGTAGTTTCATCGATTTGGAATGTGACATTTGTGCAAGTAGTTTGGTTTATATCCCCAATTTCACATGGATAGATATTTTGATCTTTATTGGTAGTTTCAGGATTTAGTCTAACTCTCACCTCTTTATAGGTGTTTTTCAATTTAATTTTGGAATCATTTCCATGATATTTTGTAGTGATTTTTCAATATCACATGGTTAGTTAGACACTTAAGAAATAATTTGTTGTCTATTTCATACTGATCTATTTTGGGTGATATTTTATAATGATATTTTGTCGTGTCGTGATTGACAGTTTCACAAGGTCATTAAACACTCACATATTGTTGGAATTTGGTGGTCTATTTCATACTGATCATTACAACACTTTGCAGTTTCATAGGGTCAATGGACACTCACCTATGTTTGGCATTTAGTTCGTCTATTTCATATTGATCGATTTTAGTGATATTTTTTGAGTTAACATTTTTGGAGCTTCACAAGATCAATGGACACTCGCCTATGTTTGGCATTTAGTCATCTATTTCATATTGATCGATTTCAATGATATTTTGTAGAGTTGATAGTTTTTACAAGGTTAGTGGACACCCACCTATTGTTGGCATTTGGTTGTCTATTTCATACTAATCTAATTTTGGCATTTGCAGTATTGGTAAAATCACAAGGATTCAGTTTGACACTTGTTGAGAAAGTGTTTTTTTCATTTCATACTAATCCATTTCTATGATAAGCATTTCAATATTTGTGATTTTAACCACTATGTTATATTCTAGTTTTTGTATATTGGTGTGATGCAGAGAGTCATTTAGCAGATTCAGTGGGTGACTAGACTTTTGGGACCAAAAGGTTTTTATGGGGAGGTGATTAACTAAAAATGGAGAAATGTGTGTAGTTAATCTAATCTAGAACAACATGTAAATACAATAAATAAATGCAATAATTAACTATGGAAAGTAACCCAAGCAACTATGAAAATGGAAATACAAAACCCTAGAGTGATAAGAGAGTTAAAATGAACTCATTTGATTTGAGAAGCTCGTTGACTATGTCAAGAAAGGACCTGGAGAACAAGAAGTAGAAATGACTGTGCAGAGGCCTCGTAAAGGATGGATCCGAGCTATCTAGTTGGACTCAAGCACTGAGAGAGGGATCGGGGCACTTGTAGGTGCTCCAGTCCACAAAATGGTTGCCCTAGTCTATGCAAGAGGTCAAGAAATTAATTTCACAAGGTTCGAGAGGTGGTCCAAAATCCTCGTTGTGTGTCGCATCAAGTTCACTGCATTGCTCAAGTGTCATTGATGATCTAAGATGAAAGAAAGACCTATAAGAGACCACAAGAAGTATCAAACCCTAAAAAAAGAATGCAAATGAATAGGTCAAACGACCTCGGTTGCCACAAAGTGGGCTTACTAATCGAGCACCGAACTGCATTTCGGAACCAAATGTAGTTTTGTGTGTGTGTGTGTGCATCATGTGCCCTATGTGCTCTTGTGTTAGTCACACTTTGTGAAGTAATGAGCAATAACTAGATGTAAAAATGTAGTAGAATGGTGGATGGAATAGAATAGAATCCCTCTTATGCTTTTGTGATGCAAATGAACCAACTTTGTACTTTGGATGGAGCTAGATGAATGCAAATGATCTCCAAATGTTTTAGATGAATACAACCCTAGGTGGATGATAGTAGTAACTAGTGCTTGGGTCCCTCATTATGGTCTCATAACTTTATATTTATAGGGTTCTCTTGGTCTAATTTTGTAATTAACCCCGAAATGTTGACCACCAAAAAGATAAGAAGAAAATGGCTAGTAAAGTGCCCAAAAAGTGGCAGGAAAGTTCAAAAGGATCGGGGTGCCCCTGGTGGGACCAAGGCACCCATGGGCGCCCTAGTACTAGCCTGGGTGCCCTGGTCAAAGCTAAAATGATGTAAAACGATGAAAGCTGATTGGGTATGCGGGTGTAAGAGGTCGGGAATGACAAAAGAAAATAAAGTAAGATGGCCAAAAGACAAGGGTTAATTAGTACTTTCTTCACTCAAAACCTTCTAAATAGTAGTATGAGACCGAGACTAAATAGTGTCTAAAGTGCATGATTTTGTGTCTACAGGAGGTGTGATCCAAAGGACATTTTTCGTGGTTGTAAGTTCCTTAATTCTCCCTAAACCATTACAGTATGGAAGAGCACTTAGATAGCTTTCAAATTCCTATTAGAACACATGGATTGGACATCGTATGCTCTCGATATCATTGGTCAAATTTCATGGTCAAACTGGGTCAATAGGGAAGTGCGGGTCTACATGACTGACTCGTGCACAAAGTCTATTTGCATAATTTAGAGTTGATCGAGGTAAAATGTGATCATGGACGTGTTTGATCTATCCCTCCGATCTTTGATGCACATGTAAAAACATGAGGGTGGGGTCCACTCTTGTTTTGGAAGGGGACCCGCCTCTGTGGTATATTAGTTTGATTTTCATTTTTCCAATTACACTATGGTTTTATGCCACATTATTTCATGTCTTGTGGTGCTAACACGTGGCAGGACGGAGCCGTGGAGTGATCCATGTGTTGGGTCCTTAGGCCATCACATAGCCTCACCTAACTCACCAACCAAATTTGAAGGATCCGGAGTTTTTTAATTATCTATGCCAAACTCGGCGTGTTGTTTTAACCACCGATGGGCTCGTGGGGACTATCACCCCAACTGGTATTTCCAAAGAGAATGGTCATTCTAATAAACCACCCCAACTCGCCATTGTAACATGATCGATCTATTTGAACCACCAAACTTCAACCAACCAACCAAGCTTACAGGGAAGTTATTCCCATAAACGGAAAAGTAGGTACAAACATGGCCACAACCATGGCTTAATCAAACCGTCCAAGGATATTTCAATCCTTAAAACATCCCCACCTAATAGATGTGGGATTTCATCCCAACCGCATGTTAAATAAAGTGTTCAAATGAGATTCAAAATTGTGACTTGGTGTAAAATACTAAGGTGTCCAACTAACTCGCCAACAACTCACAAGTAGTTGTATGGGGCTTTCTTGTTATTTAAACAAGGTTAGTCCAGTACTGTGTAGTAAGCCATAATGGGGAGTTTGCATAAAAGGGAGAATTAAGCCATCCTATGGGCATTTTGAGACTCAAATTAACTAGAGAGTTGTACAAAACTCAGAGATGCTCCATTTGGTGTAATTATTTTCCATATGGTGTTTTTTTGACTTTGATTTGAAGCATTTTTCGACCACTTTTGATGTAGAACATGGTAAAATGGATCATGTGAGTGTGATAGGAAGGTGGAGAACATTGTTGATTGAGTTCGACTTCTTTCAAGGTCTATTAATTAGATTTCTTACAGGTTTCAGATCCGTTTTAGATTTGTTATTCATATGTAAGATTTCATTTTTAATGGATCGGATTGCGTTTTAGCAATCTCAAAGACGTAGCCCTATCAACGGGTGAACTTTGATATCAATTTTTGTGTTGTGTGTTTAGTATGCATCTATTTATTCTGATTATTTGCATATTTAAATTAGATATTAATTAATTGGATGCAATTATAACACTTTCACAATGTTTTTGAAAATTGTATTTTGATCCTTTTGATCGTGCAATCTAGAAATGAATTATGAGTTTTAAAATCAGATTTTGATTTAGTTTTGGGAACATTTAAATCAAATTTTGGATCATATTTTAATCAATTCATATTTATTAATTTGGGGAAATAATTAATTTATTAAGAATCTGCTTTTGAAAACTATATAAACAAGGGGACAATGTTAGTTTACGGATCATTATTCTTGTAATAACATAATCATAAATTATATATAGCACTTATTATTAATTTTTGGGTGTAATCATTTGTTGAACCTACTTTTGATCAAACCTTTCACCTAGTTTGGATTATATTTCCTTCCCTAACTAGGCCTTTTGGTATCAAACCCTATCTTCCCTAGGCTTTCCATTTATCTAAAGTTTGCATGTTTTTTCCCCTTAGTTATAGGGTTAGTTCTACTTGGTGTATTTAAGAATTTTCTCAAACCTTAGAGTCCCTTCTTTTCAAGCTAATAGAGGCTACTATCACTTTAATTAGGTTTATCTCCTTCATTAGTTTGAGAGTAGGGCTCAACCTATTTCTCATCTAGGTATCATTTATGATGTTGATATATAATTTGGAATCATTATTGTTACTAATTTTTGGCAAAGGGATTTTATGAAATGTTTTGTATTTCCTTCTCTTATTCCTAAATATGATAATATTTTTCATAATATATTTGATCTATTGGTTTGTGAGCAAAACTTTTTTGTTATGGAGTCTTCTTTAACGTGTGTAGATGATATAGTACTTACCCTCGATGATAATTCTAATGACAATGCTAGAGATAATGGGAATGAAACATATGATGATAGTTCTAAAATTACTCTTGATAATATTTTATGTTAATACAAGTTGAGCCTTGATGGTGCAAAGCTTTGTGGCATAACAAACTCCATAATTTGATTCAAGAGGTCTCTTATGCCATCGCTTAAAGGCAATCTAGGCTTATTTCTCGGAAGAAGAATTATGTGCAAGAAATACAAGCAACTCACACACATCATGACCTTAGGTAAAAGCATACTACAAAATACATGAACATAAGTGAATGTATATCAACCTTTTTAATTTGTAGCATCCCCTTTTACTCTCAACAATGTACCACAACCCTCTATAGAAAGAATAGATCCAAATGAGATGACTCTACCACCTAAAGATTTCCTCCACAACCACATGGATGCCTAAATCTTCATATCCTTTTATGGAGAATCCAAACAAGTAATGGTTTTGGTATAATCAGAAAAAGTCTCAAAATTATCCCCTAAATATGGTTGATCAAAAGAAAAGGACAAGGACGAGTACCACAATGTGGGATGTTATTTCCATGTATGGATAAATGGATCTTTTGTATGAGGCTTTGAAGAGATTTGATCGCATACCCGAGAAAACAATGAAGGAAGCTCCAACATCCGTAAACCTCTATTACTCAATTCCAACAAAAGAAGGTACTCAAGGGAAACCTCCTCGTTTCTACCTTTCTATGATCATTGGGTAACATCTTGTTCACAATTACATGATTGATTATGGAGCAAGCACCTTTGTGATACCCAAGAAAGTAGTTTATTTTCTTGATATTATTTACACCCCTATAAGAAAAGGTGTTTTCTAATGGATGACACCACAATCAAGATAGTTGGTGTTATCGAGGACTTATGCCTCACTTTGCATGTTTTCGAACATAAATATGCCTCAAGAGATCAAAATCATTGACCATACACTAATGTTTTCCATCTATCTATCCAAATATTTCACCGCCAATATTAGAGGATACCTATATTTGGATTGGTCTCACATGTTATTAAGAACCTAATACAACACCAAGGTGACTATAAAGAATGAAACAATTTCTCATCTTCATATGATTTCCTTTAATTTATGGCATGTAAAAGCAAACTGCACCATTCAAGGTGAAGAAGAAGAGGAATATTCCACTCTTGATGAGCTACATGGAGAGATTAAAGATGAACAACTTAGTCAATGGGCTTAGGAAAATGGGAGTATGATCCTATGATACTTTTTGAGATCCCATCATAGGTATGTATTAGATTCAAGAAGGGGATTCCACAAGTGTTACATTGGTGCTTAAATATGAAAACCCAAGCCATAATATGTGGAAGATGTTTTTGATGGCTCTAAATAAAATATTGGTACTAGCATGGGTGTTGTTATAATCTCACTAGGAAAATAAGAGGATTTCTACTTCCATAAAATATAATTCAATTACACAAACAATTTTGCATGGTATGAAGCTTTAATTCAAGGTCTTTATATTTTTAAAAAGAAAGGTATCGAGTAGCTGCAAATGTTTAGAGACATTGAGGTAGTTATCAAGTAAGTAAGATCACAATGGCTTGCAAAAATATATTTCTAAAAGTATATAGGCATGAACTATTGGATCTCATTAAAGGATTTAACACCTTCGACATTTAAACAATCCTAAAAATGAAAATGTAGAAGTAGAGAAGATGGAAATCATGGTTCTCAATATGATCCATCCAAATACATGATGGAAGACTCATGTAACAAGAGAAAACCTAGTTGGACTTATGCCTAACAATGAATGTCACTTACAAATATTCGAGAGCGACAACCATATTTCCACTTTCATCTAACAACAAGCTAAATTCTCAAAATAGTTGCAACCTAAATTGCAAGATGCCTATGATGATCAAAAGAGTCATTTGAAGAAGACAAAATTCCTAAGGAAATTTTGACCTTGGAAATAATATTCAATTCTAATGATTTGTGCCAAGGAAAGAAGATAAATATGGTGATCAAGGATTAAGATTACAAATAAGTTTGGACTGATCCTAACAAGTCTCTCAAGCTATAAAAGGTACGTGGTCATGGTCAACAAGCAATATTTATCAAAAATGAAAAGAGCGTGATGATATTTTTACATGGACTTATGATGAATTCAAGTACTATGATCAAGATGTCAACCAACATATCATAGAGTTGCACTTGATATCAAACTAGTAAGGTAGAAACAAAGGCATGTCAATCCAAGAATCGAGCATTAGATGAGGAAGGATCTCGACAAAGATGATCGAGTGCAACATCATCTTCCCTATCAACCATTCAACTTAGGTTGCAACTTGGTTCATGTAAGGAAGAAAAATAAACAAATATGCCTATATGGAGATTTCAGAGATCTAAATAAGGATTATCTTAAATACCACTATCCCTTATCCCTTGCCTAAATTGGAATGAAAGGTTCCTCTTCTTGATTATTTCTATAGTTTCAACTAAGTAATCATTAAGAAGGAAGACCAACTCGAATCGCCTTCACCACTAAGACGGGGACATATGCATATAAAAGGATTCCTTTTGGTTTATCTAATATTGATGTAACATTTTTAGGTCAATGGACATGGCTTGTAGAGACCTTATCAATGACATCATCGTGGTTTACTTGGATAATATCAAAATTCTTAAAGAAGCGGGAATATCAACTAGATCACTGGAGAAAATATTCCAAAGATGCACCGAGTTTGGGATTTCTTCTAATCTCGAGAAGTCTATCTTTGTGGTTCTTAAAGGAAAATTTTGGGCCATGTTGTATAAAAATCAAACTTGGACATTGACCTAGATAAAGTATTTTTCATCATTTCCATGTCTTTTCTACTACACAAGAAGAGTGTTTCAATCTTTCTTAGAGAAGATTAATTTTGGGAGGAAATTCAAATGCACTTTGCAGCATTGTCAAACCAATAATGTGGATGTTGAAAAGGACACATAGTGTTTGAATGGATGATAGAAGGAAAAGAGATATTTGAATAGATCAAGTAAGTCATTACTCAATATCTAGTGGTATCCAAATAAAATTTTGAGTAAGGACTTCATCTTCTATGTTATTAGAAGCCCACGCGGTATAGCTACAATTCTCACTAAAAGAACTAGTAAGAACTTGAGCAACCCATCGCTTTGTAAACCAAACTCTCAAGGATTATGAAGCCAAGTACAACTTCATTGAGAAAAAGACTTCATAGTCCTAAAAGCTATAAAAATCTTCAAGAATCTCCTATCCAATAATAGAATTGTGGTCTTCTTCATTCATTCAAGTGTTAGAGACTATATCATGGGAGGAGAGATCGGTGACAAGAAAGTAGGTTGGATCCCAAAATCATGGAGTTTGATGTTTAAATAAAAACTACCAAGCTAATAAGAGGTGGGGCTCATTGCCAACACCTATATGAAGACTTGTATGGTTTATAAGGATTTGTGTGCACATGATGATGATTTTAAGAAAAGGACCTCAATTTGACTCAAAAGATGGTGAGATATCTCACAAACAAGGAATATGCTTTTGGCTTAGATAGAAACAAAAGAAGACACTTGAGACTTCAATTCATTCCATATGATATGATTGGTGGGGTATTGTTCAAAAGAAACTTGGATGGCATCTTGTTACAATGTGTTGATCCTAAACATGTAGAGAAGGTGTTGGGGAATTTTATCAAGGATTCTCTAGTGGTCATTTCACTCTGATACTATTGCCCCAAAGATTATGAGAGTTGGTT
Source organism: Taxus wallichiana var. yunnanensis (assembly GCA_018340775.1). Classification (NCBI taxonomy): domain Eukaryota; kingdom Viridiplantae; phylum Streptophyta; class Pinopsida; order Cupressales; family Taxaceae; genus Taxus; species Taxus wallichiana. The sequence continues at coordinate 836,596,395 of CM031238.1, forward strand.
AGTATTGGCCTACCATGTTTGTTGATGCTTTCAAACAATTAAGGAAATCTTTTGAATGCATATTATTCAAAGGAAATAAATTCATAGCCATGCTCCCTTTATAACCTATCAAGGTGGATCAAGATTTCTCACATTGGGGATTAGATTTCATTGGCATGATCAATCCATCTTCTAGTTCCAACCACAAGTGCATTCTCACTATCACATACTACTTCACCAAATGGACCGGAGTTATTCCACTCAAGGAAGCTACCGAAGAATTCATTATTGACTTCCTGAAGGTATTATCATTAGATTTGCATAGTCATCTTCGACAATGTTAAGGCATTCATGGGATCCAAAATCACTTAATTTTCTCTAAGGTATGGCATATACATCAAAAATTCAACTACTATCCGCAAGGTAGTGGACTTGTATTGTCCACAAACAAGAACCGATCAAAATCATGAAGCACATGATTGATAAAAATAAAAGAAAATGGACACCACTATGAAATGAACCTTATGGGATGGTAGAATCGCTCCAAAGCATATAATTGGCAACCATTCCTTCATGTTGGTGTATGGAATTGAAGTTAGGGTTCCACTCTTATTGGAGCTTCCATATTTAAAGTTAGCTAATCAACTAGAATGAAGCATCATGATGTTAAGACAGTTAGGATACCAAAGTTGTTGCACCTTGAGAAAATTAGTGAGGAATCTAGAGACAAACTTGAGGAGCACCAATAGGCATTGAAAAGGTTCTTTGACAAGCGAGACACCAATCAAATGTTTGAAGTTAGTGACTAGTATTGAAGTGGGATATTGATTGGGCCAATCATAGGAGGCATTCCAAGTTCAACACCATTTGGAGAGGCCCTTATTAGATTACCTAATGCAAAAAGTGAATGCTTTCGAGATCTCAAAGCTTGATGGAGAATATTTATTGATCATAGATAATGTGATGTTCCTCAAGCAATATATTTGAGTGCATGTATTGTACCATGTATATAGTTGTATAGTTTTCCTTTTTGTCTTGGTTTATTTTGTTTGCATTCCCCCTTTCTATTATTTTTGAGCCTTTATTTGTTTTTCTTCCTATTGTTCGAAATTTTGAAGAGTCTTTGAGATTTCAAGCTAATCAAGAAAGACTCGATTCCCAATGGATGTTAAAGGTTTTTGGTTCTCCACACTTATTAGGAAAGTGTCTACATGAGTTTCTAAAAATTATTCAAAATAAGCCCCCGCCCATTCCATTAGCATTTTTCTCTCAAGAACTCAAGTCCATGAGAAGTTTTCTTATTTTGTTAAGTTAGTGAAAGTTCCTTTAATCGGAAAACCATAAAACATTACACAATTATGCACATTATTCTCGCATCCCACCAAATCCCCTTCATACTATGATATATTATTCATAGATGCAAACCATTGTGCTAATGTGAAAATCATTAGTTGATTCATAGAGCTCCCGACTTCACCACATTGTATGTTTTGGTCCCCCACAACACGCACATTACTAAGATGCCTCATCTCATTCATCTCGCACTAAGTTTGAAGTTGTGTAGGTCACCAACCATTGCTCATGGTTGATGAACCCTTCTTCAACATCCCAATAGTTTGGCAACCCGCCTTCAACCATTTTGGGTGCATCCTCTGGCATGTCAACACCTTTTCTATTTTCTTCAGCTTGCTCAAAGACCTATAGACCTCCTCTTTAGCTCACAACATCTCTTTCATGTTTCCATGTATGGTGGGCCCTTCTCTTCTCTTCCTCCATGACACGAATCATTGGTGATGGTCAAGAAACCAACACACATGATGTCTTGGGATACTCTCTACATCACAGAAACCACAATGATCATAAATCTCACCATTTCCAATTGAATTAGTGCAAAACATAAGAAATTTCTAGTTGATGGTTGTTTCAAATGGTAATATGTCCCCTTTTAGATGCATTGTTCGTAGTGAATCCAAAAAAATTGCAAGAAAGGGCAATCCGCTATGTTTGTTTCATGTTTCCTCCTCTTCTTTCAAACTTATTTTTCCCTCCATATTTCTTCTATAAAGAGTAGAGTCAATTATGTCATAGGGGATTTTTTATCCTTAATATTTTAGTTGTTTCTCATATCCTCTCTAAAATCCTTTTGAAGTATCACTCTTTATGTGTGATGTTTTAGTTTCTATATAGTCAACCATAATGCATTCATAGTCTCTTTTGCAATATAATATGACCGTGTGAATTTGAGCAATCGTTGAGTTGTTATGGCTTATACGTACCTTACTCTTGTCACTTAGATCTCTTGTAAATTGTCTTAACTATTGTTAAGTTATGATACATGTGTGTGGGGATTATACATTTGTTTGATATATTGTATTCTCAATTACGAGTTGAAGGATGTTATTGCATAACTCCCTCACCCCACCCCACACTTGTTTTAAATGAATCCTCTTGATCTTCATACATATTGGTAGCATCTAAATGTCTACCTTTTTCATTCTTAAAGAGCTTTCGTTTACAATATCTAGATTGTTTTGTTGAAAGGATTGGCTTTTGTATTGAACTTGGATTAAATACTTTTACTTAGTCAAATTTTCACGTTTCTTAACTAATTGAAGGTTTGTCTTCTTCTTGTAGTTCAAAAGGAAAAGCATGAACATCTCTGAAGTCCAAAACTTAGTCTTTGGCGGATTTTAAAATTTTAATCTTCCGCAAAAAAAAAATGAAAAGTCGTGAAGCAAAGTGGAAATCCGAAACAATGTTACACAAACCTAGATAAAATGAAATTCCATGGAGTCGATTAATTCTGCAAAATAAAGGATAGTCCACTCAATGGAAGCGCGAGGAAAAGGAGGAGGATTTTATATGCAACTAAGTTTAGAATCTGCAGCAGAACAAAGAACTTGGTATTCTATGGGTTTTCAAGAGACTTAGTGTTTCATGGGTTCACGTAGCACTACGAACAAAGGAAGCATGATCACAACTTTAATAGAGGAGATGACCTTCACGACATGGTAGAAAGAAAGGGCTAAGTGCGGGAGCATTAGAAGACTAAGTACATGCACTTAAAAGTCGTGGACTTTTCAAAATAGCAATGATGCTTTGTGGACTTTTCAAAATAGCAGTGTCCCAAGAACTTTTCAAAATTCATTGCTCCATGGACTTTTCAAAATGGCAATGCTCGCGACTTTTCAAAATGGTAGTGTTTTGCGAACTTCTCAAAATTGCAATATATCATGGAAAAACAAATCAAAAGCCACGATACAAGGGAAAGGTACAAACTCCATAGCCAATTAGAGGACACGTGGATATCTTATAATAGAGAAATGCATATTTACATTTTGCGGTTTGCAGAAAATGCACTCGCAAATTTGCAAAATGATTGAAAGGCCTACGCCATTAAATTTGAGGCACGATGAAAAATACAGAGCAGATTTGAGGGAAGAACAAGTGGATTTCTTTGCATTTCTCACTCTGCATTTTGGCTTATTCTTCTCCAAAAAGGTTTAAACGATTTGAGTGTGCATAATCAACCATTTTCGAGTTGCAAAAAGAGAATGATAAAGGTGTAGAAGAGACAAAACAATTTGTTAACCCAAAAATGAGTTTTATCCATTCTCCCTCACGTTTTCATCATCATAGAGCATCTTTTCAGTTTGAGGCATGTTTTCCCTCTTATTTGTTTAGCATGGAACAAAGAAATTGAGCCAAAACTTTGGAATCTTTCGCACTCAAGAAAAAGCTGTCATTTTCACAATGTATTTCACATTTTGAGTCGGTTTGGGATATTTGTTTTGCATAGCCAATTGTTTAGGAAAGGAATCTTGATCATTACATGATGAAGGCAGTGAAATGCAATTGTAATTTGTATAAATATGTATGCCTCACTTGTAAAAGAGGGGGTGACATTTTGATCAATAGATGCAAGTCAATTTGAACATTAACTCATGTAAGTTGATATTGTCACGGTCTCATTTCCCTCTTCTGCTGCAAATTCATGTGTTGAGAGTTCTTGATGTTTGATGTATCTTTCATTGCTTTCCTAGGTGGTCTTTAGATTGTGTTGTGCAAATTTGAAGTAAATCACCATAACATGATGTAGATTGGATTAATAAGATAAATGTGCAATTTAGCAATTTAATTGGTAAATCTGACTTTCAATTTGGCTAAGTTTTAAATCTCCTTTGAATCTCTTGCATCAGTAGCATTCAAATTTGAGTCTAAGCTATATTTGGTGCTCTGGTTAACAAGGAAAGCATGTTATTTCTAACAATCAGGCATCAAGTACTTAAAACACATTTGTTTCAAGAATTCTTTTTCTCTTTGTTCTTCCTTTCCTTTTTTGTTTCTTTGAGGAACACTTGTTGGCATGTGCGTCCAATGCTCCCCGTGAGTTTCGTGACATGGACTAACCACCTCTCGTGGATCCTAACTCTGGCGATTGTAGTGAGAGATTAACCCCTGCAAGTTTTGGTCTAACGGCAATCGTGCTCTAGCAAATGGTACCAAAGCGACATGTCTCGAGTTCAAAACTCATCCAAGCAACACTAGGGGGATTGTTGGCATGTGTGTCCAGCGCTCCCCGTGAGTTTCGTGACATGGACTAACCGCCTCTCGTGGATCCTAACTTTGGCAATTGTAGCGGAGATTAACACCTACAGGTTTTGGTCTAACGACAATCGTGCTCCAACAACACCCTTAGATTAGATTAGTTTAGGAGGTTTTCAAAGTTAAATCAGGTGAAGAAGGTGCAAGGAGTGGCGCTAGAAGGATCCATTTGGTCCAAGCAAACACCCCTTTATTGGTTTAAATGACCAATACCTATAACTCATGCACTAAATCACACTTTGTGGTCCTAAAACGAGTAGGACATAAGAGCATGTCATTCTCCTCCTTTGGTGTGTAGTCTATGTGCATCAACAAAAGAATATTCCCTTTTCTCTCTTGGCATATCGCCTTTTTATTTTATGCCATTTCCTCCTCCCTTTTCCCTTGTAGTGGTAGAGCAAGTAGATCAATGATAGTGTTAGGAGTATAGATATTTGAGAAGACAACTCTCTCTCGAGGGTTGCTTCAAGGCGCAAGTCCCACACCGAGAAGCAATCTCATGTTGTGTTGTTAGTGAAGTAGACGCTTTCAACATCCAACAATAATTAATACCCAAATTCAGCTATGTTTGTTGGTTGCTCAAACAAACATAGTTGAATCAAAGAAAAAATGTGTTTTTCTTAGTAACAATAGATCACTACTATAACATGAAAGGTACTTCACAATAATTTTATATAAATAATAATACTAAGGATTTCAACTTTCCTTTTAAACATAAAAAATAAATACATTTGTATGAAATCAAAAATTTATGTTTTCTTTTTTTTCTTTTTTTTATAAAAAAACTACTTTTATTTATGTTATATGTTTATGATATCATAAAAAAATATTTTCCAAATCAACTTTAGAAAAAGAAAAGGAGTTGAAGCCACATAATTCATAAGTTTTTAAACATGGTAAAAAACAAAAGAATGAGCCACATAATTCCCTAATATTAAATGTTGGGTTGACTTGTACAAAATTTAAGTTGTTTTATATAGATGTAGATGCAGTTTGTAAACAAACATAAATTCAACCATATGAAATTTGGTCTTCACAATATGTTTTATAAATATGCAACTGATTAAAAATGTCTCCAACTCATATCTTGTCACCTTCAATGCAATCTCTATTAACATTTATTGAATTTGCAATAATTCTCACTCCTATAAATGTGTTATATTATGTTCTACTAAAAGTCTTGCAGTTCATATTGCAATTTTACATTTACATAAATAAATTATATTTATCTTTTCTGTAACATCAATAAAGCAAGTTATGCAAGTTTTCCTGGCAACATAAAGAAATCTCTAACCATACATGAGAAAATTGAAAATCCACAACAACACATATAAATACGTATAATTCAATTTCAAATCACTGACCTTACATTAGCACAAGATGATACAATTAATCCAGATAAAATGACACAGGTCGGAGTAAATAATTATTAAGAAATGCTCTCCCATCATCTCCAAGCATTGGCTCTAGTCTCACATTTCCTGTTGGCCAGGCATCTTTCCATTGCCTTCGAGCATCCCTCTCCATTTGTTTAATCCTGAAAACAATTCAATGTTATGACATGTCCATGGTATCAGAAAGCAGGGCTTTAACAAATACCCCAGCAATATATAGAGGCAGCAATGCAAATTGCATACTATACATCTGATTTTAAGAAGTAAACAGCATGGTCTAGATCTCCAAACACTTGGAAAATAAAATTATTTAGAAACTGGAAATTGAACCTGGTCCCTTCTTTATCACTGCAGGTCTGACAAAGTGCGCATTGTTATAGTGCAAGCCTATGTTTTCAGATTGCTTCACTTAGCATCCCCAATAATCTCTGCAGATCTGACATGGTGCACCTTGTTATAGTGCAAGCCTGTGTTTACAGATTGCTTCACTTAACATCACCAATAATCTCCACAAGAACATTTTCCTTGGTTAAAATGATGGAACCGGATTGCATCTCTCACAACAATTTGTCTTGCAACAATCTTGGAGATAAACTTGGTTGCAGTGTGGCACTCAACACATACGCGAAGGTTCTTGACAACTCTAATAGTTGTTCTAGGGGGCGTGTTTAACAATCCAAATGCAATTGCCAACTTCTCACTATGGTGGCAGAGGAATAATTCTTTTTCCTCCTCCTCCACATCATTCAGTACATGTCTTGAATCTGCAAAATACCCTGCTGCCTTCATTTCCCAAGACAATTTCTCCAACTTTGCATAGATATCACGTGTCTGTGGGTGTGATCTGTCTCCAACACAAAAAGCATGTACCCTCTTATGGCCTTCAATCCAACTACATCCAGGTATCTTTCTTAGTCTTCTATCTTTCATCAATCTCCTTACCATTTGAACCTCATCTCGCCTTCCCACATCTGCATAGATGTTAGACAAAAGAACATAAGTTGAAGCATTTTTACGATCCATCTCAAAAATAAGAGTTGTTGTATATGCTCCTAAACCTATATTCTTATGTGTTCTACAGGCACTAAGCAAACATGTCCAGACAACCAACACAGGTTTAATCGGCATTTTGATGATAAAGTTTAAAGTTTCCTCAAGATAGCCAGCACGGCCAAGGAGGTCAACCATGCACACAAAATGATCAATTGTGGGTCTAATGCCATAAGAGTCGCTCATGTCATTGAAGTGTTTACAGCCCTCATCCACTAGACCTGCATGGCTGCATGCTAATAAAACACAAGCAAAGCTTACATCATCAGGGTAGGTGCCAGAATGCTTCATTACTTCAAAAAGTTTTAGAGCATCCTTGCAAAAGCCATTTTGTGCATACCCTGAAATCAGTGCAGTCCATGAGATCATATTTCTATTAGGCATTTTATCAAACAGTTCATGTGCTGTGTGTATGCTTCCACATTTTGCATACATGTCTATCAGCGCACTTGCAACTACAATGTCTGACAAAAGTCCATTTTGATTATGCTTTGATGGATGTCAATGCCCTGTTCCAAAGCTCCCATTTTAGCACAGGCTGGGAGGATGCTGGCAAATGTGGTGGAGTCTGGCTTTATTCCTTCCAATTGCATATGTTTAAAAGTTTCCAAGGCCTTTTCAACAAATCCATTTTGTGCATATCCCACAATCATGGCATTCCATGAGACCACGTCTCTTTGAAGCATTTTGTCAAACAACTCATGTGCCATGTGTATGCTTCCACATTTTGCATACATGTCTACCAGGGCATTAGCAACCACAACATCCGACATTAATCCACTTTCGATAATGCTTTGGTGGATGTTTATGCCCTGTTCCAGAGCTCCCATTTTGGCACAGGCTGGGAGGATGCTGGCAAAAGTTGCAGAGTCTGGCTTTACACCTGCCAATTGCATTTGCTTAAAAATTTTCAAGGCCTTTTCAACAAACCCGTTTTGTGCATATCCTGCAATCATTGCATTCCATGACACCACATCTCTTTGAGGCATTTCTTTGAAAAGCCTTAAAGCCTCATCAAGAACACCATTTTGTGCATATCCTGCAATCATTGCAGTCCACGAGACCACATTTCTTTGAGGCATTTCTTTGAAAAGCTTAATGCCTCGTCAAGAACACCATTTTGTGCATATCCTGCAATCATAGCATTCCATGAGACCACATTTCTTTGAGGCATTTTGTCAAAAGTTCACGTGCTGTGTGTATGTTACCACATTTTGCATACATGTCTACCAGGGCACTTACAACTACAACATCTGACAAAAAACCGCTTTCAATTATGCTTTGATGAATGTTCACACCCTCTTCTAAAGCTCCCGTTTTGGCACAAGCTGGAAGAATGTTGGCAAACGTTGCAGAAACTGGTTTTACTCCTGCCAATTGCATTTGTTTAAAAGTCTCCAAGGCCTTCTCAACAAACCCATTTTGTGAATATCCTGCGAGCATTGCATTCCATGAGCCCACATCTCTTTGAGGTAATTTATCAAACAGTTCACGTGCCTTGTGTATACTTCCACATTTTGCATACATGTCTACCAAGGCACTTGCAACTACACCATCTGACAAAATCCCCTTTCCATAATGTTTTGATGGATGTCCATACCCTGTTTCAAAGCTCTTATTTTGGCACAGGCTGGGAGTATGCTGGCAAAGGTGAACTGATCAGGTTGGACATCTGTTTGCTGCATTTGGCGAAACAATGTCAATGCCTCTTGAGGATACCCATGTCTTCTGTAAGCTGCAATTATGATATTCCATGAGATGGCGTCTCTCTTTGTCATATCGTCAAACATTTTATGAGCATCAGCTAAACTACCGCACTTGACATACATGTTGATAAGATTATTTTGAAAAACCGTGCCTGTAGCAAATGCAAATCCCCCGTGAGTGATGTGGGCGTGGATTTGCTTACCCTCTGAAAGGGTTTCCTTGGAAATGCAGGTCTGCAATAGTTGAAGATATGTGGAAGAGTCTACAGGGGGATTGTGTATAGTAAGCAGAATGTGTAGAGCGTCTTTCAATCGACCCTGTGTACATAATGTTGTGAGATTGAGGTTGAGATTGGCAGTGGATGGCATTGGCATTGGCATTGTATGATTATAGCTGAAGCGTTGAAAATGAGAATTGTTATTCAATGTACCTTCTACCACGATAACAATGAAACAGTGTCGCCGTGTTTGTCCTCAAAAGTGGATTTACTGCCATTTATTTATTTCTGTGAAGGACAATGACAATCATATAAGTGGATTTGACAAAGAAATGCATCGAACAAAGCCCGTTAACACAAAATCACAGCGGGTTTTAGAAGAACAAAAGGTATCATCAGACAACCTGTTCAAATGGAGGAGAAGTTGCAGAATGGCGGCTTTGGCAAATATGTTTTTTTAAATTGAGAATGTTTCAATTAATAAAAAATAGTTACAACAGCCACAAAACTAACCACGGTTTTCAGAGCAAGGAAAACCCCACCAAAGACCAAACTATGAACAAAAACAAATATGGTTTTGCATAAGATGTTTTTAGAAATAACAAATATTGATATTCAATGTTGGCCACACTACTATTGGAAGAGAGTTGCAAACTTTACATCGTGTAGTAGAAGTGAGAAATAATTCTTGGGGAGTGTATGGTGCTCTTTGGAACTTCTCCTAACATCCAAGGTCAATGAATCCCTTTGAAGGTAATGAGGAAGTTGGTGGTGCATGTTTGCCCTTGACTTTTTGGGATATGAGACATAAGTGGTTTTAGATGTTGAACATAATATGATAATGTTGAAGAGGTTGGATCAGCCTAATGGCAAAATATTGAGAGGATGATCTTCTCAATGTTATGTATCCATCAAAATTTTGTAATGATATGTGATCATCAATTTTGTAATGATAGATTTAAAAGGACGCTTAACTCTTCCCACCTCTCGAATGTACTAGAAGTAAAAAAAGGTGATCAATTTAATAATTAATTGGAGATGTAGACTTAGAAATCTCCAACAAAGTCATTTACACCTCCTAAGATAGTCTTTTGCAAAATTGGTTGACTTCTTCACATAGTTTTCAATTAATATTGGTTGGAAGATCACACCTTCTAGGAAACACTTTTGCAAAACTAGTTGAAATCAACTCATAAAGATGAATCAAATGCTAATGGAAATGTTCGTGTGGTAGACAAATCAAAGAATAATAATGTGCCATTAGAGGCATTAACTTGATGGTTCCGATTGAATTATCAATTTAATAAAGAGAAAGACAATGTCTACAAATTATGATTTTTACTCAAGATGATATCCCGTGTGAAGTTAAAATGACAATAACACAAAAGTGAAGTAAGGCTACGACATACCATCATCATATAGAATGGTTTCTCCACAACAAGGCTAAGAATTGCCATCATCATGTACGATGGTTTATCAACATGCACGTCCACCTCACTCTCATTGGTGCCTGATATGCCGCCATCAATTCCAACTCTTCATTTTCATTGTTAGAGCTTCATAACAAAATACTTGGCATGAGGTTAAGGTGTTTCAATAAGAAGTAGTAAAAAACACACACAATAATGGATATAATTGGCCCCCAAATAGTGCTCCTCTTCCTATTGGGTGTGGAGAAAGAGACTTAAACCATGATAACTCAAGCTTCTATGCAATCGATTAAGCTTTATGGTGTTTATATGGCTTCATGCTTTATGTGACCTATTTGATAAGTGTTTGGTAGACTTAAAAGTATACTTATTACATATTTGGGACTTTGGAGTTTTTGATGACCTAAATATCGGGGCATTTTGTAGCTTAGAATTTTGTTATTTTCTTGTTAGTAGTAAATATTGACTATGTCCTCATATGCCTTGTATGATTTAAATCTATACTAGTTTTGTTTTAAATATAGATGACATGCAATTATTTTTATTATTAATGATAATGAAGTGCTTTTCATTTAAATGTGCTTTAACTAATATAGTATGTATAAAAGAAAATAATAATTTTTCCATTAATAAGGAGTGATATTATTAGTGCTAGAACAGTAAGTGTACATAAAATAATATAAAAATGGAAATTGTGAAAATTGAATTCACTCATTTCACGAAGAATTGTCATAACTTAAAATTCCATATTTCCTTCTAAACATGAAGTTATCATATATATTTGCATGAGTTGGAAAATTAAAGTTTCCTTCCTTCGAATTCATTATAAAATTCAGTTTTTCTTTTGCTATTTGTATACAAAAATATGCTAATGATAACATCCAAGAACATTTTTAAAATCAGCTCATGAAAAAGGTTAGTTATATGATTCATAAAAGGCTTTGAACATTATGAATTGAATCCTCTACTATAACAGGGGCAAAAATTCAATCTTAATATAGTTGTGGTTGAGGTTTGCAGTTTTGGTTGTGGTTTGTAAGTTCAAATTTCAGTTGGAATATAGAGAAGAATCGGTCTTCACTAACATTTGTTAGGTATGTATCTATTAAAAATATCTTCAATTTATATCTTATGGCGTAGAATATAATCTTTACTAACATTTTAGGTTTGGTGAACATGAAGCTATCTAATTTGATCATGTTATGATATATAAATGCAATATTTCTCACTCCAATAAACACCTTCCATAACATTCCCCAAAAGTTTTGTGAACCACATCCTTGCAAATTCCTCTGTTTCAAACCTATAATGACTACAAATATTTAATTTTTTTGTTTAAGCTCTTGTAACCGAGTTGATATGGTGAGTTAGTGTTGAGCTCAACATTTCCATGAGAGTTTAAGAGTGAGCTTAATGAGATCTCAAACAACAATGCAAGCATGGCTTAGACCACACATTCAACAACGAACTCAACAGGCTCCTAAGCGAAATAATCACAATGTGTTTCCTAATCCACACAAATATTTAATTTTCATTATCCATTCAACCCTATTTACAAATCAATCTTTTTGTTGTGCATAGCCCAATTAGGCTGAGAATGCCATAACCTATTTAAATCTCTTTGGATTGCCTTCAAAACTGCTAATCACGAGTATCAATATATAAACCTCAATTAGCTATCCTGGAAAACAAAGGAATGCAAAACAACATTAGAAATCTCTAGTTATAAATGAGACAAAATCTACATAAACATTTTTTTAATTTGCATACATAATCTGGTATATGTAATTCAATCCCAAATGACAAACCTGAGAGAGACAAAAGAGAATACAAGCAATCCAAATAAAAAGAACCATATAAAATGACCAAGGTTGGAGTAAAAAGTATCAGAGATCCACATCATCTCAAGATTGGATGCAAGCATCTTCTCTCATTTCCTTGGCTAAGCAAATTCCTCTCATTTTTTGCCATTTTACCACTTTCTCCACGTCCTCCTCCAGCTTTTCATTCCAGACATGTGCAGGTTTCCTGAAAATGGTTCAAGTCATGACAACTCCATGGTATTATAAAACATAAAACAATACTTTATATAGTATATATAGGCAGTGATCAACACACATACATGCTTTGAAGTCAAAGGCATGGTCTAGCAAGGGGAAAGCAATACTTTTTAGAAACTGGAAAAAACCTGGTGTGGTCTGACATTATGTGCCTTGTTATAGTGCAAGTCTATGTTTACAGATTGCTTCACTTAGCATCACCAATAATCTCTGCAAGAACATTGTCCTTGTTTGAAATGATGGAACCGGTTTGCATCTCTCACAACAATTTGTCTTGCAACAATCTTGGAGATAAACTTGGTTGCAGTGTGGCAGTCAACACATACTCGAAGGTTCTTTGACAACTCTAATAGTTGTTCCAGGGGTGTGTTTAACAATCCAAATGCAATTGCCAACTTCTCACTATGGTGGCAGAGGAATAATTTTTTTTCCTCCTCCTCCACATCATTCAGTACATGTCTTGAATCTGGAAAATACCCTGCTGCCTTCATCTCCCAAGACAATTTCTCCAACTTTGCATAGATCTCCTGTGTCTGTGGGTGTGATCTGTCTCCTACACAAAAAGCATGTACCATTTTATGGCCTTCAATCCAACTACATCCAGGTATCTTTTTAATTCCTCTATCTTTCATCAATCTCCTTACCATTTGAACCTCACCCCACCTGCCCACTTCTGCATAGATGTTTGACAGAAGAACATAAGTGCAGCATTTTAGGATCCAGCTCAAAAAGAAGAGTTGCTGTAAATACTCCTACCCTATATTCTTATGTGATCTACAGGCACCAAGCAAACACATCCACAACAACCACAGGTTTAATTGGCATTTTGATGATAAAGTTTAGAGTTTCCTCAAGATAGCCAGCACGGCCAAGAAGGTCAACCATGCACACATAATGATCAATTGTAGGTGTAATGCAATAAGAGTCACTCATGCCATTGAAGTATTTACAGCCCTCATCCACTAAACCTGCATGGCTGCATGCAAATAAAACACAAGCAAAGCTTACATGGTCAGGGTATGTTCCAGAGTGCTTCATTAGTTCAAAGAGTTTGAGAGCATCCTTGCAAAAGCCATTTTGTGCATATCCTGCAATCATGGCATTCCATGAGACATCTCTTTGAGGCATTTTGTCAAACAGTTCACGTGCCTTGTGTATGCTTCCACATTTTGCATACATGTCTATCAGGGCATTTGCAACTACAACATCTGACAAAAATCCACTTTCAATTATGCTTTGATGGATGTCCATACCCTGTTCTAAAGCTCCCATTTTGGCACAGGCTGGGAGGATGCTGGCAAAGGTTGTGGAGTCTGGCTTTACACCTGCCAATTGCATTTGCTTAAAAGTTTCCAAGGCCTTTTCAACAAACCCATTTTGTGCATATCCTGCAATCATTGCAGTCCATGAGACCACATCTCTTTGAGGCATTTTGTCAAACAGTTCATGTGCCTTGTGTATGCTTCCACATTTTGCATACATGTCTACCATGCTTCCACATTTTGCATACATGTCTACAGGGCATTACAAACATCTGACAAAATCCACTTTCAATTATGCTTTGATGGATGTCCATACCCTGTTCTAAAGCTCCCATTTTGGCACAGGCTGGGAGGATGCTGGCAAAGTTGTTGTTTGGCTTTACACCTGTCTGGCATTTTTACACCTGCCAATTGCATTTGCTTAAAAGTTTCCAAATGCATTCCATGAGACCACTTTTGAGGCATTTCTTTGAAAAAAAACCCATTTTGTGCATATCCTGCAATCATTGCATTCCATGAGACCACATCTCTTTGAGGCATTTTGTCAAACAGTTCACGTGCCTTGTGTATGCTTCCACATTTTGCATACATGTCTATCAGGGCATTCACAACTACAACATCTGACAAAAATCCACTTTCTATTATGCTTTGATGGATGTCCATACCCTGTTCTAAAGCTCCCATTTTGGCACAGGCTGGGAGGATGCTGGCAAAGGTTGTGGAGATTTGGCTTTACACCTGCCAATTGCATTTGCTTAAAAGTTTCCAAAGCCTTTTCAACAAACCCATTTTGTGCATATCCTGCAATCATTGCATTCCATGAGACCACATTTCTTTGAGGCATTTTTCTTTGAAAAAGCCTTAAAGCCTCGTCAAGAACACCATTTTGTGCATATCCTGCAATCATTGCATTCCATGAGACCACATTTTTTGAGGCATTTTGTCAAACAGTTCGCGTGCCTTGTGTATGCTTCCACATTTTGCATACATATCTACCAGGGCATTTGCAACTACAACATCTGACAAAACCCCTTTCCATTATGCTTTGATGGATGTCCATACCCTGTTCCAAAGCTCTTATTTTGGCACAGGCTGGGAGTATGCTGGCAAAGGTGAACTGATCAGGTTGGACACCTGTTTGTTGCATTTGGTGAAACAGTGTCAATGCCTCGTGAGGAAACCCATGTCTTCTGTAAGCTGCAATTATGGATATTCCATGAGAAGACGTCTCGTTCAGTCATGTGGTCAAACACTTTACGAGCATCCACCAAACTTCCGCACTTGACATACATGTTGATAAGCTTATTTTGAAAAATGTGTGTAGCAAATGCAAATCCCCTGTGAGTGATGAGAGAGTGGATTTGTTTACCTCTGAAAGCGCATTCTTGGCAATGCAGGTCTGCAATAGTTGAAGATATGTGAAGAATCTACAGGGGAATTTGTGTAGTAAGCAGAATGTGTAGCGCCTCCTTCAACCGACCCTCTGTACATAATGCTGTGAGATTGAGATTGAGATTGGCAGTGGATGGCATTGGCATTTTCTCAATGTTATTACTGTTAATATTAGTAGCTTGGACAGCTGTTTGTCCTCACCCTAATATAGCAGCATTATTTATGGGTAGTTTGGACAGCTGTTCGTTCTGGCCTAGAATTTAGAAAAATAGTTGTTAGGATAAAAACAATTGTTATTTAATATTGACTCCTTTTAGGTGACACCTCATAACCAAGGTTGTTAATGGTTATTGAGTTGTCTTAATCTCAGCCGTTCACTTGTATTAATCTCGGCCGTTGATTTTCAACGAGAGTAGTATATAAGGGGGTCATTGGGTCATTTGTAATAGGGAAGTTTTTAGAGAAACTTGCAGTGTTAGCAAGTAGTCTTGCAGTGTTAGCAAGGGCGCAGTGATAGCGTTGGAGATAGTAGTGGAGGAATATCAGCAGGAGGATTAGGAGATTGTCGGAGCTCTGCTAGTAAGAGGCAAGTAGTGTTTGTATCTCTTGATTTCTTTGAAGTTTAATATATTTCTCATCGTAATCTTGGTTTTCCCTATGGGGTTTTTCAGGGACAATTGTCGAAAATATTGTGTTCACCTTATTGGGTATTTTTATGTGTTTGTATTTGTGAAATTACAGGTTGTGTTATTTTCAATATTTGTTGATCAAATAATCTTACAAGATAGGAGGTTAATAATCGATGAAGCTGTAATAGATTTTTCACATGGTATCGAGCTAAGTTCGAGTAGAAGAGATTTACCCTAGGTGAAAGAAAGTGAGGGTTTATAAAACCCGTTTAACCTCTTCAAAATTATTATCATTATTTTCTTTTAAGATGGCCTCAGCAGAGTTTAAGAGATCGGGCCAGTTGGATGGAGCCTCGAATTTTGGTGTTTGGAAAGCCGAGAATTTCTCTATTCTTTGGAAGAGAATGGTATCAAGGAATATGTGACCACTGGTGTACCTATACCTACAGATGCAACACAACTCTTAGCATATAAGAAGGAAGATGCCAAGGCGAGGAGGCCGATTCTTGACGGTGTAAGGATCATATTGTTTCGCATATTGCGAGTTAGATACTGGCGAAGATGATGTGGGATGCCATTTTGAATGCATGTACCAGAATGCTACCACTAACCGGAAGTTGATTCTCAGAGAAAAGTTGAGGAATACCCGGATGAATAAGGGAGAAGACATCACAAGTTACCTCACCAGACTTAGACTTGTCAAGGATGAATTGGCAGTTGTTGGAGACAAACCAAATGATGACGAGCTAGTGAGAATAGCCCTAAATGGGTTTACTAAGCAGTGGGATGTCTTTGTTCAAGTCATCAATGGACGAGACACCTTACCAAGTTGGGATCGACTATGGAGTGATTTCACTCAAGAGGAGCTTAGACTAAGTCTTGTCAATGGAGCCAACAATAAGAGTCAGAAAAGTGAGGTGGAACAGAAAATGTTGCCCTGGCGGGTAAAGGGAAAGCAAAGAAGGGTCTAGTAAAGATCAAATTCACAAGGTGAAAAGAAGAAGAAAGATTTTCGAAGATCAAGTGTTATGGTCATCACGAGTTTGGCCACTATGTCGCGATTGCCCGAGAAAGGAAGAAGAATGAAAATAAAGGCAAGAAGCAAGTTGCGGCTTGACAAGTGTAGATGAGCTCTCTAGTAGAATGGAAGATGAGTTTGCACTCATAAAGCATGTATGGTTAGCTCAACCTCACACGGTGTTTGGTACATAGATAGTGGGCGTCATATCATATGACAGGAGTTAGAGAATACTTCTCAAGTTATAAGGAAGAGAGCACCATAATCCATATCTCTATGGGGAACATGTCCAAACTCAACTCATTTGGGAAAGGGGTATTTGGGTTTCGAGAGGAGAGTGGTAAGATGATTCCCCTTATGATGTGTTGCATGTTCCGGAGCTTAGGGATGAATTTGATTTCGTGATCTGTCCTTCGGGACAAAGGGTACAATGTACTCTTTAGAGGGGCACATGTGTTGATCAAGCACAAGGATTGGAAATCACCCATAGCTATTGGAGTTAGGAGTGGTCGGCTTTATAGGTGCTAGTTTGATATTCCTAAGGCACTCATGAGCAACAGTAATCTTAGAGATCAGGGAGAGCTATGGCATAGAAGGATGGGCCATATCCATCATGGAGCCCTTAAATTACTTCATGAGACGGTGTGAGTGTTCTGAGGTGAGCAGAGCACGATGATGTATATAAGGGATGCGTGTTGGGAAGTTTGCTAAAGCATCTTTCCAAGGAGTGACACCAGATCCAAGGGTGTTCTTGATCTAGTACATTCAGATGTATGTGGACCAATGTCAACGAAGTCTCTCAGAGGGTATGAGTACTTTGTTACTTTTATTGATGATTTCTCCAGGAAGACATGGATATACTTCTTGAAGACCAAGGATGAGGTTTTCAGTCGCTTCCAAGAGTTCAAAGCTCTTGTGGAGAATTCGACAGGAAGGAAGATAAAAGTTCTTCGGTCAGACAATGGAGGCGAGTACAAAAGCAATGAGTTCTAGGAGTTCTGTACCAGAGAAGGAATCAAGAGAGAGTGGACTGTTCCTTACAATCCACAACAGAATGGAGTTGCTGAGAGGAAGAATCGGTCTATAACAGAGGCATCGAGGGCTATGTTGCATGACCAGGATATACCCCGCTTTATACGTAGGCAAGGCATGCAGTGCAGTATACATACAGAATAGAGTTCCACATAAGGTACTAGGGAAGATGACACCAGAGGAAGCATTCACTGGGAAGAAGCTAGATGTCAGTCACTTTAGGATCTTTGGGAGTTTGGCATATTGTCACATTCCTAAGGATACACGTACCAAGTTAGATCGGATCTGAGAGAGAGGGTACTTTGTGGGAGTACAGTGAAACCTCAAAGGCATATCGGATATTCATTAGGGGACCGGGAGGATTATTGTTCGACGTGATGTCAAGTTCATGGAGGACAAGGCATTTAGAAGGTCTAGAGATTTGCAGGTAGATGATCGAGTGAGTAGCCAATGTGAAGCTCAAGGATCACTCAATCGAGTCAAGGGCGCAGCTCGAGTACGATTACTAGTGCAAGCATAGACTCGGGAGGAGAGAGTTTTCAAAGTATGGAGCAACAGTGCAAGAAGAGATGCATCAAGAAGACATGGAGGTTGATATTTCATCCTCTCTAGGTTAAGCGCAAGAACCGTGAGGTTCAATGAGACCTGAAGAATACTCAAGAGTTAGTGGGTACTCTAGGAGGAGTAATAGACAAGGGAAACCACCGGCCCGGGTATGATGATTATGTTACATTAGTTAGTATGTTGGTAGATAGTGAACCTTCTAGCTATCGGGGAGAGGTGCACAACATCAAGTGTGGCAAGAAGCAATGGTTGAGGAGTATACTTCAATTATGCGAGAATGATGTGGGAGGAGTAGCCTGCACAGACCAATAGATAGAGGCGAGTGGTTGGATCACGCTGGATCTATAAGATCAAGCACGGTGCAGATGGTAGCATCGAGAAATATAAGGCAAGGTTCGTGGCAAAGGGGTTCTCTCAGAAAGAGGGAATAGACTACGAGGAGACATTTGCTCCAGTTGCCAGGTATACTTCTATACGAGCTGTAATCTCAATTTCAGCACAGATGGGATGGCAGATCCATCAAATGGATGTCAAGACAAAGTGTTTCTTAATGGTGAGTTGAAAGAGGAGGTATACATAGAACAACCAGAAGGCTTTGTAGCACACAACAAAGAGACCCACGTGTGTAGATTGAAGAGAGCATTGTACGGACTCAAGCAGGCTCCCAGAGCATGGTATGAGCGCATTGATAGTTACTTGCAGGAAATGGGCTTTGTGAAGAGTGAGGCAGATGCTAATCTCTACTACTTGGTAGTTGGAGGTGAGATTCTCATTCTTGTCCTATATGTAGATGACTTGTTTCTTACAGGTTCACTGGGGCTCATAGAAGAATGCAAGAGGGATCTTGCAGCGGAGTTCGAGATGAAGGATTTGGGACTTATGCACTACTTTCTAGGCATGGAGGTATGGCAGAAAGATGGAGAGATTTTCCTTGGGCAAGGGAAATATTGCATGAAAATCTTGAAAAGGTTGGGATGGAAGATTGCAAAGTCATGTCTACTCCCATGATCATGAATTGGAGGAAGGTAGACACATCCAGGGAGAAGGATGTAGACCCCACCTTATACAGGCAATTGATTGGTTCTCTCATGTATTTGGTCAATACCAGGCCAGATATAGCTTTTGCAGTTAACTCTCTTAGTCAGTTCATGGTTGAGCCAAAGAGAGTGCATTGGACTGTGCAAAGCATGTGCTGCGTTATTTGCGAGGTACAATCGAGTATGGAATTAGATATGCTCGAGGTGAAGGAATCAGGTTGATGGGCTATACTGACGCAGATTGGGTAGGTAGTACAATGGACAAGAGGAGCACTTCAGGGTGTTGTTTCAGTCTGGGATCAGGAGTTGTATCTTGGTTCAGCAGGAAGCAGAAGTTTGTGGCTCTGAGTTCAGCAGAGTCAGAGTACATAGCAGCTAGCATGGCAACATGTGAAGCTATATGGCTTTGGAAGTTGCTAGTAGCTTTGTTTGGTCAGAAGGTTGAGACTACGGTGATACATTGTGACAATCAGAGTTGCATCAAGTTGACTAAGAATCCAGTGTTTCATGATAGGTCAAAACATATAGACATCAAGTATCACTTCATCAGAAGATTATATACTGGCAACACGGGCTTGTTAAGCTATAGTTTGTAGCTACTGATCGCATCAGGCGAAGTACTTGAGACATTCCGACAAAGGCATTGGGAAGGCAAGATTCATCTTCTTCGAGAGAGATGTTGGGTGTCATGCGAGAACAACTTCCTCGCTAAGAGGAGTGTTAATATTAGTAAGCTTGGATAGTTGTTTGTCCTCACCCTAATATAGCGACATTATTTATGGGTAGTTTGGACAAATTGTTAGTTACGGCCTAGAATTTAGAAAAATAGTTGTTAGGATAAAAACAATTGTTATTTAATATTGACTCCTTTTAGGTGACACCTCATAACCAAGGTTGTTAATGGTTATTGAGTTGTCTTAATCTCAGCCGTTCACTTGTATTAATCTCGGCCGTTGATTTTCAACGAGAGTAGTATATAAGGGGTCATTGGGTCATTTGTAATAGGGAAGTTTTTAGAGAAACTTGCAGTCTTAGAAAAGTAGTCTTGCGGTGTTAGCAAGGGCGATGATAGCGTTGGAGATAGCAGTGGAGGAATATCAGCAGGAGGATTAGGAGATTGTCGGAGCTCTGCCAGTAAGAGGCAAGCAATATTTGTATCTCTTGATTTGCTGAAGTTTAATATATTTCTCATCTGTAGTACTGGTTTTCCCTACGGGGTTTTTCCAGGGACAATTGTCTGAAAATATTGTGTTCACCTTATTGGGTATTTTTTATGTGTTTGTATTTGTGAAGTTACAGTTGTGTTATTTTCCAATATTTGTTGATCAAATAATCTTACAAGATAGGAGGTTAATAATCAGTAACTGTAATAGATTTTTCACAATTACCAGGGGTGAGCTCAAGAAGAATGTGGACAAGAGAATATGGAAGTTATACTTAGGATGTGGTCTTACGGAATGGGTTTCTTAGAACATGTATGAGCAGCATTGATGTGTTAATGGTTTCATGAATTTGTGATTTTGTCCCCATGAAAAGATTGAGGCGAGACAAAATACGATTCATGCGTAAAAATTGGCCTAGTTTTTATTCAAAGTCAAATTTTAATATCTCAAAATAAATATAGTGCAATGTGGACAAAAGTCCTTAAATTGATGGAGGAAACTTTAACTCCCCAACCATGCCACTCTTCACAAGTCATGTGTGAAGTTTCAAGTTATCTTGGTTGACACTAACCATCGCAATTATTTATGGTTCATCACAAGTGAAAGTGTAAATTTTCAAGTTTACCAAACACCCCGGTTTGGTGTTTTGGTGTGGACTTGCATTTACAAGTTAATTGACCCGAGATCAAATCCTATAATTGGCATGTCTATGTCACACGAGTCTAAAAAAACTTTGTTTTAGAGAGGCTACCATATGTCATTAAAATTTGTAAGTGCCTTACCAAGCACCCCGGTTTGGTGTTTTGGTGTGGACTTACATTTACAAGTTAATTGACCCGAGATCAAATCCTATAACCATGTAACATCCCGCCCTTTTTAGTCCCTAGCTCACACCCACGTTTCATTAAATATATGTTATCACCTGTTGGATAACGATAGTAAGGTTATTTGATCACTTACTAAATCATTTGGTATATAATAGTGTTTCGTATAATCTTGTGTGTGTGTGTGTGTTGTGTGGTGAGTGCTCGAGACTTGGTTTACATTGTGTGAAGATTTATTTAAATACATGAAAAATTATACCACTTAATATAAGTGGATAGCATGTATACACTTGTATATATATATATATATATATATATATATATATATATATATGTATGTATGTATATATATATATATATATATATATATAAGGTGGCATATATGTTAATATTGTTGAATGGAGGCATATATTTTAATGTTTATAAGGCATAGTTAATGGGATCTTGTAAACATTAGCCAAAGCCTAGGCAAGTATTATGCGAGCTAGATTTGGACAATGTCATATGAGCTAGGTTGGTTAATGTGAAGTTTGATTGAGTATGTGGCATGCTAAGTGGTAAGGCATGGTTTATGGTTTATGAGCATTTATGGCAGCCACGACTCCTTGGGAATGATTAGCTTCCCGAGAATTAGGGTTTTTTTAGTGGCGAATATTCATAATATGGTGAATATTCCATTATTGAAAAATTTGAAAAGGTGAATTTTCTAGCGCGGGTTAGTGACCTGTTACCTAAAAATTACAATTTAATTTTTTTAGGGGTCGAACTTCACCTACCCTTAAAAATATCCCCTATATAATCCTAGATTATTCGCGGGTAGAACATTATTAGCTGTTCATACCACCAGGGGCATATCTATTATCAATCTGATAAAACTTGCAAGCAACAGAGGCCGATACAAAAAGTGTGGTTTTATAGATATTCATTAAATTTACGATCGGGCGACAAGTTTTGTACTCGGAGCGCGCAAGACAAGAAAGTTCCATTGATGTGCGATAAGGAGTGTTTTTTTGATGACAAGGAGAGATTGTTGACGCACGACAAGGAGAGTTTGTTGACGTGCGCGACAAAGAGTTTTATTGACCAGCGTGACAGGAGGGCGAGAGGCTGCAGCGCGCGCATGCAAGTTTTTTGTCGCACAAAAGTAAATCTCCTATCACGCGTCTACATGCTTTTTATCACATGCCTTGAAAATGAAAGCTTCTTTCAGGTGAAAAATTTACACACAAACCCCAAAAAAATCACCTTTCTAGCGAAACCGGTTAGGATATTTGCCAAGGATTTTCCACCTCCAATTTCCCACAGGTCTAATAAAATGAACCTGCCAAGAAGCCAACCTAATTTGGTCGCACCTTTCCTTTTCTCTCTCTCATTTGGTTATTGCATTGTTTTGGTTATGTTGTGCTATTTTTTTGGTTATGGGGATAGTGGAATATCTTCCCATTGTACTGTTTTGCGACCTTGAATGTAATTTTGATTATAAATAAAAGGAAATTTCGTGTTAAAGAGGATTATACAAATGTATGTAAAGTTATTTTGATTCTTGGAGAAGGTTGCGGGAGAAAGAAAGTAAAGTTTAGCAAATGCATATGCATACCGAGGCATGAGCTTATTTCTCGTATCTTAAATCTTGACCATTTTATTCGATAATAGATATGTTCAATGATTATTTATGATATTGTTGCATTTAGGTTTGAAACTAATTGATTAGGATAATCTACCATTAGGTACCACCCCTTAAAGATTAACCATTTAGGTTAAATCAATGGGTTACTTGTCGGAAATTGAAAGCGAGCGTGGGAATCTACGGAGTAACTCTTCGCGTGCACCCGACCTCCCCGAGGTCGTGCCGAGATAGCCGGTGGGGATGGAATATGCGTGGGATGCGAGACAAACTAGTTAGGCGTCTAATATCTTCGACACGCACTAATGAAATTGACGAATCTAAGGCAAAGAAAGCCCTCTAACTTGGTGGTGTAATAGATCGATCGCATACATGATGATGCTTTGGAAGGCTCCAATCAATATCGAGCCTCGGCGTGATTCGATCTATGGGTTGTGGAATACGTGGGAAATGACACAGGATAGTTTCTGTATGTCTCGTGATAAGGTCATATGGTGGATGGTGGAAAAAATTGACTCTACGGATGGAGCTCGCGTGATTCGATCTATGGGTTGTGGAATACGTGGAAATGACCTGGGATAGTTTCGTATGTCTCCGGATAAGGTCTTATGGTGGATGGTGGAAAAAATTGACTCTACGGATGATTCTCCGGCTTAGTCCAAAATTCTCTAGCTTCGTTATGCTATATCTAATAAGGACAATTATTCGATGATGATGGGTGGAAGTGGAGTGGATTGGAATACTAGTGTGCGTAAGCCGAGTGTTTATATCCGATTGACTTATGGATTCGTTGGGTTGTGGGACTTATGGATCACAACCGTAGACTCTTGGTTGTTGCGGTCCTATTATGGTCATATACGAAATCAAGTCCTAATTCCTAGTATCCAGTAATCATATGCTTTCTCAGCTTCTATGTTTAGGACCAACAACTGCGTGATTTTCTCAGAATATCTCACAGGCGTTCGTGCAACCTGGATCCTTAGACTAGTATCTATATCTGTGAGAGTGTCTCCACGCACTGGCTGTGGGACCAAAGGATCACAACCAAAGGTTTGTTCTCTTTCGAACCCTTCTACAGTCATGTGAATGTTTGTCTAGGGTAATCTGTAATTCGGTTGATTTGACCAAAACATGTGTGCTTGGTCGTCTTCTATGTTTAACCCTCTCAACTGAGAACCTGGCCGAGTTGTAAATTTGTTGTTGTTTGGAATACTTGTATTCTCGAGATTTTGGTTTATGTCAACTATTCTTTGTGATGAGGTTTGGTTGAGGCACGATTGGCTCAAATATGTATTCCCTGGGCTCCTGAGGTCCCGTGATTGTCATACAAAATAAAATGTAAATCTAACTGTAATAAAGCAAATTCTAACTACGTGGAATAAATCTAAAACATATATAACCTCTATTTTTCTGAGAAACCTTTTAAGATTTTAAGGAAAGCATCTATTTAAACGTATCTAGAAATAACAACTAAATAACAATTTAAAACAAACAAAATAACCGAGTGTAGTTATTTGTCTGTGTAATTTGTAGATTTATTCTAAATAATGCAATAACTTTCCTAATCTACTTGCAAGATTCTCGATCCTACCTCAGAAGTGAGGAGTGAATCATAGTTTCTCAGAAACTATCAATCCTCACATGACTTCCCCTGCAATATTGAGAATTGAATTTACTTGAAATGAAGCAATTTTAACTACTTTATTTGATATGATTTTAACTAAAACTTTGAAAGCTAGAACACTGGATTCCAGTGACAGTGGCGAATCCGATGGTGTATGTGATCTTGTCCCTCAAAGTGTGATCTCCTCGCTCTTTTGTGTTTACGTGGATCTAGAAAAGCGTGTAATGCTATCATTGATAGACATAGATATTGGGACAAGGACAACTCGGAATGCGGGACCGAAAATGCGAGTAGGAGAGGGATAGCGCAAGAGCATGGAGCTTGGCTTATGCGATTCCTAGCGGGATTTTACTGCGAGTCATGCAACATAAAGCGACCGTAACTCCGAAACTATGTTGTTTGAAGAGCAAAACCTACAACTTTAATGGCTTTCTAAGCTATTCTACTCCAATGGAATGGATAAAACAACAACACCTTGTTTGCATTTGGATATGTGGCTTACACAACATGGAAAATGCTAAATAAGCATGCAAAGAATTAAAACTATGGCTCTAAATGCAGAACAAAAGACTAAACTATGAAAATGAGAGCTTGAAAGTGAATGAGGGCTGACTGGCAGAGACAAAGACTTGCACAAGGTGGATATGTGGCTTACCAACAAACTTGCACAATACTAACTAAGCCCGCAAATGAACTTGAAACTATGGCCTCTAAGCAAAACGATAAACTCGAACTATGGAAAATGAGAGGATGAGAGCAAAAGATCAGACCATTTGTTTGTGCACAAACCATTTATTTATAGCTTTCATTCACCCAAAGATCAAAACCAAATTGAACTCTAAAAACCATAAACAATGGCCAAACACTATTCCAGGGGACCAAAAACATAAATGCATGCCCAAGTCGGCAAGGAAAGTGGTGAAACGTTGATATTTTACGTGAGTCGCGTCAAAGCGCTTTCTGGAAAACGCGTGCAGACCGCCGCCAGGCAGGGCGGCGGTTTCGTAACTGAAGGGCAAAAGGCCAAGAAAAGAGGAAAAAGGGGAAAACAAAGGACGCGGGGGCTAAGCGGGGCATGCGGGATGTTAACGCATACTCCGAGGGCTTTTCCGGATCCCGAACACCTTGCGAGGAGACCTGTATCATCATTGGGGCACTTGTTACACTGTTCCGGCAGTACAATACCTTACAATTTTGGGTACGTACATATTGCCCCCTCGGAGAAGCGTTTTAGCCATGAAGAGGCGTAAAACGGTGGGTCCGAGTATGGCAGTCCCGAAATGGGAAGTTAGAAGTTATACCTTACACGTCCAGTGTGTTGAAATGACGCCATCCAAAATTCCTGCTACCTGCAAAATGAAAAGAGAACTCAAGTGTAGATAGATACAATAGTTCGAAAAATAAACGCTAAGAATAACAGGGAATGAGAACGTACCATTCGTGGGGATAGGAACTTACCTCCATCAGCGCTCCAAACCTGTGAAAAATCATTTTAAAATGAAACAGAGTGCTATATATATGAAAGTGGGCCCATTTTCCTATTCATTTGCGCGAGTTGATTTGATTGTTTTTGAGCTCTGGGACCCACGGTGACGGTTTCTTGCGTGAGTAGAGTCAAAACGTCCGCAGCGAGATCGTGATCATGCCTCCACGTGCGGAACACCGCCCGCATTAGATCACAAGTTGGTTTTCTTCAATTTTGTGTTTTTCCCCCCTTTAATTTGAAATGCTGAATACTTTGTAATGGGGGTTATTTTTGAAAATGCTAGTGTTAAAAGGTCCATCTAGGGGGGGCGCCTACTGGGTAGGCTCCATTTTTAGGTTAAATGGTCATTTTTTGCTTGTTTTAGGCTTTTTAGATTAAAAACCCGCATGGGTTTTGAACACGACGCCTAGCCACCAGCTGGGCGGCGGTTACATGAACGCCGCCGCTCGTGGCGGCGGGCACGACCACCGCCTTTAAGGCGGCGGTTACAAAACCGCCTCCCTGCTCAGGGCGGCGGTTTTGCACAGAATGCAAAAGGAACTTATATTTGAGATTGCACTTGTATTTTTAGCCTTTCTACGTGTTTTTATGACTCTCTCGGTATTGTTGAGATATTAACTGCTCTTTTGTGTGTTTGTGGGTGTATGCAAAGTAGAGAGGAGTTCATTAGATGGAGCAGAGAGAGAGTGTGTGATTGGCTCTCAGGGGTACTGGATGCCCTCTCACAGGATGAGGAGGACACACTTCAGAGGGCTGGTATACTGCGCATATCGCGCGTGCCCCATGTTGCACCATCTAGTCACATCCTTTGTGACTTATTTTCTTACTAGGATGCAGATCGGAACACCTTCGATTGCCAGGGGTCCGTGGTGAGTGGACCATTACATTAGAGGACGCGTCTACGCGTGCGGGGTCCCGATCATTGGGAGGTGACTTACATTAGAGACAAAGCAGGCTCACAGCAGTGCACGGTGGGCGACTTATATGGGAGATGGCCATCTCCACGGGGTCGAAGAAGGGGGTGAGAGTTCGATCCATTCCTTCTTTGCCTATCCCCGTATTTCGACAGGCCATCATGGGGATCCTTGCCTCGAGATTGATCGGGGACAAGGGAGGGGACACATTGTTATATTGTTGGGCCCCCATCATTGCACAGATAGAGGGGCATGGCCGGATATACGCTTGGGGTGCAGATATTCTTGGGACCACCTACCACGATCTATATAGGGTGGTCCGATTACAGGGACAGTCATTGAGCCACCCAACTCTAGTCATGAGTTGGGTGTATGAGCATTTTATCCCTTATGGCAGGGGTGTGGAGGTGGCAGATCCGGGGGCCGTGAGGGCGATGCCAGATGGACGGACATGTCGGTGCTCGAGCACCTCATCGGCCCGATTGCCTCCCTTTACTACCGCGAGACATGGAGGTGACACCGTGCACCGGCTTATGGCGGCATATGGGGTGAGGAGACTCTTACCCTGATCTCCCGCTCCACCACAGGTAGCTTATCGATCAAGTGGGATGAGTGGAGGTACATCCTTTGGCCGGGTTCCTCACAGTTTGGTCTTCCATACGCGGGTATGCTTCCCCTGGTGACACCGCCTTTCTGGATCGCCCCGCGAGGCTGAGAGGGGGCAGAGAGGCCGAGGTTGGGCAGTGATTACTCCCCGGCATTCCTATTGCGGCCAGCAGGAGGATAGTTCGCGCTAGAGGAGAGCGGTGCGCCTCGGGCACCTTTTGCAGATTGTTGTGGGTCATGCTCATAGCAGCGATGACCCCATAGATATTGACTCCGACTCGAGGAGCTCACGAGAGGAGGGTCGAGGAGGAGATCGATGATAAAGTGATCCCGAGTGGCATGACACTGTGACATTATGCAGGCAGAGAGGGCTGAGCAGAGCGCAAAGAGGGTGACTCTAGTTTCAGAGGAGCCACTCTCCGGGGCCACGGTGGAGAGGATGAGTCTCGCTGCGCAGGCGACATGTTGCTCTGCCCGGGGAGCAGCCCCTCGGTCAGCCCGGTAAGCGGCATCTCGCGGCGGAGTTTGGTCCCAGCGACCCATCTTGGAGGCCGGTGATCCGAGTAAGTTACCCTTTCTCCCTTTTAATGTTTATATGTAGGCTCTCCTTAGTTGCTTATTGTTGTATCTTTTAGCCTCTTGCTTGGTTTCGATTCATTTTCTCCTTTGTTTTGCAGAGGCTGATTGTGAGTGGCGGGATTTGATCCGCAGGTATGTACCGATTCCCGATGATCCCCATGGATAGGACCTGCGTGCGGAGCTGTCCAGTAGATGTCGGGAGCCCTCGGCAGCCTCAGGTAGACATACCGATGTCTTCGCTCCCGTTTGGCACGTGGCCGGATGGTGTCGACCTCGCGTGCAGTGAGCGGGCTACAGTGACGGTGAGCGCCTCATGAGGAGCCATTCTCGTGGTGAGATCGGAGTTACTCCTCGAGACCCCGAGCCCTCCGTACATTCGTGAGCGCGGCGTAGCCGAGTCCTAGCGTGGCGTGCACCTTCGGAGGGGTCTCGCAGGATTGAGAAGCCATTTGGCTCTCGTGTATTTTGTATTATATATTGTTTGTATATCACGGGCTCTTTGAGCGTTTTGACCATGCCTAGCGCATGATGGCATTGTATATAAACATTGATTATTTATATATACGCATTCGTTTTTGGATCAAAAGCTGCACTCATGTTTTCCTTTCTATTTCAGTTTCTTGTGTATACTACGATGTATGTTTATATGCTTTTTAGAATGTATGCAATGGAGAACAGATGATGCAAATGTTTGCTTTCTTTTTGTGTTTCATGATGCTGATACATGATACTGTAGATATATTGTGATTTTGAATCTTAGCTTCTGTAAACAATTTGGATACCTCATGTTTGTTTTGCAAAGTGATGAATATAACTAGTATGATGAACAGATTAATTTGCCCCATTCCTAACTCCACGCAACTAGTAAGATGCGAGGGCTCATCACCGAGAGTCAAGAAGGGCGCAAGTTATGAAATGTGGTGAAACGATAGCGATGAAAGACAGACAAAGCTTTGGTGGAACCAAATAGGAAACTACAAGCTTACTCTACCCGAATGACTTCATAGTTTAGAATGCACTTGCTTTGCGGTTTATCTAGACTTAGATCCGTAGATGGCCACATAGTAGACAAGATCTGGGTTTTTAGGATTTTAATTCTTTTGGGATTTTGCACATCTGATTCATTTGTTTTTGACTCAAAGTTTCAGAGTTTGAATTGTTTGTTTATGACTTTTAACGTTTGCTTTGTCAAGAGGACCCCCTGTACTTTGCCCCATGCTACTAGTAAGAAGCGTGGGTTTATCACCGTGGGCAAGGTATAGGCGAGTAAGGGCATTTCCATCCTTTCCCAACCCTACGTCACTAGTAAGAGACGCAAGCTCATCACCGAAGGTTGGTGGGGCAAGGAAATGTGTAAAATTAAAATTTTGTTTAATCACTTGTTGACTTATTTCCTTGAGTAAAATGTCGTATGTGCTTATTTCCAAAGAGATATATATATATATATATATATATATATATATATATATATATATGGGATAGTTGTGACACCATGAAGCTTCTAGAACAGCACCATAGGTAAGACACCTATCCTAAGAAGAAATCAAAGTGAGAATAAACTTGCAGATCTTGGTATGGTTACCGTTAAGACTTTGTCATGTTTGATTTTATTTGATAAAAGATTCCGAGATGATTTGATGATATATGAAGATGGAGAGGTATGATTAAAGAGTTTTATGCCAACAACATCATGAGTTTGTAATGAATTGCTTTGAGAATAGATTCCTTGATCACAATTTATGTAAGAAACAAGTGGACAAAATGATCTTAATCTATATGAAGATGCAATGTAGATAATTATACAAGTAGTGCTAGTTGCTTATGCGTAGAACCGCTTGAGGTGCAGGGAATTGACTGTTTCGCCAAATTCCTCACCTTCTAGTGTACATAAGAGGTAAGCACCATTTCCGTAGTCCTTCATGACTTGGTATGGGCCCAACCATTTGGGCCACAATTTCCTCCTTCCTTCGCCGGCCTTCTTATCGATCCGGTTATCTAGCCTTAGAACTAGATCACCTTCGTATATGTCACGTTCATAGACCTTCTTGTTATACTCTTGCCGGCACATCCGGTCAAAGATAAGCTCTATGCCGCTATTCAAAGATCTAACCTAGTTTCATCTAGGCTTTCTAGTTGGGAAAGACATGCTTCTCTGTAAGTGTCTTCATCCGTAATCCTCAGAGTGAAATGCGGAGACTGGGTATTTCGACCTCAAGTGGGAGAACTGCTTCTGCCCCAAATACCAGCGAGAAAGGAGTTGCTCCCGTTGGTGTTCTTATTGAGGTTCGGTGGGCCCACAAGGCCGGATATAACTTCAAATGCCAATCTCGTTTGTTTTCTTTTACCATTTTAAGGAGAATGGCTTTCAGTGTCTTGTTTGTCGCTTCAGCCTGTCCGTTGGCTTGGGGATAATACAAGGAAGCCGTATGATGGCTTATCTTAAATTTATTGCATAGTTCGTGAACCTCTTCATTTTTAAAAGAAGTTCCATTATCGGAGATAATGATTTGCGGGATACTGTACTGCAAATGATTTGGTTCAAAATGAACTTGGCGATCACGTAACTGTGCATGTAGTAAGAGGCATGGCCTCCACCCATTTGGTAAAAAAATATTCAAGTGGCCGTGATTATAAAATTATGGCCATCAGCCTGTGGATGAGGGAGAGAATTTCCTATTAAGTCTAGACCCCATGTAGAAAAGGGCCATGGAGTAGCGATAGGTCAGAGAGCTTGTCTTTGGCATGTGGATCTCATGGGAGAATTCTTGGCACTTACGACACCTACGTACAAACTCTATTGCGTCATGTTCTAGAGTGGGCCAGAAATAGCCCATTCTATGTATTTTTCAATAGTGGCGTGGCCACCGAAGTGGCCTCCACATATTCCACTATGAGATTCATGGAGAATCTTCTTGGATTCTTCTGTGTCGACACATCTTAGGAGTATTCCGTCGAACGCCTTTCGATAGAGAACTTGCTCTATAATGACGTATTTAGCTACGATTATGCGTAACCGCCTTCTTTGTTGCGGTGTAACTCCTTCTGGGTACGTATGGTCCATGATATAATTAATGATATCAGTGTACCAAAGACACTCAGAGATAGAGGGTCGGGCTTCGATGTAGTATACGCACTCATCTAGAAAGTCTAAATCTACTAAATCGCCTCCATCTAATGGGTTATTAGCTAACCAATCCGCGATGATTTGTCCCTTAACTGATTTCTAATTTACAAACGTTAATTCGAATTCTCCCATTAAGGTTATAAAATGTCCAACCTTTTTAGACAATGACCCTTGTGTGAGGAAAGTCCGTAAATGGTCCGTTTTTACCATGACCTTCGCTTGATTCAAAGATATAATTTCTTAGGCGTTTAGTAGCAAAGACTATGGCAAGGCATTCTCGTTCCCTGTGTATAGCGTGTTTCATAGTCGAGCAACGTTCACAGTTGATGAAATAAATCGCGCGTTCTCTCTTGTTATCGTCTTCTTGGGCCAACATACAAAGCACGAGAGATGGTAGCTCGTGAATATAGAATTAACGGGCGATCTAGCTTAGGTGGCATTAGCGTAGGTGGTGATAAAAGGAAGCGCTTAACTGCATCAAAGGCTTCATTGCAGTCTTTGGTCCAATCAATGCTATAGTCTTTCTTGAGTAAATTGTTGATTGGATGAACGGCGAAGCTTAAGTCCGGGATGAATCTTTGATTGCACCCAGCTTTCCGAGGAATGACCTGACTCCAGATTCATTTGAAGGTGGAACCATTTCGAGGACAGCCCGGATTTTGGTTGGGTCGACATCTATCCCTCGTGACGATATGATATAACCTAGGAGCTTCCCTCCCGTTACACCAAAGACGCATTTCTCTGGGTTTAGCGTGACTCCGTATTCTATTAGGCGCGAAAGAATGACGCGGAGTACTTCCGGATGGTCACAACGCTTCTTGGCTTTAGCCAATAAGTCATCAACGTAAGATTCCACGATTTTATGGATTAGATCATGAAATATATATGTCATAGCTCGCTGGTACGTAGCACCGGTGTTCTTGAGACCGAATGGCATAACAACGTAGCAATAGGTTCCCCAAGGAGTTATAAACATGGTTTTAGCTTGATCTTGCTCAGATATTCGATTTGATTGTATCCCGAGAATCCATCCATGAGAGACAAAAGTTCAAAACCAGCCTGTACAGATCAATAATAACATCAATAGATAACGGGAAGTCGCCCTTAGGACATGCTTTGTTGATGTCTCGAAAATCTATGCGAGATGCATATCTTCCCATTCTTCTCGAGAACGGGACGATATTAGATACCCATTAGAGTAGTCAACTGCTCAATGAATCCTACCGAAGGAGTTTTATTACCTCCTCCTTTACCATGAGAGCTACTTTGGGCTTCATGGGTCTTGATTTTTGTTTAATTGGCTTTGCATCTGATTTAGTGACGAGGTTGTGCACCGCAATGTGGGGTGCGACTCCTGTCATCTCCTTATAATTAAATGCAAATGCCTTGATGTTCTTTCGAGGATCCAGTATGTATTTCTACTTCTTCTGGGGTTAACGAAGAACCTAGTTTCAATATTCTCGGTTCATCTTCTGTCCCGATGTTGACATCGATTGTTTCTTCGATCAAAGAGGCGTTACCCTCTTCGAACTCAGGTGGTGCTGGAGGTAAATCCAAATCATCCCCATTTTCTACTGCGTATATGCTAGGTTCTATTTGTGAGGGGAGATCCATCATGGGATTTCCGAAGTGGGAAGACGAGTGTGGTATTAGGGATAAATCTAGCATATGATAGGAGAGATGTAGTGCTGCATAGGCGTTTAAATAATCCAAAGTAGCCGCATCACTATCAATACGGTCCAGACGGTAGATTCACTTCACAAAGAGGATTTGTCATTATTTTTATCAATGGTTCATCATGAATGGACACCGTGAACCGGGTATCTTCAGAACTCATCGCTTGGAGTAAAACGTGATGTCAAGTTGCTTTATTGAATCGGTGAGAAGATTTTTCTCTCGCGGGATTGCTTCAATGGATATGAAGTTAAATGCCTTGCTTAAATTTAATACAACATTTTTGTAAAGTCAGCATAAGTGTTCGGCTTTAGTTTCATATACTTTAAACTTGGTTTGCTAATAATTGCGAGTCTCCTAAGACTCGATGTTATCAACACCAATTCTTTTGGCGAGGTGAGACCAAGGAGGAGGGCTTCGACTCAGGCGCCATTGTTTGTGCATTCAAAGTTTAACTTAAAGGCGAATGGGAGGACTTTCTCCTCAGGTGAAGTAAGAATTATACCTGCCCCGCTCCATAACGGCATTTAGCTCCGTCGAAATGGAGAGTCCAATACTTAGTCGGGAGTATAGATGTTGGGGCATCTGCTGCGTTTGCGCACTCTACTTCTACCATATAGAGGTCCTCTGCTGGAAGGGAACCAACACCTAGGGAATATCCTATGCCTAATCGAATCAAATGGTAAGAACATTGGTGAATCTTGTTCTATTAACTCAACGATTTTTGCAGTAGTCCCTAATGATACCATTTCTTTAGCTTTATCGTTAGGGGTTGGGGTTGTTTTGGCTATGCTGATAGTTTCAAGATCCGTTGTAGGTACCAACTTCTCCTCTGGTTTTGGGTCAGTGGGTTTATTAAGTTGGTTTGTTGGAAGTTCAAATTCTGAGTGCACACCTGGTCTTTTCTTTAAATCAGCTAGGTGCAAATCGAAAGGTTTTGGATCACCTTTGGCTACAAATACCTTTCCTAGATGCAAGAATCTTACTTCTTGAAATAACGTAGAAGGGATTGCCTTCATTCGGTGTATCCATGGTCGGCCGAGGATCATATTATAATTAGTTTCCCGATCTATAATATAAAACTCAGTCAGGATTGTTTTGGGTCCTAAGGTGACCAGGAGTATTATGGTTCCTATCGAAGTGGCTTTAAGGCTATCATAGCCTCTCAACGTATTTCGAGTGGTGGAACAGTTTGTTTCCCCATATCCTAGTTTTTGGAGGAAAGAGAAGGAACTATGTCGATCGCGCCCCATCACAACCATTGCCCGTTTTAAGTAGTTATTATAAACCCATACTTGTAAGTGTAAGGTCGATCACCTCGGCGTGCGATCTCAAAGAGATCTCGTAGGCATTTTACTTATTTCGAATATGAATTTGACATCCTTGTCCAGGCTGCCCTGAGGGTGGATATCAAAAGCTACGTGATTTACTTGTGTTTCAGGAGGTGGAGTGATGTTAATTAGATGACCTAGACCTAATGCTTCTAAAAGAGCAACTCGTGAGGAGGAGAGTTCTTTAGTAAATCTAAAAATGAAATGTGCGAGAAGGTCTTTGTTAGGTCACTAATTAAATCATAGGCACCTACGGGTTTTTCTACTATTTGTTGACTCTTATCTATTTCTGGCAGGTGACTTGGGCTTGGTTGAGAGAAATATTCTCGTGTTCTTGTTATAGCTTCGATAGGTAGTTCAACATCTAATTCTACCAAACTGACTATCTTGGGTCTCATTGACTTCCTAACTGTGGCGCAACTGATGGATTTAGTGAAGTTGAGGCTTCATGATCATTGTTTCCTGTCATTGCACTTTTGTTTGTTCCAGTTGGATTCAGCCTATTGCTATCATGATTTGGGAGTGGATCGTTAAAGATCTTGAGAGGAGCATTCTGAGGGGAAACTGCCCCTGCGAGCGTATTTGGTGGTGATGACATGGGATCTGCCAAAAACAAATCTGTGAAGAACTGTCTTTGTTCTTCTGGTAAATGTTGCATGAATTTATTGTAGTCACGGCACGTTCTAGTATCATGACCCCAAATTTTGTGGAAACCACAATAAGAATTGGGATTGTAATTCCTGTTTTGTTGGTTTGGTGTATATTGTGGCCTAAAATTTTGATCAAACTGTTGCCTATTAGGATTAAAATTTTGCATTTGTTGTTTTTGGCTTTGGTTTTGATAACCAAATGAGTTTTGGCTTGGCCCTTGTATAGGATTTTGCCGTTGTTGTTGTTGTTGTGGATGGTTAAAATCCACTGTATTGATTGTCGGGGTAAAGTTGTTGTTTCGTTGATTGTTTGTTTGTGATGGAGTATTGACAACATTTACCCTCTTGGGCTGGTCGGTTACTCCATCCGTTGTTACACCCCGATTTTTGTTAAGGATTTTGGGTCCTTGGTTGACATTTGTGGTAGCAGGATAATTTGTAGTGTTCGATTGGGGTGATTAACCTTGCTCGATATGTTTTACTGCCACTATCTATCGCTGCTTGGTCTATTCAAGAGCGCTCTTGAGTACTTCATCGTAAGTTCTTAGCGGGAACTTCCGGACTTCTTCCTTTACCTCTCTCGCCGAGAGAATGAAGGAATAAATCATAGTTCCATCTCGATCCATGTTTGGAGCACTTGTGAAGAATAAAGAACAGTACGCCACCTCTGGATGAAATGGGCATGATTCGTTGTGTTCTTGTTTGATGTGCAAGAATTCCCGATTCCCTTCTCAACAGTTTGTTCATGTCGAATGCCTTAATGAATTTTGATATGAGTGTTTAAATGAATGGATGGAGGCTTCGGTGTATTCTATAATACCACCAAGAGCAATGCCTTCCAAGGTTTTGGGAATATTTTAGCAATAACCCCATCCCAAGGAGTAATTCACGTATGGTCAGTAGCGTAAGCTTTGATATGCGCGTTTGGATCTCTCTCGCCTTTGTACTTGGGTAAATCTGGGAAGAGGTCTCTGGAAGCATGACGCTTCGTATAGTGAAGTCTAAGGGTTCTTTCAAATATCTCGAATAAGTCCCTATCGCATAGTTTTCACCATTGATGGTGGTCTTGAGGAGTGGTGGTGGGATGGGTTGTTGGTATGGCAGCATGTCATGCATTAGCGCAGGGCATAGGGAAGTCCCCGCGTTTGAGCAAAAGGTGTGGGAGAGGAGAACATATCTCCCTGTGGTGATTTGGAGTACATGTTTAAGTATGACGGGATATTGTCTAGTAATGGGTTGTTTGATACTAGACCGGGAGAAATAATGTTAGAGATGATAGGCCTTGTTGGCGTTTGTTGTGGATACTGAGGAGGCATGCCTAACGTGCCTACTCCTGTGAGGAGATCTACTTGGCCAGAGTGATATGGAGGATTGGAACTTCCTGCTTGCATGAACTGAGGATTTTGACTTGCTTGAGCAAGTTCTAACCCTCTCACTTTTTCTACTAATGTTGAAATGACTTCATTTGGTGAAGTCACAGTGCTTTTCCTGAGCGGTGTTTGTTGTATACCCTGGTGTTGTATAGGCATGTGATATCCTGCTATAAACTGATTGCTATCTTGCCAAGTTTCTCCGAGAGTATTTCCTATATGCAGTGGCATAGAGGTATTTTCTTGAAAAGAGATTTCGGGTTGTATTTGTAAACCTCCTATAGGTGGGTACATACCCCGAGAATGTTGTTCACTCCTAGGATAATGTATTGACTGTTCATCATGTAAGACCAGGTATGGGCCGATTGTCTACTAATTTGTGGTCTAAGTAAAGATTCGAGGAGACGAACTAGATTCTCCAAACGTCATATTGTTCGAGCCTGAAGGCTCTGTTTGTTGCGTTCGAGGGGGTTGATCTAACTCCCCCGTTTGAAAAGACGAGTTATATCTGTTTCTTGGGGCTTGTGTTGACAACTGATTAGTTGAATAGTTGTCACCCCATACTGAGAGTGAGGGTGATGATTATCTGTTCTGTTGGGCATAATATGCCTCGAGACCCAAGAGGGGTCTGCCATATGCATCGAATCCCGACATATTCGGGGGGTATATGAATACCCGCAGAATAATGGGAAGGAGCGAAGGTGATTTGTGAAAGAACACGTGATACTATGACTCCGAATGAGAAAGTAGGAAGTTTACGTCAGCTTCACTAATTTTGTTTGCTTCACGTCGGGTTCACCAATTTTGTATGCCAGAAAAGTGACAAGCGAGCGTGGGAATCTACAGGTAACTCTTTCGCGTACCCGACCTCCCGAGGTCGTGCCGAGACAACCGGTGGGGATGGAATATGCGTGGGATGCAGACAAACTAGTTAGGCAGTCTAATGTCTTCGACACACACTAATGGAATTTGTGAATCTAAGGCAAAGAAAGCCCTTCTAACTTGGACTGGTGTAATAGATCGATCGGCAAGGATGACTGCTCGAAGGCTCCAATCAATATCGAGCTCTGGCGTGATTCGATCTATGGGTTGTGGAATACGTGGGAAATGACCTGGGATAGTTTCGTGTATGTCTCCAGATAAGGTCATATGGTGGATGGTGGAAAAAATTGACTCTACGGATGATTCTCTGGCTTAGTCTAGAATTCTCTAGCTTCGTTAGCCACTATATCTAGTAAGGACAATTGTTCGATGATGATGGGTGGAAGTGGAGTGGATTGGAATACTAGTGTGCGTAAGCCAGTGTTTATATCTGATTGACTTATGGATTCGTTAGGCTGTGGGACTTGTGGGTCACAACCGTAGACTCTTGGTTGTTGCGGTCCTATTATGGTCATCAAGTCCTAATTCCTAGTATCCAGTAATCATATGCTTTCTCAGCTTCTATGTTTAGGACCAACAACTGCGTGATTTTCTCAGAATATCTCACAGGCGTTCGTGCAACCTGGATCCTTAGACTAGTATCTATATCTGTGAGAGTGTCTCCTGCACCTGGCTGTGGGACCAAAGGATCACAACCAAAGGTTTGTTCTCTTTCGAACCCTTCTACAGTCATGTGAATGTTTGTCTAGGGTAATCTGTAATTCGGTTGATTTGACCAAAACGTGTGTGCTTGGTCGTCTTCTATGTTTAACCCTCTCAACTGAGAACTGATCAGTTGTAAATCTATTGTTGTTTGGAATACTTGTATTCTGAGATTTTGGTCTATGTCAACTATTGCTGTGACGAGGTTTGGTTGAGGCACGATTGGCTCAAATATGTATTCCCTAGGCTCCCGAGGTCCCGTGATTGTCATACAAAATAAAATGTAAATCTAACTGTAACAAAGCAAATTCTAACTATGTGGAATAAATCTAAAACATATATAACCTCTATTTTTCTGAGAAACCTTTTAAGAGTTTAAGGAAAGCAGCTATTTAAACGTATCTAGAAATAACAACTAAATAACAATTTAAAACAAACAAAATAACCGAGTGTAGTTATTTATGCGATGTGTAGTTATTCTAAATAATGCAATAACTTGCCTAATCTACTTGCAAGATTCTCGATCCTACCTCAGAAGTGAGGAGTGAATCATAGTTTCTCAGAAACTATCAATCCTCACAGCTTCCCTGGCAATATCGAGAATAGAATTTACTGAAATGAAGCAATTTTAACTACTTTATTTGATATGATTCTAACTAAAACTTTGAAATCTAGAACCACGGATTCCGCAGTAAGCAGGTGGTGAATCCGATGGTGTATGTGATCTTGTCCCCTCAAAGGTGTGATCTCCTCGTTCTTTTGTGTTTACGTGATCCGTAAAAGCGTGTAATGCTAGCATCGGCATTGACATAGATATTGGGACAAGGATAGCTCGTAATGCGAGATGAAAATGCGAGTAGGAGAGGGATAGCGCAAGAGTACGAGCTTGACTTATGCAATTCCTAGCGGGATTTTACTTGCGAGTCATGCAACATAAAGCGACCAGAACCTGAAACTATCTTTGAAGAGCAAAACCTACAACTTTAATGGCTTCCTAAGCTATTCTACTCCAATGGAATGGATAAAACAACAACACTGTTTGCACAAGCTGGATATGTGGCTTACCAATCTGGACAATGCTAAATAAGCATGCAAAGAATTAAAACTATGGCTCTAAACAGAACAAAAGACTGAACTATGAAAATGAGAGCTTGAAAGTGAATGAGGGGCAGACCTGGCAGACAAGACTTGCACAAGGTGGATATGTGGCTTACCAACAGCTGCACAATACTAACTAAGCCTGCAAATGAACTGAAACTATGGCCTCTAAGCAAAACGATAAACTGAACTATGGAAAATGAGAGGATGAGAGCAAAAGATCAGACCATTTGTTTGTGCACAAACCATTTATTTATAGCTTTCATTCACCCAAAGATCAAAACCAAACTGAACTCTAAAAACCATAAACAATGGCCAAACACTATTCCAGGGGACCAAAAACATAAATGCATGCCCAAGTCGGCAAGGAAAGCTGGTGAAACGTTGATATTTTACGTGAGTCGCGTCAAAGTGCTTTCTGGAAAACGCGTGCAGGACCGCCGCCCGAGCAGTATGGCGAGGCTGCAGCCATAAGACCGCCGCCCCGATCAGGCGGCGGTCACGAGACCGCCGCCAAAGGCGGCGGTTTCGTCAGAATCAAGGAAAAAGGCCAAGAAAAGAGGAAAAAGGGGAAAACAAAGGACGCGGGGGCTAAGCGGGGCATGCGGGATGTTAACGCATACTCCGAGGGCTTTTCCGGATCCCGAACACCTTGCGAGGAGACCTGTATCATCATTGGGGCACTTGTTACACTATTCTAAGCAAAGACAATACCTTTACAATTTTGGGTACGTACAGATTACACTAGTAATACGAAGGAGATATATGATTAGCTTGATTATCTTGTAGTACAAATCACTACTCTTTACAATCTATTTGAATATA
Organism: Taxus wallichiana var. yunnanensis; assembly: GCA_018340775.1. Taxonomy (NCBI): domain Eukaryota; kingdom Viridiplantae; phylum Streptophyta; class Pinopsida; order Cupressales; family Taxaceae; genus Taxus; species Taxus wallichiana. The sequence goes on from CM031238.1 coordinate 836,636,247, forward strand.
GTATTTTGTGGTGGTTGATTATTAGGAGCTCCATTTTGAGGGACATTTTTCATAGGGGGTGGAGAAACCAATACATTTAAGGGGACCATCACAGAGATCACAACCTCTACATATCAATGTCGTTGAGGAGGAGAAGGGGATTGACCGACTATCATGTAATGAAAGTGATATTTCCTTTTTCTTCAAGCAACTTGAGTTTTTGATTCAATGTATAACAATCATTGTCACGATGCCCATTAATATGATGAAATTTACAAAGAGGTTGTTTTTTTCACTCCAGCTAATGAGGAGGGTGATGCTCATTATAGGGTAGTCGAATCAATCATTTATCAAGTAAGGTGAACAAAATATCATGTGGACAATCAAAAGATTTATCAAAACATAATGGTTTTTTCATAGGGAAAGGAGGAGGCCTCATACAAGATGTAGGTTTTGGCGTAACATGATAGGAAACATTACAACCATGAAAAACCTTGACTTTACCTAAAATGGAAGATGAACCACATGGATCATTAGAATTAGGTTATGTGGATGGAGGGGAAATAGATCATGTGAATGTGTGAGAGCATGTGTGGGAATTAATTTATGCTCTACATTGGTGATATGGCAACAATTATCGGTAAAAGAAACACATTTATCATAGAGAGAACTCTCTTTGAGAGAGAAGCCAAGGCCTCAAGAAAAGATGTATTACATTTCTAAATCAAAGGGTTGGTAGATTAATTAGTGCATACTTGCCTTGAAGCTTGGATATCATTAGTGAGTGGCTCAACTTTTCCTTCATGTAAATAAGGTAAACACTCATAGGTAACTTTAGAATCCTTTTTATCAATAAAGTGAACAAGAAAATATCCTTTGAGCTCTAAAAAGGTTCTCAAATATCCACTAGGAAGGTGGGTAATCCAATCCATTGTATCACCTATTAGGATTTTAGAGAAGGATTTTTTATTTAATTTAATTTGAATTAAATCTAATTACAAAGTCACTACTCGAACCAAATGATGTACAAATGTAGAAATGCAAAAATGCAAAAATGAGCACGAAAGCTAAGATTTAAAATATAAAACCCTAAGCAAAGAAGAAGGAGAGAGGACTTAGTTGATTTATGTGTAATCTAGAAGTGATTTGAGTAGGGAGAAGTGATGAACAGTAATGTAGGCAACGCCATAATCAGCCTTTGTAAATTCTATAACTCATGAATAAGGTCGGACAGGGGCGCCCACAAGCAGACATGGACGCCTAGGCATTGGTGACTAGATTTGGGCACCGTGACTATGCGAAACTCAGGATCTAGTCTTTGGTGTGTCACAAAGGTGTTGTAATTGTTCCATGTTAATCATATAATAGTCGATCCTTAAATGTTGAAGGTTCCTATAACCTGTAAAATAGAATTTCACCTACACAAGCCCACAAACCACATCAAACCTAAAAAAGAAAGATGTAATATGGGATTCAGGATCGACCTCGACGGTCACCCCGAGAGTGAATTTACGACTAAGCGTTACACTACATCTCAGAATCCATGTAGTTGTTGTGAGTGTGTGAAAATGATGCCCTAGGATGCCTTTGTGCAAGTACACTTGATAGCGGGTTATAGCTAGAATATAACAATGTAGTAGAATGTGTGGATGGAATAGAATAAAATTCCCCTTCCTATGTTGTGTATGTAGAATATACAGTCCCTTATCCCTTGAATGGATGCTAGATGGATGCTTTGAAGTGCTTTAGGTGCCTTTTGGATGCAAGCTTAGGTGATAGTAGTAATGTTTAGTGTTTGGTCCTTGATTTTGGTCACATAACTATGTATTTATATGATTCCCTTGTTTGAATTTCATAATTGACAACTAGAAGGTTGACCCATAAGTGAAAAAGATGCCCAAAAGATAAAAATGCCCCAAAAAGAGTGAGTAAGGTAAAAAAGGGTCAAGGGTGCCCAAAGGGGATAGGGGTGCCTAAGTGTTGTTGTCCTGGCTGGGCACTGGTGTTAGGAGCCATAAAAGATAAATCAATAAAATTTTGACTAGGTTGTAGGGTGTGTAAGACCAAATAAAAACAAGAAACAAAGAAAAGAGGCCAAAGATAGTTTTCAATTACTAGTTTTTTTGCTTATGAATGCTAATATATGTTTTTAGGACCTAGAAATGTACCCAAGTACATGATTTTGTGTCTACATTTGCCTCCACTTTACATTGTTGAGTGAATACTCAATAACATAAAGTAGTTAGAAGTTGTGTACCTTTTGATCCTGTAGAATGTGTGGCGAATAGCGTGTCGAGTGGACAAGTGAAGCATGAAATGATGCAAAGTGAAGCGTGGAGAGTAAGAAAGGAAAGTGACCCTATGGGTATATACGTATGTGTTGCATTGTACTTGTTGTTGTGTAGCTTGTAGTTGTTGTTTCTTGTAAGGACGAACTATAAAAAGAAGAGCAAGAATGTAGTCAAATTCTCGTATATGAAAAATCAAAGAAAAAATGTGGATAAGTATGTAAAAGTATGTAAAAAAGGAAAGTGTGCACATGATGCAAAAGAGTGTAAAAGGGTAGAAAATGTCTTGAAAATGTTGTGAAGAGCAAATTTTTGGGCGATCTCACACCAATAGTGAGTTTTTTGGGTGATCTCACGCCAAGAGCAAGTTTTTTGGGTGATCTCACACCAAAAATGAGTTTTTGGGTGATCTCATGCCAAAAATGAGATTTTGGGCGATCTCATGCCAAATGCGATTTTTTTGGGCGATCTCGCGCCAAAGAGCAAGTGTTGGGGAGAGAGGTCTAGTGTTACTCTCCTTCCATGACTTTGCCTAATAAACACCACTGCAGATGGTGTGTCCCTGTTTTGTTCATGTTGTCCCTGATTTGTTCTTAATTAGTTTTGAGTCAGATCGATTAGAACCGAATGTAGGAGATAAACTATATTTTGTTGCTAGAGGACTATGTATGTAACTATAAAATTGTTCGAGAGACTTATGTGAACTGTTCTAATGAGAAACTGATTGCAAGGACATTAGCACCTGGGGAGGACATTGGCACTTGGGCACTATTGTATGAATCGGGCATTGGTTTATGTGCTCTAATTTTGACCCAAGTCGATTTTGGATCATTTTGTGTTTGTTTATTTGTGATGATTATGTGTTGTACTAAACTGAACTATAGCTCTAAGCTACTACATGGGTGATTTATTCACCCAATGTATGCCCCCTTCGTTTGGGGTGCACACAACGACCTGTAGGAGTGTGCGGCCTCAAAAGAGAGGACCGAATGTTGATTTGAACGGATACCGCATGGGGTAGAGGATGTGCATGGTAGAAACCAAGGCACATGCAAAAAAAGTAGCTATTAATATGTGTCAAAAGTAGAAACCATAACTAGCATGCAATAGAAAACAATGTGCTAAGAAAGTGTGCAAACACGATGGACCGCGAAAAGTAGGTTTCAAACATGGGACATCACTCACAATGTCACAATACAATCAGGGCGAAGTGGCCATAAGCAAGCAAATAGTGATTAGTCAAAGACATAGGGCATAGCCCGCAAACAATAACATACAATGGCAAGCAAGATCAAGTAAAATGTATCGGACAACCATGGTGGCATATAGTATTGCAAGGAAAATGTTGCACATGAAGTACCCATTGGCATGTTAGAAAGATAAATAGTGTGTCAAGACATGTTTATACCAATAGAAAGTAGTGTGATAGGAAGTAGAAGTAGTAAATAATGAAATAATAACACCTGTAATATGTGAGAGTAGAAAAAATAGATGCCCCCAGGAGCCTCAGTGTGTCGGGTAAAGAGCAATATAGTGTCAAACATCATTGTGGCGTGTAAGAACCTGTAAGAAGTTCACATTCATAGCAAAATACTAAGTGAACACACATGTGTATATAGAAAATATATTGACAGACTAAGTATCCATCTAACATAGGAAATAAAGTGTACATGTAAGTATAAGCAAGCAAGAGTAAGTGCAACCAAGATAATATGCAGTGTATGAGTGTGATGGAATGGTATACAATGTGTGAATATGATAGGAGCAGCGTGCCCCCCAATGGATGTGTATGAGATGAGGTTCATTTATACAAGACCCCTTAACAATCAAGAATGAACCATAGAACAAGAGTGCATCATCAGAAAATGGTTTGATAGTGTGCGTTAGAAAGATAGATCATGAAGCATAGAGTATAGAAGGTGAATGTGGTGAGGTTCATTTCAGATTTAGACCCTCAACAGTTGAGTATGAACCATAGAACTAGAGTGTGTCATAGGGTAATGATGATACAAGGTGTGTATCAAGATGTGTAAGAGTTATTGAGAAATAATAGATGTGAAGCACAGAGCGTGACAATAGATGGGATAGGAAATTTATGATGTTAGGAGGGGGAAGAAATAATGATCCCCCCCAAGTGTGTGAGGGATAGATATCTATACCGGGATGGAAGAGAAAGCATGCCATGGTGGCGAATGTGGTAATGTGTCAGGAGTATTGGTATTGGTGTTAGGAAGAGTAGATTTTCCAAAGTAAGTTGTAGTATTGAGAGCAGATGGAATTTTTTTTTGTGATGGTGAGTATGTGAAATAGTGTAAACCTCAGGAGGAGATGTGGCAAGAATAAAAAGAGCGAGCTTAGGGAGATATCGATGTCGAGTTTGGTGGATTGTGTTGGAATGGAAAGAGGTTCTTTGAATCTTTTTGCATATTTTCCTAATCTGGTGCCATTGAAACCATAACGAAGCATATACCGATACCCAAGACCATACTTTTTGAAATTGGGAGAAGGGGTGGCCAAAGTGGGGGATTCAGGTGAATGATCGATAATGTTGTAATAGAAAAATGGAGAGGGATCTATTAAGGCTTCATATACCACATCCTAGTATAAGAATTTAATATGCGCATGAAGGGTTGAAGGGACCACATGCATGGCATGGATCCAAGGTCATCCGAGAAGAAGATTATAATTAATATTGTTAGGCATTACATGGAATGGGCGGACAAAGTGCATGGCCCAACAAGAATGGGAAGCATGATTGTACCTAATACTTGTTTAGGAAGATTTTCAAATCCACGAATGCAAATAGATGAGGGTGTTAAGGATGTTGCAGAAAATCCAAGCTGCTGAAGAAATGGTAGACTACAAATGTTAAGGCCAGAGCCATTATCAACTAAAGCTCGTTTAACCCCTATATTATTAATTTGAACTTTGATATAAAGGGGAGGATCATTATTTAAGACAACTTGGGAAGCAATTTTAGTAGATGTAAAAGTAATATGTTCTTCATTAAAAGAGAGTGATGTAGTGAGTCTATGGTAAACATATTCAAGAGAGGTGTTAGGATGAAGGTAAGTATTAGACAAAAAGAGTGAATTTTATTTTCACATTTAGGATTGGCCTACAAGAAGGCATGGAGGGAGATACTCATATTGGGAAAAATGACAGGAAAGAAGGGGCTAAGTGTGTTCAAATATGGGTTCACCAAATGATTTAATTTAATTTGAATTAAATCTAGTTGCAGATTCACTACTGAAACAAATGATGTACAAATGTTGAAATGCATAAATGACACAAACAAGATAAGATTTAAAATATAAAACCCTAAGAAAATAAGAAGGAGAGAGTACTTAGCTGATTTTCATGCAATCTAGAAGTGATTTGAGTAGGGAGAAGTGATGGATGAATGCGTGCATTGTCATACTTAACCTCTGTAAATTCTATAACTCACAAATAAGGCCTGACATGGCGCGCTGGCAGAGGACAGGGTGCTTGGGCACTTGTGCACTGTGCTATGTAGAAACTATGGATCTAGTCTTTGATGTGTCGTAAGGGTGTCACAATTGTTCCCTATTAATCACTTGATAGTCAATCCTTAAATGTCAAAGGTACTTGTAATTTGCAAAATAGAAGTTCACTCGCACTAGCCCATAAACCGCATTAAACCTCAAAAAGAAAGATGCAATATGGGGAGTTAGACTGACCCCAACAGTCACCTCGAGAGTGAACTTACGACCGAGTGCTACACTATATCTCAAACTCCATGTAGTTATTGTGAGTGTGTGTGAAAATGATGCCCTAGGATGCCCTTTTGCAAGTGCACTTGATAGTGGGTCAGTAACTAGAATGTAAAAATGTAATAGAATGTCCGGATGGAATATAATAGACTTCCCTTTCCTATTTTGTGTATGTAGAATATGTAATCCCTTTTCCCTTGAATGGATGTTATATGGATGCTTTGAAGTGCTTTAGGTGCCTTTTGGATGCAAGCTTGGGTGATAGTAGTAATAGTTAGTGCTTAGTCCTTGATTTTGGTCACATAACTATGTATTTATATGATTACCTTGTTTGAATTTTGTAATTGACAACTAGAAGGCCAACCCATAAGTGAGAAAGATGCCCAAAAGATAAAATAGACCCAAAGAGAGTGAGTAAGGTAGAAAAGGGTCAAGGGCGCCCAGAGGGGACAGGGGCGCCTGGGCACTGTTGTCCTGGCTAGGCACCGATGTCTAGATCCATAAAAGATAAATCAGTAAAATTTCGACTAGGCTTTAGGGTGTGTAAGACCAAATAGAAAACAAGAAACACATAAAAGAGGCCAAAGATAGTTTTCAATTACTAGTTTTTTTGCTTATGAATGCTAATATATGTTTTTAGGACCTAGAAATGTACCCAAGTGCATGATTTTGTGTATACGCTTTTAAACAAAACATATCCTTGTTATGAGAAGACATAACTAATCTATAATGCTTAAGACATATAAGGGTAATAAATCCCATTAAATAGCTAAAATTTAGGCATAAAAAAATTTTAAGAGAAAGGGGCTTGGAATATTTTATGTCGAACATGGTTACCATATATAGCATTAAAATCAATTATAATGTAATAGGTCATACTTTATAGGGTCAAAATATGTACCTTACGTCACAAATCCCCTACCACACGCATAAGAGAAAGGAGTTGTTGAGAAGGTATATGAACACTATTTGCTTAAAAGAGGTGTTATATAACACATAATGACTAGGCGTATTAGGGTAAGGTGGACTATTTATAACTAGGGGTTTGGTATCACATTGTTGATCTATAGGGACCTCATCATTAGGCACATCCAATTTATCTACAACATGTCTGGTAGAATAAATTTCATTGGTATCAACACATGAAGAATGAACATGTTCACGTTTTTGAAGAAGTATAGATGTTATACTATGTTTTTCCACATTGGAAACTATGATAGGCATGGAAGAAAACATGAATAGGAATACTCATTCTACATTCACTGGGAAGAGTATAGACATAAATATAAGCATAATTAGTATTGTTAGGAGAAAGAGAAGAATAAACATAAGCAAACCTATCATTGGTGTATTCTCAAGAAAGAGAAGAAACACAATTAGAACAATTATTAGTGCATTCATGTGTGACATTAATAGAAACATCATTATTACTTGAAATAACAAGGTCGACACATGCATGGAAGAGTGTGAGACAATTCATCATCACTATTCATTTCCATGTCACTATCAAAAGAGTAATAAACAACATCAATTAATGTATTGAATGGAGGACAAACCCAATCATGTGAAACATCATCATCATCAAAATAGGAAGCAATTTTACACTCAATAAATGTTATCTCACTAGTAGTTACTACATTATTAGGAAGCTTTGTAAGATGATAAATGAGGGAAGTGCCTTTATCATAATCACTAATTGACTCAACAAAATCATCAATGTCCCGCTCAAAACTACCATCATTAGAACATTGGTCAAATGAATCAAGAGATCTAGTTTGAACTTCTTGTGGATAATCAACAAAAGTTTCTAAGGAAATATAAGTATGAGGAGCCTCTAACTTGGGTAAAATGTGGTGAACGTGATGAGAGGCATCTAAACGAGAGATACCAAGAATAAGCATCAAGAATCATATGGGGAATATAAAATGGGGTGTATAATATGGAGCGACAACAGGGATTTTAGATAGTGTATCATCATAATCATGAGTTTCCCTAACTATAAAATAAGTATCGGAAGCATAAATAATGGGTTATGATGGGGATAAAATCTCACGCAATAACTCATAAAAGGCATGGAATTGATTAGAGGGATGGTATCCCTAATGGTTTTCAAAGAAAAATTACAAGACATGACTTTATAAAAAGTATTTTAGGCTAAGAACATTATTAAGTACGCAAGGAAAATAGTAGGCCACTAGGTTTTGGAAAATCAAAAGGCTTAGCTAATATAGACAATTTAAATCTTAAGCTACATGAAGGGTTTGAACAAAATTTGGTTCACTAAAATGTATCAACCCTAAACTAATTAAATGATGTTATCTAATTAATTTATATAGAGTTGAATGAATGTTACAGGAAATTGATTAATTCATACTACATATAACTACATGTGCATAATGAAAACTAGAGTTTTGCAAAAATGCTAGTTTGATAAAGCAATTAGAAATGTAATTAGGGTTAGAGATGTGACTTAGCTAGCTTTAGTCATCTTCAAATCATGTTTTCAAAAATTATGGGATCTATGAAGAGCACAGAAGATTCCCAAATGATTCACTATTTATTTAAATGCAATCAACTAAGACCGTATAAGCGTGCTAGGACTATACCCCGCTACATACTTATTTGTAAGGTCTTGGACCTATAGGTGGTGGGATTATGGTTTTCCCTATGTCACTTTAGTATCACCCGTGTCACAATTTGATATCCTTGACCTTACTTTTTACCTTATAGTTCACACATGTACCTATAAATGCCCATATCTTCCTACAAGAACATCGAGCACACATTACATGAAAAATAAAAACATGAAGTGCTTGAGTCGAAATGGCCTCGACAATCACCACGTTTGTGATTCATTGAGAGATGAATTAAACTTTAGACTCAATGTAGTTCTTTGAGTGCTTCGTGTAAGTGTGCATACAACTAAATGTTTGACCTAGATTTTCCCTCATGTGCCCATGCCGATAACATGATACACTACTTTTTCCTAATTAAAACCCTTATACGCATATATGTAAATAAGAATTATGCCCTCTTGTGTCTTGTTATATAATCTTTAGTATTAATCCTTGCTTCCTTAGCTCAATAAGTGGTAAGTGGATAAGTTCTGCTAGATAAAATGCTTAGAGTAAACTTGTATATATTGGAGCCTTTTACTTTGAAATTTGAATCTTAGTGGCACATAAGACCAACCCAAAACATATGACCCAAAAGAGAAAAGAGTAACAAAAGACCCAAAAGTGAAGGGGCCAAGATTATATCTCGGGGCAGGACCATACTATGTTCTTGACCAAATTGTAGGGTCATGACCAAGGTCAAATAAAAGTGAAGTAGTAAATTACACATGTCAAAGATCTCGGTGACATTACATAAGAACATAAGAAGAATCGAATAATCTAAAACTAGAATTCAACCACATAATGTAAAATTAAAACAACAAAGACTTGCGCTACTAAGAGTTAGTTTCATCATTCAAAACTCACACATATAAAATTAGTGAAAAACATGGTGTATAATGAATTTGTGCCAATTTTAGTGTCTATACTCGCTTAACTATACCTTTGTTTAAAAGAGAATATGTAAATAATCCTTCAAATTAGTGAATTATTATGGTCAATATTCTCTTTGGAAAGCATTTTGGGAGTATGATAAAAAGTAAGATTAGCATTTGGGCAAGAGAAACGAGAAAAAGAGCAAAGGGGTATATAGTCTTTAGACCCAGATACTCAACTAATGATCTTTGTGTCATGGTAAGAAACCTATTTGAAAAGACTCAGAATAATAGAGGGATGTATATTATTTCTTTTGAAACTTTAAATAAATATTTCACCCAGTGCTAAGGAGAAAACTTTGGACCATAGTGGAGGAATTAGAAGTCCTAGCACATTACATGACGTCGGTTCACATATTGTATCAAGTCAAGGCTAAAATCAAAAACAAGAAGGGTTGTCAAAAATTTTCAAGGACTAAAATCAAAAACATATTATATCATTCTCCATCCTCCCCATGTCAGTCTTTCTCCCCTACATCCTACCCTTTCCTATCACCCTCATCTTCTTCCCCGATTCCTTTCCCCCTCTCCCCGGCCCCTCACTCTTCTCCCCCTCTCTCCTTCGTTGATCCTCTCCCCTCACATCCTTCAACCCCCTTCCCCTCCCCACCTCTATTTCTCCCCCACCCCCTCTTCTCGTTCTTCTTATTTTCCCTATCTTCATCCCCATTCCCTTTCCATCTCCCTCCATCCCGCCTCCCCGTCATTTCCTCTTGTCCCATCTTCAATCCTAACAAACGCCCGATGGCACCGATCTTAGAAGATCTTACCTAAGCAAGAGGGCTAACCTCTCCTACAGATCCCCCTCCTTATCAGCTTCCCACTCATCTAAGGATGGTGAGGCTACTTTAGGTTTACTCTCCATGGGGACATTGGTCTGAATCAATCTTCCATTGTGGACACTATCATCATCGACAAATCGGAGGACTAATGAAGAAGATTAAAGACCTCAAAGGTAAAATTGAAGCCGAGTTGTTCCCACAACCACGATGAAAGGAATGATATTAGCATGGTTATTGAGCTGAAAAAATAGAGTCTACAAGATGGAGAAGGAGGTAGAAGTTATCAAATCTAAATAGGGTGACATCCTCTCCATGCACAAGAGTACACTTGATATCCTTTCAAATTTCTTAGATCAATTTGATGTCAACAATATCAAAGGAAAATCAAGTAAGGGAACCAAATTCAAAGACATCAAGAAAGGTCTGGATGAAGCTAATAAGAGCTTCAACAAGCTCATGAAATGATCTGGTTGTTTCATTAATCCTATTGTCTTTTTGTAATTTTGTTGATTTTTTGTGCCGACAATCGAGTTGTTTTTGTGTTGACATTATGCTTACGTTTGTTGTTTGTTTGTTTCTGGTTAACAATGCTTCTTTCTTGTCTTGTTTTGGCTACTGTAATGTAATGTCTTATCTGGGCTGGCCTCTTTTGTAATTGGGTAGGGTCCCATCAAAAAAACCTTTACCATTAATAAAAAACAATTTTTGAGAGTGATATATGCATCAAACAATGTTGTCTTATATCCCTAGTTTTATTCGAAATATACATCGATAAGATGGAAGAATGGATAAGTAAATTTGAGGGGAAGGTTTTTACTTGAAAAATATGTAGTGAATCCCCATCTTTATGCTAATCACCTAATTCTAATAACAAAGAGAACCCAAGAACTAAGGGACCCCCTATGGGCTTTAGAGCTCTTCTATAAAGAAGTATGGATGTAGGTAAACGTTAACAAAATCAAAATTTTGATTTTCTCATTGAAAATGAAGAAGAAGCAATTTGGATTTCAATTTTAAGAATAGTCTCATAAAGTAGTGATTGAATACAAATACTTGCCCTCGAATTTCACAACAAACTCCTCCGGAATACATGCGGTTTGAAAATAATTTAACAAGGTTAGTGATATTTTTATCCACTTTAGAACATGTGCATGAATTTTGAGTTATAGAATTGAAATTTCACTAGGGTCCTATTGGGTCACTTGTCACACCGATTATGTTATATGGTTGTGAGGTATGAGCTAGTGGAACATTGACCTTGAAACATAGGAAAATATAAAGGATCCAAAAATGCATAATCAACAACAATTTTAGACTAAAGGCTTCAATTCCTTATGAAATTATCCTTGTAGAGACAAGAAATTTCCCTTTAGAGGTAACCGACATGACCAAGTTACTATGTTACTTGAAAAAAACATAAAACACGAAGATCGATAGGTGGCCTAGGAAACAAGAGACAAAGACTTGCATATAAAGAAGAAAACTTAGATGAAACAAAATCACATATGGATGAGAAGATGGGACATCAACCTAAAAAAATGTCCAAACCTGACAAAGACAAAAAAATCATGTGAATGAAAATTTTAGAATAATTATATGGAGAAAAAAACTAAGTAGGAAATAAGAACATTGTATCATAGAGCTCAACCCAACATACAACCTTTGCAAAAAAAAAATATGTGGGCTGAAATTAAATAGAAGGAAAAAATTTTGTTGCTTAGCTAAGGACTAGCTCCTATAGGTTCGGTTGTGAGGAATATAAAGGATGACACCTAAGGTGGAGTGAGAAGAGAGTATTTGTATTTTTTTGTACCACAAGGATAAGAGAATAAAGAAACATTTCATCTTTAATTGTTTGTTAAAGTACACAAAATTTGAGCTAAATTTGAGGAAAAATTACAAATGAATTATATGTAGAGCTAGGCAACGATCCCATAGAGACACTCTTGCTTCTATTATTATGTTTCAAGTTGTTTCATGCACCTATTTTCATTACAAAAGTGGACTATTATGGTCAATCCTCTCTTTTGCAAAGCATTTTAGGAGTATGATAAAAAGTAATATTAGTAGTTGGGTAGAGAAAAAAAAAAAAGAGCAAAGGGTTGTATAGTCTTTAGACCTAGACACTCAACAATGATCTTTGTGTCATGATAAGAAACCTATTTGAAAGGACCCGAGAATAAAAGTGAGGATGCATATTAGTGCTTTTGATACTTTAAGAAATACTTTAACATAGTTCCAAAGAGAAAACCATGGACCATAATGGAGGAATTAGAAGTCATAAAGACACACTACATGGTGTCAATTCACATATTGTATCGAGTCAATACTAAAATAAAAACACAAGAAGGGTCACCTAAAGTCTTTGAGAGCGATATAGATATCAAACAAGGTTGTCATATATCCCTGATTTTATTCAAAATATACATCAATAAGATATAATATTGGATAAATAAATTTGGAGGGTAAGGGGCTTACTTGGAAAAATATGTAGTAAAACTACGAATTTATGCCAATGACCTAATTCTAATAACAAAGACAACCCAAGAACTAAGGGACCACCTATGGGCTCTAGAGCTCTTCTACAAAGAAATAGAGAAAGGGACATTGCAATTGCCCAAGCTGATTCAAGACCCCTCTCGTGCCAGCCCTTGCCATTGCCTTCTTCATGTCTCTCGCAGCTATCAAAACCAAAATTCGACAGAGCCATCAAGTAAAGGGTGTAGTGTTGCTATTTTTGGCTGCGATGTGTTTGTCTTCAGGAGCTATTTTTGCGGTGGGGCACCTTTTGCTTTTTCTCTTTTGGTTCCTTTTTGTTCTTGCCTTCTTTTCTCCGGATCTTTATGTACGTTTAGATCCTGTTTTCTCCTTTATTGTAATAAGAAACTATTCCGCCTTCCGGGCTACTTCTTTAATGTTTTCTATCCGGCTTTTGAGCCCTTTTCTATTGTGGTATAGTCCCAAACTATTTGCCCTTAAAAAAAAAACAAAACCAAAATTATGATTTTCTCATTGAAATGGAAGAAGAAGAAATTTGAATTTCAGTTTGAAGAAGAGTCTCTTAAAGTAGTGATTGAATACAAATACTTGCCCCTTGATTTTCACAACAAACTCTCTGTCTGGAATACACGTAGGTCAAAAGAATTCAATAAGGTTAGTGATCTCTTTATGTACTTTAATGTGCATGAATTTTGAATTATAGAATTGAAAGGTCACAGGGGTCCTATTTGGGTTACTTGTCACATTGATGATGTTATATGATTACGAGGTATGAGCTAGTGGAACATTGAGCTTAAAACACAAACAAATAGAAAGGATCTAAAAGTGCCTAACCATTAATAGTTTTAGACTAAAGGCCTCAATTCCTTATGAAATAATCCTCATAGATACAAGAACTTTCCCTTTAGAGGTAACCACCATGGCCAAGTTACTATATTACTTGAAAAAACATAAAACACGAAGATCAATAGGTGTCCTAGGCAACAAGAAATGAAGACTTGTATAAAAAGAAGAAGACTTGGATGAAAAAAATCACAAATGGATGAAAAGATGGGGCATTGACCTAAAAAAATGTCTAAACCTTAACAATGATAAAAAAATTATTTGAAGGATAACTTTAGAATAATATATGGAGAAAGGGCGTAAATAGGAGACAAGAACACTATATCATAGAGCTCAACCCAATATATGAACATTATAAAATATATATAGGGGCTGAAATTAAATAGAAGGAAAAGATCGTCATTGCTCAATGAAATACTAGCTCCATAGGTTCAATTGCGAGGAATATAAATGGACGACACTTAAGTGATAGTGAGAAGAGATTATTTGTATTTTTTGTACCACAAGGACAAGAGAATAAAGAAACATTTCATCTTTAATTATTTGTTAAAGTACATAAAAATCTGAGCTAAATGTGAGGAAACATAAAAAATTAATTCTATGTAGAGTTAGGCAATGGTCCCATGGAGGGGCTCTTGCTTCTATTCTTATTGGAGACACTAAATCACGCACTTTGGGTAATTATCTAGTTTTTATTACATACTACTATTCATGTGATTCCTAAGTAAGAAAAGTACTAATCAACCCATGTCTTTGGCCACCTTTCTTTGCTTTTTATTGCTATTTTTGGTCTTGAGCCCTTTCTTGCTTAGTCGCCTTTTTATACTTCGGTATTTATCAACCAGACACGCCCAACCAAGACGCTAGTGCCATGAGCCCTCGTCCCCTTTGGGTGCCACTATCCCATTTGTACTTTACTCACACTTTTGGGTCATTTCTAGCCATTTGAGCATCTTATATTTTAGTAGTTGGCCTTTTCGGTGTTAATTACAAAATTCAAGCAAAGGAATCATATAAATATAAAGTTGTGTGATCATAATAAGGGACTAAGAACTAAGCATTAGCTATCACCGCTAAGGTTACATCCATCAAGCATTTAAGAGCTCCATTACATCCATCTAGCACCATCAAAGGGACATAAAGGGCTAGTTATTCTACATACACTTCATAGGAGGGAAGTTCATTTTATTTCATGTAAATATATATTACATTTATTTACATCTAGCTTACTTGCTCGCTATCAAGTGTGACATGCACAAGAGACACCTAGGGCACGATTCCACACACACACACATAGAACTATATTAGGTCTGACATGTAGTGCAACACTTAGTCGTAAGTTCACCATTGTGACAGTTGAGGATAGTCCGACACCTCCGAGCACATCTTTATTTTTAGGGTTTGATGTTTATTTTTAGGGTTCATACTTCATGTTTTTAAATGACCTAAAAATCTTGGTGCGACCTCGAGTGACCAAAGACGACTAAAAGTGAACAACTTGTGATACAACATATGAGGTTCTTCGAGAGTTTTCGAGACCCAAGTGCCCGAAACAAGTCTAGGGCATCCATAGGCACCTCGTCCTTTTCAAATGCCCAGATCTAGCTTACTCTTCCAAATCTGCATTTTTTGAGCTCCAGTGATGGTCAATGCTTTGCATTTTCCATTTTTTCAACTATGTGCATCTTCCAGATCTCTCTGCAAAACAACTAAGTCATTTTACCTCTTCTTTGCACTTAGGGTTTCATAATTTATTACTTAGTTGTTTGGGTGTAATTTTTGTACTTAATTGTTATTCATTTATGCACAATAACAATTAGATTAGGCTTACATTTTTACATGTTAGCTTAATCACTTATGTTTCATGTGGTCTCATGCACCTATTTTCATTACAAAATTGTAAATAATAAAATCTTCGTTGTAATTAAGAATAACAATAGCTAGTTAAGAAGAGTATTATCACCAATGTAAAAAGTTAGTGAGAGACAATTAGGGTTTGTTCATTTGCCAAACGTTAATTAAACATTAGTTTAGGAAAAATAGTAGGGCCACTAGGTTTTGGAAAATCAAAAGGCTTAGCTTATATAGATAATCTAAACCTTAAGCTACATGGAGGGTTTGAACAAAAGTTGGTTCACCAAAATGTATCAACCCTAAACTAATTAGGTGACATTACATAATTAATTTATATTGAGCTAAATAAATGTTATAGGAGATTGATTAATTCATACCACATATAACTATATGGATAATGAAAATTAGAGTATTACAATCACGTTAGATTGATATAGCTATTAAAAATCTAATTAGGGTTAGAAATATGACTTAGCTGACACTAGTCATCTTCAAATCGTGTTGTCAACAATTATGGGATCTATGAAGAGCCTAGAAGATTCCCAAATGATTCACTATTTCCTTAAATGCAATCAACCAAGACCGTACAACTGTGTTGTGACTATACTCCACTACATACTGGATTTGTAAGGTCTTGGACCGCAAGTGGTGGGATTATTTTTTCTATATCACTTAAGTATTACCCATGTCACAATTTTATATCCTTGACTTCACTTATAAATTTATATTTCACACATGTACCTATAAATAACCATAGCTTCCTATAATAACATCGAGTGTATGTTACATGAAAAATAAAAACATGAAGTGCTCGAGTTGAACTGGTCTCGATAGTTACCTCGTTTGTTACTCGTTAAGATATGAGCTACATTTTCAATCAATGTAGTTCTTTGAGCGCTTCATGTAAGTATACATACAACTAAACACTTGAACTAGCTTTTTCCTCATGTGCCCACAGATAGTGGGATACACTACTTTGTCCTAATTAAAACCCTTGTATGCATATATTTGTAAATAAGAATTATAACCTCTGTGTCATGTTATACAATATGTAGTAGTAATCCTTGCTATCTTAGCTCAATAAGTTGTAGGTAGATAAGTTCTTGATAGTTAATAAATGCTTAAAGTAAACTTGTATATATAGGAGTCCTTTACTTTGAAATTTGAATTTTAGTGACACATAAGGCCAACCCAAAACATATGACCCAAAAGAGAAAAGAGTAATAAAGAGACCCAAGAGTGAAAGGGCCCAAGATTATATGTCTTAGGGTAGGACCATCCTATGTTCTTGACCAAATTGTAGGATCATAGACTAAGGTCAAATAAAAGTAAAATAATAAATTGCACATGTCAAAGATCTCGGTGACATGATATAAGAACATAAGAAGAATCAAATAATCTACAAACTAGAAGTCAACCAAGTAACGTAAAAGTAAAACACCAAAGACTTGATTTAGTTTCATCATTCAAGACCCACACATATAAAATTAGTGAAAAACATGATGTATAATGAATTTGTGCCAATTTTAGTGTCTACACTAGCCTAATCATGCCTTTTTAAAAAGTGGATATGTAAATAACCCCTAAAATTAGTGAACTATTATGGTCAATATTCTCTTTGCAAATCATTTTAGGAGTATGATAAAAATTAAGATTAGTATTTGGAAAGAGAAAAAATAAAATAAAGCAAAGGGGTATATAGTCTTTATGCCTAGACACTCAACTAATGATCTTTGTGTCATGTTAAGAAACCTATTTGAAAAGACCCGAGAATAAAATTAGGGATGTATATTAGTGCTTTGGAAACTATAAGAAATATTTTAACACGGTGCAACGAGAAAACCGTGGACCGTAATGGAGGAATTAGAAGTCCTAACACACTACAAGTAGACACAATAAAGGTCGCCCAAAGTCTTTGAGAGCGATATAGGCATCAAACAAAGTTGTCATATATCCCTTATTTTTATCAAACTATACATCGATAAGATAGAAAATTGGATAAATAATTTTGGAGGGTAAGGGGCTTACTTAGAAAAATATGTAGTGAAAATCAAACTTTATGCCAATGACCTAATTCTAACAACAAAGTGATTTAACATAAATAAACTAAAGTGTAGATTACTTTGTTAAATTTCTATGTACGCTACAACAAATAAGATATGATAGTAAAGTACAACAATGACTCAAGCAAATAAGCAAAAGGAAGTAAAACCCTAAGTGCAATAGAGAGTTAGGTTACTTAGTTGATTTCAAAATATCCTGGTAGTGTACAAAGGTGGAAGAATGGTAGTACAAGACCTCAAAACCGAACCCAAAAAAGTGCAGGAGTGCAGGAGGAGTAGGGACCAGGGCACCTAGACTAATACTTGGGTCACATGGGTGTTAGGATCCCTTCTAGCGCAAGGGGTTTTGCGTAGGAGGCTTCGGGGATGAATTTTGCGGCAGGTCATTGGTTGAGTCCGAAACCCTCGTTGTTTGTTGCTTAAATGGTTGCGCTATGATCACCGTGATGTCGATGATAACCTGAAATAAAGATATCACATGTAAAACCCTCAAAATAACATCAAATCCTAAAAAAGAAAGATGTAAAATGAGGGGTCAGATTGTCCTCAGTTGTCAAATAAGTGATCTTACGACTAAGCGTTGCACTACATCTCAGACCCAATGTAGTTCTATGCATGTGTGTGGAATCGTGCCCTAGGTGGCTCTTGTGCGTGTCACACTTGATAGTGAGCAAAGTAGCTAGATGTAAAAATATGTAATAGATGTGTGCATGGAATAAAATGAACTTCCCTCTTATGCATGTGATGCAGAAAACCAACCCTTGTCCCTTGTAATGGTGCTAGATGAATACAAAGATGCTCTTGAATGATTGTGAGATGTAACCTTAGGTGATAGTATAGATGCTTAGAGTTTGGTCCTTTAATTTGGTCACATAACTTTATATTTATATGTTTCTCTTGTTCAAATTTCATAATTGATCACTAAAAGGCCAACCCCTAAGAGATAGGGATGCCCAACGGCTAGAAAGGACCCAAAAAGGAGTGAGCAAAGTACAAAGAGGTCTAGGGTTCCCAGAGGGGATGAGGGTGCATGGGCACTGGTGTCCAGAGCCATAAAGGTGAATTATGAAGGGTTAGACTAGGTAATGAGGTCGTAAGGCCAAGAGGGAGAGCTGGAAAGGAAACTAAGAGGCCAAGTATAATGATCAATTAGTAATTTTCTCCCATAAGAAGCATATGAATAGTAGTATGTGATTAGGACCTAGTAATGTACCCAAAGTGCATGATTTAGTGTCTACATTTGCCCCCACTTTATGTTGGTGAGTAAAAGCTCAGTAACATAAAGTAGATAGATATGTGTACCTGATAACCATGTAGATCGATGTAGAAGAGTGTGTCGAGACAAGAAAAGCGTGGAGTGATAAAAAGTGTGAAGTGTGGATGCTAAAGAAGAGGAAGTAAAAAGAAAAGTGATGATAATGACCCTAGGGTGAAAACACACATGTAGATGTGATGTTGTACCCTATTGTTGATGATGTGTTTAGAGCATGATGGTTATGTGTTGATATTGATTATCCTTCCCATAAGGATAGACTTGCAAAATAGAAGAACAAACAAGTAGTCAAATATGTGTGTATATATGTAAAAATGCATGTAAAAATGTGTAAATAGTAGAAAAAAGGAACATGTGCACCTGATTCATGATGAGAAAAAGTGATAGAAAGGATCCTGAAGATGTTGATGAAGAGTGATTTTTCAGGGCAATCTCATGCCACGACAAAATTAGTGTAGGGAGAAAGGTCTAGTGTCATTCTCTAACCTTTGACTACTTCCCGAAGTAAAAACACCACTATAAATGGTGTGTACAAGTCGATCCAATGTGAATAAGTGTGATCAAATGTGATTGCCAAGCTTGAAGGACTATATGCCTTGTTTGTGAAAAGCCTCTGTGATAATGCTAAAACCTGATCTTGAACTAAAAATTTTTGTGCATCTGCCCCTTGGCCTCAGACACCCAAGAAGGGACATAAGCACCTAGGTGCCCAAGTCTGATTCTAGGTGGTAGTGTCTGTGTTAAAGTAAGGACCCAAGTCTGATTCTAAGCCCTGTTTGAGTCTATAAACTGTGTTGACTCTATGTTGTACTATACTAAATTGTGACTGTAGACTATTGAATTATGACTATAACTATTGGATGGGGTGCTGATTCACCCAATAGATGCCCCCCTCATTTGGGGTGCATGTGATGTCGCTAGGAGGATGTGGCCCAAAAGAGGACCCCATGTTGAAGTGATACTAGTATGTAGGAGGGAATTTTCTTGGTAAAAACCAAGGCACATGCAAACAATGGCTAGAAGACAAGTGTTAGTGCAAACAAGCATGTATATAGAAAACAATATAAGCTACGAAAGATAAAGACAATACAGACCGTGAAAAGTGGGTTGTAAACATGGGACATCACTTACGATGTCACAAGACAATCGAGGCCACAATGGCCAAAATCATATAGTGTGCACACAAAACAAAACATAGGGCAAAGCCCACAAATAATGACAAACAAGAGTAAGCAAACATCAGATAACCATGGTGGCAAATAGGTCCTGCAAGGAAAATGCTGCACATGAAGCACCTGTTAGCATGTTAGAAAGATATAAAGTATGTCAAATCATGTATAATATGATATAGTAGTGTGTTATGTACAATAATGAAACAATAACACCTGAAATGTGTATGAATGTGGATGCCCCAAGAGCCGCTTGTGGGACTAGTATGAGGTACTGTGCCAAACATCCATGCTGCATGTATCAATCATGTAGAGTCTCGTGATCACAACTAGAAAATAAGTGAACGCACATGTGTGTATGATAAATATAATGACATACAATATATCTATCTAGCATGTGTAATAAAGTGTACATGTAAGCATAAGCAAGTAAGAACTATGTGCAACCAAGATATGCAACATGTTGTGGATGAGATGGAATGGAATGCAATATGAGTGTGATAGGGGCAACGTGCCCTCGAGTGTGGATGTATGTATAAGTGGAAGTAGGTTAATCTATACAAGCCCCATCAACAGTCAAGAATGAACCGTAGAGCAAGAGTGCATCATCAAAAAATGGTTAAAATGATGTTGTTGTATGCGAGAAAAAGTTATCGTTGAAGTGTAGTGCGAAAAGTGAGCAACGTGAGGTTATTATTATATAGATCCCTCAACAGTCATGTAAGAACCATAGAACATGAGTGCATTGTTGGGTGATGAGATGTGCGTTAAAGTGAATCGATCATGGAGTGTAGGCTATAGAATAAAATAGGAAGATGCATGAGTAAGATGTGCTAGAATGATGTAGATTGTAGGTGTGTAGTGTGTTGTTTGATATTGTGACACTAGAAATATGTGTGTTGAATGGGTTGAGTGTGATGATGTGTAATGTGTGCAACGCAAGATGTGTAGATTGTGTAAGATGTATAGGTGTATAAAGCACAAAGTGCATATGATGTATAATAGATGGAAGAGGAAGATGTCGTAGATGTGTAAGATGTGTGATGTGTGAGGATGTGTAATGTGTAGAAAGCGCAAAGTGCGTATGATATGTAATAGAAGTAAGAAGATGACGTCAAAGATGTGGATAGTGTAAAATATATAAAATGTGTAGTAGTAAAGTGTGTAGAATGTGTAGGTGTATAAAGTGCGTATGATGTGTAATAGATGCAAGAGAGGATGTAGGAAGCGCACAACATGTATGATGTGTAGGAAGAAGAAGATGTCGTAGATGTGAAATGTGTAGTGTGTGAGGTTCATGTGTATAGTATGCCCTCAACAGTCAAGTGTGAACCTTAGCACAAGAGTGCGTCATAGGGTAATGATGATATGAATAGTGTATCAAAGTGTATGTGATGAATGCCTATAGATGTGAAATAGGATGTGTGAAGTGGGACAATAGAAATGAAGGACTCATAATGATACTAGCAGAGGGGGAAATATGGTGCCTCCCGAGTGTGTAATGAAAAGTAGGATCATGTAATATCATCTAGAATATCATCGATGTCATGGTCAAAGCCATATGGAGAGGCATCAAAGACATGGTAAGCAATAATGTCAGGTTGATCGCATAAAGAGCCATTAATGCGTAAAGTGTACATGCCCTTAGCATATGTTACAAAAATATATGTGACATCATTAATAAATTGTAATATTATTAATAATGAGTTTATAGAACTCGTATTAATAATATAGTTGTAATAGTTAGTATTAGTATTTGGGTGAGTTGTGAGAACAACTCAAGTAGTTATTTTGGTGTGTGAGATAATAAAGGGATGAGAGAGATATCCTTGCATGGAGAGAGATTGTAGGGTTTGAAGATGAGTGTTGACTCCACCTTTGTAGGAGATCAAACACTATAAATTGTATGCTCCATCTATGTAAAGACATCCCGAATGAATTCAGTTTCTAATTTATAATATTCGGTGTTTTATTATTGTGTAGTTTTTATCAGTGGTATCAGAGCAATCTCTGGTCTTAGGTTGTGATGGGAGAATGAATTTGTGTATCTATCGAACATAAATCATAGGCCTTGGATTCATGCTTCACTCTTGACTCGCTGGCTTGTAGCGCATTTCACCTGGCTGCAGAACACTTTTAAGTGAAGAATATGATTGATAGCCCAGATCAATCAACATTTGTTATGTGCATATGCATCAACTATATTATAGTTCTGAGGATCGACCTGCTACACATTTTGGATTCTGATTTGGTAGAAAAAGTTGTAGAGTGGCAGATGTTTGCGTATTATTCTCCACAACACATCAATTTAGTATCTCTTGATAGAGAACTCGACCACCAACTTGCCATGACAATGTCACCACACAGTTGGATTTCTTATCGCCCAAATTGATCCAAATCATGGGCTCATTGCCACTGTTCAACTGCTATATCCCAACTACATTGCAGACTACATATATTTGCATTATACTGGCATCAGTTTGAACCTTCCATTCTCCATCGACTTGTTTGCAACCATTGTTTCGACACATGGCTCACGGGTATGGATGGAGACAAGTTTAGTTTTATAGATTCAATTTTCCATGAGACATGTTTCAGTTTGGTTTAGCTTAAAAGTCCAAATTTCATGAGATCTATGTTTATAGGTTGTAACTTTAGTGGTAGCTTCATTATGATTAACGAGCCCGTGGTGTTTGGTAAAGTCTCATAATTTTTAAATATATGATAGGTTTAGTTTGTTTCGTTTATAAACAATGGTTAAAATCTATGTAATGTGGACAAACTTCTATGTTGTCAAGTGTCATTGATTACAAAAATTGTAAACAACATAGTTATTTAATTTATTGTTATTTTGTAGGTGTCATTCCAATGTTTATGAAATAGTCATGTTGTCAAAAGTATTTTGTCGTCAACTGTAAAATGTTTTCAACATTGTAGTTGTCTAGTCAAAACACAAATCGAGTCATTGTAAAAGTCGATATATATATATATATATATATATATATATATATATATATATATATATATATATATATATATATATATATATATATATATATATATATATATTGCCTTATGGAGGCACTATCGGTGGAATCCGACGTCCAATTCTTTAAATTGACATGGACAAGTTGAATCGAATTGAAAAATTGAAGGCAAATATTTCCATACATGGCAAGGTTAGAACTCAATTGTTGTTGATTAACAAAGATCTATGGGAGATTGTGGAAGGAAAAATCAAGAAACCACATGACGTAGATGAAGCAACAAAATGGGAAAGCAAGGATCGAAAAGCAACGACGATTATTGGCCTAGGTTTATTTGATGCCTACCTGCATCACATAAATCTAACAAAGACATCACATTTGATTTGGACAACATTAAGAAAACTATTTGGGTCACAAGCAGATAAGCGCAATAGTGGCACTCAAGCAAAATTTGTTCGGACTCAAAATGGAGGAAGGAGAAAGTATGGTGGAACATATCAATAAGTTTTGTTCTATTTCAAATCAATTAGCTGGAATCAAAGTTGATGTGCTTGATGATGATGCAAAAGTAGTATTACTTAATAGCATGCCTCCTAGCTATTCTAATATGGTCTTCACTTTGAGAAAAATAAATCTGAGTCTAGAGGATTTGATTTCTTCTCTGATATAAGAAGAAAATAGAACCAAGAAGATTGATTTAGAAGAAACTGCAATGTATGGTAGAAAAAAATCATATGCTAAAGGAAGATTCAAGCCTTATTTTAAACAAAAATCAACCTCCCAAGGTCCACGAAAATTTCTCTCGTCACTATTGTAATGCTCTGGACATGGTATTATGTATTGTAAGAAAAGAGCACAAGATTTTCTTGATGGTAAATTAAAGGATAAAGCCTTCATTTATGAAAACAGAGACAAAGAAAGTGATTGGGATATGAAGTCTACCCACTCTGATAATGAGGAAACAAATGCTCAACAAAGTGATGAAGACTTCTTATATTAAGTAAAGAGTGCATTATCTATAGGACGGAGGCAACGGAAGTTGGAGGTCAATCAATGACCTCTCGTCAGTCACCAATGATGGGGCCACACGAAGATGTGGTGAAGATGTGGATTTGATGTTTGCAGGTGGAGTGTGTTGAGTAAGTGCAATTTCACATTTCGGAACATGGTCTTGATGTTCAATTTTTCTATTGTTTGTATTGAGTGTGATGGTTTACATGAGTTCTGACATTTGAATAAGTGTACATGTTCACATTGAGTATTATTAATGGTAAACTGAACATGGTCTCGATGTTCAATTTTCCCTAAATAGGCTTGATGGAGTTAGTGGTTTGTATTCCTAAATTATAAGGAACAAGTGGTTCTACATGATTCGTAATACAAACTTGAATGCATATTGAAGGTGAATTATTATTCCGTGAATTGACGAAAGCGGGACAAAGGCAAAAACAACAACATGATATTTGGGTTGTTGGTTGTCCTGTAAAACCATCCTTTGTTTTAGGTTGTTGGTTGTCCTATAAAACCATCCTTTGTTTCAGGTTGTTGGTTGACCTACAAAACCATCCAGATCATGAGCACGCATGGGTGACAAGCTGCAGAAGGAAGTGTGATTGTTGTTTCTATAATGTCAACATTAGGGGAGTGTATATTGGGAATTAATAATGTTAACAATAGGGGAGTGAATGTTACAAATATATTGTGACATTATTAATAAATTGTAATATTATTAATAATGAGTTTATAGAACTCATATTAATAATATAGTTGTAATAGTTAGTATTAGTATTTGGGTGAGTTGTGAGAACAACTCACGTAGCTATTTTGGTGTGTGAGATAATAAAGGGATGAGAGAGATATCCTAGGGATAAATATGAGAGATTCATGGAGAGAGATTGTAGGGTTTGAAGATGAGTGTTGACTCCACCTTTGTAGGAGATCAAACACTATAAATTGTATGCTCCATCTATGTAAAGACATCTCGAATGAATTCAGTTTCTAAATTATAATATTCGGTGTTTTATTATTGTGTAGTTTCAATGAAAGGAGGTAATGGACATCCATGTGCATACCATCGAGTAATATTTTGTGTGTAACTAAGAAATGAATCATTGCAAATGAATACACAACCAAAGGGCATAGGAAATGAGATATCAATATGATTAGGGTCTAATGTGCCCCCAATGTAATCAAGTTAAGATTGCCCAAGTGTAAGTGGAAAAGAGTGAGGAGCTCGTGCAATGAACACTATGAGATGAAAAACTCAAAGACCATAAGCAATAGTGATGGTGATAAAGCCATGATATAGATGTGTTAGGAAATAAGGGATAAAATATGCGGAACAATCCCACTCAAAATCACAATAATAAAAACTAATATGCAGAAAATATTACAGATCTGAAATAAAAGTGCAAAAAATAAAAGAACACAATATAGAGATAGTATTTAACGTGGTTCACCCAATTTGGGCTATGTCCACTAAGAATCACTTGCTTAGATTTTATTACAAGCCACCTCTCTCTCAATACAATACCCAAATCTGTTTGGAGTTGTGCTCAACAAACTCTCTTGAATTCACACCCGAATTCACACACATCTACAAAATGATATGTCTCACCTATCAAAAGTACATTAATAGGCAATTGCTTAAGTAGTTTTACAATACCGTGGGTACCAAAACCATGGGCTAAAACCGCCCCATAAACCTATGGGTCAAAAATCCCACCCATATGAGAAGAGCATGTTTCGAAATATCGAGCATGCTTTTTGAGGACCTTTTTAAAAGTGTACAGTCTTCAACAGCAGTTCCACACGTGAAAACATGATCCATAACATAACAAGATGAAGATCATGAGGTGGAGGATAAAGATCCTCGAAAGTGAAGCCTAGTCGAGTCAAGCCATCATGTGTACATATAGTGTTAGTGTAAGTAGGATCAAATGGAATACGCTCCCAATAAGAATCATTCATGAAAAGCGTGCATGTAAAGGGAGGACATGCTAATGGTGGGTGCACATGAGAGAGTGAAGTAGGCGGAATGACGTCGATGGTTGGACAGGCCCCGATAAAGTACCATAGCATTTGTAGTAACAGGAGGGGGCAAATATGTGGATGGAACAACATTTAACATGCAAACAATTCCTTCTAAGTGAGGTGGAGAATCTATATGTTGTGGTTTGTTAGTAGTAACGAATTGTGGAGTGGGAGTGTAGTGGTGGGATCACGGTTGCAATATTTGAATGGTTCATGATCACTAGCAATAGTGTATTCAACACCTTCATGTAAGAATTTGACACATTGATGCACTGTGGAAGGCACTGTTTGCATGGCATGAAGCCATGGTCTACCAAGTAAACAATTATACTAAACTGGGAAGTCAATGAAAAAGAAAATTGTATGAAGGGTTTTTGGCCCAGTAGTGAGGACAGTAAAGTGATATGGCCTATGCATGGATGAATGGAACCATCGTACACAAAAGAGAAATAGATGAAGGACTAACATTAGCAGTTGAAAGACCTATAGCCTCAATGAAAGATAAAGTGCATAAGTTAAGCTCAGAGCCATTATCAACTATAACTCGCTTGACACCTATATTATAGATGCACATTGCGATGTATAAAGGGGGATCATTGTCGAAAGGAGAGTTAGCATGAGGATTAGCTCAAAATGCTATGTGCTTTGAGAAAATGCATCTGCAAATGTGTTGTAAACTATGTCTGGATGAATATCAGTAGGAACACGAGTAGTAGCCAAGAGAGTGATGATTTTAGCCCTTAATTCAGGATGCAGAAGCAAGAAATCATGGATGGAAATATCCATGATGATGAATGGAGATGCAAGAAACAATGAAAGCAAAACCCTAAAGGTGCGTGAAGAAGACGAGTTCACCAAATGATTTAACAAAAATAAACTAAGGTGTATATTACTTTGTTAAATTCTTATGTATGCTACAACAAGCAAGATATGATAGTAAAGTACAACAATGACTCAAGCAAATAAGCAAAAGGAAGTAAAACCCTAAGTGCAATAGAGAGTTAGGTTACTTAGTTGATTTCACAAATATCTTGATAGTATGTTAAGGTGGAACATTGGCAGAATGATAATAGAAGACATCAAAACCGAACCCAGAAAAGTGCAGGAGTGTAGGAGGAGCAGGACCGGGGTGCCCAGGTGCATCTTGGGGCGTTAGATCCTTTCTTAGGTGTCGGGGTTTGCGCAAGAGCTTTGGGGATGAATTTCACGGTGGTCACCTTTGGTTGATTCGAAACCCTTTTGTTTTTCACTAGATGGTCGCACTATGATCGCTGATGTTGTTGATAACCTGTGATAAATAGATCACCTACAAAACCCTTAAAAGAACATCAAATCCTAAAAAATAAAGATGTAAATGAGGGGTCAAACTGTCCTCAGTTGTCAAACAAGTGATCTTATGACTGAGCATTGCACTACATCTCAAACCCAATGTAGTTCTATGTGTGTGTGTGTGTGCGAATCATGCCCTAGGTGGCTCTTGTGCGTGTCACACTTGATAGCGAGCAAAGTAGCTAGATGTAAAAAGATGTAATAAATGTGTGCATGGAATAAAATGAACTTCCCTCCTATGCGTGTGATGTAGAAAACCAACCCTTGTCCCTTGTGATAGTGCTAGATGAATGCAAAGATGATCTTGAGTGTTTGTGAAATGCAACCTTAGGTGATAGTATAGATTCTTAGAGCTTGGTCTTTTAATTTGGTCACATAACTTTATATTTATATGCTTCTCTTGTTCAAATTTCGTAATTGATCACTAAAAGGATGACCCCTAAGAGATAGGGATGCCCAATGGCTAGAAAGGACCCAAAAAGGAGCGAGTAAAAGTACAAAGAGGTCTAGGGCGCCTAAAGGGGACGAGGGTGAATGGGCATTGGCGTCATGGTTGGGCGCTAGTATCTCAGAGCCATAGAAAAGGTGAAGTATGAAGGGTCAGACTGGGCAGTGAGGTCTATAAGGCCAAGAGGGAGACTAGAAAGGAAACTAAGAGGCCAAGTATAATGATCAATTAGTACTTTTCTCCCGTAAGAAGTATATGAATAGTAGTATGTGATTAAGACCTAGTAATGTACCCAAAGTGCATGATTTAGTGTCTACACAAAGGCAACCCAAGAACTAAGGGACCACCTATGGGCTCTAGAACTCTTCTACAAAGAAATAGGGATTTAGGCGAACATCAACAAAACCAAAATTATGATTTTCTCATTGAAAAGGAAGAAGAAGCAATTTGACTTTCGGTTTGAAGAAGAGTCTCATAAAGTAGTGATTGAATACAAATACTTGTCCTCGACTTTCACAAGAAACTCATTTGGAATACACAATTTGAAAAGAATTCAAAAGGTTAGTGATCTTTTTATTCACTTTAGAATATGTGCATGAATTTTGAGTTATAGAATTGAAATGTCACCATGGTTCTATTTGGGTTACTTGTCACGTTGATGATGTTATATGGTTTTGAGGTATGAGCTAGTGGAACATCAACCTTGAAACATAGGCAAATATAAAGGATCCAAAAATGCATAATCACCAACAATTTTAGACTAAAGGCCTCAATTCCTTATGAAACTATCCTTGTAGAGACAAGAACTTTCCCTTTATGAAAAAGATCCTCATTGCTTAAGTTAAAGACTAACTCCCATAAGCTTAGTTGGGAGGAATATAAATGGGTGACACCTAAGGGAGAGTGAGAAGAGAGGGTTTGTATTTTTGTACTACAAGGACAAGAGAATAAAAGAACATTTCATTCTTAATTATTCGTTAGGGTACATGAACATCCGAACGAAATGTAAGGAAAAATATTACAAACGAGTTCTATGATAAAGTAAGGCAATGGTCCCACACGGAGGCTCTTGCTTCTATTCTTATGTTTCAAGTGGTCACATGCACCTACTTTCATTACAAAAGTGTAAATAACAAAATCTTGTGTGTAATTAAGAACAATGGCTAGTTAGGAAGAGTACTATCACTCTATAAAGTTTTAGTGGTAGACAATTAGGTTTTTTTTTTTGCCGCCAAATGTTAATTGCACATTAGTGTAGTTAATTTTAAAATTCTATGTAAGAGGGGAAAGGGCAGTCATGGCGAGCTCATTTGCGGGCGCGGTTCAGAGCAATGGCAAGGGCAATGCAGGTTGATAGATTGAGCAACTTATCAGATAATATAGTGTGCTGCAACATCCTCTCCCGTCTTCCCCTCATTGATGCCATTCGCACCTCCATCCTCTCCTCCAAATGGCGATTTCTTTGGACCCAAATCCCCAATCTCCATTTCGACAAGGATTTTTTTGGAGCCATGTATCCAATTCTGAGAGAACACCCACACATGCGACAAGAGTTCAGAAGATTGAGTGTCCGTAGATTACTAGGAGTCAGAAGAACGAGTAGCCGCCCTAGGATTGTAAGGGATACAATGCGTGGCATTCAGTATATTCTGTACTTTGAAATCCTAAAAGAAACCATTGATAAAATAGTTCTCGATCATTCTTCGGCTCTCGAAAGTTTTCAGTTAAATATTGAGGGAGAAAATTTTGGTTCTTTACCTGTGGATCAATGGATTGAGCGCGCGGCTCAAAAAGGAGTAAAACGGGTGAGTCTTATTGAACGAAGCACGCGGAAAATATTGGGTTTACCATCTTCTCTTTTTGCTTGTTGTCTCCTCACTGATTTGGAACTCGAAGGTCTTGTGTTTGCACCAATACCCACTGGTTTTGAAGGCTTTGGGTTCCTCAGATCATGCTTTTTATCTTATGTTCATAATTTCACAGATGGGGTGTTTGACAATCTCCTAGGGTTATGCCCACTCCTTCAGAAATTGGTGCTCCATTACTGCCACAATTTAAGAAATCTGAATGTCACGGCTCCCAATCTCAAATGCTTGCATGTAAGATCTTGCAAGCGTCTACAATCATTGAGAGCAGACTCTTCGCAATTGGCGGAACTCAGTGTAACGGATTGTGATTGCTACTCTCCGTTGGAGATAAACTCCAGTGTTCGCATACAACATTTGCATGCATCAGAGATCCCGTCCCGTCACGGATTTTCAAGTGTGAAGTCATTACAGAAGTTATCCCTCGAAATATTCTTAAACGGAGAACCTTATGTCCTATCCCTCCAGGGCAGTATTCCAGGGTTGAAGAACTTAAACTAGTAGGTGTCTGCTTACAGGTTAGTAAGCTTTTCTTGGCCTTCTAACATTGTTGTTTTTGTAGAAGGCTTTTTCTGGATATGACTGCATGATAGTTAGAGATTTAAGATTATTTTTACTTTCTGGATAGACTTCTTTATAGTTTTTAGTTCTGACTGGACTCCAACATCTGATCTAAAAACTAATGTGCAGTCATATCCAAAAACCCCTTTTCAATGACACCACACTGAGAAAAGAACCTCAAACCTCTAATTGATTTTCCTGAAAT
The DNA here is from genome assembly GCA_018340775.1 of Taxus wallichiana var. yunnanensis. Lineage (NCBI taxonomy): Eukaryota > Viridiplantae > Streptophyta > Pinopsida > Cupressales > Taxaceae > Taxus > Taxus wallichiana. The sequence goes on from CM031238.1 coordinate 836,666,709, forward strand.
GACATCGATGTTTTATGTATCAGCCACTTTTTCCTTGCCAGGCCATGACACCAAGCACGATGGCAACAAGGCACCAAATGGGACCTGCAGGCAAGGTGGAATCAGGCTTCACCTTTCCAAATGTCAAGAAAGCATTTGTAGGTGTTTCACCATTGCAGCTAAGAAAGCAAGTAGAACCGTTGGCTTTCCTTCTGAGAAATGCTCCGTCCTTGAAAGTTCTGACGCTTGGCCTACGACACTGCCCTCAAAATATTCATACACAGGAATTCATCAGTCAAGTGCAAGATTTGAGTAAGGTGTCTCCAGAAGCAGAGCTAAGAATATTGAATCCGACTCGGACTGAATGCTCTTCTACGGAAGAGAATTAGAAAGAGGAAAGTAACTTGTATTTGAGATCTTTCAGAAATAATACTAAATGCAAAGACTCTGATTTTAGTAATGGCATCCTAACATTCTCTTTTTGGCACTAGCTTAATATATGTAAATGCATTCTTGTTAAAGTCTGCATGCCATTGAAAGTCATTATATAATGTTCGATTCAGTTCACACTCCTGATAAATTGTAACAAATGTTTTGATTTTCATTCCTTATGCTGTTTGGATATAATCTACGGGTTTTATCTGCTCGTTCTGTTGCGGTTTATTTCTTTTAACACAAATTAGTATCCTTTGGTTCCAATTTTATTGGTGTTCTACACTCGTTGTTAAAGAACAACTATTCCATTTTACTGTTTTTGTGAGCTTGGTTGCATTGTGCATTAACGGTGATTATTTTAGCTGTATTGCTATTTTTCAAGCCAATTTTAAGTGGTGTGACTCACCAATATATATCTCTAAATCTTTAAAATATAGGAAAGTAAAGATTGTGAACTTTTTTATATTTAGACCTTGGGTAAAAATTCTAATTTATCCATATTTGCTGCAGCAAAACAGCTGTATTTGTAATAACCTAGTCTAAATATACAGAGAGTAAACCCAGAAAAGACTGATAACCTAGTCTAAATATATTGAAAGTAAATTTAGAAAAGATTCTAACAGCATATATATATATATATATATATATATATAGTCTATTTTGAAATGCATATACTCAGGAAACAACACAACAAACTTAAACTACTCACCGCCACTAATCTCTCTGCTTAATACTTGCTGCCGCCTGGTACTGCAGAAGGCCTCAGAATGACCTTGCTGTCACTTGCACTGCAGAGAGCCTCAGAATAACCTTGATGTTGCCTGTAGTACTGAATGTCTCAGAGGGTATCTGTCCTCACATGAGCAGATTGGATAAGCTCGAGGATTTTGTCTCAAGCACAAGCTGCTGTAGCAGCTTGAATTTCTGTAAACAGAATGAAGTTTTGGGTTTATAGTAAACCACCCCCTTTTCACTTCCCAGTGCTACCCATATATTCTTCGACACAAGTGACCCCAAATCAATGGTAGTTAATTCCTCAATTGGTGGTATCTAACTGACTCACAACTCTCCACGATTTCTGGCAGTTAACTGACTGCCTGAATTCTTATTTAACTGAAGCTGATTTCTTATTTAACTGAAGGCAACTAATGGAATAACTGCAGTGTCCCTTATTTAACTAACACTACTGAAACTAGCTGACTAATTGAAAGACTAATTAAATCTAACTTTTAACAGGATCCAATCAACACCTAATCCATGTCATCTGCCAACAGCTCAGTGTTTTGCGGGTCAAAAAGGGGACATTACAAAGTCCTCCATCTCTGAATTTGCTTGTCCTCAAGCAAGACAATTTTGGGTGATCTAGGATATTGGCAGTCTCCCAAGTAGCATCTTCCTAAGGCAAACCTTTCCATTGCATCAAGATTGTTTCGCAGTTGATTCTCTCAAGTGCTAAGTATCAACTCTAGTACTACTAATAACAACTTCCCTTCATCATCTAATGGTGGAAGCTCAGCTGAAGGTGTGACTTGCTGTCCTGTTGCCTTTCTTCAAACAAGACACATGAAAGGCATGGATTCAGCTCCTAGAGGGTAATGTTAACTCATAATCCACATCAACCACACTTCGTACAATTTTGTAGGGACCGTAGAAATGGGGTTTTAGTTTTTCAGCTCCACTCCTTTTTAAAGTAGACTGCCTGTAGGGCTACAACCAAAGGAATACTGTGTCTCCCACCTCAATATGCTTCTTAGTGTGATGTCTATCAGCATAAAGCTTTTGCTGATTTTGTGCAAACTGAAGCTGATCTTGTAGACTTGTCAAAACTTGCCTGCTTTGCTCAAAGAAGTCTCTTGCTATGGGAACTGATGTCTTTGGAAGTGTCAACTCTACAAAAGTTGGTGCATCATATCCGTATAATGCCATGAAAGGGGACATCCTGATGGACGTGTTATGTAGTACTGTAGCAATACTCAACTAGGTATAGCCATCGTACCCAAGCTGACTGGTGATCAGTCACAAAACTCAAGTACCTCTCAACCCATTTGTTCACTATCTCCGTCTGCCCATCTGTTTGGGGGTGATAGCTAGTGTTGGGTGTCAATTCTGTTCCTGTCAACTTGAATAACTCTTGCCAAAGGCACTCATGTAGTGGGCATCTCTATCGCTGACCACAGTATGGGGTAATCCATGCAATCTAAAGACCTCCCTGAAGAAAAGGTATGCTATCTGCAGAGCTTTGAATTCATTGGGAATGGAAAAGAAATGTGTAAACTTTGTCAAACAATCAATGACTACGAAGATCCATTTCTTTCCCCCACTCGAATGGCAAGCATCCTCAACACTGGTGTATTCTTTCCATGCCATTGCCACCATCCAATAGGGTCAGATTGAGCTAATGTAGCTCTATTTATCTTTGCCTCTGGTTTGCCGAATGTTGGTCTGTGAAGATTAGCAAAGGCAAGCCATTGTGTTCAAGCAAAACTGACTGCTCGCCTGAATACATCTTTTAAAAGATTGTCATTAACCCTGCTTTCACCTCCTCATCATCACAAGGAGGCACTCTCCCAGTCCTTGGTGCATACCATTTGGGATTTAGAGCAAAGGCTGCCATATGAAGTGGGGTGTTCATGGTGTTCCACCGCTGCATCACAATGGGCCTAAGATGCTCCTCATATAATCCCAAATCAGGATCCTTCTTATAAATTGCTTGTTTTACTTGCCCAAGCATGCTGTCAAAAGTCTCATAAATCTCTCCAAGACTAGGAGAGTTTGTACAAGTGTATCTATAGGCATCTACAATAAGTGATATGAAAGAGCAAACATATTTGTAAACAAAAAATTCAAAAAAGAATTAAGATTATATAATATATTTTTAATTTTAACTCTATTAGACTCAAATGACAAAAACTAAAAGTCTAAAAGTGAATGCTAATACAAAAATGAATAAGATTATCAAGTTAAAAAAGTAAAAACTTTTAAATGTTAATATATTAATAATTTAAATAAAAAAATCAGAATTCTCTTACTTGATAGTGGACCACCAATCGTCATCAAGGATCTTTTGTTTCACAACTTTTCCCTCAGTAGTGTTTGCATCAGGCCATCTACCCCACTCTGGATTAACCATCATCAACTGTAGAGCCTCCTGCACCTCAAGCATCCTCTCTAACAAAATGAAGTAACTGGCATATCTAGTCTCCACAGGTTTGAGGAATTCCTTCTTTGAAAAAGTCTTGAAGAGAGCAAGTGAGGTGTGGTGGTTGCAAATAAACATCTGAATATCTCTAGCTTCTGCAACCACTTTCTTCACCCATTCTATCTTCCCTATGTCTTTCAATGCGTTGTTCAACGCATGAACACAACACGGGGTCCAAAAGATGTGCTTGTAAGCACCTTCCACCATCATGCCAACTAATTTGCACACACGTGCCGAATCAGTGACCACATGTACAACATTTGAGGCCCCAACCTCCTCTATGGCCTCTCTCAAAATCTGAAATTGGAAGTCCACATCCTTGCGCTTCCTTGAACAATCAACAACTCTAAGAAAATAAGAGGCAACTGCAGATGTGACTATGATGTTGATGAGTGGCCGATGGCTAATATTGGTCCACCCATCCATGACAATAGAGCAACCTGTCCTTATCCAAGTGTGCCTCATGTCCTCCATCACCAATTCACCTTAGAATATTCTTTATCGAGGAGGGTAGTGTGTAGTTTATGTTCTCCAGGGGGGTAAATGAGGGACCAACAGAAATTGCATCTTTGAACATTTTTTTGAAGTAAGGAGAACATGCCACATGAAATGGGATGGCATGGGCAAAGAAAATTTGGCAGTGGAAGACTTTTCCACTTCTCATGATTGTATATTGAACATACCGGCAATTGTCCCCAACCTCTCACTACCACTAGCCTTCCTCTTTCCTCTTGTAGAAACAACATCATCACCACTAGCAACCATGGATGGCATAGCAGACTGTGTAGACTCTACTGGCATTGGCGTACCCTTACTCCTTGTTTCACCCTCCATAAACAATCTAGAAACCTCTGCCTTCTCAGTTATGGTTATTTTTTCACAACCCTTAACCCCATGTCTTGTAATGCCCAAGAGGTGACTATATACTCTAGTGTAGCTCCCTCTATGATTTTATCACAAATCTAACACAACCACACTCTACTACCCCCAGAATTTTCTCTTTTTCTTTGTCTACAGCTGTTGCACATTGGAGAAGAGGTTTGGAGGGTTTGTAAGGGCCCTTTGTGTAACGTTGCAAGAGGTGGGAAGGGCACTCAAACGGGTTATGTTTCTGTCATCCTTCACCCACACCACTCCCACACCTTGATGAACCCCCAACCGAGCCTGAAAGTCTTATATTTGTTTTGTTTATTTCATGCTCACTATTGTCACTGTTGCCGCCCATGTTGTTTTGTGAAAAAAAGAAGGCAAGTGCAAACTGAAAATAGAAGACAAAAAAAATAAAAAACTTTAATTCTTGAAGCTTTGAAAAAAATCAGAAAAACACACACACACATACCTGATCAACGATACCTCTGCCACTTCTTACTCCTTGGTGCTCACTCTTTAAACAATACTAGTATTGAAAACTGGAAATATAACTCTGCCGCAGCTGTAAATATTTTTTGTTGTGAAAAGTTAAAATTGGAAATGATAATGTGTTTGAACTTTGGAGAGTTTGAAATGGATTGTTTTGTGCTTTTAGAGCTGTAAAATTGTTGGGGCCCACTGCAAACTGTATTTTTGTTCATTTTGGAAATGATGGGCATGTTTTTTTAGAGAATTGATCTGTAATTTTGGCAGTAGACAACTGGCCGTTCTCGAGATGGTCAAGGAACGTCGTTGACACCCCTAAAGTTTCTCCCTGGTTCCTTGACTTTTCCATAATGCCTTGCATGGCAATTGTAGGTTAGGGGATAGGAGGGGTCGTTTTTGGAATGTCTTGGATGGCAATTGTAGGTTAGGGGGACGGGATGGGGATGTTTTTGGAATGCCTCGAACGACAATTGTAGGTTAGGGGACGGGAGGGGGATGTTTTCGAGGTGCCCCGAGATGGGAACGATTGAAAAGAGTAGGGGACGTGTCCTCATGTGCCTCCAAAAATTTAGTCCTTGTACAAATTAATACCATTCTTCACTTGGTATCTCTCATCCCTATTCGAGGCGGTGATTGTACCCTCAATTCGCCTTGTAGCTAGTAAGTCTTCTGCATACTTAGTCAACAACTCTTCCTTACTGATCAATTTCGATGAAGAAATGGTTGATAATTCAAGTCTTCGTGAGAGTGCATCTACTAACCTATTATGCTTTCCCCTAACATACTCGAGGTCAAAATTGTAAGCTTGGTAACTCTGCATGTTGCTTAATACGACTCTCCATCACTGCCGCTGATCAAACAATCGATCTAGGTAGGATTTTGAATACTCTTCGCATTTTTGATTTATTCCTCACCTCCGCCCTTTGGGTGTCGTAAAAACCTTTATCAACAGCCATCTCTTTGGTCCTTGCTTCATTTGATGCAAGTATCACCGGTAAAGCTCTACACAAAAATGGCACCGAAGAAGGCAAGAAAGTTTGTCTCAAAGGTTTTCCATGAGGTACTAGGTTTTGACCCACAAATCCCTTTGCGTGATGTTGTTCTTGATTTACCAGAATTTGATAAGGCATGCCATTGGTTTGAATCTTTAACCCTTGGTTATTTTGTTGGCGAATCTTGCGCCAAAGAGCTTCTCAAACACCGGGTACACAACCACTATCACTCCCATGGTGTCAAGTTTGAGGGGGTTCAAAACCTAACCAAGGGTTTCTTTTTGTTTTGTTTTAATAATGACGAACACTGTAAAGCCATCGTCAACCATGGCGGTGGTTTATCCGCGACACCTTGGTTGTGTTCTCTCATTGGGTACGAGATTTCCAAGTTTGAAGCAAGTTAAGCTCAAAATCCCAGTCTGAGTGGAGTTTCTTGGCCTTCCTCACCCCCTCTCTCCCTTTGGGGGTTTGTTGAGCAACTCATCAAACCTTAGGGTGCTTCATATGCCTTGAGCAACCTAAATTCTACGCAGCTCGTCCTAAAAAATGTGTCTGTGTTGAAATTGATTTTGCTAAAGACCTTAAGGTAACTATTGATATCCAGATTGGAAGTACCCGGTTCTCCCAATGTGTGTTATACATTAACCTTTCAAACACATGCTTTCGGTGCCAAGCATTAGACCATATGATCCAAGAATGCCCCTTAATGACCGCCTCTCGATAGCCTTACATAGGAAAAATAATAGACAAAAACCAAACCCTTCGGGTCGGCATTTGATGGATGGACCACGGATATTTTTTTGCTTGTGGCTCCATTTTGCCCCCACCACCTCTTACCGCCTTGTGGGTACTTTTGGAGCTAACTCCTTTGTTGTCACCGCCAAACCAATTATGTTGCCAATAACCAAAGCCTCCTCGTCGTTGTGCGTGCACTGCGTTTTGCTGCATCTTCCATTACGCCCTCCTCTTCCACTATTCAAGTTTCACAACCCCACTTTGGGGTGTGTAATCTAGATGTCAATGTTGTTTTCCTTGAATGCAAGTCCGTTTTTTTCGCTCTTGTAGTCCTCCCTCGGAAGATGGAGAGTATGCCTAAGAAAAACAACGACCGTTCTAGCTTCTTGACTATGTGCCTTTATCTCAATAGAAATTTAGCAATAACAATAAGTTTGCCGCATTTATATGTTTCCCAATGATTGTGTACTCTTGGAGTGTATGTGGCCTCATTGAATTGACCGTCACTATTTGGTTAGGGACAATTGTTTACATTTATGCAATATGCAAGTTTTGTCCATGCGAAGAAGTTAAAATCTTTGGGTTTTTTCTTGAGCTTTTCCGCACACACTATTTGGCCAAGTGCCATTTGCTAGATGTCCACTTACGAGCCGGGGTGTGGAGGTGTCATCATGCTAATCACGTTAGAGTTTGCTCAAAATATAATCTCATGGGGCTTTGACCCCACCCATCGAGTGATATGAACCCTCTTTGATTTTGACAAGCGTATCATTAGATTGGCAAGCCTTTGTATGTATCAATGATGTGATTGAGCGAGCTATTTTTGGCACTGGTTGGCAAACTCCTTCCCAAACGCACATTGGATTCTATGCAGAGATTTCAACATGGTTGAATCCGATGAAGATAAGGAGGGTCATCTTCCTATGCGATGGTGTGTCGGAGAACGAGAAGCTTGTTCTACATGTGGCACAAGCTCGGAATTTATGACCTGAATCACCATTGCACACATGAGTCCAATGTTGCTTGGTTCTCATGGTCCAATTTCTGACAAGGGCAAGACAAAGTGGTTAAAAGGTTAGATGGTGTTTTTTGAGTAAGACCTCTTTTCTCTTTCTTCCACTCATAATAGACCAATTTTTGTGTTCGAGTCTGCCTTGCTCTTAGATCATCAAGCAATTTGGTTCAACACTACTTGGAATGCTCCTTGCCTCAAAAGCAAAAAGTCCCAATTCTATCTCAACATTGACCATCTTCAACATGGACATATCATAAGAATTTTGAATGTGGATCCCGGACCTAAGGGAATACAAGCTTGATTAAATGGTGGGCTCATGCTTTATCCAAAGAACCATCGTATTTCTTAGGCTTTATGAGAAGCAAACAACCACCTATAGGCAAAGAGCCCATGAAGTGTCATACCATGAATTCCAAAGGATTTCACAAGATCTTAATAGCTCTCCCTTCAACATCTCTTTGCAAAAACAAGTAGCTCATTGGTGGCACAAATTGAAAGTGGAGGAAGCTTATAAAGCTTGTGGAGCCCAACTTAGAGCAAGGTTGCATTGGCTCAAAATTGGAGATAGGGCATCTAACGAGTTTTTTGCTCTTCTTCGATCCAAACACACCTTTGTTGATATAATTAAAGCTATCCAAACAACCAATGTTAGACTTACCAAATTGCCTGACATCCTGTAAGATTTTGTTCATCGCTACCATGACATGTTTGCCTCACAACCTTCATCTTTGGAAAGAGAGGATGCTCTTATGAAATGCCTCCAAGTGTCCCTGCAAGCTTTCCCAAGCCCAAATAGTTGTTTGTGACAGACCTCTTAATGACCTCAAAGAAACTACTATGTAAATTGCTCTTGACAAAGCACGGAATTGATGGTTTCCCTGTTAATTCTATCAAATCCTATGGGACTTTGTTGGCCTTGATCTGCATAAAGTCTATCTTGAAGCCATGGCCTCCAACTCCTTGGGTGAGCTCATCAATCAAGGTAACATCAAGTTTATTCCCAAGTTTGGAGACCCTGAGCAAATTGCTAATTGGAGGCCCATTACTCTCCTCGATGTTTCGTCTGAAGATCATAGCCAAAGCCTTGGCGAACAACTTAGACACCTCCTTCCTCTCATTGTTCGTAGTGAGCAGACTGGATTCATCAAACACAAATACATTCTTGACAATGTTATAGCTGTTTGGGAAGGCATGGAATGGGCTAGGGTCTTTGATCAAAAGGCTCTCTTTGTCAAAATTGATTTTGAGAAAGTTTATGATATGATAGAATGGTCTTTCATTATTGTCATGTTTCAAGCCCTTAGTTTTGGACCTCGCTTTGTGTGTGTTGTCTAAAAGCTCTTTTAGGATGTTGGAGTTTGTATCTCCATTGATGGAGCTCAATTCTCCAGGTTTGGCCTCTTTAGATCTATAAATTAAGGATGCCCTCTCGCTCCATCTTTGTATATTTTGATTTGCACAGAAGGGTTTAGCTACTTATTGACTAGCTATTCCGCCTAAGGTTTGGTTAAAGGCATCAAACTTCCTCAATCCGACCGACAACTTATCAACAACCACTTTGCAGATGACTCCTTCCTCATCTTGCTCGAGGAAGAGGCTTCGGTCACTAATGTCATGGAGTGCACGAATATGTTTTGCCTTGCTTTTGGCTCTACCATCCAATGGAAAAAGACCTAATGCTATAAACAATCCCTTGCTCCCAAACCTCCATGGCTAGCATACTATCAATGGCAATGGATACAACTGGTGTCCAATTCAAATTTCTTGGCATATCATTTGTTTTGAGAGATTCTCCTTCGAGTTATAGTCTTATGGTGTCAGAGAATAGAGAAAAGATTGCTTATGGATTCTTGAACCCCTCCCTTGTTGGAAAATTATAGATTTGTTCCAAAGTTTTGGCAACCACTCATGTTTACTACTCTTGTTGTGGGGCTCCTTCCAAAGCAACTTATGCCAAACTAGAAAAATTTCTCAAAAATTTCTTATGGGCTCTCTAAAGGCCATAAAGGGTTCCACAGAGTTTGACCTAGGGCATTTGTTGTAGACCCAAAGAAGCAGGAGGTTTGGGGCTATTGGACGGCAAACTCCAAAGATCTGCCCTAAACATCAAATGGATAATTTGAAGCCTTGAAGGATATGAAGCTTGGAAAATCCTTCTCAGACATTGTATCAACCAAGGGTTGAGATTTCAAAGCCTTCTCCTTTCACTTGTTCCAGTGAAGATCTGTGGCACTTTTGTGGCTAAAAGCATATGGAAAGCTTGGGAATTGCTTAAACTTGATTTAAAGAAATCTTAAATCTTTATCAGAGGATTGAGATCAAATGAATATAACATTAACAAGCAAGATCTAGCATGCAAAGTACACACAAGTATGCAAGATAGAGATAAGAGTGACTTAACTTGTATCGAGAGATTTGAATTGATCTTGGGCTGGAAATTGAGTGGAACAAGTTGGATATGGATTGTGTAAGCTCTGTTTGGAATACTAAGATTTGAGACTTCTTCGGACAAGAGTGCCCATAGGAGGACAAGACCGCCTCAGATGCTAGTGTCTGATTTGGGTGCTAGTGTCCACGCAACAACTCTACTTCTAGTCTTTTTAGGATTTGAACTTAGTTCCTTCCTTTCGTTGTTTGTCGCTTCTGATTTGCTGTCGGGTTCCTGTATTGCACATGTTCCCGCAAAACAAACCCTAACTACTTGCACAAAGCTCAAACAAACATTAGATGGAATAAGTAATGCATATGCTTGAGTCGGTCTGATCTCCGCGGTCACCCCAATGTGATTGTCACCGAGCATTGCATTACATTTTAGACTCTATGTAGTTTTGTGTGTGTGTGATTGAATCGTGTCCCTTGAAGCTAGGTTGCCCTTGTGCAGTCACACCAAGGTAGCGGGCTACAACTACTTTGCCCCCAAGATAAATGTGTGAGATGGAATTCATAAGTAGCCCCTCTTATGTAGTGAATAATGCAGCCCAAATGCACTCCTTGAATGTTGCTCTTTGCCCGAGTAATCAATAATAAGTAATAGCCCCAAATTGTTCAACCCCTAATAATGGTCAATAAGTCATGTATATATATGATTCCTTTGAATTTTGTCATTAACAACTGAAAAGCTGACCAAAGTGAAAAGAGACACCGGAAAAGATACCAAATTATGCGGTGATTCAAAATCATGAAAAGGAGGAAAGAGACAAAAGTGCCCAAATCGGATAGTAGTGCAGGGTGCTCCTGTCCCTAATGGGCGGTAGTGTCTGGGATGCTCGAAAGATATAACGGTCAATACAAAGTTGGGTAACATGTCGTCTAGTGTCCAAAAGTAAAGTGATCACTCTAGAAAAAGCAAATAATAATAGTGCGGGAAAGATAAAAGCAATGAAAGAGTAAAACAAGTGTTGTTAATGTCTAGTCTTCTCACTTTAGGAATCATGCATATAATGACATACCTAGAGGCACTGATGTAAGTAGAAAGTGCGTGATTTCATTACTACAAAACCCAACCTCATATGGGTGGGGGACAACTTCATATCGGGGCTTTCAATTAATTCTCTCTCCTTATGGTGGTCTCCCATTCTTAATTTTCATAATGTCCCTTTTGCCATGGTTCCATGGGTTAAAAGTCCCAGGCTCTTTAAGAAGGGAATTAGAGTAATTGGCGACATTCTACAAGGTTTCCTAGGACTAGCTACCATGGGATTTTGTCAAAGCTAAATTTCAGCTCAAAGAAGAGGATGCAAAGTCTATTTCAGAAATTACAAATTTGTACTTGATACTTGCCTTCACAAAATTGGGATCTCCTCTGGTGTACCTTGGAGGAGAGATTGACCTTGGCTATCAACGACTCCTTTTTGCCACTACAAATCCCATATTGGCTACCATCTTCTTGCCCCAAAACACATTATGGGTGATTCTCTAAATCATCGATGGAATCTCAAATCCAAAAATGGGACCTAGGTCCCAAGGTTTGAAAATGTGTGGAAAGCTCAGATTGAGCCTAAAAAAGCCTACTTTCAATGGAGAATGTTATATGAGGGTCTCCTTGTAGGAGACAAACTCAAACACATGGGAATTGTAAACCCTACTTACCTTGTTTGCTAATAACAAGAGTCTATTAAGCTTCTAGTTTTGCCTACATGCCCAATTTGCCTGGAAGTGGATTTACACCCTTTTCCAACCCTTCATCCCCGATTTCTTCACTGGAAAATGGTTTTGTTGGGGGATTTGGCCATGCTCCTTGCACAATTCAATGTTTTTTGGTAAATGTTTAGAGCAGATATTCTATTTCATATTTGGAAAGACAAATTTTGCTTGCTTTAATAACATTACTATGGGTAGAGATTTCCTTGTGACTAATAAAGTTATTGTGATCTCTAATGTTATGTTTTAGATCTAGGTGCAGGTGGAGAAAGTATGCGGAGGTGGAACATCGTCAATCCCTCTTTCACATTGGGGTGATGCCCCGTGTGTTGATAGTCGGGTTCCTCTAGATTTGCCACACCACCGCTCTCCGTCACGGGGTTGTGGCCTGGGTTTTCCTAGGTGCCACTCCAGAAATCTGTTCAGCCCCTCTCTCCGATGCCGCCTCTCTCCTCCCGAGATCACGACATCCTTCCCACCACCGTAGTGGTGGTGTTTTGACCGGCTTGGCGGTGTTGGTGGCAGCAGTGGAAGTGGGTGGGGCTCCCCTTCTCAAGGCAAATTCCCACGGTTGGCGCTAGCCATCTCTCCTAGCCACCAATTTGAAGAAAAAGAAGAGCAGCAACAACAACTCAATGAGTGGGATCCTATCCCCAACACGACCCACCCCTCGGCCACCAATGGCTAGGGGGACAAGCTGAATAGTTTGCCGTCTCGCCTCCGTCGACCTCCATGTTTGCTTCTGTAGCATAGTGTTTTGTGGGCCTCCGCGTTATCTGGAGCCTTTTTGTTTCCTACTCTTTTTGGTTAAAAATTGCATTTTTATTTTATATGTATGCATGTATATATGTATGTATGTATTTTGATGCTCTCATGAGATGAGATAGCCTTTCTCAAGGCCTTTTCAGCTCTGATTTGACTTGCATTCTGGGGTGTGATTTCTTCCAGCCATTTTTTTGTAAAGATTAAAGGTGTACTATATCTTCTCTATTAATAAAAGTGCACTTCTCAATTTAAAAAAAATTCATAAGCTTGTAATTTTATCATCCATTTTCACTATTTGTCATTGAGGTCACGCTGCGTTAAGAAAAATCTCAGGCTGTTGTGATCCATATGAACCACAAAACGTCGACAGACTAAATATTGTTTGAATTTAGCCAATGCATGCATGACTGCCGACATCTCCTTATTATATGTAGAGAAATTTGCGGTCTTATCTCTGTCAATTTCAGTTTTCAAATGATACGGGTTGTCCCATTGGCATGAGAACAGCCCGTAGATCCTCTAATGAAATATTGCACTCTACCACAAAACGTAATGCAAAATCCGGGATGGCAAGAATGGGGCCAATAGCACATTATCCTTTTCAAATGGTCAAATGCCCCTTGCGTGCTGCGATGGACCAATGGAAGTCACCTCTTTTGGTTAATTCTGTCAAAGGCGAGGCTAGCTGTGAAAATCCTCTAATAAACCTCCTACAGTAGCTACAAAGACCCAAGAATCCTCGTAATTGTGTCAGTGTCTTTGGAGTAGGCCATTCCTGGATGGATTGCACCTTGGTTGGATCCATCTCTACACCTGCCTTGCTGATTATGTGTCCCAAGTACAAAATCTTTTGCATTCCAAACTCACACTTACTTTCTTTGGCAAAGAAGGTTTGCTGCTGCAGTATGGCCAGCACTACATCTAGGTGTTTCATGTGTTCTTCCCATGTCCAACTGTAAATCAAAATGTTGTCAAAGAATATCAACATAAATTTCCTCAAATGTGGTCTGAAAATTTCATTCATTGCTGATTGGAAAGTGGCTGGTGCATTGGTGAGCCCAAAAGGCATCACCAGAAACTCGTAGTGCCCACAATGACACTTGAAGGCAGTCTTGAAAGTGTCTTCAGGTTTAACCTTATCTGGTGATACCCAAACCACAAATCAATTCTGGTATAATATGCTGCCCTGTGTAACTCATCAAGCAACTCATCAATACGAAGTATGGGATATCTGTTCTCGAAGGTCTTCTTATTCGAATCCTGTAATCTATACACATCCTCAATGTTCCATCTTTCTTCTTTACCAGTACCACTGAAGATGCAAATGGACTTGTGCTAGGTCTAATGTGCCCCAATTTTAGCAAATCCTCTATAGTCCTCTCTATCTCATCCTTGAAAGCACGTGGATGCTGATAAGGAGTCACCATTACAGGTCTTGTCCCTGTTCCAACTCAATAATATGCTGGAAAACCCCTATTGAGTGGAAGCCCTGGAGGCATATCCCCAAAAACAGAAGCATATTTATCTAGCAAAACTTGGATATTTGGAGGATATTCATTCACCCATGAGTCCATGGTACCTATAGGTAGCCCCTTAATGGTGAAACTGGTTGCCATCCAAGTCACTTGGTCCTGTCTCAAAAGCCTCTCTATTCGATGAGCTGAAACCTGTTGTATTGTTGCATCCATAACCCCGTGATGATCTTCTTTCATCCCCACTCCACAAAGCTGAGTGTCATTGTTTGGTATTTCTGTGTGAATTCTCCTAGAGAATGTAACCACCAGACACTTAGAACAATGTGAGCTTCCCAAGCGGAATGACATAAAAGTCATGGGTGATAGTATGCCCATCTAACACCACTTGTAACTGTCGGACCATCTGCTTGCAGGCCAATGAATAACCATCCGCTACTACCACATTGAACCTTGCAAACTCTTCAACACTCAATCTGAAGTGTGCTACCCACCTCCTGATCAATAAAGTTATGGGTTGCTCCCCCATCAATGAATGCCATCAGGTGATGTCCTCCAATCCTTCCCTAATAACCGAAAAGAGTGGTACCTTGGTGCTCTTGACAAAGAAGCAATAGTAGTTGGCCATACTCCCTCTTCACGCGATTGTATGTCTTTAGTTACTATTCCTACTGGTGATGCCTCATCCTGTTCCACACCTTGTGCCTTTGTATATGGCTCAGACGCTTCCTCGTCATCTTCAATCAAATGGACCTGCCTTTTCCCAAACACCAACGTGTCCGGTCCCAAGGTTCTTTACAGGTGAAGCATAGTTGTTCATGTCTCTTGATTGCTAATTCCTAAATGTGTGCCCTGTTCCCTGGGGTCTGTTGGGTCAAGAGGGGCTGCCCCCAGTTTCTGTGGAAAAGACTTGTGCAGTGTTCCTTGCTGCTGCTGCTGCTGTAATGCCCCTTGACTTGCTTCTCTAAAGGTTGACTCTTGGAAAGGTCTGTTGGGTTCAAGAGCCTTAACTAGGCCTGTAAGGGGTTCTTTCAGCCCTTCCATGAAAAGAAATACCAGGCAACTCTCAGATATATCAGGTACCATTACTGCTATTCTTTGAAAATCAGGCACATAAGCCTCTAATGAGCCGTGGTGACGTTGCTGTGCAAGCTCTCGGAAGTGCTCCTTAGGGTCTTGCCTCTCAAATCTGTCTCTATCAACTTCCTATAAAACTTCTCGTAGGTGGTGATATGGCTGTGCCCTTGAGTAACTAGGCTGTGTACCACCATTTTTTTGTGAAGGTAATTTCCTCTGTTGAAATGCCAGGTTTCCGTTTCCGAAATGTTTCGGAAACAGAAACTCCTTCAAACGATTGCAAATTTCATTGCCTCACTTATGGTGTAGTACATTGGGCATATATTTTACTAATATATTGTACAAGGTTTTTGAAAATTGCCGTTTCTGCGTTTCGTACACGTTTCCGTTTCCGTTTCCTGGCAACATAGCAAATTTCATTGATTGGGCTCAATGAAAACATGTTCAGCTTTTGGATCCAAGCTCAAGCTGATGTTTTATTCGAGGTGGATAGTAAGCTTTCCCAATCTGTTTTGCAAGTCTTTACGAGGCTTGTTTGGAGGGATTTTACTTGCATTCCTTGTTCTGGTTTTTGACTTCAGTGTACAAAAATTCATGAAGGAAATATCTGCCCTGAATTCTGCATTCTTTGCCCTGTATTCTGCATGAAGGATGTCCAAATCTTCCTCCTACTGATTGTCCATATCTTCATCTTGTATCCAGACTTCTTTCTGCAAGAATGTGACCCTAGGTAGACCTGTACCTACGTCTGATTTCGCCGGGATGTTCTGGTTTATTTCTGTACATGAAGAGGCCCCTTCTGTACCATAACCCGGAGGTGTAGTGGCCTGATTGGTTTCCTTACCCTGCTTGCTCTGAGTGTATAGCTTGTTAAGCTATTGCTGCCCATCCTTTAATACCCTTGTAATATCCTTCAAGGACTTAATTACTTGAAAAATTCCTTCTCTTTATCCTTGCTGGACATCTGCTTTCTCTGTTCCCAATGCTGATACCTTGTTTCCCTGTCACTTTCTGACATGTGGCAAAGGTTTGGCTGGATTTTTTGTTTGTTATCTTTTTGGTATTTTTCCACAGGCTGGCAAGATCACACTCTGATACCACTGTAATAACCTAGTCTAAATACACTGAAAGTAAATCTTGAAAAGATTCTAACAGCAGATGTATATATATTATTATACTCAAGAAACAATACAACAAACTTAAACTACTCATTGACACTAATCTCTTTGCATAATCTCGCTGCCACCTGATACTGCAGAAGGCCTCAGGATGACCTTTCTGTTGCGTTGCATTGCCGAGTGCCTCAGAATAACCTTGATGTCGCCCTGTAAAATTGAATGTCTCAGAGGGTTTCTGTCCTCATGAGAACTGATCTAATAAGCTCGAGGATTTCATCTCAAGCACAAACTGCTGTAGCAGCATCCAATTTCTGTAAACAGAGCGAAGTTTTGGGTTAATAATTATCCATCCCCCTTTTCTCTTCCCAGTGCCACCTATATATTCTTCAACTCAACTGATCCCGAATCAATGGTAGTTGATTCCACAATTAGTGGCATCTAACTGACACACAACTCGCCACAATTTCTTGAAGTAAACTGACTGCCTGCATTCTTATTTAACTGGAGGTGATTTCTTTTGCAAAGTTATTATCACTAGTGACAACATGTCAAGGAGGGATGAAGCATCTGTGGCATACTCATTGTGAATAAACCATGTCTATAAGGATATTTTTGCATAGAATTATTGAACTAAAATACATTTGTAATAATGGAAGCATGAGTTGCATAGAACTGTGGAAGAAAGTATGTCTTAGCATTTGTTGTGATCTATTCCTTCACCACCAGACATTACCTTCTTCATGAAAGCTACAATTGTCTCCATTTCACAGAGAATATCTGAATGGATTTGATCCTTGTTTTCAATCAAAGTCTTATGTACTCTGTAAATCCTGTTGTATGCTCTTTTTAGCATCAAAAGTTTCTTCTGTTCCTATCTTATTGATTGCACATGTCAGCCTCTTTGTCCATCTTTTGAATCTTGCCTTCGGTCAATTTTCCAGATGGATGGATATTAATGGGACATTGTTAAAGCTTTAAAGAAAGAGAACTGACCAAAACAAACTGCTTGCCCCAAGAACATCTAAGAAGTTGCTAGACAAAGCACTTAATTTCCGTAATAGCAATTTTTCTGTGTCTGCGGCGCAGATTTGGTCTCATTGGCCTTTTCATATTTATCCTCAGGAACATCTGCCCATTAATAATGACTTCACACATCAGAAGAAAGCCTGCTGGATTGCTGGTTGATATGCTGATGAATTTTCCAAGGCAATATGGTTGGGTTTTGCATCTGCCAAGAGCATTTTTTCCTTAAAGAACATCTATCGTGGGATTATTCAGTCAATACATATGATAAAATAGTGTAAAATCCATGTTTGATTGTCTATTGTGGATGTGCTGCAATCATGGCAATCCATGATACCACATATTTTTAGGCTTTTAATTTTTTTTGGCAGGCAATCTGTATGATTCCACATCAATGGTACATGTCTATGAAATCGAATCAGACAAACCATTTAAAGTTTGTAAAACAGTCTAGAGAATGGAGGGACTGAAAGGGCCCATCAGCAGAGTTGTAGATGGTTGCTGCAGTTACTCTGTCATAGCGAAAAGTAATTCAAAACCCAACGTTAGCTTCCAAGTGGTAATCATTATCCAGAAGCCGAGAGCTATATGGGCACCAATTCATCCTTTTAATACAAAATGATTCAAACGTACATCCTGAAATTGCAAAGGGAGGTAGTTCTTGCAATTAGAGGGTTCATGAAAACTCCAAAAACTCAAACTAAACTTTACACCAACAGAGCCTCCTTGAAACAGAGCATTGAAAGGAGGCAAATAGAGAAGGCCGAAAGTGCGAAATTAGAAAACATCACAAACCTAGGCCAAGAAGGATCCATTCTGAACAAAGATAATATCATTACTAGTGCATATGTTGACCACCAACACCACCGAGGGAAAATGGGTTCACACCAAATTACAATTGTATATCATCATTGAAGGCAAGGTGAGTTGAACTGTGTTTTCCAGAAAATTACAGGCTTTTTCCATACTTTTTAAATCTGGTTTGAATTATCCACCTCCACAATCCTGTTGTCACACACAAGCAATAGCAGGTGGGATTTAAATCCACTGCATAGAGCAATTCATGCAAACAAAGAAGTGGATGGCAAGGAAAAGACTAGGATAAGCAAAATCACCAGTAGAGAAAAAATCAACACACCCAGAAGGATGTAATGTGGAATGCTTTCCTCTGATTTGATTGAAACAATAGCAAGCAATTTATCCTTAAAGATCAGCCAATTCGGTGACAAGACCACTCACAGACATGCCAGTGGAGAAAAATATATTGCTTGGAATGTAAACAAATTGAAAATGTTTGTCTCCTTTACCTTTATAGCAAAGTTGCAAAGCAAATCAAACTTGTGTATCATGTGTAGGTTTGTCACCTACAATCACCTCCTTCAAACCCATCCATTTGTTCTCAGAATTACATGTGACCATAGATTGGTGGGGAAATAACTAACTTTGAAATCAGGCATCTTATTTGCTTCACGGTAGCAGTTTCTAAGACTTAAGTATGATACACTCAAACATAGACTTGGTGATGAGTAGCAAATTCCCTTTGAGGACATTATACTTCCTTTGTAGAGAAATCTTGAGACCAAGGACAATACTAATGGCCTTTTCTTTGTCGTTGGAGGTCCTAAGTAGGCCCATAGAATATGCAAGTAGGAAAGAGCCACTCTCATCCCAAATGAGGCCACCTGCTCCAGCCAAGCTTGTGTTTCCCTTTGCAGCCCACCAAACTTCAATTTTTACGTATCATTACATGTGGCTAGCCATCTTGCACTCTTCCTAACATCACCAAATTCATGAACCCCATCAGCGGGTGAGTTTTGTGTATTGCAATGTTCCATGTCAGGTGCAAGAGCTTTTTATTTGTTCGCTTACACACTAAGATGATTAGAAACATGCTCCACACCAGTTAGTTTTTGGAAGCTATGCTAAATTCTCAGGAAACCATCTTTTGTAAAGGGATGCAAATAGTTGGC
Organism: Taxus wallichiana var. yunnanensis; assembly: GCA_018340775.1. Taxonomy (NCBI): domain Eukaryota; kingdom Viridiplantae; phylum Streptophyta; class Pinopsida; order Cupressales; family Taxaceae; genus Taxus; species Taxus wallichiana. Next base: position 836,685,985 of record CM031238.1, read on the forward strand.
AGTGAATAATTTTGTAAAAGCAACTTCCAAGACAGGTGTAAAATTGCATTCTTCCATTATTTTTAGGAATTGAAGTAGTTTATTTTTGTTTGTCTATTGGTAAGTTGCAATGTAGGATCTGGTAAATTTTTGAAAGGAAAATAGAATGGAAGCTGATTCTTTTTGTACTTTTGAGCTCTCATTTTGTACATATGAACTGATTTTACTTGCACACTCCAATAGAATAGTTTCTCCTCTTTGCTGTGAAAAGGTGCTCCTTTTTGTTGAAAATACTACTTTTCTGTTCAGGCTAGAGAGTAGTTCCTACAGTGTGCAGGGCTAACATTACTTTAAGTTACTGTTTGACAGTTTATGTGTAGACCTTTATTGTATCCATTACATCAGTCACATCAGGATTTCTTGCAAGTGAAGATGGAAACAATAGAGTGCAAAACTGCTGTGCACCATGGTTTCCTATATATTATCAATTTGAACCATCATGATCCATATGATTGGAATCTATAGAAAGTACCAAAGTTTAGCTCATCTAGCACTCTTCCTAACATCCCCAACTCTATGAATCCCATCAGCGGGCAAGTTTTATGCATTGTGATGTTCCATGTCATGTGCTAGAGCATTTTGGTTTGTTCTCATACACACCAAGATAACTAGAAACAATGGTCCACCCCAGTTAGTTTTTAGAAGCTATGCTAAATTCTCAGGAAACCAGCTTTTGTAAAGGGATGCAAATAGTTGGTAGTGAATAGTTTTGTGTAAGAAATTTCCGAGACACGTGTAAAACTGCATCTTCATTATTTTTGTAAGAATTGAAGTAGTTTATTTTCATTTGTCTATCAGTAAGTTGTAATGTAGGATCTGGTATCTTTTTGAAAGGAAATAGAATAGAAGCTGATTTTTTTGGACTTTTTGATCTCATTTTGTGTCTATGAAATGGTCTTACTTGCATAATCCAACCAAATAGTATCTACTCTTGGTTGTGAATATGTATGTGCTCCTTTCATGTCGAAAATCCCACAGTAATTCCTATATTGTACAGGGCTAACATATCCAATTTCATGTCTAATATGTTGTTTGACAGTTTGGCCATAGACCATTATTTGTATCCATTGCATCAATCATATCAGGATTTCTTGCAAGAGATTCCGGAAACAATGTGGAAAACTGCTCTACATGATGTTTTCCTAGACAATCAATTTAAGCTATCATGGCCCATATTATTATCATTATTATTTTTTGATGAAAGGGGATCTTATATTATATTAAATGCAACATGATACAAGATTCTCTCAACAAAAAAGCGGGTGGTATGAGAGCATGCCCCAAAGCCACAAATAGAAAAGGCCAAGCCTAGCAAAACAACAAAATAAAACTAAAGGGGTGCCTGAGGAACACCAAATACAAAGCTACTCAGGTCTAATGGAGAACGAGAAACATGAGGCTCAAAATACCCCTTCTTCTCCTTTGAACGTGTGACAATGGTCCATGGTGCTTGTTGGGGTGCCAGATCAAGTGGAGGATCAAGGCACGAGCTATAGCCTGAGCGTGGTCAGAGTCAAAGAGTTAGATACATGTGACCGCTTGGCACCACCGCCAACATTGGAAAGCTCGATTGTCATGTCATCTGGCTAATCTTTGACTTCCGGCGTAGAGAATGGTTGCCAACCCTTAGGCCGTTGAGAAGCCCCTTTGTTCTTCTTTTGTTTATTCTGAGTGGGGGAGAGCGGGCAAGCCTCGTGAAGGTGCCCAATTTGATGGCACAACCGCATCGAAAGGTTGTGTTCTCATAATCGAGAATTTGAATCCACTTGAAGTCATCATGGATTAATTCCAATTTTGTCCGGAAGACCTTTGTTGAAATCCACCTCAATGCAGATGTGTGCATAGGTGAATAGCCCTTGTTTAGATTGCTCATCATCCAACTTGATGAACCAACCAAGAGAATTACCAATAGTTGCACAAACCTGAGGATGCCAAAAGGGAAGAGGAAGATTGGGTAGACGAACCCAAGCCTGACATTTTGAGACAACCATAGAAGATGGATCAAAATCTAGAAACCATGGTGTAAAAAAGGCCAACCCTACCCCAAAACTAGGGACCCTCACTAAAAACCCGTTGATAATCGTAGGAGAAGAGAACTGAACAATAAAAAAACCCTTGGCACATAACTGGACCTCACAATCGCGGGACCAAGTAGAATAAATCCATTGATGCAATTCTTCACTCCGAGGCCAAAATCGTTAAATCTATAGATAATGGCAGAATTTTTGAGGGCACAAATGGAATCAGTTACCTCTGGGAGTGAAAGGGTAACAACAGGGGTGTCGGTTGCCTTTTCCACAATAAATGGTGCATCAGGAGCCCTCGAAAAAAACTTGTGTGCGCGTTCCAGTAGTAGCAGCCAAGAATGTTTTGGAGGAGCCGAGGAGGGCTGCGAGGGAGGGGCGGAGGACTTCTGCCTCCATTAGAATCATCTGAACTATCGATTTTGTGTGGCTTGCCCCCTTCTACAACTATCTTCTCCCTTGTCGGCGGTGTATGAGGAGGGCTTTGTGGCGTTGTGTTTTTGTCGCCAATCATCCGGTAGGGCGCGCGATCTGCTTTCCCCGCACAATGCTGTCCCATTGCTTGAGCCTGTTTGAACATTGGCGGCGATGACGATGGAGTAGGGCTGCGAAAAGATTTCATTTTTGCTCGGTTGTCGTGTAGTCTTCGATTGGATTCTACCACGAGTTTCGACTTTGGTACAGTAGGAAGAATTGCGGTGGTCGGGGCCCATATTATTGGAACCCATAGTTTTGCATCCCAAAAACAATTTTCCTCCAACTATGGCCGGTATCACTTGGAATTCCCATGCTATTATGTTGAGAGGTGTTCCTACTGATGGCAGCTAGGGTTGTAATGGAGTGAGTTCACTTTTATTCTTGACATTAAATTTCACATCCATGTGACAATCCATCCACATTTTGACTTCTATTAGACTGTCACTTAAATGTTTTTTTCCTTTTTCTTGGAGAAGTCAATAAAAAAATAGTAATATCTTGGCCATATAGTTATGTTTGAGCCCTTTTATTTTGAATAGATTTTTTCAAGTGACTCAATTTGCCAAAAATCAATAGAGAATTTAATGAAGTTATTGATTAATGTTGTATGCAAAAAACCTAATCTAAGAACCTTGAAATTGATATGTATTGATGTATTTCATATAGATACATTTATTATAACATTTAATTTATTTTTTTTTCCATATACTTATTCTACACCAAAGCATAACTAATTTTAGATTAATTTTTTACTTTTTCCCTGGAATGAAAATGTTAAAAGTGGTGTTTCTTGTAATGTAAGTATTTTTTATAATTTTTACTTACCCGCAATCTAATTAGTATCTAAAGCGATGACCCGTCTCTTTTCTCTTTTTTTTTTTAGTCTTCCATTTGCTTGTGAACAATGATGAACCTTTGAAAAGTCGCTTAAGGAAAGAAAAGAAAATGTATTGTATGTGTTAACAAAGCCATATTTTTTTGACAAATATGTCAAGCAAACTTCTATAATGAACCCCTCAAGCCCATATCCTAATTGTGGAGGTTTCTATTTAGGGTCTACTTAAAATGACCTTTACAAAGGTCACTATACGGTGAGGGAAATTCTTATGAAACTCTCAATCTTCCCTATACAAATATGAGGTCTAGTGTTTTATAAAGTGTTGCTTAGTTGGGTTGTCATTAAATCAACATTTTTTTGTATCATTAGGAGTTTCTCATTGAAAGTTTTTGCTTTTAATGATTTGGGATTTTTGCAACTCATCATTTTGCATTGTCTATCTAGACGCATTGTGTTATATCCTCTTTTGTCACCTAAATCTCCGGTCTAACTTCTAGGCCTTTTTGTTTAACTTTTAGTTTTATCCACATATAGTTCACTTTGATGTTGCCATCAATTGAAGGCTTATTGTATGAGCATTTTACTGAGGCATGCCTAGGTTGAAATATATTTTTACGCCGATAGGCATTCTACAATGCCAACATGGGTGGGATATGATGGTGTGATTTGTGTAAGGTTTATTTTCTATATTGATTTTGATGTCCATTTTATCGTAACAAAGTAACTTTGATCATAAATTGTCATTTTTTTTTTTAACTTCTTAACTTGTAAGAGTCAATAAAAAATAGTAATACCTTGGTCATACCTTGGTTAAGGCCATTTTTTTCTCGGAAGTATTTTTCCCCATCATTCTATGGGAAATATGAATGTAATGGAATTATTGATCGATATGATATATGTAAAATCCATAACATAAGTCTTGAAATTGATATCTATGGGTTTTTTTCAAATAGATGCATCTAAGATATTTGTACTAGTTCTTATTTAATTTTTCATGCTTGTGGTCAACTAGGCTAGAGTATCATACTACAAATAAATCTATTCCTTATCAAAATGTTATGGAATTAACATGTCACTCGACTCTTTTGAAATTGACAATGAAAATACAAGTACAATACAAAAAACATTATCAAGATTCTTGATGTAGATATGACAATTTATATTGAAGAATCCCCAAAAAATCATCATAAGATACAAAGGAAGACTATAAATCAGCATTTCTCTTAACTATGGAAAACTTTACATGAGCATGAATGGGTTTATAAGGTGACACAACTTGGAGTTGGAAGCCCTTTAAGTTATTCCTTGAATAATTAGTCTTCATATAGGTAGCGCTTATAGGGTCAATCTAGGTCTTGCATGAATTGGAGGATTTATTCAGAGCCATTGAAATCCTTCTCAATAATGTTATTGAGACATTAGCCATCAAACAAGGCATTCTTCAAGTAAGACAACCAATTTTGTGATTTTATTAGATTACGATAGACCTCGATGGTGACAAAGGGGTTTTTTTACTCTTGACATTATAAAAGATCAAAAAGCTAATTTGGCATTTTTATTAAAATTTGTTTCCTTTACTCCCCAAGAAAGAATAATTTGATTCTGGATGATTGGCCTCAACACTTGTTGTAGGCCTCCTATCTATATAATATATAGGTTAGCGTTCTTGTCACATAGAAGGACATATTGCAACATCTTCTTTGTTTTTATATGTGGTTGATCTAGACTAGGATAATGTCATGTTAAAGATGCATACCTTGAGGTTGTAAGTTGTAAAGGATGTGGAACTAGGAAGATAATAGTTCACACTATATAGGAGATGTATGGTTCTAAAGCCTAGATATAGAATATGGTAGTGGTGTCTAACTAGCTCCCGATAGTAAATTGATGATAATGAGATTGTAATCATGTTGTAATAAAGGCACAACAAGAAGATTTTTATGCTTGAGTTGTAAACGTAAGTTCTGAGGATTGTTAGGTTGTAAAGCCAAAATGGGGGATTATAAGGCAAGTGTTGATAGATACATAATGTAATAAATTAAGAATACATTAGTCTTCCCTAAACTATGCAAGGCAACATCAAATAATAATCCAAACTCTGAAATGACAAAGAGAAAGGTTACAAATATTTACTTGATTGCAAGCACCATTGATGCATTTACATCCCTCTAGGGTTAGGAACACCTTATAAGAGAGTCAATGTGGGGATCACAGGACAAATAAGAGAAGTCTTAGGAAAATTTCTAGTTGAAGACTCCAAATATTTGGGTAGACCATAGTAAGGGCAACACCTACACTTGAAGATCTTTAATAACCTAATGCTTCAAGCGTAGACTCCAAAGAAAACAAGACAAACCAACTTTAAGACATTTAAGGCTTTAAGGATAGATTGATGAGTGCCAATAGACTAGATGAGTGATGATGTTGTTATGGAAAAAAGTACAAATGTTGAGTATAAATAACAAACATGATGGCATTTACGTTTATACTAGTTGACAATATCAATTGTGGTTGATGTTATCGACTATGAAAAATTGTTATGGAAATGGTGTGCAATTGTTGAGTATAAATAACAAAGATGATGGTATTTATAGTTATGCTGGCTGATAGTATTGACAATTGTCGATGTTATTGGTTGTGAAAATTTGTTTGCTCGACAAGTTTGACCTGTTGGTACCATCGACCAAAAAAGTGCAAAATCATGGGAGTTATTAAGAGGTTCTTGACTAGTGGAGGGAAACTTGGAGGTGTTGAAAGGAGAAAACGTCAAAGGTATGTGTATGTTAATAATATGTTTAGAAGTCATTGTAAGAGGATGGTAAGGTGATGTTGTAGAGATCTTTGTAAAAGACGAGTGCGAAGGTATGAAAACTAGTGAAATGCGGTGTAATTGGATTTTACATCAATGCTCTCTCATAAGCACTACTGTTAACTAATCCAATGCAGTTAGTGAAGGTTGCATGTAACCATTTTTGGTCTCCCCACTCCCAAGAATGTCCTTGAGGACACTACTTTAGGGAAGCCAATACACTAATGATGCCCATGAAGAAGAAAAACCAATAAAGTGAAAAATTAGGTGTATACATATGCTCCGACTAAAAATCATTGTGTTACCAAAAGTCTACGTAAGATGGTCTTCGAGAAAAGAAAATGCAATATCGAAATCAAAATAATTGAAATGAGTGTGAAATATAGAAAGTGAAAAACATGACTCAAATAAAACATCTACCTATATACTTACCTTTTTTGCAAGTGTAATTGCATAGTGAATAACCATATTGAGGAAGGAGGTGTGATGGAAACCCAAGTAATACATAAATGAAAAGAAACATTGGAAAAAAAGTCAGATAAATAAGCAATAAACTCAAAATTAAGGGGGCTCATGGAAGGATGAGAGAATAGTGAGTATGTCATAATTAGGTTGGAATGGTGAGAGCGGGTGTAATCACAAATCATATGGGTAAGGATCATGACTATGAAAAATAAGTGATTTAAAAATATTTTCAAACGTATTATAATGCTTTGTTGGATTCATTCGAGAATACCATCATGATGCTTCTTATGGATTTGAAATCAAAGTTAGGATTGGAAAGATCGTAGTTTAAAGAAATCTAGATATTATAGGAGAAACTTTTAAAATTTTCAATTGAAATCTATAAATAGAAAGTCAATTTACTCGCATGTCATTTTGTGTTAGTTATATTTAGAGTTCTAGAGCTTTGGATTTTTAGAAAACAAGAGACAATGGCTAAAATACAAGGTAGTGGTGTTGGTGGAGGAGGTGGCGGCGAGGAGGGCATGTTACGAAGAATTCTCGTGTAGGTTTTGCATGTAAATTGGGAAAGGGTAGCTAATAGAAAAGAATAGAAGTAGGTCTAGTGAAAATTTGGCTAGTGAAATTTGTTTCAAAGATAGTAAAATGTATATTTGGTTGAAATGTTGGTCGGTTTGGGTGTTGTTTGATTTTAAGAATTTATAGGATTGATTTTTGAGTAAAAATGGAAAAAAACACACAACTTTTCAACAAATGGTATCGGTCATGGTAGGTAAATGTCATTGCAAAGTGGTTGATGGCGTTTGTCGCTTTAGCATATGGTTAATACTAATGGGCTTAACATGGTGATGCCATTTAACATGATACCGATGCCATTTAACATGACGGATTGATGCCGTAGGGATAAGAAAGAGACTATAAGGGGCTAATGTCACTATGCTAGCATGACCGTTGTTTAGTTAGTGGTTGTTGATTGATTTTGTATTTTAATTGATGATTTATGATGTTTTTCTCTAACTTAGATTGATGGGTGCTTGTTATTTGATATTTGTAGCTACCACAAAGGATTCGACTTTGGAGGTTGGTTAATATAGCATGGTTACCATTCTTGTTAGAGAGATTATTGGGATAGATAAGGTCGATTGTAGTTTTTGGGTTTTGGAGGGATCATGTAGATGTTATGGATCTCTTTGGATTCAAATTTGGTTCATATGTTTATTGGTGCGTGGGAGTATTGTGGTGACACCTTATAACAAAGTGTTGGCGGATATATTGTTAAAGAAATTATTTTTCGCAAATATGACCGGATTATAGTTATTGGGTTTTAGAGGGATCATGCACATGGTATGAATTCAAATCTTGTTCATATGTTTATTGGTGTGTGTGACTATTACACCTACACCTTTAGAGAGTGTGCTATTAAAGATATTGTTGAGATGACATTTAGTTTGGAGGATGTCTAGGTTATCTTAGGATTTGTGATTAAGGAGGCATACATGTTCTATGATGTGCACTGAGAGTGAAAATGAGAGGAGGGAGTTGACCACAATGGGAAACAAGTTTTGATGAGTACCATAAGAGGCCACTTATTATCCATTTTAGCACTATATATGCTTTAGGGATTGCAAATATTTGGAAGGTGGTTATTGGGATCGTTGTGACAAATTCTGTCACAAATCAAACAAAATGCTACTTTTTGCATTAAAAGCATGCTACATTGTTTAGTTGGGGCAAATCCATATGGGTGTAACTAGCCCATGATTTGTACAAGTTGTGAGTGGGGTAGTAGTGGATGATTGGTCCTAATAGATATGAGTGTTTTCCCATGTATAGGCATGTTAGGATGCCACTACTGAGATAACATCTGCTGACCCCGAATATCTTTGTAGTGGGAGGGAGGAGAGGCAATGAGGGTAGATTGGATATCTTACCCTACACATAGTGTGCTGGGATCAGGTGAGACAGACCCCATTTTTTGGGTCAATTGATCAGTGGTCTTCGTAGTCCACATCAAAGAAAACACATGAGATTGTAGAGATTACGAGGTCATACTGTTTGGTGGGTTGAGACACATCTTGTGGACAAAGTGTCGAGATAGTTTTGTAGGCCGCATTCTATTGTACCATTCCGGTTCCCATGTACTAGCCATGACATGCTAGGGAGTCATGAGTTTGAAAAGGCCGAGGGGACGAGAGGTTATCATCCGCCATTAAAACCACACCAACATAGTTGGGCCTCGAGTGACAACAATGCGGGACACCAAAGGGGCTGCGGGGCAAGTGTCGATTATAGAGGTGGGGAAAACCTCGAGAAGGATGCCTCGAGTTAGGAGACATAATGACCCTATGGATGGGATTGGGAGTGGGGATTATTTTGGTGGGGAGGAGACTTTCTCTCCTCATGGTGCAAAGATTAACATTATTATCGCTAGAGATCCAATGAAATCAACTTGAGCATTGAGGCATGCACAAATGATGCTAGATCGGAGAGAGATGACAACAATTGGTTATTATGAGGCCTGATATAGCGATGATGATGTCATTTAAGGTAGATGGGTAGATGGGGCAGTCATAAAGGACCAACCCGATCATTGAACTATGAGTTTATATTTGACTTATTTCCTTTCCTAGAGTAGAGATATATGCTTTAGGAAGTAGGGTGATGTCTGATGTATCAATGTGTGCCGTGTTATGCTTTTACAAAGGAGCACTGTGATCGATTGGAGAGCCTTGATAGAAGGCACACATCATGAGATTATGGACCCGAGTTCTCTAGAGAATAGACTTGTTCTTGATGTCGATTTTGTTGCTTTGTCAACAAAGGCACTTATAGTTGCAAAATGGGGAGATATGATGACACTTTGGTGTATGCTAGGGTAGACTTAGGTGGCCTTAGTTGTAGGGTAGGTCATGGAGTTAGCTGATGCTTGTCTTGCTACATATATTATTATTAGATTATACATTAGGGTTGTTTGGGAAGAGGGTGAAGCTTAAGGTTCCATATCGGGAAACTTCCGGCTCGATCTACTCGAGTGGCTAGTCAAACCCCATTTGCTCGGAGTATAATACCTCCTTCGAAGGGTGAAGGAGTTGTATGAGAGGCAAGTGATTGCATGAATGATTGTATTAAGTACTTATGATTGAAACATTTATAAATAGTTGTATATTACAACATTTTGGTCAAATGTGTACATGTATGGGATTATATCTTTGGTGGATTTATTTATGCTTTACCTATGTTTCATTTCTATGTTTGCACAAATGTGATGACATCTATGGCTTATAAAAGTGAAGAGGTAAAAATAAGATAAATACTAGAAATGACATGTAATGAAAAAGACACGAAAATTTATAAATCAATAGGTATGTTAAAAATGGTAGGTAGAATGACATCTTATGGAATCTATGAAAGTAGCAAAGAGATAAAAAATATGCATTGAAGGTTTGTAGGATGCATAATAAAACATTAAATAAATCAAAAGGTGTGTAACTAAGCTTGTAAGACACTTAATAAATCTAAGAAATAAATCAAATAAATTAGAAGACATGTAAATAACATTGTAAGATGTCTAATCAAATCTAAGAAACTAGAAGATGTGTAAATAAGGTGTAATATATATCAAATAAAATCTATGGCATGGGCAAAAAAAAAAATGTTGAAAAAGAGATTGGTTGTAAATGTCAAATATAATCCAAGTAAAAGGAAAAGAAAAGGAAACACTAAAAATGAATAAGATCACAATCAATGTTTGCACTATATTTTTCAAGAGATAGAACACTACCATCTAATGTCATGACTAGGATGAACAAAGATGGAGCAGATGAAAGTGGATAAATATTTGTGAGGGAAGCCTAGAAGTCTTACAATCATACTCATAAAGATATGGCACAATTATCGGGGTCATAAACTAGAGAGTAATATCGTAAATATAAGATAGTAGGACATAGAAGGATATGAACTATTGGTTAACTATTAACCTTATCTATGGGGGGATAAAGGGCACAAACATGAAAGAGGATGAAGTAAGGCGCCACTGAGGAAAAATAAGATTCTTAGTAAAAATGAGACTCTAATAAAAAATATGACTATAGGTTTTCATCATCTAGGAGAGAAGGAACTCGACTAAATGAGTTTGACTTAGGCCAACTAGCGAAGTATAGAGATGTATCGTAGTTAGGTATGATAGTAAATATGTATCCTACCTTCCCATGACAATTTCCTCGTTCCACAAGACCTCACTTAAGGAGCTATAGGACTACTACGAGGATTGGATACTGCGTGAGAAGGGGTAATAATGATAGGTATGAGATCTCCTCCCCTAGTGAAAAACCTACCATACCCTAAAGGACCTCACGCTTTATAATGAGGCCAAATTGGGACTTTGAGGTTTCAAATAGGATATGAGATGTGCCAAATATGTTTATATCATGTCTTTTGTGTTTATGATTAACTTTTATTACTTGTAATAATTTCCTTTTTGATTTTTTTTTAAATTTTTCTTTAATAACATGGATTTTATTGGCTTGATCTAGTGGGCATGAAAGATGATTAACATAAGAGACCATACACCTAATCAATACAAAGGAGAATATAGAAACGCTGATTCTTATGTACCTTTAGACACACCCTAAGAAAAGAGTGTGACCTCATCTTTGACCTAAGTGTGCCTCAGTGATAGAAGAAATGAGATAAGTGAAAATTGCAAATATATATATATATATATATATATATATATATATATATATATATATATAATATTTTTGCAATGATGGATAAAAGCTGAAAGTTGATTATAAGGGAGGTATAAAGTGGGCTTGAGGAAGAGATGAAGGCTAGAAATGGATGAAATAGGAAATATAGGAATTGTAGATTGTTATAGATAATAATAGATCTAAGTGTAAAACTATGAAAAATCCAACACAAACATAAAAAGAGATAGTATCCAAAATAATGTAAGTTCCTACATGGATAAAGAACATACCAAAATATCAAGAACCAAGTGCTAGTAATAAACCCAAAGGATATTGCGTAAGGAGTATGTAAAACATGAATACAAAAAGTTGTACAAGGTTGTAAAACATGTATCATAAGATGAATGAGAGACAACACCATAATGAGATTACAAATGTTGAGGAGATGGAATAAGAGGAGCTGGTCATTGTTGTTGATCCTCAAAGACTTAGCTTCTAGTTTCTTCATGTGTTCCTTATAAGATCAACAATCCTTTATATCATGAACTGATGCATTATGGCATGTGTAGTATGGCTCATGATTGTTTGGAGATTTGGTAGGATTTGGTGTGAGTGTAAAATAAGGCGAGGGAGGAACAAGGATGGTAAAGCTAACTAGAGGAGTATTAGTATTTTGTGGCTTAGGATATAGGTTACTGAGGATAATCGGTAACAAGTGATATAATCATAGGATCCATTGATGATTTTTGATCGTCTTATGAGTTTCTGAATGGATTGAAGGAGGTAGGATTGCATGGTCTCGAGATAACTTCTTTAGTTCCTTATTCTCTCTCTACAAGTAACTTATCCTCCTCATAATTAGAGGTTGGAGTGGGTGGCTAACTATGGTGGGCCATGTTGATCTTATGATCAAAGATGATTGTAAATATTTTAGGGAATATATTAAATCATAGATATTGAGAGAAGAGTATAATGATTGCTTGTATTGAAGTATTTTCACATTTATTTTCTTAGGAATAACTAAACTAGAATGTGTCATCAAACAAGTAAATGTAATCATAATCGAGGGTGGTTATGTCAATGTGAAGAGATCCAACAACCATTTAAGCTGAGTGGTGAATCAAGAAGCTTCTTATGAGAAGGAAAATAAGAAGAACAAGTGAAAGAAAGTACATCGTAACATGGTTACAAAGAAGAGGTAATTGGGAAATGATGGAATTAGGAGGTAAGTAGTTTTTATTTTAAGATTGATTTCATCGGACCCATCATTATCTAAGCCAAAGAGGTTATGTGGAATACTCCTAACAATTTTGGGGTGTCAATATATCCTCGAAGAGAATCAATAAGGTAATTAAAGCGTTAATACTCTCAAAATGGGATACAAGGAAGTTCCTTGAGAGTGAGGATTTTATAGACACCACATTTTTGAAAGTATTCAAAGTTCCAAGGATTTGTGTTACCTTAAATCTTAAACAAAAAGGCTAGATAAGAGAACTTGATGCATTGAAAAACAAATGATGTGATTACATGCATCTAATGTGTCTATGGTCGGAAAGGAAGACCATTTTAAGAAAGGGAAAATTTGAATATCATAAATTTCACCCTAATGGTATTAGGAAGCATAGTAATGGGTATCCAAATTTAGTACGTGGAGGAAATTTTCTCATGATCATACCCTTATATGGTAATGTGAGTATATTTGAGATTATTAGTAGAGTAATTGAGATATTTGATGAATTATAAATAAGCGACATGTGTTCGTGAACCCTCATTGATGAGATCCTATTTGAATTTATTGTTTTCGATATTAACTAAAATGAAGAGAGAAGGATCATAGAGTTAACAAGAAAGTGAAGAGATAAATATTAATATTTGGTTAGATCATTATGAACCGCATGATCTCTTTGCATTGTTGAAGTATGCTTTTGTACAAACCATGCAAGAGGGAGTCTTGCCCCAAATATGGTGGTGAGGAGATTGCATCTCTAAAAGGCCTATCACGAGTCTATCACTTTGTTTATAATAAATTTTTATTATTTTGAAGAAGGGGATCCATCTTGGGAGGTTTGAGAGTTCTATGATTGGATCCCGATCCTCAAAGATGGTTGATGAGATATTAGTTTGGAATTGATGATTTTTAATCTAAATTGGATTTGAAGGGGCTGAGGTATCAGATTATATCTATTTTTATATTTTTATCCCAATTATATGATATTAGTCATGCTTAGGTGTACTGATGGATGATGTCGAGGTTGACAAGAGAAGATCGAACAATATTAATATTCTTTGGTTCAAGGTGGTTAGTGCCGTTAAAGATGAAAAAAGAAGAAATAAAAGACATTGGTCTTGTTGGTTTAGGGTGGTGATGGAATTGGGGATAAAAAAAGTGGATATAGAGGAAATCGACACTTTGTTAGCTTAGGATGACCAATGATTTTGATTTGGATAGGATTTTAGGAATTGGATTATGAGGATATGGATCTATAAAATTTTGGCTTGTAGGATAGGTTTGAATAATATGACATTTCTAGAAGTGAGGAGTAGAGAATTAATTTTCAATAGTGGAAATCACATGTTTCATTCCATTGATGTTGAACATACTCTCAAGAGGCTCTATTTTAGGATTAAATGTGGTTTCTAAGGTGTTAGTAGAAGAAGAATATTTTCGTTTCTCATTGTTGGGTAGAGGAACTTCCTCAAGCTTAGAATGGTGGGAAAAGGACCAATGTAGACAATGATATGTTCATTGGATTTATATACAAAATTATGATAGTCACGCTTTTGGGTGTGGTCGAGGACCATAAAAATTCCTCAAGTCTCTTGTAGGCCATCTTGACTTAGATGTGGTTAGAGTGTTAAATGAAGAGCCACCTCACCACTATGTAACCCTCATACTCATGAGTGGAAAACATATAAGTATGCATGTAATAAAAAATAATAAAATTCAATAGCGAGAATAAGACAACTCAACAATATTTATTCATATACTCAATGAGGAATAACACACACATAGGCCGATCATAAACGATACATGCAATAAATCATATAATAATCCTTAAACTTACATACTCTATATTGAGTTGTGTAAAATTTAATCTCTAAGGTAGTTGGATTTGTTTATATAGGAAAAACAATGCCAAAACTTAACTCTTAAAACTAACATGACTTTATGGTTGGAAGGTCCCATTACTGAGACATAATCGACCTCTCTAAGCCTCGTAACTTCAAAAAATCATTTTCTAATGTTTCGTGGATTTCAAACTTCCTTGTAGTCTTTCACAAGTCCCAAAAATAGTATGTGGCTTTAGATTCTAATTTGTAGTATTATGTGACCTCCTTAAAATTACATGACTCTTAAAAGACTTACATGCCCTCGTTAGTGTTATGTGGCTTTTGCAAACTTACTGATTCTTATAAGAAAACTTTCACATAGTTGTGTAAAAGCTTCAAAATATGAAACACAACTCGGTGGCTCGGTAATAGCATACTTCTTCATAGGAAACCCATCAACAACACAAAATGCAAACAAGAGACTCAAAGTGTTTAACATTTTTTTAGTTGATCAAGATTTTTGTGAACCCGGATACCCCTGATTCACACACCTTAGGTAATTTGAACACTTGAGATTTTATCAAAGAATCAAATTCCATTTTCACGACATCCAAAATGCGAGTTTCAACTTCAATTTTATTTCCTTTCCATTTGACCAAATACTCCTTATACTCATTTCAATGTGTTTTCTTGATTGTGGTATCAATCACTCCTTTCGCTACCTTTCACACTCTTTTTGGCATCTTCCCTCTCTAATCCACATCACTATCATCTAAAATCTAACCTTAAATGCTTCCTTATATTGCACTGGTAAAAATATAGATCCACCACATTAAATATGTTAGAGATATTAATGCTTCCAGAAACTCAATCTTATAAGCATTTTGTGTAAACTTCTTCAACACCTTACATGATCCAATTTTATTCCATTTTAGCTTATTGTATGTCCCTTTCGGAAAAATTTCTTTCATGTAATTGGATAAAACCATATCTCTTACCTGGTATTTAACTTATCTACTTTTCTCATTTGTATGTTACTTTTAATGATCATTCATACTCTCTAATTGATTATGAACTTGTTGGTGCACTTCATATACTTTGTAATTTTTTACGCTTGATCTCTACCACTCTTCTGATTATTCCCATACACTATGGAATGGTGTTTTCCTCATGCTTCAATTAATATAATTAGTATACAAAAACACATCTTACTCAATTTCTAAGACCCATGTTCCTAACTCATCTCTAACTAATCATCTTAGCAAGTTTCCAAGACTCATGTTCACCAAAATTTTCTATCCATCAATTTACAAGTGATACGCTAAACTAAATTGTAACATTTTATTCATATTATTTTGTAATTTTTCTAAAAATAACCAAAAATTTAGTATCCCTATTAGATATAATATTTTACGACAAACCATATAGTCTAATTATTTACTTGTAGAAACGATTCATGATGTTAGTCGCATCTCTAGTCCTCCTACAAGAAAAAATGTGACATCTTACGAGAATATATCTGCCACAAAAATAGATGGAATCAAACCCCTCTATATTATAGGAAAATCCAATTCAAAATCCATATTAATTTCCTCCCATGGATTCTCTAGAATGGGAAACGGATGATACAAACATGCATTATAAGATATCTCCTTAGCCAACTGACATACTCTGCATTCTTGCATAAAATTTCACACATCTATAAACATTTGTAACTAGAAGTAACTCTTTGGTATATGTGTTAATATTTTATCCAAACCTAAATGCATTAATAATCCACCATTATGCTTCTATCTCACCAAATTCTCCCTCATGGATCCTCGGGAACACACAATTAGTTAACTTTAGATAAAAGGCCTTCTTACAAAAATTAATGCAACCATGGTGTCCTATTAACACTCGTAGGTAATGCACTCTCTCTCAACTCTTAATTAAAGTCTTCATATTGCACATACAATTCCTTTATGGATTCCAAAACAACTAATTCAAATCTCATCATGTTTAATAACATACAATGCCTACTCAATGCATCGATAAATCTATTAGAATTTCCACTTATATGCTTCACCAAAAACACACACCCATGAAGATAATCAACCCACTTCATATGCCTCTGGTTCAAATTTCCTTTCTTGCTAATAAATTGTAATGCTTCATGATCAATATATAACACAAATTACTTTAGCAATAGGTAGTGCCTCCACTTCTCATGTACTTGCACAATTACATAAAACTCCTCATCATATACGACCTAATTCATCTTTGTATTATTCAATTTCTCACTAAAATAATATTCTATCCTACCTTCTCGGCTCATCACTTTGCACTAATAACATCATAATAAATTTGGATCATCTTTACAAAATATAATAATGCTAACATTATCTCTGCTATGCCACCTTCCTCGTTAGCTCCTAAAATACTCCTATACATAATGGATCCATATGATACTCTCCTTATCTCTTCACATGACCTCTGTGATAGGTGCACACACTCCTTTAAAGTTCCTTTTGAACTTGCAATAAAAACTAGCCAAACCATGAAAAATCCTTGCTTCAAAAGCATTGTGTGGCAATAACCATTCCATAATTGCATTGAACTTCTCTAGATCCATATTTATACCTTCTAGAAATTACAAATCCCATATAAACCAACTCTTCTTGTATCTGACTATATTTATTCAAATTTATTATCATCTTCTCTTCACACAACTAGTGCAACACTTTCCTTATATACGGTAATGTAAAGGGTCATGTGTGGTTGCATTATTGTGAGTTAAATTTATTAATATTCATGAAATCCAATATCCTATTTTTTTGTTTAAAATGAAAAATAATACCTTAACAATGATACTATGAAGGATGTCCCAACTATTGAGAGTTATGCGGTGTTTTATTCTAAAAATACTTTTTATCTAAAAATACAACAATACTTTTAAAAATACACAATGAAAATGATACGAATTTAAGGCTTCTTCATCTACCTCATTACTACTTGTCCTCCCTAACGCTCCACATACCCTACCAACCAATATTTTTTTAAAAACATTTATACTTTAACCCATTTCCGTGGGTTTAAGAGCATATCCTAGATGTTTTTGAAAAAATAATAAGAAACAAAAACCCCTAAAATTATTCAAACTTATGTAGAGATATATGTATTTGATTTTAAATGTGTAAAACCTTGGGATTTAACTATCAAATTTGTAGAGAAATTGAGAAAGGTATACTATAATATATTCTTCCACGTGCTCATAATGATAAACTAGTTGGAGCATGACTAGAAATAGAAATATTTGAGGAATGAATATATGTGGAATTGGGGAAAGATGGGGTTATTGAAGGGAATTTTTTTCTACGAAGGGTTTTGGGGATGATATAGTATTGAATATAAATCATCGAAATAGTGATGTTAAATGTTTAAGAGGATATGGCTTAGAGAAATGGAATTGGCCCTTTGAAAATCATAATGGGAGGTTAAGGAATTCTATTTCCCTTGACCTAGACTACAATGAAAAATGTTGAAATCAATCTATAGGTACAAAAGAAGGCATTTAGGGAAGTGAATATGTCTTTTTACTAACATGGATATGAAACATGCAAATGTGATAACTTCTTCCTATGCCTTAAGAGGCACCAATTGAGATCTTCATACTCTTAGGTGATTCGAATAATGATGGGATCTATTGAAGATTATAAATTTATTTATACTTTTTTAGAAGAAAATAAGGATCAAAGAAATTTCATAATGGGAAGTCCTACAAATAAATATCTCTATAATGAAGGAAGCTAGACTTCTTGATCACTTCAAGAAAGAAGGTCCTCCAAATAACTTGATGATAAATCATAGAATAAATAATAATTATTATACAATTCTATATCTTAATCCTCCATTGGATTATTTGCATCATGTCGATAAATTTGAGACTCTTCATGATATAATCCTAGAAGAATGCAATAATTTGGGTTATTTCAAAATACTAAACTTCAATGAAATATTAGAAGGAAAAATCCTAAAATATTAGATGGAAGACATTCAAGATAGCTTCAAAATACTTAATTTTATGTTTAGTGAAAGGATGTTTTGGTACAATTTAATACTTATGAGGAGAGATACTATTTTTTTTCAATAAAAAAATGGTCTCTTAATGGGAAATATATCCATATCCGACCTTGGAAATCAAGTTCGATAAAAGCAAAATTATCTCTTATATTGGAATATTGTTGGGTTTGACTTTACTCATTACCAAGAAATTCTTGAATGAGGGAAGCTAAATAGTGCTTTTTTGTGCTAATTGCGAAGACCACACAAAAAAACATTATGTCGATCTCCTCATTTCTCATCCTTAACTTTCATTTCATTTATGGTGTTCTCTTTTCCATATTTCACCACTCTATAGGTGTTTTCACAACCATCATGTTGGGCCTTTTGGTGGAATTTACAAAGCCTTCCAAGTACCGCATGCCATGTGTCAATGGGCATAATGTGACACATCTTTTCATCCTCATACCTTACACTCTAGAATTTCTTTAGACATTTATTAGTCACTAACAATTGATGTCCCTTCTACAAACACAAGAGACATTATAAGGATTAATATGCTCGATCATTTTGCAACCCCAACTTATCTACCATCTCTGTGTAATAAAATTATCATTGTTGCCACTAGCCACAATCAATTTATAGATTTTTCCACTTGACTTGCATGCTGTTTTGAACAAAATATTCTCAAGACCAAATTATTTCATTATTGGTTTTAACAACATATGCTTAAATATCAATGCCTCACCTATCTCGGGTCTTCTTAGTAACCTTGTGCATCATAATCATCTCCATGCACGGTGCACATACTCACATTATTATTCTTTCCATCATGTTGGGCATGTGAGAATTCAAAAATATATGCCTTGTTTCACCACACTTGTGACCAGTGTTGTTAAACTCACAACCTCTTCCATGACCTCTTCCTTGAGTTGCATTTAATCCTCATATACCTATTCCCTCGTTACGTGACATCGAACATGAATTACCTTTATGATTCAAAAAAAAATCTGCTAACACCTTGTCCACGGATTTATACAACTTTTCCTTTTTATGGTTTGTACTCTCTTATTTTTTGTTTTTCTTATGCCTTGAGTACATAGTGATAGGTTTCATCAACTAATCTCTCTTGGATCATTCCAATATATCCTGAATCACAATAGACAATCCATTCATATACCTATAGATATTCTCCATGTTATCTTATATATGTCTTGCTTGCATAGTGAATTGATAAAACTCTTCAAAGTGTATTCCTTTATCTTTGAGATCTCTATAAAATATACTACAACTTCTTAAACAAGACAAGCTAGTATTTTGTAGGTAAAAATTTTCCTTCAATTTTGTAACTAGTCTATCCCTTGTCTTGTTCTTTTATTTTACTTGTTTCTGTCAACTTGTCTAGATATGTTCCCACCATAGAGATGCATGACCCTTGACTTTGTATAGGATAATTTGAACTTCTTGTGATATTCCATATCTTTATACTCAAAATATTTTTGAGATTCATAATCCAATTAATGATCTCCATTGATTCCAAACTACCGGAACAATTAGGGTATCCTATCTAGGATTATTCCCCATTCTACCAATTATACATAACAACTTGTCTTTTGAACAATCTTGTACCTCTTCTTCTTCTTCATTTGCATTCATAGATCAATAATATTTTTATGCGGGTACACCTTAATCATTCTTGTAATATTAAAAAAACCTCAAAGCATTATGTGGATTCCATTTCCTCCAAATGGGTTTGCATAGTCTGCATTAATCGATAAAATTATCAACTTAGGATTCTTGATTTTGGTGAGATCCAACAACATTCCTCCATAGTGTAATTTTGTTTCCTCTAATAAATGTGATCTCCACACTCCTCCACACCTTCTACTCAATAATTAATCACTAGAATATGTTTGTAAATTTTTATTCCCATGCGAGAAAAAGTGGAAAACTACTAATATTTGTTGTGTAAGTCTCAAAAATTCTACCCAACTATCACCTCTTTGGAAGATATGCAATTATTTTCTACCCAAACTCATAAATGTGAAAAACCAAAAATATCTATTTTGATCCACTCATAAGGATATAAAACCTTCTACGATACTAAAATGACTAGATGAAATTAGGTTTCTCAATGATGATCCACCTTACACCAAAAATCCTCGAGAATAATGTGTAGAAAACATATAACTATACATGAAATAACATAAAATAAAATTCAATAGTAAAATTACACAAATCAAAAATATTTATTCATATACTCAATGAGGAATAGAAAACACAAAGACCGATCACTAGTGATACAATTAATACATCATATAATAATTATCTGTCA
Source organism: Taxus wallichiana var. yunnanensis (assembly GCA_018340775.1). NCBI lineage: Eukaryota > Viridiplantae > Streptophyta > Pinopsida > Cupressales > Taxaceae > Taxus > Taxus wallichiana. The sequence continues at coordinate 836,706,755 of CM031238.1, forward strand.
AACACACACTACATTGAAAATTAATCTCATGTAATCTATTGAGTTTTGTTAAACCGAGTGTCTAAGGAAATTGGGATTTTTTTATATATCCAAACAATGTTCCAAACTTAAAACCAATATGAAATTATGGTTCAATAGAACCATTACAAACACAATCACCCTTATTGAGCCTCACATGACTTCAACCGATCCTTTTCTAATGCTTCACAAATTTCAAACAACCTTGTAGTCTTTTACAACTCCAAATAGTATTGTGCAACTTCAAATTCAAATGTGTAGTATTACATGAATTCCTTAAGCTTATATGTCTCCTAAAATACTTGTGTGAATTCCTTAGTGCTCTATGGATCCCACCAACCTACGATGCTTGTAAAATTTATTTCATAGACTTGCATGCTTACAAAAAAATATTCACAATATAAAACAAAAAAATCCATGGCATGCAAAAATATACTTCTTCATAGTGTAACTCTTTAAGAACACAAAATGTAAACAACATATATAAAATGTGAAATTTTTTTGATTTGTCCAAGATTTCTTATGAATATGAATTCTCTTACATCACACTCATTCATGATTGAAATTATCACCAAGAAAAAATGTAGTTAAAAGTACACAAGATTTTATAATTTTCATGTGAATGGACCCATATAGTGTGCCAACAAAAAATATATTATCATTGAACCATGGGAGAGGAGTAAGAGGTGTGAAAAGGCATTTTATAAGGCTTTGAGACATGTTGTCACAACTCTTCTATGGTGAAAGGTTGATGGTTATCTACGCATGGGAGGAAAAACAAGAGTAAGGATGGTTTCCTTCATTTGATCTAGGAGGGGTTGAATCGACATTTTGAATGATGTTATAGAAGGCATTTATAGAATCAAGAATTTCTAAGACTCTATCATCCGTAGAATTACTATTTATAAGTATCATTAGAACATTAAGGTTTTTACACACTCGAGAATAAGGTTGAGCTTTATATTACCTTAGTCGAGGTTTCTCAAATATCTGCAAATAAGATAGTCTTGTGTTTTGGATTGCTCAATGAAATCCTATAGAGTGATATGAGAAAATTAGCTAACATTGTACTTAAGGTGATGTTCCAATGCATCGTGGATGATATTATGGATAATGTCATCAAACAAATTATATTCAATTGATTACTTAATTTTTCAATTTTTGATGAAGGATTTAACATTATCATTATCACTATACTTACAATAGTGAAGATGTTAAATTTGTTTTGAGGTAGTTTTGAGAATGGAATTATTTGAGTAGTGTATTTAATAACCCCTCAAGTTCAACAATAGATTCAAGAGGGAGATAATAGTACTAATTGCAGTCAAGTTAGTTCAAACACATATAATAAAATCCATGAAAATAATTCAATATTTTCAACTTAGAACTAAGCTTGACAACTCAGATTGGGCATGAGAAACAATTAATAGAAGATAATCAGATTTACAAGATAATTAACCTCATTTTACCTTAGATTAAATTTTTTCTTTGTTAGAAAAGATTTTCCCCAACTTTTCATGATAAGTTACTTTGTTTCTTGCTTGTTGATGGCTTCAAAATTCGGTAGCACTTCGTTGTTGGATGCTTGATGGCTCTTCAAGTTGATGGAGTTTTCATATGCTTCTCTAAGTTTGCCATGCATGGAGGGTTGTGGAATATTTATAGAAGTATGGACGATTGAGATTGATCCAAGTAGGATGGAGATCAATGGTTGATAAGAGATGAGAGGATGGAAGATTCTAGATTTAGATGATCCTAGAGGTTGAGGGTATTTCCATGAATTTAAAATTCATGGAAGGTGGTGAAGATTATAACGTTATAGATTTGGAGAAATATAGAAGGTTGTATAGGATTAGGGGCTAATAAAGGATTACTAGGGGTAATTAGTAGGATAATATACTTTAGAGGATTGGTGGTCTAGGTAGGAATATAAAATTCCTAAAATAAGATATGCGATTAAGTTATTATTAAGTGGAATTAATTGAAAAATAAAAAAATATGGGATTGGGGATAGTGTTAGCATGATAGAATGAAATATTAATAGTATTAGGAGATGTGCATTATTAAAATTAATAATGGTTAAATTTTAAGTATATACATTCTACCCCTATTTGAAGAGTTATGCAATTGTTAGAGGAATTAATGAGTATTAAAAGAAAAAATAAGTTAGGTTTGAGAAGGTTGATGCCCCCTCGAGGGATTATGTAGGGAGGAAGCGAGGTGGATGACCAATGAAAATGAAAAATAAGAGATGTTTAAAGTTGATGGGATATCCAAGAGGTGCCAGAGACTTGTTGACATTGAGCGATGAGTGGTTGATTAATTAATTTAGGTGATATATTTATAAAATGCCCCAAGAAACATAATATGTAGGGGAGTGAAATGGATTGATTTAAGAATGCTCACGGAAAAGATATCCACATAGGATTGATATGATTGGTTGCGTATGAAAAGATTAATTTATTGATAATGCCCCAAACAATGGTGTATGCGAGGGAGCCAAATTGATTGAAAACAATTAGGATTTGGAAATTTCCCCCACCAATAATATTCATGGACATTAGGTACACATCTCTATCTACTTTATGTTACCAAGATTTCCACTCACCAACATAAAGTGGGGGCAAATGTAGACATAAAATCATGCACTTTAGACATTATTTAGTCCGTTCACATACTACATTTAAAAGGTTTTGAGTGAAGAAAGTACTAATTAACCCCCATCTTTTGGCCATCTTATTTTATTTTCTTTCATCATTCCTGACCTCTTACACCCACACGCCCAGTCATCTTTCATAATTTTAGCCTTGACTAGGGCACACAAATTAGTACTAGGGCACCAATGGGTGCCCTGGTCCCCAGGGGCGTCCCGATCCCTTTTGAACTTTTACGCCACTTTTAGGGTGATTTCTAGCTATTTTAGATTCTTATCTTTTTGGTGCTTGTCCATTTCATGGTTAATTATGAAATTAGATCAAGAGAACCGTATAAATATAAATTTATGAGACCATAATGAGGGACAAAGCACTAATCACTACCATCATCCACCTAGAGTTGCATCCATTTGGAGATCATTTGTATCCATTATCTCCATCACAAGATCAAGGCTGGTTCATCTGCATCACACAAGCATAGGGGAGATTCTATTCTATTCCATGAACACATTCTATTACATTTTCTACATATAGTTATTGCTCGCTACTTTAAAAGGTGTGACTGACACAAGAGTACCTAGGGAACATGATGCACTGATCACCGGAACTACATTTGGAGTGCGAAATGTAGTAAAATGCTCAATTAGTAAGCCCACTCTTATGGTATCCGAGGTTAGTCCAACCCATTCATTTGCATTATTTTTTAGGGTTTTGATACTCCTTTTTGGTCTTTTACAGGTCTTTTATACATCTTAGATTATGAATGAGACCTAGCGTAGTGCAATGAATTTGATGCGATACACAACGAGGGTTTCGGACCACCCACCAAACTTGTGAAACTTAGTTTGAGACCTATTACACAGACCAAGGCACCTATTTTGTAGACTAGAGCACCCGCAGTGCCCCAACCCCTTTCCGGACGCTCCAATACAGAGAATCAACCCAGATCCATCCTTTTTGGGACCTTTACATAGTCGTTCTTACTTCCCCTTCCTCTAGTCATTTCTGCGACACAATTTAGATCTACCTCCGAATCAACTAATTCTTTTCCTTGTTCTTTTTGCATATTAGGGTTTCTAATTTCATTAGATTAGTTTCTTGGGTCATTTTCCATACTTGTTTATTACATTCATTCATTGTATTTACATTTCATTCTAGATTAGATTAACTACACATATTCCCTATTTTTAGTTAATCAAAGATATTGGCCTAATAGAGTAAAATGATAGTTTAGTTTGATGTAGGATGTCCGTGAGAGGGACTACATATTTTTACCAGGGGGTGACATGGGAGAGGCAATCATGAGGTCTCATGATGAGTAGGAGTAAAACAATGGTTAATTTTATGGGATTGGTTTCCATTACATATGATCCACACGTAGACATGGTATATGTAGGTACTACGGTGGATTATAATACCTAGTGAGCCCAAATAATTCCGTAATATTGATGAGGTAAACATAGATGATAGGGCCACTTAGACATGTGCATGTTCATAGAATATGATAGTTTTGAGATTAGAGAACAACGCGTTAGACGTGTGTAGTTCGAAATTCACATAGTGAGGCCAATACCTCTGTGAAAACCTAGGAGGAGATATCATCCAATGCATGATGCATCATAGGTATATGGAAAATATAAAGGGGTTCTAGGTAGTCAAAACTTATGAACATAGATGGTTAGGGTATATGTATATACACATGGATATGAACCCACTAGTGGCAATGGGGATGGGGGATCAATAAGTGTAGGTGTTTTGACATCATAATTTTAATTTGTAGATGATGTAGAAATGATTTTCAAGATGAAATAAGAGATTAGTTCTCATATAATACACATTGCGGGTCTATAGGTTAAGTAGGCATGAGATATCTGATATACATGACAAATATATAATTATAGGTGCAATAGTTGTCATCTTAGATTACATTACGAAAATAATATCATGATCAATTTCAAACCGAGAGAGATTAGGTGGGCTATGAATGAGATCAAATTCTGTAGAGAGAGATCAAATTTGAGTCAATATGGGTCAATTATAGAGGGAGCGAGATCGGGTTGGCTATGACTAAACCATGAGGTGAATTTGCATTGATGTTTTGTGATCCAGTCTATTCTAACTAGAAGATAGAGTATTGACATCATATATATGAACATGATGTCCAATAGGTTTAGAGGGCACATTACTTCATAAAGATTTCTTGGAATATGGATTTGATGAGATATTTGCTTTGATCATTAGCTAGAGTGCCACTACCACCACTATGACCACCACCTCCTATACCACCCCATTTGGAGATTATGGAATTTATGTGGGATAGGAGCTATGTATATATGATGATATTTTTGTGATGTGGATATGGTTTTGTCATATTATATGATTTATATATCAAGACACATGATTGCGCATATGTATTTGAGTATTGCCTCAACATTTTGATGTATATATATGATGGAATTTATGATTTATAGACCTTATGATGTTTATTATGATGTACTTGGTTGATGATTTATGAATTTATGATGATGAACATGGTTATGGATCTATTTCCTTGATTTGATGTATGTTGATGATGATTCTTTAATTTATGGACATAATTATAATGATGTTGTTTAGTTTTCATTCGTGTTTAAGGATGTATGATGAGTTATGACGATGATGGTTGTTATGTGTTTTAGTTATGGATGATATTGAAGTAGATATATATTAAATGTAATTATTTTGATTATGGATAATGTAGATGTAGATAGTTGATCATGAAATGCTAATGTATGTGTGATGATGTGATGTGTGGTTTTCCGCTTTATATGATGATAGTGCTCTTAGTATTTTGAATGTACGAATTTTATTTTTTTATATTAGTATGATGGTGATAAATGTGTTAGATGATTAGAATAGATGTATGATAAGGATAATGTGATGATGATATAATATAGGAGATGTGATGGATTATGCTGCCTTGTATGGGCCTTATTGAAAAGAAAACATGTTTTAATATAACATTAGGTAGTATACCTTTTGGTGATGAGTTGATGATGAGGATTTTTTTGTACCTAATTCATGTGAAAATAACTCAAATTATCCTTGTATCATTGGATGGCGACACTTCCCTCATATCCTTGGGAGAAAAAAATAAGAAATAAAAAGCGATAAATTCATAAAAAACACACATATTATCAAACAAACAAGATAAATAATACACACAAATATTATTGATAGATGGGTATGGTTTAGAATAATATGATATGAATAATGGATGGTTGATGAGAATTTGATAGGATGATGAGGTTGTATCAATTTTCCTTTGTGGATATCCTTAGGTTTTGGTGAGTGAGTCACAACTCAACATAACCTAGTGTTAATGTAATTCCACGTGTTTCCCCAAGTAGTGATGGATGACCCTATGGTAGTTTGATAGGCTATTAATGTTGAATTGTCTCATGAAAATAAAGTTTAGTGCACAGTGGAAAGAAGTGATAAAATGAGATAGAATGGATAAATGATAATACTAAGGAAAAACACTAGCAAATGAATTCGTGAACTAGAAATGGTGAGGGTCATAATGTAATGGATAAGAAGACAAAGTAAAAGGAGGGTAAGCTCAAGATATGATCATCCAAGGGATATAATGTCTCTATCCTTCTATGTTGAAGGTGTTTCTTCCATTGTTTTCCTAGCTTGATTGTTCTTTATTTTATTTTATTTTGATGTTGACTCAAGACATGTTCCCAAAGGCATAACATCTTTGTAACAAAGTGGCCAAGGTTAAGGGGGATGAAAATATTATAAAAGGAAGTATATAGATGGATGGGATGAAATATGGTGATGACCCAAAGTATATAAGGTACCCATCTCTATGAGTGATTCCAGAAACCAATTTTCATCAATCTACTTACCCAAGGTGCCAAATAACTAGTTTTTGTCATTGGACAAATGTTTTTTTTATTATTTGGATTAGTGGTAGGTGATATGGATTTTTAGAGACAAAAAGTCACAATATAAGTGTAGAATCACTTATGATGTATGACATTCATAGGTTCATCAAATTCATAACCATCCTCGGTGGATATATTATAGGCTCATGATGAAACCTTCAATGATGACATATGGTTTTGGCCAATTAGACTCAAAATTTCCCTTCTTCTCACACTTAGAATTTGTGTTTATTTGAGGAATAGATCACCAATTTCAAATTATCTTAATAAAACTTGCTGTTGTATTATCTTCATAACTTGTTTTAATATGTTTTGATATGGTTAAGAGAATAAGGCATATCTCATCTAGGAGTTCAAGTTCTTACACTCGAGTTATGTGGTAGTCTTGCTAACCTATGAGGTCTTGGAGTGAAATAAAAATGGATGGTAAGTTGATCTTAACCAATATTATGGATTTGGATCCAAAGACAAGGGAATATGAAGTGGCTTTGGTAGGTGTGTGGATGATGGTACAATAAGCCAATATGGTGGGATAGAGCTATAAATGCCAATTGTTTCCAACATCATTGAATATATTTATTAGGATTTTATTGATAATTTTGTTTTGGATTCTATTTGACAATTTCCTTGGGAAAATATGGTGTGGACCATCACTTGTTGGATATGGAAATGTTCACAAAGTGCTTTGACATCTTTATTTTTAACGATCCATCATTTTGAGTGATGATAATGAAAGGGATACCATAACGATGTATGATATGATTGAGGATGAGATTGGATAAATGCATGACATATGTGAGGGAATAAATTTAAACCAATTTGTGAAATATTGAGTAGCAATGATAATGTGTTTGTGGCCATTTAATCTTATCTTTATGATGAAATTGAATCCTCATATGGAGAAATGCCAAGGGGATGAAATGGGTTGTAAGGCTTATGATGGAGTATGGATGAGATATAAATACTTTTAAAAGACACATAATTCTTCACATATTAACATGAATCATGTTTCATGATCGATTAATTATATCTTACATGGAGGATCTTCTTGGCTAAGGCAATTCCACTAGTATGTGTGCCACAAATTCCATCGTTTAATTCCTTGATGGCTTGGTGGGACTCAAATGAATTCAAACATATTAAAAGGTTCAATCATACCCTCTATAATAGTGTGTTTACAAGGATAGTGAAATAAGAGGATTTTTGGATGAAAGTTTTTGTTGTGATTGAGTGAGGTCAGGCGGTAAGGTAGTTTCATGGATGTAGTTATATATGTTTTGATACTAGGGGATTTGGGACCAAAAATTTCACAAAATATCTCCAAATTAGAATGGGAACATGAACTACTCAACAAAGAACTGACACTATTGTGTTTCTGAGGTATCTCAAGAAAATATCTAATGATAACCATAGTGTTTTTCAATTTATTTATTCCTCTAGGAACCTTTAAAATTGGATCTCCTAAAAAATACTACTTAAAACTATCAACCATACATTTATAGGGGATTAATTTTTCATATTAAATATCTGATATTAATGATTGACTTGTTTGATGACCAATTAGGAATCACCATAGACTTGTAGATGCTACATGTTCCACTAAATGGTGATATGGAGACATGATAGGAGAGCTTCATATTTTGTAATGTTATTACGTGGGAAGCCAAGGCGTAAGGCATTAAGGATTAGGTTTAATTTTGGAGTGATAAAAGGAATCCTTCCTTGAGCCATGATGTGTGAAATACCCATCAAAGTAGAGCTTCGGTAGGTGATTCATCAATGTTCATGAATGCTTCATCAGGGAAAAAATAGTTAATAGATGATTGTATACGATATGTGAGCTTATGATAGTTGATTTGCAAGCACTTGTCTTTTGAAAATTTTTTTGATTGACATATTCGTATTAAATTTACTTGAACAATATGATCCATTTTTTACATTTTCCCTATTAAAGATGATTTTGATAAGAGATATTTTGGTGGATCAACCTTGGTAATTAACTTGGTCTTGTTATTGAGAATACAATGTCTCAAAATTTGGGAAGAAAACACTACAAATAAGCATGATCATTCGATCAAAGTGTAGTTGAATTAATATGAAACCAAGGTGTGAATAAGATAGTAGATAACTCGTTCATTTTTATTCTCAGCTTGTTGTAATAGAAAAGCTCCTAAAGAACAACTTTGTGTTCTTTAAGATATACAGAGGCGATTTTTCTCCTAATGTGTGTGGAACATGTATTAGTGGATGTAGAAGATATTATTTTAGGTCCTCAAATTGTTGTTAATAATCTTAATTTCAGTGAAATGTGGTCCTTTGTTTAAGTAGGTAAATGAAGTTGAAATTTATCTTCTATTTGAGAGATAAATCATTAGATTGATTAGATTTTTCCTTGTAGGATTAAGAATTTCTTGAGATTGGAGTTGGAATCTCGTAATGGCTTGAAATTTTCTAGATGAACCTTTATACCATGTATGGATGTGATGAAGAAAAATATTTTCCTATAGTGACCCAAAAATAATTTCTTGGGATTAATTCTAACTCTACTCCCAAAGCCATTCAAAGATCCTTCATATAATTATAGGATGGTCAACCCATGGTTTTGATTTTCCCAAAATTTCATTGACATAATCTTTGAAAATGTCATGCATCATATCATTAAATATTATGGTCACTAATATTTGGTATGAGGCACCTTCATTCATAAGTTTGAATGACACGACTTGATAGAAAAAGTTCCCATGGAGTGATGAAAAAGTATTATGTTGATCCTTAGGTGCTTATTATGATATGATTGTATTCTCAAAATTTGTCCATGAGTGATAGAATTTAAAAACTATAGAGTCTACAATCATGTCAATGTTTGGTAGGGAAAAATCATCCTCTGGACATGATTTATTAATATATTTGAATTTAATGTAGATGCATATACAAACATTAGGATTATTAATAGGTATAATGTTGGATATCTAGTTGGAGTATGATAGGATGTATGAAGCATACATATCACATTTTTTAGTTATTATTTGACCAATAAGGATATATGTGGATAAATTTTATTTAATTTTTATTTAACTAGTTTGGCTTCATTATGGACAACAAAATGATAGACTACCAATGACTGATCTATACTTGGTATATATGCATATGACCATGCACACAAATCAACATATTTTGTAAGGAGAGATGTGAATTATGCTAGTTCTCGTGATGTTAAGATTTCCCCTAGCTTTAAGATATTTGGTTATGCTTTAGTGCTGATGTTGATATTAACCATTTATTCAACTAGAGATAATGATATTTCCTAGATGTCCTCCATATATTCTTTAAGGAAATTATCACTTTGTCATCTAATTTTTCTAAACCAAGCGATTCTTTTTGCTACACCATGTGTGGATTTAGATTTTCTTCATAACCAAATTTAAAGGACAAGTGGATTTCCCTATCTATTGGTTCTTTAGAGAGGTTTTCACCAATAACCATGTATTTATTAGTTTTTCTTGAATTTTGTTTGTTTTACCAACTAGTGCCTCGGCGATATTTTCACAAGGTGTTATATTTTGATTATTATTATTTTGATATTTTTATTTATGACTAGGAAATCCATCTATTACTTTAAGTAGGTGCAAGTGTAAAGGTTGATGTCATGCTATTTATTGTGATATCCACTTTGGGTAGGTGATCTTAGAGTCCATGAACTCAATGATTACCTCATTATTTTGAAATTCGTATAATGATGGTGTATCTTGATTATCCCATTAGATAACATAATGATAACATAGGTTGAAATCAATGGTTAGGATGGTATTATCAATGAATAGGTTAGTGGAGAAAGGTATTCGAAAAGGCTATGAAAAATCCTGTTTCGATGTCTTCGTCGAGAAGAGGAATCCCTAGGATCTAAGGAGTCATCCATAATGTCATCTTATGATTCACCACTTAGTGGTTTATACCTTAAACCAAGATGTTATAGTTTTTCTTCCAAAATAATAGTTATAAGATTCCTTACTCCTATGGACCAAGGCCCCTTCCCTTGTATATCATGATATGACACCCACGATTAGCTTTTAGGTATTCACGATGTTGGTAGTAGGAAGTGTTATAGTGTTTTGATAATTTAAATCCATCCGATCCTTTCATTTTGTACTCATTGAGCCACCCAAAGAGATTGAATATGGATGAGCCTAGTTGATATTGGTGCTCTTGGGTTTCCTTATGGCAGGATTCTCGTGAATGCAAGGTGATGTAGGAGATGACCAAAGTTGAATGCATCTTAGAGTTTGTATTCACTATATCCTTTTGGGATAACCTTAGTGTTAGATTCTAGAGGCAAAGATTCAGAAGTGGATGGAATATTTTTGGATGGATATAAGATTGTGATGATGTGGTTATCTCGGGTTGGTTGAAATGGTCCACGGTACTTGGGCAATAAATAGTTCCATAAAAGAATACTTCTAAAAATTTACTGTATTGAAAAGGTTGAGGGTTCCTGAGAATGGTGATCTCCATGTCAACATGAGGGAATTTGATGCATTGATGAAGAGTTGAGGTAAAACTTACATTTTGTGGATCCATGGTCATCCCAAAAGGATGTTATAAGGGAGGTCTATGTCTACTATGCTATCAATTTTTGAGTTCTATGATAAAATTGAGATAACTAATCAAAATTTTCCATCTTGGGAGTTTTTATACTTTTTACGGTCTTAGAAAATCCAAGTTTTCAACCTCAAAGAGCCTTTTACTAAGTTTTTTTGGGTTTTGGGATTAGCATGCATTTTTACATGTTACATGTCACATGTTTCGACTCCGAAATTTGACACACCGCTGCAGTATTTTGGGTTTCGGAGTTTTGAAAGCGTTGGAATATCGAAGATAGAAAACATATGATTCATGTTCAATGTCTTTAAAATCTAACCCCAAAATATTATAATGTATCGGGTTGTTGGTTACCTTACATAGGAACATTTCGATAATTTCACATGTCTCATGTTCAATGTTTTCTCGATTTCAAAACTATTTGTTTCTTTGTGTTAGGTTTTTGTATTTTTCTTACATCGGAGAATGAGAGGGAAAAATTATGTTGAATACATCGTCATGTGTTTGATCCTGAAACTTGATAAAAATTTGAGGTTATTTGTATTGGGTTTTTGTGATTTGATTGCATAGAGGCATGACATGTTCCTTGTAGTCAAATTCCCACCCTTGAGTCAACACATTTATTGCCAAGGTGGAGTTAGGTTTTCACACATGTCATCCTACATGTAGTAAATGCTATGAGGGTTATAAATACATGGATTTTCCATGTCATTCGTACTTGTATGAATTCAAATTTGAACATACGCTCTTGCTTTCAAACCCCGAAATCTTGAATTCAATTTTCTTGGCGTTTTGGTTGATTTTTTCGATTTTCTTCGATCCCACATAATTTCTTAGTAAGTTCTTCTCTTCTTGTTGGTTTCTTTTGATTTTTGAAGTGTTCTTTGGGAATTTTTCATTATATTTGATTTGTCATTGTTGTGGAGTTTTTCTTGTGTTTTATTTTCTTTCTTCTCCTCTTCTTGAACTACCTTTTCCCTATTTTGAGAAGAAATATTGGATTTAGAACCAATAACTCATGCTTGATTTATAATTGAATTTTTTACGATGATACACGTAAAAAAACATGACATAAAATTTTCAGGATTTTCGACTGTCCATCATAATAAAAATTTTGAATCGAGGAGACGAAACACTTGGTATACTTTGACAATTATAAAAATATAACTCATGTTTCAAAATTTCCAAGGTGTGGAATAGGTCCCCTTTTTAGGCCTTTGTGTTGGTATTTTTATATTGCAAATCAAAAACAATTTTTTTCTAGTGTGTCGAAATTTTGAGTTGCAAAGTGAAAAACAAGTTCACGCCCTTTGTATCAAAGTTCCTAAGGTAATCGATAAGTTCAAAGTTTCAAAAGTGTTTCAGAATTCCAAAATGTAAAGAAACAAAAAGTTTCAACATTTTGTTGGGAATTCAAAGGTGGTCAATAAGGATAAAAACTGACAAGGGTTTTCGGACTTTCCAGAGCGTAAATCGGGGTGAAAGTTATGGCATTTGTCATTTCCGAGCATTCGGAGGGGATTTTGACAAAATTCTTGAGCTCATTCTCCATGTCTAATTCACAAAAAGGGAAAGGTAAATAGAGTCTTCCAAGGGTGAAAAGGAAATGAAATATAAGTATAAAGGGGGTATTCCCTCTTCTAACATTGAATCAATGTTGATATCGAGGACACTTTGCATTAGGGCATGTTGACATGGAAGATTTTTGGAATAGGGTCAAGAACCCTAGTAAGACAACATGGATGTAATGTATATATGATAGTGGAATGACTCTCACTACGGAGTTTCCCCATATTTGCTCAATGTATAGAATTCGTTGTTTCCGCATCTATTCATTATGATTATGAATCTAGGGCTATCAAGAACTAAGATGGGGAGGTAGTTATTCATTTAGATATTGAATAATTTAAGGATCTCATTAAGCTTCTTGACCTCACCATGCACGTTAAAAATTATCTCAAGAAGGTTCAACATACTTGGGACAAAAATTCAATAGATTGCATTAAGCACATCAACAAAAGTATCTCCCTGAAGCCTAATCATGCGGTGAGTAGATTCCCAAAACCTTGCCCGAGTGACTTTATCCTCGAAATCAACAAAATTATCACATTAATGACAAGATTTTTTTGCCTTTACGAGGCTAAATAATTCCAAGTATGAATGTATTAAGTCATCACCATTATGAGGAAACATGAATAGTTCTTTAGATGGGGTGAATTCATCGGTGATATATTTGACAATTAGTTGAAAGAGGTGCTAACAAATGGTAAATTCTACATGACATCACATGTCACCTACACAACAAAAAACATGAGAGTTTATCCTAGATTGAACACCCAAGGAACTAGAACTTCATATTTTGTCAACAACTTCTACCTTTAGTTTCCATTGAAGAAAAGCTTAGGCCATTTCTGAAGAGTAAATAATTCCTTCTTCTACAACATCATTTGTAAATTGGATAAAGATAATTCTAAGTGCTGGTGTACCAATGTAGCTCGGAATTCTGTATCCCACTGGGGGTTCCGATTCCCAACATTCAGCTACATACAGGTAGGATAATTTCAAGGTTATCCATATCTGTTACCTAGATTTCCAAGATACAAATGGGTTTTGATGGAATTGGTAAGGTATTTGTTGGATTTACACAAGTTATGATAAATTAAGCATAAGGAGGGAATTCATTTCCCAATATCCATTGGTTGTTACACTTGCACATTAGTAATCAAGGAAAATAATATTGCTATTGAAATGCGGGGAGTGGCTATTAAGCATTTCCATCAAGGCTTAGCTTCGACATCGATGAGTGTTGAAGAGCCTTAAAACATTACAACACCTTCTTGAACTTGAATATATATTAATTGATTGTAGGGATGAAATAATAATAAGAAAGAAGGAATATAGTCATTTGAATTTGGATGAAGTAGCAAATTATAACCTCATGGATATTCCTTAGGATGTTGTTGATGATGGGAATGTCCTGGATCCCATATGTGACCAGATCAATGTGGAAGGTTTGGGTTTTCCCAAATCGATTGGTCGATTAAGGAGTCCACATCTATCAAGGAATGAACTACTCAAATTATAATCCAAACCAATTATTGGATCTTTTTAATGAATATTCATCCAAAATGTCCCAGCTTCCCAAAAGTGAAAATGATCCCTGCATCAGAAGTGGGTCCCTCTTAGGAACTCAAGGATAAAAGTGAAGTACCAAGGAAGAAGTTAAGGTTAAAATTCTATAGCGGTGGAGGAAAATATCCTCCTACTTATTCTTCTCCCTCCATCACCATTGTCAACATTGATTCCCCTTCTCCTCAGGGACCAAAGGGACATTGACCATCACCATGACCATCTAATCTAATCTAGTCTATTCCCATCTCATCACCCATGTTGTCCCTCTTATGACCTTGGCCCCACATGTGCCACTTCCTGTCACTTATCCTCCACATGTGCCATCTTATCCTCCTCATTCTCCTCCTCCTATTTCATCCCCTCCACCTTCTTTATCATTTCAGATCTCATCATCCTTTGCATATACCACTCTGTTTCTTCACCACCCACATATCCTTATGTGTCACTTATGACACATGTATTTTCAGCCTTTTCTTCCCTCTAAACTAGGATAAGTATGACCTTGGGTTCTCCTCATGTAACCTAGTTCCCTTCTCCATTTGTCACCTTTTCCTCTATGTTTTCTTCTCCTTTCACATATTTAATTGTTTTCATGGCTATCATCTTTAATCCTTCCCTCTTGGTATTCACATTACCTTCTCCTCCTAAATACACACTCATGATAATTTCTACCTCGAAGAAAACACCTTCCTCTTCTATCCCATCTTGGCTGACAAGCCAAACCCCAAAGAAGAGAAAGAAGGTTGTCCCCCTTGATGCCTTTTATTTTAGTATGTTCACTCATGCTCCTTTCGCGCATCAAGAAGCCAAAAAAATTTCTCACATCGCTATTAATTCATTAGATGAAAGTTTTTTCAAGATCACTATGCTTGTTGTAGACAAAATAAAGAAGACATTACTTCTCTTAATTATCAAATAACAAAAGTGGCACTTTGGGAAATGATAATAATGGTATAGCTTAGATACCAAATGATAGAATAGAATAAGATTGCAATGACCAAAGAGGGATGGAAGCTTCACAAATATTATTGATCATGAAATCAAATTACATAACAATACGAGAGATGTAATAATTATAGATATTAGACAACCTCATATGGATAGACATGACACCCTAGCAGACACCAACTACGAGATGATAAGACCCATCTCACATGCACATGTAATTACTACTAATACCAATATTGAATGTTATCAACATAACAATATTGAATGCAATTCACTAGACTAGAGTGCACATGATGCACATTATTAAATAAAAGAAAATGCAATAAAATACAATAAATATGCCTATGCTAAATTATGCTAACATTTCCCCCTTATTTTGCATAGTTTCAATGAAGTGGAGAGGAACTCTGCGAGCAGTGTGAATTTGTCACGTGCAAGTGACTTAGTGAAAACATACGCATACTTGTTGCTCACCTATGTAGAGCAGGCGGAGCCGTATGTTGTGCTTCAAGACATGCTCGCGTATGAAATGAACTATACTTCAATATGCTTGGTTCTCTCATGAAATATTGGATTGCGAACAAGCTTCAGAACTCCTTCATTATCAACATATACTGGAGTAGATTTCTGTTGTGGTATACCAATTCCTTCCAGTATTCGGCGTAGCCATATTGCTTCACAAACAACTTCACCTGCAGCTCGATACTCTACGTAGAAGAGCGGGAAAAAAGTTCATTTCTTGCTTCCCGTGATATCGGTCCAGATCCCATAAAGAAGACGAAGCCTGATGTTGACTTCCTATCATCCATGTTTCCTGCATGATCTGAATCTGAATATCCTGTCAAGAAGAAGTTGTTGTTCTTCTTGTACTCTAGACCAAGGTCAATTGTACCCTTTAGATATCTCAGTATTCTCTTTGCTACTTTCCAATGACATATTTTTGGTTCTTGCATGAAGCGTGATAAATAGCTGACTGTAAAGCTGATATCTGGTCTAGTATATGTCAAGTAAATGAGACTCCCGATCAACTGCCGATAGAGAGTTGCATTCACCGGTGGTGATGGATCGGAATGAGATAACTGAAGTCTCACTTCCATAGGTGTAGCAATAGGAGTGCAGTCCATCATCCTGAATTTCTCGAGCGTTGTCTTGGTGTATTTCAACTGCGACACAAAGATATGATTCTCTTTTTTCCATACTTCTAACCCAAGACAATAGTGCAGGTGAGCGAGATCTGTCATGTCGAGCGATCGATTAAAATGCTTCTTTGTTGCATCGATCATCTTCACATAGAATCGCCTATAATAAATAGATCGTCGACATAAACAACCATAATGATAATCTCCCCTTGCTTTTTGAGGTAGAGATTGGGGTCATAAGGATTCCTTTCGAATCCATGATTTATGAGATGCTCATCAATTTTGATGTACCATGCCCGGGGTGCCTGTTTTAGGCCATATAGAGATTTTACGAGTCTGCATACCATCATCTCTTTTCCTGGTATTACATAACCCTCTGGCTGAGTCATATAGACTTCTTGTAAATCTCCATTAAGAAAGGCACTTTTCACATCCATTTGGTGGATTTTCCAACCAAATTGTGCAAATGAGAGAAAAGATTATCTTGATTGTCTTGATCTTGTTTGTGGGAGCAAATGTCTCCTCATAATCAATGCCTTCTTGTTGTGCATACCCCTTTCTACACAAGCCTTTCTTTATACTTGTCAATAGTCCCATCGATTTGTACTTAGTCTTGAATATCCATCTGCATCCAATGGGTTTCTTCCCTGGTGGAAGGTCGACAAGTTGCCATGTGTTGTTCTTCATCACTGATTGATACTCTGAATCCATGGCATCTTTCCAAGCTTTTGATTGTAGGGCTTCTTAAACTGTAGATGGCTCAACTATTTCAACAACTCTGCTCATTAGGGCATAATTGACCTCTTCACGATCTTGATCATGCGAGTTCTAGGTCCAGGTTGGAGGATATGCTAGGTGCTTCATCCAAATTTGCATCTCTTATTAATTGAGTATACCATTTAGGTAACTTCTTAGTTGTTCCATTGGCTTGTGGTGGATCCAAGTTTTCACCATCATCCAATTCATCACTATCATCTTCAGTGGGAACATCAAATTCTGTCTTCACAAGAGGTGTATTCTACATGTTTGTTGAGTGGTTGAGTGGAGCATCTG
Organism: Taxus wallichiana var. yunnanensis; assembly: GCA_018340775.1. Lineage (NCBI taxonomy): Eukaryota > Viridiplantae > Streptophyta > Pinopsida > Cupressales > Taxaceae > Taxus > Taxus wallichiana. The sequence goes on from CM031238.1 coordinate 836,724,230, forward strand.
CTTGTTTCTTCTCAAAGAACTCAACATCCCTACTTGTGTATACTTTCTTTGCTTCGGATCCCATAATCTGCACCCAAGTGCTTCTTCATTGTATCCATGAATATAGTTTCTCATCTTTCATATCCAACTTGTTCTGTTCTTCTTGGGTATGTGCATCTGCTAGCTTTACACCCAAATACTCTTAGGTGTGCAATTGATGGTTTCCGATTTGACCATGCTTCTTGAGGTGTCACTCCTTGAGAGCTACATGGGCACTCTGTTTAACAAATAGACTGCAGTTCTTGTAGCTTTTGCCCAAAATGTCTTTGTTAAACTGAGTCATCAATCATACATCGCACCATTTCCATGATAAGTACGATTCCTTCTCTCAACTATACCATTATTGTGGTGTGTGAGTAGGAGGCTTTGTCTACGAATCCCATGAGCTTCGGGTAAGTCTTGAACTCATTGCTTGTGAATTCCCCCTCGATACGAGGCGGAGAGTTTTGATCTTGCGACCAACTTCATTCTCAACAAGCGCTTTGAACTTGAAATGTCTCAAAGGCTTGAATCTTGTTTCTTAGACAATATATCCACATCTTTCTTGAGTAGTCATCAACACAAAGCATGAAGTATTGACATCTAGAATGACTTGGTTGCATGGGCCCGCAAAGATCGGTGTGCACCAAATCAAGCTTTCCCTTAGCTCTATATGTGTTCTTCTGGAAGGGTACTCTGTGTTGCTTTCCATCTAGGCAATTGTGACACTTGTCAGTGTTGTGCTTGAGTGTAGGAAATCCTTTCACCATGTTGCCCTTTTGAAGTGTTTGGAGATAGCCAAAACTGATGTGACCATATCTATGATGCCATAGTTCTGCAGATTGTGTGTCTTTGGCCACTAGAGCTTGATCATCCTTGTGGACAAAATCAAGTTGGAACATGCGTCCCACATTGGAGGCTCTTTCTGATCTTGGAACCTCTTGACTTATCTCTTATCAAGCACACTTTTTCTCCATTATTATCTGTCAAAATCCAACTTCAAGTTGTGATCAAGGAATTGATTAAGCGATAGCAAATTCTTGGTCGCTTGTACATACAATACATCTGTGATTTTTGCGGTCATGCTTTCCAAAGGTAGTGAAATGTTTCAATCCCCTTAAAACTATATGATGAGTCACCACCTAATGACACATGGTTCTTGTTAGGTGAGTCATGTAGTGTGTAGAACCAATCTTTGCGTCAGGTCATGTGTCGAGTTACACCCGAGTCAACATACCGGATATCTTGTTTGGACTTGGTTTCTTCATCAAATTGAGCAGAATACATGTGGTGTCCTTCATCGAATCATCCTCATGTTCGTGATGTACCCTTGTTGTTTGGGTTTTCTTTGCAATTACCATTTTTACGCCCTTGATTGTTGTTGTTGTTGGACTTCCCTTTATTTGAATTATTGTTACCCCTGTTGATTATTGGGTTTTGAATTACTTGATGAACCCTTTTTGTAGGAATTGTACACATGATATTTGATGTCATGTCCCCCTTTATTGAAAATGGGACACTTCTTGGTGTTATGTCTCGTTGACTTTGATTTTGTTGGGACTTCTTGTGATTGGACTGAAATTTCCCCTTTCCTTTATGATTGGAAGATAGTGCTTGCTCATCTTCATGATCTTTGTTGTTCATTGCCTCTTCTTGTTGGAGTAGATTGACCTTGACTTCTCAAAGGTATTGTGTGTTCACTCATATTGATAATTGTCACAAAGATTACGTAGGAAGGAGGAAGTGCTCATGACACAATTGGTAGTGCGAGGTCTTCATCACTTATCTCTTTTCTCAATGCAATAGAGATGCCCTCAAAGTAGCAACTCGTCTCAAAAAAACTTCAACCTTCTCATTGTGCTTGAACTTGAGAGTATGCAGTTGTGATAGTAGGTTGAGGATGGCATTCTTGTTCTTTACCTCATAGACTGTGCTCAACTTATCCCATGCATCCTTGGCCGATGTGACATCTCTAATGTGGGGTTGCACATCGTCTGTTATGCTAAACAAGATGATCAACTTGGCCTTTTGATTGGCCCTGTCAAATTGAACTTGTTGTCTTCCATCATCAAGTGATCTTGTTGTTTTCCATCTCTGTTTGTCCATAGGTCTTCAAACTCAAGTAACGTCTTGATCTTCGGTTTCCATGCAGCATAGTTGTCTCCTCTAAGTAGTTGTGAATCTGGCAAGAAGAACTTTGGTGCTTGTGCACCCATTTCTGCAATCTAAATTTCTGAAACTCTGAATTTTTGACAAAGGGTAAGGCTCTTATCACTCCAGGTTTATGGTCTCCCTCTCAATATACCATCAGACCGATATACCAAACCTTTCTATATACGCTCCCTTCCGATATACCCATCGGTACGTGAAAGAAGATCATCCTTTCAATATACCTATCGACGAGAAAGAGGTGTTACGCACGTGAAAGAATTTAGTATGTGGTACTTAGGCAGATACGAAGAGGGGTTTGTGCTGAAGCACAAGCGGATGGGAGGGCTCAAATGTGTGTGTATTGTGTCCTTATTACTCCCTGTCGATTTTATAGGGTCAATGCCCAGATGACGTTTAGGCGAGTGTGTTAGGCGTTAAGTGCGGTAGTAGTCACGACGGCATCACCGTAAGCACTTCTGAAGTGCACCGTATATAGAGGCCAGCTTCTTTATGAGATCAAAGATCTCGTGTGATAGAACCAAACATAAAATAAAAAGTTTGCACTTTTTTTTTTTTTTTTCACTTTATGCACCAAGATTAGTACAACATGCTCTAAAATTACATCAAAATGAAGTTTTTGTGTCCCCCCTTTTTAGAAAAAAGGGTCTAGAATCACAAAATACACAATTTAGGCCAAAAATAGTTTTTACCCCCCAATAGGTGTTTTTCCGCTAAATTTAGCGGTGGATCTAAATGTGTTTGGTGAGCTTATAAATTCGGAAATCTCCCAAAATTTAGTAATTTCTCCAAATTTTCTAAAAAAAATAATTTAATAAAAAATATGGAGAGAGTGGGAATCGAACCCGTGACTGTTTGTTCCCAAGATCAAACAAACAATCGAATATTGTGTTCACCTTTCCTCACAAACCGTGATATGAGTTTTCTAAAATTTTGACAGTAGCATCATACAATATTTTTCTTGAAACCCACAAAATTTCAGAAGAATCGGAATCTTATTTTTGAGATCTTACCAAATTACTAGCTAGATCTGATTTTTTCAAAAAAAAATCCGACTTATACTGAACTTTTCGTCATATGTAGAGCTGAATCGAAGATAATGTAAATTGCAAAGTTGTGCGCCTCCTTCTTATCTTTCCAGAAAAAAAAACAGCACATCAATCTGACACTTTATGAAAAAGTTATGTCCTTTTTTCTAAGAGCTATCTGCTGGAATTTTGTTGACGGATCACTTGACCTTTGCTACCGAATTCTTCACACCTCCACTTTCGAGATCTAATTTTTTTTTTTTTTAGATCTGATCTGCAATTTTTTTTTCAAGATCTCTCTCCTTTTTTAAGATCTCTTTTTTTCACAATTTTTTTTTTTTTTTAGATCTGCAATTTTTTTCAAGATCTTTCTCCTTTTTTTAAAGATCTCCAAATCTGAAATATTCCGCCAATATGTTAGATCAATTGGCTATGCCAATGACTAATAAAAAAATTTACCTTCCAAATAAGTGGATAGGTCAAATTTTAGTTGAGGGTGCTGGAAGGAATGGAGGTTGCGGGATGCTTGATGGCTCTCTTTTGATGCATATATTCTTCTCGATGGATCCTCTCCAATAGTGCTCCTCTTGACCTTGCTTGGATAGAACCCGCTCGATACCAAATGATAATAATGGTATAGCTTTGATACCAAATGATAGAATAAAATAAGATTGCAATGACCAAAGAGGGACGGAAGCCTCACAAATATTATTGATCATGAAATCAGATTACATAACAATGTAAGAATTTGTAATATTTATAGATATTAGACAACCTCATACGGATAGACATGACACCCTAAGCGGACACCAACTACGAGATAATAGGACCCATCTCACATGCACATGTAATTACTACTAATACCAATATTGAATGTTATTCAACATAACAATATTGAATGCGATTCACTAGACTAGAGTGCACATGTTTGCACATTATTAAATAAAAGACAATACTGATAAAATACAATAAATATGCCTATGCTAAATTATGCTAACAGAAAGTCACTACTAAAGGAGAATAAAAATATGTGAAAGTGGCCATAGAAAGTTTATTTAAGAAACTCAAAGAAACCAAGGCCACCAAGGATGAGATAAAGGAAAAGATGGATCGATTGAAAACCATCCTTATGGATATCTCTAAACCAACTCCGGTCTCCTCTCTAATTCCGATCGGTTTGAGACATTATCCATATCAAAGGTAGAAAATATTTGGAAAGAGGGTTGGGTAGTAGATAAGCTGGATTCAAAGGATCCGACCCAAGGAAGAAGTCTAATCAAGGACTTTATCGAGGTCCTCAAGAGAGAGAGAGAGAGAGAGAGAGAGAGAGAGAGAGAGAGAGAGAGAGAGAGAGAGAGAGAGAGAGAGAGAGTGCAATTGGGAGTTAAATCTAGAAGATTTAAGCGAGCTCAAGAAATTTGATCCTGACACCCTTGTTTAAGAATGGATAATCGAAGATTTTTTTATGTTTTACAAATCCATTGAATTTCGGGTCAAAATTTTGTAAGAAGCCGGGGAGAAGCTACAAAAATCTTGATAAGAAGGGATTGATGCCACCGAGTTATATTGGTGATGAGTTTTAAAAGGTACTCTTCCATGTCTTGGATGATGGATTAAACATGATACTTAGAATAAATATTCAAGGATGTAATCAATTACTTTTATAAATCGATTATTAGCAATAATAGAATACAAAAGGAGACAATATTATAGATAAATGATCTCAATATGCAAGTAGAATAGCTTAGCCACTTGTGGGGAAACCTCAAACCATAAAATGAGACTAAAATGCCCAATCCGATGATCAAATACTACCTACTAACCCCTATATATACTATTCATATGTTATGGCCATCACTAAGGCCAACCTACTAAGCATGAGAAACTATAAATGACATAATAAAATGATATGGTAAGCAAAAAGTTGGCTACTCATATCCTAATACAAGTAATAGGTTAAGGCGTAGCATGCCCTTCCCTTTCAAAGCAAAATTTTCCCTAATGTTGAAAAGCTCTGCAGTGCTGCTGCTGAGAACGCGTCATATCCTCCCATGTTGTATCTTCATTTTCCATATTATTCCACTTGATCAGGTACTCAGTAATAACCCATGTCCTCAATCTTTTAGTGCGTGTTTGAAGGATTGATTCAGGTTCCAAGATGACTCTCCCCTCCTCATCAAGATTAGGTAACACTGTTTGAGCTGATATCCTCTGTCCAATTACTTTCTTGAGTGCAAGAAACATGAAAGATTGAATGTATTTTGGTTATGCTGGGAAGCTCTAATTTTATGAGTGGTACGATCTCTGCAATACTTGATAGGGTCTGTTGGTTTTCAAATAGGACTTTTTAGAAGAGCAACAGTCAGGGGACAAGAAGTCCCTCCTCTTTAATGGGAGAGGTTCCCTTATTCTGAAACAAACTTATTTACAAAAGTACAGAACATTATTTTATGGTCAAACTTGGATATTACGAAAGTGTTTTTTCACAAGGATCATCAGTTACGCCAGGACTGAGGAAGGGGAATAAGAAGATGAGCAGAATAGCAACATTCAGAATTATAGATAGCAGAATAATTCTTCGTGTGTGCGAAGCTTCAAAGGATTTGAGACAAGATCATTTGCGTTAGCTGAATGGGATTAAATTTAAAGACACAAAGTTCCGTAAATAACCTTTTTGATTTGTTAATCAAGGACACAAAGTTCCTTGGTTGACAAGATCACTTTGTATTTGCAAAACTCAACAGATGTCATGCAATCGGAGAGACTAAGCGAATTAGGAACAAAATGATCTTCACAATATTAAAGGAAAACACGAGACAACATGAATCGATAGACAAAGAACGAAAAGCCCTTTTGTATTGATTTCTTTAAGATCTATTTACACTTTTAGCAAAATATCCAAGTTCTTCCTCCTAGGAAAATGGCGTGGAAAGGCCATTATATAGATTACAAGTCGGTTACTCGTGAACGTTTCTTTTAACTAAAGAGTAGTTAGGACCGACCTTGATTGTAATGCCTTAACTAATTACAAGGAATACGAAAAGAAAGGGAAGAAAGAAAAAGAAAGGAGAAGGAGGCAGTGTCCAGGTTACGAGAAGGACCCCTGCTTGTCTTGCCGCCGTCAACGAGTTTTCTTCCACGTCTCGTACCACGTCTTTGCCACGAGGACACACGGGACGTTTCATCTTGAAGATGTCGGTGGATATCAAAACCGATGTAACAGGCGTCTTGAAAGTTTCGTCTTCGAATCGCTTCTTGAAATTTGATCTTGGATTGATAGCATCGAGAGCACTTAAATTTATTTTTTTGAAAAACAGCATATTCGGGTCGAGCGGGAAAAACTAAGTGTGAATGACACTTGTATGCGCTTGGGACGAGTGTGAGGCGAATGCACTTGAAACACGCGAGGCTCGGCAGTTCGGGCGAAACAGGAGAAAGACGCACAAATGCATTTGGGACAAATGGGACGAAAATGCGCGAAGGACGCGGTTCGGGTGGATCGGCGAAAATGGAACAATGGGCCCGTTTGGACTTGGGACATTCGGGACGAAAAGTTCCGGAGTCGCAGTTCGGCAGTTCGGGCGAAAATGGAGCGACTCGCACTTTTACTTGGGACATTTGGGACGGAAGAAAGTGCAAAGTACGCGGGAAGGATGATTCGGCCGAGAAATGGAGCAGTTTGCATTTTTGGCTTTGGGGCACTGGGACAAAAACTTCCGACAGGCCGAAAATGGGACAAATTCGGAGGTTTCGACGATCGGAGAGAATGAAGACACTTTCGTACTTGGGACGGATGGGACAAAAGTTAAGACAGTCCCGAAAATCACACAAAACGACCCAGAACACAGATTTTTTCGAATTCACGACTTAGGCACCTCAGAGAAAAACACTTAAGACTCAAAATTTTGAAATTTTACTCTTATCAGAGCGGGGAATTTTGAGTGGACAACAGCTGGCTCCTTCTGGGGATGACTTGGTGTAAATTCCAAAAATGAGACAAGGCAAGAACTTAGAGAACTCGGTGAAGCAGACCAGTGCCTTATCCCTTGGGCAACGGAGTCAAAAACAAACCAATACAGAGGGCAACACACACAAATGAAGGGTTTGTACATAATATACAAAGGGACTCCCTAAATCACCTAGGACTTGAAAAACTTCAAATCGCCCACTATAAGGAAGTGGAGGGGGAGAACCATCCATGTAATCAAGATAGAAAGAGTCCTTACCAGCAAAGTGTCTTATCTTGAAAGGACCAAGCCACAGAGAATCAAATTTTCCATGGCTACCACGAGGTTCATGTCTTTTGTCCCATAACAACACGGTATCACCAACTTGGAATTCTCTGGACCTAGCTTTCTTATCGAACAGGACCTTCACCTTCTGCTGGTGAGCAGATATTCTGTCAGCAACCTCCAATCTATCCTCGTTCAGTTTGTGCAGGTACATGATTCTTTTGTCCAGAGCATCACTGAAACTAGTGTCTTCAATGGCCTTCATCAGTGTGCAGGTTTGGCGCTCCACCGTCACCGGCATTGGGCCTCTACTCCATACACTACTTGAAAGGGGGACATTCCAATGGCTCTTTTAGGTGTGATCCTGTCTGCCCAAAGAGCATCATAAAGCTTCTTATGCCAGTTTCGCTGAGACTCATTGACCAACTTCCTTATGATAGTCACCAGATTTTTGTTGGTGGATTCTGCTTGTCCATTTCCCTGGGGATAATAATCTGAAGAATGAGCCAGAGAGATGCCATACCCGTAGCAGAAATCCATGATCTCAGTTGAGGAGAAGTTTGAAGCATTATCTGTTACAATCTTGTTAGGTACACCATACCTTACCAAGATGTTCTCCTTGATGAAGTTGCATACTACTTCAGAAGTAGTGCTCTTGACTGGGATAGCTTCCACCCATTTGGTGAAGTAGTCAGTGGCAGTTAGCACATGAGTGTGTCCCGCACTAGAAACAGGGTTGAGTGTACCAATGAAGTCTAGACCCCACTGTTGAAATGGTTCCTCGATCACAACTGGCTTGAGAGGCAAAGCGGCCAGTTTGGGTCTTCCCACAAAAGTCTGACAGGCCTCGCATTTATCCACCCACTTGGATGCATCTCTGAACAAGGAAGGCCAGTAATACCCTCCCCGGAGTATCTTGTGAGCTGTGACTGTTGACGAATAGTGCCCTCCACACGCCTGATCATGGAAAGCTGAGAGCAACTTTCTCTGTTGTTCCTTATCAACACATTTCAGGAATCTCCCATCTAAGCCACGCTTGAACAAAGCATTTTCCCACAAGACATATTCATACCGATCTCAATTTCAATCCTCTTTTCCTTGGCAGTTAAATGAGAGGGGCATTCCCCATAAGTGAGAAAATGGGCGATGTCAGCATACCATTCATCGACTGAACTAAGGAATAGAACAGTAGGAATGTCAGCTTTCTCCTCCAGCAACTCATGTTTGGCTCCTTCAGCAATGAGCTCACAAAGACCCCTTCCACGAACCAGCTTGGTTGGTTTGATATCAATGTCATACTCCTGGACTTTAGCCACCCAGTTTCCTCTCTTGGACCCAAATTCTTGCTATGTAAGAATTGACTTGACGGTTGTATCTGGAACCAGCACCATAGAGTGAGAGTTGAGGATATAGAAACGGAACTGCTTGACAGCTTTGACTACTGCAAAAGCATGCTTCTCCATCATGGTGTATTTCAGCTCATGATTCTTCAGGATATAGCTCATGAAGGCAATTGGTAGCTCATGTCCATCAGAGTCTCCTTGGGTTAAGACAAGGCTGGGTATTATTCAGCATAGCAATAGATGATGAAATCTTTCTTGAAGTCGGGATGAGGCCAAAACTAGAGTTTTAGCAATGGCTTTCTTGATACCCTCTCAAAGGATCCCTTTCCTTGAAGAAGACCAACCAAACGCTTGCTTCCTTTCATCATCGAGAGATGTTCAAAGTTAATTCAACAAAATCAGGATGAATCTTCTTAAGAAATTGATCTTACCGAAAAAGGAATGCACGCCTTTTTTTCTTTGGTTGGGAGAGGAATTTCTTTGGATGGGTTGAACTCGTTCAGGATCAATCTTGATGCCATCCTTGGAGACAATGTGCCCTAATAGATCTCAGTAACACATTTTTTTTTAGGATTAAAAGAAATCCCATGCTCTCGGCATCTCTCCAGATTTTGATGGTCAAAGTGGTCCGCTCTTGTCTTTGAGAACACTGTCAGGTCATCAAGGTATATGACTATACATTTCCCTTTCAAGCTTCCAAAAGCCAGATCCATAGCTCTCTGGAAAGTGGCACCAGCATTAATCAGCCCAAAAGGCATTCTCTTGTAGGCGAAGGTACCCCAAGGAGTGGTGAAGGCTATCTTGTGTTGATCTGCAGTATCAACCTCTACCTGATTGTATCCCGAGAACCCATCAAGCATAGATAACATTTCAGAACCTGTTACTGCTTGCAATATTTGATCCATCATAGGTAGAGGGTAGTTATCTTTCAGAGAGGCCTGATTCAGGTTCCTGAAATCAACACAAATGCGGATCTCACCATTCTTCTTTCTAACAGGCACAATGTTTGCAATCCATGTCGAATGGTGAATGGGAAAAATGATTTTAGCCTTCAACAATTTCTGGATCTCCTGAAAGATGGTGTCGGCTATTTTTGGATTATACTGCCTTTGTTTCTGCTTGAAAGGCTTGATTCCTGGTTTGAGAGGGATAGAGTGTTGCATTTCTTTTGGCTTGAAGGCTTTTAGATCTTCATAAGAATATGCCAGAACATCCTTATACTTCCTCAGAAGATCAATTGCTCTTCTCCTCTCATCTGATGTGCAACATTTCCCAATATTCACCAGCCTCGGGTCATCAGAACTCCCAATATCAATTTTATCATACTCAGCTGATTGCAGAGGTCCAGTAGAAGCTTTAGATCTCACGTATCTGTCGTGTTTATCAAACAACTCCTCCAAACTCACCAAACCTTTGGGAATCTTGTTTCCTTTGAGCTTAATGCACCCTTCCTGATCAGTTTCTTCTCCTTGGGTGACAGCTTGGTCAGAAGACACACTCTCACGAGGCAGGTTGTCACTTCCCTCAAAATATAGTTGTTCGAAGTTACCTTTGAGTTCCAGGAAGGAAAGCAAATGCTGGTCATCGTTGAAAACTTGCCAGTTATTGGTGTTGTCAGGGATACTAGGCCGGTGGACCATTTCAATAGTGAACTTATCCTGAGAGAATTCAGGATGGGAATCGATAGTGACCGAGACAAACAGGTGAATCACCCCTGCTGTCCTTTTCCGGGTATTGCTTCAATAGAGAAGGCATCAAGGAATTCAATTGAATCCCAAACCTGATTCCGATAATGCTTCAGCCTTCCATTCTTTACCTGAAAAAGGCTTCTGACTTGCTTCACAATCAGCTCTGCATCACCACGAGCCAGAAGATTTTTTACACCTTGTTCTTTGGCTACTTGCAGTCCAAGAAGGAGAGCCTCATACTCTGCCGTGTTGTTGGTGTTCTCGAACTGCAACTTAAATGAAAAAGGGTGCAGGCAGCCTTCAGGTGATACTAGCAAGACGCCAGCTCCAGAACTAGCCGAGGAACAACTTCCATCAAATTCTAAAGTCCAGATGCCGTTAGGATCTTTTGGTGATACTTTGGAGGGTTGGATTTCATCAGGGGATAAAATCATGTAATTACCATGGCCCCTGTCCTCATAGAGTATTTGTGCCTTAGGATCATCAGTCTTCTGCACAATATACTCGGACTGCTTCTCAGGTAGTAACTTCTTCATTTGTCCATGGACAGGTATGAGTGCGTGTGACCAATCCATTTGAATCTCTCCACCCACATCTTTACAGAAGTTCCTACTTAGCTACTAGGATGGTAGCCAAGACCTTCTTCTCGGGTAAAGTAAAAAAGCCACTTGTGCATCTTTAATCCTTCCAACTAAAGGTACTTCCTTACTTTCCATGGAGTAGCAAGATCCATAAGTGCGAGTAAGGGTCAAGCCTAAAGCATGAGCTACCTTAGCAGGCATCACATTATCTGAGGCTCCGAATGCACACATGACTTCATGAGCCTATGGCCAGCTATAAGGAGTGTTACATAAAAAGGCTTGATTTTGTCTCCAGGTGAGGTGACAGCAGCTACCAGGCTAGGTTGTGGTGCAGAAGGAGGTGTGGGCAAAAGGCCTTTAGAGGTGGTCTTGGAATGGGAATTTACAAATTGGATCATCTTGGAAAAAGCTTTAGGGTGGGTTTGGTAGTATTCAGCTTCTGAAATTTGAACTTTAGTCCTTTTAAGGTGATCAACAATATCAAAGGATCCAGAGGTGGATGGGCCATCATCATTTGAAATTCTAGGCTTATCAACTTTGGGAGAAAAAGAAGAAGAAGAAGCAACTTTGGGAGCAGGATTGACAGTACTTACCTTTGGTGCAGATGAGGTAGGGATAGGAGATCCTCTTCTGGCAATTACAGGGATAGTTGCCGGCTGCTCCTTAGATTTCTTTAGGGGCTGTGTCACCTTCTCCTTCTGCCTTGTCTGTTCTCGAGTCATGACAGCAAATGATTCACTGTTCATGTCTGCTACCACTTCATCATAGTCATCTCCATCATCAATGCCTTCAGTGGTAAAGAAATTGACTCGAGATCCTTCGAGTTCTTCTGCCTCATCATCGAAGGAACTCCTCACAAGCTTCATTATCATCTTCTGGCTCTTCAACCTCACAAGCATTTGCATTCACCGAACTTCGACGGGAGGTCCTTCAAGTGCCGGTCTTGTGTGGGAGAGGCAAACGGTTTTACAGGTTGAAAATTTCTTCTCGGAACGTCTGCATATGGTGCATGCTGGGCTAATTGTTTCTTTATAGCCACTAGATCATTTGCAAGTTTCTGGACTAATGGATCAGTATTGGGTCCAGAGGTGGAAGAGGAAGAAGCAGTAGATTTAGATTTAGGAGGATCTCTTCTCAACTTCCCTGACATGATCAGGTCATCCTCGACACTAACAGCCAGTTCTTGATCTAGAATTAACGTTCCGAGATTAGCCCTTCTTAGAGCATAACTGACTTTAGGCGTTTGGGCATTCAAAAAGAAACATTTCTGAATTTGATCAATAGGTCGAGTATTTACAGGAATTTTGTTGATCAATCTATTGAACCGAGCCACAAATTCTCTCATAGGTTCTGATGGATCTTTCTTTATCTGAGAAATCACGGGCAAGCAGGCATGCACATCTTCGCGCGGCAAACGACTTTCAAATTGAGTTCTCATTGATTCCGGTCGGTGATGGCACAAAAGGAAGGTGATAGAACGATCGGCAAAGCATTATCCCGTAACGCCTCAACGAGTCAGTCTTCGAGACGTCTTCATGTTCAACCCCCAAGACTCCACAGGCAACTATGAATGCTGCAATATGTTCATCAGGGTGAATTTTGCCATCTCCTTTAAATTTTGGGAAGTTCTTTCGCTACCTCTAGGTAACTCATGCAAAGGTTGCGCAAGAGCCAGGGGCCCGACACGTTGACCCCATGGTAATTGTGCCATTCTTGGAAATACGGCTTGGAGGGGAACTGTAACACCGGCAAGGATCAAAGCTCGTAGATTAGGACTAGCAGCTCAAGGAATACCACCGCGGGACTTCTATCTTGGACAGGTGGAGTGCTCGTCGAACGAGTTCTTCTATTGGAAGGGAAAGGAAAACCCTGTTGCTCTAAAAGCTGAAACTGAGAATCTTCGATACCAAGGGCCCTTCTCCCTCTAGTGAAACGTGGAGTCGTGAGATCAAAGGATGATCGAAAATCATGCATCGAATGCGATTTTCTCATGAGCTGGAATGCAAATTCCTCCCCCCGGAGTCGCCAAAACCGTTGGTTTTCAAATAGGACTTTTTAGAAGAACAATCGAGGGGACAAGAAGTCCCTCCTCTTTAATGGGAGAGGTTCCCTTATTCTGAAACAAACTTATTTACAAAAGTACAGAACATTATTTTATGGTCAAACTTGGATATTACGAAAGTGTTTTTTCACAAGGATCATCAGTTACGCCAGGACTGAGGAAGGGGAATAAGAAGATGAGCAGAATAGCAACATTCAGAATTATAGATAGCAGAATAATTCTTCGTGTGTGCGAAGCTTCAAAGGATTTGAGACAAGATCATTTGCGTTAGCTGAATGGGATTAAATTTAAAGACACAAAGTTCCGTAAATAACCTTTTTCAGATTTGTTAATCAAGGACACAAAGTTCCTTCTTGGTTGTACAAGATCACTGTATTTGCAAAACTGAACAGTATGCAATCAGAGAGACTAAACGAATTAGGAACAAAATGATCTTCACAATATTAAAGGAAAACACAGAGACAACAGGAATCAGATAGACAAAGAACGAAAAGCCCTTTTGTATTGATTTCTTTAAGATCTATTTACACTTTCAGCAAAATATCCAAGTTCTTCCTCCCGGAAAATGGCGTGGAAAGGCCATTATATAGATTACAAGTCAGTTACTCTTCGTAACCGTTTCTTTTAACTAAAGAGTAGTTAAGGACCGCCAATTGCAATGCCTTAACTAATTACAAGGAATACGAAAAGAAAGGGAAGAAGAGAAAAGAAAGGAGAAGGAGACAGGTGTCCAGTTCTGAGAAGGACCCACTGTCTTCAGAAACCGCCGCTTGAGTTTTCTTCCACGTCTCAGCCACGTCTTTGCCACGAGGGACACACCAGACGTTTCATCTTGAAGATGTCAGTGGATATCTTTGAAAACTGATGTAACCGACGTCTTGAAAGTTTCGTCCGAATCGCTTGAAATTTGATCTTCGGATTGATAAGATCGAGCCGCAACTTAAATTTATTTTTTTGAAAAACAGTATATTCGGGTCGAAAGGAAAACTAAGTGTGAATGACACTTGTACGCTTGGGACGGTGAGACGCGAATGCGCGAAACACGCTGGCTTCGGCCAGTTCTAAGGCGAAACAGGAGAAGACGCACAAATGTATTTGGGACAAATGGGACGAAAATGCGCGAAGGACGCGGTTCGGGTGGTTCGGCCGAAAATGGAACAGCGGGCCCGTTTGGACTTGGGACATTCGGGACGAAAAGTTCCGAGTACGCGGTTCGGTCGGTTCGGGCGAAAATGGAACGACTCGCACTTTTTACTTGGGACATTCGGGACAGGAAAGTGCGAAGTACGCGGAAGGATGATTCTACTAAATGGAACAGTTTGCATTTTTGGCTTTGGGGCACTTGGGACAAAAACTTCCGACAGTTCGAAAATGGGGGGAGGTTTTGCCGATCGGAGAACAAGACACTTTCGTACTTGGGACGAGATGGGACAAAAAAGTCTGACAGTTCGAAAATCACACAAAACGACCCCGAACACGATTTTTTCGAATTCACGACTTAGGCACCTCGTGAGAAAAACACTTAAGACTCAAAATTTTGAAATTTTACTCTTATCGGAGCGGGAATTTTGGTGGACAACAGTCCATTATACTTAGGTGAAAGATTGTTATCCTTTTGTTTTTGTTTCAAAGACATTTGCTTATATGGTTGTAAATACACAAAATCCCAGTCACCAACTTCAAAATTCCTTTCCGTGCGATGTTGATCAACCTGCTGCTTCATGTGGTTTTGTGTCATGACCAAGTTCTCCTTGAGACTAGAGAGGACCTCTTGTTGATGCTGAATGTGGTCTTCCACTACTCTAAACCTTGGTTGTACTCTCAATGATGATGTGATGGATGGTGGATGGTACCCATAAAGTTCCAAAAAAGGAGATATTTTGGATGAAGTGTGGAAGGACATGTTATACCACCATTCTAGAAGTGGAAACCATTGGACCCATCTCACTTGTTTATCTGAGATGAAACAACGAATATATCCCTCTAAACACTTATTTACAACTTTTGTTTTCCTAGCACATTGAGGATGATAAGAAGAGCTACGAGCTAACTGAGTACCCAAACATGAGAATAAATCAGTCCAAACATTACTAGTAAATATAGGGTCCCGATCACTTATTATAATCTTCGGTGTCCCATGTAGGTTTTTGATCTTTGTGTCCACGAAGGTCTGCCACTATCTTTGTGCTTGCAACAAATGGGTGTGACAAGGTACGAAAATGAGCATATTTGGTGAGTCTATCCACCACAATCATGATGACATTTTTCCTTCAGATTTAGGAAATCCTATGATGAAGTCCATAGAAACCTCTTCCCACCGCTGGTTAGGAATAGATAGAGGTTGTAGAAGACCTGGGGACTGAACTGTTTCACCCTTATTTTCGACAAACCATGCATTCAGCCACAAATTTTTAGACATCCCCTTTGAGCCCTTCCTAGAATAAATCTTGTTTGATTCAATGATAAGTCTTCAAGAATCTAGAGTGCCCCACTACTGGAGAAGCGTGAAGCTCAGATAGAACCCTATTTTTAAGGGTGGATTTCTTACATAGGTATAATCTATCTTTATACCATAAAGCATCCCCTTTCCATACAAAATTTTTAGACATGCTTGGATCATTCTAGAGATTATGAATGAGTTTTTGTGTAGTTGGGTCATTTCTCCATTTGGACCTTCCTCCTCTACCTAATCTTCATGTAAGATGGATATGGCACATAACAATGCTGCAATCGCTTCATCTTTCCTAGACAGAGCATCCACGACTACATTCTCCTTCCCTTTCTTGTAGATAATCTCAAAATCATATCCCAACATCTTTGAGACCCATTTTTGTTGTTCTTCATATGATAAACGCTGCTCCAAGAAGTATTTTAGACTATCATGATATGTCTTCACTTTAAAGTGTCTTCCTATGAGATATGGTCTCCATTGCTTTACTGCATGAAGTATGACTAGCATTTCCTTCTCATTAGTTGGCTTTGAAAAATTCTTACCTTTGAATTGACGGCTCAAAAGGTAATAGGATGACCTTCTTGCATGAGAACTACCCCCATACTAGACCTTGATGCATCACATTCAACAATGAATGTTTTGAAAAAATATGGAGTAGCCAAGACTGGAGTGGTGCACGTGGCCTCTTTTAATTACTCAAATGATTTGACAACATCCTCATTCCAATGGAATGAGTACTTCTTTAATAAATCTATGAGAGGTGTTGCTATACTTCCATAATGCCTTACAAATCTATGGTAATAACCTGTAAGCCCCAAAAATCCTTGAAGATTCTTTAGGGTTTTTGGAACCTTCCAATCCATCATAGTCTTGATCTTATTAGGATCCACTTTAACACCTTCGTGAGAGACAATATGACCCAAATATTTAACCTCTTTGACTCCAAAAGAACACTTAGAGGGATTTCCATAAAATTAATGTTGCTCAAGAGTTTCCAAAACCTTATTTACATGATGCAAGTGTTCCTCCCATGTTTTGCTATAAATTAATATATCATTCAAGAACACTAAAAAAACTTCTGCAGGAATGGCTTAAAAACATAATTCATCAAACTTTGAAATGTAGAAGGTGCATTTGTGAGTCTAAAAGGCATTACTAGGAATTCATAATGGCCTTCATGTGTCCGAAAGGCAGTTTTATGAACATCCTCCTCCTTGATTATTATTTGGTGGTAACCTTGAGCAAAGATCAAGCTTTGTAAAGTAAAAACACCATTCAACTCATCAAGAAAATCATCAATTACAAGAATATGAAACTTATCTTTGATTGTGTACTTATTAAGTTCCCTATAATTGAGACACATGCACCACATGTCATATTTCTTATGCACCATCACTACTAGAGAAGAATAAGCACTATGATTGTGTGATGATGATGCCTGCTTCCAACATCTCTTGTACAATATTATCGATCTTACTCTTTTGCACATACGTGTACCTTTAAGGTATAATGTTGGCGGTTGGATCCCACGGTACTAACTAAATAGCACAATCATGATCTCTCTTTGGAGGTAAACCCTTTGGCATATTCTCAAACACCATAGAGTGAGAATCTAACATTGCTTGCATATCTTATGGCATAATGTCCTTAGACTGATGCACCTCCAATGAAAATAGTTGTGCCACAAATCCCTCTGCACCCATTTTTAGCATTTTGTGCATATGATGAGAGATCACTAGCTATGGAGAATTTTCTCTTAAGCCTCTTAGCTCAAAAATCCTTCCTTCAGATTGAAAGCACATGAACAATTCTTGGAAGTTCATCTTAATGGTTCCCAAGGTGGTAAGCCATTGAACTCCTAACACAATGTCTGATCCTCCCATAGAAATGGAATACATGGGGCTATTTAATATGTAATCTCCCATGGCAAGCTTAATGTTATGGAATTTTCCGGAACAAACAACAATACCTCCATCAGAAATCATTACTTGACATTCAAGAGTTGGATAAATAAAACAGTTTAGGCATGCACTGCTAACTTATGATTGATGAAGTTGTGAGTACTTCCTGAGTCAATCAACACTGTGACCCTCTCCTTTTTAGGAATCCAACCACCTTGATGGTTTGGGGGGTGCTAATGTCGAAATTACATGGCATGGGATTGTTGGTTGGGGATCCCTAATTCTTTCCTTGGCTCGACCATGACCTTTGACTCTTCATCTTCATCCTTCTGTTCATCTTCACTAGGCCCATCAATGTAGAACAACTTATTTTCAACACATTTATGTCCTGGTCCATATTTACGTCACGTTAAAACATAACCCTTTTGCTCTCTTTTCTTCAATTTGTTGAGGTGTCAATCTGATTGGCCGAGGGAGTGTTGGAGGCAAGGTGTTACGATCTCTGATATTAGTGAAATTTTGTCTCCTGCTTGAAACAAAATTTTCCTGCCCTTCGTGCCATAATCATAGAATCAGAAACCTTATGAGGATTAAACATACGTACCTCATGCTTAATGTGATCCTTAAGACCCCCAAGAAAGAGGTCATTCATATTCTCTTCAGTAATATTTTCTACCCTTAGAGAAATATTTTGGAATTGATGAATGTAATCATTAACAGATCTATTTGTCTTAACTTTGCTAATTAGCTGAAGTAATTATCGAAACACTAGAACTAAAGTGTAATATAAACTCTTCAAAGTGAATACTATCCATGTAACATTGAGACCACTCTTCTTCCTTTGAGCACATAACCATCGATACTAGATGAATTGGTCAGGTTCGAGATATAAAGATGCCATGGTCACCTTTTGTCCTGAGGGAATTGATGTAGATCAAAGAAATTATCCATCTAGTTAATCCAATTGAGTGGATCCTTTCCATCAAACTTACACATCTCCACTTTCAGAAACATGTTACATGCCTGAGAATGTTTGTATTTGTATTAGGCATGCTCGAAGATCCATCCTGACTCATGTGTCTATTATTTTGACTTAAAGATCCACCTTGGTTGATAAAAGTATGATTACCCATCATATGCATACTAAATTTCTGCATGAACTCCTCCAATATTTGTCCAATCCTTTCCACATCGTCTTTACTGGCCCCCTTGACTCAAGGTCACACAGGTTAAACTCAAGTTGGGTTACCTTATGATCCGTCGAAGTAAACCCTAACCCTGAGGAATTTGTAGTTATCTCTTTTGACTCCAACTCCTCAACTATTATCTCATATTTTTATGGAGTTTTACCTGGAGTGATGGGATTATTTTTTCCTCTTGTGGAAGGCCTCGCCATGATGCCCCAAAATTAGGGATTAGGATCCCATTTTAGCGTTTGGAATTTTGATAAGAGTTCGGCCAATTATAAACAAAATTAAGGCACAAAATCCAACTAAGTTTTTATTCTCTTTCCAAAAGGTAAAAAAATTGGAAAAATTCCACAATTTGTAGCCTAGGGAGTGATTTTATGAAAAAACCTAAATTTGTAATAAATTTTGAAAAATAAATAAAAAAAGTCTGAAATTTTCAGGGAACCTTACTTGGAATTTTTTGCAACTTCGGTAAAAACATCTCCAACAAATTATCTCTGGTTCGTACGATATGGTGGAAACAAAAAATTAGGGTTTTTACCCTAGTTTTGGCCTAGATCACAACTCTGATACCACTTGTAATGCAATTACTTGTATAAATTTGATTATTAGTAGCAATAGAACACAAAAGGACATAATATTGCAGATAAATGATCTCAATATGCAAGTATAATAGCTTAGCCACTTCGAGGGGGCAACCTCCAAACCATACAATAAGACTTAAATGCTCAATATGATGATCAACTACTACCTACTAACCCCTATATATACTATTCATATGTTATGGCCATCACCAAGGCCGACCTACTAAGCATGAGAAAGTATAAATGACATAATAAAATGATATGGTAAGCCACAAGTCAGCTACTCATATCCTAATACAAGTAATAGGTTAAGGGCGTAGAAAGGAATTCAAGGATCTGGTCAAAAACGATCCCTTGAAAGGGAATGATTTTGATTTAAAATAAATTGACAATGTAATTTTGTATCAAAATGTTTTGAGCAATCTGTCCAAGATCATCGAAGATTCTAGGAAGATTGATCAACGTCCTTAATACATGTG
This sequence comes from Taxus wallichiana var. yunnanensis, assembly GCA_018340775.1. Taxonomy (NCBI): domain Eukaryota; kingdom Viridiplantae; phylum Streptophyta; class Pinopsida; order Cupressales; family Taxaceae; genus Taxus; species Taxus wallichiana. The sequence goes on from CM031238.1 coordinate 836,743,957, forward strand.
ATGTCTTGGCAATGATATTCATGTGGACTAGATGAAAAAGAAACACAAGATATGATTTAGAAGTTCCATGCATATCGTAATAAGGAAGTTGAGTAAGAAATCGAGAAGGAAAAATATGATTGATGATTCGTCATGTTTTTCCATTTTAACATCAAGCATGTAAATTTTTGAGATGTTGAGACATCGTTTGGATTGACAAGTTGACTTGGTCATTTTGTAAGAACTAGTCAAGGAACTTTAATGTGTGTTTTCTATTTTTAGAATGTAATCCAAACAACTTCCCTTTTTCTCTCTTCTCCTTCTCTATAAATGTAAAATCTTTGAGGCACTATGTGGGAGAGATATTTTTGGACAAAGAAAGTAAGTTGGAATTGCAAATAGAAGATAAACTTTGTGTTTTCAATCTTTTACTATAAGGAATATAAAGGTGCATTACAAACTGTGTGTTGAGTATTTTATCTTGGTTTAATGTATTGTTCTTAAGTTCAATGTGTTATATTATTCTTTAAATTCCATTTCATTGTTCATTATATCTTAATAAAGTTTATTACTATTTTATCTCGTGTTAGTATCTTCGGATCTACGTTTTCTAGAGAAAAATCACCTTTCCACTCTTCCTCTTCTCCTTTCTATCTTCACTCCATAAAAATTTCTTCCATTCTCGATCTATCTTTTATTCCATAAGAAATAAATCTCTTGGGACAAGATCCCACCCCCAATGATAGATTAGTTTGTATATTGTAAATATTCTTTGGTGTTTTTAGAATATAATAAATAGGTGTCTCCCTTTGTTTGTGGAGGGAATTTGTCTCGCATGTTGTGGATGAACATCATATTTTGTCTTTGAAAAAATATCCAACCAACATATTACATGTGTGAGTGTTTGGTGGGTGATGATACCCACAATGATAGAGAAGTATATGTACCGATTGATCATATTTCGCATCATCGTAGGCTTTGATAACAATGATGTTTGGTGATAGCGTTGTATCTTAATACCTTAATATTTTGATAAGAGTGAGAGTACATAAGTTAACACCGAAATCATTGTCTACACGCATACATTTAATTTTATTCTTGGTGATGTTTACATCGAAATATAAAGGGAAATTATGAGATGGACCAGTTGGTGGTAGGTCATTGTGGTAAAAGGTGAGTTGTTGGCTCAATAAAAGGTGGCCCACATGATCTTGGAATTGGTTGGGATCAATGTCGGTAGGAATGATGTACTCCTTGAGAGGATATTTTTATGGATTGATGATGTTTTAATAAGGTCCATGATAAATAATTGGGCCAAATTATTCGTAGGTTATTTAATAAGATCATATTGAATTAGGAGTAGGCGTAGGATCCTTACAGAGATAATGAATTTAGGTGGAGCTCTTAGGGTGGTCAATTTTTTCCTCACGTGAAGACATTACAATTAGATGATGATGAATCAATTTAAATGGAAAGACAACTTTGTGGATTAGGTATCTTAGGAGATTTACCTTTGATTTTGAAAATGACAATGTGGTGGTCAATACAACTAGTCACCGAGTCATAATCATAGGGAACCCTCTTGTAGTTAATGTGGTTGGTTTTGGAGGCTTGACCCTAGCCTTGTTGTTTGGGTTTTTTTTATCATGCTTAGGGAATGAGTATTGATAAATTCCCAATTATTGATTCATGGATGGGGAAGTTTATACTTCTATTTTAATATCTCCCTTATCAATAAGGTCTTAGACATAGTTTTTGAAGCACATAAATTGATTTTATCTTGTGTACTTTGGTTCTATGAAACTTGCAATATTATTCATTCCGATACCATGAATTTTTAGGTGCATTTGCATCAAAAGTTTTAGTATTTGGGAATTCAATCATGTTGAATTTCAAGAGCTTATGAAAAATAGATTTAATGGCTCACTAAGAGGTGTTTAGGTTCTATTTTTGTAATCTTGATTTGGTTTTACTCTTGGGATACGATTATAGATGAAGAAGATGTCCTAGGAGAACTTTGGATGGATAATTTAGCAATGTTTTAGATATATGGGATGTGTTTGAAATCAATGACTCAATCACCAACTATATTCTTGATTTTGTATACAAAGTTAGGTTTTTGTAGTGGAAGTGGATGATGGTGGGTTTTCCCTTGAATAAATCTTGATCATACCCTTGATAAAAAATATCCTTTTCAATTTGAGTTCCTTTCATATGATTTAATCAAAGGTATTAACACAATGCACTTTTAAATGGAAGGCCAATTTTTGGTTAAGGTTAGCGGTGAAGATACTAACTTGTTGTTTTTTCATAATAATACAAGGAAAAAACTAGTAAAGCTTCACCATATTTATAGGAAGGATGATAAGATTTCTCCATTTATTTTATTAGTATCACAAAATTATTTCATGGTGATTCATGCTCAATGTTGTAGGAGAAATGTTTGAAATTTTTCTCTAATAGGTTGTGAATGTGGTAATGGATCCCTTGGGTAAATGTGTAAACTAGTCGAGGACATGTCTTCTTAAGCTACGTGGGAATAGGCATATAAGATAGACATCACTATATGCCACATATTGGTAAGACATACATAATTATTTAACATGCTCTTTGGAATGACATTTTCCTCTATATTTCTCAAATTTGGGAGGTTCAAATTATGGAGTAAAGAGCACACAGAGTAGTTCAATTTCCAAGTGATAAGAACATATGTCTTTAAATATGTAATTATTATTATGTATACCATATTGTTATGTTTGTAGATATTCCTTCATGTATTTCCATTCTTGAGTGAGTGACAGATCCAACATTGGGAGTGGATGATATTAACAATTTGGCATTATGAGGGAATTTGTCCAAGTTGGTGTGAGATTTATGATGTTTGGATGGCTTGCGTGAATAAGTTTTTTCATCTCTATCAAGATTTATTTAAGAAGCTAAAGTAGTTACTTGGTTATATATCTGTTGGATTTGATTGGGGAGGGCTTGATTTCTTGTTCCTCCCGACGTTCTAGGCCAGTTCCTCCTTTTCTTAATGTTTAAGTGATCCAAAGGTTTAGTTGATGAATTTTGTCTATTAAGGGGCTGGTCCTTATGGATTTTTGTCCTTACTTGGGCTCATGTTGGCTAATGACATGACATAGGTTCTCAAGATTTTAATATGGTGGAAGTTTGAATCCAACATTGATAAGCTATTATAGAAGGTCATCATTATTTTCATATAGGTATTGGTCAAATTGGGATCTACCTTGTGCGGTGGAGAGAAAGTCATTAGGAATACCTTGAACTTTCATGATTTACTAGGTTTTCCTTATAATCATTTTATACTTTCTTGTCGGCCCAAATTTTTGAGAGGAAATCTTAACTTTTTTGTTATTTCCCATTCAAAGTCGATAGTGGGTTTTGGGTGCCATTGGTTCTTGTGTGATAAAATATTAAACTTGTTTTAGGATGTGAATAGAATTTGAATGGGGATGAATGTTAGATAAATTGATGTAAGGTGGGAGGAAATATTTTAAAAGGATTGAATAGAAATTCTATTTTAATATGAGCTAAGTAATAGCACTTTCTGTTTAGTCAAGGTTGATTGTTGATAAAAAGGTATAGATGACCCCAAGATGGGATTTATTTGATATTTGGTTGTTGGTTGATAAGTTGATGAGGGTTTATATTTTATATTTTACGTGTAGAGTTTTAATCAATATTGTAAGGATGTTATGGATGAATTGAATTGAAAAGTTAGATAAGAGGTATGTGAAATGATTTAAGGTTTTGGATGATATAACAAGCTTATTGGGATGTTGTAGAAAATAAATTAATAGTGATGGAACGAATATAAAGTTGATAAGTGGAAAAAGGATGATTGGTCATAGAATGATGATATTAGATGAATATGAGTGAGCAATGTTATTGATTTTGAGAGTTTGGTTATAAATAGATAATGATTAGGGTTGAGTGTGTTTGGGTTAATATTAGGTGTTGATTTTTGCAAATACATTGGTCTTACACAACATAAAAATAATACCACGTAAGATGCAATTCCTATACTAGTAGTAAATGGGTTTTCAACGCATCTAGTATCCCACTAATATACCTCATGTCAAGTGGTGACTATATTGGTCCCATAACCCTCACTTTACATGATACAAAATGAGTTATTTCTAGAGTGTTGTGCTCCCTACACTCCTAATTGTTTATAACCGAAAGGTCCTATACTAGGATGAACAAGAATCAAATAGGTGTACCTCGTATATACCTTATGATACACGAGGCCAATTTTTTTGCAAGGATACTATCTCGAGGCTTGAGTATTGGGATGTGGAATTTACTCACTTCACATCACTTTTAAAACAAGTGAACACTTAGCCAATAATGAAAACTATTCTTGATTTTATATACCCTTTTGGAACATGGGGTGTGTATTTGTGTGTGGTGATGAAATCCATGTCACAAAACTCCTAGGACTATGGTAAGTGTGTGGGGATCAATTCCACATAAGATATGACAATGTAAAAATTAATCACAAAAAGCAAGTAATTTATTAAAAAATCATAATTTTTATGTTATCTCTTACACCGAATAGACTGAAAAATCCCACGAGTTAGTAGTTTGGAATCAAGATAGTCCTTTGACAACCGGAAACACGGCGTAGTCACAAAAATGATGTTACACAAAATGATTAGGACGATGTCATGGATGAGAACAAATCAGCCTTACAAAATGGTGTGAGGGGAGAGAATACAGAACCCAATTTTGTGTTCAGAAACACACAACAAATAAGAAATGACAATGGAAAAATTTAATTAGACAAAGCAAGCAATTTATTAAAAAATATGATATTTTATGCTATCTCTTACACCGAATGACCTAAAAAATCCACAGTTAGTAGTTTGGAATCAAGATAGTCCTTTGACAACCGAAAACACTTACATAGTCACAAAAATGATGTTACACAAAATGATTATGATGATGTCATGAATGAGAAAAAAGTGGCCTTAAAAATGATGTAGTTAGACACTAAATCTAAGTCACTAAGTCAGCTAAAAATTAGGAGCTCCACTTTTATCGTCCCTAAATCTAAGAGATGGTTGGAAGGGGAGTGGCAGTTTCTCCTATAGATTACACTAATTTTTGTCCATGTGGAACATAACATGCTTTCTATCAATAATTTTAGGTAATTTTAGAATAAAATATGATTTTTATTTACCTACAAATTACCATAAAATTATAATGAGATTCTATAATATCTCAAATGGGTATTGTTGAGAAAAATAATTACAAACACAAGACCTTAAAACCGATAAAATGCTCCTAAATTTTCTTAGCAGAGCCCTTGAGATATTTATGGAGTCCCCCTCCATGATGGCCTTAGAAAATCATTATTTATGTTTTAGATGACTTAGATGACTTAGGGTTATGGACATAATCCCTAGTTCTCCGTGATATTCTATCCCTCCGTAAAAGGCATGGTTTTGGATTTGGATATAGATTTAGAAACGATAGAGACTACCCATTCTAGGGTTATGGATGGAATCCATAGTTCACCATATATTTTATCCCTCCAGAAAAGGCATGGTTTTGGATTTGGATATAGATGTAGAAATGATAGAGACTACCCATTATAGGGTTATGGATGAAATCCCTAGTTCACCGGATATTCTATTCCTCCGAGAAAGGGCATGGTTTTGGATTTGGATATAGATGTAGAAATGATAGAGGCCTAGAGAATTTTTGGTGTGGTTATGGATTTGAGGTCAACTATTTCAAATGAAAATAGTGATTTCCCAATACCCCAAATAAGTGTTCCTATGGTTCCTAGCTTGAATGATAGCTCTAATGGTGGATGGGAACTCTGTGTCCTCCCAATGTTTGTGTAGAAGAGTCGGTCTAAGGAAATAATATATTTTTAGGTTTCTTATTATAGTGGTTAGTGAACACATTTATTAATAGAGAATTATGTTATGCACTTTAGCTTAGATGGGTGGATTTTTGTTCCTTCCTTATCTTGGATACTCTCCCATTTATCATCTATTGGTAAGGGTTGGATTGCTTTCTTTTTTTCAAATCTGATGATAATGCCGAGAAAATTTTGGATACCCATTGGTTCAGGGGTTTCTCCAATATCATTAAAAAAGTGGATGTTGAGCATTGATCCTTAGGTGGAGAGATCCTCAACCCAACCTATTTGTAAAGCTTCCAGACCGCCTTTGGAGTTTTGGTCGAGGTAATCTTTAAGGCCATAGGGGATGACTTAGGCACATGTCTAGAGGTGGATAATCTTTATCTAGGGATGCATTTTACAATGGTGGCCAAAATATTGGTTGAAATAGATTTGCACGAGGGGTTGGAAGAGGAAATTGAGATGATTTATGACTGTTGGAAGCATTAAAAACCTTGGATTACATGGATATTCCCTTTAGGTGTTTAAGATGCCATACTTATAGGTGTTCCAGGACTACCTTTGGAATTTTGGTATTTTGAATGTTTCGATAAGGATTAAATATATTCTTTAGATGCTTCATATCCTCTGTGTTATACCCTTCCATCATTGCTAGTGAAGGTAGGTGTGGATAGTGGTAGCATAACAAGAGGCATTTAAAATGTTTTTAGTGGAGAATTCCATTCGAGTAGAGGCTGAATCTCCCATCTTTTTTTGTCTTTGTCTAAAAATGTGAGGGAACTAATTAGAGGGAAACATAACACATTTTAGGGGTCATTAGAGTGGGGAATTCCATTGATAGGTTTCTTCCATGATCATATGTCCCTCAAAATTAGAGTGATGGGAAATTCCATGAAAACAACTTCCCTAAAGAGATTGGCTAATCTACATAAGCTTGACATGCTTGATGATTCAAGAGACTAAAGTGGAAGAGAGTAAATTTATTGGAGATTTTGAAAAATTCTTGAAATATTGAGACCTTTTAGTGTAGAAGCTGTGGGGAGCTTTGGAGGTTTAGTATTGGGATGGATGAAAACTACTTTGAGCTTAGTTAGATCTAAATTCTTTAGGTCTAGAAATTCTTGAACTTTTCTCCTTGGACTTGGGAAATCATTTTTGTGACCAACATTTATGGACCCTATGGGGAGAGGGTGGTATTATGGGAGGACATTTTTAAAAACCTTCTTGAGAGATGATAATTCTATCATTAGTGGAGATTTAAAAGTCACCACTAAAAGTATGAGAAAAAGTATGGGGGAATGCTACTAGAATCGACCCTTTGGATGATACTTTCTACATAAATTTGAGGAGGTTGGTTTAGTGGATTTAGAATTAATTAAGCTTGTTCCAACCCGGAGAAATATGAGAGTTGGCATGGATAGATTTTCCAAGAGACTTGAGAGGGTTTTTATCTCGATCCCATTTTGAATAGTTTTGAGAAGACCCCTTTGGTCAAATGGTAGTCTCAAACACCTTTAGACTCGTTCTCATATGGTTGAATCTTAAGCCTCCCCTTATCTTCAATAAATTAATACAAAATTGTTTGAGATCCTTCTTCGTCCACTAATATAATGGTTGTGGACCTACTCCTCTTCATTATATTTTCCGCTTTTTCGCATTTCTTGTACTTGCCATACTTTCCACATATTCACATGTATTAGTTTTTCTTCCAAGTGAGAATAAAAAATCAATTGTTTAGAATTTGACATAATTGTAACAATTTGTTTTATAAAATTGGTGAAAAAGTAATTGATTAGTAACAAAGAAAACAATAATTGATATCACCCTAATCCATCCACTTTTCACTAATTAATTGTAATGTTATATTTACTTACAAAAATTCACCAATTTTATTGTGATCTACCCTTATTTCCCAAAATTTTCACACATTTTAGTAAATTTCCAATAATTTCTTGATGTTTACCCTAATTTACTCATTTATCCGAGTAATTTACTCTAATTTTATTCTACTTTTAAAACAATTTCCATAATTCCATTCTATTCTAATTTTAACTAAAAATTCCCATGTTTTTCACACATTTTCTTAATTTCCCCAATTTCTTAGTAATTATTAAATTTTAGAAAATTTTCCAATTCCCCCAAATTTTAATAAATGTCTATAATTTCAAAAAAATCCATTTATTTTACTTTTTTTCTTCATCAATTTATTCTAATCTATCCTAATTTCCTTTTATTTACTAAGTTTCCAAATGAACCCAAGTTCCCAAGTTTACTATAATTTTATTTACCTTGTTTTTCACTAACTTATTCTAAATTTACTATAATTTTAAATGTTATGTGAGGACATGCCCCACATTCCTAGTTTTTAAAATTCAAACAAAAAATTGAAAATATTAATTATGCTTTAATTTTAAAAAGCTGTCACTTTTTCTCAAAAAACTTCAACCCAAACCTTAACACTCTAAGCCATACTATATTTTTTTATTGATGGCAAATAGTTTTGAAGGGACTATACCCTGTTTACAAAGAAGGCCAAAAATCAGATATAGCAATCAAAGTATCAAAAAAAAGGATCAACATCTAGAATAGGCGTTTGAAATCAACCGTAACCAAAAAGTTACATCAGGAGCAAAACATAACAAGCGCTGCAACCATGCAGCCAGAAAACAACAAAAAACAACAAAAAAACAAAAATGACGGAAAAGATCGGCGCCTGCAGTGAAAAACAACCTTACTTCTTAGTTGCTCTGGTGATTTTAGATTTTATGGTTTGTAGAGAAGTGAAGAGGGCCACCGTAGTCATATGGGTGGGGTCCTTAGTATCAAGCTTAGCCAAGGTTTGGCTGCTCTCCTTGGCCATTCCCCACAAAGTCTCTGGAATCCCACTCAACACAGTGATGCTGCGAACATGTTGTTCCAGAAAATCACTGATAGCATTAAAAATTGCCATACTATGCTCATGGCGATCCTTGGCCCTTCCCACTCGATTGTCCAAGGAATTCAACTTTTTATAGATGTCATCCACTTGCTAGTTATCTATCTTAGTACCCTCATCAATCTTTGCTACGCCCTTAACCTATATTGTATTAGGATATGAGTAGCCGACTTGTGGCTTACCATATCATTTTATTATATCATTTATACTTTCTCATGCTTAATAGGTCGGCCTTGGTGATGGCCATAGCATATGAATAGTATATATAGGGGATTATAGGTAGTATTTCATTATCATTTGAGCATTTGAGTCTTGTTATATGGTTTGGAGGTTGCCCCCTCGAAGTGGCGAAGCTATTCTAATTGCATATTGAGATCATTATTCTGAAATATTGTGTTATTTGGTGCTCTACTGTTGCTCTTAATATGAATTATACAAGTAATTTCATTACAAGTGGTATCAGAGCTGTGATCCAGGCTGAAATTAGGGCAAAAACCCTAATTTTTTGTTTCCGCCACATATTGCAAACCAGAGCGAATTGGTGGGAGATATTTTTACCAGAGTTGTGAAGCATTTCAAGTAAGGTTCCCTGAAAATTTCAGAATTTTTGATTTATTTTACAAAAGTTATTACAACTTTAGGGTTTTTCATAAAATCGCTTCCTAGGGTGCAAATTGTGGAAAATTTTTAAGTTCTTTACATTTTCAGTAAAGCTCTCAAAAACATAGTATTAGTATCTTCTCTGTGTTTTTTCCTGTTCGGCCGAAATTGTATCAAAACCCTAAACCCTAAGATTTAACATCATAACGAGGCCTTCCACAAGAGCAAAAAGAATCGGTTACTCGGGTAAAACCCCGGATAAAGAGGGGGTAGTGATTGAAGAGATGGAGTCGAAGGGGTAAATATGATTCCTCAAAGACTAGGGTTTACCTCAGTTGATCATAAGGTTTGCCACCTTGAGTATGAGTTGTGAATATGTACAATCTGAGATGGCCTCTAAAGGAGACATAGCCCAAATCAATCATCGGTTGGATGATATCATGCAACATGTAAAGGGTAACCAGTATGGCCCAAATCCAGCCCATATCAACCAAGGAGGACCTTCAGTTCAAAATCATGGACAAACTAACCATATGGGATCACTTTTCCAGTCCCATCAGAATCAAACTTATTCGCAACCATGGAACATGATGCCGAAAGTGGATATGTGCAAATTTGATGGTAAGGATCCCCTGAATTGGATAAATCAAATGGAGAACTTCTTTGAGTTACATCAAACACCATCAGGACAAAAGGTGACATTGGCATCCCTATATCTTGAACCCGACCAATTTGTTTGGTATCGTTGGTTATGTGCTCAGAGGCAGAAGAATGGTCTAGGTGTCACTTGGACAATTTTTACCGAGGAGTTGCAATTGCACTATAGTTCCAGTGTTTCAGAGAACTACTTTAGTCAATTAGCAAAGTTACAGAAAATAGGATTAGTCAAAGATTATGTGCATCAATTCCAAAACCTATCCTTAAGGGTGGAGAATATTCCAGAAGAGAATCTGAATGACTTGTTTCTTGGGGGTCTTAAGGACCACATCGAGCATGAGGTATGAATGTTTAATCCAATCAAGTCTTTCTGATTCTATTATCATGGCACGTCGTGCAGAAGAAAAAATTCTTTGTAGTAGGAGGCCACCTTTTAGTAACACCATAGACCGTAGTATCTCTTCCCCTTCATTTGCTAGGCCAATTAGACTGACTCCTCAACAAATGGAAGAAAAGAGAGCAAAAGGATTATGTTTTAACTGTGATAGCAAATATGGACCGGGACATAAATGTGCTGAGAAGAAGTTGTTCTATATTGATGGAGGTAATGAGGATGATGAGGAAGCTGAAATTATAGGAGAGGCTGAGGAACCAGTAGAAGATGAAGTAGAGGATCACCAACCTACAATTTCTTGCCATGCATTGTTAGGTATTAGTACTCCTCAAACACTCAAGGTTATTGGCTATCTCAAAAAATAGAAGGTGACGGTGTTGATTGACTCGGGGAGTACTCATAACTTCATAAATAGTAAGTTAGTTGCCCGCCTCAATATTTTTTATTTACCCACTCTAGAAATGCAAGTTATGATTGCGGATGGTGGGACAATCAAGTGCACAGGAAAGTGCCATAGTATCAAGCTTTCCATGGGAGACTACATGTTAGACTCACCTATGTTTGCTATTTCTATGGGAGGGGCTAGATATTGTTTTGGGGTCTAATGGCTCACAACCTTAGGTACTATTGAGATGAATTTCCAAGAATTGTTCATGCGATTTCATTGAGATGGAAGGACAATACAATTGAATGGGATGGTAGCTAAGTATCCACAGATTATTAGCTCTCATCAGATGCAGAAGGTTCTAGAAAAGGAGTGGATGGCTTTATAGCAAAGCTATTTTCCATAGAAGTACAAAATATAGAGTCTTCAATGCCACCCGATCTTCGAAGATTGTGGATGCTCACTCATATTTTGATGCAATTCCAAAGGGACTATGACCGAGTTAGGGATCATGATCATGCCATTCAGTTGATTCCAGGGAGCCAAATACCTAACATCAGACCATACAGATACCCATATTCCCAGAAAAGTGAGATCGAAAAAATGGTGGAGGAAATGTTGAAGGCATGTATCATCAGGCATAGCCAGAGTGCATATTCTTCACCAGTGGTCATGGTACGTAAAAAGGATGAAACATGGAGGATGTGTCCAGATTACCGAGAAATCAACAAGTACACCATCAAAGATATGGTTCCTATTCTAGTAATTGATGATTTACTTGATGAATTACATGGTGTTGTTTATTTCACAAAATTAGATCTTCGTTCGGGGTACCATCAAATTAGGATAAAAGAGGAAGATGTTCATAAAACAGCTTTTAGGACTCATGAGGGCCATTATGAGTTTTTGGTAATGCCTTTTGGTCTTACAAATGCGCCCTCAACCTTTCAAAGCTTGATGAACACTATTTTTAGGCCTTTTAAAGGAAATTTGTATTAGTTTTCTTTGATGACATATTGATTTACAGTAAGACATGGGAAGAACACTTACAACATGTAAATAACGTGTTGGAAGTTTTGGAGAAACATACTCTGTATGCAAAGCCATCCAAATGTTCTTTTGGTGTACAAGAGGTAGAGTATTTGGGTCATATTGTATCCCATGAAGGTGTCAAAGTTGATCCTCAGAAGATCAAAGCTATGGTGGAATGGCCAAGGCCCAAAAATCTCAAAAATCTGTGTGGGTTCCTAGGACTAACAGGGTACTACAGAAGATTTGTGCGGGGATATGGTAGAATAGCAACCCCACTCACTGCATTGCTAAAGAAGGATGCCTTCCATTGGACAGACGTAGCCACTAAATCCTTTGAGCAGTTGAAGGAAGCCATGTGCAGCACCCCAGTTTTGGCTACTCCCAACTTCTCAAAAACCTTCATTGTTGAATGTGACGCTTCAGGATCAGGATTGGGAGCAGTTCTAATGCAGGAAGGAAGACCAATTGCATTTGAGAGTCATCAATTCAAAGGAAAAGATCTGCTCAAACCTGTCTATGAGAAAGAAATGATGGCTATTCTTCATGCAGTCAAGCAATGGAGGCCATATCTCATGGGTAGACACTTCAAGGTAAAAACTGATCACGATAGTCTCAAATACTTTTTGGAGCAAAGGTTATCATCTGAGGAACAACAAAAGTGGGTAACAAAAATGTTGGGTTATGATTTTGAAATCATATACAAAAAGGGTAAAGAAAATGTAGTAGTTGATGCATTGTCTAGAAGGGATACATCCGTAGATGCCTTACTATGTGGAATGTCCATGTTGATGGCCGATTGGGTGGAGGAAGCAAGATTGGAATGGAATCAAGATAAGGATACACAATCTCTAATACAAAATATCAAGCAAGGATCTATGACATCTAACAAATTTGAGTGGAAAGGTAATGCCCTATGGTACAAGGATAGGTTATACTTGAGTAAAGATTCTAAGTTGAAGCATAAGATTCTTGCAGAGCTACATGCCTCACCTGTTGGAGGACACTCTGGGTTTTTGAAGACATATCATAGAATAAAAAGAGAATTCTTTTGGGAAGGACTCAAGGGGGATGTACAAAATTTTGTATCAGAGTGTTTAGTGTGCCAACAGAACAAAGGGGAAACAATTAAGACACCAGGTCTGTTGCAACCCTTACCAATTCCTAGCCAGAGATGGGAGGAGGTCTCCATGGATTTCATCACCAGATTTCCTTGTTCAGAGGGTAAGAATGTTATTTTCGTGATTGTGGATAGGCTCACAAAATATGCCCATTTTTGTGCCCTATCACATCCATTTGCAGCCAGTACAGATCATAGCTATTTTTTTGGAGATAGTTCAAAGGCTACATGGAACCCCAAAGATAATTGTGAGTGATTGGGATCCTATTTTCACAAGTAATTTTTGGATGGAATTATTTTCATGTTTGGGTACTCAGCTAGCTCACAGTTCATCTTATCATCCTCAAATTGATGGGCAAACAGAAGTGGTCAACAAATGCTTAGAGGGGTATTTACGTTGTTTTGTATCAGATAAGCAAGAAAGGTGGATTAAATGGCTACCACTTGCAGAATGGTGGTATAACACATCTTTTCATACCTCTTCTCAAATGACCCCATTTTTAGCATTATATGGTTACCATCCACCTTCTATCACTTCCTCCTTGAGGGTGCAAACTAAGGTCAGAGATGTTGAGGAACACATTCAACATCAACAATAGGTTTTGGCTAGTTTGAAGGAGAATTTAGCATTAGCACAAAACAGGATGAAACAACAAGCAGATCAACACCGTAGTGAAAGACATTTTGAAATTGGTGACTGGGTTTTTGTACGTCTCCAACCTTACAAACAGATGTCCCTAAAGCAATAGAAAAAGGAAAACAAACTTGCTCCTAAATATTATGGCCCTTATCAGGTTCTACAGAAAATTGGTAGTGTTGCTTATAAACTAGAGTTGCCTCCATCTTCACACATACACCCAGTATTCCATGTTTCATGCCTGAAGAAGGTTATTGGATAGAAATTTGAAGCCCAGACAGAGTTACCAGAACTTGACGAGGAAGGAAGAATCATTTTGGAGCCAGAGAAGATTCTACAAACACGTACTAAGAGGTTGAGAACTAGAGACATTAAGGAATATCTGATCAAGTGGAAGAATCTGAGCATAGAAGACGCCACCTGGGAGGATGAAGGTTTTTTACAGCAACATCCAGATTATTCAACATTGAGGACAACATTGGTTTGAAGGGGAAGGGCATGCTACGCCCTTAACCTATTGCTTGTATTAGGATATGAGTAGCCAACTTGTGGCTTACCATATCATTTTATTATATCATTTATACTTTCTCATGCTTAATAGGTCGGCCTTGGTGATGGCCATAGCATATGAATAGTATATATAGGGGATTATAGGTAGTATTTCATTATCATTTGAGAATTTGAGTCTTGTTATATGGTTTGGAGGTTGCCCCCTCGAAGTGGCGAAGCTATTCTAATTGCATATTGAGATCATTATTTTGAAATATTGTGTTATTTGGTGCTCTACTATTGCTCTTAATCTGAATTATACAAGTAATTTCATTACAATCTTCCTTTTCCCTTTTTTTCTTGGTAAGCTACATCACTTCCTCCTTCAAAGTGCGTCACTTCCTCCTTAAGCCATACTATATTATTACTCTAAGCCCTACTATATTATTAAATATGTAGTATCTTAAATATGGACCTAAGACACTAGAAATAAGTAATTAGACTTTATCCCACCCTTTCTTATTTATACAATTAATTGGCTTAATCCTACACGTGTCTTCCTCAATTCCATGAATCCATACTCCAAAGCCACTACGTCATCACTCAATTTATTTTATTAGGAACTAATGCAATATGACTCTTGACCACTCATATCCACTTTTACGTCAAGTCTCAAGTTAAGGAGGGGAAGAATCACCTTAAAGGGGTAGAATCAGTTGAAGATTTTGATAGTGGCTAACATTTTTATCCTAAGTTCTTGCAACAATCAAGTTTTCAAATGCATGAGTTACCCTAGTTGTCTTAGGTTATATTAAGAATGAAATTATTCACATAATTCACATATAAAAACACATATATCCCCCTATTCATAAGGAAAATATTTTGTTATATAGGGAATATCACACTCAATAACTCTAATAAGGATTATCATTCAATTGTCACTCCTTAAAGCACATGTCAATAGGTTATAAAGTTTGAAGACATCTTATTTTATCTCCTTAGACTAATATCATGTGCTATGAATCACACCAAAGACCATTTCCAAGTTGTTGAAGGCCTTATTAGGATCTTGCCAATCACTATTTATTAAACATTTACACACATTATATGTGAAGGTAAACTATGTGTATCTTGATCTCTTTCCAAATTATTAGTACATAGTGTAGTAGCCATCATCATCATACACCTGGGGGTAGGGTGAAGTTAGTCCAATCCAATTAGACTAACCCTTTTAGGGTCTTAAAAAGTAAATATTTTAAAAATAATACATTTATACTTATAGAATAATGATCTCATAATTTTGATCACATACCTCAAACCCAGGACACATAAAAGACTCAAGTGCTGGAATCCAAATCCATCTAAGATTACCAGAGGTCAAAATCAACACAAAAGGAAAAATTGTTTTCCATTTCTACCCATCTTGGGTGATTCTACTCTACACTCAATTCCAACCCTATATATTTAATATGCATCTTGATGACACTCATCATAACTTGTTTATACACTCTTAATCCTTTGTTCATCTTGTAGATCTTGTGAAACAATGTAAACTTTCTAAATCTAACCCTAACTTTTCTTATCTAACTTTCAAGAGCTTGTATATTTCTTTAATTAGTTGACTACATGATTTATGATTTATGCATTTACTTTGTTTACTATATTTATGATTCTAAAATATTGTAGACATAAAATCACACACTTGGGTACATTTCTAGGTCCTAAAATCATGCTATAATTTACATGATTCCTAAGCAAGAAAACTAGTGGTTGACAACTATCTTTGGCCTCTTTTATTTGTTTCTTATTTTCTCTTTGGTCTTACACACCCTACAACCTAGTCAGAACTTAACTCGATTTATCTTGTATGGTTTCATACACAGCGCCCAACTAGGACAACAACGCCCAGATGCTCATGTCCCTCCTGGGTGCCCCTGACCCTTTCTTACCTTACTCACTCTTTTTGGTCTCTTTTATATTTTGGGAATCTTTTTCACTTATGGGTCGGCCTTCCAGTTGTCAATTACAAAATTCAAACAAGGGAATCATATAAATACATAGTTATTTTTTCAAAATCAGGAACTAAGCACTAAGCATTACATATTACCACCTAAACTACATCCAAAGGAACTAAAGCAATTCTAAGCCATCCATCTACCATTAATTTAAGGGAAAATGGCTGCATACTTATACATACCTAAGATAGGAATGAGAAGTCTATTCTATTCCATCCACACATACTATTACATTGCCACATTCTAGATCTAGCCCAATATCATTGGTGTAACTTGCACAATGACATCCTAGGGCATCATTACACACACATTCACACATAACTACATGAAGTATGAGATGTAGTTCAATGTGTGTTCATAAGTTCACTCTTCGGGTGACCACCGGGGTCCGTCTGACTCCCCATTATGTATTTTCCTTTTTAGTTTTGATGTGGTTTATGGGTATGTACAGGTGAACTTATTTCTGCAGTTACAAGTACCTTCGAAATCAAGGAGAGAATATTAGGTCACCAACATGAATCAATAGAAAAACCCTTGCGACATCAAGAAGGCGGATCTTGAGCTCTTGACAGTCACCAACGCCCATATCCAGCCTACCAATGCCCATGTGCCTCTCGTCCTACCTTTGGGTGCCCCTGTCCCCGACTGCTCCCAAGTTCTAGAATTTATAGTGAATAGTTACAATGGTGTTTGCATTTTTTTAACACTTTACCTTGCCTAGATTGCTCTGCTCACTCAAAAATCAACTAAGTCCTTATCTTCCTCTCTTGCTTAGGGTTTGATATCATACATGCTTATTTGCTTGTGTCTTACTGTATTTTAGCATTCATACATTATTTATTTCAATAGTTACTATGTAATATAGATTTAATTAATCCTAATTAAATTAAATCAAATATTATTTACACATAATAAATATCTTAATTAGTGTTAGAAATAATTTTTTTATTACTCACATTGGTGAGTTGTTGTAGTTTATTTTATTACGTTTGAGTATTGTTATGCGAGTTATAACAACTCACATAACAAAAGTAATAGTTCCACCTTTATAACACTTTACTCCTTATCTTAAAGAGATGTACATGCCTATTTATTGGTATAATTTTTTACACAATAATAAGGTAATTTTGATAGTGTAAAACTCGTACCATATTTCATTTGGTATTAGAGAAATTTTCTCAGAGAATGTGAAGATATTTTTTAAATGTCTAGGGAAAATTTTAAATGGTTTGATTTCCCGTTGATGATAAGTTATGTATATTATTTATTGTGGTTTTCATTATGTTACTTGGTGTGTTAAAATTGGTAGAATAGTTTGTTAGATCAGAAATAGAGGACACTCTTTAAAAGTGTGAGGTGAGAGTGGAACAATGGCTAACATATGAGCTTCAAGAGGTGAAAATCTATGATACCACTTTGTCCAAGTTTGGTTTCTACTATAAGAAATCAAATATTTCTTGCCACATCTCTATTATTGACATCTTCAAAATATATAGATCAATCCACGCATAATGATATCGTGAGTATGTTTGGTCATTCCATGCACACCTATAACATAGTGATATAGTTTGTTACATACTTGTGCATTGATGAAGAAGGTTGGAACCCTAGTGATTTATATAGACAAGTGCAACCTTTGTCTTCACCATTCCTATCAATGTTATATATTCATTACTTATATGCTCATACCATTAAATTTTTTCATTTTTCTAAATTCCTTTTTTTTTTTATAATCATAAAGGAAAACTTTGTGAAATAAGTGTTGCATAACAACCAAAAAATGTGGGCAAAGTTGAGTGTCATCTAAAATCATGAAGATATACTTAATGGCATGAAGACCATTGTTGGCCATCTATTTCCATAAAATATGCCCATTTTGATGTCATTCAAAATCACTTGCACAATTTTATATGCTATTAGGTACATTTTATTATTTTATTACGCATAACACAATAAAGGATATGTGTTCTTTAAAATTCAAAGTAAAAATTCATCGAATGCAAGGGAGTTGTTTGTTAGGAAAATTTTATTGTCATTTAGTTTTAAGGTTATGATGTAGGAGCATCAACTGGAATGAGTTAGGATAGGAACATTTTTGTGGTGATCATACTAGGCATGTGGTCATGGGCTTAAGAAGCCTTGTTAGGTCATTAAGTGTTATAATTTTCAAGTTTTTATTATATTATCACTTTCCCACCTAAAATTGAAATTTGAATTTTCAAACTATGTTGGTAAATTTTTGGATAGTGAAGCATGTGTTAAGGGATCTAGGTTTCTTGAATAGGTGTGATAGAAATCTTGTCATGTTATTCAAATTTCATATCTCCTTGATGTGACAATCTAGCCAAACATGGATATAAGATTAATTTTATCTAGTTTCTTGAATTATCTTGCCTCATTTGTGGTATTAGAGCAGGTGTATACCAGTCACAAGGTTAAGAAGTGAGGTGAGAGAGAAAAGTGAAAATTCCACCCAAAAGAGTAGTGAGAGGAGGTGGTAGAGGAGGCATGTAAATTAGAGATGCCATCCTGGAAGAGTTGAGAAACATGAGAGTGAGTTTTGATGTAAGATTGAAAATAATAGAGGATAATTAGAGATGAGGATTCATGACAAGTGATGTGAGTGATAGAGAAGATGAACCATAATAAATTACAACACAAGAAGAAATATGAGAGCATGAAGAAAGTGAAATTGTGTGTTTCTAAAAGTGATCATTGGACATGGATCAAAACCAAAGTTGGAAATTCCTACATATGCAGGTAGTCTTGATGGAGAGGAACTTATTGATTGGATAACTACTTTGGATAAGTACTTTGAATATGAAAATGTGCCAGAGGAACAGAAAAGTGAAGTTTTCTTGTACCATTGAAAGGACATGCAACTATATGGTGGGAATTCATACATGATGAGAGAATCAAACAAGGTAAAATAAGGATTAAGGCATGTGATAGAATGGTAGAAAATCTCAAGGTTAAGTTCTTACCTAGTGATTATCAGACAAACCTATACAAGAAGCTACAAAATCTGAAACAAAAGGAAATGAGTGTTAAAGACTACACAAAAGATTTTTATAAGTTGACAATTAGATCAGGGCATGTGGAAGAAGATGTGGAGAAGATAACCAGGTACTTGAATGGGTTGAGATATAACATTCAGGATGAACTTAGTTTGGTAAGTCCTAGAAGTTTAGAAGAATGTTACCAATATGCATTGAAGGTAGAAGACAAGTTGAATAGGAGAAAATGTAGCATACTAGATATTTCAGAGGTAAAGGAAAACAAACAAGAAAAGAACAATATCAACAACAAGGACAAGAAGAAGGAGCAACTAGTTCATAAGTGCAAGGTGCTACAAGAGGTGGTTATTCAAGAGGAGATGTAACTATGAAAGAGGAAGAGGAGATTATCAACGTAGGTATTTAAAGTGCAATAAGTATGCTAGTCATAAATCTTATGAATGTTCAAAGAACTCTCAAGCAAGTGGCAGTAAGACAAGAGAAGCAAGTAATCAGATTGTGTAAGATGATGAAGAGGAGAGTTTAGAATCAAAAAAAAAATAGAGGAACCGAGACATGAGAGTCACTATTTTTTAGAAGATTATCACTCAAACCAAAAAGGAAGGCATTATTCAGGACCATCTGCAATATCAAGGTAAGTGTTGTAAAGTTTTTATAGATGGAGGTAGTACAAATAATTTGGTTTCCTTAGAGATGGTTGAGAAACTAGGCCTTAAGAGGATTAAGCATCCAACACCCTACAAGGTGTCATGGCTCAAAAAGTTCATCATGTTCTTGTGACTGAGTAGAGCATGGCTAGGTTTCATATAGGAGGATATAAGGATGAAATACTTTATGATATCATGCCTATGGATGTGTGCCATGTGCTCTTAGGTAGCCTTGGCAAGTATGATAGGAACATACTATACATAATGGAAGAGATAATACGACACCTTAGAGAAGGATGGAAAGAGTCATACACTAGTGTCTCTAAAGGATTCCAAGGAGAAGGAAGTCAACTCAAGTGTATTAATGCTAGGTGAAAACGAGTTATTGCAGTAGATACAAGAAGATGAAAAGGAGAAGCATGATTTGAATGACAACAAGTAAACATTTCAGTCCCTAAACTTACTTGTTTTCTTACTGATATTCATTCTTCTTTGGGTGAATTCCTTGAAATTGTGGAAAATGACTCACCTAGTGAGTGGGAGAAGAAAGAAGAGAATGAAGGAGTCAAAACTAAGTTGGGTGTTATCACCTCAAATTTAGAGCATGATGAAGAACAAAAATATAAAGATCAATTTCAAATAGAGGAAATGGATGAAATTTTGCAAGATTTTTTGAATATTATGGATCAATAAGAGGTGAGTGAAGGTGCAACTGTGAAAACAATACATAATTTGGAAAAAGTGATCCAAATTGTAGAGAATTTACAAATGAAGGTTTAAGAACTGATCTAGGACAAGTTGACAAGGTTGTGAACACAAGAGAGAAAGCAAAAGAAGTCAAGTAAAGGGAGGATGAAAAAGGAAACTTTGTAGTCTATTTATGCAAGGACAGTCATGAGAATGCCAAGGAAGAGTGTTATACAAAGAAGGAGAACATGGAACATCTTGAAGAAGCAATGGTATTTTTTGTTGTGTTTCTTATATGTGCAGGTACAATAGGAGAAGACTTGGAGATGAGAGAAGAGAATATTGAAAACAAGAAGAAAAACACATCCTTGAAGAAAATGCAAGAGTAAACTACAAACCATGGGATCTAGGAGGACATGGAACAAGAAAGGTCAGATGGAATGAAGAAGAGGAGCATACGAATAAAAAAAAAACCTTTTCTCACTTCAAGGAGCAATCGTGTACACACATGAGCAGGAGCTCATGCTTTCTTTCAAGATGGGGAGTTTGATGCAGGAGCATAAATTGGAATGAGTTAGGATAGGAATTATTTTGGTTGTGATCATACTAGGCATGTGGTCATGGGATTTGTAGACACAAAATCTATTCACTTGGGTACATTTATAAGTCCTAGAGCATACTAATATATACATGATTCATAAGAAAGAAAACTAGTAATTGACAATGTCTTTTTGGGACTTTTGATTTTTCTTTTAAAATTTTATTGATCTTACACACCCTATAACCCTATCGTATTTAACTGATTTATATTTTATGACC
Organism: Taxus wallichiana var. yunnanensis; assembly: GCA_018340775.1. NCBI lineage: Eukaryota > Viridiplantae > Streptophyta > Pinopsida > Cupressales > Taxaceae > Taxus > Taxus wallichiana. Next base: position 836,765,266 of record CM031238.1, read on the forward strand.
TCAGACACTAACATCTAGTTAGGACACTAGCACCCAGGTGCTCTTGTCCATCTTGGGTGCTCTGGGCCTGTCTCCCCTTTTATCACTCTTTTGGGTCTCTTTTACTTCTTGGGAATCTTTTATACTTTTGGGTTGGCCTTTCAATTGTCAATTATAAAATTCAAACAAGGGAATCATATATATACATAGTTATAGCTCTCAAATAAGGGACCAAGCACTAACATTATCTATTATCACCTAAGCTTGCATCTAAAGGCACAAGATCATCACAAAGCATCCATCTAACACATTCACTCAAGGGGATAAGGGATGCATCACTTCTACATATACAACATAGGAGGAGAATCCTATTCTCTTTCATCACACACATTTGCATCATTGGAGCATTCTAGATCTAGCTCATTTGTCTTATCATAACTTTCACAAGGACATCCTAGGGCATCATTACACACACTCTCACACAGAAATACATGGAGTCTGAAATGTAGTGCAACACTTGGTACTAAGTTCACTCTTTGGGTGACCGTCAAGGTCATCGACTCCACATTATGCATATTTTTTATTAAATTTGATGTGGTTTGTGGATATGTACATGTAGATAACTTATTTTACGGAGTTACATGTACATTCAGTGATCAAGGAGTGAATTCAAAGTGATAAAAAAGACTAACACCGAAGCTCCTCCGTATAGAAGATATCATATCCTTACTATTCACACACACGCTAGCACCCAGAAAAAACACTAGTGCCCAGGTTCTCTTGTCCTTCTGTGGGTGCTCCTATCATCCACATTCTTAAATTTCAGAACTTCTTAGGAGCTTTGTGACACTTTCTACAATTTGTTTCAATAGTTCTCTTTTTAGATGACTCCGTGACTACTCGTAAATTGGCGAAGTCACTCTATCTCCTCCTCTTTCTTAGGGTTTCACATTGTACATGATTTTTGCTTGAATCTTATTGCATATTATCATTTTTATATCATTCATTATAGTAGTTACTCTACAATTAGATTTAATTCCATTTATATTAAATCATTTGGTGAACCCCACTCGTGATCGGTCATTCAGATCCTCATTTTGCACATTACCTTTTCTTTCATGGCTCCTAAGGTTTCTCAAGTATCCTTTCATCATTTACTTCAAATCCACCCACCTTGCAAAAATGTTCTCCAAAAACCTAGACAATATGTACCTCCCTAGAAATATTCCGTCTGCACAAGTAAGTTCCATTTTCGATCATCTCTTCGACGAATCTATTAGTCCTAATACCAAAACCAATCAATCCATTTGCAAGTCAATTCAAAATTTACATTGTTTATTTAAATATAAAATTCAAGCTATGGAAACCATAATTATATCTCTCGTAGCTGAAATCCAACATCTCAAGCCTGATTCTCAAGCCCATACTAGTTTGTCTCCTACACCTCATTTTAATCCGTGTCTACTACATTTTCTCATATAAGTGAAGCCCAAGTCTTACTGCTACTAGAAACTCTCAAGTTTGACCTAAATGCTAAGCAACATGATATTATTCTTGAGCTCCTCAATCACCAATCGATCAACTTTCCACCTACTCATTACTACCCTCCTTATCGCTTTCCAAATACGAAGGTCTCCCATTTTGCAATTATCATAAAATTAATGGACATAATGAAAATGATTTATATGCTTTAAAACAAAGAATTAACCACCTTAAGCATCATGGTTTTATTTCATTTGCTACAAAACATTCTATTGCACACTCATCTCCAATTTCTAAATCCCACTGGGCTCCCAAATCTGATCCCTCCATGTCTAATGAGCATCATGCCATAATTACTAATATTCCTTCTTTGGTTAGTCAAGAGCCACCTATCCAACCCAATGTCATACCACCTTTAAAAATATGTACCCCATCACCTCCTCTTATCAAGTCTTCTACAACATTACCAATTCCACTAAGCAACCATCTCTCAAAATACGTACCCCATCACCTCCTCCTATCAAGTCTTCTACAACATTACCAATTCCAACTAAGAAACCACCTCTCAAAATATGTACCCCATCACCTCCTCCTATCAACTCTGTTACAACGTTACCAATTCTAAATCAGCAACCACCAACCAAGAAAGACCAACCAATTCACCCTGTGATAGCTAACCTCTTTAAACTTCCTTCTATCAACCCAAAATCCAACCCTGGTCCTACTCTTTCTCCTACCTACCATTGTGATGACTCTATATCTTCTCATGACACATCTCAAACTCTCCCACAATGGCATGGTCTCTCTCACATCATCACATAGATATCCATTACTCACACACTTGGGGGCATCATACTTTCTTCCCCCTTCCATCACTATTAGTTGTCTCTAGTGTCTACTACTACACTTCACGCTCCGTGCTTCATGTCTAATATTTCTCAACACTCCTACACATTTGGTACACACATTGTACCATCATTACCCGATGACACAGTCTTGTTCTATGGTTCATGCGTGACTGCTAATGGTCCAATTATTAAATGAACCTCATATCATACAAATTTCACGCTATGTGCTTCATGATACATATTTTCTAGCATCTACTCTTACACAACACACTCATTTCCTAATGACACACTCTTATTCTATGGTTCATTTTTGACTATTTAGGGAGCATTTATAAATGAACCTCATCTCATAAAATTCCACTAGGGGCAAGGCTGCTCCTACCATTTACACATCTTGCATATCACACCATCACACTCACGTAAAATTTGGATATGTTTGTTGCATTTACTCTTGTTCGTTTATACTACTTAGATGTTAAACTTTGCTTGCTATGCTATTCAGATTCTTAGTATGTCATTATATTTTTCTATATATACATATGTTTTCACTTGGTATCTTGAGGTGAATGCAGGACCTATCACATATTTGTACACAATGCATGATGCTTGACACAACTCTTTACCAGTCCCACCGAGGCTCCTGGGGGCATCTACCTTTTGCTACTCTTATACTTCATACATCATAGGTTCTATTGTCACATTATTTACAACTTTTCATTATTGCCATTATGCTTTCCTTTGAATTATACACTCTTTGACATACTATTTATCTTTCTAACATGTTAACGAGTGTTTCATGTGTAGCATTTTCCTTGCAGGAACAATACAACCATGGTTATCTGTCACTCTTTTCTTGATATTGCTTGTTATTGTTTACGAGCTATGCCCTATGTCTTGCTTGTTCATTTTTTGCTTATGACCGCTTGGACCCGATTGTCTTGTGACATTGTGAGCTATGTCCCTTGTTTGAAACCCATTTTTGCGGTCCATATTATCTTTCTATTTTCTTGTTACATTGACTTCTATTACATGTTATATTTTCTACTAACAATAGTTACTAGTCTATCTTATTTCCACGTGCCTTGGTTTATACCATGCACATCCCCTACCACCTATGCAGAATCCACTTTAGATCAAGATTGGGTCCTCTCCTTTGGACCACATTCTCCTACAATTTTTGTATGCACCCTAAAAGAGGGGGCATCTATTGGGTGAATAAATCAACCCTACAACAACTCATAGCTACAAGACATCACAAAAAAATACATAAATAACATAGGAACCAATTACAAAATGGCTTAGAATCAAACTTGGGTCCAAAACACAGAGCAAAAACTAGCGCCCAAACTTGGATAGCAGCGATGGGAGCTTGTGTCCCCCTTGGGCACTTGTGTCCTGGGAAAAATATTCAAATTCTCAGTCCAAAACCATCTCCAACAGTAGTTTACGAAAAATTCTCCAGTAGCAGACACTTGCCTCCCTGTTACCGAATTTAGTCTATCAAGTACCTTTCACTTACAATCAGAACAATTGGGACTAATCGACACAAATCGAACAATCGGAACTAATAAGAGACATACCATCTATAGTGGTGCTTATCTGGAAGCATCATGGAAGGAGATAAAATCTATACCTCTCTCCCTAACACTCTTCTCTTGGCGTGAAATCGCCCAAAAAACTTGCTCTCGGCGTGATATCGCCCAAAAAATTCTCTCTCGGCGTGAGATCACCCAAAAACCTCACTATTCAACAAAAAAATCAGCAACTCCAAGAAAATCAAGACAATTCTCTATCTCTTACAATCTTATACATCAGGTGCACACCTTCGTTTTACATACTTTCATGATTTTACTTATACACATGTTTTCTCATATATGAAACTTTGACTACTCTTTCACTTTTATTTTGTAGGTATATCCTTAAGACGCAACAAGAATCACCTCACAAAAACAAATGCAACACACTAATATGCATACGCTTCACCCTTAGGGTCCACTTCCCTTTCCTAGTCTCCACACTTCACATTGTGATCACTTCATGCTTCACTTGTCCACTTGGCACACTATTGGCTACACTCTTCTCTACAAGATCATAAGGTACACATCTTCTATCTACTTTATGTTATCGAGTATTCACTCAATAACATAAAGTGGGGAAAATGTAGACACAAAATCTATGTACTTGGGTACATTTCTAGGTCATAGAGCATACTAATATATACATGATTCCTAAAAAAGAAAACTAGTAATTGAAAATGTCTTTTGGGCCTTTTGCTTTGTCTTTTATACTTTTATTGACCTTACACACCTTATAACTCTGTAGTATTTAACTAATTTATCTTTAATGACCTAAGAAACTATTACTAGTTAGGACACTAACACCTAGGTGCTCCTGTCCATCCTAGGCATTCCCGATCCTTTCTCCTCTTTTCTCACTCTTTTGGGACTCTTTTATGATGTAGTCAAGATGTACCTTTTCATCATTTTTTCAAGTTATTCAAGAAAACAAATCAACAACTTTCACAACTTTGCTTATGAGGAATTTAAGAAGATTAAAATAGATAGAATATTGGATATTTGGTTAAATTAGCTTGTAAGGACTTTATACTTTGTTCAAACAACCCCATACCATGATATTTGTACCACCATCATGACACTTGATGAAAGAAAAATCAACTCTTTTGTATACTAACCGTCCTCTTACCTTTCCCATGTGACTCTCTTATAGTTTTCAATTTCTAAAGCTTGCCACTTGGTTTATTAGCCTCCTTCAATGCATTATAGCTCATTCAATATTTTCCTTACTTCCATCACCTCAAATAATTTCTAGACTCAATCAAAACTTTATTCAAAAGAAATTAAACCACTACTTTCACCATCTCTATCAAATTGCTTCTTATGAACCTCATAAGGCCGTGTTATTTGGAACAACCATGCATTCTTACTTCTAAAGATATCCGAAATCTTCTAAATATCTCTTTAGTTCACCTTTGTCTATCTTGAGTTTCTCCTAAAATATTAGGTTCGAACTCCACTTACAAGTCTTTGTAGCTCACTTGTGTAATTTGATTCTTAAACCCTTAAGACAACATTCCTTGCTTCAACATAGTATCTAGAGTTATATGAATACCCAAAAGGTTATTAGTTCATCTTTTTATCCCAAATATTTTCAAAATTTGAAAACTCAACTTCTCACCCAACTCTATATGGCTCACCTTTCCAATTTTGCTTACAAACCCTCATGAGGTTATTCTAGGTACTTTGTTAGGCTTATTTCATTTTGTAGAAGGAATTCATGCAAAATAATAGGCTTCTAGGGCACTCTTTAATGGATTTTCAATGTGTATAAAGTTTCAAGTTTAAATTCATTGAGAGACTACAACTACCTTTGTAAATGCATATACCAATTAGGATTAAGCCGTGCTTCAATGTCTTCTCCTAGACTATTATAAAAATATCAATTTATAGCCAATGGAACCTTGAAATTCTTCTTGAATCTTCTAGTGGAATCTCCCAAGATTATTTTTACAAAAATATGCTAAAATTTCTTGGTTTTTGCCTCAAACCTCGAGCCCTAGACCAAAACTAGACTTAACATCTTAGGAAAGCACGAGAACCATGATTTGGCTATAACTTATTTAAATAAAAGATTCAAGATTTGAATTTTCTCATAGAGGTCTATTCTAAGGTTATGAACATGAATATCTTACCAGTAGCTTGCAATTATACCCCAAAATTTCAATCTCATCTTCTTTCAATCATGCACGATGTACATGCTTGTTTGAAACAGAGGTTTGAAGACCTTTTCTCATCAAATCAAATAGATTAATATTATTTTCAATGTACAAATATTCTCCTAAATTAGATGACGATGTGTTTGGTATCCTTATATAATCTTTACTTTTTCTATGCCTTTCACTGACCTAAACCGTCAAGAAGTATCAACTTCCACAATATGCAGTTACATTATAGTTTATCAAAGTTTTGAATGAAAGAGTATAAGTCACAAAACCTTCATTAACACATCAACTATTTGACCCTTAAGATTACCACTACAAGGTATTTATCAAGACTTCTCAATCATATTAATTCCCTTACAAAATTCACTAGTCCTATGAAATCACTACACAACCTTGGATCATTCCACAGTTACAGAGTACAAAGGTTAATAATCTTAAATGCATGCAATATATTTAGACCAGGCCATCACCTTAAATTCTTTCCACTCCTTTATTTCCACAAGTCTTTACTAAAAAGACTTAATTTAAATATCATAATATAGTTATTATAGTCATACCAACCTTAACACAATCATAACATTTATTAATGCAATCAAGATTTCATTCTCTTTACCAGATCAAGAAACTCATGATTTCTATCATTCAATGTTCTCCTAACAAAGTTTCAATCACTTTCCATAATGTAGATAGGAAACAAACTCAAGATCTTGGCTGGAAAAGACAACACCATCTCACAAAAATAGAATTCTTTTCATTTACATTATTATGTTTCTTACAAATTGCTCCTTCTCTCTACCAATGGAGTCTTCCATTTCCTCTCCTTTCATACCTTCCTCAGAGGGTTTTTCCCCTCTCTCCACTTCTCTAATTGTTCCTTGTTCGAATTCCACCTTTTTATGGAAAGGATGGTAGTTACATTTCTTAACACATGATGACTAATTCAAGTTTATGATAACTAGAAGTCATTAAAACCTTAAGACAAAGATTAAGACACTCTATTGATCCCTATGGAGTCTAAAATGACTTTTTACAACATTAGCCACATTTACCTTTCACATCCAACTTCTCCACATAGTATTTAGAATTCAAGTTTTTAAAAGCTCATTTTTGGAGGGAAAGGCTCCAAACTCCACCTAAAGAGACTTAAGTGCTCAAAATGACTTGGAGACTTGTCAAATACCTAAATGAGACCACTTAGACCTAGAACAAGCCTAACCCACATTGAAAAACCAAAATTTGGTCATTTACAAATATATAAGGTTTGATGCTCCTACATAATTTTACTTCTTGGGCATATTTTATACTTTTGGGTCGACCTTTCAGTTGTCAATTACAAAATTCAAACAAGGGAATCATATATATAAATAGTTATAGCTCTCAAATAAGGGGAAAAACACCAACATTATCTACTATCACCTAAGCTTACGTCCAAAGTCACAAGATCATCACAAAGCATCCATATAACACATTCAATCAAGGGGACAAGGGTTTCATCACTTTTGCATACACAACATAGGAGGGGAAGTCTATTCTATTTCATCACACACATTTGCATCATTAGAGAATTCTAGATCTAGCCCGTTGTCTTAGTGTAACTTCCACACTGGAATCTTAGGAAATCATTATGCACACTCTCACACAGAATTACATGGATTCTGAAATGTATTTCGAGTGCTCGTTACTAAGTTCACTCTTTGGGTGACCGATGGGGTCATCCCAACTCCACATTCTACATATTTTTATTAAATTTGATGTGGTTTGTAGACATGTGTAGGTAGACAACTTGTTTTGTAGGTTACATGTACATTTGGAGATCGAGTAGCAAATTCAGAGTGACAACCTGAGACTAACAATGAAGCTCCTCCTGCACAGAAAAGATTAGATCTTGATTATTCAGACGGACGCTAGTGCCCAAAACGGACATTAGGGCATGGGTGCTCCTGTCCTACGCATTCTTGAATTTCAGAACTTCCAACGAGCTTTGAAAACACTATCTATAGTTTTTTTCAACAGTTCTCTTGCCTAAATTACTCCCTGACTACTCTAGAAATCAGCTAAGTCACTGTATCTCCTCCTCTTGCTTAGGGTTTCACATTGTACATGCTTGTTTGCGTTGCATTTTATGTATATTAGAATTTTATATCATACATTGTGTAGTTACTCTACAATCATATTGAATTCCATTTATATTAAATCAGGCTTAGGAAGCCTTTTTAGGTCATTAAATGTTCTAGTTTTCAAATTTGGCTTGGTTTCTCACTTTCCCACCTAAAAGTGAAATTTGAATTTTCAAACTATGTTGGGAAAGTTTTGGCTTGTGAAGTATGTGTTAAGGGGTCTAGGTGTCTTCAATAGGTGTGATAGACATATTTTCATGTTATTCATGTCTCATTGATGTGCAAGTTAACATAATAGTACTAAAATAATAATAATTCCTTTGGATTATGTTATAAGACCCTCAAAATCACCAAAGAAAACAATTAGGGTTTAAGAAACATATGAAAAAGGAAGAAATATCGATAAAGTTAGTTACATATGATCATTATCACAAGGATACCTTTGAGATGAAGGGTTTTAAGATGAAAGATCAAGAAAATAAACGAGATTACTTTGTTCTTGTAAAAAAACCATGTAAAACTATTTCTTCCTTCTTGAGAATCATGTGTAAAGTGTAAAATTATTTGTGCTTGAAGGTGAATGTATATATTTGATTGAGCACCTGATATAGATAGTGCAAGTGTTGTTTCAAGGCGATGATGAATTTTTTGAGTTGAAATGCTCTATTTTGGGGCTTTAAGAAGATTTTTGTCAAATTTTAATTTAAAATATCTTGAGTAAAGCAACTCCTTGGTGAAATAACATAAAGGTTTCTATGATTGAATGCTTTCAAAAGGTGATGGAAGCTATGTTACGAGTTTCTCATGATAATATTAAAAGGAACAAAACCCTGTTTTGATATAATGATTCATTGAATACTAAAACTCTACCTCTAGAGAGTCACTTAAGTGAATAAAACGAAATACCATGATTGCATACAATGAAGAACTAGAAAGGGGGAGAGAAGAAAGATGGAGAAAGAGGGAGAATAAGAAGGGAGTTGACTGCTATGATGAATATGCAACTCTATATGATGGATAAATTACTGATTCATGATCCATGAGGGAGAGTTTCCAGAATGAACTCTTATCCTTTGATTTCCTTTTGAACCGAGCTACCGCAAGTGATACCTTGTCTTGTTCAGAACATAGACGCATCTCAACACCTAGATCCATGTATTTGAAACATCACTGATATCATTACATTGATTAGACCATTATTTGTGATATCTTACAATTTCGGAAATAGATCGTCTGATGTCGACAAGGGATTTTAAGGTATCTTAATTGAAGGAAAGAGGATCAATTGCCTCTTTTTTGACCAAATCCTAGAGAGAAACAATGAGTTCTTCTAATGATGAATTTTTGGTGAGTGGAGGGAACTCAAGTATCTGAATGCAGTTGCAAACCTCATTCAAAATATTAAAATAATTTTTTCTACTAGAATTAAGTTTGGAGATTGTATCTTTGATCATACCATATCTAGCATCCATGATGCAAACCTAAATAGGGACAAATTTTTGGTAATCGATGCAAACACATTTTTTCTTATAATGGTGTGAGAGTCAAGGGTGATCATCTTAGACACAAGTGGGAGTACCTCATACAAGGGAATCTTTTTCTCTTTCAATCTCTATTGGGGTTAGCACAATGGTTCACAAATAATACATTAGATCTAAGCATACATAAAAATAAAATGGATATTCTACCAGGAAGAAATACACAAAACAAGAGACATAAATCAACACCAAATTTAACGTGGTTCACCCAAAGTTGTTTGCTACATCCACCAATAAATAAGCCAATATATTATCCAAGGCTTTAACAAGATATCCAATGAAGATTTACAACCTTCCACACCTCTCAGATGTAAAGTACTTTCTTTCTTTCAAGCTTTTTCTTCTTCTCCAAGAATTCTCTCTCTCACAATTATTCTCACAATAATTATCAAAATTTTCAAGTTCTTATTAATTCTTACTTCTAAACCCTAGCTTTCATGCTTATATAGGCATATATAAACTTAGGGCACTTAGCCATGTAATTACAATCAATAGATATGCTTTAATACTAAAAATAGATCTAATTCCCGTGAGTTAATTAAAACACTCATACACAGGTAACCGATGTTGGTTAGCCATAACCGATGCCGGTTCCTCCTTGCTTGACCGATGCTAGTCATAGGTGACCGATGTCGGTCCCTCCATAACCGATGTCGGTTACTATGTTTTCTAACAAGTTTCACATTGCATGCTAATCCGAAGTAATTGAGCTCCATAACTCACCAATCTCCTCCCTTTCTTTCATCACTTCTAACAAAGTGGTGAGAATATACTTGATTAGAGAGAGGACCTCTAGAAACAATTTATTTACTTTTCAATGACCTTATCGATCCATCTCTCATTATCCTTCTCTTGCATCATGTACCCTTGCGCTTTCTTGATCACTTCAGGGTCAAAGATCTTGATTGGAGGAATGACTTCTATAACAAGAGGAGGTGTTGAATCGGGATCCATGAAAGGTTAGATGTAAGCACTGAGAGTTTTTACATGTTCCTCTAATTTCTCAATTGTTCATTTGCATTCTTAATTCCATGTAAGAATCCAAGTTCAAGACTCATTGAACAAGTGAGCATCACCTTCATGTGTAGCTTGAACCAAAGAGACCTTCATCATTACATAATCATCAGGTGTCATTTATTTCATGGGATTATTTACCTTTGGATGTGCCACCTCCACATATTGAGCTTCAGATGCCTCGGTGTAGAAATGAGAAGTTGTTTGTGCTTTATTTCCCTTCTTGGTCCTCATGTATTTTGAGATGGCCTCGAAGATAGGTGTCAATGCTTGTTGCACTTTCCTTGATTATTCTCAAAGTAAGTCATTTACCAATGAAAAAGTCTTAGCATGTGTGGAAATGAAACTATGCATCTTAGATGATTGATAAGAGACCAAGGCATGAATAATATGAGTCGATTCAAATGCTTCAACAGGAACACCTGGATCTACCAGATGGTTAGGAGACTAAAAAGGGTCAATCTCACTTGATTCAAGTTACTCCAGGTGGATTTTCTTCAACCTTAGACCTTGTTTATACCTTCACAAAAGGATACACTTCTATATCATCACCATATGCCCTCTTTCTCTTTTCGAATGAGATGAACCTTTAATGCTTGAAACCATTTTATTTTCTTTGATGTCACTTGTTTCTTTATCATTCATGAAATCAGGGAAAGAGAATATGATTACACCATTCCAAACTCAGGATCAAAATGGAGGGATGAAGGTGTGTGTGAAATTTTAACTTGATCTGGATACTTACTATTTTTAGTAAGTCACACCTCACCCTCAGTTTCTATTTTTAGCCAAATTTCCCAATTTTGTAGTCTATTGAGTTCTTGTCTTGGAGAATTGCACAAAGGTTTAAAAATTATTGTTTCTTTTTCTTCAACACTTTATATTTTTAGAATGGATTTGGTGCCAACTTACTAAAAATATAAACGTGCCTTCTGAGTGTCCATTTGAGCTGAAATTTATTTTGTTAGATGAGGTTTTATTATGTGATTTCATGCTCCAATTTTTAGGTGTTTTCAATCACAAAAACTTATGGGATCTGAAAAAGGAAAATTTTTGCATTGTAATATTCGAATGAATGTTGTAAAAAATCAGGGAATCAATGGAAATAAGTTTTATATCATCTTCAAGGCGTTTTGGAATGCAAGCTATAGACCAAGTTTGAAGGAAAATGGAGCAAGGATCAAGGAGATATGAGCAAAAGTTTGGTTTTAACAATGAATTTTCTTGGAAAGTTCGGCAACATAACAACATACCAGTAGCAATGGAGGGAAGGAAAACATGAAAAATGGATTTAAAAATGGCTAAGTGTTGGTTTTAAACTATCCTTCCCTCACTAACATAGTTAACTCACACCTTAACTCACCCTTGACCCTTCTAGCTTAACCGGGTTAAATGACATGAGAGGGGAGTTAAAAGTTACTAAATGGGTCTCGGATGTCCCCATGTCCCTTACCACATTTAGTAATGGAAAAAGGGACATCATGGGTGTGAAAATGCACCAAGGGTGGAAGCATCATGAAGAGGGGGCATGAGGTTTGAGTTGTGAAGTTGAGAAAACATACCTAGTGAGCAAGTTATGAACTTCAAGTGACGAAACTAATCTACTCCTTGTGGTGGCACACTTTTGTGTCCCCCATGTACCTTTAAAAATATAAAAATGACATCAGCCTTATCCAATTGTGCCACATGTATGTTCTTCATGAGGAAGGGGGCATATTTGAGAGTGAGGTGAAAACATGCTCCTAACCACCCAGTTTGTGATTTAAGTGACGAAACTAATATTCCTCCATGGTGGCACACATTTTTGTCCCCCATGTACCTTTATCAAGGGGGAAAAGGACATAAATCCCTCATAATCACACCTAGGGTTTGATATTCATGAGGAAGGGGCCAAGTTGGGTTGTGAGTGGATAACACCTTCCTAACACTTTAAGTGACACAACTTCAAAAAATACATATCACGCCATGGTGGCACATTATTGTTTCCATAATGTCCCTTTTAACTTTGGTAAAAGGTAAAAAGGGACATCAGGGGTCTCCAAGTGTGAAATTACCACTTTTGGAAGCTTTCCTTCACCATTACATTGCTAAAAATAGCCACGCTGGAGTGTCTTCTTTCCCAAGAGCTTCCCTAGGTGTTCCATAGGAAAAAATTATATAATTTTGAGTTTAAAACACCTAAGGAATCTATTTACACCACTTTTATGACCTGGTTCTTCCTCCTTTTTTGCAATTCAGGCCCCTTTTCAAATCTGGTCATGAGCGGTTCCCAGAAGGTCAAACTGCCTCTAAAAAGAAATCTAAATTTTTTTCCAACTCAATACATGTAACATGTAGAAGGTTACTTTATATTCACTTTGTATTTTTAATAATCTCCCAAATCTCCTTGGAACTCCTAGAATATTTAGTTGATTCTTCACTAGGATTGGAGCTCTTCATCTGCACTGTCGAGCCTAATATCTAAAAATTTGCTCCTTAAAATCTATTGAAATCTTTTTCACTATGAAGTAGGAATTATTATATTTCCAATGAGTATATGGTTTATTTCCAAATCATCCCGAAGATATTGATACATACGAAACAAGATAACTAGCTTTTTCATTGCTTTCATTTCCTTATACCATGCTACAACTAGCCCGGTGTTACATAACTTGTTCATAAACCTGATTTTTCTTGCAAAAATTTCCTAAAATGCCTTGGATGATTGTATTGCTTTACCAAACACTTCTGGATGCTTTATATTTTTTCTTTTTACGTTCAGGGTGCTCACAATGTGTAAAAAGGCCAAAAATAGCCCTTTCGGGGCCTCTGGAAGCACTTGTCTTCTCATGGATCTCCAAATCTTCATGATTTAGATTGAACAAGATCCCTTGCACATGAAAAAACTTAAAATCATATTAGCACATTTGTCTTGGACATTATGGGGGTAACACAATGACTGAGTTGGTCGGAGGATAAGTTTACATTGATCGGGAGAAGGATTTTCAAATGTGGCTTAGGTTGTCATGGATTTTTTTGAATTTTTCATGTTACACATTTAGCATGACAACACAACCATAAAAGCACCATCGGGCATGGTTTTCTCATAATTATAATCATCCATTGAAATATACACAAGGTTAGAATTAGAAGGGATCCCTATATATATATATATACACACACATATTATATATATATATATATATATATATGTATATATGTATGTATGTATGTATGTGTATATATATATATATATATGTATGTATGTATACGTATGTATATACATCATACATATAGATAGATATATATATATATATATATATATATATATATATATGTATGTATGTAGTATATGATATGATAGATAGATGTATGTATGATATGATGCATACATACATACATACATATACATACATACATATGTATGTATGATATATATATATATATATATATATATATATATATCTATGTAATACATATACATATATATATATATATATATATATATATATATATGTATGTATGTATGTATGTATGTATGTATGTATGTATGTATGATATGTATGTATAGATAGATAGATAGATAGATAGATAGATACATACATGTGTGTGTGTGCGTGTTCCTTAAACTAATGAGGAGTTTCATATTTAGAAAAGTAATTCCAAGATGCGTAAAAGAGGCATATCCAAAAGTGGGTAGTAAGGTATATATTTAGATGTAACTAAACAAGTGTTTTTGGTATTATGAAGCCACAAATTAAGATAGGGGAAGGCCGAAAAGTAAACATACTAATACCGCAACCAATCAGCCATTATGTTAATAGGAGGGTTGCTTCCATTAAGGAATCACCCCATTGGCATAAGGATCATAATATATTAGGGTTTATATGTTATTGTGGATCAATCCAACCTACTAATGTGGGATTACTCTTTTTGATTGAATGGGGATTTTAGAGTTGTAGAAGCAATTCCAATATGCAATGAAGAGGCATATACAACTGACTTGAGGCGATAAAACATGTTTTAAGATGTAAGCGATAAGGATATTTTTGAATATTATTAATCCATAAAGGAGGAGAGGGGGAGGATGAAAAGGAAACATATTAATCTTGTAACCTATTAACCACTATGATAATGGGAGGACCAATTCCATCGCAAGCAATCACCCCAATTGGCATAAGGATCATGATATATTGGGGTTTATATGTTACCACAAACTATCATGAGGAGCCCGACTCGATTCATTAATGAATTTTCCCTATCTATATACATGAGGCCAACAAACCAATGGGGGATTAAGTTTTTGACTAAATGAATATTTGTAGAATCATACAAGAAATTCAAATAAACACTAATGATGTATATATAACTTGGGGTAGTGAGTGATGTATTTAAATTCACTTGAATTGATTTTTTTGGTATTATTAAGGCACAAATGAGGAGATGGGAAGGTTGAGAAAGAAAACATACTAATCGCACAACCAATAAACCATTATGTTAGTAAGAGGCCCACTACCATTGTTTAAGGTTTCTAAAAGAGGGATAAAATAAATTTAATAAATAAGGTATATTTGAAAAATTGACAATGCTAAGAAGTTAGGAGAAGAAAATAAAAATAGGAAATATGAATTAATCAAGGGTGGAGTAAGATTCACGTTGGGTTCACCAAATTTATCAAACCGATATGTTCAATAATGGTTCAATATAATGATCCTCTCTATAAATTAAAATATAAGTAGAAGACCATACTAGATCCAAATCAAAAGCAAGAGATACAATGAGAATCTATGATAGTTGTAGATGGATCTAGTTGAGAGTAATCCATACTTAATATTGGGTACAAGGTTCCAAATCATATACCAAGGATATGGGATACAAGATTTAACTAAATTCATAAGGATCAGAACTAAGAATTATGGTAATAAGCAAGAGATAATCTAGAACTAAAGATGGTAATGCCATTAGATAGTAAAAATGTGTTATAAAGAGAGCAATACTATAAATAGACAAAGATATGCTACATAATTATCCTAGTCCAATATATGATAAATTAGATTATTCAATCAAACAAAATAAATGAAAGAGTTTAAGGTTAGGGCAGGTTATGGATACTTACACTCGCATGGACACTATCACTACATTAATCCCCCTCCTTAGTTTGTAACACCTTTTAAGATATTGTTTTTATGGATCACAAAAGGGATAAGAAGAAGACCTAAGTAGAAAAAATATGGGGAATCAAAGACTAATGTAGACCTTTCTAGCTCAAATATTATTCTTTATTATCCTCAGAACCCAATGCTCAAATGATGACATTCAAACGTAAGCTCCACTAGACCCTAAAACCTCTTAATCTTTAAGAGAAGTTTTGTGAGTGCAAGAAGAGAAGACTATTTGATGATATATTTGAGAAATGAAAATAATGATGCCTATAAATAGGGGAACATAACATAGAATCAAAAAATTGTAGATGATGATGACATCGATTGGAGTTTTTTTTTACCAGACATCATGATTGTAACTAGTGTAATGAAATGTATCGATTGAAGGGAGGAGTTTTTTTACAAATGGGAAGGTGATATGAAGGTGTTATAACAAGATGATATAATGAAGTTAATGTAAAGTGGTAGAAGAAAAGTGTAAAGTGGTAGGAAGGCTAGGGAAGGTGTCACGAGGACCTCTCGGGAGGTGCTACGAACCAACCCCTACCCTTTTCCAAAGGCATTCCTTAAGGTATGCACTCATGGGGATTAATTCACCAAAAACCTACAAAGAGAAATCATTAGTATGTTAAAATTAAGGTGTATACACATATTTCATATGTTGGATGCATGCTAAAGGTGTGATTATTTTTGTAATGAGATATTTACTCAATTCCATGCCAATCTTTATATATAATCAACTTCTAAAACATTTTAAACAATATTTAAATCAATAAGCATATGTCAACTAACTTGTAATTTTTGTGTCGTATTGTAGATACATAACCTTCTATCTTAGCGTCCTTTATTTCATGTCGTAGAAAGAGAGGGTGGCATGCCACATATTTCACAAAAATATTGAGCCAATAAGTTTGCACCAGTGTTATTGAGCATCATAAACATGTACATCGATGAATGCTTTGTATCCCCTTCATTGCACTTACTTTTGGAGTCTCCATCTTATGCCACCCAAACATCAATCCACACTACTCAACTTTTAGACATTCATTTTCATAACAATACCTTATTTCCAAACAATCTAATGTGAACAGAAAACCACCCAACCCTAATCATATGGCTTATATTATATCTATGATTTCTTCAAATGTTATGGTTTACGAAGGTTTTTCTTCACATGTAGGATTGCCCTCAAATTCCAAAAATATCATCACCATGTTTATGAAAAAAAGATTTGTTTGTAGGAATTGAGGTATCCGGAATATTTTTTTGTTTCTATGAAAAAGTAAGAATAACATTGTTAGTTACTAAGATAAATTTCACATCTATCATGTAATACCGATGACATAAATATTTCTATCTCAGTAACCTAAACTCCACAAGTTAAAGAATTATAACACTTTTAACTTTAACATTTATTTAAAACATATTAAATTTGTACCAAGATTAAGCTACCACCCGTATGTGTATTACTCTGCGTGTTGGTGCCCTTCTCGTGCCTCCTTTGACAAGCTTTCTAAGCTTCTTGGGACTACCTTTGGTGTAAAAGTTATGGTTCAACTAGCTTTCATCGGGTGGCTTGGGATGTCTATTGTCTCCTCGCGATCAAGGTGGCATGGGAATTATTGATGTGTACAGGAAAAGCATGGCTTTATGTTCTAAATGGGTCATTCGTTGTCTCTCAGGAAATCAAGCCTAGAAAACCCTGCTTCGACATTGTATTGCCTCTGGTGCTCCCTACGGAAAAAGTGTTGGAACAATGTTAGGTTGCACACCTTGATTATCACTAGGGTCCTAGTCAATATTTTTGGCACTTTTGTGGCCAAAAGCATATGGAAAGCATTTGAATTGGTGAAACCCCTGATGCATTGGATTGGCGATGAATTTTGTCTTTGGGATTTCATTCGATTATCAAAATATTTGGTGGTCTCCCATCATCTCTGATGATAGTCTTCTACTTGTGAAAACTCTCGGGAATTAAATCTCTCTGACTCTCTCGCAAAGGAATTCACACCATTTTGGATTTGGTCTCCCGCAAAGACTGGGTGTCATGGCTCGAGCTCAAGACGAAATTTAATCTTGCCAATTCGGACCTCCCATCTATCTGCAGAATTCAAGAGTTGATGCCAAATGTTATGCTCCATAAGCTTGGGCTTAAACCTCTGGATGCATGGTGGCGGGATTGGAGATGGAATCAAGAAATTGCCTTCCTCTACTATAATGCCGACACCATTTACCAGCCTTCTAAGCACTATCTCACTCGCAATTTCCAAACTCAATGCCCACTGGGCTTCGCACTCTGCTCATTCCACCTGGCTTCGCAGACTTTCCCGTGCTTGGAATTCTTTTCTGGAGCCCAAAGTTAATCATTTTTTTGGTGTCTTATTTATCAAGGCCTTCTTGTCGGTGAACGATTAAGTCACATTGGCATCCCCAATCCTAAATGCCCTTTCTTCCAAACCTGAATCTTTTAAGCATTTATTTTGGTCTTGCCCCGTGCCCAAGCCATCTGGTCTTGGATTCATTCCCTTTTTCAACCATTCCAATATGAATTCTTTCATTGGCAGATGACTTTGTTTGGGGATTTCAGCCCTTGGCCTCATTATATTGATACTATGTGGCAACTATTTAGAGCTTGCATTTTATTTCATATTTGGAAAGCGAGAAATTCTATGTTATTCCAAAATGATCACCTTGTTTTCCACTAATGATAAAGTGGTTATCTTGTCTATTGTGCGCATATAGATTCAAGCTCAAGTGGAGAAAGTTTCCTTGGAGTTTGCTCATTTGTAGGAGTTGCTTGCACACTGGAGGAGTGCACCATGCACGATGAGTTGGGTCCCTCCGGACCCTTTGCCTCTGCCACCTCGGCCATCTCGCCTCACCGAGCGCCTCCACTAGGTTCGCCGCAGAGCCGCTTTCGCAGCCATCACTCTGCCTCTCCTCGAGGATGCCCTTCGGACTCGTCCTCTTCTGGTCCAGGATGGAGCCCTCATCCGAGGGGGAAGGGCGTTGCTAGCTCTTCGCGGTGGGTCTCTCCTCTGCTTGACATTCACTTCCCCACCTTTGGGTGGGGATAATTATTCCTTTGTAGATGCAGATGCTCGACCAGGATGGTTGGCTGGTGGACCCTCATTCGGTTGAGTCATCTAGTGGAGTGTACATCTCTCCTCGGGATGATCCTTCCCCTCCTCTAGAGCGGCGGCTTGTGCCTAGTGTTTTCTTTTCTTATGTAATTCCGTGCTTCTGTTTGCCTTTGGGCGGTTTACATTGCCTTCGTGGTGTTTTTGTGGACTTTGTGAATTTTTGGTCACCCTGCTAATGTAACTCTCTTATATTTTTGGTAATATAATGGGCAATTCCAATAGTAAAACATACAAATATCCTCCAACACCTTTAAGTCACTACATTTAAAGAATAACTTAATATTAAAAAGGTTGTTGTCAACTAATGAAAATGATAAACCTCATGACTATAAATTTGGAATCAAACAACAGTAATATGGTATCAATTGTACTGGTAAAATGTTTTATGATCTGACTAACCAGACTGGAAGAATTCTCTGTTGGCTGGATCTATCTTTACAATCCACTTTCATGCATTATTATCATTCACATTCACGGAAATAAATAAATGCCATGAAACCATTTTTGAGGGTGAAGATGAACATTATTTTATTGTCATTTTCGTTGAAGAAAACTGAATGACAATGCAAATTTCCAATGCTTTGATTATAATCATACTATGCTGATGCAGATCTGCATTACCAAGAACGCGTTTTCACAAGCTAAACAAATCCACACTGACATTCTCGTAAACACTTCGAGTGCATTTACTACACTCACATTTTATCAAAATAAGCTCATTAACATGTATGGCAAGTGCGGTAGTTTAGTAGATGCACGCGAAGTGTTTGATCAAATGACTGAACGAAACCTCTTCTCATGGAATATCATAATTGCTACTTACAGAAGACATGGTTTTCCGCACGAGGCATTGACACTGTTTCACCAAATGCAACAAGTCGGTGTCCAACCCGATCAGTTCACCTTTTCCAGCATACTCCCAGCCTGTGCCAAAATAAGCGATTTGAAACAGGGTATGGATATCCATCAAAACATAGTGGAAAGCGGATTTTTGTCGGATGTCGTTGTAAATGCCCTGGTAGATATGTATGCAAAATGTGGAAGCATAGACAAGGCACGCGAGTTGTTTGACGAAATACCTCGAAAAAGCGTGGTCTCATGGAATGCAATGATTGCAGGATATGCACAAAATGGTGTTCTTGACGAGGCTTTAAGGCTTTTCAAAGAAATGCCTCAACGAGATGTGATCTCATGGACTGCAATGATTGCAGGATATGCACAAAATGGGATTGTTGAAAAGGCCATGGAAACATTTAAGCAAATGCAATTGGCAGGTGTAAAGCCAGTCTCCACAACCTTTACCAGCATCCTCCGAGGCTGTGCCAAAATGGGAGCTTTAGAACAGGGCATGGGTATCCATCAAATCATAGTTGGAAGTGGATTTTTGTCAGATGTTGTAGTTGCAAGCGCTTTGGTAGACATGTATGCCAAATGCGGAAGCATTCACAAGGCACATGAACTGTTTGATAAAATGACTCAAAGAGATGTGGTTTCATGGAATGCAATGATTGCAGGATATGCACAAAATGGTGTTCTTGACAAAGCTTTAATGCTTTTCAATAAAATGCCTCAAAAAGATTTGGTTTCATGGAATGTGTTGATTGCAGGATATGCACAAAACGGGTTTGTAGAAAAGGCCTTGGGAACTTTTAAGGAAATGCAATTGGCAGGTGTAAAGTCAGATTCCACAACCTTTGGCAGCATCCTCCCAGCCTGTGCCAAAATTGGAGCGTTGGAGCAGGGTAGGGGCATCCATCAAAGCATAATTGAAAGTGGTTTTTTGTCACATGTTGTAGTGGCCAGTGCCCTTGTTGACATGTATACAAAATGTGGAAACATTCGCAATGCAAGCAAACTTTTGACAAAATGCCTCTAAGAAATGTAGTCTCATGGAATGTGATGATTGCAGGATATGCACAAAATGGGTTTGTTGAAAAGGCCTTGGGAACTTTTAAGCAAATGCAATTGGAAGGTGTTAAGCCAGACTCCACAACATTTGCCAGTATCCTCCCAGCCTGTGCCAAAATGGGAGCTTTGCAACAAGGCATGGATATCCATCAAAGTATAATTGAAGGAGGATTTCTTTTAGATGTTGTAGTTGCAAGTGCCCTGATAGACATGTATGCAAAATGTGGACACATACACATGGCATGTGAACTGTTTGACAAAATGCCTCGATTAAATGTGATCTCATGGAATGCTTTGATTGTAGGATATGCACAAAATGGCTTTTGCAAGGATGCTCTCAAACTCTTTGAACTAATGAAGCACTCTGGAATATACCCTGATAATGCAATCTTTTCTTGTGTTCTATTAGCATGTAGCCATGCAGGTTTAGTGGATGAGGGCTGTAAATACTTCAATGGCATGAATGACTCTTACGGCATCATGCCTACAATTAATCATTATGTGTGCATGGTTGACCTTCTTGGACGTGCTGGCTATCTTGATGAAACTCTGAACTTCATCATCAAAATGCCAATTAAACCTGTAGAGGTTGTGTGGACATGTTTGCTTGATGCATGTAGAACACATAAGAATATAGAGGTAGGACTATTTACAGCAACTCTTCTTTTGAACTAGATCCTAAAAATGCAGCAACTCATGTTCTTCTGTCAAACATGTATGCGGAAGTAGGCAGGTGGTGTGAGGTTGAAATGGTAAGGAGATTGATGAAAGATAGAGGAATTAAAAAGGTTCCTGGGTGTAGTTGGATTGAAGGCCATAAAATGGTACATGCTTTTCGTGTAGGAGATAGATCACAGCCATAGACATAGGAGATCTATTCAAAGTTGGAGAAATTGTCTTGAGAGATGAAGGCAGTTAGATATTTTCCAGATTCAGACAAGTATCAAATGATGGGGAGGAGAAGGAAAAATACTTATTTCTCTGCCACCATAGTGAAAAGTAGGCAATTACATTTGGATTGTTAATCACATCCCATGGAACAACCATTAGTCTTTAACAACCTTTGAGTATGTGTTGACTGCCACACTCCAACCAAATTTATCTCCAACATTGTTGCAAGACAAATTGTCTTGAAAAATGCAAACCAGTTCCATCATTTCAAACAAAGACATTGTTCTTGCCAAGATTATTCATGATGCTAAGTGAAACAGTCTGTAAACAGGCTTTCACTATAATAAGATGCACCGTGCCAGATCTGTAGTGATAAAGAAAGGGCTTGTTTTATTACCAATTTCTAATAAGTTTCCTTTTCTGAGTTTTTGGAGATACAGACCATCCTGCTGACTTCATAAAATCAAATGTATAGTAATTTGCATCACTGCCTACATATACTTATGGGATATTCATTAAAGCTCTGTTTTATGATGCCATGGAGGTGTTGTGACATTGAACTGTTTTCAGGAAACATGCACATATCTGGAATGAAAAGATGGAAGGGGAGGTGGAGAATGGTAAAAAGCAAAACAAGTGGAACATTCAAAGGATGTGGAAGGATGCTTGGCCCATAGGGAATGTGAGAGAAGAGCTTGCAATCAATCAAATGCCTGGAGATGATGGGTAGAGGATCTCGTAATGGTTTTTTACTTCAATATTTGTCATCTGATACGGTCCTTTTGTTTGGATTAATTTTATAATCTTACCGCTATTTCGGGTCTGTCATTTAAGATTGAATTACAGATACCAGATTATATAAGCAAATTTATATACGATCATGTCGGTTATACCTCGTTTATGGTTAGAGATTTTTAATTTTGCTTCACATCATGTATTTGTGAATCACAATTTCAATAAATAAATTTGATCTCAACTTTTTTTTTTTGTTGAAAAATCTATTATTATATTTATAAAAGAAGTAAAATAACAATATTAATTATGCTGATG
Organism: Taxus wallichiana var. yunnanensis; assembly: GCA_018340775.1. Lineage (NCBI taxonomy): Eukaryota > Viridiplantae > Streptophyta > Pinopsida > Cupressales > Taxaceae > Taxus > Taxus wallichiana. The sequence goes on from CM031238.1 coordinate 836,788,116, forward strand.
AAATGTGGATGATTTGGTTAAGAAGGCTGAGTGCTTTCAAACTCATCCATGTTCAAATCTCACAAAACTATTGCTTGTTAGAATTATCTTAGTTGCAGCTGGCTTACTGGTTACAATCATTTGACTTACAGCTGATTGCAAAAGTTTAACTGGTGTCATCTGAGATGAAGACGGAGGAGCGGGGTTGCATCTGTTCCAGCTCTTGCTTGTGTGCACCAACTATATGTATGCAGGGAACATGAAGTGGATCGCCATCTATTTCATGGAGGCCCTGGCTGCCAAAATAACGAAGGTGTAAGTCCCCCTACACATGGCACTAATCTGCCATTCCACTTAGGCTACTGGAAGATAAGACGGTCCAAAATGCAACTGTGCCATGAAATGGCAAACGTCACACATCCACGAACAATTAAAATGGAAATGTACTCAGTGCCTCTTTCAGAGGTGTCATAGGAAAATGTCCTTAACAGGGATTAATTCCCTCTTTGAATACAAAGTTCCATAACACTCCATTGACATGTGTAATGTGGTTTGGGTAGAGAGAAAAACATGCAAGAGGCCGTCTGGAACTACTACTCTCCAAAAAATAACATATCGGTGTCTGTTTGTTTACAGATGTAAACAGGTATGTATTTATGATGGGTGTTGTTGCACAAACAAGTAGCTTGGAAGGTAAACCTGACGTGTTTGGCAGCAGCGGTGGAGAGTCTCAGCTTGAAAAAATAGAAAGATGAGAGTCTGGCAGTGACAACATGGAGGGCAATGGATCTGGTGATGAGCAGGAAGATAACCATCCCAAGAAGAAGTGATATCACAGGCGTACTCCTCAGCAGATTCAGGAAATGGAATCGTATGACCTTATTGCACTAACCAATTCAACAACTCTCATCTGTTTATAATTATTGATAAATGGCAGAGTTTTCTTAATGGCGTTTTGATTTTGGGATTGTTGTAGGCTTTTCAAAGAGCGTTGTCATCTAGATGAGAAGCAAAGGCAGCTTCTGAGCAAGCAATTAGGGCTTGCACCACAGCAGATTAAGTTTTGGTTCCAGAATAGACGCACCCAGATGGAAGTCTGTGATGATTAAGACTAGCAATCGACGAGAAATGTACGATGGGAATGCGAAAGGGATAAAGCGAAGAAGCGAAATTAGATGGAGAGGAACAACGGGAAAGGAAGATGGGTGTAGCAAAAGACGTTTGAGGGTAAAGAAGGGCAATGGAAAGGAAAGAGGAATAGAGGAGTCAATGTGAAAATAAAGTTTCTATGAAGATCACAACATGTATGTCAATCGAAAGAAAGTAGAAATGTCGTGTTAGGGAAGATACAAATGAAATTGTAGAGAGAGATATCTAAAAATGCAGGTAGGTCATGGACGATGTCATTTTTTTCATTTGCAATTTCAGTTCTTGCATTTTACATGTAGTTAGAATACAAATAAAAGCAAGGGGAATTCACTTTGGCATTTCAAGGGTTAATTTAGAATCAAGGATATGTGATGTGAACTTAAAATTCTAGGTTAGGGGTTGCATAAACAATTACAATTTTCGTGTTTCTTTAGCAGCTATTAGGGCAATGAACAATATTTGTCTATACTCGTGCGGCACACATGTTATCTAGGTGTGGGTGATGGTGGTGAAGAACACCAAGAAACATGAAGGGCGATGTAATGCGCTTCTGGCTAGGGCGATGCTTGCAATAAGGAGGGAGGACTGTAGAGATTGCAACCCGATAGATGGCACTACTCCCTTCAGATCAAGAATAAAGGTTTTGCAAAAGGAATGTTCAAGGAAGGCAAAGACATGAATTGAAGGTTAAAATCTAAAAGTATTTATGTGATCCATTTTTCATCTCTTTCTCACACGTATTATGCACATGAATGCAATTTGCATTTAAATGGACGAAAATTTAAAATAATGAGGACAACCCAAAAACATTTTTATTCAGTTTCAAGCTTGATTATGTTTAGGGGAATAGGTGATTCTTGAACAATCATTTATAACTGAGCCACTATAACGGCTAGACATATGAGCAAAAGATGTATTGTATTTCTCATTCAAAAGAGGTATTTTAAAATAAAAACATGGGAAATAAATACCTGCATGTCTCATGGCTATTCCATGACTTGGTAAAACTGTGGGAATTAAGTGCTTTCATGTCCCACACCTATTCCTCAGTTTAGATCATTCCTACCCAAATAATATATGTTATGTGCTCTACTTTATATACACAAATGTGAAAAGGGTTCTATTCATAATTGTAATTAGAGGTTTCTTACAAAGTAGGGATAAGGATTTTTATGTAGCTTTAAAGGAAAAGAACAAGGTTTATGATCTCTAGCCATGAGACACATAGTTTTTACATGTGTGGACAATGTAGGTGAAGGACACCCTGGAATTAAATACCTACATGTCCCATGCCTACTCCATGAGTTAGTAAAAACACCCTTGCAAGGAGTATACACTCGCATGTTTTAATGGATAATTTAGAGACAAGGATATGTCGATTGGACCTAAAACCCAAGGGCAAGGGTTTCATACACAAATGCGATTAGGGTTTCTATATAGCTTAGTATAAACTTTATCTATTTTAAAAGAGATTCAAACTAAATATAAATTAGTAGGAATGATAATACATGATTGCAAATTGTGTTGCGTAGGTGAAGTTCACAGTTGAAGAACTCTGTAGGATCATGGACTTGAAACATAACATAGGAAATATATCGGTCATTGCAAATGGGGCAGGTATGATTTACTTCATAATTGTAAGTTTAAAAATTTAGTGTTATTTTTTAATTTATTTTGATGTTAAAAGTGTCACAACTTAGTCAAAATATCTATTGCGACTTGATTTTGGATACGTCTTTTTGTGCCCAAATTACGATGACATATATAGTGACAACATATAAACACGGTAACATGTGTTCTCTTCCCCCTATTTCCTTACATGTTTGATTGAGTAGGTAATCAACATTATTTACTATATTTAACTATATTTTATGATGCTTAATTAAATGTAGGAGTAATTATATGCATAAACTATCCCTTAGTCTTGTTTAAGGGCGTTGGTGGAAGAAATGGTGGTACTTGAGACTAAACTTGTTAATTTTTTCCCTTCTTTGGAATTTGTGTTGATATTTGGAGAGTAGGCCCATCTGAGATCACCAATTTCCCTGGTTGCAACCATTTCCAGCAATAATGATGTCGAACACGAGAAAATGTACACACTATATGATGTTGAACATTAGAAAATGTACGCCCAACAATGCAGTTATATCTCCATTCCGCTTACCAGCCCACTGGTTTTAAAAACCAAATCGTCTTCCCCCACACACTTGACTACAAAATCTAAACACTAAAAAACCACAAAATTCTTGCAATACCACCCAACGTTTTGAAAAACAAAAATTTAAAACAATGAATTCTGGCGGCTGGGATGAGTATCTAGTCCTGTGATTGGTCTCTTTTATTTTTAACACTACAAAAGATATTGATTATATTGTTATATGATGACCATTACATTGCTAAACGAGCGTCAAATTTAACCTCTGCTTTGGGGTAATTATATCGAACCCTGTTTTCTAGGCCAATGGATTCAAAAGTACTTGGGCTGTTCGATTTTTCAACGATATGGTTGTACGACCATGTCAAACCCAAGCGATAGCTCTCCCCCTTATATAAAATGGAATACGCTTTTGGCATAATTAAATGTTCTTCGTCTTAGCATGGCCTATGTTAGAGGCTCTGCTAACAAATGGTGTGGTGAGCTTACAAAAGAACACTTCATAAACACGGAAGAGAGAACTTGGTGAAGCATGGATTTTAATCAATTGAATTGGATGAAAGTGACAATAAGAAAATCTGAACATGGAATATTCTTGCACAAGTGTATGTTATTCCCCATAAATTTTTATTTTAACAATAAGTAGTATTTACAAAGCTAGGCATGATGGAATGATTTGAAGTAAGAATGGTGCGACCGTTTATTACACAAGCCGCAGAAGGCACCGATTTAATGTCAAAGACTGCACAACAAAAATTAAATGCCAAAAGCATACTTAAATGGTTTCTAAAATGGCATTGCTTTGAGCTTCTATGCATTACTTTGGGGGAGTTATTGTTACAAGGAGATATCTTTGGTTCTACAAGTGTCTCTCTATTATCAAGCCACGACAAATTTGGCAGGAAGACAACGCAACAATGTGTAACATAGACCAAAGCAGAGAAGAGGTGTCTGCCATGGTCTGTTCCATGTGGAAGGAGAGAAGGCATGACACAATTCCAATCAATCTTAGCAAGACTCTGTCATCACTTTCCTCCACTATAATGTGGCAAGACCTCGGGGATAAAAATATTATTATGAGAACAGTAGATGAAAAGAAATAATATAGCAGATCACAATTATTCTCAGAGCATTCGTCATTGGAGACAATATTCCCTTGAATGACCAGCTTGATCTGATGCAAAAGAAACACAAATCCTTCAACGAGGAGATCGTATAAAAGATAATAGAAGAAGACGAATTTGCAGTTATTGAGTAACTGCGTGAAGGGACGACAAAGGGGACAATACACTTATGAAGTGGGGGAAGATAAAATGACATGGGTATTGTGCAAGGATTGCGCGTAAAGGATAATGATCGGGAGGACTGCGCAAAGAACTATGAGACCTTTATCTGGAAGTGGAAATGGCATCTTCTTTACAGAACACGAGTTAATAAAGTGGCAGGAGGATGGCTATGGAGGATCAACGCATGGGAGATGAACCAGGAGACAAGCTTATTTGTTACGGGACTTTTATCCAGCATTCATTGTGTGGCAAAGGTTACAGTGCACGTAGGACAAGTGCTCAGAAGCAGAAGAAGCATAATCAATACAGCTAGACCTTGCGCCCGAATGAAGCGTCTCCTAATCCTCAATTTTCTTCTCCTTCTTCTGCATACAACAATCAAAACAGTGGCAGGCAGTAGTTTCTTCTCAGAGACAATTGAACCCGCTTCAGATACAGATAGAAATCCACATCAATTCATTTCTATATAGTAAAATGAGGAGATATGAGGGTTACAGATTTAGAGGCGTGCACCACCATGGAGGAGGGTAGTTCACTGTAGAAACCCGTGGGTATACCTGCGTGGATCGCTTCTCTACAGTGGGAAAAAGCAGAGGAAAACCGCTTCTCTCGTAATACCACCCAATAAAACCGCTTCTCTACATAACCGAACGTTACGGAGAGTTGTGCTAACCGTAGCTCTCGCTTATAGCCGTTGTCAAATCAGACCTACATGCGCACGGCCACAACCGCATCACGTGTTGCATTCCGACAACGATAGATCACCTTGGAATCATGAGCCCATGAGCATAACCAATGTGTGAGTCCACTACAGAGAGTATCTAGCCTTCCGATGGTCAATGATGCAGTCTATACGCACCGTTGGATTTTTTCAGAAGGGCTCCGACTTTCTACTAGAGAACATGCCTTTCGGCGTAAAAATCATCTAATGAGTATTATAGACGTGGCAAAATTAACTTGCTTAGCATTTTTTTCCTTTTAAGGTAAACACTATGCTTCTAACTATAAGAATATTAAGTTTGTTAATAAAAATTAGAGATAAATACCCATATATATAGTGTGAATTTCAATGAAGAGAGGGGTTAACATTTGTTCCCGAAAGTTCCATGTGAACAATTGAATTTACGGTGGGAAAATTATAATACTTGGAGCATCATAGCCCATAATATAAAAAATGACATTGCTTTGAAGTACGATTGATCGTAGTAATTAAGTAAATCTCTCTATATTATCCGAACCTTCACTTTGTTGGGTTTATTCAGCGTTTTGTCTAATGATGATAGTAGAGTTTTTAAGGTCGTCGTTATTCTTGTATAGTCTTTTCAAGGAAATGCATTCCGAGAAACCAACTTAGTAGGGTTGGATTTGCTAGATTTTTCGCATGATGTACATGATCGAGATGGCATGAAATGTATTTCCAAACAAGTCAAATGAAATTTATGTTTGCACTCTAAATTATATACCCCAATATTCTATCACGTTAATTGCGACTCGCATTGTGCAAGAGTTATACTTGTCGAGATTTACTTTCCAAGGTGTTTTTAATTCACTTATTGAGGAATTCATATCAATATTCCCGATGCAAAATAGACATTGCTAAACAAATTTTGTTTGTGTCACTTTTGCACTAGCTTTCTTGAGTTTGTACAAGAATTATGTCAATAATGCACCACATGGTTTTGTACGAGCACACATGTAAAATGAGTTTAAAGAAATATAATAAAATTATTTGTAGTTGTAATTACAAAGAATTGTATTACATATATTATTTGTATTTATATTGCAAATAATTATATAATTGTAAAATCCACTAAATTAAAATATATTGTATTTTGAAAATTATTATTTTTTTAACTCAAGAATGAAATGAAGACAAGATTTAAATTGACTATATATATATATATATATATATATATATATATATATATATATATATATATATATATATATATGTATGTTATTACAATGTGGAGGAAGTAAATATAGTATCAACGCCCTTCCAAATTACAAAAACAAAAAAAGAGATGTGGAGGGTTACTCCATCGGGATAGATTTCTATCCTCATCATCAACCTCCATCATGACATCAAGTTTTGTTATCGGACTATACACGAAGTCATCAATTTCCTTCTCCCAACCTTTATATCTAGGTTACTAACTTTTGTCGGCCCATCTCGTTGATATGTAAATACATAATATCAAAATAATTAAGTATTTCATATTATTAAATCTCTACAAATAATAGTTATTTACAAATAATCAAATACATAATATCGAGTACGTATCTATGCACATAAAAACAATAATTTCAAAAAAAGATGCGTAGTAACAATGTGTATATTTTTAATAAACTTACAAAATATTATAAAATAATTTAATTTATAGAAGTTAAAATGTGCAACCTTGGCTTTGCTCATTTACCCCAAGTGATGGGTCGCAAGGATCACCTTTTCCACTCACACTTTTTGAGTCTTTCATTGATACTCTCTTTCCCTATACTAATTACATAAAATTTGTACAAAAATTAAATTGTTAAAAAATTGACAAATTGACACATCACAATAATTTGGTTAACTATTTTTCTCGATTATGTGTGAATCAATCATCGATAACCTATTTCATGAGTCTTTATTGGAAGGTTGACGATCTCTCCTCACTTCAATGGTGTTTCCCATGTATCAACTTGATTGCACCCAAATTAGAATTAAGAATTAATTCTAATTAGGATATGGATATCATTAAATAAATGCTACTAGAGGTCAATGAATGCACAATCAAGTCTATAAATAAATGCTTCAACATTCAAATATGAAAATACATATAAATTGGTATAGAGAAGTTGAGTTCAATTAGGTCATGTGCTAAATATACGAAGATGAGTGCACTTAACTCGTGACTAGTTTGGAAGTTGATTTGGGTGTGATAGATGGATAAATTAGTTAGTGTAGACACCTAAAATCCGCTTACACGCTTTATTGATAAAATTGCACTAACTATCCTCTTTCCTATCATTTCCGTTATAATTAGTGATTTTACGCTAATTAACTAATGTTTCCCTCTATTTTGGTCAATTAATGACACTTTGTTAATTAACTAGCCTTTATCACATTCCAAATGCCAATTAATGAGACTTCTTAGGTATAATCCTATTCAAATCAATTAATTAACTATTATGAGTTAATTAAGCGTTTAACAATGCATTTCATCATTAAACCATTTTATTGGGTAAATCCCGCTTTCAAATGCTTCAAATCATATCAAATTGCTCCTAAATCACCTCCAAATAGCCTAAAAGCTTATTCTATCCTATTAATTAATCCTAGTTGATTAATTAAATCATCTCCAACTCCCATGAGTTGCTAATCACTCTAATCAAACTTAACAAGCATAAATCTACTTTATCCTTTATCCCACATTCATTGAGATTCAAGCTTCTCCCAAATTGGAAAGCTATATAAAGGACCAAGCTCCTTCCTTCACACCTTACACCATACTTTTGCTAGTATTTCATATAAGCATATGATAAGAGCCTTCTCCATTCTTTGGAATAGCTACTTCATCTCTTGCATCCATTCTACCATTGTTGAGTAGAAAGGAAGATCCAAGCTTGGCCTTGTAGCCATTTCTTGGTGAGATCCTTCCCTCTCTTTGGAGATCAAACATACCAATTTGATTACTCGTGATCTAGAGAGGTTCATGTTTTAGAGTAATCATACATAAATAGAGTAGGAATGGTTAGTAATTAGATGATTTCTTTCATGTTCTTGCATTAAATGGCTAATTTCCTTTAAGCTCTAATCATAATGTTAGGTAGATTTAGCTTTGCTTTGGAACTACTAGGTGTTAGTTCCTTTCAATTAACATAATAAATTGCACATGAACACATTGAAATCTCCTAGAGATGTTTTGTATACGATTATGGAACTATACTATATAGAGATGAATTTGTTCTTTTTGGACCAAACCATACAATGGTTTCATCCCATTGAATGGTTTGGCGTGTGTAACAAATGGTGGTGTGTAACTTTGCAAACACTTACAAATTATTGGTATGTGATTTGCTAATAAATATTAGGTTTCGCAAATGTGTGAAACCCTATGAAATGAAACAACATTACCCAAGACCCTAATTAGAGTAAAATCCCTGCAAAAAATAGTATTTGAGTTCAAGTACAATCCATACAACATCTATGTTGGCACTACTCCAAAGAGGCCTCAAACCACACGTAGTTCTCCACCTAGAGATGCAACATAATAATGTATGGATGCAATTATATTTAATAACTCAATAACTTGATATTTTTTGTAATTACTTCAAGGCTTGTTTGTGTTTGTATTAAATTTTGAGGGTTCTTGGATTGGAAAGATCGAGCCTTGAACCTGTTTTGGAGTGTTGTCTACCTAGTGGGGGTCCTCCTAATGTCTATTGCTACTTTAGGGAAATTTAGGAGATTTTTGTATGCCTTTTGAGTGATTTGTGCAATGTGAGTGTTAGTAATTGTCAAGTGTTTCAGGTAAGTAAATGAATGCATTAAAATTTATTATATGTGGGTTTATGTATATAATTGTGCATTAAATTCGACCCATAATAAAGGTCTTGACCCATAAAAAGATACAAATTGAGAAAATGATCATTGGATGACCTTGGATGGGATAGTTTTCCTATGACCATATCATTCGGTTGGTTGGTCTTATTATACGAGTTTCATCCAGAGAAAGATATATGGTCGTGGATCTCTATGCACAAAAATCATGTGAACTAGACTACTTATGACTTATGTGAGCATTTTCGAAAGTGACCGAGCAATGTAATGAAGAGAGAAAGTCTTGTGGACTAAGGATAGACTAGGATATATCAATCAAGCTTGAAACAAATGCACAAGTCATGGTTAAGGGATTAAGTCAATATTGACATTATCAAGTGATAAATTACTAAATTTAGGTGTCTACATTTGACCCTCCTTAATATAGGAAATGAAATTTACTTTCTTAAAGGAAAATATATTGTTTAAACACACTTTTTATTTTCTCAATTATTTAATTTCTTGAGATGCTTGGGTGGTTGTAAGATCCCAAAGTGAAAACCTACAACATAGAGTGTAGTCTATAGTCATGTAGAAATATATGAACTTCAACTCTAAATTGAAATTGAACTCGAAACTTGAAAATTGAAAGTGTACAAAGCATGGAAGGAGAACACTTCTTTTCCTTGTAAACATAAGAGATTCTTATTTGAAGTATTGGGAGAGAGGGATTAGAACTATGTTAATGGAGGATTGGGGTTAATCGGTCCCAGGTTTGTAGAAGTAATCTAAACCAATAGGTAATTGGGTGTCCCAACACCAAAGTAACCAAAGGACATTCGATGTTACCCAACACACCTTGGATAATAGAATAAGACTGGGTTTGTTTCTAGCCTAACTATCTCCAAAAGAGAATGAGAGAAAGGTTGTCTCAGGGGGTGAGCGAGACCTTATAACCATCCACCCATGGAACCACACTTTTGTAGATAGATTTAGGTCCCAAATGTGAAAACTAATGCAAAACAAAAAGGAATGAAGTAAACTCATGTCATGCCACCTTGCATTATACGGGTGCTAATAGTCCAAACATGAAAATACAAAGGGAATGTAGTGATTCTATGCTCCCCAACATGCATTGTAAAAGTGCCAATGTGATCATACGAATGCATGCAAAATATAAAATGTGCAACTTGATATTGGATTGAAAATGTCAACATAACCTCCGCATTTTGTACCAAAAATGTAACATATTTTGTATTGAAACCTGTGTGTCTAGCTTTGAATTTGCACAAGATACATATGAAACCATATATGTTCCACTTATCCATGTTAAGGTGAAGGGGATGAGTGATGAATCGATTATTCCATTTATCCACGATTGGTGTTCAAAGAGGTCTAAGTAAGTAAATACTAATTTGAATATGTGTTTCCTAAAACTGTCTTTCTTGAAAGAATCATCCATGAAACCCATCATATGATATGTATGATAAGTAGAAGGAAAACATGTATGATGTTTAATAGCCTTAAAAACTTAATTAGCAATCTCAATTATGAGTGGATATGGGTAATGATCATAATTCCCATTATTATTAGGTTTCATGTAAAGGTCGGTCATTGTGATAGTGTGTAGGATAAAAAAAAGTAAATTAGGGTTTGAAGAAACCTAAAAGTAATGTATAGCCAATTAGATTTGAAGGAATTTGAAACCTGAAGGTGAGGCACAAATTCCTATGGTTGTGTGAAAATAAAGTAAGTGGGTTTTCCAAAATATAACATCAAAATTAAGGTTAATGTAATTAATATATTGTGTGATTTTATATTAATGAAATAATACATTATTGTAGTGAAAACCACAAATAATTAGATCTAAAATCATATTTCGGTAAATTGCACTAGCATAGATGAGTTAGCTAGGAATGTAATAACTAAGGTGAGAGAGGATTGCATTAATATTATGTCGAAATAGACTATCAATGATCTAAAAGTGAACAAGATGGTTGTGTAGGGTGTCATGGAACTTTCTTGAAAATATGGGAACATAATTCTACAAGTAGGATAGAGTTACCTAAGCAAATTGTCCTCTTTGGTTGAATTCATCCTTTATTGAGTGCGATTGGATCTCACTTACGGAAATATGTTCCTATGTGTTTATAACTTAGTATTCTTTGGTTGAATTTTGCGATCACACTTGTGCAATTGATTAGGGATTCTCTTCTTATTTTCTTAGGGACATAAAAACATGCTATCAATTTTAGGTGTGTGGCACCCACCACACATACATAATATTACTTTGAAGAGGCATCACATCCACATAGTTCCTCTACCTAGTAAAATGTGTGCAAGATGTATATCACAATGTGTTAAGGTAATGAATTCCATATTATGACTTTTAACACTCAATAATGATTTTGGCATGTGATGTATCTTTACATATGTCCACTAGGGAATCTTTTAATGATGTGTATAACTTATAGCTTGTTGAATATGTTTGAGGGAGTGATTTAGAAATTGAGTATTGTTGGGTTTATAATATTAAGTGGGAAACTGCTTATTTATGAAACCCACCAAAGACTATATGTTTTTGGTTTATAGATTATATTTAAAATATAAACATGCTGGACCAAAACGGGTTGGCTTTTAAGAGTGGATCATGACCACCCACCTTATATATAACAAGGTGATCTCATTAAATATTGGTTACACAAGTTGTAACATTTATGTGAGCTATATGTGTGAGCTAATTACAGATACATGATGCGAATGAGGTGAAACTCATGAGCAAATGTATGAGGCGGTTTGTAATACCTTTTTGAAGGTATAACTACATGTGGAAATAGTGGGATTGTTGGGTGAAAGTTTATTCTCAATAAAGATAAGTGATTCTCAGTGGGTTTTTATACCTTCCATGGTTTTCCCAATTATATCGTGTGTCTCTATGTGTATTTACTTCTACATTCATGTGGTTAACTTTATGTAATCTGCATTATAAACATCTAAATCTATGTTCTTAATTACTGCACTTCATAAACTATAATCTACGACAATTAATATTGTGTATTTATAATTTGTAACATTATTCATCCCTTAAATTTTCTAACATGGTATCAAAGCTGGTGTTTATGCATGTGCATGATAGATTTGGATTTTTTGATTGACAGTGAAAAGAAACTTGAAGTAGTTAAAATCTATGAAATCCTAGCTTGCTTCGCGGCGTACTTCAAGTTTATCGGTTCAAAATCTAATTCCTGCCAAAATAATGATAATATTGGATTATTTGAAATAAGTAATCAATTTAATTTATCAGATATTGTTTATACATGTGTTTTTATCCTCCACATCCATTTGTGTGCATAGATCTACGTTTTTCACCATCCACAATATTTTTTAAGATTATTAGGCCTCATGGAATTTTATATGTCCTCTGTGGATTTTCTAGTCTTCTCGCGAATTATTTAAAGAATTCGTACCTTTTATAGCCATTTTTAGCCAATGGGTGACTAATTTGAATGTTTCACATTTTTAGTCATCTGCAATCTTCTGCGGTTTTTTAGTCATCTGCGATCTCTGCGGCTTCTCTAAGTCTTCCACAAATTTTTGACTTATCTAGCCTTCTTTAAGTCTTTTGCGGCTTGTCCATCGTGTTATGTGGACCCCCGTGTTATGTGGAATTTTTCTATGTTACGTGGATCCCTCTCGCTTCACGTACTTTTTGATAAGCAAACTTTTTCTTTATCGCGTGGGTTTCTTTGATCTCTGCAGACTTGGCTTTGTTGTGTGAACGTATACCTTTGTTATGTGGATATTTTCCTAAGTATTATGTGGAACTCTAAGATTCCAATAATCCTTGGAGCACTATTTCTTTGATCCGTGACTTTCAAATTTTGAAAAATTAATAACTTTTTCTCTACTGCATCTCGGCCTTCCGCGGCTAGTTTTTCATGTTTCACGGGCTTCCTCCTTGGTTCTAGTACCTTGTTTGAGTATTTTCATCAAAATTCAAAATATTGTATTTGATTTTTAATCCACTCGTTTTCTACTCTTTGTATCGTAGATTTATGTAACCTCTGAAATACCTACCTAACAATTCATTTTCCAACTTTTGCTAAGTTTGTATTAAAATGGCTAGTTATTTTAGTTTTTCCATGGATAAATCACAACTTGTAAGTGAATCTAATATCAATATATAGAGAATTAGGATTAAGGCTATTCTTTTGGCTAGAAAGTTGTGGGATTTAGTTAGTGGTGTTGAGAAGAAACCCACTGGGAGACAAGCTACTCCTAAGAACCTTAGTGTTTTCTATCAAAAATCCCAAGAGGTTATGTCCATCTTATTGCATAGTATCAAATATGAGTTCTTGTTACATATTGGACATATGGAATCTCCACTGATGCATGGGATCAATTACAAACTATGCATGAGGGTAGCCGCCTCTCTAAGATAATCAAATTAATCATGGAATTGTTTACAACCCCTATGAAAGATGATGAAAAGGTTGTTAATTATATAGCTAAAATTAAAGATATTAAAGATCAGTTAGATGGATGTAATTGTGAATTGTTTCATGATAATTTTCTTTACTTCATTATTCAAATTAACATTCATGAAAATTTTAAAATTTCATTTCTATTTTGAATTCTAAATATCAAAATGAAGATGATTTACCTTATTTAGACACCTTGTCTTCTCTCCTTATTCAAGAAGAGAGTGTCATGAAGAACTTTGACTCAAAATAAAATGCCTCTCATGAATTATTCTCTCAAAGTCAGAAGTCTTCTAAAAATTGGTATATCAATAATACAAATCAACAATCAAACTTTAGATCTAAATTTAAACACAATAGGAATAATCATAAGTTTAAAGTAAAGTTTGATGGTACTTGTAACAATTGTGGTAAATTTGGTCATAAAGCAATTAATTTTCATGCTCACTTGTCTCATAAAAATCCTAAGAATAAGAACAACAATAAAAGGAAAAAGAACAATAAAAATCAAATTCATACTAATAACCAAGCCAATAATGTTTAGCATTCTATTGCTCTTTATACTACCCTTTAGCCTCCATTGATAGTGAATGGATCCTAGATAGTGGTGCATCTAGACACATGACATATATGCATGATATCCTTCATGATATTGTTGAGTGACATGAATTTTTTATCTAGGAGATAACTCTATCATCAATTTTGAATGTTATGGCAATATTAAGTTTGCAAATGGAATCATTAGGAATGTGTTATTTGTTCCTAACTTAAAGAAGAACCTTTTGTCTTATCCTCAATAAAATAAAGATGTGATCTATGCAACAATCACGGTGGAGCAACTTCCAGGACCACAACTTCTGCACCATAGCTCCAATTGACTTCGTTTAAAGTGCAACATAAATCTCGGAATGCGTAGAACATGATGAAATGGTGTGGAAATTTGTTTGGAAAAGTTTGACCCCGAAATCCATGTTTAAAGGGCCCAAATTGTGATTTTTGTAGTGTTATCTAAAAATAGTAAATTCTAAAAATATTATGTTTCACAAAATTAACGCACATGTAATTCTTGGAAGATGAAACACCTCGTCTCCCTCAAGACCAGTGACCTTCCACATTCCTCTAGGTGCCCTTTCGTATTTCTAAAAATAGTATAAATGCATATGTAACCCGCAAAGGGAAGAAACAAACATCTCCTTGTAGAGATAATTGATGTATTTGAAGTCTTTTGAGTAATTTACATCTCTTTTTAGAGATAGTTCTTTTCAATTCATCTGGCACAATTGTTAATCTATTCTTTAAGTTTGAAACCCCTCAGTTTTGGATCATCGGTATCAGAGAAAATTTGTCTTGAGAGTGTATGATCCCCAGAACGAGGTCGGGATACAAAAAGCTTGGGTGGTCCACACAAAATCCTTCAGAATACTTACTTATCAAGCAACCTCCAATGGCGGACAACACTGGGAAAATGATCCTCTCAAGAAGATGGTGAATAACTCTCTCTTGGAGCAGAAGGAGAATATGCTATAACAATTCGCCCAAATTCTGTAAAAACTACAAGTGCAAAATCATGCTTCCTCATCTACAAATCAGTCCTTCATTGCCCCAACTCCATTTAAGGTGCAAGTCATTTTTGACATTCCTATTTTTTAGTGTAAGATCAATTCTAATGTAGTAGAAAAATGGTTGGACCAATTTACCTCCTATTTTCTATCAATCACTTTACCGATAAGGAAAATCTAACATTTGCTCTATTAAAATCGTCACTTGCTGTGAAAAATTGGTGGGAAGCGTACAAGAATGGGCTCGAGAAGGATGAGATGGGAACTGCAGAGAAACCCACATGGAATGATTTTTTGGATGCCATAAAGGAAGAATACTACCATGTTAGAGCCTACAATGATCTGTACATATAGTGGCAGTAACTCCATTAAGGTAAGGACCAATCAATTCAATATTATACTGATAAATTTCATTCTCTTTCTGCAATATTGGGCATTCAAGACACATAACAACACATGATTCTCAAATATCACAGTGGCCTATAATGGAACATCCGGGAGGACATGGATTTCTTTCAATTTTAGACCCTTGGTGGGGCATACAAGTTTTCAAATCAAGATTGAGAAAAATCATAAAAGGAAGAGTGTCAAGAAACAGCCTATGAGGGGGAAAATGATAAGGAAGGCCAAACCTAAGGCCAGGGTTGGAAATCAGAAGGATTCAAAAGGAAATAAGACACAAAAGGAGAAGACAAGGAAGTGGTGCGACCTCCATAAAAAAATCTCCACTCCAAGGAAGAATGTCAAGCCATCAAGTCCTTACTCTTGAGTCGTATTCTTCAACACCCTATGCTCCACCGTTATAGACCCCAAGGTCAAGGATGAAATTGTAGATGTTGAACTAGATGTGATCATTTCCACCTCGTAAGTAAAAAAAAGGATGAGAAGGAAATACTATTCCACTCTAACCTTTGGGTAAAAGGTAAGCCCATGTATTTTATCCTTGATAGCGGAAGTCAAAAGAAATTAATTTATGTTCATGTTGTAAAAAGCATGAACCTTCCTATGAAGCTACATCCCCAATCATATAGTATTGGGTGGTTAAACCCAGGGAAGAGACCTCTAAGTTACACAAAAATGTCTCCTTCCATATGAAATTAAGCCCTTCCATGATGAATTCTTGTGTGATGTTGCTCCATTAGATGTTTGTGATGTGCTTCTAGGCCAACCATTCATGTGGGATAAACATGACATCTATGAGTCACGACCTCAAAGGGTCACCATTATCATTGGGATTCAATGTTATCGGATACCCGAGGTCATTCCCCCAAGTATTTCTCCCTCATTAATGCGAAACAATGTAAGAAGTTGGTGGAGAAAACCAAGCAGTTTGTCATTTTGATGATTACGAAAAAACCTACAAAGAAAATTGTTGTATCCGTTGTGAACATGCATTCAGTGCAACAACAAAAGTAGATGGACCAAATCATAATTGAGTATGATGATCTATTCCAGTCACCTAAAGGAGTGTCACTTCAGTGCTAGGTTATTAATTTTATTGATTTGGTCCTTGGGTATCCTTTTATGAACAACCCTATGTATCACAGGTCAGTCCTTGAAAATGAGGAGATCAAGAAGAAGCTCCAGGAATTGATTCAAAAGGACACATTAGGCCGAGTTCTTCACCCTGTGGAAGTCTAGTTGTCTTGGTGCCAAAGAAGGGTGGAACATGAAGACTTTGCATTGACTATCGAGGATTTGAAAAACTCACCGTGAAGAATCGCTACCCCTTCCTCGTGATTGATGACTTGCTGGAATAACTCCAAAGTGTAAAATTCTTCACCAAAATTGATCTCAAATCCAGCTATCACTAGATCCCCATTGAGCCCATCGATGTTTAGAAGAATGCATTTAAGTCTCGGGAAGATCTCTTTGAATGGTTGGTCATGCCCTTCGGACTAACTAATGCACCTATAACATTCATGTGGATGATGGATGAAATCCTATAGCCATACACCAATTCCTTTGTGGTGGTCTACTTAGATGATATACTCACCTATAGTTAGACTTGAGAGAATCATATACAACATGTATAAGAAGTACTTCATACCCTCATGAAGCACATGATGTATGTAAATCTAGAAAAATCCACATTTGGGATGAGAAAGGTCTAGTACTTGGGTTATGTTATGGATGAGGAAGGAGTCCATGTTGACCTAGAGAAAATTTAGATTATTCAGAGATGGCCTACCCCAAAGAACCTTACAAAATTTTGTAGCTTCTTGGGCCTTGCCAATTTCTATCGTCGGTTTGTCTTGGGTTTTTCACATATTTCTTGGGCACTTAATCGAGATGAATAAAGAAAGGAACAAGGCTACATTACGATGGGGGAAGCAAAAAAAATAAATTTGAAGGGTTGAAAGAAAGGTTAATCCCGACTCCTGTCCTCTCCTCGCTTGATCTACATCAACCTTTATAGTTGATGACAGATACATTAGAGTATGCCTTAGGAGATGTTATCATGAAACATGGCCACCTTGTTGCATATCATAGTGAAACATTCAATGAAATAGTCAGGAAGTACCTAACATATGATAAGGATCTCTATGCTATCATCCAAAATCGCAAGCAATGGAAACACTACATCTCGGGGAAAGTTACAAGAATCCACACATGACCATGTGCCTTTCGAGTTCCTTCAAACACAGAGAAAGCTAAGGAATGAGAGACACCAGAAATGGGCCACATACATGCAGAAGTTTCACCTGATAATAAAACATAAGAAGGGAAGTTCTAATTCAACAAGAGATTTCGACTCACCCTTTGATTGTAACCCTCACAACTATTCTTGATCTCTGCGGACATGAGACTTCCAGTTGGAGTAGTTTGTATGAGAAGGTCCCTGAATTTTCAGACACATATCAAGCCCTCTGTAGAGGAAAACATGCCCTTGATTTATATCTACAAGACAACCTCCTCGCCAAATGGGATAAATTTTTGTTCCAGCAAGTGAACAACAGAAGATGATCTGGGAAGCACACTTCAACAGGACCACAGGGAACTTTTGCATGGAAAAAACATTAGCACTACTTCAAAAGCATTTCTACTGGCCTAATCTAAGGAATGATGTGGTGAAGTATATTAAGTCTTTCACCCCTTGTGTGATTACTAAGCTAGCTAACAAGAAACAAGGATTGTACACACCATTGTCGGAACCAACCAAGCCTTGTTCTCGATGGACTTCCTCTCAGGTTTTCCAACTTCGAAACATGGGAATGATGGTGTTCTTGTTGCAGTTGAGTGATTTTCCAAAATGGATGTAATAATTTCTTGTAAAAAAAATATTTCTGTTGAATATATTGCTAAACTTTATTTCAGTCATGTATGGATCAACTTTGGGTCCCCAAGTCTATTATCTCTTATAGGGATATTAGGTTCCTGAGCATCTTCTGGTCCACCTTATGGGGGATGATGGATACAAACCAAAGTGGTGAACTGCCTAATTGTTCACATGCTTCATATGTACCACTCCAAACACTCCCGCACATACAACATGGATACAATCGAGCCCTTCATGCTCCACAAAACATAGTTCATTTCAAGTTTGTTACGTATTCCAACCTATGTCACCCATTGATGGATGCATCCCAATTTTTATCATGGAATACACACCTCATGGAAAAACTGAAGCAGAAAAGGTGACAAGGTTTGTTGAACAGATTCAACACACTCAACACTAGGTCCATGACATTTTGTAGAAAATGAATAAAAAGTATAAGCAATGCCATGATCAACACAGGGTTCCACATCATTTCCAGGTTGGTGATAAGGTCTGGTTGCAACTTCAGAAGGAAAGGCTTATAGGTCCACACAGGAAGATTCAACCTCTATGGTATGGTCCTTACACTCTCACCAAGCAAGTAGGAGAAAATGCTTTCGAGTTGAATCTTCCACCCTACCTTGATCTGTACCCCATCTTCAATTTAGACCTCAAGCCATATCACCCACCTCTATTGGATACTTCAATCATAGCATAACAATTGGACATATTCGAGCTCAACTCATAAAGCTTTTCTCCAGTTGAAGAAGATCAGATTGTGGACACTTTGACAAAGACCACCAAAGGACAACCTATTCAGCTATATTAGGTGATCAAGAAAGGAAATCTCAGTCATCAAGGTGAGTGGCTCACCTTGTACTAGGTAAAGAAGAAAATTTCACACCTGATGGGACCTCTTGGTGTAATGGGGACCATTGCTTCTGAAGGAGGAAGGAATGATCCAAGCACCAATTACAGTGGATCAACTTTTAGGGACCATAACTTCTGCACCGTAGCTCCAATTGACTGTTCAAAGTGCAACGGAAATAGAGGAATGCGTAAAACATGATGAAAGGGTGCATAAATTTTTTTGAAAAGTTTGACCCCAAATACATGTTTAAAGAGACCAAATTGTGATTTTTGTAGTGTTGTCTAAAAATAGTATGTTTCGCAAAATTAGCGCAAATGTAATTCTTGGAAGATGAAACACCTCATCTCCTCGATACTCGGTGACCTTCCACATTCATCTAGGTGCCATTTCCTATTTATAGAAATAGTATAAATGCATATGTAACCCACAAAAATAAGAAACATACATCTCCTTATAAAGATAATTGATGTATTTGAAGTATTTTGAGTAATTCACATCTCTTTTCAGAGATAGTTATTTTCAATTCATCCGGAATGATTGTTAAAATGTTATTTAAGTATGAAACCCTAGGTTTTGGATCAAGATGACTATAAATTTTTGTTATTACAAGATAAATGGTTTGTTAAGAATGAGCTTGGTAAATTAATTTCTCCTAGTTTACAAAAGAATGGACTGTAATTTTTGATGGATTTATTTTTGAATCTTGTATTTCCAATTATTCCTATATTTTTGTTCAATTATGGCATTGTTGTCATGGTAAATGTGCAACGGAAAATGGAAGTTTCCAAACACGACAACTATACCCCTATGCCGGAATTTTCATGTTTTATCATTCCTAGGCACCCCAGGTCAAATACGTTAGTCTGTTCACCCCTTATTTGATGTCAAATTGGTCCCATAGGTGATTTAGGAAATTATATTCATTCCTCCTAGGTGATTTTAGGGAGTTTTAAAAATATGCTATCTTCTGGCAGTATTGGGAAGGGCTATCGCGACCTTCCTAGAAATGGATTTAACCCCCTGGAGCGGAACAAAAGGTCAAAATTCAACACGGAGGTGAATGGAATGCCTTATAACATCATGGAAATTATTTTGGGAGTTTTGGGGAAGTTTTTCAAGACTTGGAGCAAGCTCTGAGCAAAAAGATAGGGTTCACAAGCCCTGTAATACACATGTGCCTAAGACAACCATTGAACTTCAGAAGAAGATTTCGAGAGCTCCGGATAGATTTAGAAGTAAAACAAAACATATAAAGAAAGAGGATTCCAATACCTACATTATGGTGAAATAATATTTTTCACAACACATTGGCGCATATGATTGGAAGGCAGTTTTTCTCAGGCATAAGTGGAGTCCCGTGATCAAAAATAATTTTTTTTAGGGATAATATGGCCGAATCAAGAAATTAGACCCCAATAATTTGATTCAAAATTCTATTTCCAGTTAGGATCATATAAAATTTCACCAATAAATTCCACCGGGAGCTCAAGTTATCTTCGTTCCAAGTTACCCTCTCAAAGGCAATTCAAGACTTAGTCATTTTTGTCGAGAGGAGACATGTCACACTCAGAGCCCGGAGGGATTTCATGTCCCCGAAGTCCCTGAGGTTAGGTACATTATCCCTTGGAAAATGATCCCAGCCCCCCGTGACCTCTTGGACCCTCAAATGACCTCTAGACTTGATAGTTTAGCCCCCAGGTGCTTGTTTGGAGCATGCATTCCCTACCGTTGGATCGGGCGCCACGTGTCACCTCTAGGACCACCGTGGAAATTGATGTCCCTTATGTACCTGAGGTGGGGGACATCAGACATGGAAAATTTTTCCCAACCCCTATGAGGAGTCATTTGGACACCCACGTGACCGAGTTTCAGCCCCCAGGTGCATTTTTCAAGCAAATCCCCTACCGTCGGATCGAGGACACATGGCATTGCCTTGACCACCGTGGAAATTGATGTCCCTCACGTCCCTAAGGTTAGGACATCAGGGACATAAAAATGCACCCAGCCCCTCCATGTGCATGTTTTGAAAGTTTAAATCCAACACTTAGCCATTTTCTTCCTCTCATTTCTCCTCCACAACTCCTCACCTTGCCATGGCTCCGTGCATGATTGTCCAGACACCCGGTCCACCATTGTTTCTCGAACCAGCTCCTCCATGGCCACATAAACTCTCCAAACCATGAATGCATAGAAATATTCAGGCCTCATAGAAAAATGGAGTGAAATGACGAAGAACGAAGAGAAAATGGAGATTTTTTTGCCGATAACCGTGAAGTCACCCGATCGAAAAATCCTCATATCTTGCAAGATACAAGTCGGATCAAGATGTCATCTTTTGTAGAATTCCTAATTTTTCAAGGTGATCAAGATCCAATAAACAAGAGGTCAAATGGTGCCTAGAATCATTTTCTCTAACAAAATCCTCTCTTTGTGCACCGGTTCACATTCATCGGATTTCCCGTCATTCCGGCAATGGAAATGAGCTAAAAACTTGCACACGAGCTCCAAATGAAAAACCTATCACAATGGAGTTTTTTTTACATAAACGGAGACAAAAATAGACCTTCAAATTTTGAGATCCATTAATGGCCGCATATGCAGCCTTCGCACTGAAGCCACTGCCAGGTCAAAATTTCAAAATTTATTTCTAGGAATTCTAGTGGGAAAAACTATGTGAAATTCAGAGGGTGTGATCATAACAACAAGAAGAGTCCAAAAAAGTATGTTCCATCGCAAATCGATCACTGGAAACACTCTTTCTAAAAATAGAAAATTTTTCCTACACATGTTTGCTATTTTTGGTAAGTCTTCATCAAAAGTGGCTATGGAAAGGGCTTCTACATCAAGATCTCCAAAAGGCCAGAATGATTATCCAGAGTAGAAAACAATGAATATGACCACTTACTAGAAATAGTAAGTCCCCCATCCGGGCATTTACTAACAATAGCAAGCCACACTCAAAGAGCAATTTTGGCATAATGGGACATTCAAAACTTTGCTACATTTGGAGCTTTCCATCAACGAGGATCATCGGACTTCATCAGAATGAAATATCCTCTTCTTATTCTCTCTCCATTTCTCTCTCCTCTTCCCCAACTTTTTCTCACTTTCAAATGTTCTAATTCTTCGTTGGGGTTTGCACTTTTTGATATGCCTTTAAGTCACTTAAAAGTGACTTTGGGAATATAATGTAACTTTAAGTCACCTTTATGTTATAAAAAGGGACTTAAAGGTTTCCTAGGAAGTTGAAAATTTTTAAGTTGTGCGAGGACATATGAAAATGCATTGGGGGGTAGATGAAGAGTCATATTCTATTCTATAAATTGTAAAGCCATTCCCATTTCAAAGGATTGGCGATTGATCTTGTAGACTCAAGAGTGCATTGTACCTAGAGAAAGCAAAGGAGATATCCATTTTATTCTACTTTCCTCCACTCTCAAATTTCTTCTATTTCTCCACCATGTACAACTTTTGTTCAAGAATCAATACAAGAAGAAGGAGTTTCTATCTTTCTTTGACTAAGGGATTTCATGATACTTTGTTCTCATCAAATTCTATTTGATCTTGTTGTCATTTACAAGGTTGTTTCTTCTCATAAATGCATGTGATGATACTTATAATTAGTGTGTGTAGGAATATGATTTTCTACTTGTAACATTAGTTCTTCTACCTCTTTTCTCACTCCCTTTCCCACTTTTAGACAAAGTCTTCTCTAGCAAGATATTGCTAGCTTTTCCGCAGGTCATTGGAGTGCCCCTGTTGGATCCCGGTCGAAAGGCCACCACGAAATCCACCTTTTCATGCGCATGCACATACGATAACCGAACCTTTGGTTAAGTAGAGGGACTTAGATTCCTAGAGCGTTGGCAAGAAATCCACAAGTTTTTCCACTGACAATTTTTCTTGCCAACAGGATGAAAGGCTTGGGCATGTAAGTTTTAAAATTTTAAATGAGATGTCTCACCTTAACCTTGTTATAGATCTTCTTAAGATAAAATCATATCATGAATCTTGTGAAATTTTCTTGCATGGTAAGCAACATGTACAATCATTTCACAGACACCATGAGTCTAATTCATTTTTCTTGCTAAAGTTAACTCTTAATGATGTTAGAGGTCCTTTGGAAGTACCTTCTCTTGTTGGTTCTTTATATGTTGTTAGTTTTATTGATAATTTCTCAATAATGACTTGGTCTTATTACATTAGGAAATTTTTTGATGTCTTATCTAAGTTTCAAGAGTTTAAAGCCCTTATTGAAAACATGGCTAATATGAAAATTAAAATAACTGATAATGGAGGTGAGTATGTTAATAAGAATTTTGATGAGTTTTGTGTATCTAATGGAATTCAAAGGGAGCTAACAACTCCCTATTCTCCTCAGAAAAATGGCATAGCTGAAAGGAAGAATAGAACAATCATAGAAATGGCTAGAACTATGCTTCATGCTTCTAATGTACCTAAATTTCTATGGGCTGAAGATATGAACACTATTGTTCATATTCTAAATATAATTCCTACCAAAGTGTTGCATCAAACCACACCTCATGAAGTTTGGACTAAGAAAAACATGATATCTCTTATTTAAAGATATTTGGTAGCCTTGTTTCTCTTCTTATTCCTAAAGTTAAAAGACAAAAGATTGATCCTACCTCTTACTCTTGCATTTTTGTTGGGTATGGAAAACAAATTTTATGATCGAGTTAATCATGTGATTTTAGAAAATAAAATGTGCATGTTCTTGAGAAACCTTTTGTAAATTTGCTTCTCTTCCTCTTTTAAGTCTCCTAAGTCTCGAGATCGATGATAATCCTTTCTTGGATAACATGAAAACTGATTTTCAAGATTCTTATCATCCTTCTTTTGATATGATGGATGTAGACATTGATTGAGGGGGAGTCTTCTCAATCCTTGTCTCAATCTAAAATTCTTAAATGGGCCAAAAATTGGTTTCAAACTTTCAACCTAATAATTTGAGGAAGATGACCCATAATCAACATTATTATCATGCCTTGTTAACTTTTTATGAGGTTAAACCTCAATCTTTTGAAGAAGTCAGCCTAGATGAAAGATGGATTAAAACTATGGAATCTAAATACAATGCTCTAATCAAGAATAAAACTTGGGAATTAGTCCCTCTTCCTCATAAAAGAAGCGTCGTAGGCTCTAGATGGTTTTATAAAATCAAATATAACTCATCTCGGTAAGATTGATAAATTAAAAGAAAGATTAGTTACTAGAGGATTTACTCTAAAACATGGTTTTGATTATGTTGAAACCTTTTCTTTTGTTGTCAAAATTAGCATAGTTAGAATTCTTCTAGTTTTAGTTGCTTTCAACATGGTTGGGAGTGTAGACACCAATTTTTGGTTTCCCTTGCCCTTCATCCACATTTTCTCCTCGTCATCATCATTTTCTATATGTATACCTCTCTCCCCATTCAAATTACCCTTTCCCCCAAAATCTATTTATCCATTTAATTGGTATTTTCCACCTTAATCCCATCCTAATTATATCCTTAATTTATCTTCCCTAATCATCCTTAATTAAATCTAAACCTTCATCTAATTCATTTATTCTCCCTAAATGCTCCATTTTATCCTCCCTAGGCCCTCATTTAATAATTTTACCTCCCCTTTGCCTTTATTTAATGTTTTCCACCTTTCACCTCCCCTTTTATCTTCCCTAGAAACCCTATCTCATCCTTATCACCCGAAACCCTAATTTTCCCCTCGTTAGGCCCATTTCCTCGATTTGGGCATCATCCCAACACATAAATCAAGGGTCCATTTGTATCGTCAATGACCCATCCGGGTCGCTGTCGACCCTATAAATGTGAACATTCCCCTCCTTTTCCCAAGATGCAAATTTGGAGACTTCGAGATTTCTTATGATCTTTCCTTCATTTTTGCTTGTCTTTGTAGTTGTTATCACTATCTTGGAGCCATCTTGGAGATTTTGTGCTTCACTATGGAGATTTGGAGTTCTTTTTATCCTCGCATACTTGGATCCACCATTTCCATTTTATCACCTATTCTTTATCAACTCTTTTGTAGGCTCGAGTGGTCCTACCTTTGTGCTTCTTATCTTCACTTCCTTTTTAATATCATCATTCTTATCCATATTTTTACATCAAACCCTAGATTACTCCTACCATCCGTTGACCTAGTTATCATTTTTGGATTTTTGTCATTCATTTTTCAAGTAACCTACACTTTGATCCCATAGCCTTCGCATCCACCAATCTTTCCATTTCGCACAATTTCAACTCTAGATCTTGACTTTCTTAGATCCGGTATCGTTGATTGGGACAAGTCAGTGTCGACCCTGTCAAGTAGTTCTCATCTTTCATTAATTTTCTTGCATCCTTTATGTTCTCATCAAATCTAGTCTTCTCACAATAGTTAAACATCATCCTCGATTCATATCAACTCCAGCATTATGCTTCACGAGGCCTTTCGAGATCATCTTTTCTACATTTTCTTCCTAAACGCGCCCTAGTCACCATCAAATGTGCTCTAAAGTCTCTGGGTCGCCGTCGACCCACCCAGGTTTTGTTTGGTTTACATGCACTTAGATCAGATTTGTATTTTACCTCACTTTTTTGGTCTCAACTTTTTGGTTTCATTTCAATTATCTGCTACATCCAATTTATCAATCATTTTTATTTATTTTTATCACAAAGTGGGTTGACATCCATCCTAGGAATTTTTCACTTCTCAAGACCAAAATTTTCGGAAAACCCACCCATCTATCTACTAATCCATTTTTCATGTTGATTTATCTTTGTTGTGACATAAAGTCCGCTACAAAGAGGATCTCTCTTTTGTGCCCGTATCTATTGGCATCCCATCTAAAGGTACCTTAAACCCTCTCATATTTGGAGTTGTTTTTTTCTTGTTATCATTTTACTAATTTGAAACAAGTACGAGAAAATTAGTTCAAAATTTTGCACACTTATGTGGGACCACCCTTCTTGAAAGCGAGTCTTTTCATTTGTCTTTCATTTCCATTTTATTTTACCCCTCTTCTACTAACCTCGCAGGTAGGAGTGTTGCTTGCTACTTACGTGTGTGGGTCGCTTTTTCTTGGATTAATTTTTTTCTTTAAAAATATAAATAAATAAATAATAAAAATAAAAAGCGTTATCCAAGTATTCTTCATTATTTATCAATTTGTTCCTTTTTGCATCGTTCTTTCCTTCCCTGCTTGATTTTCTTCATCGACTATAAAAATTTGTTTTAGATCTAAAAAGAACCTTCATATCTGCTTTATAATCTAGTCTAATTAGGAGGTTAATCCTTTGCATACACTTTATCACACACATCCAAAACACACACATCAAAACTACACATATTAAACATCTTATTCCCAGTGGAACTATTGGGATTTCATCACCCAATAGGAAATATGACTCGGTGTTCTGGCCAAGTATAAATAAGATGGTGGGCGGTATATTGGATAAGCACTCGAATCCCTTATTGCTACGAGACCGTGAAGTGAGGGGGTAGGCCCCGTACCGACACCAACACAAATTTGGGCCTCACGTACCTTCGGGTATATCGAGGAATCCAACCAAAACTACCTAAAACCATCCATATATTGGCCATTTCCTAGGCTCCCTTCAAGCCCATTTTTCATTTCTTTTCACATATTTAATAATCAAGATAATCAAAACTCGCTACGTGACTTATTTGAAAAAATTAGAAATAATAATATTTTCTTGTATTATTGCTTGTTTGATGCTTATTATTACACACTCTCAAGCAAGAAAAATGGAATAAAACATGTCATTTAACAACATTCCTATTTTTCATTGTTACCTCTCAACAAACTTCTAACATTTCTATCATTTTTTCTTTGGTTGTCTCTTCCATGATTACTCAACCTATGGTTCCAAATTCCCTCTTCAATAACCTCAAGTCATCCAACCCAACACATGTGTTGAAACCAACCCCTTTCTTTATCATCAATACATTCCATCTAGACCAGATACACCCCTTCTATCACCTCTATCAAAGATTTTTGGCCTCCTACCATCCCTCATGGATGTGCAAAATTCCAAGAGCTTCTCGATGCTAATCCAGTTTCTCTTCATGATTACCTTCTTTGTAAATATATCAACCTCCCTATTAACGGACCCCTATTTCAAAAAAATTATGCTTATCATTCACATCCCAAATCCACTCAAGTCCTAACTTCACAACTTGTCGTATTCTTCCCTAGAGCTATGAATGAACTTGCCATGATGCAACATGAGTCTGATCCTCAACAAATTTCCTTGAAATCCCTCACAATCACCAAACCACTCAATTGGTGGTTTCCATTCCCCTTAATTTCTCTTACATTAAAATTATTATCACCTCTTTTATCCCTATCACCTCTTCATCCAATATGGTTATCGGTGCTCCTATCCAATCATCAAAAGAGTCTCATTTTCTTCCTCCATCCGAACAACATAACCCAACTTTACCCCTTATTTCCACTTCCCATATTCATGTAAATGTGATCACTTCACAACTCCATCCTTTTGAATCAACACAAACCCATCAACCTCCTCTTTAAGGTGCTTTTGTCACATAATTCCCAACCAATCCACTCAAGCATCCCAACCACCTATTACTTACATCCCAACTCATCCTATATAAAACCAATCTAATGTCCCCATCACTCAAAAATGACTCAATCCCATCAATCTTATCACATACGCATCTCTCAACAAAACCTACATCTCAACCCATTCAATTACATTCCCATTATCAACCACTTCCATCAACACCCACTCATCCTCAAACATATTAGCCTTATCCCCAACCTAACGCATTTTCTTCATACATACCACAATTTCATCCTTCAAATTATCATCCCCACCCATCTAATGATCATGTGCATGTGCTATTAAGTATAATGGCCAATATTGAATCCACTACATTGGGATATAAGATCACCTTCTCATATGAGCATTTTTGTAACAAACCCATCAATCCTTTGGTCCTCATAAACCCTTATCCCCACATTGAGAGCTCCAAAATTCTCTAAGTTTAAAAGCAATAAGGTTCCCCAACAACATCTTCGTTCCTTTAAGCATACATGTTATCTCATTTTCCATAATCAAGACCTTATGCTTCATACATTCCTGTGACGTTATATTAGACCCGCATGTAGACAAAAATCACGCACATTGGGTAATTATCTAGCCCCGATTATATACTACTATTTGTATGATTCCTAAGTAAGAAAAGTACTAATTAACCCATGTCTTTAGCCATCTTTGCTTATTGTCTATTACCACTTTTGGTCTTACACTCTTTCTAGCTCAGTTTATCTTTTCATACTTGGGCATTTCGATCGTGGACACCAACACCCAGCCTAGGATGCGGTGTCAGTGCACCCTCATCCCCTCCGGGTGCCCCCGACCTCTTTGCACTTTGTTCGCATCTTTTGGGTCCTTTCTACCCGTCTCAACATCTTATGTTTTTGGTAGTTGGCATTTTCGGTGTAAATTACGAAATTCAAGCAAGGGAATCATATAAATATAAAATTATGTGATCATAATGAAGGACCAAGCACTAAGCATTAGCTATCATTGCCTAAGGTTACATCGAAAGGCCATTATCAAGAGAATTTAAGCATCCATCTAACATCCACACAAGGGAAAGGGAATACATTTTTCGTATACACTTCATATGATGGTAAGTCTATTCTATTCCATACACACATATACTTTCATTGCTTACATCTAGCTACTTTGCTCACTATCAAGTGCAACAAACAAAAGAGCCACCTACGGAAAAATTTTGTGCACACACACACACACCTAGAACTACATTGGGTCTTAAATTTAATGCAACACTCAGTCATAAGTTCACTCATTTGATAGCTAAGGACTCTCTAAATCCTCATTTTCATTCTTTTCCTTTTAGGATTTGATGCACTTTTGAGGGTTTTGCGGGTCATTTTTTATTGTAGGTTATCAGCGACATCAAAGATCATTATGTGACATACTAGTGATAAGAAGTGAAGGATATAAAACATTTCACGACCTTACGAAGGAGGTTTCTTGAGGGTTTGAGTAGTCACGGGAACCCGCAGTAAGTATGTGTTGCCCACAAGCGCCCCTGACCCATTCTAGGTACCCTAGTCCAAGTAGATATTCCGATCACACATTTTTCTATGGCTCACGTGCGACACTTATCCCTCATTGTTCATTAGGTCATCACTTTGGCACAATCCAAGATTAATTGTGAATCAGCTAAGTCTTCTTACCTCCTCTTTACAACTAGGGTTTCATACTTTCTAGCTTAATTTTCT
The DNA here is from genome assembly GCA_018340775.1 of Taxus wallichiana var. yunnanensis. Lineage (NCBI taxonomy): Eukaryota > Viridiplantae > Streptophyta > Pinopsida > Cupressales > Taxaceae > Taxus > Taxus wallichiana. The sequence continues at coordinate 836,817,685 of CM031238.1, forward strand.
TGGGTCAATTTTGTATTTCATTGCATATTTAATTTATAGTGTTGTTACATATTTAGATTAGGCAATTTATTCATTTATTCAATATTTTCTTAATCATTTGGTGAACCCCACTCGTGATCGATCATTCAGATCCTTCTTTGGCACATCATATTTTCTATCATGGCTCCTAAAGTTCCTCAAATTTATTTGTATGATTTAATTCAAATGCATCCTAATTGTTCTAAAAAATCCCTAGACACCATGTATATCCCTAGAGATATGCCACCACATCAAGTGAGTGCTATTTTTTATTGTCTATCTAACGACAACCCTAGTCTTCGTGATCCTCCATCTAATCAACCCATGGTGGAGTCAATTCAAGCTTTGCATTATTTATTTCAAGACAAATTTCAAGCTATGGAATCCACAATCACATCTCTAAAATATGAAATCCAACATCTTAAGGATGCTTCTCAGGCTCATGCTAGTTCTTCTTCTCATCCTCATCCTATGTCTTTTACATATACTCATGTCAGTGAACCTTAAATCTTGCCACTCCCCATGCCTCTCAAGTTTTATCTCAATGCTAAGAAACACAATATTCTTCCGCAACTCATAGATAATCAATTATTCATCTTTCCATCTACTCATTATTATCCTCCTTATTAGCTAGTAAAATATCAAGGTTGTCCATATTACAATTATCATCGAATCAATAGACATAATGACAATGATTGCTATGATTTATAACAAAGAATCAAACATCTTCAGCGTCAAGGATTTATCTCATTCACTACACAATGTTTTATTACATGGTCCTCTCCACTTGTTACATCTCAATGGGTTCCTAAATCTGATTTATCTATGTTTAATGAGCATCATGTTATCACTTCTAAGGTGCCTTCTTTGGCCAGTCAAGTGCCCCTATTCAATCCACTCAACCTCCTCTTAAGGATGGTCCCACTCCTCCTCCACTTAAGTTATCTATGAAATTACTAATTAAAACTATGAAATCACGTCTCGAGGTTTGTTCTCCATCACCTCATCCTAATAAGTCATCTACAATATTTCCAAGTCAGTATAAGAAACCTCATATAAAGCTAGTTTAACTCGGCCTCCACTCAAGTCTTCCAAAACATCATGAAATAAGCCACCACTATGCGAGGTCCCTCCCCACTCTCGGCTTCAGTGTACAATCACTTTTGTCAAGGAAACTACTCCTTATATTGATCCACTTAGTGTCATCGACTAGATATCCATATTTTACTCACATATTTGGGGGCATCATGTTTCTTCTTCTCCCTCATCTTTCATCACCGATTGGCTATCATTTACTACTATTACACTCATTGCTTTGTATTTCATATCATTGAGAAATCTTACACACTTTGATACACTCCTTGTATCATCATTACCCAATGACGAACTATCGTGCTTTGGTTCACACTTGACTGTTGAGGGCATCCTATACACATGAACCTCACACACTACATACTACACACTTGACACACTCATATTCATCACTATACAATCAACACATTTACGACACCTTATTTCTAACACACATACAAAACATACAACAAACTCAACATATCTACAACATACTACACACTCAATGCTTTTACGACATACCTCTTTTACATCACATGACACATATCTCTTGTGTGCAATCAACACAAACATATTACACAATCTACATATCCACAACACACTACCTACTCAAAACTTTCACATATGACACAACCTAATACAAGTTTAATGTGTTTACAATACATCCCTTTCAACACATAGCATTATACACTCAATGTGTTCATAATCAATCTCCTTCATAGACTACACACTCGAAATATTCACAACATACAACACAATAGACAAATTCACAACATATTACACAAATGACACATTCACGACACCTTTTCTCTCATGCATAAACAATATAACACATTACACTTATCTCTTACACAATCAACACGACACACTACCCTATGACGCACTCTAGTTCCACGGTCCATACTTGATTGCTGAGGGTCTACATCTCAAATGGACCTCACCACACTCACGCGTTCAATCAATCACTCATTCAATCATACAATTATACTCTATGCTTTGCGCTTTGACGATCACATCCTTCTAGTAGACACAATTCAAACCATTTGCCGATGACACAATCTTTTTCTACGGTTATTTATCGATGTTGAGGGGGATGTATAAAATGAACCTCATGTTATATATACACATCCATACTCACTCGGGGGCACATGGCTCCTATCACACTCAATCCACATTCCATTCCATCTACACTCCATAACATACTACATATCTCATTCGTACTTAGTTTTTCTTACATTTACTTGTTACATGTACACTTTGTTACACATGCTAGATAGATATATTTTATGTCATTATCTTTCCATACACACATGTGCATTCACTTGCTTTCTAGTTGTGATCACATATTCTCGTTGATCAATACACACAATATGAATACTTGGTGCAATACCTATTACTAGTCCCACGGTGGCTCTGGGGCATCCAATTTCGTACATACACTACATGTGCTATTGTTTCATTTTTCATAGCACACTACTATATTGGATTATACATGCTTTGACATACTTTCTATCTTTCTAACATGTTAATGGGTGCTTCATGTGCAACATTTATCTTGTAGATATATTTGCTTCCATGGTTCTCTCTGTTACATTGCTTGTTATTGTTTGTCATTATTTTCCATTGATTACGGGCTTAGCCCTATGTCTTGCTTGTTCTTTGATTGATTACGGCCACTACGGCCTTAATTGTCTTACGACATTATGAGTGATGTCCCATGATTGAAACCCACTTTTTGCAACCTACATTTTATTCTTGCGTGTTATCTTCTTACGTTTTAGCCTACAATTTTTTATCTTGTTTGCTACCTTAAATTTTACATGTGTGTTTGTATTGCTTGTACTAACACTTATCTCCAAGATAATTTTTCTACGTGTTCCTTGGTTTCTACCGAGCACACTCCCTCCCCCTACAGGGAACAATTTTAACATAGTGGCGGTCCTCCTTTGGGAAAAATTCTCCTCGGCGACATCACATGCACCCAAACACAAGGGGGCATCATTTTCATGAATCACTCACCCCATACAATATTCTACAATCACAATTCAATACGGTACATCACGGTCATCAGATGCTAATTTGACTTGGGTCCTCAATACAACACATACATTAGCACCTGGACTCTAGGCAACAAGCACTGGGCACTTCGACCATTCGTATGTTTGTGAGAAGGGGGTAGTCAGATAACATCCTTGAGCAAGGCAAGACAACCTACAACACCTCACATAACATATTTTATATGGCATACAGTCCTTAGCACTCAACATACATGTATTAGACATCATTTTATACTTTCACATTGGATCGATCGGAATTGGTCAAACCGGATTGAATTATTACACACCATCTGTAGTGGTCTTCCATACTTTGGGAAGCAATTATATTTTTGAGGATGACACAAAAAATTTCTCCCTACACTTCTTCCAGTTCTTAATGTGAGATCACCAAAAAAATTGTTTTTATACATCATCTTCGTGGATCCTTTTACACTCTTTCCTCATCATGGATCAAGTGCACATGTTCCTTTTTCACATTTTCACATTTTACACACTTTCTTACATACTTTTTACTCATATACATACGTATTTGACTACTTGTTCATTTTTCTCTTTTGTAGGTTCGTCCTTATGGGAAACGGTAGTCAACATCATCCTATGTCACATCACACATCAACAACATCAATCACATCAACATCAACATCAACATCAATAACAAGTACAATTGTGACATCTACACATGTGTTTCTACCCTAGGATCATCATCATCATCACTTTTGCACTTTCTCCTCTCTAGTTTCCACGCTTCACATTTTTATCACTCCACGCTTTTCCTTGTCTCTTGACACGCTTTCACCATCAATATACATGGTTATCAGGTACACATCTCTTATCTACTTTATGTTATCGAGCATTCACTCAACAACATAAAGTGGGGGAAATGTAAACACCAAATTGCACACTTTGGGTAATTATCTAGTCTTGATTGCATATTACTATTCGTATGATTCCTAAGTATGAAAAGTAATAATTAACCCATGTACTTGGCCATATTTGCTTGCTTTTATCATCACTTTTGGTCTTACATTATTTCAAGCTCAGTATGTCTTTTCATACCTCGACATTTCTCATTTTGGACACCCGCCAAGTGCCCCCATCCCCTTTGGGTGCCCCTTACCTCTTTGTACTTTGTTGACATCTTTTGGTCCTTTGTAGCCATTTGAGCATCTTATCTTTTTAGTAGTCGGCCCTTTTCGGTTAGTTACAAAATTCAAGAAAGGGAATCATATAAATATAAAGTTATGTGATCATAATGAAGGACTAAACACTAAGATTTAGCTATCACCACCTAAGGTTGCATCAAAAGGCCATTATCAAGAGCATTCTGTAGACACCTCTAGATTACTCACCTATTCCCAATGTTATCCCAATACACCCGTTATTTACCCGCTTGTGATTAATTGATTAAATTGATTAATTCACACACATTACACCCTTTGGATTAATTAAATTAATCTCTTGTACCACTTTTGCTAAGTTAATTATCATTTATTAATTAAATGATTAATTAATTAAGTGTGCGCTTTCAACAACCACTTTGGACACCATATGGACTCCACTTTGACTCTACTTCCTCATCCTAGTGAACTCCACCGGACTCCACTTCACAAGTCCAGTCAACTACACTTCTAGAAACTTAGAAAGGTGGGGGCAATTCAATTGCACATACAACCAACTTTCTAGATGCAACTTCTACGATTAATTCATTTACTACCCCTAAATGCCCTGAAACTACTAAAACTTCCTCCAATTTTATTATTAGCATGTACATTCACCCATTTATAACCAATTTTAAACCAATCCTACCTTTATAAAATGCAAGCATATTCTCTATCAAATCCTCTTGGATTCACAACACAATAAATCTACTAAATTTCCAAGCCAAATATTTATGTTCGTAGTAATTTCATCGACATTTGGAGACCATTCAAGAGTACTAAGAATTCTAGAAGGTTACAAAGATCCTAATCTTCACACAACCTAATTGAGGTTTGCAAAGAAAATTTTATTGGAAGGTTTGCAAGTTAGTTTTTTTATCTTTCATTATTGCCACTTTTCTCTCGCTTATACATTCAAGCATCCACGGAAAGGCAAGGAGGGGAATTTTATTTTGTTCCATGCACACATCTAATTAAATCACTTACATCTAGCTACTTTTTTTGTTATCAAGTCCGACAAGCACAAAATTCATCTAGGCGCAATTCCACGCACACACACCTAGAACTACATGGGTTTGAAATGTAGTGCAATGCTCAGTTGTAAGTTCACTCATTGCATGTTGAGGACTGTCTGACCCCTCATTTGTATTCTTTTATTTTTGGGATTTGATGCACTCTTGATGGTTTTACAGGTCATTTCTTTATTGCAGGTTATCAACGACATCGACGATCATTGTGTAACATACTAGTGACAAGAAGCGAAGGATAAATAAAATTTCATGACACTCGTGAAGGAGGTATCCTATGGATTTGAGTAGTCACAGAACTTAGAGAAGGTGTGTGGAACCCGCAGCATCCTTGACCCATTCTAAGTGCCCTAGTCTAGGAAGATCTCCTGTCACACATTTTTTTGAGGCTCTGTGTGACACTTATCCCTCGTTGTTCATAAGGTCGTCACTTGGCACAGTCCAAGATTAATTGTGAATCATCTAAGTCTCCTTACCTCCTCTTTACAACTAGGGTTTCATAATTTCTAGCTTAATTTTCTTGGGTCAATTATGTATTTCATTGCATACTTAATTTACAACACTGTTACATATTTAAATTAGGAATTTTATTAATTTATTCAATATTTTTCTTAATCATTGTGTTGGAATGGTATAGCGGAATCCCACAACATTCATTATTTTCTTTCACCCAACTTGTAAATTATTACTATAGCACTTTTCAATCAATATTATGCGTAAGATCACTATCATAGACCTCTATGCCATTAGAAAATTTGATGACGAATCTATCATAGATTTCATTGCACGATGGCATGGTATAATCAACCAACTATAATTTTCTCTTCCACATAATGAATTAATAAAACTTTTCTTATGGTCTTGTATGAAGCATATTTCCTCTACTCTTAAAATACAATCATTCCAAACCTTTGAAGAGGCATTTACCATGGCTTATAAAATTGAAATTCATGCCCTTGAGCAAGGCCACCTCAAACTTTGATCAAATAAACCCAAGCCTGAATTTACCAAGTCCTCCATGCATGGTGACAAATCCAAGAATGCACTAACGCCATTATAGTTAAATCTTCCTTCAAATCTTCTTCTAGCATAGAGCCTCCAAAGAGACTCTAGACCACCTGTTAATTATACCCCTCTTGGGGAATCTTATAGTTCAATATTTGACAAGTTAATGGTGGTCCATCTTATTCAACTTCCTCCCATACAACCCTTTGATGAATCATAACCTAAACCAACATGGTATCATGAGGAGAATTATTGTAAGTATCATCAATTTTGTGGCCATGACATTGATAAGTGTTGCAATTTTAAATACCTCATCCAAAAACTCATAAAATAGGTGACCTTCAAGTGGATAATCCTAATGCACCACCTAATCAACCTCTCAACATCTTCAAACAACCTTTTCCCAATCATTTGCCCAATAATAAAACTCCACCCTCCACATCACAGACACCTAATTCCCACACGATCAATACTATAAATCAAGATCCAACACCATCACCTACACCCATCATCTCTTCATTCATTCATTGTACCTATGTCTATTTCCATACCAACAACTTCATCGACATCTATAACCATCTCTACACCTATTATATCTACATGAACTATGTCCACAAATACCACATCCACATCAATCCTAATTACACCCACTTCCCATCCATCCAATATCCTCACCTATCACATATATTCCTTCACCTATATCTACCCCAACACCCACCTTAACATCTTCATCACACATTCCTACATCCATACCCACTTCCACATCAATCATGTCTACTACTATGACCATACCCATATCAACATCTGAATCTATATCCACATCTATACCATCTCTCAAAACATATATTACGTAGAAACCCCACTTAATATACCTATAAATGATATTCTCACCCCATCTACAAGTCCAATCATTCCTACACCAATAAATCCTAGACCTATAAAATCTACAACACCTTTTGATCTCATCAAGTGAATCATACAAAACCACTTCCACCTTCGATATCCATGTCCATAACATAATCTATATTGCATGGTTCTTGCTCTACAGATCCCTCTGTTAAAATCATCTTCAATCCTGCAAGAGGAAAATCCTCACAACCAAAGTCTAAGAACCTTGGCATGCCTATTCAAAATTCCTCACACATCCACACAAAAAGTTTTCCACCTATCAAGACTAACCCTCCTAAGCAATCTAATGTCACATCATCACTCTTAGGAGAATATTGATCCATCTTATGGCCAACCCTTCCTCCAATACCCCCATTATCAACAAATCTAATTCAACACTATCTAATTCTTCTCCCAAATATGATCTCCCTTAAAAATCATCCACATCCCCCATTATCAAGTTTTAATCTAGGCCATCTAAGTCACTAATAATCAAAACTGAAACCAAGACACAATCACTTTATTCTCCTTCTAAATCCAAGATATAATTAAAGGCTCTCATAAAGCCTCATTGAAGAAAACCATCCCTCTTACCTTCATCCACCATTCTTGACTCCGCCTCATCTCGCAAACCCTTATCCAACAACCCCATCGGTTCCTACACAAAAATATTTTAATGCCTACTTCAAGCATCTACAATCACCCTCCCACCTATCAAACATTTTGATCCACGTGGCCCAAGACCTTCATGGTTTGATTCTAACCTCATTTTTGCATATCGTCGTGCTCAGGACATGATACCGAACATTATAAGGCCCTATAAACTTCTATCCAGAATCTTATCAATGAAGATGATATTTTTGATGAAGGGGACCCTCGTCTTCCATCAAATAATATCTCTTCTTCATCCACCAAGGTCTCTAAATCTTTTCATTTGTCTAAGAACTTCATCATTATCCCTCCTCCAAACACGAACTCTCCAAAATAAGGTACTCCTCTCTTTATTAATGTTATTCGAATAATGATCCATTCTCACCCTCATTAATTTCAACCACCTACTCAATCTAAATCAAAAGTTGTTTTTGACGCTCCCTCTAATGAGCCTACTCTTCCTCCTTCATAAAAACCAAACTGTCTATCTTATCCGCTTGTGGCTCGCTACTATTGAATAGAGTGTTATGAAAAATTTCATCAGACCCTCGTTAAGATGTCACTCTATGTGCTCATCCAAATCTCCCCTAGTCATAGAAAAGATCTCATCAAATCTCTAAAGCATATCCCTACCCCTAACAATGAGACTCAACATTTTGCGGTCTCTTGTTGAACACTAGCCTCATTTTCCCCCATATATTTTGATAATACTGAACTTCGCGGACATATCACCGAGGAACATGACCTTCCCCTTTTCATCATTGTGTGTATCAATGATACATTCATTTGTCATTCCATGATAGATAATGAAGCTAGCATAAACATCATCTCATCCCACACCTTTGATCAGCTCAAGCTCCCTAATTCCATCACCACCCAATCACCCGTAACTCTTCACACATTTAATGATATTGTTTCTCCCACTTTAGGCATATTTATTCTTCCTATTCGTGTTGGTGAAAAATTCCTTCATGAGGTCTTCTCTATCGTAGAGGGGGAGTTTCAATACAATGTCTTATTTAGACATCCATGGATTTGTATCATGCATTGAGTTCCTTCCACCCTCCATCGTTGCATCAAATATGAACATGAGGGAAAATTTTTGACTCTTCTCGTTGACACTCCTCCGTTCAAATCATGTCACATGTCTTATCGACCTAATGACGCACTTCTTCCCGAACAATATTATTCTGAAGCATCCACTAGCTCATTTATCTCCATGTCTAAGTGTCGCAAAGATGACTTAGAGAAAGTGATGGATCGAATCTTGTCGGGGAAGTATTGCCTTCTAATGCTTAATGCTCTTCCCACACCTCATAGACTAGTAAACTGATAAAGCTCCAATGTATCAACCTGAAATCAAGAATATTGTTCCGTTCAATCCACCCCATCTTTTCACCAACCTCATCTATGGTGGCATTGATCACCCTTCCTCCCACATTGATGCTCAACCACACACAAAACCATATACCAATAGGTTCAAATTTCTTTACAAAAATCCTTTTCCTATACCTATCTCCATCGTTGCGCATGGAAAGGATTTGGAATGGGGTGTTATGAAAAAGGCATGCATGACCTCATCATTGACCAATCTTGTAAGCCCCATGAAAATTTTAGATTGGGTTTTAAGGAACAATCTACCGACCCTCTCCCTCTGTCTTTAGCTCTCATGGACATCGACCCTCCATCTTCTCCATCCCATGAGGTTATGGATATGGATGACACCGTGTCCATCTCCTCTCACTTTTTTAATCTCCACCATTACCTTGGGATCGGTCACTTATCAGTGTGAAGGTGAAACTAGGTCCCTCCCTCTTCAATTTACTGATATGATAGAGGAATATTCCCCTACCATTAATATTCTCCAATGCACTAATGATGATTCCATCCTTTCTTACATGGGGGAAAAAGATTCCTATCTTCATAAGACCTTACCATTAAACACATCCACCCTTCTTAACGAATCCACCATCGACATCAATATTGGGAATCTATAAGAGCCCCACATCCTCAAAGTGGGTCAATCCCTTAACACACACGAACTTGTGTCTTTCACTACATTCCTTTCTCAACATATCCAATCCTTTCATGGTGGTATGCTAACATGTCGGTCCTGAACCTTCCATCATTGTCTATAACATCATTACCTTCCCCGATGCTAAGCTCGTCAAGAAAAAGCTTCGCCGCATGCACCCTCGAGTTGCCCTCCTTGTCAAAGAGGAGTTGCAATTCCTTCTTTAAACTAATTTCATCATTCTTATCAACTATCTATAATGGGTTTCGACATCGTGCCCATTTCCAAATCTTGTGGAAAGCTCCATATCTGCACTATCTTTTGAGATCTGAACCTCACTTGTCCAAAAGAAACTTCTCTCTTCCTAATATTGACCAACGCAAGTGGACCTTCTCGTCGTCATTGAGATATTTTATCTTATGGATGGATTTTCTAGGTATAATCAAATCCTCATCTATTATCTCGTCATGCCCTTTGGTTTAAAAATTTTGTAGCCACCTATCAACAAGCCATGACCTACATCTTCCACGACCTTATCCATAAGATGTAGAGGACTACATTGATGACCTCTTGGGTAAATCCAAGCATCAGTCACGATTACCTTTATTTCTTTGAGGTCATTTTTGAGTGTCTTATTTTCTTCTTCCTTCACCTCAATCTAGCCAACACCGCCAAAATAAAATCCACTCTTGAGATGTCCCCTCCTTCTAATCTAAAAAGCACTTCACAATCTTCAAGGTTGACTTAATCAAGATGTCACATCATCTTGTAACTTTCTAACTATTATTAACCTTTTCACCATCTTATTTGCAAGGACATTGACTTCTGCTGGGATGATAATTGTCAAAACTCTTTGAAGATCTTAAGCATTATCTCCTATCCTTTCTTGTGATTACACCTCCACACGAGGGGGAGCCTTTCTATCTCTATGTCTTTGCCTCCAATCATACTCTAGAGGCCATGTTGGCACATCATGATGAGTAAGGCATAGAGAAAGTTATTTATTACATCAATCATACCCTTCATGAGAATGAGACTCGCTACATGAAGCTATAAAGTTGTGTTGCGCTCTTTTCTTCACTACCTCCAAGCTTTGCCATTATCTTCTCAATCATAAGACCTATTTTGTCACTATCTTTCATCTTCTTAAGACCATGCATTCCAAGCCTTATCACAATGATCACATCACTCAATGGATCATGCTCATGACTAAGTTTTACCTAGATTTCATCTCTCAAAAATAAATCAAGGGCCAAGCTATCACAGATCAATTAGTCGACACCCTCTTCCCGATGATCACCTTCCTTACAAGCGGTTTTAGCAAAATATATCAACATCATTGATAGGAGTTCTCTCCCCTTAAGATGACACTCTTCTTTGATGGATCTAAGTGTCAACAAGGGGGAGGTGTTGGCATCATTATTATTCCTCCTTGGGATACTCCCATCCCTATTTCTTATAAGCTTAATTTTGAATGCACAAACAATATGGTTAAGTATGAAGCCCTCATCTTAGGTATTCAAACCACTATCTTACTTGGCATCCAAATCCTTGATATCTACGGGATTATCAACTCATCATTAATCAAGTCAAAGGAATCTATCAATGTAAAAATGAAATCCTTCAAAAGTATAAGGACATTGTCAACTTCCTTCTTGGAGCATTCAATTTCTACACTCTTCAAACCATCCCTCATTCATCCAATCACTTTATAGACACTGTGAAATCCCTCATATCTCTTATCCCTTAGACTACGAAGGAATCTAAACTCTTCGTTATCGTTCATCACATTGACAAACCAAATCACATTAGCGAGCTCCCTCACATCAATCTTGTCAAATCTAATCCTTCTAATCTTTGGTATTCTCAAATCTTTGATTATCTTTCTCAATCCATCATCCCTTCTGACCTATCTAAAAATGGTAGGAGGTCATTCCTTAGACACGCTAACCAATATGTTATCCTCGATGACATCCTCTATAAACATGGGTTTGGTAGTATCCTTCGTGGTGCCTAAAATCCTCGAATATATCTACGTTGTCCGAGAAGTCAATGGTGACATCTCGTGTTGGAAATTTTTTTGGTTTGGATATCGCTAATTATTTCCTTCGCATGGGTTATTATTGGCCCTCTCTCAATCAAGATTATTGTGACTATGTCAAGAAATATGTAAAATTCCAGCAACATTCTAATCTCATCTGCATTCCTAGCCAGGCCTTATAGCCAACTTAAGACCTTTGGCATTTCTCACAATGGGGACTTGACCTCATTGGCCTTATCAATCCATGTTCTTCTCAACGCCATCATTCTATCATCACTACTATTGAGTATTTCACCAAATGGGTGGAATCAATTCCACTTGCATCAACTAAAGCTAATTAGATTGTTAATTTTGTCTATCAACACATCATTTTCCGCTTTCGGTGTCCCTCATAAAATCATCATGGACAAAAGAAAGTCCTTCAAAAAAAATATTTCAAGAAGCTTTGTGATTCTTTCAATATTAATCTTAGCTTCTCTTCTCCATATTATCCTCAAGCTAACAACCAATCTGAAACAAATAATAAAACCCTCCGTAACATCCTTGTCAAGACTATTGATAAATCAAGTTAAAATTGACACCTTCATATTCCCTTCACTCTTTGGGATTATCTAACACTCATCCACACCTCTATAGGCACTACTCCATTTTCTTTAGTTTATGGCTTTGAAAACATTATTCCTCTTGAGCTCCAAATCCCATCCTTACGCATGTCCCTTCGTAAGTTCGTTTCGATCAAGATTATCGCTAAGTGCATCTAACAAGACTTGATTTGCTAGATGAGCATCACATCCTCTCTCTTTAAAATCATCATTTCTATCAAGAGTGTATTAAACATGCTTATAAAAACATTTCAAGGAACATGACTTTAACATCACTGACCTTTTCCTTAAATAAAATCATAATGTCACTACTCTAGAAAGGAGTCAACGTGGAAAGTTTACTCCCAATTGGATTGGACCATACATTATCACACATAAGTATGGATCTGGAGCCTATCGTTTAGCATCTCTCAATGGTAAAATAGAAATGGAACCTCTTAATGCCTTGCACTTGTGACCATTCTATTGTTAACATATCTACCAACATAGTCTTAGTCATTTCTTAAGATCTTGCTTCCATCATTATCTCCCTCATCTCTCATCATAATGATTTGGAATTGTGTGGTCTACCATCACTTTCCTATTTATGACCTTTAATATGGGCACCACGGCTCTGCTCATAGCATATTCCTTATGGACAAGTTCCTCCTTCTAGGTGGGAACCCTATAATCATTACATCCATCACCCACTTATCTACTTACTAGAACCATGCTAAGGGTCCATAAGTGTTTCTTGTACACCTTATCATCCCCTCCCCAAGTGGTTTACTTGGCTATCCCTAAATCTATCCTAAAAAGTCAAAACATTGGATGCTCCTATAAAAAAGCTATAATATCCAAAATAGACTGATCCCCTAAAGGACAACTATTCATATAAAGTAAAAATGATCAAAGGTATAGACTGATCCCTTGAAGGACAAGTATCATGCATATCATATATCCTACCATCTCAAAAATCTAAAAATATCCAAAGTCAAAATCCTAATATAGACCAATCCCTCAAAGGATGGATACTATTGTATATCATGGTAGTAGAAGGCTTCCCACATTGATCAGCCTTCCAAATCTCATAAGCAAAAGTCAAAATATCAAAATCAAGCATCCCCGAAAATATTCCCGCATCGATCAACTTTCCCATCTACAAAAAACTTCCTGCATTGATCAGTTTACACCATATTTCTCAAAGTTGGGGCATAGACCTAGGAATACCATCCAAGGAGAACCTATTTTCCCCATACAAGCTCCATCTTACTCCCTTTGTCATGTCTATAGTAGGTTTTATAAGCATACACTCCATATTTTCCTCATGACCTTAAGTGTGACTTAACTATCGTTAGTTGTGTGTTAACACCTGTTAATGGTCACAAGTGCAATGTTTTGCGTTGTTCCCTTTCACGTTTACCTCCAATCCTATTCAAAGGCATCTTTCTCCACATATGATTCACTCTATGATGACGTGTACTTTCTCATGTTTTGGTCATCCATTAAATGTCACCTCCTATCTAATTACGCTCTTATCTTTCCCCTCTAAATCTGGCTAATATCGTCTCATCTCTTCTCACATCTATCTTAAACTCATATCTACACATCAACATATAAATCCATCATTTCTACTCTATTCCAAATCATGTCATCTTATACCTACCACATCATAAACATTTCTATCATGTTACTCTAACATAAATCTCATCCAATTAATCCTATCACATAATCATGTTCTCATCATACATCTCATCATCAAACATCAAATAACAACATCAAATCAACATAATCAAATCATGAAATTAAAACATCACATCATCAAATATACATCACATCTAATATCTAAAACTCATATCATGCTATAATAAAGTAATCCACATCCATCACATAAAACTTTGTACAACTTGTGATAAACCATGAAAAATCACAAATCCTCATCAAAGTATGTCCATACATCTATGATAGGCCTATATGGGCTCCATCTCAAAATATATACATAAAATTTGTCACCAAAATATATAATACAATGTCCACCTAATTTTTGAATGGAACATCAGATAATCTCAATGTCAAACCCTACCCTCTTGGGGCAAGTGCCTCGCACATATCCCTATCCATCTCCTCTTACCTTTGGGTCTTAGTTTTGCTCTTGTGGTTGTGCTACGCCGGCTATACTACCGGATGGTGTTGCCCATGTTGAACCTCATGCTCTCTAATGCTCTACTAGGTATGCCACATATCTTGATAAACATGAAATCCTTGATGTCATAATATGCTCATAATAGCGCACCTCCTCTCTTAGTTTCTTGTACTTCTCTAAAGGGATAACACTTGGTGGTGCCATCTAACCAACTCCCTGTGACACCACCTGGTGCCCCGCTCTCGACTCCACCGCAACTATAGGACCAAGATCTCTGAATTGGGCCATGTAGGCCTCTCTTTATCTCCTATATCGATTTCTCTATTGGATGGCCAAGTCCCTCTCCTAACGTAACCTTGTCGCCTCTTGGTGTGTGTCAGTATATCTCTCTTCAAGGGTACTATCTCGCTCCACCCATAGGCAAGCTATCTCTGCTACTGCTCCTCCATCTCCACCCTCATCTCCGGCATGTTCCACATCATCATCCTCCTCCTCATCCAATCCTAACCCGAATCTCTCCTCTCGCCACCGGGCTGCCCATACCACCATTATCCACTCATAAAATCCAAACCCAACTCCTACATCATCATCCTCATCCCAAGGTGCTCCTACCTCATCTAATGGGTCAATCATCATAGGACTAGGAAAGTCCCTCTCTGCCTCGCCCCACATGTATCTAATGGGATCACCCAACACTATCTCTGCAGACGAACCTAAATTATCACATAACTTTGGAAACCATACCACCTCCACCATAAATAGTCTCCTCCTAGCAACCATCTAATCCATCTCATCCCATATAGCTGAATATCTACTCCGGGCCATGCGGGAAAATCATGGTATGACAACCATCTGATCTAATCCACATCCAACTCACCTAACCTATTAGTATATCAATCCTCCCCTCTCCCCCTTATCTCCATGAGCCTAATCATCTCGCCATCTCAAAAATCCAACTGCTAGCTCAATGTGGTCCTCTATCACCCATGAAGCCCTAGTGGCTTAATCACAACAATATACTCATAATCCCAACAAAGTGTAATATAAACCCCACATCTAATCTCGACCTCCTCTCGGTCACATACATCCATAGCTCATGATAAACCTCCACTAATAAGGCATACCCAAAGGAAAATATTATCCTATGATCAACAATATCGCAATGACACTTGCTAGTGTCCACGTAAATCTTGTTCCACAAGAATCGGGAGATCATAACATGAAATTACCATCATAATCATGTAAATCAATCTACTCCCGACTTACCTGGCTCATATTTAGCCTCTATGTGGAAGGCCCCTGAAGTGAATGTAATATGTGCAAAGCATCAGCTCCAAATAACCATGTCATTACACCCAGTCTCCTCTCAGACATAATCATATCTATCGGCTCCCCTAGTATCGAAAACATCAAAATGCAAGACACATCCTCCAACATAAATGTCATCTCACCAGCTTCAACCAACATGTACTAGTTTGTACACCCTATCTCTCTATCAAAGTAATCATCAAGCCAACATCTCGTGATATCCTATGATAGTGTCATAATCCACCTAACCATATTGTGGCTAAGTGATCCCATGTTGTATTGGTAACATCACCCCTAATCAGGCCATACAATGCTGGGACTATATCTCGGAGATATAAAGTATCTATGACCTGCAAAACCCATCAAACAAACCATCATTAACATCCCCACACAAGCTAATCCTCATCAAAAATCACAAAAAAAGAATAAAAAATCTTCAATCCTAGTCTAGTCAACGCCAATCTAGTTCAAGTTGACACTATCCAACCTTGAGTTCTTTGCTTTGGGCCCTAGTCAACGGATACCATGTCCGGTCGTCGGTGACCACCCTTGGTGCTAACCCCAAAATTCTGAAAAATGTAAAAGTAAATAATAAAAACACTAAATAAACTAAAAACTAAGCTAAGGCTTAGGCACTTACCATCCTTTGAGTCCTCCGGCGCTTCTTCATTGCTCCAAGACCTCCATCTTGCTCAAATTCTCAACTCTCTTTTTTTCTCAAAGCTCTCGATTGTCAAGTCGCTACCGCACAAATGAGATCTGTTGGCTACTTTTGCTGCTTATATAAGCCACCGACCCCGGTCATCGTTGACCCATCTTAGTCATTACCGACCTACCCCTAGTCGTCATCAACCAGTCTAGTCGCATTGATCCACCTACCATCAACCTTACCCTAATTTTATGTTCTTTTTCCTATTTCACCTAATATCTCTTCCAAATTATCTTTTCTTCCACTTTTAACTTGTGTGTTGCTCATAACACTCTTTTATTTATCCCTTGGGCTCATCTCAATCTCACCCTCACATCCATTTGCTTGCTTTTGCAACCATATTTGTGTCCCTCTTCATGCATCATCTCTCATTCTAAAGACCACCTTTCAGAGCCATTCCTTATTTTCATCCCACCTAGATGCATATTTTCGATTCCTCCTATATGAAGGATATCGCATTTGCTTCCCCCATCATTTTTTCGCAACCATCATCTCGACCATCTTCACATTTATTTTTGAATATTTTTGTGAGGGTCGCCAATCCTCTTCATTAATAATTTCAATCCAGAGGTTGGTGTCCAATGGCTATATATAAAAGGAGAAATAGATATTTGGAAAACAACTCCTTCAAACACAATCCAAACTTGCATAAATTAAAAAGCACACTTGTAGAAATGGAAAAGCACACTTGCAAAATCAATATCACACTTGCATAAAATAAATCACACTTAAAAAAATGAAATTTCTGAATTAAAAAAAATGAAAAATAAATAAGACACCTGCAGGTTCACAAAAGAAATTGTACAAAAATAAATATTACATAACATAAAATCAGAAATTCACAACAAAAAGAAAGCTACAAAATAAATAAATGAACATAAAACATTGATCCATCTTCCTTGGAATGAGTGGACAACTCATTCCTTGTAAGAGGACTTGATTCATATTTGTAAAGTTTAATTCAAAACTAATATAATAATTTTACTCAGAATATTGGAGAGAAAGAACATATTTTCATTGCTTGGTAAAAGATTACATATAAGAGTGTGGAAGGTTGCATTTATAATTCATGCATCCAACCAACTCCTCTTTTTGGGGAATACAATTTGATCTTCTCTTTATTATAATTTACTTAGTCAACACACCAAGAACTAACTACCTATTCTTGGGAATATTATTCAAAGCAATAAATCCTAAACAAACTTGACTACAACCATCCACTTATCATGGAGAATATTTCTACAACTCATCCCTTTAATCTAGGAACACAAAGTGGGAGAGTACTTATTCAACATTCCTAATACTATTCCACTATTTTCTCATCCTTGAAACATGGAGAGAAAATGGAGGAGTGCTAAGTCTATGACTTTGAATTCTTCTTGGAATGTCACATGCATGCATGACTTTGGATTGCCACATGTTTGGATTTGTATTCTTGGTTGATGACGTGGAAGCAAAGAGTGGGCTGAATAGTTCGGTGCTCCTTTACATTACTTTGGAACAAACCAAAATACTTTCACTTGTTGGGCGTTTCCGTAGCTGTGTGAAGACTTTTGGTAGCTGGGTGTTTCCGTAGTTGCGTGAAGACTTTCGGTAGTTGGGCATTTCCGTAGCTGTGTGAAGACTTTCGGTAGCTACAATCTATGAACTTGGAGTAGAGTTTCTTATGACCTATTTTCTACACACTATTACATTCCAACTTTAGAAGAAATATCAAGAAATAACAACAATTAGATTGCAAATAGATTTCTAAAGAGATGATAAGATAAATCTTCTATTATACCTTAAATATGTTATTTGTTATTAAAACTACATCTAAATTCACTTGAAATCTTGATTTTAAGAGAGAGAATAAGAGTGCTATTTGGTGATATAATGAGACATATTTT
Organism: Taxus wallichiana var. yunnanensis; assembly: GCA_018340775.1. NCBI lineage: Eukaryota > Viridiplantae > Streptophyta > Pinopsida > Cupressales > Taxaceae > Taxus > Taxus wallichiana. The sequence continues at coordinate 836,836,245 of CM031238.1, forward strand.
GGTCTCATCATTTCCCCCACACTTAACTTCTTGCATGCCCTCATGCAAGCTACTGATCTTCCTGTAGAATCTGATTTTGTCAATACTTTTGCATCTTTCAAATTGTCTTCTCCTTTTTTTATGATAGTAGAAAAATGAGATTCTAGAAGTAAAATTTTTACTTCTTTCTTATTCATGCTCTCATGAGGTTTTTCGTAGATAATGTAGAGATATTTTTCCCCACACTTAGCTCTTTATTTTCTCATGCATTATTCAAAATATTTGGAAGAGAGTGAGTCTTCCACATACTTAGCTTTGTGCATGACCTCATGCAAACTATATTTTTAAAAAAAATTTAGTAGCTTATAGATCCCAATTGCTATAAATTGGAAAGATGTCATCTACATCATTTGCTTTGTTACTTGATCAACACATGTAGATCTTGAAAATTTTCTCTCTCTCTCTCTCTCTCTCTCTCTCTCTCTCTCTCTCTCTCTTTATTGTTTAGAAGTGAATCTAATTGTAATTAAAAAAATAAAAAAATATTCAAGAATAGAAAAATAGAAGTTGACATACAATACTTAGTAGTTATCCTTGTTTTTATCATGTTGTATAACCATGATTTCCATCTAGCACTGAAAAAACAAATAGATATGAAGTCAAGGCCTCTGCAACATAGAACTTTTCAGTAGAGCAAATAATTTCATCAACCAAGTCGGCATAAGAGAAGCAATCATATGGATCCAAGAAAGACTTTGAAGTGCAATTTTTTTGTTTGGGAAAAATAGCCATTTGCTGGTTTTCAACTTTCCCGTTGTTTTTTTTTAGTAATTGGTCAGCTAGTAAACTGGTTTTCTAACCAATCACTATCCTTTTGAGAAATGTCAACATGATGGAAAATCAGGAAGCAATCTTCCAGAGTGTCTGCAACATCCAACCAGTTTAGAAAGTTGATTTAGAAATTGAGAAACAATGGTAAATTGTTATGGGAAATGGAATGGTTCAGGGACTTCTTCATTTATTGGGAATGGATGGTTTATTATGAGAGGCTATGGGTATGATCATGGAATACAAATGGTATGTTGGCATTTCAATTAGCATATATTGGTTGAGCCAAGTATTTTTCTAGGTGATAATGAGAATGATTAATGTTGACTACAAAATATTAGAGGAAATATTAGTGGTTTCAAAGTAGTTGGGAAAATGACTTTTAGCAAAAAACTCAACAAAATCAAGATAGAGAGGGTAGCATGGAATGAATCATATACTTAAAAATGAGGAGTACTAGTAGAATACTTGCATGCATCATAAGATTTTTAAAAAAAAAAAAAAACAATCTTTAGCATGTTATTTTTTGAGCAACATGCATTCAAACTGCGATATCTTAGTCATTTCTCAATGAAAATGAGTGATTCAAAATGATCTGGAAATATCAGATTGTGTAGAACAAGACCTAGAAATCATTTGAACTACTTATTTACAAGATAAGTAGTTTACATCAGAAAATGTTGTTATCAAAACAATTTTCAACATGTTATTTTCTTTTTAGCAGCATGCCTTCAAACTACGATATCTTGGTCGTGTATCAACGAAAATGAGCGATTCAAAGTGATATGGAAATATCATATCGTGTAGAACAAGAGCCAAAAATTGTTAGAGCTATTTCTTTGCAATATGTGAGAAATTTACATCTAGAAAAATATGTTATTTTTCACGTAAAAACTCTTTATCAGCTGACTCGTTTTCTTTGACCTCCTCTGCAATGCCTCATTTCTTTTTGCATGTCCTCCCAATTTTTTTGCAAAAATAATCCACAAAAATAGTTTTCTCTGTTAACCTACAAAAATTTAGTTTTTTTACATCTCTCGCATGCATGAACTGTTATTTAATCTTTATAAGTAACAATACATGTAAATAAGAAATATTTTAGAATAGGAAAACCTCATTGCATGAAAATAATAAACATGAAATGATTTTTCCATTTTATTGAGGGGGGTTGCTTTTGGAAATATCTGATAGGTTTCTAAATCTAATTGCAGAAATAAAATTTAATCTATTTGTAGAAAAGAAATATTAATCTATTTGCATAAAATAAAAGTTTAAAGAAATTGTCACCAAATATACTTATGTCACAAAATTTTCCAAGAGGTATTCTACTGTCACTAGAATATTCTTTTAGAAAAATATGAGTCTCCTAATAACACCATAATCCCCAAAAACGACGCCAAAATGATGAGGGTCGTCAATCCTCTTCATTAATAATGTCAATCCAAGGCTAGTGTTTGATGATTGTATGCAAAAGGAGAAATAGATCTTTGGAAAACAACTCCTTCAAACACAATCCAAACTTGCATAAATTAAAAAGCACACTTGCAAAAATGGAAAAACACACTTGCAGAAATCAAAATCACACTTGCATAAAAGAAATCACACTTGTATAAATAAAATTTCTAAATTAAAAACAAATGAAAAATAAATAAGACACCTGCAGGTTCACAAAAGAAATTGTACAAAAAGAAATATTACATAACATAAAATCAGAAATTCACAACAAAAGGAAAACTACAGAATAAAGAAATGAACATTAAATATTGATCTATCTTCCTTGGAATGAGTGATCACTCAATCCTTAGAAGAGGATTTAATTTATATTTGCAAACTTAAACTCAAAACTAGCAGAATAATTTTACTCATAATATTGGAGAGAGAAAGAAATTTCATTGTTTAGTAAAAGATTACATTTAAGAGTGTGGAAGGTTGCATTTATAATTCATGCATCCAACCAACTCCTCTTTTTAGGGAATACAATATGATCTTCTCTTTATTCTAATTTACTTAGTCAACACACTAAGAACTAACTACCTATTCTTGGGTAGATTTATTCAAAGAAATAAATCCTAAACAAACTTGACTACAACCGTCCACTTATCGTGGAGAATATTTCTACAACTCATCCCTTTAATCTAGGAACACAAAGTGGGAGAGTACTTATTCAACATTCCTAATACTATTCCACTATTTTCTCATCCTTGAAACATGGAGAGAAAATGGAGGAGTGCTAATTCCATGAATTTGAATTCTTCTTGGAATGCCACATGCATGCATGACTTTGGATTGCCACATGTTTAGATTTTTATTCTTGGTTGATGACATGGAAGCAAAGAGTGGGCTGAATAGTTCAGTGCTCCTTTACATTACTTTGGAACAAACCAAAATACTTTCACTTGTTGAGTGTTTCCGTTGTTGAGTGAAGAATTTCGTTAGTTGGACGTTTCCATAGTTGTGTGAAGACTTTTGTACTGGGCATTTCCATAGCTGCGTGAAGAATTTTGGTAGTTGCAATCTATGAACTTAGAATATAGTTGTTTATGACATGTTTTATACACACTATTGCATTCCAACTTTAGAATAAATATCAAGAAATAACAACAATTAGATTGCAAATAGATTTCTAAAGAGATGATAAGATAAATCATATATTCTACCTTAAATATGATATTTGTTATTAAAACTACATCTAAATTCACTTGAAAGCTTGATTTTAAGAGAGAGAATAAGAGTGTTATTTTGTGATATAATGAGACATATTTTGGTCTCATCAATTTTATGTCTACCTTCAACTCATTGGTCTCATGGCCCGCACACCCATTTGAGTGGATCCCCATTGGATTCCCTCTATATCAAAATGGTTTTCGCCAACTCACAGGTCCGTAGGACATTATCATCGTCTCCATTGAGGCCATACTTTGTTCCCTACCGAAGTGATTCTAAAATCACAACCATATTTTACTCTTTTATCCTTTCTCCATTTGGGGCATATTATTTTCTCCTCTCTTTTTCTCATCATTTCCACCCTTTTATCTCTTCTCTTTTCACCTATCTCTTTCAAACTCGTGATCATTCTTCTTCATATCGTCGATCCCTAGTTTGAGGGGGAGTACCTCAACCATTATCATCCTTTCTCATTTTTGTCTCATGGCTTGCCCAACGCAAACCACTCGACAAAAAGGGGCAAATGTAGATACTAATTTTTGGTATCCCTTGTCCCTCATCCCACGTTTGCTCCCCATTGTCATCATTTTCTACATACAAACCTCTCTCCCCATTCAAATTCCCTTTCCCCCAAAATATATTTATCCATTTAATTGGTATTTTCCACCTTAATCTCACCCTTAATTAATCTTCCCTAATCATCCTTAATTAAATCTAAAACTTCATCTAGTTCATTTATTCTCCATAAATGCTCATTTTTATCCTTCCTAAGCAAAGAGGCCCTCATTTAATAATTTTACCTCCCCTTTGCCTTTATTTAGTGTTTTCCAACTTTTACCTCCTTTTATATTCCCCAGAAACCCTAACTCATCCTTATCACCCAAAACCCTAATATGCCCTCTTTAGGCCCATTTTTCCTCGAGTTGGGCATCATCCCACCGCTCAAATCAAGAGTCTACCACAATCATCGATGACCCATCCGGGTCACCGTCAACCCTATAAATGCGACCCCCGCCTCCTTTTCCCAAGATGCAACTTTGGAGACTTCAAGCTTTCTTGTGATCTTGAATTCATTTCTTTCTCATCTTTGTAGTTGTTATCACTATCTTAGAGCTATCTTAGAGATCTTGTGCTTCACTCTTGGAGATTTGGAGTCCTTTTTCTCTCTTGCATACTTGGATCCACCATTTTCATTTTATCACCTATTATTTATCGGCTCTTTTGAGGTCCATGCTACACCCTGGTCATGCCTCTATGATTCTTATCTTCACTTCCATCCGCATATCATCATTCTTATCCATATTTTTACATAAAACCCTACATCATTCCTAATCTCTATCAACCTTACCCGGTCACCATCGACCTAGTTCTCATTTGTTTTCTTTATATCATGTAGTTTTCCAATAATGTACACTCGATCCCCACATCCTTCTACATCCACTAATCTTACCATTATACACACTTTGTTATCTCTAAATATCAACTTTCTTAGATACGGTCATTGTCGATCGGGACAATTCGATGTTGACCTTGTCAAAAAGTTTTCATCTTTCATTTATTTTCTTACATCCTTTCTATTCTCATCAGATCCAGTCTTCTCAAACCAGTTCAACATCATCCTCAATTCGGATGAACTCTAGATCAGCTCCAGAAGGTCGTTTAGATCAGATTTTTCCGCATTTTCTTCCTACATTGCCCTAGTTGCCGTCGATTGTGCTCTACAGTCTCGAGGTCACCGTCAACCCACCCAGGTTTGGTTTGGTTTACATGCACTTAGATCAGATCTATATTTTACCTCATTTGTTTGGTCTCAACTTTTCATTTGGGTTCAATTATCCGATACATCCAATTTATCAATCATTTTTATTTATCTTTATCACAAAGTGGGTTGACATCCATCCTAAGAAGTTTTCACTTCTGACCGACACTATTGAACAACCCACCCATCTATCTATTAATCCATTTTTCGTGTCAAGTTCTCTTTGTTGTGCAAGTTACAAAGCTCGTTGCGAGGAGGATCTCTCTTTTGCGTTTGTATCCATCATCATCCCATCTAGAGTTATCTTAAACCCTCTCATATTTCGAGTTTCTTATTTTCTTGTTATCATTTCACTAATCTTAAACGAGTATGAGAAAATTGGTTCAACAGGAGATTCACCAAATGGATGTTAAAAATGTGTTTTTAAATGGTGACTTGAAAGAAGAAATTTATATGCATCAACCTAAAGGTTTTGAAGAACCCGATAAAGAATTATTTTTACATGAACTTAATAGATATTTTTATGGTCTTAAACAAAATCCTAGAGCTTGGTATGTTAAGATAAATAGTTTCTTTCATGAGCTTGGTTTCTCTAACTATTTTGCTAATAATGATTTATTTGTCAAGTATGAAAAAATCATGTTATCATTATTGTCTTATATGTTGATGATCTCTTGATTATTAGTAGTGATAAGAATCTAATTCTTAGAATCAAAGAGAAGTTAAGATAATGTTTTGAAATGACTGATTTAGGATTGTTAAATCATTTTCTAGGCATGGTTATTTATCAAAATCACAAATCTATTATTGCATCTCAATCACAATATGCTACTAATCTTCTTAAAATATTTAATATGATTGATTGTAATCTTGTCTCTATTCCTATGGAAGTTGGTGTTAAATTAGATCTAAAACCTTCTTGTGATAAATTTAATCCTACTTTATATAGACTAGTGGTCGATAATTTGATTTATTTAACTATCACTAGGTATGATATTTCCTATGTAGTTGGAATTGTTTCTAGATTCATTCAAGATCCTTATAATTACCATTGGAAAATGAAAAAAATAATTTTAAGGTATATCAAAGGTACAATCAATTATAGCTTGTGTTATTTTTCTTGTGATAATGCAATTCTATTTGGTTATTGTGATTCTGACCATGTTGGCAATGTTGTGGATAGAAGATCTACTTATGGATATGTTTTTAAGTTGGGTGCGAGGTGTAATAAATTGGAGTAGCAAGAAGAAACTAACAATATATATCTCTTCTACTAAAGTAAAGTATATAAGTTTTATCCGATCGCCCCATTTACCCCTCCAATTCTGGAGCGGTGAATGTTTGAAATCTATTGGAAACACCTTGGGAACTACTCTGTTTATAGATTCTCAAACTTCTGATTACACTCACACTACCTATGCTCGAATCTTGGTGGAACTTGACACGGCTAAAAACCTCCCAGCAACCATTGATCTTAGGGTGCAAAACAGAACTTGGTCACAACCTTTAGATTACGAGGGTCTTCCATTTCGATGCAGAAGGTGTTTCTGTTTAGGTCATACCTCTATTGCTTGTGGGTTGGCAAAGAGCCAGCATGAGAAACGCAGTTGGTGGAAAGATGCCCTCCCAGAACATTTGGTTTTCGATGCAAAAGAGGACCTTGATTCAAATTCAAATGCTAAGGTTGAATCTGGATTTGTCCCTGAAATCCCTTTATCGGAAAATCCTATTGCCAACAGCAAGGAAATTGCAACAAATTTATCTCATTTAGTTGTTGACAGCATGGAAAAATTATCTCATGAAAACAATGATGTTGTTTCAGTTGGAAATTTTGCAACTTTGGAGGATTCTCCTTTTTCTAACCCTCCATTCGTGGAGGCATCATCAGGGTGGGTAACTGTCCATAAAAAGAAAAAGGTTATTTTAAAGAATGCCACTTCTCCGCCTCGATGATTTGTCTCTCTTTTGGTGTTCACTGTTCTGCATTGTCCCACGTCTTTGCCGAACATTGTTTTTTGGATTTGCCATGGTGCTGCGGTGCAGTTGCAGACTGGTTGTTGTTTTTCATTTTTTTGCTGAATTGTTACTGGGTGTTGGTTCTTTTCTGAGCAGATTGTTTTCTGTTGTTGGGCTTTCATGTTTCAATCTTGGCTTTTGAGCCTTCATGTACAAGGGTATAGTCCCTTTCAAAAAACTATTTTCTAATAATAAAAAAGTATATAAGTTTTATGGAAGTAGAAAAAGAATCCATGTGGCTCAAAATATTGTTGGAATAACTTCATATGTGCATTAAAGGAAGCACTCCACTTCTATGTGACAACCAAATTTGTATTGCTCTTGCAAACAATCCAATCGACATCAAAGAACCAAGCATATTGAGATTCATATGCACTTCATCCAGGAAAGAGTTCTCAATGGTGATATAGATATCAAGTTTTCTTCCACTGATGATCAGGTTGCAAACATTCTTACTAAGCCCTTGGGTGATAAAAAATTCTATAAATTTTGTGCTATGTTGGGAATTTTAGATATTAGCTCTTATGATCATGTGGATGATGTTGATCTCCACCTTTGAATCAATAGAGTATATGTTGTTTGGATCTTATGATCATGTGAATGATGTTGATCTTCACCTTTGAATCATATGATTTTTGGCCTTTCAGATCTACCCTTGAGGGGCAAATAAGAAATGGGCATGTTGCACATGTTATTTCTTGTGTAATGTCATCTCTTACCGGCTTGAATGTGTCAAAGTGGATACTCCCAAGACTATTTCTATGTTGTTTAAGTAAATTGTCATGTATGTGAAGTTTACTTGTAATCCCTAATGAAGCATTAGATATGAAGAGTTTGTTAACTCCATATTCGATGTAAGTATTCATCCTTAAATAAATTTATCTTGAGAATTTGTAATGTTCCTTTGTATTGCATTTTTATGGAATATGTGGAACACTACTTTAACCATGGAAAAAAAGTATTTCATGGCTTCTCTAAAACCCACAAAGCATTTACAATTGTTCACGGCTTCTAAAAGTCTGTGGGACACTACAGTAGTATACCACGGATATGAAAAACCCGTGGGAATTTTCTGTAAGGAATCGTGGAACTGCAAACCCACGGAACACATGTTTTTTGGATGATATCCTAAATCACACGTTGATTTATGGATTGTAATTACTTTTGTACCAAAAGGTGACTTGGCATAAGGAATAAACTTTGACATGTTTTTGCATGTTTCCATACTTAACATTAAGGGGGTGTTGGGTTTATAATATTAATCGGGAAACTAATTATTTATGAAACCCGCCAAAGACTATATGTTTTGGTTTATAGCTTATATTTAAAATATAAGCATGCTAGACCCAAACGGGTCAACTTTTAAGAGTGGATCATGACCACCCACCTTGTATATAACAAGGTGATCTCATTAGAGATTAGTTACACAAGTTGTAACATGTATGCGAGCTATATGTGCGAGCTGATTACATATACATGATGCAAATGAGGTAAAACTCATGAGAAAATGTATGAGGCAGTTTGTAATCCCTTTTGAAGGTGTAACTGCATGTGGAAATAGTGGGAGTGTTGGGTGAAAGTTTATTCTCAATAAAGATAAGTGATTTTTAGTGGGTTTTTTACCTTCCATGGTTTTCCCACTTATATCTTGTGTCTCTGTGTATGTTTAATTTTGGTTCGTGTTGTTAACTTTAGTAATCTAGATTATAAACATCTAAATCTATGTTTTTAATTACTACACTTCATAAACTATAATCTATGTAAATTAATATTATGGATTTATAAGTTGTAACATTATCCATCCCTTAAATTTGCTAACATGTACTTTGTGTGATCTCCTAGGTAGCCAAAATATTTGAGGTGTGAAGCCCTTAAAATGGGTTAAATTAATGTGCTTATATAGGTGGTCCTATTGTGACAAGATTTCTCACTTAAATGATATATGAATGATTAGGTAACTCGATGGATTTGAAAATGTGACCATTAGGGTATTTAAGACAAAATCGTCAACTTAATATGAATTCAACCAAAAAAATGTGTTATGCATGGTTGACTTCATCTATACATAGTACATAATGTAATTTTTCCTTTGGAGATGGTGACCAAATGTCTGAAGATGTATCATATATTTTTGAGAATGAGATATTGATTGGTCAATTATAGATAACAAGTGTGACCTTGTGGTTGGTCATGTTTATTAAGAAAGTCATGTGTAGGAATTAATCAATTAATTTCAAAATGAGTTATGGGATGAGATAAATTCTAAGGATTAATTTCCAAATTCTAATAGGTCCACATTTAGGTATCTACAACCCCTAGTGTGGAAGATATTGTCCCACGGTGTTTGACTAAAGGGTTACAAAACATGTGTGTGGCCATGTATGGTTCTAACATATAAATCATGTACATTATTAATAACATGTATGTAAAGAAGTAGATATCAGTAAAGTGATAAAAACATGATACATAACAATGTTTACATGTATGTAACAACAAATCAAGCTACTTTTAGATTTTTGTAATAATTGAATGTTTTTATTTTGAAATATTTGATTTTTTTACATTTTTGAGTAATTGAACACATAAGTTAGAGGTTGAATAAAAATTGCAAAAAGATTATGGTTGTAGGCTACTAAAATAGAGAAAAAGGGGAGGTTTCTAGTTACTTTATGATTCCTTAATAATCACATCGACCCCATGCATGTGTTGCATTATAGGGTAATGTGTAGATGTATATAATAGTATATTTGAATAAATTCAAAACTCATGCACTAGAAGAAATTTCAATGTGCAAAAAAATAAAAATAGAAGAATGTAGAAGGTATCAATCAACACAAGAATGTGACAAGAAAAGAAAACACGTGATAAAGGAACTATCTACATAGGGGATCCTAAGTAAATATAATAGGAGTTTTATCATGTAATCCCATTAGTGGGGTGTTCATGTGAAAGTATAGATCATTAGGTGCAAATCTAACATGACTGGACAAGGAGTGGTAAAAGTAATTTAATCACTATAGAAATTAGAAAATTGATCACATTTCATGTAGTAATTTGAATCATAGGTTTTGGACGTAGTATTCTCATGGATAAGTCATGGGTAGCTAGTAGTTATAATAACTTGTGGCCTCCAATGTATGTTAGAAGAGTGCATCTTTGTCCTTTGTGAGGAACACTCATAAGGATACTATAAAATCATCGTATCATTGCGCATAACTAGATAACCAAAGATGATCTCAAGTGGGAGATGATGGAAAATATTTATCATGAATAATAAGTATTGTTGAATGTTATAAAAATTTTCTAGGGATATAATTAATTGTATGTTAAGGATGAGCTTGAATATGATGTGAAGTTTGTATTTGTGGGGTTGGTAATATAGGTTGGTGTAGAAATATGATAGGAAATGTGATTGGTAAAATAATCTACACATAGAAAACACTTTGAATTGTAACCACTTTGTCATCATGTACATACTTCAAATATATATGGAAAGCCAAATGAATAGCTCTCATCTCAAGAATCCATGGATGGCTAAGTAACATGTTGATTATATCATTGCTAGGTAACACTCAAATCCATATAGCAATCTTCTTAGGTTTGACCTATAAAGGTAATACAGTGCCCCCAAGTGGGTTCTAGTAATGTTAACTAATCCATTGACTATAGTTGTTGATCGACAAAATCATATATAGTGTATCCAAGGCTAGTAAGAAACGTCATAGTGCATATGTTTTTCTTGGATCCATTATCAACACTAACACTTTGTATCATATGTACGATAATATGGGTATGAGTGAATAAGGGCTTATTAGAATTATTGTCGTCATCCACAATATTAGAATCATCAAATGTAATCATAGTTCTAGATAGATACATACTCATAATCATGTCAAAAATTCCATAGATAGGGTGAGAATCGATATTTTAAGATTAAAGAGGAGGAAAAACAAAGTAATTTGTGTGTACTTCATCACTCTTCTGAGAACTATTGTGATATATGAAAAGGGTTTATAAACACCTTAAGATGTGAATTAGGTTGGGAAACCACAATATTCATAGACATGTTAAAATATTCTACCAAATTCTGTTTTCATAAATAAGGTCTTGAATCTTATGTGATATTTTCATAGATTTTTTATTGTAATTCAAATACATTGATGATAATCAAAATATAAGTTGTTATCAAACTTTGGATGTTGTGTCTTACTTACTTCAAGTTCAAAAGGTGGAGGTAGAGTCTAAATATAATATTCAATTGAATTTGAGTAACACTTTATAAGGAGGTTCTTCCAAACATATAAAATTTCTCCATGGAGGAGTGGAAAGAAAAAGAGATGGGATTTGTTGTTTCATATTAACATTTTTGGCATTACTCTTCCTTTATTCTTTAATCTTAGCCTTATATGATTGTTTTCTTTAATACTTATCTCTAGTAGATGTGGGAGTGTTATTGTCATATATAAGTCTATTGGTTATGAGGAGCTTAGTCTTATATGCCTTGAATATTTGACACAGGTATTTGAAAGATGCATAATTAGAAAACATGACATTTTTCTTAAGTTTTGAAACCATAAGTAATGATAACTTTTTTGTAACTTGTGCTCATCATGGTCCTTGAGATAAGATAGTCTTATATCTTAACCCATAGCACAATAACATTCTCATAAGGTAATTTCTTGACTTGAGAAATTTGAGAAAAAATAAATCGTTTGGTTAATGTTGATAGAGAAATGAACTAAGAAGATTATTGATAAGGTTGAAATGAATGTATCGAACCTTTTGGAAGAGTAGAGAACAAATCTAATGCATATTCCTTAAGTCTATGTGGAAAGATTTTTTTCAATAACTTGTCATTACCCGCATAATCTATGCATGAAGAAAAATGTCCTGAAGGTGTTGTTTTGGATCAATATTTCCATCATAAGGAAAAATATTAGGTAAAACAAACCATGTGGGAAGGGGATAACTAAGGTCCTCAAGAGCTAGTGGATTATTTAATTAGCTTGAGTGAAACTTGTCATGATAAGGAACCTTATTAGCACATTGCTTTAAGATGATGAATTTAGATAACATGTCTTTTAATTTTTTAGTAGATGTATCTATAAGAGGATTTTCTATAGATGTGTGTAAAAGTATTATGTAAAAAAATAGATTGTAAACATGTAATATTTTATGTAAGAATGTGCATGGTGACTTGGGGAATAACTTGTGATGCCCTATAGTATGAAGACAGTGTAGGTAACACTTGTGTAGGCGTATGGAAAAATAGTCTCGAGCTCCCGGTGTAGAAAAATAACTTGTAGAAGATGAATATGTATCAATCAAGGGTTCCACATGAGTTTTCCTAAGCGAGGATTTTTCGTCAAGTGTTGTTTTTTCTTTTTAGGCATGAGATAAAGTTACTCTAGGATTTTCCTAGGATTCAATATGTATTTCCTAAGGTCATAAAACATTTTCACATCCACATTTAAAATATGATTGTTTATATTATCAACATGTATATTAACATTAACATCCATTGAAGAAGAAGTATTAACATCACTAGTATTCGTTATTTTACTTGTTATATATGTATAAGCAAGGAATGGTTTGAATAAACACCCTAAAATTAGAAATAAATGGGACTTGAATATGCAACCTTAGATTTCATTAATTCAATAAATGATAGGGTTCACCAAAATGTGATAGGAAATAAGTTTTACACATAATCTATCTAAACCAAATATGAATAATACAAGCTTGATAAAGGAAGACCTAAAATAGTCCCGAATTATGTAAATATTAAATTTTTGATATGTTACACTAATAAAAATTTGATAAAGTATAATTAGGGTTAAAGAATGCATGAATCCATCGACATATGGTTACAAAAATAAGATAATGTGCTCGAGATGGTGTGCGAAGTAAGATAGATCATCGTTAAGGTGCTAAAAAAATCAAGGCTTTAAACTCTTATCTTGATGGGTTCATAGGATATTGAAACTATTATGGATAAATCCATTTTGGAGGGATACAAACCCACCCTTTATGGCTATGTCATTGTTTGATTTTATTTGTGTATGTTCACTTGTGTCTATTTTTTTAAAGATCGGAACCTCGCAATGATTGTAATAAAATTAGATGATGTCTCCTTTGGCTCAAAACCCTAGCTATTTATCTTGACTTGAAAAAGGAAATAATATGAGTGGTATGGACAAATTCACCACACCCCATGTGATGTGATGAGTGTTTCCTATATACTAATACTATGAAGAAGGATAAAGTCACACGTAATCCTCCCAAACCTATGACAAAGTGCAATAGAAAATGTAATATAGAATGGGCCCTTAATTTGACCTTAACACTTGAAAACATGCACCTTTACTTGTAATTTAGTTCAATGTGTGATCTAGGACAACACTTATATTATTTATATTTGTAGCTTGTTGTGATAAGGAATGGAAGATATTTTAGTTGTCCCTTTGTTATTAGAGAGATCCTAAATGCACCATAAGAGGTCAAAGTTTGTTTGTATTTATATATGACCTTTCATTAGTTATCTCACTTAAATGGACCTAAAATATTGACTAGGATGACCAAAATGAGTTACCCATTTTAAATTATGAGAGTGAGGGAACATGCTGATGAGTTTTGGAAGGTGATAATTACTAAGAACAAAACTCTCCATGACATACAAATTTGTCTAGGGATGACATAAATTAGGACTCGAGACAGAGTAGCTTATGAAAATATTCACTAATAGATCAAGTGACTTTGGTAAGTTTGAAGGCGGAGAAGGGCTATTGATTATTGGTTTAAAGGGTGTGGGAAGAGAGAAAATATGAATGAAATTGGTTGAATGTGTGTAAACAAGCTATTTATTAGAATGTGTATAATGTTTTCATTCTAATTCTTTAGACCAAATTAAGGGTATGCAAGTTGGTGTTGTGTGAGTCTAGCTTTAAATAGTGTTTCAAGAGCTAAGCTAGGAGAGTAGATGTAAAACTAAATAATTTCCTTAACTTTGACTCCCTACCTCGACCGCATCAAAATGATCTCAGAGCATGACAAGATCATACTCAAGGAGAATGGGAGTTTATGAGTTGAGTTAAGGATGAGCAAGATAAGAGAGTTGAAAGAGATTTTAGGATGAGTATATGAGAAAATGATGCAATGGATTGTTAAGGGAGTTTGTGTGATAATAATCTATAAAGGGAGTGTAAGAGAGTGTGAACATCTTCTAGCTAAAGATGATAATTGGGTAGGTGTTTAGATGTGTAGTTTTCCTCCATTATGAGAAAAGTGGGTAGAGAGGAAAGACTATGTATTCTCTATCATACCTAGTTGGGTAGGGAGTTATAATACTCCAATGAAGATAGTAACATGTAGAGGATGTTGAGGGGTATTTCTCTAGCTAGTATATGTGTGTAGTGAATATGCGAGTTTGAGAGAGAAGAAATTGTAGTAGTAATGAGTAATACATTAGTCGAATGTGATATTTGAGCTAAAGAGTGAGGAAAAGTGTGTAAGAAGATTACAATAGTAAGTTGCAAAGTGTTTAAGAGTGAAGATAGTGTTGTAAAATTTATTGCATAGATAGATAGTGGGGTGTGAGAGGAAGAGTTGTTATGCATCAAACATTGATGATCAAAGAATAAGAGGAAGGATTGATCAACATACACAAGATTGCATATGAGGTTACACTTGTGGGTCGAGGAGTGAAGTAGAGTAGTGGGGAGATTTCCTTGCAAGATAATAAGGAGTAGGAGTTATTACATGAAAAACCAACAACTATTTGAACACGAAGATGGAGTAGAAGATGCTTTAAGCAAGCCTTAGTAAATGAAGAGAAAAGTAAAGAGATGGAAACTTCAAGTGTTCATTAATAAGAGGAGTGGATTGAGAAGCAAGAAATCACATTAGTAAAGTTTAAGACCATCATAAATATTGTGTAAGCATGGGTAGAAGTTCAAGAAAGGAGGAATAAAAATGGTAATTCCAAACTTCCCATGACATGAATCAAGAGTGGAAGAAGGATATGCAAGGGATGTAAGCTATGATAGACAACATAGAGGAAGGAACTATTGGAACAATGGAGTTAGAAGAATAAGATAAAGAGTATGAGGTGAGTTCCTCATGAAGGAAGAATATGACGAGGATGAGGATGTAAAAATTTATTACCCGAATGAAGGGGAAAACATATATGACTATCACATAGAATAGGGGTGTTTGGATGTCTAAAATTAAGGATTTGAACAATCAACAATCGAGGTGATCATCTCGAGGGATGATAAAGAAATAATAAATCAAGAAGAATAGCGCAAACCTTGATGAAGATTGCACAAGATATTTCATGTGTGGAAATGACCCACATAAGAGAATAATAAGAAACAACATAAAATGAGAGGGTGGTTATTGTAGACAACGTAAAAATACATACATATTCTTATTCATCCTTATCAAATGTACAATGTGCTAAATCAATTCTAGAAAGCATTCTAGACCACTACACCCTCACATTCCATTAGAATTCACCCACATCCCTTTAGAATTAATTTAATTAATTCTATCATGCATTAAGCATACACTTACACACCTTAGCTAATTTAATTAGCTATTTAAATAAATAAATAGCTAATTATCCACTCACCCTCCACTCATCTCCACTTCACCATCCAACTCACTCAAGTTGAACTAGCTCACTCCACTCAAGTTCTAGAACCCTACAAAGGTGGAAGCAAAATATTCACGTACAACCACCTTTTTAAATAAAATCAAAAGCCAACTAAATATTCATTACCCCTTAAACGGATATTCAAATCAACCAACTTCACAAAGCTAAATCAACTTGCTAAATTAGGAAAATGCATTCATTAACTTGTAACTCATTCAAAGCTTGATCCACAATCCATGTAACGAACCATTACACCAAAACCTCGAGGCGTTCGTGAAATCGCATATGAGGATCATAACATCCCACCATGCTTCCATAGCCCGGACCCCGGGATAGATTTGCGCTGTATAGTGGGACCCCGCCCTGCCCTATACGAGCCCCGAGCGAACACTGCAATGCCGGTGTAGCTACTCGTGCCGGGACTCGAACCTGGGTGGTCGCTCTGATACCAAATGTAACGAACCATTACACCAAAACCTCGAGGCGTTAGTGAAATCCACATATGAGGATCATAACAATCCATGACCTCTCATTTAGCTATAAATAATAGTCTCTTTCCTTTACAAATAATCTCTTAGAAGCTTTAGGCATTTGCAACATCACCATGTCAATTTACCATTTAAATTTACATGTCGTGAGGTTTTCCATTTGATCATCCATTGCTCATAGCACATCCTTCTTCCACGTGGAACCAAGTTTGGAGCATCCACAACCAAATCATTCAAAGAGATCCAACGAGTGTGGCACTTCATTCCACACTTCAACTATTTCATCCGAGGTTGCAAGAGAACTTGAAGGAAGGTTTGCATTACATTATTATTGACGTTTTCTTTCATTTGTTTCAATTTTCCTTGTATACAATTGTTACACATATTTGATAAAGAGGAAGAGATCGAGGATGTGTTTTTGGCATCCTTGGGGTGCAACATGAAGAGGTGTTGATGAATGGGCACCTTGTCAAGGAGAAGGAATACATAAGGAGAGTTGCTTTATAAGTAAGTGAAGATAAGCTTGACAAGAAAAAGATATTGCAATAGCAAAAACATGTCTTGTAAAATACATCGAGATGAAGGCGAAAGTCGTGCAAAATATAATGAAGCTTGTGACCTCCCTTTTAAGAGTAGAAACAATTCTTCACTCTTAGGCCAACTTGAGTGTACAAAAGTAGCATATATAGAAAGAGCTACTTAATAAAACAGGGGTTATTTAAAGCTCTTGCAAATAATGAAATTATGAAGATGACACCGGAGGATGATACGGCAGCCCAAATACTGATATGGGAGTTCCCTGGCAGAGGAGGTCAGTTAATGGTGGGCTTAAACCCGCAAAAGACTGGAAAGATAGAGGAAAAGCCATTCGGAGGAGGTAGATGGGTTTTACCCAAATCTGCGGACATGGTGGAGTGAGCATAGCTAGTTTTACCTAAAGCTGTGGTTCACGTTAGCAGAAATGAATAAATGGCCGTGAAACTGATTTGGAGGACAATGTCGATGACAGATTTTCGTTTTTGGAATGGTAAAACTGGATTGAATAACAATGCAGATTTCCAAGGCTTCAATGCCAATGCCATCCACTGCCAATCTCAATGTCTCAGCACTATTACAGGTCCGCATTTCCACGAAATCCCTTTCAGAGGGTAAGAAAATTCCCTCTCACGTCACTCATAGGGGATTTGCGTTTGCTACGCGCACATTTTTCCAAAATAACCTTATTAACATGTATGTCAAATGCGGTAGTCTAGTGGATGCACGTGAAGTGTTTGACCAAATGACTGAACGAGACGTCTTCTCTTGGAATATCATAATTGCGGGTTACAGAAGACATGGGTATCCTCACGAGGCATTGACATTGTTTAACCAAATGCAACCAACAGATGTTCATCCCGATCAATTCACATTTGCCACCATACTTCCTGCCTGTGCCAAAATAAGAGCTTTGGAACAGGGTATGAACATTCATCGAAGCATATCAGAAAGGGGATTTTTGTCAGATGTTGTAGTTTCAAGTGCCCTGGTAGATATGTATGCAAAATGTGGAAGCATCCAAATGGCACGTGGATTGTTTGACAAAATGTCCCAAAGAAATGTGATTTCGTGGAATGCTATGATTGCAGGATATGCACAAAATGGTGTTTTTGACGAGGCTTTAAAACTTTTCAAAGAAATGCCTCAAAGAGATGTGGTCTCATGGAACGCAATAGTTGCAGGATACACACAGAATGGGTTTATTGAAAAGGCCTTGGAGACATTTAAGCAAATGCAATTGGCAGATATAAAGCCAGACTCCACAACATTTGCCATCATCCTCCCAGCCTGTGCCAAAATGGGAGCCTTAGCACTGGGTATGGACATCCATCAAAGCATAATCGAGAAGGGTATTTTGTCAGATGTTGTAGTTGCAAGTGCTCTGATAGATATGTATGCAAAATGTGGACGCATGCACATGGCACGTGCACTCTTTTACCAAATGCCTCTAAAAAATGAGGTCTCATGGACCGCAATGATTGCTGGATATGCACAAAATGGTGTTCTTGACGAGTCTTTAAAGATTTTCAATGAAATGCCTCACAAAGATGTCGTCTCGTGGACCGCAATGATCGCTGGATATGCACAAAATGGATTTGTTGAAAAAGCCTTGGAAACTTATAAACAAATGCAGTTGGCAGGTATAAAACCAGACTCCACAACCTTTGTGAGCATCCTCCCAGCCTGTGCCAAAGTGCATGCTTTAGAACAGGGTATGGACATCCATCAAAATATAATTGAAAGCAATTTTTGTCCGATGTGGTTGTTGCAAGTGCCCTGGTAGACATGTATGCAAAATGTGGAAGCTTGCATGTGGCACGTGTATTGTTTGACAAAATGCCTCAAAAAATATGGTTTCATGGACTGCAATGATTGCAGGATATGCACAAAATGGTGTTCTTGATGAGGCTTTAAAGCTTTTCAAAGAAATGCCTCAGAGAGATGTGGTCTCATGGAATGTGATGATTGCAGGATATGCACAAAATGGGTTTGTTGAAAAGGCATGGGAAATGTTTAAGCAAATGCAATCAACAGGTATAAAGCCAGACTTCACGTCCTTTGCCAGCATCCTCCCAGCCTGTGCTAAAATGGGAGCTTTAGAACAGGGAATGAACATCAACCAAAGCATAATCAAAAGTGGGTTTTTGTCTGATGTTGTAGTTGCAAGTGCCTTGGTAGACATGTATGCAAAATGTGGAAGTATACACATGGCACGCAAACTGTTTGACAAAATGCCTCAAAGAAATGTGATCTCATGGAATGTTATGATTGCAGGATATGCACAAAATGGCTTTTGCAAGGATGCTCACAGACTTTTTGAACTAATGAAGCACAATGGAACACACCCTAACCATGTAAGCTTTGCTTGTGTTTTATTGGCATGCATCCATGCAGGTTTAGTGGACGCGGCCTGTAAATACTTCAATTGCATGAGTGACAGTTATTTTATAACACCTACAATTGATCATTATGTGTGCATGGTTGACCTTCTTGGTCGTGCTGGCTATCTTGAGGAAACTCTAAACTTTATCATCAAAATGCCAATTAAACTTGTGGTGGTTGTGTGGACGTGTTTGCTTGGTGCTTGTGGAGCACATAAGAATATAAGGTTAGGATTATTTGCAGCAACTCTTCTTTTTGAACTGGATCCTAAAAATGTTGCAACATATGTTCTTATGTCAAACATCTATGCAGAAGTGGGCAGGTGGGGTGAGGTTGAAATAGTAAGGAGATTGATGAAAGATAGAGGAATTAAAAAAATACCTGGATGCAGTTGGGTTGAAGGCCATAAAATGGTGCATGCTTTTTGTGTAGGAGACATATCAAAGCCATAGACACACAAGATCTATGCAAAGTTGGAAAAATTGTTTGGATGATGAAGACAGCAGGGTATTTTCCAGATTCAAGACATGTACTGAATGATATGGAGGAGGAAAAATCATTATTCCTTTGCCACCAAAGCAAGAAGTTGGCAATTGCATTTGGATTGTTAAACATGCCCCTCAAAGAACTATTAGAGTTGTCAAGAACCTTTGAGTATGTGGTGATTTCCACACTGCAACCAAGTTCATCTCCAAGATTGTTGTGAGAGATACAAACTGGTTCCATCATTTCAAACAAGTACAATATTGTTTCAGAGATGGTTTGTTGATGCTAAGTGACACAATCAAAGTAAACATAGGCTTCCACTATAACAAAATCTGCCGTGTCAGAGCTGCATGATAAAGAAGGGGCCAGGTTTTATTTTCAGTTCCTTCGAAAAAAGAATTCCAAGTGTTTTGAGGTTTAGGCCATTCTGTTGACTTCATAAAATCAGAGGTATAGTATGCAATGTGCATGACCACCTATATAAATTGATGGTCCCATGGTGTATTTGTTGAAGTCCTAGTTTATGACATCGAACCTTTTGCAGGGAACCTGGGCATGTCGAATGAAAAGCTGGAGAAAGAGGGGGAAAATGGGAAAAAGAATAAGGAGGGGAACGCTGGATGGAAATTGAAAAATGCTTGGCTAACAGGAGTTGAGAGAAGGGCTTACAATTGACCCAATGCTCGGAAATGATAGGGAGAGAATTTCTTGATAATTCTTTGCTCCAATTTTTGTCATTTTGTATATCCTTTAATGAGAACAATCAACCCAAATGATTGGAAATGATAGGGAGAGCATTTCTTGATAATCCTTCACTTCATATTTTGTCATTTTGTATGCCCATTGTTTGGATTAATTGTATTATCTTGTCCGTGTCTGAAATGATTTCTAATGTTGTTTCACATCCCATTACTTTTTTTTTGGGGGAATAATAACATGTTTCTTAAATCTCAATCATTTTTGTTTGTATTTTAAAAATACATTTTTATTATATTAACATCCATCCAATTCATCTGGTACGCTCATGGTTATGTCATGTGACAGTGGTTATGTTTTTCGTTTGCAGTGGATAATTATTTTTTAAAAGGCAATGGAGACTGGCTAATAGTGGATGCATTGGCGTTACCGGATTTTTATGGTTTAAACATCGCTGGTTTCTTGCATTTCATGCCAACCTTACATTCAATTACAGCTGTCCACGGTAGTAAATGTAAACAGTCAATTTATGTCCTGCTTTGATAACAACTCAATTCTTATCTTTTATCTTTTATCATATAGAATTTTAGCGAGATTTGAATTTTGACTCGGTTAACAGGAGATCATTTTAAAGACCTACCATCAATCTTAAATTAATGCAAGTGTTTGTATATACTTACCTTGTGAAGATTCAAATTTGATTATACAGGAAAATTTAGCATGTTGAAATGCATAAGCCATAAATTTTGTACTTTTTAAATTTCTGGAGGAGTTTTGGTGTGGATTGTCCATCTGCTATGCTTGGAATTGGAGGGATGTGCATACCCTATTCAAACCTCTTGACGCAAGCTGGAAGTATGGTGGAAAAGATGAATTGATTGGCCATTTGGTGAAACATTCTCGCAGATGTCTGCCTTTCCAATAGGTTATTGACCACAGAGATGGCTCTTTGTGACCATACCTTGTTTGCCGGTAAGCTCATGTTTTTGCACAGGCCTTGGAAATGGCAGATTATACTCTAAGCTGCTGAGAAATATATGAAGTGATGGGAGAAAGGGTCAAAAAGAGTTGTCGGCTCGTCCAAAGTTTCAGATGGAGCACATAGTTAGATAGCCTCGTGTTGGGCACCAGTGGGATGGGCAAGGATGATGAAGCCTTCCTTGGGAGTCATGTGAGTTTTAGTTCAGGATTGTTTGTAATAAGACGCTCTCTTTTTCCAATTTCTAAATAATTTTTCCAAACTACAATATTGTGAAAAAATTATCTTCACATAATCCTAAGATGGATGCCCACAGAATGTTCCAAAAATCTTATTTTGACCCAGGCTCGGATTATGCTGACCCAGGATTGGAATATGCTGGAAAACATGAGTTAAGGATATTCCAAAAATCTTATTTGTTCTTAATGATCTTTAGTATGACTTCTTTAAAGTGGTTGCGGAGTGGATTGGCTTACCCTCAAAAGTTGATTTAGAGTAAATACAGGTCTGCAATATGTAGAATGTGGACTGCCTCTCTAAACCGACCCGCTTTGTGTAATGGTGAGAGAATGAAATTATGAATGTTGGTGGATACACTTGCACGCCTAAACTTTGATTTTCCTTGGTGGTGCCTTAGCTAATCCTTACCTTTCTTCTTCTGTATGCCTGCCATCTTTCCTTCTCTTTATAGTGTGTTATGACCCTGTAAAATATATAGAGTCCAAGTTTAGGGTAGGCCTTGCATTGTGTGCTTATTTTATGTAGATTGAATTTATTGCATTTTATTTTGTGTATTGAATTTACTGCATATGTTTTCAGACTTAGCCTCATGATCTCAAAAAGCTAATGGAAGCTCAAAGTCTTTGTTCTTAGTCCAAACAACATCATCAGTATCTCTGCCAAATGCATTATAGTGAACAGGAAAGAAAGGCATAATTTAGAAGATTTGTATCTGCCCGTTACTTTAGTTCAGGAATACATGTTCGTAAATTTTTCCTCCCACAATTTTGGAATGTTAGATTTTCTATGATTTTTAACTCATCTTAAATTATACATCCAAGTTATAAATTTTGACTCATACCCATAGCAGTGGAAGTGGAATGCCAATTTGTTTTTATACTTATAACACTGAAAGTGGAAAGTTAGAGGATTTATATTTGGATCTTTATTTTATTTATGCCATCAGTAAATTTTATGTTTCACATATATAGTGTTGGAAAATCAGAATGGTGTATGTTTTATTCTTTTGTTTTATGAGTTATTTATTTAAAATATAAATTATGTGTTTATAATCTTAGTTACCAAATGTGACAGGCTTGCCAAGCTCGAAACTCAAAACCAGAAGATAATTTGTATATTTTCATTTCAAAGTTTGAGTTGAGGCCACTAAAATAATTAGGTTATTTCCTATTGGCCATATAATTGCACTTACTGGCGTAAATGACAATTTTAAAAGCATAAGAATAATTCAAAAGTGCAATCTACCATTGCTGGCAGGTTGGAACCTCAGGACCTGCATCGGACTCATGGCAAGGGTTCAATTTTGGGGTCTGCACACTGAGTATTTCCATTTGGGTATTGCTATTTAATCTGGGAGCTGCGCTGGGATTTAGTAACACCTTTAATGTATTTTCGGTTAGCCAAAATCAAAACTTTTCTAACATGAACCTGTTGATTCTAGCTTCTATGAATCCTTCTTTGGCTTCTTCATTAAACTCCTCTTCGCTTTCTAAAGTCTTTTTGCCTTCAATGCAAGGTTCCTTGAGCTCAGCTGGCTTGTATAGAATGCATCCAAGTTTGGGAGCATATAGCAATCAACATGGAAGAGTTGGTGTAGTGCTCATTTTGCAGTGGTTGAGTGGTGAAGAGAAAATTACCTAAGCAATTTAGGGACCTCTCCTCTACATAACTAAGAGGGTTTTTTTTTTCTTGGGTGATTTTGATTGAGATTGCAGTTAACTAATTTGTTAGAGTATTTATGGATTTTTGTAGCACACTTTAAATATGAGCCACATATGGGGCTAGTGATCAGAAGTTCCCATTTTGGTGCATATAGGAATGATGTTACAAAAGGTTGTAGAGTTTTAACTTTAGTACCACCCCTTGCATTCTCTCTTGCTTAATTCTTACCCTCATCTTCAAAAGTCTGGGAAGGTATTTAGGAATCATGGAATGTATTAAATCCTAGTGAAACATGAAATTTTTCATTTCGTTCAGCTTCTATGTGGGAATAGACTCCTTCAATGCACAAGTGCACTTATAATACTGAAAAAGAAACTAACATCCAAGACTACTGTTTATAGTATCAAATATGTCTTGCGTGGAATTGCTTTCTTAAATATGGAATGCCATTTTGTTTTTGGCAGGTGTCAAATCTGTTTTTTTGTTATGTTGGGTGCTTGCATTAATTATGCTTCATAATTGATCCATTCATTTTTGGTGGGAGATGGGTTTCTGGTAGTTGCCCCTAGCAACTCTAGGCCAAACAAAAGAAAAAGCTACTATAATTTTTTTATGTAATTTGTTCTAGAGGATATATGTAAAAATATTGCAATTATTAAGCAATACTTGGGTAGTTCAAAAGTGTATATCAGAATATGTTGTTTTTTCCTTGTTCAATTGATTGCACTAAGACATTCTTGGATGTCTACACATTCAGGATTGTTTTTGGCCCAAGGACCCTTCTTTAAGTTCCAAGAGAACTTTATTCCAGCCCAAACCTTCCTTTCTTGTAACCTAGAAGTTTCATAATGTGTGCCAAAATATTATGCACGGAATATACACTTTCTTCAATCTTCCATTTTTTTTTTGTCACTTTTTTGATATTGCATCCCTATTGGCATGTGTATTACACCTTTTGGTGCAATTGTTATTGTATGCTCTTTTTTTGTATTAATTGTATTATCTTGCCCCTATGTCTGAAATGATTTCTAATGGTGTTCCACCTCCCTTTACTTCTTTGTGGGCAGGCAACGATGAGGAGGAGGGAGGGTGCGAGGGCAGTGAATATTAAAATGTTCCTTAAATCTCAATTATTTTTTGTTTGTATTATAAAAATTAAATTTTATTATAATATAATTGGCATACATGTTAATATCTAACTGCTAAGCAATACTAACCCATGTTAACATTTAGAAAGGATTTATGAAAGTCTATTTTTAAAAAGTACTAAAATCTAGCTTTGCTCCTTAATGATCTAAACAAGTATTTAGAGCTAGGAATGATCCATATTGGCAATTGGAACATGATTTCTAAAAGTCTATATTCAGAAAGTATAGTATTTTTTAATAATTTTTGACAACTTTTGATATTTTACATTTTAAGGGTCTTTAAAAGCATTTTTGGGCTTCAAATTGTACATTAATAGCGGAATCTAATGTCATAGCGAATTTTCTCTAGTTTGCTTTGCCAACTTTCAAACGGTTTTGTATTTCGTAAATCGGTTCAATGAGTTAGGATATATGACCTCAACAAGCAATACTAAAATATTATAAAACAATAATATTATTATATTCAAATTTTTCCTTTTCTGCCCATTCGAATTCATCTCAAAGGTGAATACATGTCATCTCCATGTAGGATGACCTTTTGGTTCCCAAAAGAGCCTTTCATTTACAATTCCTCCAAGTATTCCATCTTACGCATTGTTTCACTATAAAGAAGATGGTTTTGAACGAAGACACGAGTTTAATAAGTTAGAAGTTTTTGCATATATAAGGTGTAGGTTACAACTTTGCAAGTTTGAGGCATACATCTCTTCTATAGCGTTTTCCCATTTGTATTCATCTTTATTTGCAAAGAATTGTAGGCACACATCTCTCTTATAGAGTTTTTCCATTTTGCACACATTTTCAATTGCAGAGTAAATGCGACATATATCTCTGCTACATAGTTTGCCCAATATGTATACATTACAAATTACACTAAAATAATTCTTTACGCATTGATACAATTTTGTTCTGTAATATAGTTAATTTAAATCTACAATTTTAGTGATTTCATAATAAATGTATTGCCATAACACATTAAATGCCAACATTAGTGTGTTGCATACCGAACTTCAAAAATAAATTGGATTAATGGTATTATAGGCAAAAATGATGGGAAAAGCTAGTAGGAAATAATGAGAAGATGTCACAATTCAAGATGCAAATCCATTTCTAGCACCATGCAATGAGCACAAATCACTCCTTGCATAAAACCAAATTTGAGGGAAGAGAATCAATAATTGCAGACCAATCTAAGCATGGTCATGGGCAGCGAGATGATGGATATGTAGAAAAATTTGTCACTGTTTCAAAAGCCCCATTGTGGAAGGATTGCTCAAAGCAGAGGCAAGGTATAACAAAGTTATGCACAATTTGCATAATCAAGTTGGAGAAAAAGAAGCATTTTGTAAATAAATTCAACAAAACCTACCTATCCTGCAAGATGAATTCGAAGAGATGAAAGAAAAGAAGACAAATTTGCATATGCATAGACATAAACATAGGGAAAATGTGTTTTTTTGTTTTGCACATTTTGATAATTTTTGTATGTGGTTGGTAGTTTCAAAAACACACAAAAGATATTGGTTTCAAGTTAAATAAAATGGGGTATAATGGACAAGGCCTTGGAAAAGATGGACAATGAATTTAAGAGACTCAAGAAATTTAGTTTCGGGTATACTAGGGAATCATATGAGCCCACCATGGATCCCACATTCATTAAAGCAAACATGCATCCAAAGCACTGCTCAATATCGGTGTGAGTCTTCTACTCACACACATGGGAAGACATTTGTTTCATCACCTCATTTACACTCATCGTGATAGAAAAGTTCATGATTTTGCTCATTGTTGGAATCGCATCCTTTCGATATTTTTAGGAAGTGCAACTATGGTAGTGTATACACTCAAATTTGGCAATCTATCATTTAACATTGTTGATCTTCACATTACACACTTGCTTGACAAATGCACCCCCTCACTCTTGCTTAACACACCACGATAGCCCTTCATTCACTTGTTTATCTTTGCACTTGTCTCATTTGTCATCTTTGAAGTTTAACTACATAAAATACATCCAGAAACAATCATGCTTAGGCCCAAAAAGTCAAAATATGATTTTCTCCCTCCGGAGTAACAATGTCGGTTTCGATTGGTTATGTAAAATGTCAATCCTAACCCTATTATACGATTTTGGACCAACATGTTTTGAGTTAATTCTTTCAATTCTATAACATTCTTACGAACAAATATTACCCATTGGTGGCCATTCATGTCATAACAACCTTTGGAAACATATATAAGCAAGTAAATCATACCTCATTTTGAAAGCTAGCATTATGAAAACTCCTCATGTAAAAGAAAACACAAAATGCACTCAAAGGCTCCTAAAGCTGCGAAATAACTCATGCACATCTATTATGTTGTAGTGCCCACACTTTCTATAGCTCAATAGCTTGTTGTTTATTTGCTCATAGACATGACTGAGTGATTGGTGATATCTTGGACATTATATTTAGATATTGATTATATTAGACATGTGTGACATTCAAGTATAGCGCCAATTTAGCCTAATTTCTTCATTGTCGTTTTTCTTATTATGACATGGAAACAAATGAATATGATGTGGTTGGAACCTAATTATAGTGATGGATATTTGTTGCATGGTGAGACTATATGTCACTTTATCATCTTGTCTAACTTTTGGAATAGAATTGTGCACGTTGTCGCACTTGATTTCGGTAAGATGTTAGGTTAGTTTAGCTTGCATTGATATCTTACTATGTCATTTAATTATATTGTATTGGACGGAAAGTGCAGTTAATGTGTGCAATGAGTGTGCAGTGTGAGGTTTACAGGAGAACGTGGGATTCAGTGCCGATTACTCAAAACTTGCACACTCCTACCATGGCCGAGTCCTAGCCATGTTCACTTTGTGTGAAGCCCTAGATAGATGATTATTAATTTTTAGCACTTTGAGTGACCCCAATGTATGTAAAGTATTTTGCTTTAATTTATTAATTTTTGTTTAGGGTTGTTAGTAGAGTTGTAAACTTGCTTAGGGAGTAAATAATTTCACTTTCTTTTAAATTGTTGATTTTGTTAATTAGTCTCTTAATCACAAGGGTTTAGGGTCACATGTGAGACCCTTGGGTGGTCCCCACACCCTCTACCCTTGTGCCAAAATGCAAAACCCGAAATTAGGGTATTTTGGGCATTTTTGGGGACCCCTTTGTAGCTTGGGAGTCCCCCTTTCACTAAAATGAGCCCTTGGACCCTACCTAATGGGTAGGGGGGCTTGTTTTCAAGGCTAGAGGGAGTTTTCCCTCCCTTTCTACCCTTGTTTGGTCACATCCATGTAAGGGATGTGGATTTGTGTGTTTATCAAAAGTGCAACTAGTTTTGTCTTGCTAACATTTGAGGAAATTTGGGAGAAGAGGGTAAAAAGATAATTTTACCCTTTCTCTCTTTTGTCTTAGCATCTTTGACCATGAGGAGGGAGAGGGGTGACACATGTCACCCCCTCATTTGTGAGGATGCTTGGTTTCTCCTCTTCAAATTCTCATTCATGGAGAAGAAAAGGGACTTTTTTTTTTTTTCTTAGGAATTTTCTTGCTTGGATGCTTGGGTGATTTGGAGCTTGGGATTTGCTTGGAGCTAAGGGTGGAAATCTTGAAGTTAGGAAGCTTTTTGGAGAGCTTTCCTTGAGGTAGGCTCTTAGATCTTATTGTTGTGTTGCTTTATTTTAGTTGATAGATTGTTTGTTGAAAATTGTTATTGTGGAATGAAGTTTTTAGTGTTGTTTGTGTGTTTTTACTCCCTCCATCATATGGCATGATGGAGTTTTGGAGTGTGGGGGAAGAGAGAGGGGATTTTCCCTCTCAATCCTCAAGACTTGATGGCCAAGCCTTGAGGAGTCTTTTTATTTTTCCCCTCAATGGTTGAGGTGGGGAAGTTGATTCATTTGGCTTGAATCTCCTTCCCCATTCTTGGTAAGGAAACCCCTTTGGGGTTTGAAAATCCTTCCAAGGAGGACTTGGAGAAAGGGGGAGGAATAAGGAGGGTTTTGTTGTGAATAAGGAGCAATAAGGAGGTTAAGAAGTAGTGTTCATTGTGCAAATAATATTGATGCCTAATTTTTGGAGAACTTTCTCCTCTCTTCCCCATTTTTGGAGGATGAACATGGGTTCTCCTCCTTGTAAGTTGGAGTCTTGTGGTTGTGAGTCTTAGGTTTGTGTGTTTGTTTCATTTTTGTTCTACCCTTCACCTTGTGCAAGTGTTGGTTAGCTATCCTCTTTCCCATGGGCTTGGGGGAGGCTAGCATGCATCCCAACCTTGGGATAGGCATGTGATGATGCCTAAAGGTTGGGTGGTTAAACAAGCCCTTTCTCATTGTGTTGGCCTTGAAAAGATTTTGGAGTTGGGAAGCCTTTGGAAGATGTATGAAGACCCTTGTCTACTTGGATTTTCTTCTTGTCTCCTTCACCATTTCATGGACTTCTTTTGCTCATTGTATCTTGAAAAGAATGGCTTGTGTGAGCTTCCATTGTCTTGAAAGGATATTGTATTAAACCCTTTTTGGGAGGATATGTATTGTGGCATATGTGAACTTGAACAAGAAAATAAAATAAAGTATTGTAATGGTTGTTTCCTTCCAATACATATTGTAAGAGTAAATGCATATGAAAGCAAGAGTAACTAAGTCTCTTGCTTGGTTTTATATTTAAAAATGTACATTTACTTGTGCTTGCTCTTTAGATGGAACAAAATCTCGAGTTTAATATATGGAAAATATATTTTACCACCAAGTGTTGTAAAAAAATAAAAAATAAAAAAAAATAATACTCTGCTTTACTTGTGTTCAAAAGAAAATGGGCATGTTGAGAATAATGTCATTTTAATAGTTGCCAAAGAAATGATCAGATAAATTGATCTTGCATGGATCAAGTTCTCTTGGAATATCTTTGAAAGTAAATGTATCGATTTATATGTGTGAAGCTATGGCTTAAGAATTTCATCTTTGTATAAATTTCTTTTGTCTACTATGGAAATATGCATGTGTATGTATAAAATACATATATGGAAAACAATTTTATCTTATTTCTTTGTAATAGGTATGGTAATATATATATATATATATATATATATATATATATATACACATTGCATATGTTTTAAATAAATTAAAATAAACTAAACAAAATAAATAAATAAATAAATAAATTTGTGGGGGTTAGAAATTTAGTTATAAAAATCTTAAAACAAAAAAATATGACTTTGGGGAGGTTGAAGCCCTTTTATAAACATTCATGCATCCTCGGCCGCACTGACAATGGGAGGGGGCCTGCCCCTACTGCTTTGTTTCTCACCTCTCCCTTGTCCTCCTCTGCCCTCGCCGCCCCATGGACCCCACCGCTGTTCCGCCGCGCCTCCGCCACCCTGCCCCCTTACGCTCCGCCCAACCTCTCCGTGGGCTATCACACGCCCCCACGGCACACAACCCTCCCCACCGCGCCTTCCACGCCTGTCCACCTCGAACCTCCCCACGGCCCTTTCCACCACCCCTCCTCCAAGATCCGCCCCCTCTGCAAACTCAAACCAAATAAAATGAAAATGTTGTATTAAACAACAATAAATAAATACATACGTTTGTTTTTGTTTTAGTTGATTAGGGTTAATAACCAAAAAGAATACAAGAATAATACTTACCTAAAGAAATATAAATAGGTATATATTTATATATTTACAAATTAGGGTTTAAAAAAAGGGGCTCCATAGCTTATCCTCAACTTGCTTTAAAAAAAAAAAAAAGGGAATGGAAGAAAACAAAGAAAAAAGGAGAGGGTGAATAAAATAAAAGAGGTTTAGAGTTATTCGTTTAGGACCTTAGTACAATTTAAAATGTAATTAAGTAAATAATTTTCGAGTAAGGGTTAGTGAACATTTAGACTTTAAAAAAATATATAAATAAATAAATGGGATAGAATTAGTAGTTCACAGAGCTAGCATTATGAAAAGGATGTATCAGTATTTAACTAAACACTATAAAAAAAAATTACCCTAAAATTTCTAATCATTATTGATGTGTTTTTCGATGTCCCTGGAAGGGGCATTACATATGGCAACAACCTCTACTAGTCCGAACTTTCCTTCCAGTCTAGGAGTCTCCATCTTCATTCTACAAGCAAGTAGAGTGACCCTTCCCAAGTATTTAAGCAAGTGTGAAACTAAAGAAAAGCATTGTCAAAGCACAATTTTCAAGTCTGATTGCACTACGATAGATATCACTTGCTAGGAGAATGACATGCGGTTTGAGCCCTCTTGAGTAGTGATGATGTCGGCGGTGCATAGGGGTGCCCACAACCCACCTAACTTTGTTTCAGTAAGAACTCTTTGCACTATAAGGGTTTTAGGGTTTGAACAGAGTTTACAGAGCCATTTTACCGGTGAGTGAAGAAGACCGACACACAACAACACACATTTCCATGAAGGGGAAGCACTCAAAAAATTACGAGATCCAGATTCCAAGTAGGTCCAAGACCATACAAAAGGGTTAGGACGATACAAACGTTTTGGATTGATTTGTACGATGTTGACCAGGCTTAGTTTCAACAACGAAATATTTCTAGCTCCAGATTTACCTGTTCCTGCACTCAAACTCTTCCATATCCACACAATATTAGTTAATTGCACTCTTTCCCTTTTGTTTTGATAGTTGCTAGATCAATTGTCACTTTGGAAAGTGTTATTGATTTATGCAATTAATATTGGACGTTAATTAAATCAAAATATCCACCTGCAACATTTATTCATCTTTTTTATGTACGTTATTTAAAACATTCTTAAAAGTTAAAAAGGAATGTAAGATTCACTTCTCAAAAAAGTGAAATCATTTGGTGAACATGACATTTTTAATCAAACATCGTAGCTCCAACCCTAGTTTCCTAGGGTTTCATTCTTTGGTTGTGATCTTCAATCTCTTTTATTCATCACATGCCTTCCCACTAAATTATATGATCTTCATCTTTAGCCTAGGGTTCCAATTCATCTACTAATAGGGGCTACTATCCCTCTAACTAGGTCCATGCCCATACTATGCATTTGAATGAAGTCCCTTATGTTGATCGCAATTGTTATATGGTCACTACGGTAACCACACAACACAATAAACAACCAATTAGGGGCAATCCATTGTTGCCTCCCTCACCTTCTACTCTTGTGGCTAAAGCTAGTATTCCCTCTAAAGGGTATGACTTAATTGAACAACTCAACAATACTCCCGCTAAGATATATATACTTGAATTACTTCAAAGAGCCCCATCTACAAAGACATATTGCAAGATACTTTGTGCTCTTTCACATTGGCTAATGACATGCATCCATCGCCTCTATTTCTCTCATGGATACATTTAAGACACTTGACAAGGCTATCATTTTTATTGCATCGATACCCACTTAATACCGATATGAATCGATGTTCACTTTTATTCATCTTTGCATGCATTCAATTGAAACTAAGCTGGTCAAAATCATACAAATCAATCCAAAGCGTTTCAATTTGACCGATCATCCACCTTGGTTTCGTTATACTATTGTCACTACGGTAACCACACAACACAATAAACAACCAATTAGGGGCAATCCACCTGTTGCCTCCCTCACCTTCTACTCTTGTGGCCAAAGCTAGTGTTCCCTCTAAAGGGTATGACTTAATTGAACAACTCAACAATACCCCCGCTAAGATATCTATACTTGAATTACTTCAAAGAGCCCCTGTTTACAAAGACATATTGCAAGATACTTTGTGCTCTTTCACATTGGCTAATGACACTCATCCATACGCCTTTGTTTCTCTCATGGATACACTTAAGACACTTAACAAGGCTATCATTTTTATTGCATCTAATACCCACTTAATACCGATATGAATCGATGTTTACTTTTATTCATCACTACATGCATTCAACAATTCTTTCTCAAACAAGTTTTAATGACAATGGATTGGTCTTAAAATATGTTCTAAATCATTGCTTACACAAGATGGGTGTTTCTCAAGGAATTAACATGCCCCCATTAACATTCCCTATTTTTAATGAATTTTACAAGGGCTGGACATGAATTAGGGTTTACTCAAAGGAGATAAGATTTTTGGTGATTAGTAGTAAAACTAGACAATTAAGATATGCTTTTATAGATCGGGGCATGAAGAACACGTTCAAAACATAGTCAAATTCACCTCAACCTTGACATCCTAGGAATTTTGTAACTCACCGATTTTCATGAAATTGGTCAACACGATTTCAAGGTTTTTTTCTAAGAGTTGTTCCTCTCATCCAAAATCACACGAAATTGGTTATTATTCTACAAACCCTAATTCTCTTAAGCGCTTTATTGTTTTACACCTTTCTTTGGATATCCTTTTTCTCAAATTGGATACACATCAATTAAATCTGAATTATGTTTGATTGCAATGTGTTGTGGTTAGTTTAGTTTTTATTTGTTAATGTCGAACCACTATTGACATCTATACAAAATTTATTGGTCCATATGGAATTTGGTATTCACTAGCATTTACTAAGTATACAATTGATTAAAAACTCTCCAATTCATATCTTGTCAGGTGGAATATAATGTGTACTAGCATTTATTAGATTTGCAGCAATGTATAAAGTATTCAATTTGAATTAGCTGTGATATATTTCTATGCTCTGCCACGCCTATGGACATCCATCATATTCTAAAGTTTTTAAATTGCGGTGCTCATCCTTAAACTATGGAGTGACTAAAAATACTTTTCTTTCACTACAAATCAGGTTCATGAGGGAGGGTCATAGCTTAACTGCGTCACCACCCTTCTCTCACCAGTGTCAATTTATAAGCCTCGTTATTGTATGTGATATACAATTTTATTTTACTTGGAGATATGCAAGTCTGTTCTCTTCATGCAAGTTTTTATGCACCAAACAATTAATCAAAACAAAGGATCATACAAAATGTCAAAGGTTGGAATAAATAACTACCAAGAGATGCTCTCCCCATCATCTCCAATGCTTGTAAACCCCTTCTCTCATATTTCCAGTTGTCGAAGCCTCTTTCCATTTCCTTCAAGAGTTCCTCTCCTCCTTGCATTTTCCCATTCTCCATCTCC
This sequence comes from Taxus wallichiana var. yunnanensis, assembly GCA_018340775.1. Classification (NCBI taxonomy): domain Eukaryota; kingdom Viridiplantae; phylum Streptophyta; class Pinopsida; order Cupressales; family Taxaceae; genus Taxus; species Taxus wallichiana. The sequence goes on from CM031238.1 coordinate 836,869,850, forward strand.
TCCTCCAGCTTTTCATTCCAGATGTGCACATTTCCAGAACACGGTTCAATGCTATAACATGTCCATGGTATCATAAAGCAGGGCTTTAACAAATATTCCATCAGTATATATAGGCAGTGATGCACATTGCATACTATACATCTGATTGTATGGAGTCAACAACATGGTCTAAACCTCCAAACACTTAGAAGAGAAACACTTTTACAAACTGGAAATAAAACCTGGTCCCTTCTTTATCGTTGTAGGTCCCATACGGTGCATTTTGTTATAATGCCAGCCTATGTTTACAGATTGCTTCACTTAGCATCACCAATAATCTCTGCAAGAACATTGTCCTTGTTTGAAATGATGGAACCGATTCGCATCTCTCACAACAATTTGTCTTGCAACAATCTTGGAGATAAACTTGGCTGCAGTGTGGCAGTCAACACATACTCGAAGGTTTTTGACGACTCTAATAGTTGTTCCAGGGGTGTGTTTAACAATCCAAATGCAATTGCCAATTTCTCACTATGGTGGCAGAGGAATAATTCTTTTTCTTCCTCCTCCACATCATTCAGTGCATGTCTTGAATCTGGAAAATACCCTGCTGCCTTCATCTCCCAAGACAATTTCTCCAACTCTGCATAGATCCCCTGTGTCTGTGGGTGTGTTCTGTCTCCTGCACAAAAAGCATGTACCGTTTTATGGGCTTCAATCCAACTACATCCAGGTATCTTTTTAATCCCTCTATCCTTCATCAATCTCCTTACCATTTGAACCTCACCCCGCCTGTCCACTTCTGCATAGATGTTTGACAGAAGAACATAAGCTGCAGTATTTTTGGATCCAGCTCAAAAAGAAGATTTGCTATAAATACTCCCAACCCTATATTCTTATGTGCTCTACAGGCACCAAGCAAACACGTCCACACAATCACCACAGGTTTAATAGGCATTTTAATGATAAAGTTTAGAGTTTCCTCAAGATGGCCAGCACGGCCAAGAAGGTCAACCATGCACACATAATGATCAGTTGTAAGCATACCACAATAAGAGTTACTCATGTCATCAAAGTATTTACAGGCCTCATCCACTAAACCTCCATGGCTGCATGCTAGCAAAACACAAGCGAAACTTACATGGTTAGGGTTTGTTCCAGACTGCTTCATTTGTTCAAAGAGTTTGAGAGCATCTTTGCAAAAGCCATTTTGTGCATATCCCGCAATCATAGCATTCCATGAGATCACATTTCTTTGAGGCATTTTTTCAAACAGTTCTTGTGCTGTGTGTATGCTTCCACATTTTGCGTACATGTCCACCAGGGCACTTGCGACTACAACATCTGCCAAACAACCACTTTCAATTATGCTTTGATGAATGTCCATACCCTGTTCTAAAGCTCCCATTTTAGCACAGGCTGGGAGGATGCTGGCAAAGGTCATGGAGTCTGGCTCTATACCTGTCAATTGCATTTGGTAAAAGTTTCCAAGGCCTTCTCAACCAACCCATTTTGTGCATATCCTGCAATCATCGCATTCCATGAGACCATATCTCTTTGAGGCATTTCTTTGAAAAGATGTGAAGCCTTGTCAAGAACACCATTTTGTGTATATCCTGCAATCATTGCAGTCCATGAGACTGCATTCTTTTGAGGCATTTTGTCAAACAGTTCATGTGCCTTATGCATGTTTCCGCATTTTGCGTACATATCTACCAGGGCACTTGCAACTACAACATCTGACAGAAATCCATTTTCAATTACACTTTGATGGATGTACATGCCCTGTTCTAAATCTCTAATTTTCGCACAGGCTGGGAGAATGCTGGCAAAGCTTGTGGAGACTGGTTTTACCCCTGCCAATTGCATTTGCTTAAAAGTTTCCAAGGCCTTTTCCACAAACCCATTTTCTGCATATCCTGCAATCATCGCAGTCCATGACAGCACATCTCTTTGAGGCATTTCTTCGAAAAGCTTTAAAGCCTCGTCAAGAACACCATTTTGTGCATACCCTCCAATCATTGCAGTCCACGAGACCACATTTTTTTGAGGCATTTTGTCAAACAGTTCACGTGCCTTGTGTATGCTTCCACATTTTGCATACATATCCACCAGGGCATTTGCAACGACATCTGACAAAAATCCACGTTCCATTATGGTTTGATGGATATCCATACCCTGTTCCAAAGCTCTTATTTTGGCACAGGCTGGGAGTATGCTGGAAAAGGTGAAATGATCTGGCTGAACACCAGTTCGTTGCATTTGGTGAAACAGTTCTAATGCCTTGTGTGGAAATCCATGTCTTCGGTAAGCTGCAATTATGATATTCCAAGAGAATACGTCTCGTTCTGTCATGTCATCAAACAATTTCCGGGCTTCCGCCAAACTACCGCACTTGACATACATATTGATAAGCTTATTTTTTAAAAATGTGCCTGTAGCAAATGAGAATTCCCTGTGAGTGATGAAAGAGTGGATTAGTTTCCCCTGCGAAAGCGCATCCTTCGCAATGCAAGTCTGCAATAGTTGAAGATATGTTGAAGAGTTTACATGGGAATTGTGCGTAGTGAGCAGAATGTGTAGCGATTCCTTCAACCGACCCTCTGTACATAATGTGGTAATATTGAGATTAAGATTGGCAGTGGATGGCATTGGCATTGTATGATTATAATTGCAGCGTTGGAAATGTTCATTGTTATCAATCGACTTCTAACACAACGACGATGAAACAATGTCGCTCTGTTTGTCCTCAAAAGTGGTTTTATGGCCATTTATTTATTCTGTGAATTCCAATGGAAGTGGGTGTTGATAAAGAAATGCATCAAACGAAACCCCGTTGTACAAAATCACATCGGGTTTTGGGTAGAAAAAAAAAAACCTGGGGTATCCTCAGATGTGAGCCAGGAAGCAGGAGTATGATCCCTACTGTTCCACCACCCATTTCACAAACTCTAGTGAGAAGCTATTCACCGCTATGCTCCAAGCCCTTGGGTTTGAACCTTTCGTTCGCCAAGGAAATGTGTTATTTCAAAATGTAGGAGCTCATATTATCATTAATGGAGTTCAATTCACTATTCATGCTTACCAGTTAACTTTGCCCTTTAGTTCTATTTCTTTATGTGTTTGTTACAGAGGGTTTTAGGCTTCTCGAGATATGGTGAAAGGCATAAAAATACTTTGTCAATGAACACTTTGCAGATGATTCTTTTCTCACTCTCTTAGAAGAGGAGTCTTCAATTAAAAATGCTATGCAGTGCCTCAATATCTTCTACCTTGCCTTAGGCTCTGCAATTTATTGGAGAAACACTCAATGTTACAAGCAACATTTCTCTCCCAACCCTCCTTAGTTGGAGGGATGCTAGTGGCAATAGATACAATAGTGCAATTTAACTTTCTTGGCATTCTTTTTTTTTTTTTCCATACAGGGCTCTCCTTTGTGGTTATATTGGTCTTTTGGGTAACCAAACCTCTCTTTAGCAGGTAAATTCTAAATTTGTTCCAATTTTTTGTTGCCACACATGTTCGAAGGATCCAAAAGGTTCCACAAAGTCCCTTATCAATTGTAGGCCAACAAAATCAAGAGGGATGGGGTTAATTGACATAAAACTTCAAGGCCATGCCCTAAGTGTGAAATGGATAATCAAAGGGCTAGAAGGTTCAAAAACATGGAAAATATTTGTAATAAAATGTGTTATACAGGTGGTTCCCGTGTGTAGAAAATCCTAGTATGTCCTTAATTTTTAGATTGCGCTTCTCACACCTATGTATGTCCAAATCGGTAGTACCTTTGTTGGCATAAGCATTTGTAAATATTGGGAATTGCTCAAACCCAACCTTAGATTTAAATTTGGAGATGAGTTTGAGAATGGACTCTCTTTCAATTCCCACTCTCTATTGTGGTCTCCCACTCTTACTTGTCATATTGCCACCTTTGTTATGGTTCACCAAATTAAAACCCTACGAATTTTTAAAAAGGGCATCAAGGATATCTATGGCAATTTTTCCACGTTCTCCCATAGTTGGTCTTCGTGGGAGACTTTCAAATCCAAATTTTAGCTTAAAAATGAAGATGCAGAGTCCATAACTATAATTCAAAGCTCTATAATTGATGACTACATTTAGAAAAATTGGAATGCATTCCAAGGGCCCTTGGTGGAAAGATTGACACTAACTTGTTGATACTCCCTTTTTGTTGGTACAAACTTAGGGCTAATGACTTGTTTGATGCGCAAACAAAGTCACAATCAATCTACAACAAAATGCATAATATATGAGATGAAATTTGTAGCAAAATCATGCATTATAGAAATATTTATACACAAATAATGGTAAGGATTATTTAAACATATAAAATATCAATCTCTTGATTAGATCTAGACTATAAAGAAATGAAACACTTAATCTACTTAAGTTAAAGAAAATGATTAAAATTATTTAACGTAGAAGTGGAGAATGTTTTTTACAACTTTGCCTTAGAAGATTCATTGCATAACAAAATCTCATTTCATGACCAATTCACAAATTCTTTGGCATGCCACCATTGCCTCGATAATTCTCTATAATATAAAGCTAGAACCAATATACAAAAACTCTCTACTAATGTTGAAGAATGATTATATACATAGAGGACATAATGCTAAGACAAGTAGCATTTTTATTTGTTAAAAGACCCAAATGAACTAAAAATTCATCAAGTTATAGATTCAACTACATAATTCTTCATAATTGGCATAAGGAGGAAGGAAAATATCAATTGAAAATTGTGAGCAGAGGATCACAACATAGAACCAATGAGAGAATGGAGATCACCATGTACATATTACACAAGAAAAACCATGGGGCATCTAGTGACAAAAGACGATCTAATCATGACCCCTAGTAGATTGAATGATCATAGTTGACTACTCCATTGGAGAAAGTGCACTCCAAATAGAAAGCAAACACATATAAGAACATTCAACATATGTGTGGGAAACAATAAAATCAAAGAGAGCACAATTACATGTGATTTAATCTAAATCAAATTAAATTTATATTTTAGAGTTACTTATGTAACCAATGATAATATACAACCAATATACAAGTGTTAAGTACTCAAAAAATGTAGAACCCTAAGCAAATAAGAAGGATATATGACTTATTTAGTTTCTATGCGATTTGGTGGTAGTCGAGACTGTATATTTTTAGATTTGATTGGAAACAAAGAAAGCGTGGTGATTTGGGAGTTACGGAATTGTGCTCTTTGTAGAGGCGAGAAGCACCAGGCAATGGTGTCCTTTTTAGGCACTAGCGTCTCTTTGGAATACTCTGGATCTACTTTTTGTGGAGTGCGAGGACTTTCATTTTGATGTCTACTTTTTCGCTTTACCTTCATCGTTAGGGTTTTGATCACACTTGTAACATGAAAAAAAGCCTAACTATCTACACAAGCTCATGAAACACATCAAATATGAATAAAATATGCAAAAGGTGAAATCATACTAACCTCGGTGGTCACCCAAAAATTGAACTTATTACAGCGTTATACTACATTTCGGACTACATGTAGTTTGTGTGCTTGTTTGTCGAAATAATGTCCTTAGGTTTTTGTTGCACAATGCGCCAAGATATTGGGCTATAACTAAATTAGATGCAAATGTGTGGTATGGAATTTAACACTTTCCCTTCCTATGCGGTGTGTGTACAGCCCAAATTGCGAGTCCCTTGTGATGGTAGTGATAATATGTGATGTGATTGTCCCTTTAAATTGCCGGCCTCAATAATAGTATGTATGTGTGTGTGTGTGTGTGTGTGTGTGTGTGAGAATCTCTTGTTTGAATTTTGACACTAGTGACACAAAAGGCTGACTATGAGTGTGGGATAAAGACAAAAAAGGAGAAAAGGCCAACCAAAAATGTCAAAATGTGTAAAAATAACAAAGAGGACATAAGCGCCCAGAATGGACACAAACGCAAGCGCTAGCATCGAGTGGGGCTTTGGTGTCTGAGATAAATAACAATATATTTGAAAAAGACAGACATACATGGATCCATGTGACTTTGACCATAAGCGGATACAAAAAAAGATAGATGTGGAAGAGAATTACAATAAAAATCAATCAAATACGTGGATGGAAAAGGGATAGTGTCACCAGTGAATACTTTTCTTACTTAAGATTCATGCATATAACAAATACTAACGACAAAGTAAAATAGTAATATGTTCGTGATTTTGTGTCTACATTCCCCCTTATTCTATTTGAATGAAATTCAAGTAGTGTAAAGGAAGTAAGGAACATACTTGTATAGAGTCAGAGAGAAGAATACTACAAAGTGCACGTAGAATATAGGAGCTTATAGTGTGGTGAACCATGGATCAACGTTTTGACCCACGTGGCGTAAGAGGAGATAGAAAATTATCATAAGGAGCAACTTGGAGAAATAGTTGTGATGTCATTGGAGATGTTGGATTGTTTTCAAAGGTGATAGAGAGGGGTAGGGAGTGATCAATTCCCAACCCGATTTGTTGATAATGGGAGGATTTGGGCGTCCTACAGCCAGAGGAAGAGTGTTGGGGAGAGAGGTAAGTTTTCTCTCCTTCCATGATACTTCCTCAAAAGGTCCAACTACTACAAATGAATGGAGATCAAATTTAGTTTCGATTAGCTTTGATTAGTTCTAATTAGTTCGATTTAGTTCTAATTGTAACTTATTTGTTCCTAATTGAAGAACCCACATAGGAGTGGTATAGGAAAGGCAACAACGTCTCATTTCCGCCACTCCCTGATGTGGTGTTACGATGTTGAATAGTTTTGGATGGCTTCCAATTTAGGTCATCTGGAAGCGATGATAATGTAATGTGGCTCCCACGTTAGGTCATCTGGGAGTGATAGTAGCTTTGTGATCATTACATTGATTGATTGGTTTGAGTGTTAATATTTGATTGAATAAGATGTATATATTAGATTTCTCATGGAGAGGCTTTGTTTTACCCCCAATTAGGTCATTTGGGGAGATAGATTTGAAATAGAAGCAAGTATTATTGTATCATATATAATAATTGTAATTGTGTTTGAATGAGATTAGAAAATCATGATAGTAATGTATTATGAGTGTTGATTAATTTTATATATCTTGAGAGGGATTATAAGATGATCCCGATTGTAAGTTCCCCTTTCGGAGAAAGGGCGAGGGTGGAGAAATGAACATTGAGCCGAAAGAAATTCCTATTTAAAAATTTGTAACAATAAAAGAGAGATAGTATTGGAGAAGTAGTAGTATCGCCAAATTATGTGTATGAAGTGATTAGTACATGTGCGAGTTGAATATAATATGGTGAAAATTATATGGTGCGGTCTTTAGAGGATATCATGATCCGTATGGCACGGACATGGAGACAAAAGGAGTTATGAGGCTAAAGATATGAGCAAAAGCGATGTAACGTGTATTAGTTGTAGTAATAGTGGAAAATAATAACTATAGGATATGGTGAATTTGGATTACTATATATAGTAATAGTTGAAAAGTGAATAGTAATTTAATTTGTATTGATTGGAAATAAATTCATAGTAGAATAAGGAAGAGGTGGATATTTACATTCAACAATCTTAATGGAAGAAAGCGACATCATTAACATGTGGAGTATCATTATCAGAATCTAAGTTGTTATCAGTCATATTTTTGCAAGCAAGGATTTCATCAAGAGTATCATAAACATATAAAGAAGTGGTAGGAGTGATAACATTAGATTTATCATAGCAATCATTGGAAACATTTTATGAAGTAAGAATAGTAAGAGAAATAGATTCACATTCAACTTGACTAATAGCAGAAACATCATTATCCATATTTACATTTGCAATATCAGGAGTAGAGTCATTAGCATCCATGTTATCACAAGCAAGAACATCATCATGCAAAGAATATAAATTAATGCTATCATTTGCCATAGTACAAGAAGAGGAAGATGGAGGATCATTCATGGATATGGGAAATGAGGGAGAACATGCGGTAAAATTTTAGCTAGGGAGACTATGCAAATATCAAGGTTTTGGAAACCAACAAGAAGAGAATTTTGGAAGTCAAGGAGTTGTTGGAGAACTTTTGGATCATATTAAGGATTGTAGGTGCGGTCACGAAATTCAGATTCTACAGCGGCATTATCAAATCTTTTGGTTGTATGTGTGTATAGTTCATATTGTGCTTGGGAGATGTGAACCTCTTTTTAGCCATGAGGGTTTTGGGATCCTAGGGAAAGGATTTTGAAAAAGAGAGGGGGTTCACCAAATGATTTAATATAAATGAAATTAAATCTAATTTTAGAGTAATTTATGTAGCCAATGATAATATATAGCCAATATACAAGTGCTAAGTACTCAAACAATGTAAAACCCTAAGAAAATAAGAAGGATAGACGACTTAATTGGTTTTATGCAATTTGGAGGTAGTCGGATTGTATATCTTGGATTGACTGGGAACAAAGTAACACTAGTGACCGGGATTTCTATAACTCTTCTCTATGTATGGTAGGAGTGCTGAAGGGGACGGGAGTTCCCGAGAATTGATGTCTATTTCTAGGAATTGGCGTTTGTGTGAATACTCGAGATCTTCTTATTTTCAAGGTCTAAGGACTTTCTCTTTGATGTCTATTTTTTCGTGTTACTTTTGTTGTTAGGGATTCGATCACACCTGTAACATGTAAAAAAAACACTAGCTACCTGCACAAGCTCACAAACATCATCATCTGAATAAAATATGCAAAATGTAATGTCGTATTGACCCTAACGGAAACCCAAAGAGTGAACTTATTACTGAGCATTACACTACATTTCAAACTACATGTATTTTTGTGTGTTTGTGTGTGAAATAATGTCCTTACGTTTCCCTCACGCCAATGACGCCAAGATAGTGGGTTATAGCTAGATTAGATGCAAATGTGTGGTATGGAATCCAACACTTTCCCTTCCTATGCAGTGTATGCAACCCAAAATGTAGTCCCTTTTGATGGCAGTGATAGCATGTAGATGTGATTATCCCTTTGAATTTCCATCCTCAATAATAGTATGTATGTTGTGCATATATATGAATATCTTGTTTGAATTTTGACACTAGTGACACAAAAGGCCGATTATGAGCACGGGATAAAGACAAAAAAAGAGAAAATGCCAACCATAAATGTCAAAATGTGTAAAAAGAACAAAGAGGACAAAAGTGTCCATAATGGACAAAGCGGGCACCATCATCTAGAGTGGGTGTTGGTGTCCTGAGATAAATAATGATAGATTTGAAAAGACGAATAAAAAGGATCCCTCTAGCTTTGACCAGAAGCGGATACAAAAATGATATATGTCGAAGATAATTACGGTAAAAATCAATTAAAGACGTGGATGGACAAGGGATAGTGTCACCGAGTGCATAATTTTCTTACTTAATATTCATGCATATAATAACATATTGAAGACATAGTCAAATAGTAATATGTGTGTGCTTTTGTGTCTACAACATGTGTAATATGTTGTGCATGTTTAAGAAAGTGACCAATTTGAAAGTTTCATTGTGGAAGTGTGGATCACTTAATGTTGATCTAGGGAAAATATAGGCGAGTCTTAGATTGTATAAGAAATCAATATTATATATTCTTAATTCTTATTCATCCAAGCCACATTACGATATCTAAGGGAGGATTCTATCTTGAGATATGTTACCTAAGACTATAATCTCTCATTGAAGGCTATGATTCAATCTTGAGATCGGTGGCTTCGATTATAATCTCTCAATCTTGGCATGTTTTTGTTTCTCCATACCCAATCTAATTTTAAGATTGATGGCTTTGATTTAATCTTGAGATCTAATATCCAATATTGGAATCTCATAACACCTTTCATTATGCATCATGTGATGTGGATTTCATCACCATGCACTAAGACACACCACATGTTCCAACGAGGTATACAAATTCAAGGACATATGTCATTATTGGCTAAGCATTGACCTATTTTACAAGAAAGATGAAGTGATGAGCTTCCATTTCCTAATGCCCGGAGCCTTTAAAAACATCCTTGCAACACAAATCTGGTCCTCTCATACAAAAAGGTATATGAGGGACACACCTAGTGATCCTTGTATAGCCTATCTAAGATATATCAACCATAAATAGCTAGTAATGTGTGGAACAAAACATTCCCCAAGTTACTCACGTTGTACCCTTTAAAGTGAGATTTGGGAGGCGAATCTATCACCATTATAGGTGAGATATATTGGTGGGTTATTAGTCACATTTCACACCCTCTTCACTAGCATGGGGCTTATGGCTTGCATGATCTTTTTTGAGTTGTGTGAGACCAATGTGTTTGAAAACCTCATACTAAATCTATGTCGTGTTAATATACTAATCCATCCATAATTATATTTCATCTACCACCAAAATCTTAATTAATCAAACCAATACAAGCATGTTATCCAAAATTGTACCCCCATGCAATTCTAAACAACTCATCAAAGTTTCAGGATTGGTAACATGCAAGGAACCTTTGAAATCCCATTATTTGCAGGTATAAATGGGGTACTTATCCATTTTTATACCAAAATTATCTTTTGATCATCTTAATCGGGTTTTGAAGGAACTTGAGGAACATTCCTTTGTTCCTCGTGTTCCCCGCTTCCTCTTGATCCCGAAAAACCGCATGCAAAAGAACTAATTGAATAATTCGGGTCATTTAGGCATAAGTGGAATTGTTCTCAAGTTCCTCAACTTATCTGCATCACCAAACTGACCGATCAATGCAATCATACATGTTTTCCCCGATAGGAACAAATGGAATTTTTCCTTCATTCTATTGATTCGTCGATTAACTCCCTTGGCTGCATTACAAAAAAGTTAGGAGAAATCAGACCTTACAAAAACCTGTGGAATAGTTCATTTATTCTACCTCTACCCCGAAATCCCACAAAAACCAACCAAAGCAAGGGGTAGTGTACATTGGATAAGGAAGCATTGACGAGAACTGGAGAAACATTCTTGTGTTCCCAAGGTTCATTGATTGGCCATGAACTTCAACAAGGAAAAGCAGTACAATGTACTCGGGTAAGTCGGGGTTATTGGGCACCATTGGAATGTTCTCGGGTTCCATTCATTCATTTATCGGCCGCAAAAAGAAAGGGGAAGATGAGGCATTTTGTTGGTTATGGAAGGGCTTATAGGCACAATCAGAATGGTACCAACGGTCTAAATGTAACCCTCCCACATACATAAACCACACCATGCACTAAGTCAGACATGTCAGACCCAAATGAAACTCATGGAATAGTTCCATGCTAACCAAGTTTCCCGAAACCATACAATAAGCGCAATAAACTTGAAATCGACCAAATCAATGGATGAGAGCACAAAGGAACATTCCTTTGTTCTTCCTATTATTTGAATCTTCACATGTGCCGAAAACACGGATTCTAGAGGTGAAAAACATAGTTTCTTACATCTATAGGAATTCAACCACCTAGATTTATTGCATCATGATACCCAAACATTTTCTGCTTTCACTTGAGATATTTATGGCATGTACATGAGGAAGAGAAGGATACCCATGCTTAAAAATACAAAAATGATGGAATTTGGTCCTTGGTAGGTGGAAATGGGCCATTTATGGTTGTTTTTTCACTCCCCTTCTCTCTCTCATTCTCTATATATGTAAGTGCTTATGCACGTGAAAAGGGTTCTTATCTACTAGATTTGGAGCTATGCCTTAGAGTTTTGTAATTTACATACATTCAAACCTCTTTGACTATGTTTTTGTAAGTTTTGTAATCCTTTGTTTTCTAAATGCAAGTGGAAATGCTTTAAGTGATATGTAATTGTGGTTCATTCCTTTAAATACAATGTATTTGATGTGAATCTCTTTCCCTCTTACTTTATTTTGAATATATTCACTTGTCTCTTTCATAACTTTGTGTTTCTCTTTGATTCTTGTATGTGTCATTGCATTTGTGTCTTTACATATCAGATTTAAAATTTATTTTAGTTTTGGTGCATCACCTTCTTTCATTTAGAAAAATTTTCTCTCCTCTTAACTTTGGTCTTTGTGGATTTGTATTTTATATTTCGTTTAGTTGCATTTTTAAGTTGTACGTTAGTTTGTAGTTGGATAAGATAGAAGGAACCAACCTTCTTTGGAGATTTGTCTTAATTTGCAAGGTCCCACACTTGGATACAATCCCATGTTCACCAAAAGTATTGACATTCGAGGATCAAATCAGTGGTGCTACTTTTGTGTGATATCGGATTCGACACACCCAATGGGACTACATTGAAGGATTTTATATCATATCACTAGGATTGGTGTGTATACTAAATATCTTCATCCTTTGGAGGCTTCACAACAACACATCGATGACTCCCAACAACATATCTACTAGTTTCAACAATCAAGTGTCTTAGTTTCATGAGAAGAGTTCAAACAAGAGAAAGGATAGCAAGTGGAGAGCCTTTTGACTACTTATAGTTGTCACCAAGGAGAAGAAGAAGAGGTAGATCAGTTCAAATATCACCATCACCTCCAGATAGAGTTCTCTCTACTCCTCTTGGTAGGCATTTCTTGTTGTCTTCTAGGGTTCTAAGACCCATCACATTCATGGATCATCAAAGAAATTAGGATTTTTTCACATTCAATGGAGGAATCCCTTTACTTTTGGCCCAATATGATGACATTCAATTCAACTTGAAAGAGTGTTCCCTTCTTCAATGGAGAGAACACAACAACTCCCATAGAACATATTAAAGATGTTACAAACATATGCTTAGTCTATCACATTACACAAGAGAATGTAGCAATCATATTATTGGTTGTTTCTTTGAGGAAAAAATTTCTAGTTGTATAGGGGTCTAAGGTTAAATTCAATCAACACCTAGGATGAGTTAGGATTATCTATTTACAACTATTTTGAAGATAAGTCAAACCATCTATATTTTGTGGAGCAACTAACAACAACTAGAAGATCCCCTAATGAGCTAATGATTGACTTCGACATCATATTTTAGAGGACATGGGATAAAATCCCACAAATGGTAAGACCTACACCTCATTATACCTTTCTCTATTACTTAAGAGCTCTAAATAGTGACATTTTAGTCATGATTCAATCCATGGGGGTAGAATTTTACTAGATTCCTATGATATTGCTAGTAGGGCTGAAAATAGTCTTATTCAGGATGGTAAAATTGCACCTAGACCTCCAATGCCTATCTTCCCGGAGGTAGGAACATATACACCTAAAAAAACCTAAATTTGCCTCTATTCCAACCCCAAATAGGTAAAATCAAAGCCAAACATCTACCTCTACAAATACTTCAAATGAGTTGTAGGAAGTAATGAAACAATTGAAAATTTTGGGAATGAGTTGGTATCCTTGAAGAGACAACAAGCTCAAAATTTTAGACCTTATCAACCTCCATACCAACCTAACAAGCCCCATTATCATCCCAACAAAGTACCATTCCAAGAAAATCCTCAAGTTCAAGGTCAAGTGCCTCATGCAAGACCATTCCAACCATACAATCCTAATGTAGCCAGCTCATCTAAAGCCTTGGTTCCAATTCAAAATAACCTTGTGTAAGATTATGAATGGTGTTTTCCTTGTAACCAAGCTCATAATCAAACCACTTTCCCAAATGAAATCCTAAACCAAACATTAATGGTACAAAATTCCTCTTTCTCTCAAATTGCATTAGCAAAAGCATCTCCACCACAAGAGGCTACTCAAGAGCCACAAAATGATGTTTCACTTGTGAATTGGAAAATGAATGAGTTTTGTGGAATAAATCAAACTTCTCCTTTAGGTGTAACAGCTAATACTAGATCCAAAAGGAGGGATATGGAGGAGGGAAATTAGCTAATGTAGGTCCTTTCCAAACTTATTGTAGAAAAAAATTATGCACTTTACACATAATTTGGCCCGGTCTTATACTACTATTTAGAAGGTTCTCAAGTGTACAAATTATTAATTAATCCCACCTTTTGGCCATCTTTATTTTACATTTTATTTCGTAGTTCCGTGTATTTTCCAACACTTATCCATCCATTTTGCAACTACCCCGACATTCTAGCCCTAAATCGGGCGCCCGACTGTATTGGGGCACCTAGATCTATGTAAATCCCCTTTCGCTCCTTTTGGGTCATTTCTAGCTATTGGTCATCTTTATCTTTTTCTTAGTCGGCCTTTTCGGGATTAATTATGAAATTAAGCTTGAGATCCCTATAAGTATAAAGTTATAAGACCATAATGAAGGTCCTAGATCATAGCATTACACACTACTATCACTCCATCTAGAGTTGCACCCATTGCATCACTTGCATCCACATAGTGCCATGCATTAAGGCTAGGAGATTGCATCACACACACTCCATAGGGGGGATTCTATTATATTCCATGCACACATGTTATTTATATTTTCTATAGTTATTATTGCTCACTACTTCACAAAGTGTGGTGACCACACGATAGCACCAGGGGAGCGATATGCACACACACAGAACTACATTTCCGGGTCTAAAATGTAGTGCAACGTTGATAATAAGGCCACAAGTTTGGCGGTTGAGGTCAGTCTGACCCATTCATATGCATATTTTATTTTTCTAGGGTTTGATACTTCTCTTTACATTGTAGGTCATTTTCCATCTCATCCGGCAAATCCAACACGACAAACAGGGAAGGTTCAGAACCAACTTGTGACCATACCAGTTGCAGGTTTTGATCATTTGCAGTGTTCAAAGTCACCCATATATTAGACCAAGGCACCCCAGTCACTTCAAATCCTTCAGATCTTCCCTTCGTAGGGTCCCTGAGTGTTCGTCTGCACTTCTAGTTTTATTCTCGGACTGCGACACTGCGACATTGTGTGACCATCTAGAGTAATCTGGTAAGCCATTTCCCCCTATTCTCTTGCACATCTAGGGTTTCATTTTACTTAGCATATTTATTTACATCTACTTTATGTTATTTACTGCATTTATACAACATTCTAGTCCTCTTAATTAGATTAACTAGGATTGTTATTTCCTTCCTAATAGTTCTAATTTTAGTTAGTCACTTATCTAAAACTTCAAGGAGGTGGCAATTCAAATTCAGCTCATAATGTGCAAGAAGGCCACAAAAATCTGACCCTAAGAGTGCAAGGGCATCCCAAAGGTCCTTCCACATCAACTCAAACATAAGAAAAGGTTGTTACAAGTAAGGTACAACAGAAGGATAGTTCCACTCCCTTCAAAATTCTTGAAAAATGAAGAAGACTAATGTGAACATTTCAATGTGGGAATCCTTGGCTATTCTTGGAAAAAGGGACCTTACGCGCCAAAAGCACCATGTCCAATATCTATATAAAAGAGTCATCCAAAGACAAATCCAAAGTTGTGCTCACTAATGCACCTAAAAAAGGGATGACAAGCCAAAAAGAGTATGAAACCTCCTCCCTTCTATGTATCCTTGATTATTAGCAATCACTTGGTTCATAATTACATGATTGACTCAAGGGGACAATAGTTCAGTGATGCCCAAATAGATAGTAGATCAAGCTGGGGATCAAATATGAATCTCTCTCTAAAGGTGTGGTTCATATGGATGGAAAATTAGTGGGAAATGTTGGAGTTATTAGAGGTTTAAGCCTCACATTGCATGCATGCCCCAACTTCTCTATTCCCAGATGTCTTCATAATTGATCTACCTCCATTTTTCTCTATGCCTCTCTAGATATTTCACTACCAAGATTGGAGGGTACTTATCAATTGACTAGTCTCATATGCTCTTTAGGACCATATATGGTACCAAAGCTACTATAAGGTCAGATACTATTTCCACATATCACACATAACCTTATATACCAAGTCCTATCAATGCAAATTGCACAATCTTTGACCAAAAAGATGACCTTGTTGTTCAAGAGGAATAAACTCAAATAAAAGGAATTCCAAAAAAATCTTGATGAGTGGGAGCTGATTTCCATGGTTTTGATCCCTATAAATAGATTGAAGAGGTTAGTTTGGGTATCTATTGTTTGCATGAGGAAAATTCACCTATTCCTAGTATTATGAAAGTAAATGAGCAAGAAGATGGCATTTGGCATATGTTCTTTGATGGATCTAGGAGTAGATAAGGTGTAGGAGGAGGTGTAGTGCTTGTATCTCCCACATGTGTGGAGTATTTCTCTACTTTCATTTTCAATTTAGTTTTTCTAATAACTCAATTGAGTATGAGTCTCTAATCCATGGCCTATAATGGGCAAGAAAGAAATATTTCAAACAATTGCAAGCTTTTGGTGATAGCGATTTAGTAGTTGTGAATCAAGTAAGAGGTTTGAATGCATCCAAGAAAAATATTAAAATCCTATAAGCATAGGGTATGGGATCTCTTATAATATTTTGAAGCATTTAACATCCATTCCATACCAAGAAAGGAGAATGAACCAATTAATATATTAGTGATTGGTTTTAGGTTTGATATCCATGAAGGCATCAAGATGGATACTTTGCAAGAGCATGTTAAAGTAATAGTGAAGCCTATTTTCCCGAAAAGACTAATTGGGAAGTATTTTATAGTGACCAACAAATAACTTCATCCGATAGTTACATAAAAGAAGAGGCTAAGTTCTCGCCACCAAGAAACTAGGACAATTAAGGAACAACAATACGAAAATCGGATTGTGAAGGATCATCAATGGTTTAAGCACTTCAAAAAAATTCGCACTATATTTTGCAACTAAGATCAAGAAAATTTCCCAAGGGATTAGTTACCTTGGAGTCCATTTTAATTCTTGAGGATGATCAGCTAATGGAAAAGAGAAAAAAACATGGTGGTCAAGGGTAATTTCATGGGTTGGCAAAGATAAGTTGTTTAAGATTATATTGAAAGGTATGTACTATTTCTGAGAAACTTGCATTTGTATAGTGCTTTTATTTGATCAATCTTCTCCTTAACTTTCCTTTATTTGCATTTCAGTCATATTTTGCATGCTCTATTTATCCACTATCAAGCTATACCTCTTCTCACCCATTTACGATGGAAGGAACATATCCTAGGAGATTACTCTCCTCTATCTTGTTGTAGGCCTTAAAACCCTAGGTTGACCTAGTATAGGAATTATTACCCTACGGATATGCGACCCCTGAAAGTTTCACTCACAAGGATTTCATTAGTAGCCCCTTTAAATCTATCCATTGTATGTCAATTCATGTGTTTCTATTACTCATTTCCTCGATACCCTTGTAGAACAGAAGGCTTAGGAGTGCAGGCTAGTAAAGAAGTTATTAAGACACATTATTGGCCCTACATGCATGATGTTCTTTGTAAAGCGTGTTAAGGGATTGCTTAAGATCATGAGGGCCTTTATGTTGGAGATGCAACCGAGTGAAAAATTCTTAATGTAGGACTATGTTGGAAAAATTTGTTTAAAGATGTTAAGGCATACACCAGAGTGTGTGACCAATGCTAATGGGTCGACAAACCAAATAAACATGATGAAATTCCCCTCATACCAGTGATCGTGAAAAGAACCATTTGCAAAATGGGAGATTGACTTTATAAGACCTATCAATCTTGTTGTGACGAAGTGGAGCACACTACATAATCACAGCCACAAACTATCTAACTAGGTGGGCAGAATCTACTCTTACTAAGGATTGTACAATAACAACAACGAAAAGGTTCTTATGGGAAAACATTATCAGCCGATTTGGATGTTCGATTAAGTTTGACAAGCGATAGAGGGACACACTTCCTGAATGAAACTATAAGGATTCTATTGCAAGAGTTTATGATTGCACATCATAAAACATCACCTTATCACCCACAGGATAATGACATAGTGGAAGCATTCAACAAGATTTTGAGTAACACATTGACAAAGATATGTGACGTTAGGCATCAAGATTGGGATGATAAGGTTTCAGCAGTTCTTTGGGCCTATAGGACAACATATAAGTGCCTCAATAAAGTGACTCCATTTCAGCTTGTCTATGGAACAGTCTTACCTATAGATTTTCTAGAACCATCACTTCGAATCACGCAACTTGCCAACTTGGATGATGAAGATTCTATTACGGAACACTTGACACAATTATTACATTTGGATGAAACCAGGTTACAAGCCTGATGGTCACAAAATATTGAGAAAGTGAGATACGATTGACATGATGGAAATATAAAGAGTAAGACTCTTAAGGTGGTTTTTTGAGTGCCACCCTAGGAAATTGAAGATACACGTTGACTAGGTCCATATGAAATAGTAGATATTTTTCCCACTAGGGCATGTAAACTAAAGGACATTAGTGGCAACCTCTCTTTATAAGGCTAATTTAATGGAAGTAGGTTGAAATCCTATTTCTAGTAAAGTAGAATGGAAAATAAATAACACATATGCCATTAGATTAGATGTTATTTCATTTCATAGTTTAACATTTATTTTATGCATGTAATAAGCGCATGATAATTACACAATTCATTGTTTAGTTGTTTGTGTTGGTTTAAGCACATAGTCCTACATAGAGAACTTCACAAAGATTTATGATGAGAGGAGGCACGAAGAGTAAATGGTGCAAAGTGTTATTACAGAAGCTATCCGGAAACAAGGGGGAACACTAAAAAAAGAATTTATGCTCTATAATTCACATACGCGATGAAAACACTTGATAAGGAAATGGTATTGGGACAAAGTGAAGCGAATGGAGGAATGGGGAACATTCAAGAAGGATGTTAGCTTGATAAGGAGCTATGGGTAGGAGGCACGTAAGAAAGTGCACAAAGGGAGGGAGATGCGAAATATTGAGAAAGTGGGAACATAAGCTCATTCACACGGCCGAGGGCAGTGGAAAAAAAGCTACCATGAATAAGCCCATGATGCACACTTAACGCGCCACTAAGAAGCAAGAGGAAAAAAGAGAAAAACAACTTGTTATCAAAAATTTGGTATTAATGGCGTTATGGGGAACTAAAGCTCACATATGAGGGAAATAAATGGAGTAAGCATTTATTGCTTATAAGAGGGGTATAAATAAGAAGAGGGGCCTTACTTGGTGAAAATGGGAGCCTTGGTGAACAACAAGAAAACTTGGAAAGACAATTCAATGCATGAGCCTAACGGAAATCAATTGCCATTAACACTAACTCAATCTTATTTAGTGATAGATAGAAGAAAAGAGAAAAGACGAGCTTATCAGAGAAACAACTTGTCTCGAATGCCATTAACGTGGAGGTCATGAACCTAGACAAAATGATGAACTTTAGGGAAATTAAGTGTCCCATGGTGAACCAAAGTGCTTTTCGGCGTATAAAGAAACAAAATAACTAGTAGGGAAGGCGACAGAGAAAGGAAACAAGAAAAAAATCATGAGTTCAAGTTCCACGAGTATGTCAAGTTCAACATCTTCGAGCGACTCAAAGGCTGCAATAATCAAGGAGGATAAAAGTGGTGAGGAATAAGTCATTATCACAAAGGATATACCAACAAGAGGCAGGAACAAGCTCTTTCAGGCCAAAGAAGGGGAAGAACACTATGGCCACCATTAAGAAAACTAAGAAGGACTAGAGCTCCAGCTCCCTAACCATTAATGTTGAAATGCAATACCCTAGAGGAAGCTGAAAGAATTGGGTAGTGGAACAATTATGTAACTTCGACAAAGATATTAGAATGTAACCATCTTGCACATGGGTTGGATGGAGTATTGGAGAAGGAAATGGTACAACCAATAGGACAAAGAGATAGGGAGTGATGTTTATGATAATAGCGTAAGAAAGACATTGGAAAAATAAGGGGTCCTTCAATTACTTAACTTTCCCTTCTTCAATAAACGTACCGAACTATTTCAATACCTTATCTCGCGTATAAGAGAAGGGTATTTCTACTTTGTGGGTAGGTGCATGAGAATCTCCCGTCACCTAATCAATAGGGTAACAAGGCTAAATAACAAAGGTCGAAGAACTAGTGCAAGCCCTTGGAAACGATGAAGAGGTGGACATGATCGGTGAACTCCTCAAGTATAAGCGAGGGGGAAATTCATGTCCATTGATGAGCTCAAGGATCCTAGCACAAGAGTCGTGACGTGAGTGATTACCTCTAAATTGGTAGGAGCAGAAAGGTGGACTTAAATCAATAAAGATTCATATGCATTGTGCATAAGATAGCACAAGAGAACGGAATACAATCTTTCACAATTCTTTGTGCATAGTATAATTGAGGACACAACATTAGCACAAGAAACCAAAGGAGTTAAATTTTGTTGGGCGCGATATTACTATTAATAGTCTTGAGGAGATTGGCATGCCGGAAGGGGGCGACAAACCGACAAGGATGTACTCATTAGGGGATCTAGACCTATAAGCACCATGATCGAGACGGGCATGAAGAAAATTAGGTAATAGATATATGCCACCTTACTAAGTGGGAAACTATTATGGTGAGGAATAAAGCACATAAAATTTTCTTTTATCTGCGACCCAAGAAAAGGGATACCAATGAAGACACACCAAATGAAGAACCAGATGAGGAGATTGTTATGCCTAAGCATGCACAATGAAGTGCATGAGAAAAATTCAAGTGTTTGTAATGAGTCTAGAAAAAAATAAAGTATGTGTGCAAATGGGTCAACCTAAGAGAAGAAGATTAAATCAAGGCAAGGGCCAACCACGACATTGAAGGAAGGACAACAAGAACTAGGGCAACCCAATGGCAAAGGAACCACAATATGCTATCCAAGAGGGGACAACTGTTGAGGCCCCAATTTAGTAAGCTCGTGTTCAAGCTAGCATTAGGGTTGGGCGGTGAACATATGGAGCACTCAAGCTCATGAGGACAAACAACATCTGCTCACAAGTCACCCCTGAAGGTGATAGAAGTTAAAGATAATCAGAAGGAGGCCGAACGAAATGAAAGCACTAAGAGAGGTCATGTGGAAAGAGGTGGCTACGGAAATGAAGTCGAGGTGGAATAAACCCACTCAAGTATGGGCAAGATTCCAAGTACAAGTTTAAGAGGTCAACACAAGGAGGAAGAGGTCAACCCACCACTCTACCCAAACTTGGAAAAATTTCGATGCTCGTGGAGTACCAATGGGGAAAAAACTAACTAAATTGTTCAATGGGACTATATTAAGAACATCATGGCCACATAGCACTCGAAAAAGGCCTTGTCCTTTTCATTAGATGCATCTTGAAGAACGACTCATCGAGCTTCCAAGTGATAGCATCCACATTGTTCGACCAAGGAGGAGGATCTTGTTCTCCTCACAACAACTTATAACATGTCCGAGACTCAAACCAGGGAAGCATTGCTAAAAATTGTTGGGGAAGTAGTGTAACAAAATTTACAAAAAAACAACGAAGAAAGAGTTTATAGGGCTCAAGCAAGGAAGTTGGAGGAGGAGCTAAGGGAGAAAAATGAAAATTGCACGAGATTCAACACGAAAAATAAAAGCCTAGAAAAAAATATACGCGCATAGAGTCAAAGGCAGAGACCATGAAGGAGTGAATAATACGCAATGAACATGAGCTGATAAAAGATATCCGCTCATACAGGAGAAACAATAGATGAGCTCGAGCAATGATGAATTTGTTCAAAGAAATGGAAAAATAGAAAGAAAGAAGCGAACGACAAGGGGGAGAAAGTGAAAATATATGTGACATTTGCAACAAAAAAAGCTTTAAAATGTGAGAACGGGGCAAGAAGGTTAGAGGCCAAGGAGCGAAAGATGAGAAGTTGCTTAAAGGGCTCTATAAGCAACCAAGAATAATTAATGCATGAGTAAAAGAACTAGTAGACAAACTAGCGGCATTTGAAGCCCAGCTAGACGATGACTCTCTAGAAAAAGCTAATAGAAATAAAATAATGGAAGAATGTGAAGCAGTTAGTGAGGAGGTCGCCAAAAGAAAAGAGTGAATAAAACAACAATTAACAGAGTTAAGAAAGCTCATCGATGAAGCGAGAATGCAGATCTTAGGAACTCGCACCATGAGTTACAAAAGAAATTGGATCACGTGCGAACAATGGTGACCACGGGAGTAGAAGGTGCTACAATGTTTAACCAACTCATTATGCAGTTGGATAAGTTAATCCAACTTATTAATGCAACAATCAATAAGTGGTAAGTGCATGAAGACTTGTTCCAAGTTGAGGTGCCTGAGTTATTCGAAGATGTTCAATAAACGTTGCTTGAAGACGAAAAATAGGTTTAGTAGGGGGTCATGTTGGGCCCATGGTTTATTGTATTCTTTATTCTTTAAGTCCTTACGAGACTTGATAGTCTTTATTGATGACCCATTATTCTTGGAGGCACGTGTAGGAATTACACAAGGAATGTGCAGGATATGAGTAGAGGAGCGCACAAAAGTAATTGCGTAAGAAAAAGGAGATGAAGTATGCGTGTGATAAGGACACCGGAAGTGCACATGAGAAGAAAGATAGTAACCACAAAGAGGATCATGCAAATAGGATAAGATCAGGGAAAGGGCATGCAGAGCATCAAGGGATAAGGATAAACATGAGTTCAAAAATAGACTAAAGCTTTAGTTCTTGACACTTGCATGAAGCTGACAAAAGGATGGATAAGGATAAGGATAAGCAACGTTTTGTGAGGAGGATTAGCATGCAACATATGATTAAGGTGGTGAGTGGCTAATTTTGTCTACCATATGAATGTAATAGTTAACTGCAATTGTAAGCTCAAGGGCTATTATTAGCTCTTGTAAAACTAGTGAAGGACAAGTTCCCACTAGTATAAATACCCAAGAGGGGTTTAAAATGTAAGTAGTTTCTAAGTAGCATAGGGGTGAGATTAGGGAGAGCTAGAGGAGTGATGTATGAATGACTTGTACTTAGAACTTGCTAGATGTCTAGAACTTGTAATTGTGCATCAATTAATATATGAGCTTTGTGTTTGGTCTATTCATGGTTGTGCTACATGTTAATGAACTAGGAATACAAGTCTATTTGCTAAAATAACAATCCACTTCACCTTTGCTAACTATGATGGAACTTGGAGACCTCTCGTGCTTCGGGTGAGCACACTTTAGTTCACCGAGGCTTGATATGCCAACACGGTGGTGGTGGAACTTGTCTTGCATTGGCCCGATATAGAATTCACACACATGGGGAAGTTAGATTATTAAATGCCAACAAGTAACATAATATATTTCACAAATTTAGATTGAGAAAAACACTACATACAACATTTTATCCAGTGTCCCTTGCTACCATGTACATGCATGAATGGGTGAAGGATATTTGACCAACTAAACTACGGCACATCAACTTTGGAGAAGGGAGAAGCGATAAAAAAACTAGATCCCAATTGAGAAATGTCTAGAAGCATGTCAAGGAATTTGATATTTCTATGTTGGCCTTATAAGAGGAAAGTTTTTAAGGTACACCAAACAATGGTAAATGTAGGTCACGAACCCTACAATTCGGTCCCATGAAGAATTTCTTAAGTGTGTTACCAAATCAATGGAAATTGTTCCTTCTCCACCTCCATATGAGAATGACTAAGTAGCATTCATCCATCTTCCAAGTAATCATTCCCTAGTTTTGGGTTGTTCTTTATGGACATTGTAGTCCTTTTTAATGGAGCCCTAATAGTCTCATAGCAATTATTTTGCTTCGGGGACTTTCGTGCAATGGGTAACACCGGTATTATATTTATAATGGTATGTTCTACTTTATGGTGGAAGCGAGATAGATCAAAAGTTTGTGCTCATTTTTGTTTTGTAAAAACATTAGTAATTGCTAATAGTTTACAAATGATTTTTGTTACTTGTTCTTAATTATATTTTCCCATGCCTCTCTAGTGTAGTGATGTATTTACATATAAATATAATCAACTACTTGCAATATTAGGCTCAACCACATCCTATCTATAAACATATTAATTTGTGTTGTAAATATTAAAGGAGGAATAAGGCCCGATGGAACCATAACATAACACACCTCAATACAAACACAAGTTGGCCCAACAATACAATAGTGAAACCAGACGAATCATCGAAGTCCTCCATTTGTATTCTTGATATTATTTTGTATATTGTTAACTACTAAATGAGGAATACCGTCGATGGACCCATAACATAGCACAACACGATGCAAACACAAGTCAACCCAACAATGCAATAGTGAAATTAGGCAAGTCACCATAGACTTCCATTTGCAAACTTGATATTATTTTGTAAGTTGTTCACACTACATACTCCTCGGTCTGGTAGAAAGTTTTCCCTTAAAGGTGCCTTCGATAAGTTTGATGCATACTCCATTATCAGGCAAGAAATTATGGATTAGTAAATAACCATTTATATATAACTTAAATGATTCCCCATTAGTAGAAGCTTTGTAATTTACCAATCATATGTACATATAATTCAACTTTCGAAATGACGTGCACTCGGAACAATAAGCTACTTCCTTAATGAAAAGGAAGGGTTAGAAGACGTACAATAAAAACTGAGAAATGAAGCATAAATTTAAGTAAATTGTCACTGATTCCGATTTCTGCATATAACACATGGCTTCAACAAAAGCTCACAACAAGCAAGACTGCTATGAATATTATCATTCCTAACGGGAAAATGATATAGAATTCGTAAACTAATTATAATCACTATTAAAACATCTTATGTATTGCATACAACTTGATGTGCCAGTGCTAATGCAGCTTGTGAAAATTGTGGAGTTCACATTTCATGTAGGTGTGGATGAAGGTCTGAAGAGTTAAGAGATCAGAAAAAGTGCATAAGCCACGATTAACATTTACCAATATCTGGAAAAGCACAGGGTACTCTTAAAATCCAAGAAATATCACAAGTTGCGTCTAAATCTGATTCAAGAAATTTAAAATTTATAATATTAATACAGATTGCATTATTATGGTTTTTTCTCATCAAACTAAAAATCACCTGGAAAAGACAGTGGCTTTCGTAATATTACAAATAACATACAAAATAATGCCAATTGCCATGCAATATTTCATGATGCATGTCACCCACTCTGTTAAGAGGTTCAACCCACTTAGCAAAGCATTAGTTAGATTATAATAAAAACTAGATCTAACATTACAACTGGTAATATTAGCACAGTATTCCTAATCTATGCGCTCAAGCTCTGTTCTCCAGAAAGCAATACCAGATTTGCATATATTAACAAACTTAATATATGCTCTTTGATATTGAAAACCCCTAACTACTAAAAATTATTCATACAAATTCTTAAGTGATAGCCTAGTAAAATGCAACAATAGTTGCTCGGAGCTCCTCCATCATTGGGGAGTTCTCCCTGCACTATGAGTCAAGTGTTGCCAGACCAGCCTCCACAAGGTTCCCCACCACCTCTGCCCAAACATTGTCACAGCTGTTTGCGGAGCCGGTTCTCCTCTCCTCAGTGGGGCGGTCAGAGTAAATTGCTCACAGGCTAGTCTCAGTGGTCTTCCCTGGTTCAGAGCAGCGTGCAATTGGCGCCTTCACCACCTCGTTGGGGCGTTACTGTTTCCTTGGCTCCTGTTGGTGACTCTCAAACTCAAGATGAAGACAGGTGGGTGGCTCCCGCTCCTTCGGATGCACCTTTGCTTGGGGCCCTCCGAAGGACAATCCTCCAACTCCTCCCAGTGTTGCGGGGGCTTGTGCTTAATTCTCTCTTCTATCATCTTCTACATATTGGTTTAGATAGCCATGTTTTTGTGTTGTAAGCAGGTTGTTTTGCCATAATTTTTCTAGCCATTTCTTATCTTTTGGGTCGTGTATTCCCACCAGTTGTTTTAGTTGTAACTTCACATAAATCTTGTTATTTTAATACCATATATCAATGAGTTCCAATTAAAAAATGCAAACAATAGAAAATACTACGGCTGCTAAAAAAATCTTTAAGTCTCAAAACTATGATAAAAAAACCTACTTTGAAATTGAAGAAAAAAACATACCGAAAACCCAAATCGGGGTAAACTTTTGGGCCATTATTTGACCTTTGAGAAGGAACTCGGTCCATGTACAATAAAGCCAAATGCAAGTGTTTTGTGTTGTTAAAAATTTCCACTAGTTATGCTTACATTTCAATTGGCCCACTTAAAATTGTTTCACCAAATACAATGAAATCCGAACCCAATAAAGTTCAATTTAGTATTAGAGTAGCTTGTGCAAAATAATAGCTTCTGAACAGGATATCGATATCATTCAGAGGAGAGTGGAAAGGGGTATTTTGGCACACCACGAACAAAGCCGAAGTAGGGGCTTGGCCAAGCCATGCCTCCATGTTGGCTATCATAAAAGTTATTACTAGATCTGCCACAGTGCACACCTCCAACCCAACCCGACCCCACCTCACTTTTTTTTTTTGGCTCTCTGCTCTAATGATCAACATTTTATGTAAAACTCCTTTCCATTATGCTTTATCATGTGTCAATATCTAGTCATTCCCATGGTTGTCATTTCATTGTAGTTCAATCTCCTTCATCCATTGATTACCATGGCTAGAGTACCTGCTCAATATTTCTCATTGTAGAGGAACACCTATTGGCGTAATTACTTACAAACTCACAAGCAAGCACATATAAGTGACAGAATAGAAAAATGTCAAACAGCCCTTTAAACCTAATAATCCAATGTTACCGAAAGAAAGAAATTGTACAAATGTCCACAAGTGACTAATATAGATATGCGGGAAAAGAAATTGTACAAATGTCCACAAATAACCAATATGGATATGTGAGACTTGAGAGAACCAAGAGGATTAACATAACAATTCAATTTCACACAAACAAATTCCATGATTTAAGAGTATAGATCAATGGGACTCCAGACTATCAAGAGTTTTAAAGGAACCATAAAGACAAACGAAAACCATGTATGTTTAAGAGCATGATAAAAAATATACAAATATACAAAAACTAGAGAATCAAGGGGCTTGAACATCTACTAAACACCTGAGATATTAGCTGTCAATCCTTGCGGAGTCATAATGGTCAAAGATTTTCACATTTACCATAACCAATGGGAAGAAAAGGTTTAACAGTTTTTCATTGGTCAGATAGACTTTCATTAATTCATCTTCAAACCAATAATAAGAATCTCCATTTTTATCTCAACCTATCGAAGAATCTGAAAAGAAACTAAACAATCAATAAACTGAAAATGTATGTACATAATTTGGCTTTCATAATTTTCTGTACCAATCTACTTATGTAGAGCATTGCAAAAATTACTCCTTGATGCCCACATTTCTTCACCTCCTCTTTTCAAAAGGACAATGTGATGCAAATAGAGATTACAAAGCGTTCCCCACTGATTCCTTTCACATACACAATCGTCTCATTCAATATTCAAGCTTGACTAACAATGGTAATTTACCAGTCTTGCAACTCTTTGAAGATCTTTGGACACTTGAAATCCATCAAACGGTTTAGCCGAGGTGACTTCAGATTCAAGCAATTGTCTGTCGTCATATCAAAAAGTTCCTGTACTTGCTTGAATTCGAACTCTGGAAGAAATAGTTGCAACAACTTTTGGTTAAGAGTTTAGAACTACTATAAGAGTCTGAATCTATTAAGAAAACCAAGCAAAGCAAGGAAACTTGCAATATGGAAAAAAAAAAAGATCTTCACCTGCATCCTCTATTTCCTTTTGGAGCTCCTTGCCCACTGCTTCATTCTCTGCCTGTACAAAGAAAACATATATCTTATGATATATCAACAAAGTTATAGTGACATCTTACTAATGCTTTAAGCAGTTTACTCAGAAAATGTTTCTACAAATTCTCACAGATCTGATAAAAATAAACATGAAATGTAATTTTCTTGAATAAAAAACAATGCAGATTAATCACCTAAACAGACAGATCATCACATGGAAGAAGTTATTTTAACAGAAAGAAGAAGAATATATTGATAACAACAATTTGACTAAAATTGCAGACTGGAACAGCCTGAGTTTGTGGCATACAAGGAGCAATCTATAATAACAGTAACAATTACACTCAAAACTTAGAGCACATAGAAATAGATGGCTGAGATCGTTGTTTCATCCACCACTAAACAATGATTGTGACCTGTGACTGGTTTCCATGAGGGATTGCAAGACCGCAATATTTTCTATAACTTCCCTAAATTAATATTTGAACAAATTCAGCCAGATTATTAATTTCTGAGAAACTTACAGCAAGTTTATTAATGGATATAGATTGAATTCAAGCTTGTAGATATGCCTATGTAACAAAAACAGCACCAAACGACAGGTAGCCAAAAAATAACTAATTTACAACGGTACTGTGTAAAGGTCAGACCCTCTTCAAGTCTAGAGCACACACTACAACAGAAATTATATATCAATTTCAAACTAGAAAATTGATTGACAATAGTCACCTGAAAGTGTTCAATCTGTCTAAGCTGTGCTTCCTCTCCTCCCTCTTGTAAAGGTAGTGCCGCTACCAAGGCATCAAACTGAATGGCAATATGTTTACATGTTAGCAACCTAAATATGAATAGAGAATATGCATTCTTACAAAAAGAACTGTATAACAGCACATTGTCATCTTGAGAACAAAACAAAATATTAATGCCCACCATATCAGAAATGGAACACATAATTAGAATGAAAAAGGAAAATACATAGAAGTACTATGGTCTAATTTTTCCTTCTACTAACCTGCATCTTTAAGAAACAGAACATCAAGCATTCAACGGATCCCAACCAACCCCATTCAAACAAGCATTTAAAAATCAAGCTAGTTGTTTTATGTTAGATATGTGTCAACAAAGTTAAATTTTGGATCCCTTTGCGGCGCAGTTTGTACCTCACTTCTTAAAGGGGGTGTGAGGGGGGCTTGTCCCCCACTCATGTTGCAGAGGAGCCCCCTGGCGGGCCCCGAAGCAAAAATTAAGGAATCAATCCCTTGTTTTTAGAAAGACGAATTCAACCATTCTATTTTTAGGAAGGAAAATCCTAATGGCATTTTTCCACTCTATTTTTAGGAGGAGGAATCCTAACTGTACTTCACCAATTAGGTGTATATATTTTTGTGGAGATCTAAAATTGCTCATAACGAGTTTGCATGTAATCTGTTCATCTTGAGTTAATAAAAGCTTGATATCTTGCACCGTGGATGTTTCCCTAAGCACTCAGCTGGGGTTTTACCACGTAAATTGGTGTTCGTCTCTTGCATGTTTGGTATTTTATATATTTCATTTATCTCTATCTCTGTAAACTGTTATTTTGTTATTCAACTTTCTGCATATTCATTGCTGCAAAGTCTATGGTTTCCTAACATTTTAGGCATTTTACTAAACGAAAAATGCTGGAATAATGAAAAGGATCGCATTCCTTTTTCAACATTAGTAAACTCATTAGCACACTTGATTTACTGTCATGCTCAAGCTAAGCAAATACACCAAAAACTTCTGATCTTAGTTGCAAGAAACACGACCTGTCAGTCACATATCTGTTTTTTGCAATACAAACTGGCTACATCTTCCTAACAGGCCATTTCTCGTTGCCAGCAAATGTTTGCATGAATTTCAGTCTGACAAGCTTTTCTTAATATTTGCTACTTGCAAGCTATGATGTTTGAACCATGTGACTCATGTGACTGCTAAGATGTTTGAACCATTAGCAATGAATGATTATAAATTCTCTTTAAAAATGTAAGTTTCATATATATAGATAGACTCAATGCATTTTTATTGCATTGAAACATTCCCAGCCCCGTTTCCTCTCACACATCCCATTTGTCAATTCTGACAACATCGCATATGATATCCAAGTACTTAGTATTCGAAAAAATCAGTATTATTCAAATCATTAAGTTTACTTGCAATTTCTGATTCAAATAATAATCAGAACTTATCTTCTTCGAAAAAGAGTCCAAACTCTTGTCTTCTCGATGCGAATAAACTGAGCACACAAGTTCAACAAAGAAACAATACAAATTAATTGAAAAATAAAGGCTCACAGTTTGTTATTTGAAAACAATCATAATTTTAATACTTAAACAAACATTGCTAAGATGCTCTGTCTTCGTCAATACAAGGATAGCCTTCTCTTGTCACATGAATGTCATCTGAACATCGATCTTACAAGAGCATGTAAACATTCTCATCCAAGTAATCACAGTTTAAAACCATACTTGAACTAACTCGTTTACATCAATTGCATAAAAAGAAACTATGATAGATACTTTGCTTCAGAAACTTGTCACTGCAATGCTTGATTAAGTGTAATCACAACACCTGAACAATCACTAACACCCGAACCAAACAAGGGAATTCCTTTGTCTATTGGGAGAACAGAACATATAGCAACGACAATTATAGCAACATGCATATCCTACCAATTGCACAACCACTTTGTATGATGGTTTATTTCAATTTCCTCTTAAAGAAATTCATTATAAACAGTTTAGGGTGGAAATTGGAGTGTACTCCTCTAGCGCCATCTACCAAATCACAATTAAGAAATAACAATGTGAAAAAGCAGCTAACATCATGATTCTTATTTAGAAGCCATTCAGATGCCCAACTGCATATAACATTATACTTCAGCGCTCTGATTTCGACATTAGCATACTAATCATTTTGGTGTCCACAAAAAAATTACCTGTTTTGCTGCATTTAATAAAGCAGCAGTCATCGACTTAGGTTGATCTGCCACTGTAGCCGGATCTTCTGTTGAGTTGGATTGTGGCTCGGGATAATTTGGAGATAATTGCACCGGTGGAGCATCTCTCTGAAGTGTACCAACAGTATTGAAGGCAATCCCTGCAATTAGACCGATCTGCTCTTGAAGCTGTGAAATGATGTCCATTGCTAGAGGGTCGCTTCTCTGGCTTAAAGCATTTCCAAAATTAAAGAATGTCAGAAAAGAGAGACTAGAAAGTTCAAGCACAGAAACAGGTTATGGAAGAGGGAAACAATTTATCCATAACACCACAGAGAAGAATAAATGAATAATAAAATATAAGGCAAGTCAACACAAGATATCTGCTTTTACAGTCATAATTTTCAGTGTGAATTCCTACTCGTAGAAAGCAACTTTGCAGAACTGAGAAGAGAAATATATTGGATACAAAATCACAAACAGGCTTATTATAAGTATTATTTCATTCCAATTTGTTCCCATAAGACTTGATCTGTATCAAATTCTAAACATCAGACCATTTTAAGGTCAGTTACCTCAGCTGCTACAGAGTCAAAATTATACATGCATACAAAGCTTCATGCCATCACTGTAATTAATGTAACACCTGGAATAAATCAGTGTGATGGACTTCAACATGACTGTAAGGTGAAAAGACAAATATTTAATTAATGAAAAATAGAAATCAACTAAAGAAATTCAAAACAAAAAAACAATACCAAGATCTATCGAAGACAACAAGCAACCTATGTGAAAGAACAAAAATCATTAATCTATGTACCTATTGGAGAAGAGTTCAACACACATACTCAACTAAAACCAACTAATAAGAAAACATCAAACAACAAATTCAACTCAAAAGCAACATTTTGTTTGAAAAAGTTTCAAGGACACAGTATTTTGGTGAATACTTATATCATTGTGTGCGCTTAACATTTATTCTTATGAAACCTCCACAGATTCACTAGCATTAGATGCTACTTGAACCACCGGAATTGAAGTAAGAAATTTGGCATCAATATACAAATGGAAATGGTTATAACGACACTGAAAACAGATTTACCAGATGCTTACTTTTCTTTTGGTCAAGGAAGATTGATTAGGAAACAAAGACATATATTGTGACTTGTTTTGGTGAATTATCTTCTCATAATTTCAACCTGTAAATGCAAGTGAGATCATTTTGTCACTAGATATAGGTAGTTAATAAAGCAATTAACACTTGAGCTCCTAGAATGGCAGTAGAAACAGAAAAAAATTTCATCATATAATGCCTAGCTTACAATGACATTTAGGTCAGATATATGAAAACCTAAATAGTGGGCTTCATGTTTGAACTCTATGAAGAGGCGTGAAGAAAGAATGTTGAGAAATTTCTGATCCAAAACGATAGGCAAACAAACATCCTGCACAGAGAAGCAACATTGTCCGAAATCTCAGCCTTTTTTGGTGTTTACGACAGATGTGTAGTTGTGGTGTAGGGGACATTATTAATTTCATCGAATTTAACCAGTTCCACAAATAATCTAAGCATACATTAAATAGTAAAGTTCTA
Organism: Taxus wallichiana var. yunnanensis; assembly: GCA_018340775.1. Taxonomy (NCBI): domain Eukaryota; kingdom Viridiplantae; phylum Streptophyta; class Pinopsida; order Cupressales; family Taxaceae; genus Taxus; species Taxus wallichiana. Next base: position 836,901,998 of record CM031238.1, read on the forward strand.
ACTGGTTCTTGCACGCACTTACAGAGCTGTGGTGAAATGGTAATGGATGACACTCTTAAGTGCATGATGAGGCATCAAATCCCCCACTACAATAAGGCGGCCCACAACTTCCAGCAAACTTGTGTACAGATGCAACGGGATAGAGGAAGCCCTAAACTGAAAAAGATTTTATTAGGTGAAAAAGATGCCCTTACCCCTAACTCGATTTGACAATCCTTGTTTTAAGACATTTGTATTGAGTTTCATGCAAACGAAAAAAAAAAAAAAGGTTGACTGGATTTAAATTTAATGGCATTTATCTAATTTTCAAACAAAATGATGGGGCAGCCAAAAAAGAAAAATTAAAATTAAAAATTAACGTGAATAATAATCTTAACTGGATCTAACAGTCATTCAGTCATGGCATTTATATGGATTTCAGTCAAGAAACCAAAACAACATTAAAGAATGACAAAAAAATCAAAATGAACAGGATTTTAATGTCATTCTTTTACGCCCTTTTTTTCTGGTATGAAATCAATCTTAACATGATTTTAAAGCCATTTTAATGGGCAATTATTTGAGTTTCAATATAGGCTCATGGAGCAACAGTATATACAGACTTGGAAGATTTTAAAAGAGCTCTTCAATCAGCAAATATGAATTTCTTTCAGGATAACAATGTCCTTAAACTTAAGACTCGCAAAAGAAATAAGAAAATAAAAAATAAGGTAGTCAGATTGAAACCTGGCAATTTAAACCCCTGCAAATTCTTCAGGTAATGTTGTAGCAGTCGAGTTGGGTAGTGGAAAAATACGAAGAAAGAGCTTAAAAAACAGTGAACCAATTACAACCAGAATTAAACAAGGGTTGCCAACCCTATCAGAGAAACTGACCTACAACATTTGGCTTACCGAAAAGGACTTCACCAGGATACCCTTGACTACAAGGGCTGTTTTTGTTATGAGCCCAGCGACTTGCTAACTCAAAGTCTTTGCAAGTATATCTCTCTTTGTCACATACGCTGCCTTTGGTAGCCTCGTTGACCTTAAAATATCTTCTTCTTCTAGCCTCTTTGACATTAAAATATCTTCTTCTCCTCTAAACACAAACTATTTGAACTGATTAGTCAAAGCTTTAACTCTAAGCTCGTGTGGGAGTCATCCCTAACATTGTAAGAGTGTGCTTATGAAGATGCAAGACCCACCTAATAATATTACCTTGAAACAACAAGTGACACATAAGACATTAGACGCATGTCAATCCTCTATTTAAGAATAAGGACCAAATATAACACAACTCAATGCACTAAGTCATCTCAAGAGTTATAATTAATAGTGAGATGAACTCATATTGACTCCTTTTCAAACAACAAAGTGTGTTTGAAACTCCAAAAGCTATGCACCAAACTACATCCATGTGTATAAAGTTGTACATTGGCCTCTTGGATAAATCTATTTATTTTATCTTAATTCAACTCCAATGACGTTACGGTTTCAATGGTGATGTGCAATACTTGGATGAATTCATTTAGTAGTGCGAGTCTACGAAAATGTTCCTAATGGTGTCACTCAAAAAAATCATTATTGTTTGTGCATGGACTATTTCTATTAAAAACATGTGTTCATATTACGCTCATTGAAATAAACACTTACGTTGTATTTTTAGAGATGTTATGGACTATATAAGATATTATGAACCTTTCTAAGTTCGATTGGACATGCCACAACCACATAATAACTATGAATTATTACACAAACTTTCACTCGTTAACATATCGCACGAAGCATTATAAAACACGTAGGCACACACCAAATATTGTGCAAAATAATGGTGTGACATTTGCACACTCTCGGGATGTGTAAAACACTCTATGATATAATAGTGGAAAACCAACCTTGGGTGAGTTACAAACAAATGATTGAGTGCAAACAAAAACATTGTGAACTACTAGACTTAGCTTACTTTCTAAACTATTATGTTTTTAGGTGATGAAAGATTGCGGGTGAGCCCATATGCTCTTACATCATGCACCTCGGGTAACACTTTGTTAATGGTATTCCCTATTTTATAGTTTGGAATGTGTTATCTAAGTCACATCTTCAATGTCTTGGTCCTTCCATTTGACTAGATATTCTTTGTCTCGTGTCCTATCATGGATCCTTATATCAAGCACTCTTTCCACCCCTTCACATTGTTTCTCTAGCATCTTCACTCTCCAATCAATATTTCAATTTGAACTTGAATCGCACTTCCTTCTCCATTCTAAAGGTCGTGATATTGATACAAATCTTCCACATTACAAATAGGTGATATATTTATTCCTTCTAGTAATTCAATTTCATATTAGTTCCTCATAAACTTGAAACAATTTGCACGATCCAATCTTCTTTAGCTTCAATTTGTTATAGGTTATGTTGTCCAAAATAATACCTCATGCTATCTTGAATAACTCATCTAAGTTTCAAACTTAGGCAACTCAGCACCGTGGAATGAAGAAGTTGAAAACTTAGTCTTCCACTGACATGCGAGAAGCGCGTCCTTGATTTGGTAATACAATGTTACACGAGGCTTGGAAAATATAAAATTCCACGGAGTTGGTTAATTCCACGCAAAAAAAAAAACACGTAGTTTGCTAAGAAAAGGCCGCAATGCATGTTGACCAAGTTTCTTCGTTCGCACTCAAATTAATAAGATAGCTACTAAAAGAAACTAGCGAATCATAACATGGAGGGTTTATAGTACCTCAAAAGCATGATGTACATGGATGGACAGTGTCGAAATAATCGATCCTTGTTGCGGCCGATGAACATACAAGTAGGACAGACTGAAAAGGATATTGATTAGATAGGATATGTGGAGGTTTCCTGAACAAATCCGGCTCCAAGTAGTGTGACCTTCCTTTCACAGATGTCAACCCTTGTTTTAAAGAAAAAGTGAAATAAAGGATAGAATGGCATTTAGCATGTAGAAACAAAAGTACTACTGAATCTTAAAGTAATTGAGATCTAATCTAGATACTGATTTGACTGAAAGAAATGTAAATTAAATGTTACCTCGTCTGGGTCGACAATGACCAAGACTATGCAGAGAAGCAGGTCGACGGCTGACTTGGGAGGGTGGATTTGGACTGTAAGCTGGATATGCAGACCTACAAGGGTCTGGATGCAAAACAGAGCCTGTGGATGTTGTGAGTCACCTGCAGAAGAGAACCAAAGGCAGAAAGCTCCATGAAGTAGCAGAAAATAGCAGTAAGGGAGGTTGGAATGACAAATGGCCGGGTGCCGACGACAATTGGGGTGCAAGTAGGATGAATTTGAAGCACAGAGGAACAAAAGCGATGGTCTTGGTAACTCGAGTTAGGGAAAGAATGAAGGTGGGACGAAAAAGGGATATGGAGGTTGAAATCACGGTTATAGAAGGGCGGGTCGACGAAAATCTAATAGGATCAACGGCGATCGTGAAAGCGAGAGTTAGATAAGGTCGAGGTAAAAAGGATGAAATGGGAGACTGCAAGTGAAGAGGCTAGAAAAGAAGGTCGATAACAAAATTCTGAGTGTTGCAGAAGTTGATTTGAACCTGCAAAACGTTAGATGCAAGAAATATGAAGATAATATGATAAATATCACATAAACAACACAAAGATGATGATAAATCTCACGAAGGATGATCATGAGTGATGTAAGCACGTTCAAAAGAGGTCTAAGAGGTTTGTAACTATTGTAGGAATTCTCAAGCACAAGAGTTAGTTCACAAGTCACAAGAAAGCTCCAAAATTTGCATGCATCTAATGATTATGGAAAGAAATAACTCAGTTTTATAGGGTCGACGATGACTGGGCTGGGTTGTCACCGACCAAGGGGAAAGTTTCCCCAATGGGATGGATTTTGTGTTATAGGTCAAGATTTCGTGTTTATAAGGAGGGAAAAAGTGCTTTAAAGCTTATGTGCGGGATTAGGTTATTTAAGGATGAATCATGGGTAGTTAGAAGATAGGAATGGGTAGAAAAAGCATAGGGATTTATATTTAGGATAAAAACGTCCTAAATAACAAGTTGATTAGGGCAAGTTAGGGATATGGATATTAATTAATTAATGATAATTAATGAGGATTAATGATGATAGGATAATAAGTGGGAATTTTATTAAATATTGATGGGGATGGATTTAATTAAAGGGGGGCCTAGATAGGACCATAGCAAAATATGCGCACACGGGAAGACAAGGGTAGAGATACCAAATTTAGGTGTCTACATTTGCCCCTTTTTGTTGAGTGGTTTGCGCTAGCAAGCCATGAGACAAAAATAGTGAGAGAAGAGGAGTATGATGAAGATTGACAGAAGGTTGATGATGAGCTCCCCCTCAAACGGGGGATTGATGACGTCATAGGAAATCGATGACGTGTTTGAAAAAGGTAGATGATGAAGGGTGGTGGGTGAAGAAAGATGGGTAAAAGGATAGCGTAAGGCAAGATTCCACAAGCAAAAAGGATCGCAATAAAATAAAAACTATGGCGGTAATTCCGATATCACATGGGTAGAGGGACAATTGTGGTCTCAATGGAAACAGCGACAATTCTCTATAGGCCAATGAGTGGGCAAAAATCACTGCAAAAAGGAGAGAATCCAATGGGAAAGCTCTCAAATGGATGTAAGCCAGAATGATCACGGGGTCATAGGCAAGCATCAAAGTATGCGCAACTAAATGTGAAAATTATGTAAAATCCTTCGTACATGAGGAATCAAGCAAAAAACTATGCGTCTACAAGGGACAAGGATGAAAATAATGGTGCCCTAGCACAAGACATGAGAGAAGGCCAAAAAGGTGAGTAGTGAAAAATTATGCCCCAAGGGGGAGAGAAGTATGGCCATGAGGTGGACTTTGTGCACAAATTGGATAGGATTGTAAAATAAAATGCTCGAAGAGGGAATAAGTATGGCCATAAAGGTGGACTTCGAGATCGCAAAAGGATAGGATCAGAATATTGAAACAAAATGCCCTAAAGGGAAAATAAATATGGCCACAAAGGTGGACTTTGAAGAATGCCCAAGAAGAGGTCATAAAAAGGATCGGGCAAGCGAGAATGAAGGTCACATTTGTCAAGGCAAGTCAGCAATGACTAAGTCCAATCGATGGCGACCTAAGGAGGTTAACGAAAACCAGTGTTGGTGGCTATATAAGCCTGGGGTTGGCCGACGATGCTCATTTTCATACATAAAATTGATGAGAGAGATCAGAGTGATTAAAGAGAAAATTGAGAAATGGAGGCCATAAGAGCTATAAGGAAACGCCAGAGGGTGCGGAGGATGGTGAGTAACAAAACTCAAGCTTGTTTTTAGTTTAATTTTGTATTTCATTTATTTTGTTGCATTTTTTAGAAAAAATGGATGACGTAAGGTAGTTGGTGGTGACCCGGGCGGGTCGCGTTGGATTAGACCCTAAGGTGCGGTGATCGACCCTAAAACAAGTCGATCCGACCTGGGTCGGCGTCGACTAGGGTTGGATTGGCTATGTTTAGGATTAAATTGGATTTTTAATGGACTTTGATTGGATTTTTGATTTTTGATCTAATAGTTGCATGTTTTATTTATGATTGCAAGCCAAAGAGACCCTATATTTGATAGGCGAGTGCCGCCCTATCTGATAAAATTAGATGTTACAAATGTCGAGTGGGATCACTTGGTTGCATTAGGGTTAGGTGGGTTCAGGAATTATCAGAGGATCCCATGAGATGTGGGGTTGATGATCGCTTTAGTGGAGAGATGGGACCGACAGACAGGTACTTTTTGGTTCAGGACAGGGGAGATAACCATCACCCTGGAGGATGTGTATAGGATTATGAGATTGCATATACAAGGAGAACAGATAGTTCCCATCACATCTAACACCATGCTTGTAGTTTTGACATAGTTATTTGGAGCCGATGTGCCCCACATTATATTTTCTTTAGGGAATTTTCATATGAGCTGAGGTATGAGGTAGGCGTACCTCGCAATAGTTGGATTATATGCTTGGTGATGATGGCAGTGTCTTATTATGTTTTACCGAACTCACGTGGAGCTCAATTTCCATGGGCCTTTGGTGGTGTGTGGTGGCATATATAGTTGAGCACCAGATAGTGTTCTCTTTTGGGACTTCCTTGCTAGCTTAGGTGTACCACAAGCTATTAGTGTACAGGGAAGGAAGGAGGTTAGGGTTGGATGTAGGCTTCTTGCTTCACTACTGGGCCTACGAGCACATCATTTTCATTCGGCCACTAGGGCTTCCATGGGTCATCAGGAGACTATATAGAGTGGTGGTGGGATTTTTAGATGGAGAGCTAACTGGGCTCACATAGATAGGGGACAAAGGAGCAGATTGGTATGTTGATTGGTTTACGAGTTAGAGATTGATCATATTAGATGGTGGTCGTATAGGGATTTTCCGCATGGCACAGTGCAAATGCGAGTTTTTCGAGATGAGGCGGACATGGTGGGTTTAGGGAGACGACCGAAGATGATCGAGTTCGTTCATTTGATCAAGTGCAATGACATTTTGGGGTCATCCAAACTATACCTCATGATCCTATTTTGTATAGGCGGGAGGAGATAGACAAGGAGTTGTCGAGCCCTGTTATGGAAGATCCATTAAAGGAGGAGGCTGCATCGTGGGATGACAATGATGATGTAGGAGTCAGAGCGGGATTTGGTGATTGGATGACCACCATCTGGGAAACTAGGGTGGTTATAGAGGGAGGAGAGGAGGAGGTAGAAGAGATGGAGATTGGGGGAGATGTAACTCCAAGAGGTGGAGATGGAGGAGTTAGAGATACTATAGAGTTAGCACGGCTTCGCGCCAAGTTAAACCAGATGAGGGTGGAGAGATACATTTCAATCTAAGAGAGGGACGCAAATGTAAAGGATACAGACCGGTGCCCTCGATAGAGGCAAACCTATACGGTATGTTTTAGAGATCTTGCTACCATCTTGGTTTTCGAGGTTACTGGTGGAGGACAGGAAACATCAAAGGGAGGAGGAGAGATGGAACCTCCTAGTATGATTTCCATTGATAGATACAGAGCCTTAGCCATAGAGGATAAGTATTATGAGGGTATCATGATCAACAAGCTATTGAAGACACTATGATATTAGGAGCATCTGCAAAGAGAGCGGCAGATGGAGCTCGACCATATGGGAGTACAACGAGTGTGGCTCAACCACATCAAGGAGAGGGGGGTAGAGGCGACAAGGCCGATAGATAGACAAAGGGACCTATCATGCGGGAGCAGGATATTAGGCTCTCTGACATTCACTTTTCTGGTTTTACCAATATCTCCGCTTTGAGAGAGCCCTGTTAGAGGGAAATGATGTATTAATACACTTGATTTTGAAAATATATATATGATTTTTTCGTGATTTAGCATATGTGTATTGTTTAATGTTGATTATTTTATTTATATTGATGATGATATGGATATGTGATGATGATGATGTGAATTTGTTGTATGGTTAATGAGGATTAGGATTACATGTTAGTTTTGAATTTGACCATGGTAATGAAATGAATGGATAGAATGTGATGTAGATGGAAAAATAATGTGGATGTGATTATTGCTTAATATAAGTAAAGTTTGACATGTTTAGGATAGATAGATGATTGATTGGTGACATTGATAACGAAAATGCGTTGAAACATGGAGGAGAGATAGATGCGAGAAGGATCGAGTAAAGAATCCAACCAAATGATGGTGACCTATAGGTACAAACAACATTATGTCATATCAAGGAATGCACAAAGAAAATATGCCTCTAATATCATTGGAGGTAAACAAGAGGGTTCGAATAACGTAAGGCACATGCGACCAAAGCACGATGTTAGAATGTAACCAACAATAGGTAGTTATATCAAAGATCATAAAGAGACAAGGATGGGATGGACTCATAGACCTATTGTTGACATGACAAAGGGGTTTGAGATGTAACTTCAGTGTGGGAAGAGGGTTCTCCATGAGTGGTGTTCCCTAAATCTATGCCCCAACTCGGGAAAGGGGAAAAATCAATGTTAGAAGAAAGTTGATCAATGCGGGAAGCCTTCAATGCCATGAAAAAAGAGTAGCCATCCTTCGAGGGTATGGTCTACTTTATAGATATGTAATATAGATAACAAAAGATAACATATTTAATAGCCTTCCTTCTAGGGATCGGTCTATTTCTTTGATTTGATTTTACTTTGATTTTTTTGCATGAAAAAATGTCTTTCAAGGAACATTATGTTTTTGAGTTCTTTGAATTTTGATTGGAGCATCATTGGATTTTGATTTTGACATGGGGAAGAGCTGGGAATAGATAAGTAGACCACTTAGGAGGGGACAATGAATGTACAAGAGACACTGGACCCTTTGCATGGTTCTAATAGGTGAATGAGAGGGTGATGGATGTAATGATCACGAGTTATCACCGAGATGGGAGAACCTATCCATAAGGAATATGCTACGAGCAAATCCGTGGTGCTCATATTTAAGGTCATATCTAGGAAAATGACGGATGACCACATAATTCCAAATCACTACAATGAAAGATGGAAGAGGGTAATGATGGAGGGATGATCTAAGGATATGACTAAGAGCTCATTGGAAGACACGCTAATAGTAAAATGGTTACAAGTGCAATGTGTTAAGAGGTTCCACTTCCAGTTTACCATCAAGGGAGGCCAATTGATTGGCGTTAAACCCATACTTATGTGTGATAATGTATGGTCCAATCTAGTTAGGGGAAAACTTTCCGCATTGGCTCCTTTCTAGAGTAGTGACATTCTAATTTTCTTTGAGAACAAGGTCACCGACATTAAATTTGTGTTCTTTAATGTGCTTGTTGTAATCATGTTTGATACACTCTTGATAAACATGATGGTGTTTAAGAGTGATAAGGCGACACTAATTTAAGAACTCAAGTTGTGTTAAATGTGTTTGGCAATAGTATTCATCAGAGATGAAGTCGTGAAGGGACACGCGCAAAGACAAAATTTGAACTTTGAGAGGGAGAACAACTTTGAAACCATACACATGTGAAAAGGGGTATCCCCAGTGGAAATACGGTTGTTATTTCGATAAGCCCACGTAACAAAGGGGAGATGAAGATGTTAGTTACGTCCTTACTAGTCAATAGTTTTTGCAAGAATGTTTTGAAGATTTTTATTAGTGGCTTCGGTTTGGTCGTTAGCTTAACGATATTATGGAGAAGAGAAGCTAAATTAGATGTTAAATAATTGCAAATATTCTTAATATATTTGTTTTTAAAGGACTTTTCGTTGTCGTGACAAGTTTGTGAGGAACGTCAAAGCAGATAAATGATGTGTTGGTAGATAAAGTTAATGATTGGACCGGATTTGGTTGAAGTGAGGGGAATTTCTTCCACCCACTTAGTGAAATATTCAGTTGCAGTGATGATAGAGTGATGTTGTTGTGAATACCAAGGATTAATAAGACCGATGAGACCCCTTGTCTATGACGGGGATTTTGGGTAAAAAGATAGATGGAAAGGTTTGGTCAGGACAAATTCGAGTTTAGGTAGGTTGAGATAAGTCAGCTAAGGATCACGAAGCTTGAGTAAATACATGTTTTCTTGGGAAAACAAGAGTAATAGTTACTAAAGTGATTTTAGGATGAGATTATACAACCACGAGGGTGGGCCTTAGAGAGCCATGGTGCTCCCAAGGGCAGCATAGATATGGCCACGAAGGTGGTCTTAAGAGGAGAAGATGATGGATAGAACTAAGCGATATGATCGGATGAGATGAGCTAGATAAGATAAAATAATGCCGGATATAGAGAGGATAAAATCCATGCAAGCAAACAGATCCTAGAATGAAGTCCCCAGCATCAAAGAAGTTGCGGGGATAGGATGATGAGGAAGAAGATGTGGAAGAATCAACGGCCTAAGAGAATACCCCCTAGCGAGAGAGGTGTGAATGAGCTAGTGGATGACAGAATAAATCGGACAAGATATTTGGAAGGTATGTCAAATATATATGGTGTATAGGGTTGAAGATCATAGGTACAATTTATCAAGGAAAATTCTATCGATGAAAAAGGGAGGACCCTCGCTAAGAGGGGCGTATGTGAAGAAGTGGTGGATGAAGGAGAAGGCCTAATGGCTCCTACAGATGGAGAGGTGGAAATGGAAGTGGAATCGGTCATGGATGAGATGGTAGATGGAGAAGAAGAGTCCTCGATAAGGTCCTCTCTCTCGATAATATCATGGATGATGGTTTATAGGGCCTTACATTGTTCGGTGTCATGACTCGGGGTACGATGGTAGGCGCAAATGCGGTGGGGGTCGAACCATGATGGCTTCAAGTGGTCTAGATCAAAGGCCCTGATAGACGGAAGTGTGATGGTGGTAATTTGGAGTAGATGTCGCAGGAATTCCACATAGGATTCGATATATGTGTTAGGAGATGTTCTGGATGTTGAGGATGGGGGTGGATTGTTTTGAGATCTTGGTGTTTTGTTTTCATCTTTGACGGTGATTGGTGTTTTGGAAGAAGTAGTGTTGGTTGATTTTGGTTTTGATTGGTCGAGTGGATGGGAGGATAAAGTACTAATTAATCCCACCTTTTGGCCATCTTTATTTTATATTTTATTTCGTCATTCCCGTATATTTTATTGCACTTATCCGCCCATTTTGCAACTTCCCCGTCATTCTAGCCAAAAAATCAAGGTGCTGTACTATGGTGCCAGGGCATCCCAATCTCTTTTTGAGCACCCGGTCTATGCACATCCTTTCCCACTTCTTTTTGGGGCCTTTCTAGCCAGTTTGTTGTCTTTATATTTTCCTTGATTGGCCTTATCGGGATTAATTATGAAATTAAGCTTGAGAGCCCTATAAATATAAAGCTATAAGACCATAATAAGGGTCCTAGGTCATAGCATTACACACTACTATCACTCCATCTAGAGTTACATCCATTGCATCATTTGCATCCACATAGTGTCATGCATCAAGGCTAGGAGATTTGCATCACACACACTACATAGGGGAGGGATTCTATTCTATTCCATGCACACATGCTATTTACATTTCTATAGTTATTATTGCTCGCTACTTCACAAAGTGTGACTAGCATGAGAACACCTAGGGCATGACATGCACACACTCACTCAGAACTACATCCGGTCTGAAATGTAGTGCAACACTTAGTGATAAGACCAAAATTTTGGCGATTGAGGTCAGTCCGACCCATTCATTTGCATCTTTTATTTTTCTAGGTTTGATACTTCCTTTTGCATTGCAGGTCATTACACAACTCACCCGACAAATCCAGCGTGATTATAGACAAACAGAAGTATTCAAAGACATCTTGTGACCATATCAAATTCAGGTTTTGAGCATTTAGTGCTCAAGTGCTCAGAGCACCCAGATTGTAGACCAAGGCACCATGGGGCACCCTAGTACATTCCCAGGCACCCCAGTCATCTCAGATCCTCCAGATTTGTCCTTCATAGGGTCCCTGAGTGTTCATGCACTTCTTAATTTCATTTCCAGATTTGTGACAACCTGTGATGTCACTTCCAATCAACTAAGCTATTTATTTTCCTCTCTTGCACATTTAGGGTTTTATTTCATTTAGAATAATTTACTTGCATTTATTCCATACTATTTTAGTCCATTTATTACAACATTTTAGTCCTCCTAATTAGATTAACATTAATACCCTAGTGTCCCTTTTAGGCTAACTAGATCATCATTTTTATTAATCATTTTGGTGAACTCGACGTCTCCTTAATACCTTCTAGGGTTTTGAATTTTCACCTCCCATCATGGGTAAACATCATAGAAATTCTTCTTCCTCTAAGTCTTTAGCTACTCTCCAATTTGATAGTCGTGGTCATGCTTTTGTCAACACTCCTACTGCTACTTCTAGTTATAACCCTTGTCCTTCTTTCATTCAACTTCCATCTTTTGGAATGGATCCTGGGACATCAAGATGTTATCTCACTTATTTATGCACCATTAATCCTACAACTCTAGCTCAACTTGTAGAAGAAGTCCAAGCTCTCCCTCTTGATAACATAAAATATTCTAACATGATTGGTTCTCAACCCCATGAGTAACTCCACCTGGTTTAGTTCTTATTGTCTGCATGGTTGATATGGTCCCTTCTACTTTTGTTACTTACTCATGTTGGTTAAAATGCTTTGATCATATCCATTACACCTACCCCACATTACTTGGTCACTTTTCCTATTCCTCCCTATGTCCCTTTTCTATATGAGATGCCATTTGTAGCTACTCTTCATATGCTTAGTACCATCTCTTCCCCACCATCTATTACTACTACCACTATCGTACCTTACCAGGGACCTTTCCCAGCTCTAGATATCATACCATTCTCCCCACCATCAACCTCCTCCTTACAACACCCACCATTCACTTGCACTCTCTTCATAAATAATTCTTATTGGGAGCACATACCACTCGACACGTCATGTCCTACCATTGTATGTTCACATGATGGTCTCCTTTGACTTGGGTTTTGAATTCAATGACCTTCATACTCCTTTATGTGATCCACATTTATATCATGGTTCTATCATTCTTATTGCAACCTATGGCTGCACATCTTCCACCTTGTTGTCCATCTATCATGTTGTCCTACCACTTCTCCACTTGTACTTGGCCAGTCTTGGTTAGATTATATTGGAGGCACACTTGATCCTATGATCGTGTTGATATCACATTCCCCATGCCTTTTGGCACAACTTGCATTTGTAGTAGCTCCTTTCTTTTCTATACACCAAACTTCACTATTTGGTATGCCTAGGGATGTCCATTACCTCCCTTTATGAGATGAACAATATGCCATGGTCATGTACATCTTATGCATTCATGGTTACTTAGACAACCTACCACACACCCTTCCTTATCAGGTTTCCGTGTTGTCAATTTCAAATTGATTTTAATGATTCATATTGATGATCCTTTAGATGAGCTTGTTCCTCCATTTCCTTCTTGTATTAACACCGATCCACCATTGTCTCCAAGTAAGCTCCATATCCACCATTTCCATTTTGTTGACTCTCACCCTCACAATCCTCCATCTAATACACACCTATTGGAGGCTATATAAGTGCTACATGTTCAATGTCAGTCCATGGAAGCCATAATTATGCATCTCTCCATGCCGAGATAGAGAAACTTAAGGATGCTTCTACCTCGCATGCTCCTACTCCTCCTATAACTCTTGTGTCACCCACGTCCCCTACTAGTCCCCTCACTAATCCACTAATCGTACCATTCCCTCCACCTCTTATTTTTCCTTCAATGCTACACCAAAGGAATTCTTGGCCACCTTCTTCATCATCAACTCCTTTCTCTCTCATCTAATCAATCGTTACACTTCTTCTCAACTAAACCAATATCATGATCAACCATTTTACCACTACCATCGATTCATAGGGCATCATACCGACTCGTGTCATGCTTTGAACCATATTATTCATGATCTCAGTAGTTAGGACTCCTCTCATTTTCTCCACCACCCCCTCCTACTCCTTGTTTCCACCCCCATCCATCTCGCTTGGCTCGTAGCACTACCCAGGCCCATCAAGACAACACTCTCTCCTTCGTCATTCACCACCTCATTTTTTCTCCACTCATCCTTTTCGCATATGCATAGTTTTCGTTCACATGCACACCAATATTATCTACTATATCCTCCTCGTAGATCGTGGTCCAACACTTTCCTTATCCCTGGTACAATTCGATGGCCTCCATCCCTCGACCTTATCGGTTGACTCACCTTTCCTGATCACTTGGGGGCATAGTCACTACACACTCCCCCTTCCTCATATTAGCATAGTTTCACCCCTACTCTTTACATTATCCTTCACACATACGTATACTTCTTACACCTTCTAGCACCCTTGTTACCCGATGACACACTCTTGTGCTTTGGTTCACACTAGACTATTGAGGGATTACCATTACACTAAACCCACACACTACACTATAGGTTCTACACATTTATATTCTATTACATACATCGTGCATCTTACATTCTATCATCATCTCTATACATATCCCACATCTTACATTATCCTATACATACCTCATCTATTAGTCATTTCTCCATCATTCATCTCATACACATTACACTAGTCATCATTATATATGAGTCTAGTTTTAGATTTCATCCACACATTCTATATTTACACTAGGTCACATTATCTATGGGTCTAGCTTTACCTCTCATCACTACATATTCTATCCACACCTATATCCACATCTTGCATCATCTACACATCATACCTTTCTTACATTTTCTTATTCACATAGCACATCTATCCATCCTATCCATTATATACTACACTAGATTCCATCATATATATGGGTCTAGTTCCATCTATCATCTTTACATATTCTATTTTTCTATCTACACCTATTGCTACACCCTACATACCCACTTTGCACTTATACATCCTATTTATTCTACATGCTACACTATATTTCCTTATACATGGGTCTAGTTTTACCTATCATCATTACACATTCTATTTCTATCTCTACATTATTACATTACACATTACATACCCACTACACATTCTACATTGCATTGCCTACACCATGCATTCACATACCTTGGTCATTTATACTATGTTGTCTTCTACACATGCTGCACTCACCACCCTATGATGCACTCTAGTTCCTCGGTCCATACTCGACTGTCGAGGGTTTACCAATCAAATGGACCTTACATTCACCAATGTGAAATTTTCCTCATTCACCATTTCATTGTGTTAGTGACATACACCTTAGGTTAAATTTTCACCCATTCTTATCATCTTGTAGTGGTATACACTTTAGGCTAAATCACCACCCTCATTTTATCATCTTCTAGTGGCATACACCTTAGATTACATCACCACTCCCTTCTTATTCATATAGTGACATACGCTTTAGGCTAAATCGTCACCCATTTCCATCCCTTCATCTCATAGTGATATACGCTTAGGGCTAAATCATCACTCATCCATTCAACAAGTCATGGTATACACTTAGGCTATAGGGTCCACACACATCTTTCCATATATTTCATCTCCATACACTCATTCTATAGTGATATACGCTTAGGGATAAATCATCACTCTTCCATTCCACAAGTCATGGTATACGCTTAGGCTATAGGGTCCATGCACATCTCTCCACATGTCACATTTCATCACCATTACATATACACACTCATCACAATGCTGCTAGATACAACCAACACTACTCGACCATTTCCCGATGACACACTCTCATTTACGGTTCATTCTTGACTACTTGAGGGGAAAAAAATGAACCTCACTACATACACTTCCATCCACTGGGGGCATGTTGCCCCTATCATTCCATTTTGCATTCCATTCCATCCATCCACAACATATTGCATTATCTTGGTGGGCATTTACTCTTTGCTTACTAGTGTTTTGCATGCTCACTTTATTACACATGTTAGCTTTCTTTCTTATATGTCATTATCATACACACATGCACGTTCACACCTTTGTTTAGTGTGATCATAGATACATGACTCTACACGTGGCATGGATGCTCGCCTTCTACCCTTCCTATATACAGTTGTTAGGGGCATCCACATTCATCTTATCCAAGTGTTATTGTTTCATTTTGTACTTAGCATCTTATACTACTTTCTCATACATGTTTTGACATATTGGTTATCACTCTAACATGTTAATGGGTGTTCCATGTGCAACACTTGTTTTACAGATTACATGTTTCCATGACTACTTGTTTGTTTCTACTTGTCTACTTTGTTTTCTATTGTATGTGGGATTTTCCCTTTTCTTGTGTGCACACTTATCTACATATTTTCAGCCATGATGGCCTTGCGTGTCTTGTGACATCATGAGTGATGTCCCATGTTTGAAACCCACTTTGTGTGTCTCTACTTTTTTTCTTGTGTGTTTACACTACTTTTTTTGGTAGTTTCTATATTGTCTATGTATTTTCCACTTATTACATGCATGTGTTTTGGACTAACACTTGTTTTGGCTAGCCATCCCCTTTTTGTGTGCACCTTGGTATCTACCAAGTGTTTCCCTTTCCCCCTACAGGGAAGAGTTCTACAAGTCAGAGTGTGGTTGGGTCCTCTTTTGGGGCGCATTCTCTTTTGTGACATCGCATGCACCCCAAAGAGGGGGCATCATTGAGGGTTTTCTACTAACACAACGTATTTACACTAGTTCAGACACATGTGAGTGATTTCAGACTAGTCTACGAACTCCATACACAGTAGCCATAATAAGACATGGTGTCCTTCAGTAATTTATGGAGCGGTTACTTGGGGTTTTGGGGGTTACAGTGGGTGTGCCTCTCTACACTTCTCCATCAGTGGCATTGGATCACCCCAAAAACCTAGGATAGTATAGAGATCTCTTCACACATTTCAGTAGAAGTGGTTAAAGTTGGAGGACACAACACATTTCCTCCCTATACTTCTTGACCAGGTGGTGTGAGATCCCAAAAAAACTCATAGACAAGTATAGGATATCCTTTCTACACCCTTTTTTCTCGACATGGATCAGTGCACATGTTCCATTTATAATTTTTCTAGCGTATTTTACATTTGCATACTTTACATTTGTGTATTTTACACAACATTTTTACATACATACATATTTGACTACTTGATCATTTTCTCCTTACAAGGTCCACCGTATGAGAAACAAGAGTCAAATTGGGGGAAAAACAACAAAAAACAATGACAATGAACAATGACAACACACCACTACAAGCACTTTCCTTTACTAACCATGCATGTACACTACACACAGCAACAACTACACACGTGTTCTACCCTAGGTTCACTCTCATCACTTTTTATGTGCATTTTTCATCTTTAGAATCCATGCTCCTCCACATTTTTATTTTTGTCATTCCACGCTTGAGTCTAGTCCATCAACACATCTTCTTCTACACTCTACATGGATATCAGGTATGCATCTCTATCTACTTTATGTTACCGAGATGTTCCACTCACCAACATAAAGTGGGGGAAATGTAGACACAAAATCATGCACTTTAGGCATTATTTAGCCTTGGTCTTATACTACTATTTAGAAGGTTCTCAAGTGGATAAAGTACTAATTAATCCCACCTTTTGGCCATCTTTATTTTATATTTTATTTCATCATTCCCGCATATTTTATTGCACTTATCCACCCATTTTGTAATTCCCCATCATTCTAGCCCAAAATCAAGGCACCCTAGCCTATACTAGGGTGCTAGGGCACCCTAGTCCCACTTTTGGGTGCCTCAGTCTATGCACATCCTTTCCCACTTCTTTTTGGGGCCTTTCTAGCCATTTGTTGTCTTTATCTTTTCCCCAATTGGCCTTATCGGGATTAATTACAAAATTAAGCTTGAGAGCCCTATAAATATAAAGCTATAAGACCATAATAAGGGTCTAGGTCATAACATTACACACTACTATCACTCCATCTAGAGTTGCATCCATTGCATCACTTGCATCCACATAGTGTCATGCATCAAGGCTAGGAGATTTGCATCACACACACTTTACATAGGGGGAGGATTCTATTATATTCCATGCACACATGCTATTTACATTTTCTATAGTTATTATTGCTTGCTACTTCACAAAGTGTGACTGACATGAGAGAACCTAGGGCACGACATGCACACACACTCACCAAAACTACATCCGGGTCTAAAATGTAGTGCAACGCTCAATGATAAGACCACAAGTTTGGTGGTTGAGTCATTCGACCCATTCATTTACATATTTTATTTTTCTAGGGTTTGATACTTCCTTTTGCATTACAGGTCATTACATATCTCATCTGGACAAATCCAACGATGATAAACATAGGAAGTATTGAAGACACCTTGCGACCATATCAAATTCAGGTTTTGAGCATTTACAGTGCTCAGAGCACCCATATTTACAGACTAAGGCACCCTGGTGCACCCTAGTACATTCTCAAGCACCCCAGTCATCTCGGATCCTCAAGATATGTCCTTCACAGGGTCCTTGAGTGTTCATCTACACTTCCTAATTTCATTTCAGATCTGTGACAACTGCGACAATCACTTCAATCAGCTAAGCTATTTCTTTTCCCTCTCTTGCACATTTAGGGTTTTATTTCATTTAGAATAATTTACTTGCATTTATTCCATACTGTTTTAGTCCATTTATTACACGTTATTTTAGTCCTCCTAATTAGATTAACATTAATACCCTAGTGTCCCCTTTTAGGCCAACTAGATCATCATTTTTATTAATCATTTTGGTGAACCCAACGTCTCCTTCTAGCACCTTATAGGGTTTTGAATTTTCACCTCCCATCATGGGTAAACATCATAGAAAGTATTCTTCCTCTAAGTCTTCACTACTCTCCAATTTGATAGTCATGGTCATCTTTTTGTCAACACTCCTACTGCTACTTCTTGGTTATAACCCTTGTCCTTATTTCATTCAACTGCCATCTTCTAGAATGGATCCTCGAGACATCCAAGATGTTGTTACCACTTATTTATGCACCATTAATCCTACAACTCTAGCTCAACTTGTAGCAAGAAGTCAAGCTCTCCCTCCTAACAACATAAAATATTCTAGCACGATTGGTTCTCAACCCCGAGCAACTCCACCTGGTTTAGTTCTTATTGTTTACATGGTTGATATTGTCCCTTCTACTTCGTCACTTACTCATGTTGGTACAATTACTTTGATATTATAAACTACGCCTACCCCACATTACTCGGTCACTTTCCTATTCCTCACCTATCCCCTTTTCTATATGAGATGCCATTTGCAGCTACTCTTTATATGCTTAGTACCATCTCTTCCCACCATCCATTACTACTACCGCTATCGTACCTTACCAAGGACCTTTCCCGGCTCTAGATATCATACCATTCTCCCCACCATCAACCTTCTCCTTACAACACCCTCCATTCACTTGCACTCTCTTCATAAATAATTCTTATTGGGAGCACATACTACTCGACACGTCATGTCCTGCCACTGTATGTTCACATAATGGTCTCCTTCGACTGGGTTTCAAATTTAATTACCTTCATACTCCTTTATGCGATCCACACTTATATCATGGTTTTTCATTCTTACTACAACCTATGGCCTATGCACGCCTTCCAACTTATTCTCCATCTAGCACGTTGTCCTACCACTTCTCCACTTGTACTTGGCCAGTCTTGGTTAGATTATATTAGAGGCACACTTGATCCTAATCGTGTTTATATCACATTCCCCATGCCTTTTGGCACAACTCGCATTTGTAGTAGCTCCTTTCTTTGCTATACACCAAACTTCACTATTTGGTATGCCCGAGGGTGTCCATTACCTCCTTTTATGGATGAACAATACGCCATGGTCATGTACATCTTACACATTCATGGTTACTTAGATGACCTACCACACACCCTTCCTTATCAGGTTTCCCATGTTGTCCAATTCGATTTAATGCTCATATTGTTGATCCTTTAGATGAGCTTGTTCCTCCATTAGCCTTCTTATATTAGCATCGATCCACCATTGTCGTTGTTGACTCTCACCCTCACAATTCTCCATCTAAGACACACCTATTGGAGGCTATACAAGTGTTACATGTTCAATTTCAGTCCATGGAATCCACAGTAGCATCTCTCCATGCCAAGCTACAAAAACTTAAGGACGATTCTACCTTGCGTGCTTCTACTCCTCCTATAGCTCTTGTGTCACCCACATCCCCTACTAGTCCCCTCATTGATCCACTAGCCGTATCATTCCCTCCACCTCTTATTTTTCCTTCCAATGTTACACCAAAGGAAATTCTTGGCCACCTTCTTCATCATCAACTCCTTTCTCTCTCATATAATCATCATTACACTTCTTCTCAACTAAACCAATATTTGATCAACCATTTTACCGCTACCATCAGATTCCAAGGCATCATATCGACTCATGTCATGTTTTGAACCATATTATTTGTGATCTCCAGTAGTTAGGATGCCTCTCATTTGCTCCACCACCCCATCTTACTCCTTGTTCTACCCATCCAGCTCGCTTGGCTCGTAGCACTACCCAGGGCCCATCAAGACAACACTCTCTCCTTCGTTATTCACCACCTAAGTATTTTTCATCCACTCATCCTTTGCATACGTGTATTTTTTTCACATACACCAATCTTATCTACTATATCCTCCCTCACGGATCGTGGTCCAACACTTTCCTTATCCCCGATATGGTCGATGGCCCTCCATCCCTCGACCTCATCAAGTTGACTCACCTTTCCTAATCACTTGGGGGCATAACCACTACACACTCCCCCTTCCTCATATTAGCATAGATGCACCCCTACTCTTTACATTATCCTTCGTACATACGTATACTTCTTACACCTTCTAGCACCCTTGTTACCCAATGACACACTCTTGTGCTTTGGTTCACATTAGACTATTGAGGGATTACCATTACACTAAACCCCATACACTTCCCAATAGGTTCTACACATTTATATTCTATTATATACATTGTGCATCTTACATTTTATCATCATCTCTATACATATCTCACATCTTACATCATCCTATACATACCTCATCTATTAGTCATTTCTCCATCATTCATCTCATACACGCTACACTAGTCATCATTATATATGAGTCTAGTTTTATATTTCATCCACACATTCTATATTTACGCTAGGTCACATTATCTATGGGTCTAGCTTTACCTCTCATCACTACATATTCTATCCACACCTATATTTGCATCTTGCATCATCTACACATCATACCTTTCTTACATTGTCTTATTCACATAGCGCATCTATCCATCCTATCCATTCTATACTACACTAGATTCCATCATATATATGGGTCTAGTTCCATCTATCATCTTTACATATTCTATTTCTATCTACGCCTATTGTTGCACCCTACATACCCACTTTGCATTTATACATCCTATTTTTCTACATGCTACACTATATTTCCTTATACATGGGTCTAGTTTTACCTATCATCATTACGCATTCTATTTCTATCTCCACACTTATTACATTACACATTACATTCCCACTACACATTCTACATTGCATTTCTTACACCATGCATTCACATACCTTGGGCATTTGTACTAGGTTGTTTTTCACATGCTACACTAACCACCCTATGACGCGCTCGAGTTCCTCGGTTCATACTTGACTACTGAGGGTTTACCAATCCAATGGACCTTACATTCACCAATTTGAAATTTTCCTCATTCACCATTTCACACATTAGTGACATACACCTTAGGTTAAATTTTCACCCATTCTTATCACCTTGTAGTGGTATACACTTTAGGCTAAATCACCACCCTCATTTTATCATATTCTAGTGTCATACACCTTAGATTACATCACCACTCCCTTATTATTCATGCATATAGTGACATACGCTTTAGGGTAAATTGTCACCCTTTTCCACTCCTTCATCTCATAGTGATATACGCTTAGGGCTAAATCATCACTCATCCATTCAACACACCATGGTATACACTTAGGCTATAGAGTCCACACACATATTTCCAAATATTTCATGATCCATAGGGATCCAAAATAACTCTACTTCATTAGAAATAGTCAACACAAAGAAGGAAAACAATAAAATGGAGGTTATGTCTTTTAAGTAATAGAACCGCTGCCCGTGCAAGACGACGGTTAAAGAAGAACCGCTTTGCTAGCTAGCAGGCGGTGGTCCTAGGACTTCGGGTCTACATAGGGGCGTGGTCTTGTCCATTACGGACAGAAAACTAAAATCAAAACGAACAACCTCTAAATTTGAAAGGATGTTAGTTTCTCTTCTCATTCATGACCTTTCCCATTCTCAAGTGCACACGAGGACATGAGAAAGGATATAAATACGTGATTGAAGAAGTGTAGAAGATCATCGAAGCATGGGAGCAAGTGAGCAAGAATTCTTGGTGCTTGAAATTGCATTTTTGTAGAAGAAAGGAGTGTTGGACAGAGCAAACAAGTAAGTGAAAGGAAGTGTTGAGATATTATCTACTTCTCTTTCTTACTTATTGTAAATTTTATACCTATTGATTCAAATTAGCCAATAGAAGTGGGAAGAAAGAGCAATTGCCCTTCCCGATCGGGTTTTTCCTCCATTGGAGGTTTTCCATTATAAAATTGTTGGTGTTATGAGCTTATTATTCTTTCCTTTACTACAATAGTTGATTCTAAGCACAATATGATTCATTCACTAGCTATCTCTATTATTTTACAATAGAAAGTAAACAATGAGTGATTAATTTGTGATTTGTGAATAATTCCAAAGTTGAAGAGTTTACAGATCATTTTGGTATCAGAGCTAACAAGTATCTAGGACTATGGTATTTCATTCTTAAATTTGTATAACAGTGACAAGATCTAAAGGCGAAGAATCTTTACCTTGTGATCTAAAGATTTCTACAAAGAAGTGGAAACAAAGAATTTAGAGAGAAATGGAGGAAGAGAACTTGGTCCATAGAATCGAGATGCTAGAGACCATGATGGATAGGATGTTTAGAAGGCAAGAGGAACTTTCAGATTTGTAGAAGACAGCTTCCGTCAAGCAAGACTCCATGGACTCGGTGGTTCGAGGCTTGGTCGAAAAGTTTGGTATAGGCAAGAGCCACCATGAGGAAGATTATGGGGAAGATCATGAAGAAGAGGCTTCTAATACAAGAGAAAACGTAAAATCTGAATGTACTCCTTTTAAAGTTGAGACTAAAGTCGAAATCAAAAGCTTTGAAGGACAAGTAGATGTAGAATTACTTGATAAATGGTTGAAACAGTTAGAAGTCTATTTTAGCATCCATAATGTCACTGAGGCACAAAGGATCACCTTTTCACGTCTCAAAATGGAGGGACATGCTCTAGTTTGGTGGGAAACTCATCTAACTACTTGTGAAAAGAAGAAGCGTCCTATTGTGAAATCTTGGCAAGAATTTAAGGAATTACTTAGAGCTAACTTCTATCCTATTGGCCATAAAACTAACCAAATGATTAAATGGCAGTATTTTAGACAAGGCGCAAGGCTCAAAGTGTCTAGGACTATACTACGAAGTTTCGAGAGGCAACTCATGTTGTTGAACATGGATTTGGAGGATGAGGATATTATGACCAAATACTTGGGAGGAATTCACACTCACCTTCGAAGAAAATTCATCTCCACAAAGCCCAAGGATATCAATGAAGCATGTGTACAAGCATATTACATAGATGATGAGAAAAATCAAAGAGAAGTAAAATCGAGGGTAAAGCAGTCAACAAATCAGAAGAGAAATGATTATGGGAAAACAAGTAACAAGAGTAAGTGGAAAGGGAAAGGTAAACAAGTTGCCACTACTTTAAATACTTGTAAAGATCCCAATAATTTTTACAAGAATTGTGATATCAATGGTCATACTGATGCTACATGTTGGAAGTTGCATCCGGAGTTACATCCGAAGAACCGAACCAAGGACTCCAAGAAGTCCATGACAATTTGTAAAGATAGAAGGGGAGGTGGAAATCGAAGATGACTCTGATGTAGACGAAAGGCTTGGATGCACGGCCACCAACATGGACAACGAAGAGGAGATGAGTAGACTATTCCAGATCAAAATCCAAATCAAGAGGACTAAGGTAAATGCTTTGGTTGATACCGGTTCTCAATCTAACTTGATTTCTGAGGCTAGTTGTAAAGAAGCTTGGTCTTGAGACTTATGAGCATCCGCACCCTTATCCTTTGGGTTGGGTGAAGAAGGGTGTTGAAATTCAGGTAATAAGAAGATGTAAGGTCAAGTTTGGGATAAATTCCCAATATATACATACACACACACACACACACACAGATATATATATATATATATATATATATATTTTTAGTGACATTATTCCACTTGATGCTTTTGATGTTGTATTCAGAAGCCCTTACTTGTATGTTAGGGATGCTATATTTATGAGAAGGGAAAACCGGTACAGATGGGTCAAGGATGGGATCAGCTACAACATCTGGGCACACCAACGTAAGACACGGGTTACTATGGTAAGTGCTAACCAAGAAAAATGACTTATTCAGTCAAATCATAATTAGTTTTGTTTACTTTTGTTAAAGGATAAACAAGATGGGGTAGAAGTTTCAGAGATTTCTAACCAAGGAAAACAAGATTTAGATAGTATTATTCAGTATTTTCAAGAAGTATTTCAGGCTCCTAGTGGATTACCACCAAAATGGGAAGTAGAGCATGAGATTCAGCTATTGCCAGAGTCACCTCTACCGAACATCGGGTTGTATAGGAAATCCTTTCTTGAGAGTACTAAAGTAAAGAAATAACTCTAGGAACTAATAGACCAAGGAGTGATATGTACGAGCACCTCACCATGTGGTTCACCTATTGTGATGGTGCCAAAGAAGGATGGTTCTTGGATAATGTGCATCGACTACCGTGCTTTGAACAAGATCACCATAAAGAACAAATATCCACTTCCCCGCATAGATGATCTCTTGGACTAGCTTCAGCATGCCCAATTTTTATGAAGTTGGATCTCAAGTTAGGTTATCACCAAGTCAGGATGAAGGAGGAGGATATATGGAAGACTGCCTTCAAAACAAAACAGGGTTTATATGAATGGTTAGTACTTGATTTTGGATTATGCAATGCACCCACTACATTTATGATACTGATGAATGATGTACTGCAGATTTCATATATTCATGTGTCATTGTGTATCTAGATGATATCATGATTTTTAGTGTCACATGGGAAGAACATCTAACACATTTGCAGCAAGTCTTGCAAGTTCTCAGGGAGAAACAAATGCTTTGTAATATGAAGAAATGTGAATTTTCCAAACAGTCACTTGTCTATCTTGGGCATGTGGTTGGAGGAGAGAGCTACGAGTGGATCTAAAGAAGGTGGAAGCCATCACAAATTGGCCAACACCAACAGGAGCCACAGAGACTAGAATTTTTGTGGGAGTAGTACAGTACATGCGGAAATTCATTTCGGTTTTCTCGACGATTGCAGCACCTCTACACATAGTGGCCACAAAGAGTAAGGGTTTTGACTGGGGTAAGGAACAAGACAAATCCTTTGAGATATGGAAATACAAGAGTAGTCATGCTCTAGTACTTGCTCTTCCTAGTTTGCAGCAACCTTTTGAAGTAGAGACAGATGCCAGTGATTACGCTATGGGCATAGTGTTCCTTCAAGGAGGTAAACCCATATGTTATCATTCTGAAACCTTCACTTCGGTAGTTAAAGGATATTCAATATATGATAAATAAATGTATGCACTAGTTCAAGAAATTAAAAAATGGAAACATTATTTGTTGGGTAAAGAAACTATTGTGCACACTAACCACAAACCTCTCCAGTATTTGCAAGCACAGTCTAAATTGCAGTAGGCAAGGCACTGCAAATGGATGGGGTTTCTTCAATAGTTCCATCTATTGATCAAATACAAGAAGGGTAGTAAAAATTTGGTGGTAGACATGTTGTCTAGGCCACCCACACAGGAAAATTTCTCATGTTTGGCCACTATCTCTCAGATCGATCCCTTCACATAGGAAGCTTATGGAGAGGAATATGCCCATGACAAAAGACTTTGGGGTAACATTTCAAAAGTTGCAGTCCCAAGGGGCTGAAAAGACAGGAATTGAAGATTGCTATCTCAAGGACGGGATGCTCTACCGATGGGGGAAACTTTGTGTGCCTAAAGAAGAAAGACTTCGCTAATGAAGGAAGCACATACCTCGAAATTAGTGGGACATTTCAGTGTTGGTAAGACCCTATCCCACTTGCAAAGGTATGTATATTGGCCCAACATGCAAGAAGAAGTATCAAAATTTATTCGTGGATGTAAAATTTGTTGTACTAGCAAGCCTAAAACTAGGAAGGAAGGTTTGTATATGCCTTTACCAGTACCTACTCATCTGTGGGAGAACATTTCTATGGATTTTGTAGGAGCATTACCTATGTCTAAACATGGCCATGAGTATCTCTATGTTGTTGTTGATAGATTCAATAAAATGTGTATTCTTATGGCATGTAAAAAGATAGTGAAAGCACATGAGGCGGCAGATCTTTTCTTTTCTAATGTATGGGTGCATTTTGGTTTGCCAAATTCTATTGTCTCTAACAAGGATTCCAGGTTCTTGGGGAAGTTTTGGACTACTTTGTGGGACAAGATGGATACCAAGTTATAGAGAGCACTGACTTTCCATCCACGTGACAGATGGACAAATAGAGGTGGTGAGCAGGACTTTCGTACAATTGATCAGAGGGTATAACAACAAATACCCAAGGACTTGGGATGAGTCCTTAGCCTACATTCAGCATTCCTATAATCTGGGCAAGTACACACATCCACTATGAAGTCACCATTTAAAGCATGCTTGGGATATCTACCTACAAATCCGTTGGACATAGCAGTTGGATAGCAGGATGAGAAGGAGACACATGAGAGGTGACTAGAGCCAACAAATTCATTGAGAGGATCCGGAAAATCCATCTCAAAGTCAAGGAACATCTAGAAAAATATCAAGCAAAGTACAAAGCTAGGCATGATTAGCATAGGAGGGAACACAAGCTTCATGTTAGAGACAAATTTTGGCGTTACTTGAGTAAGGAGAGACTACAATGTCAAGCATGGAAGCTTAAGCCACTACGATATGGACCCTTCACCATATTGGAGTAGGTTGGGGAAAATGCTTTTCGACTTGATTTTCCATCATTCATGAGGATGTACTCTGTAGTAAAATGTGAGAACTTACACCTATATGAGCCATCCATACTAGATGAAGATGAAGAACTACAATTTCTACCTTCCATTGAGGATTGTGTCTTGGACTCATGAGGTGAATTGGAGGAGGATGTAGTTCTACAACAGAAGGTCAGAGAGACTAGAAGAGGTCTACAGGAGTCTTGGCAGATTGGATTGAAAGGAAAGACACCAAGGCAGGCCCAGTGGTACTCGAAGGAGAAAACGAGGGAATTTCTCCCTCATATACTCCCGCACTAAGCTTTTGTAGGACTAAAAGCCTCCTAAGAAGGGGAGGTGTGATCCATAGGGATCTAAAATAACTCTACTTCATCAGAAACAATTAGCACAAAGAAGGAAAACAATAAAACGGAGGTTCTGTCTTTTAAGTAACATGACCACCACCCTACACAGGCGGAGGTTACAAACCCGCCACCCAGCCAAGGCGGTGGTCCCAGAGACCACCGGTCTGCACAGGGCGGTGGTCCTAGCCATTATGGACAGAAAACTAAAATCGAAATGAACAACCTTTGAATTTGAAAGGATGTTCATTTCTCTTCTCCTTCATGACCTTTCCCATTCTCTAGTGCATGGGAGGACATGAGAAAGGCTATAAATACGTGATTGAAGAAGTGTAGAAGATCATCAAAGCATGGGAGCAAGTGAGCAAGAAGTCTTGGTGCTGGAAATTATATTTTTGTAGAAGAAAGGAGTGTTGGACAGAGCAAACAAGTAACTGAAAGGAAGTGTTGAGATATTATCCACTTCTCTTTCTTACTTATTGTAAATTTTGTACCTATTGATTCAAATTGGCTAATATAAGTGGGAAGAAAGAGCAATTTCCCTTCCCGACTGGTTTTTCCTCCATTGGAGGTTTTCCAAGATAAAATTGTTGGTGTTATGAGCTTATTATTCTTTCCTTTACTACAATTGTTGATTCTAAGCACAATAATGATTCATTCACTAGCTATCTCTGTTATTTTCCAATAGGAAGTAAACAATAGCGATTAATTTGTGATTTGTGAATAATTCCAAAGTTGAAGAGTTCTGAGATCATTTCATCTCCATACACTCATTCTATAGTGATTTAAGCTTAGGGATAAATCGTCACTCTTCCATTCCATAAGTCATGGAATACGCTTAGGTTATAGGGTCCATGCTCATCTCTCCACATGTTGAATTTCATCACCATTAGATACACACACTCATCACGGCATGCTAGATACAAAAATACTATTCGACCATTTCCGATGATGCACTCTCGTTTACAGTTCATTCTTGACTATTGGGGGTAAATAAAATGAATCTCATTGCATACACTTCCATCCACTTGGGGGGAATGTTGTCCCTATAATTCCATTTTGCATTCCATTCAATCCATCCACAACATATTGCATTGTCTTCGTGGGATTTACTCTAGCTTACTAGCGTTTTGCATGCTCACTTTATTACACATGTTAGCTTTCTTTCTTATATGTCATTATCATACACACATGTGTGTTCACACCTTTGTTTAGTGTGATAGTAAATAGAGGACTCTTCATGCGGCATGGATGCTCGCCTTCTACCCTTCTTATACCGGTCACTAGGGGCATAAACATTCATCTTAGCCTAGTGTTATTATTCCATTTTATACTTAGCATCTTATACTACTTGCTCATACACACTTTCGACATATTGGTTATACTCTAACATGTTAACGGGTGTTCCATGTGCTACACTTGTTTTGCAGGATTACATGTTTCCACAACTAATTGTTTGTTTCTAATTGTCCACTTTGTTTTCTATTGTATGCAAAATTTTCCCTTTTCTTATGTTTACACTTGTCTACAATTTTCGGACATGATGGCCTTGCGTGTCTTGCGACATCATGAGTGATGTCCCATGTTTGAAACCTGCTTTGTGCGATCTGTCTATTCTTGTGTGTTTACACTAATTTTTTTGGTAGTTTCTATATTGCCTTCATATTTTCCACTTATTGCATGCATGTGTTTCGGACTAACACTTTTTTTGGCTAGCCATCCCCTTTTGTGTGCACAATGGTATCTACCAAGTGTTTACCTTTCCCTGTGCAGGGCAGAGTTCTACAGGTCAAAGTGTGGTTAGGTCCTCTTTTGGGGTCACATTCTCCTTTCTACAATGTCGCATGCACCCCCAAAGACGAGGGGCATCATTGAGGGTTTTCTACCAACACAACATATTTACACTGGTCCATACACAACGAGTGAGTTCGGACCAACCTACAAACTCCATAAATAGTATCCATAACGGGACATGGTGTCCTGCCCGCAGTCTGCAAAGCGATTCTGAGGCTTAGGGGTTTTGGGGTTTGCAGAATGGGTGTGCCTATTTAAACTTCTCTTTCCGGTGGTGTCGGATCAACCAAAAACCACGGACAAGTATAGAGATCTCTTCACACATTTTAGTAGAAGCAGTTAAAGTTGGACGACACAACACATTTCCTCCCTATACTTCTTCAATCATGGTGGCGTGATATCGCCCAAAAAAACTCACGATAGTACAGGATATCCTTTTACATCATTTTTTCTCGACATGGATCAGTGCACATGTTCCATTTACAATTTTTCTAGCGTATTTTACATTTGCGTACTTTACACATGCATATTTTACATAGCGTTTTTACATACATACATATTTGACTACTTAATCATTTTCTCCTTGTAGGTCTACCGTATGAGAAACAAGCAGTCAAATTGGGGGTAGAAATAACAACAGTAATAAGGAAAGTGACAATGACAACACACCGCTACAAGCACTTACCTTTACTAACCATGCAGGTACACT
Source organism: Taxus wallichiana var. yunnanensis (assembly GCA_018340775.1). Taxonomy (NCBI): domain Eukaryota; kingdom Viridiplantae; phylum Streptophyta; class Pinopsida; order Cupressales; family Taxaceae; genus Taxus; species Taxus wallichiana. Next base: position 836,931,560 of record CM031238.1, read on the forward strand.
ACACATAGCAAAGACTACACACGTGTTCCGCCTTAGGTTCGCTCTCATCACTTTTTATGCGCATTTTTCATCTTTAGAATCCACTCTCCTCCAAATTTTTATTTTTTTCATTCCACGCTTGAGTCTAATCTATTGAAACATCTTCTTCTACACTCTATATGGATATCACGTGTGTATCTCTATCTACTTTATGATACCAAGTTCCGCTCACCAACATAAAGTGGGGAAAAATGTAGACACAAAATCATGCACTTTAGACATTATTGAACCCGGTTTTATACTATTATATAGAAGGTTATCAAGTGGATAAAGTACCAATTAATCCCACCTTTTGGCCATCTTTATTTTATATTTTATTTTGTCATTCCTGCATATTTTATTGCACTTATCCACCCATTTTACAATTTCCCTATCATTCTAGCCCAAAAATCGGGACACCCCACTGTCTTAGGGCACCCTTGTCCCACTTTTGGGTTCCCGATCTATGCACACCCTTTACCACTTATTTTTGGGGCCTTTCTAGTTGTTTGTTGTCTTTATCTTTTCCCAACCAACCTTGTCGGGATTAATTACAAAATTAAGCTTGAGAGCCCTATAAATATAAATCTATAAGACCATAATAAGGGTCAGTGGTCATTTCATTACACACTACTATCACTCCATCTAGAGTTGCATCCATTGCATCACTTGCATCCACATAGTGTCATGCATCAAGGCTAGGAGATTTACATCACACACACTGCACAGGGGAGGTATTCTATTATATTCCATGCACACATGTTATTTACATTTTCTATAGTTATTATTGTTTGCTACTTCACAAATTGCGGCACTAGCGAGAGAACCTGGGCACGACATGCACACACTCACCATAAATACATCCGGAACTAAAATGTATTGCAATGCTCAATGATAAGACCATAAGTTGGGATCATTCCGACCCATTAATTTACATCTTTAATTTTTCTAGGGTTTGATACTTCCTTTTGCATTGCACATCATTACAGTTCACACGACATATCCAACATGATAGACAGGAAGTATTCAAAGACATGTTGTGACCATATCAGATTCAGGTTTTGAGCATTTACAATGCTCAAAGCACCCAGATTGTAGACCGGGGTGCCCTAGTACATTCTCAAGCACCCCAATCCTCGCAGATCCTCCGGACATGTCCTTTGGGGTCCCTGAGTGTTCGTATGCACTTCCTGATTTCATTTCCAGATCTACAACAACTTGCGATAGTCACTTCCAATCAGCTAACCTATTTCTTTTCCATCTCTTGCACATTTAGGGTTTTATTTCACTCATAATAATTTACTTGCATTTATTCTATACTTGCTTTAGTCCATTTATTATTGTGTTTTAGTCCCTCCTAATTAGATTAAAATTAATACCCTAGAGTCCACTTTTAGGCCAACTAGATCATCATTTTTGTTAATCATTTTGGTGAACCTGACATCTATTTCTAGCACCTTCTAAGGTTTTGAGTTTTCACCCCGTCATGGGTAAACATCATAGAATGTCTTCTTCCTCTAAGTCTTCACTACTATTCAATTTGACATCCGTTGTCGTGTTTTTTCAACACTCCTCTGCTACTTCTGGTTATAACCCTTCTCCTTCTTTCATTCAACTGTCATCTTCTGGAATGGATCCTCAGAACATACAAGATGTTGTTACCACTTATTGATGCACCATTAATCCTACAGCTCTAGCTCGACTTGTAGCAGAAGTCCAAGCTCTCCCTCTTGACGACATAAAATATTCTAGCACAATTGGTTCTCAACCCCAAGAAACTCCACCTGGTTTAGTTCCTACTATCTACATGGTTGATATGGTCCCTTCTACTTTACCACTTACTCTTATTGGTACAAATGCTCTGATATCATCCACTATGCCTACCCCACATTACTCGGTCACTTTTCATACTCCTCCGTGTCCCTTTTTCTATATGAGATTTCATTTGCAGCTACTCTTCGTATGCTTAGTATCGTCTCTTCCCCCGCCATCTCACATTACTTATACCACTATCATACCTTACTGTGGACCTTTCTCGGCTCTATATATCATACCATTCTCCATGCCATCAACCTCCTCCTTACAACACCCACCGTTCACTTGCACTATCTTCATAAATTATTCTTATTGGGAGTACATACCACTCGACATGTCATGTCCTACCATTGGTTGTTCACATGATGGTCTCCTTATTTGGGTTTTGACTTTAATGACCTTTATACTCCCGTATGTGATTCACACTTATATCATGGTTATGTCATTCTTACTACAACCTATGGCCTGCGTGTCTTCCACCTTGTTGTCCATCTAACATGTTTTCCTACTACTTCTCTATTTGTACTTGACCAGCCTTAGTTATATTATATTGGAGGCACACTTGATCTGGTCATGTTCATATCACATGCCCATGCCTTTTTTTGCACAACTCACATTTGTAGTAGCTCCTTTCTTTGCTATACACCAAACTTCCCTATTTGGTATCCCTAGGGGTGTCCATTACCTCCATTTATGGATGAACAATATGCCATGGTCATGTACATCTTATGTATTCATGATTACTTAGACAACCTACCACACACCCTTCCTTATCGGGTTTCGGTGCTATCAATTCGATTTCGATGCTCATATTGCTCATCCTTTAGATGAGATTTTTCCTCCATTACCTTCTTGTATTAGCACCGATCCACTATTGTCTCCAATAAGCTCTAGATCCACCATCACACTTTGCTAACTCTCACCCTCACAATCCTCCATCTAATACACACCTATTGGAGGCTATACAAGCACTACACGTTCAATGTCAGTCCATGGAAGCCATAATTACGTCTCTCCATGTCGAGATAGATAAACTTAAGGATGTTTCTACCTCGCATGCTCCTACTCCTCCTACAACTCTTGTGTCACCCATGTCCCCTACTAGTTCCCTCACTTATCCACTTCAGTTGTACCATTCCCTCCACCTCTTATTTTTCCTTCCAATGCTATGCCAAAGGACATTCTTGGCCACCTTCTTCATCAACTCCTTTCTCTCCCATCTAATCATCATTACACTTCTTCTCAACTAAACCAATATCATGATCAACCATTTTGTCGCTACCATCGATTCCGGGCATCATCACCGACTCGTGTCATGATTTGAACCATATTATTCATGATCTCCAGTAGTTAGGCCTCCTCTCATTTGTTCCACCGCCCCATCTTACTCCTTGTTCCACCCATCTGTCTCACTTGGCTTCTAGCACAACCTAGGGCCCATCATGACAACACTCTCTCCTTCGTCATTCACCACCTCAGTCTTTTTCCTCCACTCATCCTTCGCATATGTGTAGTTTTCATTCACAGCACCAATCTTATCTACTATATCCCCCTCATGGATCATGGTCCGACACTTTCCTTATCCCTAGTAATGATCGGCGAGCCTCGTCCCTCAACCTTATTGGATGACTCATCTTTCGATCACTTGGGGGAATAATCACTACACACCCCCTTCCTCATATTAGCATAGTTGAACCTCTACTCTTTACGTTATCCTTCACACATATGTATACTTCTTACACATTCTAGCACCCTCGTTACTCGATGATACACTCTTGTGCTTTGGTTCACACTTGACTGTTGAGGGATTACCATTACACTGAACCCCACACACTACACTATAGGTTCTACACATTTATATTATGTTACATACATCACGCATCTTACATTCTATCATCATCTCTATACATTGCCCACATCTTACATTATCCTATACATACCTCATCTATTAGTCGTTTATTTTTCATTCATCTCATACACGCTACACTACTCATCATTATTTATAAGTCTAGATATAGATTTCATCCACACATTCTATATTTACGCAAGGTCACATTATCTATGGGTATAGTTTTACCTCTCATCACTACATATTCTATCCACATCTATATCTCGCATCTTGCATCATCTATAAATCATACCTTTCTTACATTGTCTTATTCACATAGCACATCTATCCATCTTATCCATTCTATACTACACTAGATTCCATCATATATATGGGTCTAGTTCCATCTATCATCTTTACATATTCTTTTTCTATCTACACCCATTTATTCACCCTACATACCCACTTTACATTTATACATCCTATTTATTCTACATGCTATACTAGATTTCCTTATACATGGGTCTAGTTTTACCTATCATCATTACACATTCTATTTATATCTCCACACTTATTACATTACACATTCCATACCCACTACACATTCTACATTGCATTTCCTACACTATGCATTCACATACCTTGGTCATTTATACTATGTTGTTTTCTACACGCTACACTCACCACCCTATGACGCACTCTAGTTCCTCGATCCATACTCAACTATCAAGGGTTTACCAATCCAATGGACCTTACATTTACCAATATGAAATTTTCCTCATTCACCATTTCATGCATTAGTGACATACACCTTAGGTTAAATTGTCACCCATTCTTATCATCTTGTAGTGGTATACACTTTAGGCTAAATCACCACCCTCCTTTTATCATCTTCTAGTGGCATACACCTTAGATTACATCACCACTCCCCTATTATTCATCCTATAGTGACATACGCTTTAGGATAAATCCTCACCCATTTCCACTCCTTCATCTCATATTGATATACACTTAGGGCTAAATCATCACTCATCCATTAAACACGTTGTGGTACATGCTTAGGCTATAGGGTCCACACACATTTTTCCATATATTTCATCTCCATACACTCATTCTATAATGATATACACTTAGGGCTAAATCAACACTCTTCCATTCCACAAGTCCTCCTTTTATCATCTTCTACTGGCATACACCTTAGATTACATCACCACTCCCTTATTATTCATCCTATAGTGACATACGCTTTAGGCTAAATCATCACCCATTTCCACTCCTTCATCTCATAGTGATATACGCTTAGGGATAAATCATCACTCATCCATTCAACACATTGTGGTATATGCTTAGGCTATAGGGTCCACACACATCTTTCCATATATTTCATCTCCATACACTCATTCTATAATGATATACGCTTAGGGCTAAATCATCACTCTTCCATTCCACAAGTCGTGGTATACAATTAGGCTATAGGGTCCACACACATCTCTCCACATGTCAAATTTAATCACCATTACATATACACACTCATCATACAACCAACACTACTCGACCATTTCCCGATGATGCACTCTCGTTTATGGTTCATTCTTAATTGCGAGAGGGAAAACAAAATGAGCCTCATTACATACACTTCCATCCACTCATGGGGGCATGTTGTACCTATCATTCCATTTTGCATTCCATTCCATCCATCCACAGCATATTGCATTGTCTTGGTGGCATTAACTCTTCTTATTGGTGTTTTGCATGCTCACTTTATTACACATGTTAGATTTCTTTCTTATATGTCATTATCATACACACATGTGCATTCATGCCTTTGTTTAGTGACTCTACATGTAGCATGGATGCTCACCTTCTACAGTTCCTATACCGGTCATTGAGGTCATCCACATTCATCTTATCCAGCTACTATTGTTCTATGTTGTACTTAGCATCTTATACTACTTACTCATAAACGTTTTTGACATATTGGTTATCACTCTAACATTCTAACGTGTGTTCCATGCGCAAATTTTTTTGTAGGATTACATGTTTCCACGACTACTTGTTTATTTCTACTTGTCTACTTTGTTTGCTATTGTATGTGGGCTTTGCCCTTTGCCTGTGTGCACACTTGTTTGGTGTTTATGGTCATGATGGCCTTGCGTGTCTTGTGACATCTTGAGTGATGTCCCTTGTTTGAAACCCGCTTTGTGTGGTCTACTTGTTTTGCATGTTTACACTACTTTGTTTGGTAGTTTCTATATTGTCTATGTATTTTCTAGTTATTGCATGCATGTGTTTGAACTAACACTTGTTTTGGATAGTCATTCCCTTTTGTGCACACCTTGGTATCTACCAAGCATTTCCCTTTCCCCCTGCAAGGTATAATTTTACAGTCGAGTGCAGTTGGGTCCTCTTTTGGGGCCGCATTCTCCTTTTCATGATGTCACATGCCCCCCAAAGAGGGGGGACATCATTGAGGTTTTTCTACTAACAGAACGTATTTACACTGGTTCAGACATAGCGAGTGAGTTTAGACTAGTCTACGAACTCCATAAATAACAACCATAACGGGACATGGTGTCCTTTGGTATTTATGCGAGAGCGGTTACATGCATGGGGTTCTGATGGGTGTGCCTCTCTACACTTCTTCGTCTAGTGGCATCGGATCACCCAAAAATAGGACAAGACTGAGAGATCTCTTCACACATTTCAAAGTGGAAGCGAGTTAAATTTGGAGGACATAACACATTTCCTCCCTATACTTCTTTAGCTAGAGTGGCGTGAGATCACCCAAAAACTCATGACCGTACGGTGATATCCTTCTACACCCTTTTTTTCTTGACATGGATCGGGATCACATGTTCTATTTACACTTTTTCTAGTGTATTTTACATTTTGTACTTTACACATGCATATTTTACACAACATTTTTACATACATACATATTTTACTATTTGATCATTTTCTCCTTACATGTCCACCCATATGATAAACAAGAAGTCAAATTGGGGGCAAAAAACAACAATGACGATGATGAAAATGACAATGACAACACACCACTACATGAACTTGCCTTTACTAAGCATACGGGTACACTACACACAACAATGACTACACACACGTTCTAGCCTAGGGTCACTCTCGGCACTTTTTATGCTCATTTTTCATCTTTAGAATCCACATTCCTCCACATTTTTCTATGTGTCATTCCTTATTTGAGTCTAGTCCAACAACGTGTCTTCTTCTACACTCTACATGGATAACAGTCAGTGTACGCATCTCTATATACTTTATGTTACTGAGTGTTCCGCTCACCACCATAAAGTGGGGGCAAAATGTAGACAAAAATCATGCACTTTAGGCATTATTTAGCTCAGTCTTATACTACTATTTAGAAGGTTCTCAAGTGGATAAAGTACTAATTAATCCCACATTTTGGCTATCTTTATTTTATATTTTATTTTATCATTCCTGCATATTTTATTGCATTTATCCACCCATTTCACAACTATCCCGTCATTCTAGCCCAAAATCAGGGTGCCCGGCCTATCTTGGGCCACCCCAAAGTGCCTTGATCCCACTTTTGGGTGCCCCGGTTTCTTCACATCCTTTCCCACTTCTTTTTGGTCCTTTCTAGCCGTTTGTTGTCTTTATCCTTTCCCATCGGTCTTCTCGGGATTAACTATGAAATTAATCTTGATAGCCATATAAATATAAAGTTATAAGACCATAATTAGGGTCCTATGACATAGCATTATACACTACTATCACTCCATCTAGAGTTGCATCCATTGCATCACTTACATCCACATAGTGTCATGCATAAAGGTTAGGAGATCTGCATCACACACTCTCCATAGAGGGAGGGATTCAATTATATTCCATGCACACATGTTATTTACATTTTCTATAGTTACTATTACTTGCTACTTCACAAAGTGTGGCGGCATGAGAGCACCTAGGGCATGACATGCACACACTCACCGAAATACATTTGTGTCGGGAAATTTAGTGCAACGCTCAATGATAAGACCAAAAATTTGGTGACCGAGGTTAGTCCACCCATTCATTTGCATCTTTTATTTTTCTAGGGTTTGATACTTCCTTTTTTGTATTGCAAGTCATTACAGATCACCCAATAGATCTAGCATGATAGACGGGAAGTATTTGAAGACATCTTGCAACCATATCGATTCGGGTTTTAAGAATTGCATAAGTGCTCGAGCACCTAGAGTGCAAACCGGGGCACCCCTGGGCACCCAAGACATTCCTAGGTGCCCCAGTCATCTCAGATCCTCCAAATTTGTCCTTCACAGGGTCCCTGAGTGTTTTTCTACACCACCTTATTTCATTTCCATATCTGCGACAACAACTGCGACAGTCACTTCCAATCAGCTAAGCTATTTATTTTCCCTCTCTTACACATTTAGGGTTTTATTTCACTTAGAATAATTTACTTGCATTTATTCCATACTACTTTAGTCCATTTATTACAGTGTTTTAGTCCTCCTAATTAGATTAACATTAATACCCTAGTGTCCCCTTTTGGGCCACTAGATAATCATTTTTGTTAATCGGGGAGTTAGGTTGTTTGGATTTGGATTGGTTGATTAATCGTGATGAAGGAGGTAGTCCTAAGATAGATGGATGTGGCCGCAGATGGATGATGTAGGTTTGATCTTAGTTAGAGGAATGTCTATATTTCGTGGGGAACACAAAGGACCGATGTGGAAGGATATTAAGGTTTTTGGATTTGGTTTGTAAAGGAGTACCCTTGGAGGGGATGATAATGATTTCAATTTGTTGGATCTCGAAGATGATGTTTTGGCTTATGGGGGAATAAATTTTTGCATAATTTTGTCTAAGGAAGGTGAAGAAATATCTAGTTGTGTAGATGAGACAGAGTGCCACCTATGGTTGTTGCAGTTGTAATGCTCTCAATATTCTTCAAAGGATGTGGGAGGAGAAGATGGTGATGTAGGAGATGTGGTTATGATGGTCGATGTGGTAGGTGTAGGTAGAAGTGCAGAAAGAGGGACTTAGATTAATTCTAAGGATGGTATGATGGGTAATGGTGGAATAGATGTGGATGGGTGAGTTGCATACGATGAAGTGGATGAGGTAGATTTTTGTGTAGAATTGATGATAGATGTAGGTGTGGATAGAAGAAGGGGTGTTTGGATCATGCGGTTAATGAATTCTATGTGAGAGGGAGATGAGGTGGGTTTTGGATTGTTTGATGTAGAAATGAGGGGTTTTGTGGAAGAGGTAGGAGTTCCTTTTGTGTTTTTCTTAGGTGTTTCAGGAGGCATTTTGGATATGTTTGTGGATTGAGGAGGCGTGATTGGTCTGATAGTAGATGTAGATGTGGGAATGGTGGATGTGGGCATGGGTAAAGAAATGTGTGATAATGATGTCAAGACATATACGGGCAGATTTTTTGGCGTAGTAGATATAAGTGTAGTGATGGGTGTGTTTGGGACAGATGTGGATAATGGGTTAGTCATAGTAAGTTGGGGTAGGATAGGTGTGGATGAAGAGGTGGGTGCAGTCAAAGCCAATGCGGATGTGGTAAGAGCGGGACTGGATGTAGATATGAGAGAAGTGGTGGAAGTTAAGGTGGTAGGTAAGGAAATGGTGGATATGGTTGATGCGGGGATAGCTCTTGAAGGAGTCGCATGCACAATATCAAGGATGTGAGTAGGTGATGATGAGATAAGTGGGGTAGATATGAAAGAAGGTGTCGATGTATGGTGTTGATTGAAAATGGGTTATATTTTTCGGTGTGGTTAATGAAAACAGGTTTGTTGGTGGTGGGTTAGGAAAGGGTTGTCTAAAAATGTCAAGGAGTGGTGAAGATCGTATTGGTTGAGGGGGTGTATGATATTGGGAAGGAGGAAGATGATAATATGGTTGGGATTGGATGGGAAGATCTGATACATGAGGGATGGGAATTTCAATAGGTGGGATATGCTTAGTGATGTCGATGGACGGGGGGATGATATAAGGCAATGGGGATGGAATATGATCTATTGGTTGATATGATTAAGAGATGGACTTATGGTGAAAGTAGTCATAGATGGGGATAGAAAGGGATAAGGATGAGATATTGATCGTGGTAGATGTTTGTGCAGAACTCTTTAGGGGAAAGTTTGGTTCCATCTTTAAATCAACTAAATCAAGGACAATTTTTTTGGTGATGAAATCCCAATCGAGTCTCTGGGTAAAAGGATGTTTAGATGTGTTGATTTGAATGTGTGAGTTTGGTTTGTGTGTGAGGAATGTGAGATGCAGCAAGTTAACCCCTACTTAGACTATGTGAGCAAGCAGGATGCAAAAAGAAAGGTTCTTTTTAAACCAAATCGAAGTGTGATCTTTCGATGAGGACACACACAGGAAAGGGAAATACAATGCAGAAAGGAGAAAATAAGGAAAAATGAGGAATACCTGGATAAATATTTTCCTTTTATCTGAACTTTAGCAAAGAGTAATCTAGCGGCCGAACCAACACGAGCAAGCAAGAAGCGAACGCCCATGCCATGTGTTAGTAGAAGGCATTAAGCAAGAAAATAGAAAATAAATGAAAAGGGATCACCTAAGGGGTGGTCCAACTGGAGTGCGCTTAAGAATGTTGACCAAGTTTCTTCATTCGTACTCAAATTAATAATCTAGCTACTAAAATAAACTAGTAACTCATAACATGGAGGGTTTATAGTACTTCAGAAGCATGATATACGTGGATGGATGGGTACCAGTGACTTATCCTTGTTGCAGTTGATGAACCTGCAAGTAGGAAAAATTGAAAAGGAGATTGATTAGATAGGATATGTAGGGGTTTCCCAAACAAATCTGGCTCCAAGAAGTGTGACATTCCTTTCCCGAATGTCAACCTCCATTTTTTAAAAAATGAAGTAAAGGATGGAATATCATATAGCATGTAGAAACAAAAGTACTACTAAATCTGAACGTAATTGAGATCTGATCTAGATATTGATTTGATTGAAAGAAATGTAAATTAAATGTTTCTGGTCTAGATCGACGGCGACCAAGACTATGCAAAGGCAGGTCAACGACGCACTGGGAGGGTGGATTTAGATCTGAGTGGATATGCATACTGCAAGGGTCTGGATGCAAAACAGGAGCATGTGGATGTTGTGAGTCACCTGTAGAAGATAACCAAAGGCAAAAATCTCCGGGAAGTAGTAGAAAATTACAAGAAGGGAGGTTATATTGACAAACTAGGCCCGGGTTGTGGTGACCAGGGTGCAAGTAGGATAAATTTGAAGCACAGAGGAACAAAATGATGGTCTTAGTAAGCCGAGTCAGGAATCAGAATGAAGGTGGACACAAAAAGGGATTTGAAGGTTGAAATCACAGTTGCAGAAGGATGGGTCGATGGCAATCGACAGCGGGGTTGGCGACAACTATAGCAGAGTTAGATAAGGTCAAGGTCAAAAATGATGAAATGGGAGACCTACAAATGAAGAGGTCAGAAAAGAAGGTCGGTGAAAGAACTATGAGTGTTACAGAAGCTAATTTGAAACTCGAAAAACTTTAGATGCAAGTAATGTGAAGATAATATGATCAATATCACATAAACAACACAAAGATGATGATAAATTATTAGTGTAGGTTATTATTTATCCTTTTATTTATTTATTAGGATAATTCTTACACTTGTGTTAACCCTACACTTGTTGGGTTAGCTTGCTTAAGTGTACCAGTTGTGTGGAGTTAGCTTACTAGTTGTGTTGAGTTAGCTTCTCAGTTATGTGAAGTTAGCTTACTAGTCTTTTGGAGTTAACTTAACTACCAATATCAATTAGTGGGAGTTCTTCACCACTGATTTAGGTAGTAGTTGCACTTCCCTCCTCCTATATGTACATCTTTCTTATTGAATAATTCAAGTCATTCTATTGTAATGTATTGAGCATTATGGATTATGATGGATTTCCATATATGGTATTTTAGCTCTTCTATTTTGCAAATCTAATGTGGTGTGCTATTATCATCTGAGATCACGGCTTGGAACAATCTTCTTATCGTTCCTTTCATGGTATCAGAGCTATAGATGATGTAGACATCCATCTGTAAGTTTTTCTTTGCAAGCAAGGGTTTATTATTTTCATGTATTTGGAATTTGTGAGCAATTTTCTGCAGCATGCATTTTTATGCAAAACGAAGTGCGCCATTGGATTTGGAAGGTGCCAAAACCATAGAATCGACTATAAACTCGACCATGTTTTGAGACAGTCAAATCTGGATGCAGATCTGTACCCTGGGTGCATTCTTTTATCCATTGGATAAAAGCGTGTACCTTCTAGATGCAGTCTTTTACCCTCTGGATATTTCGGTTTTGGATGTAGTCTTTTATCCACTGGACACAGATCTGTACCCTCTGGGTGCATTCTTTTATCCATTGGATAAAAGCATGTACCTTCTAGATGCAGTCTTTTACCCTCTGGATATTTCAGTTTTGGATGCAGTCTTTTATCCATTGGACGCAGATCTGTACCCTCTAGGTGCATTCTTTTATCCATTGGATAAAAGCGTGTACCTTCCAGATGCAGTCTTTTACCCTCTGGATATTTCAGTTTTGGGCGATCTTTTATCCTTTGGTCGCAAGCCTGTATCGTGTGGATGCACTCTTTTACCCTTTGGACATTTGGGTGTCACGTGTACCTTTTGAAAAGAAGATCAACATTAAAATATTATTTTAATAGCAAAACCTTCTAGAGCTCATAACTTTTGATCCGTAGCTCGGATTAAGGTGATTTTTTTTTAAATTGTGTATTTTTTCGAGATCTACGCATTGGTGAGATTTTTATACACATATTTCAATTGTAAAAGGTATTTTTACTCATTGTAATATTTACATGCACTCAATTATAAAGTTCCAATTTGGGAGGGTGTTGTGATCACTTGTGGATGCATTTTCGGTTGAGCCCGACATCCTAAAATTTTGGGTATTGCATTCTTGTATCTATGGGTGTATACATTTATATCTCTCTTATTTGTTGAGATATTTTGGATCTGTATTTTCGACACTTTTTTTGGCATGTTGACAGTCTCTCTTGTGGGGGAGCTATTCTGGTGGAGCCCAGTGTTAGTTTGTCAGTGTTCGAGTAGTTGATTTTGGCAACTCATACAGATCTGTGGTATCACTCTACTCATTCAGAAGTATGGGAGGGTGTGGTGTTGATACTGCTTCTTCAGTTTCATGTCCTTGCCTTGTTACCTTGGCTTTTCTTGGATCGTGGCACTCCTATTTATTTGGATCTCGTGTCCTTGCCTTGTTACCTTGGTTGTTCTTGGATCGTGGCACACCTATTTGTAGTAGTTGATCAAATTATGTTTGATGTTTTTTTCACTTTTCGACATCACTCCATTGACAGTCTCCTTGCATGGAGCTATTCTGGTGAAGCCCAATGTCAGTTGTTTTTGAGTTATATGATCGATCAGTGGATTCAGACCATAGTGTGCACCACACTTCTTCAGCATTGTACAAGTTTTTGGAGCCGAGCTTCTAAGGATATCTTGCAGCAGGATTTTGCTCTCTACTTTGTTATTACTGGTTTTGGGTACCTTGCAGTGTCCATTTTTCCCAGTTGTTGTATGTGGGTACCTCATCAGGCCTTGTTGCCAGGACCCACCTTCTTTTCCACCCACCTAAGCTATGCTTACGGGAGGGTGTTAGTGTAGGTTATTATTTATCCTTTTATTTATTTATTAGGATAATTATTACACTTGTGTTAACCCTACACTTGTTGGGTTAGCTTGCTTAGGTGTACTAGTTGTGTGGAGTTAGCTTACTAGTTGTGTTGAGTTAGCTTCTCAGTTATGTGAAGTTAGCTTACTAGTCTTTTGGAGTTAACTTAACTACCAGTATCAGTTAGTGGGAGTTCTTCACCACTGATTTAGGTAGTAGTTGCACTTCCCTCCTCCTATATGTACATCTTTCTTATTGAATAATTCAAGTCATTCTATTGTAATGTATTGAGCATTATGGATTATGATGGATTTCCATATATGGTATTTTAGCTCTTCTATTTTGCAAATCTAATGTGGTGTGCTATTATCATCTGAGATCGCGGCTTGGAACAATCTTCTTATCATTCCTTTCATAAATATCATGAAGGATGATCGTGAGTGATGAAAACACATTCTAAAGAGGTCCAAGATATGTCTCAGAACTATTGCAGGAATTCTCAGGCACAAGATTCAGTTCATAAGTCACAAGAAAGCTCCAAAATTCACATGCATCTGATGATTATGGAAAGAAACAACTCATTTTTATAGTGTCGTGGCAGTAGGACTGGGTCACCACCGACCATAGGGAAAGTTTCCCCAATGGGGTGGATTTTGTGCTTTAGGTCGGGATTTCATGTTTTTAAGGAGGGAAAAGCACTTTAAAGCTTATGTGTGGGATTAGGTTGTTTAAGGATGAATCATGGGTAGTTATAAGATAGGAATGGGTAGAAAAAGCATAGGGATTTATATTTAGGATAAAATCATCCTAAATAACAAGTTGATTAGGGCAAGTTAGGGATATGGATATTAATTAATTAATGAGAATTAATTAATTAATGTGAATTAATAAGGATTAATGATGATAGGATAATAAGTGGGCATTTTATTAAATATTGACGGGGATGGATTTAATTAAAGGGGGACCTAGATAGGACCATAGAAAAATATGTGCACGTGGGAAGACAAGGGCAGAGATACCAAATTTAGGTGTCAACAATGCAAGGAAAACGTGTCGGGAATCCACATGGAAAAAACAACCAAGTTTGAATGTGGTTAAGGTTGGAAGCCACATAACTACAACTTAGTATTTCATGGACATGAAAGGCGTAGTATTCCATGTAAGGACAAAGCCACTGGAATTTCAAATACCGTGTAAGGACAAAGCCACAAGGAAAGAGAGGTTGAAGCTTGCGGCATATGGAGAAGGTAGTTAAATGTAAAATACATCAAAGTTGTGGAACATGAGAAGTTTCTAAACAAGGAGAAATTTGTAGATCAAAGAGAATTCATCTCGAAATCCGTGAGGCATGATAGTGTCATGTCTCTGTTTTAAACTGGACGCTCAACCACTCCACCAACTTGAATTTAATTTTGAGTGGTGTTGTCCTCCTACATTAGTGGTATGATGGTTGTGCTTGGAGCAATGTTAGATGCCCATACTTGACTTGTGGTGGTGGTGGGTGGTTAATTTCATTAATCACTAGATGTGATTGATCACTCCTCCCCCTCTCTCAAATTCTATAAATGTAAGTGCTTTGGCACATAATATGGGTTCAATTCATGTAAGTCAAGAGCTCTATTTTTAGCTCGAAAATTTTGCGTGTGACCTTTGTAACTCGTATATGAATACTTCTTGCCTTAGCGTTGTGTTTGTAAATGGTCAAGATTTTATATCAATGCATGTGTGAGTTTGTTTCTTTGAATGTTCATCGTTTAATGTGAACATCTCTGTCCTCTTGCATGTCTTCATTATTTTTCATTTTATTTGCTTCAAAGCTGTTTACATTCCTCTAAGCTTCATTCACAAGTTCATATATGTGTCTTTTGGAGCTAGAATCAATAAATTTTATAGTTTGGTGCATCACTTCCCTTTTATTTTTAGTTCTCTCTCACATACACCTTGTCTCCTTGATATTCTTAGGTTGGGTTTAGATAGTGTTAGAATTGAATATGGTTAGAGTAGTTGCAACGAATTGGGGTGAGTGGAACCAACCCTTTCAACTGAGGTTTGATCTTGATTATTCCCCACACTTTTGATATCATTCATGTTTTCACTGAAATGTTGAATTCCTTATTTGGAAGGGGTGTAATTTTTAAAAGATGAGTTTTGACATACCCGCAAGTGGCGGTCAATCCAATATTAATTGAACAAATTTGTTAAGACTGTGTTTCTAATTTGAAATTATATTTCTCTCCTCTTCATGTTTTCATGTTGCTTTGTCTTGTTTTCTAATTATTTTTGTATTTATTCATGTACATCTCTCATATGTTTAGTAAAATATTCTACATTAGGGGTGTTTATTTCTTTATTCCTCGTATTGTGAGAAATTACAAGCATGCACGTAGTTATACGAGTGCGGGAAATTCGGTGACTACTTTTGGACTTGACACATATACAATCTAGAATGGTGTATGTCATCTATTATTGATACCTAAATTATTATAAGAAAATTCATCTAATGCCAAAAAGTTATCTCATCTTCCCGCTTACATTATTGCGGGTGCATCACCCCATGCATATGAATAAGTCATGAAGACATCAATTTTGGTTTGCTAGGTATGTTAGTTGAGTTCTAGAGGTTATTAGATGTCAATCAGGTTTGTTAGTTGGTGTTTTGGCCTTTCAAAATTCAAATGGAGCATTTTCCCTCCATTTTACAATATTTGAATATTTGGGCCATTTTTTGGCTTGTTGTAATGTTTCAAAGCAATCTTAAAGCTTGTAAACCATGAAAATGATGGAGAGAGGTATGATATGAGTGTCTTAGGTCCTCTTTAGGGTCTAGGAGTCATAATAAGAGTTAGAAAGTAAAAGGTTTGAGCTTATAACTAAGAGATTTGATGTTAAGCCTAAAACTACTCATGTGACCAAGAGGTCTAGATGTTTCATTTAGTTATAAGTTGAGGAAAGGACTATAAATTTCAAAAATGTAATTGTATTTCTCATTCTATCTAGATATGAATCAAAGTGTGGAGTTTCAAGAAGAATAGAAAAGGAGAAAACTCATATTTTTGATAGTTTTGCATGCTTGTGTGTTAACTCGATCCGTAACCATTCTTTGTATGATTTTGTATTGTGCATTCTTAATCTTAGAGTAGAGCAAAGAAAACTTTGAACTTGGTGGTGAGCATATATGGAACTCTTGTGAGTTGATACTAAGTTTAGTCTTGTTTAAATTCATTGTTGGTGTACTAATGTTTTTGGTAAGCACTATGAAATCTTGGGACATTTAATGGTATCTTTTTAAGGAATCCATCTATGCATGTCATGACAAGAATAGACGATGACTATTTATGTTAATCTTCGAGCAAGTAGGAGATTATGTTGACCAAGAAGCGTAGGGTGTGTATTATGATACCGCATGTTGAAATCCTTAAGTGAATGTGGCTAGGAATGACAGGTGAAGGGATGTCGTGCTTAGCTTGATCTGTGGGAACATGCATGAAACCATTCAATGATCAATGAGTGGTGAAGAGTGTATAAATCAATACATGGGTTTGAACTATACAACTGTGATCTTCTTGCATGTTAGGTTTTCTTGACAAACCCTGAACTAAGTTTGTGTGTGGTAATTGATCAAGTAAGACCCTCTTCTCACTATATTCCGGGAGTAAGGAAGCTTGACATAATTGGGTGAAGTGTGGAAAGAAGGTGCCACTCAGTTGTATGAGTGTATTACTTAGGTTCAAGGATATAAGGCTTCCTTTCAACTATGATTGTGAGTTCTACAGTAAGGCGGGGTAGTATAAAAAGCAAGGAAAAGATAAATCCTCATGTTCTTGGGCATTCTGGTAAGATCATTATGAAGGTAAGGTTCTCATGATTCCACCATCCTATTTTAGAGATTAAAATCAATTCCTAGTGAAATTTATTACACAAACTAAATTCTCGTGTTTCCTAGAAGTGCACAATAGCATTCGGTTAGGGCATAGAGAATGAAGTATCAAATCAAATAATTACTACTTGAAATTTGGAAGTAATGAGGTTGGGTGAGATACATAGGGTATTTAAAAGTAAGAGCATATTTTCATTGGAATATTTTTAAGAGAATCGTGGCTGACCCTTCAAGGACAACCAAATACGATCAAATACCGAGTCTTGAGGGTATCTTTACAAAGAAAGTAGGAGTTAAACATAGACTTTAAGAAAGCAAATAGGAAAATAGTTATAATAAGTTAATGTGTGTCCAAAATGGTTGGAATTGAGGTTTGAAACCCCGGGGAAAATTAGTATATGCATGACATTCCAGTGAGGTAGACCTAGTAGGATACTTAGGATCAGAAGATAAAATTTGAGACAAGGAGTAGTGAAAAGGATTAAGAGCCCAGAAAACATTCTAGACAAAGCAACAAGGAGCTAAGATTTGACAAAATGATGAGAGCTCGGTTCTTAAGACCTGAACGGGTTTGGTAATTGAATCATAGGTAAATGAAAGTGTAAGCAAGGTATACTAATGATGATTCCCCTTTCTAGGTGAATATTGTCAATTCAAGCAAGTTTTGAGCATTTTAGACTAGAGTGTGATCCTGAAAAGGTAGAGTAAAGATGAATATTTTTACTTGAACCTCCATGGTTATTGAATTATTGCACGATATTTTATTTTCTTTGAATCATTTGGTATCAGAGCATGTATTTTTTGTGATTTGGTTTTGAGATTGAATAAATAGTTTTGTTGTTAATAACAATAGTGTTGTGTGAGTGTGTGAAGTGGGAAGTGACAACGAAGATGCGTCAAGAGAAGAGTGTGAAACTAGGAAGTGACCATGGGTACATGATGCATTTGTGGATGAAGAATTCAGAGAGAGAGAGAAAAATTTAGGTTAAAACAAGTGCATGAGAGGATAAGAGAACAAGAGTAAAAGAGAAGAATAGAAAAGATGATGGAAACAAGGGAAACATGCAAAGAGAGACATTGAAGGGATGTTAGGCCTTATACATCATATTTGATTGATGAGTGGGATGAAGAGGAACCAGCTGCAGAGGTAGTTCATGGATTGATAGAGTTGATGAGATACAAGAGAGAGAGAGAGAGAGAGAGAGAGGAAAATGAAATAAGAAAGGAGGAAGAAAAGAGAGATTTGGTTTCACCAGAGATTAGAGAGTTGAAGCAAGAGGTACAACAGTTGATGGGCTCATAGAAAGATAGAAATTTAAAAAGGACAAGAAATAGGGGTGGTGATGAAGAAGAGATCCAAGTGGGCGTTAAATTACTTGTGGAGAAAAGGAAAAGAAAACAACTAAGGACTAGGATAAAACAAGAAGAAAGAAGACTGGGATAGATGGGAAAGAGAATGAGTAAGCAAGAAACAAAGGTGATTAAAGAGATGGTGCTGATAAAGAATAAGAGTGAATAAGAATAAGTGAATCACAAAGATGAAGAAAAACATGAAGACCATGAAAATCACAAGATAGAAATAATGCAGATAAAGGAAGTTGATGGTAAAGATCATACCAAAGCAAGGATGAAGGCACAAAGAAATTGGAAAAAGAAGAAGAAGAGCAAATAGTGTGGCTCAATCTTTCCTACCCCTAGAGTATGATGCGGGATCATCACCCCATGCATATGAATAAGTCTTGAAGACATCAATTTTGGTTTGGGGTCAAAGCATATAACCTCTATCCCACTTTTTTGTATTTTTGTACTTTCAAACAAACCTACAACCAAAACATGACCAAACACATATAAAATGACCAAACATGCATTTTTAAGAGGCTATAAATACCAGGTGCAAGGCATCCAAAATTTGCGATTTTTAAAAAATCTATAGTATTTTTAAATATTTATTTACTAGTCAGATTTTAAAATATTTTTGGCCACCAAGTGGGACACACTTGTATGCTAAGTATGTTAGTTGAGTCTAGTGGTTATCGGATGTCAATCAGTTTTGTAGTTGGTGTTTTGGCCTTTCAAAATTCAAATGGAGCATTTTCCCTCCATTTTTGTAATATTTGAATATTTCGCCACTTTTTGTCTTGTTGTAAAGTTTCAAACCAATCTTGGAGCTTGTAAACCAAGAAAAGGATGGAGAGAGGTATGATATGAGTGTATTGGTTCTCTTTAGGGTCTTGGAATCATAATAAGAGTTAGAAAGTAAAAGGTTTGAGCTTATAACTAAGAGATTTGATGCTAATCCTAAAACTCCTCATGTGACCAATAGGTCTAGATTTTTTATTTAGTTAGAAGTTGAGGAAAGACTATAAATTTCAAAAATGTAACCGTATTTCTCATTCTATAGATATGAATCAAAGTGTGGATTTTCAAGAAGAATAGAAAAGGAGAAAACTTAGATTTTGATAGTTTTACATGTTTGTGTGTTAACTCGGTCTTGTAACCATTATTTGTATGCTTTTGTATTTTGCATTATTAATCTAAGGGTTGAGCAACGGAGACTTTGAACTTGGTGGTGAGCATTTTTTTAACCCTTGTGAGTTGATACCGAGTGTAGTCTTGTTTAACTTCATTGTTGGTGTACTAATGTTTTTGGTAAGCATTGTGTAACCTTGGGATGGTGAATGGTATCTCTATAAATAAGTCATACATACCTATCATGACAGGAATAGACTATGACTAATTATGTTGATCTTCGAGCACGTAGGAGGTTATGTTGACCAAGAATTGTAGGGTGTGTATTATGATGCCTTACATGTTGAAAAACTTAAGTGATTGTGACTAGGAATGACAGTGAAGGAATATTGTGCTTAGCTTGATCTGTAAGAACATGCATGAAACCCTTCAATGATCAATGAGTGGTGGAGAGTCTATAAATAAATACATGGGGTTGAACTATATAACTATGATCTCCTTGCATGTTAGGTTTTTGACAAACCTTGAACTAAGTCTCGTGTCTCGCTACTTGATCAAGTAAGACCCTATTCTCATTGTATTCAAGGAGTAAGAGAGATTGAAATATTTTAGTGAAGTGTGGAAATAATGAGCTACTCGGGTGTGTGATTGTATTACTTAGGTTCAAGGATATAAGACTTCATTTCAACGGTGATTGTGAGTTCTACAGTGGAAGAGCAGTATAAAAAGAAAGGAAAAGATAAATCCTCGTATTCTTTAAGAATTCCTGGTAAGATCATTATAAAGGTAAGGTTCTCATGATTCCATAGTCCAATTTTGGAGATTAAAATTGATTCCTAGTGATATTTATTACATAAACTAAATTCTCGGTGTTTCATAGAAGTGCACAATAGGGTTCATTTAGGGCATTAAAGTATCAAATCAAAGAATGACTAGTTGAAAATTGGAAGTAATGAGGTAGTGTGAGAGACCTATGGTATTCACAAGGAATTTCACATTTTCATTGGAGGATTTTGAAGAGAAGCGTGATATTCCCTTCAAGGACAACCAAATATATTCAAAGACCTAGTCTTGAGGGTAGCTTTACAAAAAGTATGGGTTAAACATAGATTTCAAGCTTGAAAATTGGAACATAGTTAGAATAAGTTAATGGGTGTCCAAAATGGTTGGAATTGAGGTTTGAAACCCCAATAAAATGAGTATATGCATGAAAATCCAGTGAGGTAGACCTAGTAGGATGCTTAGGAGCTAGAAGACAAAAGTTGAGATAGAAGGAACATATCCAAGAGTTGGGACCTAAAAGAGTTTACTTAATCGTATCGAAAATTGTGCACCATAATGAAGTTGCACTTTAGTTGAATCACAATGGCTCCAACGTAATCACATGGAAAAATCGATCAACAACTGAATAACTTGCATAACAGAATAAAGCTTGCTCATAAGAGAAAGACAACAGAGTTTCTTGGCATGCTCATAAATGAATAGTGAAAGCGTACATATAGGGTGCTAAATAACCCTAGTGCATGACATGCATGTAAACCCTAAACCTAAACCTAAACCTAACCCATGTGAGATGACCCTCCAATATGAGGAGGACACATAGGATAAATCACACCAACATGACCTAAGATTTGACACACACCATTAGGTTACTAGAAGGAGATTAATTAACTTTATGAATTTTTGTGGGTACCTTTAAACCTTCACAACTATGGAATGAGAAATGGAATTGGTCGTAAGGGCAGCTTAAGGGGAAATCTAGTGCAATAGAGAGTAATGTGGTGAATTGAGTGGTTTGAGTTGATTTTTTTAGTAAATCTAACCGTGTTTGAAGTGGGCAAGCAAGTGAATTGACGATACAAGGAGTAGTGGAAAGGGTTAAGAGCCCGAATACATTCTAGACAAAGTAACAAGGAGTTATGAGTTGAAAAAATGATGAGAGTTTAGTTCTAAAGAAGAGTGCGTGAAAACAAGTTTGGTAATTGAATCAGAGGTAAATGAAGGTGTAAGAAAGGTATAATGATGATGATTCCCCTTCCTAGGTGAATATTGTCAATTCAAGCAATTTTTGAGCATTTTAGACTAAAGTATGATCTTGAAATGGTAGAGTAAGGATGAAGTTTTTTGCTTGAACCTCCTTGGTTTTTGAATGTATGGATGATATTTTATTTTCTCTGCATCACTTACCTTCAATCAAAAATATAAACAATTTTTCTAAATTCATGTTTACTACCTTTATTTTTCCATCTATTTATGGATGATAAGCCAAATTGAACTCCAACTTGGTGTTCAATTTCTTCCACAATGTCCTCTAGTTATATCCTATAAAGTTTAGATTAATGTATGATACAATGTTACCCAAAAAAACATATAACCTTACAATCTCCTTGAAAATAAATTCACAATGTTAGTTTCATTACAAGTCTTATTATAAGTCACAAATGTTCCATCTTCAAAAATATATGAACAAACATGAATATCGAATAATTTCCTTTTATATCTTATGAAAACCTAAAACAATTACATACTTATAGCTTCCCTTGGTTTATGGGGAATAATAAATGGTTGATACAATCATATATTTTTACTTTCTTTTTTATTCCACCCTTCTTAATTTAACAACGGTTTATTTAACATGCACAAAAAGGATGAATAATGTTACAAGTGATCATTCTAATTCAATTAACTTCCAACATTAATTACATAAGTAAGAATAACACTTTTAAAAGTGACAAGTTATGTATCGAATGTCAAAACATAAGTGAGGGAGTGCAGTCTGTCTAGATTTGGAGGTATCTAGGTGATCTCGAGTGTAGGAATGCAGACGGATCTAGAAGCTGGAAATGCTTTGTTTCTAAAACAATGATTGAAAACCGATCTTAGATAAAATCATTGTTGAAACTCGTTCAATAAAGCATGTGTATAGTTGATAATATCTTTGCATATAGTAAATGAATAATCTACGAAGATAACACAACATAAGATATATTTGTGGGCCAAGATGCCCAAATATTCAATATATGCAGAATAATACCCTTAAGGTAAGGCAACACCATACAATGCTCCTTAAGGAAGGAGTAACTCCATAATATCCCAAGATGGGAATCCACTTCAAGGGGGACACCTCCAATATACCTATACCAAGTAGAAGACTCAACTCATACATCAATGACATCTCATAATGATACTCACATCCTTTATATAGACATACATTACTCTTAATGGATGGGTAACACTTAATCCTAATGTAGGTCAACTCATTACATAATATAACTAATTCCTATGTGACCCCATATATTATAAATAGGCATGATATGGGGCTTACCCTTACTTCACACCTCCGCAAAGCAATAAGGGTGTCAGGTGCTTAGCTAATATACCACCCACCAATTATTTATACTCATCTAGAACATTGATTTGTCTTCCCCCTTGGTGATAAAATCCAAGTAGATAGACCTGAAAGGGAATGTTTTCAATTCTAGTTTTATTATAAGAGGTTTGGTAGTGTGTGGATGGGAATGGTGAATGTAGATTCAAATTCCTACTTAGATAAGGTGATCAGCAGAGATGAAAATCTAGGTTCATTTTAAGCCCCAAAGAAAAGTGTATTTTTGATGAGGATAACACACAAAATGCAATGCTAAAACAAGACGAAAAGGGAATGGAAACAAAGTAGAGAGAAATACCTCTATTTACCAACTACTTCTTTTTGTCTTACCCTTTCCAGGAAATCACAAGGGAACTCTAACTGAAAAGTTGGTCAACTTGCTGGAAGTAAATAAGAAATGGACTCTACTTATGAAAGTGTAGAATTTAATCGCAAGGGACTTGGTCCCACTGTGCATGCCAGATGCATTAGTATATTTTAGGATTCAATTTTTATTCTATGAAATAAATCACTAAAACTTGGAAATAACAGGGTTTAGTGAAACTTTTGTGGACGGTGACAAAATATTGTAGACTCAAATGCACACACGAAGCTCCTCTTCGAAGAAATGGAAACCTACACACACGTAGATAACTCGACAAGAGATATATTAGATAATTATAAATCCAGTTACTTATAAAAGGCCAATCCCGGGAACCAAAGGGATTCCTTTGACAGATGTCAACTCACTTTTAAATAATTAAGTTGGAAAGAATGAATAATAAAATTATAGTTGAAAATATAAAGTGATACGGATAACAAACTATAGATATGTTATATTTGGATGTCGGGATTCAATTGACGTCCTCGATGATAGGTGAGCTAGATTGAAAATGTTTTCCTTGTGGAGATTGACCTCGCAAATGAGTTTGAGGAGAATATCCAAGCTGTTCGGGAATGTTTTCTAGATTAGGCATGAGGATGATGGTGCATATGTTTAGCTCGTGGTTGATGTTTGATTATTCCCACACGAAAGGATGTGACTATGGGAAGATCATAAATTTTGACGACTTCGTACACTACTATAGTAATGGTCATATAACAAAGGAAAATGCTTACAAGTAGAATAAATTTAGCCATGATTATGAAATACGGAGCAAATATATCAAATTGTGCCAAAAATGCAATGTTGGGCAATTTTGACATTGATCGACGTCGATTAAGCATATCGATATCGATTGAGTACGATCAATGTGGATCATTGTATATAAAACTACAAACATTTTGTAAAGTGTATTTTCAAAGAGAATGTTCGAGATAAGGGGTGATTTAGAATTTAGATACTTATATAAGATGGATGAAGTTGTGATTAAATTTAGGAATGATGACTTACAGATTCAAGTGAATGACATACCTTTGTGGTAGAGGTGACTTGGATGAATAGTTTGCAAAGGTTATTAGACGATTAAATGTCATATGAGATTTCTTCATAGAGGTATTAGGACACCAAGGAGCTCTATTACTTCACATTTATAAGAGGTTCCTCCTCATTTAAAACTCAAATCCAAAATTCAACCTTGTCACCTATAATTTTTTCGGATCCTTGGGAAAAGGCCCTGGGTTGATTTTTATAGGATTGATCTCGTTTCAACAAAATCAACACCGATTCACACCGATTCAGGGAATCATCACAAATTTTTGTCTTTTTCAAGGAGAATTGTTAAATTTGGTTCCAACCATCTCCTTTTTGTAATTTTTGGGGTTTATAATGGTTTTGAGGTTATTTAGGCTCGTGGGGAGTTTATTAGGGGTTAGGGTTGTTTTTGTTTTTGTTTTTTTGTTATGTGTGGTCATGGCTGGTTACGGGTGGTAAAATGGTTAATATATGTCGGTAGATAGGTAAATTGATCATGTGGGATTATGAATATGTTTGTAAGGTGTGTACATACATGTAGGAACTAGGATGACCTAATTTTGGTGTCTACAAGATCATTCTCTCAAGATCCATCGGAAGCGAGTCTCTTGATCAACAGGAGATTCCTCATATCTAGATTTCACTTCTCTCTTCTTCTCTCTCCTCCTTCTCTCTCTACATTCTATTTATTCATTAAGAATGTACTTTTGGATCTTTCATCTTATTCACTTAAGTAGCCCTATTTTTATATTGTAAAAGTTCCTTTTCGAAAATTAAAAAAAGACTTAATTTCATTCCTAGGGAATATGAAAGGTCACAAGTGGTGGTGAGATGAAAAGTTACATGTGGGGGACATGAAGAGACATAATTGTAAATATATAATTGGGATGGCCTCTCCATTCCAAATTGTTAGATTTTGTTTCCCTACTACTGCAAGAAAAAATCTAAATTCTTTTATCTCCTTGTTTATGTTTTTTTACACCTTCTACTTCCCAATGCAAAAGCATCCTAATCTTGTATAACCAAGAAATAAAATTGTGTCTATAATTAATGAATCCATGGAACTTTTTGTCTCGATTCTTTAGTATTGTTATTTCTTACATTATTTTTCTTATTAATATTGAATGTGGACCTATTCTAATTAATGCGTGTGAAATGTGTAAGTCTTATCACAACATTAAACCTCTCTCTCCATGTCTCCATATCCTCTTTACCTCTCTCCAAGAAAATTCCTCCCTTAGACACTATATAATTAATTTTCAATGAGTTTAGTGGAGTATTCCTATGTGATCCCCGACCTAATGGCCACCCCACAATTTTATTTATTCCTTGCATTTAATAAATGGGAGCCTCCCCATACCCAAGAAGGAGGGACCTAGTCTCGTAACATTAACGAAAACCACTAATTTGTCTTGCGATAAATTATTTTTCCAATAGTTTTGGTGAATCCCCTAGGAAACTTTTTCCCTTTTGCACCCTATAATGATCTCTAAAATCTAATATATATATATATGACATTCATAGCTTGAATACCCACTTTGCTTATTTATGTGAAAAAACCTTCATATACCATAATGAATTTTTGTACTCCTAGTTGTAAACTTTCGTATTCCTCATTGAAAAATCATTTATAAGTTGGAAGATAGAAGATTCATTAAAGAAGACCAATCGAGTGGAAATGTGGTCTTTCATAATCATGTGTTTGAATTGCAAGAACAATTTGATTTCATGTTTTCTCCCATCTGATTCCAAGACAAGCTTCTAAGAATCCATTTAAAGATCTTGTTGTTAGTCCTAGTGCATCTCCCATATCTCCACCACCACTGAATACTCTTCCTCCAGATATGGTTGAGCCAGTACCTTATGGTCATAATCTCTATTTGTTGGCTTTGACTTCTCCATTTCACAAATTAACTAAAGGATCAAGAATGAACTTTCCCAAATTCTACAGAGATGAGAAGAAACATCTAGATGAACATATTATAGCTTTTATCACATCTTATGGAATTATTATAGTAGGACACAAAGATTTTGTTGTTCATCTATTTGTGGAGTCATTACAAGATGTTGTTGCAAAATGGTTCTACTATTTTCTACCTTATTTAGTCATTGATTTGACAGATGTGAAAGCTATGTTTAGAGTATGGTTCAAGTTAGAAAAATATGCTCATGCACTTCTCACTCAATTGAATCAAATGAAGAAAGAACCACAGGATCTAATGAGAGAATTTGTGGCCAAATTCAACAAGTTGATTAACAAGATTCCTACTGGTGCTCGTCCTACTATAGATAATCAAAAGAGGTTCTTCATAAATGCTTAGTTTCCTAAAGTTGGGTTCATATTTTGGAGAGTATAGCTGAATACTTTGGATAATTCTTAAGAAATTTCTATTGAAGTGGATTATGACCTCATCATATCAAGGAAGGTCAAGAACTACTCAATGAAGATTAAAATCCGAGATCTCCAAAGATTAAAGTGTCAATCCATTGTTGAAAAAAATTTCAATGATTTGACTACATTGAAGAAGAAAATCACACAACGTACCTCATATCAAAATCAAAGCAAAAATCAAATTGTTGGATCTGTAGACACTACTTTTTGGCATGTTGTCCCTTCATCCCATGTTTGATCCTCTTTACTATCATCTCGCATGTTCGTCCCACCCATCTTATCTAAAACCTTAATTTCCCTCTTAAATGTTTATCCCTCTTATGTTCATACCCTAATCCTATTTCTCATCCTAGCATTATTTAACACCCTTCATTATCCTTAAACCCACCTAAGTACCCATTAATTATTTTAATCACCCTACCCCATTCCTAACATTAATATTATTAATATTTTATTATTTTATTATCCATTTCCCCCCATTTAATGCCCTTAAATTTCTCACCTACCACTCCCTTTAACCCCCGATTTCTCCCCACATGACCATGCATCCCTTAATTAGCTTGCCACCTCTTTTCCCGCCATTTTAATCCCCCTTCTTTTCAAAATCAAATCTGACTTGATTAGCAATCTGTTCTAGTCACCAAAAACTCATCTGATCATTGTCAACCCTATAAATTCACCACCACCCCTCCTCTCAAACAGATAAAAACTTTCAATCTTTGACATCCTTGTGTTTTATGCCTTCTTCGATTCCTCGAGCTATTTTCATCAACGGAATCCATCTCGACACTCTTGACATGATATCATTAGAGATTCATATGTTTAAAATATGACATAGAGATCTCTTCTTGATTCTTTTTACACTTTTGAATGTTTCATTAGTTTTCCAAGAGCTCTTTCCAACCATTCGAAGTCATTGATCTTTAGCATGCCCATCTCATCCATCATTTTTATTTTTGAATTTCAAGTCCCAATCCATTGATCGCCATGAATCCATCCTATTCATCGCCAACCCACCCCGTGTGTTGACCTTGATCTCTATTTGTACCAAAGATCTACTTCTATTTCAAAACCTCACCTTTGTCCAAAGCACTCTATCTCAACCATATACCTATTTAATCAGCCATGATCTAGTTTTCTCTACCCCAATCGCCGTCAACCCTACCAACTCTCACATTAGATCCGCTTCCGGTTACACTATTTTTTCTCATCATCATCTCTACACCAGATCCAACATCTCAAATTTGATTCTAGTTCTATCCTTTGCATTCTTTTTTATCAGATTCGCACCGAGTCATCGTCGACCATACCATCGACTCGGGTCATCCTCGACCAGCTCAGTTTGTTTTTTTTTCAACATCTTTCATTATCAAATCATCATTTCAATATCTCTAGTATATCATATCTTTATTTCAAATTTTTATCTACATCCTTTTATCTATCATTGCTTTTACATCATTTTATCAAAATGTGGGTTAACATACATCCTAGTTAGTTGTCGCTTTCCCGGGACTAACTTTTTAGGAAACCCACCATCTTATTTTACTCGTCTTTTTCTATCAACTCCTATTTTTGTGCAGGTCATCAAGCTCACATCGAGAGTTTCTTACGCACACATACCTTCATCATCACCATTGTCATCTACATCAAGAGGTAACCTTAAACCCTCCCATAGTTTTGAGTTCCTTGGTTTCTTGTACCCCTTGCATCAACTTGTGTCAAGTGAAAGAAATTTCATAGAACATTTCGGCATGTCGAGTGGGACCCACCCTTCTCCCTAAATGATTCCTTTATTTTCTTTCGTTTCATTTCCATTTTCTTCATATTCCATTTCTTTCTTTCCACTAACCTTATAGGTGGGAGCTTTGCTTGCTCACATATGTGGTGGTTTGCTTACTTGGATCAAGAATGTGTTTGTTAAATTAAATTAAAATAAAATAAAAAGGAAATAGCGTTATCCAGGTATTCTTATTTTTGTTCCCTATTTTCTCCTTTCGCATCTTCTTGTGTGTGCTTTCATCGAACTTCACATTTCGTTTTAGGTCTAAAAAGAACCCCTTCATTCTTGCTTGCTCATCTAGATTAAATAGGAGGTTAATCCTCCGCATTTACTTTTCCACACACATCCGAAATCACGTATCAACTTACACACGAAACATCATCTATCGGTTGGAACTATTGGGGTTCATCACCCAATAGGAAAGTAACCACGATGTTTTGTCTAGGTTATAATTTTTTTGACTATCGGTATATTGGCTAAGTGCTTGACACCCTTATCATTATGGTGTGTGAAGTGCGGGGGTAGGCACCATACCAATAGTCATCACATATTTGTACCTCACGTACCTTCGGGTATATCGAGGATTCCATCCAAAACATCCCAAAACCAACCTTAGATCGGCCATTTCCTAGGTTCCCTATGAGCCTTTTTCTTATTATTTTTCACATCTAATAAACAAGATAATTAAAAAAATTGTTTATCTTGTTGGTTTTAGTAACATCTCGCATAGTTTCTTGTTTGTTTCGTTCACGTTTTTACTAGATATCAACTCAGAAAAATGGAAAAAACTACCTCGTCTAACATCCCCACCTCCGATAACATCATCCAAAGCAAACATTTGTCCTTGTTACTAGTTATTTTGTTCCTCTGATCACATCCTCTTCAATTTCCCAACCCCTCATTTTTTGGCTCCTTCTAGTGATCCCTTTTCCATCCAGACTCATTCCCATGTTGAAACCAATCCTTTCATATACCATCATTCAGTCCCTTCAAGACCAACTACACCTCCATCTGCCGCTTCCTTAGATATTTTTGGACCTCCCATTATTCCTCGCAAATGCTCAGAGTTCCAGGAGCTCCTAGATGCTAACCGTGTTGCTCTTTATGATTACCTTTTCGTAGATCAACTAGTCTTCCCATTGACAAACCCCTCTTCAAAAAATATATGCCTATCACTCTCACCCTAAAAACACTCAATTTTTCACCTCCTAACTTTTGTTTTCTTCCCTTGAGCCATGAATGATATTTTAATGGTGCAGTGTGAACTTAGGTCCCATCAATATTCCACTCCGATCCCCTAGGATCACCAATCTACTCAACCGGTGGATCATATTCCACCTAATACTTTGTGTATCAATATCACTCCCTCTTCTTCCATTCCCATCACCTCTTCATTCATTGTTTAACATTAGCACCCCTAATCAATCTTTACATGAATCTTGTCTCCTCCTTCCACCAAGTGAATAGCATGATCAAACTTCCATCTCAATCTATGCATCCCAAATTCATGCTAATGTCATCACCTCGCAACCCCATCCTTCATAATCAACCCAAGCCCATCAACCTCCTCTTCAGAATTTCTTCGACATATATTTCCTAATCAATCCACCCAAATATCTCAACCACCCCATGCTTACATCCCCACTCATCCCACGTAGAATCAATCTAACATCCCCACTTCTCAACAAACACAACCATATCCATCTCATTATATCCCTCGCATCCTAGCAACATCATATCTCCCACCTATTCAATCACAACCATTTAACTATCTCCCCCTCATCAACCACCTCCATAGACACCTACCTATCCTCAACACTATCAATCTAATCCTCAACCCAACCCTTCCACATCCTATGATTCACAACCTCACCAATCCATCTCCTATATGACCCACAACCATATGCAGGATTTGTTAAATAGGTTAGAAAACCTTAAAGCTGCCACCTTGGGTCCTAAGAGCTCATTTACATATGAAAAATTTGTAATGAGCCCATCCATCCATCAGTTCTTGTCAAACCTTATCCTCCACACTAGGAACTCCCTAAATTCTCAAAATTCAACAGTAAGGAGGACCCCAACAACATCTTTGTGCCTTTAGGCACACCTACTACCTCATTACACATGACCAGGACCTCATGCTCTGTACTTTCCCCATGTCATGGGCGGGACTGCCATGGAATGGTATAATGGTATTTTATAGCCCTCCCTCTTTTCATTCATCCAACTTGTGCAATTTTTTTAGAACATTTCTCCATTAATATTGTGTGTAAAAATAACCATCACTAACCTATATTCCATTAAACATTATGATGAAGAATACATCGTAGAATTCATTGCTAGGTGGTGTGGTCTCATCAATCAGTTATCTTTCTCCCTTCCTCAAACTAGATCCCATCAAGATATTCTCCTATTTTGTGCAAAGCACATCTCATCAACCCTCTAGATCCAATCCTTTCAAACATTTGAGGAGGCATTCACCATGGATCGTAAACTAGAACTCGCACCCTTGAACAAGGCCACGTCAAACTTAGATCCAACAAACTGAAACCAAAATTCACCAAGACATCCAATCATAATGACAAATCCAAAAATGTTTCTAATGTTGTCATTGTTAAATCTTTCACGCATCTACCTCCCATACTGAGCTCCCACAGAGGGTTCCTCAACATAATCCCAACTATTCCCCCTCGGGAGTCATATAGTTCAATATTTGATAAACTTGTGGCTACTCATCTCATCCAACTTCCTCGTATCCTCCTCACAATGACACGTACCTAAATCCACGTGGTACCGTGAGGACCACTATTATAAACACCATCAATTCTCATGCCACAAATTTTCATACATTCAAAGACTTCGTTCAAGTACTCATCGACCGAGGGGATCTTCACTTAGATAATCCCAATTCTCCTCCCAACCAACCTTTAGACATCTTCAAACAACCATTCCCTAACCACTCACCAAATAAACAAACAAATCCTTCCACATCCCAAGCACCTAATGCTCACACAATCAACACCTTGAATCAAGAATCAACATCATCATCTATTCCCATTACCCCTCCATCTACCTTACCCACCTCTATTCCTTTGACATTTACAACCACACCAACACACTTACACTTGTGCCCACATCTATCAAATGTACACCCACTCTATCCACACCTATTATGCCCACATCCCTTAAATCTACATCTAGACCCATCACATCTACATCTCCTACACCCACATTGGTCACACATGTACTGTAAATAGATAAAATTAACGTAAATGAAAGATAAAAAAACCAAGCAAACCTCTCAAAGAACCTTCGGTGATAACCTCATATAAGGGTCTCCTGTGAAACCTTGTAGAAAGAATGTTAGAAGTGTTTTGTGGGTGCTCTTGAGTGCTCTCCAAGCTTTAAAGACAAATGCTGAGACATTGTTTAATAGATTTTTGTGCTTCAAATTCAAGACAGATTGGAAGGAAGGTAAGCTTGTAATTTATAGAAACATAAGGTAGTTGGAATTGGTTACATGGTTAAATGAACATGCTAAAAATAGCATTATGGGTAGTTGCAATAGTGTCGGGGCAATAATGAAATTAATTACAAAAATTTGCATTCGGAAAGGTGGTTGAACGTGCATTTTAATTGCCCCCACATTTCTAGGATTCTAGAAGTGCAGTTAGCTAGGGTAGTCAAAGTGGAGTCTAAGTAGAGTTTGATCAAGTGGCAAATTACTAGGATGTGCACACACTTAATTAATTAATTATTTAATTACTAAATAATAATTAATTTATCCAAAGGAATACAAAGGGTACATGGGATTAATTTAATTAATCCAAAGGGGTACAATGTGTATTAAGTAATAAATTTAATTAATTAATTGCAAATGGGTGGATAACAGGGCATATTAGCATAATGCGTGAACAAGTGGAAACATGAATGTAAATTTAAGGTGTCTACATGTACTACCCCTATATCAACACCCATATCTACATCCACATCTACAAACCCTTCTACACCCACACCTTCATGAGTGTCCATGCCCACATCTACTCCCATATCTACACCACCCCCTCAAACATCACTTGATACAACCTCAAAATACCTCTCACTCTCATCCTCATCTTATATGACTACTAATACTTCTATACCCACATCTTCAAAACCATCTATGAATCCTTCCTATCTCATCAAACGCACTATCCAAAAATTGCTTCCATCTTCTATATATGCATCCTCAACAAAAATACACCCACATCACTTAGTTCCATCTCTGAGAATCCCCTTTTTGAAATCATCATCATCCTCACCAATGGTAGAACCTCGCGTCATAAATCTAAAAACCTTGGTGTTCCCACTCATAAGTCACTTATCCATCCACATAATAAGTTATAACTTCCTCCCTCAACATCCCAGCAAACCAAATCTTCCACAATCCAAATATTTGTCTTAGGGCCTCAACCTTTTATTCGGGATTGCACCCTTCATCCAAAACCTATACCACTATCCAATCTCAATCTAAATCATTTATCCCTCCCCCAAATCCACATCTACATCCATATATAAATAATCTATGTCCTCTCCCAAATCCACATCTAAACTATTTGTACCCCCTCCTCAATTTGCTGATATATACCCAAAACAAAATCCAAACCTAAGGGTCTTACAAAACCTTGTAAGAGCAATGATCTTATCTTACCTTCATCTCCTCACCTAAACTGAATCCTTCGAGGACCATACCACTCCACCTCCATAAACCACCATTGGATCTTACACTCGAAATCTTTCAGTGTATTCTCCAAGCATCTATAATCACCCTTTCCCCATCAAGCCATTCAATCCACGCAGACAAATCCCACATGGTTTAACCCCAACACCAGATGCACTCTACCATCGTGCCCTTGGGCATGACACGAGAACTTTAAGGCCCTATGTACCCTCATCGACAACTTTATCAAAGAAGATGATCTTCTCATCGAATACGATCACCCTTTCCCTTCTACTACCATCAATCCATGTCCAAACCCCATCTTCCAACCAATTCCACAACCTCTAAATCCTCTTTCTCATCCAAAACTTTCGTCGTCATCCCTCTTCCCACCCTTATCTCTCATAAGGATACTCCTTCCCTTCGTATCAACGTCATACATATCACCACCCATTTTTATCCTCACGAGCCTCAACCATCTATGCAATCCAAGTTAAAGGTCGTCAACATTGCTCCTCTAAAATCCCACTCCATCCCCTTCTTTTTCCAAGGCTAAAGTGTCCATCTTAGCCGTGCCACCAACCCAAAAATCAGACACCATCGAGTAGAGCATCGTAAGGCGCTTACACATAAATATTTCTCTTTGTAATATTATCTAAAGCTCTCCCAATCACCGAAAAGCCCTCATTGAAGCCTTACAATGCATCCTCGTCTCATTCAAGAATCTCATCCCTTTAAAACCCTTTTTGGGGATCTCCTACTTCTACCACAATTTCCTTTGACGATTCTGAAATTCTAGACATCTTACCCAAGAATCATTACCTTCCCCTCTTCATCACTATCCGCATCAACAATACATTCATCTCTACTCTATGATATACAACGGTGCTAGCATTGGCATCATTTCATATCATACATTAGATTAGCTCAAACTTCAATTCTAATGTTGCTCAATAACCCATGGTTCTATGCACCTTCAACAATGATGCGGCCCCTACTTTGGGAACAATAATTCTCCCCATCCACGTACGTGACAAACTCCTTCATGAATTATTCTACATTTTTAAAGGGGAGGTTCAATACAATGTCTTACTAGGGCACCCATAGATTCGTGACATGCATTGTGTCCCCTCCACCCTCCATTGTTGCATCAAATATGAACATGAGGGGAAGATCCATACTCTTCCCACCGACCTCCCTCCCTCAAAAGCATGCCATATGACTTATCAACCAAACAACGTACTCATCCCAAAACAAGATGCATCCTCTAAAGAATCCACTAGTTCTTATGAACCTCCATCTAAATTGCTTAATGATGAATCCTTGAAAATGTGATGCAACACTTGTTTTGGGGGTATTGAATCCTTTCTCTCAATTCTCTTCCTTCCCTCAATTGACTTGGTAAACCCAATAAAGAATTTACGTACTAATCGGGGATATCATTTCTTTCTTACCACATCTTCTTAAAACTAACCTCATCTAAGGTGGAATTGGTAGCCCTTCCTCTCATATCGACAATAGACCTCATACCAAAATTTACACCAATGGATTTGATTTCCTCTATGGCCTTCACATACGCCTACCTCCACCTTTGCGCATGGAAGGGACTTGGTTTAAGACGTTATGAACAAGGTATACATGATCTTGTCATTAACTAATCCCATGAACCTCATGAGAAATTCGGACTAGGTTTCAAGGAACAACCCATTGACACCCTCGCAGCCTTCTTCTCGTATATCCCATACATGTCGATTCATCATTCACTCCTTCTCCATCCAATGACACCATGGACATGGATGACATTGTGTCCCTTCCTTCTAGGTTTTTCTTAAGTCTCCATCATCACCTTGGGACCAATCAATTACTAGATTGGGGGTGAGACTACGTCCCTTTCTCTCATTTTCTCTGACATGGTAGAGGAGGATTCCCTATCATCGATATTCTTCAATGCAGCGATGACGAATCCATCCTTCTCTACCTAAGGGCGAAAGATTCCTATATTCATAAGACCTTACCTTATAACACGTCCATCCTCCTCAACAAATCCACTATCAACATCAACGTTGGGAATCTGAAGGAGCCTCGTATCCTTAAATTTGGCCAATCTCTTGACCCACAAGAACTTGGGGCCTTCACCACCTTTCTTTCCAAACATTGCAAAAATTTGCATGGCCGTACTCTCACATGCCAAGCCTCGATCCATCCATCCTCATCCATAATATTGTCATCATTCCCGACACTAAGTTAGTTAATCAAAAGCTTCCTCGCATGCACCCTTACATTTCCATCCTTGTCAAATAGGAGTTACAATGCCTTCTTTTGCTAACTTCATCCAACCCATCGATTATCTGCAATGGGTTTCCAACATCATACCCATTGCCAAAGCCTCCGGAAATCTCCACATCTATACCAACTTTCAAGATTTAAATTTCACCTTCCTTAAGGATGACTTTCCCCTTCCCAACATCGATCAGTTAGTCAAATTGACAGCTGGCCATGAGATGCTCTCTCTTATGGATGGTTTTTCTAGTTATAATTAGATCCTCATCGCACCAGAAGACCAACATAATACTTATTTCATCACCCCTTAGGGAACCTTCTATTATCATGTCATGCCATTCAGTATGAAGAATGCAAGGTCCACCTATCGGCGTGTTATGACCTACATCTTTTGTGACCTTATCCATAAAACCATAGAGGATTACATCAATTACCATCTTTCTAACCTTGAAATCCTCTTCGCGTGTCTTATTCAATTCTTCCTTCATCTTAATCCCACCAAATGTGTCTTCAGAGTTCTAACCGGAAAACTCATTAGCTTCATTATTTCTATCAAGGGCATTGAATTTGACCCCACCAAAATCAAATCCATCCTTGAGATGCCTCCTCCTTCCAATCTCAAGCATCTTTGCAGCCTTCAAGGCATACTTCAATATTTTTGCTGCTTCAGCTCGCATATTTCTTACCGATGCCAACCTTTTCATCATCTCCTTTGCAAAAATTCCCAATTTAATTAGGATTCCAATTGTCAAAAGGCCTTTGAGGATCTCAAGAAATACCTTTTATCACCTCCAAGTGCTCACACTTCCACATGAGGGGGATCCTTTCTACCTCTACATATCTGCCTCGATCATGCTCTAGGTGTCATGTTGGCACACCATGATGAGCAAGGTAGGAGAAAACCATTTATTTTATCATTCGCACTTCCATCGATTATGAAACCCACTACAGTGAAGCTGAAAATATGTTTTGTGCTCTCTTCTTCACCACTTCCAAACTCTGACATTACCTCCTCAATCATAAAACCTTCATCATCACTAGCTACAATCTTCTCAAAACTATGCACTCCAAGCCTTATCATAATGACCATGTCACTCGATGGTTCATGCTCATGACTGAGTTTTACCTAGAGTTCATCTCTCAAAAATATATCAAGCACCAAGCCATTGCTAATCAACTCGTTAAAGCCCCTCTTCCTGAAAAAAATTTCCTCACGAATAATTTCCCATTTAATCCATTCATACCATCAATCAGGAATTTTCTATCCTCAAAATGAAACTTTTCTTTAATGGATCCAAGTTTCGGTAAGGGGGAGGCATTGGTGTTATCATCATTCCTCCTTGGGATACCCCAATCCAAATTGCTTATAAACTTAACTTCAAATGTAATAATAACATAGTGAGTATAAATCCCTTATCCTAGGTCTCCAAACCGCTATTTGACGAAGCCTAAAACTCACTATAAATAACCCATGTGCGCTGGCACATCATTCACCCGAGATGAGCTTCACCCAAAGCGCGCAAAGGCACCAGGTCCCTCTTTAGAGTTGCTTGTACAAAATGTTAGCATGATAGTGCATATGTATATTCAGATTCATAACCAACAAAATAGTCCGCAATGCATAAACCAAATCTAGACCTTAGAATTTATATCAGATGAACTAAAAAATTATTATAACAAGATTTACCATATAAGAACCAGTTTCATTCATGTTCAACACCATTATCCAAGCAATATGATCCATTGTATTAAATATTGTAAAACACGAAGCTTCATCATTATAAAGGTATCTCTAAGAGTCATGTGCGCAACAAAACTACAACATAACTCTACAATAATTCACACACTAAACTGTGAAAATCAATACATATATATAGGGGTGGGGAATGTCCCTTCACCGCCCATGCACTTTCTCAAAATAGGCCACATGTTAAATAATAGCCATGCGCCTTTACAAAAGGATGTAAAACCATGCAAGTGTTCTAACAATAGACTTCCTATAGTTAACTCTGAGTAGAAATCCTATTATTAGCCTAAACTATGCATGGTGCTTAGCTAATGCTTGTTCCCAAAATACCATTGCATGGACTCGCAAGTCTTCATGTCTTTTTGTGCCCAACATGCTAACTCCAAAAATAGCCTGGACCCACAAAACGGCTAAGTTCCAAATTCAAAGTGTTGTGGGCGCGCTCTTGTCTCAAGTTATTCTTCTACACATCTAAATGTTCCTTGCTCCCACGCACACATCATTTATGTGTCTTCACTTTAGAGAAATATTCCATTTGCTCAACATTACCCCACACTAAAGTACATTTCCACCCCATAAATGGGTGATTCCCTCTTATATTTCTGACAACAAAGAATAAAGAAATGAAAGAATGAAATTTTACTCTACAGTACCCTCTTCTATAGGTAGGATTAACTTTGGATATTCACCCTTAAGCTCGGCTTCCAATGTTTTCCAGTCACTCAGTGCATTCCTTGTTTTCTCTAGAATGTCTCTCTATGGAATCTAATTCATCCTGAATTATCTTCTCTTTTTTAGTTTGTAGCACTTGGACAATATTGGTCATACCTGACACCATTCCTTCAATGAAATCCATTTTATGTGTTATAATTTTCCCAATCTCATTTATCTGATCCTTGTGTGGATCTTGGGCTATTGTGAGGGCCTCACATTTTTGTTTCACCAGAGCTAACCTTTCTATGCGCCTAACTGTCTCATCCTTCATTTCCTTCAGAACTTCATTATCTTCTTCTTTAGTTCTGATCCTTATTATCGCGTCGACACTTCGCACACATGTTTAGA
This sequence comes from Taxus wallichiana var. yunnanensis, assembly GCA_018340775.1. NCBI lineage: Eukaryota > Viridiplantae > Streptophyta > Pinopsida > Cupressales > Taxaceae > Taxus > Taxus wallichiana. The sequence goes on from CM031238.1 coordinate 836,970,011, forward strand.
GATTGATTTGCTTTCTTCATCTCATCTTTCAAGGTTTGGAGCAAATCCTCATAACTTGAAATTTTTTGGCAACATTGGCCTTTACTATTGATTCTTCTTCTATATGATCTTTTGGTGCGGTCATTCAAATGGGTCCTTCATCTAAAACTAGTTTTACCAGTGTGCACTAATAATGCACCGCAAAGGGAAACTTATGAGGAACCTAAGATTCTAAATGAGGCCTTACCTTAAGAATATGGTCACCAAGTTCCTCAGCCATGCTAAAAATGCCTCATTATTTGCTTCTTCCCATTCCTTCTCTACTTTTAGGTGTTTTATCTATGTAGTCTTATCCTTATTGTCTTCCAATAGCGCTCTAATTGTTGCCGCTTTATCCACATTCCTTCTCGCAACCTTAGCATAGATACCTTAACCAAGGCATTACTCACTTGTTCATCAAACATTACAGGAGGTTTAACAGTCATGTGCCTATTTTGTGGTGCCTTCTTCACTCTACATGAGACACATGATTCCTCACATACATCAAAATATGGTTTGTCCATATGTGTTTGCATGGACCAGGACAATTGATTTCTAGTACGCGCAATGGACATCTCTAGATCCATCAACTCCCATCCATATAATTCATTTAGCCCTACTATGCTATGAAATCAAGCGCATATAATTTTTCTTGGGTATTCTACATACCCCATAGCAGGAGCCACATATTCTTCGCTCACCTTCCCCTCCTTCGATTTCTACCCTTTAGGAACCCAAGTGCTAGATTTTGGAGTTGGTCCTTCACCTTCCTAAGTGGTGTGGGACACACTATATGGCTCGCCCAATTTTGATTATGTTTCCTTTAACCCCTCCTAGTCATTCTTCATCTCCTCATCACGAGGCTCCTTTGTGTCCTCAGGTTACATCAAGGTTCCTAGCACACTCTCCCCTGACTCATCCTCCTCATCATCCTTGAGCTTCAACTTCCTTATGCTCTTCTTCTCAGGTGCTTCCTTCTGAGGGAGTTTGAGGTGACCTTCACAAAGGTTGTGATGGTCCTATGTCATAAGTTCTAGTTCTTCTGAACACCATTTTTAATTGGTGTTCCTCATTGATTGATTGAGTCCAAGTCCAAGTACGGCGTGTTTGTTTCCAATACTTCCTCCTCTTCTTGTTATTATGGAGGAGTAACCTCGCACGCACTTTCCTTTTTGTCTATGGACTGTCTCCATCCCCTATACACTAAACCACCATTGTACTCATGTACGTCTTCTTCCTCTAGGGCCAAGGTAGGCTTCTCAACTTCCAAATTTCCAATTGTATGCTTCCCCTTAGGTGGGCCTAGTAGCATAAGTTTGTTCTCCGCATACTTTCCATTTTCCACCCTAGGCTTAAGTGAATGTAAATTAGCATGGCCCCATTGTCGCCAATGGCCAAGCTTACTAGCCTAATGGTTATATCATCTAAGATGAACCTTTCAATGTAAGCAGATTTACTCGGGTAAGCGTAAGTCTTTCTCAGAGTATGGTAGTCACAATCTACCTTATTTGCATTGTTTATCAATTGAAGTGCATCAAAACTGTGAAATGTGGCATGGAAGAACCATGTTTTGAACACATAGGGTAGTTTTCACCAGGGACTCCATGTCACATCCTTCATCGCAAAGCGTGTGATGCAAAAGTGTTGGTACACTATAAATTGTACAGACTTTCTTACCATTGAGGGTAGCTCCTTAGGAATTTTCCATTCCTCTTCGAATGCCATGCGAATTCGGTCATACCACATCTCTACCCTTTGCTTGAATGGGCCATTCATATACCCTTCGCATAAATATTTCTCAAACCTTTTCCAAGAGACTTCATCTCTGCAGATACTCACAAATCTTATTATTTGGCCCATCGGGCATTCTAATTTCCATAAATACAAGAGATAATAAAATAGTGCCAAAGCTTATTTTCTCACCTTTGCGTGCCTCCTCAATTATTGTATCAACTATGTATCCTTCAAGATTGTATATCTCTCCTTGTGACATCCTCTTAGTGATGTGGAGCCACATGGTGTTCACTTATGACCATCTCTCCTAGTCATTCAATTTTGTAAGCAGGTGTGTGGCTACCTGCACAACAAAATACTTCCTCAGTTTGTAGATTTCCATGCCACGTGGACCCTTTGAATAACCCAGCTCCTGTCTGGTGGCCAAAATAGTTGCCTTGTTAGTTAAATCACTACTAATTTCTATACATGTACCCTTTAATCATGTCAGGCTAGTAATTAAGGGCGGTGTGATCCTCATCCACCACCCAAAAAAAAAAAATAATTCCTCATGGACTCTACTCATAAGCCATTGGTAGATTTTTTCTAGTTTTCCAAAATAAGGGAGTTCATACAACTGGTAGAACCCTACCTTCTTCAACAACTTCTCTCGGCATCGTCATAGACGGGCATATCATGAATTGTTTGTTTATTGGTCTTCATGTTCAACAACGCATCTAAATCCTCTTTTTTATCAGTTGTTTGATGATCATATTCACTCACTTTGCTCTGGCAGATATTAGAATCCCAATCACATCCCATGATTACTTCTTCTGGATATTGCATCTCAAAAAAATTTCTTTTGAGAGTATCCTCTATCTCGACTTTGGTCTCTACCTTCTTCTCCCCCTTTGTCCCTACTCCGGGTGATCTCGCTTGGTGCCATAGTAAGAAAAGGGTGTGCCTTTTTACTTTTGTCAAGCTATGTGATCCAAAATCTCATGCCCTAGCTCAAAAACACGTACCCTAGCTTCTTCTCGAACCACAGGGCTCTGTTTTCCTTTCGCATGCCTTTTCTTTGCTCAAACCCTTCTCCAATGGGAAGACATGCCAATTTCGTGCACACTTTTGTTATCCTTGCCTGGTTTCTCAACTCTCTACACTTTAACGTGTCTCGCTTGGCTCGTTTGCAAATATCTCACTCAAATACTCGTAATTGCAAAGGTAAAATTGAACCCGCATCTCATCTTTATATAGATTTCAGAAAAGTTAGCGCATTTAATCACATTTATTGCTCCTTCACCTACCACCCATCCTCACATTAACTTACCATTTACCAACTTTTCCACGCAATACATTTACATGCCATAGTCATAACCTTCTAGCGCACCTTTCTACCTCTTGGCTATAGACCTCCTTTCACGCGCTCCATGCGGTGAAGTACTTTTCCACTGTGCCTTCCTCTGAGTAGTTTCCATGGCCGCAACTTACCTCATGTTACACTATACATTTTTTTCTCACCTATGATCTTCATTAGAACAATTTAATTTCTAGCAGCACCTTAAGTTTGCTTGGGTGGCACTAAAACTTTGAATCATAAAGAAGCACCATCTACCCAACCTCAAGTTTCTTGTCCCTGATGTGCCTATCGTTCCATGCCTTCTACCTGGATTTTTTTGCTTCTGACACCATCATGCTATGGCGCGCCTCTCATCCAACTGAATCAACTTGTCAATTCTTTCTTCCAATGCTTTCTCATCAGCCATACGTCTTACGTGCATAATACACAAAGAAGGTAACATGAATTCCATGGGTAGAACTACCTCTGCGCCAAACACCAACTGAAAGGGTGTTCCCTTATTCAACCGTTTGTAGGTTCTTCTATATTCCTAAAGCACAACAAAAATTTATCATCTCGGTCCTTCCTTCCAACATCATAAAAAAATTTCAACGTTTGGATCAATATCTCATTAAAAGCCTCAGTAGTCCCATTTGTTTGGGGTGATAGTGTGTTGCCTTATGGTGTATAACCATAAATTCATCCAATACTATCCCGATGGTTTCATTAAGGAAATGAGTGCCTCTATCACTTATCAAACTTAAAGGACATACATACCGGTAAGAATATTTTCCCACAAGAACAACCTTGTTGTTGTAGCCATTGTACAATCTTTTGTAGGTGTCTTATGCCCACCTTGTAAGATGATTGTTACAAGTGATGATGTAGCACAATCCGATTCTACATACGATTGGGGAAATACGACCCACAAAATCAATTTCCCATTTCTTAAAAGGTTTTCAACTATTAATCGGCCTCAAAGGCATTTCATCTCTCTGCCTAGGTTTTCCAAGGTGCTAATAGTGATCACCCACCTTACAATATTCTTTACAATCCTTGTACAAGGTCTCCCACCATAAACCAGCTAGTAGGATCTTGCACGTGGTGGCATCCCCTATGTAGTGTCCACCTATGATACCACCACGAGCCTCCTCTATAATTTTCAAAAGCTCATGCTCTAGTACACATTGGTGCAAGAATTCATCTCGACCTAGTTTGTATAAGTCATCATTGATCAACATGAAAGGTGCAGTGTGAATTGCAAGTTTTTTCTTTTCAGAGGCCTTAATTCTGCGGCACTATACATGTGCATAAAAAGACAACACTATCTTCTAATTATGAGGGTGTGTAGTTTAACCTGTATAAATGTGCATCTGACATCGTATCTTCAATACTTTGCGCATCCTCTCCTGATTAAATCCTTGAAAAATGATCTAGACCAGAATTACTTTTACCTAGATTTACCTCCAATGTAAAGTCAAACTCTTGGAATGAGAGAACCCAACAACATATGCACCCATGTAAGATGGGCTTGTTCACCAAGTATCTCAATGCCATGTGATCTGTATAGAAAAAAAAGGTGTTGCTAGCAAGTACTGTCGGAACTTATGTAGCGCGTAGATCATTGACAAAGCTTTGCGCTCTGCAGCTTATATAATTATGTTATGCAGGAGTCAAATTTATGTTAGCAAAGAAAATAGGATGATCTACAATACCTTCTCTAAGCTAATCTAGAACTGCGCTAATGGCCATGCTAGAGGCATCCACATGTACATGAAAAGGTATATTCCATGAAGGAAAATGCAAAATAGGCGTTGTAGTAATCCTTTCCTTCAATGCTTCAACAATGCATTGTTGTAGTTCTCCCCAATAGAAATTACCTTTACCTTTTAATAACTCCTCCAAGGGCATGGAAATCTTAGCATATCCTTTGATAAATTTTTGTAATATCATGTATGGGCCAAGAATCCACACACCTCACTCTAAATAGTAGGCTCCTCCAAACCTAAGATGACTACAATCTTAGTTGGATCTACTAACAAACCTTCCTTCCGATGATATACCCTAGTAGAGTTTCAAAGCGTGTAGAAAATATGCACTTCCGATATTTAAAGAGATGCTTAATTGTCTACACCTCTCAAAAATTAACCTCAAATTGTCACAATGATCCTTGACAAGCCCATATACGGTCTAATCATCCAAGTAAACCTACAAGAATTTGTGAATAAAATCCTGGAATGCTTGAACAACAATGCACAAAAATACTACAGGCACGTTCTTCAATCCAAAGGGCATCACCATGTATGCAAAACTTCCCCATTTAGTGGTGAAAGTTGTCTTCTCTTGATCTTCTTTAGAAATTCTTACTTGATGATACCCAGAAAATCCATTTGTAAAAGAATAAATTTCACGCCCTGCAACGCCTTATAATATTTCTTCAGTGAATGGTGTAGGGAAAGGATCAATCACACATGTAGCATTCAACTCCATGTAGTCCACACAAATCTCAATTCTTCCATCTTTCTTTATGTTGATTACCATAGGGATAACCCACTCTGATTCCTCTATGGGCTCAATGATGCCAAATTCCAACATCTTGTCAATTTATTCTTTAACTTTTATAGGCAAGTTAGGATTCATCCTGTAAGGTCTCTTCCTAAACGGGCACACACCTTCCTTTAACTTTATTTTCATTTCACCCAAAGATTCATGTGCCCCTTTTAACTCATGGTAGCCTCTAGGAAAGAGGTCCTGGAAATTACGTAATAACTCAATTATCTTAGCCACTTCAGAGTCAGACCAATAATCTCCAATTATGGCCTCCTTAGGTTCAACATTCATTCCAGTTGTTCACTTTCTTCATCTTCATAGGTTTATGGTGGCCTTCTCATCCGCACCGTCTGTCTAAGACCTGCACATACCCTCTGAATGATATATGTCTACATCCACCAAGTAGACCATCTTTCCTTTCTCCTTTTCTAGGAAAGTGTGCTCAAGCATTTCTACATATGTCTCATCTACTTCGTTGAAACACACTTCTAGGTTTGACTCACCAAATAACTCCTGAATGAGTTCTTCAACTTTTGCACTATCTCCCATAGTCAAGCACTTCATAACCTGTAATACCTCTTCCATTGGAGGTTTAGTGGAGAAGTAGTCAAAAGTCTGGATCATACTGCAAATCAAGTCTTGCCAATTTCCAATCTCCTATTCAACTCGCATAAACATACCATGAGTGCGCACATCCCTCAAGGTGAAATAAATTTTGTGCACCCATAACGAAGGTGGTAAAGCTTCTTGTACCTCGTCTGTCTGGAGTCTATCACACTACTAAATGTGGTGTTGAACAGGATTATTACCATGATATTCACATATTTAAGTAGGTGCATTACTTCTAAGAAACCTTGTTGATAGGGAAATTCTCACCTCTCTCCATTCTATGAGATTATCCCTATGAACCATCCACCAGCGCATTGTTGTCATGCACAGGGTATAAACTAACATGTTCCTTCTGTCCACCTGATCCTTCCATCAGTACTTCCATGGCTGATGGGAATACCTTAGGGTTTCTTCGCTAGTGTACTGTGAGTACTCGAGTTGTTTCCTAACCACCTAATACAACGCAGTTTTCTTACGAGTGTAGTTGTTCTTCTTACCTCGTGCCCAACCATCTCATAAGTGTCATGTGCCCAATTATCATAAGAAACACTTGTAGTATCATTGATGTATTGTGCATCATCCCACTAGAGAATTCCTTCCTTAGATGGCTCAAGTGCTTTCGGATCTTGAATGGTGCACAAATAAATTTTATTATTCGAGATATTCTTCACTTAAGGGCTCAATATAAGGTGTAGATTTTCGTCCTCACAAAGGGATGATAACTTGTTCTTCCTTGTTCTCAAAACGATATATCCCTTATTGAACTGTAGATCAACATTATTTGCATAGCAGACCAAGGGCACCCAAGCAAGTACTGGGAATTTTTTCGCATCTGCAGCGCTAAGACCTCAGATTCCCCGGTGAACTTGGCCCCTGTATAGTAATGGATGCATCCCTCAATACTCTAATTGGTGTGGCCTTAGTCTGATTTACTATATACAAGTACATTGGAAGATGGTTGTAATGGAGGTCTACCCATCTAAACCCATGCATCTAAAGTAAGCACATTCACTTATGTGCCTATGTCAATAAAAATATTGCTCAAAAGCCATCCATCCACAATAGCATTTAGAGTGATCTCCTTGTCATAATCCAAACTATGAGGAGGGAGATCAGCATGTAGAATATGTCATTCATTCTCAATACCAACACATGAAGTGTTTTCTTTAAACCAACACCCTAAGAACCGAATAATGTTCTCCTAACACAACATCTTGCATACTTCCTTCATATCATCAACATCTAACTGGAAAGTCTCAGTTGCCTTCTTTTGTTCCAACTTCCATGACTGTTCCTTTAAACATTGTATTTCACCCTACAGATTTTTGAGTACCTCCATGATTTCTTGGTAAACCTCCTTCTGATGTGTAGGTTTCAGTTACTTTGCATGAAAAACCTCCTCCTTAGTAATGGTAGGCTTATGTTGCAACATTTATCTAGTACACGTGGCCTCAGTACATGTAGTAATCTTCACAGGGACTGCCTCAGGATCTAGTGCTAACTTCAACATCCATTGGGTTTCCACGGCGCGCTTTATTCTAACCATCCCTACGCCCTTGTTCTCCAATTTTTACTTCTTTCTTAGATGTTCATACAAGTCTAGGCACTCTTCATAGTTATGATTCTTTCCACAAAAAGAACAAGTAACATTCTAAGGACACTCACACCTATAATGGTCAGGAGATCCACACATATAACATGTTCCACGAGGGAACTCACCTCGTCCACCGCCGCGGCCTCGGCCTCTGAATCCACCATGGTATCCTTGACCTCTACCATGGCCTCCCTCAAATCACCCTTCATTATGATCATAGCGCCCTTGAGTGTGATCATGATCATGTTGCTCACTTTTTTCCTTAGATTTATTCGCAACTCTAGTCTGTCGTACACCAATATCAATGGCATCATGGATATGATCAATCAACCTATAATCTTCAGTATTGTGAGTTATGGACTGGAAAATCTTATAGTAATAGGACACGTTCTTCCTTATTACGTGTTGCAACAATGGGAAGCGGCTCACATCATGGTCTAAATGGCATACTTCACAGTCCAATAACAAGGAGCACACAGATCTACGTGGAAAACTATCCTTAGTATGCCCCTCAAATTCGCAATCTATGTACCAAATTTTAGTGTGTGTCTCATGTGTTGTATTGGCTAATAGTTTCTCCAGTTGTTTTTCCATTTCTGCAATATGAGCTTCCAAGAATTGGCTCACTCTAGTTTCTATGCTCCCGAGTGCCTCAACGCACAAAGCTTATTTTAAGTGCCTCGCGTGGGTCTATATAGGTCTTATGTGAGAGAGTCCTCCTAAAAAGCATGATCATGCCTCTAAAAAACCATTGTGCATGTTGACTTGCATGGATATCATAAGATAGTTTAGATAAAAGTGTTTTGAAATGAGCATCATATTCCCCAACACTCTCAGTAGTGCCTATTTGATATCCTTGAGTGTGCTTATACTTTTTTGCTCGAACTCAAGGATATAAAATTCTTTAATTAAATCATCTCATAACGTCGTATAATCCACACAAGTTTGATCAGGGTCAAACTTCCTATACCAGTCTGTGTGTGTGTCCCTATAACGTAGTTGCAAACTAACTTACCTTGTGCTCTGAATTTGTAATTCCTTTCACGCGCCATATTATCTCACACATATGGACATTATTAGCAGCATCTTCTATTCCCCTATACTCTAGGAGACAAAGTGTCATCTCCATGTAAATATTTTGGGGCTGGTGAGGACCATACCCACTAGATCCGTAACCTCTGTGTTACCTCTACCTCAAGATCGCCAGATCCCGAGCCACCGATCCCCCTCCCGTAATAGGAATTGAACCAGAGGATGCACTACCTTGTGTCCCAATAGTGGTGTTAAACTAAACTCCCACAATCTATGAAGTTACATTATCCCCAAATGTGAGTCCAAATTTTTACGCGCATGTGTTCTGCGCCGACGACGGACTCGAAAAGGTACCTCCAACTAGACCTCCAAATAACAAGGAAGATGTCTACTCAGCCATAGATGTACTTGTTATTTGTTTTACTCTTGAACCTTTTGATAAGTCAAGTTTACCTCTTTCTACTCTACTGCCCAAACTAGCTTGCTGACTATTGGTTGACGACAAACCGGAAAACCAAGTGCAAAGGCTAGGTCACCATGTAGGTTCGGATGTGCACCCACAAACCCATGTTGCCTCTCTTGGCATGCTCTCATAAGAGGTCAATGAGGGTTCCCCTGGCATGCTTACCCCTGATGGGGAGTTCCAAATGCTCGCTCCACCTCCTTTGTGTGAGCTCTAAATCCTTCACGAGCCATCTCTCTTCACATTGCCATCTATTCTCAGAACTTCACGTTGCTTCGCTAAATCCCTCTCACGCACCTCATTGAACTTAATTCGCCTTTCTTCTCTTTATCTTTCTGCCGCTAGGTCCACCATATTTCACCACACCTGCTCCTACCCCACGCGTGGTGGGGTTTAGCTAGCCATCAACTTCTCTTCCAAATTCAGGGTTACCATCAAGATCTTAATCGCCAGTGGAATTCCATACAGATATGATCCCCTAGGATAACATAAAAACTGAAACTCAACTACCTCCAGACAAGAGTAAGTGTAAATTGAGAACTCCAAAATACATTTATTCAGAACACCACGAAACCAAGTATCCACAAAGATGCGTCTAAATTAGATCAACATCATAAAGAGCGTGAAATTCTTATTACGTCTAGACAAGTTTGTAAAACCTCCAATTCCTTTTAGACACATAGGCAACCAACCACTCGTATAGTTCTATGGGAAAGATAGAAAAGAAGCTCTCATATAAGCATTCATACAGATTCTGCTCAACCCACGTGTGTGCGTCAAACTCAGATCTAGTGTTGAATCTCCAAGTGAAATCTTCTTCTAGATCTATTATCCACTCCTCAACACTTTCTAAGGTCAACTGGTATGTCTTCATCACACAACATCCTGAAAAATAGCTGAGAAAGAGGTCCGCAAGAACCAATGATGCAACCTAGAATTCACTGTAAATGACCCAGGCATGCTAGCACATCACTCACCCTGAGTTGAGCACTCACCCAAAGCATGCAAAGGCACCAGGTCCCTCTTTAGATTTTCTTATACAAAATGTTAGCATGATAATGCATATGTATATTCAAATTCATAACCAACAGTAAACAGTCCACAATGCATAAACCAAATCTAGATCTTAGAATTTATATAAGATGAACTAAATAATGACTATAACAAGATTTACCATACAAGAACCAGTTTCAGTCATGTTCAACACCATTATCTAGCCAATATGATCCATTGCATTAAATACTGTAAAACACAAAAGCTTCATACATTATAAAGGTATCTCCAAGAGTCATGTGCATGACAAAACTAGTACAGCATAACTCTACAATAATTGACACACTAAACCATGAAAATAAATACATATATATAGGGGTGGGGAATTTCCCTTCATCACCCATGCACTTTCTCAAAATAGGCCACATGCTAAATAATATCCATGCACCTTTACAAAAGGATGCAAAACCATATAAGTGTTCTAACAATAGACTTACTATAGTTAACTCTGAGTACAAATCCTATTATTAGCCTAAACTATGCATGGAACTTAATAGATGCTTGTTCCAAAAATACCATTAAGTCTTCATGTCTTTGTGTTCCCAGTACACTAACTCCAAGAATAGCTTGGACCCACAAAATGGCTAAGTTTCGAATTCAAAGTGTTCTGGTGTGCGCTTGTCTTGCTATTCTTTTGTGCATCTAAATTGGCCTTACTCCCAGCGTGCACATCCTTTCGTGTCTTCACTTTAGAGAAATATTCCATATGCTCAACACTATCATACTTGGTTTACAAATCCTTGACATCTATGGTGACTCTCATCTCATCATTAATCAAGTCAAAGGAACCTATCAATGTAAAAATGAAGTCCTTCAAAAATACAAGGACATCATTGACTTTATTCTTGAAGCCTTTGATCATTATACCATCTAATCCATCCCTCACTCATCCAATCGATTTGCAGACACTATGGCATCCTCGAATCTCTCATCCCATGGGAAACAAAAGAATCCAAATTATCCATTTTTCTCCATCGCCTTGACCAAATGTCTCATATCCATGAACTCCCTCACGCCAACCACATCACATTGACGCCGATCCATCTAATATCTAGAACACACAAATCTTCAATTATCTATTTGTGTCCAAAATTCCCTCCAACATATCTAAAAATGGTAGGAGGTCATTTCTTCAATGTGTTAACCACTATGTCATCATTGGTGGCATCCTCTATAAGTTTGGATTTGATGACATCCTACTACGTTGCCTTAAATCGCATGAATCTACCGGTGTCATCCAAGAATTCCATGACAATATCTGTGGTGGACATTTCAGTGGTTTGGCTATCACCAAACACGCCCTACGCCTAGGCTATTACATCGCCGACTCTCAAGAAATATAGATATGGATATGTTAAAAAGTGTGTCAAATACCAACAACATTATAACCTCATTCACATCCCTAGCCAGGGCTTAAAACCAGCTCAAGATATTTTTCCTTTCTCACAATGGGGCCTTGACCTCATTGGTCTCATCAATCCACACTCCTCTTAGCATCATCATTCCAAAATCACCGCTACTGAATACTTCACCAAATTGGTGGAAGCCATTCCACTCGCATCCATCATAGCTAACAAAATCGTTCACTTCATCTATCAGCACATCATTTGTCGCTTTGGAGTTCACCATAAAATCATCACGGAAAATGGAAAGTCCTTCAAAAACAAATACCTCAAGAATATTTTTGAATATTTTAACATCAATATTAGCTTCTATTCTCCTTAGTATCCTCAACCTAATGGCCAAGTTGAAGCCACTAATAAAACCCTTCACAACATTCTTGCTAAAACCATCGATAAATTAGGACATAATTGGCATCTACACATCCCTTTCACCCTTTGGGATTACCGGACTACCATCTGCACTGTACGGGCACTAATCCTTTCACTCTCATCTATGGCTTTGAATATTTTCTTCCCCTTTAATCCCAAATATTGTCTCTACGGGTTTCCTTTCGCGATTTTATCTCTAACAAGGACTATCATTAGGAGCGTCTAGCCCAACTTGAATTGTTAATCGAATGTCACTTAATCTCTCTTCAACATCATCATGTCTATCAAGATCGTATCAACCATGCCTACAACAAACACCTCAAGGAATGCAACTTTAACATCGATGACCTCATCTTCAAAGAAAATCATAATGTCACTACTCTATAAAGGAGTTAACGTGGAAAGTTTTCTCCCAACTGGATTGGACCATATATTATCACACATAAGTATGGGTCCGGATCCTATCACTTAGCCTCCTTGATGGTAAACCGGAGATAGAACCTCTCAATGCCTTGCACTTGCGACATTTCTACTATTAACATACCTACCAACATGATCTTAGTCACCTTAATGATCTCATTCCCATCACTATCCCTTTCATCTCTCATTGTAATGATTTGGAATTATGTGGTCTACCATCACTATCCTATCTATGACCTTAAATATGGGCACCACGGATCTACTCATAGCATATTCCTCATGGAAAATTTCTTCCTTTTTAGTGGGAACCCCGCAATCATTACATCCATCACCCTCTTATCTACCTACTAGAACCATACTAAGGGTCCACATGTGTTTCTTGTACATCTTATCATCCCTCCCCAAGTGGTCTACTTGGTTATCCCTAACTCTATCCTAAAGTCAAAACCCGGATACTCATATCAAAAGCTATCTTGTCTAAACGTATTTGTTCCTCGAAGGACAAGAATCATGCATATCTTATCCCACCATCAAAAATTCAAAATCAAAAGCAAAAGAAAAATCCCAATTGTAGACCACTCCCTCAAAGGATGGCTACTAATTTATATCATGACAAGTGAAGGCTTCCCGTATTTTGATATGCCTTCTTAAAATCTCAAAGAAAAATATCAAAAGAAATCATCCTTGGAAATCTTCTCACATCGATCATCTTTCCCATCCTCCGTAAACTTCCCACATCGATCAGTTTGTGCCATATTGTTCAGAGTTGAGGCATAAACCTATGACCACCACCTAAGGAGAGCCTACTTTCCTCAGTACAAGCTCCATTGTAACACCTTTTTCGTGTCTACAATGGGTCTATAAGCTCACTTTCCATATTTTACTCAGGATCTTAAATGTGACTAACTATTGTTAGTTATGTGTTAATACCTCTCATTAGTCACAAGTGTATTGCTCTGTGTTGTTCCCTCTTATGCTTTGCCTCTAATCCAATTCAAAATCACACTTTCTACATGCGCTCCTCTTTAAAAGGAAGTGTACTTTCTTATTCTTGAGTCGCCTTATCAAGGTTGCACCCTTTTCCCACCACACTATCCCTACTTTTATATCTTTACCTCATCCATCTATTACATCATACAATCTAAATATGCTATATGACCTAACATCTAATCAATGTCTAAATCACTATCCATCAAATCTAAATATTTCATATACCTACATCATCTCCTACATATAGACATACATCCATCCATCACATAATGTGTTTACATTTAATCTAACATACACATCTAAATCCATCACATAATCTAAGTCATCATTTATTAATCAACATATATCATTACATCAAATTATTTAATCCATACATCCATATCCATGTCAACATATAATCATTATACATGCAATCAAAAAATCACATCACATCAAGTAATCAAAACATCACATCATCAATATACATCAACATCCATAATATAATCAAATATCTACATCCATCACATCATATAAATCATCACACCACATATAAGCCACAAAAAATCATATATATATATATATATATATATATATATCCTCATCAAAATGTGTCCATACATTCATGATAGGCCTTTATGGGTTCTATCTCAAAAATATTTACATCGAAATCCATATCAAAATCTACATACAATTTTCACCCACTAATTGGTAAACCGAAAGTCAAATACTCTCGAGTCCCGAACCCTACCCCTCTAGTGAAGGACCCTTTCCTCCGCATGTTCACCCGCGACTCCTTCGTCTATACCGGATCGCGCCTCATCTATGCCACATTCGCCATGCTACCCACCATTGTTGGTTGTGCGTCCCTCCCATTATTCACTTCCCTACTAGATAGGTTACATACTATGGAAAATTTAGCAGTCTACATTCGCAATGCGCTCATAGTATCACGCCTCCGCACCTAGTTCCTTGTACTACTCTAGTGAGACAAGATTAGGAAAATCCATTTGGTCAACTCCCTATGAAGCCTATGGTACCTCACTCCCTAATGTTGTAACTATGGATTTGAGATCTCTAAATTTGGCCTTGTAGACCTCCCTCTGTCTACAGATCGGTCCCACTACTAAATGATCAAGTCTCTCTCCTAGCGTAACCTCATGGCCTCTCTGTCATGTTGCATATAACTTCACCTATAGGTGAGCTATCTCGCGATTTCCGCTCCCCCATATCCACCCTCTCCTTCGGGTTCTACCTACCTCCTCTCCCCAAGCACCGCAACCTCCTCTCCTATCTTCCCTATCTCCTCGATGGCCTTAGCCTCCCACTTCGAGTCTACCAATCAACATATCCCTCGCCCACACCCACATCATCATCGTCATCCTAGGGCTCCCTCTCCTCTCGTTAGTAGATCTGTCATCACAGGCACAAATAGATGCATCTCCATCTCATCGCGCCTATAGTGGATAGGTGCTCCAACTACCCCTACACAAATCCAAAGCGCCACATCACCCGGTAAATCAGACACCTCAATGATCTCGGGCCTCTACCCATGCACCCACCTCACCCTCCTCAAGCCCGTAAGTTATACATCTATCGTGAGCCATACAGGAAGCTTATGTATGGCCTCCAGTGACATCATCTCGCATCTAACCTCCCAATTTGTCCTCATACCACTCCTCCCCCACTCCCTCTCTCCATGATCATAATCATCTCGTCATCTCATAAAACCACTACCAACTTTATGTGATCTCCAGTCACCCATAGAATCCTGGTGGCCACACTACATATATAGGCTTATATTCCCAATAATGTAAAAAAACAATGTCCATAGCAATCATCCTCCCGGATGTTTACATCCATAACTCATAGTAAACTTACACAAGCAAGGTTGCACCAAATGCAAACATTGTCGATTCTCTACCATTTCGGCTAATACACTGCTAGTGTCCTTGGAAACCGAGCTCCACCTAATTCCGTAACACATAACATGGAATTTCCATCATAATAAAACATAATCTTATAATCACATCATATCATATTGTATGACTTCAAAATTCTTAGCTACCTATCTCCGCTACTCTCTAGCCTCTCCTACAAATCCTCCAAATAATATACCATATAAGCATAATTAACCTAACCTAATAAATTCCTTTTCTATAGTTCTCCATCTCTACAACCTTTATCTTCTAGCACCTTCCATTAATTTAAAATTGTTAAAATCACCGTCATCTCTATAACCTTTCTCGTCCTCAACTACCAAAAGAATCTCAACCATTGATCTAAATACATTGTGAATTCATCCTATCCATTAAATCTATCATCCTCCAACTATGAATCAAAATACCCACCATATTAGAGGGGGAATAAAAATAAAAAATAGAAAAATACACTCTTCATGAATCAACCATCAAGCTTCCATGGGAAGGTGTTTCCAAAATTCATGCACAAACTCCATTTTGAAGAAACCAACATCAATCAATCATCTTGAGAAAATCCAACACTTCACAAGGGAAATATCTTTTCATAAGTAAAAAACTATATTTTGTATCCCTTGTTCACTCAATTGGAGGTGTAGAAACAAAATCTATGCACTTGGGTACATTTCTAGCTCATAAAAACATGTTAGCATTTACATGATTCATAAGCAAGAAAACTAGTAATTGACAAGTCCCTTTAGCCTTTTGTTTTGTCTTCTACACTTTTATTGACTTTATATATAGTACACTCTTTTTGGAATTTAACTATTTTATATTTCTATGGCCTCGGACACTAACGTCGTGCACTTCTGTCCTCCTAGGCGCTCATGTCCTTCTTTACATTTTTCTTATCCTTTTGGACCCCTTTCACTTCTTGATTACTTTTTACTACTTTGGGTTGGCCTTCCAGTTGTCAATTACAAAATTCAAACAAGAGAATCATATAAATACATAGTTATGCTTTCAAAATAAGGGACCAAGCACTAAGCATTACATACTACCACCTAAGCTTGCATCCAAAGGCATAAAGAGCATCAAAGGCATCCATCTAACACTCATACAAGGGACAAGGGTTACATCACTTTTGTATACATAACATATCGGGGAATTTTATTCTATTCCATCCCACACATTCTATACACTCTATATCTATCACGTTATCATTGTGCAACTTGCACAAGGGCATCCTAGGGCATAATTTCTACACACAAAAGAACTACATGGACCTTGAGATGTATTGCAGTGCTCGGTCATAATTTCACTCTTTGGGTGACCGTCGGGAGTTAGTCGACTCCCCATTCTATATTTTCCTTTTTAGGTTTTATGTGGTTTTTGGGTATGTGTAGGTGAACTTCTTTATTCCATGTTATAGGTATAGTCGTAGATCATACATCAAATCTAGAGTGACAAACAAAGACCAACAATGAAGCTTATCTCGGCCCTAAAAGAACCAAATCCGCAACATTCACCTAGACACCAGCGTCAAGTGCCCCTATCCTCTCCCTGGTGCTCTGTCTTGTGCGTTTCGAGTTTAGAACCTCTAGCAACACTCTTCTCAAGTATGTTCCAATATTTCACCATCCCGAGATCACTTCCTATTCACTCTTAAATCAGCTAAGTCCCTTTATCTCTCCTTCTTTCTTAGGGTTTCATATTGCATATGCTTTGTTTTTTTGTCTTATTGTATATTAGCATTTATACATAATTTATTACAAGTAGCTACTCGAAAATAAGATTTGATTTAATTTTTATTAAATCATTTGGTGAACCCACCACTTGAACCCTTCCTTCCTTAAGGGTTTTATTTTTATACCCATCACCCATAATGGTCATTTTGGTTCCTTTGAGTATATTGAGCTTTCTCCATTTGTCTGTCAGCTTCTCTAAATCGGGGCTGAATCTAATAATCCTTTTCTTAACTCAACCAATGTTCCCTGACACAAGATTGAAACTTCTGACAATGAATAATGATATGATGAGGACACTAATGTTGATCAAGAATAGTTAGAAAAACTTACTAATTTTTGTTCTGCTTTACGCGATCATCCTATGCATATTCCAAATTTCCTAAATGCTTTATTTGCTGCAAAACATGCTTGAGATGCTCCCTCTCACATTCTCGTGGGTTCCTCCTTGGCCGCCATGGTCTCCACACTGCCATCCACTATTCATATTTCCATAGATACAACTACCTCTCCTCTACCTCATCCCAATCCTTCCCATACACAACCGAGTTCATATTTAGGTACTCATGACCTAGTTTCTTTATATCGGGATCTCGCAACTTAAAATCTGTCAACTACATGAGTAAGCTACTTCACATTCCTTTCCCTCTCTGGACTCCTTATTACTCCTTCATGTCCCTTTCGCACCCATCACTTCCTTTTATCCACTCCTTCCCAACTTCATTACACCTAAGCTTCCTACCTTCAATGGCCATGGAAACCCTCGAGAGAATCTTCGATCTTTTCATGTGGCATGTTTTGACTATGCAGATGACTTTACATTGTTGGCTAAATTGTTTCCTAGAAGTTTGCAAGATTATGCTATGCATTGGTTTTATGATCTACCTGTTCACTCGGTAACATCTTTTACATACTTATCTGATGCTTTCCTTGCACATTTTTCTATCAACATCGTACTAAATATCCTATGCACAATTAGCTCAAATAAAATAAGGATCCAATGAGCATCTCACAGATTATGTGTTACGATATAAGAACAACCTTGCCAAGATGACTAATGTACTAGTTGATTTAGAATTGCAAGATATTTTTGTTCAAAGTATCTTACCTCCATTTCAAGAGAGTGTCATCTTTGAGACATCTCCCTCCTTTGATCAATTATTCCATACTCTCAAATTACGTGAAGGAAAACTTCTATCTATGGGAAAATTAAAATATTATGACACTGCCTCATCCTCTTCTAATATATTTCAAGCTAAATCTACATTCAATCCATCCCCTAAGCCTACTAAAGCTAAGGCCACTATCAATGTTATTTTTCCATCTACCACACTTCAAATGCAAGCTTTGAGACGTATATTTACTAAGTTACCTTATGTTCCTTGATTCCTACTACTGCAGCTTATCGAAAGCAATCTTATTACTCTTCCACCACCGCTCAATATATATCCTTCTCACCCACGTGGCCACAACTACAATGAAAATACACAGTGATTACCACCAATGCATTGGGCATTTCACTTATCATTGCTTTAAACGTAGACATATAATTCAATATCTTATTGATAACAACTCCATCGAGCTTCTGCGCTATCTACTTCAATCCGGTCCATGAAAATAAAAAGCTAAAAATCTTCAAGGACCCTTTACCAAACCATGACAAGCAAGCTACAGATTCTTCTTCAACTCATACTTATCGTGTTGTGCCTCCTCCTTCATCAGGGCCTCTTGATTTCCTTGTTGTTTCTATTAATGTGTCACCGCCAATCATTACATTCTCATATCATGATTATCACGCTACATTTTCTTCCGATTCATTACATATTAATGCTTCGTTGGCACCTATGCTATCAATAATACTTATGGTCTATCCATCAACTCTTACTAATGCATGCTCTATTGCACTTCTTGTAGTTATTAAATGCCCAACATCATTAATTACATTTCCGGTTCCTAATTCTTATGGTCATTTCATTCTTCCCATCACAATTGGGTCTCTTACCATCTTTACACCATTCCTTGTTACCTCTAAAATCATCGGCTATGAAATTCTCTTAGGTATTCCTTGGCTCCACACCACATAGGCTATCCCTTCCATGCATCACTTGTGTCTCAAGTTCCTCCATAACAAACAAGTTGTCACCATCAAAGGTATTCCACCTCGCACACCATTTCCTCGACCCACTCATGATGATCTTTATGCATCAGCCAAGACATTTTATCCTCTTACATGGCTCACATCCTGGTCCACTCCTACACCTACCTATCTTATTCGTACATGACCTCTTGTGCCTCCTAAGTCCAAATCTAGTTTTGCACCTAGTTCTCCTATTCGCGCACGACCTACATCTTGACCTTGTCGTCCTCATCGGTCCATTAGTCCACCTTGTCGGCCTAAGTCCCCTACTCGAGCAACCATTTCTCATAGATGTTCTCCACCTCCTTATTCACATTGGTCTCATTTACATGCACATAATTACTCTCCTACACCACCGACCTTAGATCATTGTCACATGCCTTTGTCTCCTCGAATATCGGGTGGAGGGCCTTTTCCCTTTACTATCATCAGATAGTCTTCTATCCCTCTCACACTTAAGGGGCATTGCACATTCTCCTCCCCTTCTAGCATTATCAATTTTCCCTTGTTTCTATTTCTAAATTATAATTTTTTTCTTCGAGTCAATTCTTTATAAGTACTCTCACATTTTTGGTACACACATTGTATCATCATTACACTATAACGCACTCTCGTGCTAGGTTTACACTTGATTTTTGATGGCACACTACACCAATGAACCTTATGTTATACAATTCATGCTTTGTGTTTCATGACATGTCTTTTCTAGCATCTACTACACATGACACCACCCATTTCCTGATGACACACTCTTGTTCTATAGTTCATTCTTGACTGCTAAGGGGGAATTTATAAATGAACCTCATTTCATGCACATCTATTAGGGGCAATGTTGTTCCTACCATCTTCACACCTTGTATATCACACCATCACATTCATACAACATTTTCATATCTTCGTTGCATTTATTCTTGCTATTTTATTCTACTTACATCTTGCACTTTGTTTACTATGTTATATGGATACTCAGTATGTTATTTTCTTTATCATATACACATGTGTGTTCACTTGGTCTCTGGTAGTGAATGCTGATATTTTACAAGTATTTACATGATGCATGATGATTGAAATTGAATCTCTTTCCGGTCTCGTTGAGGCTCCTGGGGGCATCTACCTTGACTACTCTCACACAATACAAGTTCTATTGTTTCATCATTTACTACTTCTTCTTACTAGCACTTGCTTTTCACTGATATATACACAATTTTACATATTATTTATCTTTCTAACATGTTAATGGGTGCTTTATGTGTAGAATTTTCCTTGTAGGAATATATACAACCATGGTTATTTGATACATTTTGTTTGTTATTATTTACCATTGTATGTTATTTTTTATGGGCTATGCCCAATGTCTTGTGTGATCATTGTATGCTTTTAGCCACTTTGGCCCTAATTTTCTTGTGACATTGTGAGTGATGTCCTGTGTTTGAGACCCACTTTTCGTTGTCCATCTTATTTTCATAGTTGTTTGTTACATTGTCTTCTTTTGCATGTTAGCTACTTTTACTACTAAAATTTGTACTAGCCTACTTTTTTTTTGCATGTTCCTTGGTTTCTACCATGCACATCCTCTACCCCCTGTAGGTATCCACACTCAGATATTCATATTAGCCTCCATTCCTCTCATTTGGGATGCATTCTCCTACAGACGTCGCATGCACCCCAAACAAGGGGGCATAAATTGGGTGAAAAATCACCCCTACAGCATCTCAAAGCTACATTTAACATCAATATAGTATAAAAATAGCACAGAACATAGTCACATAATGGTCCGTAACCATACTTAGACTCACACACAGTCACGAACACTAGCACCCAAACCTAGACAGTAGCGTCGACGCTTGTATCCTCCCTTGGGTACTAATGTCTTGGGGGTAGAAATAGGAAATTTCTCATTACAGACACATTCTTCAAAGCATTTCACATCATGGTTCTACAAAGAGTAGCATGAACTTACCTCTAATTATAGAATGCACTTTATCTCCTATAATCGATTCTACAAATACGGAATAAACAAAACTAATCGGGATGTACTATCTGCAATGGTGCTCATTCGAGAAGCAGTCATTGAAGGAGATAAAAGTTATACCTCTCTCCCCAACACTCTTCTCTTGGCATGAGATCGCCCAAAAACTCACTCTTGGCATGAGATTGCCCAAAAAAATTGCCATTATCAACAAATTGAGTAAACCAGACAGTTCTCTATCTTTTACACTATTACATATCGAGTACACTTTCTTCTTACATACTTTCACACTTTTACTTACTTAAACACATGTTACTTTGATTTTTCATATATGGAACTATGTCTAATTTCTCACTCTTCTTTTACATGTTTCTCCTTAATACACAACACGAAGCAACCTACATCAACAAATACAAGCTTACAACAATAGGTACAAGTCATATACGCTTCACCCCTAGGATCCACTTCCATTTTCCTAGTCTCCACGCTTCACTTTGCGATCACTTCATGCTTCACTTGTCCACTCGGCACATTATTCACCACAATCTCTACAGGATCATAAGGTACACATCTTCTATATAATTTATGTTATCAAGTATTCAATCAACAACATAAAGTGGGGGAAAATGTAGACACAAAATCTATACACTTGGGTACATTTCTAGGTCCTAAAAGCATGCTAGCATTTACATGATTCATAAGCAAGAAAACTAGTAATTGAAAACTCCCTTTAGCCTTTTTCTTTTTCTTCTACACTTTTATTGACCTTATACATCTTGCACTCTTGTTCCGGCATTTGACTGTTTTATCTTTCTATGGCCTCGGACACTAGCACCCAGTGCTTTTGTCCTCTTGGGCGTTTTTTTCCTTATTTACCTTATTTTTATCCTTTTGGACCCCTTTCACTTCTTAATTACTTTTACTACTTTGGGTCGGCCTTCCAGTTGTCAATTATGAAATTCAAACAAGGGAATCATATAAATACACAGTTATGCTTTCAAAATAAGGGACCAAACACTAAGCATTACATATTACCACCTAAGCTTGCATCTAAAGGCACAAAGAGCATCAAAGGCATCCATCTAACACTCATATAAGGGACAAAGGTTACATCACTTATGTATACACAACATATGAGGGGAAGTTTATTTTATTCCATCCCACACATTCTATACATTCTAGATCTATCTCATTATCATTGTGTAGCTTACACAAGAGCATCACATTTCTACACACACACACACACACACAAGAACTACATGGGGTCTGAGATGTAGTGCAACACTCGGTTGTAAGTTCACTCTTGGTGACCGTTGGGGTTAGTCTGACTCCCCATTGTGTCTTTTCCTTTTTAGGTTTGATGTGGTTCGTGGGTATGTGCAAGTGAACTTCTTTCTTGCGGGTTATAGGTACATTTACAAATCAAACAGTGAATCTAGAGTGACAAACAGATACCAATAGTGAAGCTTATCCGGCCCTAAAAGAACCATATCCGCAACATTCACTGGATACCATTGCCCGGATCTAGAAACCAACATCAGCGCTCTTGTCCTCTCCCAAGCGCTCCCGCCTGTGAGGTTTGATTTCAAAACCGCAACGAGCCTTGTTGACACTCTTCTCGGACTATTCCATTATTTCACCAACCCAAATCACTTCATGTTCACTTGGAAATCAGTTAATTTCCCTATCTCTCTTTCTTACTTATGGTTTCATATTGCATGTGCTTTCTTGTTTGCATCTTATTGTATATTAGCATTTTTACATCATTTATTACAGTAGTTACTTTGAAAATAGTATTTAATTTAATTTTTTTAAATTGAGAGGTTTATATTTGAGTTAGAGTAGAGATATTTGGTATTACATCCATGATTTTCTAGTTTATTCTATGATTTCCTTGCACACATTTCTATCACGTCGGGTGGGATTCCCACTTATTTTCTGTGATTTCCTTTCTTATTAGGAATTAATTTAAGACATATACTGAATTGATTCATTACGATGCACAATTTTAAGAAAAATTAATTTCCTTATCCATTTTATGTGTTGTCTGATAATAACATTTTGTGCAACGTCGGCTTTGCTTCAACAACACTTTTTATGTGTAGGTCCTAGAGAATGCCATTTTTGTGCTCAACAATGACATTATCACCTTAACCACGATGTTTTCAAGTTAACTACATCATTTTTGTGATGTTCGGAAAAAAAAAAATCTAGTACATATTTCACCTTCCAAAAGTCATTTTTGACCCAATGAAAATTTTATTAACCCGGTGAAGTTATTGCTAATCCAATGATGTTTTAGCTAACAAGTGACATTTTTGCTAATCTTGTGACGTTTTTCTAACTAGTGAAAAATTTGCTAATTAGTGATATTTTTGTTAATGCGGTGACATTTTTATTAATCCATTGAAATTTTTGCTAATCCAATGACATTTTTTCTAACAAATGATTTTTTTTTGCTAATATAGTGATATTTTTATAATCCAATGATGTTTTTCTAATCCACTAATGTTTTTACTCTAATTATGAATGTTTTTGCACTTTTTGTTCTTCGACCGACGTTTTTTATCTACTAAAAATGTTTTTATTTTTTAATGTCTTTTTCACTCTAGCAAATGTCATTTTCACTCTATTGCAAGGTTTTCACGTTTTTCAAAGCCTTAAATAAATTTTAAACTAATAACAATTTGCTTTTAGGTTCACCTATCAAAGAATCAATACCAAACCTTCATTATAATTATAAATTAATATAATCTTATATTGTTTTATTTGTTTGTATATCATTGTTAAAGTTTTAATTCCTTTTATGTTTGTTCACTTGAGGTAAGATTGTGTATGCCCTCTAATCATGTTGTTTAATGATCTTGAGGATCAAAATAATCATTTCCTCCTTTTATTTTATTTTTAGGCATCTTGTGACGTGGATTTCATCACCACACACTAAGATACACCCCATGTTCGGTGGGGTATACAAATTTAAGGACATATGTCATTTTTGGTTAAGTGTCAACTTGTTGTACCACCAATGTGAAGTTATGGTATTCCACATCCTAATACCCAAGCCTTAGAAAATATTCAAGCAACATGAACTTGGACCCCATGCACCTGAAATATATATTGGGGATGCACTAGAAATCCTAGATTAAGATGTGGTAGTCGTAAATGATTAGTAGTGTAGGGAGCACAACACTTCAAGTATTACTCACTACATCTCACATGCGGGGAAGGTTGGGAAAACAATCTAGCACCGCTTCATATATGGTATATTTATAGGTTATTAGTCATGTTGTGCACCCCATTATACTAGCATTAGGGCTTGTGATGTGCATGCTCTTATATGTGTGTTATTGAGACCAATGTGTTTGTAAACCAAATAAAAAACCAAATGAGGACTTAGTACAAACCATATTTGATTAAACAAATCAAGACTTAATCTAATCCTTTACAAATCCCCAATCCAACATTAAACTAATCCCATCCCTATCCAACCATCTTATCCAACCAAACCACCTTCAAATCCCAAATCCAAATCAATTTTATTCTAATCGATCTAATATTCATCTAATCTAGATCAATCTCCATCCAATATTAATCCTCATCCAATCCTAATCCTTTTCAAAATAAATCAAAAATCCATCCGAATCC
The DNA here is from genome assembly GCA_018340775.1 of Taxus wallichiana var. yunnanensis. NCBI lineage: Eukaryota > Viridiplantae > Streptophyta > Pinopsida > Cupressales > Taxaceae > Taxus > Taxus wallichiana. Next base: position 836,994,955 of record CM031238.1, read on the forward strand.
AATATAAGGAAACTTTCATCAAATCTATAACCATTCTCAATTCATCCAATTCTAAATCATTTTTAATCCAACCTCCAACTCAACCTAATCCATTATTAATCTACATCTAATCCAACGTAATCCTAAACAAAATCATTCCAAATACAAAATCATAATCCTAAGTATTAATCACTCCAATTTCAATCTAATTCTAGCAAAACCAATCCCAAATCCAATTCTAATCCAATCCATTTTAGTCTATATCTAATCTAGACCACTTCCATCTAAAAAAATCAAATAGTTGCATTCATGACTATAATTATGCTTCTTCCAAACCAACACCCTATCCCACACCTCTTGAGTACATTATTCAACAAAGCCAATTCTCCATCTACTAGCTATCATCCTCATTTTTATATTCCTCATGCCACCCAAAATGGGTAATTTTTTCTAGCTCAATCATTTCATATGGATCTCGGTCTATCCATCTTTAACATCATCTAACATCTTAACCAACAAATAGCAAACCTTACATCCCTCACTATCCCTCTAAATTTCTAACCTTCGTGTCCTAATCAATCACATCCACAAACTAACTTTAATCATGCCCCGAGCCTCACCCAATCAAATTTCTCCTAGAAGACCCTAAGTCACCTAAACTACATATTCCCTCATTGACAATCCCTAGAAATTAAAAATCACCTAATGAAAAATTCAATTTGACCCCTATGTCATGATCTAATCCACAAAACCCCCTTCTCCTAATCCAAAATTAATCACCTTGAAGCAATCTAAAACCAAACTATCCAAAATGTAATCCTAATTTGGCCCCTGAGCCACCCCAATCCAATAATCCTAATATATCCCCCGAGCCATCTCAATCTAGCAATCTAAAACCAATCCTTCTTCAACCCTTGAGACAACTCAACCAAGCCTTATCCTATGATCTCAAATCCTCTTAGGACTATTGTTTACATCTAATTTTAATGATTAACAAGCAAATATGTGTTAAGATACCTTTTCAAAGAACTACCAAGTTCCTCCATAGAAATAACAAGGTCAAAACCACATTATCCCATCATATCCATCATAAAATAACTTCTAATTTGAAAACACTTGTTGGACCCCTTCCTTTAAATTAACCATCTATAGTTGACCAATATGGACCTCCTCTTATCCCCCATCATCCCATTTCCCTTACATATCAAAAATTATAAGTTTATCCTTGGTCTATACCTTGTCCTCACATCACCCAAGCATCCCTTACATATCAAAACTTATCATTTTCAATCCTTGGATCACCCCTATCCTTTCATCACCCCTAAATTGCAATATATCCTTGGGCCACCTCCTACTCACCCATTACAATTAGTCTTTAGTTCACCTCTTATCTTTCAATCATATCATCTCCCTTCATCCACCAAATTCTCCCCACCAAATACAAAAAAATAAGGGACTTACAGACAACACAATGAAAAAATCCTCCCATGAGGTAACACATCCTTCCTCTCCTAGTGTTTTTAGAAATCCCACCTTCAATAAGAAGCATGAACAAATGTCATATCATCCTGGTGCAACTATTTTTGTCAAATATCACTTCCTTGTTGACGATCACATTGAAAGCTCCAAAATTTACAATGCCCTAATAATGGTTTAGTGTAAACACTAAAATTTGATAACTTGTGCATTTACAGATTCCAGTTTGACCTTGTATCCTTACTAGGACAAATTTTCACATTTAAAATTCAATCACCTTATCTCTTTATCCATTATAAATTACTTATCTTTACATTATGCCCTGTCATCAATTCTTGGGATATTATTTCATCAAAACAACATAAAACATCTTATATTCATGACACAAATTTCAATTTTGATGTTTCTCTCTTACGTCCAAAAAGCATCAAGGGGTCGGGATATAGGTTCTAGTCTGGATGACATGTATGGTCCCGCCCTTCTCAATCACTAAATTTTCTTTCAAATTTAAATAATTATTTGGGCCATTTCATCTTCCTAGAGTCAACATTATTAGAATATCTCACCTACGGAAGGCTATATAAGTAAGCCATTATCACTTTATAACTCACCTAGAATTCTTGCAAGATCATATTACAAACATCATTCGAAATCACTCAAAGGGCTCCTAAATCTATTTAATTTAGTTGCACATCATCTAGGGTAGTCCCACTACAAGTATGAAGCACTCAACTAGGTCAAGGAGTCTAGCTTCATCCATCTATAAGTATGCAAAGATCATAGAGCCAAGTTTTAACAAGAACAAATTCACCCCAAGAATTGCACAAGAGTTTCAATCAATAAAGGATTAGATCACATACTTGAGGCATGCCACATTTCACTCTTTGCCATGTTGGTTACATTCTATACTATGTAGTTAGCATGTTATCTTGGTGTCAAGAGACACGAGGGCACCCCTAAGGGGTTGGTGAGTTATACACGCTTGCACAAGAACTTAGGAGAACTACATGAGGATTGATTTGTAATGAGGATATGTAGTGTAGCACTTGGATTGGTTTGAAATCTGGGAGTATGATAACCAAGATTGGTCTAGCCTCAAGGTTATTTATCATCATCGACCCGCAACGTGGAAACAAAACATATCATATCCATTTCCATATGAATTTTTTTCTCCTTTCATTTACTAAAGCCTTGATTAATGGTTTTGCAGGTTGTTATGGTTTTTGCTTTTTAGTAAGTCATTGTAGGTCATCTAGAAGTTGTGCGAGAAAGAGCAGCACATAGCAAGCACCATTTCTAAGTAAGAAAAACACATAAGAAGTTGTAGATCTAGATTGTCTCAGATTATGGAACCATACAATCCTTGTCTAGGAATGTACAACTCATACATATGCCCTACATAATCCATATGGTCCTAAACCTTCTCATTTTCCAATTTCATAATCTTTAGTGCATAACTCACAATCTCAAATATTCGTGTTTCATTTCCCTACACACCTAGATCAATCATAAATCATCTTTGACTAGTTAATTCTATCTCTCCCCTCATTTTTGAACTATTTTCTTATTATTTACCAATCATTTGGTTCATTTAAATTTGAATGCATTATTCCATTCATGTATAATTGATGTTGCAATTTAATTCCTTGAGAATAATCCACTTGTTGCTAACCATTATAACCTTCTTAGTTTTTATACAATAACATTCAAAAATATAACTAGTGTGTAAACCCTTAACCTCTTGATTTCAAATCCAAAGATATATGATCACAAATTGAATATGCCAAAACATGCACTACAAAGGCAAAGGTCTCGACCTCCATGAGAAATGCATCCTAGAGCCCATTCATGAGCATATAAATTAAGAACATCATGGAATTGGCCATAAACCATCCAGTGATCACTATGAAGATGTTTGTGACACTTTATATGATTTCTTAGGAAGCCTCTTCTCACATAGGAATAGGCTCTTGTCCTAGTCTCTATGACAACCTTACTGCCAAATATCCTTTCATCAGCACCACCATCTTCTCAAAAATCCTCTCATCAAACACGAACAATTGTTTCTTGCCCATGTTTATTGGGCCTAATAGAATCACACATGATTTGATTCTTTTAAAATTTTTGCATCTATGGCAACATTCATGCAAATTCAATACAACATCCCATTAAGGGATCAAGGCTTCAACATCAACCTCAACACATTAGCTTATGGGAATAAAAAGAGTTTATTCATCAAAAGATATCCAAAATTCAAAATAAATCCAAAAATCAAACACGATTCAAAATTAAAAACAAATACAAAATTCAAGTATGGTGAAAAGTACAAAAATCATGTTCCCTAGTGAAAACCTCTCTAAGGCATTATCGGATGCAAAATATCAAAATGTCAAAAATCCACACCCAGAGCCAAACATCAAAATCAAAATCCTAGAAATCAACATAGGTCTATGGGCAAGGAACTCAAGCTTCCCCTACACCGGAAAAATTGCATGAAAATGTAAATCACTTGTTGAGTACAATATCACCAGAACATCAATCTGGAGCCCATATCACCCCGAGAAGCAACAAATCCTAGTCACCCTCATCAAAGAGATCAAACATGTTGTTGTTGGGTACTATGAAAAGGTGTGACATTGTTGATCTTGATCCTAAATCCCCTCACAATCATACCTTTCCTAAAAATCACCCATGTCATCAACATGAATCCATCATCCAACATACCTCCCATCTTACTCACCTTCACATCACCCTCTCTTGTAAGGGATATGACAAGTACCATATCAAGTTGTGGAAAAGACATCATTTTGGTAATCAAAAAAATCATCAAATGCATCCTTGGAGTATAGGCTTATTAAAGATGCATGCACTACTAAAATAGAAAGAGAAATCATTTGCCCAATAGTGAAAACTTTTTATGGCACCTTGGGCAAGTATCATGTTGAAAACTAGTTCATTGGTTTCATATGTAGAATATATTGTCTATAAGTACCCCACATTTGGGGGCACCATTCACTTTATACATTCTTTGGTAACCTAAATTTTCCTACATCATCCACTCCATTCCTTCATTCATAACATCCTAAACATCTTGCACAAATCATCTTACACTACACCTAGGGGCAAACCAACTTCCTATCTCTTGCAAATCATATATGTCCTAAATTATCCATGTTATACATCCTAAGGATTTTGATCATCACCATCATATCTCTCATATCCAGAAACTTCCCATTTTGGCCTTGCTAAATATGTTGAGGAAATCTTGGGACATGTTTTGGGAAACATCTTGGTATATCCTCTTTTATGTTTCATCAATATAATACCTAGATAATGTGGCACACATTTGTATGTGATGTGGTATTTATAAAGTCCATCATACATACTTCCTCCATTGTTATTCTAAATCCATCCTATCATGCATCCCTAAAATCCATCATATCTTATCATATCTTGCACCCCTTAAATCCATCCTATCCTCACTCATATTATTCAAAATCTTTTAGGTATCCCATCGAGGAAAAATTTGACACTTGTAGGAGAAACCCAAGTCCTATCCTACATCCCTCAACCCAATCCTATCATATCCCATCATAATCCACCCCGAACATCCTTTAGTTTTCCTATAATGAATCTTTCTAGTCGTTTTATCCTATCCTTCCCACCCTATCTAGAATATTTTTAGTCATCCCATCCTAAATCGTATCTATACCCCTTTCAATCACTATCATTTTCATCCCTAATACTAGAATGGATTTTCTCCTTGTTGGTTTTCCTTTTCCCCTATCTAAAATCTAAAAACCTATAAAAAATCATGTTTTGTCCTAAATCCTATTAAAAATCCTTATCCTCAAACAAAATAATTAGTGCAACTTTTTCCGGAATCAATTGTTCCCAATACCACTCTCCTCGCATGAATCCTTGTTTGGGGCAAGTCAATCAATTAATCTCATTATTGATCACCAAATATGGATCTTTAACTAAACAAAGGACATCACATTTGCTTTTTGTGTGTTTTGTTTAATTGGTTCATTTTCTTGCCTATTTATCTTGGTATTTTTATTTTTGTGTAAGTATTTTCCCAACGATATGAGCACAGTTTGTGCATATTTCCTTTTGAGTTTTTCCAATGGCATAAGTATATTTGTGCCTATTTCCATTTTTTAGTCGGTTTGGGGCGATGGAAATAATGTCATCATGGTTTTTCCATATCATGGTGCATTCTGCTCTATGCCACAACAATAAGGTTGTTAATGATGAAAATAGTGGGTAACTTGTGCAACATGGTGGTAAAATTCCCCATATCCCACCATCAATTATCAACTAACCAATTTATCAACAATCTAACAACCAACCTTCATCTAAGCTAACCATCTCTCTCTATCACAAATCGTTCATCCAACCTAACTACATATCTACCCTAACTACCCATCACTAACCATCTCTCCCTCCTCACCACCTAAGAGGAACATCCTATCACCCCATCATCTCTCATTCTTTCTATCCCTCGATTTTTGATATTTCAATCACACCAATCATCCTCCAGCGCCGATTAGCTCCTAAATCATGCTTGCATCATTTTCAACAATGATCGATTTAATCAACTTCAATCCAAATCAATTATCCAATCTTATATCAAATCAATCCATCCATCCACAATTTATGAATTCCCCCTTTCATATATCATTTGTTGGGGCACATCCAGGGTCATAACTTTATCAATCTTTCTCCCCGCATACATCCTTTCATGGGGCATCATCAATCTAGCAATCAATCACTGCATGCAAGCATAAAATCCGAAGGGTGAATATGCTCCATTCATCGCATCTATCACCATCTCCCCATCCACCCATCAAATATTTCCCATCCTCATCCCTATGCTAACAAACTATTCTAATCCTCCTTCAATGCTAACCCCTTCTCATATCGAGAGACCATATGGGTCTTTCATTTCCTGAGCTCTCTCGAGGGGTTTTATTCCCACTAACAAAATCATCATTCATACTTCATCTACTAACCATCCTAGGCACATCCTTGATATACTTGTCTCTCCCTCTTTTACACTTTTTTAAAAGACTATTACTTATTCTAATAAAACACATTTTCAAAGAGGGAAAAATGTATACACCTAAAATTCGACACTAGTCTAACACTAGTTCAAAACCCCTAATTTCCTAACATCAACCCCCTTACCAATCATCCCCTCATTTCATTCAACCCTATAACATCCTACATACCCCTTCATCATGATTAATTTATCTAATCACATCATCTCATATTTTAGGAATTTAAAATTCCTAGCTACTTGCCTCCACCTACCCTCCTAGCCTCTCCTACAAATCCTCCAACTAATATCTCATCTAATCATCATTAATCTAACCTAATCAAATCCTTTCTATATTTATCCATCTCTAAAATGTTGATCTTCTACTACTTTCCATGAATTAAAATTGCTTCAACCATTGATCCAAATCCATCATGGCTTCATCTTAGCCATTGAATCTACCATCCTCCAACTATAAATCAAACTCGTCATCATCTTCGAGGGGGAGAATCAAAAATAAAAAATAGAAAAAATTGTTTTCCATCAATCAATCATCAAGATTCCAGGGGAGGTGCTACCACAGTTCATACACAAACTCCATTTTGAAGCAACCAACATCAATCAATCATCTTGAGCAAATCCAACACTTCACAAGGAGTTGTCTTTTGGTAAGTAAAAGGTATATTTTCTATCCCTTGTCCACTCAATCGGAGGTCTGCATTTGAGTTAGAGTAGAGAGCTTTGGTATTGCATCCATGATTTTCTAGTTTATGCTCTGATTTTCTTGCACACACTAACTTTGTGCAAGTTGTATTAGTTGTGTGCATGTGTGTGTGTAAATTGTGTTGAGAGATCCTGAAGGTCAAGGCATGTCATGTCCGGTATGCTTGTGTGCTTCTCGGATCATGATGTGTGCATATGATGTTGTGTGCACGTGTATATAAACATGTGTAGGAAACTACTTGACTATTATTGTGTGCTTAGTGTCATGATTTCCATCACGCATAATATTATTGTGGTATTATTGAGAGTGTCATTAATATAATAATGAAGTTATATATATACAAAATATCTATGAGGTTTTTACTCACCTTTCCACATGCCTTAGATAGCTCACCACTCTCTTTGAGAACTCTCGCTATATTGAGTCATTACTAAAATTGAAGCAAATCAAGAATCTCTCGAAGGAGAAACCAGAGAGCAGTCCAAAAACATAAATTTGAAATCAAAGAGATCAAATTTGAATAATGTTAAATGTCAAAGTTTGAAGAAAGGTCAATTGTTTGAGCATTGATTTTACACACACCTAAGAGTTTTAACTACATGTAGATGGATCCATCTTCTAAGTTTTGGTATGTAGTCAATGCTCCCACATCATTGACTATGTGATCGGGGTTATCCTACCCAAAACGCTAACCCCTTTACAATGGTCTCATGTGGTCTTGCAAGCACAATTAGTGTTTGGACAAAAAAGCATAAACATGTACCGTTGCAAAAGATTGAGGAGCTCTCAAATATCAAAAAGTGCAAAATAGGTAGTGACAAAGCATCTCTTAAAGTTATAGACCCCAAATCGCTTGCTCCTAGACACTATCGGTAAAGTTCAACTATTATTTTATACCCCAAGTGTCTAAGCTTGTCAATAGTGCCCAAAAACATATAAGCCCTTTATTCGGACTCTAAACATTTGACAAAGCACTTCCATATCATTTTCAGTCACTAAGACGCCTTATGTGAGTGACAGACATTTACAATCAGCTAAGTAACTCATATTTCTAATTTTTTTATTCCAAATCGAGTAATCGCAATACCTACTTGAATAAAACAATTTATATTAATGTATTTGGATACTCTTAATCATATAGCCTAAATTTAATCTAAGTATTGCATTTATTTTATGTCATATGTTTCAAAGCATCTCCGAAAATTATAGACCTCAAGTTGTTCCCAAACACTACCAATAAAGTTCGAATATTTTGGTCTACCCCAAGTGTCTAAGATTGTCAATAGTGCCCAAACACATGTAAGCCCTCTATTCGAAGTCTAAACATTTGACGAAGCAATTCCATATCGTTTTCGATCACCGAGACGCCTTATGTGGGTGACAAACATTCATAATCAACTAAGCAACTCACATTTCTATTGTTTTTCGATTCCAAATCAAGTAATCGCAATACCTACTTGATTAAACAAATTTATATTAATGTATTTGGATACTCTAATCATATAGTTTAAATATAATCTCAATATTGCATTTATTTTATATCATGTGTCAAATAAGTAAAACAGTTAATTTCGAAGGAAAAAATTCAATAATGATAGATCAGGTTAAACACCAAAGAATAAAGCACATGATGCAATGGATGGTGATATTTGATCTTCTCTAGATCTACATGGATCCCTATATGATCAATTAATGTGATCAAATTACTAAATCTACATGGTGTCGAATGTACATTTTGCCAAAGTGGCTTGCAACTTGTCCTTGTGTAATATGTCTAAGATGCACAATACATGTTCCTCCTAAGTCTTGTTGAAGATGAGTGTCATCTAAGTAGAAGACGATGAACAAGTTGATGAAGGCCCTAAATACGATTTTCATCAAATGCATGAATGTTGTTGGCACATTAATCAAGACCAAAGGCATAACCAACCACTCACACAATCCCTCCTTTGTTTTGAATTGTCTTCAAAATGTCTTCAAGATGGACTGGTGTCTAATGGTTACATAACTATAAGGTAATCTTGGTGAAGTATTGTGCACCTTGGTGCTAGTCCTAGAGGCCTTCATTGTGTTGCAATGGATATCAATTCTTTACCATAAGTTTGTTGAGTGTGTAATAGTCAATGCATAAGTCCCATGTGTCATCATTCATTGGAATGAGGGCTATGGGATCCTACAAAGAGGAGCTTGGCGTGATGTTGCCTTGATCAAGGAGCTCTTGTATATGGCACCAAACTTCATTGTTTGTCCCAAATGGAATTGCGGTATAGTGGACTACTAGAAGAGGTAATATAAGGACCAAACCAATCTATTGCTTTAGCATACAATGTGCTAGAAGGCCTTTTGTTTCTTCAAAGATGTCTACATATTTTACAATAACTTGTCAAGTTGTTATTATGATGATTACTACACATGACACATTGTCAATTATTTGATCTTGGTTGCATTGTTGCCCCAAGATGGACCATGAGTAGCAAGACCTGTGTGTGTGATATGAGCTTAAAACACTCTTTAGAAGAGACCAATGAGTATAATTTGGTCTTTGGAGGCGACTCCAAGATGATGAAGGCGTGATCTTCAACATGGCTGGACCATTTTTGTGCCTTAGCTTGATATGTACCATCTTGGTCAAACACATGGTCTTCCAAATAGAATGTTAAGGGCCTCTAGTGGCACAACCTCATAAGTGATCATGTCCTCCATGGGTTTGACTACATATTTGAAAGTGCATTATCGCCAACCCTAAATATCTTTCCTTCCTAGCCATCCCACAAACTTTAATTCGAGTACATTTCATTGAGTATGTTACTTCCATGTAAAGATCTAGGTGCTACGCTGCATCATGTACAATGATGTTCATTTGTCTCCCGTTGACAATCATGACATGAAAAAGTTGACCATTAAACAAGCACTTTTAGTGAAAGACATTTTCTTGTCCTAGGCTTCGATGGCAACACTATTAGTGATCAAAAAAGTTGATTTTGGATCATTGTTTATGTGTGCATGGATCTTGATGTAGTCAAATATTGTTGTGCACGACACATACTCAATGTGGTAGTTTTTTAATCAGGACTAATTATAATCACATTATTGATATTGTCTAATACTCTCATGACTTTTTCCAACATAACCTTGCCTTAGGAAGAAACAAACAATAATATTTTTCAAATTTCATGTAGCAAAGCTTATGTCAAAATATGCATCAACCAACATCTAAATTAATTAAATAAACACAAATAAAATCATTAACCATTAACCAAAAACTTTTAGTACAATATATGTTCTTGTCCTCAAAAGGCTTCAATGGCAACATTGTTGGTGATCAAACAAGTTGATTTTGGATCAATGTTTTATGCGTACATGGATCCTGATGTAGATTGCACAATCAAATATTGTTTGGCATGACAAATAATCGATGTGGCAGGTGTTCGTTGATAAAGACTAATCATAATCACATTATCGATAACATCTAATACTCTCATGACATTTTCCCAACATAACCATGCCTCAAAAATAACATTTTTCGAATTTCATGTAAAAATGGTTGTGTCAAAATATGCACCTTCAACCAACATCTAAATTAATTATATAAACACGAATAAAATCATTAATGCTCATTAGCATTTAAACTTGTCTGAATAATTAATTGTATACAATTTTGTGCACCCGTAATAATAGTTTCAAATCGAATCTCAATCAATCACTTGACAAAACTAAAGTTCAATTTATGAAGTTTTGTTGCTTAGTACTTGGTATCATATGCCCTCCTTATGCACATCCAAGTAACGTGATCTTTGCCGCCTAAAACAAAACTAACGTCACCTGAATATTGATAGATCAGATAATTTGAATAATTTTTAAACTCTTGCAGCTTTAGAATGAGAGCCGGTATTCATTTGAACATTTCATACATGGTTTACGAGCAAGCAAATGTGGCAGCACATGCCTGATTGCCATTGGCATGAACGTCTTGAGCTATAATTGTATGGTTACCTATAGAACATATATGCAATTTTGCTAATCATTCTCCTACAAAGAAAATAATTAACCCCTCAAATTGTACCATCAAATTATGTAAACTGTGGTGAACGACAGTTTCTTAGGAAAAAGGGAAAATGGTTCATCACCGGAATTATATCACTCAGTTCTAAATATATCCCAATGCTAGGATTTAACTTTCGATGGCATGAAACAGTTTTATCTGTGAACTTACCTTAAATACAGATACAATCATACATGACTGATATTTTCTGATTGAAAGGAACTGTAGTTGAGAACATTTACACCTTCAAAACCATTTGTTGTCTTTGAAGCACAAAAGTTCACTTCAAAATAAATAAGAATATACTCTAAAGAAAACTTCAAAACTCGGTAAATATGAAATACATCCACACCTAGAAGACCTGTTACAAAACATTATCAGGGTGCAGCTCAACCTTCTTTAAGATGGCATGAAGCAAAGCAATCCACCATACATAAGAGCACCTGAATGAACACAAGCTGGCATGATCAATCTTTCAAATTAGACTTAGTGCCATGGTTGTGAATTTTTACAACGTGCATTGTGCCTTTTAGCTGCAAGATGCACAGTAGTCGACAGATAATGCGTCAGGGCTGAAATTACTCTTAACAGTTCATTCTGTTAGTGAGCAAAGAAGCAGCAAGGCATTTCCCCAATAGTGGCACCAGAACTAACATTTGTCATAAAGACAAAATTAGTGCTATCCGTCCTTTTGGCTCTCAAGGAGGACAGCTTCTATGAATGTTAGTAAAGCATAAAGAATTTCACAAATGTCGTGGTATTATGCTACAAGAATGTGAAATACTTTGTGAATATCCTCCCGTAAAAGACTTGGGGATCAAGATGAGATAGGTTCATAAGGATAAGAAAGCCAAGGGTGTTTTAGTGCCTCACTAGCAGTAGGTCGTTTGTTTGGATTGATTTCAAGAAGGTACTCAACAAAATCAATGAATCCTTGATCCCCATTGGAAGCCGGTGTCTCAATGAAGTCTTCTTAGGTATCAAGTACTCCAGCCTGTTTGTATCCTGAAAAGAACACAAAATGTATGTCTTAGTAACAGTCCATATCATGAAATCAACCTGAAAACAGATCTGAAACACATGGCAGCCTCCACCCTGTTTTTAAACACAATAAAATTAAACCAACATCTAGGCTTGTACTTTCAAAATTAACAATAGCACATCCTAAAGTTTTATCTCGCAGTTCAAAAATTTATACTGGTAATATGCCCTTAATGGAGTACAATTTGTCTGGTGAGAGCTAAATATTTCATGCCACAAATTATTTACTGTAACTGTAATATTTGTTAAATCATGCCATCAATTACTTATAGTATCTGTAATATTTTTTCAACATAATGGAAGACACTTTTACAATTTGAACCCTAAAAATAGTAGCACCACAAATATTTTATTTTATCATCTATATACTACACTGTAAACTTTCTGCTATTAGGGTTGTGGACACAAGCAAAGTTAACTAGATCCCTGCCTACAGAACAATCCTTCACATTTGCCAATGTGCTCTCGGAAAAGCGAAGCATATATGAACTAACATACCTGACTCCGTTCATATAACATGTGATTTTTGGTAAAATACTTGTACGTGTCGCGCCCTTTTACAAGCATATCTTGATCTATTGGTCCTATAATTCCAACTACTCGAGCAAGTAAGGTTGCAGGGGAATCATTTTGAAAGAGAACCTGCAAAATAGAATAGCAAAAGCAAATGTGTTATTGACAAATAAGGGTGTGAGAGATCTTAACGTAGTGTTTAATTTCAATAATTAGATTTCACATGTTCCAATAATGACATTTTTCAATACGCAAGCATTCAAAATGCCAGCACCATAGATCCAAAAACACTTCAATCATGTCTTTCTGTTCTTCTGGTCAACCTAAAAAGGCAAAAACAGTGAGAAGCTTGGATTTGAGAAAATATAGAATGTGTAATTAAATTATTAACCACTTTGCAGCTCTGGACTTGAAATAAAGACCACATGTAATTTAGCTACACAATATGTAAATGTGAACCATGTTATCTTGGGAGCAGAACACCTGATATGATCAAATGGCGAGCAGGTTTCCCTGTTGAAGGAGGGAATACCCGCCATTCGATGTATAGATAAAGTAAATCCTGTGAAGTGCACAACATTCTACTGTAATTTTTTTATTCTATATATATATATATAATCACTAGCATTAGTTATTATTTTTTTAAATATACAATCTATTAATATTATTCTGTATCCTGTATTTTTTTGTCGCCTGTTTTTTTCCTCTATTTAACATCCACTATTCCAATCCTTCTGCACAAGATGTGGTGACCTTGACAAACTCCACTACAACTAATCGCAGGAAAACAAAAAAGCAAATAAATAATTATAACTCTCAAGTCTCTCTTAACCAGCAGCTAAAATTCAAGGATCTCTTTCCTGCCTGTGTGCAGTTTGTTATAAGTGCAAAACTTGCACTGATACTTCCATCTGTTTTGGGAAATAAGAGATGGAAAAAGGCAGAAGGTATGTATCCTCTTGCTGCTTAATTGAGGAGCTTTGCCTTGAGGCTCAATGAAAGGTTTCTCTAAATCTGAAACCAACAAGAATATAAGCTGGTCTCATTTGCTAAGCTTCCAAAACAAGGAGATGCTAAAGTCACTAAAACATCTGCCTATTTTGCTCTGGAATTCCTGCTCTGATTGTAAAAATTGGAAATTATATCCTTGGCTGTAGAACTCAAAATTGAACTTTTGTGAGGTAGCGTGACGAAGATGACTAATATCATTATGTTAAGAATAAATTGCTTGAAGAACAAACAGAAGGTTCGAATGACACATGTTACGTGATAAGATCAAACAATCACCAAAAATTTATTTTTTTACTATGGCCAACAGGAAATGATAATAGCATATGCATTCCAAAGGTCTCACTAAATAGAGAACTCACAGCATTAGGGCCATAACCTGCAAACCACAGATTTGAGAATCATGTTTGGTATGTCATCACCTTGAATAGCATATGCAACGCAATCCCTTCATGACTACTTAAGCAGGTTTCATTCCTTCAAAAAAATGTAATCGCTTAACATGCTGAAAGCTGGCATGTAAAACTTGCCAACTCTTTAAAACCAACAGTTACCAATCAGCCAACCCTTTACCAAAGGCTCATGCCACTAATTCCAGCGACCATGCTTTGAACTAGAAAAAGAACGAACCTGTAGTGTACACAATGAACCTAAATAGCAATTCACAGATATCCTTTCTGGAAATGAGTACAAGAAAAAAAAATATCTGGACTCCTATTCTATAAAACAACTACAATCGACTAAATCTAAATTCTCCCAGATTAAGTCAGCTGTGCAGATAACACCACCTTTGTTATGTAAACCACGGGTGGTCTGATCAAATTAAGATAAGACAGAATGCTGCTGACATTACAAACTTCTATAACTGAGGTGTTCAAAGACCAGTATGTCAAAAAAATAGCAAATATTCATATGATCTGATGTGTATCATTTTTAAAATGCAACTCAGTGAAGATATTAAAAGCAAGAAGCGACCGAGTTGAAAAGAGTAAAACACAACAACAAAAATGACTAAAACATGTGTCATTACAACTTATGGTGCAGCTTAACAAAGGCTTGGCCTGATAGAATAGGCTTGTTTAACTATAACTAAGTCTATAACTGAGGTGTTCAAAGACCAGTATGTCAAAAAAGAGCAAATATTCATATGATCTGATGTGTATCATTTTTAAAATGCAACTCAGTGCAGATATTAAAAGCAAGAAGCAACCCGAGTTGAAAAAGAGTAAAACACACCAACAAAAATGACTAAAACACATGTCATTACAGCTTACGGTGCAGCTTAAGAAAGGCTTGTTTAACTAAAACTAAGTCTATTAACAGCAGGAACACAAGGTATTACAACTCCATACTACAGTAATAAACATCTTTCCAGTTTTCCTGACAGTCAGCTTTCCAAAAATAATTACAGAATAAGGGCAGCAATATCTTACATTGCCAGAGCAAAGCTCAGCAAGAATGCAACCAAGTGACCAGATGTCAATCTTTTTGTCATAAGGAAGACCTAATATAACTTCTGGTGCACGATATGAACGTGACTGCACATACGAACAAAGATGATCTGTTTGGAAGCAGCTACTGCCAAGATCTATCACCTTCACCTCACATCTACTGTAGCTTTTAACCAGAATGTTCTCAGGCTTTAAATCACAATGAATGAGGCCAAGATTGTGCAAAAATTGTAATGCCTCCAGACATTGAATTGTTATTGACTGCATCAGAAGCAAAATCACATTGACATTACTAGGTTATTGACTAATATGAGGTAAACAACTTCCATGCATAGTATCAAGTTAATAGAAACCCAAAATATAAAATATATTTTTAAAACAGCTTAAATAAAGACAGTCTTAAGATTGCTTCCAACCTGTAATCTTGGCATGGTGAAATAAACCTCTCCTCCAGACTCTCTATTAAATTTGTGGAATTCATACAAGTTTGCCTTCAAAAGTTCGCACACAATGAATAAATGCTCCTGCATAAAGTAAAATGCCATTATCAAGAGTCAAAACAAACGATACAGACAAGCATGAGAACATGAAGAAGAAACAAATGATCCTACAAAGTCGAAATGTCAATAACAAGAAACCTTAAAAATTGTCAAACACGAAAATTGTCAAGAATAAAGTGTGGTATTATGTACACCCAGAAAGAAATTACAGTGGCCAACAGAATCAATTTTTGATAACAACCTTTCACCTTAAACATTCAGCCATATCTTTAAAGAGACCTAAAGAAAGACAATTATGGTATGATGACCAAACCAGTAAATCAATCATACCAGTCCAGATCAAAGAGAAGATCCATTCAGATGCCTAAATGGTTCAACGCGGTTCTGTAATATGGAATAATATTTTACTAAAAAGAAAAGCTTCCAACACAAGCCTCTGATAACTGCACTCTATATGAATGATCAATGACTACAAACAATTCTGTAAATATGCAATAACAATGGTTGGCAGCAATGATTGCAATCATTGTCTTATGTGACCAGCATTTTGTTGCTGTATGTTTCATTTATAGACTGACTGTTGACTCACAGAAAAGCAATATACTAGCATAGATATAATCTGTTTATCTATGAGAAACAGGTGCCTTAGGGTCGTGTGCCCAACAGCAGACCCTGACGTCATATGCATGCCTATATAAAAGTCAAATCAAAAAAATAGTAGCAATATACATGATGAACCCAACATGAAGGGGAATATGGGAAATAAAGTTATCAAGTCATTAAAAACATAAAAACCAAATCTTGAAACAGGCTCCAACACGTCTACTCAAAAATGGGTTGTATTGGGAATGCATGTTTTACATGTCCATTATTCAAAAGAAAGAACAACAGTATGTTGTCTGTTACTCATTGTTGGAATCTACGATAGGCTAGTATATAGATATTACCTTCATTGTACAAAACCATTACAGCTACTCATAATTATGTCAGATGTCAAGCACTTTGCATGAACGAGTTTTGATGATGCAAAGTCCTCATTTAAAATAATCAATTTGTAGAAAACAGAACCGAAATTATTTGTGAGAAACAAATTCATTGAGAATGAAATAACAAAATAAACATATTTAGTATTGATGAATGAGCATTCAGTAAATAATACTATAAAGACCAACCAGCTAAAGCTACCATAAGTAAGGGTGCCTAAAACTTATAATAAGGCTTTCCATGTATCATGTGATTCCACAATATAACATAATCGTTGAAGATACCAAAATTATTTTCAAAGAATTTTAACCCTTCCATCAAATTTTATATGTTTTCCAGTCCTACACTACATTACTAGATAACAAGCATTTTTCTCAACTTGAATCGTTGTTCTTATGGTTTCAGTTGTATGTCATGCAGTCATTGCATGTTCTTTGTAAGGGCTTGCAATAATCATCATATGGTATATTTTTATTTGTCATTATGTGTTTAAATTCAGAACAAAGCCCTGGACTTCTGCTTAAAGACTTGTTTTCACCCCAAACATTGTAACAGAATTAAATCTTGAAGAGCTTGTATACTATTCATACGATGTGTGTGATTTAGTAGGAACCTAAAATTTTGTTGCTTGAAACTGATAAACAATGGTTTCACAACAAAGATTCAACGTATTAAATGGTTTCACAAGAAACATCCAATGCATTATATAGTATGAATAGTTTGAGAAAGATGTATGGTTGTCTATCTTCTACTCTAATTCCTATCTAAAGCTATAGATATAAGATATGTATACACATATCCATTACAATGCCAGAAAGGCGCGAAGTGCCATTAAGGAAGCTGAACTGTTTCAGGACTCTGTTTGTGACGCTTCACCTTCCGACCATTGTGTGGCTAGACTGAAAGATGTGTGGTATACAGAGAGACACCCTGGCACAACGGCAGCCTTGGGAGTGCCATATGGCATGGCGTGAACAGTATCATAAGATTGCAGGTAGCAGGCTGTCAGCACCTTGTGAGTTGTCCGTTTCAGTTTGGAATGGCGGCGCGTTTGACCCTGCCACAGCTAACGGTGTGTTCTGCAGAAGATTTGGCACACGCTCAAGTGACACTATTGTCAATCTAAATAGATTGCATCACGCCACTGCAAGAATGTGTGTGGCATCTGTTGGAAAAGGATGGATGCATCACGCCACTGCTGGAGTGTGTGTGGCATCCATTCGAGATGGATGGATGATCTTAGAGATACCAGAACCTGTGGATGAGGTTCTGGAGTACCACAGTTCATTTAAGTGGAACTGCATGAACCGCAAGCTCTGAAGAAGGGCTTGGCGGTACAGCAGGGACCACTGTTGGTAGATCCCTCTGGATCAGACAGATTCTTTTATGTTTTGGGGTCAATAGTGCGATAAATTGCAAAATGTATAGAATAACTCAAAAAAGTGTTTTTGTGCAGAAATGGTTACCAATATGTCCATGAAACATTCTTAGGCCATTGTGGACATTCCCTGTATTTATAGCATAGAAACAAAATACCTTGATTTATTCGGTGTCACAATTAGAGCATTAATATCACGATTCAAATGATAATTTTAATTCGTATTTTTTCTAATCGGGTAATTGTGACGCTTTTTACCAGTAGCACAGTGAAGGTTCTACACATATTACAGACTCAAACAACAACTGACAATAATTATAGGACCTGTTTGGTCAAACAAAGCTTAAATATTTAGAACCATAGATGACGACGATAAGCTTCATCTTGAGAAACATGCCTCAACATCAAGTACAAGGAAAATTAATCTTTTGTTTCCAGATTCATCTTCCAAGAAAACTATTTATGTGGAACTCTTATCTGAGATTTGTTATGAGCAATCAAGTCAAGCACTAATTTATCATGTTAGAGACTTTAAGAGAGAATTTGACACACTTAAGGGAGATATCGACCTAATGTGAATTAACATGTATTCTAAAGAACCTAAGCGCCAATTCATCGGATCACATCTGAGCTATAATTTTTATACCAGCTCTTAAATACTTTACTGTCAGTATATTACAACAAAGGTACTACATTATAAAACAAATCACTTTCCATTATTATGTATGTTGCATCTTTACAATAAATACATTTATAACAGAAATAAACAGGTATTAGACCAATAAATATAATTTACATCTTTACTTTCGATATTCTAGTAACATATTTAGGTCTAAGTTTCTTGAGAAGCGGAGACATGTTATGTTTACAATCTAATAGAATTATTATCATATTTTTAGTTATAGGACCATGTCAAGTCAACACATCTCATTGGTTGATATCATTCGTAACATCTTTCATCTATTCAAGCTATTATATTAAAATGTTATGAACTGTACAGAAGCTTTGACTCCAAATCTTGAACCCATAAGGGTTTGTTCGACCTGTTGGTAGAGCACCCAAACCAATATTTGGGAGGTCCTGGGTTCAAGTCCTAGCCACTTTGTTTTGGCTAGGTATTGAACACCATAATCCAAATACCTATATAAATATATATACTAGAAGAAAATAATTGTTATTTTATTTGTATGGATACATTATCCACAACTGCCCTAGCGTGGATGAGACTTCTGGGGATCCTCCTAGAGTTTTGACATGAATGTGCTCTTAAACAATTCCAGCCATCACAAAGGATCATACCAACCTTTGCTATGATCTGATTTCTGTGGATTTTGACCTTCCCAAACCCTTGCCAAGCATAAACGAGCAATAGCTACCTTGATTAATGTTGTGAGAGTCTTTTGGTGTCAATTGTGTAGATAGTAAGTTGATGAATGCTATAGTGATTACAGTTTAATAATTGAAAAGGTTCCCTATGTTGATTATGTGAGTGAAAGCCACTCCAAATAATAAAAATCAATGCTAAAACTCCACCCATTAGCTATGAGTGAAAGCCACTGGGGTTATTAAATACTGGTGTATTTAAAGGGATGAGTAAATTCCCCAAATACAAATCTAAGTGAGAACATAATTTGAAAAAAGTAACTTATCTTTAGGTACCGTATACCCTATCAAATATGTGTATGTGTGCACTTCCTTTAATGATCGTGCAATATGAGTAGCACGTGGAAATGGATTAGTTGCTAAATTCATCAATTCAAATCATTCATTTCAAGTGTAAGCTTTGGATTGAATACAAGCATTTGGAATATGCAAGTTGACAAATAAGGTGCCCTAATCACCCCATGGTTCTAGGTAAAAGGTCTAAAGTAAACAACTGTTGTTTAATGGAGGCTCGGAATGAGTAATTATCTATCTTTTTCTTCTGAGGAGAAGATTGTTTGTGCAAAGAGCCATTTCAAGCATTAGAACATCCTATTGTATTTCTTTTATGAGATATAAAGAGTTTTTGTTTACCTGTATAAATAATATTGGTCGATTTGCCCTGTCATATAAGGCAGTTTTTCATGAGTGAGACAAAACAGGTAGAGTAACAGCTGAAAAAGTGTCTTTTCAAGTTCCCTTACTTTTGAGCTTCTTAATTTAAGCTTGGTTTGATCTGATTGTATAAATACAGCCTCAAAGGTCATTGCAAAGGAATCTTTTCAGTCAGTTTTTTTTTCATTCTGTGTCACGAGAGTTGAGCACAATAGAAAAGTGTGTATTTGAGCACAGTAATTGCCAGTTTTAGGATACTTTCATAACGGTGATTGATATCCTTGAAAACCCCTGTAAGGCAGTGAGCTTGTAATTTGATGAGGCGAAGCCTCACTCTTCTCAAGTTTTTCTAGTGTTATGCAGAAGCCGTCTAGGACGTCCTGAGGACTTGAGGACAGGGACAAGAAGTAAAAAAGAGGGGACATTCCCTAAGTTCAAGGGACACACCTAGGACATCCCGGACGCTTTGAAATGTTGGGGATACATATAAGGCAAGGTACAGGGAGGAGGAGACAAACCCCGATAACATACAATTTTAAGTTAAAACTTTATTGTTTTATTTATTTTAAATGGTCGTTGCTTTACCCTAACCCTACAAGCCTCAAAAAAACTTATAAAAAGCACATCTCATACTCATTGTAATCACACAAAGCAAAGAGCTAGAGCAAAGAAAAGAAAAAGAACAAGGAGCAAGGAGCAAGGAGCAAGAGAAAGAGAAAGAGAAAGAAAAAGAGAAAGAGGTATGTACAATGACCCTTCGCTTGTTTTTTAAATATTTTCAAATACAAAGTTAAATGTGAGATAAACAAGGGAAGGCATTTTTTGTTTTTTTAATTTCTAAATGTATTCATTGTTGTTTTTAAATTATTTTCTATTTGAATTAGCAAGGAGGGCATAAGATAAACAAGGGAGGGCATTGCTTATTTTTTTTAATTTCCAAGTGCATTCATTGCTATTTTTTTAGTTATTTTCTATTTGGATTAGCAAGGGAGGGCATAAGATAAACAAGGGAGCACATTGTTTGTTTTTTTTAATTTCCAAGTGCATTCATTGTTGTTTTTTTTTATATTTTCTACTTGGATTAGCAAAGCAGGGCATGGCTGTTTTTTTTAATTTCAAACTATATGCATTGATTTTTTTTTTTTCTATTTCCAAATGCAAGTAACAAAATGGGTTAAACAAGAGAGGGCATTGTTGTTTTTTTTAATTTCAAAGTGCATACATTGCTGGTTTTTTTTTAGTTTCCAAATGAGAAAATGGGTTAAACAAGGGCATTTGTTGGGTTAAACAAGGGCATTTGCCATTTGTGCATTGTTTGTTTTTTTTTGTAAAATGCAAGCATGGTTAAAATTAAAAAACTTAAACAAGGGTGTTGTTTTTTTATAAAAATCTAAATGCAAAGTGTGTTAAAAACTTTATAATGTTTACTTATATTGTTGTCTTTTTAATTATTGCTGCCCCAAAATGAGTTCAAACAGCAAGTATAGTTGAATGTGAGGTTGAAATGAGTGATGAGATGGGTGTGCAAGGAAAAAAACAAACAAAAACACCTAATAGTTCACATGGGAGTGTTGACAAGTTCAGTTGCCCCTCCACAATGTTGAACAAATATGCTAAAGGACCTTTTGAAAAAAAAACTTTGAAACAATTTGGTCAAATTATTGAGGATCCTAGATCAAACATTTCAAGGGGACTAAAACATGGAAGTACTATATATGCTCATTATTTTGGTCAGGGAGCATTACTATGTTGAATGCGCACTTATTGCACATCCCGGGAAAGGTGTAGTCATATGTGCACAACAATCACTTGAAGAGAGGGCAGAAATGGTGAGGTTGTATAATGGACAAAAAAAAATTCAATTGTTCGTGCCCATGGTGTTAGTGGCACCCCTTCTAGTTCTCACTCTCTGAGAACTAATATTGGTTTCTCAAATACTGCAGGTGCAACATCTTATGAGGTGACTGAAGTGGATGCTTTTGGTAGTAGGGGAAGAGGAAGGTCGTGGCCTCCAATCTAGTTGTGGACATGTATGATACAAAGGCTAGGAAGAGACTGATGATGCCAATGGAAAATTCTTTTTTACCACTAGCATCCCATTTCATGTTGCTTGCTCTCCTTATTACAAGGAGGCTATGGCTAAGGTAGCCAAAGCAGGTGTAAATTATGTGCCCCCAAGAGACACGAAGTTGAGGACTGCAATCTTGGATAGGAACTATTCCAATGTTAACTTAATTATGGAGGAAATGAGATGCACATGGATCTCTCACAATTGCAACATCATCATAGATGTGTGTACGAATATCAGACACCACCCACTCATAAATATCATTGTTTCATGCAAAGAGGGTCATTACTTTTTAGAGCAAAGGTTGAATGTTTAGGAAAGAAGAAGGATGCAAAGTTCCAATTCACTATTTTGCTACATGTCATTGAGGAAGTTGGCCCCGCCAATGTTGTGTAGGTTATCACAAATGCAGCTTATATATGCAAGGTAGCAAAGTTAGCTCATAGAAGCTCATTACAAGATATATTTTGGACCCTATGTTGTGTGCATGTTATGAACAATGCACTGAAAGAAATTGGAAAAATTGATTGGGTCAAAAATGTAGTGGCAAATGTTAGAGATGCGCAAATGTTTGTTTCGCAATCACCATACATCATTGGCACTCTTTTTGTAGCTCTTCAAGAAAGAATTCCTCAAGCCGAGTGGACATGTTTTGCATCATACTTTATTTTGTTGGATAGGATGGCTAAGTTGCAAGAGTCCTAGCAATGTATTGTTATGACATCAAAGTGATCTAGGTGGGATGGGTTCAAGACAAAGCACGAGAAGAGGGTGAAAGTAGTGGTGGTGAAAGAAACATTTTGAATAAATGTGAGATATATCACATTCATAGTATCAACAGTTTCGGTGAGATAAATCATGGGGATTATGAGAGCCCCAACCTTGGTGAGATATATGAATGTATTGATAGTATGCTTGGCCAGATGAAGGTTGTTATTCGGGCAAGGGACCCCACCTTGGAGTTCTACCATCACCATATTCAGCCCATCATTGAGTGGAGATGGGAGAAGTTGAACACCCCTTTACACATGGTTGCATATGCACTAAATCGAAGTGGTATCGTGAGATGCCCGTCAAGGTTCCCTGTAGATGATGGGGAGGTGAGGAAGGGTTGCTTGAAAGCCCTAAAAATGTATAATGTAGAGGATGGTTCACGAGTCAAAACTGATTGGCTCAAGTTTGCTTATGTGGAAGGCTACAAAAATCAGCAAAGAAAGACAGGGGCACATTGGCACAAGAGAGTACAATTAGTTGGTGGCAACTGTATGGACCTGCAAGACTGCTACCTACACTTGTTATTCATCTTCTTTCTCAAGTTTCTAGTTCCTTTACTTCGAGAGGAATTGGTTAACATATGGGTGGATCCACTCTCTTAAGAGGAACAAACTTACCTCTAAGAGAGTGGAGAAACTTTTTGTACATAGTCCCTTGCGTCTTATGGATCGCAAAACACCTACATACAAGGAGAGCCAAGAAAACACGGTGGGATGTAGATCCTGAGGATTTGAGGCAGATTGACGAATATCGGGAGCGGCAAGGATTGGTTGATAACCTCTTTGCGGATGTAGATGATGCTAATACGAGATATGTTATCCATTTTTACCCCCTGTAAAACCTGGACAACTTGGGAGAAGTGAACTTGGACACTGGACATAGCTTCATAGAAAATCTGGAGGAAATCGTATTTTTCGTGTTTTGGAGCACTTGCGGTTGTTTTGGGGACTCGGGATCAATTGGGGCATTTTTTTCCTCTTCGGGCTTCAAAAATCCCACACTTAGCCCATTTTTGAGTAAACTGGATATAAGGAGAACAAATGGTTTTGAGAGCATTATTGTATGTTTTCCCTTACTCCCAATTCCCTACTTGGCTCCAAGGAGTTAGAAAAATTGGAGAAAAGTGGCTAAGGGGTCAAATTTCTTTGTAGTGCGGACTTGAGAGCTCAGCTGCAGAACAAGGTCGGGCCGCACTAAGGTTCTCACAATCTATGTTTGACTGCATTGTTAAGGGAGACCGGATTCAATGTTATGCGGGGCGAAGGCATCAAACGGCTCAAAGGACCCACGGGGAACTTGCTCCTTGCAAGGGGTTAAGTTCTTGGCCAGCTCAATCGTCTCGCAACCTGAGAGAGCGGCGACACGTGGTAGGCCGCGAGTTTGGTGGGAGTAATCAGCGAGTTCGGGAACTCGGGTCCAAGCGACCCTCGAGGAAGTAATGCCGCGGGAGGTTGGAATGCCCGCAAAGGGTTTAGGAGCCGCACAAGGCGATCGAGGCAAGAAGGAGCTTGGCGAGCTCACCGAGGAGACCGTGGCGGGATGCGGGAGTCATAAGGATGCGAGAGAATTGGGGTGCGCGGGGAACTAGTTCCCCACATGGATGAATTGTGTACGCCAATAAACAAAGGACACATGGCGAGCCCGAGGAGTCATAAGGGGAAGAGTTGGTGGAGTAGCTCAATGAGCTAACCGAGCTTGCCGAGCTAGCGAAGGACACAAAGAAAGTTCATTGCGAGACAACTGTGGCACTCTCGGGCACGAGAAAGAACTAAGGCCCTTTTCCACGCTTAACAAAGTTCCCGCAACCCAAAAAGACTTGGAAACAATGGAAAAGTGAGGGGGGGCCAAAAATCAAATTTTAACTAAGTGTTGGGACCGAGAAAATTATACAGAGACCGAAACTTTTGCAAATGTGCCTCCACGACCCACATTGGCATTACTCGAGCTCCGGATCACCACTTTTCATGAAATTTGTCTTAATGGGCTCGTAATTTCTCCCTATATCACATGAAATGATTAAAAGCTGCAGAGTTGGTGGAGTAGGTGAGGGAAAAGGCAAGAAAACATCCAAGTTTTGAATGATACATCCTAGGCAAGGAGAAAACGCATTTATGGAGGCGGGGATCGGATTTCTTCATCCCTGAGGCACCAGTACAAGAAGGTATGGGTTTTGCAGGTCATCCCATCCCTCTTGCAGGTGTATTAATGATTTTGTTGGTGGTTGAAGGGGAATTTCGGGTTTCTCTCCCTCTCTCTCTCTCATTCTTCCAATATATTGTAAAAGAGAGCATTTTTAAAGGAGTTGGACAATTTTCAATGTTGTTCTCTTCTTCTTCTCTTTTGGGTGGAGGTGGAGCTCCAAACCTTCATTTTCTAAGCATTGTAATGGAAATCATGCCTTCTTCCTTCATTATGATGTACTGTGCAAATTTCGGAGCAATGAAATCAATGTTTTGTGATAATCTCTCTATCTTTTATTGTTCTATCTTGCCTCTCTTCATGATACAGGTATTTTGTGCATTCTCTTGTTTTCATTGCAAATTTTAGATGATGTTGTGTTTATGGGAATGTTGTGTTGAATATCATTGTGGTTTGTGATGCTTGTCCATCCTCTCCACACTCATTTTCCCTCATTTTCATGCATTGTGAATTGTCCAACACCCCTTTTTCTTGGTATTATCACCTCTCGTAGTGTAGCATTTTCTTGTTTTCATGCATTCTCCTTCTCTTTGTCTCCTTGGAATTGATAGATTAGGAGTAGTTAGTTGCATTTCCTTTCTTAGGAGTAGTTTAGTGCTAGGATTAGGTAGAAGAACCAGCCTTCTGGAGCGCCATCTCAAGTTCGCAAGTCCAACAACTTAAGAGATGGTCCAATGTTAGCAAATTACACTAGTAGCTCATGCACACACACATGACAAATCAGAGGGTGCTGTAATTTTGCTCTAATGGATACTTCTAGTGAAGAGGAGTGGTTCGTGAGTGTTCCTTCAAGGGGATTTTGATAGTGATTATTGAGTTGCCATTTTGGTTATGTAATAGGTACTTTTGAGTTATGACTATGAGTCGATGACATAATATTTAATAACATATGTAGTTGTACTCTTCTCATGTTGATTATTGAAGACTTGTAGTTGTTTTTAATTTTCATTGTCATATTGATATCGTTGATGTATCATTGTATCTCTATCTAGTATGAAGTATCAATGTATCTCGGATTCTTTGTTCTAATTTCTAAATTTTATGATAATGTTACATGTATTATGTCAATGACTCAATATGAAACATTGAAATTTGAAATATGAACATTGAATATATAGCATTTTGGGCCTTGGCTTATGTGATGAATAATTGGATTAATCATTAATGGTTTCAATCTTCAAACTTTCAGTTTTAAGTCTTAGTTTATTGAATTATTCATGTTATATTTGTAATATATATAAATTATATATATTGTTAATCAGTTGTCCCCCGCTGTCTCCAAAATTTGAAAAAAAAAGTGCCGTCCCAAAGTCTTAAGTAACTATGAGTTTTTCCCACGAGTATCTCCGGGGTAAACATCTCTTGTGATTTACTTTGTTTTCTATACTTCTTACAGAATTCCATTGTTTCTTCATGCATACAACTATCTACTTAGTTTACAGTACATTAAAAGCTCACTTCCGGAATACAATTGATCATTGTCTTAAACATCAAAAAAACAGCGAGTTAAATCAATCAAGTTGTTATGTGAGAGATAAAGGATCGTGTTGGTGAATTGGTAATAGAATATATATGCTAATTACAGATCATTCACAAATTGGATATTCCAAGTTAACAAAAATCTGGCAACCAGATATATAAGACTGCGGCAAAATACCCTGCTCCCATTAATCAGCTAAGAAAATTTCAAATGCAATTTCATCACGTAATAACCTCATGGCAGGAATTGAAATCAATTAAGAGGGTCAGATTGAATATCTAATAACTAAAATTTAAAACTTTCTTTGTTCTAGAGGAAACTTTCAATGTGATCCACAGGCCTCCATGTTCCATTCTCATCTTTGTGATTTTGCCTTGGTAAAATGACTATGGCACACTCCATTATCTTCCTTGTCAATGCTATAGATCAGACACTAAGAAAAATCCATAATGAAGAGTAACGTTGAAACAGGAAGGAACATCCCTACCTGATGCAATCAAGGACATTTCAATTGCAGTCTAAAACAAAATGCCCCCTGTAGATGGGGTATTTCAAAGGCATTTATGACTGCTCCTCTAATAGAATGCACAGCATTCAGGCACCCACGTTTTAAGAGACATAACGCACAGCATTCGAGCACCCATGTTTTAAGAGACATTACTTTTACAGGTTGTCATACGTAAAAGTAAAACATTTGCTCCTGAGAAAGTATCACTTCTAAATTACTCAAGAAAAATTAAAAAACTGATATTTGTCTTTGATGGTTTACAACTAACAACAACAAACAAAAATTGAAAAATATATCAACAGCTTCCAAAATAAGCAATGACTAAGACTTACCCGATAGTAAAAGTAATCATATAGCCGTAGAATGTGGTACTTGTCACCAGGATCGTGCTTGTTCACATATTTAAGAAGCTTTATCTCGTCAAGACTCTGATCAAAGAAGTCCTTATTATTCTTTATGATCTTCATGCAAACATCCATGCCTGTGTGCAGGTCATGAGCTTGTATTGCTTTGCTAAATGCAGCTGAACCCAGATACTCAGTAACATGATAGCGCCCAGCAATCACTGAGTTTAGAACAACATGAAAGTTTTTATCTTCCTCAAATCCAGTCCTGGACAATAATACAATATAATGATAACATAAAACAGTATCAAGAAAATGCATAGAGTAATAGAAACCCTATTAAACCTCTATCCAATAACTGTGCTCAACAAAATTCTAACCCAACATCACCAAGCATGTATGCTTCTTA
Source organism: Taxus wallichiana var. yunnanensis (assembly GCA_018340775.1). Classification (NCBI taxonomy): domain Eukaryota; kingdom Viridiplantae; phylum Streptophyta; class Pinopsida; order Cupressales; family Taxaceae; genus Taxus; species Taxus wallichiana. Next base: position 837,022,914 of record CM031238.1, read on the forward strand.
TGCAGTTTTTTCTCCAAAAGCATAGCTGCAATTTTATGTTCCTAATTTGCATGTTCTAGATCTTTTGTGATTACCTTCAAACAAACACAGCACTAAAAATTCAAATGCATGACAGCAATTTTATTTCCCAATTTTGCATGCTCTAAAAGAGCCTATAGAATAAAAGAAGTTTACCAAATGAATCTCACCTGTTTTTCCTGTGTACTATCTTCAAAATAAATGTTTCAAATTCGTCCTCCTGTGCTCTTATCTGTCGAACTTGTTCTTGAACAGCTGCAGCCTCTTCATCATCTATTGCTCCTGCTTCTTCATCTTCCCTGGGATCATTCAAATTCTCTTCTGTGTCCCTTTTCTGCAATTCTCTTTCAGCAAGTTCATAATTGGAATAGGTAGAAGCAGTAGAGTGTGCAGACCTTTGTACGTTAACCTGTTTCTCATCCCTTGAGCTTAAAACAGGTGAAGATTCATTGCTCTTGCGCCTCCATGAAGCCAAAATATCATCGCGTTCAATCACATCATTGCCATAGTCATCTGCATCCTCACAGACTGTCATATTCCCTTGGTTGACCAAAGAGATTTTCCAGACTCTGCTTTTGATCCCACCATATCGCCAGTACTAGAGGGAGATGGAAAAGAGAATCCTCCAAACTCGAGACCACCACTTTCAGCATCCCTTCCCTTGACAACATGTTTGACAGTGTCTTGATCTTCACAACTACTATGCCCAGTTTGACTATTGCCAGTATTGCTGCGATCTTGCCAGGAATCGTAATTCCTGCTTGTTAGTTGATCCTCGTTTTCATCTACAGCATCATATTTAGAAGAATCCTGGCTTCTGAACGTCTCCTTGGTTTTTTCCATCCTCTCATGAGAGCTACTACTCTGGTCATATCGAACTTGCTTAGAAGCACAAATACCAATTTCTCGATCATGGAAATATTCTATGTCTCCCTCACTGCTCCCTCCAACCAAGCTTTCCCTCATTTCACTACCAAAATCAGCTACATCACTATGAATCCCAATACCAATAGACCTCACCGAACCATGTTGATCATCATCAACACCAAAGTCGTCTGGCCGTGGCCGTTCAAGATCATTCGTAGCCCTTTCACCACCCAACATTAACAGCTCACTATTTTGTGTAACAAAACCTTGCCATACAGGTTCTGCTCTCATTAAGGTCAACTCCTCTTCATCCATCAACTGTCCATCATATTGGGCTATTAAGTCATTGTCGTCATTTGCTCCATACATTCCAGATGTAGACTGTCCAATGGGGTCCTCTGAACCAGCTATTTGTTCAATATTCTTTGACTGAAAATACTGTTCCCCTGAGAAGTATGAGTCTTCTTCCACAAAAGATTGGTCGTCATCTTCATCCTTCCCGGCATCCCTCTCCTGCTGATCAGGAATGCTCCCATGTCCAGTTCCTTTCTCATTGTCACTGGGATAATCAATCTCATGGGCTAAAAACCAGGCCTCATCTTCTATGGGCTGCCTGATATATCCAAGATCCTCATCATCCTCATATTCATCTGAATCCCAATACTCATTTGGATAATCAACAGATTCGCTTAAACCATCCCCAATAGTAGCATGGCCTGAAATAAGTTCTGAAGCATCTTCAGCAATGCCCTGGCTTACAGACAATCGACTGCTTCCCATCATACGCTTACCACCTAGTCATCATAAATCAAACATTCAGCGAATAAGGAATAAATAAACTTAGGTTTGAGATCAAGCCCATGGATGTCACTCCGTCATTGACCAGTAACAGGGCATACTTCCATAGAAAACAAAAAGCTTGGACTACATTAAAAAACACTGAAATAACCAAGATACAAAACAGAAAGCTGAACAGACAAACCAATCTTCAGTGTCCCTTATGAAGGCAACAAATTAATTACTTCAACCAAATTTCTAAAACCAAACCTGAATTGATAATTTCCTGACCAACAGGTACATCCAGAAATGATCCTAGTAGAAATGAACCCTCCATGTTCGTAGCCTTTGTGCTTGATCCTGTTGAGTCCAATTTATCTCCCCTTTCAAAAGCTTCCTGGGAAAAGTTGAGATTCTTCTCCTCTGACTTAAGCCTGACAGGAGGCAACCTTGGGAGCTCTTCCAAAGGCTTTTCTGGAGTCACCGTGATCTCCAAATTCTCCAACTTTTCTTGCTCGGTATTTTCTTGAGCCTTTAACATGTGAAACAATCCATGCTCCTTATCAGACCTTTCTTTTGTCGACACTAACTCTTTCCAAACTCCTTGCCCATTTACTTCTTTGCCACTATTACCTGCTTGTTCAAGATTCAAAGTTTGCAATGGCTGCCCAAGGTTGGCAGGATTGGCAGATAATGGATATGGAAAGGCCGTCTTAGTTAATCCTTCTTTCCATGGATCAAATGAAATTGACCTACGGTCCTCTGGTTTGAAAGGTATATTCTCTGGTAAGGGATCATAAAAGGATAAAATATCTTGCTTAAACTGTTCAGTCCTTGTGACGCCTGAAGGGAAGTGAAAGAGATCTCCGGAACCTTGGGCCACCCTGGATTTCTCTCTAGGCATTCCTCCAGCCAGGGCCTTTTCACCTTCAGACAATGAGACTCTCTCTTCGGGTCTAATAAAAATGCCCTCCTCTGCATGTGCCAGCAAACTCCTGTCTCCATCCAAAGCTAGCCTCCTAGCACCACCTTTCCCATTTATTTGTGAAGTAGGATTGAATGGATATTGAACATGCTCTTCCTCATACAAAGACCCACTGGTAGCTTTCTTTCTGTTCCTCATCTCCTTTGACACCCGAGATTTCATTGGCGACCCCTGAACCTCAGTCTTAGGCCCCAATGAATTTTCTTCCTTTTGCATCTCTGAAAAAAAAATTGCATTGTCAATCCTACCTTTGGTCATTCCCTCTGAAGGTCCTCCAGTCTCAATGTATCGAACACCCGAATTCCATGCATGGTTGTCTGGAAGAAATAAATTTTCAGACCTTGCAGAAACCTGCTGAAACACACCCCTAGCGTTGCTTGTTCCAGCCGAACTGTGCAATGTCCTTTGATCATTCCACGCAAACTGCTCTTCATCCTCTTTAACAACTGCACTGTTTCTTCCATTCATATGCTCTTCTGCAGGACCATATATGATGGGATTACATTCCACCTCCTTCACTATAAGTTCTGTATCTGTCACGTTATCCCGGGAGGAACTTCTATCGGCCAATGACCGACCATTCAAGTTTTCCCCTTTATGGCTATACTCTTCATCAAATGCAATGTCTTCAGATACACATCTTGATCTTTCATCTTTGTTCTCAAAGCATCCGAATTCTGTCACCTGTCTTCCATGCCCTTCGTCATCTTCATTGGGATTCTCTTCCCCCTTCCCTTCTGTGGACACATTAGTAGTAAATGGAAGGGACTGAGAGTCATTTGGTCCCTGTCGATTAACCAACTCCCCGCAATGCTGCTTCAGCCTTTGTAAAATGGTGCCTACGCAAGTAGTCCAATATAACATTCACAGTGTCCGCCATTCACTCACCCCTGTAGTGCCCTGGTCTAGAGTTTAAGCAACCAATGCTATGGTAACATCTGCAACAACTGCACATCAAAGACATAGATAGCTAACACCAACAAAAAAATTCACCACAATTTCAATACTGGATCTAACTTATACAGACAGTCCACAAAATATCTATGCCTAAAGATTCAGTCTGCCCAAATAATTACCTGAGAGTGATGATTTGAAAATCCTGCCCCCATATCCACAGCATCAATCTTTTGGAAAACTTGTTATTTTTAAAAAATTATAAATTAGTAACATCAAAGCATAAAACTGTCCAATCCCCAGCGAATTTGGTGACATTTAGATGCTAAGAGATGGAATGCCCCACATTTCACTACCTACATGAAAAGAAATGACAAAAATGTGTCAGTCTGGCTATATGATTATTGTCTTTCAAAAACAAAATCTGACACTCAGAATTCAATATGTACAATATTTGAATCAAATCTGAAAACCAGCCGTGCAACTGCAAGACAATAACTGAGTTCATAGAGGATATAAGTGGCCTTGGTCTGAATAATCAAAGAATTAAAGGAACCAACCAACACAGAACCAGAACACACGAGAAACAAAATATTTTTGAAGAAAAAAGATTATACATCATGGCAGATTTCCTGCACAGATGAACCAGGACAGCAAATATTATAAATTTTTAATTCTGGATTTATCTCACAAAACCTGCAGCTATACAAGCATACTAAACAATTTGTATCAAAAATGAAATACAAAAGCTTAAATGCATAAAGACAAAAAACTTTACTACATCGATTTTGCGAAGTAAAAAAAAATAAAGAGGATTACAATCATAGTGGATTGGCTTGCAATATTGCATTGGAGAAGCAAAAAATGAAAATTACTGCTTCTAATTTACCTTACATAGCTTGTATGCAAACACACATACTGCAAACTTGGTATCAAAAATATCAAAGATCAAAAACTGATATACATAAACTGAATGCGTAAATACAAAACCCTTGCACGGCAATTTGGCAAAGAATGACAAAAACAAAGAAGATTATAAACCATGGTAGATTGGCATCCTGAGAAAAATAAAATTTATTGCATTTGAAATTTTCTTGTAAAAGGCGTAGGAAAACATACATAGAAGGACTTTGTACAGAAAATGACAATGATCTGAAAATGAAATACAGAACTGTGTGACATAGGCAAAGGAAAATTGTGGCGGATTGGCCAGCACTATTGGATCAGGGCAACAAAAAATGAATGTTACTGCTTCTGAATTTTTCAAAGAAAAGCCACGGGCAAACATACATACTGCAGACTTACACAAAAATACCAAAGATTAGTAGAGTAAAATAAGGATACTTGATGTGTGAAAAAGAAAACAACCTTCAATACAGCAATTTGGCAAAGATGAGGATTGACCTTTACTATTGCATCAAGGCATCGAAAAACGAAGTTTACTTCTGATATACTTTTCACAAAATCAAGAATGGTCTAGAAGTTACGCCTGAGACCTTGGTACAGAAAAGTGGTGTCACACAGTGATTTCTAAATAGATATTTTTAAATATATAATTTACAAAGCATGTGAGCAAAGGATGGCCAATATATCAAAATCCAGATAATTTTTTTCCGAACTGAACATAGTGTCTTATGAAAACCGCAGGCCAACATACATACCAAGGACCCTGCACGGAAAACGCAAAGATCCACAAATGAAATTGTTGGTCCCCAAACACAAATGGATCTAATACTTGACAGAATAACAAAAATCCTTACAAATTTAAGCTGTCTAGTATTATACGCTTCACATATCCAAAACTGAAAGCGTACAATCTCCATTTTCATCCAGACAAATAGAACATCAAGGAAGATTTTAGGATTCTTTTGAGTACAAAATAGTTGCCTTGTAAAGTGCGAGAGTTCCTATGCAAGGGTTACAGTAACGGCAGCCTTGTTGTCAGGTACGCCCTCGAAGGGCAAAATATAAATGTAGATGTCTCGAGAGAAAAATGACTCCCAGCGATTCGAACTCGTAACCATTCAAGCTCAGATCGCAAGCAAAATACGGCCGGCCAAAATAGTGGCAATGCGAAAAAATCTGTTTAACTGCAAGATCGGAAATGCTGTTGGGGGTATGTAAATCTGACCACGCCGCGGGGTTAAAACCTAACCCTAGGTTGGAATTTGGATTCGGATATAGTTTTTTTCCTTTTTTGCGGGTGAAAATGTTAACGGTAAATTTGTAAACTTACCGGTCATGGGTTCGAGGCTCCTCCTGGTCAGTGAGAAAGTCTTTCTTTTTGCCTTTGCTCTTCCCGTCCATTCCAGAAAGGAGACGAATTAATGCAGAGCAAATGAAAAGGAGAGAATTTACATAGGAAAAAGAAAGTGGGTTTGGTTTGTTTGATTTCTGCGCCTGCGAGATGGGATAATTTTTTTGATTCCGTGGTATATACATTGCGTATATAATACCAATTATTTTGGCCTTTTATAATTTAATTCCGGAGTATACACATTGCGTATATATCGCCAATTATTTTGGTCTTTTTATATTTTTTTAATCTGTTTGGTGTGATTTTTTTACCTCATTCCGCAACGAAAAGGAAATGACAAAAATGACTCCTCCTTTTCTTCAATGTACCGGAACCAGTGTCGAGGTGCCACGTGGAGAGGTGTATGTTGGGTTAAATTTCAAATTGGAAGTGGGTATGAGAGGCTAAAGCTTTACTTTCTAATTAGAGATTTAAATAAATTAAAAACTTCAATGTGTACGTAGTATTATGTGAGCATGTTCCTTTGATTATTAAATAGTAAATAAATGTACAAGAATATTCATTTAACTATACATTGATGAGTTCAAAATTATATACCTAGATGTATTGTAATTGTACGACATGGTAGGAAAATAATAAAAGTGACGGAAATAAAAAGTTATGAATTGTATGAAAATTTCAAATTTGAAAATGTTGGGAACATGAAAACTACATTTCTATAAGATATGTTTAGGTTTATCTTACTTAAAACTTAAAAACATAGATTTGTGAATCTTAAAACCTCGAAGTCGAGAACTTAGAATCTAAAAATTTATAGAACCAAAAAAGTAATATGATATAAAATATGACTATCTTGTTTGAAACCCAAAAAGTCTTTGAAAGTATTCAACATAGTTTTGAGGTGCAAAACATCTCAAAAGTCCAATCAAGTCTTCAACAGAGTTTTAAGTTCTGGCAGTCCAAAGTTCCGCCAAAGTCTTCACCGGGGTTTCTAACCGCTCGAGTGGTCAAACTTTCATTTAAGTATTTGCAAACATTTTAAATTAAAAAAACGACTCAAAATGCCCTAAGTCAAATGCAAATATTTGGCATGAAGGTCCCTAGAAGCTCAAATTGTGTTTGGGTTCGGGGTGTTGCCTTTAACCCCCTGTACCATGAGCGTGATTGGGGTATTGTCTCTTAAGCCCTCGGAGGCAGCGACCTTCGACCTCGTTATGGGCTCACTACCCACAGATCCTCACTCCCATAACCAACAAAGGAAAAATATAATTATTTGGGAAAGCTGATATAAAAGATCATAAATTTGAAGGAGTCGATAAGAAGACGTGATAAGTGTAGACACAAAATCACTCACTTGGGTACATTTATAGGTCCCTAAAAGCATGCTTAGCATTTACATGATTCCTAAGCAAGAAAACTAGTGTTTGACAACTATCTTTGGCCTCTTTTGGAGTCTAAGATGTAGTGCAACATTGGGTGGTAAGTTCACTCTCGGGGTGACCATCGGGGTCAGTCTAACTCCCCATTCTGCATTTTCCTTTTTAGGTTTGATGTGGTTTGTGGGCTTGTGCAGGTGAAGTTCTATTTTGCAGGTCACATGTATCATCAGCGATCATGGAGTGAATATCAAGCGATCAGCCAGAGAATAAACGCAATACCCTGGCGACACAGAAAAACCCAGATTCCAAGCATCTACATAATCACCAACACCCAATTCCGGTCTCTAGTACCTAAGCGCCCTTGTCTTGCTTATGAGAGCTCGTGTTCGATTGTGTTCCTCCACTCCATATTTTTCAAAGGTGACTAGTGATGACCTTGTTTGCAATATGTTCATTAATCGCCCGCCTAGATCACTTCCTACCCATTCATAAATCGATTAAGTTCCTCTATCTCCCCTCCTTGCTTAGGGTTTTACATTATTGCTTGTTTTTACTTAGATCTTATTGTATATTATCATTTTGTACATCATTAGGAACAATAGTTACTTTACAATCGATTTAATTCAAATTTAATTAAATCATTTGGTGAACCTAATCGCTCAAACCCTACCTTCTAAGAATGCATCACAATATATCCACTTCTTATGACTTTATGGATCAATCTTCTTATCCCTCTTATACCCCCACCGAGTTTTTGACATGGTTGTCACCATTGTTGATTTTATGCAAGTTTGTACTCAGCATCCTCCTCGCTTCATCACTCCAATGCATGATCTAACCATCAATGTAGTCACTACTCATCGCACTCGTCCTCCTACAACTCCACTTGTCTTTGTTCCACCGCCTATTACTCCTCTGATTCCCACCACCTCCTCTAAAGGTTATGGCATCGTTGAGCAACATAAGAATGCACTAGCCAAAATCTCTCTTTATGATCTCTTGCATAGTGCACCTAATTATCGACATGCATTAGAGGTTGCCCTCTGTTCCATCCACATTAAAAGAAATAATTCGCCTATTGCCTTTACTCACCTCATTCAATCCCTCAAAAATCTACCACATGCTATATCTTTTAGTAATGAGGATATCCCCCTTTATTGATGACAATCCCTTTGTGCCTTTGTTTATCACCGCTACTATTGGCTCCATCTGTATTAAGTGTGTACTCATTGATAATGGATCTGGTATAAATTTATGTGTTTTATCCCTCCTTGGGAAAATGGGCATGGGCATTTCGGTGATCTAATTAACAAATCATCTCAACTCATTCACAGCTATGATTCCACTACTCACACATGCATGGGCACTATCACCTTACCTCTACAAGTTGGGCCTAAAATTGTTCCTACTGTATTCTTTGTTATCGATGCCTCATTTCAGATTCAATTACTTACTTGGTAGACCATGGATTCATGTAATGCATGTTGTTCCTTCTACAGTTCATAAATGTGTTAAATTCCTACATGATGGCTACAAACATACAATCATTCTTTGACCCCGATCCGTTCAAGTTTTACCACATAGACGCGGTCACCGCCATGCCCATACCTCCATCACAGCTTAGTCCATATCATATTCTTAGTACATATGATGTGGGTCAGTCTAGTGCTTCACATCCGTCTTCTACCTCCACATGCACTCCATCCATCTCTACACATACTTTTGATCTCCTATCCCCCACCATGTCTACCTCTCTAGCTACTACTTCCCCACCTATTTTGGCTCCTCTCAATTCTACATCTGGCTCCATCCCTACCAATATCCTTGACAATGTTATCCAACAAGATAATGTCAGCACTGATGATTTTGATGATGAGGTTGATGTCGTAGAGCTTAACGATGACACATTGCACAATCTTTACTTCTATTAAAATAGATGACTCCTACTTCCATGATACATTTGTTGTTATTGGCCTTGATGACTATCAATTCAAGAAACCTCCTCCTTACACTAATGCCATGATACCTTCCAGGGGATTGTTCATACATTGGACACCTTACCAGCTATTGCATCTCTCCAAGCTCATTACGTGTCTTACCTTGATCCCTTCACATGCACTCTCTTCATACATGACTCTTATTGGCATCATATTCCATTCGACCCCACACTTCTCGAAACTATTTCCACGCATGATGGCTTATCTCGGTTAGGATTCACACTTGTTGATCTCCTCTCTCCACCTCACTATTCTCACCTTTATGAAGGATGTGTCTTCGTTCTTATTGTTTATGGCCTTTGTGTCTTCCATTTATCAGTCTTCCGTGCACGTACTCCTCATTCCTCTCCACTCACACTTGGACAGTCTTGGCTTGATTACATTGGTGGCACTCTAGATCCCAATCATACTGATATCACATTTCCCATGCCTTTTTACCGCATCTCTACTTGTAATGATTCATTCCTTGGCTATACACACAATCTCACTCATTAGTATGCACATGATTGTTCGCAACCTCCTTTTACTAATGAAGAATATGCTATGGGCATGTACAATTTACACTGCGTAGGCTCCTTATATGATCAACCCCACACAATGGCCTACCAAGTCTCTCGATCCATATCTTATCGATTCTGGCCATAATCCCGACACCGATGATCTTAGATGCGTTTACTTGATCCTTCTCTCGCATCCCACGCTGGGGGCATCACGCTTTCTCCCCCTCCTCAAACCTTTTGGTTTCCTCTAGTGTCGACTTCCGGACCTTACACTTTGTGAATCATAACTTTTACACACTCTCGTACCCTTTAATACACGTGTTGTATCATCATTACCCTGTGACGCACTCTAGTCCCGCGGTTCATACTCGATTATTGAGGGTATAATTTTAAAGTGAACCTCACATCATTTACACATCCCACGCTCTATGCTCCATGGTACATCTTCCTAGCATTTATTCGCACAACACACACATTACCCGATGACAAACTCTTATTCTATGGTTCATTCTTGACTATTGAGGGTTCCTAAAAATGAGCCTCATCTCATACACATCCGTAGGGGGCATGTTGCTCCTATTTCCTTGACATTTTGTATACCATACATTCACACTTTCATAACATTTGCATATCTTGGTTGCATTTACTTTTGCTATCTTATTATATTTACATGTTACACTTTGTTTTCCATGCTAGATGAATTATTAGTATGTCATCATCTTTCTATATATACACATGTGCGTTCACTTGGTCTTTTAGCGGTGAATGCAAATCTCTTACAGGTTTTTACACGTTGTAATGATTTTGGCACTGTACCTTTTACCAATCCCACCGAGGCTCTTGGGGCATCTACTTTTCTCTACTATCACATACTACACAGGTTCTATTGCTACATTTTTCACTACTTCTCATTACATTTACTTTACCTTTCACTGATATATACACGCTTTGACATACTATTTATCTTTCTAACATGCTAATGGGTGCTTCATGTGTAACATTTTCCTTGCAGGACTATCTACAACCATGGTTATCTGATACATTTCAATTATTATTCTTTGTTATTATATGCTATTGTTTATGGGTTATGCCATATGTCTTGTGTGATCATTAGACGCATTTGGCCACTTCGGATTTGTTGTCTTGTGACGTTATGAATGATGGCCCATATTTAAAACACGCTTTTCAAGGTATATCTTGTATGCACAATTGTTTGTTACATCGTTTTCTATTACATGTTTTCCTTGCACTAACACATTTCTAGCCTACTTTGTTTGCATGTGCCTTGGTTTCTACCAAGCACATCCCTTACCCCTGTAAACATCCATTTCACTCAAGATCGGGTCCTCTCCTTTGGGTTGCATTCTCCTACTATCATCACATGCACCCCCAAATGAGGGGGTTATACATTAGGTGAACAAATCACCCCTGCAGTAGCTCAAAGCTACAACACATCATAGAATAGTACAAAATCAGCACTGAGACACACAGTCCACGTAACAACCCAAAACTTGTAGACACAAAATCACACACTTTGGGTATCTATCTAGTTATGATCACATACTACTATTCATATGGTTCCCAAGTAAGAAAATTACTAACCCATGTCTTTGGCCATCTTTGCTTGCTTTATGTTACCACTTTTGGTCTTACACTCTTACTTACCCGGTCGACTTTATATACTCCAACATTTCTCATCCTGGACACCAATGCCCGCCCACCAGACACCGGCGTCGACGTCCCCATCCCCTCTGGGTGCCCCGACCTCTTTATACTTTGTTCACATATTTTGGGTCCTTTCTAGCCTTTTGGCATCTTATCTTTTTGGTAGTCGGCCTTTTTGGGGTTAATTACAAAATTCAAGCAAATGAATCATATAAATATAAAGTTATGTGACCATAATAAAGGACCAAGCACTAAGCATTAGCTATCACCACCTAAGGTTGCATCCAAAGGTTATTCTAGAGCATTTTAGCATCCATTCAAGGGTAAGGGATTGCATTCTTCTACATACACTTCATAAGAGGGAAGTTCATTTTATTCCATGCACACATCTACTTACATCTTCTACATCTAGCTATTGCTTGTTATCAAGTGCGACATGCACAAGAGCCACCTAAGGCATGATTCTACACACACACATAAAACTACATTAGGTCTAAAATCTAGTGCAACACTCAGTCATAATATCACTTGTTTGTGGTGAGGACAATCGCCCCTCCATTTGCATTCTTTTTTTTTGGGATTTGATGCACTTTTGAGGGTTTTACAAGGGAAATCTTTATTGTAGGTTATCAGCGACATCAACAAACTTGGTGTGACATACTAGCGATAAGAAGTGAAGGATAAAGAACATCTTGTGACCCATCGAAAGAGATTTTATAAGGTTTTGGGTAGACACAGGTGCCCATAATCGTTTTTTGCAAAGACCCGCATGTGCCCCCGACCCATCCCGGGTGCCCTAGTCTAGGTAGCTTGCGCGGTCACACAATTTTCCAAGCCCTTGTGTGACACTTCTCCTTCTGTGTTCATCTATTTTTCACTTCGGCACAGTCCATATTTAATTACGAAATAACTAAGTCTTTTCATCCCCTCTATGTACTTAGGGTTTTAAATCTTAATTGTTTATTTGCTTGGGTTAGAATTATTCATATTGCATACACATTTATCAGAGTTGTTACATACTTAGATTAGGTAATATTTTATTCATTAAATAAACATTTTGGTGAACCCACGTTTGAATACGCTTGGATTCTCATCTTTCTTCTATCATGTCTCATAAGGTCTCTCAAGTCTCCTTGCATCAATTGCTTCAAAAGCACCCATCTTACAAAGATGTTCTTCTAAAAAACCTAAACACCCCATGTCTTCCTAGCGATGCACCACTGCTCAAATTGATGTTATCTTCAATCATCTTTCTGATGACTCTCTTAATTCTACTTTCCATCAATCTATGTTGGCATCACTACAAGTTGTGCATTTTGTATTTCAAGACCAATTTTAGGCTATGGAATCCATGATTACATCTCTAAAATCTGAAATCCAACAGCTTAAATATGCTTCTCAGGATCATGTTTGTTATCCTTTTACATCTCATCTTCATTCTATGTCTTCTACATGTGCTCATATCATTGAACCTCAAGTCATACCATTACCGGAGCCTCTCACGTTTGATCGTAATGCTAAGCAACATGATATTCTTACTAAGCTCTTTAGTCATCAATTGATCACTTCTCCATCTACTCATGGTTATCCTCCTTATCGTCTTGCAAAATATCAAGGTCGTCCATATTGTAATTATCATCGAATCAATGACCATAATGACAATGACTACTATGCTTTATAACAAAGAATCAAACATCTTAAGCATCAAGGCTTTATCTCATTCATTGTACAACATTCAATTACATGTCCATCTACAAATGCTACATCCAAATGGGCTCCTAAATCTACTCCATCTATGTCTAATGAGCATCATGCTTCCACTTCTCATGTTCCTTCTTCGCTCACTCAAGTGCCACCTATGCAATCTACTCAAACCAAAAAACCTCCTCTAAAAATCAATTCAACACCTCCTCCTATTGAGTCATATGCAGCAACCAACATCTCCTCCTCTTAAGTCTTCTATGACGTTACCAAACAAACAACCACTCACTACGCAAGACAAACAAACTCTAGGCCTGCTGTTTCAACTTCCACACTTGAGGCTTCTAAGTCATCACCACTTCAACATCCAATCACTTTTGTCAAACAAACTACTCCTTATTATGATCCTAACGACCCATTTCAATTTTGTCATAATGGCAAGCGCCTTCTCTCATCATCGCGCATAGATCTCCATTACTCACATACTCATGGGGCATCATACTTATTTCTCCCCCTCTACCTTAAAGATTATTAGTTATCTTACATCTTACACACATCACATCTAGTCTTCTAGATTCATCATACGCATCTTGATACATTTGTATCGTCATTCCCCAATGACACACTCTCGTGCTTCGGTTCACACTTGACTGTTGAGGGCATACTATACACACAAACCTCACACACTACACACTATATATTACACATACTTCACACATCTTTCTTGCAGCATCCATCATACACTTTGCATATTATTTGCTCTACACATTCACGCTACATCTTTCTTACATCTACTTTTACACATTGTGCTCATCACCCTATGACGCACTCTAGTTAAACGGTCCATATTCAAGCTGTTGAGGGTATACATCTCGAATAAACCTCACCACACTCACGTGTTCATTCACTCACGCACTCACACTCTACGCTCTACACTTTATCGATCATATATTTTCTAGCGCGCATGTTCAAACTATTTCCCGATGACACACTCTTGTTTTATGGTTCATTCTTGACTATTAAGGGGGCATATATAAATGAACCTCATCACCAAGATACTCATTCACACTTGCTCGAGGGGGAGGGGGACGTTGCTCTATCACACTCACTTTGCATTCCATTTCATCTTACACCTCCAAAGCATACTACATATCTTCGACGCATTTACTCTTGTTTTCTTATGCTTACATGTACACTTTACTACACATCCTAGATATTATGTATGTCATTATATTTTCCATACACACACGAGCATTCAATTGCTTTCTAGTTGTGATCATAGATTTTCTGAGATCAATACACACAACACAGATGCTTGGCGTAATACCTCTTACCAATCCCACAATGGCTCTTGGGGGCATCCACTTTCGTATACTACAGGTGTTATTGTTTCATTTTTCATAGCACATCATTAGATTATATACACTTTGACATACTTTCTATATTTATAAAATCCTAATGGGTGCTTCATGTGTAATATTTGCTTTGCGGGTTTATTTGTTTCCATAGTTGTTTGTTACATTGCTTGATCTTGTATGTCTTTGCTTGTCATTGTTTGCTCATGGGATTTTCCTATGTCTTGTTTATTCCCGATTGTCCGTATGCTTGCAACCACTACAACCTTGATTATCTTGTGACATCGTGAGTTATGTCACGTGTTTCGCAACTCATAGTTGAGGTCTACATTGTCTTCTTGAGTGTTAGCTTACACATTGTCCTTTACATACGTGTTTATCTTGTTTGTACTAACACTTGTCTCCTAGCCATTTTGTTTACATGTGCCTTGGTTTCGACCAAGCATACTCCCTCCCCCTACAAGGTGCAATTTCAAAGCACGGTGGGCGGTCCTCTTTTGGGTTACATACTCCTCAACGACGTTACATGCACCCAAAATGAGGGGGCATCATTTGGGTGAATCAGTCACCCCATACAATAGTTCATAGTTATCACACAACACATTTAAGTTGATTATGCTAAAATGTAATATCCTAGCCTAATCTAATGCAAGTTTGCAGTAAATAATGAATAAATAAATGAAGGAAATAACTCAAGCAAAATAAGCAATAAAAATGTGAAACCCTAACATGTAAAGAGGGTTAGAAGAGCCTTAGCTGATTTAAAGATGTTGCGGGACTGTGTCGCAATGAAGACTGGTTGAACAAGAATGGGAGACTATTGCATATAATCCGAGAAAGTGCAATCCGAGTAATTTGGCTAGAGTGGGGCACCTAGAAAAGGGATTGGGGTGCACGGGATGCCTTGGTTTGCAATCCAGCACCTTGGTTTGTACGAGAAGTCCAAAATCCACTTTCACAGAGTCACCAGATGGTACGAAGCCTTCATTGCTTGTCGCTTGTATGTCACTCTTAGATCATTGATGTCATTGTAAACCTGCAATAAAGGAATCACATTTAAAACCCCAAACAAAACATCAAAACCATAAAAATAAAGATGCATATGAAGGGGTCAAACTGTCTCAATCGCAAAATTAATGGAGTTATCATTGAGTGCTACACTACATCTCAAACCCGGTGTAGTTCTGTGTGTGTGTACAATTGTGCCCTAGGTTGCTCTTGTGTCAGTCACACTTTGTGAGTAATGAGCAAGTAACTAGTTGTTGAATGTAAATAATGTGCACATGGAAACTATAGACTCCCCTCTAATGAAGTGTGATGCGGAATCACTAACCTTTATCCCTTGCGATGGAGCTAGATGGATGTAAATGGAGCAATAGAAACCTTGATAGATGCAACCTTAGGTGGTGATAGCTTGTGCTTAGTGTTTGGTCCCTTGTTATGATCACATAACTTTATATTTATATGATTCCCTCACTTGAATTTCATAATTCAACCCCAAAAAGGCCGATTACCAAAAAGATAAGATGCTCAAATGGCTAGAAAGGACTCAAAAAGTAGGACCAAAGTACAAAGAGGACAGGGTGCCCAAAGGGGAACGAGGGCACTGGCGCGGTGTCCCTGGTGGGTGCTTTAATCCGAGAAAAGGTAAAACTGAAGTATGAAAAGATAAACTGGGCCAATAAAGGTGCAAGACCGAAAGTAACAATAAAAATCAATGAAAGATGGCCAAAGACATGGGTCAATTATTACTTTCGTACTTAGGAACCATATGAATAGTATTATATGATCGAGACTACATAATTACCAAAAGTGCATGATTTTATGTCTACATTTGCCCCCACTTTAGGTTGGTGAGTGAAAATCTTGATAATATTAAGTAGATAGAGATGCGTACCTTATATCCGTGTAGATCGATGTAGAAAATGTGCCAAGGGACTAAACAAAGCGTGGAGTGATAAAAAGATGGAGTGTGGAGACTAAGGATGCAAAAAGTTAAAAAGGTTATGAGAGTGAACCTAGGGTGAAAGCGCATGTGTGAATGCCAATGTGTGTGTTGTTGTTTATTGATTGTTTGCTTCCCATACATATGGACTTGCAAAAGAGAAGATGATCAAGTAGTTAAATACGCATGTATGTGTATGAAAGCATGTAAAAGTAAATGTTGCACATGTGAAAAAGGAACATGTACACTGATCCATGATGAGGAAAAGAGCGTGTAGAAAGGATCATGTTGAAGAAGTGTGACTTTTTTGGGTGATCTCACGCCACTAGCCAAAGAAGTGTCGGGAGGAAAGTGATATTTATCCTCCGGCCTATATCGCTTCCCAAAAGCGTAGAGATCTTTGTATTGTCTAGTTTTTTGGGTGATCTGACACCACGAAAGAAGTAATGTAGAGCGGAAAGTCTAGTGTTATCCTCTAACATGTAACTACTCCTCGAAATAAAACACCATTGCAGATGATGTGTACCAACACATGTGTTAAGGACAATCGCCATGTAAAATCTTGTGTAGAGTTTTGTAGACTGTTGTAAACCTTTCCACTTTGTGTGATATGCCCCCTAGTCTCGGGTAATTCGGGTAAGGCCGATGTGTCTTAGACCCAAGTCTAATTTTGAGTCTTGAAATCGAAAAATGTATTGTCACTGAGTCTTATGCCATGTATACTCTGTATGGGGTGATTGGTTCACCCAAATGATGCCCCCCTCTTTGGGGGTGCATACAATGTCATTGTAGGAGGCTGCAACCCAAAAGAGGATCAACCACTGAAAATTTTCCCTACACGGGGAAGGGATGTGTTTGGTAAAAACCAAGGCACATGTAAACAAGTGGTTGGGAGACAAGTGTTAGTACAAGCAAATAAAGACAAACATGCATGTATAAGACGAAGTGTAAGCTAGATAAACAATGTGTAAGCTAAAACACGTAAGAAGACAATGTAGACCGCGAAAAGTGGGTTACAAACATGGGACACCACTCATGGTGTTGTAAGACAATCAAGGCCGACAAAGCCAAAAGCATATAAGTGTGCACACAATACACACGGAAAAGCCCGTAAACAAAGGCATAGAACGACAAGTAAGAACAAAGAATGTAACAAACAACCATGTTGGCAAGTAATCCTACAAACAAATGATACATATGAAGTGCATGTTAGCATGTTAGAAAGATAACAAGTATGTCAAAAGCGTGTATAATTGATAAAGTAGTGTGTTATGAAACAAAATGAAACAATAACACCTGTAGTGTATGAAAGTGGATGCCCCTAGGAGCTGTGGGATTGGTACTAGTGCATTGTGTCAAGCATCCACGTTGTATGTAATGGATATGTAGAGCCTGTGATCATGTTGCATGACCCATTTTGGCTAAGCGTAGGCTGCCCGCGGGGATTTTAGGAGCGTGTTAGGTAGGTAGGAAGGGGCACGTACATGATAGAATAGGTGGCGAATGAAGGCTTGCGCCCAAACAAGAAATATTCAAAACTTAGCTAATTTTGGAACCACGGGCTAAAAATAGATGACGTCAAGTTTGAGTGCCAATCAAAAAATGTTCCAGATATAGAGAAAAGTGTGGAGGCTTGGCGGCCAAACAAGATCTATTTTGGGATAAAGCACATGCAAGAAGAATATTAAAACATCCTGTTGATGAAGTCAAGCTAATAATATGATTAAAGCAATGTTTATTTATAGATTAATCTATTATGAGGCTTAACATGCATGCTTTATAGTTGCTTTTGTATGTATTTATGACTATTTTGAGCATGTAGTTTATTTTAAGCATGCAGTTTATTTTGATAATGCATGGGTGGTGAAGGGAAAGTCCCCACCCCTATATATATTAGTTGATTTTCATAGTTTTATACACCTGTATTAGAAAGCGCATATATTGTAATGTTATGTTGCTACGATGTTCTAAGCGTGCATAACTTTGTGGAGGAGACCGATATTATTATTATGATGTATTCAACTTCTACTATGTAATCATGCGGTTATTAATGGGACAATGTGGATGGAATATAATAATTTATATTTCGAGTATGGTGATCTGTTGGTACACTCGATAATAATTATGGCACGATCTATGTGTTTCCTTATTACATGTGTTTCCAAATAAGTGTTTGCGATGAGTTACTATGGTTAAACATGTATCTATTTAATTATCTTTTTGGTTAAGCATAATAACATCTTGTCAAGCCATTACAAAGGAGGGACTTGGTAGCTTTTCGCACTTGAGGTGAACATTTAGGTATTTGAATGGGATGATAGTGTACCTAGGCATTTGGGTATAGAAAACAAGACTACGTTTTGGTTTTGTTGCGGGACCTCTTTTCAAATCGTCTGTCAGGGTTGTTGCATGTAGATGACGTATCCATTAACTCTTTAAGGGATTGAAAGTTGGGTAAAAAATGGGCAAGAAAAGTTTGCACAAAAATATAACACTAGACCTAATTTTAATGCATGTAGATGGGTGGAAGACAACCTTTATGACACACTTTATGAGACTTTCTTTTGCATCTTTCCATAGTAAAGTTGTATGAGTGGTTGTCAGCATATGCAATAGGGAAGTCATGGGGTTATAGGCCAAGGAATTGGACATAGGAAGATTATCAAACTCTTTATGATGTTGACGTGGATTGGAGGAGAGCTATAGATTTTGGTGGGCTAGATTATTGCCCACTTATACATTGGAGTACTCTATTTCTACTTATATGTGCCTCGAGTAAACTGAATTTTAGTTTTTGCGCAAATCCAAAGGATCGTATTTACGTGTTATGCCCTTGGTGATTAAGATCTTGATGGTAACGTTGAACTTAGAGCACCTCCCTATGGCTAGCTAAACCTCCACCATGTGTGGGGGCATGAGCAAGTGTGGTGAAAGATGGTGGACTTCATATCAGTAATGGAAAGAGAGGAAAGACAACTCAGATATAATGAAGCGTGAGAGAGGGAAATTGTGAAATAAAGGGAGATTGAGTCCCTGGATTTGAGGACAAAGATGTATCATGAAGGATTTGAAGCACTCGTGGAAGATGGGCAATGTAACATCTGGTTCTCCCAACATTGGGTAAGCGCATGCTATCACCCGTTCAAATTTTTGTTCATTTTTTGCAGACTTTTCAATTTTTTTGATGAGATTAATCATTGTCAGGTTTTGTTTGCCTTTATGAAGTATAATACCAAAGGGTGAACTTTCAATAGTTAGAAATATTTAGGACAGTTTCTTTAGTTTTGCGGGTATTCAATTTTTTTATGTCCCATTTGTCCCTTATTCACTTTGGCTCACTTTTCCCTAATTCCCCATTTTCTCCAAATTTAACAAGCCTCGTTAGTGTTGCGGATACTTCAATTTTGTAGAGAACTCGCATTCGTGGATGATTGTGTGAGTTTGATCGATTTATCGATGCTTATGTTTTGCGTAGTTTTCAAATTTCTTTGTCCCACATGTTCCTAGTGCTTCCGACCTTCATTTCCCCATGGACCCATTTTTGCTTGCACTTCATTCACTATGGGTATTTTGGTATTTCAGTCCCAAATGTCCCAAGTGCTCCCAAAGCTAGTTCTGAACCCACAAACCCATTTCTTTGCATCATACACAAAGCCTCCTCTCGTTGCAAGGATTTTGGCTCCCACTGTCCTAGGCATCTTGTGTGTTAGTTGTGCTCATTTTTCCCATCATATCCACATACCGAAGCCTCGTGTTGGCGTGTTGTGTTCCGTTCCCATGATACATTAAATCAAGCATTCAATGCACCTTGCCGATCTACTTAAAATAAGATGTGTATAAATTCATGGGGCAAGCTTATTTTTTCGTCATATCCCCAAAATTGGCCTCTTTTTCCATTCAACTCCCTATTTCCAATGTTTTTAGCCGTAGTGGAGCATTTTCCAGTCTTTTCAAAATTTCCAAGTGCATCTCGTTCTAGTAGAGGTTGCGGTTTGTTTGGATGTAAATTCAATGGTTTAAGAAGTTCTTTGTAGAATTTTATTGCCGTTGCCACACAATCTCGTCAGTGATTATAAATTTCTCTTTGGCCGGTTGTTCGAAATTCACGC
This sequence comes from Taxus wallichiana var. yunnanensis, assembly GCA_018340775.1. Lineage (NCBI taxonomy): Eukaryota > Viridiplantae > Streptophyta > Pinopsida > Cupressales > Taxaceae > Taxus > Taxus wallichiana. The sequence continues at coordinate 837,043,363 of CM031238.1, forward strand.
TCACCATGAAGATTCATTTTAAAGGGCACAAACATCTTTCTTCTTTAGAAACTTTTACCTAAGATAGGAGATAGTGACGCCCAACACCTTGACCTTGATGATTTTTGGGCATGACTCAATTGTGATAATCCTACTCCCATTATTCAGATAATCAAGGAAAGTGGAATAACTCATGCCGAAGGATTTCCTATCTCTGTCCAGTGCACTAACACCGTTTTAGCTTGTGGCTCTTGCTTTGATCCTAACATAAAGGAAATCATAGATTCTGAAGGGCAAGTAATTGCTCGATTGGATGCTAATTGTATTAACATTGCTTTTAGAATTCTTGTGGTGGAAAATTCAAACACTCTCACCAAAGCTCAGGCTTAACTTCTATTTGATCAAGATAGTGAGGAATATAAGAGTAGGGTAGCCAAGTCCTGGTTTAAAAACCCAAAGAAAGGTGCCTCAAGGCTACCCAAAACCATGTATAGAGTTGATTTCAAGGATGAGTTATCAGATATCATTACCTTTCTCACCAGGATAATGGGTCTTCCATCCACCAATGAATTTCAGTTTTGGATGTGCCCTTTTATCAACATCATATGTGAAGGAAACCAAAGTCTAAACTGGGGAGAAATCATTTGCGACATAGTCTTAGTGAGCAATTAGCTAATGTACAAAGAACTAGGAGCTTCTACATGACTTCTTATCTGATGTATATCATAACAACATACAAAGAATGGTTGGGCATCTCCCCTAATGTGGACAAGAAGGATGCTCCAATATATGAATATTGCCCACAACTGATTTTGAATAATAACAATCATCATTTTAGAAGAGTGAATGATGCCTTCACCATGTACATTGTTAGACTGTTAGAGGGCAACACAACTTAGAGGTTCTCGGATGAAGCCAAACAATTGATTTCTATCTATGGGAGCTATTTCACTCAATTCAAGAAGTTTTCTTATATTCGGCTAGCTAGTTTCAAAGGCACGCATTCAATGTATTGTAATGATAAAATGGCTCTGGTTGAGATATGTAGGTAGCTTGATAAAATTCACAAAACCTGCAGGGATAAGAAAATTGTAGGCATTCAATTCCCAATCACTCTGGGTAATTACACTGTACGATTGCTTTAGATGCCAAAAATATTGATAGAACTATTGCTCCTCTCACTTTCCATTTCTTCAAAGCAAGGACTTGTTTTGACCTTAAGGGATTTATTGCTAGTAATTTCAGAATGGGCTTTCATCATCTTGTTGATCTTGAAGACTATTGGGCTGATTGTGTTGATGACTATGAAGCTAGAAAAAGGTACTATGATAGGTTATCTCTTCAACAAATTAAGGATTTTGAAGTATATAAGGTACCAGATGAACTACAAGATGATGATCAAGATCTGCAGTCTCTTGAATATGAAAGTTCTATCAGGCATACTCCCATTGAAACCATCGATTGGTTCAGTAAGGAAAGGGATGATTTGAAAGAGCTTATAAACCCTGTCTTGGTCAGGACCAAACTCGGTTTGATAGAAAAATGAAGGTATATAGGGCAGAAAAGTCAAGGTCTTCCTCTCAAGAAACCTCCACTCCTTAGAAGGAGATTCCTGTGGCAAATCTTGAGGCACATGTACAATCTGTTCCTTTCCCTCTCGAATCTTCAACTTTGGTATACAAAAAAAAGGGGAAAGCTAAGAAGGATGAAAACTTAGAGGGAGTTGTTAAGGAAGGAAGTAAACAATTACTTTCTCCTAAGAAACTAAAAATAACATCTGAGATTGAATAGACTATTGATCTCTATGGTGATGATGAGGATGTAAAAGAAACGGAAGGGAAAGAGAAAAGTAGTCTTGAAAGTGGTAACACAGATAAAGAAGAAGAAGAAAGTGGGAAGCCAAAAGATCACACTTTGGAGGCTGAGACATTAGTTATCCAAGAGCCATCTATTTAAGAAACTCCCATTGAAGGAATGTTTGTCTCTAGCATTGAAACATTTGTCTTAGAAGTGTCATCTGCACAAACCCTAGGGTAAATGAGCACTCTAGCATTGGGGCCCATTATTCCTCCTTCTTCCAGTACTGCTTTCAATTGGGTTCAACCACTTGTGAATGACAAGAAAAGGAAAACTACATCTAAGATTGTTGTTCCCAAATTTGATGCAAAGTGGTTGCCCCCCTAGGAATAAATCCAACCCCACCTTCCAAAAGAGCAAGAACTACTTCTAGACTGGTGTCTGATTCTCAAGGTAAGAAGTTTATAGAAATTGCCAAAACTTAAGTGGATAAGAATGAGAGAGATTTGGTTTTGGGTGATTTCAAATTGACAAGAATTCCATTGGGAGAATCCACCCTAGAGAGTGAAGTACACAATTTGAAGGAAACAATGTCCAAGGTAATTGAAAGAGTGGAAAAAGGGAAACAATCTCAAGAGCAACTCGAGGAGCATATACAAATTCTTTCAGATTTCATCAAATCCCTGCTAGCCAGTGATAAAGTGATTGATCCAACCCCTTTTAATGTTATACCTCCTCCTATTGTCCTCACCAATGAATAAGTTCAAGTCATTAAGGACATCCATAAGCATGTTGCCTATGGAAGGGCTATGGAGGCTATGGTGGAGGAAATGTTAATCACTGGCCTCAATTTTATTGAGGAAGCTTATAAAGCTTATGATCAGATCACAAATATGTGATTGAATTTTACTACAACACTCAACGATCACTAGGGAATTGAAATTGTGGATTGAATGTATACATGATCTTGGCTAATGAGTGAGACTAGTGTACAAGTTCTTTTGGTAAACAAAGTGTTTGATGAAGAAAAGTTCAATCTATCTAAGCAGTGGGTGTACAACATTGATTGGAAGATAAAATTCCTTGAAGAAGCTATCAAGGAACTCAAGAACATGATGCAAAAAGGAGAAGCTTACAAGGCATGTGTTATCTCTGCCTTCCAGGACCTCCACTGCCAACTTCTCAAAGATAATTCAAAAGATAAGTTCACAATTCAAGAAATTAAATCCAAATTTAAAACATTTGTCAAAGAGGATTTGTTCAAACAAGATACTATGTCTAGGAGAAAATGGTAAAGATATGTGCTCTCAAAAATGCAATCACAGAGGCAAATAAAGAATTTTTGGAAAATGCAGAATTTGGGAAAAACATGGAAAAGTGTTTAGATACTTGGACACATGCAACTGCTAATACCACTATTCCCCGAGGCATGGAGATAGCGGGAGCATTGGTGAGATTCAGGAATCAAATCCTGAAGGTGAAGACATCGGTGACAACCTCTTCAAGTGCTCCAATGACTAGTTCTTAGGCCTTTCTTTAATTAATGCAATTCTATTAAGTTGGTCATCTTTTGTTGTGGTCATATAATATTAAAGTAGGGGCCAACTTAATATTGTAAGACTTGGTTAAATGTTAATCTTTTGATTAAAAGAAAGGAAAGCGAAAGAACTCGGTTTATCAGAATCGCCAGGTGTCTATAAAAGGCCTTACCTCTTATTTTGAAATGGGGTTGGATTTTAATGTTTTTGATGTAAGAGTATTGAATCGACAATCAATATAGAATAAGTTCTATCTTTTCTTGTGTTTCATCTATTTAATCTTTTATATCGATCAATGTGAAGTTATATATACTTTGTGTGCTTGATTGATTTTGTGCTTAGAAATTTGTGTCTATTATATATATGTCTGTATTCGGGTGTATATAATTCTAATCTTGTCACTCTTGCATGCATAAGTAGGATATCATTCTGCAACCTATATGTTTGAAAGTGTTGCTTTCTTCATTTTTTGAATATTAATTCTTCTACTTTCTTCTCTTATGTATTGAAAATTTTATGAGATGAAGACATCTAAAGCATCAAAATCCTCATTGAAATATTGATAGTTTGTACATTTGTAAATAAGTAGATTTTCTTATTTGTTGTGTGTTCAATAAGGGAACCTCTCCCATAAAGAGGAGGGATTGTTGTTCTCGACTATTACTTGTCCACTAATAAGATTTTACAACCAACAAAGTGCTGTGAGAGAATCCCCTTTGGCTTTAGGCCGAGAAGCGGAGTTAGACAAGAGCGTGAGGACCACACACGCACATCTAATCCCACCTAGCCACCTAGCTCTTGTGTTTGGTGTTCTAAATCCAGAAGTAGTCATTGAGAAGTAGGCTAGTACAAGAAAAAAATAGAGACAAGTAGATATCATTTTGTGTTGAATTCAGGAGATAAAGTTAGTAGCACACCCATGTCATCATAGTCAGCTCCATTGTTTAATAGTGTTATGGCAGGATTGTTCCCAGGCATGTCATCAGGATAAAATGTTGGCACACAGACTATTAGAAGTACTACAAAGTATCTATTGCGACCACATAGACTATAGGTGTTCAGTCTAGTACCTGACTAGGACACTAGGAAGCATGTGAATGTCTCGAAACCCGCTGGCTTTGGTGGAGCGGGAGGATTAGGTGAATCGGGTGGATCGGGTGGAGGAAATATTGGTGGAGGTTTTGTCTCGGATCTAGTGTACAAGGCTCACATCCCCAGTAACCCCCATATCAACCTCAACAAGTGTATTATGAGATGTCTCTCCACTTACCATAATATAGGGGAATTGAAGATGCAACTGAGCATGTGCACAAGTGTGACCTACTATGGTGCATTAAAGGAATTATAGCTTAAGATAGGAAGGCTAGTTAACTTGTTATGGACGCTTCAAGGGTTCGTGCATAGCTGGTATATAAAGTATGACCCGCATCTAACTGCAGTAGATTATGATGCTTTATGCTATGCATTTTAGCTAAGTTTCATATTCCGAGTTTGAGTAGAAGAGTATCAGCATACTCAAGGACATCAAGAAAGGTTTGGTGAAAGTGTGAGGGAGTATGATGCATGTTTCAAGACTCTTTTGTCCAAATTATCTTATGACATTCATCCGAGTCAACATGCACAAAGTGGTTCATTGGAATATTGATGACTCCATTTGAGAGGGCACTATCTCGTAGGACATATAGTGATCCGTGCGAGGCCTTGGAAGAAGCTTTGCGTGCATCAAGCATTGGGATCGTTAATCTGAAGTTAGCTCATTTTTGAGGCACAAATTGCAGCCATGATGAAGCAATGGAGAAGCTTTCGCTAATTCAACTAAGGAGACGCATAGTGAAATATATTACATAGATTGTGAGGTTGAAGGGCGTACTAGGATAGTTACCCACGTAGTTCAGTGCAAACATTATTAGTACATTGTGAAGTCTGTCACCTGAACCATGATGTTTGAGATTGCCTTTTGTTACAACATGTGCTTACAAAGAAGGTATCCATATATTGTAAGATTTGTAAGTCCCACACTCACGACACCGCTAATTACAAATTGATTGATCATATTCATGAAGCCATTGAGACATGAGTGTGCCAGACTAGTGTGGTGAGTGGATCAAAGGAGCAAGAAGGCCATACTCATGAAGGGAACAACCATGGAGATAACATGAATAGAGGCTTCCATGGAGGATATAGAGGACAAGGTCATGTGATCCAGAGGACAATACAGAGGACAAAAGTTCCTTAAATTCCCGAGATTGTCATAATGTGAAATTCAACTCCGCGAGCTTTATGATGACTACGAGAATGCGTAAAACGGAGCCCATACATGAAAATGGTGGTTGGTTAAAGTTGGGTCAACACTAGGATGGGACCGAAACAATTAGAAAGTCATGACGAGAGGCAAAATGAAAGATCAAACGAAGGTGATAGAATTGGGTTGCTATTTTAAACCTCTGGTCTTCGACACTCGAGTAAAATATTCTTCGACATATGATCAAGATAAAAATTTCCACGTGGTGGGTCCTCAAGCCACCACATGGCCTGCCACCACTTATCCACATTGCCACATATTTCTAGCTTGGGCGAGCCAAGCGTCGAGTTAGCCCGAGTTACATTTGTATTGCATTACATTGAGGACAAAGTTATGTGGCGAGTTCATGTGACGATTTTGAATTATGCAAGGGCAAGTCGACACCCAACTCGTCGAGCCAATGGGTGAGTTGGTCATATTACATTGGTCGACAAAAGCATGGTTATGTGGTCAAAGCCACACCTAACTTGGTGGTAATAGGCTATGTAAAGCCTTAACACAAATCTCCCATAATAAATGTTTGGTAATCCACATTGGGGTGGATAAGGATGACGGGTAAAACATTACCACATCCATCGAATAACCCACATGGAAGGAGACTCCACCATGACGGGATAGATAGCCCGACATACCAAGTAGACGTGGAAGGCAGTATGGAGACTCGAGTGATGTGGCATGGACAATAAGGTCGCGAGACAACGTGGACGGGTCGGGGATGGACACGGTGGCGTGCTGCAAGCTCGGGAATAGTCACGAGAATGACAACAGGGGAATAGATAAGCGGTCGATGCAAAATGAAGGCGGGCGAGGACTCAACCCCGAAACCAACCCCTCTCATTTGTAACAACCAACCAACCCACCTAGCTCGGCGGTTTAGTAATGCATAAGCCGATAGGCCTTATCAACACATAATGTGGGCTCCAACCCACTATAAAAAGGCTCGACCCCCCTCCATAAACAACACAATCTCTCACTTCTAAGAGCTCGAGGAATAATAAAGAGCCAAGGGAGATTTTAACAACCTATTTAAAGGAAATTGTGAGGGAGATAAGTCCTTAAAGTTTTTAGGCAATATTGTAATTAAGTCCTATTTTTAATAGGTAAACTATTGTAAAATTGGGTGTATTTATAAACGCGCGCTAATAGGCCCATTGAGCCACACCTTTATAGTGTGAGTCCGGACGACCGACTTGGGAGCCATAGGACATCGTCAAGTGTTTGGAAGACCAATTAGTGAGCCATATGACATTGTACTATGGAGGAGAATCTGGGATCAAATCTAATTCATAAGTCGGGTAACTTCTCGGTGGTCGTGAAACAAGTTCTTGTTCCTCTTGTATTCATATTTATGATACTTGATCGTAATTTTGTACTAGAATTACAGTCATTGAAGTGGATATTAAATTGGTTAGATTAATAACTCGAAGACATAGGCATTATGTTGAACTCTATTATCAACATTGTTTTACACTGTGGTTAATGTTTATTGTGCATTATTTAAAAAGCTGATTTTAAAACAGGATAATTTTGGTAAAAGAATTTAAAGCTGTAAGGGTCCGAGGTCGATTAAATTTTTACCTATATTTTTAGATCAAGTTTGGTATGAGAGGTTGGTTATTGCAAGTGTTCTTTGAGTACTAGTCATGGACTTGTACTTGTTTCTTCAATGAATAGGTAGTGATGACATTGATCAACACTATGATACAAATAGCGATGACTCGTCACTTTAAGAGCATACCGTCATATAGTTGAGCTGAGACTCATCTACTAAATATTCCGGAGCGTCAAGATTATCAGCAAAATTGACGCCTTACTAGACCTCAAAGAAAAATTGATGCTCTACTTGACAAGGTAGCTAAAGTAAGGCAACTACTGAGAGATCCGCCCAACAAGTCCACCATCACCGGATCGGATCGGGTGCATCCATTACGAAAGGATGTACATAATGTCGAACATTACTAGAGGTTACTCCTCGAGAGGAAACTTCGTTGTATGAATAAAGTGGAAGCCAACAAGGGTAAGGATCCTGTAGATCCTAGTTTGACTCAAAGAAGGTCAAGAGTCTACACTTGTGCGATGATAGAGGCGAGAGACTCTAGAGTTGGTTCTACAATCGACAAAGGTACCCAGACAAAGTGTTCCAACAAAGATATCGAGAGGGGCATATAGTGAAGATTGTCTTCAACTAGAGCATTGGGGCCAAATATGTGACGAATGACTTGACACACCGATGACACTTTCCATTCATACAACTTCCTCGTACAAAACATATGGCACCAGAGATGGATGTGTCCAGGAGTTCGGCTAGTCATTGTGACCTGAGATACACCGTAGGAGGGAATTTCTTGGATGTGCTACATCTCGAAATCATCCTCGTGGAGATGGAAAAATATAACTTGGTAGTTTCTACTTTGTAACCCATCAAGCATACACCGCATAAGGAGGAAATGGCCTCAAACTACGACTAAACCATGGACCGGTTGTCGAGTTCAAAACTAGTTGGGTCACAAGACCTAACAATGGATATATCAGTGAGTCTTTTGACTCATATTCACCAGGGGATCAACCTGATGATGTAGACAAAACTCATGATTAGTAGATTCATCCTTGATGCAGCCAGGTCTTCACCAGGTTCAAGTATTAGCCATAGAATCTAGGTGATGAAATAAAGTAGTCTACTACTGTATGTATCCATTTTTAGCATTTCTTTTGGGTCTAATAAAATAAAATACCCATGCTCATTTTTTATAAATAAAATGAAGTCCCATTTTTGGGAAAATTGTATGTATATATGATACTTGTATTGTAAGACCCATTGTGAGGGAAAGATGAGGTACTAACCCCATATTTTGTAAGTATCAAATTTCTTGTAAGAATATGTATACAAACACCATCTAGTAATACTATGCAAAGTGAACATGTTTGTGTAGAGTACCGACAAATCTTAGAACCTTAGTAAGCTAGATGCATCATCGAGATCGTTAGCTGCAGAGAAGGATCATAGTCAAATAGATCATTGACGACATAAGATCCACTTAGCCATGTGTAGTGGTCATTTTAGCATACAATAGAGTGGCAGGGGGTCATAGTCAATACATGACATCGGGGTCAATTTTAACTCTACAAACCTGGAGGAAGAACATTGTTGTTAGATATCTAGAGACTTGGTACCTATTCGAGGCATAGAGATCATCGGAGATATCAAATTGGGGACCAGAGCTACCATGTAAGTACGCACTACGCAAAGAAGTTTATCATGCATAGTGTTTGATTTCATATCGATAATCAAAGCTCTATAGGAATTCCTCATAAAGACCAAACGAATATTAGTCGTCCTGATTTGGCATCAAAGTGGCGCAATAGCGGGCGGTGAGCCCAAATGCCATAGGTCCCAACGATCGAACCAAATGTCGATTGGAGAAGTAGTGATTTAAAGACTAAGGTATCAATTGTAGAGATATCTTCATAGAGTGTGACAAGGTTCATGATCCAGAGCGGAAACATAAGTTTTTGGTACAAAAGCCTCATTAGTGGGGAGGTCTCGATCTAGAGGACAATACATAGGACATAAGTTCCCTAAATTCCCTAGGATCGTCGGATGCGTAATTCAACTCCGTGAGATTTCTGGTGACTACAAGAATGTGGAAAATGAAGCTCACACATGAAAATAGTGGTTAGTCAAAGTGGGTCAACCCTAGGATAGAAGGCGAAACAAGCGGCAAGTCACGATGAGTGGTAAAATGCAAGATCAAGTGAAGGTAATAGAATCGGGTTGTTGTTTTAAACCTCGGTCTTCGACACTCGAGTAAAATTGTCTTTGACATATGATCGAGAAAACAATTATGAAATGGTGGGTCCTTAGGCCACAATGTGGCCAGCCACCACTTATCCACATTGCCACATATTTCATTTCGAGTGAGTAAAGCAACGAGTTGGGTTGAGTTATATTTGCATTGCATTAAAGATGAAGCTATGTGGTGATTTCATGTGATGAGTTCGAATTATGCAAGGGCAAATTGTCATCCATCTCATCAAGCTAATGAGCAAGGTGGTCATATTACATTGGCTGGAAAAAGTATGGTTATATGGCCGAAACCACACCTAACTCGGTGGCAATAGGCTATGTAAATCCTTAACATAAGCCTCCCACGATAAATGTGGGATAATCCACATTAGGGTGGATAAAGATGATGGGTAAAATGTTACCCCATCCACCGAATAACCCACATGGAAGGAGACTCGACCATGACAAGATAGATAACACGGTGGACCGGGAAGAGGTGACGGATGAGTGGGGAGACCCGAGTGATGTGGCATGGACAATGTGGTCGCAAGAAGCTTGAATAGGTCGGGGATGGACATGGTGGCCACACCAAGCTCGGGAATGATCACAAGTATGGTGATAAGGAATGGATAAGTGATCATTGCAAAATGAAGGTGGGGGGTGGGAACTCGACCCCAAAACTAATCCCCTCCCATTCGCGATGAGAAACTAACCCGCATAGCTTGACGGGTTGGAAATACATAGGCCAATAGGCCTTATCAACACATAATGTGGGCTCCGGCCCAATAATATCGAGCTTGACCCCCGCCTAAACAACAAAAGATCTCACTTTTAAGAACTTGAGGAATAACAAAGAGCCAAGGGAAATTTTAACAACCTATTTAAAGGTAATAGTGAGGGAGATAAATCCTAAAAATATTTTAGGCGATATTGTAATTAAGTCCTATTTTTTTAATAGCCAAACTATTGTAAAATTTAGAGTATCTATAAACTCGCTAATAGGCCCATTGAGCCACACCTTCATAGTGTAAGTCTGGAGGATCGACCTGGGAGCCATAGGACATCGTCAAGTGTTTGGGAAAGCGATCGGGAGCCATAGGACATTGTACCATGGAGGAGAATACTGGGATCAATTCTAATTCATTATACGGGGTAGCTTCTCGGTGGTCGTGAAACAGGTTCTTGTTCCTCTTGTATTCATATCTATTATACTTCGATTGCAATTTTGTACTAGAATTCGCAGTTATCAAGCTGGATAATAAATTGGTTTGATTAAGGAACGCCAAGATGTAGGCATTATGTCGAACTTTGTTATCAATGTTGTTTTGCACCGTAGTGGTTAATGTTTGTTGTGCATTATTTAAAAAGTTACTTTTAAAAGCAAAGCTAATTTTGGTAAAAGAATTTAAATTCAGTAGGGGTCCGAGGTTAGTTAAAATTTTGACCTGCATTTTCGAGATCATTAGAACGCTTGACAGAGGAGGATTTGCTAGAGGAACTTGTTATACTTATAGATCCCCTGAACATTATCATCGTGAATGCCCCCAAAATATTACTTTCTATCAAAAGTGCGGGAAGCCGCATAAGTTAGAGGAATTCCCAGACCTATATGAACACATAAGTAAGAATAAGAAGAACTAAAAGGGCATGGGAATGATTAAAGTATAATGCGTTGTTGTTGATTAGTGGATGTTGAAGAAGACACCTGGTCTTAAGTTACAAACTATAATGGTTACCACATGTGTTGAGGTTGCGTGCGCACGCGAGTCTATGAAGACTAAACCACTCATTTTGAGGGAAGAGGTGATACATGCTAAGTATCTAGATGCTACGCACTGAAGGAATTCTATCGGGATACCATAAAAGTTGTCGGAGCCTCGAGAGAGAAATACAATGTTTAAAAGAACAAGCGTTTGATTGGGATCATGTAAGGAAAATTGAACTCCCCGCGAAAGGATGTTGATGACTTAAAAGGGGTGCGCAAGATGTTGCGCTAAGAGAACATCATTCCTCTGTTAGGGGAATGGCTACGAGAAAAGGTACCGTGCTTTGGATCCGAGTGTGAAAGACATATACTTAATGTGAATCTACCACCTCATAATCACGAGTTAGATAAAGAGATTACACTTAATGTGGTAATAGATGTTGGCTTTTACACAACATTCTAATTGACACCGACATGAAAGGGAATATATTAACTCTGGATGCTTGGAATCATATGGGTAGGCCAACCTTGCAGCCATCGACAAATGTGTTATGTATGACAAACAAGACTAAGGATGCAACTATTACAATTCAGGGAGTCAAGTTTAATGGGGATTTTGAGGTATAAGAGCTTGCTAAGCTAGATAACTTCCCAACATTACTTAGATGACCTTGGTGCTATGTGAATAAGGTAGATTTGTGCTTTAATAAAAGGTACATCAATTTTGAGAATGATGAGAAGCACATGATTATACCCTTCTTTGAATAAAAATGCGGAGCCCTTGAGTGAAGAAGAGCTTAATAGAATTTATGTTTAGTCAATACATGATCCAGAGAATTTATGACCATCCGGAGTGCGTACTTCATTGGGAAGACATGTAGTTTGTAAGTGACACTACAAGTGTTTCTTGTGATAATTGGGCTCATAGAATATATAAAATGGTTGGGCGTGAGGTGAAAGGATGAGTCACTAGGATGATTAGACATGTGCATGGTGAGGTAGTTGGGATTTAATAGGGTACCAAGGTATATTGGTGAAGGGAATCCCGATACATTTTTGCGTGCCATGGAGACTCAGTGGCAGAATGAAGGGGATAAAAGAAATATGTTGGTCTATACTTTACGTGGGACAATAACGCGCTGGTAAGAAACACATAGAGATAGCCTCTTGGAATGGTGAGAAGTGAGAATTTCTTTCTCCACCAAGTTTACTCGGAGCAATGTACCTACATAAACATGTGAATTTCATGGGAAGTCTCCTGCCTCTCATCTCGTCCAGGAGTGTGAGAGAGTTTGGATGCAGGGGAAGGAGGAATTACCACTATCATTTTGGGTGCGTAATTTCTACTCAACATTTCATGGATGTGCACGCACATGGTATGCTCGTGTAGAACTGAAAAGGAGACCACGAATTGGCAAGAGATGATTTCAGGTATGATCCAAACCTTTGATTACTTTTCTACTAATCCTCCAGTCCATGAATCATTACAGATAATGAAGCACATCACTTTGGGAGATAACACAAAGGATGAAGAGCTTATGTTAGAACTGTTTGGAGAACCTGATCTTGAGGTGTGCCTTGATATTGAGGAAATTAATTATGAAGAAATGGTTCATGCCTGGAAGGAAAAATAAAAGGGAAAACTGGTGTATATGATCGATGATGATGAAGTTGATAACTTGGATGTTGACCACATTAAAGGTGTGCACGAGGTAATGGACACTGCAGATGAGAATGCACGTGCGTATCATGCCCCTATGAAGACAAAGAAGGTTAACATTGGTACAAAGGCAGAACCTAAGGAGGCCATTATTGGTGATTACTAGTTAGAGCAAGAAGTGGCTAAAATTATTGAACTCTTGCGTGACTTTCAAGACTTATTTCCATAGGGATATCATGAGTTGAAAGGAGTACACCCTTCTTTAGGTGAGATGAAGATCAAACTAAAAGAAGGTGTGAACTCGAGTTAAGAAGAGGCCTTATAGGACGAATCCTAATTTGTGCATCAAGGTGAAAGATGAAATTGTTAAGATGCTCAAATCTATAATTATTAAGCCTTTTGAAGAATAAGAATTGATAAGATGCTCAAATATGAATAAGCATCAAGAAGGATGAGAAGATAAGGATTTGCGTAGATTATAGGGAGCTCAATGCTTCATGTGTCATAGATCCTTTTCCCACTCCATTCACAGAAGAATCTTTGAAGGAGTTGTTGGGCTCAAGATATATTCTTTTACGAGACATATTTTGGAGTTATCATTAGGTGCGCATCGGGAAGGAAGATTAGGAGAAGATAAATTTCACCACCGAATGGGGAAGTTTTTCATATACAATCATGCCCTTTGGACTAAAGAATGTGCTGCTTGATTATCTTGTGCATTGTAGTTCGGACCTTTCAAGATTTCATTCACAAGTTCTTACAGGTATATCTAGATGACAAGATAGTGTATGGTTTAGTCGGGGATCACCGTGATGATTTGAGGCTTATGTTTGAAAGGTGTAGGTAGTTGAACATCTATCTCAACATTAAAAGTGCATATTTACAACACCTTTTGGCACTTTACTCGGGCACATCATTTGCAAAGAAGGGTTATTGGTAGATCTAACCAAGATAAATGTGATCTTTGGTTTGGAAAAACCTAACAATCAAACCGAGGTGCACCGATTCTTGGGACATGCAGATATTACATGAAATTCATCAAGGGATATGCAAATATTTCTACACCCTTGGAGGAATTGTTGAAAGCCAGAGGGAAGTTTTATTGGGGTGACCCACAACAACAAGCGTTTGAAAAGCGAAGGAAAGGTTGATTCGCACCTATTTTGCGCTTTCCTTCATGGGACAAACCCTTTCATGTTCATATTTATGCCTCTAGCATGAAAATTGGTGCAAAGTTGGCACAATCAGGGGAAGGAATTGTGGATCATCCTATTTGCTTTGAAGCGGAAAATGACCCCACGACCAAAATTACACAACTATTGAGTGCAAAGCTTTTTCTATGATCTAAGCCGCATAAGTTTAGAAAGTACTTGTTTGTTATCTCGTTCATCTTCTACACAAATCATATGGCACTCAAGTACTTGGTCAACAAACCTATTTTGTAAGGGCACATTTTTAGGTGGATACTCCTTTTTTAAGAGTTTGATTTCATAGTTGTTGTGAAACCATGAAAGAGCAATTCAAGGCCAAACCATTTATCAAGGATCAATTCTGGTGAGGATGTTTAGAGCATTGAGGACATAATTTCATATACACAGTTGTTTATATTAAATCACATGTCCAAAGAACTGGAGGACATTGTAGTATTTTCACAAGACTTTGGATAAATACCTAAAGGAATGAAGACATTGGAGAAGAAACAATGTACAATACACGTGGCCCCTTATCGGTTGATTGGTGAAGACTTGTACAAGATGGGTCGTGATGAAGTTTTGCACCATTGTGTTTTGGAGCATGAGCATGAGGGTATTATGGAAGAGGTTCATGGTGGAATCACAGGAGAAAATCATGTGGGTGATACTGCGTGCAAGATTCTAATGTTTGGACTTTGGTAGGAGATTTTGTACAAGGATACCAAGGAGTATGTGAAGACATTTGATCATTTTCAATGCCTTGGAAATCTTGGAAACCGAGATGAGATGTCATTGTGGCCTATTGCAAGTGCTTGAGCCTTTTGAAAAGTGGGTGATTGACTTTTTGGGTCCCATTTCACCTCCCACACATAGGACTGACACACACTACATCACTACTTATACATATCATCTAACAAGGTGGGTAGAGGAAACACCTACAAAGGATTTTATGGTGGCAACAATAGCAAGTTTTTATGGGAAAACATTATTAGCAAGTATGGTTATCCATTAAGCTTGACAAGTGATATAGGAACTCATTTCTTGAATGAGACAATCAAGATCCTATTTGTAGAATTTATGGTAGCACACTATAGAATAACTCCTTATCACCCTCAAGCTAATGCTCTTTGTAAAAGTATTTAACAAAATATTAGGATAGAGATTGACAAAAATATGTGATGTTGGAAGGAAATCTTTGGGATGATAAAGTGTCGATGTACTTTGGGCTTATAGGACCAAGTATAAAAGGTTGAATAAGGCCACGCCCTTTTAGTTGGTGTTTGGTGTGGAGGCTATATTGCTGTTGAATTTATGTTGTCACCCCTACATATCGCACACATAGGAGGATTCGCGATGAGAAAGCTATTGAAGATCACATTGATAAACTAATGCAGTTGGATGAATGGTGCGCCATCAGGCGTTAATGTAAGATTGAGAAGGCAAGACAGAAAGCATAGCATGATAGGAACATCAGAACAAGACATTTGTAGTTGACAAGATGGTACTTCTATGTGATTCCAAGTTTGGGCATCCTGGTTGGGTACTTTAATCTAGAAAAGGCAAACTCGAAGTATGAAAAGAAAGATTGGGCCAATAAAGGTGCAAGACCGAAAGTAGCAACCATATGAATAGTATTATATGATCGAGACTAGATAATTACCAAAATTGCATGATTTTGTGTCTACATTTGCCCCCACTTTATGTTGGTGAGTGAAAATCTCAAAGTAATATTAAGTAGATAGAGATGGGTACCTTATAACTATGTAGATCGATGTAGAAAATGTGTCGATGGACTAGACAAAGCGTGATGGAGTGTGGAGACTAAAGATGCAAAAAGTGTAGAAAGGTTATGAGAGTGAACCTAGGGAAAAATCATGTGTGTGAATGCCAATGTGTGTGATGTACTTGTTGTTAGTATCGATGTGTGTGTTGTTGTTGTTTGTTGATCGCTTGCTTCCCATACGCAGACAAACATGCAAAATAGATGATCAAGTAGTTAAATACGCATGTATATGTATAAAAGCATGTAAGGAAGTATGTAAAAGTAAATGCTAAAAATGTGAAAAAGGAACATGTGCACCTGATCCATGATGAGGAAAAGAGGGTGTAGAAAGGATCGTGTTAATGAAGTGTGAGTTTTTGGGTGATCTCACACCACTAGCCAAAGAAGTGTAGGGAGGAAAGTGAGATTTATCCTCCAACCTGTATCCGCTTCCCAAAACTGTAGAGATCTCTATACTATCTGGTTTTTTAGGCAATCCAACACCACGACAAAAGTAGTGTAGAGAGGAAAGTTTGGTGTTATCCTCTAATATGTAACTGCTCCCTAAATAAAACATCACTACAAATGATGTGTACCAACGCATGTGCTAAGGACAACCTACCCTGTAAAATCTATTGTGTAGAGTTTTGTGGAATGTGTTGAACCATGCCACTATGTGATATGCCCCCGGTCTCGAGATAATTCGGGTAAGGACAATGTGTCTTAGACCCAAGTCTAATTTTGAGTCTCAAAATCTGAAAATCGTATTATACCCAGAGATCTTGTGCCATGTATACTTTGCATGGGGTGACTGGTTCGCCCAAATGATGGCCCCCTATTTGGGGGTGCATACGACATCATTGTAGGAGGATGTAGACTAAAAGAGGATCAACCATCGAAATTGTGCCCTGCGTGGGGAAGAGATACACTTGGTAAAAATCAAGGCACATGCAAACAAGTGGCTAGGAGACAAGTATTAGTACAAGCAAAGACAAACATGCATGTATAAGACGAAGTGTAAGCTAGACAAACAATGTGTAAGCTAAAACACACAAGAAGACAATGTAAACCATGAAAAGTGGGTTACAAACATGGGACACCACTCATGGTGTCACAAGACAATCAAGGCCAATGAAGCCAAAAGCATATAAGTGTGCACACAATACAAAGGGCAAAGCCCTAAACAAAGGCATATAACGACAAGTAAGAATAAACAATGTAACAGACAACCATGGTGGAAAGTAATCCTATAAAACAAATGCTACACATGAAGCACATGTTAGCATGTTAGAAAGATAACAAGTATGTCAAAAGCATGTATATCAATAAAGTAGTGTGTTATGAAATAAAATGAAACAATAACACATGTAGTGTATGAAAGTGGATGCCCTCATGATCCACTATGGGACTGGTACTATGTATTGTGCCAAGCATCCATGTTGCATGTAATGGATCTGTAGAGCTTGCGATCATGTCAGCACCCACCCATTTGGGCTAATTATAGGCCGGGTGTGGGGATTTTTGGAGTGCACTAGACATGTGTGCATGTACAAGATAGAATAGGTGGTGCATGAAGGATTGCACCTGTGTGTAATGGAAAGTTGCAAAAGCTATGGAATGAGGCTAAAGAACTTCAAAGCTTCGATAACTCATCCATGCACGATGAGATTAGAGATAAACAAGAGAAAACTAACATGTAAGCATTATAGCTTTAAAAAAACATCAAAAAATAACATGTGTTCTACTCTCCACTCTATGAAAGCTTAATGAAAGTGAACCTAGTTAGATTCTAAGCAATCAAATTGTGTGTTGTTTACTCCTAAACATAGTGAAGAGATCTCTCCAAGTTGGCTACATGGCCAAGCTTTAGATCTTCCCTTACTAACTGTAATTGGAATGGATGGAAGATGGAGGAGCTTCAACAATGGAGGATAGCCAAGATCAAATGCCTATTAGCTTGGCTAATGCAAATGAGGTCTAATGCCAATATCTCCAAATGTTAGAGAGATTTTGTTATGTAAACAAGGTGTGTGTTTTAGAGGGAGGGTGACCCTTCTATTTATAGTTTTTCACTTGGGAGAGTTTGGAATTTGGGTGCATGTGGTACTAAAGCTCAAAAATCAATTTTAGATTAGATTAGGATAAACATGCTTTAGGCTTAGTTAAGCTTGGTTTAGGCTAATTAACTAGGGTTTAGGCTAGTTAAACTTGATTAGTAAGTGATTAGAGACTCGTTGAGAGTTGGGAGGGGTCTGGATAACCAATTGTGATTGATAGATAGCCTACGAAGCCAATAGAAGTGGTCTAGAGAGAACTAGGGAGGTTCTGAATGGTCAAAAGGAGGAATGTTTAGCTAATAAGGGATATTTAAGCCAAATAAGTTGGTTATAGGAGGCATACGACTGAGAAGGTGTCGTAAATGGGCATCCGAGAGTAGAGCAAAGAAGGGTTGATTAATGAAGTGTCATCAATTGGTTGAATTGGAGAAAATGCTAAGTGTAAGCATATTTTAGGTGTTTACAACACCCAAGTAGGAAATATTCAGGACTTAGTTGATTTTGGAACCACAGGCTAAAAATAGATGATGCCAAGTTTGAGTGCTAATCAAATAGCTTTCCAGATCTAATAAGCGTGGAGGCTTCGATAAACCAAGCAAGAGATTTTTTTGGGATAAAGCACATGCAAGGATAAGACAAAAGGTGATGCTTGGGTCAAGCTAATAATAGGATTAAAGCAATTTTTAGTTATAGATTAATCTATTATTAGGCTTATCGTGCATGCTTTATAGTTGATTTTGTATGTATTGATGGCTATTTTGAGCGAGCAATCTTTTTTTTGAGCATGTAATCTATTTTGAGCATGCATGGGTGGTGAAGGGCATGTCCCCACCCCTATATATATTAGTTGATTTTCATATTTTTACACACTATGTATTAGAAACCGCATGTATTATCTTGTTATGATGTTATGATGTTCTAAAGCATTACTAACTTTGTGGAGACCGATATTATTACTATGATGTATTCAACTTTTATTATGTAATCCTCTGGCCGTTAATAAAACAATGTGGATGGATTATGTTAATTGATATTTATGAGTATGGTGATCGGTTAATACACTTGGTAATAATTATGGTATGATCTATGTGTTTCCAAATAAATGCATGCAATGAGTTACTATGGTTGAACATGGATCTATTTAATTATCTTTTTGGGTGAACATAATAACATCTTGTCAAACCAGTACAAAGGAGGGACATGGTAGCTTCACGTGCTTCAGGTGAGCATTTAGGTCTGATCGAATGGGATGCCAAGAGTGCACTTAGGAATTTGCAAGACTGCATTTTGGTTCCATTGATGGGACCTCTTTTCAAACTTCTTGCAGGATGTTGCATGTAGATGACGTATCGATTGACTCTTGAAGGCATTAAAATTTGGGTAGAAGACGAACAAGATAAGTTTTCACAGAGATATAATACTAGACCTGATTTCAATGCACACAAATGGGTGGAAGACAACCTTTATGACACACTTTATGAGTCTTTATTTTGTATCTTTCCAATAAAGTTGTACGATTGGCTATTAACATATGCAATAGGGAGGTCATGGGGTTATAGGCCAAGGAACTAGACATAGGAAGATTATTAGAATTTTTATGATGCCGATGTGGATTGGATGAGAGTTGTAGATCATTGGTGGGCTAGATTATTATGGAGTTATACATTGGAGTATGCTATTTCTACCTATATGTGCCCCGAGTAAGTTGAATTTCAATTTTTCACGAACCAGAGGATCGTATTTGTGTGTTATGCCCTTAGTGATTAAGATCTTGATTGTAACATTGAGCTTAGAGCGTCTCCCTATGGCTAGCTAAACCTCCACCATGTGCGGGGGCACGAGCAAGTGTGGTGAAAGATGGCGGACCTCGCGAAAATAATGGAAAGAGAGGAAAGACAACTCAAATATAATGAAGCGCAAGAGAGGGAAATTGTGAAACAAAGGGAGATTAAGGAGTCCATGGAGTTGAGGAGAGAGATGGCTCGTGAAGGATTTGAAGCTCTCGTGGAAGATGAGGAGCCGCAACATCTGGTTCTCCCAACATTGGGTAAGCGCAACAGAGAATCCCCTTCACTTCAGGGTGAGAGCATGTTAGAGGAGAGCGCAAGGATCGCACGCATGCATCTAATCCCACCTAGCCACCTAGCCCTTGTACTTGGTGTTCCAAATCCAGAAGTAGTCATTAAGACATAGGATAGTACAGGAAAACAAATAGAGACAAGTAGATATCATTTTGTGTTGAATTCAATAGATAAAGTTAGTAACACACCAATGTCATCAAAGTCAGCGCAATTGTTTAGTAGTGTTATGGCATGGTTGTTCCCATGCACGTCATCATGATAAAATATTGGAGCGTAGACTATTAGAAGTAGTACAAGAATCGCTACGGCCACATAGCCCATCAATGTTCAATCTAGTACCATGACCGAGACACTAGAAAGCAAGTCAACTCGGTCGTAGCTCCGCTAGTGGAGCAAGAGGATCAGTGGAGGAAATACTTATGGAGGTTATGTCTCTTGATCTGGTGGATAAGGCCCACATCCCCAACAACCCCCACATCAACCTCAACAAGTGTATTATGAGATGTCTCTCCACTTACTAGAATATAGGGGAATTAAAGATGCAACAAAGTATGTGCACAAGTGTGAGCTACTATGGCAAGCTAAATGAATTATAGCCTAATATAGGAAGGCTATTCAATTTTTTTATGCTTCATGGGCGCGCGCATAGCTGGTATAGAAATTATGACCTGCATCAGACTGTGGTAGATTATGATGCTTTACACTTTGCATTTTTAGCTGAGTTTCATATTTCGGAGTTTGATTAGAAGAGTATCATCGTGCTCAAGGACATCAAACAAGGATTGGCTAAAATTGTGACAGAGTATGATGCATGTTTCAAGACTCTGTTGTCCAAATTATCTTATGACATTCATCCAAGTTAACATGCACAATGGTTCATTGCTAGATTGTTGACTCGCGTTTCGAGAGGGCACTATCTCATAAGACATATACTGATCCGTGTGAGGCCTTGGAAGAATATTTGTGCACTGAAGTGGTTAGGATCGTTAATACTAGAGTGAGCCTATTTTTGGAGGTACAAATTGCAGCCATAGTGAAGAAGCTGGAGAAGCTTTCGATAAATCAAGTCATGAGACACACAATGGAATATATTGCACAAAGTGTAAGGTCAAAGGGAATACCAAGGATAATTACCACGTAGATCGGTGTGAGCATTATTACCGCATTGTGAAGTATGTCACCTAAACCATGATTTTTAAGATTGCCCATTGTTGTAGCACATGCTTACAAAGAAGGTGTCCATATATTGTAAGATTTGTAAGTCACACACTCACGACAATTCTAGTTGCAAATTGATTGATCATATTCACGGCCACAGAGACGATAAGTGCACCGGACTAATGTGGCGAGTGGATCAAAGGAGCAAGAAGGCAATACTAGTGAAGGGCACAATCATGGAGATAACAAGAATAGAGACTTCCATGGTGGATATAGAGGACGAGGTCATATGATCCAGAGGACAATACAGAGAGGCTATAAGTTACCCGAATTCCCAAGATTTTTACAATGTGAAATTCAACTCCATGAGCTTTTGACGATTTACTACAAGAATGCGAGTAAAATGAAGCCCATACATGAAAATGGTGGTTGGTCAAAGTTGGGTCAACATTAGGATTAGACCGAAACAACCTGGAAAGTCACGACGAGTGGAAAATGCAAGATCGGGCGAAGGTGATATAATCGGGTTGTTGTTTTAAACCTCCGGTTTTCAACACTAGAGTAAAATCATCTTCGACATATAATCAAGAAAAAGTTTTCCACGTGGTAGGTCCTCAAGCCACCACTTGGCCTACCACTGCTTATCCACATTGCCACATATTTCTAGCTCGGGTGAGCCAAGCGGTGAGTTGGCCCGAGTTACATTTGCATTGCATTGAGGACTGAGTTATGTGGCGAGTTCATGAGACGAGTATGATTTATGCAAGGGCAATTTGGCATCAAGCTCGCCGAGCTAATGGGCGAAATGGTCATATTACATTGGCCGAAAAAAGCATGGTTAGGTGGCGAAGCCATACCTAACTTGGCGGAAATAGGCTATGTAAATCCTTAACACAAATCTCCCATAATAAATGTGGGGTAATCCACATTGGGGTGGATAAGGATGGGGGGTAAAACATTACCCCATCCACCGAATAGCCCACGTGAAAGGAGACTTGACCATGGAGGGATAGATAACACGACAAATTAGGAAGATGTGGCAAATGAGTGTGGAGACTTGAGGGACATGGCATGGACAACATGGTCACAGGAAAGTTGGACAGGTCGAGGATGGAAATAGTGGCCATACTAAGCTCGAGAAACCATCACAACGCGGCAAGAACAGGAATCGATAAGCGACCAGGTGCAAAATGAAGGCGGGGGTGGGGGACTCGACCCCAAAACTGACCCCCTCTCATTTGGAACGACCAACCAACCTGCCTAGCTCGACGGGATGGTAATGAATAGGCCGATAGGCATTATCAACACATACTGCAGGCTCCAACCCACTATAAAAATGTTTGATCCCATCCATAAACAACACAAGCTCTCACTTCTAAGAGCTCGAGGAATAATAAAGAGCCAAGGGAGATTTTAATAGCCTATTTAAAGACAATTGTGAGGGAGATAAGTCCTAAAACTATTTTAGGTAATATTGTAATTAAGTCATGTTTTTTAATAAGCGAACTATTGTAAAATCGGGTGTATTTATAAACTCACCAATAGGCCCATTGAGCCACGCCTTCATAGTGCGAGTCTGGACGACTGACCTAGGGAGCCATAAGACATCGTCAAGTGTTTGGAAGACCGATCAATGAGTCATATGAAATTATATTGTGGAGGAGAATACTCGGGATCAAATCTAATTCATAAGTCGGGGTAACTTCTAAGTGGTCACTAAACATGTTCTTGTTCCTCTTTATTTTTATTTATTATACATTGATTGTAAATTTGTACTAGAATTGGAGCCATTGAAGTGGATAATAAATCAATTCGATTAATGAACGCCAAGACGAGGGAATTTTTCGAACTCTATTATCAACGTTGTTTTTCACCGTGGTTAATGTTTGTTGTGCATTATTTAAAAAATTGATTTTAAAATGGGTGATTTCGGTAAAAGAATAGGGGTCCAAGGTTAGTTAAATTTTTGACCTACATTTTCAGATGAAGTTTGGTATCAAATCTAGTTATGTAGGTGTTGCTAATTACTACCATGGACTTGTACCTATTTATTTAATAACCAGATAGTCTTGACATTGATAAGCACTATGATACGAATGGTAGTGACTCGTCACCAAGAGCGAAGCGTCGAGATAGAGGAACTAAAGACCGATTTGACAAATATTTAGGAGCGTCAAGATCTACAAAATTGACATCTTACCGAACTTCAAAGAAACATTGATGCTCTACTCGACAAGGTAGTCAAGCAAGGCAACTTCGTAAATGACGCCTAACAAGTCCACCATCACTAGATCATATCTAAGCGTGGCCCATCATTGTAGAAAGGATGGACATAATTTTGAACATTACTGAAGCTTACACCATTAGAGAAAACCTCTTTGGATGAATACAGTGGAAGCCAAAAATGGTAAGGATCTTGCAGAGCCCAATTTGAATTAACAAGGTCAAGATTCTACACCCGTGTGATGACAGAGTGCAGAGACTCCAAAGTTGGTTTTACAATCGATGAGGTATCTAGAAAAAGTTTTCCAAAGAGTATCAGAGGGACAAATAGTGAAGATTGTCTTCGACTAGAGCATTGGGTATAACTATGTGATCGCTAACCCGACAAGTCAACTACACTTGCCATTCATACCAGTTCCTCATGCCAAAACATATGGCACTAAAGATGGATCTATCTCGGGGAGTCGTAACTAGTCATTGTGGACATGAGATACATCGTAGTAGGGAATTTCTCGAACGTGCTACATCTCAAAATCATCCCCGTGGAGATGGATGAGATATTCCTTGGGAGTTTCTACCTTATAGCTCATCAGACATACAAAAGAAGGAAATGGCCTCAAACTATGACTAAACCATGGACTGGTTATCGAGTTCAAAACTGGTTGGGTCACAAGACCTAACAATGGATATATCAGTGAGTCTTCTGACTCATATTCACCAGGGATCATCCTAAAGATGTAGACGACACTCAAGACTAGCAGATTCATCCTTGATGCAACCAAGTCTTCATTAGGTTTAGGTATTAGCCATAGAATCTAGGTGATGAAATAAAGTAGCCTACTACTTATATATCCATTTTTGAGCATTCATTTTGGGTCTAATGAAATAAAATACCTATGCGTATTTGTTATAAATAAAATGAAGTCCCATTTTTGGGCAAATTGTCTATATATGATACTTAAATTGTAAAACCCATTGTGAGGTTAAGCTATGAGGTATTAACCCCATATTTTGTACGTATCAAATTTCTTGTAAGAAATGTATACATGCACCATCTCGTCATACTATGCAAATGCGTAATTCAATACAAGAGGATCGTCGATGTAAAATTCAACTTTGTGAGATTTCGACGACCACAAAAATGTAGAAAATAAAGCCCATACATGAAAATAGTGGTTGGTCAAAGTTGGGTCAACCCTAAGACAAGATTGAAACAACTAATAAGTGACGATGAGTGGTAAAATGCAAGATCAAGCGAAGGTAATAGAATCGAGTTTTTGTTTTAAACCTCCGGTCTTTAACACTCGAATAAAATCGTCTTCGACATACGATCGAGAAAAAAATTACCACATAGTGGGTCCTCACCCACCATGTGGCCTACCACCACTTATCCACATTACCACATATTTCTAGCTCTAAAGCGCAAAGTGACGAGTTGGGTCGGGTTACATTTGCATTGCATCGAGGACCAACATGTGGTGAGTTCATGGGATGATTTCAAATTATGCGAGGGTAAGTTGTCACCCATCTCGTTGAGCCAATGAGTGAGATGATCACATTACATTGGCCGACACAAAAGTATGGTTACGTGGCGGCTTACACCTAACTCTTTCGGTGGCAATACAGTCGTGTAAAGCTTTAACACTAATCTCCCATAATAAATTAGGGATAATTGACATCGTGGTGGATAAATACGATGGGTAAAATGTTACCCCATCCACTAAATATCCCACATGGAATGAGACTCAACCATGGCGGAATAGATAGCTTACAAAGAGACTAGTCGACATGGCGAGATGAGTGTGGATACTCGAGGGACATGGCATGGACAACAGGATCACATGTAACGTGGATAGGTCGACAATGGACATGGTGGCCACACCAAGCTCGAGAATGATCACAAGATGATGATAAGAAATGGATAAGTATTCGGTGTAAAATGAAGGCGGGGTGGGGACTTGACCCGAAATTGACCCCCTCCCATTGAAACAACCAACCAACCTACCTAGCTCGCAGTTGGTAATACATAGGCCGATAGGCCTTATCAACACACAATGCAGGTTCTAGCCTAATAATATCGACTCCACCCCCTCCATAAACAACACAAGCTCTCACTTCTAAGATCTTGAGGAATAATAAAGAGCCAAGGGAAATTTTAACAACCTATTTAAAGGAAATTGTGAGGGAGATAAGTCCTAAAAATATTTTAGGCAATATTGTAATTAAGTCATATTTTTTTAATAGGAAAACTATTGTAAAATTTGGAGTATTTAGAAACTCATTAATAGGCCCATTAAGCCACACCTTCATAGTGCGAGTCTCGAGGATCAACTTGGGGAGCCATAGGACATCATCAAGTGTCTGGAAAACTGATCAGGGAGCCATAGGACATTGTATTGTGGAGGAGAATACTGGGATCAATTCTAATTCATAATTCAAGGTAGCTTCTTGGTGGTCGTGAAACAAGTTCTTGTTACTCTTGTATTCATATTTATTATACTTTGATTGTAATTTTGTACTAGAATGCAAGTTATGAAGTGGATAATAAATCGGTTCAATTAATAAACCCAGAGATGTAGGCATTTTGCCGAACTCGTTATCAACGTTGTTTTTCACCGTGGTTAATGTTTGTTGTGCATTATTTAAAAAGTTGATTTTAAAACGGGTTAATTTTGGTAAAAGAATTTAAATCTGTAGGGGTTTGAGGTCGATTAAAATTTTGACCTACATTTTTGGATCATCGTAGTGGTGGCAGAGGAGTATTTGCTAGAGGAACTTGTTATACTTGTGGATCTCTTGATCATTATCAATCTGAATGACCCCGAATATTATTTTCTCTTGGTGCAAGAAACCACATAAGTTAGGGGAATTCCTAGACCTATATGAGCACATGAGTAAGAATAAGAAGCAGGAAAAGGGCACGTGAATGATCAAAGTATAGTGCATTATTATCGATTAGTGGATTTGAAGAAGACACTGTTCCTAAGTTACGAGAATGTAATGGTTACCACATGTGCCGAGGTCTGCGTGCGCACGTGAATCTTGAAGACTAAGCCACTCATTTCAAGGGAAGAGGTGATACATGTTAAGTATCCAAATTCTACGCACTAGAAGGAAGTCTACCAGATACCATAGAAGTTGTCGGGGCTCTCTAGGATAATTATAATGTTTAAATGAATAGGCGTGTGACCGCAATCATTTAAGGAAAGTTGAACTCTCATAAAAGGATGTTGATGACTTAAAAGAGGTGTGTAAGATGTTATGCTAGGAGAACATCATTCCTCTGTTAGGGGAATGGCTATAAGAAAAGGTACCACGCATTGGATCTGAGCACAAAAGACAGATACTTCATGTAAATCTACCACCTCATAATCATGAATTTGACAAAGAGATTACAGTTGATGTAGTAATAGATGCTCGGCTCTTACGCAACATTCTAATTGACAATCGACACGAAAGTGAATTTATTAACTCACGGATGCTTGGAATCGATGGGTAGGCCAACTTGCAGCCATCAAGAAATGTGTTATATATGACAAACAAGACTAAGGATGCAATTATTACAATTCATTGGAGTCAAGTTTAATGGAGATTTTGAGGTATTAGAGCTTCTTTGAAGCAAAAACTTCCCAAAGATTACTGACGGCCCTGGTGCTATGTGAATAAGGTGATTTGTGGTTTAATAAAAGGTACGTCAATTTTTAGAATGTTGAGGAGCGCATGACTATACCCTTCTTTGAATAAAAAGGAAGAGCCCTATGTTGATCCCTTGAGTGAATAAGAGCTTAATAAAATTTATGTTTAGTCAGTACATGATCCAGAGAATTTATAACCATCCAAGGAGGGTGTGCTTCATTGGGAAGACGTGCGGTTTATAAGTGACACTACAAGTGTTACTTTGCGATAAATGGGCTCATGGGAACGTACAAAATGATTAGGTGCGAGGTGAAAAGATGAGTTACTAGGATGATTAGATCATACATGGCGAGGTAGTTGGGATTTAATACGGTACCAAGGTATACTGGTGAAGAGAATCTGATACATTTCTACGTGCCACGAAGACTCATTGGTAGAATGAAGAGGATAGAAGAAATATGCAAGTCTATACTTTGCACAGATAACAACGCGCTAGTGGAAAACGACAGAGATACCCTCTTAGAATGACGAGAAGTGAGAATAGATTTCTCCACCAGTTTACTCAGAGCAATGTACCTACAAAAACATGCGAATTTCATGGGAAGTCTCTTGCCTCTCATCACATCCAGGAGTGTGAGAGATCTTGGGTGCAGGGAAAGGAGGCATTACCGCCATCACTTTGGGTGCATAAGTTATACTCCACATTGTGTGGTTGCGCATGCACATGGTATGTCCATACAAAACCGAAAAGGGATACCGCGAATTGGCATTAGATGATTTGGTGTATGATCCATGAAGCATTACATATAATGAAATACATCACTTTGGGAGATAACACAAAGGATAAAGAGCTCATGTTAGAATTGTTTGGAGAACCTGATCTTGAGGTGCACCTTGATCTTGAGGAAACAAATAATGAAGAAATATGTCACGCTCGGAAGGAAAATGAAAAGGAAAAATCGGTGTATATGATCAACGATGATGAGGTTGATAACTTGGATGTTGACCACATCAAGGTGTGTGCGAGATACCGTACACCGCAAATGAGAAGTCACACGTGTATCATGCTCCTATGAAGATAAAGAAGGTTAAAATTGGTATAGAGGCAGAACCTAAGGAGGCCATTATTGGTGATTATTGGTCTAAGCAAGAAGTGGCTAAAATTATTGAAATCTTGTGTGACTTTCAGGACTTATTTCCATAGGGATATCATGAGTTGAAAGGAGTACACCCTTCTTTAGGTGAGATGAAGATCAAACTAAATGAAGGTGAGCGTCTAGTTAGGAAGAGGCCTTATAGGATGAATCCTAATCTGCATGCATCAAGGTGAAAGAAGAAATTGATAAGATGCTCAAATCTGGAATAATTAAGCCTATTGAAGAATCTGAATGGGTTAACCCCATGGTTATAAGCATTAAGAAGGATGGGAGGATAAGGATTTGTGTAGATTACAGGGAACTCAATGATTCATGTGTCATAGATAATTTTCCCACTCCATTTACAAAATAAATCCTTGAAGGAGCTATTGGGCTCAAGATATATTCTTTTATTGATGGAATTTCAAGTTATCATCAGTGCACATCGCGAAGGAAGATTAAGAGAAGATAAATTTCACCATTGAATGGGGAAGTTTTGCATATCTGATCATGCCCTTCAAATCAAGAACGTGCTAACATTTTTCTCGCGCATTGTAGTTCGAGCCTTTCAGATTTCATTCACAAGTTCTTACGGGTATATTTGTATGACAAGATAATGTATGGTTTAGTCAGGATCACTGTGATAATTTGAGGCTTATGTTTGAAAGGTGCAAGTAGTTGAGAATCTCTCTCAACCTTAAGAAGTGAATCTTTGCAAAACCTTTTAACACTTTACTTGGGCACATCATTTGCAAAGAAGGGTTGTTGGTAGATCCAGCCAAGATAGTTATGATCTTGGATTTGGAAGAACCTAACAATCAAAGTGAGGTGCATGGATTCTTTGGATATACAAGATACTACAGGAAATTCATCAAGCAATATGCAAAGATTGTCGCACCCTTGGAAGAATTGTTGAAATCCGGAGGGAAGTTTTATTGGGGTGACATGTAATAACATGAATTTGAAAAACTAAAGGTGACTACGCACCTATTTTGTGCTTTCCTTCATGGGACAAACCCTTTCATGTTCATATTGATGCCTCGACATGGAAATGGTGCAAGTGTTGGCGAGTAACTAGGGAAGGAATTGTACATCATCCTATTTATTTTACAAGTAGGAAGTTGACCCCAACTGAGTAGAATTAAACAACTACTGAGCGCAAAGCTTTTTCTATGATCGACACATTGCATAAGTTTAGAAAGGACTTGTTTTCTACCCCATTCATCTTCTTCATAGATCATATGGTACTCAAGTACTTGGTCAATAAACTTATTTTGTAAGGGCACATTTCTAGGTGGATACTCCTTTTTCAAGAGTTTGATTTCACAGTTATTGTGAAACTAGGAAAGAGCAATTCAGGGCCAAAATTTTTATCAAGGATCAATTCTGGTGAGGACATGCAGAGCATTACGGACACAATGTCAGATGCATAGTTATTTAGATTAAACCACACACACAAAGAACTAGAGGATGTTGTATTATTTTTTCCCATGGATAGATGCCTGAAGGAATTAAGACATTGAAGAAGAAACAACTTGCAATACACATGACACCTTATCAGTTGATTGGTGGAGACTTGTACAATATGGGTCATGATGAAGTTTTGTGCCATTGTGTCCTGGAGCATAAGCGTGAGGGTGTTATGGAAGAGGCTCATGGTGGAATCATAGGAATAAATTATGTGGGTGATGCTACCACGCGTAAGATTCTAAGCTTGTTGGACTTTGGTGGGAGACTTTGTACTGAGGATATTGGGGAGTATGTGAAGGCATTTGATCATTGTCACTTCCTGGAAAGCACGGAAACCAAGATGAGATGTTGTTGCAGCCTATTACAAGTGTTGAGCCTTTTGAAAAGTGGGTGATTGACTTTGTGGGTCCTATTTCACCACCCACATGAAGGAATGACACACATTACATAATTACTTATACATATTATCTAACAAGGTGGGCGGTGGAAACACCTACAAAGGATTGTATGGCGGCAGCAACAACAATAAGATTTTTATGGGAAAACATTACTAACAAGTATGGTTTTCTATTAAGGTTGACAAGTGATAGAGGAACTCATTTCTTGAATGAGACAATCAAAATCCTATTGGTAGATTTTATGGTAGCACACCATAGAACAACTCCTTATCACCCTCAATCCAATGGTATTGCAAAGTGTTTAACAAAATATCGGGGTAGACATTGACAAAAATCTATGATGTTGGAAGGAAATCTTGGGATGACAAATTGTCATATGTACTTCGAGCTTATAGGACCACTTATAAAATGTTGAATAAGGCCACACCCTTTCAGTTGGTATTTGGCATAGAGGTTGTATTGCCTGTTGAATTTACGTTACCATCCCTGTGTATTGCACGTGAAGAGGATTGACTGATGAACAAGATGTTGAAGATCAAATTGATAAACTAATGCAATTGGATGAGCAACACACCATTGCGCGTTGGAGCCGGAAGACTGAGAAGGTAAGACATAAAGCATAACATGATAGGAACATTATGAACAAGACATTTTTAGTCGGCAAGATGGCACTTCTCTATGAATCCAAGTTTGCATGCCACCCGGGAAATTAAAAGTGCATTGGTTGGGACCTTTTGTAGTAACTAAGATACTTAAATCAGGTGCTTGTCATCTGCAAGTGCTGAATGGCACCATGTTGCCCGATTACTTCAATGGGAGTAGGTTGAATCCCTACTATAAATAAAGCTTCTTAGTGTTTGTAATAAGGCAATATTTCCATTTAGATTAGCTTTCATTTTCATGTGTTTACTTTTGATCATTGTTATGCTTTTCATATTAGTTCTTTGTTTTGATGTAATAAACATGCTTGCACGCATGAAGTTGATTACTATATATTGAGTTCATGCGCAAAGGATCACTCATACTTCTAGTGTGGGATGGATTAGGTACAAGAGAAAACTATTGGCATCATATTTGGTATAGGTTGGTGCAAGAGAAAAAGGTGTTACAGGTGTTATGGATGATGTTAGGTAAACTTAGTTTCTTTGTAGTAATTTATGCATTGTATTTACCTTAGATAAATATGAGTTGTTATATTGTTGTATTGTTATATGGTTTTATAACCATATTTGTTATATTATATTCGTAGGTTTAATTGTTACATAGTTGTAACAATTATATTTGTTTGTATTTGTGCTTCCCAGATGTATTTTGGAAGCTATTGTAATCAAGTTTATTGTTGCACTCGTGTAACTTATTCTTTTTTATACTTGGCTGTCCAATATCTATAAATATTATAACCATTTCTAATGTACCTGAATTTTATTCCATATCAATAAACTTGTGAGGCTTCCGTCCCTCTTCTAGATTTGGTACAAGAGTAGGTTGGAGCCCTTGTGAATAGAGACAGTGTGCAAAGAGAGTACATAAGAGATAGAGGAGCTTGGAGAAGCATTTAAAGCAGCTGGAGATCTGTGCATGCATGCTCCCCGTAACTTCTCAGCCCCATCCTTGCATCCCCACAACCTCTTGTTCAATTTCCAGGTGTTTGGAAAGCAATTTTTTTACATTGGTTCCCCTTGCATGAGGAAAAATTTGCCTCCGGGAGAAATTTTGGTTCTAAAAAAAATCAGCTCCAGAAAAGAAAATTAATTTTTTCCCCCCATTAGGGGTTTCCCTCTACATTTAGAGGTCTATTTGAAAGCCGCTACATTTAGCAATCTTTTGTAGAGTTACTAGACCGAGCTAGTTAAAAAGATTTCCCGAGTTAGAAATAGAGCTCTCCCGACAGAGATGCCTCACACATTAGATGCGTTGAAGGTTTTAAAAGCGCTCACGAGAAGGTTAGAGGTGAGCTATCAAACCGAGCCCACATGCGCATTTGATCAAGATCTACCAGGCAAGTCGGCTACGAGAAAAGCCGAGTTGAGTTGTGTTCGATTAGACAGTGTCAATCACTGTTGAGCGAGCTGATTTTTCTTAGATTGGGCACCTCTCAAAAAGGGATGAGTCCCCCCGTATCCACATGCAACCGAGGACCCCCAACATTCAAGCCGAGCCCCGCAATAAGCTAAAGTCAATGAGACAAGCTAAACATTGGCGAGCCCACATAACATTGACAACACCGAGCCATCCAAGCTTGCATATGAGTTTTTCATGTATTGGAGTTGAATCAACCGAGTATTTTTCATTACACCAAGGCGTGTTAGAGCTAATCTCTGCTTGCAGATCGACCGAGTTACACATCGAGTTCTATCACATTGCAACCGAGTCCCCTACATAGACATCGACTCAAAGTAGCTTCTAAACAAACTAATCTTGCGTAATAAAACAACGAGCAATATAAAATCTATAACCAAAACAAACAAAATAACGGCAGGAGATAACAACACAACAACCCAAAGGGTGAAAAATCTTTCCAAAGCAAATAACGACGAAGGAGATAACAAGGATTTTAGATCCAAATTTGGTGGTAGTACCTAAACCACCCCCACTCCTAGTTGTTTCCACGTGGAGCTCAACCAATCGGCCACGTAACTATTTACAAGGTTAGTCCTGTTTTCAATATTTTAAATATCATATTCTCTATTATATATCATATGCACACATTGAGCGTTGTCTTTGGTTAAGTGAAAAGCTTTAGGGAGGAAAGGTACTTGGTTTGAACCCCACCAAACTTTTCCTTTTCTAGAATTTATAAATTAGTGGGTAATATTGAAGATTAACACCTTATTTAGCATAAACTACCACGAGTTAGTGGCCAAATCATTGCTTAAACCCAATGGTTATCACTAAACCCATTGCTTTATTTTTAGAGAAGAAAACCCTAATTTGGGTAAAAAAAAAATCTCCCATTTTGCTTTAAAACTCATACTAAGCAACTTTTTCCAAAGGAGGGGCATCTAAAAACTCCATTTTAGTTGTTTTTTTGCGGTTTTTTGCGCTGAGAGCCATATTGAGCTCCAGAGGCCACTAGGGCCTCGTAAAATTATTTTTTTCTTGCCATTCAATTTTTCCTCATATTAGATGTAATTGTATATTTTCAGTGGATTGTACTAATTTGCAAGGTTGTCATTTTCAACTGTAAACATTATAACTGATAAAAACTAGCAGATATTTATAAACAAAATCAGTGAAATTTTGGTTATGTAACACTCACAAGATCTTCAAACCTCTTTTACAACATTCGGTATATACAATGCCTGCGGGAAGTGTAAATTTGTTGCACTAATACTACACTTAATGCCTAACATAGTTGCAACAACGTCGTATGGACATCATCTTGTTGGCGAGAAAATTTGTTGGGGATAAATTTTTGGGTTTATTGTCAATGCTTTGGGAGTCTAAGTCCCTCTACTTAACTGGTGTAAATTCCGTATCGCATGTGCGATTAAAAGTGGATTTATGTGGTGGCCTTTCAACCGGGGATCCAATAGGAGCACTCCACTAACCCTGTGACAAAGCTAGTAATTTCTTGCTAGAGAGGACTTTGTCTATAAGGTGAGAAAGGGAGTGAGAAATGAGATAGGAGAACTAATGTTACAGGTAGAAAATTAGATTCCTGCACACACTAGTTAGAAACTTCAACACATGCATTTATGAGAAGAAACAACTCTGCAAACAACGACAAGACCAAATAGAATTTATGATCACAAAGTATCAAGAAATCCCTTAGTCAAAGAAAGCTAGAAACTCCTTCTTCTTGTATTGATTTCTTAAACAAAATTTGTACATAGTGTGGGAATGGAGGAAAACTAGTGAGGGGGAAAATGGAAGAAAATGGCTATCTCCTTTGTTCTCTCAAAGTACAATATACTCTTGAGTTTACAAAATCAATCACCAACCCTTTGAAATGGGAATGGCTTTACAATTTATAGAATGAGATATGACTCTTCATCTACCCCCAATGCCTTTTCATATGTCCTCACACAACTTAAAACTTTTCAACTTCCTAGGAAAATTTTAAGTCCCTTTTTATAACATAAAGGTGACTTATTACATTAGGAACATTAATACATATGAAAAAGTGCAACCCCAATGCAAAATTAGAACATTGAGAAGAGAGAGAAAGTTGGGGAAGAGGAGAGAGAAAGAGCGAGAGAGAAGAAGAAGAGGAGATGTCATTCCTGATGAATTCCATTGATCCTCATTGATGGAAATCTCAATGTGATGAAACTCTGAATCTTCAAACTTGTGTGAAACTCCTTCCAATTGGCTCATAGATGCTTTGGAATGAGTGTTTAAAAACATTGTTGAATGGTTTTTGCGAATGACCGTAACTTCCACCCTGCCAAGATACTCTTGCAACTCGAGCCACGAAGTGAGTGTCGGGAGACACTTGTTGAATTCCCTGAGATGAGCCTCGAATTCCCTATGAGCAATGCCATGGATGATCCAAAATGATGGTGTTGACCTAAATGATCATCCCTTTATGTCCCATTGTGCCAAACTTGCCCTTTGAGAACGACTGCTATTTTTAGTAAGTACAGATGGGGAAAATTACTATTTTTAGTAAGTGTCATAGTTAGCTTTTCCCAACCTCAATCGGCTATGGTAGCTTGAATTATTTCTTCTTCTTTGTGTTCCTCTCACTTTTGGACCAACTGGCTATTTATAGCAAGGGCTTGTGGAACCACTTACTATTTTTAGTAAGTGTCAATTGTGAGCCGAGATGACCTTTTTGATGACTTTTCTTGCGATACTCCCTCTATGTTCACTACCTTCTTCGTAGCCTCTTCAAATGGTGGCTTACCCGAAGCAGAAAAAAACCCCTATGTAGGAAGGCATGCTATTTTTAGTAAGTGCACCGCGGATGTCAGATTGCAACAAAATAAGTTTTGAAAATCTAGGTCTTATTTCGGGATTCCACGCTCCGCATTTTGAGTAATTCCTTCATCTGAACAAGTGGGAAAATGATATTTTCATCGGTGGGGAAAAATAATGACAAAAAAATATATCCAATATCTCAAAAAAATAGGGACTTCATGGCACAAAAACTAGTTTACGTGAAACTAGATTTTTCAACGATCATTCCCTCTAATTTTCACGTGATTTCGCCCACTGGAACCCTGAGAAGTGAAGAGGTAGCTCACTTGCTACTTTTTCACAGATGTTCTTCATGTGATAGGGTATAACTATGATGAAAAATCATTCCTCCATATCCCTAAAAATAGGGAATTCATGGTGCAAAAACTAGTTCACACGAAACTAGATTTTTCAACGATCATTCCCTCAATTTTGTGCGATTTTGCCCACTAGAACCTTGAGAAGTGGAGAGGTAGCTCGCTGATTTTTTCCACTACTATGTCATGGCAGCCATTAATGGAGCCTCAGGTCTAGGTTTTGTCTCCGTTTGTGATGAAATCAACTCCATTGTGATAGGTTTTTGCTTCTTGTCTCATTGGTGAAATTTCTCTTCGATCGGTTGTCGGTTTGATGGGAAATTGAGCTTTGTTCTTCGTGGAGCTAGAAGAGAAATTTCTTTGCTGTGAACATTCCTTACTACGAATGGGAGGTTTGAAGGTGATTTTTTAATTTCCTTTGAGAGTGAAGAACTCAACAACAAATGGTTCTTCGTTTCATGCACTGGCTTGCAAGATATGTTCGAATCTTCGTCTCACGACAATGGAGGTTTCTGAAGAATTCCTTCGCTCTTCTCTCTTTTATTCTTTGTTCCTCTAGAAATTTTGATCAATATTTTCTTTTAAACCTATGCATATTTATAGAGTGGAAGGTTTGGTTTTTATGGAGGATCTGGTTTGGAGCAACAATGGTAAACCGAGGTGTTCTCTGAACTTTTCTTTTGGCGGTGAGAAACAACAAGAACAATAAGAAGCGACAAACAGATTAGAATTTTTTTCAAAATTTTGAGTTTGATTTGGGTGTATTTTCATGTCCTTGACATCCCTCACCTCAAAGTGATGTGAGGGACATCAAATTCCATGGCGAGCAAGGTGAAGACATGTGGCGGAGATCCGACGACAGGGAATGAAGGCTAAAAATTCAGCTTTAAAGCACTAAGGGGCTGGAAGTTGGTCATATGGGTGACCAAAAGTCTCCTTAGGGGATGGGAACATTTTTCCATGTTTGATGTCCCTAACCTATTAGGGACACAGTGCTCTGGTGATGACACGTGGCAACGATCGAACGGTTGAGGTTTTGACCTCCCGCAAACACCCGAGGTTGAACTAGCGATCCTGGAGGTCGCATGAGGATCCAGAGGTCATATGAGGGATAGGAACATTTTTCCATGTGTGATTTCCTTGACCTTGAGGGATGTGAGGGACAAAAATCCCACCAGGCTCCTGGAGTTGACACGTGTCCTTCTAAAATTTGACTAACTCCCGAACTCGCTCCAAGAGGGCAACTTGAAACGGCGATAACTTGAGCTCCCGATGGAATTTTTTGATGAAATTTTATATTATATTGACTGGAAATATCCTTATGAATCTAATGGTGGGGATCTCATGTCTTTATTATTCCATTTTCCCTAAATAAATGGATTTTTGATTTGGTACTCCACTTGTGCATGAGAAAAACTACTTGCAGACCCAATGCGCCAAAGTGTTGTGAAAAATAATTTCACCATCTTGTAGGTATTGGAATTCCCTTTTTGAATATGTTTTTTTTCTCCTAAATCCATCAGAGCCCTTGAAATCACCTTTAGAAGTTCTTCGGTTGTTTTGGCCTCGCACCTTTGCCTAGGCACTCGTGAGCCCTAATTTTGGTGAAACTTCCCCAAATTCTCCAAGTCGTTCTAGAATATTACTAAATCACTTCTACGATGTCCCAAGGAATTTTAATTTCCTCCACATCCATTTTGGATTTTCTGCTCTGCTCCATGGGGTTGCTCCAGTCCTAGGAAGGCCAGTGTAAGCCCTTCCCACAACTGCCTGAAGCTTGCAACTTTTAATGAGCTCCTAAAATCACCTAGGGGGAATGAATGGAATTTCCTAAATCACCTAGGCGAATGAATTAACACCAATTGGGAGGTTATTGGACTGAACTGGGTAGACTTGAGGTGCCTTAGAATGATAAAATGTGAAAAATTTTGTACGTGGGTACAATTGTCATGCTTAGAAATTGTCAATTTCCCTGTTGCACATTTGTAGGACAACACGTCCCTATAAATCGATGAGTAGAAATAAGGAAATATTGCACACACTTTGAGCCATCCCATCCTTCCGTGAAAGATTGCATGACATAAATTTGAACACCGAAATTATCCGAGTATATAACGGTTACTGCGCGCGTATGAGGATATTTCTTTAAGGCAATGTCAATAATCACATAAACCGCTTTAAGTACTCTCTTGGTACCACATATAAAATTATTTCACATACATTGATGCCTATTTTACGTACTCACCAAGTATATCAAAAGGGTGAGCTTATTCCACGTATTGATGGGTATATCAGAAGGGCACATATATAGAAAGGTTTGATATATCAAACTGACGATAAATAGATTGGGATACAATATACATGGAGTGATAAGAACCTTACCCTTTGTCAGTGAATTCAGAAAATGGGAACCAATGCCCATAATTTCTTTCTTCCAAACTCACACTCCTCAAAGGAGATAATTATGCCGCATTGAAGACTAAGATCAAAACACAACTTGATTTTGAAGATATATGACTGTTGTCAATGGTTTTGTAACGAGATAACCGAGATGATGCAACTTAACAGAGGTAGTTTGACATGGCCAATCAAAAGGCCAAATTCATAATCTTGTTTGCAGATCTTGATGAAGTGTAACCCCACATTCCAGATGCCACAACAACTAATGAAGTGTGGGATAAGTTGAGCACAATGTACGAGACCGAAAACAAGAACACAATTTTGAATCTACAGTCAGTTACACACACTGAAATTCAAACAAAATGAGAAAGTGGAAGCTTTCTTAAGAAGAGTTATAGAATTGAGGGCTTCACTTCTAGCCCTAGGAGAGGAGGTCACTGATACAGACTCTCATTCCCATTGTTCTAAGAGCACTCCCTCCTTCATACCACATTTTTGTGATGACACTAAACTTGTCAAATCAGATAGTTACTTTTGACAAGTTAGTGAATCTACTGCAACAAGAAGAAGCAATGTATAATAAAGATGATGAAGAGGAGCAGAGACACTATCTTCTCATCAAAAAGGAAAAGGAAAAGGAAAATTTCATTCTTCTCAAAAGTCCCAAAAACAACATCAACATCAGCATGGGGACAAACACAAGAAGAAATGTCCTATTTGCAACAAAGGACATGATGTGAAAGATTGTTGGTACAATACATATAAGAAAGGTTCATCAAGTAATTCTGGACCTCAAAATCAATAATCTCATAAGGGACATTCACACTATAATAAAGGACGTAAGAAGGGGAAATGAAAAAGAAAAACCCATCAGCAAGGTAATATAAGCGAAAGCAAGAAGAACATTACAAAATGAAGACTTTTTGTACATCGCTCGCTCCATTCAACCATCCACGTCATCTAGTGATGTTTGGTATGTTGATTCAGAGCCACTCAACACATGAAGGGTCACAAAGACTAGTTTACTACAATGAGGGAAACGCCTTCGAAAAATCATGTTTCTTTAGGTGATGATTCTTTGTACAAAGTACAAGGGATTGGGAACATTTCTCTACCTCTTGTTTCACAAAATTATAGATTATCGATTTAATCGTCCTCGGGTTAACAAAGAATCTTATCTTAGTAATTCAATTTCTAGATCATAATTTGAAGATTAAATTTGATAGTCATTCTGGTAAGAAAGTGTGTTTGATTTGAGACAAATCAAGAGGCTCGAAAATTGTTGCAAAAGCCTCCAATGTGGGACGTATGTTCTAGCTTGAATTTTTCCATAGGGATGATCAAGCACTTGTGGCTAAGAATTCTTCATCAAAGCATAGTTGTGGCATCAAAGACTTAGTCACATTAGTTTCAAATATCTCAAAACACTTTGCTAGTACAACATGGTGAGAGGCTTGCCATCTCTCCAGAACAATACAGATAAGTGTCCTCACTGCTTAGCAGAAAACAACACAGAGCTTCATTCTAGAAGAGTACTTATTGAGCTTCAGGTAAGCTTGATCTAGTTCATATCGATCTGTGCGGTTCAATGCAACCTAGTCATTATGGATTTCAATACTTCATTCTTTGTGTTGATGACTATTCATGAAAAATGTGGATATTTTGTCTTCGTAAGAAAAGTGAAGCTTTTGAGAACTTCAAAAAGTTTAAAGTGAATGTAGAAAATGAAATTGATCGGCATATTAGATCTCTCTCGCTCGGCTCGAGGGGGCATTCACTAGTAATGAGTTCAAATCCTACCTATAAGCTCATGAGATTTGTTAATAGATGTCTCCTCCACACACACCACAACAAAATGGTGTTTTTGAGAGAAAAAAACCGTACTATCATGGAAATGGTGTGTTGCATGGTCGATGATTCTGGGCTAGTGAGGACATTCTTGGTAGAAGAAAAAAAGACAATAGTTTAGTTGTTGAAAGCAGTGTCTCCATTTCTCTCGATGGAGTGACACCACATGAAGCATAGTTGAAGTAGAAGCCATCTGTTGCACACCTTAGAGTATTCGGGTGCAAATCTAGCATGCACATACCCAAGCAAAACAAAAAGAAGTTGGATATGAAATCTCAAAAATTATCTTCATTAGCTACGAGTGAAGAGGCTCTTAGGTACAAATTGATGAATCCAAGACCAGAAAAGTCTACACCAGTAGAGATGTTGAGTTCTTTGAGAAGAAGGAAGTTGAGACTCCTCTTCCAGACTCACTTGATGTAGATATTCCACATGTTGTAAAAACAGAAGCTAATGTTCCCATTGAAGATGACAATGATGATGGGGATGATGGTGATGATTTAGAAAGACCACGACCCATAGGAGTAGTACATCATATGCCCAAGTGGTATACTAACATGATACGAGATGTAAAATTAGATGCTCCACTGGATACATCCACCTTTGGACCACGAACTCATAGTAAAGCATGAGAAGAAGTAAACTTTCTTTGTTATGAGTAGAGTTGTTGAATCTGTTGAGCCCTCTACTATCTAGGAAGCCCTATAGTTGAAAGCTTGGAAAGATATCATGGATGTTGAATATCAGTCAATGATGAAAAAAACATTTTGTAGCTTGTCGATCTTCCACCTGTGGAAGAAACCCATTAGTTCTAGATGGATATTCAAAAAGTACAAAGTAGATGGGACCATAGACAAGTATAAATCAAGATTGGTAGCAAAGGGGTATGCACAAAAGGAAGGCATAGACTATGAGGAGACATTTACTCCCACAACTAAGATCAAACGATCAAGATGATATTTTCCCTAGCTACATAGTTTGGTTGGAAATTCCATCAGATGGATGTGAAAAGTGTTGGGGTTAGACCATACAAGTTGTACAGATATAAATCAGATCTAAGCATATAAACAATGAACACAAAAATAAAACCAGAAGAAACAATACATAAGATATAACATGGTTTACCTAGTGTGGGCTACGTCCACCAAAAAATAGCCAATATATTATTCTAGAGGATATACAATTGAAGATATGCAATCTTCCACACCTCACATGATGTACAATACTTTTCCTCTTACAAGATTCTTTGAGCTCTCTCCAAGAATTCTTTCTTACAATTCATTCAATCTTCTTAATTCTTACCTCTAACCCTATTTTTCTAGCTTATATAAGCATATACAAACTTAGGGCACTTTAGCTATGTAATTACAACCCTTAGATCACCTTTTAATCAAAGGTTATATCTAATCCCATGTTCTAAATAAAAACATTTCACGCACA
Organism: Taxus wallichiana var. yunnanensis; assembly: GCA_018340775.1. Classification (NCBI taxonomy): domain Eukaryota; kingdom Viridiplantae; phylum Streptophyta; class Pinopsida; order Cupressales; family Taxaceae; genus Taxus; species Taxus wallichiana. The sequence goes on from CM031238.1 coordinate 837,084,152, forward strand.
GGTAACCGATGCAGCTACCCCAACCGATGCTAGTTTATCATAACCAATTTCGGTTGGTTTGTTAGGTGGCCGACGTCGCGTTAACCGACCGACCACTCGTTTCATCGTGTGTAAACTTGCAAGTTGTAAATAAGCTATTTGTGAAGCAATTCAGCTCCACATCTCAACAATCTCCCACTTGGAGATAAATTTTTGCACTGTAACGTACAACTCCATCCTTGGATCCTCTTCCTTGGCTTTGTTTCTCCCTCTTCAAGTCTCAAACTTGAAGACCAACAAAAGTGGAGTGTAGCTCCAACTTCTCCTTTACCAATGGCTTCATTTGTTAGCATATCCACAGGGTTCTCATTTGTATGAATTTTCTCCAACTTCAGCTGCCCATCCTCCAACTCCTGTTGTATGAAGTGACATCTCAATTGAATGTGTTTCATTCTTAGATGAAATGCTAAGTTCTTTTCCAGATGAATCACACTTTGAATATCACCGTATAATCAAAAATCCTCTTGCTCCTCTTCTAACTCTTCCATGAACCTAATCATCCATATCATTTCTTTGCTAGCCTCTCGTAGCCGCAACATACTTAGCCTTTGTAGTAGAATGGCCATGACCTTCTACAATCTCAAAATTCAGCTAATCGTTGTCCCACCTACCGTGAATAGATATCTAGTGGTACTTCTCCTACCATTCAAATCACCACCATATCGAATCAATATAGATGCATAAAGAAATATTTGACCCTCCATAGCATAATCGTATGCTTTGGATGTCCCTCTCAAATATTTGAGTATCCATTTGATCGCTTTCCAATGCTCTTTACCCGGATTGACCATAAATCTGCTCACAATTCCCATCAGTATGTGCAATGTATGGTCATGGTACAAACCATAACATACATAATAATTCTAACTTTCAAGCATATGGAACTCGTGTCATGTACTCAACCTCCTCATGTGATGTAGGACATTGATTTTTGCTCAATTTAAAGTGTACATCCATAGGTGTACTTACAGGTTTTGCATCCTGCATTTTAATCTTTTCAACACCTTATTGATATAATCTTCCTGAGACAAATACAATTTCCTATTCTTCATGTCTCTGTGAATTTACATGCCAAGGTTTCTTTGCAGCTCCCAAATCCTTCATTACAAATGTGTGAGCTAACTTTTCTTTAAGCTCACCAATGTCTTGCATACTAGATCCTGCAATAAGCATATCATCCACATACAATAAAAGAATAATATAGCTCCCATTTTAAAGATTCTTGAAATAAATAAAATGGTCAGATTCACATCTCATATAACTATGCTCATTCATAAAACTATCAAACCTCATATATCATCACCTGGAGCTTGCTTGAGCCCATATAAGCTCTTTTTCAACCTACACACAAATTTCTCCTTACCCTTGACTTCATACCAAAACGATTGCACATATAAATTTCTTCCTCCAAATCACCGTGAAGGAAAGCCGTCTTAACATCAAGTTGTTCTAAATGCAAATCTTCTACTGCAACTAAACTTAGAACAATACAAATGGAAGTCATCTTAACTACAAGAGAAAATATCTCACCAAAGTCAATACCGCTTTATGTGCAAATCCTTTTACCACAAGCCTTGCTTTGTATCTTTCTATCCACCCTCTTCCTCCTTGATCCTGTAAACCCATTTGTTCTGCAATGATCTCTTACCTACTGAAAACTTGACTAAATCCCATGTCTGATTCTTTTCCAAGGAGTCCATCTCCTCATTCATGCCATGCTCCCACTCCACGTGGGTATCCTGCTGCATTGCTTCTTCAAAACTCTTGGGTTCACCACTATCAGTCAATAATAAATAAAATAATGGAGTAAATCTTTTTGGAGGTTTACTTACCCTTTGGGACCTTCTCACAAAAATATGGGGTGTCTGGGGCTCAATCTGTGCCTGTTGCACATTCATATCAATTTCTAACAAGTGGACCGATACCCCACACCAGAGCTCGACACTCGATTCCCCTATACCGATGTCGGTTCACCCAATTGACATCGGTCTTGCTCTGTTGACACAGTGTCTCACCCCGATCAACACCGGTTCTTGTAGTATTGATGCCAAGACTAACTGTGTGATTGTTTTAAATTCAAGAATGCATTTTCTTCAACAAAATTTTCACTCGGTTCATTCTTGGGTATCAAAACCTGATCCCTGTACATTCTCTTTTCATTCCAATCAATGTTATGACTCCTAACAATCTTAACATCCTCTAAATCCTAAAAATGGAATCCGAAATCACTAGAACCATAACCAATGAAAGTGCATCTCTTAGATTTAGCATCCAATTTTTGGTACCGGATTTACTCTTCTTCACAAACCGAAGCAAAGATCATGGATTGACAGACACTCAAAAGTAGATAAATGATTATGTATGTCGCTTTTATAGCCGTGGGAAGCAATTTATTTGACTTTTTAGCACTCATGTCTTGAAGAAGTGGATAACACCTTAAAAGGATTTGATCTTATCCTAACTATTTTAGGTTGTGCCTTTCAACCAAGGTAAGAGAACCTATTTTGTAACCTCTTGTTATCAAGGAGACACAAATACCTTTCTTTTGCACAAATTTTATAAAGAAAACCTTGGGAAAATATGATCAACACATAAAATCTAACTCTCATGAGTTGTCACTTCCAGATTATGGAGATATTTTCAATACAAGGTAAAGGTTACTAAAGACATTTGGAATCCTCGATTTATTCGCATATTTTGCGCAAGAATATTTTGTTCCTTTGTTGATACAGTGGCAAACAAGGGTAGTTCTAGGTGGATCGATGGGTTTTAAATGATTTTGGTGGGAGATGAAGCAAGATAAAGTTGATTATAACAGATCTTTCGAGGGACTTCACAATAACGAACAACTTCACAAAAACCAAGACATTCCTTCAACCAGAAGGTGTGCTTCAATGGAGGCCTAGATCGACATGTTTTCACATAATCTTTGAGACTCTAACATGAAGGCTTGAATTGGAAGACTCAATTAAACACTAAATTTTTATGATTAATCATGCCTAAGGTACACCCAAAGACTTACAGACAATCTTTATCAACAAATGACAGTAAATTGATTTTAAATTTGTTTATCTCATCCAAGATGAAGGCTCTTCTTGAAATGAAATTGTAAATACCATTAGATTGTCACATGGATGACATCTTGTGTGATTTCACAAAAATTTCAGTGTAAGATTGCAATAGGAACAAAAGAAACTATTTGCAGACATTCTGAAAATAAAGCAGACACCAAATTGCTAGAGATTAAACACAAATTAATTCCAAAATTGCTTAGATTCATCAATGGGAAAGCTTCCAGAGCAATCTTAAAGCTTGTCAATGGCTATACATCTGCAACTAACTTGACACGATAGAAAATATAACATAGAAAGGAAATAACACCTCTATCGTGTAACCTCACCTTTGGTCTCTCAGAAGACGACTTTCTCAATTTTTTTCTCAAGAATTCAAACTCCAACCATTTGTAAGAGTAATCTCATTGCATTTATAATACACCCTTTACATCCAATTTCCCCAAAAGAGGAATATTCAAGCACCTTTGTTGCACATATCGGATCATGATTTACGTAAAGTGACATTCAAACATTCATAAAAACTTGCCAAGTGTTTTCAAAAAGGTGAATCATTGCAAATATTTGCATCATTCTTCTAACTCGGAGGTATATTCTTCACCCTCGCACTCCGCAACACCTTTTCCCCTCAAAAGAGAAGAATATCCGAGGGATTTTTTTTCTTGTTACCAATTTGTTTTATAAAGACATTTAACAAATTCGATCCGAAATCGCCCGGGTGGACCAATTATGAATCGATCACGCCTCTGGGACCCTTGAATAATGACTAGGATGTCATGCCACAACTTTTTGGGAGTCTTTCTAATCATTATGATTTTTTCATACGAGAAATCCCCTTTTAATCATTTTCTGAGCCTCTGCAGAAATGGACTTGACAGTCATCCCTTTTTTCTCTCAAGGCAATGCCTTTTCACCTTTTGACCGCACTTTCATCATTTCATCCTTTTTCCCTCCTTTTCCTCTTAAATTTTACTCGTAACTTTGGATCTAGCATTTTTCATTTTCGCATGAGCTTGAGAAAAATCCACTTCAAGAGTACTTCAGATTTACAAATTGAGCTCCCAAATTGATTTAATTAAACTTTGCAGACCAAAATGACACAAATTTGTCAAAAATCTGATGAAGAATGATGCAAAAAATGCATCTCCAAACATCCTAGAGCTTTAATGGCGGCAAAATCAAATGAAATGCACAGCTACCGTTGATCTTGCCTTTCAACTTTTAATTTGAGCCCTCCACATGGCAAAATGTGATTGGAAACGGGCATGGGAGCACTTTTTTGACATTTTATAACTTTTGGAAAAAAGTAAAATGTTGACATTTTCCTCCGCCCCTCCGCCCTCAGAAAACGGGCTTGACACGTGTCCCAAAGTGGGTCCCAGAGGAACCGCGACTTGATTCTGCTATTTCACCTCATTTTTGGCAAAAAGGAAATTTTCCAAATTTTCCCCGCAGCTCTGCCCTTCCACCTTTAGCTTCTGATGTGGGTCCCAACAGACCTACGCTTCAACTTACAATTTTATCCCTTTTTTACAAAAGGTAAAAAACCTTAAATGACCCCGAAGCTCCGTTTCTCCATTTCCCCGCCTGCTACGTGTCTCAATGGCGCATTTTGAGATGGTCCCGAAAAGTAGAGACCCCAAACATGTGCAATGCATCCACATGTCCCAGGCCCTTTAGGAAGTTGCTTGAAAAGTCTAAGCACGGGAAGGCCCAGTGGAAGCTTCCACATGTCTTTATGGCGCAACTTCAAGATGGTCCCCAAGAGCGGAGACCCTGAGTAAGCGCGGGATCACCATGTGGACATGTTTTGGGTTGAAGTGAGCCTTAGAATTTTTAAAGTGCCCCGCAGAGCCGTATCCAAATAGAAAGGGCCATGTTTCAACTAATGTCGAGAAGTAATTTTGACCAAGAAACTACACCCGTCAAACCGTAAAATGTAGGAGAACCACCATTTGAGCACAGGGGCATGTAAAAACACAACAGAGGCCACAATCTAAAGAATTTCAATGACAAATGGGAGAAAAATTTGAGCACCAACACAATTTATTCCTATTTTCTTTATCAACATGCATAAAATCTTCTGAGCCAAATAATCTAAGAAAAGAAAGATCTATCTCTTTTCCAGTCCAAACTTCTTCTGGTATTCCACCATCCAGTGCACTTGAATGCCCACTGTTAATTAAATATACTGCCGTATCTACTACTTTTGCCCAAAATTGCAAGGGTAAATCGACATGTATCTTCATGCTTCTTGAACATTTTGTGATAGTTCTTTTCATTCTTTCAGCCACTCCATTCTCCTGTGGAGTTCTAGGAACCATTCTTTCTCTGCATATTCCATTCACCTGGACAATAATCATGAAAACCTCACGCAAAGACTCACCACCACCTCGCGATCTAAGGCACTTTAACTTTAAATTTGTTTCATTTTCCATAAGGGATTTCCATCTTTTAAAATTCTCAAAACCATAGAATTTACACTTAATACAATAAACCCATTCCTTTCATGCAACATCATCAATGAAATTCATAGAGTATTGAGATCCTCCATGAGAAGCTACCTGTGGTCCCCACACATCTGAGTGCACAAACTCTAATTTTTTCTGCTTCTTTTTTGACCTAACTTTAAGAAACCTCACTTTATTTTTCTTTCCAAATATGCAATTCTCATAGAAATCAAGATCTACATATTTCAAATCTGATAACTTACCCTTTCCTTTAAGATCCGCATTCCCTTTTTACTCATATGGCCTAGCTGATTATGCCACATGCTTGCATCTAAATCTGAAGTAGATAAAGTAGAAAAGGATTCGTAATACATGTAGACAAATACAATTTTCCTACCTTCTTGCCTCTTGCAACAATAAGATATCCCTTGGAAACTTTCCAAGAATCACTGTGAATGTAACCATGCAACCATCTTCACCTAGTTGTCTTGCAAAAATTAGATTTCTCCGAGGCTTGGCATATGCCTCACATATTTCAATATCCATGTATTTCCATTCTGCAATTTAAGATGAACTTCACCTTTACCAGTAATCATGCATGGTTCATCATCTTCTAAATAAACATGCCCAAAATTACCCTGGACATAATTTCTCAAATAACCCTTATTAAGGGTAGCATGGAAAGAAACTCTTGAATCTAAACCCCATGATTCTATTTTATCATCCAAGGAGAGAATAAGAGCATCTTGCATTAGCTCGTAAGATGTAACATTTTCCTCTTTACCTTTCTCTCGACACATTCTCTTTGTTTTCCCTTAGCCGACAATCCTATTGGAATGTCCTTTCTTTCCACAATTCCAATAGGTTATTCCTCTACCTCTAGATTTAGATATGCCATTATTTGACTTTGATCTCCCATTATTCTTGCTCTTGGATTTCTCCTTTTGTCTCCCCCTGCTTTCTACATTCAAAGAATTTCCAGATGATGACTCTCATGTACTTTTCTGTATTTCTTCATTCAGGATTATACCAATCACATCATCAAACTTCAAAATATTAGTAGCAGATGTTGTATTACTAACAACCATTACCAAATTATCCCAACTATCTAGAAAAGAACACAAGAATAACAATGCTTTCACTTCATCCTCAAAAGGGATATTAACCAATTTTAATTGATTTACAATAGAACGAAAATCATTCAAATGATTAGACATAGATCCACCTTCTAGCATTTTAGAATTAAATAATTTCTTCATCAAATAAAACTTATTCGATGCACTTGGTTTTTCATATAAATTAGCTAAAGCTTTCATCAAATCTATTGTGGTTGTTTGCTTTGTTATATTCAAAGCTACAGATGCTGCCAAACTCAATCTTATAGATCCCAGAGCCTTTCTGTCAAGAATATTCCATTCTTCATCAGTCATCTTTGTAGGCCTTGCCTTCTCATCCAACGGTAAGTATAAATCTCTAATACAAATAATCCTCCACCTGCATCTTCCATAATTGATAATTACGACCATCAAACTTCTCCACTTTGTATTTACTATCTTCTATCATTGTTATGCTCCCACTCAATTAGAAATCCCTTTGTGAGTAAATATGTCAACACACAAAACCCTCAAACAAAGCTCTGATACCAGTTGTTGGGGTTAGACCATACATGTTGTACATATATAAATCAGATCTAAGCATACAAACAATGAACACGGAAATAAAACCAAGAAAAAATACACAAGATATAACATGGTTCACCCAAAGTGTGGGCTATGTCCACCAAGAAACAACCAATATATTATTCCAGAGGATATACAATTGAAGATCTACAATCTTCCACACCTCACACGATGTACAATACTTTTCCTCTTACAAGCTTCTCTGATCTCTCTCCAAGAATTCTTTCTTATAATTCATTCAATCTTCTTAATTCTTACCTCTAACCCTAGTTTTCTAGCTTATATAAGCATATAAAAACTTAGGGAACTTTAGCTATGCAATTACAACCCTTAGATCACCTTTTAATCAAAGGTTAGATCTAATCCCACATTCTAAATAAAAACATTTCACGTATAAGTAATAGATGCTTATGCGGTTACCCTAATTGATGCCGCTTTATCCCAACCAATGCCAATTAGTCTCATAGGTGTCCGAGGTCGGTCAGCCGACCAACACTAGTTGCTATGTAAACCTGCAAGTTGTAAATAAACTATTTGTGAAGCAATTCAGATCCACATCTCAACAAAAAGTGCCTTTCGAATGAAGATCTACAAGAAGAAGTCTACATGACTCAACTTAAGGGTTATGTTGTACCTGGAGAAGAAACAAAGGTATATAGACTCAAAAAATCTATATATGGCCTTAAACAGGCACCCTGGGCTTGGTACATCGAAATTGATGAGCATCTCATTCAACATGGATTCATTAGAAATCCATATGATCCCAATCTCTACCTCAAAATCAAGGGGGTGAGATTGCGATTGTATTTGTCTATGTCGATAATATATTCATCACTGGTAGTTCAATGAATATGATCGATGCAACGAAGAAATATCTTAACCGATCATTCGACACACGATGATATCGGGCTCATGCATTGCTATCTTGGATTGGAAGTATGGAAAAAATAGAATCACATCTTTATTTCTCAGTTGAAGTATACTAAGACAATGCTCGAGAAATTCAGGATGATGGATTGCACACCTATTACTACACCTATGAAGATGAGACTACAATTATCTCGCTTGATCCATCTCCCGTGTGGTAGATGCAACTCTCCATGAAAGTTGATTGAGAGTCTCATTTAGCTAACATATACTAGACCAAATATCAGCTTTACAGTGAGCTATCTATCATGGTTTATGCTATAACCTATTGTTTGTCATTGGAAGGAAGCAATGCGGATCTTGATCTAGAATATAAGAAGATCGACAACTTCTTCGATGGATATTTGGATTCAGATCATGTAGATAACATTGATGATAGGAAATCCACTTTCGGATTTGTATTCTTTTTGGGATATGGACCGATATCATGGGGAAGTAAGAAACAAAACTTTGTTTCTTTCTCTTCTACCAAATCCGAATATCGTGGCCGCAGTGGAGTTGTCTCGCAAATTGATATGATTACGTCACATACTGGAAGGACTTGGAGTACCACATGAAAAACCTACCACCTTATATGTTGAAAATGAAGGTGTTCTCAAACTTGTTCACAATCCAAAGTGTTTTACGAGAGAACAAAGCACACCAAGGTATACTTTCATTTCTTATGTGAGCATGTCTTGAAACATAATACACAACTTCAATTTTTCCCAACAACTAAACACCGAGCATATATCTTCACATAATCACTTGCACGTGAAAAGTTCAAGTTGTTCAGAGATTTCCTCTCCTTATCCCTTGAGGCAATGCAAAATTAAGGGGGAATGTTAGGTAAACTTAGTTTACTGTAGTAATTTATGCATTGTATTTACCTTAGGTAAATATGAGTTGTTATATTGTTGCACTATTATAACTTTTATATGGTTTTATAACAATATTTGTTATATTATAGTCGCAGGTCTAATTGTTATGTAGTTGTAATAATTATATTTGTTTGTATTTTTACTTCCTGGATGTATTTTGGAAGCTACTGTAATCAAGTTTATTGTTGTACTCGTGTAACTTATTCTCTATTTGTACCTGGTTGTCCAATATCTATAAATATTGTAGCCATTTCTATTGTACCTAATTTTTATTGCATATCAATAAACTTGTGAGACTCCCATCCCTCTTTTAAAGATGAAGGTACTCTTAAGGAAATTGCTCGATTGAAGACTAGGTAGGAGAATGCTCGCGTAGTGTAACGCGAGGCAAAGATGGCATGATAGACTACTTGGTATATGGCAAGGGATTATATACTTCAAAGATAATGAGGCATGCGAAGGAGGTCTATGGCTTTTAAATTAAGGTGTGCTAGAAGGTTATGATTATAGCGTGTGAAAGGAAGTCATGTAATAAAGTAAAAAGTGGAAAACACACTATTAAAAAGTAACTTAAAAGTCTTAAAGTAAGAAAAAGGAAGTTGGTGAGGTAGGAAAAATTATAAAAGGGGGCATGCCAAAGTTATTTTCTACCTTGCATTCAAAGAGAACTTGGAGAAATCAAGCTATTGAGTGACTTTGAGTGAAAGAGCAAAGGAAAATAAGAGTAAACTAGATCAATGTGTGTACGAAGTTGTGTGCAGTTCCTTATGATGAAGATGCATTTGAACCAACAAGGTTAGGGCACAAAGAGAAGGGTTTCATGGGTGAGTTTGAATTTTAGGGTTTGTAATGCTTAGATAGAAGTTAAAAGCACCTAGGGCACATATTTATAGGAACAATGGCACCCAAAACCAAAAGAAAGCACCACATAAAGAGGGTTGAAGTCGAGGTGGAAGAACCCCTAGAGGATATATATATATTCAAAAATGAAGTACCCACTGAGTACTTAGGGTTCACACTGGAAGTCTCAACTTCCCAAGTGTAACATTAGTGAATACAACCACATAGCTCTAAGGCTTCAAGGAATCTAAAGGTAGACATGTGCATGGGAGTTTTCGGGAAAAAATGAAGAAGGGTAAGTACTAGTTGATGACTCAGCATGGAAGAACTTGGAGAAATTTGGAGTCTTACAATTGTTCGAACTACCCTTCTTCGCCAAGCCTACACATTTATACCAATGGCTCATGTCTAGAGGGTACATGAGGAGCTCTTTTATTTCATGAGCTAGAGGACATAAATTACAACTCAACTCATTGAGTGAGTCGAGGTTTGAGAAGTACAGGGGAGGATCTACGGACTTGGACTTGAAGGACAATACCAAAATTGATGAATTGGTTGCTACACTATAGTAAGAGAAGGGAGGAAGGGCTATGCTTATTGACAACCTCACAGATCCCGCAACTAGGGTTACATCCAAGTTAGTTAGTTACAAAATAGGCTCCTCGTAAAGATGGAATGATGTGAACAATTTGTTTTTATACATTACGCATAGAATGGGGAACAATGCAAACTACAACCTTGCACAATACATTGTGAATGGAATCATTGAGAAGGCCAAAGCACAAAATGAGAAAGGAGCCGAGATAACTTTGGACTCGATCCTCCTTCTCATTGTCTTCTAGGAGATTGGAGTTCCAAATGGTCTAAATGATTCTATGTGGGTTTAATCACATGTGAATAAGTCCCATGCGGTACAATTTACTATATATACTTGTGACGATGCGACCTCAAATGTGTACAAGGTGAGAATTGAAAAATGGTACAATAGATTATGAGAGACCTTTAAGAATGAGTGGTGCATTCCACACAAATTTACTACATAGGATGGGAAGTAGGTGTGGTTTGTAGTGATGCAACACTATAACCTTGCATGTTTTAAAATGAAGAATGGGGAGATGAGTCCTTGGTGCAAGCTACCGTTTACATTCACTACATGGTACTTTAAGTGTGCTATGAATAGAATAAAGGACACACAAAAATTTACTTTTGATGTTGATAAGATTGATTTATACTTGCATATTTTGTGCACGACCTACAAGTATGACACAAGACCTACATATTTAGACATCTTTTTGAAACCCAACGCTTTGAATTTGATCCCCAGATGAATGTTACCATTAAGGGGATGATATGTAGAGTCTTTATGGTGTTAAGGCCAAAGAATCAAGGTGGAGTAGAGATGGAGATTACAGACTCTACCTTCTCACATCCTAGAAGAACTATTGTGCCACCCCTTAAAATAACTCATGAGGTTACTCCTGAGGGGGAAGAAGAAGGTGGAATAGACCACTCTAAGAGGAAGAAAATGTACTATACAAGGAGAAGTAAACGGTGGTCTTTGGAACATCTCGGCCTACCTAAGGACAACACATAAAACTAAAAAGTCAAGCACAAAGGGGAAAAGGTTATCTCCATCATAAAAACAAGTGAGGATTATGATTTGGAGATGAAAGGAGAAACCTAATGCAATGACCTAATGCAAGGAACTTGAGAAAGAATGGGTGAGAAGTTAAAGAAGAAGAATACTGAGGAGAAGAGGCCATTGCACACCACAAAGGAGGAAGTAAAGTAAATTCCACCCAAGGAAGAGACACCTGTGCAAGAGGAGGTACATAAGTAAAAGGAGACTGATGGCACTTATGTTATTAGGGAAGATAAGGACGTAGAAGCTAGGACAAGTACATGTGTCTTCAATCCTAAGAAGAAGAGAACAAAGGAAAAGGTGGTGAGAAAATGATGGATGCCTAGGTTGCCACATATGGATTTTTTGGATGATCCCAAGAAGGTTTTATAGGTGCGTTTCCGAGCACGATATATAATGAGAAGTTATATGCTTAGGAATTGATGAATGAGTATGGAGGAGTATTAAGAACCAAGAAGTGCTGAGCCAAATCTTTACACACACGTTGAAGAACCTAAGTTTGAGGTAAGTAATAATTCCATCGGTGTCATTGAGTTGAAGAATGAGCTAGGGAGGAAGTATAAGATAGTCGACCCATGTACCTTACCGATGAGTAGGCATGTAATGCCTTGAACAAGTTGGTTATAGATGTTTGGTGTAGGAACCTTGATGTAGGCACTACTATAAAGGTCTTGGTAGTAGATAAGAAAGAGAAGGAACATGAGGTCGAGGGTTTGAAGGACTTCCAGGAGAGCAAAAGTGCACTAAGGAAGGTTATGACAAGGTTGACACTTTGGTGAAATAGATTTTAGGCAAGTACCCCCCCTGGCGAGCCAAGTTAGATGTGATTATAATGATGAGATGGAGTACCTAGAAGACCTAGTTGGCATGATTTTGGTGAACATAAAGAGTGGCGAAGGACCAACAAGTAAAGAGATAGCTAAGGAGAAGGAAGCAAACAAGGTCGTTGTTGAAGCTAGAATTACATAGCTTGAGGATTTGTTCACAAAACTCAAGGAGGTAAGCAATAAGGCCGACTTAGCTTTCAACATGTGCCAAAAAATTTACTCAATCCTTTATCTATGTGTAAGTGATGAGGAAGCTATACTCAAGGCTATCCAGAACAAAAACTTACCAATAAGATAGAGCACGCTAAGGTGATGGCTAAGGTAGCAAATCAGAAAGAGTTTATCAAGGCTAAGAAGGATAAATTAGAGCTTTGAATATGATACTTCCAAAATATGGTACTGGAGCACATGGATATAGTTGAGGGAGTTGTCGCAGAGCTGACAATGGTTATCCAAGAGCTCAAGAGCAGAGTTGAAGAGTTGGAACTAGACCAAGTACCAGGAATTGTAGAGGTGGCACCTGGGAAGCATTGGCAAAGCTAGATGAATGGAAGAAGGTGGAGAGTGAAATAGATGTTGAGTTCCCAAAACTCTTCCAACAACCTTCAGCCTGATCTAATTTTGAGTTAGGTAGGATGAATATTTTTGGGCATTGAATTATTTTTAATGATCACCTATGTTTTTGGTGAGTAAGGTATTACCAAGGACATCAATCCAATTTAGTGTGGGGTAATGTTACATGGCCCATTTTTTCTGAGTACATCCCACACACAGGGATTTTGGGCACATGCTAGGAATGTGGGAAGGGGCACACACAAGACAAAATAGGCGATGCGTGAAGCCTCGTGCCCAAGCAGAAATATTCAGACTTAGGGTAATTTTGGAACCACGGACTAAAGATAGATGACACCGAAGTTTGAGTGCCAATCAAGCAACGTTCTAGATCTAGAGAAAAGCGTGGAGGCTTGGCGGCCAAACAAGAGCTATTTTGGGATAAAGCACATGTAAGGAGAAGATAAAAGGTGGTGCATTGGTCAAGCTAATAATATGATTAACGAAGAGTTTATTTATAGATTATTCTATTATTAGGCTTAACATGCACACTTTATAGTTGCTTTTGTATGTACACATGGCTATTTTGAGCATGCAATCTATTTTGAGAATGCAATAGTGGTGAAGGGAAAGTCCCCACCCCTATATATATTCATTGATATTCATAGTTTTACACACCATGTATTAGGAAGCACATGTATTGTACTGTTATGCTACTATGATGTTCTAGCGTGCATAAATATGTGGAGACTAATATTATTATTATGTTGTATTCATTTGCTATGTAATCATGTGGTTATTAATGGAACAATGTGGATGAATTATGGTAATTGATATTTCTAAGTATGGTGATCTGTTGGTACACTTGGTAATAATTATGGTCCGATCTATGTGTTTCCTTATTACGTGTGTTTCAAAATGAATGTATGTAATGTATTACTATGGTTAAACATGGATATGTTTATTTATCTTTCTAGCTAAGCATGCTAACATCGCTTAAAGATAAAGGAGGGACGTAATAGCTTTGCACACTTCGGGTGAGCATTCGAGTCCTGATTGAATGGGATGTTAGCGCGCTTTAGGCATTTGGGTATAGAAAACAAGACTACAAATCACAACTAGAAGGTAAGTGAACATGCATGTGTGTATGATAAAGATAATGACATACAAGATATCTATCCAATTTCTCGTAATAAAGTGAACATGTAGAAGTAAATGCAAGCGAGAGTAAATATAACCAAGATATGTAACATGTTGTGGATGAATGGAATAAAATGAAAAGTAAATGATAGGAGCCACGTGCCTGCCGAGTGAATGGAATTATCACGTAATGAGGTTCATTTGTTGATGCTCCTCAACAATCAAGAATAAACCACAAACAAGAGTGCATCATCAGAAAATGGTCGAGCGATGTGTTGTATGTAGCTTGATGTGATGAGTATGTAGTGAAGATGTACGATATAGAGATGAGGCACGGACATGTGATGATGTAGCCTAAAGCGTATATCACTATGGGATGAGAGAAGAAATGATGATTTAGCCTAAATCATACATCACTACAGGATGTTAGAGGAAGTGATGATGTAGCCTACGTTGTATATCACTAACCACAAATTTTGCATGAGAAAATTATTGAATGGTTGAATGTGGGAAAACGATGTGGTCCCATTTGTGATATATATCCTCAACAGTCCAGTATGGACCTTTAGACTAGAGTGCATATTCAGATAGTGAGTGTAGCATGTATAAGTAGATGAGTAGGATGTATAATATGTGTAGTATATGTGGTGATGAGAAATTGTCATGTGATGTGTAATGTTTAGTGTGTAATGTAGGATGTGTAGTATGTAATGCAAGACACATGGATAATATGAGATGTGTAACTGCACTAGTAAGACACAAGATATAAGATGTAGGATGTATGATGTATGTATGTAAGATGTGTGAAGATGTGCGATGTGTAATGTCTAGTATGCAGTGTGTGAGGTTCATGTGTATAGGATGTCCTCAACATTCAAGTGTGAACCGAAGCACAAGAGTGCGTCATCAATTGAATGTTGATGTAAATGTGTCGAGATGTGTATGATGAATGTAAAAGACTAGATGTAGTGTATGTAAGATGCATATGGTATATGTAATAGATTAGATGTAAAATGATGAGGAAATAAGACACTTGTCAATGTTAGGGGGAGAAATAAGTGTGATGCCCCCAAGTGTACTATGATGATGGAGATCTATGCAGTGACATGAGAGGTGTCATGCCATTGTCAGGAGAGTGTTGTGCAGTGTCATGATAAGTGATCAGGGGATCATTTTTATATCAAAAGTTACCTAAACATCCATAAATTATGTCAGTGTAGAAGATATTTTTGAGAGCTTTCCATCGACTATGAGAATGTGACAAACAGACATTGAGAGCTCCAGTTATTTCTGGTCAATAGGTCAATAATGGACCAATAGCACTGCGGCACGTCGCAAAAGGGTGTTGGAAAAAATCGGAGAGGTTTTCCTTACTAGTCTTTGATGATCGTAAAATGGTATAGCTCGGCGGAACAAGAGGCTCAAATTTTTTAACGAGAGGGAGCCCGACTGCAGTGAGGACTAATTTATCATTGCCGATGTAGTGGGTCCTCAAGCCACCACATGGCTTGCCACCATGAATTGAATTTGATCGATTTTCCTATTGAGGATCAACATCGAGCAAAATTTTATGAGTCGAGATAATAATCGAGTCGAGATCATCTATATTGCATTATATTTTATGCCAACCTTTCCACATTACCTTGGCCGAAGCCACAAAGATCTCGGTTTATACATCCAACATCAACCGACCAACTAAGTGCAACGTGGCCATGCCATATGTTAAGGTCAAAGTGGGCAGGCTTATCTAAACCACATTTATATGTGAAGTGGTTGGGCTATATCTAAGCCCATATAAATCTGCCAACCCCATATATGCAAGATCTACGTAGGTGGATAAGTGATGGCCCATGTGTGGTAGATGCCACGTGAGAAAAGGAGGGGCGGTAAGCCTCAAGTGGTCCCATGACCACTACAAATGCATGGGAAAGGATTTAATAAATCCTAAACTTGGTCTCCCTCCACCTAATGTGGGATATTACCCACTTATAAATGCATCCACCTCACATGGAATTTAGTAAACCATTGATTTAAGGAGGATTATATGGGAATATAGTTTTGTGAACTATATTAAAATCCTAAAATTACTATAGGAAAATATTATTTATTGGCCTATTATTTTTAGGTAATAGTAGATGAAATATTTTTGATTGGGAGTTTTAACGCTACCTAATAGGCCCACTAAGCCACAATACATTTCACTTGCAACATCCGGAGTATCGACCGAAGTGCCAAGGAAGGGCGTAAGAAGAAAGGTGGGAAGGCCGATCGAGTTCCGAAGGAGGTTGTGCATCGGGAGGTGGAGTAAGATTCGACCGATCATCAAAAGTTCTTGAAATACCGGCATACTACTAGGAAAGTGGAAATTCCATTAGATTTTATTATAAGAAATAACATTGTACTTACAAATTTTTACTAGTGGACGGTTGAAATAACTCGAAGATGTAGGCCATTTCGAACTCCGTAATCAATCGTGTGTGCAAACCGTAATTACATTCTTGCATTAATTTTAAATTGATTACTTAAAAGGAGCAACTTGTCGGCAAATATTAAAATCCTATAGGGGTCCGAGATTAGGTAGATAAAAACTTGATCATTTTCGGATCAAGTTGGTATCAAAGTTGGTTTTACAGAGCTAGTTTTGTAGAAATGGATCTATACCTCTTCTTCCAATTGCCAGTTATGCTTACATTATTGGGCACCATGGTTTGAGTGATGATGACTCGACATTGAGAACATGATCACCAGATCATGGAGTTACAAACCCACTTGGCTACTATTCGAGAGCGTCAGCGCCAACAGAACAATGCATTGCAGAGTTGCAAAGAAGCCTAGATGCTCCACTTGGGAAGGTGGCTAAATCAAGTTAGCTTCGGAAGTACCGCTTGGAGAGGCAACCTTCACCAGACTCGGTCATGTTTCATCATTGTGGCAAAGGGCACGACACCGAGCAATGTTGGAAATTATATCCAGATAGGAGGCCTAAGTGGATGCAGAAGAAGGAAAGGCTATTGCAAGACCTAACACCGGCCAATTAGTGGCACCATTGGCACAGAGAGCACCAGTGGAACATCTAGACATTATCTTTGCGATATGCAAGTGCCTTCGAGACCATGGATTTTGGTAGTTGCATGAGGACGTTAGTCACTCTTATTTTCGATTGGAATATCGGAGTAGGATATGTGATTGTCGATTTGGTGCGCCAACTAGGACTTCCCACTACACCACTTCCTCATACCAAGACAGTTGGTACAGAAGATGGTACTCTGCATGGAGTGTCTACCAGCTATTACATTTTGAGCTTCATAGTTGGGAGACGAGTTTCGACAATATCACTCTCGACATCATCCCTTTAGAGATGGATGAAATGGTATTAGGAAACTTCTACCTAACTGCTCGTCAAGGTTATATGACTGATGACAGGAGCGGAGTGGAGCTTCGCATTGGGCACAAATGGAGGATCAAGTTTGCGATGTGACATGTTTTTTGTCTTGCACAAGGCAAAGACAATGAGCCTTCGACTCATATGTACCAGGGGATCATGCAGATCCTAGTGCAGAGTCGAGCTCATATGTCCCTGTTGATCATCTAGATCCTGACACTGAGGTTGCATACATTCTAGCAGACCATGAGGATCCATATGCAAAGGAGAGAGAGCTCAAGGATCCACAGGACACCTATTGAGGTATCCTAGATAGACACCAAGGATTCTACATTTGGTAAGAAATCTAAGGTGCAAATAAAGTTGACTTTGTTCAGCTATTGTATTGGTTTTTCCGAGCATTATTTATTGCTCTTATTGTAATAAAACCATAAACATTTTTGTTAGGTAGAATGTATGAATAAGACCCCTGTGTGGTCAATTTTTGTATACATCTAACCGATCAGGACACATTAGTCAAAGACCCAATTTTGGGAAATGTTTGTACTATGTTATACTTGCATTAGTAAGACCCTTAGAGGGCAATTATTTTGGTAAATTGCTAATACCAGGAGATGCAGTATGTTTTGGTCCTTGTTGAGTTATTTGTCCAGCAGGGAAGAGACAAACAAGGTCAAACCACGATTGCGATGTAGTGGAGAAGACAAAGTACATAAGCCACCGAGTAGGAGAAATTTTTGCGACATGTTTATCATGTGAAATTATTTTCCTATAAAATTGGTAACTAAGCTTATTGTACCAAGACTCCAAAAATGGAGCATTTTTACAACTAATTTTGCATGATGTATTAGGATATATTTTCCTTACACTTGTATTTTGAAAGTTGTATAAAAGACCCTTTTAATGGCACACATATGTCTTAATCAAATGTTTGAGTGAACATTACAGTTCGATACTCATATATATGAGTTTGAAGATTTGTTAGCCATTTATGTAGACAACGGAGCTTACAGGTGTCATCTCGGAACTTTATTCTATGTAGAGGCATTGTGACCATGCATAGAATGGTATTTGAACACCATCGACATCTAAAACAGTCGAAACTTCATTCTATGTAGAGGCATTGTGTCCATACAATAGAGTGGTACCTGATATTCATCAACAACATGAGAATTTGTACCGTGTAGAGGTAGCAACCATGCAGTGGGGTTGAGTCACCATTTTTGAGCTCGTGAGAAATCAGCTTGGAACTTCATTCTGTGTAGAGGCATTGTGACCGTGCGCGAGAGAATGGTACTGAACATTGTTGGCATCTCACAACAGTTCAAAACTTCATTTTGTGTAGAGGCATTGATGGTGTGCAACAAAATGGTACCTAATATTAGTTTGTCAACAAGAGGAGCTCTCAAAGGATCAACTCGGATAGTCATTTTGTCAAGGAAGTGCGACCACACATTCAAATGGTAGTTGATCATCAAACTTAACATCATGCATTGGAGGCTTGAGGTCTTGAAAGAGGCTTAACATCGTGCATTGGAGGTGTTGAAGTCTGGAAAGGGACGTGACATCAGGTTGCAACTTCATTCTATGTAGAGTCTCTTATGACCTTGTAGCAGGATGGTACCTGACAAGTCATTGTCCATCATCGACATCGGATCAATCATAGCTCTAAGTAACATGGAGTTCCTTCAAACTAATTTGGATTCTGTGGAATCAAATAGGAGCTAGGAACTGTGTTATAGAGTCAAAGAAGATCCTTGTCGATATCTGGAAGCCTAACACCACACAACATAGGCATTAAGGTCTTCTTCAAATATCAAAGTGGCGCAATAGAAGCATAATGGGCCCATAAACCACAGGCACAGGATCAGAATAAAGTTATCGAAGTGAGAAGGTTGTAGAGGAAGAGACCAAAGGGTCTACTACAACAACACTTCCGAGGTGGTAGTAGAGTTTCCAAATTCTAGGATAGGATGGTAAAATGTTCCAATATAAGCTTTTTGGGATAAAAATCTTTCCTATTGGGGAAGTGTGATCAAGGGATTTTTTTGATATCAAAATTTCCTAAACATCCCTAAATTGTGTCAGTGTAGAAGATCTTTTCGAGATCTTTCCATCAACTATGAGAACGTGAAAAACAAACATTGGGAGCTCCAGTTATGTCCGGTCAAAGTTTAGTCAATAAGAAAATCAACTCTGGTCAACATGTCAATAATGGACCAATAACACTATGACATGTGGTAAAAGGGTGTTGGAAAAAATCAGAGAGGTTTTTTTGTTGGTCTTCGATGATCGTAAAATGGTATAGCTTGGTTGAATAAGAGGCTCAATTTTTTTAATGGAGGGGAGCCCAGCTGTCATGAGGACTAATTTATTATCACCGACATGGTGGGTCCTCAAGCCACCATGTGGCTTGCCACCACAAATTTAATTCAATCGATTTTACTATCAAGGATCAACATTGAGCTACATTTTATGAGTCGAGCTATTAACCGAGTCGAGCTCATCTATATTGCATTATATTTTATGCCAACCTTTCCACATTACCTTGGCCGAAGCCACAAAGATCTTAGTTTATACATCCAACAACAACCGACTAGCTAAGTGCAACATGGCCATGCCACATGTTAAGGTCAAAGTGGGTGGGCTTATCTAAGCCACATTTATATGTGAAGTGGTTGGGCTATATCCAAGCCCATATAAATCCACTAGCCCCATATATGCAAGATCCACATAGGTGGATAAGTGGTGGCCCATGTGTGGTAGATGCCATGTGAGAAGGAGGAGGGGGCAGAAGCCTCAAGTTGTCCCATGACCACTAAAAATGTGTGGGAAAGGCTTTAATAAAGCCTAAACTTGGTCTCCCTCCACCTAATGTGGGATATTACCCACTTCTAAATGCATCCACCTCACGTGGAATTTGGTAAACCATTGATTTAAGGAGGATTATATGGGATTATAATCCCATCTAATGCTATGATTAGGCTAATAATAGCCTTAAGATATTTTATGAAGCATTATTTTAAGGGCCCTATTTTAATATAAATAGGGACCCCTCTTCATTTTAAGGGACAGAAGCTTATTATTTCTTAAGCTTAATTGTGGGATTTGGGAGAAATAGTATTAGGATAATTTTAATATAGTTTTGTGAACTATATTAAAATCCTAAAATTACTATAGGAAAATATTATTTATTGGCCTATTATTTTTAGGCAATAGTAGATGAAATATTTGTGATTGGGATTTTAACGCTACCCAATAGGCCCATTGAGCCACAATACATTTCACTTACGACGTCTGGAGTATCGACTGGAGTGCCAAAGGATGCAGAGAAGCGTTGGGAAGGCCGATCAAGTTCGAAAGAGGTTGTGCATCAGGAAGGTGGAGAACGATTCGACTGATCATTGGAAGTTCTTCGAAGGACTAGCGTACTACTAGGCAAGTGGAA
Organism: Taxus wallichiana var. yunnanensis; assembly: GCA_018340775.1. NCBI lineage: Eukaryota > Viridiplantae > Streptophyta > Pinopsida > Cupressales > Taxaceae > Taxus > Taxus wallichiana. The sequence goes on from CM031238.1 coordinate 837,105,009, forward strand.
ATTCCATTAGATTTTATTGTAAGAAATAACATTGTACTTATAAATTTTTACTAGTGGAATGGTTGAAAGAACCCAAAGACGTAGGCCATTTCGAACTCCGTAATCAATCATGTGCAATTGTCATTACATTCTTGCATTAATTTTAAATTGATTACTTAAAAGGAGAAACTTTTCGGAAAATATTAAAAGCCTATAGGGGTCCGAGATCAGGTAGATAAAAACTTGATCATTTTCGGATCAAGTTGGTGTGTCGAGCTGGTTTTGTAGAGTTGGTTTTGCAGAAATGGATCTATACCTCTTCTTCCAGTTTTTAGTTATGCTTGCGTTATTGGGAACCATGGTTCGAGTGATGATGAATCGACACTCGAGAACATGATTGCCAGATCGTGGAGTTATAAACCCACCTGGCTACTATTCGAGAACGTCAGCGCCAACAACAACAACATTGTAGAGTTGTAGAGAAGCCTAGATGCTCCACTTGGGAAGGTGGTTGAATCAAGTCAGCTTCGGAAGTGCCACTTGGAGAGGAAACCTTCACTCAGACTCGGTCATGTGTCATCATTGTGGAAAAGGGCACGACACCGAGAAATGCTAGAAATTGTATCCAGACAGAGAGGCCTAAGTGGATGTAGAAGAAGGGCAAGGCTATTGCAGGACCCAACACTGAATAGTCGTGGAAACATTGACATGTAGAGCACCAGTGGAATGTCCAGACATTATACTACGACATGTGAGTGCCTCGAGATAATGGATTCTGGTAGTTACACGAGGACAATTAGTCACTCTTATTTTCGATTGGACTATCGGAGTAGGATACGTGACTATCGATTTGGTGCACCGATTAGGACTTCCCACTACACCACTTCCTCGTACCAAGATAGTTGGTACAGAAGATGGTACTCTGTATGGAGTGTCTACCAGTTATTACATTTTGAGCTTCATAGTTGGGAGATGAGTTTCGATAATATCACTCTCGACATCATCCCTTTGGAGATGGACGAAATGGTATTAGGAAACTTCTACCTAACTGCTCATCAAGGTTATATGAATGATGACAGGAGTGGAGTGGAGCTTCACATTGGGCACAACTGGAGGATCGAGTTCATGACAGGACATGTTGTTCATCTTGCACAAGGCAAAGACAGTGAGCCTCCGAATCATATGTACCTAGGGATCATGTAGATCCTAGTGCAGAGTTGAGCTCATATGTCCTGGCGATCAGCCAGATCCTAACACTGAGGTCGCATACATTCCAGCACCATGAAGATCCATATGTAGAGGAGAGAGAACTCAAGGATCCATGAGACACCTATTGAGGTATCCTAGATAGACACTCAAGGATTCTACATTTGGTAAGAAATCTAAGGTGCAAATAAAGTTGACTTTGTTCAACTATTGTATTGGTTTTTATGAGCATTATTTATTGCTCTTATTGTAATAAAACCATAAACTTTTGTGTTAGGTAGAATGTATGAATAAGACCCCTGTGTGGTCAATTTTTGTATACATCTAACCGATCAGGACACATTAGTCAAAGACCCAATTTTGGGAAATGTTTGTACTCTTTTATACTTGCATTAGTAAGACCCCTTAGAGGGCAATTATTTTGGTAAATTGCTAATACCAAGAGATGCAATATGTTTTGGTCCTTGTTGAGTTATTTTTCCAGTAGGGAAGAGACAAACGAGGTCAAACCACAATTACAATGTAGTGAGAAGACCAAGTACATAAGCCACCGAGTAGGAGAAATTTTCGCGACAGGTTTATCATGTGAAATTATTTTCCTATAAAATTGGTAACTAAGCTTATTGTACCAAGACTCCAAAATGGAGCATTTTTACAACTAATTTTGCATGATGTATTAGGATATATTTTCCTTACACTTGTATTTTGAAAGTTGTATAAAAGACCCTTTTAAGGGCACATATCTCCTAATCAAATGTTTGAGTGACCATTACAGTTGGATACTCATATCTATGAGTTTGGAGATTTGTCAGCCATTTGTGTAGACAATGGAGCTTACAGATGTCACTCGAAACTTCATTCTATGTAGTGACATTGGACTGCATTTAGCGCAGAATGATAAGCTCGAACACCATTGGCCTTGGAAAATAGGTTGGAACTTCATTCTATGTAGAGGCATTGAACTTGTTGTGCAACAAAGTGGTACTGCACTCATCATTGGTAATAGGAGGCTTTGTAATGTGTAGAGGCAACAACAACAGTGTAGTGAGGTTGGAGTCACCAATTTTGAGCTCATGAGAAATCAGCTCGGAACTTCATTCTGTGTAGAGGCATTGTGACTATGTAGCAGAATGGTAGCTAAACATCATTGGCATCCGACAACAAAGTTAGAACTTCATTATGTGTAAAGGCATTGTGTAGGACTGCAACAAAATGGTACTAATATTAGTTTGTCAACAAGAGGAGCTCTCAAAGGATCGGGTTGCATAGTCATTATGTGTCAAGGTAGTGCGACTACACATTCAAATGGTAGCTAATCATTAGACTTGGCATCATGCATTGGAGGCTTGAGGTCTTGAAAGAGGCTTAACATCGTGTAATAAAGGAATCACCTATAAAACCCCAAACAAAACATAGAAACCCTAAAAAATAAAGATGCATATGAAGAGGCCGGACTTAGCTACCAAATTGATGGACTTATCATGAGCACCGCACTACATCTTAGACCCGGTGTAGATGTGTGTGTGTGTGGAATTGTGCCATAGGTTTATCTTGTTCAGTCACACTTTTTAAGTAGTGAGCAAGTAACTAGTTGTAGGATGTAAATAATGTGTGTATGGAAACAATAGACTCCCCTCCTATGAAGTGTGATGTAGAATAACCGGCCTTTGTCCCTTGTGATGGAGATAGATGGATGCAAATGGAGCAATAGAAGCCTTGATCGATGCAACCTTAGGTAGTAATAGTTAGTGCTTAGTGCTTGGTCCCTCATTAAGATCACATAGCTTTATATTTATATGATTCACTCGCTTGAATTTCGTAATTTAACCTTGAAAATGCCGACTACGAAAAAGATAAGATGCTCAAACAACTAGAAAGGACCCAAAAAGTATGAATAAAGTACAAAGAGGACTAGGGCACTTCAAGGGACGAGGGCACTGATGTTGGCGTTCAGGTGGGCACTCCAATCCAAAAAAATTAAAACTAAAGTATGAAAAGATAGATTGGGCCAATAAAGGTATTTTTGAAAGTAGCAAGAAAGAAAGCAATGAAAGATGTCCAAAGACATGTGTCAATTATTACTTTTCATACTTAGGAACCATATGAATAGTAGTATATGATCATGACTAGATAGTTACCCAAAGTGCGTGATTTTTTGTCTACATCAATATGCGATTCAACACAATTTTTAGTCTCGAGATAGGGCTCAAAATATGACTTAAGTCCTCACCACATCATAGACACTAGCGCCCAAACTAGGATAGTAGCACCTAGGTGGCCCTTACCCTTCCTAGATGCATGTGACCAGGGGGTAGTTACACAATTTTTTTCACTTCAAAATAGTTTTTAACACTTCACATGTCAGCTTTTACAGGGCACATAGTCCTTAGCACTCAACATGTATGCACTACATAATATTTTACGCTTTCGCGTGAGATCGAACTATTCGAACCAGGATCATATTTTTATACACAATCTGCAATGGTGTTCTATACTTTGGGAAGTAGTTAAAGGTTGGAGGATACACTAGACTTTTCTCCCTAAACTTCTTCCATTCTTAGCGTGAGATCGCCCAAAAATCAAAATTGTAGTTAGCGCAACTAGTGTGAGATCGCCTAAAAAACTCGTTCTTCTAAATTATCTTCAGGATCCTTTCTACATTATTTTCTCATCATGAATCAAGTGCACATGTTACTTTATCACATTTTACACACTTTGTTACATACTTTATACACATTTTGATCATATACATGCGTATTTGACTACTTTCTTGGTCTTCTCTTTTACATGCCCATCCTTATGGGAAGCAAGATCGACACAACATCAAACACATCACATGAACAACATTAATCACAATCAATAATAGACACCAACAATAGGTAGAATCATGAAATGGACACATATGCTCTTGCCCTAGGGTCGTTATCTTCATCTCTTTTACACTTCCTCCTCTTTAGTCTCCATGCTTCACATTTTTATCACTCGTTGCTTTTTCTTGTCTCTTGACATGTTTCTCGACATTAATCTACATGGTCATCAAGTATGCATATCTTATCTACTTTATGTTATCGCACATTTTCTAAACGAGATAAATTGGGGCAAATGTAGACACAAAATCACGCACTTTGGGTATCTATCTAGTCTTGATCACATACTACTATTCATATGATTTCTAAGTATGAAAAATACTAATTAACCCATGTATTTGGACATCTTTGCTTTTTTATGTTACCACTTGTTCTTACACTCTTACTTTCCCAAAGTATAATTTTTTATACTACTGGTATTTCTCATCTTGAAACTAGCCCCCATCTAGGATGCCGCGCATAGGTTGCCCCTATCCCCCTTAGGCACCCTTGACGTCTTTATACTTTTTCACATCTTTTGGGTATTTTTAGCCGTTTGGGCATCTTATCTATTTTGTAGTTTGCCTTTTTGGGGTTAAGTATGAAACTCAAGAAAAGGAATCATATAAATATTAAGGTATGTGACCATAATAAAGGACCAAACACTAAACATTAGCTATCACCACCTAAGGTTGCATCTAAAGGCTATTCTAGAGCATTCAAATATCCATTCAAGGGAAAAAGCGCATTCTTCTCCATACACTTCATAGGAGGGGAAGTTCATTTTATTCCATGCACACATCTACTTACATCTTGTACATATAGCTATTGTTTGCTATGAAATGCGACACACACAAGAGCCACCTATTTTGGAGTTGTCACGATTCCACACACAAAAAAAAATTACATTGGGTTTGAAATGTAGTACACCACTCTGTCCTAAGATCACTTGTTTGACAGTTGAGGACAATCCGACCCCTCATTTTCATTATTTTCTTTTTGGGATTTGATGTACTTTTGAGAGTTTCTGGTGAAATATTTATTGCGGTTTATTCACGTTTTCCACACCTTGTGAATACCTCCTCCATGGTCACATACATCAATCAATGAACTTGGTGTGACATACTAGCGACAAGAAGCGAAGGACAAAAACATTTCGTGACCCACTAAAGGAGGGTTTTGAGGTTTTGGGTAGACACGGGTGCCCCAAACCTGGTTTTGCAGCATCGGCAGTGCCCCTGACCCATCATGGGTGCCCCCATTTAGGCAACTCTTGTGGTCACACAATTTTCTAGGCCCATGTGTGATATTTATCCTTCTCTATTCATCAGTTTGTCACTTGGGCACAACCAAATTTAATTGTGAAACATCTAAGTCTTTTTATCCCCTCTTTGCACTTAGGGTTTCAAATCTTAATTGCTTATTTACTTGGGTCAAAATTATTCATATTTTATACATATTTATCAAAGTTGTTACATACTTAGATTAGGAAATATTTTATTCATTAAATAACCATTTCGAGAACCTAACTTGGGTCCAACACATAAACAAACACCAACACCCAAACTTAGACACTAGAACACAGGTGCCCTTGTCCCCAGGGCACTAATGTCACTGGGGAAGATATCGAAAATTTCTCAAGACAACACAATCTACAATAGTTTACATAGCATTTTTATAGTTATAGGCACAAACCTTCCATAACAAAATGCATTCTATCTCCTTCAATTGGAACAAATAATACAATAAGAACAAATTAGAACTAATTCAAGACAATCAAAACTAAATTGAGACACACTATTCGCAGTAAAGTGCTTATATGGAAGAGTCATGGAAGGAGATTAAAACTAGACCTCTCTCCCCAACACTCGCTCTTAGTGTGAGATCACCCAAAAAACTTGCACTTGGCATGAGATCACCCAAAAAACTCACTACCAGCATGAAATCACCCAAAAAACTTGCTCTTCGTAGCATTTCCGGACATCTTTCCATCCTTTTTTCACTGTTTTACTTCAAGTTCACACTTTCCTTTACAATTACTTTTACACACTTTTACATACTTTACTTAGATTTTTCATATACATGAATTTGACTACTCCTTTGCTCTTCTTTATAGGTCCATCCTTAATACACAAAAAAGTAACCTACAACAACAAATACAAGCACAACAACAGTACAAACAACACATACATTTTACCCCTAGGTTCACTTTCCTTTCCCAGTCTCCACGCTTCACTTTGCAAGCATTCCACGCTTCACTTGTCCCTCGAATGTTATTTGCCACACTCTCTACATGATCATAAGGTGAAAAAATATTATCTACATTATGTTATTGAGTATTCACTCAACAACATAAAGTGGGGGAAAATGTAGACAAAAAATCATGCACTCGGGTACATTTCTAGGTTCTAAAAGCATGCCAAAGCATTCACATTATTCCTAAGAAAGAAAACTAGTGGTTAATAACTATCTTTGGAATATTTTTGACTCACGAGATATAGTGCAACACTTGGTTATCGAGTTCACTCTTGAGGTGAGCATTGAGGTTAGTCTGACTCCCCATTCTACATTTTCCTTTTTAGGTTTGATGGGGTTTGTGGGCTTGTTGATCCATAGGGATCTAGAAAACACACAACTTCATCAGTTCCATCAACACCAAGAAGGATAATTAAAGAAAATGAAGAAGAATGAGGTATACAGAGGTTACGAAAAGAACCACTTTGCTTTGTGTAGAGCAAAAGTTGCAAAACCGTCGCTCTGCCATAGGGGTGGCGGTCCCGACAACCCAGGTCTGACACCATCCGAACAAAAAAGAAGAATGGAACATGAATGGACGCGAATTTGAAGCACCCGACTATGTCTCTTCCCTTCCATGCCATTTCACATAGTCCAGTGCATGGGAGGACATGGGAAGGTCTATAAATGCATGAAATGAGCAAGAGAATTGATCATTAGGAGATCCAAAGAGATCAAAGAGCAAAGGTTTAAGAGCAAGTGAGCAAGATATTCAATGCTAGAGTGGAATTGTAGGAGCAAGGTGTAGAAACAAAGAAAGCAAGCATATGAAGGGAGAGGTTTACATTGTTTTCTCCATTTTCTACTTCTTATAATTTGTAATTGTCTATATTTGACCAATAAAAGTGGGAAGGAAGAGCGTTTTTCCCTTCCTGACTGGTTTTCCTCTATTGGGGGTTTCCAAGAAAATTGTTGGTGTTTGGAGTTTGAATTATTTCATATTATCTACAATTTCCTTTCTATAGCACTAGCTAATGAGTCACTAAAGCTCTAATCTTCAATCAATCTGTCAATTTCCAAAGTTGAAAGTAGAACATCATAATTGTATGATTTTTTACGAATTATTTTGGTATCAAAGCTGATTATATATCTAGGACTATGGAATTCAATTCTTTCTTGTGATTTGTATGACAATGACAAGGTCCAAAGGCAAATAATTTTTACCCTGCGAGCCATATATTTCTATGAAGAAGTGGAAACAGAGCATTCAAGCACAAATGGAGGAAGAGAACTTGGTTTGTAGAGTTGAGATGCTAGAGACCATGATGGATAGGTTGCATAGAAAACAAGAAGAACTTTCAGATCTACAAAAGAAGGATTTGGTTAAGCAAGATTCCATGGACTTAGTGGTTCGAGCAATGGACAAAAAAATTGGTATCGAAAAGAGCCACGAAGAGGAAGAATGGGAAGAGCATGAAGAAGAGATGCCAATTGTAAGCGAGAAGGTAAAATATTCTCATACACCTTTTAAAGTTGAAATGAAAGTGGAAATAAAGAATTTTGAAGGACAAGTAGATGCAGAATTATTGGATTAATGGCTAAAACAATTGGAAGTCTATTTTGGTATGCACAATGTCATTGAGGCACAAAAAAATCACCTTTGCATGTCTCAAAATGGAAGGTCATGCTTTGGTTTGGTGGGAAACCCATCTAGCCACTTGTGAGAAGAAGAAACATCCTATTGTCAGTACTTAGAAAGGTTTTAAAGAATTAATTAGAGGTAACTTCTATCCTATTGGCCATAAGACCGACATGATGATTAATGGCGTACTTTAAGTAGGGCAGCGGTTAGAACGTGCGGGACTACACTATGGAATTTTGGAGACAAGCCATTCTTGCTAAATATGGACTTGGAGGATGAGGAAATTCTGACCAAGTATTTAGGAGGACTTCACACTCACCTTCGAAGGAAGGTAATCTCCAAGAAGCCCAAGGATCTCAATGAAGCTTATATACAAGAATACTACATTGATGACGAGAAGAAGCTAGAGAGATAGAGCCAAAGCGAGACCAATCAACATATTAATAGGAAAAGAACAAGGGAAGACAAGTAGCAAAGGTAAATGGAAAGGTAAACATGCCACTATTGTTTTGCATACTTGTAAAGATCCTAAGAATTTCGTAAGAATTGTGATATAAATGGACATACTGACGCCACATGTTGGAAGTTGCATCCAGAATTACACCCAAAGCACCGAACCAAGGATTCCAAGAAATCCATGGCCGCTATGAAGACAGAAGGAGAGGTGGAGATTGAGGATGATCAGATGTAGATGAAAGGATAGGATGCACCACTTAATATATATGGGGTAATAGATGAAGAAGAGATGAGTAAGCTTTTCCAAATCAGAATCCATATCAAGAAGACTAAGGTAAACACTTTAGTAGATTCTGGTTCTCAGTCAAATCTGATTTCTGATGTGGTTGTAGAACAACTTGTCCTAGACACTTACGCACATCCACATCCATACCCATTGCGACAGGTGAAGAGGGTGTAGAAATACAAATTCTACAAGGAAGTGTAAGTTTCAGTTTGGGATAAATACCCAATACATAGATGTATTAGAGGTTGATATCATTCCACTTGATGCATTTGACATTGTCTTCAGAAGTCCTTACTTGTATGCCAAGGATGTTGTGTTCACAAGGAGGGAGAACCAATATAGATGGGTCAAGGACAGAGTTAGTTTTAACATCCGGGCACACCAGAGAAAATCAAAGAAGGCTATGGTAAGTGCCAACCAAGAATTGAGACTTATTCAGGAAAATCATCATTTTGTTTACTTTCATTGGAAGAAAAGAAAAATGGACGTGAGAGCATGTATATTTCTGACCAAAGGGTGGAGAATTTAGATAACACTTGTCAGTTTTGCGAGAAGAAGCCACCACGGGAGGATCAATACAAACTTCCACTATGCATTCATCATATCTTCCTATGGGTTCACTTTGGACATGACCGTGGGGCAAAAAGGAGAAGAGGAGATATAAGGAACGATAGTGACTATAAGAACAACGCATACATGGAGAGGATTCAGACAATCCAACTCAAGAGACAAAGATAAGCAAGAAGTAATAAACCACTATAGTATGGGACCTTCACCATACTTGAGCAAGTTGGAAAAGAAACCTTCCGACCATACTTCATGCAAATACACACAATAACAAGTTGTAAGAGCTCACACCTACTAAAGCCATATATGCATGACAAAGAAGGAAACATACATAAGATTCCTTCCAAAGAGGATTGTACTTGAGGAAACTTAGAGGAGGATGTAGCACTACAATAGAAAACCGAGAGATCGACATGAGTCTTAGCGAGTTGGATGAGAGAAGACACCAAGACACACCCAATGGTACTCGAAGGAGCAAGAGAGGGAGTTGATTTCTCTACCACTCCCCTACTAAGCTTTTGTGGGACCAAAAGTCCGATAAGCGGGGAGGCATGATTCATAGGGATGCAGAAAACACACCACTTCATTGGTTCCATCAGATCAAGAAGGAGAATTAAAGAAAATGAAGAAAAATGAGGTATACAAAGGTTATGGAAAGAACCTCTGTTCTATGCAGAGTGACGGTTATAGAACTGCCACCCTACAGGGGTGGCGGTACTGTAACCGCCACCCAGCCAAGGTGGTGGTGGTTGAAACCATTTGGTGCGCTTTCAGGGCGGTGGTCCCGACACCTATGAACATAAAAGAAGAATGGAGCACGAATGAACACAAATTTGAAGCGCCCGACTGTGTCTCTTCCCTTCCATGCCCTTTCACATCCTCTAGTGTATGGGAGGACATGTGAAGGTCTATAAATGCATGAAAGGAGCAATAGAATTGATCATTCAGAGATCCAAAGAGATCAAAGAGCAAAATTTTAAGAGCAAGTGAGCAAGATCTTCGGTGTTGGAGTGGAATTGTAGGAGCAGGGTGTAGAAATAGAGCAAACAAACATAAGAAGGAGAGATTTACATTGTTGTCTCTATTTTCTACTTCTTATAATCTGTAATTTTCTATATGTGACTAATAAAAGTGGGAAGAAAGAGTGTTTTTCCCTTCTTGACTAGTTTTCCTCCATTGGGGGTTTCCAGGATAAAATTCTTAGTGTTTGGAGTTTGAATTTTTTCCTATTCTCTACAATTTCCTTTCTATAACACTAGCTAATCAGTCACTAAAGCTCTAATCTTCAATCAATATGTCATTTTCCAAAGTTGAACAACATAATTTTAAGATTTTGTAGAGTTCTAAAGTAGAAGTTTACGGATCACTTGTGCAGTGAACTTCTATTTCATAGCCATAGGTATCATCGGCGATCGTGGAGTGAATATCATGAGATCAATAGAGAACAACTATGAGACCCTAGTGACATATAAGAAACCAGATTCGAGCATCTCGATAGTAACCAAAGCCCAGCCAATCTCCAGGTGCCAGGCGCTCCTATCCTGCTACGGGCGCTTGTGTTTGACTTTGTTTCGCACTCCTAATTTTTAGTTACTAGTGAAAACCTTGTTTGTAGTCTTTTCATCAATCGTACTCGCCTGCATCACTTCCTATCCATTTAGAAGTCAACTAATTCCTCTATCTACCCTCCTTGCTTAGGGTTTTAAATTATTACTTGTTTATTTTCGGGATCTTATTGTATATTGTCATTTTGTACATCATTAGGAACAATAGTTATCAGACAATCAAATTTAATTAAATCACAATGAAAAAACCCCTAATTTGCATTTGTATATTGTCAAAGTTAATTTTGTAATTTCTAGGTTGTGCACTTTTGTGTTTGTTAAATGTTACTTCATTTCTGTAAAAGTGCACATCATTTTTGTAATTTCTATTTTTAGAAAATCAACTTGCTCAATTTTGCATGTAGCTAGAAAATATGAAAATTTTTAACCCCGAATTAAAATTTAGGTCAATTAATTAGGTGTAGGATATATTAGAGTTGACTTACAAATCTAACAGAAATAATAAAACATGAATACTAATGTAGATTTACAACTCGGATCGAGATAGAAATAAATATGCATACACCAATTGAAGATTATTGAAAACGATAATAAAAATGGAGACAAACAATAAGCTGGAAACCTCCTTGTAGCCTTCCAAAAACCTTATGAAATGCAAATTTTGGGTGCTCTTGAATGACCTCCAAAATGGGGATACAATTGCTATGAACACCTGAGATTTTGGCCTTGGATAGAGCTTGTGATATACAGATATTGGAGCCAACTTGACATAGTTTTTGTACGGTAAATCCAAGAGGAGTTGTGATAGGATAAAACTACATTTTATAAAGGTAGAAGTGGTTGGAAATTGGTTACAAACAGATGAATGCACATGTTATTTTTAGCACTTGAGGAAGTTGTAGTAGTTTTGGGAAGGTAAATTCCATTCGGGGGGCAATAAAGGGAATTTATTAGTAGAAGTTACATCCGAAAGGTGGTCAGACGTGCAAATGAATTGCCCCCACCTTTCTAGGATTCTAGAACTGAGTTGACATTGTGGACCGGGTGAAGTGAAGTCCATCCGGAGTCCAAAGTGGTTGTTATAATGTGCACACTTAATTAATTAATCATTTAATCAATAAATGATAATTAACTTAATTAATATGGGTACTAAGGACTAATTTAATTAATCCAAAGGGGTACAATGCACATGATGAATTAATAAAAAATGGGTGGATAATTGGATGTACCAGACATGATCGAGAATAGGTGAGTGATTTTGGGGTGTCTATATTTGCCCCTCTTTAAAGTGCTATTGCAAAGTAATAGTGCTTTAAAGATAATAAACACATGCAAATCAATGAGCGGAAAGATGTGAAGCATTTGGATGCCCCATTGAGTAAGATGGTAGAGGAATGCCCCCTCAAGCGGGTGGATGACGCAACAAGATGGTGGATGACTACTTGATAGGAAGAAGAAAAGGGATTTAAAAAAGGATGGGAATGATTGTGCTCGTAGCATGAGTGTCATTTGGAATAATTTTAGAGAAACATTATTTTTTTATCCTGACAATACAATTATCACCATTATTATAAAAGAATCGAGATGGTTAGCCAAAATGCGTGTAAACAAACATACACAACAAAGAAAAGATAAAAAAATAAAATGGAACCAATATACAAAGTAGGTGCAGGCATCAAGGTTATAAAGGAACCAAGATGTAATCACACTACTTGCAAGTGGTCCAAAATGTAAACATCAACAATGCAACACAAATTCGAAAAAGAAGATAATCAGCTATGCCCCTAATGCATGCCACAATGATGATTATGTAGATGTAAATTATCCCAATGAGTGAATAGGATCATATTGGAAGAGCGGATTAAAGTGACTCCTTATGACACTCTTGTTGGATCCATTGTGAAAATGATTGAATTTATTTTTTCCCATGTGAAGTTATATCGCAAAGGAAAAATAATTTTTGACTTTCCCCAAGCAGAGTTAGCCTATCATGCAAAAGGAAGAAATTAATAGTTGTAAAATTGGAATGATCACTAGGGTAGTAGATAAAGGTATGAATTTATCAAGATTGTGTTGAAATGTTGAAAGATTCATTTCATGGGTTTTCCAATTGTAGGATTTATGTGATAAGTGAATGTTTGTTTCAAAATTTTGTAATTTTTGTTTTTGGATTTTGAAATGTTTGATTTTTTTGAATGTTTTCGAGTTGTTGAAAAAATTTGAAATACAAATGTAAAGAAATGTAAACAAACATGATATACAACAAAAAAGGAAAACATTTCATGGCTTATTTAATAAACCAAGACAAAAACACTACACATACAAATGACAAACATACACAAAATGAGCATTGCAAACAAACCCAATATGAACAAGAAGGAACCACACCAAAGTTATATATGAACTAAGATGCAAATAAATTTCTTGCAATTGGTCTACAAAAAAGGTAAACAAAGTACAATAAAATAATAAATTGAAAGAAGCAAAAGCATTGTCAAAATGTTGACAAACCGCAACAATACAACACAACATACAATAACGACGTCTAATAACACTCCGAATGTGTTCCACATTCAAGAGATAAACATATTTGAATGGCCTCAAGTGAGATCTTAGAACTTGAGAAGATTTGATCAAGTCTGAATAGCGAGTGATACTTAGATACTCCAAAAGATACTCTTGTCGGATCCATTGAAGTTTGATCTGTAATTGGATTAAAATGTAAAATCCAAATGTGCCCCAAGTAAAGTTATATTACAAAAGGGTAAATGATTTCCTTGATCATAGATATACACCACGAGCAAGAAAATATGATTATCAAAAGATGATTTGGAATGATCACGAAGAGTGCCATCAAAAGGCAAAATTGTTAAACTGTGTTACCTAGTTGTTGAAAGTTGGTCAAACATTATTTGAATGTTTTTATTTTGACAATTTTATACTATTTTTTGGATTTTGGAACAATTTTATATTGTTTTTTATATTTTTGAACAATTTTATATTGTTTTTGTATTTTTAGAAACATATTTGAATGTTTTTAAGTTTTTGAAACATTTTTGAATGTTTTTGGTATTTTACAACTCGGTAAAAAGGGTACACTACTTGAAAGTAGGTGAAAATAATTAGAAGCATTTCATTCCATTAGCATAAATGTAGATGATAAAATGATAGGGTGTTTCACTCTGCTCGTGACTCTACATGACTAGGATGATGTGAGGGCTCATCACCGAGAGCCAAGAAGGATGTGAAAACGAGATGAATATTGATATGGAAGTGAAGATAATGGATGCAAAGACACAAGGTGTAACAATGATCCATATGAGAAAAATGTAACTCATCTCCAATCAATATTATCTGAATGATTCTAAGATGATTCCACTTTATAGGTTTTGGCAATACTTAGATCCGTAGATGGCCTACTAATTGGAAAAATCTGGTTGAAGGAATTATTTTCTCTCTTAACATGAGAATCTAAATTACTTCTCGGGATTTTTTATTAAGCACTTTGATTAAGATATCAAGAAGTCTTTATTAGTTGATTGATTTTTGTGAAGGACCCCCTACATATTTCCCCATGTCATCAATAAAAGGAAAGGGCTCAACAATGAAGACAAAATGTAGGCAAGTAAACGCTTTCTCCATTCCTAGTCTCATACTTGGTAGTGAGAAGTATGGGCTTATCGAAGATTGTGAAGGACGAAAGATGTAATGATTATATATATATTTTTGTACTTTTAGATTGATTTATTTTGTCTTGTATGTTAATAATGTGTTTGTCGGGAAGGAACGTTTCGCCTCAAGTCTTAGCCTCACGCGACCGGGTAGGACACAAGGGTTTAACACCATGGATTGAGATGGGTGTTCAAAAAGGACCGGGTAAAGAATTTTAGTGTTTTCAGTTAAAGAGAGAGCTTATTTGAAAGTAGGAGTTATCATTAGTAAGCTTCTAAACAAAACCGTAGGTAAAAATTTGAAATGGTAAAAACCATAACAGGGATGAGACACACAATTCCTAATAGAACAAGGTTAACCTATATCATAATAGGTGAAGAAGGTGAATATATGATAATGGTATGATTAAGGTATCTACTAATATATGGAATGCTTAACATTATTTGTACGCACTTTTCCATTTTTGATTTGTAAACAATGCTTTAATATATAGTTTTATTCTCTTTTAAAGTTATTTAAGTTTCTGGAACTTTAGCAGAAGAAAATTGGAAATGGACTCATCAAGAAAGAGGTCCATGTTCATTAAAGTGGAATGGTCTTAAAAGATGAGACTTAGGTGGACGTAATCCATGTTAAGAGAGGGAATTTCAAGACCTGGATAAGTCATGAAATAAGAGACTTGGGCGGACAAAGTCCAAGTCAAAGATGGAAATTCAAATATTTGATAAGTCCTGCAATAAGATATTTGGACGACAAGATCCAAGTCAACGGAGAGATGATTAGATAATTCTTCGATGGGATCGAAAGACCTATGTGATGTTATAAGAAAATTATTGATGCGTAGAATATGTTGAGATTTATATTCATCCATGAGTGAAAGAGTGTGAAGAGAGAAGGATTGATCTCTAGATGTACACCCGAGGCTCCTTGTAGGCCATAAAGAGGAGATATTCAATGTTTCTCCTTCTAGGTTGTGAATTATTTGATTTGATGAAATATTTGCAATTAAAGTGTAAAAAGGTTATATAAGGATATTCTTGGGTATACGTAACTCATGGAGTGTATGCATGTAGATGTCTTGATAGGTAAGAAGCATCATTGATGAGATTCCTACAAGATTAATCATATGAGGTGCAATGGACACAGAAGGTTTTGTTGTTGCAAGTTTCCAAGCTTGTTGTGGTTGTTTTTTTGAAAACAAGACTAGAGATGTTAGGCTTAGGAGCTAGAATGTAAATAATATAATCAAATTCAATGGTGCTTGATGATGGAACCTCTTTCGTAATGTCAATGGTTGAAAGAGAGTCTTGGAGAAAAGTCAAGATCCCGTTAGGTGTAAGAAGATTGCTTGAAATAGGTTCAATGTCTGCATTTAGGAAAACGAAAGAAAATACGAACAAGAAAGAGATTTGTTTTGAAGGGAGAGATACTTGACCTGCATCATGATCTAGTTGATTGTTACTATGGACATAAGTGGGGACAATAGTCAACTCTTCATTAGAAGTGGAAATTGATGTGTCATTGATCACAAGAGTGTCATGATTGAGTTCTATAGATGGTTCCTTCATCAATTAAGTCTTGAACATAATGACAAAGAGGTGTAAAATTACAAGTAGAATTAACTTCCATGTGGTGGTATTCACAATATTCTAACCCATTGTACGATGTAAAATTGGGTTCCCATTACAAAAGGGTCTTGTAGGTGGATATTCAATCATATTAGCCTTTACTAATTTTTGAAAGGCACTAGATAGACTCTCTCCGAGAGTTGTAAACCGACATTCAGCAGATTACCGAGTAGTGTAATAAATAGAGGATATGATGGATTTATAATCGATATTGGTCAAGGATTCATCATGTTTGTGAGATTTACCCTTTGTATCATGGCTAGGTGGTAGGTCCCCAACCACCATGTCTCCATGTCAATGAGGTCTTGAATGTAGTTGAGAATTAGTTTGCATTTATTTGCTTGATGACCATCTATGCAATGAAAATCACAATATGTATTAAGTTTATACCAACCTGTCTTAGATTCACCTTTAGGGAAGGGTTGTGTGATAGGCTAAGTGACCATATTAACACTTGCCAACAGTTTTAAGATGCTTGAAAGAGATTCCCCCAAAGACATATATTGTCTTCAATTGTAATCATGAGGAGGAGGAAAAGTTTCTCTTTTTGGAATGGTGACATATGGTTTAGACTTAATCTATTTTAATTGGTTATTCTATAAGTTGTGCATGTTGCGATTATCCATGACACCATCATTGACAATATTACGGTTGCGATTGATGTACCTAGGTTTATCGTGAGAAGTGTTAGGGTTATTTTTATTGTGACGATTATTCCCATTGTCTTTATAATGAGGCTTGATCAAGACTTTATAAATGAGGGATTTTTCAATTTGAGTTCCCTTTTTGATAACTTCCTCAAAACTGTTGAGGCAAACAGTGCATCTGCATGTGAAAGGAAAACTCATTGTTAAGGTTAGGGACAAAGATGCTAACCATCTGTTTCTTAGGGATTGAACATGGAACTTTTATCCATATTTTCACCCCGAAAAATATGGGATCAGCCACAACCCCGCACAATAAGAAGCCGGAGAATTTACATTCAAATCCTACAAACAAAGTGCAAAGAAAGGACTCTACAATGGAGTGGGCAGGACTTACGAAAGATCAAATGACCTTGCGTAGGAGAATTTAAAAAAATGGCTCTGTCGAGTGAATCCATTCCTTAAATCCATTAAAAAGATTACAGGTAGGCTCGGAAATGGAATAGTAGGGTCAGGGAAGGAGGAGATAGTGTCAAAGAAGCTAGAAGCTCAAAAGAGAATGAGCAGAAAAGGTTCGAAGTCTTCGGGCCCGAATAGTTTAGAATGAGTCCAAAATCAACTAAGTATGGAGGAGATAGTGGACACTGCCAAGTGTCCAAACGATGCATCTCCAAAGTCGAATCCAAAAAGGGAGGCTCGAACAAGCGCCAGCCCCCACATGTCCCAAGCCCAAAGTAGGGAAAAGTCAAAGCTAAACGTCAAAAGTTAGATAGGGTCTAGGCCTTAAAAGGACTAATTATAGAAGTGTTGGCGTATAAGGCGCCACATGTCAACTTGGCACATCTCTAAAAGTTAAACCAAAAGTGAAGACTTAGACGAGCGCCGGCTCACCACGTAGTCCAAGGTCCGAAAAGGAAAATCTTGAGTGGGATTTTGAGTAAGCGCGTGAGCCTCCACGCGTCTAGTTTCACAAAGGGACAGTGGTCGGGTTGAATAGTCAATACATTGAGACATGCCGGCGGAGGATGCCAAGTGTCCAAACAACGCTAATTCAAGAGCATAATCAAGGGAGGTTTCAAGTAAGCGCTAAGCAGCCATGTGTCCCAAATCAAATATTTTATCTCGCCGAGCAAAGGACATGCACTAGCCCTCCACGTGTCTAGTTTCAAAAGGGGGCCCATTTTCAAACTAGTTTTCCCACTATTTTGTCTGAGACTGATTCAAATTTCAAATGGGCATGTCTTTTGACTTGGGCTCAAAATCCAACAAATCTAGCACCGTTGGAAAGATATCGGCCTCTTCTACACCATGAAGATTTGAAACTTTAAGTTTGGAGAGGTTAGGTGGGAGAAAAATAGAGAGACATCTTTGGGCCATTAATGCAGGATCTATTTTTCCCCAACAACTAGATCGGATTCGATTTGCTCCATTGTTTCCTCCTCCATCGAGGTGTCGAACAAGTAATTGATGTAGTTAAGACATTTGGGGAGATATTTGAAGGAGGCATTAATAGCAGTGGTTGAACTTTGAACTATTTTTCTCACTTCTCTCTCTTTCTGCCCTCTGTGTTGAATCTATAAAAGTAGGGTCGAGGACTCATTGTAAAGGGTTGGACATTCTTTTGTTTTGCAAGCTCCCTTTTTCCTCTAGCAAATGAATTCATGGAGTTTCAGACCTTCCATTAAATTGTAAGACATTTTCTTCCTTTGGCCATTTTGTAAATGCATTGTATCAAATCTGCAAAGCAATAATACATGTTTGTGGCTGATTTTTTACCCTTTCTTGTCTTCATTGCTCTCATCTAGTCTTTCAAGGCAAATCTAGTTATCTGTGCTTGATTATTGTATGCATTTTTTTGGTTTGTGCCTATCAGCAAAACAAATGTTCATCATTCCTTCGGTGTATCACTTGGTTAGCTTAGTTTTAATTTCTTGTATTCCTTTTATCCTTGTCTCCTTGGAAATATTAGATTAGGTTTAGGAATAAATCCTTTGCAAATTTCATGTATGCACCTAGACAAAGGAATAGGAACCAACCTTAATCTGGAGAGTTTTCCCATTTGCAAAGTCCCACACTTTTGGGGAAAACTCAATGTTATGCAAATCACATCAAATGACAAGTTTGAAACACCAAATTGAGAGGTCATTTGGGGTACTTGTGATTTCACACTAAAATTTTTGGCACACCTAGTGGGACAAAGACTCCATCTTATTACAAAGTAAGATTGATGTGCACTTGATGTGATTCTAGATTTTAAGAAGTTTTAAAAAATTACACATCTGGTGACTCCAAAAGGAACAGAATCCACTAGTTTCAGCAGTCCAAGCTTCCCAAGTTCATGAGAAGGATACAAACAAGGTCAAAAACCAGATAAGAGGGATAGTTTGTACACCTGCACTTGTCTCCAGATGGAAGGAGAAGAGGAAGAAGATCCCAAATGTCTCCATCTCCACCAAACAGAGCTTTATCAACACCTCCTCCTAGTAGGCTACTCTTTGAATCAAGAAGGGTGCTGTGTCGATCAAGATGGCACAGCCAAATCCTTATGTCAATTTCACTGGCAACAACCCACTCACTCACTTGAATGCACAAAATCTAGTCCCAGTGGCAGCATTAAAGAGCATCCCATATTTCACTAGAGAAAACTAGACTTCTCTTGGTGACCATGTTCAAGATATTGTAAATGTTTGTACAATCCATGAGATCACTGAGATGGACATTGCAGTCAAGTTGCTAGCCTCTTCACTCAAGGGTAAAGCTTCACAATGGTTCAAGAGCCTAGCAACAGGCTCTATTCAAACTTGGGACCATCTATGCAGAGCTCTTCACAACTAGTTTGGAGAAAAGGGAGATAACCTATCCTTGTTGGAGCAACTGAAAACAATCAAGAGAGCTCCGAATGAGTAGTTGATGGATTTCAACCTCAGATTTCAATGGACCTGAGATAAGATTCCAACGACAGTAAAGCCCATAGAAGAAGGTGCCTTCTTATACTTTCTTAGAGCTTTAAATTCTGATATTGCTTTAATGATTCAGTCAATCAGAGGCACAACCTTACCGCAGCCTTATGGCCTTTCCATATGAATCAAAGTTTAGTCGAAGCCTCCACCTCATCCTCTAATACCTCAAAAGAACTTCAAGAGGTCATGAAACAACTTCAGAACGTAGGAAATGAGTTAGTAACTATCAAGAGGCAATAGGCTTAGAGTTCTAGGCCATATCAACCTCAAGCTCGAGATCGAAGGCTAGACCCCGTATCAACAAAATAGACCACCAGCTCAGGCTGTAAATTAGAGTCGAAACCAAGGATAACCTCAAGTTGCTAGACCTTTTTGGTCATATGATCTAAACACAACCTCAACATCAAGGGCATTGGTTCTAACACAAAATAACATGGCACAAGAATATAATTGGTGCTTCCCATACAATCAGCCACATAATCAATCAATGTGCTTCAATGGTGCACTAAATCAGGCTTTGATGGTGCAAACCATTGGTGTGTCACAAGAACCTAGCCAAGAAGAAAATCAGCAGCAAGGAGCTCAATAAGAGGGACCTCCAAGTGAAACTATGCTTGTCAATTGGCAAGCTGAAGACTTATGTGGAATGAATTAGGCTCCTTCTCAAAGTATAGCTACCAATACATGGTCCAAGAAGAGAAATATTGGAGAAGGACAGTCACCAAACTCAGGTAATCCTCAATCCTCCATTTCTCCACAAGGTATTGGCATTCAAAATAAAACTCCCAATATGCAGAGTCAATCCAAACCACCTTCCAAATCTACTCAAGCACCAGTTGTAACGACCCATGTGCAAGAGAAAAATGTGCTAGGAAGGGGCAAAAGAAGGATAGCTCATTTAATATCATTGAGCAAATGAAGAAGACAAATGTGAACATTTCACTATGGGAGTCACTGGCCATTCCAGGATAGAGGGATCTATTGTAGACTACTATGGCCAATTGGTCAAGCTCAAATCCTCCCCTAACTAGCAAGAGAAATTGTTTGCCAACGCAGCTCAACTCGAGGGAAACCATGGAGGAAAACAAGGTAAGAACCTAAGGCCTCCTCCATTTTATGTTTCATTAATCATTGGGGACAAATTAGTGCATAATTACATGATTGATTGGGGGCAAGTAGTTTTGTAATGCCCAAATAAATAGCTGATCAACTAGGTCTCCAATATGAAGTCATCTCTAGAGGGGTAGTACAACTAGATGGGACAACAATGACAACTATTGGAGTCATAAAGGATCCGAGCCTCACTCGCATGCCTACCCCGATGTGAGTGTATTATAGAACGTATCAGTCATAGACTTGCCACCACATTTTGCATTATGTTTTTCCAGGACTTCACTGCTAAAATTGGAGGCTATTTGTCTACTGATTGGTCGCATATGCTTTTTAGAACAAGGTATGGAGCTAAGGCCACAATCAGATTTGAGCCCATAGTGGATTACCACATTGAGTCTTATGTGCCTAGCCCAATCAATGCAAATTGTTCATCTTTTGATCAGGAGGACCTCCTAAACACTTGTGAAGTAGATACCAAGGTGGGGTGTATCCCAGACTTGACTCTTGACGAATGGGAAAACAAAAGACATGATTTTGACCCCTATAAGGAGATGGAAGAATCGAGCTAGGAGTCTACTGCCTGCATGAGGAGAATCATCCTCTTCCTAACATCATTAAGCTAGAACACAAAGATGACAATGAAGTATGAAAATTGTTCTTTGATGGCTCGAGAAGTAGGCAAGGAGCCGGAGGAGGAGCTATGATTGTGTCACCCCAAGGTATGAAATACTACTCAACTTTCCGTTTCCAATTTTCCTGTTCAAACAATACAAGTAAAATATGAGGCTTTGGTTTATGGATTGCATTGGGTAAGAAGATCAGGAATCAAGAACTTGTAAGTGTTTGGTGACAATGAACTAGTTGCTAATCAAATCAGAGGACAAAATGCTATCAAGAATGACTTGCTCAAGAGCTACAAGAATAGGGTATGGGATCTCATTGAGGATTTTGAAGCCTTCAACATTGTGTCCATACCCAGGAAGGAGAATGAAGTTGTTGATAGGCTTGCAATAGTTGGAGCAACATTTGATGTGGTTGACAACATCAAGAGGGACAAAGGATAACCACATATCCATGTGATTGTGAGGCCAACAAAGTGCCAGATAACAAGACATGCTAGCAGGTGTTTGAGAATGACTAGCAGATCGCAAGAGGAAGCTGAATTCTCAGCTAAGAATCAAGAAAAATTAGAGCAGCAATATGGAGATCAAGTAGTGCAGTTGCATACAAATAATCTTCCTAAAGGTTTGGTGACATTAGATTCTATCTTCAATCCTAATGATCAGTTTCAAAAAGATAAGGCTAACATATAGATCAAAGGAGAATATTCAGAGTCAATTCTAGTTGGAAAAGGCAAAACACTTCAAATTGGCAAAGTGGCCACCGAACAAGAAAGGTATGAATTCATGCAACTTTTCCAATAGTCTCCAGATGTATTTTCTTGGAGCTATGAAGACCTAAGAGGGTTCAATCTGAAGCTAACACAACACACAATTGAACTAGATCCAGATACTAAGCCCATCAGGTAAAAGCAAAGACCAGTCAATCCACACATTGAACCTCCGATGAAGAAAGAGCTAAACAACCTGATAGAGGCAACTATTATATTTCCAATCAAACACTTAAAGTGGGTTGAAAACTTAGTCCCAATTAGGAAGAAAATTGAGAGATTATGTTGTGTGTAGACTTTGAAACTTGAGCAGAGCATCTCTTGAGGACCACTACCCACTCCCCTCAATGGAGCATATTTTGCAAGTGGTGTCTAGATCAGAGAGATTCTCCCTCCTAGATGGCTACTTAGGGTATAACCAGATAATGGTGAAAGAATATGATCAGTTCAAAATGACTTTGACCGCCAAATGGGGCACCTATGCCTACGAAACATGCCATTTGGTTTGTCTAATGTCTTTGGAGCCACTTTCCAAAGGGCAATGGATATGACATTCAAAGGGTTGATCAACAAAATAGTACTGATATATCTGGATGACATCACTGTGTTCTCCAAAAATGCAGTGGATCACCTTTTTCACCTAAGACAGGTATTTCAGAGATGTAGGAGATTCAGGGTATCATTGAACCCTAAAAATGCATATTTTTGGCCCATGAGGGCAGGCTTCTAGGCCATATTGTGTCAAAGGAGGGTTTGACAATTGACCTAGAGAGGGTTGAAGCAATAAGAGCATTGCCATTACTAAGCCATAAGAAAGCTCTTCAAAACTTCTTAGGAAAGATCAATTTTGTCTGCAGGTTTGTACTGACTTTGCTACCCTTTTCAAGAAAATAACATTGATGTTGAAGAAGAGCTTGGCATTTAGGTGGACAACTAAAGGAAGAGAAAGCTTTAAGGCCATCAAAGAAGCTATATCACAAGCCCCAACTCTCGTGAATCTATAATTCTCTAAGGACTTCATACTATATGCCTTTGGTGGCAGTGACACAATTTCTGCAATCTTAGTACAATAGAACAAAGAGGGTACAGAGAAGCCAATTGCCTTCTTTAGCCAAGGTCTGGAAGATTATGAAGTGAGATACTCCTTCATTGAAAAGCACATCCTTGTAGTGATTAAAGGGTTAAAGAAGTTTAAACATCTGGTTTCAAACAATAAAATCCAACTGTTAGTCTCCCATGTAGAAGTTAAATAATTCCTTCTCGCAGCAGGATTTGAATGAAAACGTGTCGGATAGATCACTCGTGTCATGGAGTATGACATTGAGATCAAGATTACTAAGTTGGTCTGTGGGAAGGGATTGTGTGAACAACTGGCCTCGAGTCAACAAGATGAAGCAAGTGGTGAAAAGGAAGCTGTTTTTGTTCTGTAGAATAGTCAAGAGGAAGAAAATAATGATGTTCCCACTCCTTGTTGGACTCAGAACATTATGCACTTCCTACAAGCAGGCTTATGCCCTCCAGAAATGAGTAAAAAAAGGAGACACTTCAGACTACATGCCATCCCATACGTGCTTATTGATGGCATCTTGTTCAAAAGGGACATTAATGGTGTTTTGTTAAGATGCATTGGGACAGATCAGATTGAGAGAGTGTTACAAGAGTTCCATGTTGGAGCAGCTAGAGGCCATTTTTCTCCACGGGTGACAACACTCAAGATCATGAAGGCGGGTTATTATTGGCCCAAGTGTGTTTAGTGATTACTGTGCATGGATCAAAAAGTAGAAGAATTGTGCATTCTTCAGAGGCAAAGAAAGGCAAGAACACTTCCATTGCACCCAATTTTAGTTGACCAACCATTCATGCAATGGGGATTGGACTTCATTGGGGTCATCAATCCAAATTCGAGCCAAGGCCACAAATGGATTGTGAGAGCAATAGAATATTTCACCAAGTGGACTGAGGCAGTGGCACTCAAAGAAGCTAATGAGTCTAACATACTAGATTTCTATGAAGGGATAGTGACTAGATTTGGAGTGCCAACCACTATTATATCAGACAATGCATTGACATTCATAGGTTCCAAAATCACAGAATGGGCTATTAGGAACATGATTTACTTAAGCACTTCATCAAACTATTACCCTCAAGGTAATGGTCAAGCTGAGTCCACAAACAAGAAACCGCTAAGGATTTTGGAAGAACTCTTGATGAAAATTATAGAACTTGGCACACAAAACTCAAATCAGCCTTATGTGTTGATAAGACAACACCCAAGAGGTCTACAGGTAGCTCTCCATTCAAACTTGTCTATGGGAAAGAGGCAATGTTTCCTATATCAATTGAGTTGCTAACATTGGAACTCATGAAGCAACTGGAGATGTCTAAGTTTGAACCAATGGAGGCTAGGTATGCAGAGTTGATGGAATTGGAAGAACCAGAGAGCATGCACTTCAAACAATGGAGAAGGATCATGTCTTAATCAAGAGATGCTTTGATAAGAAAGCAAAAACAATGAATTTTCAAGAAGGAGACCTAGTCTTTAAATGGGATGCGATCGTGCAAAGCCAGAAAACACTCCAAATTTGATGCCATTTGGAGTGGCCCTTACATGATCACGAGTGTAAGAGTAACAATGCCTTCTAGTGGCTAAATTAGATGGAAAAAAACTACAGATCCCGAAGAACGGGTCCATCTCAAACATTGCTACATCGAATGGGAATTTTCCACCTGTGTAAATATTAGCATAGGATTTTTATTTCCCTAAGTGCATATGCACGTTGTTTTGTCAGTAGTGTATTTTTGTTTCCCAAAATGCGTGGCACGGAGTTCTTTGTTGCTCTAGGTTGCGTCATTACAGAGTCTAATGTGCCTCTAAGTGGATGTGCTATTCATTTCGGTTTTCACGCAGTAGTGAAACTCATAGTTACCTATGATAGTTGCCATCTTCAAAAGAAAAAAAATGCAGAGCAACTAAAATCCATCTTCGAAACAATCCATCCAAGGACAATGAAAGCCATGGGTTGAATCAATTTTCTACTCTCAAAACCATTGTCTCAAGTTTTCTTATGAAAATTAATACCGCAAATGGTTGGGCTCATGAATCAGAGGCAAGATCAGTACCATGCCATCATTCTTGACTCCGTGCCCAATGGACATAACAAAAGCAGGCAGTCGCCGTAGGCTGAAAGTGACAAAGCGTGAGAATCTACAAGTGACTCTTCCGCGCACCCGACCTCTCGAGGTCATGCCGAGACAGCGAAAAGTGGGGGTAGAATATGCGTTGGATTCGAGGTCAGCGAGACAAACTAGTTAGCGTGAGCAAAACTCTAATGTCTTCGACACGCACTAATGGAATTTACGAATCTAAGGCAAAGAAGGCCCTTCTAACTTGGATCGGTGTGATAGATCGATCAGCCAGGATGACTCGCTCGAAGGCTCCAATCAATATCGAGCTCTGGCGTGATTCGATCTATGGGTTGCGGAATACATGGAAAATGACCCGGGATAGTTTCGTGTATGTCTCCTGATAAGGTCATATAGTGGATGGTGAATATAATTGACTTTTATGGACGATTTTCTGGCCTAGTCCAGAATTCTCTAGCTTCATTAGCCACTATATTCAGTAAGGACAATTGTTCGATGATGATGGGTGGAAGTGGAGTGGACTGAAATACTAGTGTGCGTAGGCCAGTGTCTATATCTAATTCTCTTATGGATTCGTTGGGCTGTGGGATCTGTGGATCACAACCATAGACTCTTGGTTGTTGCGGTCCTGTTATGGTCATACGCGAGATCAAGTTCTAATCCCTAGTATCCAGTAATCGTATGCTTTCTCAGCTTCTATGTTTAGAACCAACAGTTGTGCAATCTTCTCAGAATACCTCACAGGCGTTCTCGCAACCTGGATTCTTAAGCTGGTATCTATATCTACGAGGGTGTCTCCAGCGTCTGGCTGTGGAACTAAAGGATCGCACCCGAATGTTTGTTCTCTTTCAAACCCTTCTACAGTCATGTGGATGATTTTCTAGGGTAATCTGTAGTTTGGCTGACTTGACCAAAATGCATGTGCCTGGTCGTCTTCTATGTTTAATCCTCTTAACTGAGAACTGATCAGTTGTAAATCTGTGGTTGTTCGGAATACTTGTATTCTGAGATTTTGGTCTATGTCAACTATTGTTGTGACGAGGTTTGGTTGAGGCACGATTGGCTCAAATATATATTCCCTGGGCTCCTGAGGTCCCGTGATTGTCATACGAAACAAAATGCAAATCTAACTGTAACGAAGCAAATTCTAACTACATGAAATAAATCTAACATATATAACTTTTTATTCTTCTAAGAAATCTTTTGACAATTTTAAGGAAAGCAAACTATTTTAAGCGTATCTAGAAATAATAATTAAATAACAATTTAAAATGACAAGATAACCGAGTGTAGTTATTTGCTCCGTCGTGCGATTTGTAGAATTATTCTAAATAAATAAAATAGCTCGTCTAATCTATCTGCAAGATTCTCGATCCTACCTCAGAAGTGAGGAGTGAATCATAGTTTCTCATAAACTATCAATCCTCACAGCTTCCCTGGCAATATCGAGAATAGAATTTACTGAAATGAAGCAATTTATCTACTCTATTTGATATGATTCTAACTAGAACTTTGAAAGTTAAACCTGGATTCCGCAGAACAGTGGCGAATCCGATAGTGTGTGTGATCTCGTCCCCTCAGTATGATCTCCTCGTTCTTTCGTGTTCACGTGGATCCAGAAAAGCATGTAATGCTAGCACCGATAGGAGTAGAATTTGGGACAAGGACAACTCAGAATGCAGACCGAAAATGCGAGTAGGAGAGGGATAGCGCAAGAGTACAAAGCTTGGCTTATGTGATTCCTAGTGGGATTTTACTGCGAGTCATGCAACATGAAGCGACCAGAACCTGTAACTATCCTATACGAAGAGCAAAACCTGCAACTTTAATGGCTTCCTAAGCTACTATGTTCCAATGGATTGGATAAAATAAAGACACTGCTTGCACAAGCGGGATATGTGGCTTACCAACAATTTGAATAAAGCTAACCATGCATATAATGAACTGAACTAAGAACTCTAAGCAACAATGAAAATTAAATCTACAGCAAAGAGGAATTCAGAGGCAAGCTTTAGACTGGATTTGGATGAAATAACAGCATTGCCTGCACAAGATGGGTATGTGGCTTACCAACAAATTGAGAATTTAACAAAAGATGCAAGTGAATTCAAGCTATGGCTTCTAAACAAGCTAACTAGCTAAAAACACTAAAATGAAGAAATGAAAGCAAAGCTCAAACTCCAAAATCCAGCCAAAATTCAGGACCCTTAGCTTGTGCACAAACCATGCATTTATAGGAATTCCATCACCCAAAGATCAAAACCAAATTGAACTCCTAAACAATAAACAAAGGAAAAACACTATTCCAGGGGACCAAAAACATAAATGCATGCTCAAGTCGGCAAGGAAAAAAGTGGTGAATCATGATATTTCACGCGAGTCACGTCAAAGAACATTCTCGAAAACGCTGCAGAGACCGCCGCTCCGAAAGCGGGGCGGCGGTTACAGGACCGCCGCCCGATTAGGCGGTGGTTTCGCCACCGAAGATCAAAAAGGCCAAGGAAAGAAGAAAAAAGGGGAAAACAAAGGGCGCGGGGCTAAGTGGGGCATGTGGGATGTTAACGCATACTCGAGGGATTTTTCGGATCCCGAACACCTCATGAGGAGACTCAGTATCATCATTGGGGTACTTATTACTGCTCGCGCAAGACAAGACCTTACAATTTTGGGTACGTACATATCATTTCTGAGAAGCATTTTAGCCATGAAGAGGCATAAAACGGTGGGTCCAGTATGGCAGTCCCAAAATGGGGAGTTAGAAGCTATACCTTACTCGTCCCGTGTGTGAAACGACACCATCCGAAATTCCCGCTATCTCGCAAAATGAAAAGAGAACTCAAGTGCGAGATAGATACAAAACTTGGAAAATAAACGCTAAATTAATAGGGAATGAGAACGTACCATTCGTGCGGGGATAGGAACTTACCTTCATCGCTCCAAACCTCGTGAAAAGTCTTTTTAAAACGAAATAATAGGTGCTATATATATGAAAGTGGGCCCATTTTCCTATTCATTTGCGCGCATTTGATTTGATTGATTTTGAGCTCGGGACCCACGGGTGACGGTTTCGTGCGTGAGTAGAGTCAAAACGTCCACAGCCGAGATCGTGATCATGCCTCCACGTGCGGAACACCGCCCGCTAGATCACATGTTGGTTTTCTTCAATTTTACATTTTTCCCCTTTAAATTTGAAATGTTAAATTTGTCGTAATGGGGGTTATTTTTTAAAAATGTTAGGTTCAAAAGGTCCACCTAGGGGGCACCATCTTGGGTAGGCTCCATTTTTAGTTTAAATGGTCTTTTTTTACTCATTTTGGGCTTTTTGGGGTTAGAACCCGCGGGTTTCGGATCGCGACCGCCGCCCCGCCGGTGGCGGCGGTTACATGCGCCGCCTCCCGTGTGGCACCATACGACCGCCGCCCTTAAGGTGGCGATTCTGGTTACAAACCGCGTCCTCGCTCGGTGGGCGGTTCGACTAGTAATGTAAAAGAACTTGATTTTGAGATGCACTTGTATTTTCCCGCATTTCTATACGTTTTTATGACCTTCTTGGTATTGCTCGATACTAACTTGCTCTATTTTGTGTGTTTTTGGGTGTATGTAGGCGAGGGAGGAATACATCAGATGGAGCTGAGAGAGAGAGTGTGACGGTCTGTCGTGGGTATTGGATGCCCTCTCACCGGACGAGGAGGACACACTACAAGAGGGCAAGATATGCGATATCGCGCGTTCCACATGTCACACCATCTAGTCACATCCTTTGTGACTTATTTTCATATTGGGACATAGATCGGAACACCTTCCGACTGCCAGGGGTCCGTGGTGAGTGGACTATCACGCTGGAGGATGTCTACCATATTTTGGGGGTCCCGATCATCGGGAGGAGACTCACATTAGAGACGGCAGCTCACGGGCACAGTGCACGCGGTGGGCAAGGTTACATGGGAGATGCAGCTATCTCCACGGGGTTGAAGAAGGGAGTGAGAGTTCGATCCATCCCTTCTTTGCCTATCCCCATATTTCGACAGGCCATCATGGGGATCCTTGCCTCGAGATTGATTGGGGACAAGGGAGGGGACACTTTGTTATACTGCTGGGCCCCCATCATTGCACAGATAGAGGGGCATGGCCGGATATACGCCTGGGGTGCAGACATTCTGGGGACCACCTACCATGATTTATACAGGGTGGTCCATTTGCAGGGACAGTCATTGAGCCACCCGACTCTAGTCATGAGTTGGGTGTATGAGCATTTTATTCCTTATGGCAGAGGCGTAGAGGTGGCAGATCCAGGGGCTGTGAGGGCAGCCAGATGGTCAGATATGTCGGTGCTTAGAGCACCTCACCAGCCAGTTGCCTCCCTTACCACAACAGATATGGAGGCGACACCGTACCGGCTTATGGCCAGCATATGGGGCGAGGAGACCCTTACATTGATCTCCTGCTCCACCACAGGGCAGCTCATCGACCGCGTGGGACGGGTGGAGGTACATCCTTTTGGCAGAGTTCCTCAGCAGTTTGGCCTTCCATATGCGGGCATGCTTCCCCCAGTGGCACCAGCTTATAGATCAGTTCGCGAGGCCAGAGGGGGGCCTAGAGGCCGAGGTTGGACAGTGGTCACTCCTGGCACTCCCATTGCAGCCTAGGAGGATAGTTCGGGCCAGAGGGAGAGCCGGTGCGCTCGGGCACCTTGCTTTAGATTGCGCGGGTCCCGCTCACAAAGCAGTTGATGACCCTATAGACATTGACTCCGATTCTGAGGAGCTTACAGAGGGAGGGTCGGAGGAGCAGACTGATGATAGCGATCCTGAGTGGCATGACACTCAGGATATTATGCAGGCGGAGAGGGCCGAGGAGAGCGCAGAGAGGGACACTCTAGTCTCAGAGGAGCCACTCTCTCAGGGCCATGGTGGAGAGGATGAGTCAGTTGTGGGGCGACATGTTGCCCCTGCTACAGGAGCAGCCCCCTCTCGCCGGCAGCTGCATCTCGGCGGGGGTGCCGGCCCAAAGTGATCCATCTTGGAGGCCCGGTGATCCGAGTAAGTTATCCTTTCTTCCTTTCAATGTTTGTTTAATTTAGGATTTTTTATCTCTCCTTGTGTTTGTATCTTGTATATTTCAGCCTCTTGCTTGGTTTCTAATTCATTTTTTCTCCTTTGTTTGCAGAGACTGTCGACGAGTGGCGGGATCTGATCCGCAGGGTATGCACTGATTCCCTGATGATCCCCATGGATAGGACCCGTGCGGAGCTATCCGTAGATGCCGGGGAGCCCTCAGCAGCCGGCAGGCATACCGACGTCTTCGCTCCCATTTGGCACGTGGCCAGATGGTGTCGACTCTCCGTACAGAGTTGGCGGGCTATAGGACGGCTGAGCGCCTTATGAGGAGCCATTCTCGTGGTGAGACCGCGGCTGCTCCTCGGGACCCTGAGCCCTCCGTTCATTCAGAGCGTCAACATAGCCGGAGTCCTAGCGAGGGCGCGCACCTTCGGAGGGGTCGCGTAGGGGTTGAGAGACCACTTGGCTCCTATGTATTTTGTATTATAGATTTTTTGTATATCACGGGCTCTTTGAGCGTTTTGACCATGCCTAGTGCATGATGGCATTGTATATAAACATTGATTATTTATATATATGCATTCATTTTTGGATCAAAAGCTTGTCACTCATGCTTTCCCTTTCTATTTCTAGTTTCCTCATGTATACTACGATGTATGTTTTATATGCTTTCTAGAATGTATGCAATGGAAAACAGATGATGCAAATGTTTGCTTTCTTTTTGTGTTTCATGATGCTGATACATGATATTGTAGATATATTGTGATCTTGAATCTTAGCTTCTGTGAGCAATTTGGATACCTCATGTTTGTTTTGGCAAAGTGATGAAAATAACCAGTATGATGAACAGATTAACTTGCCCCACTCCTAACTCCACGCAACTAGTAAGATGCGAGGGCTTATCACCAAGAGCCAAGAAGGGCGCAAGTTATGAAATATGGTGAAATGATAGTGATGAAAGATAGACAAAGCTTTGGTGGAACCAAATTG
Source organism: Taxus wallichiana var. yunnanensis (assembly GCA_018340775.1). Taxonomy (NCBI): domain Eukaryota; kingdom Viridiplantae; phylum Streptophyta; class Pinopsida; order Cupressales; family Taxaceae; genus Taxus; species Taxus wallichiana. The sequence goes on from CM031238.1 coordinate 837,136,389, forward strand.
GAAGCTACAAGCCTACCCTACCTGAATGACTTCATAGTTTTGGATGCAACTTGCTTTGCGGTTTATCTAGACTTAGACCCGTAGATGGCCACATAGTAGACAAAATCTGGTTTTTAGGATTTTTAACTCTTTTGGAATTTTGAACATCTGATTCATTCGTTTTTGACTCAAAGTTTGAATAGTTTGTTTATGACCTTTTAATGTTTGCTTTGTCAAGAGGACCCCCTACACTTTGCCCCATGCTACCAAGAAGAGCGTGGGTTTATCACCGTGGGCAAGGCATAGGCGAGTAAGGGCATTTCCATCCTTTCCCAACCCTACGTCACTAAAGTAAGAGACGCAAGCTCGTCATCGAAGGTGGGGCAAGGAAATGTGTAAAAATAAAATTTTCTATTTAATCACTTTTTGACTTGCTTATTTGAGTAAAATGTCAGTATATGCTTATTTCCAAAGAGATGTATATATGGGATAGATGTGACACCATGAAGCTTCTAGAACAGACCTTAGGCAAGACACCTATCCTAAGAAGAAATCAAAGCGAGAACAAACTTGCAGATCTTGGTATGGTTACCGTTAGGGCTTTGTCATGTTTGATTTATTTGATAAAAGATTCCAAGATGATTTGATGATACATGAAGATGGAGAGGTATGATTAAAGAACATTATGCCAGAAACATCACGAGTTTGTAATGAATTGCTTTGAGAATAGATTTCTTGATCACAACTTATGTAAGAACAAGTGGACAAAATGATCTAAATCTATATGAAGATGTAATGTAGATAGTTATATAGGTAGCGTTAGCTGCCTATGCGTAGAAACGTTTGAGGTGCAGGGAATTGACTGTTTCGCCAAACTCCTCACCTTCTAACGTACATAAGAGGTATGCACCATTTCCGTAGTCCTTCATGACTCGGTATGGGCCCAACCATTTGGGCCGGAATTTCCTTCCTTCGCCGGTCTTCTTGTCGATCCGGCTGTCTAGTCTTAGAACTAGATCACCTTCGTATATATCGCGTTCATAGACCTCTTGTTGTATATCACCCGGCACATTCGGTCAAGATAAGCTCTATGCCTCGCGCTCAAAGATCTAACCTAGTTTCATCTAGGCTTTCTAGTTGGGAAAGACGTGCTTCTCGTAAGCGTCTTCATCCGTAATCCTCGCAGTGAAATGCGGAGACTGGGTATTTCGACCTCAAGCGGGAGAACTGCTTCTGCCCCAAATACTAGCGAGAAAGGAGTTACTCCCGTTGGTGTTCTTATTGAGGTTCGGTGGGCCCACAAGGCCGGATATAACTTCAAATGCCAATCTCGCTTGTTTTCTTTCACCGTTTTAAGGAGAATGGCTTTCAGTGTTTTGTTTGTCGCTTCAGCCTGTCCGTTGGCTTGGGGATAATACAAGGAAGCCGTATGATGGCTTATCTTAAATCTACTGCATAGTTCGCGAACTTCTTCATTTTTAAAAGAAGTTCCATTATCGGAGATAATGATTTGTGGGATACCGTACCTGCAAATGATTTGGTTCAAAATGAACTTGGCGATCACAGGTAACTGTGCACAAAGAGTAAGAGGCATGGCCTCCACCCATTTGGTAAAATATTTAGTGGCCGTGATTATAAAATTATGGCCATCTGTGGATGAGGGAGAGAATTTCCCTATTAAGTCTAGACCCCATGTAGAAAAGGGCCATGGAGTAGCGATTGGTCGAGCTTGTCAGGCTTTGGCATGTGGATCTCGTGGGAGAATTCTTGGCACTTATGACACCTGCATGCAAACTCTATCGCGTCATGTTCTAGAGTGGGCCAGAAATAGCCCATTCGATGTATTTTTCGAGCGGTGGCATGGCCACCGAAGTGGCCTCCACATATACCGCTGTGGGATTCATGGAGAATCCTCTTGGACTCTTCTGTGTCAACACACCTTAAGAGCATTCCATCGAATGCTTTTCGATAGAGCACCTGCTCTATAATGACGTATTTAGCTACGATTATGCGTAACCGCCTTCTTTGTTGCGGTGTAACTGCCTCCGGGTACGTATGGTCCATGATATAATTAACGATATCAGTGTACCAAGGACACTCAGAGATAGCGGGTCGTGTTTCGATGTAGTATACGCATTCATCTGGAAAGTCTAAATCTACTAAATCGCCTCCGTCTAATGGGTTGTCAGCTAACCAATCCGCGATGATTTGTCCTTTAACCGACTTCTGATTTACAAATGTTAATTCGAACTCTCCCATTAAGGTTATAAAACGTCCAACCTTTTTAGATAAGGACCCTTGTGTGAGAAAAGTTCGTAAATGGTCCGTTTTTACCATGACCTTCATTTCTTGATTCAGCATATAATGTCTTAGGCGTTTAGTAGCAAAGACTATGGCAAGGCATTCTCGTTCTGCCTGTGTATAGCATGTTTCATAGTCGAGCAGTGTTCGGCTAATGAAATAAATCGCACGTTCTCTCTTGTTATCGTCTTCTTGGGCCAACATACAAGCCAGTGAGACATTGGTAGCTCGCGAATATAGGATTAACGGGTGATCTAGCTTAGGTGGCATTAGCGTAGGTGGTGATAACAGAAAACGCTTAACTGCATCAAAAGCTTCATTGCAATCTTCAGTCCAATCAATGCTATAGTCCTTCTTGAGTAAATTGTTGATTGGATGAACGGTGAAGCTTAGGTCCGGATGAATCTCCGGATTGCACCTAGCTTTCCAAGAAATGATCTGATTCCAGATTCACTCGAAGGTGGGACCATTTCGAGGACAGCCCAAATTTTGGTTGGATCAACATCAATCCCTCGTGACGATATGATGTAACCTAGGAGCTTTCCTCCTGTTACACCAAAGACGCATTTCTCTGGATTTAGCGTGACTCCGTATTCTATTAGATGAAAGAATGACGCGGAGTACTTCGGGATGGTCACAACGCTTCTTGGCTTTAGCCAATAAGTCATCTACGTAAGATTCCATGATTTTATGAATTAGATCGTGAAATATGTATGTCATGGCCGGTACGTAGCACCGGCGTTTTTGAGACCGAATGGCATAACAACAGTAGCAATAGGTTCCCAAGGAGTTATAAACGTGGTTTTAGCTTGATCTTGCTCGGATATTCTGATTTGATTGTATCCCGAGAATCCATCCATGAGAGACAAAAGTTCAAAACCAGCCGTTGCATCAACGATAATGTCTATGGATGGTAATGGGAAATCGTCCTTAGGACACGCTTTGTTGATATCTCGAAAATCTATGCAGATGCGTATCTTTCCATTCTTCTTGAGAACGGGAACGATGTTAGATACCCATTGGGAGTAGTCAACTGGCTTGATGAATCCTACCTGAAGGAGTTTTATTACCTCCTCTTTTACCATGAGAGCTACTTTGGGCTTCATGGGTCTTGATTTTTGTTTAATTGGCTTTGCATCTGATCTAGTGACGAGGTTGTGCACCGCAATGTGGGGTGCGACTCCCGTCATCTCCTTGTAATTAAATGCAAACGCCTTTTGATGTTCTTTGAGAATCTGAGTATGTATTTCCACCTCTTCTGGGGTTAACGAAGAGCCTAGTTTCAATATTCTTGGTTCATCTTCTGTCCGATGTTGACATCGATTGTTTCTTCGATCAAAGAGGCGTTACCCTCTTCAAACTCAGGTGGTGCTGGAGGTAAATCTAAATCATCCCCATTTTCTACTACGTATATGCTAGGTTCCATTTGTGAGGGAAGATCCGTTACGGGATTTCCGAAGTAGGAAGACGAATGTGGAATCAAGGATAAATCTAGCATGTGATAGGAGAGATGTAGTGCCGCATAGGCATTTAAGTAATCCAAAGTAGCAGCATCATTATCAACATGGTCTAGGATGGTAGATTCACTTTCGCTTGAAAGAGGATTTGTCATTGTTTTTATCAATGGTTCATCACGAATGGATACCGTGAACTGGGTATCTTCTAACTCATTGCTCGGAGTAAAACGTGATGCTGAAGTTACTATTGAATCGGCGAGAAGATTTTTCTCTCGCGGGATTGCTTCAATGGATATGAAGTTGAACGCCTTGCTTAAATCTAACACAGCATTTTTGTAGAGTTGTAAATGTTCGGCTTTAGTTTCATATACTTCAGAAACTTGGTTTGTCACTAATTGCGAGTCTCCCAGGACTCTGATGTTATCAATACCAATTCTTTTGGCTAAGGTAAGGCCAAGGAGGAGGGCTTCGTACTCAGCGCCGTTGTTTGTGCATTCAAAGTTTAATTTAAAAGTGAATGGGAGGACTTTCTCCTCGGGTGAAGTAAGAATTATACCTGCCCCCGCTCCATAACGACATTTAGCTCCATCGAAATGGAGAGTCCAATACTTAGCCAGGAGTACAGATGTTGGGGCATCTGCTGCGTTTGCGCATTCTACTTCTACCATACAGAGATCCTCTGCTGGCAAGGAACCAACACCTAGGGAAAATCCTATGCCTACTGAATCAAATGGTAAGAACATTGGTGAATCTTGTTCTATCAACTCAACGATTTTCGCAGTAGTCCCTAATGATACTGTTTCTTTAGTTTTATCTTTAGGGGTTGGAATTGTTTTGGCTATGCTGGTAGTTTCAAGATCCGTCGTAGGTACCAACTTTTCCTCTGGTTTTGGGTCAGTGGGTTTATTAAGTTGGTTTGTTGGCAGTTCAAATTCTGAGTGCACCCCTGGTCTTTTCTTTAAATCAGCTAGGTGCAAATCGAAAGGTTTTGGATCGCCTTTGGCTACAAATACCTTTCCTAGATGCAGGAATCTTACTTCTTGAAATAGCGTGGAAGGGATTGCCTTCATGCGGTGTATCCACTGGTCGGCCGAGGATCATATTATAGTTAGTTTCCCGATCTATAATATAAAACTCAGTCAAAATGGTTTTGGGCCCTAAGGTGACCGGTAGTATAATAGTTCCTATCAAAGTGGCTTTAAGGCTATCATAGCCTCTCAATGTATTTCGAGTAGTGGAACAGTTTGTTTCCCCATATCCAAGTTTTTGGAGGAAAGAGAAAGGGACTATGTTAACTATGGCCCCATCATCAACCATTGCCCGTTTTACATAGTTATTATAAACCCATACTTGCAAGTGTAAGGCTGGATCACCTCGGCGTGCGATCTCAGCATCTGTGGGCATTTTACTTATTTCGAATATGAATTCGACATCCTTGTCCGGCTGCCCCGGAGGGTGGATATCAAAATCTACGTGATTTACTTGTGTTTCAGGAGGTGGAGTGATGTTAATTAGATGGCCTAGACCTAGTGCTTCTAAAAGAGCAGCTCTGTGAGGGGGAGAGTTCTTTAGTAAGTCCAAAAATGAAATGTGTGAGAAGGTCTTTGTTAGGTCACTAATTAAATCATAGGCACCAATGGGTTTTTCAACTATTTGCTGACTCTTATCTGTCTCTGGCAGATGACTTGGGCTTGGTTGAGAGAAATACTCTCGTGTTCTTGTTATAGCTTCGATAGGTAGTTCAACGTCTAATTCTACCAAACTGACTATCTTGGGTCTCGGTTGAGCTCCTAACTGTGGCGCAACTGATGGATTTAATGAAGTCGAGGCTTCATGATCATTGTTTCCCGTCATTGCACTTTTGTTTGCTCCGGTTGGATTCAGCCTATTGCCATCATGATTTGGGAGTGGATCGTTAAAGATCTTGAGGGGAGCATTCTGAGGAGAAACTGCCCCTGTGAGCGTATTTGGTGATGATGAGACGGGATCTGCCAAAAACAAGTCTGTGAAGAACTGTCTTTGTTCTTCTGGCAAGCGTTGCATAAATTTATTGTAGTCACGGCACGTTCTAGTATCGTGACCCCGAATTTTATGGAAACCACAATAAGAATTGGGGTTATAATTCCCATTTTGTTGGTTTGGTGTGTATTATGGCCTAAAATTTCGATCAAATTGTTGCCTATTAGGATTAAAGTTTTGGAATTGTTGTTTCTGGTTTTGACTTTGGTTTTGGTAACCAAATGAGTTTTGGCTTGGCCCTTGTATGGGATTTCGCCGTTGTTGTTGTTGTTGTTGTTGTGGATGGTTAAAATCCACTGTATTGATTGTTGGGGTAAAGTTGTTGTTTCGTTGGTTGTTTGTTTGTGACGGAGCATTAACAACATTCACCCTCTTGGGCTGGTTGGTTACCCCATCCGTTGTTACCCCACGATTTTTGTTAAGGATTTTGGGTCCTTGATTGACATTTGTGATAGTTGTAGTGTTTTGAGTGGAGGTGATTAACCTCCCGTTTGTTCCATATGTCTTACGACCACTATCTATCGCTGCTTGGTCTATTCGAAGAGCGCTCTCAAGTACTTCATCATAAGTTCTTAGTGGGAACTTCTGGACTTCTTCCTTCACCTCCTTGCTGAGAGAATGAAGGAATAAATCGCATAGTTCCATCTGATCCATGTTTGGAGCACTTGCTGAAGAATAAAGAACCGTACGCCACCTCTGGATGAAATGGGCGATGATTCGTTGTGTTCTTGTTTGATGTGCAAGAATTCCCTGATTCCTGTTCTCAACAATTTGTTCATGTCGAAGGCCTTGATGAACTCTGACACGAGTTGTTTAAATGAATGGATGGAGGCTTGTGTATCCTGTAATACCAGTCGAGAGCAATACCTTCCAAGGTTTTAGGGAATATTTTAGCAACAACCCCATCCCAAGGAGTAATTCTCGTATGGTCAGTAGCGTAAGCTTTGATATGTGCATTGGATCTCCCTCACCCTTGAACTTGGGTAAATCAGAAGAGGTCTTGGAAGCATGACGCTTCGTATGGTGAAATCTAAGGGTTCCTTTAGATATTCGAATAAGTCCCTATCGCATAGCTTCAACCATTGATGGTGGTCACGAGGGAGTAACGGTGGGATAGGTTGTTGATATGGTGCAGTAGTATGCATTAGGGGCATAAGGAAGTCCCTGCATTTGAGCAAACATGCCGGGAGAGGAGAACATATCTCCTTGTGGTGATTTGGAGTACATGTTTAAGTACGATGGGGTATTGTCAAGGAATGGATTGTTTGACACTAGACCGGGAGGAATAGTGTTAGAGATGGTGGGCCTTGTTGGCGTTTGTTGTGGATAGTGAGGCGGCATGCCTAACGTGCCTACTCCTGTGAGGAGATCTACTTGGCCAGAGTGGTATGGAGGATTGGAACTTCCTGTTTGCATGAACGGAGAATTTTGACTTGCTTGAGCAAGTTCTAACCCTCTCACTCTTTCTACTAACGTTGAAATGACTTCATTTGGTGAAGTCACGGTGGTGCTTTTTGCCCGAGCGGCGTTTGTTGTATACCCCGGTGTTGTATAGGTACGTGATATCCTGTCATAAACTGATCGCTATCTTGCCAAGTTTCTCGAGAGTATTTCCTATATGCAGTGGCATAGAGGTATTTTCTTGAAAAGAGATCTCGGGTTGTATTTGTAAACCTCCTATAGGTGGGTACATACCCCGAGAATGTTGTTCACTCCTAGGATAACGTATTGACTGTCCATCATCTAAGACCAGGTATGGGTCTGATTGCCTACTGATTTGTGATCTAAGTAGCATTTGAGGAGATGAACTAGATTCTCGGTAAACGTCATATTGTTTGAACCTGAAGGCTCTGTTTGTTGCGTTCGAGAGGGTTGATCTAACTCCTCAGTTTGAAAAGACGAACTATATCTGATTCTTGGGGTTTGTGTTGACAATTGATTAGTTGAATAGTTATCGCCCCATACTGAGAGCGAGGGTGATGATTGCCTATTCTGTTGGGCGTAGTATGCCTCAAGACCCAAGAGGGGTCTGCCATATGCATCGAATCCCGACATATTCGGGGGGTATATGAATACCCGCAGAATAATGGGAAGGAGTGAAGGTGATTTGTGAAAGGAAACGTGATATTATGACTCTGAAAGAGAAAGTAGGAAGTTTACGCGCTTTCACTAATTTCGTTTGTTTCACGTCGGGTTCACCAATTTTGTATGCCGTGAATGCTAAAAGCGACAAAGTAGCGTGAGAATCTACAAGTGACTCTTCCGTGTACCCGACCTCTCGAGGTCGTGCCGAGATACTCTCGAGGTGGTGGGGGTAGAATATGCGTTGGATTCAGACAAACTAGTTAGGTAGTCTAATGTCTTTGACACGCACTAATGGAATTTGTGAATCTAAGGCAAAGAAGGCCCTTCTAACTTGGACTGGTGTGATAGATCGATCAGCAAGGATGACTACTCGAAGGCTCCAATCAATATCGAGCTCTAGCGTGATTCGATCTATGGGTTGCGGAATACGTGGAAAATGACCTGGGATAGTTTCGTGTATGTCTCCTGATAAGGTCATATAGTGGATGGTGAATATAATTGACTTTTATGGACGATTTTCTGGCCTAGTCCAGAATTCTCTAGCTTCGTTAGCCGCTATATTCAGTAAGGACAATTGTTCGATGATGATGGGTGGAAGTGGAGTGGACTGAAATACTAGTGTGCATAGGCCAGTGTCTATATCTAATTCTCTTATGGATTCGTTGGGCTGTGGGATCTGTGGATCACAACCATAGACTCTTGGTTGTTGCGGTCCTGTTATGGTCATACGCGAGATCAAGTTCTAATCCCTAGTATCCAGTAATTGTACGCTTTCTCAGCTTCTATGTTTAGAACCAATAGTTGTGCAATCTTCTCAGAATACCTCACAGGCGTTCTCGCAACCTGGATTCTTAAGCTGGTATCTATATCTACGAGGGTGTCTCCACTGATCTTTGTGGAACTAAAGGATCGCACCCGAATGTTTGTTCTCTTTCAAACCCTTCTCTCATGTGGATGATTTTATAGGGTAATCTGTAGTTTGGATGACTTGACCAAAATGCATGTGCCTGGTCGTCTTCTATGTTTAATCCTCTTAACTGAGAACTGATCAATTGTAAATCTGTGGTTGTTCGGAATACTTGTATTCTGAGATTTTGGTCTATGTCAACTATCGGGCTTTGTGACGAGGTTTGGTTGAGGCACGATTGGCTCAAATATATATTCCTGGGCTCCCGAGGTCCCGTGATTGTCATACGAAACAAAATGCAAATCTAATTAGAACGAAGCAAATTCTAACTAAATGAAATAAATCTAACATATATAACTTTTTATTCTTCTAAGAAATCTTTTGACAATTTTAAGGAAAGCAAACTATTTTAAGTGTATCTAGAAATAATAATTAAATAACAATTTAAAACAGACAAGATAACCGAGTGTAGTTATTTGCCTGTGTGATTTGTAGAATTATTCTAAATAAATAAAATAGCTCGTCTAATCTATCTGCAAGATTCTCGATCCTACCTCAGAAGTGAGGAGTGAATCATAGTTTCTCAGAAACTATCAATCCTCATAGCTTCCCTGGCAATATCGAGAATAGAATTTACTGAAATGAAGCAATTTATCTACTCTATTTGATATGATTCTAACTAGAACTTTGAAAGTTAAACTGGATTCCGCAGAACAGTGGTGAATCCGATAGTGTGTGTGATCTCGTCCCCTCAGTATGATCTCCTCGTTCTTTCATGTTCACGTGGATCCAGAAAAGCATGTAATGCTAGCACCGATAGGAGTAGAATTTGGGACAAGGACAACTCAGAATGCAGACCGAAAATGTGAGTAGGAGAGGGATAGCGCAAGAGTACAGAGCTTGGCTTATGCGATTCCTAGCGGGATTTTACTGCGAGTCATGCAACATGAAGCGACCAGAACCTGTAACTATCCTATACGAAGAGCAAAACCTGCAACTTTAATGGCTTCCTAAGCTACTCTGTTCCAATGGATTGGATAAAATAAAGACACTGCTTGCACAAGCTGGATATGTGGCTTACCAACAGCTGAATAAAGCTAACCTGTGCATATAATGAATCGAACTAATAACTCTAAGCAACAATGAAAATTAAATCTACAAAGAAAGAGGAATTCGGAGGCAAGCTTTAGACTGGATTTGGATGAAATAACAACACTACCTACACAAGATGGGTATGTGGCTTACCAACAAATTTGAGAATTTAACAAAAGATGCAAGTGAATTTAAGCTATGGCTTCTAAACAAGCTAACTAGCTAAAACACTAAAATGAAGAAATGAAAGCAAAGCTCAAACTCCAAAATCCAGCCAAAATTTAGACCCCTTAGCTTGTGCACAAACCATGCATTTATAGGAATTCCATCACCCAAAGATCAAAACCAAATTGAACTCCTAAACAATAAACAAAGGAAAAACACTATTCCAGGGGACCAAAAACATAAATGCATGCTCAAGTCGGCAAGGAAAAGCTGGTGAATCGTGATATTTCACGCGAGTCACGTCAAAGAACGCGTCTGGAAAAACATGCATGGGACCGCCGCCGAGTAGGGCGGTTCTGAGACCGCCGCCGAGCAGGCGGCGGTTTCGTCACTGAAGATCAAAAAGGCCAAGGAAAGAAGAAAAAGGGGGAAAACAAAGGGCGCGGGGCTAAGCGGGGCATGTGGGATGTTAACGCATACTCCGAGGGCTTTTCCGGATCCCGAACACCTTGCGAGGAGACCTGTATCATCATTGGGGTACTTATTACGCTGTTCCGCAGTACAGTACCTTACAATTTTGGGTATGTATAGTCACCACAATAAGAAGATAGATAATTCACATTCAAATCCTATAAATAGGTCAGAAGGACTCTACAATGGAGTGGTGAGACTGTGAAAGATCAAATGACCCTTCGTAGGAGAATTTAAAAAAATGACTCTGTCGAGCAAATCGTGCCTTAAATCCATTAAAAAATTACAAGCAGCCTTGGAAATGGAATAGTAGGGTCGGGAAGGAGGAGATAGTGTCAAAGAAGCCAGAAGCTCAAAAGAGAAGGAGCGGTGAAGGTTCAAAGTCTTTGGGCTCCGGAACAATTCAAAACGAGTCCAAAATTGACTAAGTATGGAGAAGACAACGGACGCTACCAAGTGTCCAAATGACACATCTCCAAAGTCAAATATAAGTAGGAGGCTCAAACAAGCACCGAGGCCCCCATGTTTCCCAAGCCTAAAGTAGGGAAAATTCAAAGCTAAAAGTCAAAAGGCAGAGAGGGTGGGCCTCAAATGGACTAAGTATAGAAGTGCTAATGGAAGCTGCGACATGTCAGCTTAGCGCATCTCTAAAATTTAATCCAAAAGTGGAGACTCAAATGAGCGCCATCTCGCCACGTAGTCCAAGGTCCAAAAATGTAAGAGGGAGGCCATTAAAAATTCCAAAGAGTTGCGGAGGCTTCCACGTGTCAACCCGACACTCCTTTAAAGGTAAATCCTGAGTGGGCTTTTAAGTAAGCGTAGAGCCTCTATGCATCTAGTTTCACAAAGGGACAGGGTCGAGTTGAATAGTCAATGCATTGAGACATGCCAATGGAGGATGCCAAGTGTCTAAATAATGCTAATTCAAGAGCAGTAATCAAGGGAGGTTTCAAGCAAGCGCCTGTGCCGCCACGTGTCCCTGTTAGATATTTGACCCCATCGAGCAAAGGACTTAGCCAAAAGCATAAGGAAATTGAGCAGGTCACGGAGGAAACCACGTGTTAGCCCCGCACCACTCCAAAAGTAAAATACAGATGGTGCCCTTAGATATGTGCTAGCCCTCCACGTGTTTGGTTTCAAAAGGGGGCCTGTTTTCAAACTGGTTTTCTCGCTATTTTGTACGAACCCGATTCAAATTTCAAATGGGCATATATTTCGACTTGGGGCTCAAAATCTAGCAAATCTAGCACTGTTGGAAAGATATCGACCTCGTCTATGCCATGAAGATCTGAAACTTTAAGTTTGGATATGTTAGGTGGGAGAAAAATGGAGAGATGTCTTCTGGCCATTAATGCAGGATCTATTTTTTGCCAACAACCAAATTAGATTCAATCTGCTCCATCGTTTCCTCCTCCTTTGAGGCGCCGAACCAGTAATTGATGCAGTTAAGACAAATTTGGGGCAGATATTTTGTAGGAGGCATTAATAGCAGTGGTTGAACTTTGAACCGTTTTTTCCGCTTCTCTCTCTTTCTTCCTCTTGTGTTGAATCTATAAAAGCAAGTTCGGGACTCATTATAAAGGGTTGGACATTCTTTTGTTTGTAGGCTCCCCTTTTCCTCTAGCAAATGAATTCATGGAGTTTCAAACCTTCTATTAGATTGTAACACATTTTCTACCTTTTGGCCATTTTGTAAATGCATTGTATCAAATCTACAGAGCAATAATACATGTTTGTGGCTGATTTTCGACCCTTTCTTGTCTTCATTGCTCTCATCTGGTCTTTCATTGCAAAATTGGTTATCTGTGCTTGATTATTGTATGCATTTTTTTGGTTTGTGCCTATCAAAGAAAACAAATTTTCATCATTCCTTCTGTATCACCTGGTTAGCTTAGTTTTAATTTCTTGTATTCCTTTTATCCTTGTCTCCTTGGCAATATTAGATTAGGTTTAGGAATAAATCCTTTGCAAATTTCACGTATGCACCTAGACAAAGGAATAGGAACCAACCTTAATCTGGAGAGTTTTCCCATTTTCAAAGTCCCACACTTTTGGGGAAAACTCAATGTTATGTAAATCACATCAAATGATGAGTTTGAAACACCAAATCTGAGAGGTCATTTGGGGTGTTGTGATTTTACACTAAAGCAGGAACTAAATTTTGATTCCTCACCATTACTATAAGAACCATGGAAAGCTCTCATTTTGTCATTGTTTGGCATTACACAAATCCATCATTGTGACTTCAAAGTCAAGGTTGAAAGAAAAGTGTTTGAAAAACTTCTTTGAGAGGTCCGCAAAGGTAGAGATAGATCTCTTTGGAAGGTGTAAGAACCAGTCTAAAGCTTTTCTTGCCAGAGTCCTAGGAAAGAGGCACAAGAGAAAGATATCATTATAAGCCACCTCTTTGCATGCCATGAAAAATTCCTTGACATGTTCTATAGGATCAGTTTTGCCCTTATATTTATCAAATTTGGGCATCTCGAAAGAGCATGGGAAGGGTATGTGTAAGATGTCCATGTCGAAAGGGTATGGACACAATTCATCAAAATTAAAAATTTTACGTTGTTTTTGCATGCCCAAAATGGTGTCCTTCATCATTTGCCACTCTTGAGAAAATGGTGAATTGTTTTGTGGGATGAATGGTGATTTATCATTCGTATGTTTGTTGTTCTCGTTATTGGTCTCAAAATGAGTTTTGAAGGTTTTGTTAGTTTTATTTGTGTGTTCGATACCTTTGGTATTGTTATTAGTGACTATAGAGGATAAAGGCGAGCCAATTATTTCACCAATGCATTGATTTGATTGAGTAAGGCTTGGTTTTGATTAGAGGACAAAACATTAGATTTTCCTTTATTATCGGTGTTTATTTTACTTGGTCCTTTGTCATCATGTTTGTTTAACTCAAGTGGTGGACCCTTAGGGGATTTAGGTTGTCCTTTTAAGGCTTTCAATTCATCCTCATCAAATTCTCGAGGGAAATCTTGCTCCCATTGCGAGGAGACAAAGAAGGAATTGGTCTTTGTTTTTGTCATAAAGTGGTGTCTATGGAAATATTTTTATGTTGATCTTCATCCTCTTCATCAGAGATGATATGGAAAGGATTTCTTTCCTTCCATGAAAGGGACTATAATCATGATGTCATGTTCCCACCATTGTTTGAAAGATGGGACGAACGAGAAGAAGCTATGTGATACCTAGCAAAATGAGTGATAAGAGGGAAGAGGCGAAAAGGGTTAGTTAATTACCTAACTCCTAACAAAATGGGAGTTAAGAGAAAAAGGATCTAAAGGGGATAGCTCTGTTCTACTTCATAACAAAAATGGATGTTTTAAAGGCGAAGAGACATGACAAGGTGAAAGCGATCAACTATTAACAAAATGAATGAAAAGAGTGATAAAGAGATGTGAAAAGGGGTAACCCTTTGATAAAAGGAATGTTAAGAGAAATAAACAAGAGGTGAAAAGTGAAATGTGCTTGACACTTAACAAAAAATGAATGTTAAGGGAGACAATACTTAACAAGATGAATGTGATCAACTCTTAACAAAATGAGTGATAAGAGTGATGAGAAGACGTGAAAGGGGAACTCTTAACCAGATGAGTGTTAAGAGGAACGAAAAGGGGGACGTCATAACACTTAACAAAACAATTAATGTTAAGGTGGAAGATGGATTAAAATGTTAGTTTAGATTACTCTTAATAGAATGAGTGTTAAGAAAGATGAAGAGGTTTGAAAAGACTTCACGACCCTTTACAAAGTGAATGTAAATAGGGAAGAGACAAAAGAAGTAAGTTTTCTCAACTTGTGAAAAAGGTGAATGCGATAAAAGGAGACTTTAAAACATGATGAGATGTGCTCAAATCTTAACAAAAATGTGTTACGGGAAAAGACTTAGGAAAGATGATGAGTTTGGTTGACTTTTAACAAGATGTATGTTTAAAGAGAAGACCTAGGAAAACAATGAGTGATGTCAAATCTTAATAAAAAGTGTGTGAAAAGAGAAGAATTAAGAAGACGATGAAATATGTCTACTTTTAACAAAAGTATGTTGAAAGAGGAGGCACTACAAAGAAATGGGATCACAAAAAATGATAAAGTGAATATCGTCTCAAGAAGTGAATAAACAATGATGAGAAGGTATAAATCTTGAAAAAGTGGAGATAAAAGACAAGGGGAAAGTGATTGATTAACGATCTCAAACTAAAGAAAATGAATTCTTTAAAGAGAGAAGTGAAGAAATGATGAGGATGTCAACAATGCAACAAAGTGATTACGAAGTACATAAGATGATGGGGAGAGATATGAAAGAGGTCGTCAATTCAACAAAGTGAATGTGCAATGCAACAACGTCGAGTATGAGAAGCTTAAAGTTCAACAAGATAATGTTTAAATTAAGACTTGTGACGATGAAAGATTGAGGTGATCAAGAAGGTGCTTGACCGTGATAAAGAGAGTATCACGAGGTCAAGACTTAGATGAAAAGGATGAAAGTAATCAAATGCGGGTATGGATATTCGTGACCCAAGACATAGACACGTTTACAAAGCTACAAGGTAGATGAGAGAGAAAATGTGAATGACAAGAGTGAAACACAAGTGTGTAACACACGAGAATAATGAAAAATTATGTAGTGAGAATTTGCCTCTACCTTAGATTGGCTTAGACAAGGCATGGCTTCCTAGGTGGTTCACTCAACTAGGTGTTAGTAGTATACCCAAGTGAGCATGGTGCTATTACTAGATACTAGCTTTAATTTACCCCCTTTGAAAAAATGAGCAACGATCTTTCTCAAATTAATCGCACTGGGGTCGCCACTAAGGATATATGTGACTCTAATCTCATAAGGTGCACTAGACAGTTAGGATGAGGGTACCCATTTTGTCAACTAGTTCCCTCAATGTGCTAACTACTTTGGGGTTCCTGCGATACTCCTTAAGTGAGTTTTATGGATTAAACCAAAGCACTCCCCACAGTTATGGTGGTTGGGCAATAGCCTTGTCAACCGCACTTGCAAATACAATGTGTAGTGTTAATTTTATCTTGATTAAAAATATTCCCTGCACATAATGAATTAGTAGTTTGAATGAGCTCATGACCAAGGAAACTGCAGTTAATAGTTTTGAGTAGGCTTTGTAATGCGGTCCTACAAATAAGTGTTAGTAGTTTTCCGAGGGAGATCAAAAAGAAAACAATGATAAATAACACAATCACATTTATGATTCTCAAGATCGCTTGTAACAAGCGTGAGAGAAGAGCATACACGTGAAGTGTGTTACGACTAATCTTCACAAAAAGGGAAAAAAATGACAATGGAAAGGCATGCAAAACACATTACAAAGCGTTAGTTGATATACAAAAATGATAAAATGTGCACCAATTGGCAAAAAAGTGAGAAAAATTAGACCGAACGCTCAATAACCATATATTTCGCAAGTTTCAAAATTAGTTAAGTGATAAAAATTGTGAAAAATAAAAAAGGGGGCTTAAACGATTAAACGTGTGTAAAAAAAGATAGAAAGTGATAAAATTGGATCGACAAGCGAAAATAAATTGGAGTTAAGTGCTCGATAACCTTGCAGTAATCAAGTTTGACGATTAGTCTATGTGGCGTAAAGTCGATTTAAAAAAACGAGTAAAGGTCCCAATGTTAATTAAAATACATAGTCAAAGCATATAAGTGTGTCCCACTTGGTGGCCAAAAATATTTTAAAATTTGACTAGTAAATAAATATTTTAAAATACTATAAAAACTTTAAAAAATCAGTAAATTGGATGCCCTGCACCTTGGTATTTATAATCTCTTAAAAATACATGTTTGTTCATTTAATATGTGTTTGGTCATGTTTTGGTTGTCGGACATATTTTTTTGAAAGTACAAAACTGTAAAAAATTGGGACACAATTATGGAGGTAATAGAAATTAATTAAAAAACTTAAGTAATAGACTACAAATTAATTAGTTAATTAAACTAATGAGCTAACTATAAACTATGCTAACCATAAACTTAAAGTAATAAGCAATGAGTCGAATAAAAAAATTAAACTATAAACTATGCTAAACATAAATGTAAACTAAAGTAATAAAAAAACTTAACATAAGAAAATAAGTTAACCTAAGTTAAACGAAGTCAAGCTAATTACGACGTAATCGAAGTGTGTGTGAAAATAAATAAAACATAAACTTAAATGCATAAGGGTAGCGGTGCTGCGCAAAGAGTTGGAGGATTTTGTGTTTTTTGTTGTAGGTTAAGAAATCTTGGTGGTGGTGTGTGTGAGGGTTGGATT
This sequence comes from Taxus wallichiana var. yunnanensis, assembly GCA_018340775.1. Taxonomy (NCBI): domain Eukaryota; kingdom Viridiplantae; phylum Streptophyta; class Pinopsida; order Cupressales; family Taxaceae; genus Taxus; species Taxus wallichiana. Next base: position 837,153,152 of record CM031238.1, read on the forward strand.
CGCAGTTGGGCTGGATTGTGTGGAAGTCTACATGAAGAAAAATGGCAATGACATATGCATTTGGCAGAGGGGAAGGTCTCGGGAGGTAGGATGGGCAGGATTTGGCTCACTAAGGGTTTGTTGCGGATCATCCGATTTAGGGGGACCGTGGGACGCGGTTTGGGATCGGTGGGGTGAGGGACGAGGGAGCCGGGTTGGGAGTTCGCGGGGCAGGTTCAGCTCTCGCGAGGATTGATGGGAGAGTCGGGCCGGGAATCCGTGGGGCGGGCTCATTGGGATTAGTTCAAGTGACGTAGTAGTCAAGTCTGGGGTTAGGGGGATGGGGAGTTAATGAGAGGTGAGGGTAAAGCTAGCTCGACAGAGTTGGGGACCAAGATGGACGGGTAGTAGTGGGGAAAGGTGTGGTGGATTAATTTAGGGTTTTTTTAAATTTTTTTAAATCTGATTTTTTTGCAATAAAATCTATTTTTTTTGTTTTTTTGGTTAATTTATCTTATAAAATCTAATATTTTCTATTTTTGTTTTGTGTGCAGTGTATTATAACAGATTGGCAAGAAAAAAACAATGATGGGTAAAAAGTCGAAAGAGAAAACAATTTTTCCGTAAAAGATGTTGGGATTATGAATTACACCTAAATCGAAGGTGCTTAAGGATGGGTGCACGTTCATAGGGTGCAGAGGTGCGCACATAAACATAGAATAAGAAGCATGTGAAAATATGACTTCAGGACTTAACAATTTTTGTTTACCACGGGCTAAAGATAGATTGAGTGCGGAGCACATCTTGATGGGAGGCTTAGAAAGTAGGAATCAATATGAAGACTTGAGGACAAAGCAAGGCTATTTTGGGCAAGTGGAAGATCAAGTGACATGCATAGTTTTGAGCTATTAATAGGATTAGATCTGTAGTTAATATTATTAGATAGTCTATTATTAGCAAGCTTGCATGCTTTTGTATTTATCATGTAGGGCACATGGCTATTCTTAACATTTAGCCTATTTTGGAGAGAGCATGAGTAGTGAAGGGCAAGTCCCCACTACCTATAAATATGTATTGATTTGCATAGTTTAGGGACTCCATTTTGATTAGTGTTATGCTATTGGTTATGTGCGCGCATGACTTATGGTGACATTACTATGTATGTATGCAACTTCGTGTTTTACAATAATTAATACATTGGATATTTGTGGTTGGATATTGGTTGTTGACATATCTGTGCTTGGTTCTTGTATGGTAAATGTAATCTTGATTCTTGTATAAGTTATTATTGTATATGGTTATGGCCTAGATCTATTTATGGTTTATCACTTCATTGTTATTATGGATTTGGAATATATCTATGTGTGTGCTTATCATGCTAACTCCTTGACAAAGCTTCCATAAAAGAGGGACTTGGTACCCTTGTGCACTTTGGCTCAAAGCACTCGCCCGGTGAGTGATGTGCTAGTGCACCTTGGGATGGTTGGTAAAATAAAAGACTACAAAAGATCAAAAATCAAAGAAGAGAGCAAAAATGTTGTTTTCTTGATGTAAACCAGAAGAAACACTTGCAAATCCTTGAAAATAATTGCGTAATATTCAAAACACCTACAATAATAGTAGATAAAGATATCAAAAACACTTGTAAAAATAACAACAATATATCAATTTATTTTTTGTGATGTTATAATGAAATTGTTGCTTCCCAAAAAATGCCCGTAAATAATGCTAAACTCCTAAACAACTTATGAAAGCCGCACACAAAGCGTAAATTTAACTACACACAAAAAGTGATTTACTATGAAATAAATGATACACATGAATAAAAAATGAAATAAAAACAAAAGAATATGGGTGCGGTCACACCAAGCGTGCCAAAATGAAGACTATGGAAAACAACAATAAAAATGGAAACAAACAATAACTGCAAACCTACCTGTAAGCTTCCAAGCAACCTCAAGTAAGGTTGTGTTAAGCTTTGGAGCTTGTGTAAGCTTGTGAAATGTAGATTTTGGGTGCTCTTGAATGGCCTCCAAAATGAGGATACAATTTCTACGAAAACCGAGATTTTGGCCTTGTATAGAGCTTCTAATATTTAGATATTGGAGCCAACTTGACAATTTTTTTGTATGGTAAATCCAAGAGGAGTTGTGATAAGATAAACCTACATTTTATAGAGGTATAATTGGTTGGAAATTGGTTACAAATGGATGAATGCACATACTATTTTTAGCACTTGATGAAGTTGAAGTAGTTTCGGGAAGGTAAATTCCATTTTGGGGCAGCAAAGGGAATTTATTAGCATAAGTTAGATCTGGAAAGGTGGTTGTACGTGAAAATGAATTGCCCCCACATTTCTAGGATTCTAGAACCCGAGTTGACAGTATTGGTGAAGTGAAGTCCATGTGGAGTCCAAAGTGGTTGCTATAATGTGCAAACTTAATTAATTAATTATTTAATCAATAAATGATAATTAACTTAGCTAATAGGGGTACTAAAGACTAATTTAATTAATCCAAAGGGGTACAATGCACATGATTAATCAATTTAATTAATCAATCACAAATAGGTGAATAATTGGATGTACTAGGACAATACTGGGAATAGGTGAGTGATTTTGGGGTGTCTACACCAATCAACCTAACATGTAATTGAAAGCATGAAACAAATGTATAAAAGCACCGAACTAATTTCTCGATGACTTCTTGAGAGATTTGGGACTGTGCAATAGCAAAACCGGGAGATCTAAACATGGTTAACCTTCGAATTAAAATCGAAATTGTGCATCTACTCGAGTCGACTGCATACAACTCACTCAGAATGTACTATACGGTTTAGCCCCTTCTATATGGTTTTATACCTACTCTAAATTGGATTTTATAACTTTTTGGCTTGCTCGCCTTCCTAGATTTGGTTGTTGTTGTCAAACCCTAGTTTTTATACATGTAACAAGGCTCTCTAAATGGACTAATCATTATCTCAAAACCTTCTCCATGGATGAATATTCCTACAAAACAAACATTAAAGGGGTTGTGGGTACCTCAGACACCCTCGACATCGACACTACTCTGAAAAGGCCTTAAATTTTACATCACTCTCCACCTAGCATGTGATATCTAGATAGATCAATTAGATTTTGCAATTGCTTTGACCATGCTTGCTTTGACTTGGTTCTTACTAAAATACTCAGAGAGATGATGTTTGAGTACTTATAGATAAGATATATGAATGTCTTGACTTAGTTTGTAGCTTATGACCTTATGTGAGTGTTGCTCTAATGAATTTAGATGTGCTATTGTAATATTTAGGAGATTTTGGTGCCTTTTGCAAGTGTAGAATTTCCTTAGAAGTTCCCAATTAGCAAATGAGGTAGTGTTTACTTGCTTATATAGGGTTTCATAGATTATTTTTATAAGAAAGGTTGACCCAAATGAAGTATAAGACCCAATGAAATATGTCAAATTAAAAGTGCAGTTAGAAGACATGTTGGTCCAAGACCTGCATAATGAGGTCAAGACCGTATGGTATGACCCCGACAAATCAGACGGTCCCGAATAGGACCAGGACCCCGCCACATGAAGTTTGGAGCTGGTAAAATGATGTATCTCTATATATTTTGTGCATTGTATTCTCAAGATGTGTCGACATGTTAGTGTACAAGGATAAAAAGATAAATAATAGACCTTGAAAGTGCTAAGTAGGTGTTGGACCCCTAAATTATTGTATTCTTTATTTTTGTTTCCCACATTAGTGCTAAAACAATCTTTATTCTTTAAGACCATTCTTTGAAGGATGCACGACATGTAGAAACTAAATTATACACTTAGTACTATTACATCATGCCTCTAAGTATGTCATTATATGCATGATTCCTAAGCAAGAAAACTAGACATTAATAACACTTATTTTGCTTTACATTGTTTTATCCTTTTATACTTTTGTCTTTTACTTTTTTGGAACTACACCTTTACTTTTGGACATTGCACAACATGTGACCCAACTCAATATTTCCCATTTTATCCTCAGAGACTTTCGAACACTTGCGCCTAGTAAGGACATGACGTTATTGGCCCCTTTGGGTACTTTTTTCCTTTTTCCCTCTTCTCTTATGTTTTAAAATGCCACATTGACCATTATCTTTTCTAAAACTTATATTATCACTTGGGTCAACTTTTAGGGTTGTTAATGATGAAATTCAAGTAAAGGAATCATATATATACATTACTTACTATTTTAAGGGGTTTGAGAATTTAAACTATTACTTCTTATCTACTACCGACATAAAAAGCAACACTTAAGGACTCGTATTTGGGTTATATCATTCACCGCATAGGAAGGTTAATTTTTATAGTCCATCACACATTAATCTTGGGGTAAAGTAATTGTATCCCATTATATTGGTCCGATCCATGTGTGGATGTAAAAGAGTACTACTTCATCAAAACAACCATCAAGAAAAAGTTAGAAGAATGAAGATCGATCAGAGTTACGGTAACCACCTCTCTGTGTAGAGAGGTGGTTGTGTAACTTCCCCAAAAGTTACATAACCACCCACTGCATAGAACAATGGTTGTGTAATCTCCGTGGAGGTTTCATAACCGCCGGTGTGTAGACACTAGTGGTCCTATCACTAATGGATGGAAAAATAAAAGAGCCATGAACAATAAAAAATTTAGAGCATTTGGACTATGTCTCTTCCTTTGTATGACCCTTATCATTCTCTAGTGCACAGGAGGACATGCAAAGTAGCTATAAATACATGGAGAGAAAGTGGATTTGGATATCGATTCATGGGAGAAGTGAGCAAGAAGTCTTCAATGCTGGAATTGGATTGTAAGAACAAGGTGTGTGTGAGAATAGAGCCAACAAGTACAAAAGGGAAGTGTTGACATTGTTGATTTCCCTTCATCTTATTATAATCTGTATCTTATTATTTAAATTGGCCAATACATAAGTGGGAAGAAAGAGCAATTTCCCTTCTCCGACTGGTTTTCCCTTAAATTGGGGGTTTTCAGGATAAAATTTTTGTGTGTTGCCTTGGTTTTAAATTCTTTATCTCTCTCTACAAATAATTCTAAGCACCAAAGAATCAGTCACTAACTTCATATTTTGTCATTTTCAAATTGAAAGTAGAACAATATTTTGTGGTCTTGTAAATTTCCAAAGCTTGAGGTTTACAGATCATTTTGGTACCGAGAGATGATTATTATCTAGGATTGTGGTATTTGTTCTTGTGATTTGTATGACAGTGACAAGGTCTAAAGGCAAAGAAGTTTTACCTTGTGATCCAGACATATCTACGAAGAAGTGGAAACAAAGAATTTGAGATCAAATGGAGGAAGAGAACTTGGTCCGTAGAATTGAGATGCTAGAGATCATGATTAATAAGTTACATAAACACTAACAAGAACTCTTAGATCTGCAAAAGATGACTTCAACGTGCAAGATTCCATGGAATCAGTGGTTCAAGCCTTGGCCAAAAATTTTGGCATAGGAAAGAGCCACGATGAGGAAGAAGATGTGGAAGAGCATGAAGAAGAAACTCTAGTTGTAAAAGAGAAGGTAAAACCTGATCATGCTCCTTTTAAAGTTGAAACTAAGGTTTATATAAAAGGACAAGTAGATGCAAATTTTCTTGATAAATGGTTAAAATAATTGGAAGTTTACTTTAGTGTGCGTAATGTCATGGAGGCACAAAGGATAACCTTACATGTCTAAAAATGGAAGGAAATGCTCTGGTTTAGTGGGAAACCCATCTAGACACTTGTGATAAGAAGAAACATCATATCACAAGATTGGGAGGGTTTTAAAGAATTACTTGAGCTAAATTTTACCATATTGGCCATAAGACTCGACTGACCAAATGATTAAATGGTAGTATTTTAGACAATGTAGTGGTCAAAGTGTGCATGATTATACTATAGAGTTTCAGAGACAAGCCATGTTGCTTAATATGGACTTGGAGGATGAGGATATTCTGACCAAGTATTTGGGAGGAATTTACACTCACCTTTGAAAGAAGGTCATCTCCACGAAACCCAAGGATCTCAATGAAGCTTGTGTGCAAGAATATTACATAGATGATGAAAGAAAACATGGGGAGGCGCAGTCAAAGACAAAGAAGTCAACAAATCAGCCAAAGAAAGAGAAGGGAAAATCAAGTAACAAAGTTAAATGGAAGGGGAAAGGTAAAAAAACTGCCACTAATTTGAATACTTGTAAAGATCCCAAGAATTTTTGTAAGAATTGTGATATTAATGGTCATATTGACACTACATGATGGAAGTTACATCTAGAGTAACATCCAAAGAAATGAACCAAATATTGAAACAAATCCATGACAATTGTAAAGACAGATGGGAAGGTGAAAATAGAGGACAATTCTGATGTATACAAGAGGTTTGGATGCACTAACACTAACATGGGCAACCAAGAGCAAGATGAAGATATGAGTAAACTATTTTGATTAAAATCCAAATCAAGAGAGCTAAGGTAAATGCTTTGGTTGATATTGGTTCTCAATCTAAATTGATTTCTGATGTGGTTGTAAAGAAGATTGGTCTTGAAAATAATGAGCATCCACATCCTTATCCTTTGGGATGGGTGTAGAAATTTAGGTAACAAGAATATGTAAGTTCAAGTTTGGGATAAATTCTCAATATATAGATGTATTGGAAGATGATGTAATTCCACTTGATGCATTTGATGTTGTTTTCGAGAGTCCTTACTTGTATATCAAGGATTCCATATTCATGAGAAGGGAGAAATGATATAGATGGGTCAAGGATGGAATCAATTGTAACATCCGGGTACACCAATGTAAGACAAAAATTTCTATGGTAAGTGTTAGCTAAACAAAGAGACTAATTTAGGAAAATCATAATTAATTTTGTTTACTTTTATTAAAGGATAAACAAGATGGGGTAGAAATTTTAGATATTTCTAACCAAGGGATGAAGGATTTGGATAACATTATTTAGTCTTTTCAGGAAGTATTCCAGACTCCTAGTGGGTTACCACCATAACTAGAGGAAGAGCATGAGATTCAACCGTCTCTAGAGTCTCCTCTACCAAACATTGGGTTGTATTGGAAATCCTTGTTAAAGAGTACAAATGTAAAAACAACCCAGAGCTACTAGACCAAGGGGTGATACACGAGAGCACCTCACCATGCATTTCACCTATTGTGATGGTATCAAAGAAGGATGGTTCTTGGAGAATCTGCATCAACTACCATACCTTAAACAATATCACCATAAAGAACAAATATTCACTCACATGAATAGATGACCTCTTGGACCAACTTGAACATGTAGAGTTCTTCACGGTTAGATATCGAGTCGGCTTATCACCAAGTCAGGATGAAGGAGGAGGATATATGAAAGATTACCTTCAAAACAAAATAGGGTTTGTATGAATGGTTAGTACTTCCATTTAGTTTATGTAATGCACCCACTACATTTATGAGGTTGTTGAATGATGTATCAAGGGAATTCATAGATTCATGTGTAGTTGTTTATCTAGATGATATTATGATTTTTAGTGTCACATGGGAGGAACATATAACATATTTGTAGAAAGTCTTGCAAGTTCTCAAGGAGAAACAACTACTATGCAATATGAAGAAATGTGAATTTGATAAATAATAACTTGTCTATCTTGGGCACATGGTTGGAGGAGGAGAGCTATGAGTGGATCCAAAGAAGGTGGAAGCCATCACTAACGGGAGCCACAAAGACTAGAAGTTTTGTGGGAGCAGTACAATGCATGAGGAGGTTCATTCCAATTCATTCCAAGCTTCTCCACTATTGCAACACATCTAAAAAATGGCCATAAAGAGTAAGGGTTTTGATTGGGGTAAGGAATAAGATAAGGATTTTGAGTTATTAAAATACAAAATTAGTCATGCTCTAGTAGTTGCTCTTCCTAATTTGTAGCACAAGCCTATATCAAAATCAATTTGTGTGTATTCTTGATAAGGCATGGATCGGAGGAATAGGTGAATTGAGAAGATCCAGAAAGGGATCATAATCAGTTGAGTAAGCAACATGAAACTAAATGATCAGTTTGTAATATTGACATTGTGTTTACTTCCTAAGTAGGTGCTTGGGATACGGGGTAGGAGCTCCTTGCAAGTTGTAGCTAAATCAGTCTAGTGGGTGTTAGGAAAAACATAGAAGTGGGTGCTTCATAGTTTGAGTGGGTGCTCAAACAGTTGAAATCATTGTAAGACTTTGGAATAGGTGTTCCTAATAGATCTTTTGATTTCAATGGGTTTTCTCCCTTTAAGGGTTTCCCACCATAAACTTGGTGTCTTGTGTACTTGTCTTCTTGCATGCATTCTGATTTGTTCATGGTTTGATCTTAGTTAAAATTAAGAGAATTCAAAGATTTAAAATTGATTTGCACTAATTCACCCCCCTCTCAGTGCTTGTGGTTTCCAACACATATGAAGGGGTTGAAATGTCCTTAGATGTCAAATTGATGAACTTATCATTGAGTGTTGCACTACATCTCAGACTCCAATGTAGTTCTAGGTGTGTGTGTGTGTTTGTGTGTGTGTGTGTGTGATTGTTCCTTAGGTTTCTCTTGTGTCAGCCACACTTTGTGAAGTAACGAGAAAATAACTAGATCTAGAATGTAGTAAATGTGTGCATGTAAATAATAGACTCACCTCTTATGAAGTGTGATCTAGATGAACCAACCTTGTGTGCCTTATGATAGAGCTAGATGGATGCAAATGTAGCTTTAGATGCCTTTGATGGATGCAACCTTAGGTGGTGATAGTAAGTTCCTAGTGTTTGGTCCCTCATTATGGTCACATAACTTTATATTTATATGGTTCTCTTATTCTAATTTCGTAATTAACCCCGAAAAGGCCAACCACCAAAAATATAGAAATATCAAATGACTAGAAAGTTCCCAAAAGGTGAGAGTAAAGTGCAGAGAGGATCAAGGTGCCTAGGGCGCCCCGGTCCTAGATGGACACCCTAGACAATACAGACTGGGAAAGTTTGGGTGCAAGGTCGAAAGTAATGGAAGAAAGAAAATTTAAATGGCCAAAGACATGGGTTAATTATTACTCTTTTCACTTAAGAGCCATATGAATAGTATTGTGAGACCGAGACTAAATAATAACTCAAAATGCATGATTTTGTGTCTGAGCTTCTAGCAGGCCCTCCCTTGATTGTTATAACAAAATCTTGCAATATTCCCTCTTCTCTTTCACATAACTTGCGTAGTTGTTCCTAGAGCATTTCTCCATCAACATTGCTTGTAAGATCTACATCACTGATCTCTATGCCATTAAACAATTTGAAGATGAGTCCGTTGTAGATTTCATCACTAGATGGTGGGGTATTATCAATCAATTATCCTTTTCTTCCACAAACCAATTTGATCGATTTATTTACTCGATCCTATGCCAAGCACATATCATCAACCCTCTAGATTCAATCCTTTCAAACATTTGACAAAGCCTTTACCCCGACCCAAAACTAGATTTTTGTGCTCTTTATGATTGTAAGGTTAAACTCAAGTCTAAGAAACCCAGACCCGAGTCTTCATTTAAAACTTCTTCTAGCAATGAAAAATCTAAAGAACCGTCTAACATAGTCATGGTGCAATCTGCATTTAAACACCTGTTGGACACCAAACGATCTCAACCTCAACATAACTACACACCTATAGGGGAGTCTTATAGCGATTTCTTTGACAAAATTCTATATGCTTGCATGATTAAACTCCCTCATATGCACCCTATCAACATATCCACATATAAACCATCATGGTATTAAGAACATGATTATTGTAAGTATCATCAAGTCTGAGGCCACGACATTAAAAGGTGTCATTCATTTAGAAACATCCCTTAGGATCTCATTGACCGAGGTGACTTGCAACTTGACAATTTGATCATGCCTCCAAATAAAAACTTGGATGTGTTTAAACAACCTTTACCGAATCACCCCCATTTACCAGTAAACCCCAATCCAACACCACCAACTCCCATTATAATATCAATACTATTAAATAACTCCCACGTACACCATCGGTGCCCAATGTTTTTACAATAGAGACATTGGCCGAATCATCATCTCTTCTACTCTTATAATCGCGCCAAATTTTGTCTCCGACCTCTGTTTGATAGTATTTTTCTCAGCTCACAAATTTCTTGTCCTTCTTGCCTTTAATACACCGTATTCATTGGTTTCGACATCATTAGTAATATGATATGTATTATGTCATGTCTCTAACTTTCTCTACCTTATTCACAAGTTGCATCTCTATTCTTATCTATGTTTCACACTTCTTGTTTATCTTCTATTCACTATTTTTCTCAATATTATATCATACCTTCTTGTATCTCTAATTCCAACACTATTTCACACAACACCCTCATTCTTTCTACAAGCCTCAAAGTTGACCTTTCTCTTCCCGTTTCAGTCTATATTCACTCATATTCTTCTACACATTTTAAAAAAAAAATTGGCACTCACTCAAATACATATATAACACCTATACCAACTGTCTCTTTTATGAGTACTTCCTTTTTTGTGTGTGTTGTCTACAACATTTTTCACTATATATTCATTTCTTTCATGACAGAATTATGAATTAAAACAAAACCACACAACATGTTGAACTTCCCTCTTCAATTTCTAACCTCTCATTCCTCAATCCTATGACTCTTTATATACTTAATCGATCTTGACATCTAACTCTTTACAAGAAGACAACAACCAAGCTTCAACTTTTGACACAAGACTCTTTATTTACCTTGAAGCTCAAAGTACTTGTCAAGAATAAATCTTAGCCTTTAGTCTTTGAGTAAAATATTTTTAAATCAGGAGAAATTGACCTTGAAGTTTATTTGAATCCCATTGTGTTTGAAACAATAAGAAAAGTGGTCTTAGATTAAATAATTTGTAATTTAAACAACCAAAAACAATGTCTACCCAAGCAAATTTATAAAAATAAGTTTTCATGAATTCTATCATGTGGTTCTCCTTCCATACATGGTTATTCTCAAAATTATTTTTGCAAACTCTGAGAACGATGCCACAAAGATTGCCTCCACGTTTCGTGGTGTATGACTGAATAAAAAAATCTATTTGAGCAAATTTTTCTTGTTAAAAACCCTAGACCGGGGTTTTGAAATAGTTTCGATAAATATGACACATAAGGTTGTTTATTAAAACATTTGTATGAATATTGAAATGTGAGGGGATCTGAATCTTATTATACCCTCTTTCCATATTTTTAAGACCAAAAAATCAAAAACATGATGGTGAAAATCTGAATTGAGACCCTGTTACTTGCAAATGTTAAGGGAGATGATTGTGTGGGTATAGAAATCTTGATTAAAGCCATAATCATTTCTATAACTGAGAGAAAAAATTAATAGATGATATAGACAATACCAATCTTCAAATTTAGATGGTGTAGTTATCACAATGTTTGATACATATCTTAGTTTGGCACGAGCTTTCATTAGGAGATAGAACATCTCCATTTTACAATCCAAAGATAGAAAAACTGAACTCATTTCCAAATAGTTGAACCCACATTCACAAATTGTCCATCATTTCATATTTACCCTTATATCCATGCTTTAACTCGATCAAGGCACTTCATTTGGAGATAAGACTCTTGGAGCAAAGTGTTCTAATTGCTTTGAGACCAATGCCCTTCGTGGTGTATGTGCCATCATGGCTCTTGCATGATTTACTACACTAAGAAGACTTGAAAAAACTCAAAACCATTTTCATAAGATATATGAGAACTTGTTGATCTAACTCTCCACTTGAAACAACTAGAACATTCATATGCTAGATGCATTCACACCGAGACATGGGTTCAAAAGCAACTACCTTTACCTTAAAGAAGTAAAGCATTAAAATGTGTTTTGAGCCTTATAAACATCATGAATGATCTAATAATTTACTCTAAAGGTGATGAAACAAGAAATGGATTTTTGAACATGATTTTTAGTCAAATTTACAGCACTCAAGTTTTCATGAATTTGTCATGTGGTTCTCCTTCCATACATGGTTATTCCCAAAAATTATTTTTGCAAACTCTTGAGAACGATGACACATATTCCCTCAAAGTTTCATGGTGTATGATTGAATAAAAATCTCTATTTGAGCAAATCTTTCTTGTTAAAAACCCTAGACCAATGTTTTGAAATAGTTTCTCGATAAATATGACACATAAGGTTGTTTATTAAAATTTTTTTATGAACTTTGAAATGTGAAGGGATATGAATCTTATTATACCCTCTTTCCATATTTTCAAGGCAAAAACATCAAAGACATGATGGTGAAAATTTGAACCGAGACCCCACGTTACTTGCAAATGTTAAGGGATATGGTGTGCAAGTATAGAAAACTTGATTAAATCCATAATAATTTCTATACCGAGAGAAACACTTAATAGATGATATAGAAAATACCAATCTTTAAATTCAGAAGGTGTAATTCTCACAACGTCGATACAAATCTTAGTTTGGCATGAGCTTTCATTAGACAGAGAACACCTCCATTTTACAATCCAAAGATAGAAAGAATGAACTCATTTCCAAATATTTGAACCCACATTCACAACTTGTACATAATTTCATATTTACCCTTATATCCATGCTTTAACTCTGATCAAGGCACTTCATTTGGAGATAAGACTCTTGGAGTAGTGTTCTAATGTGCTTTGAGACCAATGCCCTTCAGGGTAGTATGTGCTAGCATGGATTGCATGATTTACTACACTAAGAAGACTTGAAAAAACTCAAAAACATTTTCATGTATTTGTGGAAGATATCTGAGAATGTTTTGATCCAACTCTCCATTTGAAATAACTAGAACATTCATATTTTTGATGCATTCACACCGAGACATGGGTTCAAAAGAAACTACTTGTACCTTCAAGAAGTAAAGAATTAAAATGTCTTTTGAGCCTAATAAAAATCATGAATGATCTAATAATTTAATCTAAAGGTGATGAAAAAATAATTGGATTCCAAATTTACATTTTTGCTCTTATCGATTTGGTGCACACCTAGGAGAGAGAAACACTGCTTCACCAAAATGTTCATAACTTTTCAACCACACCTCCTTTTGAGAAAACTATTTTTGAACATGATTTTTATGCATATTTAATCCAAAAATTCCTTGTATGATTTATTCGAAGGATACCATATAACTTTGTTTTAGGGCTAAGAATCTAGGCAGCTCAAAACGAGTGTTTCATAAATCTTATTTTACAAAACTCACATAACTTGAACAATTGACCTAATTTTGACTTGAAATTTTGCTAAGAGTGGTCGTAAGTTCAATAATGGAAGTCGTAAGTGGTCGTAAATGGTTGTTCAAATAATTGACCTAATTATTTGTGGTCGTAAGTTCAATAATGGAAGTTCAATAATGGAAGTCGTAAGTGGTCGTAAATTCAATAATTTGGAATTTGAACAACCACAAATAGTGTCTACCAGTCAAATTTACAACAATCACATTTTCCAGAATTTTGTCTCGTCATTCTCCTTCCATACATGGTTATTCTCAAATTTGTTTTTTGCAAACTCTTAAGAACATTTCAACGAGATATTACCTCCAATTTTCGTGGTGTATGATTGAATAAAACCTGTCTATTTGAGCAAATATTTTTGTTAAAAACCCTAGACCAGGGTTTTGAAATAGCTTCGATAAATATGACACATAAGGTTATTTATTAAAACATTTTTCTGAAAAATGAAATGTGAGGGGCTTTGAATCTTATTATACCCTCTTTCCATCTTTTCAAGGCAAAAAAATCAAAGACATGATGGCAAAAATCTGAACTGAGACCATGTTACTTGCAAATATTAAGGGAGATGATCGTGCATGTATAGAAAGATTGATTAAAGCCATAATAATTTCTATAACTAAGAGAAACACTTAATAGATGATATAAACAATACCAATCTTCAAATTCGGATGATGCAGCTCTCACAACGTCTCGATACGAGATCTTAGTTTGGCATGAGATTTTATTAGGACCGAGAACACCTCCATTTTACAATCCAAAGATAGAAAGACCGAACTCATTTCCAAATATTTTAACCCACATTCACAACTTGTCCATATTTCATATTTACCCTTATATCCATGCTTTAACTCGATCAAGGCACTTCATTTGGAGATAAGACTCCTAGAGCAGTTGTTCTAATGGTTTTGAGACCAATGCCCTTCAGTGGCAGATGTGCCATCATGGCTTGCATGATTTACTACACTAAAAAGACTTGAAAAAACTCAAAACCATTTTCATGTATTTGTGGAAGATATATGAGAACTTGTTGATCCAACTCTCCATTTGAAACAACTAGAACATTCATATTCTTGATGCATTCACATCGAGACATGGGTTCAAAAGCAACTACCTTTACCTTAAAGAAGTAAAGCATTAAAATGTGTTTTGAGCCTAATAAACATCATGAATGATCTAATAATTTACTCTAAAGGTGATTAAACAAGAATTGGATTCCAAATTTACATTTTTGGTCTTATCGATTTGATGCACACCTAGGAGAGAGAAACACTGCTTCACCAAAATTCTCATAAATTTTCAACCAAACCTCCTTTTGAGAAAATTATTTTTGAACATGATTTTTATACAGATTTAATCCAAAAATTCCTTGTATGATTTATTCGAAGGATATCATATAATTTTGTTTTAGGGCTAAGAATTCAGGTAGCTCAAAACCAAAATGTTTTAAAATCTTATTTTACAAAAACTCACATAACTTGAACAAATGACCTAAATTTGACCTGAAATTTTACATGAAGCATCAAGACACCTTCCTCTATCATCTCCCATAATTTAAAAAAAATAATAGGTCTAAAATTTTCTATCCCATCTCATTTGCATGCTATAACACTACTTGTTCTCAACACCATTTTTGACCAACATACAAAACTGACTCTTGGAGTTGAGATGAGCCTAAAATTTTCTCACACATGTTGTAGATACTCTCTCATAGCCTCTCCCATGCTTGGTTTGACCTGTACCATCATGTTTCACTTCATTAGGCACCTGAAACCACTCTAAACTGACACTGCCACTCACCATCCAAGACCATGTCTTATATAAACCCCATGAATTCTCTTTGAACATCTCGAGAGAAAACTAAGAAGCATGCTATTACACTCTCCATTTTCCATTAATTCCTTTAACATTAATGACAACAACTAGAAAATCAAAAGGGTGCAACAATCCCCCTTTGTCATTGATGGAAACCTTCCGAGACTTGATGACAAACCTGAAATATGAAACAAGTTTCAAGATTCTCTCTCTCCCATTGACATCTATGACAAAGATGCACAAGCATACTAAATTTATTAGATTGGAAAAATTCAACAAAAAGAGAATGTTCATCCCTTACATGCACTCCCCCGGGAAAACATCTCCAACAATCTTGTTTTGGTCTCTTCAAGATACTATAGCTGAATTGAAAAGCGAGAGAACGCTACTCTTAACATGCCAACAATTTCAGATATCCATGACCAAAAATTACTTCACCATTCTAGACTAAGATTAACCAATTTTAGGCCTAACATAAAAAGAAACAAGACATCTTTTGTTCTTTAAAACATTCAAGCCACCAACCGCCATGAACAAACCTTTCACCGTATTTTGTAGGCAACATTCCATATCCTTCTACAGATCAATAATGATTTGGCTCAACCAAACATAGCTCCCCCTAGGCTAAATTCCTCTAACTTTAGCTCCTTGGTACAATTTTGACTAACTAGACTTGCTCACATGCCTTGAAATGAACCATAAAACTTTTTCAAGGTCCTAAAGTAACTTTTTAGACTTCTACAGTGCTATTAGACTGAGATAGATCATGACATACCTTTGAGAGTAATAATAAGGATCAAATTCCACTTTCTCACTTTGAATGATCTTGAGAACACCAGTTAAAGCTAATGGAAGGACAAATAAGTACTCCCCCTAGACATAATACCTTCATTTCTAGCTCGAGATCAACATTTCTCCTTCATGAATCAACCGACATTGTAAGAAAAACTTATTACATAATTCCAAGGCTTATACTAGAAAATACTAATCTCATTAAGTATTAGTTTTTTGGGATTAAAAAGAAATCTTCTTTCTTTTCTTGCATTTCACTTAGAGAAAGTCATGCCCTTAACCTATTCCTAATTTTGTTCTCATCAAATATAATTTGTGGATTTTGGTTTTAAAACTTGTGCACTTGCATTTTTGAGTTTGTTGCATTATAGCTCATCTAAATTGTGGGCAACCTATATGCTAGAAGTCATGCCCAGTTGATGGTTGAAAAATTGAATCGTAGCTCACATTTTACACACTCTCTATACCAAATCACTAAAAACAAACTACGCAGTTCTTGAACAACATATTTCCTGGAAGAAGTTGTCAACGATCACATTTTCAGAGGATTGAAAGTGGGCTCTAGCTGGTTTCTATGTCTAGTCATCATCTCAGAGAATGATCTCCCATGCTAAAACTTACCTGAAACCATCCATAGTTTTTGACTTTTATAGGGTACCTTTATTAACCAAAAATTCTATCCTGCTTACAGTCAATCCTAAATGGCATAAGCCACAACATAAAATCTATAGCTTGGGATTTCGTGTTTATTATTTTTTTGTTTGGTTGCATTTTGAGGTGTGACTTGCATTTATTCATTCTTCCTCATCCTTTTATGCCCCACATCACGAGTAGTGTATTCCCGTTTTATTCTAGGTGTATTAGGACTCCTCATAGCCATACTTAGTCTCTGGGTTGACCCTATTATTTGATCTAAATCACCAAAAATTCATTTTTCCTTATCTTCTTAGATTTCATAGTAACCGATATCTGTCCAATGACTGTCATCGGTTACATCATCTCACCACCATTGGTTAACTAACTGTTGTCGGTTTTATACTTTTTTGGTTATTTTTACCAAAATAGTAATCTCCACCTTTCTGTTCTTTTTGTGTCTTATTTTGCCATTTTATCACATACGGGTCTCGTGATATCATCTTTAGAATCCAGGTTGACTCATTTTCACCTTTCATTGCCAAATATTTGAATGTCTTATTTTTCACAATAACCAACATTGGTCTGAGGCGAACAATGACGGTTACCCACATACCGACATCAGTTACCACAATCGATATGTATTTTGATTTTCCAATCAGAACAATGATCTAATAAATCATTTAGACTAAAATTTCCCCATTACTTCTATGTTTCTACATCATCAATAGGGATCAGAATACATGTTCTATTATTAGTCACATGGTTCTTACTCGTAGACAAGCCTACGCCCTTGTGTTTCACACTAGCCTCCATTCCCTCCCACCTAGCCCATCGTCCCTTCCGTCTCATCATCTATGGATCTCAATAAAGATCTTGTTATACCCACTGGTGATGAGGAGTTTTTAAGAATCCTTGATCATAACCCCTCCGCTCTACAAAGACTATCTTGCTTATTCATCTACTTGTGATTCATCAGGGTAGCTTATATATGGCATGCCTGTGTGCATTCCTCCTACCCTCACACCCACTTCTACATCAGCTACTACTAACTTGGCATTACCCTCATCCATCTTACCACCTATGGTATCCCAACTTGACCCTACATCATTGATATCAGCTACACCTACGGCATCTATCACACCTTTGACGTATGTCATTCCTATAATGTCAATCATGCCATTATAAACCACCTTGAGTGTAGGTCCATCTGCACCCGCCACCTCTCATATAGTTATTACATCTCAACCACCATTGGTGTCGCCATCCCATAATCCCTTCAAAAACATCATCCTCTCCATCCCGCAGTCTCTTCCTCTCGATTTCTACGAGAGTCTTTACGTCCACTCCACCTACCTACACTTATCACCAATAACCCCTATTTCATCTACCACTTATTCAGGATACTTTCCATCTACATCTATTTCGGCCTATATTCCTTCCTCAAAATTTTCATACTCAACACCACCACATACTGGGATGTTTCCCACGTCATACCCACCTCATCTACCCCCTTATACTACGGGGGTGCCCAATCATCACAACCTACTAATGATCTTATCAAAATGATGATGGACAAGATGTAGACATTGGAAGCATTTGTCCGACTCATGTAATGCTTTGACATACTATGAGATTTGCAATGAGCTCATTCACCCATCCATTCTGATTCATCCATAACCTCCCCATTGGAAAATTCCTAAATTCAATCGGTTCAACAACAAAGAAGACCCGCAACAACACTTGCGGTCTTTTAAACATGTGTGTTATCTAATCGCTCATGATGATGCTTTGGTATTGCGACCATTCCTAATGTCCTTAACATGACTGAATTTAGATTGGTATAGTGATCTACCCAGGAATTCCATCTTTTCATTTAATTAGGTAGCTCAAGCTTTTCTAGACAACTTTTCTATCAACATTTTCAAGAAGGTCACCATAATCGACTCAGACGCGATACACCAATATGAAGATGAATCTATCACATATTTTTTCACTTGTTGGCGTAGCTTGATCAACCAAATCACATTCCAACTGCCTCAAAACAAGTTAATAGAGTTTTTTAGCAAAGCTTGTGCTAGACACATCTCGCCAACTATCCAAGTTCAAACCTTTCACACATTTGACAATGCATTCACCATGGCCGGAAACTTGAAATTCATTTGATTGAAGAGAAGAAGATATAATTATGTAACAAGAACGTTGTGTTTAATTCAAATGCTAACTTTTCTTCTTCTTAACTGCAAAATAATTATTCTAAAGTAAAAGGGTCTCTGCTAACACAATAGTTTTGAAAGCTAACCCATCTCATCCATCCAACCAATCAAATCCTTCTTCTAATCTTTCTCATGTTCAAGATTTTCAGTTCAAGCGGGAGCAATGAAAATATACTCCCATAGGAGAACCCTGCTCTTTAGTTTTAGAAAAAATTATAAAAGTTGGAGTAGTCACTCTCTCACCCATCAAACCACATATTGGTTTTGACCCCTCTCATCCTGTGCCTGCATGGTACAAAGAAAATATTACTGCAACTATCATTGCGTTAGAGGTCATAGCGATGGTAATTGTATAAATTTCAAAAACATCATCCAAGAAATGTTAGATAATGGAGATCTCATCTTGGATAATCCTAACGCACCGACTAATTAGAACCTTCACATCTTCAAGAAGTCATTCCTAAATCACACCCCGTTGTCTAACCAAATTAATAAAACCTCGACTAGTGACAAAGAATGATCGTGAGGTAAATACTATTTTCGTTGTCATACCAACTCTTCCTACTCAATTTCCTCCTACTCCATCTATCAAGGAGATTATTACATGAGCTCCTTCATCCATGGAGGGACCTATTTCATCTACTCCTTTACCTATAGAGGAGTCTCCCTTATCTTCTCCTACACCCACGAAGAACTCCACCGTATCTTCCGACGTAGTGTCCCCACTCACCTCTCAACTTTGACGAACAACCCACATTGCTTACTCTTCTACCCACATGAGAGTCATGCTTACCTTATTCTTCGCCAAAAGACGAACTTTCCTCATCCAACTTGCCATCTACCCTACCCATAGGAGATCCATTAGCAATGTCCCTACCTATTGGTGATAATTCTCCATTGGCTTCAGGATCCCGATAATTTTCTCTCTTCTCTTTTAATGACAGAGTCTCAAGCAAACCATTTCCTGTATCACATAAATTATTTATAGGGATTACTACCAAATCATCATCATCCCATCTACATCGGTGTTGTTCTTACGTTTGGCCGACCGCTTGGATTATGTTGACAATTCCATGATTTGGGGATGTCTTCAACTACCTGTCTCAACTCAAATGCAGATGTTGTCTACTAACACTTCCAAGATCTATCTGAAGGTGTTTCATAAAAACAAACCCACCATGCATAGGAAAATTGTAACTACCCCTTCTTCATTACCCTCTCCCACACCTAAACATTTACTAACAACTCGCAAATTTTCCTATGCATAAAACCTTACATGTCCCTATACCTTCCTCCATGTCTAAACCTATTACCACATTACGAGTCATGCCGACATCAAGTCTAGTCCATTCTCCTGTCAAACTAGATTTAGCGCGTCCTCACAAGCCATTATAAATACTATTCCCCCACCTAAGAAGAAGATCCAACCCCTTCGGCCACATACATTTGCTTCACGCACTACCCCTCTGTCACCTTCACCACTTCCATCTATCCTAGGTCCCCACCAATCAAGCTTGGCCAAATAACCTCCTACCCAGAGTAAACCAAAAACATAGAAACCCACCTTGTCACGATCCTCTGTTACACCCAAATTACCTACACAACTTATGCCTTCAACGTCACCTACATCCTTTCTACCTCCTATACCTACACCACTTCCAATATCCTCATCATTACCCATGCTATTCCCTTCCCCTCAACCAATACCTTCCACATTGCCTCTTACCAAAAACTTCACCGTACCTCCATTATCGCCTTTGGCTAACCCGTCCCCTTCCTCCATCTCGCCTTCCCTTATACATCACACACTTCTTCTTCACCTTTACCCAAGAAGATGCAACCAAAGCCCAAGGACCCACTACTTTCCAAAGAGGTAGTTTAAACCTACACCACCTTCAATAACTAGTTCACTGCTACATCTTCACCCAAGAAGGTGCAATCCAAACCTGAAACCATACTATCTACCCAACAGGTGGTCAAACTTACTTAACCTCTTATTCCATATCCAAAGTGACACCTCTCCCAAAAATTCACACACATTTCCATCCATACATGCGGACTTACTTCACATTGTGATCCATTGGGTGGTCTTATGCCAACATCTTAGCTAACCTTTTGGAAACCTCTATCATCACATTACCACCGCTTAGACCTTATGACCCACTCAAACCTAAACCAGAAGGGTTTGATGATACCAAAATTTACACTTACCATCATGTTCCAAGGCATGATGTGGAAAATTATAAGGCTCTTAAGACTATTCTTCTCCAACTATGTCCTCTCGAAGAAAAAATTGACAATGATGATCTTTTAGATGAGGACCCTATTCCACCTGCACCTATCACCACACATCCTTGTCTCGTACCTATTTAGCAACCTTCATCTCCCCCTCCACAACCCTTTTATCCTCCTCCAACATTTGAGATCAAAATGGTCCGCATAAGAGAACTATCTAAACCTCTACCAAAATTCCAATGTGTTGCATTGTTTTCACAAAAATAGTATATGCCTTCACCATATTTTTTCCCGTCTTGTCACTACACCTATCACGAATCACTTTCTCCTTTACCGCAGATCAATATGGTTCAAATTTCCACTCGAGCTCAGAAGGACAAAGGAAAGGAGAAAACAACCAGATCATCCACTACACTTTTACCCAATATTCCATCTACTCCTGGACCTAAAATCACCATCCATGGACCCACATACCCTATTGTTTATGTGGTTTCCCATCATACAATGCTTAAACAATTACACCAGTCTCCTCTCAAACTGTCTTCATACGACCTCATCCAAACCTCTAAGTCTCATCGTCACACCCTCATTGAGCTCCCACATAACGACCGTATGTTTGTGGCATCTATTATCACTCCTCACCATGTCACCAATCTCACCACTTCATCCCCTTCCTCTGCTCCCACTACCACTCATCAAATATACGCTCTCAGTTTCTTTGATGATGAGATTATACCTCTCTTATTGGATGATCCCGACACGACCTATTTATTTTGTCTACGTTGATAATATATGCATTTGACGTGTTATGATCGATGGCGGTGCCAGTATTAACATCATTTCCTCCCATGCATATAACCAAATGCGCATCCCTGCCAATTACATGCATAATAACCCAATTATGCTACATTCATTTAACAATGCCATGACTTCCACCCTTAGCACCATCATTCTCCACATTCGTGTAGGCCCTCGTACCATTCTTGAATTATTTTGTCTTAGAGAAGGAATTTGAGTACAACATGACGTTTGGTCGACCTTGGATCTGCGCCATGGATTTTGTTCCTTCAACCTTATATTGTTGTTTAAAATTCGAATATGAAGGGCATAACTATACCATTCCAAGTGACCCTTCACCTTTCAAGACTGTAACATGTTGTATCGACCCAATGATGTCCTTATACTAGTTAAGGCATCTACCATCGCTACCACTTCTTCTTCTTCAACTGCTACCTCATCCGACACTTATAACACTACATACTCCATAACTAACTCCTCTATTTCCTTTGCTATCATAGCTTGCAATTTGAACCATCATCCAACCCATATACTCCTCAAACATTCAATGCTTGTTCTTCCAAGCTATCCAATTATTCATCCATTCCCTCTACCTACATACCCACTACTGATCCCTTAGAAGGTGTTTTTCAACGCCTCACTCTAGGGGAGTACTGCATTTATAACATTGACACATTCCTTACTCCTTAAGAGTATGGTAACCTTCACCAACCTCCTTGCTATGATCACTACATAGGTGAGGTTTTCCCCTATGGTCCTCCCCACCTTCACACTAATTTAGCATATGGGGACTTGATGCTTCTACCTACTCACCTAAGCCACCTTCCCAAACTTGACCATTTTCCTCCGACCTTCAATCTCTCACCAATCAGCTGCTTCACCCACACCTTCCTCCATCATTGTGCTTGGAAGGGCTTTGGATTTGGTTTTTATGAACAAGGCCACCATATTGTCATTCCTTGCACCACTTTAAGTATAAAAACTGAAATGGTATTAGATTTTCCAAACCACATTATAAGAAGGCTCGAGTCGAACTCATTGAGGATGATAAACATTCCCCACCCTATTTACCTCATTCACCACCTTCACCTATAGAGTCTATGGATCTAGAATCCATTCCTCCTAACATTTTTTTCATGAACAATGTTTTCCGGGACCTCTCGACTTATCAACATGATGGAGTGGTTCCCTCTTTTCTTCCTTCCGTATCCTCGACATTATCGATGATGATACACACTCTATTAATGCCATTCAATTTCGGGATGATGAGTCTATTCTCACCTACCTAGGTGCGGAAGATTCTTATATTTACCGATCGTTACCTTTACGAAATGCAAGCGATGTTGAATGAATCGACCATTCAAATAAACATTCACATTCGGGACGACCCAAAAATTCTAAAAATAGGCCAATCTTTAGATGCCCTTTGACAAGAAGCTTTCACTTCTTTCCTCGGGATCATAGCAACACTTTTTCTTGGTCCTACGCTAATATGCCCGGTATTGACCCAAACATTGTGGTCCACAATATCGTAACCATTCCTGATGCCAAACCCATGAAACAGAAGCTGTGAAAAATGCATCCTCGCATTGCCCTTATTATCAAAGAAGAACTTTAGTGCCTTGTTTCGGTTTCCTTCATCCCACCCATTGATTATCCCTAATGGATCTCTAACATTGTTCCTCTCACAAAAGCGATAAGGGGACTCTACATTTTCATGGATTTCTGTGACCTTAACTTAGCTTACCCCAAAGATTACTTTCCTTTACCTAATATTAACAAACTAGTTGATCTCACCGCCGGCCATGAGATGCTATAACTCATGGATGATTTCTCGGGTTATAACCAAATATTACTTACCTCGGAATATCAACACAAAATTCCTTCATTGCTCCTTGGGGACCTTCGCTATCGTGTCATGCCCTTTGGCCTTAAAAACACCAGTGCGACATATCGGTGGCTATGAATTATATCTTTCACGACATCATGCATACCATATTGGAAGATTACGTTGATGATCTTCTTGCCAAATCTAAACACCGGACTAAACACCTTGCCATCCTTAAGGTTGTATTTGATTGTCTCATCCAATACTACATTCGCCTTCGACCTAAAAAGTGTGTCTTCAATGTTCTCTTCAGAAAGCTCCTTGGTTTTATCGTTTCTTTGCATGACATTGAAGTTCATCCCACTAAAATCAAGGCTATTCTCAAGATGCCTCCACCCACTAACCTTCGTCAACTTTGTATTTTGTAAGGAAAGTTGCAATATATTCATCGCTTTATCTCTCAACTTTCTGATCACTGCCATCCATTTCATCATCTTCTTAAAAAGGATGTCTCCTTCAAATGGGATGATGAATGCCAAAAATCCTTCGAATCCTTAAAACAATACCTCCTCCAACCACTGTGCTTATTTCACCTAAGGATGACCAACCATTTTACCTTTACATTTCTACTACTAATCATTCCTTGGGTGCCATGCTTGCTCATCATGACGAGAAACATAGGGAGAAAATGATTTATTATATAAGTCATACGCTTTTAGACTACAAAAATAGATATACTCACACTAAAAACTATGCCTAACCTTAGTTTTTTTCACTACTAAACTTTTCCATTACCTACTCAACCAAAAAACCTTCGTTGTCACCAATACTGACCCCTTACATTACATGTATGCTAAGCCCTACCAACATCAACATGTTACACGTTGGCTCATGCTTCTTGTAGACTTAGATCTCAAATTCATCCATCAAAAATATGTCAAAGGACAAACCATTGTTGACCAACTCGCATACGCACCTCTCTGCAGAAACCAATCTTCTAACTTCAACTTCCTTGATGAATCCATTGCTATCCTTTTTGTAAATGATACCACTTACAAGATAACCTTATTCTTCCATGGTTGCAAATGTCAGTGTGGGGGTGGTGCAGGAGTTATCCTCATTCCTCTTGATGGTGATCCTATGCCATTATCTTTCAAACTAGATTTTGATTGTACTAACAATATCGCCGAATATGAAGCACTCGTGTTAGGTCTTCAAACCACCATAACCTTATATGTTAAATTAATTAATATTTTTGGTGACTCTCGGTGATTGTGAACAAGTTAATGGTATATACTAGTGTCATAACGAGATACTTCAAAAGTATAAACATCATGTTGACATGATTTTGACTACCTTTTACCATTATGAACTTCAAACCACCCTGCGTTCCACTAATAAATTTGTGGACACCATGGTTTGTCTTACTTCTCAAATCCCGCTTTACCCTCCGACTCAAAAATATTTGTCATAGTACAAAGGTTGAAATCACCTTCTTATCTATTTTGAGACATTAACCTTGTAGGAAACATTGAAACTGACCCACGTGACCTTTGGTATAAGTAGTTTATTGACTATCTTTCCCTTTCAATTACGCCTTCGAGATCTTACTTTGAATGAACAATGATCCTTTCTCAAAAGTGTATTTCTTTATGTCATCATGGGCGGTCTTCTCTATAAACACGACTTTGACGGTATCCTCTTACGATGTCTTACAAATTCTAAAGTTCCATACACCATCAAGGAAGTTCACGACAGGATTTGTGGGGGTCACTTCAGTGGCTTAGTTGTCGCTAAGTGCATCCTTCACCTTGGCTATTACTGGCCAACCCTAAACCGCAATTTTTGTGACTATGTCAAGTGTTGTGTGAAGTTTCAAAGCAACATGTTAATCTTCATCACACCCCTAGTCATGCTTACAAGTCACACGAGACCTTTGGCATTTCTCTCAATGGGGTCGGATCTTGTCAGAGAGATTAACCCTCATTCTTCCCAACATCATCAATGGACTGTTATCGCTACCAAATATTACACTAAATGGGTGGAATTCGTACCTCTTATTTCTACAAAATTTGAGAATTTTTTTGAATTCATCAACCATCACATTATTTATTGCTTTAGTGTCCCTCATTGCCTTATCACCGATAACGAAAAATAGTTCAAACAAAAACCCTACGAAAAATCTATGATACCTTTGAGAATTCAACTTAGTTTTTATTCACCTTATTATCCTTAAACAAATGGCCAAATGGAATCGAATAACAAAACCATAAATAAAATTCTTATGAAGGTGGTTGATGATACTGGTAAGGATTGGCACATGCACATTCCTTTTACCTTATGGGCTTATCGCACTAGTATTCACACCTCAACCGCTACCACACCTTTCTCTTTGGTCTACAATACAAAGGTTGTCTTTCCTCTCGAAGTCCAAATTCCATCTCTTTGTATCTCACTCAAATATATGCTCAACGATGATGATTTTCTCTAGGACCATTTGGCACAACTTGAGCTATTAGATGAACATCATCTAAATGCTCTCGATCACCTTCAAATATACCAAAAAATATCAAACATGCCTACAATAAATGTGTCAAAGAATGAAACTTCAAGTTTAGTGAACTCATCCTAAAGGAAAATAAACATGTAAAAAAGTGGAGAAAATTAAATGGGGCAAGTTTTCTCCTAATTGGCTTGGACCCTATATCGTTACTCATGCCTATGGATCGGGTGCTTATTATTTATCTTCACTTGAAGGTAAACCTAAACCTGAGCCCCTCAATGCCTTGCATCTTCGACCATTATATTGTTGAATCAAGTCCTATATCACCTTTTGTCTATTAAATGCTCATCCCTTGAGAAACATTCACCTTCCACTTACCTATTTTAAGGATCAACGACTAAACAAGAATCATGTGATTACCCGTCACCTTTCAGCCTTATCTTCAATATGAGTACCATGACTCTACTCATGACATGATTCTCATGGATACTTTTTGTCTTGTTCAGGATGAAATCCCATGGTCATTCATCACTCAAAACACCTCTTGCATAGTTACCCTTTGCATGCTATGGTTTTGCCTTCATAAAGAAATCCTATACTCCTCTATAGTATTGTCCATGACCTAAAAGTCCAAAGACGTTCAAAAGTAATATATGGGATTTTAAAATTCAACTCCTTGAGTCAAAATTATAATAAATAAATGAATCCCTCAAAAGGACATCTATCTTTCTATCTTGTTGTTATAAATAGAATGCTCCTCAAAGGAAAGCTATACAAAGCTAGCCATATTGTACGTAGTTTATCCAAAAAGAAAATTATTTATGCAAAAATAAAATAAAAATATTCGAAGCCTCCCACATCAATCATCTTCACGAAGACCTCAAGGAGATATTCTATTTATCCCACATAGACTTCCCACATCTATCAGTCTATTAAAAAAAAGATAACTTTTTTTCGTCATGGACTTGCCTATTTTGGTCTTGGGTATCTTGCAGAAGAGGCATGTTGTCTCACACTAAGGTTACGCTAAAAACAACCCCTTTCACCTCATCATCTTTCCTTTCTAATCTTCTACCTACTCAAGGGACGTGCATAAATGTGACATTTCATGATCATGTGACTTTATTCACCTTTCGAATAGTCAATCATGCAACGCCTTTGGGGTCTTATGGTCATAAGCCAATCTTTGGTATGATAGACTCATAATGGTTCTTACCAATTAGGCGGATTTTTGTCTCCTCTTACCGTTCACCCCTTTTCTTACTTATTGATTCTGCTACACAAGACTAGACCTTCAACACCTACATTACGGGTTGAATGACCTAAAATCAACCATGCCTAAATGACCTCAACTCAATCATGCCTAAAACCTACAGAATCATTCATCTACCTTATCATATTCTTCCTAGCTTATGGGAGAACTACATCGGCTTGAGGCCCCTTTTCTTGAGGCTATGCAAGTAGCACTCTAATGGCATGGGGTCCTTAGAGGTTAGCTCGGTCACTTTTACCCCTAACTAATTTCCCCCTTTTACATTCACATTCTACCCTAGTTAGTTTACATTTACCCAAAAACTTGGAAATTAGTATATCATAAAAACATACATACCTACCATTTTATCACCATGACCATATTTTACTTCAATCATTTCATATTTCTATGATATTAATTACTTGGAAATTTAAACACAACATACCTAAAACACATTATTTCCATAAGATCAGTAACTTGGAAATTACCTAGACTCCACCATGCCTATACCTAACTCCACCATGCATATACCTAACTAAACCATGCCTATACCTAACTCCATCATGCCTACAATACCTCGACTCAATCATGCCTAACTCACCTAGTTCCCATGATACACAATAACAATAACAATGGAAATTAAATAGATTACATCATTCATCCAATAATAATCATCAACTATATAAATGGGAATTTCTGTGTATCAATACATATATACACATGGATAAATAATAAAAGTGTCTCAAAAAATCTCATATATAATATCACAAAATCTTCAAGATTACAGCCAATATATATAAATCAAAAATCATCATACAAGTATCAATGTCATGATCAATCAACCCCACCTGAGACCCTCCTCTCCACTCTCACCCATCTCCTCCTCCTGGCCTCGCCTAGGCTTGGCTTGTGAGAACTCGTAACCTCACCCTGACCTTGTCTTTGGGGCTAACAACCCCTATGATACCCGATATGTGAGTCCTAGACCTGATCCTCTCACTAGCTACTTGCTGGGCCTTGTGCTCGGCATATGAGGGAAAATCAATACCTACAGTGGCTAGATGGTTCTAGTAATAACAAGCCTCATTCAGGGAATCCCTGAACCTCGCCATAGATATGATTTGGGGTGGTTCCATTGGCCTAAAGCGCCACCTGTGAAATATGCCCTACCAATAGAGGACCATGTCCTTGTGTGTGCTGCACTGTACTATGGGACCCTGTCTCGGTGCCTGTGCATCTACACGGTCCTATAAGGACACAACATGTGCTGCATGGCTGCCAAATGTCCATGTAAGCTAGTAACTTGATCTCAGACTTTGCCTTGCATGTGCACCATCCCTCACAGGATCATGTACATGTATCTATGCCTATGCTGGGAGAAGTTAGTTGATTTCGTAATGTAGTCACATGTCTTATCAAAGTAACTACTATGCCTATGCCGATGTCACTGAACTCCTAGTGTGGTCACCTGTCCTGTAGGGTATCCTCTAAACCATCACTATGGCTAAGTTCAACTGTCCTGGCTATGGTGGTGTTACCTATAACTCCATTGTCCACCACTATCTATATGCCACAGTGGTCCCTACATCATCTAATTTCATATACATTGGTACCTCCTCCTGTCTTGTAGGGTCTGTGGGATGGGGTGGAGACATAGGCCTCTCCACATCATCCCTCCGGTATTGTCGGAAGGGTGGCAGAACATCCTATTGTAATCCGAACTAACATTGGACTTTATCAATCGGTATCATCTCGTGCTCACTGGAATGTCTGCCTTGTATCCACCACACTAACTTTAACTATTGTAGCTCCTCATCCATTCCTCTAAAATATGGAAAACCAATATAGGGCCTCCAAACTATGTCCATCGCAAACATGCCCTCCATCTCCCACCTATAGTATACTACATCATGTGATGCCTCCTCCACTCAAGGATAACCACAAATGGCCACCCACCTCTAATAACCTACCCTTTGTCCCCCATGGTGCCAATCTAGTACCGGTAGTCCTCGTGGCCACACTACCACAATATGCTCGTATGCCCAACAATATAGTAGGAACGTACGATAGATGTCGTAGCAGCACATCCTTTGGTATGCCCAAAACTCCCTGTATAATTGCACTAAATATGTAGGTTCCCATGTAAAGATTACCCGATCCTCAATCATATCTCGTAATACTCCCATCAACCCTCTGGGAAACCAACCACCCTTTGAATCAAGAAGTGCATAGCACCCCACTGCCACCATCATTAGCACTGCTAACCACGTCTCCTACGGATGTGCAACGTATAAAGCCCCATAAACAAGATTGGTGTTGTGCTTTGTTAGGTCACTCGCCATCTCAAATACCTTAATCATCTCCTCAAAGGCTCCATCTGCTGATACCGAATAGATCTGGCTCACCAACAATAGGCAGCCGCAGAATCCTATATATGTCCTCCAGCGTAATGGTCATCTCATCGGTGGGTAGATAAAAGGTGTTGGTCACTATATCCCATTTATCGATGAGTGCAACCATGAGACCGTGGTCCCGTCGGATCTGCTGTAGCACATAATTCCCACCAATCCAACATCTTGCATATGTGTCCACTCATCCTTAGTAACATTGGGATGAATCTTCCCTAATAACGGTGGGACATGGTCCCACATCGTCAATTGATGTCATGCCTGCATCCATACCACTCAACAATGTCAAATACTAAACTACTTTTCCCATTTCTTTACAACCTAATTACCCCACCTATCTATTTCCTAACTACTTCCCTAGCCTATCATTTCTTCTAATTTAGCTTACCAAGTTCCCATACCCATTCCATCATTGTGACCTAATCTTCCTCTATTCCCCACCTATTTTTACCTATATTTACCCTCACCCACCTGCTTCTCTCCCTCATCCCTCTCTATTTCCCTTCTTCACTACCTATCTACCCTCCAATTTCATTTTTTACCCCATTTTGGCCTTCTCAACTTAACCTATTTAGACTAAGTCACTTTTCACAATGACCGATGTCGGTCACCTTGAATGATACCAATCATGTGAACCGATGTCGGTCGACTATGATCCCACCGATGTCAAGAGAATAAACCGACATCGGTCGTGACTGACCGACGACGTCAGTCTTTGGTTGCCCAAACCCAAACCCCCATGCCCCAATTTTATAAAAATTAAAAAACAAGCCTAAAACCTACCCAAAAACCACCCAACCCCACCCATTTCCATTTTACACCCTAATTAATCTACATTGCACCCACCCCATACCCAAATTCTTCCATTTTTAACTAAATTTTGAATTTTTCATTCCCCTATTTCATTTCATTTTTTCTTACAAATTCAATCAAAAACAAAGAGAAAGGATTGAATCCTACCTCTACACGTTGACATCGCCTCACTAGGATCTTTGGTCTTTGAGTCGGTGGTCCTTGCACCTCCTACTACTACCACCATGCTTGAATCAAAACCCCGGTTCTCCACCAATCAAATTGTGCCAAAAGATATCGTAGGCCCGCCTCTACACCGCTCCAACCACTCACCTCTCTCTAAATCATCCTAGAATCTAGCCTAATCACGATCACTCTTGTCAATGGTACAAAAATACCTCTACTTTTCATTTCCACAAATGACAAAGCACAAATGAATTCGTAATTCACGGATTTTATCTTTTTATCCCAAATCGCGTCATCGATGTCCATTTCCTAAACCGACATCGGTCATGTGCCTAGTGCATCACACTTGGTTTCTTTTGGTGATAGCGGTTGGCCATGACCACGGTCGGTTAGCCTTTTTCACCTCATTGCACCATATAACACTAACTTTTCCTTCTTGAAACCTTTTTTTTCCTGACCCAAAGTTGACCTTGACCTTGCACCTCACCCTCATGACCTTATTGCCTATCACCCAACCTCAGAATCATTTGGGGCATGTTTTTACCCTACCGTGGCCTTACCTACGACCTTACCTAAATAACCCAACCCAACCTTGCTCATTATGACACTCGAATTTGTTTACTCGCTATACCTTATGATGCTATTACTCGTATTGTTCAGCCTATTGACCTTACCTTGCCTACTGTCGTGATGTTTATCCTAACCTAACCTTTGGTGCCCTGGAACAAACCTATTACCTGTTCCAACACCTTGCCTAGTTGTGTTTCAGGACCATATCCTATACCTTGGATACCTAAACCACTTCAACCTTGTTTGGATAAACCTATCGACCTTTGACAATGTAGAGTTTGCAAGCTCTTCAACCTGGTACCTTATCACATTCTATATGTGTGTGTGTGTGTGTGTTAGACTGCCACTACCTATTACCCAACCAAAATCACCCTTACCTACACCCAACATACCCTTGTTTTCATCACTTACCCATTTATCAAACCACTCACTGACTTTGTTTCCCACCTCCTCAGTTCCTGGTTTGAGGGGGATCACCTCCATCCACACTCGAGGAAACCTAACCCTCACTCATACATGGAGCACAAACTTCATGTTGTTGTCGGCGTTGTTTATCAATAAAAACTATGCGACAAAAAGGGGAAAATGTAGACACCAAATTTGGGTCACACTCCCCTTGGTCCCCTTCACTAAATTAATGTAACACATTTAACTAATCATGACCCCTTCATCCCTTATTAATATTCATCTTCAAATTATTAATTAATTTAATTAACTTAATTTCATCATCACACATCCACCTCATCATTACACCTCACCCTGGACCCATTCTAGGGGCATTTAACTCACAGTGATCAAGTCATTACTCTCAGCACTGAGTCATCACTCCCAATGTTGAGTCACTACTTGACCTAACTAACTAAGAATTCTTCCTAAACCTAACTGGACTTCTTCTAAGATATTATTGTCTTCTCTCATGAGAACTCTACTTCCCTAAGCGAGACCCAACAAGGAAAACACACCAAATCTGGGAAGATCTGCCTATTTTTGGTAAATAAGACTATTTCACCCTAACCGATGCCATTTATCCTTGGCTGATGTCGGTCACCTAAACCACCATCGGTTCCTTTATATATAATTTTACAACCCTTTACCCAAGTTGATCATTCAATTTTTGGATCCTTATAGAATTCAAGTGTAAATCTTCAAGCCCTCCTACATCCAGATGATGAACAGACACAACCATAGTGCAAGACAAATAGTTGATTCTCCTTCCAGTGTTGGAATACTCTTTGAAGCACACATGTTGTCTTGTTGTGGTACTCGAATCAAGCACCTCTTCTCCAATCAACCACCAACCATCTCAAATCACAGGATGTACAAAATACCAAGTAAGTATTGTGATTTTAATCATGTGTGCTTCCTTTATCGTAGATCTCTTTTCTTCTTTCAGTATTTTATTTCTTATGTTACGTGTACATCTTCTTCTTCCCATAGACCTATTATTCAACCACCCTAAGCCTTTTCACCCTTCTAAAACTCCTTCTTAGTGTTCTTGATTCCTCTCAACCGTATTATGATCTAAACCACACCACCCTCACTCTTTGTGGAATCACAAAGAGCCTAAAAACCCATTTTTAATAGTTCATTACCTATTGCCCCTAACAACGTCGGTTCGCTGACCACCATTGGTTTAGTCCCCATATTAGCATAAGTCATAAGACCGATATTGGTCTCTATGTCATTTCATATTTTCAAACCAGTAAGCTTCCCACTCACCCAAAACCAACCTAGACCTCAACCATTCAGCCCCAGACCCTTATTAGACCTTTGACATACATGAAAAAACCACAGTTCAAATTAGATTTAGTGTTATTTTGATATATAGCATAAAATCTAGTGTATTGTGTGTATGAGAAACCTAAATCATTACATTGTAATAGGACTTATTTATTTCAGTTGTTTATTCACATTGAATTGTTATTAAATAGTGGATTGACAGCCTCTCTAGGAAGCACCACACTTCCCAGGATCTAGCATACGCTAGGCAGTCCACTATCATATGTTATTTAATACTCTTTTGTGGTCTTGTTTTGCATCTACAGGTAGTCCTTCCTAGAAAAAGGAGTTCTCTACGATCAGCTTGGATAACATCAACAATGCGCGTATTCTACCTTCCACCTTCGCTTCATAGGTATTCCTCCTTAACCATTTACCTTCTATCTGTTTCATCCTAGAAAGCATAAAACTTATTGGTGAAATAGTTACTTTTAACGTTTTCAAAACGTGGTTTTATTTTCTCACAACATAGAAAACTTAACCAAGTTACACGAATATCTACTTTTACTTTTCTGATAGAATATCATTTCATGATCATATTTCCCAAGACTAATCCTAAGTTACTATTTTTTTATTTCCCACAATTAAATATTATTATCGTGTTATAGAAAACAAT
This sequence comes from Taxus wallichiana var. yunnanensis, assembly GCA_018340775.1. Lineage (NCBI taxonomy): Eukaryota > Viridiplantae > Streptophyta > Pinopsida > Cupressales > Taxaceae > Taxus > Taxus wallichiana. Next base: position 837,186,853 of record CM031238.1, read on the forward strand.
ACTAATAACTACAATAGGGAATGGAATTCATCCATGACATAAATCATCAAAAATTCCTATCAAGAACAACTACGAACTTTATCACCTAAGACCCTTCATGCTTACCTTCTAGCTTAAGAGGGTTTGCATTGGAGTTTAGATCAAATTCTCATGAGTTACTAACTTAAGGGATTTGAACACCTTGTTACATGCATGGAAACCAGTCTAAGGAGGAAGCCACATACTATGGACAAAGTTTAACCAATCTTGTTCTTAACGGTTGGGTTCACAACAATGTCACTAAGTGTACATGGTATAAAGATAACTTAGATTTGGGTTCTTATTTTCCTTAAGATAGGGGTGCCATCGAGTATAATGATTTAGGTTCACCCTAAAATTTTATTTTTCTACGTTATGAAGGATCACACGAGAAGGGTGGATATATAAGGGCTTTTTACTAAAGTTAACTGTTTTATTTATATTTATTTCCTACGGTTTCAAGGTATATAGAATAACACACTAAAGATTTAATATATATATATATATATATATATATATATATATATATATATATATATATATATATATCATAATATATAATTTAAGAGGTCAAACAATAACATAAATATCCAACCTTTTACAATACATAATTCTAAATCAAAATGACACCCATGATTAAATGCACATTTCCCAAAACACCCCTAAACACTAGAAACTCATACTTATTACAAAATTTCAATAATAAACATTTCAATATATCACAGAATGTTGATTTAGCCTCTACAATTTCATTATTTCAAATAACATGCAAATATGAGATTATCAGTAACACTTAATTTCCTCCGTGTTTAGGTACCTGCAACCACTGCATGGTTAACACAAATGTTGGCATGGTATCCACCTAAATATAACATAATTAACGTTTTTTAGTTTTTCATGTACATAAACAGAATATTTTACACACAATAAGAGAGGATTAGGGATAAATAATCATTTCATTGCACTTCATTTCTTAACTAATGGAGGAGAGAGAGAGAGAGAGATAAAGATGAGAGAGGAGAAAGAAACACTATTTTTCCAAAGGTCAAATTTCTCACAACAAGCCACAAAATAGAGTTTCATGTAGTTATTTATAAGTCTCACTAAGTTTTCACAATAGTTTATTGACTTGACTAGGATCCTACGACCTTCTTTTACATTTTCCTACTAGCTTGTAAAAACGTTCAATTTTAGCTCAAAGGCTAAGAAATTGTGCTCAAAAATTATCTTCTAATGGGAAAATGCACAATGGGTAAATTCCTACATGCTCTCCTATATACCGAGAATTCACCAGAGTCAATGGCGAGAACTGTAAACAAAGTTACAAAAAGACGACTAGTTTTCTAGGGCCATGGTCGTAATCGGTCTAGTTTGACCTAGTCAAATAGTGACCAGGAGAGGGCTACAAAAACCCTATTTTAAACTAGATAGTAATGTGTTTTTTCCTTGAACTTAGGGTTATAACCAATTTTTAAGTAAAAACACTAGAGGTTTGTAAATGAGGATAAACATTTCCTCGTTCAAGGTCCAAACAACAAGTCGAAACAAAACCCAAAATTTCAATTTTAGCAGCTACCCGATGCTATAAACGGGGGTCAATGAGGCTCCTAACGCACTACGCCAAATGGAAAAAATATCAATTTCAGGCATTATCGAATTTATTGTGACATCTCGTGATGACAAGGGTAAGGTACAAACCTAACTTTTAGGGTGGGGATTTCAAATAGGTATTTCTTGTGACAAAGAAAATTGTGTTTTACTAACCTTTACAAAAACATGGTTGATAGGTTTACAAGGAACTCATATTCATCTTTCCATTAAGTTGGGGGGTTTACATGAACCGTTTTAGTTATGAAGTTGACAAATCATCTCGGAATGAGGGTTTGAGTCTAAGGTTTACACCAAGGGTTATTTGCATTGCATAAGTTACAAGGAGACATTTTATTGTTTGCAAAATAAGTTTGTTTAAAATAATCAATTGTAAATGAATCAAGGGTTTATATTCTTATATTTTGTTACAAATGAAGAAATAAAATTACAAATATTATGAGAGATAAATGTAGGAAGATCATGCCTAGAAATACTAGCGTGCACCATTACAAAGCTTGGTGGTACATGTGCCGATTGCATTTTTGATTTACGGGATTCATATTTCTTTTCAAAAATCCACTTTGTGCACGTCTTGCAACCAATAAAATCCAGGAGAGCATGTCTCTTTGAGGCATATGATCGAACACTTTGTTAATATATTTTCCATGCTTCCCAACAACCAATAAATTCATGCCAATCTCTCTTGCATTTTATCAAACCATTAACATGTTTGTTGAAAGATTCCCTTTTTTGCATACATTTCCAACACCGCTTTCCACATTTTGGACACACACTTTGGTAGATGATCTTGATAGAAGTAAAATGATCAGGTTGGGAACCTATTCATTGTATAGAGGTAGTGCTTCATCTGGACATTCATGCATTTATAGTTTGCCTCATTAGAGGGGAGGGCACAACCGCCATATATAATGGTGTGCGACCTCCTTTGTTACCTTAAAGAGCCCATACCCATACTTTCCATAACCAAATCTCAAAGGAAACTCTTATACAAACTTCCAATCATTAAAGAGGTACATTACCAAGATGATACATTTTTGAAGCTCATGTTTGGCACTTAATAGGGTGGATACTGATAATGGCTGTGGAAATTGGATTTCCCCCACTACTTGCATTTTCTTGGAAGATTATATGGGCATTAAAAAAGGACCATTTTGTGCATATCCTACAACATAGCACTCCATGAGAGGATGTCTGGATGATGCGTTGTTGAGAATGGGAAAACAACGGGTTTCCGTGGAGGAAGAGTGAAAGAGACAAATATTGTAGAGACATATGTGGGATAGCAAGAAAGGGAACTTCCAATGTCTTAAACAATATAACAACTCAAGATAAAATGTAAACAGGAAGGAAAACAAGGTGGTAGTCACTGTCTACCTTGAGAATGGTGTTTCCCAGGTTACGGTGCTATGTAGCACATGTGCACAAAAGCAAAAGTAAAAATCATTACTGAGATAAAAATTACACCAAAAAGAGTGCCTCTTAATCCACAATATTCTTCTTCTACATACAATAAACAATACGACGACAACATGCAATTTCCATTCCTCTCGAGACCATTGAACCCACTTCAAATACATATACTGGACCCGGATCAATCAATTTGTATAGAGAAAAATGGGGAGATATTATGGATACATATTTTTCTCCACATGTAGGGTTGATTTAACCCATAATGGGACTAATTTTAGGGCTAGCTATAACTAGAGCTCCATTTAGCATAGTTTCATGTCACATTCTGATTATTTAATTATGTGAGTATAGAACCTTGCTTTACCATTGCTAGTAAAGAAAATATTTGACTCTACACTCGTTGCATGACTATCTAATTATCGCTAAATTTACAACATAACTTGGGTTTCTCCGTGGTTAAGGCTTACGGATCTCAAATAAAGTTCTTGTATTATTATGCAAGGAAAATGATAGGTTTGAAAGGCCACTTAGGATGTGTCACATTCCATGTTTGCTTGATGGGTGGCTTTTCCTTGCCAAACCGACCTCCCATGCATCCATTCTCATACGCAACCATCAATTCTTTCACCAACTCCACCAACTGGGTATAAAAACATTCCAATATAAATTTTCTTAATACATACATACATAGATACATAGATAGATACATAAATATACATACATACGTACATACATACATACATACATACATACATACATACATACATACATACATATACATATACATATACATATACACACACACACACACACACATATATGTATGTATATGTATATGTGTGTGTATATATATTACCCTGTTTCATTTGTTTCTTTTCTTCTTCTTCTTAATATTGATCTTCATTTATTTTATTTTATTGTTTGAGTAATTTTAGTGAAATTATTATTATTATTATTATTACTATTATTATTCCTGGATCTAACAATACGCATGCGATCGTTTACCCATAATAGCCAATTTAAGCCAAGAGCTAATATGTAAACACGGAGAACCACCTATAGATGTTGAATTACGATAAATGACTTAAACAAAGGTTACAAATTGTTTGGCATGACTATGTCATTTCCCAATGGAATTTTTTTTTGGGTTGACTTAACTGTAAATGCAAGTCCACTCTCAAAACACCAAATTAGGGTATTGAATAGGGAAAATCACTACGTGAAGGGACCCATAATCTCATGAACTAGGTGTATTAGGGCGGGGCACTACAAGAGATTTGTACCGATTAAAGAAGTCAGGAAAAGGACATAGATGTGTTACAAGGTCTGTATAAGTCTTTGTTATGGATTCATATTGAAAGATATGTGCATCAATAAAGTTTATGAAAATGTAACGCTCAAAATTACTAGAACTGGAAAATGAGGATTTTTTTAAACATACATAAAAAACAGTTACACAACTGCAATCATATAGATTTATTTAATCAAATTATTTAAATCAAATTTGTTCTTTTGATCTATCTGATAACATCCGTGTAAGCCATGTGTGGCTGAGAAGGGTGTATCCAAATCTCCACGATCTCCCTTTACCACTACTTCGAGTGACAATGCTTACTAGCATTTTGGCTCAACCTTTTTCAGGTCATGGGAACCATGTGAAAGTCCTTGGGTCTACCATGAAGCTAGTTTTCCGACTTTGTATTCCGGTATCCAACCATTGCCTACCTCATGTTCAGTGTTCAACTTCCCATGATCAGGTTACTGGAAATTTTAATTTAATTGGAGGACTAGGTGATTAGACAATGCACAGCCATCAATGCATTACTTTGGCCAAAGTTTTCCACCATGCAGGTTACGGCTAAACTCAAGACAACACACTAGTCTTATGAGTTTAAGTCTTCCGCCACCTCACAACTATCCCTTTCATAGTTATCTAGATCTTATAGTTTGTATTTACTTTATTTCCAATTTAACCTATCTTGCAAGAGTTTATATCGAGATAAATGCCAAAGGCCAACTAGAATCATCATGAGATAAGTACATTCATTATGTTGAAATGTAACTATATCAACATTCCGCATGTACTTATCCCTTAATATGCCTAATGGTTCTTTTCATCTATTTACCATCCTATTTAGTCTCTTTTTTTTCCGATGTTTGATTCTTTAACCTTAAATTACCTTTTACAACAATACTCTTCTATTCTCTATACAATGATTTACAATCTTATCATATCAATACCAAGTTTACCAAAAGGATGAATTAAAATATATATTAAAACATGTATATTTAATTATTCCCTTGATTAGCTATGCCACTAAATAGCTTATTTAATTTAGAAATTAAAGACAATTGATTGTTACAATAATTGCCCAATTATCGGCTTCATACATTTTTAACTATTAAATAAATGTATTTAACAATTTGTGAAAAGTAAGATTTCACAACTCAAGTATTCATCATTTACTCACATTGAGATACTATTACACACAAAGTAATCATCTCTTTATTAAAATCATATATTACATATGCCGTTAAGGTGAAATATATAACTGGTATAATAATTCTCACATAATGAGGTTTAAATATTTACAACGGGTCCAAGATCCCAATAATTTAGCCAAAAATTCAAGGATATCATCCTTTCACCAATTGAAATTCAAGTATCTCATTTAGATCCATGCTACGATAAAAATTCACAAGACATGAGTTTCCACACATCCGAATGTAACGGCTAATGGTCCTGTAAGATTGGAGTAGTGGTATGATGTCAGTTCAAAATGAACTGGCATGAATATTAACTCCATTTTTAATGCAATTAATTAATAAAATATGAAAGGATATACATTTTGTTTTATCAACAAGCACATGGTAATACAACTGAAAATATATTACTACCTGGTTTCTATAAAGATATAGCTATGGATGCACACAAATAGAACAACCAATTTCTATTTCAGCGATCATGTTTCCCTCTAATCACAAAGGTCAATACATCCGTATTCCAGCTTCAATCAATAAGCATTTGACATTTAAAATTTCTACATAACTTCGTAAAAACAATATGATTAAGAAGAGTATTTTTTCAGTCAATGAGCAGCTCTACAAATTAGCACAAATATCACCATATTTACATCACTTTAACATGTTCTATCTGGTAAACAAACATCCCAACCAACAATATAGCAGCACCATGGTTACATCATTTAAACATACTCTTTTTAGTAAAAGAACAACTAATAATTTATTTCATAAGATATCATTATTTTAAACCCAATCATGCCTCCAATTACTCCTTGGTGCATCTCGGTCAAGCTATCCTGGCTTTCATGCCCTTACCAAGACAAACAATTTCTTTTTCACAGTCTTACAAGAATCCAAGTCATATTGCCAGGCTGGAAGTTACAGGCTAAATGCCATTTTTAAAAATTATTCACACATAACAAGACACCCTCATTTATACATGAACCGATTTAGTGGTCCATAATAATAAAATTTCTTGAAAATGCAGCCCCATGTAAGAGCTTTGACACCCACAAATTATCATTTAAAAGATCTCAATTAATTAAAAATTAGACCTGCATATAACAACCAAGAAAAAAAATACAAAACCCCAACCGGTTCCATACCCATATTGATTGGGTTACCCAAGTCAATTCCTTTATGCAAATCGATTTATATACCCAAATCGATTTGTTTACAGAAAACACAACCAAATTTCAGTTTAACCAAATAAAAAACCACAAGCACAAATCAATTTTAAACACACAAATTCACAAAATGTTTTCCTTCTTCCTGTACAGGAAAAACCTAAATCTTTTCCTTTTGGGTATAATTTATTATAATGCAGAGAAGGAATTTTTAACCTTTCTTTTACTTTATTTTTGCTGATCAAAACCCAATATTCTCGGGTTAGATTAAAACCACACAAAGAAAACTAAAAAGAACAAAGAATCCATCAATTTACTTTTCATACTTCATCTCCAAACAATTAAATCAAAAGTTGTCCACAATTTTTTTGATTGCCATTAAAAACAGAATGTGTATTTCCTCATTTTTTTTACAAATAATGCATCAAAGAAAGGAGAAGATATTCATGCCTGAAGTAAACCCAGAATCGATAATCGTCTACTCTTCCGCTCCAACAAGTTGAATCCTTCTTTCCTCCAAAATCACTCAAGTATTCCGAAGGGAAGAATGAAAATAGACGAAGGAAAAATAATAGAAAAATATAATGAAAGAACTATAGTTGGGCAACATATTGAAGAATTTTGGGCTTCCCAATCTTTGGTACGTGTTTTAGTGCATGCTTTGCACACTTGTGCCATGTGAAGGCATGTTCCTTTCAAAACTCACATGATTTTAAATATTAAAATATTATTACTATTCTTTTTAACTTTTGATTTACATGCCAAATCCTTTTAGGATTTAAATATATAATTTCACAAATTAATAATGCATTTTTTTAATTTTTATTTTAATTGTTACCTAACTTTAATGGTAAAATTAATCATCATAATATAAGTCCACATATTGCCAACAATATGTTATCATAATAATTATTCAAATTCCCATGTTCCATATAAAACATTCAAACAAATGAAAATCACCAAGTCCGTAAATAATAATTCAAATATTCTCATAAAGCTGGTTTGATATAGCATTGTCAAATAAAATAGAGGCAAGTTATCATCACGGTCATTGCAAAAGTCGAACAAAACAAAAGACGACCAAACCGATTAAAATAAAGTAACTGGAATACAAATAACGAAAGATTCACTATCATTTATGAACTGTTTTACCTATGATTAAGGCCTAATCATGTTTTAGGAAGGATCATCAAGGTGGGTGCGGGGTTATTCGTTCCGCAATGTCATGCCCCGCAGTAGAAGCTATGGGTCATGATACGATGAACCAAATGAATTTTACACCCAATGATGATCTCATCTAATCCTGTTTAGACTTAACTGTAGTTAATTTAACTTACAAGAAATTTTGGGATGTTACATAAAACCTAGTTAGTCCCATTCTATTTCATGGAAGCTCATTATAAAGGTTAGTCATGATGTTGTAAAGTGCTAAGATAGTCCTATCGTGCCTTGAAATTCTTGTCATTTTTCAAAGAATGTAATAAGGCTTGTAAGTAGGGTAATAAGTTAAAAATATGGCTTTGTAAGCTTGAAACCGTTTGATGACACAATTAAGGAGATTTGTGGCAAGATTGCAGGGATATATGCTTTGGATAGAGTGATCTTATATGCAATTATATGATGAAGTTGTTTTGAGGTATGAAGGCTTGTTAGAGTCATGATGGTATCTTAAAGTCATGAGAGAGATAATTTTGAGATGAAGAGGTGTCAAAAATCTGGGTATGATGCTTACAAGTTATGCTTAGGATGAGGGGGATTTTATTGGTTTGTTTGTTCTAGTTCAATTTTGCAATCAAGATAATTTGGTGGTGTCGAGGAGATATGTGAGTCTATCAAATTCCTTGTTGACATTAAAGATGGAATTGATGAAGATACAAAGTGCTTGGAGTTAAGAGTCAAGGTTTGAATGTTTTTAGGTTTGTGCTATATTTCTCATGGTATGAAGACCATTTTGGATCCATAAGAGTATCCTTGAGACCATAGTGATATCGAGAGTGAAGAACATGAAAATTATGAAGGTGCAATCATTTTAAAGACTTAAAGATGCTATGATAAGAGGAAAAGAGTATAAAAAAGGTACTCTTGTCTTGATATTCTCTATACTATTCAAGAGGCATGGAAGTTCAAAGTAAACACTATACAATATTTCATAACATATCATATTGAAGCAAAACATAAATAGAGATAAGAAGCTTGAGTTATTGAGTCTCTTAGCATGAAGTGTTGAATGTTCCTTGTGTATAAGTTGTAATGTCTCAAGCCTAAAGAAGAAGTGTTATCATTTGATATAGTTTTATGATGCTCAAATGAGGTATGTTTTGATCTGTTTTGTTCAATTCATGAATGCATGGTGTAAGTAGAGTACATCATGGAGGTATGTTTCAGGAGATGTTCACTAAGAAGATATGGTGTTAAGCTTGTTTGTTTGAAAGCTTGTTTGAAGCATTTTGGACTCATGTTGGAATTAAGACTGTTGTGGAAAGGTATGTAGCTGTTGATAGGGTTGAAGTCATGATTGAACTCAATATAGTTTATGAGAGGTATATTAAGGTGTAACAAGAATAGGAATTTTTAAGGTCTTGAAGTATTATTCACCAAGCGAGTATGGTAAAAATAGGTTTGATGGAGAAAGTATTGATATTACAACCACAATTTGAGCTACTAGGTAAGTGATATATGAATTGATCTAATAATTTCATGGAGATTTGATATGATGATTACCTAACCAAGAGATATGCTCAAAATTATGTCAAGTAAAGTTGAAGTGTCTCATACAACTGTTAAGCTTTGAAGAATCTTCTCAATATGATTGATTTGTTTGAAGGTATGCTGCAAAGTATTTGCATGGTCTATTCAGATCTTTCATAAGATTATATTTCCTTGTAAGGTGCATCAAGGGTGTGTAGGTATAGTATGTATAAGTTGAACCGATAAGAGTGTAGTTTGACAAGTTATGGATAAGAAGACATCGGGAATTGGGTAGGCATAGTACAATATCAAAGGAATGATTGCATAAATTGTTATGACAAATATAGTCCTATTTGACTATGTAATACAAGAACATGATGAATATGTTTTGATGATGGAATGAATGATCTATGAAGGTATATGTCTCTTGAGATGGATATTGGTCTGATAAGACCAATATGATCTTATGATATAAGAGTATACGAGTAATATGGAGATCCAGATTAACAAGATATGACGTACGCTTCGATTCTATAAAAGTTCTCTAACTCATAAAAGAGATTTTGAAGCATGATTGATGGTTCAAAACATGTATGGCTACAGAAAATGAAGTATTTTGTCCTAATTATCAAGGTTGTTAAATGAAAATAATGTTATCTCTTAATTTAATAGCTTTATGAAAGTCTACTGGAACTCGATACAATGCACCAAGGACAATAATATTAGGTATGGTTGTTGTTTAGGATAGTAAAGCATGGATATGTAGGTATGTTTGATCGGTGTAGTTTCATTCATGAAATATGTGCTACAATGGAAGGATTTATGGAGACTCAGAATATGTTATCTTTGGTTGTTATACTTCATGATGTGTGTTGAGATTTTGAGGTTGTATGTATTTCTTAAGATGTTCTTACTCTCTTCAAAGAAATGAGAGTTTGAGATGAAGGGGAGTTGAGTAGGATAGAGAATGGTGGTCAAGGACTCATGGGGAGTCAAATCATGTGCTTGACTAAGTTTTAATCCATGTTATGAAGTAAATGAAGGTGATTCTCTAACATTGTTCTTTAATAAATGTTGTTAGAAGTAGAATCAAGGGAAAATAAGGTAAGGATAGTGTCTATGGACTGAGTGTATTAAACATAAGTCAAGAAGGAAGTGTATCCATGTGTTGGTTCAAAAAGGTATGTTATCAATTAAGAATATATCATTGGTCTATTAGCTCCATGAGAAGTTGACTTGATCCTAGCAAGGTTGAAGCATCAAGAAGATGGTGAAATGAGGGAAATTGTTTGGTTTGTATCTATTGCTTCAGAGGTAAGATCGGGAGAGTTGCATAAGCATCCAACAATCTTTGATGAAATCGGTATCTTGAAGCAAGGGGAGCTATACATGTGTTATTTGAGCTCCAAGATTAGTTTCTTGACTCATGAAGACAAATATAGTGTTGTTGATGAATAAGGATCTTGGAAATTGGTTTTGAAGGTATGTATGAACATAGGGGAGTTGTGTTGCTCTTGTGGTGCTCAAAGAGTCAAATCTCATATGAAAGAGGTCAAATGGACCTTGTTTTTTTATGTTTCCAATCAAAAAGTGGGCCTATTGTTGTTATAAAAAGGTGATGAAGGTATGTATTTTTTTCATTAATGTCAAAAGGGGTAGAATAAGCTAATGGCATGTGTGTTCCTTAGGTGGAGATTGAACTATGTGTTTTTTTTCCATCAATGACAAAGGGGAGATTGTTGGCAATGTGTTTTCATTGATGTCAAAGAGATATGTTGTCATTTATTTTCTAAGGTGCCATTTATGTCAAAAGGAGAGAGAAACATGAAGGTTGATTGGTAGTGACTTGATTGGTCAAGATGAGTTGCTTGGTTTTGGCATTGTTTCATGGGTTCTTGAGAAGTGAAGTGACTATTAGGAGTTTGGTAGTGATTGAAAGATGTATTGATGATGATAGATTGATGTTATGGAGTGTGATGAAGGATATTTTAGGTTTTTAAGGATGGAAAAGTGATGAGAAGGTCATTTTTGGTGAAACAAGCATGTTTAAGGTGTTTGTTTTTGAGACACAGTCAACGAGAATGAGGTATGTCATGATGAAGTGAGGAATGTAGCAGATGGTTACACTATTTTATAGAATGGAGAGCATAATTATAAGGTTTAGGGACACTCACAAGTGTATCATAGTGTTGGTTCGGAGTTTTAGTCATATTTTCTAGGTCTACACTAGACCTATTCTCAAGCCCTAGGTGACCTAATGAGGTGTACATGTATAATTTCAACTTAGAAATGTAAATATGAGCTATGTAAGAGTTTTGGTAAGTTTTTAATAGCATTTTGGTGAAGTTAAAGGTTAGTACTTTGAGTATATTGCATGAAAATTGAGTTTTAGGTTTGTTCCTAGACCTAGTCCTTAAGAAAGCATGCCCTAATGAGGTGGAGTCATAATTTATGAGTGTATTTGAGAAAATTTGAGCATTGGAGATGTGTATTCATGTTGATATGAAGGTGTGGTCCAAATTTTAGGATTAAATGATGAATATTTTACAAGATATTCCCTTTTACTCCTACCGAGTTTTTACAAGTGAGAATCCTAGCTTGAATTTGACTTTCTGATGCTCATTGGCACGTGAAATCTCACACGGTAGTAAAATATATTTATGGTAGTTTGGGAAGGGTCCTAGGTTTATTTTTTGGCATTAGTTCAGACATTGAGGCCCATACATTTATGAACAATCGTTAAGAAGCCAAACTGGTTTTAAACCCTCTTAAAACCCTAGTTCTAAAGCGATGGAGAAGAAGTTCATCATAAATGCCCAAAAATTATTGTTTGATAAAATTTGATTATTGGAGGTTTTATAGGAATCCTCTAGTTTTCTCTAGGTGTAAGTTAGAGGTGTTGGTTGTGTGCGAACCCCATTCAAATTTGTAAGTTTTTGAATATTTTCAAATTTCTCCAAATTTCTCCATTGTATTTGATGAATAATTTAGTTTTTAAAGAATCATGGGATATTTTATATATTTACAATGAGGTTTCAGATCAATTTTGAGCTTTTAAGAGGTATTTTTAAGTCATTCTTGCATAATTAGTTTTGGGTAGTTTCGGGTGATCTCGTTGCGAGAGGTTTTTGAATGTGCTTCACTTTGATTTTGGGATCCTGTGAACTTGGTGATGACCATGAATTCATTATATTTGCAATGATATATCACATTTTAAATTGTAAGGTGATTTCATGAGGTTTTAGTCTTCATCTTTAAAGACTAGTTTTGTAGGCATTAGACCTAGTGAAGAAAGTTGTTCCTTTTGGTCGTTTCATTGCATAAGATGATGGTGAAAAGTGATTCAAGCTTGATAGATGTTTCTTGAAGGCTTATAAAATATGTATAATTAGTCCTTGAAGTTTGGTGAAGCTATTATTTTCCCAAGTGATATAGTTTTGGCAAGTGGGTTGTTTGTGTGTTTTAGGCCTTCTTGTGTCTTAATGAAGGAATTGATGTTTTTGGTGCTATATACAACCTATATAGTCCCTTGTAGAATGTATTTAAGTTTTATTAATGTTTTTGTGATTTTTTTCCTTATAAAGGTTGATCTACATGAAATTTAGTCATAAGTTAGGTATAAAAGCAAATTATAAAGCTCATTTGAGGTAGTTGAGAGAGTGTAATGAAAATGTGAGCTAGAGGGCTGATTTTGACCTTGACGAGAGGAAAAAAATATGATATGATGTGCTAGAGTGTGGTCATATATGGGTGATCTAGGTCAATTGTTCAAATCAGCTTAAAGGAAGAAGTTCTTGAGCATGAAAGGCTAGAAGGCAATTTTTGAGGAAGATAGATTAAAGTGAGCTTTATGGTGTCATCATCGAGTTATTAGTGTAAAAGTTTAGAAAAGAGAAACATATCAGGTGGATTTGGTTGGTGCTGAGTCATCTAGGGGTTGGTTCCTCTTTATAGGGTTGGTGCTCTACTAAAATTAGGGGTTGGTGCTCTTTGTGGGGTTGGTGTCTCACTAAACCTAGGGGTTGGTGCTCCTTGTTGAGTTGGTGCTCAACTAAATTTGAAACATGACTATAATAAAGTTTTGTTTCAGTGGGTTTTCTTTCCTTGAGGGTTTCCCACTTAAATATTGTGTTCATGTGTTCTTATGGTGTATGCTTATGTGTTTGGTTATCATTGTTTAATCTATATGTTGATGAATGTTTGATGAATGCATTAAATGGTTGATGGATGTTAATGTTTAAGAGAATGAAATTTTTAATGGCCCACTGATTCACCCACCCCCTCTCAGTGGTTGTGCTTCCAACATGCCTTCTATACTATAAATAATATCATCACCAAGAAATAATTTTTATTTTCATGTTTTTTTATCTTTTTCAATAGATTTGAAACTTTCTTTCCTAAAATCCATATGTTAACTTACTCTTGAATCTATATACCAAACATCATTTGAAATATTTTTTGTATATAAGGATGTGATGAAGATATTACCTTTCTTATCTCTTTGATTTTCCATATTTTTGTTTTCTTTATTGACCAATTTTGTATCTTTGACATATTTTTGGTATGTTCCAATTTTCCATGATTGAAGCATTTTACATTATAATTTTTTTCATTCTTTTGTATTCTCCTTGATTCATCCATTTCTTAATTCTATAGTAACCTTATTTTGTTCTTTCATCCTGTTACCTTTGAATCTGCCTCTTGAAATGTAGGCTTTCTCAGTAGAGTTAGTTTCATCAAAATTCCTTCTAACTCTTATGTTCTTCCTGCAACAAGTAACCACTTAATTCTTCAAACGTTAGAGTATCAATCTTATCAACAACTTCTAAGGATGTGATTAGATATTCATACATTATGGGGAGACTATTAAGAGTTATCTCAACTAACGATTTCTCTTCAAATTTCTCTCCCATAGCCTCTAATTGATTATTTATCTCCTTTAATTTTGTGAGATGATCTGTCACATCTTGATCATTTTTCATTCTTAAATTATGTAATTGTTTCTTTAGATGCAAAATCCTAGTCTTTGTAGGCTTCTCAAATATTTCTTTAAGTGTTTTCCAAGCATCATTTGCATTATTAATATCTTCAATTTGTAGGATGATTTCATAAGCAAAAAACATACCAATAATAGATAAGAATTCATTATTTTTATTTTTATGTTGAGCTAACTTTCTATAATCAACAAGGGCTTCTTTCTCTTCTTCTACAAATCCCAAAAATATTTCACAAGAAACACATTTTTAAATCTTAAATATACATAAAGAGTAAATCTTCTCATCTAATTTGCAATCAAGGACTATAATTGAAGAAGACATAACACGATAATAAATTTACATCAAGATTCAATTTTAAATTTTATCAACCATCCATAACTCCTCTTGTTTCAAAAAAGGACAAAAGTTCAACTAAATAAGATAATTATTCTCCATTTTTTTGTTAATGGTATATATTAAAAAATAATTCTTTAGCACTAAGTATGCAGCCCTTTTAATTCATAGAAAATAAGAATAATATTACACAACCTTCTCTATTATGGCATCCACATCAGATTGTGTTCCAACAAGACATCCTCTTTATCTTGCTACAAAAATTACTTATTCACAATTCATTGCAGCTCTTTCCTTGCTATGTTTCCAATCACTTTCAATCACTCATCTTTCTTGCACCCATCCCTTTCACAAAATAATTTGATATCATATTAAATATTCACACAAATAATCTAAATTGAATTGATTGCGAGGCTTGCATTTAATTCGTATTTATATGATACAATGAAAGACTAAAATGTAAAGACTTTTATAGATGGTGTATGCTTCTTGATGGTTTGTGCCTCTAGATGGTCTATGATACACATAGAAGTTTCCAAATATGGTCTATGGTCTATGCTTGACCATATTTGTTCATATATGTCCACAATGATCATTGGTTTGTGCCACCCACAATTGTCCAAAGCTCTCTCTTTTATAATGAATTTATTCTAACACCTTTAAATGTTGGAGGGACGTCATATGATAACGCGTCTTTATATGAATACCACATCATCTCCTTTATTTTTACCTCATAAATGTTAGGAATAAGATGTTAGTGCTCATATTATATATATTATGTGTTTGTAATAACATGAGAATTGCTCACATAGATATTAATTAGTAATTGAGTGACTAGCTACTATATAGGTTTGACCATATTAAACCTATTATCATAATCTTGTTGTGAGTGGTTAGTATATAATCTGTAATATAATATTTAGAGGTCAAACAGTCACACGATTTTAGGAAAGAATAATGGGTTGTTGATTCCATGTTCATAGGCTATGTTTTGCCTATATATTTGTAACCTTATCTTAATGAATAGATTAACGAAGAAGTTTATTGTGTATTAATATTATTCTACATTTGTGTGTGATTTCATACATGAAATATGAACCAAATTTACATTTGTATCGTATCGAGCTAGTTTAATATCTGAAAGTGTCTATGAAATTTTGAGTATAGGATGGGTTTTGGGAGCAAAATGTGTTGTAGAAAACTAACCAAACTTGTCTAAAAGTATAGGTCACAATTTTGTTTTCATGATATGGGCTTCCATAACTTTTAATGGGTTTTAATGTAGGTGTGTTACAAACATACTAAAAAATATTTAGTTCAACCAAGTTTAGTGTTTAGGATAAAAATGGAAATCAAAATAGGGATATGGAAAAGAAGACATCTTGCTTTATGGGTGTAATATTTGAATAAGTCCGGGTATGAAATGAGTCATATAGTTTTTTTTAGTTATTACATATGTAATGTATGTAGATCCATATATGAGTTAAAGTCTTAATGTATTGTCAATGTGAGCAAGACATGACTATTGTAATAAGGTATAAAGTGTATTAAGACGTATCAAAGAATTATTTGTAATAGTCATTAAAAGAGTCGTGTATATTAAAGTCCTTATTGTTAGTCTCAATAGTCGTTATTTTTGTTTTTAGTGTCAAAAGTGTAAAAAAATTGAATAACATTTGCCTCACGGATGCATTTTCGGTGTAACTTGATGTCCATATTATAAAATGAGCCTAATGTTCACATTTTGATGAGTTAGCACTTCTATTGCTAGAGGATGAGCGAAATGTAGGAAGGAGGATGATCAACATCCTCTCATCAACCACAAATGATAGGGTTTCACAATGTTATTGTGACATTTATTTTTCAATGTGTTTTTGTTTTTCCACTGTGTTATTTTGTAGAAAATAAGAACATATGAAGTATCCCTATTTCTATGTGAATTTTTCCTTATGTAACCTCTTGATGTAAGATGTGATGAGAGTTGATAAAATTACTGCACATCATGATGTGGTTGTTAGTAAACCACTTGCAAAACTATCATTTTTTGTTATTGGTAAACCACTTGCAAAACCATCATTTTTGTTATTGGTAAACCACTTGCAAAACCATCATTATGGTTGTTGGTAAACCACTTGAAAACCATCCTCTTTTGGTTGTTAGTAAGCCATATGTAAAACCATCATTAAGGTTTTTGGTTGTCTGAGAAAACCATCAAATCATGAGTACAAGTGCAAGTATGGGATTGATGTTTTCCCCATGTTCGCACCGAGGGGGATATGTTAGGATTATCACATTAGTGCTCACATTAGAAATATTATGTTTTTGTAATAACATGAGAATTACTCACGTAAATAGTAATTAGTAATTGGGTGGTTATTTAGTATATAGGTTTAACCATATTAAACTTATTATTATAATATTGTTGTGAGTGGTTACTATATTACAAATGTAATTTGTAATATAATATTTATTCGGTCCAACATATATTTTTTTGCCTATATATTTGTAACCTTGTCTTAATGAATAGCTTAACAAAGAAATTTATTGTGTGTTAATATTATTCTACATTTTTGTGTGATTTCATGCTTGTAATTTGAACCAAATTTACATTTAATTCCATTTTGAATTGATGGTAAAGTCAAATGTGTATAATCATATTTTAAAATCAAATTAAAAGCAATATAATATAAAATAATTAATTTCATAATGTTTGAAGATTAAATTGTAATGTAGATGACGTACAACTAGTGGACAAGTTTAAATTCTTATCTTTGGTTTGATACATATCATAATTC
The DNA here is from genome assembly GCA_018340775.1 of Taxus wallichiana var. yunnanensis. Lineage (NCBI taxonomy): Eukaryota > Viridiplantae > Streptophyta > Pinopsida > Cupressales > Taxaceae > Taxus > Taxus wallichiana. The sequence goes on from CM031238.1 coordinate 837,204,355, forward strand.
AATGAACAAATCCATTGACTTTATCATTAATTACATACTAATTAAAGTGATAAATGCCATTTATCTAGCTATACTTCCTTTCACATTTGAAAAATATTTCCAAGAATTAAAAATAGGCTCTAAACTCTACTATAGATATTATGGTTTTCGATTGAATTCTCTAAGTCAAAGGAAAGAAACCTATGTCACCATGTTGCCATTTTAGGACATGTATTGGATAATGAAAATGTGACATAAATATCCAAATACTTTTAACTAAAGTTACTAAACATTTTAAAATAAAGTCTAAATAATGTTTAATTAATTATTTCGAAATGAGAGGATTGTTTGTGTCGGGTTTAGAGTTGCACCTTAAAATTCATGAGATATGACGATATCTGTCAAATTTTAACAATGAAAATGTGCACACATAAATATGATGCACGAGGGATGCTCCAGACAGGTATAAAATGTGGGGATGCTCTTGGAATGGAATAAAATATCCCGAAAAAAATTGACACCTATGCTTTCGTGGTTCTATTCTTGTGTTCTTCTATCATGTTTTGACTCTTCAACATCTATAACTTACATAGAAAAACTTTTCTCCTTCTTGAGCTAGATTTGAAACAATACATGTAGATTTAAGAAAAATAACTATATTTCGTGGTTTATGTTGTGCTAGCTATGTTATTTGAGAACTATCTACTTAATCGATCCCTACACAAAATAAATTGAAACTAATAATTGTCTAAAAACAATATAATGGTGTACCACTAGATGAGTGGTATGTGACCTTCCTTCTTCTCATCCTCCATGTACTCATGTGCCATCACTATTTCCTTTTATTTGACTGAAATTATTACTCTTGCGGTTGCATGATTAAAGGATATATTAAGCACATATTCCATTAAGAGGCTATTTGGATTTATCACCAAATGAAAGTAGAAGGTTTGGGTATAGAAAAAATATTTTTTCTTTTATTTTGAAAGCGTGCATCGAGATTTGCAATTTGAAACAAGTGATCAAGGTACAAAATGTATTAATTAGATACGGGTTTTCATCTTATTTGAGATAGATCACCCTCTATAAAAATGTATTTTGAATCCCATCAAAACATATTTTTAACTAGACAATAAATTAATTTATCCTATTGCAAAGACCAAATAAAGATCAACAACATGAATAACATACAATCGTTGAGAAATTCTAAGAAATGATTAAAGATAACTAACCCCATTTTCTCATTTTCTACAACTTTTAGCAGATGAGGTGAAGGGTTAATATTTCTAAGCCTGTCATGGTAGGCATTGCCATTGCTGACATTGAAAGAGGGGCCATTGATTTGAAAACATGTGTTGTATTTTTTTCACTTTTAAAAGTTTCCAAAGATCGTGATTTTCTTAATCAATTTTAAGTATTCTAAGCTCCACAAATTGATTAAATTCTTATTATTATGCATCCATAGAAGTGCGGAAAACTTGGGTAGCAAATAAATAATCAGAACTGAAAACACTCAGATAACAAACAAGATTGTTTACGGGGTTCGGAAATTCCTACGTCCCCGGGTTCGGATTGAACCGATCCATTAATAATATTGAAATGTAAGTACAATAACTCTTACAAACAACCAATAATGAATCAAAACCTACAAATGAGCTGATCAATGTCCCAAGAACTCTGAAAAATAGTAGAAACTGTCCCAAGAACGATCGTGGCTCTACAGTGTTTTCATAATGTGATCTCCCTGCAACTGTGTTAGAAAAACACCTACAAATGGAGATTTAAAAACATTATATGAAAAAAATCATATATCTGAGAACAAATCTGAATCCTGAACACTTTTCATGTTTACACTAAGTCACATTTCGGACCAGAAGTGCATTGAAATTTGTGTTTTCCAACTAGCTGTCTTGTAGATCCCTATTAAAAACTGCATTCAAAGCTTCCAAAAATAGGTTAAAACTCAAAAAAAAATATAAAATCTTACATCTTTGGAATTGTCTCAGAATTCCCTACATTTCACCTTTTTACTCCGAGTTCCCATTCTGAGTGCAAGGCCTTCAAAATGGCGTTTTTTGAAAACTTCCTCCTTATGGCTTTTACACAGACCTGACACTTCCCTCGTATAAGTTGAAGCGACCCATTTTATAATCAAACGACTCCTTAGGCGAGTTGGCTAGCGGATTTTTTTAGAACTGTGAGGTTGGGGGATCAAATCCCGCCTCCTACCATTTTTCCGCGAATTTTCTTCCAAATGGGTAAAAATCCCATATTTCTCACTTAGCATTTGAAAAGGGATTAACATCCCACATTGGGCAGATTTTTGAAGTGGGGAAATCCCACATATGGTGGAGTGTATATTGTTTAGGCTTTTAAATAGCCTTTTCCATGCATAAAAAGTGGTCAACATGGACCACGTGAACATAACCGCCCCCATCTCCGCGTGGATTAATACCACGCATGGCTTTAAGCCCCCTAACAACCGCTTCACCACCTTCTCTCCTCCACGTGGAAGCATAGCATTTGGCAGTTTATGTGGAGTTTAATACTAATTTTTGAACATTAATATAATATATATATGCGTGGCATATGGAAATAATGTATGGCAAAAAATTACAAAGTAATATGAAATTTGACCCACATGATATATGACGAATAAGACCACATGTCGACCTTGTTTGGAAAATTGAACTCGTGGTGGAATTTTTTTCTCCTTTTGTCTCTTGCCCGATGCTGACTGAGCCACTTGGCCAATTGTGCATGCGTCCACGTCACCATGGACATGTTGACCAATGTTGACTTTCTGTTGACTGAACTTTGACCGGACATATCTTGAGCTCAGAGTGTCCGTTTTTCACGTTCTTACAGTCGTCGGAAAGCTCTCTGAAGGATCTATTGCACTGGCATGGTTTAGGGAAGTTTAGGAAACTTTTGACATAGAAAAATATCCCTTGATCACTCCTCCCTACTGAGAAGGCTTTTTGTCCACAAAAAGTTGTTTATCAACCCACAAATAATGTTATCTCTTCCTGCATTGCACAAACACATACAAGAACCCAAAATAACATTATTGGTTAAATAAATGAAAATAGTTGATTAGATAGTCACATAATCGATCAAATAATAACACCCAATTAAGCTAGTGTTCAACTGAAATGCTGCAACCCTGTCAACTCTGCACACAACTGTGAACTATTACTCCCCACTGTAATGCCATCATAATTAACTGACCAGATAATAACACCCATTCTATTATAGAAAGCTAGTGTTCAAATGTCACCTTTTGATATGGCCGATTACTTAAATTACAATTTCATAAACACAGATCAGTATACTAGACATCTAAACTGCCCACAATTAGGCTAGTGCCCACTGTCCATCTGAAACTGTAACAATTGCAAGTATTCACTATCCAGAATAAAATAGACTATCAACGCCCAAAAATAGCTATAGTCAACAACTGAATCCACGTGAATCTTCCAAAAACATTGTATCACCATCACAAATAATAAGTCAGATAATAACACCCATCTATAACGGAAGCTAGTGTTCAACTGACACTTTGTGATTATGTTGTTTACAACTGCAAATATTCACTATCTAGAATAAAATAAACCATCAACGCCAAAAATAGCTATAGTCAAAATCCGAATCAATGTGAATCTGCCAAATATTCTATCCATACATTGAACTATAAAGGGATAGATTATAAACTGTATGCTTACCCAAATTGGTGAACTGCCATAATCTACAAAATGATCACCTGGTGCCTTTGCAAACTAGTTTGTTAGTGTAATAAATTTACACCCTAATTGCAACCACATCTGATAGTTACAAAAATCAAATTTGCCCAAAATAAGGGTCTTTTAAATTAGTGCAAATAACACATGTGGATACAACAAGTTTGTCTATTTATTACAATATCAAATAGGTGCCCGAATGGGTCTTATAAGCATCCATAATATTTGCACAAATGACAACACTATAAAATTGCAAGTTTCAAATTTAGACATGCTACTGATGCCTATCCCTGCATAGTGTTTTCAACAATGGAACTACCAACCAATATGAGAAAACAAAACATGAGTATGATGAACCTATCACTCAAATCTTCTCTTCAATTGTTTCCATTCATTTTCAAAGCTTAAATATCAACTTAGGAACAAATCCTTATCAATCAACAGGAATCCCTAAAATATAGCTCTGAATTTTTTTTGCTTGCCTACTATCAACAATTTACTGTAGTGCAAATATAAAGTTGAGGAGTGTTTTTCCAAACCAATCACTTGGGTTTTTCCGTTTTGGTTGTTTTACCTCCTCAGTACCAAAATGAGTTTTAGTTAGGTTTAGCACTGTTGGTTTTACAATATTGTTCTTTTTAACAACTTTCCAATTTTGTTGTTTAGAAACAAACCAACAAACCTTAACATCATGACCATTCCTATTACAATGGGAACAAAATTTAACTTCCCTATTTTTAGGAGTCTTACCCATTTTACCATTCTTAGAACTCTGTCTATGAGAATGATTCCCCTGTTTAGGAGAGGTAACATTCTTGCCATTTCTCACCTTTCCTTGGTGAGATTGGTCTTTAGCACTGCTTATCATTCACAAAAGGCATTAACTTCTTAATCAAATTTTTCCTCTTCCAACAATATGCAACAGAATGATTAGTACCTTCACAAAATGTGCAAGGGAAAGCATATTTTTGCCTACCAAAGCTATATTGTTCTAATTGAAAGAGTGTATTAGAAGTTTTAGGATTTGATTTTCCCTTAGTGCTATTTTTAGTGTAAGTGGAAGGAGGTGGAATTTCATTACCTCTTTTACTTGTTTTCTTACACCTTTCATTGTTCCTCCTGATGGCGGAATCCTACAATTCTAGTGGCGTAGATCCTTGGTTGTTGGAAGCTTGTCTTCCTTCAGCTGCTTTGGAACTTTCTCCAATTTCCATTTTCCCACTAGAATAACCCAAACCTGCAAACCGAGGCTGATCCTCTACCTGTATTGGGTTAGCATCACCTTGTCCATTTTTACCAAGGCCCTTTCCATTAAATCCCATCTTAACCATTAGCTTAGACCCAATTCCCTTAGTGTGTTTTTTAAACTGACCCAAAGGAATATTTGAAACTGAATGAGAGGAAGAATTAAAATGTGAACAACTTACAAAGTGCATTTTGTCATAGTACCTGCATCTAATTTGGAAGGCATTTCCTTCTTATGTTCACCTTGTTGCAGCTTTTCCAAGAGGGCATCCTTGGTCCGTATTTCTTCTTGTAACTCTTTAACAAAGCCCATCAACTTCTTGCTCTCTTCAAGCATCTTGTTGACATACTCCTCTTTCTTGGTTATAGAGGATTGTGGCTCAGATTTTAACCGCACTATTTCCTCTTCCAAGGAATAAAAATTAGCTCTCAGAAATATTTTTCTTCTTGGAGTTGGTGGTTTATGGCTTCAAGCTCATCCAGTTGCTCCTGTTTGGATGACTTGCCCATGATTCCTGTTCTGCAAACACAACTTGTACTTCCAAAACTACACACTGAAAAAGAAGATTAACAAGCCCCAAAATGTTTGCACACTGAAGACTGAAATCAATATTGAAACTAAAGCCAAATTTTCAAACACAATTAGAAGCTAATCCGGAAATCTGAAGCTCGATACCAAACTTGCTTTGGAGATTAGCAAGTTTGAAGGCCAACAACCAGCTATGATACCAAACTTGCTTCGAAAATGTGTGTTGTATTTTTTTCACTTTTAAAAGTTTCGAAATATCATGATTTTCTTAATCAATTTTAAGTATTCTAAGCTCCAAAAATTGATTAAATTTTGATTATTATGCATCCATAGAAGTGCGGAAAACTTGGGTAACAAATAAATAATTAGAACTGAAAACACTCAGATAACAAACAAGATTGTTTACGAGGTTCGGAAATTCCTACGTCCTCGGGTTCGGATTGAACCGATCCATTAATAATATTGAAATGTAAGTACAATAACTCTTACAAACAACCAATAATGAATCAAAACCTGCAAATGAGCTGATCAATGTCCCAAGAACTCTGAAAAATAGCAGAAATTGTCCCAAGAACGATCCGTGGCTCCTACAATGTTTTCACAATGTGATCTCCCTGCAACTGTGTTAGAAAAACACCTACAAATGGAGATTTAGAAACATTCTATGAAAAAAAATCATATATTGAGAACATATTTGAATTCTAAACACTTTTCATGTTTACACTAAGTCACATTTCGGACTAGAAGTGCATTGAAATTTGTGTTTTTCAACTATTGTCTTGTAGATCCTTGTTAAAAACTGCATTCAAAGCTTCCAAAAATAGGTTAAAACTCAACAAAAAAATATCAAACCTTACATCCTTTAAATTTTATAAGAATTCCCTACATTTCACCTTTTTACTCCGAGTTCCCATTCTGAGTGCAGGGCCTTCAAAAATGGTGTTTTCTGAAAACTGCCTCCTTATGGCTTTTACACAGACCTGACACTTCCCTTGTATAAGTTGAAGCGACCCATTTTATAATCAAACAACTTCTTAGGCGAGTTGGCTAGTGGATTTGTTTTAGAAATGTGAGGTTGGGGGATCAAATCCCGCCTCCTACCATTTTGCTGCGAATTTTCTTCCAAATGGGTAAAAATCCCATATTTCTCGCTTAGCATTTGAAAAGGGATTAACATCCCACATTGGGCAGATTTTCGAAGTGGGGAAATCCCACATATGGTGGAGTGTATATTTTTTAGGCTTTTAAATAGCATTTTCCATGCATAAAAAGTGGTCAACATGGACCACGTGAACATAATCGCCCATCATCTCCGCGTGGATTAATACCACACATGGCTTTAAGCCCCTAACAACCGCTTCACCACCTTCTCTCCTCCACGTGGAAGCATAGCATTTTCCAGTTTATGTGGAGTTTAATACTAATGTTTGAACATTATATATATATATATATATGCGTGGCATATGGAAATAATGTATGGCAAAAATTACAAAGTAATATGAAATTTGAAATTTGACCCACATGATATATGATGAATAAGACCACATGTCAACCTCGTTTGGAAAATTGAACTCGTGGTGGCATTTTTTTTTCCTTTTGTCTCTTGCCCGATGCTGACTAAGCCACTTGGCCAATTGTGCACGCGTCCACGTCACCATGGACTGTTGACCAATGTTGACTTTCTGTTGACTGAACTTTGACCGGACATATCTTGAGCTCAGAGTGTCCGTTTTTCACGTTCTTATAGTCGTCGGAAATCTCTCTGAAGGCTCTACTGCACTTGGCATGGTTTAGGGAAGTTTAGGGAAATTTTAACACAGAAAAATATCCCCGATCAGCCATACATGGTAGATCCCAAATTTTTATTTTAGCTACAACTCAGAAATGAATCAACGAACAATTTTTGTAACAGGCACTGGAGGATTCATCGGCTCCTGCCTTGTCAAGTTCTTTGCTTAGCGAGAGGCTACATGATCGGCAAGCAGTCCACAATCTCGGTCGATTTTTTTAATCTCCACTTTTCATTCATTTTTCATCTACTCATCATGCGATTTCACTATTATTCAGTGGACGACAAGAATGAGCATCTGAGAGCGTTGGAAGGAGATCTTCGCCTTATCAAAAATTATATTCTCGATAATAATAGTTTGGTCACTGTGATGAGAAGTTGTGATGGTGTCTTCCATATGGCCTGCCTAATATCTAGGACCTTGTAAATTCCAAATCATCCATTCTTTACATGCATTGTTCTTTTAAAAACCTTTTTTACCTAACAGAGACATCATGCCCGCATGAACAAGTGATGGATCTAGGGTACCATGTTGCTCCACCTTCCCGCACAAATGTAGGCCAACAAACCATATTGCATTTGAATTTTTCTTTAATGGAAAATATATATTTTTATGTGTCTTAGCTTTGAGTTAGGTTTTTTTTTTTGCATATATACTTCTTTGTCATACTCCATGTACTCAATATTCTGGATCTATTACTCTGGATGCCACGGTAATTGGTTTGAAGCTCTGGTTTGTCTTTCTTTGCTGTGTGGCCGTCATTATGAAATTTGGTAGATCTGGTTCGAGCTCGTGTCTTTGCTTAAGGGTTTTGTTCGTGGGTTACTTGAAAGGATTGCTCTCTCTGTTCTGTGCATTTTGATGGGATCTGCCCTATGCATCTGGCCGCCATTTTGCTTGGGTGTTGTGTAACCTGGAGATCGCCTCTATAATGTCCTAGCCACCTTATTTTTTCCTGGCTATGCATAGATTCTCCTTTATACTTGCGTGGAGCTAGGTCAGCTTCAGATCTGAGTTGGGGTTTTTAAACCAGCTATGCCAGTCGTAGCCTTTCTACAGCTCTTTTGGTTTGCATGATCTATTTTGGGTTGAGTCCCTATGGATGTTCCAGCTGGTTTTTAAAGATGACAGGATCTGTTTCAATGATTTTTTCTGCCTCATTACCTTGAGATTGTCCTTGTGGGATCAACTTGTTGCCTATAGTTTATCTATTGGTCCGTCTTCAACTCAAACTTGGATGCGCTCTGCATTATGTTGTTAGAGTAGGTATTTACCTTAGCTCATGTTCACCTAGGTACTTTATTTACCTTTATTGTATTTATCCTCACCCACTTATGTGTGTGGATATTTCTTTTATCTTATTTAGATATTAGGAGATATTATCTAGTTGTTAGGTATAGTTCTTTCCTTGATCTATGGTATTGACTAGTTATTTCCTTGATCTATGGTATTGACTAGATCTTTGATGTCTAGTTCTCTCCTAAATCTATGGTCTTGACTAGTTCTTTGATGACTAGTTATTTCCTTGATTTATGGCTTAATCTACGACCTTGACTGGTTCTTAGATTGTTATTCCTTGCCTATTTAAGCAAGGCCCATTCTCAATGTATTGCATTGAGTTCCATAATAATATATGATATTGCTGCTCATTTGTTTGCAAAGGTTTTGTGTAAAGTTATTATGGCGAATTGCTTTCATCTTATTGATCGTGGTGTTTGATTAGCATCTGTGTTCTTGGCTTGGTATGATCTGGTTATCGTTCCTTTCATGGTATATGGAAAGTGGAGATTCTTTGTTGACATCCGTCTGTAAGTTTTATTTTGCAAATAAATTATTTGTGTATTCATATATTTGGGATTTGGTCGTATTTTATTGCTGCATGCATTTTTATGGAAAACAGAGGCTTCCATTGGATCCGGAAGGCGTGAAAACCCTAAGATCGACTGTAAACTCGGCCATTTCTACAGACAGTCGTTTTTGTGGATTTTTTTGGTGTTACAGAGAAGCACATTGGTTTGCCTCGGGATTCATGCCCACTAGAAAAGAAATCACAAATTTTTTTTTGGGTCTATTGGATTTTCTGAGATCTACGCAGAGCAATTTTATGTTACGGCGTATTTGTCTCGGTTTGCATGCAGGAAGATTTTTGCTTCTTTCCTCTTTTGGCAGGGGTCCACGGATGTTGTACACGTTTTTGCTATTTCGGGCAAATCCATGCAGGTTGCTATTTTCGGCAATGAAGGTCGCTATCAACATAGTCCAGAAATAGTAATTTTTACCAGAAGCGGCAGTTGGATGTGACTTTCTCGAAAACACGCGACACACCCCAAAATAGTAAGTTGTGCAAACACCCATTAAAATCCTTAGCCCTTGGTCATATGGTATGGTCATTCAGCCCCCTTTAATTTTATTTGTGTGGTGAAGGCAACAACATTTTACTTTGTTTTAGTGGCACATAAAATAAATAACAGAGCAAAATATTAAAAAAGCTTGTAAATTTTGATCGGTAACTCGGTTTTGAGTGCCGTTTTTACAAAAGTGCTTGTTTTTTCGTGCTCTTTCCATTAGAGTTATTTATTTTTTGACTTGCACTATAATTATAAAGTGCCAAATATGGAGGAGTGTTGTAATCAATTGTGGATGCAATTTGCTGAGCCCGACATCCTAAATTTTTGGGAGTTACAGTTTGTACCTATCATGGATTCTGAGAATGATATGCTTTTCTTTGAAGTATGTGGACTTCAAGAGGATATTGTAAAATTTGTGGAAGAAAATAGATTGCTCAAGAAGCAAAATTCTCTTCTACAATCACTCATTCATGATAAGGATACAATAATACACTCCTGCAAAACAAACTTGCTAGCCTACAACATCACCATCATATTATGGACAACCATATCCATGCTCCTAGTCCACTTGCAGGTGTTGCTCTTGTACCACCCGACATTGATCGCCGGTCTTTGAGCTTGAACTGCTTTTGATGCTTCTAAACTTGTGAGGCTTTGTTATCGCATGCTCTTCCACATCTCGTGCATATTACAATACCACATGTTGTGTATCCTATACCTTTCATTGCATGGCTTTTATAAGAAGCATACCACTTGCATTTAGTGTTCGCATGCTCTGTCTCTATGGGTCTCACTAAAGGAGTCATTGCAGGACATTCACAGGGTATTATTTCTTCTATTCCACATGTGAAGTGGAATTCTCGTCATGACATTGGTTTTTGAGCGAGATACTTCATTGGGATCACACATTGTGAGCTCCTTTTTTGTTCGCTCGACTCTTTCGAGGATCTGAGCAACACATGAGTTTTGCACCTTCACTCAGCTTAAGAAACACGAGATTTCGTTGTCGATATGATCAACCTGACACACATTCTGATGTTCTTTTGCATGCACCCATTGTGCATTTTGCACCAAGTCATATGCAGACATCTTCTTCATCCATCTGTGTTGATTTGGGGTGGATATCTGATCACTCGTGGCGCGACATAGGCATTCATTGAGAGGACTCTACAGGCGTGGCTCCTCCACCATTCGGCCTCTTGCTCCACTTTCTATACCTTTTGCATTGTGATGCTTCTTGTTTTGAGCATTTTTCTTTAGTAGGTGTAGTGTATCTCTCTTGTTTGTTGAGAGATTTTGTATCTTGTATTTTCGACACTTTTGACATGTTGACAATATCTTTTGTGGGGGATCTATTCTGGTGAAGTCCAGTGTTATTTTGTCAGTGTTCGAGTAGTTGATTGTGGGCAACTCATATAGATTTGTAGATCCCGCTTCTTTGGGTTTCGTGTCCTTGCCTTGTTACCTTGGCTTTTCTTGGATCGTGACACTCTAGATTTTGTGTCCTTGCCTTATTCATTCGGTTTTTGTTCTTGGATCGTGGCACACCTATTTGCAGTACAGCTGTGATTGATTAGATTATGTTTGGTGTTTCTTTTTTTGCACTTTCGACATCACTCCGTTGACAGTCTCCTTGTATGGAGCTATTCTGGTGGAGCCCAGTGTCAGTTGTTTTTGAGTTTTGTGATTGAGCAGTGGATTCAGACCACAGTGCACACCAAACTTCTTCAACATTGTACGAGTTTTTTTGATCCGAGCTTATTGGGATGCCTTGGAGCAGGTCTTTACTCTCTTTACTTTGTTGTTACTAGTTTTGGGTACCTTGTGGTGTCCCTTTTTTTTCCAGTTATTGTACATGAGTACCTCATCAGGCCTAGTTGTCGGGACTCATACTGTGGACATGCCACTTTTATTTTGGCCCCTAGCTTCACTTGAGGGGGTGTTAGAGTAGGTATTTACCGTAGCTCATGTTCATCTCGGTACTTTATTTACCTTTATTATATTTATCCTCACCCACTTATGTGTGTGGATATTTCTTTTATCTTATTTAGATATTAGGAGATATTATCTAGTTGTTAGGTATAGTTCTTTCCTTGATCTATGGTATTGACTAGATCTTTGATGTCTAGTTCTCTCCTAAATCTATGGTCTTGACTAGTTCTTTGATGACTAGTTATTTCCTTGATTTATGGCTTGATCTACGACCTTGACTGGTTCTTAGATTGTTATTCCTTGCCTATTTAAGCAAGGCCCATTCTCAATGTATTGCATTGAGTTCCATAATAATATATGATATTGCTGCTCATTTGTTTGCAAAGGTTTGTGTAAAGTTATTCTGACGAATTGCTTTCATCTTATTGATCGTGGTGTTTGATTAGCATCGTGTTATTGGCTTGAGTACGATCTGGTTATCATTCCTTTCATATGTGAGCTAGCTTATTTTTGTTTTATCACGGCTTGACTCAGATTTGAGTTTCTTGAGCATTTCCTTCTAAACCGAGCTTGTGGGTGTTGCATTATGCTTGTAGCGGCTCTGTTTTATCATTAATTTTCATGGTCGTTATATATTTAACATTATTCAACACATACTAATATATGTGACTTGAGGCCTGCCGTGGGGATACGAGATGTTTGATCTTCACATCACAGATTTCCACATGCTCAAGGCCTGCCACACCATATTGGACCTGCAACAAGGTAAGGAGATTCAGAAGCACATAATAGGATGTAAGTTTCAATTTGATGTTGTTGTTGGGATTAACCTTGTGGATATCTATTACAGATGTGGATCTACTGAGGATGCATGCCAAGTGTTTGAAAAAATGTCTCGGAGAAATGTAATAACTTGTGCTTTCATGCAATGATTTTTGGCATGATACACACTAGACTATGGGACAGGGTGCTATAATACTTTTGGATAATGTAAATGGAAGGCAAGAGACCAAATTTGGCAAATTTGGCATATGTGCTTACTGTTAGTGGTAAAAGAGGAGACCTGTAATTGGATAAGGAGATTTGTGGCTATATTATCATAAATGGATTTAAGGTCTATGTTTTTGTTGAGAATATCCTTGTACGAATGTGTTTTAAATGTGGTCAAGTAGATGTTGCACCAGAAATTTTTGAGAACACGTTTGAAAAAGATGTGGTTTTGCACAACACCTTGATTCATGGGTATGCCCAAAATAGTTATGCCATTATGGCTTTGGAAATATTTCGTCAAATTAATTGGGATGGTGTTAAGCCCAACCAATTTACTATGACATATGTGCTCTTTGAATGTGGTGATTTAGCAGCTCTGCCAAATGGCGAGGAAATCTATGCTTATATAATTAGAAGTTTATTTGAGTTAAACACATTTGTGTGTTCTGCTCTTATAGATATGTTTGATATAAATGTGGAAGAATTGAGGTTGCATGGAATGTTTTTCATGCAATGTCCTGAAAAAGATGTGGCTTCCTGGAAAACAATGATTACATGGCATGAAATGAATGGGAATGGAAAAGAAGCCCATAAGTTTTTCAACCAAAGGCAAGAGGCAAAATTGATTCCTAATTGCATCATTTTTGTTGTTGTCAGATGCGATCGTGCAAGCCTAGAGGATGAAGGTTGTCGATGCTTTGAGAACATGAGTCAAAACTATGGCATCACACCTAGGGTGGAGTGTTAATAATGCACAATTGACCTTCTTGGTTCACAGGGTGTTTGAATGGAGCATATAATTTAATTCAAAACATGCCACTAGAGCCTAATGTTGGTGTGTGGGAAGCCTTGATAGGTGCCTACAAGATTCACTGTAATATCGAGATAGGAGAAAGTGCACAACACCTTCTGGATTCCGAATCTCAAAATGTAATAATTCTTATATACAAATCTATGCTCATGCAGTTCATTGAATTTGCAAGTGTGATGATGCAACTATAAAGGTGAGTGCAATAATGATGGAAAAATGGTTGAGCACAAGCGTAAGATGCGGTCATATCGTGGTCAAGAACGAGTTCTCATATTAGTTGTAAGAGACAATCCACACCCACTTTTTGAGTCAATTTACTCCATGTTGTAGACCTTAGCATGGATGATGAAGGCTGAATGGTGTGAACCTGATACAAATTTTGTGCTTAATGAGGTGGAGGAATAGTTGGAATACATCCCATGTGGCGAGAGGCATTGCTTTCACGCTCATAAAAACATGTATGGGACTGGGCTGCATTTTGGATGACTGTTCAATTTGTCACATACCCATTATGTTTGTTCCCAATGTTGACTTAATTTGGCGTCTGGGTTGAACTCGCCTTAGTAAGCCCGAGCAGGGTGGTTTTCAGTTGGAAATGGGCATTAATCCATATTACCCAATTACATTAGTGGCTTGTCATGTCAAATTGTTCCAACCTTGTGATTTTGGTTACTAAAAGTTGTTGGAAATCACAAATCTCTGGAATGCAATGATTTTTGTTTTCTTCCCTTACAATTTGCTCATAGACCTTAACACCCAATCATTAAGATTTTTAGGGTTTCTCTTAGTGCAACCAAGGTTATTTCAGAAATCATTCCTTGCAAGATTATAGAAAGGGATGCAAGCCATTTCATCATGAGCCAGGGGATGTGTTCTTCTGGGAAGAAGCAATGATTTCTAATAATACTGATTCAAACCATGTTACCAACAAAGGGAAATTAGGATTTAAGGCCAAGAAATCCTAATTTCCATACATATCTTTTTGATACAGTGAACTATAAATAATCAACAACTTAGCTTAAATGTCTTAGATTGGTAGCCTCGTGAGCAACATTCCTTAATTTTTAGCTCACCATGGAGTGCGGGGATACAAAATTAACCAATTTTCTACTTCCATTTTATGATGTTTAATTTCGTTGATAAACTCGATGAATAATGCAAATTTATGGTGTTGGAGGAGAATTTGAATCCACTTTATAATATTTTTGTAACATATTTTTGAAAAATAATAATTATAAGCGATGAATTTTAATTATAACGGACAATTCTAATTATGGATGGTGGTTGAGCTTTACAAAAAAACACAAGTATTCAATAACACAAGTTAGGTACAAATATATCATAGGAACTATTCAAATCAATATAATTAATCAACTACCCAAATAATATAATTATTTATTCAGTACAATATTCTCATAAATATAAAATTAATAATTCCAGTAACCCCCCTCCCCCACACACACACACACACAAAATAGTTTTCATTTTATATTTGGGATGTAATTTTTATGCTGAAGGCATGTTTTTTTGTCATATCATATATGAGTCGAACCTTTCTCATTCTGACTCTTCGTTCAGTGACACAATAATAAAACAATGGTTGTGCGAAAAACTATGTTTTAATATATTTGTCATAAAAGCAGTACCATCTACTGAGTGAAGCCTGATTCCTTTTAAAAGAACAGTGGCGCCACATTTCCACTATGATACCTTTCCCTGGTTATGGTTTTGGATGCCATGGCCATTGCGCAAGAAAGCCATTCGGAAAATGAATCAGAGATGGAGAAGTCGCGAAGGCAACATACGTTTGATAAGGCGGTGACTCCGAGCGATGTGGGGAAGCTGAACAGGCTGGTGATTCCCAAGCAGCACGCCGAAAAATACTTCACGCTGGACACCAATGCCAACGACAAAGGATTGCTCCTCAATTTCGAGGAAAACGCGGGCAAAACATGGCGGTTTCGGTATTCGTACTGGAACTTCAGCTAGAGCTACGTGCTCACCAAAGGATGGAGTTGGATCGTCAAAGAAATAAAGTTAGCCACAGGGGACAATATTGTTTCCTTCGAGAGAGGAACGGACGCCCAAAACACAGAGCGCCTATTCTTCAGCCCTCCAAAGCAGCGCTTCTACGGGGAATTTCACTTCCCTCTGTTAAGACCTCCAAGAAAGGAGTGAGGATGTTCGGAATCTATTTGTGAAGTTTAAAAAGTTTTCTTTTGGGTTTAAACATCATGTATGTTTCGACAATCAGAAATTCTGAGTATAAACATCATGTATGTTTTCTTCTGGTTTTGGTTTTGTGAGAACATGTGTAATTTTGAGAACAGAGTAATGAGAGTGTGGAAACTATATTAATATAGTGCAGTTAGACGATGACGTGAATCCAGATGTGCCAAGTGGATCGTGCTGAGTACACGTGGATGCAGAATTTGAGGATAGAGAATCCCTCCATAACACACTTTCTTGGATAATTATTGAGAATCACGGAATTTGATTTATTTTTAAATTTCGGTGGATAATAATAATATAGGAATTATGTAAGCCCACACCATCTTACGTTGGAAAGATATTTTACATTGATTTACCACTTTTAAAGAAAGCAAATAAGTGAGTAAAGATGCCTAAAACAAATAAATACTACTGGGCCCTACTTTTGTGAAAAGGACAATAAAAAAACCTATGCACGAAGAGCACTGGAAATGGTTTATATTTATGCCAAAGGTGTTTACAGTTGGATCGAGGGTTCCTCTTTTTGACAGTAGATAAGGATGCATAATTGAACATGAGACCGATCGTTTACAAGTGTTTAGTCTTACGTTACACACACAAGTGTTAAATATATGCGCAGACTGTATATATCTTAACTGTTGTCGAAATCATCGATTTCTTGAACGTGTTGGCTAGATACGGCCTTTTGCATTGGGAAGGGGGTACTCTGGAACCCAACAACCAATGTGAATGTCCTTTAAAGCTCCTGACATCACCCTGAATCAATGTTGTTATCCACCCTACTTCCATTTTCCGTTCTTCATCTGGAAAAATTGCGAGCCATTGTGAATTACAAATGGGTTTGTGAGCAGACAAGATCCTCTTGAAATAGGACAAAGATTTGTAAATTTGTTAGCCCAATGTTGCCTTATTGAGCCACTTCTTCGGGATTTAGATGGAAGTGTGAAATGTTTTAGGGTGCATGATGTCTTGCTTGATTTAACACATCAAATTGTTGAGAAAGAAGAAAAATGTTTCTTTCATGTTGACAAGACTTACAAGAGTTTCTAGTTGATGATTGTTCAACACGTGTCAGAATATCATTGATGCACAACAATTTGAGTAATGTTCCAAACACTTTTGGATCTTCTCATATATGCTCCTGGTTAATGTAGACTAAAATCCTTATTTGAAAGAAATTCCCGAACAGGTGATATGGAGAAGATCTCTCTCAAGGTGTTGGATTTGTCATGGACTGCCCTCTAGTCCTTGTCAAAAAGCATAGGTTGTTTGAAGCATTTAGTTTGCCTCAGGTTAGTCTCTACGTCCATCAGGTAACTCCCTAAGTACCTTATCTTTTTAACTCATATTTTACAGAGCTTCCATCTTGCATTTCTAAGTTGACTTCCCTAAAACTTTTGGAATTTGGAAGTTGTAAACATTTGCTAGTCCATACCTTACCTCTCTTGAATACCTAAAAATTACTAATTCTCAAAGATCACACTACACACCTTCTTCAAATATTAGCTCATGAATGTTTCTATAATAATTCACATTTGCTTTGATGGAATAAGGAAATACTAAGTTCAACAATTAACACTTATGTAAACTGAAATGAGAAAACAACTACGTCAAAGGTGTGGTTGGATTTCACACGTGGAACCTAATGATTTTTCCAATTTTTTAATTTGTCTCTTTTCCATGTAAATTGTGTCCTTATGAATAATACGAGCAAGATTGAGATAATGAAGTGGAGCATAGATAGCAAATATTATTTTGTTAGGAACAATCTAAGTTGTTCTCATCGCTTCACTTGTCTTCCTGCTAGCATTAAAGATTGTACTTTTATAGAGCTTGATTTGATCCCTCAACTTTGATCTGTATTAGATTTACAATTGGTTTTGGGATCAACTGACATCGGTCTTTGCATTGAGGGTCCTTTGAGCTTGACATCGTATAACATCTTGGACCTATATTCAATATTGTGATTCATACTTTCTTGCAAATGGTATCTCCTCGCGCCATTGACAAGATCACTCAGGTTTGCTTCCCTCAATTTGCCCTACGTTTCCCTTTACACGCAATGGTTAAACATGGTTGACTCTCGAAACAACTAAATGATGTAGATTGCATGTATCCTCATGCCTAGATATACGGTTTGGAAGCTCTTCGAATTGTCCTCGACTTACATCCATGCATTCACTAGATTCCATGCTTTCAGATTTGTTGTCTCATTAGTAGATTATAATCTTTATGCTAACCAACCAAATTATAATCTTCTAACTGATCAATTGAATTATGATCTTTAAACTGAAATGCTCCCTTTTATAACCTTGGATGTTTTCTAGGATCGAAATAGGACCAAGACGTGCACACAAAAAATAATTTTCCTCTCATTCCAATGCTTTAAACATTGATTACGCTAATAGGAATTTCTAAATACGATTCTTGGTAACTTTTCTCGACATGAATCGGGAAAATGAGAGGATGAGGTTTTGTATCGGTGGTCATTGACGGAAAGTGTCATCAAGACTATTGATGAGGGGAAACCCTAATTTCTACCTTAATCACTTTAGAGAAACTCTTATCACAATTATACATGGAATCCATGGCATAAGGAACGCTAAACATAGAGGTACCATGTATAACACATGTACAATTCGAGATTCATTCATGTGCCGTTTCCTTCAAACTATTCATCAACCATGCCTTGCTTTCAAATATATATCTAAAGTATGTCTCCTTGATGACTAGCACTACACACCCCCTTTCTGCTTCACATGATTGACACAAATTACATGTGCTATATATAATCTTGGTTGTAAGAAAGATGATTTTTGTATAGGTCATAGGTTCCCCTTGCCAGTCTTCACACAAATACACTTCTCCTTCTCCATACCCCTCTTCTTCTTCTGATGCTCATCTCCCTTAATTTTAAATTCTTCGACACATCCCCTTCGGCGTTTCCATCGCACATTTCACGTGCAATTACTAGTCATAATCACAAATAATACTTTGAATAACTCCTTAAAAAGTGAGATATGAATGTTATTTTTTACACTAATAAATATATTAATCAAAATCAACCTTATTAAAAGGACATTGGTGGGTAGATGCACCTCAATTTGGTGAATCTAAAATTGTTCAATTCATTAATTCCCTCATAGGAAGAGGACCATTCCAAATTGTGACCATGCATTAGTTAAGTGGTTGAGATTCAATGTGGGGGTCCTTTTTTCTTCTTTTTGGATGAGCACATGACGTTACTTGCAATCTAACTTTCAAGGTATTTGACGCATTAATGCTTGGTGCAATCTGACTTTTTATTCCCAACATCTAATCGTGCAATTATAACTATAGCTATAGTTATCATCATGACTGGAAAAGTACCTTCCATTAATCCTATGCACATCATAAATACAGCAAGCCATAAGCCCAAAAAAAAATATTGGAAAATAAAATAAATAAACAAATGGACTGGAATCAAGAGAACATATGGATAAAGTAGTAAATAAATTATATAATTATTGTCAACTTTTGGAACCACCTCTCAATCTTATTATCAAGACAAGAATAATTGTGAGAAGACTCTTCCAATCTGACATATATTAATGGCAATTAAGAACAATCTATCATCTCGATTCAAATAATGGTTCTTATTTAACGGTTCTTTTAACTTCCAATATATTTTTATATTAAATATAAATAACAAATTTTATCTATTAATAATTGGAAGTGGAACATATTATACTGTATAAGCTGTATTTGAAATCAAGATTTCAAATTCTTTATTAATTAATCAAACACAAATGTGTGGCCTTCAACGAAATACTAAAGCAAAGTCATTGTTTTTGTTTTGGCTTTTTAGTTTAGTTAGAGAATAAACATGGTTTCTTATGATATTTTGTCCATTTTAAAATTTAAAATTGTCAATAGAAATTTATATGATTGGTATCATGCTTTTATAAAACATTTGGGGGTAGAAAATGTGATTTTTCATATTTAATAAATTTATTAACAATATTGTTATGTAAGAGAAAATCTTAATTAATTTTATTCTTTGAAATGTCTTTAGTTAAAATTTAGGAGATGAATTTCTTGTTCTATGTTTATGTTGTTGGCCAACACAATTGGATATAACACTATTTCTGAATTTTTATTAGATTAAATAAATTTTTAAAATTCTAAACATAATTTTTTAGTGAATATTTATTGAGTTTTTTTCTCGAATGTAACATGAGTTTTAATATACATAATAAAAAAATTAACTTAGTCTTTGTCGCCGTTTATTATATATTGAGAGATATCAATTTTAAAGTTTTTAAACTAGATTTTTAGTGTATTATTTTAGCTAATAAGTACATTATCTTCTCACAAAATTCCTCATGATCTCTAATAAATGTTGTCAATCTATTGTACTATCATATTAATATTAAAATATACATTGTTGACAATAATGGCTCCATTAAACTCTACCATATGATCCTAATAAATGTCATCAATCTATTATACTATTTTTTTAGTTAGATTGATAAACTATTTAGATATATTATACTATTGTTGAAAACAATAACTCAAAACTTTATCATATATCTATTGTATTATCACATCAAGATTGAAATTTTATTTTTTGAAACAAGCTCCAAACTCCGCCATATTGACTTCTACACATTAGAAGTAGAAAAATTCATACACACCCCTAATAACAACAATGAGACTATAAAGAAGAGATTTGTTAATATAAAATTGTAAAAACATCATTTCATTTGTCATGAGATACATGCATGTATCACATGGGTAATGTCTTGCTATGTTTTAGAATAGAAGATTTTCACCACTTACAACGTTTTTTACGAATGCGGCGTGTTTTGCTTGTTTTAATTTAATCGCAAATATAATGTGTCATCGCTCTTCTGCTTTATTTTACGCTTTTGTTTCTACTTCCCCAATGTTATTCCTCGGAAAAATAGATCAATATCATTCCACTTTTAGTTTTCTATTACTTGAAAGTTAAAAGAGTGGCCTAAAATTAATAAAAGACAAGCTACCTTATTTTTATAACTATATTTATTAATTAGTTGTTTGTTCACTAGTTTTAATTCTACAAACAATTTAAAACTTTTAAGAGGCTACTTAGTTTTTAATTGTATAAATAATTTAAATTATTGAGAGACTATTTATAAGTCTTTTTAAGATTTTGTAAAGAAGTAAGGATGTGTAATATGGATATAGTCTTTTTAAATGTTATTATGTGTTACATATATAATTTAAAATATCAATATAAACAATTGTAATAGATTTTAATAATGTAAAATTGATAATTGTGAAAGGTAGAAATAGCGATGTGTAATATGTATTCAAGATTTTATGTTCAGTAAATGTTATTATTTATTGCATATAATTTAAAATATCAATACAAACAATCTTAACATATTTGAGGTAAGTTGTATAATTGATAATTGTTAAAGGGGTGTCAATGATATGCAAATAAGATTGTGCTACCATGTTTATAGTACTTGAAATTGCATTATTTTCTTTGATGAAATTCTTCCAAACATTTCTTTCAAAAGTTGCCAAATATTTCTGTCGGAGTTTCATTTGTAAGATTTGAAAACCCATACTTCAATCATGCAGCTTTGGCCCCACGGTTGATTAGTGTGGGAAGTAGTCAAGTGGAAATTATATATATATATATATATATATATATATATATATATATATATATATATATATATATATATATATATATATGTTTATTTCTAATTAAGGCGTGTTTGAAATTGTAAGAGTGATATTAAAGTTGTAAATTTTTATTTTTAAAGAATTTAAGTATTAAAAAATTAAATGTAAGTATTTAGGAAATTATTTTTATTTTATTAAAATTCATTTATATAACATGAAAATATGAAAAACCTTAAGAAACTTGCATAAATCACGTAGGATGTAATAATAATAGAGAGATAATTAAGGTTTGCTTTAAAATCCGCTTGTTTTTATATTGCAAGGAGATAAGCATAGGTTAGGGCTTACCAAATAACATATTTCTAGTGATTTGTGACAAAATAAAAAAATGGGATATGTTTTCTCATATTAGGGAATGAAGAATGCATTCACATCATCATATTCGCCATTACATGAGACAAAGCCATTTTATGTGACTCATACTAATTTCATAATTTTAGGAACTCCACATATCTAATGAGATATCGACAAAACTAGGGAATATTTTTCTAAGATATGAACGTGTTTCCTTTAAGAGATGTTTCCATAAGTTTTCAATAACAACTACTACATATTCACGAATTTTATGTTATTTTTATCTCCAACTCTATTTTTTAAAAACTCATTGTTATGCATTATTTCCATGGTTTTAATAGAATCATTATGCAATTGAGTACATAAATTTATTGAGTTAATATTAATTTAATTTAATAGGCTCATTGCAATGTGTTTTGGTCAGTAAGCACATTTGTTGGTATAAAACAACTTTCCACATATACATTTCGATGACCTGACATATTACATAAAATATGTAGATCCTTAAAAGTTTTCTTTTGGTAAGCCCCACACATCTAAAATTCATCTTGGGCGTTTCATAGTGTAAACCTGCATTTTCTTGTAACATTTAAAAGATTACTCTTACCATTAGTTGATTATCTTTAGAGTTTTTAAAATTCAATTGTTCTTCTCTTAGCTCTAACTTGTGTATGCTACATTATAAAACCAACTTTTCTTTTTACATGGTTCACCTCTTAGATATGATGTTTCAAGGCTATGGTCCCACTTTTGCAAGCTCTCGACATTATAAAATGCCAGATTTTTAATATGAGAGAAGTAATTAGCAAAGGAAAAATTGTACGAACGACACAACAACGTATGCTAGAGTAATATGGATATGGTCCTCAATAACAACATATTTTATCCTTGATAAGGCGAAGTTAGAAGATTGTTTTCATGTTATGAATTCATATTATAATTATGAATCTACATCGGATAACTAAGCTAGGGATGCTTTAATAAAATAAATTCTAGAACATGCTACGAAGGATCCCATGGATATTACTAAAAATATAAAAAATATTCCAGAACATGCTACGAAGGATCCCATGGATATTACTAAAAATATAAAAAATATTCCAGAACATGCTACGAAGGATCCATGGATATTGCTAAAAATACGAGGTATTGAAAGATGATGCTTCTCATAATCTGCTTTTCTTGTTTCAAATGCTTCCATTTCAAAGGATGCTTAAGTAGAAAATATTAAACACATATATTTAATGCTTCTCATGTCGTGATTTCTCAAAAGAGTGGAAGTGATAGTCAATATGGGTCCCACATGAATTAGTTTAACCTTATTAGCAAAGGTCCTTGTGTCATAACACTAGGACATGAAACAAGTTGTAGTTTAGGATAAACTCATATTCTTCTAATCAAACAATGCACATAATTTATATAATGAAGTACTTTTGCGCAAAAATTACAAATGGAAGATAATTCAAGGAAGAAAAAGAGAATAGACAAGAAGACAAACATATAACTGGAATATGTATTATTGAATCGGACATAACTCGGAATAGACATTAAGGGTTTTAGATTAATTGAAATCATAATCAAGGATCAACCATCTGCGTAGTGCACTTATATAGTTTTATAAGTACAAGGCAACTCTTGAGAACTTGAATCCCTTTTTCTTCCCTTCTTCGACAAAAGATACTTTTCATATTCTCTATCTATTCTCAAACAACATTACATCTTCTATACTTTTCCTATATGAATTATGCACATACATTAGAATTGTACAATTATACAAAGCATATACATGTTAACTTTTAAACCCTTATACATTCCTAACACTTGTTTTGGACTAAAATAGTTGTCTCATCCGAGACAAAAGATGCTTAGATGTTCCTCGGAGATATTATACTTTAATTTATTTGGGTATTTCTAAATAGTTGATTGCGATGCACCCTATGATACTCTATTTGTAGTTTTTATAGAGGATGTCTTTTACTAGTTTTTATCCTTTGTGCACTACTTAACTTCCCTTTCAAGTTTTCAATGAAGTACACTTTCAATAGACCTCCCTTTCGGGTTTTCAATCTATGAAAACAACCTCATAGAGCTGCCCTAATGGGCTTTCAATCTATGCATGCACTGTGTACAAACACATAAGAAAATTTGTGAATTATACTTCAAATTTTATTACCTTGTACAAAAATGTTGTGCTCCCTTTTCCTATTATTATTGTTCAAGATGTTTAGATGTAGTTGGTTGAATTAGTTGTAGATGGAGTGGTAATGTATGCGCTTCCTTGATTCTTCGTAGCATGATGTGTGAGAGAACATATTTAGGAATATTTTTCATTGTCCTCACGGTGAGAAGAAATACTTCGAGGTATATCGTGTACACATTCTAGTATGCTAGGTACTCATTCACTCGTGCATAACGTCATACAAAGCATCTTATTTGGCATTGTTTGTAGCGTTATCATGGAGAGTAATGGTATCTTGTATGTCTCGGATAGTACCTCTAATCAATCCCACATTCTTTTTGCTTACACTCTTGTAAACATATTGAGTGGCATATTATGTTCCCATTCACATAGTTTGTCACTAATATTGTCTCGTGCATGCACTAATGTATACAATTATATTTCCACCTCTTGGTCATCTATCTATGTTAGCATTTGAGTTTCCGGTTTCCATATTAGCCTTACTTTCTATCACTGTGGCTTCGAGCTACGCATTCCAATCTAAGAGCTCAAATGTAACCTGCTTGGCTTGGTCTTTAACATACTTGAGCATCTTAATGAATTCTTGTAAGATCATTAGTTACATCCTTCACTATTTTTATTATATTACTTGTGCATGAACTTTCTTTCTGTCTCTTTTTCTTGCCAATTCTACATAAATTTATGAACTAGAGTGGCTAGTTGCACTTACTCCCTCATTACTTTCTCACCTTTTGTCAGCGACATGTTTTGGATAATTATCTTAAATATAAGACCTACGGTTGTGCAATATCTTCTATAGATTTTTTTGGTGCCAATTGCAGCATGGTTACACTGATGCCATTTTAGGAAGTGTGCAACCATTCAATTTACATTTGTAATGGTAGTTTCTTGATATCCATCTCAATAGAGCCCATTAAAGCTTGTGATGTCATGGATTGTTCCCTTGTTTGGGAAATTTGAGGAAGTATGGTGTGAACATGAGAGGAAGGAATGAATAACTTACAATTTTATGTTTTTTTTGAATATGATGCCCACCAAAATGTGGGCGTGTCCTATTCTATAGTTATTTTGACGTGGTTTTCTTGGAACCGTAGAATGGAATCTTCATGTAATTGGTTATTGCTTTAAGATGAATATGTGCGATGTTGATTTCTTTGAGGAATTTATGGTGGTCTGCTGCAATGTACATATGACTTTTCCTTTATTCTTCTTTCTACTTGTGCTTAGCTTTTGTCTCTGACTATGGTGGAGTTTTCTCCTTCACAATTCATGCTTCTACTTATGGTTTCACAATTACCTTCACAATGTTTTGTACCTCATTGGCCCTGTTTAATGCGTTCCTATTTATTTCTTATTTATCTCATGGGTTTTTCCTCTTTTGTCTTCGTTTTCCTTTATTTTTCTTTCTTCTTGTCATCTTCCTCTTCTTTAACATTTTCTTTTGTTTCTATCTTGACCTTATTTTCCATTTCTTGTTTTTATTTCTATTCTTCCTCCTTCCTCCATTTCTCTTCATGGTGTTATTTCTCCATAATAGATTCCAACTCAACGGTCCTTTCTCCTTTCTCCCCTTCTCTTTCTCCTTTCCATGAATTGTATAAATGCAAGTTCTTGCACACTTTGTAAGGGTTATTCTCCCTTTTCTTCCTTAGTAATTTTTAGGATCTTCTCTGTGAAACTTGAAACTTCATGCTTACGACCTTGTGACTCATGAATGGATATTTTCTTGCCTCGGATTTGTTTGTAAATTGTAAAAGATCAATTAATGAAAGTGTGGTTTCCCTCTTTCCTTCAAATACTTTGTGTTTGGTGTGAGTATCTCTTCTCTCTTGCATGTTTTTTATTATTTCACTTGTTTGCTTGGAATTGCGTGCATCTTACGGTCTTTTTTGTGAACATGCATCTTTTCTAATTAGAATAGGGAAAGTTCCACCTTCTTTCTAGTTCTATCACCCCAATTTTATCTTATATTTTCATTTCCATGTCTCCCTCTCCATGGTTACTAGGATATACATAGTGTAGGTTAGCTTATAAGTAGTGTTAAAATTAGAGTTGGTTGTGTTATGTGGGTTTTCCCAATATCGGGAAAAGAAGAAGCGACATTCTCTAGAAGTCTATCTAAAGCCACAAGTACCAAACTTGGAGACAGGTCCCATGTTGTCTCAAAATTATGAATCTTCCATGATTCATATTAGGGTGTAAGTTTGAGCTCTAACAAGTATGATTAAGGTATTAATTTTTCCTAAATTGTCTATGGCTAAACAAATTCAATAATTAGTATGTGTAATGATGTAATGGGGTCGATTGAGCCCCAAATCACACTTGTATATAGTCAAATTAAGTTCATGGTGATGTAATAATTTTAATCACCTCTTATTCAACCATATAACTAATTGTTTCACTGGTGATGCAATTACGACCCACAAAACCCCAAATCACATCATATAGTCATAATTGGTTTAAAGTGGGTGATTTTTTGAGACTAAATGATCCTCAAGTCTCATTGCATTGTCGTAAAATTAAGTTCACAAGGCTTAAATATACCAAAATCATATCTTGTTGAGCCAATCAACAAAATATTCAATGCTTGATGCAATAATGGCCAATCATAAATAAAAACATATTGTATAGTCATTAATTTTATGTTTTTAGGAATCAAATTTGTCCTAATTATCATTTTGAGTGAGTCTTTTGACTAATTGGAAGGCTTATTAATGTATCTATGGACAAATAAGCCCTATATTGCATTGTATATAGTCAAAATTATATTATTGAGGTTCAAATTGACCCAAATAACATCTTTAATTGAGGAAACCCATTTATTGGTTCAATTAATGATGAAATTAGAGAAACTTAAACTTGAAATATAACAACATATTGTCACAATTAGGATAATGAGGATCAAATTGGCCCAAAATGCATCCTTGATTGAACCAACTAAGATATTGCTTAAATCAATAGTGAAATTGTGGTGATTGACTTCAAAGATAACCCCAAATCCTAAAAATTACAATATCAAAATTACAAATCATTACATAATCCAAAGTGCAATCGATGTCTTGATTCATTGTATGATCACTTAGAGCTCCTCTACACCTTTTTCTTAATACCCAATATTATTTTACTCCTATATTATCTCGAATTTCTTCAAGACGTGACTTGTCTTCATTCTATTTATAACATACATTCAAATTTTCCCTTTTTATTTTTCATAACTACTATAACTTGTTTTCTTGGTGTTGTAATTACATTTATCTATGTAATTGCATCTTCTTGATTGATGAATCTACACTACACAATTTTCTTCAACTTTTATTAATCACAAGTCCAATTTCCTAGGTTCACATTTATAACTCATTCTTTTTACCTTATTATGGAGGACAAGTTCTCGTGAGGCTTGGATTTTCATCTTCTTGAAACCGATGATGAGAAATTTTTAGTGTACACTCTCATTTAATATCTCCTTCTTATCATTTTCACATAATTCATTTTTTGCGAGTGCACAATTTTTTCAATGGTGTCTTGGCCATATACGAATTTATCAATGGTTTCTTGGAAATAACACAATACATTATTTGAAAAGCATTTATCTAAATCTTCATGTAGATATTATTTATTTTTAAGTATGTGGCACTCGATTCATTTTTATAATCCTCTCTTACAATAAGTTTAGTATGCAATTAGTTTGTTCAAAAAAATCGATGAAGTGCTCCGAGTTTCTTTATCCATGGAAAGGAAATGAATGTCTTGAATATTTTGCACATTTTCCACTAACTCCTACCTTGAATTTTGTTGAAAGTTATAGATATAAATGTGATGCACTCTTTAGATTTTGATTCTTCTAGTTATCTCATGTTCTTCTATTGAAAAAATAAAGATACATAAGAATCCTCAAATAGAATAGATTCTTTCCCAACATGTATTTCTATATTTCTATATATATATTATTAGTCTCAAAATATTATCTATGTTCATGGATGGGAACCAAGGTCCCTCCCTTACATTTTTTGGTTTTGAGGATTAGTCGATTGGGCCTATTAAAGATGCTTTTAAATTAGGTAATCATCTATAGTTTGTTCTATCATTATTCTAAGATGAAATTAAGACTTCACCTCCATCCTCATGGGGAAATTCATGAGTTCATATATTCAAGAAACTATCATTATCATTAATAGCTATGATGTTTGTAAAATATAATTTTGACACATCTAAAACTCCTACAAATGTCAACAACCAATATGGAAGGTCCCAAAATATATAAAATTCCCAAAATATTCATCACTTGTTCAATTTACACCCTAAAAATTTAGGTTCAATGTTGAAATCCTTAGAAATATATTAGTATTATCCAAATTATATTTTGAAAAACTATCTTCTAAATTGTAATTCATGGATTTGTGTGCCCGAGTTCCATAAGGTGCAGAGTGGCTCTAATTTCTTATATCTAATAGAATAAATTTAAATTATATAACTAATAATAAATTATAAAGAACAATATAAAATTGTTTTAGTAAATATGAATTTCCTTCCTTTCCCCCATATTTGAGACCTGGAAAAAATAACCCATAGGAACTTGTACACATTCATTAAAATTAGGAATACATACACATTATAACACGCACACACGTCCCTTTAAAAAACAAAAATCATTATAAAGACGTATGCACTTTTGTTTGGTGACTACCAAACCTAAGAAATGAAAGTATGAATGTGTTTTTCAAACCATATATAATTTTTAGTCAAAATCACCTTTTTGGCCACATTTTGGCCCCCATCTCCATGCACTTATCCATTTTCAAGGTATAATAAAATGGGAGGAAAAAGAGGATGATAAAAAGGAAAACAATGATGATGACGATAAGGAATAGGGTAATGAGGAGGATGATACAAAATATGATGAGGAGGAGGATCAAGATAAGGATTATGATAAGTATGAAAATTGTGAGGATCAAGGGGATGATAAGAGCAATTGATGGGCCCAAAAAAATTTCCCATTTTATATAATTGTTGACATTCTATTTCCTTGCATGAAGTGGATCTAAATGTAATTTATGAACTTATGGTTTATTTAGGATAAATTAGAAAGTACATATCATGGTTATTTCTTTAGAATTCATTGTTATCTATTTCTAATGATTATTGGGAAAAAGATGTCAATTTGTGCATATGTAGTTCATAATTTGTTATAATTGTTGAATAAGGCATTTTGAGCACTAAACACCAGCTACAACCAGCCTTGAAGGATCTTCAAAATCTCTCATATCATCTCCAAAGAATGTTATTTGATTATTGCATTAGCTTCAGAGGTTCTTTCACTAGCTCCAGAAATGTTCAACAATTCTATGAGTGGATCCTTAAGCATATGTTTGGGAAACAATGAAAAAATAAATCAAGAATATACCCAAACCCAAATATGATTGCATATTTAGATTCCTCTCAAAAAATTATGCAAGTTAAAAAAACCATCTTGATTCGAGTTCATATGCAAAAGTTAAATCTATTTCAAGAACGCTCGAAATCTTCCTAGAATGCCCAACTCGCTTCGGAGTTCCTCCAACTCACTTCGGAGTTCCCTTGGAATACTTCAGAGTCTCTTTGGGATTGCTTTGAGGTTGATTATTATAGCTTCATAATTGGATATTAAAGCTTTGAGGATGAATACTAGAGTTACAAAGATGAGCATAACTCTAAGGGTGGTATTGTTATCTATTTTTGGAAGTCATTCTAAAAATGGATATTTCTATAAGTGTTTGTGAAATAAAGAAGAATCAATATTCATTTTGATTCTCAACAATAAAATAATAGAATCAGATTTTTACATAAGCTCTCTCCATATTTTGTGGAGATTGATGCTTTTTAGATAGATTGAAATCTTAGTTGATAAAGATGTATTCCTTAAAATAAGGAGGTGGTTGGAAACATGGAATTATAAATGCAATCTCTCACACCATTGAATGTAATCTCTATTTTTCTAATTAATTCAATCTAAGATTTTGTTGCATCCATTTGTAAATAGTGTAGATTAAAATCCTCTTTTGAGAAATGAGTTGACCACTCGTTCAAAGGAAGATGGACTGTATGCTTATTTTTATTTTTATTTTTCATTATGTAATTATATATGTTTTTGTCTTTTTCTTTGTGTCATGTAATTATTTTTTTGGTGTACGAGTTCATTGTAAAATTGGAGGTATTTTATGTGTTTTTCATATCTTTTAAATTCAACTATTTCCCTTTTATGCAAGTTTTATTTCCTTTCATGCAAGTGTGTTTCAATTTATGCAAGTGTGTTTCAATTTCATGCACGAGTGTTTTTATTTTCGCAAGTATATTTCTAATTCCTGCAAGTTTGCTTTTTCCTTTCATGCAAGTGTGATTTTTTTTTCTAGAAGGGCCATTACCATATATATCTTTATCCTTTTGCATATAGCCTTTGAGACACCCACCCTAGATTGACATTCTTTAATGCCGAGGATCGACAACCCTCATCAACAATCACTAGGACATTAAGGATGTAGTTTTATAATTTGAAAGTGGCCTTTTGAATTGAAACATTTTATTTTTTATTATTAATAATGTTTTGATGTTTTTAAAAAATTAGTGTGTGTCTACAATAATGTTTCCCTGCTTGATTTGGTGAAAGTTTGAGTTGTTTCTACCTCCTCTAAATGTAAATGTCTATGTTTTTAGTAGATAAGAGCATCTTGTCTTTTTGTTCGGAACACAATTATGATTGGAAATTCATTTTTACAAATCACAATCTCTTATTAAAAAATATAAGAGATTAGGTTTGAGATTCAAATAAAATTGGTCCATATTGGCCCCTCAAACATTAGTATTAAGGTAAGGAAGTTAATTATTTATACACCCAAATCACATTTACAAGATGTTTATCCTTCATTTAAACAAAAATAATATAAAATTGTTTTCTCAAAATATCACCACAAACTCTCTCTATATAATTATAATGAATTACATAATAAAACTATTATCTATAGAAAATATTATAGGCAAAAATAATGCATTAATTTTATGATAAAGAAGGTCAATTATCCATGCACTTAATGTAACTAATGAGATGTTTATCCTACATTAAAACCATTGTTTCCTAAATATCACCATAAACAAACTTTATAAAAGACTAGTTTATCTTAGAAAACTTTGTATAATAGATGGTGAGAGATACCATGTTAAAGGGGCTTATTCCATTTTGGGATGTTTATCCTACATTAAAAACATTGCTTCCTAAATATCACCATAAACAAGCTTTATAAAAGACTAATTTATCTTAGAAAACTTTGTATAAAAGGTGGTGAGAGATACCATGTTAAAGGGGCTTATTCCATTTAGGTCAAAATTTGAAGGTTTTTTTGCATAGAAATAATTTATTGAGTCCATTATAGTGATGTACCATAATTTATGATAAGCAATCTATCATAACTCAATACAAAATTAGAGAAAATTAAGAAAGGGAGACAAATTATATGAAAGATTACATGGTATGGATCAAATCTAAGATATCATAGATTGAATTTTATCTAGTGCGCAGTCGAATCATGTGTGATGAATAAGCTATTTCGATTCCTCTTTTGAGTACCGAGATTAAGAAAGGGTTTCCTATTCTCATATCTAAAAATTCCAAAATATTAGGAATGAACTTTTCTATTTTCTCTCTCTCTCTCCACACACACACACACACACACACACACACACACACACACACACACACACACATTGTGTTTATCATATGAAATGAATTCAAACATTGATAACAATAATAATCGCTTTTTTTTACATGTTGTCAACCTCCTGTTTTGAATTACCTAATCTTTTTCACCTTAGAAACATAGAGATTAGTGAGGGTTTTATAATTGATCATCATATTTGAAATAGAAAACAACATTTTATTTAAATTTTAAAATAATGGGCCACTTAATTTTAAGGTTGTTTATACATTTCAAACTTGTTATAAATTCGTATTATGAATACATTTGATAACCTTTTCAATAGTTAATTAATTTTATAGTTACGCCAATGTATTTAACTTGCAAACACCAAATAAAACCTATGGTTAGCATTAACACAAGCAATGCACTAGCGTGCCAAGTGTGATGTCCCTCCACAACATGAAACATGTTGGAGTTGGAGTAACATCCTCAGCAATGATATTCCCATTTTCATCTCTAACTAACCGCATTTCAACCTTGTCACCTTCCATTAGAATGGAAATGGGAATGGGCCATTGCATGCCACTACCCACATTAACATTTATCTCCGATTTTCCACATTAGCATTTTCATTGCCATGGCACCATTTGGTATGCACTGATTATATTACCCACTCCATTTTCATTATCATACCACTTCACCGTTCCATTTAATTTAGCCATCGATGTATGTTAAAAACTATTTTCACAAACTTGTATCGATCTGAGACTAAAACCTCTTTGCTTCCAAAACAAGCGGTTTCGCTTATTTTATTCGAATAATGATGGCTACGTGATCTTAGTGGATCTAGAGATGTCGAATGCTAAGAACACATTGTATTTATAGAGAAGTTTTCATTAAAGTGGTGCATCCTTGTGTTCTAAACTAGTAAATGTTTCTTTCCTTTTCCATGTAATACATGCATTTATTTTGTGAAAGAATAAATCATCAAATTTCCATGGAGAAGAGGTGTGCTAAATTGAATATGTTCTTATCCATTTTATGTATTACATGCATATATCTCGTTAGAAGATTTCACAAATCAAAAGTGTATAGAAAGTATTAGGATTTGTTGTTTTTCAAGATGATAGCATGTTTTCTTGGTAAGAAAGTAAAAGACATACCAACCCATTGATGGGATGCTTTTTTATTGCTTTGTCATTTTTGATTATTTATTGGGTTATTTTTAATTTTTTGTATTTGGTTTTAAGTTTATTTAATAATGGGATGACCGTTATAATCTATTATTTATTTTAATAATAATATGATTTTCTATTAAAAAAGTCAGTAAATAAATTTTTTTGCCAATGAGAGATTAGGACGTAATAAAAGGTTTTGCCAATGAGAGGTTTAGGGACGATTTTTTTTTCTTCATATTAAATAATATTAATTATAAAAAAATTTATCCGCAAAACAAAAAGAACAACTATCAATGTATTTAATTTCAAAGAAAGTATGTGAATTAATATCTATTATAACCAAAGCTTCCCGATATGTCACTAAATGAATGGATATCAATGGAATATTTAATTGGGATTTCAATGAATGTGTGTTATTTGAGTGAAAATTTCTTCTACTTGATGTAGTGAGAGAGAGGCCAGTGGAGACGACAATGAGCTATTTAATAGTGCTTATGAAAATAATTGAGGCCATGAAGTTCAAGCAATCGTAGAGCATGTAAGAAAATGAAATAAGTAATAAATAAACTTTGTTATGTCTCTTGTACTTATGATGGATATGTTCCTTTGAAAAATCGCAAACAAATAGGTCATCTATTTGGTGTATGATTATTTATTTGGATTTTTATAGGTTGTCCATAGAAATATCAGCAATATGAATTGTGGGTGGTTTAGCATATGCACAAAAGCAACTTATTCTAGCCAAACATTCAATTGATGTCGGGAATTTATATTCAAATGTGACATTTGTAGTTTTTGGGGACTGTGAAATTCAATTTGCACCGTATAACGTCTAACAATAGGGACAAGTGGTTTTTTGAATCTTATAGCATGTGTTGAGAGAAGGGCTAGGTTTTGTTGTCTCTACATGTTGTCTAACCATCTCTTGTCTTCTCATGTTTTGCTCGTATATGTTGTATTCTCATCTTTTTAAAAGTCTAATCTCCTTTGTGGCTTGTTGCCAATGCTGAATTTGTTTCTAGAAAATATTTATAACTAGTACACAAAATGTAGATTTTAAATTTTGTAAACCTCCTTTATTTTTTTTTCCAACTTCTCTATACCTTAGTGTTAAATGAAACACATGTTTTCCTAAACATATACAAAAATGTTATCGAATGTGTGAATTTTGAAGATGGTTTTACTTTTCACGTTGTGGTTTTTAAATAATTTGTAGAAAGTTTCCTCTGGTAGTTGTTTACTCTTTTCATTAAGATCATGGAGATATTACAAGTATAATTCAAGATATATTGTGACAAGGGAAATTTATATTTGGGTTCCCTACAAGAGAAATAATTGAGGGAAATAACGTTTGATTGTTTGTTGTGAATTATACTCAAAAACATCTATGTGAATTGTTAGGAAAATGTTATGAAAAAGGAGAATCGATTATCTTCCTCGAGATTAATTAATTTATGTTGAAAACGTGCATTATGGAATATTTTATTCACCTCATGTGAAAATACCTACTAAAAGGGGAATGGTAACTTTTCAACATTTTTAGGAGGCCAAATTCCTTCATTAGTACTTTAAAATTGACTTTGAACCTTTTTTTTTTGGTTTTGTCTAGAACTTAGAGTTTTAATATATTTTTCTCTACTTTATGTAATAATCCAATATTTGGTGTAAGCCTTCATTTACAAAGGCATATTTGGTACAAAAAAATTGGGGTCCATATGAGGTGTTTTAATTTTTAGGTTTTTTTTGTGTTTTAGGTTTTTTTCACATTTTAGGTTTTCTTAGAGATAGTGGGAAATAAAAGGAAGATTGTAATGTTGTAAAAGATTAGTGTGGATTCGAAATAAGAAAAACTATTTTGAATATTATGGACTTTTGCAAAATTGTGTGTGTGTGTGTGTGTGTGTGTGTGTGTGTGTGTGTGTGTGTGTGTGTGTGTGTGTGTGTGTGTGTGTGTGTGTGTGTTTTGGAGGTATTTTGACCTCTTACACTAGATCCACATCAATTTGTATCAGAGCAGGATTTGGATCTTGTGAGAATGGTGAACTTAATATATCTAATCTCATGAAAACAATGTATCTTCTATCTTAAAATAGAATGTATGTGTTTAGATATATGTATTACATTGATGCATATCTCAACAAGTTCCTTTGGCAATCCAATCAATTTAGTACAAAAATTAATCAAAAATTTGTCCTTATACCCTTCTTGAGGAACACTTACTCAAGCCTCGATGGCTTTCAAATGTATGCAATTTTTTTGAATTTGTAGCCTTAATTGGTTTATGCTATCAATTTTACCTATTCTTAGGTCCTAATCCATGCAATATCAAAAATAAAATGATGAAAAACAAAGGAAATCTTCAACACCTCTTACCTCCTAAAAATGTCCTCTCAAGTCGAAGAATAAAGTCACACAGGGGTTCACATTGGGAGATATCTACAAACACTAAAAACAAGATGAGACCATTTCTAGCTACCCTTTTAGCTTATTAAGATGTGGGCAAAATTTTATAGTTCAACTCCAAATAATCCTTTGTGTTTCACACCTACTCTTCCTGCCTAAGCCTCGCGCTCCTTGTAGCCCTTCTCCAAGGGATTTTTATACCTAAATTTTGTTTTAGGGATCTTCAAGAAAAAAAATTATTTTAGGATACCCTTTATCCTTTTTAACCTTCTTGTGAAGTTTCAAAACTCAATTCCACTTCTAACCCCTTTTCCCCAAATTTTCCCTCTCATAACTAGGTCTCTAGAAGTAATCTCGGTCTTGATAGTGGGTGTCAAGTTTTCCCATCAAATGTGATTTTTTAGGAAACAATTCTTCTTTAATCTTAATATATCCTCAGTATAGGCAATTTCCTCAAATTTTTGGTTCTTGGTGAGGTGTCTAAGGCTTCCAAATTCCTAACTCTATTCAAACCCTAGGTAGGGTTTCTTGATTACCAAGAAAAAATAACTCATAAAATAAAACCTCTAAAATTTCAAGTTGTGATATTTTTTTCTAGGATTCTCTTACCTTCTTCCACCTCTTTGATTTCAATAGTGAAGCCAAAATATCTCTTCAATCTTTGAGAAAGACTTTTCCTCACCTGTCTTGTCACATTCTGAAACATGGTTTTAGCATTCAAGAGTCTTCCAATGAAAAAAAGTTTTAACCTTCACAAATATGCCTATAAATACTTCAAAAACAATAAGATTACATTACTTGAAAACCATAAATGACACTTACAATTTGAAACACAACAATGTTAAGTCACAATCATTTGTTTCATAACCAAAATGTAGTCTTTTGCATATTTACTTGAAGATACAATGCTTATATGAAAACATAGAATATCTTATACATGTTCTCCTCAGAGAGCTTCTCCTATGTTCCTTTATTTTGATTATATCCTTTAAGGAAAGTAAAAATCCTTATATATCTCTTCGCTAACCTCT
Source organism: Taxus wallichiana var. yunnanensis (assembly GCA_018340775.1). NCBI lineage: Eukaryota > Viridiplantae > Streptophyta > Pinopsida > Cupressales > Taxaceae > Taxus > Taxus wallichiana. The sequence goes on from CM031238.1 coordinate 837,240,442, forward strand.
CTAACCGAATTTGGAGTCTTTTAATTACATTCACAAAAATGTTTTAAACATTAATTACAATTTCTATGAAGTAATCCTATAACTTAAGGTCTAAACATGTTTCACAACTTCCTTTCCCCTTGAAGGACCTTATTCAAGCTCCCTATAACTTATTTTCTCCTAAAAAATCTTTGAACCACCTAATAAAGCCTAAAATCTCTCAAAAATTCAAACATTGCTTTTTTGCCAGGAAAACATCAAATTTGAATTTTTGACTAGATAAACTCAACTTAACACCATAGAATGAGTCCTATAGACCCTCTAAAGACTCCTAGACCTTCTACACAAATTTCAAGCCAAAATTTGACAAGTCAAGCTAAAATTTATGTTTAGGAGAGATGCTCCTATGTCATACATGCACATATCGAGTGTTAGATGTACGAATCAATGGTGTACATATACTAGGTTTGTTTTTCAAGATGATTGCTATATTTTAAATGCATGTTTTCTTGGTAAGAAAATTTAAGACATACAAACACATTGATGGAATGCTTTTGTTTATTGCTTTGTCATCATTTGGTTATGTATTGGGTCATTTTTGCTTTTAATGTTAACTATACTACTGATTTGTTTTTGCTCGAACATTATAAGTCATTTGTTATTTATTTTAATAATAACATGTGTTTATTAAAAAAATGTAAATAAAAGGTTTTTATCAATGAGAGATTTAGGTGTTTTCTTCATATTAAAAATTATTAATTATAAATTTAAAAAATTGTCACCTATCAATGCATTTAATTTTGGGAAGTATGTGAGTTAATATCTACCACAACCAAAGCTTCTTGATGTGTCCCTAAATGAATCCATATACCAAGTAGAATATTCAATTGGGATTTCAATGATAGGTGTGTTGTTTGAGTGAAAATTTCTTCTACTTGATGTAGTGAGAGAGTGGTGGTGAGCCATTTAATTGTGTTATGAAAATAATTGAGGCCATGAGGTTCACAAACAATTGTTCTTACTAGACTATGTAGGAAAATGAAATAAGTAATAAATACAATTTTTATGTCTCTTATACTTATGATGGATATGTTCTTTTGAAAATACCGCAAAAAAATAGGTCATTTATTTTGTGTATGATACTTTATTTGGAGTTTTGTAGGGTGTCCATAGAAATATCAACAATATGAGTTGTGGGTGGTTTAGTTTATGCACTGAAGCAACTTATTTTAGACATACGTTGATGTCAAGGTATTTATATTCAAATGTGGTTGTTTTTGGGGAGGGTGAAATTCAAATTGCACTTTGTCTAGCAATAGGAATATAGGTGGTTTTTCATCTTATATAGCTTGTGTTGAGAGAAGGGTTAAATTTTGTTGCCTCTTCATGTTGTCTTACCATATCTTGTCTTCTAATGTTCTACTCATATATGTTGTATTCTTATCTTTTAAAAAGTCTAATCTCCTTTGTGGATCGTTGCCAATGGTGATTTTTTTTTCTAGAAAATATACATGACTATTACAAAAATGTGGATTTTAAATTTTGTAAACCTCCTTTATTTTTTATGACTTCTCTATACCTTAGTGTTAAATGAAACATGTGTTTTCCTAAACATATACAAAACCGTTGTCGAATATGTGAATTTGAAAATGGTTTTACTTTGAAGCTTGTGGTTTTTAATAATTTGTTGAAAGTATCCTCCGGTAGTTGTTTTCTCTTTTCATTAAGATCATGGAGATATTACAAGTATAATTCAATATATATTGTGACAAGGAAAACTCATATTTGTGTGCCCTACAATAGAAACAATTGAAAGATATAACATTTGATGGCTTGTTGTGCATTATACTCGTAAACGTCTATACACATGGTTAGGAAAATGTTATGAAAACAAAAGGGGAATCAATCACCTTCTCAACATTAATTTATTTATTTGAAAATGTGTTTTATGGCATATCTTATTCATCTTATGTAAAAATACCTCCCAAAATGTTTTGTTAACTTATATGGTCAATAAGTGTCATATTACAACATTTTAACCATTTTTTGTATTATGGTGCGTGCATTTAATGAAAGCTAGATTTGGGATGTTGTTGTAATTATTAAAATTGTGTTGAAGGAACACATTTTGTTTAACTAGTGTTGTTGTTTCCACTTTATAAGTTAAAGCTAAAAATCCTAAAATAAATAATGGAAACTCTAGAATAAATTTTTATACCATAGGGTAAGTTGGATAAACCCTAGGTACCCTAGGAGAGATTGTGTAAATTGTAGAATATATTGTAGGACAAATTATTAAGACATAAAATATTTCTAAAAATCCTATATTTTATTATTTAAATTATAGAATAAATTCTAAAAACCCTAAGATAAATTATGTAAACCCTAGGATAAATTATTTTAATCTTAGGAGAAATTGAATATATTGTAGCAAATAAATTATTTAGAGTACAACAACAAACAAAATGTAGCACACAAATTGCCAAAAAAATGGGTAGCCCATTGAAAAAAATTTTTAATTTGAATAATTTTTTTAAATAACATTATTTTCTCACAAATCCTTTTATGTCTTTTTTTTGTAGTGAAACTTGTACATATCTTTAAATCAATGCATTCTATAATTTTTTGTGATATTAAATATTGTGTAATCTATTTAGAAAGATGCTTGATTCCTTCAATGGTGCTAGCTCTAGTGTTTGTGCTTCTATGATATGCGATGGATGTGTATTTGGATGAGGCACTTGATCCACCTTGATAGTCTTAATGATTAGAAATCTATCGAATTCTATGTTCCCACCATGAGGGTTTATGTTTATAGTGTACTTTGTAATTTTTAAAAAAATCTCATTTAAAAATTGTAATTTTACATATAGATCTAATGAGATGTCTACTACTTATAGATACCTACAAGATTCATATAACGAATTTCACCACATTTTAATGAGTGGATTATTCTCAACCTATAGGGTCTCGGAACCAAGGTATAATTTTTATTTTTTTAAAAAAATTTAAATGTTAATTAATTTCTTTGAACAATTTGAATATAATTTGTGTAGATCATGGGTCTACTTTGAATATAGATTGATGGGAGGACGAGGTTGTTGGAACATGTAAGCTTTTTCCTAAGGAGACCCATGTATATAGGTATAACTTTATAGTTTATTTTTAGTATAAATTTTCTTTTTATTGAACAATTCTAATACACATTAATTATTACATGTCTACATCCCATATTGATAGGTATGAGGATGACGAAACTCATAGGAAGAGGGAGTTGTCGTGTAAAGATATAATTTCTTCATTTATTATTTAAACTAATTTTAATTGATGTTATTATAATGATCGAATTTTTTTTTTGTAAATCTTGGCGAGGTAGATCCCTCTCATCCTTCTAGTAATCAAAATATAACAAATCAAATGGTGAGAGACTACCCAAAATAACATGAATGACCTATTGCAAGTGTATTAAAGGGGATGACAATGTAGTTTCATCCTCTCTAACAACAAACAATTATAGATACTATCGACTTGTTCATAGTAATTATAAAGAACATGTAAAAGGGGACCTCAAAATGAAAATTAAGGTAAATGATGAAAGAATGATAATAATGGATGTTAGGGAAAGTAAGTCATAAACACTAAGGTATTTTAAAGAAATGAAAATTTTGAGTGAACATGAAAATTGATGAACATTCATATTTTCATCAAGAGTTATTGTGAATTCCACTTAAAAGACACAAATGGATGATTAAAATAAATCTTGTTGAGTTTGGGAAGACCCATGATGAGCCAAATATAATTCTCTCTAGGAGAATAAAGAGGAATTTGAGGTTAATTACATTTTGTATATACAATTTTTAAGAGAATTTAAATAATTTTGAAATAATTATTTATATTTATAATTTTTAGGTTTAGTACCAAATACAAATAGATGAAGAGAGGAGACATCTTTGACCTCCCAAAATGGAAAAAGATGCTTGGTCCGGTTTGTGTCAAAAGTCTCTAGATGAGGACACTAATAGGGATGAATGTTAGTTCATTAATTAATAAATATGTTGGCATCCGAATGTAGAGAGGACTATTTAGAGCATTATAATTTGGTTAATAAACAAATTTACTTTATTTTGATATTTTATGTTATCTAGTCACCATTCAAGTCTTATAATAGACAAATATTGCCCACAATTAGAATGCAATGGAAGTTATATAACATGATTAATTAAATATTTAATAAATATTGCAATTGAAGCAAATAACAAAGGTAATGCACTAAGGGGCATGAAAGAAAAGTCGAAAAGGATTGTTGGTGACTCATCATTTACACTAATTTTTTAAGAAGAGGTTGTTAATAAATTTTAAAGTTTTATATAAGCTATTAGTAGAGTTATGTATTGATTAAATTATTTTTTTAGTATAGATTACAAATACATGTTATTTTTTCATATAATTATGTTTTTATAAAGAGTGCTCTAAGAAGCATGCAATGAAGAAAATACGTGCGACATAAAAAAGACTTGGGATGGAACATAAAATCCTTTAATTAGTGGGTGAAACATAAACACTTTGTCATGGTAAGACATGTAGTTTTTAATTTGTTGTACACATAAATTATAAATTTAATTTAAAGACTTTTAATATTTTCTAATTATGTGGGGGTAAGTGCATGGAGATGGGGGTAGAAGGGGATTTTAAGTGGATGTTTTTTTGAAAAACAATAAACGTTAACTCATACAATTTATTTGAGATGGTAGACTCAAAAGTTTAAGATGGTAAAAGAACATGAATTGTAGCATATTTGAATCTTAATAATTTGCACCCAATGAGAATTTCCATAAACCAATTCCTAGCCAATCTTAGCCAACATATAATTCTCGTTGGGCGTGGCAAGATTTTTCGGATTTAACAGGAAAGCGAACAAGCTCAGCAAGGGAGGCGAAAAATTGAAAGAGAAGATATAGAAGGCATTGATGGAGAATGGGGCCTTCCCCTTCCTATCCAGATTGATTGAGTGTTCCAAAGACTGATATAAAAAGGTAGATAGGTTGATTCTCTTACCCCATCGCATGTGTGAAAGGATGAAAAAATGAGGCCCGTAAACCAGTCTGTAGCACCCTCAATTGTAAAGTAGCGCATAATGACTTCGGCTACTTAGTTCCAAGGGGGATTTAGGGATTCCATCATGTAGCCTAAAATATATTTGGGCGGGTTTCGCCCTTATTGATGAAGTCCTGGAGCTCCACCTTCAAGACCTTTTGAAGTAAAACCACTCCTGGCGTGCAAACCAATCACCGAGGAAATGGCGTTGGTCGAAGTGGTGAAGAAGGTGTTACCAATTTGAACCCTGCCCCTCGACCAGGTAGCTAAGACTATTATTTTGGTTCAGATTGCATGCAAGATGAACACAAATTTAATCAAATAACACCATAAATATATTATAACGTGTCAATTATTCATTCTAGGATTATACATATTTATAGGCAAAACAATAGGCAAACTACTTCCCAAAAAATAAGAAGTAGGAAATAACAAATAACCCGGTATAGATACACGGGTATAACAATATACATGAACCCAAATAACAATCTAACCAATTTAACATTAACCAAATGGAGCACTAATAATAGTATTCCTAACATTCCCCCTTAGTGCGAACATGGGGAGAAATAACATCTCAAGAACTGGAAATAGAATCGTATGCCTCTGCATACTTTTAGGTCTACATATTGCTGGCTTGGATCTTACTATCTAGATTTGTTGCACATGACCAATCCGCTTCACCACAGTGAACCCCATACCGGATGATCACACTTCCACCGATTCACCTACATACGCGAACTCAACAGTTCCCGCTTTCACTTCCAGTGAATGCTCGATTTCACTAGCCAATCGATGTTAGAAGTACGATAGTTGAAGATCTCTGCAATCAGAGGATCACTCCAATTCAGCTGCCCTCCTATACAACTATTCTCAAGTTCCAAAATGCACATCCTCCTCATTTCAATTTTTAGCAGGGAATGAAAACCAAGTTTTATTTTTGCACACACCGGTTCGAAAGCAAACAATTGAAATAGTATAAAATAATGCCACCAAATCTATAAGCGACCCCGTCGTTGGTGACTGACGAGAGCGCTAATCACCCTCCTTCCTTCGTTTCTTGCGACCTCAAATGTACATGTTGCTTTAGCTCATCTTGATTTGGATATGAAGCTAAAAAAATTCCACATTTGTATAACTTCCCTCGTAATGTGATATAGTTTATTTTGGGAATGTCGTAACACCGAAAATACGTCGAAAATGTGTGTGTGTGTGTGTGTGTATATATATATATATATACGAATTTTACACCGACTCACAATGAACAGTTGACGAGACACTCGATAATGATATGATTAGACAAGGTAATAATGACACAATTTTAACTAGATGACACTTATGACTTTATATGACATAGGACTAACACAATTTAACAATACTACAATATAATTTATTTATTTTTGACTTTTTCAACATAATGATTTCGCAAAAGCCAATTAATACTTTTAGCATGACCAACATTAATTTTTTTGATTTTATACCTTGACTCTTTCAATGAATCGCAAATTATTTAAACTCATAGGCTTTACTTAAAATGAAAATACTATAGACACATAATAATGACTTGAATGAAGACTAATGACAATATTAGAACCTCTAATTGCTAAATCCACTTAAATATAGGAATTAATACATGGATGCATAGACACGGCTGGTTGGGAATGTTCAAACCTCAAGACAAACATGTGGAGCCTAACAATGGACGGTCGAATGAAGCCAAGAATGTATGAACTGTAATTGATGTGATACATTTTTATCCTCAACGACTTTGTGACATTGATCAACAATGGTCACCAATGAGCAATGTAATCTTCAGACGCCTTTCCTTCTCCAAACAGCACTGCCAACGTTCAATACAAGTGGCACAGTTGAGATGAATCGACCAACAGGTCGCATATACTGGAATATGTGTTTTATAACAGGCACCTTCTTCAATCAACACTTAACACGGCTCTATAAATGGTGCACCCCTATGATTTCTAAATTGTTTCTTAGTATTTGATTTCACCTCCACGTAGATCACGTTGATGGAAACGAGCTTACCGAAATGCTTGCAAGCACTAATCTCGCCGCTCCAATGAAGCTTCTTGAATGCTCTTTCACGGGACTATGAACAAAGATATCAATCCCTTATGAATGCAAAGATAGCCGATTTGCAATGAGCGGAAATAATCAATATTTCGAAGCTAATTCGGAATGAATTTCAAACTTTACATGTACCGAATCAGATCTATGAAGATTCACACAACTGTATGCAAAGAATAAATACATGTGCACGAACTATGGAGCTAACTGTATGCACAATTCTACAGAGTTGTATACAAAAGAAACACAGTAATATGAAATCTCTAATCTAACCTTCCTCAATGCTCATCAATTAAAACTTTTATTTCAAGGGGCATGTAGAACAGAAATGGCTGCCCCTCCATAAACTATCAAGCCATACAAATGAATATCTCTCTCTGATACCAAATATTATTTTGGTTCAGATTGCATGCAAGATGAAGACAGATTTAATCAAATAATACCATAAATATATTATGATGTGTCAATTATTCAATCCGGGATTATATATATTTATAGGCAAAACAATAGAAAAACTACTTCTTGAAAAATAGGAAGTAGGAATAACAAATAATGTGTATAACAATATACATGACCCCAAATAACAATTTAACCAATTTAAAAATAACCAAATGGAGCACTAATAATATTATTCCTAACAAAGACCCCATAAGAGACCATGGCGAATAACCTAAAATTCTTTCCAAGAAGGTAGTGATGCCATTTTCTTTTAAAATGTCCCAAACTTCTTCATCATCCTACAATTCGGCACAAGAAACTGGTTCGATGTGCTTAAGCTGACCACCCATGTTAATTTTCCAGTGGAGATACACAGAAGTGATATGAAGGACTGAATTTAAATAGCGCATTTGCTTTTTTGCAAGGCTTCCACGTCAAGTGTCCACTTGTACTTGTCATGATTATAATGTGAAAAGGCACATCTTAACTCAAGATCCGCCGAGTGATATTACGTTTTCCGCACGTGCCTAAACCATTTGGGTGTCACATCATCATAATGGAGTAATTATGACCACCGCCATCGTAAGAAATGACATCCTTATTACTAATTCTATTGACATTAGGAGCAACATAAACCCACCACAAGAAGCTAACTAGAAAATGAACAATCATTGTGAATGATTTGAAGGAGATCATTAGGAAAATTTCCTAACCAAGTTTGTTGATTATCGTGGAGGATCGTGAAGGACACCAATATTAGCTAGGTGGTCTACCGCCTTATTCGCTTCCTGTAAACATGTTGAAACTTGATTTCTTGGAAGTTGTTTTGGAGGATGCGAATGTCAACAATAATATTATTGATAGTCCATTGGCCTGGGTCCTCCAAATTTAGGAGATTTATTATGTTGAGTGAATCACTTTCAATAATAAGAGGGCCATTTCCAATTTGGAGAGTAAGTTCAAGACCCTTAAGAATAGCTAAAGCTTTCGGTGATTGGACCCAACACTAAAATTTGTGGCAATAGCCAGCAAGAGGGGCACCAATGTTATTATGAAGAATTGCACCCCCACCCGAATTCCTAGGATTTCCTTTAGAGGCACCATCTGTGTTTAGCTTAATCCATCCGGAGGGGAGGGGGACCACTCTGTGCATTTCGTAACGAGCCAAGGCCAAGGGTTTAGCCTTGAGCTGAATCACAAGTTGTTGACACCAATTCTTGTTGTCACAAAACTGAACTTTTGTTGATATTTCTTCCAGAGGCAACTATTAAGGTTGTCTTGGAAGAGCATAGCGATACATTTGGCAACCTGAGTAGGGTCCATGCTTTGTTCTTTGAAAATTCTCTTGTTTCTTTCCTTCCATATACCCCAAGAGGCCATGTGGGAGGATAAGCTTCCAAGCGAGGGAGAGGATCGGGTGAAAAGGGGGAACACCATTGATTAAGAGTAGCTTGAAGGGATTCAAGGAAAATCCAAACAACTCCCAAATGTTTCAGAACCAATTCCAAATAGCTTGGGAGAAGGAACAGTGAAGAAGAAGATGGGAGGAGGACTCCAAAGCATTACAACAGAGAACACAACAAGTAGGAAGAGAGAAGCCTCTTCTTTTAAGGTTTTCACCGATAGGAAAGCATTCTTGAATGAGAGCCAGGCAAAAAATCCAATTTTAGGAATAATCTCTTTAGGCCAAATGTTGTTGAGAGGAGGGCCAGAGCTGGTACGAGGCTTGGATTCATAAGAAGATTTAACAGTAAAGGAACCAAGAAGAGGAGAAAGGCCAAATACGATCATCAACAAGCAAGGAGAAAGGAATATATTGGGAGGAGAGGGAGGCTCTCAAAATTTTTAAACATTGAATCTGAGTTTCATTGATACCCGACCAGTTTGGAATATGCCAAGAGGGAAACAAATTAGACAACCTCCAGTATCCATTCACTTTCTTTCCATGACGATTGATAAGGGTCTTTTGATAGAATCCCAAACAAGGTCCTGACATAAAGGTTTATTCCCAATCCACCAATCCGTCTAGAATTTGATTTGAATGCCATTTCCTAGTCTCCATTTGGTATCAACACACAAAAGAGGGAGAGAGCTAATTACTGAGTTCTAAATGGAAGAACCACGTGGAGGAGAGGAAAGAAGGAAGTCCCTTGAGTGAGTCAAATATTTGGGTCTTAATAGTTGCACCCAATGAGAATTTCCATAAGCCACTTCCCAGCCAATCTTAGCAGCAGGCTTCGTTCATATCTACAATACGTCTAAGCCCTAGACCTCCCAATTTAGTCGGCTTACAAACATCATTCCAAGAGACTAAATGGATCCTCTTCTTATCTTCCGAACCAGACCAAAGGAATATTTTTGAATCCTTTCAATTGCATTAATCACTGAAGAGGGAATTTTGAGCAAGGACATGAAATAAATAGGTAGACTTTGTAGTGTAGCTTTTACCAATTGGAGTTTGCCTTCCTGGCTTAGAAGAGCTCCTTTCCAAGCAACCAACTTCTTCTAGTATCTTTCGATAACCGGGTTCCACATACTTTTAATTTGTTTGCCCTTGAAAAGAGGAATTCCCTAGATAAGAGGAAGGCAATTCCACTATACTACAACCAAAGATATCAGCAATCCTCCTTTGGGTTTGTGGTGGAGTGTTTATAAAGGATATGCCACTTTTAGTGAAGTTAATCATTTGTTGAGAGGTTGATTGGTAGTTTTCCAATATTTATTTTAGAGCTCTAGCCTCGACCACCGAAGCAACACTCAAGAGAAGAGTGTCATCCGCAAACTGACTATGGGTATTAGCAAGGAGCGAGTGGTGATTTTGATACCTGAGATAGCACTGGCATTGCCTCTAATGTTTTGTTGAGGTATCCACCATTAACAAAAAGAGGAAAGGTGACAGAGGGTCTCCTTGTCTTATACCTCTGTTATTTTTGAAGAAGCCAATCAGGATGCCATTTATGAGGATAGAAAAACAAGGAGTAGTAATACAAGTTAAAATCTAGCTGCACCATTTGCTACCAAATTAAAAAAATTAGCACATGAATGAGAAAAATCCAACTGATTCTATCAAAAGTTTTTGCATATCTAATTTGAGTATCATCCCCATTGACTTTGCATGTTGAGCTGAGTGAATGGCTTCATGAACCGTAATTATACCTCCTTGAATAAGCTGACCACTAATGAAACCATTATGTTGAGTAGAGATGAGATCATTCATAAGCAGTTTTAATCTAGTAGCCAACATCTTGGTGATGATCTTGTAGGAAGTGTTGTAGAGACTAATAGGCTGGAAGTTAGAAACAAATTTGGAACCAAGAGATTTGGGGGCTAGAGAAATGAAAGTAGTATTCCATTCTTTCATAAGAGAATTTCTAAGTTGGAATTCATTCACATGACTTTAAAAGGTCTTGCTTGATGATTTCCCTAGAAAATTTGGAAAAAGGCTACAGGAATCCATCAGGGCTAGGAGCTTTATCCCCTTTCATAGTGAAGACAACTTTGTGTATTTCCTCCATAGAGAAGGGCTTTGTTAATTTTCCATTCATTTCATCATAAACTAATTTTGGGATGTGTTGCAACATCTTAGACATAGCATTCTCATTGGGGGGTTCCTCTTCCTGTAGGAGATTAGAATAAAAAGAAACCAATTCATTAGAAATATCAAGATCAGAAGATAATAGATTACCTTCTGAAGTCAGCAGCTCTCTGATTTTGTCTCTACTTTTGTGCTTGGATGTTGTGATGTGGAAGAATTTAGTATTTTGGTCACCTTGCTCAAGCCACAAAGCTCTTGATCTTTTCCTCAATAGGACTCTTCTTCTTTCAAGGTGTTATGGTATTCACTGAGAAGAGTGATTTCTTGTTTATGAAGTTTCTTTGTTCTACCTTCTGCCTCAACATGAGAAGATATGTTTGCAAGTTCCCGAGTCAGCTTTTGCTTGCGTAGCTTGATGCTATGAACAATTTGACCTTCCATAGTTTAAGTTGTTTTTTTATTTCTTTAAGCTTACTGGAGAACTTAAACATTTCAGAGCCCTGTATATTGATATCCCACCAACTCTTGATAAGAGGGTCTAACTGGTTATTTTCAAGCCAGACCAACTCAAATCTAAAGGGTGGGTTTTTGGTATTTAGCTTGGTGTTGGCACATAGCAATAGAGGGCTATGATCCGAAGCCGCTCTAGATAAAGTACTGAGAAAAAGTCAGGATATAGTGAGATCCAATCCATTGATCCCATCGCCCTATCAAGTCTGCTTTGGATATGATTCCTGCCAATTCTGCGGTTAGACCAAGTGAAAGAGGCCCCATGTAGGTCCATATCTAAGAGCTCTTCACAACGTAAGAAATCAGCAAGTGCATCCATGTTGGAGGGGCTAGCAGGGGCACCTCCCTATTTTTCAGAGGGGTAGAGAGTACTGTTGAAATCTCCCATGATTAGAACAGGGAGATTGTCACAACTTCTTATGAAATTTGAAATATCTTGCCAAAGTTTTTCATGATGTATCTCCAGATTAGGGGCATAAACATTGATGGTGATCCAATTAGAATCGAGCCCAATTCTTGGAAGAGCAAGCCCAAGAAATTAGGATGCTTTAAAAGGCAATCACCCTTTAGAATTTTAGGATTCCAGAGAGTGCATAAACCACCTGAATTACTGGATGAGTGTTGGGTCACAAAAGATGTAGTAGGCCATATTTTTGAGAGACTGTCATCATTTTAAGTTTGGTTTCTGTAGCATAATGATATCAGGAGAATGGTTAAATTTCATATCCTTGAGGACTCTCCATTTTTGTAGAGAGTTGAGACCTCTGATGTTCCATGAGATTATTTTCATTTTTTGGATTTGGATTTTCTCCCCACAACCATGGGGATGGTACTTTGGGTTCCCTGCGCCACGTTCAGAGCTGATTCTTGTTGAAGCTTAACACTACCCAGGGATACATCCATGAATTTTCTCAGTACCTATATCAGGTTTCTTGCTACTTATTTTTGGTCTGTCAAAGATTATTATTACTGTCATCAGAGGTTTGAGTGGATGGGGAAAGTGGAGAATCAAAGAGAGGAAGGGAAGGAGGAATGGGGAGAGGGATCCAATAGGAGGGAGCCCAGAGGATAGGATCGGAAGAGGGGGAAGGGTGAGAATCCCCTTAGCGGAGAGGGTAGGTGGGGATGGAGGGGGAGGCATAAGTAAACAAGATCTCGTAGCCACCATCGAAGAAGAAAGAGGAAGGGGAACAAGGGAGGAAACAAAAGGAAACACAACCAAAGATGAGGGAAGGGGGGAAGTATAGGGAACCTCTATGGGAAGGAAAACCGAGGAAGAAGGGAGCCGAGGGGAAAGAGGAGCCTCCATGGGAACATCAAGAATGATTTTACCTTCCTCAAGGAGAGCAAATGGGTTAGATGTAGGGATGACATGAGCCTCTTCAGGGATCACTTTTGGTACATATTTCCCTTTTTCTTAGGGGAAGCTTTAGGGATTTTTGGTTTAGGTTGTGGCTTAGTGGGACAACCAGGTGCTCTATGGCCAATAATTTTGTAGATGGAACATGCTTGTGGAACATATTCATATTCAATGGGTTGTGTCCAAACTCCAAAATCTGAGAGAAGATCAATCGATTTTGGAAGTGGACAACTAACATCAGCATTGACACATAAATGAGCATGAATAAATCTAGTTTTGGCTTTTGTGGCCTGATCAATTGCTATAAGAGAGCCCATAGAGAGAGCAATACCTTTGATAACCACTGGATCCCAAAAATCAAAGGAAGGCCTGGGAGGCGTACCTAGATTGGATCCTATATCATGGTTTCAATTAGCGATTAAAGCCAGGAGTCCATTTTCGAATGTAGAAACCCCGTCTACCAAAAAACCATGGACCACCAAGAAGTGCCCGAGCAAAGTCTTCTTTAAAGTTGAATGAAAAGAGGATGAAGCCATTTGGCATGACGGACAATCTCTAGGGCACCACAAGGGTTCCATTTCATGCGCGCCCATTTTTTGATATCTTCAAGAGGAGGTCTGGGACCCATCAGCTTTCCCACCAGAGACAAGTCTCTAGAAGCAATAGTCACCGTAGTGATGTGAGAGGGGATATGAAGAGAAAGAGTCCCTTTAGAAAGGATAGGTGACAACTTCTCCATATGGGGAGCAGAGGTGGACCCTTCCACCACATTTTTCCATGCTTTGGGTAGATGCCGAGGCGACAGGCCCCAGAGGCCACATGGTGGGACTCCTGATCCGAACTAGAGGGGTCTGACATCCGAGTAAGCACCAGAGGTCACAGAAATTTCAAATTTCAGCGTGCGGGAAGTTAGAGCTCTAAATGGTGAAAAAAGTAATAAAGTTTGATTAATTAAATGTTCAAGTTCAAATTAATAAAATATGGCTATTATTTTCATGCTTTATGTTTTATCTTAATGAAATTTATTGGTTAATACTAAAAGCTCAACAATAATAAAGCTTTGAAATAATTTAAAAATTATAATTATGGTGTATACATTAGTTAGATTAACACTTGAAATTTATTAAGGTTCTTTTTTACTATTTTAATCTACCATTTACATATATGTAGCTCACTCATTTAATTATATTGATTTATAAATTTTTCTTATAATTAAGTGATGTTAACATTAAAGATTTTCAACACATTTACTCATGCATGTGTACACACACACACACACACACACACACACACACACACACACACACACACACACACACACACACACACACACACACACACACACACACACACACACACGTTTATTGTAGATTATTATGTTTATGATATTTAATCTTTTCAATGGTGGCCTAAGTATAGTTAGTATTATTGAATCTATTACATTGTTTATCTTGTAGCATATATATTCATTAAATATGTATGTTAAATATATTTGTTTTGAAAAATCCTTATGCCAAACTAAAATTTCTTAAATGTTTATTTTCATTATTTATTATTAAAATTAATAAGATCATTTATTAGTTGTCCAAATCTTGTTCATGCATTCAAATTGAAACATTATGATTCATCTTTTTGACAAATGTAGTAGATGATGATAACTATTTCGTAAAAATAATGTTAATAATATTTAAGAAGAGGAAATCCCTTCATCGGAGAAAGGTAAGTTGACCGCTACAAATACGAAATTTAATCCCTCATGGAAGTTTGTGCATAAGTGGTGTTATTGTGTAGCAACACCAAATGGAAATGAAAGGATCAAGTTTTTTTAGCATGTTAAATATAAAATAGATACTCCATTTTCCATAACTTGGGTAGTACAATTCAATTGAGTGGATTGAAAGGTCATGCAAATTACAGTCTCATAATAGAGATATACAACTAATGGACTTGGAATCTAGAAAACCTAATTTTATTAACCACAAAGCATGTTGAACTTATGGTAAATGTTGAAAAATAAAGAATAATTAATTTTATGGAGACAATGTATTTTATAGCTATAAAGGATTTACCTTTAGAAGTTTATAAAGACATGTGTGATTTACATAGATAGAAAAGAACTCACAAAGTCATTATCTAATGATTAATAATGAACATATATACAAAAGTTGATCTTTTGGCGAACATTCTTTAAAGTGCAAAGTAAAACCATCTTCAAAATTCATATATTGACAACGTTTTTGTATATGTTTAGGAAAAAGCATGTTTCATTTAACAATAAGGTATAGAAGTTGGCAAAAAATAAAGAAGGTTTACAAAATTTAAAATCCACATTTTGTGCAATAGTTATGTATATTTACTAGAAACAAATTCAATATTGGTAACAAGTCACAAAGGAGATTAGATTCTTAATAAGATGATAATACAACAAATACTAGTAGATCATGAGACGACAAGAGATGATAAGACAACATCCAAAAACAACAAAACATGTTATAAGATGAATAAACCACCTATTCCTATTGTTATATGTAGTGCAAATTGAATTTCACCCTCCTTACAAACAAAAATTCCACATTTGAATATAAATACCCTAACGTCAATGGCCGGCTAGAATAAGTTACTTTTGTGGATGATTTATAGAAACTCATATCATCAATATTTCTATGGACGATCTACAAAAACCCAAATAAAGCGTTATACATGAAATATCCTAGTATTCTTTAAAAGTTAGAGAAATTTGAGTCAAGATGTTGTTTTTTCCCACTTATATTTCATGTCTTAGTATTCTTCAACTCTTACTCATTAAAGATCTATTCATGTTCCTAGAACATATTCAACTTGGCATTAAAGAATTTTCTATTCTTAGAGGTAATATGGCATCCATTACTACAAACCCAATTTTGATTGGAGAGTAGTATTAATGTGATTAATCTACCTCTAATCAAATAAAGTGTAATAAGTAAAATTATTATTATATTTTTATGCACTCAATCTATTTTAGATACCAATAGCTTTATGGTAATGAATTTATTGGCTAAGACTAAAAGCTCAACAATAATACAACAACACAATAATTAAAAATCTATAAATAGGGACGTATGAAATAGATTAACACTTCAAATTTATTAAGGTTCTTCTTTATTATTGTAATAATCACATACATATATTTAGCTCTATTATTTACTTATATATTGATTATGGTAAGATCTCTTACATGGATTAAGTGATGTTAATAGTTGAATTGTTTAACACTTTTACTCATATACACGTAAACACACACATTCATATATGTTTGTTGTATATTATTATATTTATAATATTTAATGTATTCTATAGTGGCCTACATATAGTTTTTACTTTTGAATTTATTGTGGCACAATGTCTATTTTTGTAGCAACTATATTCGTTAAATGTATATGTTAATGATATTTTTGGAAACATTTTTACTCCAAACTAAAATTTCTTAAATCTATAAGGCCACATGTCTAAACATTAAGTTTTTATTATCATTTTTATAAGATAAATAAAATTGTATGTTTTAATTATTGTTCATAATATTCTAGAAGTTTTTGTTTATTAATTTAAAAAACAATACATTAAAAATTCTAGAAAAATGATTAAAAAACAATCGTCTAAAAAATATGGGAGACAAACAACTCTTGTTGATGCATTCAAATTGAGACAATATGCTTCATCTTCTTCAAATATGGTAGATGATGATGACTATTCATAAAAAGATATTAAGAATATTCAATAAGACGAATCTCATTCCGGAAGAAAGGTAAGTTGACCACTACCAATAGAAAATTCAATCCTTCATGGAAGTTTGTGCATAAATGGTGTTATTGTGTCATAACACTAGATGGAAAAGAAAGTATCAAGTGTTTGTGGCGTGCCAAATACAAAACAGATACTCCATTTGCCACAGAGGGTAGTACTACAATTCAGTTGAGTGGATTGAATGGTCATTCATGTTTTGTGGCTCATAATAGGGACATATAAATAATGGATTTGGAATCCATAAAGCCATAATTATCAATCACAAAGCATGTTGAACTTATGGTTGATGCTGAAAAATCAAGAATAATCAGTGTTATGGAGACAATGTATTTTATACCTATAAAGGATTTATGTTTAGAAGCTCATAATGAAAAAGAGTGATTTACATAGATACAAAAGAACTCACAAGTGATTATCTAATGAATATTAAACATATGCAAATGTTGAGCATATGGTAAAAGAGTTTTATTTTTTTGCAAAAAAAAAAATGTTATTGAGAAAAACTTAAGGCAAAAATATTTTGTAGTCCCTTTTATGCTATTTTGGTTGATGAAAGTACATATAAGATTATTAAAAAAATGTAACACCTTTTATTTATAGCCTTTTTTAATAAAAACATATTATTATTAAAATAAATAATAAATTATAATGGTCATCCCATTAAAATACTTTATGGGTTTGAGGATTGAGCGTGAAAATGGTTCTAAGATATTTGTTGTCTATTTTGTAACCCCTTGATATGTCTTGTGCTACAAGGAGGGATCTCTAAATTAGTTTAAATGTGCACATAAAATAGTTGCTTTTATTATAAATTTAAAACCATATAAAAAAAAAAATGACCCAATAAATAACCAAACAACAGCAAAGCAATAAACAAAAGCATCCCATCAATGGGTTTGTATGTCTTTATTTTTCTTACCAAAGAAAAAATGCATTTAAAATATAGCAAGAATACCTTCTAACGAGATATATGTATGTAAGAATATATCCTATTTTAAAACAGAATCTGCACCACTTTCATGAGTTTATTCTTTCACCTAATAAATGCATGTATTACATGGAAAAGGAAAGGAACATTTTCTATTTTAGAACACAAGGATGCACCACTTTAATGAAAACTTCTCTATAAATACAATGTGTTCTACTTGTTTTGGAAGCAAAGAGGTTTTAGTCTGCATCAGATAAAAGTTTGTGAAATAGTTTTTAACATACATCAGATGGATAAATTAAACAGAATGGTGAAGTGGTATGATAATGAGAAGGGAGTGGGTAATATAATTTTGCATACCGGTGATGGTAATGAAAATGCTAATGTGGAAAAATCGGAGATAAATGTTAATGTGGGTAGCGGCATGCGGCCCATTTCCATTCCCATTCTAATGGAAGGTGACAAGGTTGAAATGAGGTTGGTTAGAGATGAAAATGGGAAGATCATTGCCGAGGATGTTACTCCAACTCCAACATGTTTCAGATTGTGGAGGGACATCACACTTGCACGCTAGTGCATTGCTTGTGTTAATGTTAATTGTAGGTTTTAGTTGGTGTTTGCAAGTTTATTTTAAAATTTAAATAAAATGCTATTTTCTATTTCAGATATGATGATCAATTATACAACCCTCACTAATCTCTGTGTTTCTAAGGTGAAAAATATTAGGTAATTCAAGAGAGTTGACAACATGTAAAATATTATTATTGTTATCGGTGTTTGAATTCATTTCATATGATAAACAATATTTTTATATATATGAGAATATAAAAGTCCTTTCCTAATATTTTGGAATTTTTAGATGTGAGAATAGGAAATCCTTTCTTAGTATCTCGGTACTCAAAAGAGGAATTGAAATAGCTTATTCATCACATGATTCAACCTGCGGCCGGATAAAATTCAATCTATGATATCTTAGATTTGATCCATACCATGTAATCTTTTATCATTTTCTCTACAAATTTTGTATTGAGTTATGATAGATTGCTTATCATAAATTATGGTACGTCACTATAATGGACTCGATAAATCATTTCTATGCAAAAAAAAACCTCCAAATTTTGACCCAAATGGAATAAGCTCCTTTAACATGGTATCTCTCACCACCTTTTATACAAAGTTTTCTAAAATAAACTGGTCTTTTATAAAGCTTGTTTATGGTGATATTTAGGGAAGCAATGTTTTTATGTAGGATAAACATCCCAAATGGAATAATCCCCTTTAATATGGTATCTCTCACCATCTTTTATACAAAGTTTTCTAAGATAAACTAGTCTTTTATAAAGTTTGTTTATGGTGATATTTAGGAAACTATGATTTTAACATAGGATAAACATCCCATTAGTTATATTAAGTGTATGGATAATTGACCTTATTTATCATAAAATTAATGCATTATTTTTGCCTATAATCTTTTCTATAAAAAATAGTTTTATTATGTAATTCATTATAATTATATATATAGAGTTTGTGGCGATATTTTGAGAAAACAATTTTTATATTATTTTTGTTTAAATGAAGGATAAACATCTTGTAAATGTGATTTGGGTGTATAAATAATTAACTTCCTTACCTTAATACTAATGTTTGAGGGGTACGTATGGGCCAATTTTATTTGGATCTCAAACCTAATCTCTTATATTTTTTGAATAAGAGATTGTGATTTGTAAAAATGAATTTCCAATCATAATTGTGTTCCAAAACAAAAAGACAAGTATGCTCTTCTCCGCTACAAACATAGACATTTACATATAGAGGAGGTAGAAACAACTCAAACTTTCATCAAATCAAGGTGAAACATTATTATAGACACACTAATTTTTGAAAACATCTAAATATTATTAATAATAAAAAACAAAATGTTTCAATTCAAAAGGTCACTTTCAAATTATAAAACTACATCCTTAATGTCCTAGTGATTCGCTGATGAGGGTCGTCAATCCTCAACATTAAAGAATGTCAATCTAGGGCTGGTGTCTGAATGCTATATGCAAAAGGATAAAGATAAATCTGGTAATGGCCCCTTCTAGAAAAAAATTCACACTTGCATGAAAGGAAAAAGCACACTTGCAGGAATTAGAAATACACTTGCAGAAATAAAAACACTCTTGCATGAAATTAAAACATACTTACATAAAATTAAACACACTTGCAAGAAAGGAAATAAAACTTGCATGGAAGGGAAATAGTGAAATTTAAAAGATAGGAAAAACACATAAAATACCTATAGGTTTACAAAAACTATACATCAAAAAAATAATTACACGACACAAAGAAAAAGACAAAAACATATATAAGTACGTAATGAAAATTAAAAATAAAAATAAACATACAAGTCCATCTTCCTTTTAAAAAGTGGTCAACTCATTCCTCAAAAGAGGATTTTAATCTACACTATTTACAAATGGATGGAATAAAATATTAGATTGAATTAATTAGAGAAATGGAGATTACATTCAATGGTATGAGAAGTTGCATTTATAATTTCATACTTCCAACCACCTCCTTATTTTAAGGAATGCATCTTTATCAACTAAGATTTCAATCTATCAAAAAAACATCAATCTCCACAAAATATAGAGAGAGCTTATCTAAACTCCGATTCTCTTATTTTATTCTTGAGAATCAAAATGAAGATTTATTCTTCTTTATTTTACAAACATTTATCGAAATATCCATTTTTTAGAATGACTTCCAAAAATAGATAACAACACCACCCTTAGAGTTATGCTTATCTTTGTAACTCTAGTATTCATCCTTGGAGCTTTAATATACAATTTTGAAGCTATAATAATCAACTTGAAATCAATCCCAAAGAGACTCGAAGTATTCCACACGGGAACTCCGAAGCAAGTCCGGGCATTCTAGAAAGACTTCAAAGCGTTCTTAAAATAGATTTAACTTTTGCATATGAACTCGAATCAAGATGGTTTTCTTAACTTGCATTATTTTTTTAGAGGAATCTTACTATGCAATCATACTTGGGTTTGGGCACTTGGGCAAAATGTTGTTCCTTCTTTGGAGTTACCTCCTTTGGATGAAGAAGGTAAATTGATCTTAATTCCAGAAACTATTATGGAAACAAGAGAAAGGAATTTAAGAAAACGTGTCATCAAAGAATACTTGGTCAAATGGAAGGACCTTCCATTAGAGGATGCTACATGGGAAAATGTTTCAATCTTAGAGCATCCAAGTTTACAATTGCTTGAGGGCAAGAAATTTTGGGAAAGGAGGACTGTAATGCCCCCTTTTAAATAAATATTAAAAATATAAAATAAATCAATTTGCACATGTGAGGAAGGAGGAATTTAATGAATATTTTTATGTGAAAATCAATTATAGAAATAAAAGAACAAGTCGACTTCACCTTGGGATAATAAATACATTTTAAAGAGGTGAACCAAGTGACTAGACAAGTCACATTTTCTCGGGAGACTATTCAATATTTAATATTTTAAAATAAAGTGATTCCTTCTATGCATGGGTTAACTTATATGGGCCACATTGTTTTAAATCCCTATGCATTTAATGTTTGTTGTTGGATTTGATTTTCAGGTTTATATTAAATAAAGATCCCCTCCTAGAGTATGGCGCCAAAGATGGAGAAGAACCTTGGAGGATGAGCAAGCAAAAGCTATAAAAGAGAGATGGCTACTCCTTTTTTGGCATGTTGACGGTTTATAAAACTTATCTTCATGCTTGGAGAAGGGATGTATGCCCACTTATGATCAAAAATAAAAGGTGTTTATTAACACCACCATTTGTGAAGTGTGTGTGCCCATGAAAGCTTGAAGTACTAAGTTTTGCAATCATTTCTCATTATATATACAAGGCGCCATTTTTTGGAGATGATATAAGCTTGCTTTGAGGGTTTGGAGTATGATTTTTTGATGAATATCTTTATTTACATGCTGCTGGTTTTTACCTCATAAAGTCAACTTGTTTGGGCATGTGTTAAGAGTATTTTGGAGTGAATTTTCAGTATTTATAAATTTGTTGTTTGGGTTTATTAATTACAGATCTGGAACTACATTTTATTGACTTTTAGTGTGAGAAAAAGTGCAGAAATTGTATTGCAGATTTTACCCTAACCCTAGTGACTGGGTTTGGGATTTTGGGAGCTGTTTTGAGGGGTTTCAAGTGTGTGAAAAGATCTGATTTTTATTTTGGATTGAAGCTCATAATTTTCCCTTTCCGCTGCACTTGGTTTCATTCCAAAAGAGTTAATATTTTTGAAGTTATGGATTTTCAAAGTTTTCATTGATTTTCAGTAGTTTTATTTATTATTTCACTTCTGCAAAAATATATTGGATAAAGGAGTATAAATACCAACTGGATTGCCCATCTAAACCCTCACCTTGGCTCACTCCAACCCCATTTGGGTTGTATTGTAGCCGACACTAGGGTTGGTTGAGGTAACCCTAGAAGGGTTTAACTTCTAAGTTGTTTGTTTTTGCAAGTAAATAATAATATATTATTAATATCCCACAAGGGGATATTACAGTGGTATCAGAGCTTCTTTCCTCTTTTCGTGTGGGTGTTTTGTGTATGTAGGGTGATAAGCAAAGTGGTTGTTTTATAAGAGGAGAAATAAGGGAAATATGGACGAAGGGCCTTTCACACCGGATCAAGTCAAATTTCTACAAGAGCTAATGCAAGGATGTGGTTTGGAACTTCAAAAAACCATGAGTGATCAAATGACCAAACTGATCACGGAAGTTGTGGGCAATGGCAAGACGCCAAACTCCAATGGCGAAGGGAGTTCACATAGTGGGGAGAAGAATTCAACACAACCCACTCATAAGTTCTTTAAAGGCACTTTCCTTCCTAAGGAGAATCATAGAGCTTTCGAGGAACCTTCAATGGTGGAAATCATTGAGGCATGCAACAAGGAATATGGCACTTTGCATCCGGCCACAAGGGCCATACTTACTTTTGATGAATTTTGTGCCTTAAAGATGGGAAGCAAGACCAAAAGAGCCCATAGGCAACCCCATGCGGATATCCAACAAAGGTTGGGAAAAGTCTCTCTACCAAGCTTCGATGGAACCAACAAAATCACGGTAAGAGCTTGGTTACAAAAGATGGAGACCTATTTCTCCCTCAACCCCATGCAAGAAGAAGAAGCCCTCAAGTTTGTTACTCTTCACTTAGAAGGCATGGCACATGAGTGGTGGTTTCATGGTATGCACACCCAAGGACACGACTTGATCCACACAATGGAAGGATTTAGTCATAGGATCATGGAGAGATTTGATAGAAAAGATCCGGAGCTTCATTTTAGGGAGTTGGCCCAATTGAAACAAATAAGTAGTGTTGAAGAATATGTGGCGGATTTTCAAAAGGTTGCAGTGATGGTACCGGATGTCAGTGAGAGAAGGTTGATAGTCCTCTTTACAGAAGGCTTGATAGAGCCATTGAAAGGTTTGGTAAGAGCTTTTAACCCATTTACCTTGCAAGAATGTATTACTAAATCTCTAGATTTAGAATGTGCAGCTTATAGAGGGGATTATGGGCCAAAAGGACAGCATTCTAATAACTCTCAAATGCTGCCCAAAGGTGGATTTAAAGGACAGCCAAGGTCTGATCTACAGCAGCCCCTTAAAGTGCAAGGAGGACAGCCCTTTGGATCATCAAAAGAGGCCCCAAGAAGGCCCAACCAGCCCTATGTTCCACCACATAGAAACCAATCCCAAACTGGTATGCAAAAAGATGAGAGAGATGAGCTAAGAAGGAAAGGATTGTGTTTTGATTGTAAGGCTCCATGGGTAAGAGGTCATAATTGCAAAGGTAAAGGAAAAATTTATTTCATTGAAGTAATAGATTCAGATTTTGATTTGATTTCAGATTCTAATGATACTAATGAAGTGGTGAATGAGGGGGATGATGAGCATGTACAAGAAGAAGATGAGGAAGAAATTGAAGGAGCATTGGCAGCCCTTTCAAGTACTTCTAAGTATCTCCCTTTTCGAGTGGAAGGTATGCTATGCAAACAAAAGGTAATCATCCTCATTGATAGTGGGGCCACTCATAATTTTATTAGTGAGAGATTGGTAACAAGGCTTGGCCTATGTAATGAAGTTTTTCAAGGTTTCAATGTTACCATAGCTGATGGATATATTTTAACATGCTCTAGACGGATTTCCAAACTTTCTATCACCATAGAAGATTATGAACTTATTGATGATTTTTACATGATTAATATGGATGACATGGATCTTGTGTTAGGAGTACAATGGTTGCATTCTTTGGGGGATTTCACCCTCAATTATAAAGACCTATTGCTCAAATTCATGATTGGGGAAAAGAACATCATTTTCCAAGGTATGACAAGACACTTTTCTCTTTGCAAATATCCACCAAGGGAAGTAGAAATTTGTTCTGTATCTTTTATATCAGCTGATTGGAAAGACTTAATCACCCTTGAGTATGTAAAAAATCAGTTTTCTAATGATATGGTTGAAGGGTTGATTGTTGATGAAAGGTACAAGGTGGTAGATGGTCTTATTCTTTACAAAGGAAGGGTGTATTTAACACCAAAATCAGAAGTTAAAAATCTGATTTTAAAATCAGCACATGATGCTCCTACAAGTGGACATCAAGGTTACTTCAAGACCTACAAATTGGTAAGGGAAAGATTTACTTGGAAAGGTATGAAAGGAGATGTTCTTAAGTATGTTAGAGAATGTGTTGTATGCCAAAGAAATAAGAATGAACATACTTTTCCAGCTGGTCTTTTGCAGCCCCTACCTATTCCCTCTCAAAAGTGGGAGAGTGTGTCCATGGATTTTGTTACCGGATTGCCCAATGTTAATGGTAAGACTTGCATGTATGTAGTAGTGGATAGACTCACTAAGTATGCTCACTTTTTTCCACTCCCTACTAAATTTGATGGTCCTATGATTGTTGATTTGTATTTCAGAGAAGTTTTTAAATTGCATGGTGTGCCTAAGAACATTGTGAGTGATAGGGACAACAGATTTATGAGTCTTTTTTGGCAAGAATTATTCCGGTTAGTTGGGACGGAACTCACTCCAAGTACTAGTTATCACCCACAAACGGATGGACAAACTGAAATAGTAAATAAATGGGCAGAAGGGTACTTAAGATATTATGTTTCAGGGCAGCAGTTAGCTTGGGTAAAATGGTTGCATCTAGCTGAATTTTGCTATAATACTACACATCACATGTCCATTGGAATGTCCCCTTTTAAGGATTTATATGGTTATGATGCTAACTCTTTCATGGATGTAATGATGACAGATAGTAGAGTGCCTAGTGCACAAGAGTTAGTGCAACAAAGTATGGACATTGTGAAATCTCTCAAAGAAAATCTGCACCATGCCCAAAATAGGCAAAAATTGTATGCAGATAAGCACCGGAGTGAGAGGAATTTCGATGTGGATGATTGGGTATTTCTTAGATTGCAGCCCTATAGGCAATCTACTCTCAAGCAAAGTGGCAAGGAAAAGTTGAAGCCACGTTTCTATGGGCCCTACAAGGTTACTAAAAGAATCGGTGAGGTGGCTTATGAATTGGAGCTACCCGGGGATGGTAAGATTCATAATGTTTTTCATGTTTCTTGCATTAAAAAGGCACTTGGGCAAAATGTTGTTCCTTCTTTGGAGTTACCCCCTTTAGATGAAGAAGGTAAATTGATCTTAATTCCGAGAAACTATTATGGAAACAAGAGAAAGGAATTTAAGAAAATGTGTCATCAAAGAATACTTGGTCAAATGGAAGGACCTTCCATTAGAGGATGCTACATGGGAAAATGCTTCAATCTTAGAGCATCCAAGTTTACAATTGCTTGAGGGCAAGCAATTTTGGGAAGGGAGGACTGTAATGTCCCCCTTTTAAATAAAAATTAAAAATATAAAATACATCGATTTGCACATGTGAGGAAGGAGGAATTTAATGAATATTTTTATGTGCAAATCAATTATAGAAATAAAAGAACAAGTCGACTTCACCTTGGGATAATAAATACATTTTAAAGAGGTGAACCAAGTGACTAAGCAAGTCGCATTTTTTGGGAGACTATTTAATATTTAATATTTAAAAATAAAGTGATTCCTTCTATGCATGGGTCGACTTATATGGGCCACATTTGTTTTAAATCCATGTGCATTTAATGTTTGTTGTTGGATTTGATTTTCAGGTTTATATTAAATAAAGATCCCCTCCTAGAGTATGGCGCCAAAGATGGAGAAGAACCTTGGAGGATGAGCAAGCAAAATCTATCAAAGAGAGATGGCTACTCATTTTTTGGCATGTTGACGGTTTATAAAACTTATCTTCATGCTTGGAGAAGGGATGTATGCCCACTTATGATCAAAAATAAAATGTGTTTATTAGCACCACCATTTGTGAAGTGTGTGTGCCCATGAAAGCTTGAAGTGCTAAGTTTTGCAATCATTTCTCATTATATATACACGGCGCCATTTTTTGGAGATGATATAAGCTTGCTTTGAGGGTTTGGAGTATGATTTTTTGATGAATATCTTTATTTACATGCTGCTGGTTTTTACCTCATAAATTCGACTTGTTTGGGAATGTGTTAAGAGTATGTTGGCATGAATTTTCAATATTTATAAATCTTTTGTTTGGGTTTATTAATTGCAGATCTGGAACTGCATTTTATTGACTTTTAGAGTGAGAAAAAAGTGCAGAAATTGTATTGCAGATTTTACCCTAACCCTAGCGACTGGGTTTGGGATTTTGGGAGCTGTTTTGAGGGGTTTCAAGTGTGTGAAAAGATCTGATTTTTATTTCAGATTGAAGCTCAAAATTTTTCCTTTCCGCTGCACTTGGTTTCATTCCAAAAGAGTCAATATCTTTGAAGTTATGAATTTTCAAAGTTTTCATTGATTTTTCAGTAGTTTTATTTATTATTTCACTTATGCAAAAATATATTGGATAAAGGAGTATAAATACCAACTAGATTGCCCATCTAAACCCTCATGTTGGCTCACTCCAACCCCATTTGGGTTGTATTGTAGTTGACACTAGGGTTGGTTGAGGTAAACCTAGAAGGGTTTAACTTCTAAGTTGTTTGTTTTACAAGTAAATAATAATATATTATTAATATCCCACAAGGGGATATTACAACAAATTGACATCTTTTTCCCAATAGTCATTAGAAATAGATAATGAAATATAACACCTGAATTATAGAGGAATAACCATGATATGTACTTTCTAATTTATCCTAAATAAACCATAAGTTCATAAATTACATTTAGATCCACTTCATGCAAGGAAATAGAATGTCAACTATTGTATAAAATGGGCAACTTATTTGGGCTCATCAATTTCTCTTGTCCTCCCTTTGATCCTCACAATCTTCATACTTATCATTATCTTGATCCTCCTCATCACCCTATTCATTATCATCATCATCATTGTTTTCCTTCTTATCATCCTCTTTTTCCTCCCATTTTATTATACCTTGAAAATGGATATGTGCGTGGAGATGGGTGGCCAAAAAGGTGATTTTGACTAAAACTCATATATGTTTTCAAAAACACATTCATGCTTTGAGATGTTAGGGTTGGTAGTCACCAAACAAAAGTGCATATGTGCTATTATGATTTTTTGTTTTTTTAAAGGTGTGTGTGTGTGTGTGTGTGTGTGTGTGTGTGTGTGTGTGTGTGTGTGTGTTATAATGTGTACATATTCCTAATTTTAATGAATGTGTACAAGTTCCTATGGGTTATTTTTTCAAGGTCTCAAATACGGGGGAAAGGAAGGAAATTTGTATTTACTAAAACAATTTTTTATTGTTCTTTTTAATTTATTATTTATTCTGATTTAAATTTATTTTATTAGATATAAGAAACTAGGGCCACTCTACACCTTATGGAACTGGCCACACAAATCCATGAATTACAATTTAGAACATAGTTTTTCAAAATATAATTGGTTAATACTAATATATTTTTAAGGATTTCAACATTGAACCTAAATCTTTAGGTGTAAATTATACAATTGATGAATATTTTGGGAAATTGTATAATTGTTTTTATATATTTTGGGACCTTTCATATTGGCTACTCGACATTTTTAGGTCTTTTAGATGTTTCAAAATTAGATTTTACAAACATCATAGCTATTAATGATAATTATAGTTGCTTGAATATATAACTCATGAATTTCCCCATGAGGATGGAGTTGAAGTCTTAATTTCATCTTAGAATAATGATAGCAACATATTATGGATGAGTACCTAATTTAAAAGCATCTTTAATAGGCTCACTCGACTAATCCTCACAACCAAAAAAATGTATGGGAGGGACCTTGGTTCCCATCCATGAACATAGATAATATTTTGAGACTAATAATATATTGATTAATAGTAATACATGTTGGGAAAGAATATAGTCTATTTGAGGATTCTTATGTATCTTTATTTTTCAATACAAGAACATGATATAACTGGAAGAATCAAAATCTAAAGAGTGCATCACATTTATATCTATAAATTTCAACAAAATTCAAAGTTAGGAGTTAGTGGAAATTGTGCAAAATATTCAAGACATTCATTTTCTTTCCATAGATAAAGAAACTGTGCCCTTCATTAGGATGTTTTGAACAAACTAATTTCATACTCAATTTATTGTGTGAGGATTATAAAAATTAGTTGAGTGCCACATACTTCAAAAGAAATAATATCTACATGAAGATTTAGATAAATTCTTTTCAAATACCGTTTTGTGTTATTTCCAAGAAATGAAAAAAATTGTGCACCGCAAAAATGAATAATGTGAAAGTAGTAAGAGGGAGATATTAAATGAGATTGTACACTAAAAATTTCTCAGCATCAATTTCAAGTAGATGAAAATCCAAGCCTCGCGAAAACTTGTCCTCCATAATAAGGTAAAAAGAATGAGTTATAAATGTGAACCTAGGAAATTGGACTTGTGATTAATAAAAGTTGAAGAAAATTGTGGAGTTTAGATTCACCAATCAAGAAGATGTGGTTACATATATAAATGTAATTACAACACCAAGAAAATAAGGTATAGTGGTTATGAAAAATCAAAAAGGGAAAATTTGAATGTATGTTATAAATATAATGAAGACACAAGTAACATCTTGAAGAAATTCGAATAATATAGAAGAAGGAATAAAAAATATTGGGTATTAAGAAAAAGGTGTAGAGGAGACCTAAGTGATCATAGAATGAATCACTACATCGATTGCACTTTGGATTATGCAATGATTTTGTAATTTTGATATTGTAATTTTTAGGATTTGGGGTTATCTTCGAAGTCGATCATCACAATTTCACTATTGATTGAAGCGATATCTTAGATGGTTCAATCAAGGATGCATTTTGGCCTAATTTGGTCCTCATTATCCTAAGGGTGACAATATGTTGTTATATTTCAAGTTTAATTTTCTCCAATTTCATCATTAATTGAACCAATAATTGGGTTTCCTCAATTAAAGATGTAATTTGGGTCAATTTTAACCTCATTAACATGATTGTGACTATATACAATGCAATATGGGGCTTATTTGTCCATAGATACATCAATAATCCTACCAATTAGTCAGAAGACTCACTCAAAATTCTAATTAGGACAAATTTGATTCCTACAAACTTAAAATTTATGACTATACAATATGTTTTTATCTATGATTGGCCAAAATTGCATCAAACATTGAATATTTTGTTGATTGACTTAGCAAGAGATGATTTTGGCATAGTTAAGCCTTATGAACTTAATTTTATGACAATGCAATGAGATTTGAGGATCATTTAGTCTCAAAAGCATCATCCACTTTAAACCAATTATGAATATATGATGTGATTTGGGGTTTTATGGGCCCTAATTACATCACCAGGTGAAACAATTAGTTATATGGTTGCATAAGAGGATTCAAATGATTAGATCACCATGAACTTAATTTGACTATATACAGTGTGATTTGGGGCTCAATTGACCCCATTACATCATTACACATACTAATTATTGAATTTGTTTAGACAGAGACAATTTAGGAAAAATGAAGACCTTAATCATACTTGTTGGAGCTCAAAATTACACCCTAATCTGAATCATGGAAGATTCACAATTTTGAGACAACATGGGACTCTCTCCAAGTTTGGTACTTGTGGCTTTAGATAGACCTCCAGGAGAATGTCATCTTCTTTTTTCCATAGATTGGGAAAACCTACATAACACAACCAAGTCTAATGTTAACACTACTTATAAGCTAACCTACACTATGTATATCTAAGTAACCATGGAGAGGGAGATAGGGAAATGAAAATTTAAGATAAAATTGGGGTGATATAACCAGAAAGAAGATGGAGATCTCCCTATTCTAAGTAGAAAATATGCATGTTCACATAAAAAGACCAGAAGATGCGCGTAATTCCAATGCAAAAAAATGAAATAATAAAAAACATGCAAGAGAGCGAGAGATATTCACACCAAACACGAGTATTTAAAGGAAAGAGGGAAAGCGCACTTTCATTAATTGATCTTTTACAATTTACAAACAGATCCGAGGCAAGAAAATATCCATTCATGAGTTACATAGGTCATAAGCATGAAGTTTCAAGTTTCAAAGAGAAGAGCCTGAAAATTATGAAGGAAGAAAAGTGAGAACAACTGCTATTCTAAAGTGCACAACAACTTGCATTTATACAATTCGTGGAAAGGAGAAAAAGAGAAGGGCGAGAAAGGAGAAAGGGCCTGAGTGGAATATATTCCCTTGAAAACATGTTGAATAAGAATGGGTGCCATAATTTCTTTCATATTTTGCTTGTAGTACGTACATGGGAATCCTCAAATGAAATGATAACAACTACAACACGACCCCTTTCTTTTATCACATCCCATTAGACTTCACCAAGGACACCATACTTCATTAAATTTTAGTAGTTGGACTAGTTACCTCTCTGGTTCGAAGTCTAGTGCATCTTTGAGATCTTTCGTGGTTATTTTATTTTGTTGAGACTTATGTGGCCTTTTAGTTGTGTTTAAAACCTGTGGAAAACTACCACCTTGTCATGCGGCTCTAACCATGGTTACTACATTTATTTTCCTTCCACATACCTTCATTTTTTTCTCCCCTGGCAAACTTGTGTTTGGTTCCCATGTCCATATGACATTATGCTTGCATGATACAAAACCCCAATTTTCCCCACTTCCCTTTATTTCACAAGCTTCAATACTTATCCATTTTCTCATACTCGCCATAGTACTCTAACCTAACATCATCCCACAAGGGACTAAGTTCCTTAGTGATGCAAAGGTTGAAAAGATCTTGTCAGAGAGCACCAACTCGAAAATTTCCACCTAAGTCTCGGGATGTTCATTCCTTTATTCCAAGTGAGGAGAACCCGAATAACACTAGGTTTATGTGTTCCATGAAAGAATGAATTAGTGTCCCATGGATTTTCTGAGAAAAATATGGTTAAGTCCTTTTGATGAGTTGTTTAAAATTACATGGAGTGTAATATTGGACAAAAATAATTATGACTATGTGATGTGAATTTTGACTCAATTGGGGCCCTGAATTATATCATGAATTGCATAGTCATTGATCAAGGTTCAAAAAGAGAATAAATATGAGTTAATTTGAGCCATGTGAAACTAATTGGAACTTTATGATGTGATTTTTTACTTAATATCCCTAATTACAACTCTATATGAATCAATCATTCAATTATATTGAAATCAAAGAGGTAATTTGTGATGTAGAAGTATCACAGAGAATTGGATTTCTTGCATAAGTTTTGAATTTTTGGCTAAGTACGGGATCACACAAGGATGGTGAGAAAGAAAATGGAGCAAGGAAAGTGCAACACATAAGTTGGGTGATGGGAATGTGTGTTCAAGAGTTGTGCATATATTTTATTCAATGATTTGATTTCATAATGTGTGATGATTGCACAAGGAAAAGTTAATAATGTATGCACAAATTTATAAGGGCGAGGAAAGGTTTTTTTGTGATGTTTTTTTGTGTGTAATGTTTCTGAAATTTCATGGTACAATCATTTGGGTTGGGCACAAATATTTATGTTAGTGCATGATCAACACATAATAATAATGCACACATCACATGATTTACCAACAAAACATGTAAAATGAGCACAATAAACATCCATGAAGAAAAAAATCCAAAAACACATATCATCAAAAGAATCAAGGTCAATGTAATTTTTTTTTTTGAAAAAATATATAATAGACATGTGACAAGATCTTGAGGATTGACTATCCTTAATCACTAGATTTGAAAAATGTAAGAGGTCATGCGTAAAGGAAATTCGATATTTTAGAGGAGTTAATGAAATCGCTTCTAATGTAGAAAGATCTAGAACTCAAAACATAAAATAAGTTTATTCCACCATTTTAGGGGTTATAGTAGTGAACATTAGAGAGCTAATCGCATCGAGATGAAAACGTTAACCCTATAAAGTGTCTTATAGACACACCATTGTAATATATTTTGGATTTTAATCCTTTTTGTAAGAGTCTCAATAGTGGGAGTAGTATTTGTAGATGTCATCAAAAATTTCAGAATCAATAAAAATTTATATGTGTGTTCATTTGTTATGTATTATAAGGTAATTCGTGAGTCCATATATTCAAGAAACTTTCATTATCTTTTAGAGTTGTAAGTTTTGAAAACTCTAGTCTTGACACATCTAAAACTCCTACACATGTTAATAACCAATCTAGAAGGTCCTAAAACCTAGAAAATGACCATATTCTTTCCCAAAATAGACATCACGTGTACAATTAGCACCATAAGAGTTTTAGGTTAAATTTTGGAATCTTAAATAATAAGTACTAACCAAATTAGATTTTGAAACAATATCTTCTAAACTCGTAATTCATGGAGATATCATATCGGTTTCATAAGTTTCAGAGATACCCTAATTTATTATGTATACTTTAAAAATAAATTATAAGTTTCAATTTATTAATATTTATAATTAACAATTATTTTAGTAAATATGGACCCCAGCGCTTCTCTCTTTTTGAGACCTTGTAAGAATACACTAAGAGGAATGTGTTTGTGTTATAACATGTACATGTTTCGTCAAATTAGGAATGAGTTTTCATTATAATTCCTATGCATTCCTTAAATTTATGAATTCATAAGCTTTCTTTAAAAATAGGAACATGTACGTGTTATAGGATATACACATTATAGCGTGTATGTGTTTTTGTGCATACATGTTTTTGTATGTATGCAATTTTATGCAAATTCATTCCTCGATTTATTCAAACAAACCACATGCTACTAGGCCTGAAACAATTTTGGTTTCCCAACCCTAAGTTATGGTAATATTAATACATAGCAACCCGTGTGCTTTGGAATGAAAAAACATAAATTTATCTTCTTCCATTATAAATCATACAAACATAATAAAGGCCTTTTGTTAAAAATATGGCTATAATGTCAAGCCAACTCGCTTGTATGTATGTATGCAAAAAGCAAAAAAAGCAAAAAGAAAAACAACTTTCTAACAATAGAAATTTATTATAAATGGTCATGAAACATATGTGAGAGGGCTTCAAACATGGTGAGAATCCCCAATACCGATTCCGATTCAAAAAAACAACATTTCCTAAATAGAAGCTCATGGATCCCAAGGTCTAAAAATAGAAAGTCTCGGTTTTGAGTGTAAAAAGTTGATATCTTCCTAGTTTTAACTTATATTTTGTTTTTGTTCACCATGAAGTTAAAATTCACTAGCCTCGAGCTCATTTTGGATCTCACATCCGAGTTCACAAAGTGTGGGTGATAACAATGTTACTCACATGGGCCTAGAGGATCTCAAGAATAGAATGTTGGGAGGAACAAGAGAACACATCGAGGAAAAGATCTTTAGAAGTGGATTGTATGCATCGGGTAGCCACCTCATCTTCTTAAAAATCATTGATTTAGTTTTTCATGCTTCCAACACTATGAACTAGACACCTGAATAATAAGAGATGATGATGGTTTGTTCCGAGAAGGCCTCACCCCAAAAGCTATATCTTAGGGTATGTAAATCCCCATTGAGAACAACATGGTCATGATCACCAAGGAATTTTCATCTAGAGTGGATCAAGAATTTTTCCTATATTCAAGGCCTCAATCTCAGCTCTGGTTGAAGTAAGGGATAAATCCCTCTCATGTGCCAAAGACTCTTTCCCGCAATGAATTTCATGAGGGCTTCTCTGATGCCATCATTCTCCTAAGCAGAGTAATGGGAGAAGAGAACACAAGATATTTTCATGACTGGATGACACTCTTCATTCTCACAATCCTCAAAGGAAAACAAATGATTGATTGGGGGCAACTCATTAGCAACTACTTGCATCACCAATTGCTCCAAGTTCTTGTTTCCAAGAATTTCTTCATGACTTTGTACCTGGTTTATGCCTTGGCAAACACAATACCATTTAGGGCCTGATACCTACTCAAAATGTTTCCCAAATGGCTCTTACATTCAAGAAATATACGCACTTGGTCTTGAAGGAGAGTAATAAACACTTTTCCAAGGTGAATGATACATTCACATTGTACGTTTTCAAGATGTTGGAGTGATGGGAGCATAACTTGCAGAGGCCATAACTTTTGATCCGACCGTTGGATCCTCCCGAAATTTTACAGGTGGTAGATATACATTAGTACTATGCTGGGGACAACTTCGCCTGCAAGGTTGTGTTCATTTGGCACGTTTTCGGGCTCGGATTCCGTCATCTAGTGGTCTAAAATTGGCTCGAATGTTTTTTCTCGCTTTTCTCTAGGTCTTAGAACTTTAATAACTTTTGTTGTGCTTTTAGAATAAGTCCAAATTTTGCGTGAGCCCTAATTTATGAATGCATATTTGGCACGTAAAATTTTGGGGTCAATCCGAGTTGTTTTACATTTTAGGGTTTTTGGCATTTTACGGTTTAGAGTAGTCTTGAAATAAAAGGAGAATGCTAATGATGTAATAGATCAGTGTGAATTCCAGAATGAGAAGTAAGCTATTGTGAAACTCCTGGTTTTATTTGCAAAGGTGTTTATGTGTGTTTTTGGAGGTATTTCAACCTCTTGCAGCTGGATTCACATCAATTGGTATCAGAGCTGGATTTTGATCTTGCGGAAATAATTAAGGTAACATATTACATTTTTATGTGTAGTTTTTACCTCTATTTTATATAACCATGGCTAGACGCGGGAGGGGAGGTTATGCCCAGATGAATAGGCATATGCAGGAGCTACAGAGACAAAGTTGCTGAGCTCACGGGGGAAGTTACCCACCTTAGAAGGAGACATGCAAATGGGGATGCAAACCCAGATAGTGATATTGAAGAAGAGACTCCATTAATGAATGAAGGAGGAGATGAAGAAGAAAATGAGAGAGACGAAGAAACCTTGAATGAGAGACCATTTGAGGAGAGATTGATCAAGGCTTTAGAGGGAAAGAATGACGACATCAAGATTAATGTTCCTGATTATGGTGGAGGGTTACGACCAGAGGAGTTGATTGACTGGTTAAATCGCATGGAAAAATTCTTTGAGTGGAAAACCCTTTCAGAGGAGAAGAAGGTTAAGTTTGCATGCACTAAGTTAGCTGGACATGCATTGATCTGGTGGGATCACCTACAAAATGAAAGACAAAGGAATGGAAAGGGAAAGATCCGAAACTGGAATAAAATGGTAAAGAAGCTGAAAGAAAAGTTTCTTCCTGTAGATTATGCTCAGACACTCTTTCGAAGGTTCCAAAACCTAAGGCAGAAGGATCTCAGCATTGAGGAGTATACTAATGAATTTTACAAGTTATCAATCAGGGTGGAACAGGGAGAGTCTGAAGAACAAAAGGCTACACGGTACATAAATGGGTTGAGTTACACCATACAAGATGAGATGAGTATGCTCCGGATCCATAGCCTAGATGATGCTTATCAACTTGCATTAAAAGCGAGAGAAAAGAACAAGAGGAGTAATTTTAGAAGAGGTGTGAAGAGAGGTCCATCATCATCTCCAATGAGGGGTAGGGGTAGATTTGAATCTACAAAAGGTGAATCCTCTAATACAGAAGGGCATGAAGATTCTGGTCAAAGCCATGGTAACTACCAAAGAGGTAGGGGATTTCAGAGGGGAAGAGGTTATAATGGAGGACGGGGCTGGAATAGCCCCCAAAGGCAATATACATGTTACAGATGTGGTGAAGAGGGGCACAGAGCTTTTGAGTGTCCGCACTATCCTACACAAGATAGATGGCAAGGAGAAAAACCACGAGTAAATCTGGTTGAGGCTGAAGAGGAAGAAGAAATGGAGGTTGCTGCAGACTTGGGTGAAACCCTCATGATAAGGAGGACGATGATTGTCCCAAGGAAGGAGAAAGAACGTGATGTTGCTGGAGCTGATTCATGGCTTCGAACAAATATATTTCGAACAAGATGCACCTCTGGAGGAAAGGTATGTAAAATTATTATTGATGGTGGTAGTTGTGAAAATATGGTTTCAACTGTAATGGTTGATAAACTGAATCTGAGCTGTGACAAGCACCCATATCCCTATCGTATATCATGGTTCAAGAAAGGAAATGAAGTAACCATAGATAAAAGATGCCTTATAAAGTTTTCAATTGGGAATACCTACAGGATGAGGTGTGGTGTGATGTTATCCCAATGGATGCATGTCATATATTACTGGGTAGGCCTTGGCAATACGATAGAAAGGTTACACATGATGGAGGGAAAAATACATATACCTTTTGGAAGGATGGTGTAAAGGTGGTCTTATTACCCTTCAAGGAAGAAGAGAAGAGTGAGGGCTTGTTGGCTACAAAAGAGTTTGTTACAGAAATGGAAGAAGCTGGATGTTGTTATGCACTAATGTCAAAGAAGCTGGAGAAAGAAGGCTTTAATATACCTATTGCAGCAGAAAAGATACTAAAAGAATACAAAGATGTCATACCAGATGAGCTACCAGATGGGTTACCCCCAAAGCGAGATATTCAACACCATATTGATTTGATCCCAGGATCGGCCCTTCCAAACCAGGCAGCCTATCGGATGAGTCCGACACAGAGTGAAGAGTTGAACAGACAAGTGACAGATCTAATACAGAAAGGGTTAGTGAGAGAAAGCATGAGTCCATGTGCAACTCCAGCATTATTGACTCCCAAAAAAGATGGAGACTGGAGAATGTGTGTAGACAGTAGAGCCATAAACAAGATCACGATTAAGTATCGGTTTCCAATTCCGCGATTGGATGATATGATGGATGTGCTAGCGGGAGCCCGATATTTTAGCAAGATTGACCTACGGAGTGGCTACTACCAGATCCGAATCCGTGAAGGGGATGAATGGAAAACTGCTTTTAAAACAAAAGATGGATTATACGAGTGGATGGTGATGCCATTTGGGCTATCTAATGCACCCAGTACATTCATGAGGTTGATGAACAGAGTACTCCGAGAATACAATGGTAAGTTTGTTGTTGTCTATTTTGATGATATTTTGATATTTAGTAAGACAGTGGAAGAACACTTGTTACATCTGAAATTGGTGCTAGACTTGTTACGTAAAGAGAGTCTATATGCAAACTTAAAGAAGTGTAGATTCCTTCAGAAGAGTCTTGTTTTTTTGGGATTTGTCATATCAGGGGATGGAGTGAGGATGGATGAGGAAAAGTAAAGGCATTCGGAATGGCCTATTCAAGGAATGTGTGAGAGGTTCGTAGTTTTCATGGATTGGCAACTTTTATAGGAAGTTCATCGGGAATTTTGAGTAGCATTGTTGCACCCATAAAAGAGTGTACAAAAGGGAGGGAGTTTGTATGGACTAAGGCAGAACAGATAGTTTTGAATTGTTGAAGAAGAAAGTATCGAAGCACTGTTTTGGTATTGCAGATTTTAGCAAGGTCTTTGAGGTTGACCTGTGATGCCTCACATGTTGGGATTGGAGCTGTGTTGAGTCGAAGGACGCACCGGTGGCATTCTTGGTGAAAAGCTAAATGAAGTCGGGAGGAAATATTCTACTTATGATGTGGAATTTTATGTTATTGTTCGAGCACTAAGGAGGCTGGAGACATTACTTGGTAGTAAAGGAATTTTTACTCTTCACTGACCATGAAGCCTTGAGGTATGTAAACACACATAAGAAACTAAATAGTAGGCATGCAAAATGGGTTTCATTTTTGCAAGAATACACTTTTGTTTTAAAGCATAAGTCAGGTAAGTAGAATCAAGTTGCTGATGCCTTGAGTAGGCGTGTAGCCCTTTTGACAACAATGGAAAATAAAGTCCTAGGGTTTGAGGCAGTTAAGGAATTGTATGAAGGTGATCCTGATTTTGGTGATGTTGTCAGAAAGCTTAAGGAGCCTACAGTAGGTAGTGATTCTTTTGATTATTTGATACAGGATGGTTATTTGTTTAGGGGAAACAATTGTGCATCCCTGTTGGTTCAATGAGAGAAAATATTATAAGAGAATTGCATAGTGGAGGGTTGGCTGGACACTTTGGTATAAGTAAGACAATTTCTCTTGTCGTAGAAAAGTATTATTGGCCAAAGGTAAAGAGGGACATCAGTAGGGTTGTAGCAAGATGTAGAGTGTGTCAAATGGCTAAGGGTCATGCACAGAATACTGGGTTGTATATGCCATTGCCTATCCCTACAGGGCCATGGGTTGATCTGAGTATGGATTTTGTGTTAGGGCTTCCTAACACACAATGAGGGAATGATTCTATCTTTGTTGTGGTTGATAGATTCTCTAAGATGGCACATTTTATTTCTTGTAAAAAAACTAATGATGCTTCCAGAATTGCAGATTTGTTTTTTTCAGAAGTGGTTAGATTGCATGGAATTCCAAGAACGATCACTTCAGATCGGGACACGAAGTTTTTGAGTCACTTTTGGAGGACTCTGTGGAAGAAATTGGGGACACAACTATAGTTCAGTAGTGCATATCACCCCAGACTGATGGGAAGACTGAAGTAGTGAACTGAAGCTTGGGAAATCTCCTACGTTGTATA
The DNA here is from genome assembly GCA_018340775.1 of Taxus wallichiana var. yunnanensis. Lineage (NCBI taxonomy): Eukaryota > Viridiplantae > Streptophyta > Pinopsida > Cupressales > Taxaceae > Taxus > Taxus wallichiana. The sequence goes on from CM031238.1 coordinate 837,279,194, forward strand.
GTTGGAGAAAAGCCAAAACAATGGGACTTAGCTTTACCTCAAGCTGAGTTTGCATATAATAGCTCGATAAACAGGTCAACAGGGAGGTCTCCTTTCCAAATTGTATATGGTAGGAATCCAAAGGGGGTCCTTGATCTAATTGTTCTACCAGGTGAAGATGAAACTAGTGATGATGCAGAAGCATTTGCAGAACACATTCTACAGCTACAAGATGAAGTGAGGGAAAAGCTGAAAGTGAGTAATGCACAATATAAAACGGCTGCAGATGCCAGTAGGAGAGTAAGTGTATTTGAAGAAGGAGATATGGTGATGGTTCATCTTAGAAAAGAGAGGTTTCCAAAGGGAACATATAATAAACTCAAGTATAAGAAGATTGGGCCATGTAGGATTCTGAAGAAAATGAGTGATAATGCCTACAAGGTGGAGTTACCTGAAAACTTTGCTATCTCACCAGTTTTTAATGTTTCTGATTTATATAAGTTTCCAGGTCATGATGAAAATGTTGCAGAGGAGGAAGAAATAAAGCTGGAAGAAACAGTGCCGAAGGAGAAAAAGGAGAGGGTAATGCGTGTCTTGGACCAAAAGACAATCACTACTAGACAAGGGAGCTACAACAGATATTTGGTACAGTGGGAAGGTTTGCAACAAGAAGAAAACACTTGGATTCCTGAGTGGGAGCTGAGGAAAATTGACAGTGCAAAATTAGATGAGTTCCGTCAACAGAATTTGCAGGAGCTGAATTCTTTTCAACCAGGGGAGAATGATGCGGGAGCATAACTTGCAGAGGCCATAACTTTTGATCCGACTGTTGGATCGTCCTGAAATTTTACAGGGTGGTAGATATACATTAGTACTATGCTGGGGACAACTTTGCCTGCAAGGTTGTGCTCATTTTGGCACGTTTTCGGGCTCGGATTCCGTCATCTAGTGGTCTAAAATTGGCTCCGAATGTTTTTTCTGCTTTTCTCTAGGTCTTAGAACTTTAATAACTTTTGTTGTGCTTTTCAGAATAAGTCCAAATTTTGCGTGAGCCCTAATTTATGAATGCATATTTGGCACGCAAATTTTGGGGTCAATCCGAGTTGTTTTGCATTTTAGGGTTTTTTGGCATTTTAGGGTTTAGAGTAGTCTTGAAATAAAAGGAGAATGGTAATGATGTAATAGAACAGTGTGAATTCCAGAATGAGAAGTAAGCTATTGTGAAACTCCTGGTTTTATTTGCAAAGGTGTTTATGTGTGTTTTTGGAGGTATTTCAACCTCTTGCAGCTGGATTCACATCATTGAGGGAAACCCGCATTTGAGGATGTATTCACAAGTCGTTGCCCTAGCCAAGAGGTATGGATCATACTTCATTTAATTTTCAACAATTCTCCTATATCGAGTATTGGGCTTTGAAATTTCCCCATGAAGGTTTCCTCACTACCCAAGTGACATGATAATGTTGATTGAATTGTGTAGACAACTGGTGCACATCAATGGTAAGTTGAGGAACCAGGAGGAATAAGTTGATTTCTTTCCCTATCTCTCTATGGGTTTTCAATTGAAATTTTTCTCATGATGTTTCCAACATGGAAGCTTCCCTTGCCCCTATTAATATACGCTCATACACCCCAAGGGTATATTTTTACATTTGGAGTGATCCTGATACCTTTCACCTCCCTTATTTGTGTCACAACCCACGCGTGGAAGACTATTGGAAAACTATATTGAATATTTTGAGTTCCGAGAGTGGGATCAAAAAATAATGACAATAGATTGAATGAGGAAGTTCAAATTTGAGTGGTATGAAAATGGTGTCCAGGAAAATGGCTTAATTTTTTTTTATCTAGAGTACCCTGTAATGAAATCTTCTCCTCTCTCCCAGTGGTTTGGAGTGTTCTGAGTCCAAGGACATCAAGGAACACATGGAGGAAGTGATCAAATCGTCCAAATAATGGTTTAGGAGAAAGAGGATGCCCTCATATCATCAGAAATTTTTCGTCCCTCCATAGACAAACATCCTACCATTCCTCCTCTAAGGACAAGGACAAAGATCCCAACTCAACTCATTCATGATTCAGGAGAAATATCGAAGAGGAAACTAGAGGAACCAGAGGCCCCTTGCTATAGGAGACTAAATAAGAAAGAAAAAATGGTGAGAGAACCCGTAGTAGATCTATAACAAGGGGAAATTGACCAAGCCTACCTTTATGCCCCAACACAATCTCCAAGTCTCTCATCTCCTACTACTACACCGTCCCCACCTACATAGGATATCCCTTCCAATTTGGATTAAGAGGTTGTGATTTTTTCAAGTGTGAGGTGGTAAATAATGAGATATTTTATTAGGCATAGGAGATGATCACAATAGAATATCGCATGGTGCAACGGTGACCATTCACGATTTCACGGCTATCACCTCGATGGTTAAACAAAAGAAAGGAAGATTGGCTCAAGAATTTTCTCAATTTTGCGGTGGTGCCTCAGGGAACCAATATGTATAGGTGGTAAAACCGAAGGTCATCAATCCCATTGAGGAAATGAACTCGACTAATTATGAGATGAGAACAATTCCCCAGGCTCGAGAAATGCATGAGGGTAGCGTTCACTTGTTTCAAGATTCTTCTATTTTCCTAGTCACGAGAATTAAAGAATAAAAGGAGAATCTAAATCAAGTGGAATACCACATCTGAACCCTCACTTCATATGTACAAGTGATCCTAGACCCAAATGCTTTCAATTCTCTCCCAGTTGAAGAAGTTACTCTAATAAGTAGTTTTGACCTTGATCCATCAAGAAAATGCAAGGATTCACCATGCAGGGAAAGACAAATAAAAAGTGGGTGAGTATGATCCTTGATAAAGGGAAGGTGTTTCTACCTAAAATGTTGACATTTTTAAGTACATGGATTTCATGTCCATGAAGATAATCAAGACATAGGAAACAATTGATGTAGAGAAAGATCATTAGGATCAAGTATACCCTTCCCCTCTTGATAGCCAAAGGTGTTTTCTTTTCGACATCAGATGACTTGTCTCAAGTTTGGGCCCAAGTCTCGGTTTCTTGTTAAGAAATGATGAAACATGCTATTGAAGAGCTTGATTCATATGAGGAGGAGGTTGGAAAAATTCAAAATGATGTCAATGTTCAGTGCATGAATATTGGAGTGTCCTCCGTGAATGAAGATACTTCAATAGATGATATATTGAAATATTTCCAACATCGAAAGAGATCACGGCGGTCATTTCCAACACCAAAAGAGATCACCAAGCTTGGTACTTAGAGTTCAATAACATCAACTCCCTCATAGAGAACTAGACCAAATCATTGAGATTTGTTCATATTCCTCAAGCTGAAAAAGTGGCACTGCAAAGGGTAAGGTTCAACAAACAATTCAAAAGAATTGAGATTTCACCTATGGAACTTTCTAGGAGTCCGTCATTGGCGGAATCTTCATCGAGTAGCTCTCTCTTCATATTATAATTATTTGTTAGGGGTTTGCACTTTTTTATCTTATTCACTTTCATCTTATTCATTAATGTGACTATAGTCTAAAAATGTAATAAGTCACCCTTATTTTATAAAATGGGACTTAATGTTCTTTCCTAGGAATACCAAGAGTCACAAGTGGAAAAGGCAAGTGAAAAGACACATGGGGATAGGCGAAGATTCATTTCTTAGTCTATATAATTTAATAACACCCTCATTCTTAAGGGTTGTCAATTTTGTATACTCAAGAGAGATATCTATTTTAAAAAGGCAAAAGAGATAGCATTCTTCCATTCTCATTATCTATTTTCTTCCATTCTCTAGCATTGTACAACTTGTGAAGATGTCAATAAAGAAAGGAGTTTCTTATTTTCATGATGTATGAATGTGTGCAACTTTATGTGCATGGTTTCCTCTCATTGTTGATGTTATAAACATATTTGTTTCTTTCCTATAAGTTGTGTATGTGATACTTCTTGTTATCTTAGGGAAGAATATGGATTTTTAATTGCAAAGATAATCTCCCCCTCTTAATTCCTCACTCCCTTTTCCCATCATCCAACAAATTTCTCCCTTACAATCCATTGTAATAATTTTCCAGATGCACAGTGGAGTGAGCCAGTTGGATCCCCGACCTCTTGGCCATCAACATATTTCCCTTTTAGTTCACTCACAATAAATGGATTTGCACCATTCAGTAGAGGGGCCTAGAGTCCCATAATGTTGGAAAGATACACAAATTTGTCTACCTAAAAAATTTCTTGTTAACATTGGTCTTACACTTCCTATGCTTTTGAATACCTAAGATTTCAAATTCCCTTGAAGTGAATTTGATATTTTGGTGATTCTTCTAGTTTTAATTGTAAACGTTTAATCATCCCTCCGGCACCAAAAATATTAATATCCACAAGTGACACACACCTATATCTCTGTAGTACCAAGCTTGTTGAGGCTACATGGAAAATCAATGCACTCACAAGTGTAAGAAACCTAGAATTATTCTTGTGCAAATGGGTGGGACAATGCCTCTCTTGAAAGGATACAAGTGTAAAATTGTTTCACAATGGATTGAGGATGGGTCTCCCAAGGTAAATCTCACCAGGTCTTGATGTCCAAAATGATTTTTAGGAATAAATCAATAGGTATGATGTTATTCATTTGATGTTGAGGGTGTTTATTAGTTAGTACCTATTAGGAAATTATCGCTTGGTAATTACTCACAAGGATTAGTTTTAGGACTCTAAAAGTAAATATATATATATATATATATATTAGAATAACTTTCATAACCTATTTAATGCACACAACTACATACATATATTAAGTTATGAACACTTACAATCACTTTAGTTTAAACATTATAGACTAATTACAAGTTTTCCTACACTAATCTACTCTAATGGAGGTATAAAATCTTTTAAAATATGATCACAAAGTAGGGAGAGAAAAATAATTTTGAAGACTACAATGCAATCTCCAATTCATTTGAACTCCAAGAATCAATAACAATACATGTGCTTAGACCATTATGCTTGATCAAGACATAAGAAAGTACAAGAGTCTCGAGGGAATCAACCATTAAACCAAAGAGGAACACAATGTCAATGGATGTAAAGGATAAGTGATTTAACTTCTATAGTTGTTTAATTGAAAGCTATTATAATAAATTAACATAAAGGGAATCCTCTAATATTAGGGTTGAATTTAATCATTGCTAGCTTAGGTAAAAATTGGAAAGCAAAGTGAGATAAGGAAATGTATAAAAATATCATAAGATTCTCTATTCCAAATTCAATGACCTTTACAAATTCTTCCAATTAGGTATTTATGGTCAAAACCAAGTTAAACAATATTTACCAAAGATTGATGGTGCGTAACCTACTACAGATCCCATATTTAACAAATTGAATGTTGAGTGTGTGACCTAGAAGTGTCTATGTCATGTCCTTTTTGGAAATTAGTAGAATTGAATACTTAACCCATTCTTCCCTCTCTGCGGGTTTAAGGAAAAAATCAAGGGAAAGACTTGGATGACATTTTCTAATATATATTTTCTTATTATCATGTATTCATATGGGGAATCCAAGTGCTACAATATACGAACTCATTTAATTAGAATATAAATTTTTTAAGCATGTAGGCTGCAAATACTAATTAGATAATTAAAAGGTACTTATTATAAGGTCAGCCATCATTTGATTTATCACCCCTTATTGTTATAAAAATAGGTCGTTTGGAAATTTTATGGATATGTTGAATCTTATTATTTCTTTTAGGTAAAGGTGGTACCTTTCTTCTCTCTCTTCAAGGATAAAAACCCTTGTTTGAGACCACTTCAAGGATGAAAATGTTGAGATTATGGAGTTGAATTTATTCACAAAGGATTTTATTTACAACTCGTAGGTTTACACAGGAATCGACATCAATTGGTTGACAAAGCATCGTCACCTAGAAAACCATCTTGCATTAGTTGAGACAAACCAACATCAGTTGGTGTAACTGGCATCGGTTACCTATGTGTAATTTTTATATTTAAGTCATGGGAATTAGATCTAATATTTGTTATAAAGTTGATCTAATGGTTGTAAATGAATGGCTAAAGTGCCCTAAGTTTGTATAGGCTTATATAAGCTAAGAAACTAGGGTTAGAGGTTAAGAATCAAGATGATTGAGAGAATTATAAGAAGGAATTCTTGGTGAGAGCTTAGAGAATCTTGTGAGAGGAAAATTATTGTACATCATGTAAGGTGTGGAAGATTTTAGATCTTCAATTGTACAACCTCTGGAATAATATATTGGTTGTTTCTTGGTGGACGTAGCCCACACTGGGTGAACCACGTTATATCTTGTGTATTTTATTTTGTTGATTATTTCCATGTTTATTACTTGTATGCTTTAATCGATATATATCTCATGTACAACTGGTTTGGTCTAACCCCAAAAACTGGTATCAGAGCTTTGTTTGAGGGTTGTGTGTGTTGACATATTTACTCACATGGATTTCTGATTGAGTGGGAGCACAACAATGGCAGAAGATAGTAAATACAAAGTAGAGAAATTTGAAGGCCATAATTATCACTATGGAAGATGCAAGTGGAGGATTATTTGTATAAGAGATATCTATATTTACCGTTGGATGAGAAGGCAAGGCTGCAAAGATGACTGATGAAGAATGGAATATTCTTGACAGAAAGGCTCTGGGATCTATAAGATTGAGTCTGGCAGCATCTATGGCTTTGAATATAATAGAAGCAACAACCACGATAGAATTAATGAAATCTTTAGCTAATTTATATGAAAAACCAAGTGCATCGAATAAAGTTTATTTGATGAAGAAATTATTTAATTCTAAAATGCAAGAAGGTGGATCTGTGTCTAATCATTTGAATGATTTATGTTCTATTGTAAATCAATTAAAATCGGTTAATATCCCTTTTGAGGATGAAGTGAAAGCATTGTTATTCTTGTGTTCTTTGCCGATAGTTGGGATAATTTGGTAATGGTTATTAGTAATACAACATTTGCTACTAATATTTTGAAGTTTGATGATGTGATTGGTATAATTCTAAATGAATAAATACGCAAGAAAATTTCAGGAGAATCATCATCTGGGAATGCTTTGAATGTAGAAATTAGAGGAAGGAAAAAGGAGAGATCTAAGAGCAAGAGTAATGGGAAATCAAAGTCTAAGAGTGGCATATATAAATCCAGAGGTAGAGGAATAACCTGTTGGAATTGTGGAAAGAAAGGACATGTAAAGAAGGATTGTTGGTTCAAGGAAAACAAAGAGAATGTACCAGAGAAAGGTAAAGAGGAAAATGTAGCATCATAGGTAATGCAAGATGCCCTTATTCTCTCCTTGGATAATAAAATTGAATCATGGGTTTTAGATTCAAGAGCTTCTTTCCATACTACCCCTAATAAGGGTTATTTCAGAAATTATGTCCAGGGTAATTTTAGGCATGTTTATTTAGGAGATGATGAACCATGTATTATTACTAGTAAAGGTGAAGTTCATATTAAATTACAGAATGGAAATACATGGATATTGAAAGATGTGAGGCATGTGTCAAGCCTCAAGAGAAATCTTATTTCTGCAGGAAAATTAGGTGAAGATGGATGCATGGTTACATTCACAACCAATTCTTGGAAAGTTTTTAAGGGAGCTCTTGTTGTAGCAAGAGGAAAGAAGGTAGGAACATTATATTTGTCTACATGTATTATTGATTCTTTTTACGTGTTGTCTACTTCTTGATTCGAGATGCAAGCATGCTTTGGATAATCAGCTAGGCCATATGAGTAAGAAGAAAATGCAGATATTAAAGGCAAAGGGTAAGTTATCATATTTGAAAGATGTAGATATTGATTTATGTGAGCATTGTATCTTTGGAAAGAAAAAGAGAGTGATATTTCTCAAAGTTGGGGCAAAAAGAAGGAGCATAAATTAGATCTTGTGAACTCAAATGTGTGGAGACCAGCCAGAGTAGCTTCTCGTGGAAGATCCCAATACTATGTGATTTTCATTGATGATGCCACAAGAAAGGTATGGGTTTATTGTATTAAAAATAAATATGATTTTTTTGAAACATTTAAAAGATGAAAATCCCTTGCAGAAAACTAAACTAATTTGTAGTTGAAGTGCCTTAGACCTGAAAATGGTGGTGATTGTTGCAACAACATTTTTAATGATTATTGTTCAGTGAATGGAATACATAGAGAAAGAACGGTTCCTAGAACTCCATAGGAGAATGGAGTGGTAGAAAGAATGAAAAGAAATATTATGGAACGTGCTAGAAGCATGAGGATACATGTTGGATTACCCTTGTAGTTTGGGGCATAAGTAGTAGATACAGTGGCATATTTGATCAACCACAACCCCTCAAGTGCACTGGATGGTGGAATACCATAAGAAGCATGGACTGGAAAAGAGGTAGATCTTTATTTTCTTAGATTATTTGGTTCAAAAGCTTTTGTGCATGTTGATAAAGAAAATAGGAAGAAGTTAGATGCTAAATCCAAGAGATGCACTTTCATTGGTTATGGTTACGTGATTTCAGATTCCGGTTTTGGGATTTAGAAGATGCTAAGATTGTTAGGAGTCGTAACATTGATTGGAATGAAAAGAGAATGTACAAGGATCAAATTTTGGTACCCAAGAATGAACCGGGTGAAGAGTTTGTTGAGAAAAGTGCATTCTCGGATTTAAAACAAAATCCATAGACACCGGCATCGATCAGGGTGACCGGTGTCGGTTAGAGCAGGACTGATGTCGGTTAGGTGAACCGACATCGGCTATAGAGGAACCAACATCGGTTACAAAGGCGGCGGAATTGGTCATGTCATATTTGGACATGAATGTCCAGGAGGTCCAGAATGAGCCTCAGGCACCCCAAATTTCTGTAAGAAGGTCTCAAAGAGTAAGTAAACCTCCAGAAATATTTACTCCTTCATTATTTTATATTTTATTAAATGATAGTTGTGAACTAGAAATTTTTGGAGAAGCAATGCAAAAAAATACCCACATTGAGTAGGAGCATGGCATGGATGAGGAGATGGATTCCTTAAATCACAAACAAACATGGGATTTGATCAAGTTGCCAATAGGTAAGAGAACATTGCAGAACAAAGTGGGTTTACACGATAAGGAGGAAGAAGGTAGACATGAAAGATACAAATCAAGGCTTGTGGTAAAAGGATTTGCAAGAAACCAAGTATGTGAAAAAGGATTTGGTGAGATATTTTCTCATGTTGTTAAAATGACTTCCATCCGTATTGTTTTGAGTTTAGTTATAGTAGAATATTTGCATTTAGAATAACTTGATGTTAAGACGGCTTTCCTTCATGGTGATTTGGAGGAGGAGATCTATATGAATCAACCATTTGGTTATGAAGTCAAGGGTAAGGAGAAACATGTGTGCAGGTTGAAAAAGAGCTTATATGGGAAAGAAAATGGTGTATGAGGTTTGACAATTTTATGCATGATCATGGCTATATGAGATGTGGATCTGACCATTGTGTTTATTTCAAGAAGCTTGAAAATGGGAGCTATGTTATTTTGTTATTGTATGTGGATAATATGCTTATTACAAGATCTAGTATGGAAGACATTGGTGAGCTTAAAGAAAAATTAGCTCACACATTTACAATGAAGGATTTGGGAGCTGCAAAGAAAATCCTTGGCATGCAAATTCACAAATACAGAAGAACAGAAATTGTATTTGTCTCAGGAAGATTATATCAATAAGGTGTTGAAAATATTTAAAATACAAGATGCAAAACATGTAGGTACACCTATGGATGGACACTTTAAATTGAGAAAATATAATTTTCCTACATCACATGGGTAGGTCGAGTACATGGCACGATTTCCATATGCTTCAGCAATTGGAAGTCTTATGTATGATATTATTTGTACCAGACCAGCCATTGCACATGCAGTGGGAGATGTGAGTAGATTTATGGCTAATCCGGGTAAAGAGCGTTGAAAAGAATCCTAATAGATTCTTAGGTATTTGATAGGGACATCTAACATGTAGTTATGTTATAGAGGGTTAGATACTAATTTACAAGGCTATGTTGATTCATATATGGTTGCATATTTAAATGGTAGGAGAAGAACCACTAGATATGTATTCACAAAGAGGTAGAATGGTAGTTAGTTGGATTTCAAGATTGCTGAAGGTTGTGGCCTTGTCTACTACAAGTGATGAGTATGTTGTAGCTATAGAGGCTAGCAAAGAGATTATATGGATAAGCGAGGTTCATAGAAGAGTTGGGAAATGAGTAAGAGGATTACAGATTGTGTAATGATAGTAAAAGTGTAATTAATTTGGCAAAGAACGAAACACATTCAGTTGAGATATCACTTCATATAGCAAGTGTTGGAGGATGGGAAGATAAAGTTAGAGAAAATTCATACAAATAAGAACCCTACGGATATGCTAATGAAGCCTTTGGAAAAGGAGAAGTTGGAGCTACACTCCACTTCTGTTGGTCTTCGAGTTTGAGACTTGAAGAGGAATAAACAAATCCAAGAGAGGAACCAAAGATTAAGTTGTGCGGTATAGTGTAGTAATTTATCTCCAAGTGGGAGATTGTTGAGATTATGGAGTTGAATTGCTTCACAAAGGATATTATTTACAACTTGCAAGTTTACACAATAACCAACATCGGTCGGTGACCGGTGTTGGTCACTTGCAGCACTCAACCAACATCAGTTGAGACAAACAGACATCGGTTGGGGTAGCGGCATCGATTACATGTGCGTGATTATTTATATTTAAGTCATGAGAATTATATCTAATCTTTGTTATAAATTTTATTTAATGGTTGTAAATGAATGGATAAATTTCCTAAGTTTTTATAGGTTGTTAGGTTGTGTTCATGTCTGAAAATGTTGAAGACTATACACTAAGAGTATTGTACACTTTCTGAAATTGTCTCGTCAAGAAATTTATTTTTCTCATATAGGCGGGATTTTTCACCCACATGTTTATGGGATGGTTTTAGACCATGGTTTTGACACCTATGGTTTTGTAAAAATTCTAAAGTAGTTGTCAACTTATGTGGTTTTGTGCATATGGTAGGTTTTATGTAACATTAGATGTGTCCAATTCGTGTGTGAATTCTAAAGATTTTGTTGAGCATAGCTTCAAACAGATCAGGTATTATATGATGAGATCGGTTGCTTGTAATAAAATCTGCGAGCAAGTGATTCTTGGTGGACATAGCCCAAATTGGTTGAACCATGTTAAATACGGTCTCTTTGTGTTGTGTTATTTTTATTCTACACTTTTATTTGAGATTTGTAATATTTTCTGCATATTAGTTTCTATTGTTGCGATTCTATGAGGGATTTTTCCATATATTTTATCCCTTATTTCCTAATAATTGGTATCAAAGTCTAGTTTAGTTTGCTAAAGTGTTGAATCGCAAGGAAAGTTTTAGCTTGAGTGGGAGCTATGACAGATGATGGAAGATCAAGGGTTGATAAATTCAATAGGAAAAATTTCAATCTTTGGAAGATGCAGATGGAAGATTACCTTTATAAAAAGGATCTTTAGATTCCACCATCTGAGAAGATAAACAAACCCTTGAGCATGATGGATGTGGGATGGGATTTACTAGATAGGAAGGCACTTGGGACAATCTGGATGTGTCTTGCATCTTTTGTATTATTTAATGTTTCAAAGAAAAAGACTACAAAAGAACTATGGATGCATTAGGGAAGTTGTATGAAAAACCCTCTACCTCTAACAAGATATTTTTAATGGAAAAGTTGTTTAATATGAAGATGTCTAAGAATGGTTTAATATCAAATAATTTTAATGATTTTAATACGGTTATAAATATGCTAGCTTTGATTACAATATAATTTTATGAAGAAGTTAGGGCTTTATTAATTTTGTGCTCTTTACCCGAGAGTTGGAATAGCCTGGTAATGGCGGTAAGCAACTCGGTTCCAACTAACTCAAAGTTGAAGTTTAAGGATGTTGTAGGGGTGATTCTAAGCGAGGAAATGTGAAGAAAAATCTCTGGGGAATCTTCTACTTCAGGGAATGCTTTGATAGTGGAAACTAGAGGGAGACAGAAGAATAGAGGAAGCCGTGGAAAATCGAAGGATCGGGCAAGGTCAAAATCCAAAAGCAAGATAGTATGTTGGCACTGTGGAAAGTTTGGGCATGCAAAGAAGGACTATTGGGAGCTTCGGGACAAGAAGAAAACAAGGAGGAAAATGTGGAAATGAGTAATGTATGTCAGGATGCTTTGATTCTTTCTTTGGACAATATTATTGAATCTTGGTTTTTAGATTTAGGGGCTTCTTTCCATGCTACTCCACATAGGCATTATTTTGTTGATTATGTTCAAGGAGATTTTGGTAATGTTTTTCTTGGAGATGATGAGCCTTACAAAGATAGTTGGAAAAAAAATTCAGGTTAAGATGCAGAATGGGAATACTTGGATATTGAAGGATGTCATACATGTGCCTACATTAAGAAAAAATTTGATATCGGCAGGGCAGTTGGGAAGTGATGGTTGTACTGTGATATTTATAGTGGACTCTTGGAAGGTTACCAAGGGTGCTCTTGTGGTGGCAAGAGGTAAGAAGGTTAGAACCTTGTATTTAACCACTTATAGGACTAATGTTTGTAATCTTGTGGATTAAGTAAATACAAACATTGTGGCACTATAGGCTCGGTCATATGAGCCATAAGGGAATGGATATCATAAAGAAGGATTTTCCTGGATACGTAAATAGGTTTGGAGTTCTGTGAGGACTACATATATGGGAAAGCAGAAGTGAGTAATGTTTCTCAAGGTTGGACCTACAAAGTAAGAGAGTAAGTTAGAGTTGGTGCATCCTGATGTGTGGGGGTCGGCTCAGGTATCACCTCTTGTGGGTTCAAGTTATTATGTTACTTTTATTGATGATGCAACAAGGAAAGTTTGGGTTTATTTTATTAGAAACAAATTTGATGTATTTGACACTTTTATTAAATGGAAATCCTTGGTAGAGAATGAAACATGTCTTAAGCTAAAATGTCTCAGGTCAGATAATGGAGGGAGTATTGCAGAAATGAATTTGATGATTATTGTTCTAAGAATGGAATCCATAGGAAAAATATGGTTCCAAGAACTCCAGCAGTAGAATGGGGTGTCAGAAAGGATGAACAGAACAATAATGGAACGTGCTAGGAGCATGAGGTTACATGCAGGACTACCTCTTTCTTTTTGGGCAGAAGCGGTGAGCACAACTGTGTACTTGATAAATAGAGGACCCTCAAGTTCCTTGGATGAAGGCATACCTGAGGAGGCTTGGTATGGTAAGAAAGTTGATTATTCATTTCTTAGAGTCTTTGGATGTGAGGTGTTTATCCATATAGACAAGGATGATAGGACCAAGCTAGAGGCTAAATCAGAAAAATGTACTTTCATTGGTTATGATGGTGATGACTTTGGATATAAATTTTGGAGTATTAAGGACAAGAAAATCATTCGATCTAGGGATGTGGTCTTTAATGAGAAATTCATGTATAAGTAGTAGTTGCAAGAAAATAGGGAAGAATCCAAGAAAGAATATGCAATGGTAGAGGATCTTTCATATGGGAAAGTGACACATGAATCAGTTCAGGAACCTCCTCAACAAGAACCCCAAATTCCTATATTAAGGAGGTATTTAAGGGTAAGAAGAGAACACGAATATTTTTCCTTCTCTTTATTATTTATTACTCATGACAAAGTGAGAGCCGAGAGAGCTTTGATGAAGCAATGCAGTAGATGCTAGGAAGAAGTGGGAGCAAGCCATGGATGAGGAGCATCAAGATCTCATGGAGAACCAAACATGGGATTTGTTGAAGCTACGAAGAAAAATATCATTACTGAGAACAAGTGGGTGTATATATTCAAAAGAAGAAGGAGGCAAGAAAAGATACAAGGCCCGGTCGGTGGTCAAGGGTTTTGCACAGAAAAAATGTATAGATTTTGATGAGATTTTTTTCTCATGTAGTAAAAATGACTTCTATTAGAACTATTCTTGGAATAGTTGCAACAGAAGACTTGCACTTAGAGAAGCTTGATGTAAAGACTGTGTTTCTCCATGGTGATTTAGAGGAGGATCTATATATGCATCAACTAGAGGGCTATGAGTTCAAAGGTAAAGAGGAGATGGTGTGCAAACTGAAGAAGAACTTTTATGGCTTAAAACAAGCTCCATGTCAATGGTATAAGAAATTTTATAGCTTAGTGATGGAGTAAGGTTATATAAGATGTAGTTCGATCATTTTGTGTATACAAATAAATTTAAGGATGGAAATTATATTATCTTGTGTCTATATGTAAATGACATGATGGTTGTAGGTAAAAATGTGCAGGAAATAAAAGGACTCAAGAAACAACTAAGTGACTCATTTACTATGAAGGATTTGGGGGCAGCCAAACAATTCCTTGGTATGAGGATATCTTAGGATAGAATGGAACAAAAGCTTACTTTATCTCATGAAGGTTACATTAATAATTTCTTTGAGAGGTTTAATGTGCAAGATGTAAACCGGTTGGGACTCCTTTGGCAAGTAATTTCAAGTTATCAAAGGAGCAAAGTGTCCCAAGACAAAGCAGGAGAGAAACCAAATGTCCAAGGTACCTTACTCATCGGTGATTGGTATTTTGATGTATGCCATAGTGTGCACTAAGTCTTATAGTTCCCATGCGGTGGGAGTGGTGAGTAGATTTATGAGTGATCCGAGGTAGAGATCAGCGATGATGCGATAGAGTGGATCCTTCAATATTTGAGAGGGACCATGGGGATAGTTTTATGTTACAATGGATCAGACACCACTTTTTTTGGTTATGTAAATTCATATATGGTTGTAGATGTAGACAACAGGAGGAGCATGATAGCTTATATTTACACCGTAGGTGGGACAACATTGAGCTAGATTTCACAACTACGAGAAATTGGTGGCATTCATCAACCATGGAGGCTGAGTATGTTGCTGCCACAGAATCAAGTAAAGAGATGATTTGGCTAAAAAAATCTTAAGGAGTTGGTACATAAGAAGGAGGAAGGAAGTTGCATATTGATAGTAAGAGTGTTATACACCTAGCTCAAAACTCTTCTTTCCACTCTAGGATGAAGCATATATAGCTTAGGTACCATTTCATCAGGACAACTTTGGAGGAAGATAAGTTGAAGCTGTAGAAGATTCATACCAGTCAAAATCCTATAGACATGATGACCAAGGTGGTCACAAGGGAAAAACTGAAGTTGTGTTCATCTTTGGTTGGTCTTCATGGAAATTAGTGAAGGGTTGAGAATCTTGCTTAGATGAAAACTAGTCTTCAAGTGGGAGATTGTTAGGTTGTGGAGCTTGTTTTCATGTGTGAAAATGTTAAAGATTGTACACTAAGAGTACTATACACTTTTCAGTAATTAACTCACCACGGTTCCGGGGTTGGGATGGGCGGGCCCGAGAAAGGGTCAGGAACAAGAATAGTGCCCGCAGAGAAAAAACACGGACCTCGAAAAATATGCCCGATATACCGGGAAATGTGTTTTTTCTCATATGGGCGGCATTTTTACCCATAGGTTTATGGGATGGTTTTGGCCCATGGTTTTGATACCCATGATTTGTAAAATTTCTAAAGTAGTTGTCTATTTATGTGGTTTTGTGCATATGGTAGGTTTTATGTAACATTGCAGATGTGTTTGAATTCGGGTGTGAATTCTATAGATTTTGTTGAGCATAGATCCAAACAAATCTAGGTATTGTATCGAGAGAGCGGTGGCTTGTAATAAAATTTGAGCAAGTGATTCTTGGTGGATGTAGCCAAAATTGGGTTAACCACGTTAACTACTATCTCTTTTGTTGTGTTATTTTTACTCGCACTTTTATTTGAGATTTGTAATATTTTCTCGCATATTACTTTCTCTTATTGCGATTCTATGAGGGATTGTTCCGTATATTTTATTCCTTATTTCCTAACATAAGCTTATATAAGCTAAGAAACTAGGGTTAGAGGATAAGAATCAAGAATATTGAGAGAATTTTAAGAAGGAATTCTTGGTGAGAGCTTAGAGAAGCTTGTGAGAGGAAAAGTATTGTACATCGTGTAAGGTGTGGAAGATTACAGATCTTCAATTGTACAACCTCTAGAATAATATATTGGTTGTTTCCTCAGGCGTAGCCCATGCTTTGGGTGAGGTGAACCACGTTATATCTTATGTATTTTATTATGTTGGTTATTTCTGTGTTTATTGTTTGTATATTTTAATCTGATATATATTTGTACAACCGGTTTGGTCTAAACCCAAAGAAAACCCTTGATAGTGGAACTTGTCTTAGGGACGAAAACCCTCGGAAAGTATATTTTGAATTATTGAATATCTCAAGGAATTTGGAGCTAATATATTTCTATCTAGCCTTAGGTGACTTGTATCATGAGCATGTTGAATATGATTTGATGAATGTATGGTATGATTTCATGCATGGATAGACTTATACTAATTTTTAAAGGTGAAAGAAATCATTTCCTTTCATGTTTGAGCCACTAATTCATTATTTCCAATAGGGGTGAATTTATTATAGGTCAAATTTGGCATGTTTGAGTGGATGTTTGGGAAATTTGGGTTGATATTTTCATTCTTAATATTTTAAACCCAAAGATCCCAAGTTTCATGAATTTTTGAGCTTCCTAGGTAAAATTTTGAATTTTTAAAGTAACTCTAGAGAAAAGGGTTTATAGAAATTCATATCTTCAATTCTAAGGCAATAAAAATCATTTTCCTTCATATTTTTATTATTGGTAATTAATCATAATTTTTATCTTGATTGGGTATATTTTCCAGGTGAGTTTAGGGCATCTCGAAAGTGATTGGGAATTCCCTAAGACAAATTGTTTCCCTAGGAAGGGAAAAATTACAGTTTCAAGAGGACATTACATTGGTATTAGATCATCATCCTCCCATCCCATGAAGCATGGAGAAGAAGTAAAAATGATCATGAAAATGCAATGAAGGATACCAGATGCATTGGATATGCTTACCCTAGCCATCCAAAATGTGAGAAGAGTATCGACCCTTTCCTTTGAGGAATTCATGGAAATAGATAACAAGAGATTGGGAATTAGCACAAGGCCTAAAAACCAAATCACGCCAAGGATCCACTCAACCATAGAAGCTACATGATGGAGAGGATGGTCATCCTTATAAGTAAAAGAAAGAAGAAGATATATCACAATGGTTGGTTACCAAGATGGAGAATACCTCGAGATTCCTAAAAACCCCAAACACTCTTTTCCAAGTGGAACTCTTGATGGATTCTCTGGAAAACACCGGAAAGACAAAAGGGTTTGAAGAAAAATCATATTTTCAAGGTGTTCAAGAAGTTCAATTTCTAAAGGGTAAGGATAAGACTAAAAACATTTCTCATGAATGCCACAAAAGGTATGAGGATAATTTTTTTCTTTCTATCATGCTATTTCATATTTACGCTCATGGGAATTTTTTTGGAAAAGGTGACCTTGGGGCAAGTTTGATGCTCCATAACAAATCATGGAAAAGGGGAAATCCTCATGATGCTAAGAATGAAGGAAAATTAGGTTCGCATGGGGTTAATGAAGCTAGCATTCCGAGTGACCTTGTTGGGAGACATACCCATGTAATGAGGGCCTATTTTTATGCTCATGTTAATCTTCAACTCATTGGAAATTTCAGGACAATGACCTATGGTAATCCATTTCATCATCTTCTTAGCAAGGATTTGCTACATCACCTTCATTCTATGTCTTTACAATGTTTTGGACATCATAAAGAATACCCTAACCACTTTGTGAAGATGAAGGATACCAAGTGGGAAGAGAAATACCTCGGTTTACAAAAATGGGGAAGTGAAATTAATAATATTCAGCTTGTTGGATTGTCCCAAACAACAGTCACCAAGGAGCCAATCAATGGGGATATCAACAAAGAAAAATCCCAATTTTGTCATCATCCAAATAAAGGTAAAATTCCTTTGATGTTCTATGATAATTTATTGGATTTTAATGGTTACACAAGACAACCACATAATGGAGTCAAATCAGATTCACTAAGGGCCTATGAGGATGATATTATGCATAAGATAAGGGCACCATTAGATTATTTTCTGAGTATTGTTCCTAACTCAGAAATTCTGAGTCAAAAGAGGGTTATAGGAAGCTCATGGTATAAGAATATTTCAGTTTTGTTGTTTGCCAATATGTCATTTCAGATTTATGGACACTGGTTTCATGCATATTGTCTCCTCCTATATCGCTGCCATATTTTTGTCATCATGGGAAATACACTAAGAAGCATGTTGGAGACAACTATGGGCACATTGTTTCTTCTATTCAAGGCCAAGATTACCTTGGCATGGGTAGTCTTCGTAAGATCACGGTAACTATTTGGATTGAAAGGAAACTTATGAGCAATCATAAAGGGTTTGTTGTGAATTCTAACCACATGGTGAAGGATCAATGTTTCGGTTAAGGAAACATTGTTAGGGGATAAGTAACACATGTGGAGACAAGATCGTAGGGAATGGACCAAAGAAGATAATTCCAAGGTTTAAATATGGTAAGAAAATTAGATGTTATTTTCAAGATTGTATGAAACATCTTCTTTGTGCTTTTTGGGACTCAAGTTACTTTCAACATTTCCACTTTTGGATGTATGTGAAGATGATGGATAATTCATCCACTAAAAATATGGATTCAGTCACATGGGAGCTTTGGGGTGTAAGTCATCTTTCTAACATGAATAAGATGAGTTTGGAAAATGTGGGTCATGAACCCCAAATCATTAGGGGAGCTATTTGAGATCTTGTGGCTTTTATTTCCAGGTGGTTCCAAATTTTATTTGCAGCCACCAAGTGGATTTTGAAAACAAGGAAGTGGTGCACTTCTAGTGACATTGACAAGGTAAGTGTAACTCTCACAAGATGCTTGTTGGCCACTACAATTCTAAACTTGAGTAATGAAATGCAATGCTACAACCAAGATGAGGTGTTTTTTCCAATCTCATTTGTTGGGTTGTGCATATTTTCTTGGGACAGTAATAGAGGGGTAGGTTTGAAGACATTATTTTTATTTAAAATGGTGTGTAATAGGGTTCACTCAATGAGAACAATTAAGGCTAATGTTCCAACATATTTGGTATTGTTTGGGATGAAATTCCGGGAAAGGTATAGTTTTTATACTTACATACCAGCACTCATAAGCTCTTATCCTAGCCAAAATTTGAAGAGATTAATGCGGGGCAGCTTGGAAGCATCTTTTGGAGGCCAAGGTAATCATTATGATAGATGTTGTATTTGTTTATTCGTTTTCCACAAACATTTTGGCTCTCTACCCATTCTTTTGACAACTAGAGAGAAGAATCAAGCCATGAGGTTGAAGGGTTTTCAATATTCTATCATTTTTTATGTTTTTCCAAATATTATAAGAAATATACCAGCCATTATCCTTCTTATTTTAGGGAATGAAATACATGGTTACAATTGTGTTTAGGACAGCATGAGGGAAATTAGGAACAACTAATGTTTGGATAGTATTTATGATGCCTTAGCAAGAAAAGAAGAAGAATTTATCATCATATCCATAAAGCAAGAGTGGATGAAGAAGGGGACAAGTTTTTCTTTAATGATTTTGATTCATGTGGTGGTATATCAATGGAGGAGGAGCTGAGATTTATATGGGGATCTGGGTACTTGTAATTGCTTGGGGACAAGCAATCTTGGGAAGGGGAACTATCATTTCCCCTTTTGGAGATAAGAGGAATTGAATACCTTAACCCATTCTTCCTCCCCGTGGGTTTAAGGAAAGAATTTGAAAACTTGGATGACATTTTATAATAGTTTTTTTCATTATTATCATGTATTCTATTGGGAATCCAAATGCTCCAATAGAAGAGCTTATTGAATTAGAATATAAAGTGTTTTGAGCATGTATGATCCAAATACAAATTAGATAATTAAAAGGTACTTATTATAAGGTCATCCATCATTTAAATTGTAGCACCCTTATTGTTATAAAAGGAGGTTTTGGCCATTTGATGGATATGTTGAATCTTATTATTTCTTTTGGGTAAAGGTGGTACCTTTCCTCTCTCTCATCAAGGACGAAAAACCCTTGTTTGAGACCACTTCAAGGAAAAAAATACCTTGATATTAGAACTTATCTTGGGGATAAAAACCCTCAAGAAAGGATATTTGGAATTATTAAATATCTCAAGGAATTTGGATCTTATATCTTTCTATCTAGCCCTAGGTGACTTGTATCATGAGCAGTTGGATATATTTTGATGAATGTATGATATGATTTCTTGCATGGATGGACTTATACTAATTATTAAAGGTGAAATAAATCATTTTCTTGCATGTTTTAGCCACTAATTCATTATTTCTAAGAGGGGTGAATTGCTTGTAGGTAATATTTGGCATGTTTGAGTGGATGTTTCAATAAGTTGAGTTAATATTTACATTCTTTGTATTTTAAACCCCAAGATCCCAAGTTTCATGAATTTTAGAGATTCTTAGGTAAAGTTATGAATTTTTAAAGTAACTCTGCAGATAAGGGTTTATAGAAATTCATATCTTCAATTATAGGGCACTAAAAATCATTTTTCCTTCATATTTTGATTATTGGTAGTTAATCAAAAAATTGAGCTTGATTGGGCATATTATTCAACGAGTTTAGGGCATCCAAAAGTGTTAGGGAGTTTCCAAAATAGTTCGCTACCCTAGGAAGGGAAAACTTTCATGTTTCTTTGTGCACTTTCAGTCATATCTAACCCTCATAAGTTTGATTACATCCATCTAAAAATTAATTTCAGTCATTTCTCATTCAACCATAGTTATTTCCGGAAGTCCCCCAAAAAGTGACATTACAATCTAACATGTTTAATTATTCTCAGAAGTCCCCAAAAAATATTCATTGAATGTTGTTAAGTGGTTAGAATCAACCTAGATTGATCTAATCGGTTGATGGCATTCAATGCTTTGTGGTATGCAAGGGAAGCTTGTTCTCTAAGTCAAGCTTCTATTGATTTTTCCACCTTCCATCGACATTGTGTGTTCAAATATGTATATTAAATATCCAAGGTCAACAAGTGGGAAAGATCTTATATTTCCTCATAAATATGTCGAAATGGTGGCTCCATCGTTTGTGGGTGGTAGTCATTTGTCTTCTACCAAACTAGGCTCTTTTTTCATTTTTTGTGTTCCAATTTTTGTGGCATGTAGGTTTAATGACTTCACATAATAGTTGTACACTTTGTTTTAGAACCAAAATATTTAGTCCTCTATTGCATGGCTTTCCTTTTCTCATTCTTCACAGATCAAAGCATCTCTAATAGATTTTTTTGGCCTTTGGGTGTCGCAAATGTGGGTGAAATACCTTATATGCCAAATAAAATATGTGGAGTTAGTATTATGAATGACCAATTAAAATTGGAAAATTACTTACCTTGCGTGTATTATATTGACATGGTTTTCCTTTTTTCTTCCTTGTGCACAAGAGTGTGCACTCTTCGTTGGTTTTGGTTTTTCATGGCATAGCCAAAATGATCACACATCAAGTCATGCATATCTATTCTTAGCAGAATCTCCAACACTTCCTTTGCACAATATTTCAAGCTATCATGATTGTGTTATTTTCCGCGTAATATATATCTTTTAGAAAACCAAGTGTTAAGTGTTATATATTCCGAATGATAAATGTTTCATATAAATCATACCAATGTTGATAAATTCCGAGGTTGCGGGGAGGCCACAATGTAGAAAATATTTCTAAGGGAAAGTCACGAAGCATTTGGGTTGTGCGTGGTGTAATGTGGGCTAAATGTGAAGGAATGATATTGTATGGGTTGCTTGTAAATTTTATGTACCTTAGAGCATTGTGATGTCAATAATGTCAAGATATTTTTGCACAATGAAGTGTAAAGCTAGGCTAAACACGGGAGATAGAAATATTGATGGAGAGGAAGTCAGTAACACCCATTTACAATAGCTAGTTAGATTCATTTACACCAAATCATGCCAATAATTGTTTATAAGTTTTTGAATCAAATCCTAAGAACAGAGAGTATATCACTACCTTTTGTTGACGTTTCTAACCATTTCATCATGTTTTGATCTGTCTACATGCATTCCAACTTCATACCATGTTCATAACTCAAGAACATAGTTAGTCATGTAAACCATGATTCAAAGTAGGCATGATCCTTTATTTGGCTCTCTAAAGTATTTTTTTCTTTAGGCTTGCAAATTTAATCCTTCAACCACACTACTGAGGTCCTACTTCTAACTTCTCATCACTCTTACTCTCCGTCACATCACACTACATTCTCCCAATCTTAACTCAGTTTCAAGGTTTTTTTGGGTTGGCGAATTACCTAAGTATCAAAAGGGCGCACGGAACAATAAGGCATGTGAAGTGGGCACATAGGCACGTGTAAGTGTCGGTTAAAGTGGGTCGCGCCTGGAAGATCAGTTCTAGAACTTAGTCAATTTTACATGTCACAAGCTAAAAATAGGAAAAGTAGTTAGAGTGCAGCCCAAGTAAAGATAAAAGAAAGAAGACTTCATGGCTAAGAAAGATTTATTTTGGGACTAAATATAATATCAAAGGTCATGCATGGATCGATCTAATAATAGGATTAAAATAAGAGTTTAATTCTAGACTAATCTATTATTAGGGTCATTAGAAAAGCATGTAAAGCTAAAGACGTGGCTATTTTGAGCATGTAGTCTATCCTAAGATTCATGGGCGGTGAAAGGAAAGTCCCCATCCCTATATATATGTATTGTTTTGCATTGTTTTGGACACCGTGTATGAACCCATGATGTAATAGAGTTATTTTTCTTTGATGTTCTAGCGCGCATGACTCTATCTAGTGATTATTGTTATGTATTCATCTTCTGTGATGTAATCTCTATGTTATGAATGGATAATTGTGGATGGATTATGGTAATTGATGTCTCTGAGTATGATGATCACATAGTGTAATTAATCTTCATTTGATACTGTTATGTTTTCTTATTATGTGTTTCCTTATGATATCTATAATGATTTACATATGAATGTATGCTAACATCTTGGCAAGATAGTACAAAGGAGGGACCTATTAGGCTTTGCACAATTTAGGTGAGCATTCGATTGATTTGAATGAAGTGGCATCATGCCTAGGCATTGGGTATAGAAAAAAGGGCTATATTTTGGTTTCATTTCTAGTGCCTCTTTTCAAACTTTTTTCTAGGATGTTACATGTAGATGGCATATCAATTGACTCTGGAGAGCATTGAAAGTTAGGTAGAAGATGAAAAAGATAAATTTTCACTGAGAGATATAGCATTAGACCTGATTTCAATGCACGCAGATGGGTGGAAGAAAATTTGTATGATGTGCTTTATGAGACTTTATTTTGCATCTTTCCAGTAGAATTGTACGAATGGCTATATCAAGCATATGTGATAGGAAGTTTTGGAGTTATAGGTCGAAGCTTTGGATGCAAAAAGATTACCAAACTCTTTTTGATGTTGATGTGGAGTGGACAAGAGATATATATCATTGGTGGGCTAGAGAATTACAGATTACATTTTAGAGTACGATATTTCCACGTATTTGTGTCTTGAATAAGCTAAGTTCCATTTCTTACATGAACCCGGGGATCTTACATGCACTATACCTTATCAATAAATATCTTCATGATAGAGCTAGACTTAGATAACCTCCCTATGGCTAGATAAACTCCCCTTGTGCGCGGGGGGGCGAGAGTTTGGTGAAGATAGAGAACCCGATTGTAGAAATGGAAAGATAAGAAATACAACTAAGATATAATGAAGTGCGAGAGAGGTAAATTATGAAACAAAGGGACATTGAGGAGTCCCTAGAGTTTATGAGAGATATGGCTCATGAAGGATTTGGATCTCTCATGGAAGACAAGAAGCTGCAACATCTAATTCTACCAACATTGGGAAAGTGCAGCAAAGAATCCCTTTGTCTTTAGATAAGAGCACGTCGGAGGAGATAACGAGGACTGCATGCATGCATCGATCCCACCTAGTCACCCAACCCTTGTGCTTGGTGTTTTAGATCCAGTAGTCATTGAGAAGTAGACTAGTGTGAGTAATAAAGGAAAGACAAGAATATATCATTTGTTTTTAATTCAAGAGATAAAGTTAATAGTGTGCCCATGTCAACACAAATAAGCATCATTGTTTGGAGGTCCGATTGGAGGAATATTTTTGGCATGTCATCAAGACAAAGTGTGGGCACACAAAATATTGGGAATACATCTAGAAGTACTACAACTTCACAAACTATGGGAGTTCAGTTTAACACTATAGTTGGGATGCAAGGAAGTACATCCACTGGTTTGGTGTCCACTACGGGAGGGTCGGAAGGATCGGGTGGTTTAGGAGGATTGGTATCAAGCGGCTCAGACGGTTCTAGAGGTGGAGTAAATATTGGTGGGGGCTCTAGTTTTGGATCTGGTGGGCAAGGTCCACACCCTCATCAGCCACATCAAGTTTACTACGAGATGTCCCTTCATTTACCTGAGTATAAGGGCATTGAATATGTAGAAAATTATTTGGAAAAGTGTGATCTCCTTTGAGTACGCTAAAGGAATTAAAACCTCAGATAGAAAAGAAATTCAATTTACTACTACTCTTTAAGGCGTGTGCATAGCTGGTATAAGAAGTATGATCCACATTACATTGCGGTAGATTATAATGTTTGGCACTCTGTGTTTCTAGCTAAGCTCCATATTCCATAGTTTGAGCAAAAAAGTATCACAGTGTTCAAGGACATTAAGCAAGGATTGGTGAATGTGTGAGGTAGTATGACGCGTGTTTCAAAACCTTGTTGTCTAAATTATCTTATGAAATTCATCTTAGTCAATATGCACAGTGGTTTATTAAGGGATTGATGATTCCTTTCGAAGAGAACTCTCTCACAAGACATATGTGAATCCACGCAAGGATTTGGAAGAAGCTCTGCACACTAAGGATGTTAGAACCGTTGATATCTGGAGTAAACCTAATTTTTGAGGCACATATCACATCTATGGAAAAGAAGATGGAGAATCTTTTAGCTAATTCAACTCATGAGAGGTGCGGTGGAATCCGGTGCATAGATTGTGAAGTGGAGGGACATACTAAAGATAATTTAAGTTGGTGCGCGCACTATTATTAGATTGCGAGGTTTTCCACATGAACCATGATGTTCGGGATTGCTCATTGTTACAGCATGCACTTACAAATCAGGTTTCCATGTATTGTAATATTTTCAAGTCTCACACTCAAGACACACCCGAATGTAATTTGATTGATCATATTCATGAATCCATTGAGATATGATTATGCTTGACAAGTGTGGCTAGTGGATCTAAGGAGCATGAAGGCCATAACCATAAAGGGCACAATAATGGAAATAACAAGAATGGTTGCTTCAAAGGTAGATATAGAGGCCGAGGTCATGTTGATGGTAGAGGCAGGTTTCCACAAGGATTTTTTTATATTTTTGGATCCCTTGATCATTATCAGCATGAGTACCCTTAGAATATTACTTGCTCATGGTATGAGAAACCACATAAGTTAGAGGAATGCCTCAATTTGTATGAGCACATGAGTAATAGTAAGAAGCAAAAAAGGATGCAAAAATTATTAAGGTGTGGCACATTGTTGTTGATCAATGGATGTCTATGAAGACCCCGATCCTTAGTTATACTCTGTAAAGGCTACCACATGTACTTGAGGTTGTGCACACATGTGAGCTGCTAGATACCAAGCCACTCATTTCAAGAAAAGAGGTGATACATGCTAAGTATCCAAATGTTGCGCACCAAAAGGAAGTTTATCGAGATACTATTATCCATAATAATTCCCCTAGTTATTTGGATAACTTACATTTCCATTCTGACTCTGAGGTTCTATATTGCAGGTTACACACACTTCAATTGTTCTTTTGGCATGTTTCCTTCGCTCTTGTTCCTCGCGTGCCCTTACATGCACTTATCATATTTCCTTCTCCATTCCTTTATTTTTCCCCATTTTCCTCGCGTCTCGATCTCTATGCATTTTCCTTCCTCCCAATAGTTCATGCACCCTTCATGTGCACCTTAGACATGCTTCCCAAATTAGTTAAGTCCATGGAATCCTCGCGTGCCCCCTTCCTTACTGCTACACATTATCTTTTACTGATTACACCTCTTCCATACATTCCTCTAGAAGGTATTCCTTCTATTCCTCTCATGCACATCACTTTTGTGCACCTCCTACTTTTTTCTTCTATGCTTCTTTCCTTCACGCGATGTCATGCATTCCTCTCGTACTAGTTCCTATGCCACGTGCACTACCAAACATTGAGTGAACCACACTTATTCTACCAAAGCATGCCACAGGAACTCGAATCCTTGTAACCAACTAAGGTGTGACACATGGTAGAAGATGAAAAAATAGTTGATGATGTGGGTTACACTCTAGATCACTCAAGTTAAAATTTCAGCAGGATTAGGTAGGTGAGAGGCTAAAAAAGGTTTCTTAACCTATCAATACATGATCTGACTGCTGCAACCACCCGATTTAATTCAAATCTCACCCCTTTCCTTCTCTCACATGCCAAATAGACATGGAGAAGCACATTTGATAGATTTATAGGTGGATTTGCAGGCATTCATTGTTGGTTGTTGGTGGTTGAGTTTTCAAATCAGATTTTCCCTCCTCCTTTTCCTCTCATCCATTCATCTATAAATGTAAGAGAATTTCTCATTAATAAGGGTTGGAAACTTTCATTTTTTATAGGAATCACCTTAAATTTTGAGTGGTAGACCTTTGGATCTGGTCCTTGCATGTGGATATCAACCTCATACACCATTGTAATCGATTGTGCATTTCTAGAAGTAATAGAAGCATTTTTGTGGCAGTCTTCAACCTTATCTTTTTTTTATTCTTATTTCTTGCCTCTCCCTTATGATGTGTGCTTCTTGTGCCATCTCATTTCCTTGCATCTCCTTTTCTAATTGTGTTTCATGAAAAATTTTGTGTGACTGCGTTCGGTTCGTGTTACGCGTGTCTAGCCTTGCCTTGTTCATTTGCCATTGTTCTCTCTCAAAGATTATCATATTCATCCCCTTCTTTTCGATGCTATCACATTCCTTGGGTTAGTTTTCCATTTTCATGTTATCCTTATACCCATAGTCCCTTTACATATTTAGCTTAGGATTTCATTTTTAGCATTAGGAGTAGCAGTAGCAATAGAAATAGGTAGAGGAAGCAGCCATCTCTAGAGGTCTGTCTCAAGCACGCAAGGTGCCACAATGGGTACAAGTTTGAGACCCAAAATTTTCTGGCACACCTGGTGGGACCAGATTGAAAGCTTAAATTTCATCATTGCTAAGTTTTGGTGTGTGACGTAGTGAATTCCAAAGCATTTGGAGGCTTGTTTCAATGCATCCGGTGACTCTAGCTTCTATATCTTCTGTTTTCAGTAGTCTTGAGTGTCTTTCATGAGAAGAGTGCATAGGAGACAAAATGGAGTAATTTGGAACATCTTTCGAGTACCTCAAATTGTCTTTGAGGAGAACACATAGCATAACACCTTTACGTGCATCTCCATCTCTAGGGCGCCATGCATATTCCACTCCTCCACACAACAAAACCGTGTTCCCTACCATGGCACAATAATCACCTCCTCCTTCGAGGAAATTTTCCAACTTCACCTGGAAAAATCCTTCTTGTTCTAAATGCACATCATGATATGCTAGAAGACGCTCAAAAGTATCCCATACTTCAGCGATGAGAATCAATTCCCCCTATTGAGCACATCCAAGATGTAGCAAATGTTTGCTATGTCTATCTGATCATGCACAATGATGTAGCAGTTAGGTTGTTTACAGCCTCATTCAAGGGGAAAGCAATCCAATGGTACCATGGCCGAGACTTGCATCTATTGATACGGGATGATCTTGGAACAACTCTATGCAATTACTTTGACTAAAAGTCGATCACCTATCACTAGTGGAGCAACTAACTACAATAAAGAGGGCACCCAATGAACAAATGATTGATTTCAATATCAGGTTTTAGAAGACTTGGGATAGAATCCCTCAAGTAGTAAGGCCTACATCCTAATATGCTTTCTTGTATTATCTAAGGGCCTTAAAGAGTGACATTTCAGTCATGCTTCAATCCATGGGAGGTATAACCTTACCGGTTTCTTACAATATTGCAATAAGGTCAGAAAATAGTCTCATTCAGAGGAAAGTTAGCTCTTAAGCCTCCCACGCCCTTATTCCCAGAGATATATCATACACCCCAACATTCCATTTCTCCCATTCCTGAGAAAATTTCTCAACCTGTTGCATCCACATCATACTCTCCCACGCAGCAAAAGGAAGATGAATAAATGAAAGCCCTAATTAGAAACTTTTAAACAAGATTATATTTTTAGAAAGATAGCATGCACAAGCCTTTAAAAACAATACTAATCGGGGCATAACAAAAACAATCAGCCTTGACAAAATTAGTATGGAAACTAAAGATATGGGTAAAACCAGTAGAATGATAGATAGCATGCCAATGCACATTTCCCTGCAAGTGAGCTCTCCTGCACAGCCTCCCTGAGCCCAAGTACAAGTCAATTACTATTTCCAATTCAAAACAACATGGTGCAAGAGTCGAATGGTGATTTTCTTATAACATGTCTCATAGTCGGTATCATTGTGCCAATGTTGTGTTGATCTAGAGGAAATTTTAGAGAACAAGTGGAAAAAATAAGATAGTGTAAAGGAGATAAGCATGGGTCGAAGTTTCAAGCCTCCAGTCTTTGACTCATAGCGATCGCAAAAAACTTTTGCCACGTGGTAGGTCCTCAAGCCACCATGTGGCCTACCACCACTCTTCTCCATTCACTAACTTGGTGAGTTAGATATCGAGTTATAAAATGAGTTGTAATTACATTGGATGGGCGAGTTGACTTTTTAACTCGATGAGCCATCAACCAAGCCATGCAAGATAGAGTGGCAAGTGGTCTTGTTTATATCACCGGTAAAATTGGGACATGTGGCTTGATGCCTCGATGGAAGAGATGGTCAAAGGCTATATTAAAGACTTAACTCCCCCACTCCCCAATCGATATGGGATAATCCATATCACCTTGGGCTTAGTGCATCTATAATGGAGGCCTCACGGGTGAAAAACAATCGGTGGCTAGTGTAGAAGGCTCGCATGAGATATGGCGAAGATGGGTCAACTCAAAGCATGGAGAAGTCACGGTGGATAGAAAAGGGCTCATGACTCGACATGGGTTGTAGGGTGTAGTGAACACATGGGCATCGTAGGTGGTAAAAGAGACAGTGAGGAGCTCGGTCAAAGCCACTCAATGGGTAAGTCAATGTGAAATGGCAAGGGTGGAATTTGAACCGCACCCACCTTCTTCCAAAGTGAGCTCTGAATCAGCTGAATTTCCCAGTGAGTGGCTATGTGGAAAGTTGGAGTGATAAGGGGTTTAAGCACAAAATTTTGGGCCCTTACTAATATAAAAGGGACCCAACCCCTCTCCTCTAAACACACCTCACAAGCTCATTTCTAGAGCTCGAAGCAACATAGCTCGAGCTAGTTGGAGAATTGTAAGGCCTTTTTAAAGGCTTTGTTTTGAGTTAAATTCTTAACATTATTTTAGAAAATTATTTTAATATTGACCTATTATTTTAATAGGCTTATTATTGTTATTGGGAGTTATTCAAACTACCCAATAGGCCCATAGCGCACAACTTGTAGATGTGTCGGGTGATGAGGGTCTTCAATCCTCGCCATTAATAATGTCAATCCAGGGCCGGTGTCCAAAGGTTTTATGCATTAAGAGAATAATATATTGGGAAGAAGCTCCCTTAAACACAATTTAAACTTGTATAAATTGAAATCACACATGTGGAAATTTAAATGCACACTTGCAGAAATGTAAACACACTTGCATAAAGGAAATCACACTTGTAGGAATAAAACACACTTACATAAATTAAAATTGTTAAATTAAAAATAATCAAAATTAAATGAAACACCTGCAGGTTTACAACAGACTGAATGTTACAATACAAAGAGAAGAACAAAACAACAAGAGGATAATTACAGAAAAAAAAATAAACACAAATTATTACAAAATAAAAACACAAATATACATATCCATCTTCCTTAGAATGAGTTTCCAATTCATTCCTTAGAAGAGTATTTAAACCATACTTCGAGATATTAACTTAGAACTGTAGAATATTGGAGAGAAGAATTGATTCATTTCTTGGTAGTAAAAATTACATATCGAGTGTGGAAGGTTGCATTTATAATTTATGTGTCCAACAAACTCCTTATTTTGGGAGATACAATCTGATCTTATATTTATTATAATCCTAACAACTAAGATCTCCATCTCCACAACATATGGAGAGAGATATATAATTGGATTCAAAGTCTTATCTCATTTATTTTAGGAAGATATGCTCCCAAATCTTCTCCTTGCTTTTGGTAACAAGAATCACAATTATTTTTTTCTCCTACATTATTGGAAGAAGGTTTTTACTCAAAAGATGATTTTTACCAAATACCTCTCCTAGATATTCCATTTGACATTGTTGTTTTTGATTGTGGAACTTTTGACGCTTGCACGATAAGCTTTTTCCTTGGATTGTAGTTCACTAAAAGTTAGATATCTTTCGTTGGTAAAACTCGTAGAAAATCGGAATGAGGTTTATGTTAAACACATTGCTATGAACAAAAACACCTCTCATATTTTCTGTTTGACTTTTCTATTTCTATCTATGGAACTTTTAGTGCTTGTCTAATACACTTTTTCCTCGGACTACAATGCACTAAAATTTATATTTCTCTTTCTTGGTAATACACAGAAGAAAATTTGATTGAGTTTTTGTTAATCACATTTCTATGAACAAAAACATCTCTTAGATTTTTGTTTGAATTTTTGTTTCTGTTTATGGAACTTTTAGTGCTCGTCTGATACACTTTTTCCTCATACTACAGCTCACTAAAAGTTAGATTTCTCTTCATTGTTAAAACCTATAGAAAATCTGAATGAGTTTTATGTTAAACACATTGCTATGAACAAAAACCTCTCTCATATTTTCCATTGGATTCTCTAATTTTTCACAATTCCTCAAAAACTGTCATTCCGTTGATGTAGGTTCTGGAGCTAATGTTGTCATTCCTTTTATGCAAGTTCTGGAACTAAAGTTGTCATTCCTTTTATGAAAGTTTTGGAACTAAAGCAGAAATTTCTAGAACTAAATTTTTTTGTCCACGAATTACAAGTTTAGAACTAACTGTCATTCTATACCTTGCAACTTTGTCCACTATTTTAATTGCTTGAAAATATAAATATACGAATTGCAAGTTCTGAACTAAATGTTATTCGATTGATGCAAGTTCGGAACTAAATATGTAAGTTCCGGAACTAAATATGTGAGTTTTGAAACTAAACATGTGAGTTCTAAAACTAAATTTGTGAGTTCCAGAACTAAACCTGTGAAATCCGGAACTAAATCACGGCCCAAAGCAAAGTGACTTAAAACAACTATAACTTTTGTATGTGATCTTGGATTGAGATGATTTTTTTTTGAACTTGTATGATTTTTTGAGAGGAATCTGAATATGAAATCATGTTTGATTTTAGATGTATTTTTCATGATCAGTTCCATTTTTCTCAATACTAGCATTATCTTTCCTTTATGGCCTGCATAAACAAGACTTTGCATCTTTTCCCAAATAATCAATAGGATTAGTAAAAAAATAGATGAAAAAATATATCTAAAGAATGAACAAGATATATATCCTAAATTCTATCTTAAGAAAACTATAAGTTCCTAGATTACATTTAAACCCACTTTAAAGGTAACTTAGAAGGAAAAAATAATGGTAATTTATGGTCAATTTATGGCCTCATCACGAGAACAAGGAGGATGGTACCCAAGATTGTATCGGTGTTTCTTCTAAGGTTTGGAGTGTTGTTTAGGAAATTTTAAAGTTACATTAGAGTTTTATTGTAAGAAACTATATTGTACTTACAAGTTTTGACTAGTGAAATGGTTCTACAAGAACCCGAAGACATAGGCTATTACCAAACTCCGTAATCAAACTATGTGTAGTGTGTCTTAATTCTTGCATTATTTTGATTTGATTTGTTTAAGTGGAGTTATATTTGTTAGCAAATATTAACAACCTATAGGGCTCTAAAGTCAGTTAAAAATTTTGACTTGTATTTTTAGATCAAGTGGTATCGAGCCGGTTTCAAAGGGTGTTGTTGAGTACCAGATATGGATATGTACCTATTATTTTAGTTATCGGTGATATTTTCCTTGTTTGGCATGATGGTTCGTAATGTTGACTCTTCATCGGGAATACAACCGCCATATTGCAAATCTACAAACACATCTAGCCAATGTTTGAGAGTGTTAGTGTCAACAACATCAATGCCTCACGAGCTTCAGAAAAGCATAGATGTTCCACCTAGGGAGGTTACTAAATAAATTCATCTCTAGAAACGATGCCTTGAAATTCCACCCTCACCAAACTAGATCGGGTGCAACCATTTTGGCAAGGGACATGATATTGAATGTTGTTGGATGTTATACCCGAAAAAAAAGGCCTCAGTGGATGAAAAGGAAGGAAAGACTGCATTGCAGAACCCAGGCCAAGATTAACCATCCGAGTCATCGGGAAGGAGAACACCAATGGGACACTCGGATATAATATTTTGACATGTGGGAACCTCAAGAAAGTGGATTCATGTAGTTTCTCAAGGATGGATAGTCATACTTATCATTGATTGGATGATCAAAGTAGCAAATGTGACTGTTGATGTGGTGCATAGATTGGGACTTCCTATTACACCACTTCCTCGTACCAAGATAGTTGGTATAAAGGATGGTACACCGCATGGGTTGGATATGAACTTTTTATATTGAGATTTACAGTTGGGAGATGATTTTCTAACACTGTCACACTCGACATCATCCCTTTGGAGATGGACGAAGTGGCATTGGGAAATTTCTACCTTACATCTCAAAGAAGGCTATGTGATGGATGGTAGGAGTGGAGTGGAGCTTTGCATTAACCATAGTTGGATTGTAGAGTTTGAGTTGGGACATGTTATTCATATTATACATGGCGATAATTTTGAGACTTTAGGCTCATATGTACTAGTAGATCATCCAAATCCTAATGTGAAGTCAAACTCATATGACCCAACGATTCAACCAAGTTCACTGCAGAGGTCACATATATTCCAGCAGATCATACGGATCCATATGCAGATGAGAGATCATTTGATGATCCATAGGGCGCCTATTGAGGTAGCCTAGGCCAACACCAAGGATTCTACAACTGGTAAGAAATCTAAGGTGTAATAAAATTTGACATATTTAAATGTTTAACTATTGTATAAGGCTTTCGAGCATCATTTATTTTAATGCTCTTATTGTAATAAAAACCAACAAAAATTAGTGTGTTAGGTAGAATGTATTAATAAGACCCCTTTTGGGAAATTTTTGTATACATCTAACCAGTCAGAGAACATTAGTAAAGACCCAATTTTGGGAAATGTTTGTACTCTATTATAATTTTATGGTTGACCCCTTAGAGGGCAATTATTTTGGTGATTTTGCTAACACCATGATATGCAGTATACTTTTGTCCTTGTTGAGTTGTTTTTCCAAAGCATGGAGGAGACAAAAAAATTCTCTCGTTGAAGGGTGAGGTCAATGCACGTTACGATACAGTGAGAAGACAAAGTACATAAGCCACCTAATAGGAGAAATCTTCATGACAGGTTCATCATGCAAAATTATTTTCCCTATAAATTTGGTATTTAAGCTTATTGTACAAAGACTCCAAAAATGGAGCATTTTACAACTAATTTTGCATGATGTATTAGGAAATGTTTTCCTTACACTTGTATTTGGAAGTTGTATAAATACCCTTTAATGGGCACAAATCATATCTCTTAATCAAAGTTTGAGTGCCTGTTATAGCTTGGATACGATTTTAACTCAAATTTATAAGCCTGGAGATTTTTCATCCATTTGTGCATACAGTTGAGCTCACTGGTGACAACTCGAATCCTAATTATGTGTAGAGGCATTGTGACCGTGTAGTATAATGGTAGTTGATCACCATTGGAATCGACAACAGGTCATATATTCATTCTCAAGAGTCCCATTATCATCCTATAACAAAGTGGTACATGGTAGCCTTCATCAACAAGAGGCTTCGTACCATGTAGAGGTAGTAGCCATGTAGCGGGGTTGAAGTCTCCATTATTGATCTCATGAGATATTAGCTCAGATCTTTGTTTTGTGTCAAGGCATTATGACCGTGCAACAAAATGGTAGTTGATCATCATGGATGTGACATCTTCTAAAGTGTAAGACCCCTAAAGGGAAAATGTGGTGATGTTTAAGTATTGTTAAAGTGTAAGACTTCTGAAGGGTAGATGTAGTAGTACAAGTTTCTAGGTGTTGTCAAAGTGTAAGACCCCTAGAGGGAAGATATGGAAATATCTACTCAATGCAGACTATATGTTTCTGAAGTGTAAGACCCCCAAAGGGTAGATGTAGCAATATATTCCTCCTGTGTTGCCAAAGAGTAAGACCTTAGTAGGAAAATATGGTAGTACAAGCATCAAGGATTGTCGAAGTGTAAGACCCTTAGAGGGCAGATGTGGCAATCAAGAAAAAGGAAGAAAATGGTGGGACCATAACCCTTAGAGCCAGGATCGAGACCAAGTTTTCAATGTGAGAAGAATTGATCATAATAGACTAAAGATTCCCCGCATAAGTACTTCCAATGTGACATCGAGTATTCAGATTCAGGACAGGGTGACAAAAGTTCCAGTAAACTTTTGGTGGAACAAAATCTTCCCATTGGGTAGGTGTGATCCGGAGGACATTTCAGAGAACAAGTGGAGAAAAATAATATCATGTAAAGGTGATAAGCATGGGTTGAAGTTTCATGCCTCAGATCTTTGACTCACATGGATCGCAAAAATAATTTGCCACGTGGTGGGTCCTCAAGCCACCACTCTCATCCATTAGCCAACTCAGAAAGTTGTATATTGAGTTATGGAACGAGTCGTAATTGCATTGGATGGGTGATTTGACTATTTAACTCAGTGAGCTATCAACCGAGCCATGCAAGATAGAGCAGGAGTTGTCTTTGTTATATCAGCTGGAAAAATTGGGATATGTGGCTCGATGCCACAATGGAAGAGATGTTCAAAGAATATATTAAAGCCTTAAATCCCCACTCCCTCGATTGATATGGGATAATCCATATCACCTCGGAGCTTGATGCAGCTTCTACAATGGAGGCCCGCAGTGTAAAATTATTGGTGGTTTGTGTGGAAGGCTCACGGATATGGCAAGGAAGGGTCAACTGGCACGAAGGGGTCGCATCAAAAAAAAAAAGGGCTCATGATTCGACAAGGGTTACAGGTACAACAAACATGTGGGCATCGTAGATGGAAAAAGTGACAATGAGGAGCTGTGAGTTGGGCTGCTCAATGGCCAAATCAATGTGAAATGGCAAAGGCGGGATTTAAACCGCACCCACCTCCTTCTTAAGCGAGCTCAGTAAGAATCACCAGGCCAAGTTGGCTATGTGGAAAGTTTGATTGATAAGGGGTTGTTGTCACCCTCAAAATCCCCCCCTCATTTTCTAAGTCAAATTCAAATATTTTGAGCTCACGCCCTCCAGAGGTGTTCAAGTAAAGTTGGAAGCCCGAAAAGATAGAGAAATTCATGCTTTGAAGTTGTTTAAACTCTCCAGTCTGCACTTTTTGATAAATTTTCTGTTTTCCTGTTTGGACGCGTGAAAATTTTATTGTTGTCCTCATTTGAATGAAATTTTCAATCTTTCTATGGCCATGGATCATTGAACCTTGTATTGTTTTCAATTCCTTGGCTCATGAAAGAAATTTGAAAATCGGGTGCGAAATGGTGGAGTTTTCTTCTTCTCTGCATTTTTTCCATAGTCGGGAATGATGGGTGTTTTCTTCCCCGTCAAATTTTGGCTCCATCATCCACAAGTACGTGGAAATATCTAATTGGAAGTGGGTTGGTGGAGAAATTTGTGTTTTTGAGCCTCTTTGTAAAAAGGTGAAAAGTTAAAAAAGTGACCCACTGCCCCGATTGGGCTTAAAGGAAAACGTCAAATCTTGAGCCCTGTCAAAGGGAGTCAAAGCAGGGAGGCAAACTATCGAGGATATTTGAGATTTTGAGCCTCTTTGTAAAAAAGGCAAAAATTTAAAAATTGACCCACAACCCCGATCAGGAATAAAGGAAAAATTCAAATATTAAGCCCGCATCGAAGGTCAAAGCAGGGAGGAGAGCCTGTGGAGTAATTTGTGTTTTTGAGCCCACATTAAAAAAGGTAAAATTATAAAAGTGACCCGTGACTCCTTCGCCAATCAAGTGAAGCCATGTGTTAGGCTTATATCAAAAGCGGGTGAGCGGGCCAAAATGTTCCAAAATGCCAAATCTCTATAAAGTCACAAAATGCAAAAGGAATCCTCCACACCCGCTCCAAGTAAATTTCTCCCAAGAGTATGACTCTGATTTAAAGTTTCAAAGGCAAGATGAATGGTTCAAATTAAAATTTACAAAACAAGTGTAACGACCGCAGATGCAATTTTGGTTTTTCCGCCATTGGCATTTCTTCGCGAATCAAGAATCTAAACAGACGCGAATGATTGAAAAGAAATTGTAAACCGTTTCTTGCTAACAAAGAAGAAGTTGTAACCATTTCTTGGAGGAGATTTAATGGCTTCTTCATGCCATTATAAGGGTTGGTGATTGATCTTGTAAACTCACGAGTGCATTGTACTTAGAGAAAACAAAGGAGATAGCCATTTTTCTTCCATTTTCTCCCTTTTCTCAATTTCCTCCATTTCTCCACTATGTACAACTTCTAAGAAGAAGGATTTTGTAGCCTCTTTGATGAGGAGATTTTAGAAACTTTGAGTTCGCAATCTTATCTCGTCTTGTTGCCATTTGTAGGGTTGTTTCTTCCCATGAATGCATGTGATGAATTTTCTAACTAGTGTGTGCAGGAATTTGATTTCCTACCTGCAACATTAGTTCTCCTACCTCTTTTCTCACTCCCTTTCCCACTTTCAGACAAAGTTCTCTCTTACAAGTATCTGCAAGCTTTTTCGTAGGGTCAGTGGAGTGCCCCTATGAATCCCACCGAAAGGCCACCATAGAAATCCACATTTTCTCGTGTATATATATACGGTAGCTACACCAGTTAAGTAGAGGGACTTAGATTCCTAGAGCTTTGGCAAGGAATCCACAAGTTTTTCCACTGAAAAATTCCCTTGCCAATAGTTTTTACACCCACCTGTGGAGCAAATTTAGTGACATCTACACCCAATATATGACTGCAATGTCTGAAAATTCAAAAAAATATCAAATATTGAAAAAAAAAAGAAAGAGTTCATGAAAAGCCATTGCTGAAAGATACACTGTTGATTTTTGCACGTGTCTTTTCATATTCCCACTTCAAGAATTTCAAAAAGTTGGCTAAAGGAAGACACACCAGGTTGAGCAGGTCGAGAGGTGTTGATGATTTCAATTTTGAGGCTTCACAAAATCAGAAAGAACGAATTAGAGATAATCCATACTTCTTCTCTCAAGCCTCCTCTCCATTTGGCTCTTCACGAAGTTCACCAGAAATCCTATCAAAAATCCTATGGATACTCCCCTTCAAATTCTCCCATTTTTCAACCACCATTGAGCATTGAGCTCCTAGAAGAAGAAGAATTTGAAGAAGAATTCATAGAAGCAAGAGTAGAAGAAGAAATGAAAATGGCAGATGAAGAAGAAATACCTCAACCCATTGTTCCATGGGGAAGGAATATGGGCCCGCTTGCTCTTGACCACCTCTCCACGATCTACCAAAAAGTTCCGTAAGAACTTTCCAAAGTTCAATGGCGAAAGAACACAACATCTAGAAGAACACATCACTTTGCTTTCATGACATCATGTGGAATTATTGGTGTCCAAAGCATGAAGACGTTGCTATGAGATTGTTCATGGAGTCCCTCCAAGAAAAAACATCATAATGGTTTTACCTCTTGCCTTCCCGATCCATCACTAGTTGGGATGACATCAAGGCTACCTTCGAGGAAAGATTTAAATACACTAAAGACTGTCAAGACCTCTTGGTGTAGTTGACTCAAATGAGGAAAGGAGAAAGTGAAACACTGAGAGACTTCATGGCTCATTTCAAACGGTTGCTTCGTAGGATACCGGAAGAAGATTCACCCTCTCAGAAAAATATCAAAATATTCTTCATAAATTCTCAATCACCGGAGGTAGGATTTCTCCTACGAAGAGTTCAACCAAGGAACATTGTAGAAGCAAAAAGGAGGGCCATTGAATTGGATGATGATCTCATCCTCTCTGGAAAGATCAAGAATCCATCAAAGGGCAAGACCCAACATCCTGAAGATGAGAGAACCAATCCATTGCTGCAAAATTTGGCGAATGAGATAGCATCTTTGAAGAGGGAAATATTTGAACGTGTTTCTTCCCAAAGAAGCAATAGAAATCAGATTGCAGGAGCACCCCAAAGGCTCACCTTGGAGGCCCTACCTATGAACATAAATGGCAGATTTCAAGAAAGTGAAGAAGAGCTTGAACAAGAAAGTGAAGGTGATGATTTCCTAGAAAATGATGAGTTTGAGAATGATACACAAATCATATTTTGTGAGTATTCTGGATGTGATGAAGAAGATGAAGAGGATGCACCTGGTTCTCATGTGCGGTATTCACTCATTCTCAGTCCGAGAAAAGAGCATCTCCTTCCATTACTTTAAAGAAAAATAAGACTGATGATCCTCCTATGGCGACTCTACAAAATAAAATAATCAGTTGAGGATCCCCACTTCCATCTTCCATGAAGTCTGCATTGTTGGAGCCTAACCCTATAGCAAGTAAGAAGATGCCCACAATCCCAAGTAAGTCTTCGATGTCTCTTCCAAGTCTAAATCTAAATCTTCTCTTGTAAAATCTAATACCTTGAAAGCTCCTAGTGTACCATTCAAAATATCATCCATTCCTCAAAAATCAAATCCTCCCAAGCCTATCCAGACTCAAAAATCAATCCCTTCACCCCCTTGTCTGCATCTGCTCCCTTTGACTTCATAGAATATGCAAACAAATCCAAATTGTAGATTACCGAAACCGAATATTTACGGACTCATCATGAACAATTTGAGAGGTTCATCCGATATATGAGGAGTGGTAGTCTAACACCCAATGCTGTAACATCTAGTTCCAAAGGCATGCTACCAAACTCACCTACACCTCCCTCATAGAACATTCTTTCTCTGAGTGCATCAAAGACTGATAAAGTTGAACCTTTCTACATCTCCCTTCTTGTTGGATAATATGTATTGAAAAATTGCATAATAGATTCTAGTGCCTCAGACAACGTGATGCCTTTGAAGGTCGCCAAAGCTCTCAAACTTGCCATGACTCCACCTAGTGGTTCTTGTTACTCTTTAGAGTCAAAAGAGGTCCCACTTGTAGGGAAGGTTAAAGATGCATAGGTGGATCTCACCAGATTTCTAGACAAGAAAGTTTTAGCGATGATTTTGGTAGTAGACGTCCCAACCTCATTTAGAATGTTGCTGAGTAGAAATTTCTGCCGAGAGTTGGGAGGGAAAATTCAGATGAATTGGTCTTCTACAACCATACTAGTGAAGGGAGACATAAAGAAATTGCTTCCGAGAAGAAGATGAGGTACACAGTATGAAAGTCCGGAAGCCGAAGCTAAAATCTTGTATCAAGATAGCAGGCAGATGAATCACTTGGTGACAACTAAGGAGGAAGAAGATGTTCCCATCTTGATAGGGCCAAATATGCCTTCTCGGAGAGATTTGGATTTTGAAGAAGCATTGAGGAGATTTGAGTTACAAGAGGGCAGCCCAGAATCACTAGATGATGTAGACCATGAGGAAGAGGAGATGGTTATTAATGATTTTCAAGAAGAAAAATCAGCCTATATGCTTTTCCAAGATGAGGAGTTATTCTCATTCCCATTTGGGGATGAAGATGATCTCAGTCAAGCCATCTATGGAGAGAAAAATCAGCTTGTGATGAGCCTTTGAAAGGCTTGAAAGAAATCTCCATACAAGGACTGCTAAGAGCTGCGGAAGAAATAGAAGACCCTGAGATCAGTCTTGATCTCCTGATGCAAGCCACAAATCTGCAAGACAAGTGTGAAGCTGATTTGGAAGCCTTAACCAATGTGAAGGTTGGCCATATTGAAAAGTATGATGCCACTTTTGAGCTAATGATTGATGGATGCAATAATGAAATGGAGGTATTTTCTTTCCCATTTGAAGAGGAAGAATGTTTCCATGATGAACAAACTAAAGCAAGAAGTTTTGAGGCCTTTGAATTTGAAGCTCCTCTAGACAAAGGAGTGATAAAATGCAGCGGTTCCCAAGATGATGAGGTAATCCCTCCAGATAGTTTCCTTGAGCTGAAAAATAAATATCCTTCAAAGGCGTACAAAGAGGAGCTGCAGGAAACAACGAAGCATAACTCCGTGTAAAAAATATTGGATGCAGTAGAAGTTGTGGAAGATCCTGAGCTGATTCTTGATCTCTTCACTAGTGCCATGGACATACAAGACAAATATTATTTTCCCTTTGATCCTCTCATCGTACTCAAATGCCTCACAGTGAAGTAGAGATAAAGGATGAATCAAATGTTTCTCATGGAGAAGATGTCAATGAGCATAGACCCGGAAACAAAAGTAACTCAGAATATACAAGGAATTTGAATGAAAATAATCCCAGGGCAAAAATGAGATGTTTGATGGAGAATCAGCTATATGGATGAACATGGAAGGAAACTGGCATGATGAAACTGATTTTAAAGGGCATGAAGGTGTGGAATTTCCAAGCAAGGACCTGAGCATCAAGAAGCTCACATGGACTCACTCCTACAAAGTAAAAGTACAATCATGGAAGTACCTGGCTTCTATAAACAATTGAGGAGGGGAGGGTACTTTCTGGAACCCATCAACAACTTTGTAGAACATCATCACTCAGTGTTTCCCACTCACAGGTAACTTTTGAGAAATGGAAAGTGCTTCAGTGAAAGTGGGTTGTCCCCTCGCCTTGTACCATAGGTGTTTCCCTTTCCTTTGTGTGGTTTTTTTTCCTTCTGTTGTGTGTCGTGTGTTTCCTTTTCATCCTTTTCATGTGCATGTGTGTTTCCTTCTTCTTTCTCCCTTGTTATAGGTTGTACATGACTCCACAAGGCCCAATGGATAAGGCACTGGTCA
This sequence comes from Taxus wallichiana var. yunnanensis, assembly GCA_018340775.1. Taxonomy (NCBI): domain Eukaryota; kingdom Viridiplantae; phylum Streptophyta; class Pinopsida; order Cupressales; family Taxaceae; genus Taxus; species Taxus wallichiana. Next base: position 837,320,546 of record CM031238.1, read on the forward strand.
ATAAATTACAGGGTCTAGAGATTGAGATTCTAGATTCCCATGTCATGTCTTCACTATGCTTAGTCCATGTCATGTCCCCAAGCTAGAGCTAGTTGTTGTCACCCTCAAAATCCCCCTCATTTTCTAATTCAAATTCAAATATTTTGAGCTCACACCCTCCAGAAGTGTTCAAGTAAAGTTGGAAGCCGAAAAGATAGAGAAATTCATGCTTTGAAGTTGTTTAAACTCTCCAGTCTACACTTTTTGATAAATTTTCCATTTTCTTGTCTGGACGCATGAAAATTTTATTGTTGTCCTCATTTGAATGAAATTTTCAATCTTTCTATGGCCATGGATCATCGAACCTTTTATTGTTTTCAATTCCTTAGCTCACAAAAGAAATTTGAAAATCGAGTGTGAAATGGTGGAGTTTTCTTCTTCTCTACATTTTTTCCACAGTTGGGAACGATGGGCATTTTCTTCCCCTTCAAATTTTGGCTCCATCATCCATGGTTACGTGGACATATATAATTTGAAGAGGGTTGGTGGATAAATTTGTGTTTTTGAGCCTCTTTGTAAAAAAGGCAAAAGTGAAAAAGTGTCCCACAATCCCGATTAGGCTTAAAGGAAAAAGTCAAATCTTGAGCCTGTTGGTGCCCGTTTTGATCCTCTACCATTTTTCCATGTTTCCCCTTTGCTCTTTTTTCTCTAAAACATATTTTCCTCATGAAATCAATGATGTGAAGTTGTAGCTCCATTCTTGTGCATTGGATTGTTTGCAAACTCATTACCTTGCCCTAATTTGCTAAGGGGAACTGTGTTTTTTGCCCTATTTCTGAGAAAAAATGGCTTTGGATCTTCCCATCCTTCGAATTTGATGAAAAAAACTCATATCTATGTTTAAATGCTTTGAGTTGTTCATTTTTTCTCCATTCTTGCACCATTTTGAGGAATCTCTAAGTTTTTCCCTAATTTTGCCCGTTCAAACACCTTTGTCATTTTTCCTGTGTTTTCCCGGCCTTTGGAGCTCAAGATTGCTCATTTTATAATTATTTACCCTCAATCATCCCTTTCCATGGTCGTAAATTGCCCAAAAACACTTTCCATTTGTCTTTTGATCAAAAAATTCTTCACCCACGAAGAAAAAATTGATTTTGGGCATCCTTGGCATTTTCTGTGTTTTTTGACGGTCAGACGGGCGTCATTTTCCCGTCAAATTCATCTTCAGAAATCTAGGGCATCGCTAGCAATTTTTTCGTTCTTTGACAATCATACGGGCATCCTTTTCCGTCAAATTTTAACTCAAAATCTTCTCCTACGTGGTCATTTGTGATTAGACAAAGTTCGGCGGGTCTGCTCGAAAAACTTAACTTTTTTATGTTTTGGAAAAAGTGCATGTTTCCCCCATAGCTCCACATACCCCAAAGGAGGTACACATGTCACAAGCAGAGTGAAGGCAGATGGGCGAGTCTTTTTGTGCCTTAAAGAATTTTGGAAAAAAGAGTTAAAGTACAAAGAAAATGCCTAGGATCCGCAACGAATCAGAATGGAACACATGGCGGCTTTAGAGCACATGCCCTCAAAGCAAATCAAAGGTGAACACATGTCATGTTTTCATCAAAAATGGGATGGAAGGCTAGCGGAGGACTTAGAATTTTTATTACTTTTTGGCGAAAGGGAGCAAAAGTTGTGAAAAGGCAGCGGGTCCGTTGAGCCACTCAGGAGATGACACGTGGCAGGATCAGGGGTAGAAGGGGGTGCGGGACATTGGGGAAAAAAGGAAATGTTGCCTTTTTGGAAAAATGAGTTAAAGTGGTAATTTGAAGCATGGCTCCACAATGAGTCAAAGGGAGACACGTGGCAGGGACAAAATCGAGAGGTGCGGGAGTGCAGAGGAAATGTTGAAAATTTTCCTTTGGTGAAAAGGAATTAAAGTATGAAATCAAAGCACTTCCCCTCAGCCAATCATATGAGGACACGTGTCTTGCGGGAGGCGGAGCGGCAGAGGAAAATTGAAAAATTTTCCTTTTTTTCTCCAAAAAGGTGGAAATGTGTAGAATCAAGCCGCGATTCCAATGGGGCCCACCTTGTGCCACGTGTCAGAGCCAAATCTCAAGGGCGGAGTGGCAGAGGAAAATTGAAATTTTTCCTTTTTCCAAAAAAGGTGGAAATGTGTAGAATCGAGCCGCGATTCTAATGGGGCCCACCTTGTGCCATGTGTCAAAGCATAAAATATCAAGGGTGTCCAATCACATTATGACACGTGGAGGGCTCAGATTGAAGGGAGAAAGGTAGTTCAATGGTAACTGTGCATTTTTCATTTTATCTGCCATTTTTGCTCTAGGAAGTGTGGAAATGTGTTTTTTGCATCGATTTTGATCACTTTTTTGGCAAATTCATGTCATTTGTGCCTGCAAGGACCAATGCAATTGGTTTTGAGGATCAATTTGAAGATCAGAGATGTTTTTGGAATAAATTTTTGCCCTAACCCGTCCAAAAACATGAAATATCAAATCCAAAAGTTACAGAGTCAAATTTTGGAGGGATAAGGATGAAATAATGAAAGGAAGGGGGTCTGCATGCTTTGAAGATGAAAAACGTGCCTCCATAATGGATAATGATGTGAATTTTGCAATGATTCACCTTTTTTTCGAAACACCTGGAAACTTTTGTTGCAAATATGTTAAACGTCCCTGTCTGCGAATCATGATGGAATTTTATAACAAACTTGACACTTGGCATATTATTTTCTTGGGAAAGAAGGATCAAATGTAACAAATGTTATATAATGCATGTTTTTTGACATGCAAAAGGTCAGGAAATTGAAAATCACGAGAAAATTTTGAGAGAAGCTCATCTTCTGAGAAACCCTCCAAAAAACCTGGTTAATGTCTTCTATGTTAGATCTTCATTCATGTTGAGTTGGTTACAAGTGTATAGCCATCACACAAATGCTCTACGATTGTTTCTGAAACTCTCCTGTTGATGAATCTAACAAGCTTTTGATTAATCTAAGTTATTTTGGACAATGTGATGTTTGTTATCATGTTTAAATGTCTACAAACAATTTTCCTTGTTCTTGTTGCAATCTTGCATTGAAATCTTTAGGAATCACACAAATCTCATCCTTATTGATAGTTTAGTGGCATTTACAATTTCATTTGTCAGAAGAGCTTTCATCTAGCATTGAAAATAAGTAGTTTAAAATCACTTCACCTTCATTTGTTGACAGAGATTGCTTGTAAGCCTTTGGGGGTACCTTAGGCATGATTTGATCAGAGATTTTGATGTTTAATTAAGTCCTTTAACTCAAGATTTTATGTTGAGGTCTCAAAGATTGTGTGAAGAGTGAAAACCTAGGCCTCCATTTGTGTATCTCTTCTGGTTGAAAGAACATCCTGATTGTTTTGAAGCATTTTATCTAATAGTTGTTCAAATGTTGTAGAGGTTGTCAAAGATCTGGCATAGTCAAGTTTGTCTTGTCAATATCCCACCAAAATCATTCTAAACAACTAATCCTACCCCATACTACCCCTGTTTTGACCTGTATACCCACAAAAGATCAAAATCCATTTGCTAAAGTATGCAGAACATATCAAGATTTCAAAATGTCTTCAGTAACCCTTGCCTTGCATTGAAAGTATCTCCATAATCTAGAAGTGACAACTTGTGAAAGTTAGATTTAGAGTGTTGATCATATTTTCTCAAGGCCCTTTTCATAGTATTTGTAAAAATTGAGGGATATCTTCATCTCCTACACCATTTGAGGGTTACAAAATAGGTCCTCTTACCTTGGTTGAAAGGCACAACCTAAAACAATTAGGATAATATCAAATCTCATTTGAGTGTTATCCTTCTTTCCACAAATTTAAGTTCCAGTTAGATCACATCCCCGCTCTACAAAATGACATACAACATGATCTATCTGTCTTCAATCTTCATGCCATATCTCTCGATGCTTCTCGGTGAAAAGGAGAACAAATTTGGGTACCAACAGAGCCCGCCATTTGAAATTCAAAGCATGGAAGCAGGCCATTGGGGAGATTTGAGATTTTGAGCCTCTTTGTAAAAAGGTGAAAAGTTAAAAATGACTCGTAGCCACGATCGGGCTTAAAGGAAAAGTCAAATCTTGAGCCCATCATCAAAGGGAGTCAAGAAGGGAGGTGGACCTTCAGGAGATTTGATATTTTGAGTCTCTTTGTAAAAAGACAAAAAGTTAAAAACAACCCGCAACTCGATCGGGCTTAAAAGAAAACTTCAAATATTAAGCCCTGCATCGAAGGTCAAAAAGGGGTGGCGATCTGCTTGGAACAATTTGTGTTTTGGATCCCACATTAAAAAGGTAAAAATTATAAAAGTGACCCACAAATCCTTCGCCAATCAAGTGAAGCCACGTGTTAGGCTTATATCAAAAGTGGGTGAGAGGGCCAAAATGTTCCAAAATGTCAAATCTCTATAAAGTCACAAAATGTAAAAGGAATCCTCTGTGCCCGCTCTAATAAATTTCTCCCATGTGTACGACTCTAATTTAAAGTTTCAAAGGCAAGATGAATGGTTCAAATTCAAAGTTACAAAACAAGTGTAATGGTTACATTATGAAAAGTCTGGTTTTCCTCCATTGGCATTTCTTCGTGAATCAAGAATCTGAACAGACGTGAATGATTTAAAAGAAATTGTAAACCATTTCTTGCTAACAAAGAAGAAGTTGTAACCGTTTCTTGGAGGAGATTTAATGGCTTCTTCATGCCATTGTAATGGTGACAATTGATCTTGTAAACTCATGAGTGCATTGTACTTAGAGAAAACAAAGGAGATAGCCATTTTTCTTCCATTTCCCCCCTTTTCTCAATTTCCTCCATTTCTCCACTATGTACAACTTCTGATTAAGCATCAATACAAGAAGAAGGATTTTGTAGCCTCTTTGATGAGGATATTTTAGAAACTTTGAGTTCGCAATCTTATCTCGTCTTGTTGCCATTTGCAGGGTTGTTTCTTCCCATGAATGCATGTGATGAATTTTCTAACTAGTGTGTGCATGAATCTAATTTCCTACCTGCAACATTAGTTCTCCTACCTATTTTCTCACTCCCTTTCCCACTTTGAAAAAGTTCTCTCTTGCAATTATCTACAAGCTTTGTTGCGGGGTCATTCAAGTTCCCTTGTTGGATCCTCGGCCAAAAGGCCACCACAGAAATCCACATTTTCTCGCGCATGCATATACGGTAGTTGCACCGGTTAAGTAGAGGGACTTATATTCCCAGAGCGTTAGCAAGGAATCCATAAGTTTTTCCACCCGAAAATTCCCTCACCAACAGGGGTTTAAGCACAAAACTTAAGGGCCTTGCTAATATAAAAGGAACCCAACCCCTCTCCTCTAAACACAACTCACAAGCTTATTTCTAGAGCTCAAGTAGCATATCCGAACTAGTTGGATAATTATAAGGCCTTTTTAAAGGCTTTGGTGTGAGTTAAAGTCCTAATATTATTTTATGTAATTATCGTAATATTGTCCTATTATTTTAATAGGCTTATTATGGTTGTTGGGAGTTATTTAAACTACCCAATAGGCCCATAGCACCACACAACTTGCAGATGTGCCAGAAAGGAGGAGGATGTTCCCCGAGATTGTATCAGTGTTGCTTGGAAGGTTTGGAGTGATGTTTAGGCAAGTTTAAAGTTCCACTAGAGCTTTATTGTGATAAACTATATTATACTTACAATATTTTACTATTGGAGCGGTTCTACAAGAATCCAAAGACGTAGGCTATTGCCGAACTCTGTAATTAACCCATTTGCAGTTGTCTTAATTCTTGAATTATTTTGAGTTGATTTGTTTAATCAAAGTTATATTTGTCAGAAAATATTAACGGCCTATAGGGGTCCAAGTCATTAAAAAAATTGACCTATTTTTTTTATCGTATGCGTGCGTGCGAGCCTACATGATTCATGTTGCTTCTAATTGTGAACCTTCCACAAGTACAAACGAGCTTGAGAGTCAAGAAAATATAGAAGACCATTCATAAAGCTAACCTTATGTTCTTTGACGCTGAATATTTTTTTCAGCTAATCAAGCTACAGATGACACAAACAAATTGCATGCCCAAGTTGTTGATAACACAAGGTATAAGAAAAGAATGCTCAAGTCTGGTGTGCAAGTCTCAATTCCCGCAACGCATCTTGACCCTAAAAATAAAAAATATGTGAATAAGGAATCCATCAATAAAATTGCATAAGTTCCTACAAGCGAGGATTGGTTCTACACTCCTCTTGAAGTAGCATGCATCCCTCCTTTGGTAGGTCAAACCTCTGCACTTGAATAAATAAGAAAGGATGTTGTTATGCCCCAAATGCACAAGTCAATGGGCCTTCCATTTAACATTGTGGATTAGATGAAGAAGACAAATGTGAATGTCATAATGTGGGATAACCTAGCCATTCAATCTCAGCGTGACCTTTTGCATGAAGCTGAAGCTCGCACAAATTTTACGTTCTAATACGATTGTCCAAAACCATGTGCTTCATCAATATTGGTCAAGAAGAAGATAAGAAAGTAAGTAAGGTTGTCAAAACCCAACCCTTTTTATATCTTTTTTTAATCATAGGTAAACACCTTGTGCACAATTGTATGATTGACTTAGGCACTAGTACTTCTATTATGCCTAAGAAAATTATTGATGTCCTAGGTCTTAAGTACAGCCCCTTGTCCAAAGGAGTCCTATAACTTGATGGCTCAACTATCACCACTTTGGGATTCATCAAGGATCTTGAGTTAACCCTCCATGCATGTCTAAGCCTCACCATAACTCAAGATGTTTCAATCATTGACTTACCTCCTTTGTTTTCCCTGTGTCTTTCAAGGGATTTTACTGCTAAAGTGGGTGGTTACTTGTCTTCTAATTTATCCCATATGTTACTCAAGACAAGGTATGGTACCTGATTTACCATACAAGTGAGCCAATATTTTCCTATCATGTTGAGTCATATGACCCATCTCCTCTCTAAGCCAACTACTTAATCCAAGAAGAACAAGTTTTAATTTCTGAAGAGCAGCCTATTCCTCCTCCTCTACCTGATTTAGTACTAGATGAGTGGGTGGAAAGGCACCAAAATTTGTATCTCAGTATGCTAAAGAACTTGAAGCTTTTGAAACTAAGCTTGGTACCTATTTCATCCTTGAAAAAGAAGTTGTTTTTCTACACACGCTCTAGAAAAGTGAAGAAAATCTTGGTTTATGAAAGTTGTACTTTGATGGTTTGAAGCGAGACATGGTGTTGGTGTAGGAGTAGTTCTCATTTCTCCCAAGGATGAGAAGTTATTCTTCATGCACAAGTTATAGTTCACATGCTCCAACAATGTATCATAATATGAAGCATTGGTGCATGGTCTTCTTATTGCTGAGAAGAAAAGGATTAAGGCATTGCAGATCTTTGGGGGCACATAATTGGTTATCCACCGTGTCAAAAACAAGTGCAAGATAAAAAAATCTCCTCAAAGCTTATAAACACAGCTTTTGGGACCTCCTTGAGATATTTAATGCTCTAAATATGTAGGTAGTGCCAAGGAATATGAACAAATAATTTGATCAGATGGTTGCGCTTGGTTCACTGATTTCTCCTATGAAGGATTTTGTCAAGGGAAACATGCAGCATGTTAAGATGGTAATCAAACCATTCATCCCAGATAACAACACCAACTGGAAAGTTTTTGACAATGATGCACATATTGTCTAATTCATTTAGAATGAATTTGAATTCTCTTCAAGCATGCAAGCTGATTTGCATGACACTATGGTGACCAAGTGATTCAACTCAAGACAAATAAGTTTCCTAAAGGGCTTGTCACCTTAGAGAAAATATTCATCCCTGATGATGATTTTAAGGGTGAATAAAAGTATATGCATGCAGTGCAAGAAGACTGCTCCCTAGTCACTATTGTGCATGGAAAGGAATTTTTGCTGAGTAAATCTTGTGTGCATGATGAAAAATAGGCCTTCATCTCTCTCTATCAGAAATACAGTGACATATTCTCATGGGAGTATGAAGACCTCAAAAGATTTGATCCAAGTGTTTCTCAACACTCTGTTGACCTTGATCCTAGTATCAATCCCATTAGACAAAAATAGAGTCTATTCAATCCAAGGATATAGCCCCTCATGAGGAAAGAGTTGTCTAAAATCATCGAGGAAAATATAATATTTTCGATCAAGTATTCTACTTGGGTTGTGAATCTTGTTCCAATGTGCAAGAAGAAGGGTGAAATCATACTGTGTCGATTTTAGATATTTAAATAAGGAATCCTTGAAGGATCATTATCCTTTTACTTCTATGGAGAAAATTCTATAGATTGTGGGTGGCATGCAAATATTCTCTATGTTGGATGGGTATTCTAGCTTCAATCAGATCTTGGTCAAGGAAGAGGATCAATTCAAAAAAGTGTTCACAACCAAAAGGGGAACATATGCATATCAAAATATTCCATTTGGTCTTTCAAACACAGGCATAACTTTTCAGCGTGCCATGGACATTGCCTTCAAAGGATATATCAATGAGTTCATCTTGGTTTACCTAGATGACATAATTATCTTCTCAAAGTAGAGCGCAGATCACATGATGCACCTAGAGAAAGTCTTTGAGAGATGTAGAATATTTGGGGTATCTCTTAACCCCAAGAAGTGAAATTTCACAGTAGCGTAGGGAAAGATTTTGGGCCATGTGGTCTCAAAGGATGGCATCGTTATTGATCCTAAGCGCATTTCGGCCATCCTCTCTCTCTCCTTACACAGGCACAAGAAATCCTTGTAGTATTTCCTAGGAAAAATCAGCTTTGTTAGGAGATTCATTCCTAACTTTGCGGAAATAGTAAGGCCCATCACCCGCATGATAAATAAGTATACATCCTTCAAGTGGAAAGTAGAAGGAAAGGAGAGATTCAATAAGATCAAGAAAGAAATTGCTTCCGTGCAACGCTCATCAACCCAGATTACGTTAATGATTTCATCTTCTATGATTATGGCATTGATGTGAGCATTTTTGTTGTCATGTAAAAGGAAAATGAACAAAGACTAGAGCAATCGGTGGATTTCTTTAGGCATAAATTGAAGGATTATGAGTTAAAATACAATAACACAGAACAATAGGTCTACGCCATCATGGGCACCCTCAAGAAATTCAAAAGCATTCTTGCCAAAAATCACATCAAGGTGTTAGTTTCACACTCGGATGTTAGAGATTTAATCATGGGATCTGAAATCGGTGAGAAACAAGCAAGATGGGTGACCAAAATCATGGAATACGATGTGACTATCAAAGCCATGAAGTTGGTTAGAGGTAGAATTATCTCGCAAACTTGACTTGTTGAGGGTGTGCATGATAAATCCGAGACTTCATTATTTATAGATGTATATATCACGCGTGTAGAACCTAAACAAAATGAAAATCTTAGTGCGCACAGCTAGATGAAGGACATGATCACATTCCTTTCCGAGGGCACATACCCTCTTGGTTTAAACAAATCAAAGAGGAGGCATCTGAGGTTGTAGTCAATACCATATGTTTTGATTGATGGCCTTCTCTTCAAAAGAAATCTTGATGGCATGTTGTTGAGGTGTATTGACGGTGCACAGATTAAAAAAGTGTAAGCATAATTTCATGATGGATTCTCTAGTGGACACTTCTCTCCCAAGACTATAGCAATGAAGATCATCGTGGCATGATTCTTTTTGCCTACCCTATTTGTGGATGTGCAAAAGTGGGTCATGAAGTGTAAATAATGCACTTTCTTTGCAGGAAATAATAAGTTGGAAATGCTTCCCCTCTGACCAATCTAAGCAGATCAACCTATTACACAATGGGATCTTGACTTCATAGGCATGATCAATCTTCCTTCGAGCACTGGACATAAATGGGTGCTTGATAACTATAGATTACTTCACCAGATGGACAGAAGTTGTCGCACTCAAGGAATCAACCGAGTCAGTCATCCTTGACTTTCTTGAGGGCATTGTAACAAGATTTGGCATTCCTCAAACCATTATCTTTGATAATGCGAAGACCTTCCTTGGTACTAAAATCTCTTATTGGGCACTAAGCCTTGGAATATATTTGAAGACTTCTTCCAAATATTGCCCTCGGGAAATGGTTTGGAAGAACTAGTAAATAAGAACCCGATTAGGATTATGAAGTGGATAATGAATATCAACCAAATACATTGGCATACAAAGGTCTCACGTGCACTCACGGGAAAACATGATCACAATGAATAAGGCAATAGGAACTTTTCCTTATAAGCTTGTCTATAGAAAGGAGGCTACACTTCCTTAGCTACTTGAGTTGAATTCGTTATCACTTTCCCAACAGTTGGAATTTAAAGGTGCATACCAGAGAGAAATCAGAATGGTAGAACTATTTGAACTTGAAGGATCAAGGAACTTTGCCATGATCAAGCTAGAACAACACAATCATTCAACTAAGAGGTGGTTTGACTGAAAGGCTAGGCCTCAACCATTAAACATTGGGGAATCAGTCTTAAAATGGGATATCTTGAAAAAGCCAAACCAGGGTGTCATTCAAATTTTGATGCACTTTGGAGTCACCCATAAATTATCATTTCTTGCAAGAAGGATAACTCCTTCAAGTTATCTCATCTTGATGGAGGTGCGCTATCAATCCCATTCAATGGGATCTATCTCAAACCCTTCCATTAATCTTTTTGCATCATTTTGTATATATTAGAATAGTTTCAATTCCTCCAAGTGTGTTGTATGCGCATTATCTTGTTTGTGCATAGTTATTTATTTTTGCATGCTTCTTATGTGCATTATTTTTTTGCTTCTAGGATGTCAGTCATCTTCCAAAGAGCCAGTTTTCAGCAGATCTTGTAGGATTTAGAACAGAGTTCAAAACATGCTTCAAGTGACTCAAGGGTAGTTCTTCAAAGTTACAGATCAGAGATTCATATACATGTTGACTCCATGCCCAATGGATGCTCTAAGCTACTGATATCCTTCATCTAGCAAGAAGATGGCCCTGAAAGTCACCAAATTGTTATCCACAATAACTCCCCTAGTTATTTGGATAACTTATATTTCCATTCGGCTTTGAGGTTCTATATTATAGGTTATGCACACTTCAATTGTTCTTTTGGCATGTTTCCTTGGCTCTTGTTCCTCACACACCCTTGTGCGCTCCTTTCCCGCACTTGTCATATTTCCTTCTCTCTTCCTCTATTCTATACCATTTTCACTCGTGCCCAATCTCTACGCATTTGCATTCCTCCAAGCAGTTCATGCACCCTTCACGTGCACCTTAGACTTGATTCCCAAATTTGCTAAGTCTCTAGCATCCTCATGTGCCCTCTTCCTTGCTCATGCACATTATCTTATAATGATTGTGCCTCTTCCACACATTCCTCCAGCAGGTGTTCCTTTTATTTCTCCCACGCACATCACTTTTGCACGCCTCCTTCTACTTCCTTATTTTGTGCTTCTTTCCTTCGTGATCCGTCGTGTCATCCTCTGCACCAGTTCATGTGCCAAGTGGACTATCAAACATTGAGTGAACCACACACAACCTACCAAATATTGTCACATGGCATTGAATCCCGCAACCAACTAAGGTGTGACATGTGGTAGAAGATGAAAAAATAGTTGATGACATGGGTTACACTCCAGATCACTCAAGTTCAAATTTCAGCGGGATTGGGTAGGTGAGAAGCTGGAAAATGTCTCTCATGCCATCAATACAGGATATGTCGGCTCCAACCACCTGATTTTTTCCTTCTCCCACATGCCAAACAAACATGGAAAAGTGAACTTGATGGATTTGCAAGTGGATCTGCGCAGCATTCATTGCTAGTTATTAGTGGTTTAGTTTCAAATTGGATTTTCCCTCCTCCTCCTTTTCCTCTCATCCATTCATCTATAAATTTAAGATCATTTCTCATTGATAAGGGTTGGATACTTTTAGTTTGTATATGCATCACCTTGCATTTTGAGTGTGACAGACCTTTAGATCTAGTCCTTGCATGTGGATATCAGCCTTATACACCATTGTAATCAACTATGCATTTCTAGAAGTAATAGAAGCATTGTTTTGTGGTTATCTTCAGCCTTAGCTTGTTTTTATTTTTCTTTCTTTCCTCTCCCTTATGTTGCATGCTTGTTGTGTCATCTCACATCCTTGCATCTCCTTTTCGATTGTGTGTGTGACCGCATTCTCGGTTCGAGCTTCATGTGTATAGTCAATCCATGTGCATTTGCCATCATTCTCATTCAAAGTTGATCATATACATCCCCTTCTTCCCGGTGTTATCTCCTTCCTTAGGTTATTTTTCACTTTTCATGTTGTCTTCTACCCTGGTCCCTTGGCGTGTTTAGCTTAGGATTTCCTTTTCAAAGATTACTGTAGTAGTAGTAGTAGTATAAATAGGTAGAGGAACCAGCCATCTCCAAAGTTCTATCTCAAGTGTGTAAGGTCCCATAACTTGGAGATAGTCCCATTGTTGACTCAACAAATCAGTTCTTTAGATTTGAGACACGGGTGTAATTTTGAGCCCCAACAAATACCATGGAAGTTATCGGGCACTATAGGGAGAGATATAGTGTTTAAAGGAACCAGCATGCGATAGGGATCATGTAAGGAATGTTAAACTCCCTTTGAATGATGTTAATGATTTGAAAGAGGTGTGTAGGACATCTTGAATGAGAAAATCATTCCTCTGCTAGGGGAATGGCTACGAGAAAAGGTACCGCACGTTGGATCTAAGTGCGAAAGACAGATACTTCATGCAAATCTACCACCTCATAATCATGAATTTGATAAGGATATCACACTTGATGTCATAATTTATGGGTGGATATTACATAATATTCTTATTGATACTGGAGAAGAAGTGAATTTTGGACTATGGATGCTTGGAATCATATGGGTAGACTAACCTTGCAGCGATCAACGAATGTGTTGTACATGGTGAAAAAGACTAGGGCCATACTGATTTGGTTATTGAAGGATACAACTATTAAAATTCAGGGAGTCAATTTTACTGAGGATTTTGAGGTATTAGAACTTTCCAAAGATAAAAACTTCCCAACATTACTTGGATGGACCTGATGCTATACGAATAACATAGATCTATGATTTAATAAAAAGTACAACATCTTTGAGAATTAGGAAGAGTGCGTGATTATACCCTTACTAAATAAGAAGCAGAGCCCTATGTTGAGCCCTTGAGAAAAGATTAGCTTAATATAATTTATGTTCAATCAGTGGGCGATCCAGAGAATTTGGAACCATCCAAAGAGGGCGTACTTTATTGGGATGACATGAAGTCTATAAATGACACTACAATTGTTGTTTGTGATAGCTAGACTCATGGAACATAAAAATGGTTAGACATGAAGTGAAAGGAAGAGTCACCAAGATAATTAAACCATGCATGCTAAGGTGGTTGGGATTTAATCGGATACCAACATATACTAGTGAAGGAAATTCTGATGCATTTTTACATGCCATGGAGACTCGGTGGAATGATGAAGGGGATAAAAGAAATATGTTGGTCTATAAATTTTGCGGGACAGCAACACGCTGGTGGGAAACACATAAAGATGGACTTTTGGAGTGGCAAGAAGTGAGAATCACTTTCTCCACCAGGTTCAATCGGAGCAATGTACCTACACAAACATGTGAATTTCATAGGAAGTCTTCATCCTATCATCACGTCCACATGTGTGAGATATCTTGGTCGTAGGGAAAGGAACATTTTCCACCATCACTTTGGGTACATAATTTCTACTCCACACAATGTGGTGTGCACACGCATGATATGTCCATGCAGCACCGAAAAGAGAAATTATAAATCAACAAGAGATGACTACGAGATATGATCCAAAATTTTGATTACTTTTCTATTAAGCCTCTATTCAATGAAGCACTATAGATTATGAAGCATTTTACGTTGGGAGATAGTGCAAAGGATGAAGAGATTATGTTAGAACTATTTGGAGAATGTGATCTTGAGACGTGCCTTGATCTTGAGGAAACAGATGAAGAAGATATGGTATGTTCTTGGAAAGAAAAAGAAAAGGGAAAACTAATATACATGATAGATGATGAGGAAGTTGATAACCTAGATTTTGACCACATTGAAGGTGCATGCAAGGTGATGGAAATTGTAGATGAGAAAACATGTGCGTATCACACTCTTATGAAGACAAAGAAGGTTAAATTTGGTACATATATAGATCCTAAGGAAGCCATTATTAGTGACTCTTGGTTGGAGAAGGAAGTGGCTAAGGTCATTGAAATTTTACATGAATTTCAGGACTTATTTCCAAGGGTCTATCATGAGTTAAAGGAGTTCACCCTTCTTTAGGTGAGATGAAAATCAATCTTAAATAAGGCTCACGCTCGAGTTATGAAGATACCTTAAAGGATGAATCCTAATCTACACGTGAAGGTAAAGGAATAAATTGATAAAATTCTCAAGTTTGGAATCATTGAGCCTATTGAAGCATTTGAATGGGTTAGCCCCATGATAATAAGTATCAATAAGGATGGTAGTATAAGAATTTTTGTGGACTACAAAGAACTCAATGCTTCATGTGTTATAGATCCTTTTCCCACCCCTTTCACAAAGGAGATCCTTGAAGGAGTTCTTTGGACGCGAGATATAATCTTTTATAAATGGATTTTCACGTTATCACCAAGTGTGTATTACCAAGCAAGATCGGGATAATACTATGTTCACCACCGAGTGGCTTATTTTTTCATATACCGTGATGCCCTTTGGATCGAAAAATGTGCCAATAGTGTTCTCGTGCATTATTGTACATGAATTTCATGATATCATTCACAAATTCTTACAGGTGTATCTAGATGACTAGATAGTGTATGGCTTAGTCAAGGACCATTGTGATAATATAAGGCTCATGTTTGAGAGGTGCAGAGTAGTTGATCATCTCTCTTAATATTAAGAAGTGTATCTTTACAACACATTTTGGCACTTTACTTGGACATATAATTTTTAAACAAGGGTTGTTGGTAGATCAAACCAAGATAGTTGTGATCTTGGGTTTAGAAGAACCTAAAAAATAAAAGTGAGGTGCATGGATTCTTATGTCGCACGGGATATTACAAGAAATTTATTAAGGGATATACAAATATTTTCGTGCCCTTGGAATAATTGTTGAAGGCGCTAAAGAGAAATTCTATTGGGGTGATGCACAACATCATGCATTTAAAACACTAAAGGAAAGGTTGTCTCATCGCACCTATTTTTGCTTTCCTTCGGGAAAACCTTTTCATGTTCATGTTGATGCTTCTAACATGGAAATTGGCATAGTGTTAGACAACCATGATAAGAAATTTTGGATCATCCCATTTTCTTTACAAGCAAGCAAGTTAACACATGCGGAGCAAAATTACACAACTACTAAGCATGAAGCTTTTTTATGATCTACGCATTGCATAAGTTCATATAGTAATTGTTTGCAACCATGTTTATTTTCTATACGAGATCATATGCGGATTAAGAACTCAGTAATAAGCCTATTTTTAGGGGTGCATATACAAATGGATCCTTCCTTTTCAATAATTTGATTTCATGATTTTTGTAAAAGAAGGAAAAAGCAATTAGGGGCCACGATCATTTATAAAGGATAAATTAAGCGAGGATGCAAAAAGCATTGAGGACACTATGCCATATGCACAACTATTTAGATTGAATTGCACACCCACAAAACTAGAGGACATTGCAATATTTTTTCGCAATAGGCAAGATCCCTGAAGGAATGAAGACATTAGAGAAGAAGAAGCTTGCAATATGCACGGTGTCCTATCAGTTGATTGGTGGAGATTTATATAATATAGGACGTGATGAATTTTTGCATCATTTTGTTTTGGACAATGAGTGCAAAGGTATAATGGAAGAGGCTCATGGTGGAATAGAGGGTCGGAATTACGCAGTGATGGTATCGCGCACAAGATTCTGATGGCTGGGATTTGGTGGGAGACTTTGTATAAAGATACTAAGGAATATGTGAAATTATGTGATCATTTTTGGTGTAATGGAAAGCCTAGACACGAGATGAGATGTTGTTATGGCCTATTGCAAGCACCTTGAACCTCTTGAGAAATGGGTGATTGACTTTTTGGGTCCTACTTCACCACACGTGTGTAGGATTAGTGCACGCTACATCATAACTTATCTGCATTATCGACAAGTTCCAATGACCTCCCACGGGATGTTAAATCATTCCCCTAGGTGAATTAGTAAATTCAATTCAACCCCTAGGTGCTTTTATTAGCTCTTGAAAAATACTATTTTTGGACAATGTTGGGAAGGGCTACCACCTTGGCTTCCCCAAGATAGGTTGATAAGAACCTTGCATATAATAAATCAATAAATTGCATAAGATAATAAAACACAAGAGATATGGGGGCCAAGCTGCCCTAATATCAATATATGTAAAATAATACCCTTAAGGTAGGGCAACACCATACAATGCTCCTTAAGGAAGGAGTAACTCCATAATCTCCTAAGATGGGAATCCACTTCGAGGGGGACACCTCCAATATACCTTTACCAAGTATAAGACTCAACTAATACCTCCATTCCTCTTCATAATGATACTCACATCCTTTAAATAGGATGGGTAACACCTAATCCCAATGTAGGCTGACCCATTACCCAATATAATTAATTCCTATGTGAGCCCATATAACTAACTAAGGGGATGTGTGCCACATGTTGGCATCTCCATCAACCCATATACATTATATTATCATATCCCATGTGAACCCATACATATAACTAAGGGGATGTGTGCCACATGTCGGCATCTCCATCAACCCATATATATTATATTATCATATCCCAAGGTACATAAAGCATATGGGTGCACCTCTCCCGGAGTGGAACGGAGGAAAAAATCCAACTTGGAGATAAATTTAAGGTCTAATAACATCATGGAATTTATTTTGGAAGATTTAGGAAATATTTGGAGGATTTGGGGCAATTTCATCAAAAACAGGGTTCACATAGGCCTAAGCAGTGCACAGGGCCAAAAGAGCTACTGAACTTTAGGAAGTGATTAGGGAGCTCTAGGTGGAGTTAGGAGAAAAAAAAACATCTTCGGAAATGTAATTCATATCTCTATAATATTGTGAAATCATATTTTTCACAACACTTTGGTACAATAGGTTTATATCTGGTTTTTTTCCATGCTCAGCTAGAGCCGGATCAAAATCTTATTTTTTAGGGCTTGAATGGAGCAATCAAGAGTGAGAACCAAACCATTGGATTCAAACGGCCATTTTAAGTCAAATTCATATAAAAATTTTCCAAAACATTCCATCGGGATCTCAATATATTGTCATTTCAAGTTGCCCTCAAGGTAAGCCTCCCGCAATTAGTCAATTTTTAATGAGGACATGTGTCAGCTCCAGGATCTTGACGTAATTTGATGTCCCTTTCGTCCCTCAAGATAAGGGACATGAGGGAAAGAAAAATTTCCCAGCCCCAATATGCCCTCTGGTCACACATAGAACCTTCTGGATCACCAATTCAGCCCCCATGTGCTTACTGGAGCCCCCTTAATCGCCCAGATCGTGACAAGTGGTGCAACCTAGCACAATGTGCAAACTAATGACCCTTATGTCCCTTTGGAAAAGGGACATGAGGGAAATGAAAATTATCCCAACCTAATGTGGCTTTCAGTCATCAATGTGACCATCTTCAGTGCAAATTTCAAGCCCCCAAGAGCTAGTTAGAGCCAAATGCACAACCGTCGGATGCCCGCCAAGTGTCAACTCCAGGCGCAATGTGAAATTTGATGTCCCTTTCATCCCTTAATTCTTGAGGTACATAGGGATAGGAAAATTTTCCCATCCCTAGGCATGCCTCTTGGTTCTTCATACGACCAACTTCCAGTCCCTAAGGGTTTTCTCTAGCTTTTAGACCTAATGCTCGATCGTTGGATTTCGCCAAGTGTCGCATTGAGGTGTGATGTGAAATTTGATGTCCCTTTCATCCCTTAATGTTTAAGGGACATCAAGCACATAAAAATTTTCCCTACCCTGATATGTAATTTTAAAACACTTTAAAGTCGACACTCACTTTATTTCTTGTTGTTTCTTCTTCACAACTCGTAACTTGTCATAGCTTTGTTTATGCTTGCACCCAGCCTACCATTTCTGCTCCGAACCAGCTCTACCATGGATACCAAACCCTCCAATCCATGAAAATACACATGTTTCCAGAGGAAGAATTGATCAAAAGAGTTAAAGAAACAAAGAGCGAAGGAGAAGAACGAAGAATTTCATCTAAAACCCCATTTTCGTGAAATGAAGATTTGAACATATCTTTAAATGGTTGCAAACGAAGAGCCATTTTTACTATATTCTTCATTTTCAGAATCCATAAAAACCTCACCTACAAACCTCCCATTTTCAACAAGGAGTGTTTGTAGTGAAGAAATCTCTTTCTTGGCACAATGAAGGAAAAAGTTAGATTTCTGTCAAACAGGTAATTGGTTTGAAGAGAAATTTCACCGGTAGAACGAGAAAAAAAACCCATATCAAAAATATAATTTTTTTCATGACAGGAGAATAAAACCAGACCTACAATTTTCAAGCTTTGTTAATGGTTGTCGTGTCGAGCTATCGCCAGGTGAAGAATTTGAAATTTTAAAATCTCATGAACCAATGATTGGGTAAGCCTAAGATTTCAAAGGGGTGATATTGGGCAAAAACCCATATCAAAAACTTCATTCCGCCGTGATCCGATCTCCGAATCTCACTTTCTAAAAATAGCAGGTCTTCTACATGGGAGACTGTTATTTTAGGTAAGCCACCAACTGAAGAAACTACAAAAGAGGCGGTGAACACAGAAGAGGTATCTCAGGAAAAAATCATCAAAATGGTTGTCTTATTCCATAATTAACACTTACTAAAAATAGTAAGTGGTCTCACAAGCACCTGCCAAAAATAGAAAATTGGTCCAGAAGGTGAGAGGAACATAGGGAGAAAGGGGAATTCGAGTTGCAATATCCAATTGAGGTTCAAAGGAGCTGATTTTTCATACTTACTAAAAATAGTAATTCATCTCATTGGCACTTACTAAAAATAGTAAGTCATTCTAGAGGGTGAATTTCATGAAGGATCATCCTAAGAGTTGAACATTCAAATTGGTAGCTGTAGTTGGAGTCCGAAGAAGAATTTTCACACTTACTAAAAATAGTAAGTTGCTTCATTCAAGAATAACAAGTGTTGATGAACCATTCATAGTTTTTCCAGTATGTTCATCGGTACCTAGGACATGTACGAGACAAATGTATCATTCCATATGACCTATGTTGGTAGAATACGACAGTGTTTCAAAGGGTCATCACGGGGGTTAGTTACCATCCTTGGTTTCTTTGAAGTGGATCTCCATGAGCAACGCCCATGGTCACTATTGGGATAACTCGACAGTGTTTCTTAACACTCAGTTCGCGGTGTCCATAGGTCATCAAAAGGTAGTTTCTCGTCAGCAACAATGTGTTCGCAATATGAGTAAATCATTCATAACAAGGAATTCAAGGGACAAAGAACAATTTAGCATCGAGTGTAAGCATTAAGGAGTTTTCCATGAGGCAAAGGATTTAGAAATTCAGAGTTTCATCTCCTTGGAAGAATCAATGGATTTCATCAAGAGCTAAACCCTTTCTTTTCCTTCTCTCTCTTCTCCCCCCACTTTCTCTCTCCTCCACGTTCTAATTCTTTGTTGAGGTTGCACTTTTTCATATGTCTTAATGTTCCTAATGTAATAATTCACCTTTATGTTATAAAAAGGGACTTAATGTTTTTCTAAGAAGACGAAGAGTCTTAAGTTCGTGTCGAGACATACAAAGAGTCATTGGGGGTTATATGAAGAGTCTTTTCTCTTGCTATAAATTGTAAATCTATTACCATTTCAAAGGGTTGGTGATTGATTTTGTAAACTCAAGCCATTTTCTTCCATTTCCTCATATTTAATTTCTTCATTCCTTCACTATGTACAAATTTTGTTTAAGCATCAATACAAGGAGTTTCTAGCCTTTTTAACTGAGGGATTTATTGATACTTTGTGCTCATAAATTCTAATCGGTCTTGTTGCTATTTATAGAGTTGTTTCTTCTTAATTTTAATGCATGTGATGAAACTTATAACTAATGTGTGCAAGAATCTAATTTTCTACTTGTAGCATTAGTTCCCCTACCTCATATTCTCACTCCCTTTCCCGCTCTCTTGACAAAGTCCTCTCTAGCAAGAGATTTCTAACTTTACCACAGGGTCAATGGAGTGCCCCTTTTGGATCCCGGTTGCAAAGCCAACCCGGATAAAACCAACCTTACTCATGCATGCATTTATGGAAGTTGCACTGTTTAAATAGAGGGACTTAGATCCCCAAAGCATTAGCACGAAACCCACAAATTTGGCTACTCGGAAATTTTTCTCGCTAACACGCTTGTTCTTTGCGCTTAAAGGACCACTTATAAGAGGTTGAATAAGGCCACACCTTTTTATTTGGTGTTTGGAGCAGAGGTTGTATTTCCTATTGAATTTATGTTACCATCCTTGTGTATTGCACAAGTAAGAGGATTGGCTGATGAGAAATCTATTGAGGAGCGCACTAACAAACTAATGCGGATTAGACTAGCAGTGTGCCATTACACATTGGAGCTAGAAGACCGAGAAGGCAGACAGAAATCATGGAATGATAGGCACATCAAGAATACGAAATTTGAGGTTGGAAAGATGGTTCTTAGTATAATTCCAAGTTTACGTGCAGCCTAGGGAAATTGAAAGTGCATTGGTTGGGATTGTTTATAGTAACTCAAGATACTTGAACCGGGAACTTTTCGATTGCGGGTGTTGGATGGTACCATGTTTCCTGGTTCTTCAATGGGAGTAGGTTGAAGCCCTAATATAAATAAAGCTTCTTGGTGTTTATAAGAAGGCATTATTTCCAATTAGATTAAATTTCCCTTTTGTGTTTCATTTCATCGTTGATATGCTTTGTTACTTTAGTTCAGTGTTTTGTTGTAATAAGCGCACTTACGCATAGGAAGTTGATTACTATATTTTGAGTTCATGCACAGAGGACCGCACATACTTTTAGTGTGGGGTGGATTGCAAGTACGTGAAGAAGAGTAAATTTGTTGGTTTTGAAGGTTGACTAAGAACTAAATGAGTACGCGAGCTAATGATGATGATGGTTTGTGGATGAAAGTACAAGAAAGGTGTTACAAGTTCTTTAGATGAAGGAATTCTTAAGAAAATTTTCTCATATTGAATACCACGCGTAGAAGGATGATCACACAGTGTAACGTGAGGTAGGCAGCGGCATAATGGACTACTTGGCATGAGGCGCAGAGGGTTATGTACTTCGGTGCATGGAGGCGTGTGAAAGGATGTATGTAGCCGAGTAGTAAGTGCACCACAAGGTTACGACTAGAGTGCGGAAGAAAGTAGCAAAAATGTGGAAAAAGAAAAAGAAAACGTCATTAAAGTTGAAGTATGGTGGTAGGTGAGGACTCTAGATAAGGGGAGAAGGTACTCTAGATAACATGGATAAGAGGACTCTAGATAAGGGAATAAGAGACCTTAAAAATAAGGGGAAGATACGACTCTAGATAACATGGAGAAAGTACTTGGAAATGTCCCAAATAAGGTGAAGAGGGGGCTAGGAGAGTGGAACGAGTTAGAGGCCGATATCAATAAGGATTACCCTGAACTCTTGGTGCCAGCAGAGGAGAAAGACACCAGTGCGCCTTGAAATATTTTTCATTCTTTATATTTTTATGGCATATTCATTCCTTATTCTTTCGTTCTTTATTCATTGTATTTGGAGATATAAGTTGAGAAACACTATTGCGAGGGGGAAATGACATTAGTGTAGGGTAATGTTGGGTTGGCTAAATTACCCAAGTAAGGCACAGTAAGGCACGCAAAGTGGGTGCATAGACATGCATAAGTGTCAGGTAAAGTGGGGCGCGTCCGGGGAGATCAGTTCCAGGACTTAGCTGATTTTTCATGTCACGAACTAAAAATAGGAAAAGTGGTTGGAGTGTGGCCGAAGTAAAGATAAAAGCAAGAAGACTTTGTGGATAAGCAAGATCTATTTTGGGACTAAAGATAAGATCAAAGGTCATGCATGGATCGATCTAATAATAGAATTAAAAGAAGAGTTTATTTATAGACTAATCTATTATTAGGGTCGATAGAAAAGCATGCACTTCTTAGCACATGGTTATTTTAAGCATCCAGACTATCTCGAGATTCATGGGTGGTGAAGGGAAACTCCCCACCCCTATATGTATGTGTTTGTGTGTGTGTGTGTTTTTGCATTGTTTTGGACACCATGTACGAACCTTGTGATGTAATAGATTTATGTTGCTCGACATTCTATCATGCATGACTCTCTCTAGTGATTATTATTATGTATTCAGCTTCTATGATGTAATCTTTATGTTATGAATGGATAATTATGGATGGATTTTGGTAATATATGTCTTTGAGTATGGCGATTGCATAGTGCAATTGATCTTAGTTTGATTTGTTATGTTTTCTTATTACATGTGTTTCCTTATGTTATCTATAATGATTTACATCTAAATGTATGCCTTATAATGGTAATTACAAACATGCATGCTAACATCTTGGCAAGATAGCACAAAGGAGGGACCTGGTAGGCTTCGTGGGATTCGGATGAGCATTTAGATATGTCTGAAAGAAGTGCCAGCGTTCTAGGCATTGGGTATAGAAAATAAGGGCTACAAGGTTTATTTTCTCCCTAATTCTAAGTCTTCTTCATTCACTTTAAGTCCTTTCCTTGTCCCATTGTTCCCTAAACCCTATTTACTCTTACATTCACTATTATACTCTCATGTAGTGCATTATCTCACTCGAGAAACAAGAAGGATGTCTTTATTAGTAAATGACTAACCTTTGTGTTCAAGCTTTGCTATAATCATCTTACTCTACCTATTGGGAGGACTTACCCTATAACCTATCAATAGATAAACTTAATCATCATTCAACATTTTCCAAGGACATCTCGATCCTCTCTTAGGACTCAAACCTCTTAAATTCACTTCTTTACCAACTTAATGAATGATCTCGGATATTCTTCGCACCGACTAGTAATTGGGTATGTCACTATGTACTCTCCCTTCTCTCCTTTTCACCTCTTGTGAGGACTTACCCCAATAACCTATCAATAGACCAACTCAATCATCATTCAAAATTTTCTAAGGACATCGGGATCCTATCTTAGGACTCAAACCTCTTAAATGCACTTCTTTACCAAATTAATGAATGATCTCAAATATTCGCCCTAACTAGTAATTGGGTATGTCACCTTGTGTACTCTCCCTTCTCTCCTTCTCACCTCCTAAGAGGACTTACCCCTATAACCTATCGATATATCAAATTAATCCTCATTCAACATTTTCCAAGGACATTTCAATCCTCTTTAGGTCAAACCTTTTAAATGCACTTCTTTACCAAATTAATTAATGATCTCATATAATCTACCCCTTGATTAGTAATTGGGTATGTCACTATGTACTCTCCCTTATCTCCTTTTCAATAACACTATGAAACTCTTTACCTCTCCTAGTCTTAATAAATTTTATAGCAAACTTCACACCTTACAACAATTCTCTAACACCTCATTCTCCAACGTGTAACCTTCTCCCTTACTTTGTACTATGTTTTGACACTTAGGTGTCTTGTTAGACCTACTTACCCGTCCAATCCTATTTTTGAGATAAAAACTCATAAAATTGGTTTCCTGAGGACTAATACACTTTTTGGATACCCATTAAGCTTATTCACATATTGGTAAAATCAGTTAGAGAGATTCTTAAAGAAATATGCACATTTTCACTACGATCAAACCTCAATTATGTCTCCAAGCAAGTCTAGATCGGACTATCACTAATATAACAATCTTTGCACCTCCATTTTCCATGAAACCAATGAAATATGTTATAATATCATCCTTGGTCTCTTTCTATCAATTTTCTTGAGGGTTTATTGGGTAAAATGTGTTTTATAGACAAATTACCATTAAAACCCTAATTTAGGGTCTTACCTGCAGCCCGAGAGGGTTTTAAAATCCATATCTTGCTTAATTTTCCACTTCAATACCTAATTCCAACTTCCACATCTCTCCAATAACATTCCCCACCTTTTGTCTTTTCTCTCTACCACGCGATACTACCTAGTTTGCCTCCAACCATAAGCTTTGCATAAAATATGGTCCTAAGACTTTGTTTAGGCATTTTTGCTAACAAAATCATTTATAAGTAGCAAATGAGATTATTAGTTTAAAAACATGTCTTATGCATCATTAATGACACCTGAACCTTCATTAAAATATTTGCATGCATAAACTTATAGACCTTCATACTGTGTTTCTTGCTTCTTACCTTCTCTACTAAACTTGGCATCATAGGTTTCGCAACCAAAATTGCACTCACCTAACTTCCAATGCTCTCAATGATGTTTTCCACACCTACAACTCATTATAACACTTGTACACGCATTCTCTCATACCTATATAGTCACATACAATCTCATACTAGATCCAAACATAGAGTAAAACTAGTTAACAAATATAAAGAATCTCATACACACATTACTCTTTCATTAACCAAAGAGAAAATCTACAAATCAAGAAGAAGAATCCTTCAACAAGGAATCAAGCTCAAAACACTATAGATTTCTCACAATTATCACATAAGATTCCTTTCATTCATCATATATATAAATGCTCACAACATGTATACAAAGGAGTACTTATTTCATATCCATATAATATATGCTCTAGCTCCTTTCTCTAAGCATCCATGGCTCGATAATTGATTTTTAAATACCTTAGAAATACTACAAACTCCCCTCTTCTTATTCTTTCAAGAATGAATTTATAACTTCCTTAAAACTAACTTTCTCTCTTGTTTCATTCAAATTCCTCTTTATATCCTCTCAAGAATGAGAAGTTACAACAAACGATTCCCCTTCACCAAGGTGAGTAACTGACCAAATACATAAGTAACTTACTTTTTGATTAAAACACCTTAGCACATCATGTTTACCCTTTTACTACCCCTTACATTTCACACAATGTCTCCTAGACCACCTATTATTATTAGAAATTCAATTGTTTGAAAATGGCCTTTGGAGGGAAATCCCACTGGACCTTATTACATGCTCAAGAGGATCCCATTAAGAGGGATTCCATACAAAAACACTGAAACTGGTCTCTAAAATGATTTCTCATGAATATTTACAATGAAATTTGAACTTAGTCTTTGGATGCTCCTGCATCAGCAATGTTTGGGGACTTAAGTGGACATGGGTATAAAAATGGGAAGACCATGGAATATTGTGTAATGACTTACGAAAAGCTGTGACAAAAAGGATGGGGTCATGTAAGGATAAGATTCCATGGGAGATTGTGTAACACTTTGCACAGGTTGCAGTTTACATGAAATAACACGGGTTATTTATATGATGCATCCTCCATTTGGGCATATCTAACACCTAACACTTGGTTTTCCAAAAGATTTATTTTGCGCAAGAAAATTACACTAATTAGTGATAGCTTGAAAAAGAAAAGTGTTAGAAATTCTACTAAGTATAAATTTTTGCATGACTTGACATGATCATTTTGGTTACACTGCACAAAACAACGAACAAATAAAGAGTTCACACTTTTACGTGCAAGGAAAAGAACAGGAAACATGTGTTGATATAATGGATGCAAGGTAAGTAATTTCCCTTACATGCAACCATTGTACGAAGCTAGTAAACCCACTTGCCATTTCTAACATCAACGGAACTGCCATTTCTAACATCTTTTCAATAAATCTAATATCTTGCCCACTCACCAACCTGGAAGCTAAATATATCTCTTTAAACACGTCATGTCATATGGAAGGTGTAAAAATCTATAGAAGCTTGACTTCTGAGCACAAGCTTCACCAGAACACCAAAAAAACATTGAATTCCACCAACCAAATCAAATCAATCTAGAATTATTCTAAGAACATAATAACATTCAATGAAGATCTTTTAACGACTGCTAAGAATAATCAAACATGTCATACACTTCTAGGTTTTCCACTTAGCATTCAATTTTATTTTAAAATATAACCACCCTTCATTTGATTTGTCAAATTTGGGTTGTGCAGTAGGTTATGGCCATTTATGTTGGAAAACATTGTTCACCATGGGTTTTTCTATAAATACCTAGCTAAAAGATGTAAATGTCATCAAATTTGAAATAGAGAAGCTTATGGAAAAATTATGCATTTTCCTTATCTCACTTTATTTTCCAAGTTTTGATCTAAGTTGGCAACTATTAGTACTTGTTTTAACTCAAGTGAAGGTTAGATGATCCCTTTTATGTTTATTATTTGTAATATCTTTCGCTTTAGTGCTTAAAGGAGTTGAAGCATACGTCTTGCGGGTCCAACCGCTTTATGTTCCTCTTTGGCTTGATAGTTGATTCCCTCATACTCTTGCACATGTATGTGTATGGATCGAGTGCATATTGGTCTAAGCGTGGGTATGACTATTGGATCTTGGTGTTCAAAAAAATTAGAGATTTCATTATGGCCCTGCAAACTTACTTCTCTACTCTCCGTATGCCACTCATATTTTTACATTTGTATACCACTATTAGACTAGATTAGTGTAAGACTAAACTTGAAATTTTCCTATAAAGATTAAACTTAAGTGATTGTAAGTGTTCATAGCTAAATATATGCATGTAACTTTGTGCATTGAATAATCTATGAAGGTTATTTTAATCAATTGTTTTGCTTACAGAGTCCTAAAAACGGATCCATATGAGTTATTCTCAAGCCATAGTTTCCCAATAACTACAAACAAGTAAACACCCTCAAAATCAAATGAATATCATGATACCTCTTGAGGTAGTCCCACTAAATCACTTGGCCACCAAGACCTAGGGAGATTTAACCTTGAGGAGACTCTGCTAAATCCATTGCCCAATTATTATATGTGTGCTTCCTTTCAAGAGAGGCATTATCCCACATAGAATGAGAAAAGGGAATCCATGCAACCATTACATGAAGCCAATAAACCCTGCTCGCCGTATAACTTAGAACGTAAAAAATGACAAAAGAGCCTAGTTCACTATAAGACAAACGATTGTTGCTCACAATCAATGAATCGCCATTTCTAACATCTTTTCGGTAAAAATAATATCTTGCCCACTCGTCACAACCTTGGAATCTAAATATATCTCTTTGAACATGTCATGTCATATGGAAGGTGGAAAAATATATAGAAGTTTGACTTCTGAGCACAAGCTTCCTTGCACACCACAAAACATTGAATTCCACTAGCCAAATCGGATCAATCTAGGATTATTCTAAGAACATAATAACATTCAATGAAGATATTTTAAGGATTGCTAAGAATAATTAAACATGTCATACACTTATAGGTTTCCCATTTGGCATTCAAATTTATTTTAAAACATAACCACCCTTCATTTAATTTTTCAAATTTGGGTTGTGCAAGAGGTTTCGGCCATTTATGTTGGCAAACATTGTTCACCGTGGGTTTTTCTATAAATAGCTAGCTAAAAGATGTAAATGCCATTAAATTTGAAATAGAGAAGCTTATGAAAAAATTACGCATTTTCCTTATCTCACTTTGTTTTCCAAGTTTTGACCTAAGTTATCAACTATTAGTGTTTGTTTTAATTCAAGTGAAGGCTAGATGGTCCCCTTTATGTTTATTGTTTGTAATATCTTTCGCTTTAGTGACTATAGGAGTTGAAGCACGGTCTAACTACGTTATGTTCCTCTTTGGCTTAGTAGTTGATTCCCGTACTCTTGCACGTGTTTATGTATGGATCAAGTGCATATTGGTCTAAGTGCGGGTATGACTATTAGATCTTGGTGTTCAAACAAATTAGAGATTTCATTATGGCTGCAAACTTACTTCTCTTCTCTCCCTACACTACTTTTTTTTTTACATGTATATACCTTTGTTAAAGTAGATTAGTGTAAGACTAAGCTTGCAATTTTCCTATTAAGTTCAAACTTAAATGATTGTAAGTATTCATAGCTAAATATATGTATGTAGCTTTGTGCATTAAATAATCTATGAAGGTTATTTTAATCATTTTTTTGTTTGCAGAGTCCTAAAAATGGATCCATGTAAGTTATTTCAAAGCCATAGTTTCCCAATAACTACAAACCAAGTAAACACCCTCAAAATCAAATGAATAACATGATACCTCTTGAGGTAGTCCCACTAAATCACTTGGCCACCAAGACTGGTGAGATTTAACCTTGAGGAGACCCCTACTCAATCCATTGCCCAATTATTCTATGTGTGCTTCCTTTCAAGAGAGGCATTATCCCACGCAGAATGAGAAAAGGGAATCCATGCAACCATTGCATGAAGCCGTATACCTCAAAGTGCATAACTTAGAACATAAAAAATGACAAAAGAGCCTAGTTCACTATAAGAAAAATGATTGTTGCTCACAATCAACGGAACGCCATTTCTAATATATTTTTCAATAAAACTAATATCTTGCCCACTCACCAACCTTGGAATCTAAATATATCTCTTTGAACACGCCATGTCATATGGAAGGTGGAAAAATATATAGAAGCTTGACTTCTAAGCATAAGCTTCCCAGCACACCACAAAACATTGAATTCCACTAGCCAAATCAGATCAATCTAGGATTATTCTAAGAATATAATAACATTCAATGAAGATATTTTAAGGACTGCTAAGAATAATCAAACATGTCATACACTTATAGGTTTCCCACTTGGCATTCAATTGTATTTTAAAACATAACCACCCTTCATTTAATTTGTCAAATTTGGCTTGTGCAGTAGGTTTCAGCAATTTATGTTGGCAAATATTGTTCACCATGGTTTTTCTATAAATAGCTAGCTAAAAGATGTAAATGACATTAAATTTGACAAAGAGAAGCTTATGAAAAAATTATCAATTTTCCTTATCTCACTTTGTTTTCCAAGTTTTGACCTAAGTTATCAACTATTAGTGTTTGTTTTAATTCAAGTGAAGGATAGATGGTCCCTTTATGTTTATTGTTTGTAATATCTTTTGCTTTAGTGACTATATGAGTTGAAGCACACGTCCTACGGGTCTAACTACATTATGTTCCTCTTGGCTTGGTGGTTGATTCCTCGTACTCTTGCACATGTTTATGTATGGATCAAGTGCATATTGGTCTAAGCGTGGGTATGACTATTAGATCTTAGCGTTCAAACAAATTAGAGCTTTCATTATGGCCTGCTAAACTTACTTCTCTTCTCTCCCTACACTACTTTTTTTACATTTATATACCTTTGTTAAAGTAGATTAGTGTAAGACTAAACTTGAAATTTTCCTATTTAGTTCAAACTTAAATGATTGTAAGTGTTCATAGCTAAATATATGTTTGTAGCTTTGTGCATTAAATAATCTATGAAGGGTATTTTAATCATTTGTTTTGTTTGCAGAGTCCTAAAAATGCATCCATGTAAGTTATTCCCAAGCCATAGTTTCCCAATAACTACGAACCAAAAAAACCCTCAAAATCAAATGAATAGCATGATACCTCTTGAGGTAGTCCCACTAAATTACTTGGCCACCAAGACTTGGTTAGATTTAACCTTGAAGA
The DNA here is from genome assembly GCA_018340775.1 of Taxus wallichiana var. yunnanensis. Taxonomy (NCBI): domain Eukaryota; kingdom Viridiplantae; phylum Streptophyta; class Pinopsida; order Cupressales; family Taxaceae; genus Taxus; species Taxus wallichiana. Next base: position 837,350,234 of record CM031238.1, read on the forward strand.
GACCCTGCTCAATCCATTGCCCAATTATTCTATGTGTGCTTCCTTTCAAGAGAGGCATTATCCTACACGAGAATGAGAAAAGGGAATCCATGCAACCATTACATGAAGCCAATAAACCCGCTCGCCACATAACTTAGAACGTAAAAAATGACAAAAGAGCCTAGTTCACTATAAGACAAATGATTATTGCTCACAATCAATGGAAGCGCCATTTCTAACATATTTTTAAGGTAAAACTAATATCTTGCCCACTCGTTAACCTTGGACGCTAAATATATCTCTTTGAACACATCATGTCATATGGAAGGTGGAAAAATCTATAGAAGCTTGACTTCTGAGCACAAGCTTCCCTTGCACACCACAAAACATTGAATTCCACTAGCCAAATCAGATCAATCTAGGATTATTCTAAGAACATAATAACATTCAATGAAGATATTTTAAGGATTGCTAAGAATAATGAAACATGTCATACACTTATAGGTTTCCCACTTGGCATTCAAATTTATTTTAAAACATAACCACCCTTCATTTAATTTGTCAAATTTGGGTTGTGCAAGAGGTTTTGGCCATTTATGTTGGCAAACATTGTTCACCGTGGGTTTTTCTATAAATAGCTAGCTAAAAGATGTAAATGTCATTAAATTTGAAATAGAGAAGCTTATGAAAAAATTATGCATTTTCCTTATCTCACTTTGTTTTCCAAGTTTTGACCTAAGTTATCAACTATTAGTGTTTGTTTTAATTCAAGTGAAGGCTAGATGGTCCTCTTTATGTTTATTGTTTGTAATATCTTTCGCTTTAGTGACTATAGGAGTTGAAGCACGGTCTAACTCGTTATGTTCCTCTTTGGCTTGGTAGTTGATTCCTCGTACTCTTGAACATGTCTATGTATGGACCAAGTGCATATTGGTCTAAGCACGTGTATGACTATTAGATCTTGGCATTCAAAAAAATTAGAGCTTTCATTATGGCCTCGCAAACTTACGTCTCTTCTCTCCCTACACTACTTTTTTTTTTACATTTATATACCTTTGTTAAAGTAGATTAGTGTAAGACTAAGCTTGCAATTTTCCTATTAAGTTCAAACTTAAATGATTGTTAAGTGTTCATAGCTAAATATATGTATGTAGCTTTGTGCATTAAATAATCTATGAAGGTTATTTTAATCATTTGTTTTGTTTGCGGAGTCATAAAAACGAATCCATGTAAGTTATTTCAAAGCCATAGTTTCCCAATAACTACGAACCAATAAACACCCTCAAAATCAAATGACTAACATGATACCTCTTGATCATTATCCCACTAAATCACTTAAAGGAGATGACCTGGTGAAATTTAACCTTGAGGATCTTCTCCCTACTCAATCCATTGCCCAATTATTCTATGTTTGCCGGGTCCTTTCAAGAGAGGCATTAAATGTCTTGACCACCGCAGAATGATAATGTTGTTCCACTTGGAATCAATGGCTTCCTCCTTTCGGTGCATAACTTAGAACATAAAAATGACAAAAGAGCTTTAGCTTTTCAATAAGAAAAATGATTGTTTGGAGTATGGAAAGCTCGGAACAACACCATTTTTAGATATATTTTCGGTAAAAGCTAATATCTTGCCCACTCACAACCTTGGAATCTAAATATATCTTGAACACGCAATGTCATATGGAAGGGATGAAAATTTATCTAGAAGCTTGACTTTAAGATAAGCTTGAAGCTCTAAAGTGGATAGATCCACAAAACATTGATCCCCCTAGCCAAAGATCAATTTAGGATATTCTAAGAATATAATAACATTCAATGAAGATATTTTAAGGCTACTAAGAATAATCATGATACACTTATATGGTTTCCCACTTGGCAGTGAAAATTGTATTTTTAAACAAATCATTCATTTAATTTGTCAAATTTGGCTCTCAAGGGGTTTCGCAATTTATGTTGGATGAATATGATGCTTACCATGGTTTTTTCTATAAATATTAGCTAAAAGATGTAAATGACATTAAATTTGACAAAGAGAAGCATTCGCATGAAAAAATTATGCATTGAAGATTATCTCACTTTGTTTTCCTTTTTTGACCTATAGAAGGATCATACTATTAAGTGTTTGTTTTATCATTCAAGTAAGGAATGATGGTCCCCTTTATGTTTCATAATTGTTTATAATGATTTTTTGCTTTAGTATTATATGAGTTGAGGCACACGTGGCATGGTTCTATGGGTCTAACTACGTTATGATCCTCTTCACTTGGTGGTTGATTCCTCGTACGCTTGCACATGTTAAATGTATGGATCAAGTGCATCGGTCTAAGCAAGGGCATGACTATTAGAGTCTTGGCGGGAAAACAAATTAGAGCATAATTATGGGTGGTGCCGAAGCAAAACTTACATCTCTTCTCTCCCTACACTACTTTTTTTTACATTTATATACCTTTGTTAAAGTAGATTAGTGTAAGACTAAGCTTGCAATTTTCCTATTTAGTTCGAACTTAAATGATTGTAATGTTCTACTAAATATATGTTTGTAGCTTTGTGCTCCATCAAATAATCTATGAAGGGTATTTTAATCATTTATTTTGTTTGAGTCCTAAAAATGCATCCATGTAAGTTATTCCCAAGCCATAGTTTGATATGGACTGGAACCAATTAAAACCCTCAAAATCAAATGAATAGCATGATAAGTGGAGGTAGCACTAAATTACTTGGCCACCAAGACTTGGTTAGATTTAACCTGAAGAGACCCCTGCTCAATCCATTGCCCAATTATTTTATGTGTGCTTCGCTTTGATGAGAGGCATTATCTGAAGGCAGAATGAGAAAAGGGAATCATTTAATTTTTGCAACCATTTTCGCGAGGCTTCAAGGTTCGCCACATAACTTCAACGTAAAATGACAAAAGATACTAGTTCACTATAAGACAAATGATTAGCTTGCTTCTCCAATCAAGGGGGTTATCCTCGCCATTTCTAACATATTTTTCAAGAAACTAATATCTTGCTCATTTCTAACCTTGGACGCTAAATATATCTCTTTGAACACATCATGTCATATGGAAGGTGGAAAATCTCCTGCCGCTTGACTTGAGCACAAGCTTCCCATGCACACCACAAAACATTGAATTCCACTAGCCAAATCAGATCAATCTAGGATTATTCTAAGAACATAATAACATTCAATGAAGATATTTTAAGGATTGCTAAGAATAATGAAACATGTCATACACTTATAGGTTTCCCCACTGCGTGGCATTCAAATTTATTTTAAAAGGCTGAACCACCCTTCATTTAATTTGTCAATGGTTGTGCAGGAGGTTTTGCCATTGGATGTTGGCAAACATTGTTCCCGTGGGTTTTTCTATAAATAGCTAGCTAAAAGATGTAAATGTCATTAAATTTGAAATAGAGAAGCTTATCTCAAAAATTTTTGCATTTTCCTTATCTCACTTTGTTTTCAAGTTTTGACCTAAGTTAGCAACTATTAGTGTTTGTTTTAATTCAAGTGAAGGCTAGATGGTCCTCTTTATGTTTATTGTTTGTAATATCGAGCCGCTTTAGTGACTATAGGATTTGCAAGCAGGCGATTCTCAACTCGTTATGTTCCTCAAATGGCAAAAATATATGATTGAGCAACCTCGTACTCTTGAACATGTCTATGTATGGACCAATGCATATTGGTCTAAGCACGTGTATGACTATTAGATCTTGGCATTCAAAAAAATTAGAGCTTTCATTATGGCAAATCTCGGCCTCAAACTCATCTCTTCTCGCTACACTACTTTTTTTTTGGACATTTATATACCTTTGTTAAATTAGATTAGTGTAAGACTAAGCTTGCAATTTTCCTATTAAGTTCAAACTTAAATGATTGTTAAGTGTTCATAGCTAAATATATGTATGTAGCTTTGTGCATTAAATAATCATTTGAAGGTTATTTTAATCATTTGTTTTTTTCATGGAGTCATGAAAAACGAATCCATGTAAGTTATTCCAAAGCCATAGTTTCCAATAACTACGAACCAATAAACACCCTCAAAATCAAAAACTAACATGATACCTCTTGAGGTATTCCCACTAAATCACTTGTCCTCCAATACCGGGTGATATTTAACCTTGGGGAGACCACCGCTCAATCCATTCCCAACTATTCTATGTGTTCCTCCTTTCAAGAGAGGCATTATCCCACCAATTTGAGAGGAATGTCTACGTATCTTGTGTTTGTGCACACATCCCTTTTCCTTGTAGGCGTCAACATCATTGGTGTTCGCGGGAGATAGGGGTGTCACATGTGGATATTAACAAACCTAACATGGTGATGGCATTTGACAAAAGGTCGCACACTTTTTATCATTTAAAATACAAAAACTTGTAATGTCCCCTATTTCAAACTAACAACAATTTGAAAACTTCTTATCATTCCTCTTCACATGGCCAATAAGGAATTGCACAAGGGAATTCCTTCGTTTCTTTTTTCTTTTTTATTATTATTAATGCTTTTCTTTGGTGTTTTACTCCCTAAAGTAGGATAGCTGTGATTATAATGATCCCAACGTGAACTTAAAATATAAAATTAAGCTCATTAAGAAGTCCACAAGGTTGGGAAGTTTTTAGCAAGGAAATTGAAGATAAAGCAAGCTTAAGAGGTTGGTCTACACCTTATGAATCTTGGCGCCAACCAAAGGGTATAAGAGGAGTCTTAGGGGCTCATTTGCACATCATTTTGAAAAATATACTCTATCTATTTACACTTTAGGATTGTTTGCTCTATTTCCAACTCCACTAAGGGAGGAAATCCATAGTGTGGCATTCAAGAAGGTCGTGCAACCTTCCTTGTCAAATTTAGAGAATGAAAACTCTCCAAATTGGGTGGTGTGAAGGAGAATATTGAATATCCTCTTGTTGGGTTTTATCTAGGGCATCAACTAGAAGACCTACATAGGGATTTTTCACGATTTGGAGTCCCTCCCTAGGGAGTGACTACGATTGAAGTCATTTAAGTGCCTTCTAGGGAACAAAACTCATTTATTAATTGATATTCATACTTTGGATAATTTATAAGGTTGAAATCATTCATATTTGGTTATTGTTGGAGTTTGGAAACCTCCATTCTCATTATTTCTCTTAGTTGAACTTCTCGTGTTCTTAAAATAATTTTCTATTTGAATAATTGATTGATTTTCATGGTGAAATTGTTCTAAATTATTTCTAAAAGGTATATTAATATTGTGGATGAGTTGTAGCAAGATATTTGGGTGAAATCATGTGTTTTACGAATTGTTCCAAAAATAAGATCGTTTTTCCGTACTAATTTAATTTTTTGTTTGTTGGTCCAAAATTCATATTTAAATAATATTGGGGTTTGTGCTAATTCCTTATTTTTTTAGTTTCATTCCTAGAAAGGGACATTAGAGTTGTATCAGAGCTTCGGTCTTCCCATCCTAAGGATTTCATGCAAGAAGGCAACAAGGCTTTCATTTTTTGTCAAAGGAGAGAAAAGAAATTAGACCAGCCAAGAGAAGAAGAGAGTATGGCTCGCCAAGATCCATAGGAAGCCAAGATCAACAAGCTCATTGAAAGGAAAGTGAGATTGGCGGATACTATGGACTTTCTATCCCTAACCCTTAAGAGAGTTCATGAAGTTAGGGTTCATGATGGAGAAGGAAGCTCATCCAAGCGAGATACTTCAAGGCAGCCCTATGGATCAACTCATGGATCAGCCACTAGGCCTTCTTTCCTTCCAAGGGAAAAAACCCTTCCGAAGGAAGGTACAAGTCCCTCTATGGGGAAAATCATAGCGGAAATATATGAGGAATACATTGAACTTATGAGGGAGATACAAGAGACAATTTAAATTGTCGAGTTCATTGGGGTAAGAAAAGGAAGGTCTAAGTTGGAGCCAAGACAAAATGCACCACCAAAAGCGGTACAAACTGTGTTGGAAAAGATGTCTTTCTCTACCTTTGATGGCTCCAACAAAGGGACAATCGGAACATGGATGAAGATGTTAGGGTTAAATCTGGACCACAAGAATTCACCAAGGAGCCAAACCGAAAGGAGTTTCTCTTTAAATAAGAAAAAGAAAAATCATATCTACAAGAGGGTTTTAAGGTGGAATCTCAAGAAGACCACATTGAATGACATGGAAAGGTGTTGCTAGATGAAGAACCAAAAAGGGTTTTTGATGCAACAAAATCTCTAAAAAAAATAAGAAGAATTCATGGAGCATGAGCAAGGAAAAAAACATTTCGATTTGCAAAATTATGGAGAGAATTTGGGGTTTGAAGCCAAAAACTTTGTTGATATTGATAATAATCACCTTGCTGGAATTTTCTAAATAGCAATCAATAAGAGGAAAATTGACATTGTTCTTGACTTCGGCGGGAACCATGATGATGTTCCACACATATGTCAAGAAAATATGGAAGGAGTCAAGGCGGAAATATCTTCATTTATTGAAGGAGAATAGGAAAAGGAGGGTGAGCTCCTTGTGGGCATCCCAAGGTATGACCATATTTCTAATTTGTTGTTTCCTCTTATATTGTTACCATATCTTTTCATCATGGGAAATACAATAAGGAGCATGCTAGAGACAACTATGGTCATGTTGTTTCTTCTATTCAAGACCAAGATTCTTTTCGCATGGATAATCTTTGGAAGATCAAGGTAATTATCATTTCTTGCACTTGTATCAAAAGGAAACTTATGAACAGTCATAGAGGGTTTGTTGTACATTCTAACCACATGGTGAAGGATCAATGTTTCGAGTTAATAAAACACCCTTGGGAACTTAGTAACACACATGAAGGCAAGATCGTAGGGAATGGACAAAAGAAGATACTTCTAGCTCAATACCTAAGGTGTAAAGATGGTGAGAGAACTAGATGTTATCTTCAAGATTGTATAAAACATCTTCTTATGGTTTTGGGGTACTTAGGTTACTTTCAAGATTTCCACTCTTGGATGTATGTGATGGTGGTGGATAATGCATCGACAAAAAAAAATCAACTTGCTACAAGGTATGGAATAATTCAGTTTTCATGAACCAAGGTGGCGTAATAAATCATTATTGTTTGGGATTGGATCTCTAAAACACACCTAGTAAGAAGGCTTAATGATACATGGATTCCATGGGAGCTTTGGGGTGTAAGTCATCTTTCTAACATGAATGAGATCAGTTTGGAAAATTTGGATCATGAACCCTAAATCATTATGGGAGTTGTTTTAGATTGTGTGGTTGTTATTTCCATTGTTCTCGCATTCTATTTACAACCACCAAGTGGGTTTCAATTGCAAATAAGCGGTGCTCTTCTTCTAGCGACATTAAAAAGGTAAGGGTAACTCTCACAAGATGTTTGTTGGATGGTACAATTCTAAATTTGAGTAAAGAAATGTAATGCTACAACCGTGATGAGATGTTTTTCCGATTTCATTGGTTTGGGTTGCGCATATCTTCTTAGGACAACAATAGACGGGAAGTTTTGAAGATATTCTTTTCATTTGAAATTTTTTGTAAGAGGGCTTACTCATTGAGAACAATTAAGGCCAATGTTCCAACATATTTGGTATTGTTTGGGACGAAATTCTAGGAAAAGTATGGTTGTTATACTTACATACCAACACTCATAAGTTCTGATCCAAGCTCAAATCAGCAAGGTAACAACCATCCAAAAGAGGTGAGCATAAGTATTGGTATGTGTTGTTTACATCTTATGTTGAAATGCAATGATAAAGGGAAGAAGGCAATACTTCCAAGCATGACTAGCATGAAGAAGGAAGAGGCCTATCTTCAGGGCACTCAATGCATAGAGGCTAGCAAAGGTCTACCCTTGGGTAAGGTGCTTCATGACGATAGTTTTGGTTGGTTCCAGGCATGCACAATATCACCTCCTATGGGGAACACTTGAAGACTTAGGAGAAAATTGGATCTTTCTTGTTGAAAGCCATCTTCTACGTCAAGTTAGGACAAGGATGGGTTAAGAATCTTGAGTTAAGGGTCAATATGTCTGTTGATTTCATCCATAGCCTTGTTGATCTTCATTTTCCAACTTATGTAGGACTATTTCCGGTCCCTACACTACTCGTGAATTTTCCTTTTTCCATAAGATTTCAATTTGATAGTTGTTATACCATTGTCTTAAGGTTGAACATGCAAGAATCAAATTTGGGACTGCCGTTAGCAATCATAAACACTATGAACTTATATTTCCAAAGGAAATTCCATCATGGGTTGATGTGGGAAGAAGGCTACTGATTGAGAGGAAGAAATAACTCAGATTTGATAGCCTTGAATTGGATAAGATTGCATGAGGTTTATAGTTGTGGTGAATTGTTTTGGCATATTCACAATCTGATTTGAGTCTTGTGATAAGAGGGATAGTTGGTCCAGTTGACTATTCATTTATTCCTTGCCCTAGGATGGAAACTACAATAGTTTGGAAGGCTTTTGACACAAGTGAGCATGCCAAAGAAGGAGATGCCATTGTTGTTTTTGAAAAGGGGATAAAGAGAATTTCAATGAAGAGGAGAGCAACAAAGGTATGAGTTTGTTTGGGTTTAAGATACTTCATTTGACAAGTACAGGATCCAGTTATGGGAGCACTAGAGCATGTTCCCTCACCTTGATATGATGATACTTAGACATATAAGCTTGCAATTGCTTGAGGGCAAGAATTTTGGGAATGGAGGATTGTAATGTCCCCTTTCTCAAACTAGTACCAATTGAAGACTTATGGGCATTCCCTTTCCCATGGCCAAGAAGGAATTGTACAAGAAAATTCCTTAGGTTTCGTTCTTATTTTCTTTTATTGTTATTAATGTTTTTTTTTTTTTTGTGTTTTACTCCCTAAAGCAAGTCGGATGGGATAATAATGCTCCCAACATGAAATTAAAAGATAAAGTTAAGCTCATTAAGAGGTTAGCAAAGGTTGAGAAGTTTCAACGAGTAAATAGAAGATAAATAAAGCTTAAAAGGTCAGTCTACACATTATGACTCTTGGCAACAACCAAATGGTATAAGAGGAGTCTTAGGGCTCATTTGCACATCATTTTTAGCATTTATACTTTATCTATTTGGACTCTAGGGTTGTTTGCTCTATTTCCAACTCCACTAAGAGCGAAAATCCATAGTGTGGCATCCAAGGAGGATGACAACCTTCCTTGTGGCATTTGGAGAACGAAAAATCTCCAAATTGGGTGGTGTGAAGGAAAATATTGAAGATCCTCTTGTTGGTTTTTATCTAGGGCATCAAGAAGAAGACTTACAAAGGGATTTTGCATGATTTGGAGTCTCTCTCCCGAGAAGCGAAGCTGATGGGGTTGAAGTCATTTTAAGTGTCTTGAAAGCACAACACTCATTTATTATTTGATATTCAAACTTGGCATAATTTATAATGCTGAAATCATTCACATTTGGTTATTGTTGAAATGTGGAAACCTCCATTTTAATTATTTCTCTTAGTTGTACTTTTTGTTGTTCATAAAACAATTTTCCAAACTAAATAGTTGATTGGTTTTCATGGTGAAATTGTTCTAAAGTATTCCTAAAAGGTCTATAAATATTGTGGATGAGTTGTAGGGTGATATTTGGGTGAAATCGTGTGTTTTACAAGTTGTTCCAAAAATCAAACCGTTGTTCCGTACTAATTTAATTTTCAGTTTGTTGGTCCAAAAATCATATTTAAATCAAATTGGAGTTTGTGTTAATTCCTTCTTTTCAGGTTCCTTCTTTTTCAAATTGGAGATTGGAGTTTGTGTTAATTCCTTCTTTTTCATATTTAAAACAAATTGGAGTTTGTTGGTCCAAAGATCATATTTAAACCTAACCTAATAACATCCTAATGTGAAATGTTCCCAAACCCACATAGAGTTTGTTGACACCTACATTTCGACTCCTCTTGGGGAAACTTTTACCGTCCAAATTGGATCTATGACCTAATTTTGTATTTTTACCCTATCTATTGTTTCCCAATCCAAATATAAAACCTATCGGTGGGCCTACTCTCAACCTCCAACCTCATCTACATAGACTTTATCCTCTCCATGGACTTTGGTTTTATTGAAATCGAGTAACACAAATCTCTTAAATATTAAAAAAATTATTCCTAAAGTAACAAATGAAAGGTTTGACCTCATACATATATGTTTTGAACCAAATCTTAAACTTTCAATTATTTATGCCCAAAATTAGTAAAACTACAATATATTTGTAATTGTAGCTCTAATTGACATTCTAAAAGAAGCCTCATGATTGTGCCGTCATAACAAACCTAACGGTATGTTGTATGCATTTCCTTGAAAATTTTGAAAATTTGTCTTTTTACCCCCGAACCTAACTTCCTAAGTCATGTTCCCACCCTATATCATTATTTTTTTCTACTTTTCCTATCTCTAGGCCTAGTAATTTGATTTCTCCCATAACGCACTTTATATCTTCCCTACACATATTACTCCAATATACGGCCTACTTTACTATCTCCCATAGGCTATCAAGACCCATCCTAGCCTTCTCATCTGGCCGGCTTATATCATCCTTCCATGAGCTCCCCTTAACATAGGGTTTACTTATTTTTGTAATTTAGCTTCTAGTGTTTCCTTTCCATTTTGTATGAGATAGGCTTCCTCAACAACTCTTTATGCATTATGGTAATCACTATGTATTCACACTCATGGGAATGGATGTTTCATTTGAGTTCATCTTTTTATCACTTATCTGCTACTTTATTTCAATCATTTTAATTTCAGTATTGCATTTTTCCGAAGATTGCCTTGTTTTACACTTTTTATGCCATGCAATGATCTTCAATTAGGGCATATGTATACACCACATTATTCACTCCTAAGTTTTCTCTTCACATACACCCTTGGCGCTTTAATTTTCTCTTAGTGATGTCCTACAGGGGCATCATTGAGAGTGGCGTGTGAGCTGGTTATGGCAACTATGGGAGAGCTTCAATGTGCAATAAATGTTACCTTAAATATCATATGGATCTCCTAGTCATCCTTTTCAGCCTCCTACAACATCACATTATATACATCTCCTAGTCATTTTTACGGCCTTGTACAACATCACCTTACTACCCTCTTATGATCAACCCTTTATACCTCTATTAGATCACTTTGTATCAACTCCATAGACTTCTCCACCTCTTGGTTGTTCCCATTAAGAACCCAAGATATGTTATTACCTGGAGCCGACAACATTACCATGGTCGATCCCATATAGATGTTATTCCTCATCACTAACTACATCGACTATAGTTAATACCATCAGTTATAGGGAAATGTAATAACTAATCATGTTCCATATTTATTTGCAACATTTAAAGTATTCAACATTTTTCATTACATTTTCTTACAATCACTAAGTTACTCTTAAGATCTTAAAGGTTTAGAATTTATTCTTGCTTGTCTTTGGAGGTCTATCTTTGGAGCATTACGGCTAAGACACCCAAGAATAAGAGTTGTGCCAACAAGGTTCACCAAGTCTTTGGAGTCCCCTATTGTAGTTTACTTGGGTCTTCTTCTATTCATTTTGTGGTTGCCCACATCAACTCTCTCATAAGTTATTGATAGACCTAGGGGAAGTTAATGTAGAAAAGATGTTTTCATAATGGTAAGTATCTCTTACTCTCCTTTTTCTTTATGTTATTTATAATTTGATTCATTGATTTACTTTGCAAGTAACAGCATTCTCACTTCACTTCTCCAAGTAACAAAAATTATCCACACCGCCTACCTCATTCCTCGAGACATAATTGCATACAAGTTGCAAGAGAAATGAACAAGGCAAAAATCCATACACGGTTCCAAATACTCATAAAAGAAACACGTGTTAAGAGTATTGGAATCACCCAACAAAGTTGTCCACCAAAAAATAATTGACATATTGGACTGCAACAAGATCTTGTAAAGGGACAATCACACAAAATATGCTTCACATTTACCAATTTCAAGCAATAGAAACAAACTATCAACAAGACCAATATTGGATAAACGAACCTTTGTAGGAAGCCCCGATATATCACAAACCAAGTGAAAACTCGAAATTTATATAAGATCTTGACTGTCCACACACTATTAAAGGCTTCAACATCAAAGGCAATCCATCTAGTATTGAACTAGTGCAAGAGTGCATTTCTTATGTAACAAATGATAAAATCAATGCACGTTATACTTAGATATGGGATGATCAAATTTTCATCACCAATCTCTTCAAATATGACCTTTTATCTCTAGATTTCATTTAAACAAGTCCTCTAGTGGGATACGGTTTTGAAGATCCTTCATGGAATACGGATTTACAGGGGACAGCACAAACTCATGGGCCAATGAGCACCAATCTTTCTAATTATGTGTATTGGTGTCCCACAAATCTCTCCATAAAAATATTCCTTTCTTACTAGACATATGTGCTTGTACACATGGAATAATAGCTATAGGCATATCTTGTAATTCCCACATCCAAATTGGTCCATTACCCAATCTCTTCAAATATGACCTTTTGTCTCCAGATTCAATTTAAATAGGTCCTCTCGAGGAATAAGGTTCTGAAGATCCTTTATGGAAGATCGATCTACAGGGGATAGTGCAAACTCATGGACCAATGACAGCCAATCTTTCTAGTTACATGCATTGCGTCCCCCACATCTCTCCATAAAAAAATCATTTCTTACTAGATGTGTGCCTATAAACGTGGAATAATAGCTATAAACATATCCTGTAATTTCCACATCCAAATTGGTCTATTAGCCAAATCACAGCCAATGCAACTATCAGATACTCTCAAAGTAAACCTGCAATTATTTTCAAGCAGCCCAAATACTCTTGAAAACAAAAGATCCTTTAATCTGAAAATTATTTGGATCAAAAAGAATATCACAAAGCCCAAAAGAGCATGCAATCTTACTCAAAATGATGAGCTAATAATAGTCTATGCCACATAAAAATCTGCCAAGAAATAGAACCCTCCAAGCATTGGATCACTCATTTGATTGCACGAATACAGTCTTGAGTGGCAATATCTCTTAACCCCAAACCACTTTCTTCCTTGGGCACAATACAAACAGCCCACGGCACCATAGGAAGACCTCGAGTGCCTCCATATTTGAACTAGAGGTAAGTTTAGAAGGAAAAAATCAAGACGAGGAAGTTGAACTTTTGAAGGAAGCCAACGTGAGATAATAATAAACATGAGATGTCTGCAATATTCTACTCAACACTATCAACTTACCTACAAAAGACAAGTCTATATTTTGTTGGAGAAGTTTATTCTACAGCCTTTGAAGAACCCAATACCACATACTGGGGAAAGGTCCAAATCAAAAGGATGTTTAGTTATCTGAGAATAACTCAAGGTTGGACAAAAGTTCACTCGGTTGGAATCCAAGGAGGTAAAATATCCAAACCAATAAGCTCCAAACTCTAATTTATGATGGTTGACGATGGCTCCAAAGATGGTGCAAAAAGTATCCAGGGAATCCCTTGCTCCCGCAATTGAATCATGGTTTGCTTGGATAGAAAGAAGAGAGGCATCAACAAAATGATTATTAAACATTTGTAAATCATCAGGCAAATAAATGTCTCCAATGTTGTCCTGAATACAAGCAACTTCTAGTAAATATCCCAACGCATCAGCTGTAAGCACATAAAGATAAGGCGCAAGTGGGCAGCCTTGCCTTTTGGAATGATGAAGCATAATGCATGGGGAAAGAATATTGTTGACGGAGACAATGGAGGAAGCACAAGAGAATAAAGTGCTCACCATTTTCACAAATCTTGAACCAAAGCCAAGACATGATAGTATTTCATTAATGAAAGCCCAATCAATTTTGTCATAAGCTTTATCAAAGTCTATCTTGAGGAAAAGGATCTATTGTCCAGTCTCTCTTGTCCAATATATAATTTCCTGAGTCGATAATACAATGTTCAGAATGAAGCAACCTTGAACAAATCATGTTTGTTCTTTACAGACAATCCGGCTAACAATGTTCCTCATTTCAAGTACCAGAGCCTTGGCTAGGATCTTATACACAACACTTAAAAAGAGTGATCACTGATGGTATCTCTGACCGAAGATTTCAGGATCAGCTTGATTAGACCTTAAGAAAAATTGATTTAGGGAATCTGTTGTCTACAAAACCATTAAATTTATTAGAGGATGAGAAAACACTTGATTTTAACATGATCATATAATCACTTTCATTTGAAGTTTGACAGAAACATTAAAACATCGCATTTTCACATCATCTCATGTAAGAAAATTATTACTCAATTCTACTTCACAGTTTTTGTAATTTTGTTAGCAATAAACAAACTAATATATAAAAATATATAATTGAAAACCTCCTAGATACAAATATCAGTATCTCTGTCTCTGGATATGTGATTATAAGTACTGAATCGAGGGTTGAGTAAGCGTCCATCTAAATTAAAACCTCTTTTGGCTAAGTTACAAAGATTAGAGGGATTTATTTTGTAAAAATCACCGGGATCGAACATGGTCCTCAACATAGCCACATATCTCCAAGAATTTGTTCCTTGATGGATAATGTTCATCCTCACAAGTTGGACTGCAACCCTTTAGATGTTCTCCAATATATTGAAAGCATATGTCATTGGATAATTTACTTATGTTACCCTCACTGATCTTTTGGGATAAAAATGCAACCCAAGTATAGAACAAGATCTGATCCAACTTGTTACTTAATGTTCCGTGTAATCTAGTATTTGTATCCTGCACCAATTTGAATTTTAAAACAGATCAACATATGTGCAGCTATTAACTTGGCTTGTATGATGAGAGTCCATTAATGCAGAACAGACATTTCCTACAATAGATCAATTTCCCTTTTAGTTACAGGGACATTAGGGCTGAACTGCACTCGATAGATGTCAAGACTTATGCTTTGGTCTGATGAAAGATTATTCACACAGACTCCCGACAATTTTCAGGAATCCTAAATTGGGTCTTATTTTTCTATAATGTATGTTAAGCATTGGTTGTCATATCCCTGACAAGATTGGACTTAATCAGTCACACACAACTTAAATACATCCCCCATAATATGTGATCATAGACTATTCTGATAATGCAATTCTCTACAGATTAAGCACAATTTTTGCTTCAAAGCAGTTAAGGAAAAAAATTTATTGCAAAGCACAATACAAGGAGAGCTGAGAAATATAATGGCCATAACCATATCTTGAACTTTTGGTATGGTACATTACTATTGTGATCTGTACAACATCAATGTCACAAGTACTCTAAAAAGTATACATAACAAGGCTTGCGCTGAATGTTATTTATATCCTTCCTGGGTATGATAAATTATCCCATGGCTTGGTTTTAAAAAAGATGACACTAGGAATATAAACCTCCTCCAGCAGAAACTATACAGTTTGGAAGGATGTATCTATTGATACAGTTAAAGAAGGTTGGTATCTACAGGAATGCCCAATATTTTAAAATTTGGTCTCATCTTCCAAAAGAATTTCGTAAATATCCGTCCTTAGTCGTAATTCTTTATCACGCATGACCTCCTGGAGATCAGATAGCTCCTTTGCAGTCAAATAATTGCTCAATTTCTGAAAGCCATCAAGCCACAATAACTTTGACCTGGAAAAGGCAGGAAACTATTAGCCTTAACAATCTACACGACCAATCCACTCAAGTCCTACCGATCTACACAAGATAGCATGTAAATAATTGCACAATTAATTTCAAGCAAGGCCAAGCAAACAAATTGCCAAAATACGCACTGCCATTTTACAACTGTATAACCAGGTGTGTGTCTACAGTATGGTTGTATTACAATAAAGTAAAAGTGAAATTTTCAACTATAATAAATGCCAGGAATTTCTTTGCAAGAAAGGGAACATGCATACAACCGAGAAAACTTGGCCCAGCTAGGCATTCAATTATGAGTCGGGATGTTCAACATAAATTGGATGCATTTTTATATGCAAATGCATTTTATAAAAGAAAAATATCATAAGTCCACATCAGTGTTACATGTTGCAGACAAGGCAGAAAATAAAGGGACTATATCGAAGAAATACTTACCAGGGACAAGCATGTATAGCTCTGAAAAATATGCGCCTAGCAGTTTCAGCATTACATGCTACGTGGAGTTCGTAAGCAAGGTAGCATCGCCATAGTAGTACTGATCGTTGGGTATCTGAATCAGCTAATGCACGTTCAAATAATTTGTGAATGCGTGGTCCTGAGCCTTGCCTTCCTAGTTCGAATGTCAAGGAAAACATCCAGAGAACAATGGAAGGATCCCTGCCAAGATATTTAGAATTCATTTTAGACATGATTCTATTTCTATAAATTTAACATGTCCATTTCCTCAAATAAGCATGTAAAACTACACTGAACTCATGTATGTTAACCACAATCATTCCCATCAAGAAAGCTCAAATTTAGATCAAGCAGATCAATCTGTCATGTTAAAATAATTTGTGTAAATGCATGGATTCAAACAGAATCCTATCATTATGATTACCTAAATAGGTATAATTACTACCACTGGATCTATGTCGTGATTGATGAAATATTAATCAATTTATCCATGAAAAAATGTATCATGATATTAATCACTCTAGAACATATATCAGCTCATGTCTCTTTTTCTCTGACTTTTGTTCTAACTCTATTGGGGCCTTAGTTTATCAAAGTGAAGAACTAAGAGTTCGGGAAGAAAGGGCATGATAGTTACGTTTATTTGTATGTATTAGTTACTGGTCTATTCATTTATCCATGTGTGTGTGTACCCATGCATGTGTATGCACATAGACACAATTGAGTACATTTGTGTACTTGTCTATATATATGTATGTTTGTGCACAAGCATGCGCATGCACATAAACATGAATGTGTGTAAAACTTGCAATCCATACATTTAGAAACGACATATACGAAACTAATAAGTTTCAAACATAATAATTGTACAGTGTAGAGTCAAAAAAATTGCCTTTGAAAAATAATTTTAAAGAATTTAAGGTTTCCTTTTCAAATGTAAAATGTTCCTAGAGTGACAAATTAAAATGGAAGGATACAATATTTCTCAATATAATCCCAGGAAGCAATTTGCTATCTAACCTTAGTTTCTAGGTGTTATTGTAAATACACAAATAGATAGAATTCTCAAACATGGGAATTAGACTATATACACTGCAACTGTCATAAGAGTAGCTTTCCAGTAAGCTTTGAAAAACAAATCTAATAATAGCAGCCATGTTAAAGCCCAAGATTTCTCTGGATCACTGAGAAATCTTTTAAAGTCACTAGGTTACAAGAGCTAAAAGGAAATTTTACATGTCATAATGAATGAACCTACATCTTTTGAAAACATATTTCAAAAGCTTCCAAAGATATCCAATACATAAATCGCTGAAGCTGGTAAGAGGTAATTATACGCCAGAAATAAGTTATTAACCAGTGACTGTGAACTTAATGCACCACCCACTCTTAAGACAACTCGTGAAAGAAGAGTTAGAAGCCACACTCTATATGCAAAGGAGCCACATGAACAAATGAGAATGGTTATACACCAAAGAGGTTAGAATTTGGGACTATCTGACCAACTAGATATGGAGGATTATCCCTGAAAGGTACCACAGTTGTGAGAACACAAGGTTGGCTTCAACATGATATCTTGGGTGCAATACCACAAAACATAGAGATTTTGAGGGCATTTTATTTCATAATAAAGTCTCTCCATTTTGAGTTTGAATGACAAAGTTATAACCTTTACAAGCCTTAGGTCTTTGAGATGGTGTTGTCGTGAGACCAGAAAATGATCTGTAACGTGATAATTATAACATAATTTCCAACACAGTCATTTTCTCAAACTTCACAAAATGGTGTCACCTCTGTGAGACCACATTAAGGTCTCAAACATGCACTATCAAAATAATTTACTCAGGATACTTCTACATTGCTGCTAAATCAATCTTGCAAATGAAATAAAAAAATTTAAAATAGAAACTAAAATGTTGCAACCCAGAAGAACTATTACTTTTGACAGTAGTCATCAAATAGCCGAAGCTTGCTCGTGAAGGCAGATTGGGTGCTGATCTCTGTCAATGAAACATACATTTTTGAATTCCACGGATATTGATTGAGACCTTGTAGATTTATGTCCCATAACTGAGATGGTCTCACTAATACTTTATACTTCTGAAGCATCTGAATGTAACGTACATACAAAAGTTCGAGCTCAAGGTTCCGTTGTCGCCTGTCTGTCATATCACAAAAGAAAACTGTCAACCATTTTGGACCATAGCTATTTTTCCTCAGTTCTCTATAATAAGCAAAATATAAGGTTAACTTGTAGTATGACTAAAATCTGTAAACAAAGACCACCTACAATAGCGATTTTAGTAGTGTTGTGCAGGGACACGTCCCCTAGATTTTGGCGACGCCCTAGAGTCCTGAGCATTTCAGGGACCGAGGACTTGGAGGGGACGTACCCAAAAAAAAAAAAATCTAAATTTTTTCTTCATTTATTAATAAATTCTGTCACTTTTACTTTGAAACAAACCCCCATACAAAAAGGTGTTATTTTTACCTAAAACATTGAATTGTAATCCCAAAAGTACACTAAAAACATTAAATAAAGTTTAAACCCCTAAACTCATTGAATAATGTACTCTTTTAGAAGCTGTCCCAATATCTGGAAAATACTTTCTGCCCCAAAATCAGGAAATTTTTGCCATCCCAAAATCCCCATCCACCTATCCCCCATCCCCAAGACTTTGGTAACTATGAAATTTAGATACAAGCTCACCCCAACAAAAATAAGAAAGTTTTGCAAAAAAATATAATTGCAATACATTAAAAAGGTTTGCAAATAGCTTCTTAGACTTAACTTCATGGAATACAGTGCAAGTAGTGTTTATAATAACAAATCAATTGAAGAAGAGCACTGTGCACATTTGTTGCATGATCTTTTTCAACATAGCAGAAACAACAGCAAAATGGCCTTACAAAAAGGATTCTACACATTACACTGCTAAAAATGGCATATAGATGTCCATTTCGAAACCTGATTTCCCTAGAAGATGCAACAATATAAATGTCAACAATGTTACCATCTAAGTTGCCAAAATATGATTACAGTTCAGTTGAGTAGTGGATATTGCAAACTTAGGAAAAGATTAAAAATCTGTGTGCACACGTACATATCCGCATCTCCCTTTAATCGTCAGTTCCATGTTGCCTTCTATAACTGAGGGAACCTGCTGCACTTAAACAGTCACCTTCTATATATCTCCAGAATTTGTAGCCTCAACTACTGAGCATTACTAAATCCAGCTGAGATGAATGGGTTTTGTTCAATTGAGCCCATCCTTGACTGCATCACGATATGAGGACACTTTCCTACAATATTTGGAAATCAATAGGAAAGGGTGTAGGAATCTATGCATTTTTATTTGTTGAATGATTAAACATAAATAAACAATGAAATCAACATAGAAGAATTATCAAAGCATTGTGAAAACTAAAAATAGGTAATGCGTTGAGCTCTTCTTCTAACTTCACAATCTCATTGTTTGACATCGATTGATGATTCACAATTGACAAAAATCAAAAACAGGGATTGCGGACCAACGGAAACAAGTGTTGTAACTTCTAGAAAGTAATGTGTACTTAAGTAGTAGGTTATGGCCAAAGTGACATATGAACTCTCAGTTAAGTTCATACGATGAGTACAGTATTCAAAATCATTAATAAAATCTTAGACAGAGAAAATGGTCAAAATAAAATCAAAAGGAACCCTCCTCAGGTAACAAGAAGTTGTACAACCCAAAACTCTTGCCAGCAGTGTCTAACTACCATAAACAGCAGCGATGTATTATGACTCACTAATAGAACGAGCATTTAGGTGGCGCTTTAGAGGGGCCTAGTATACCAACTTATGTATGGAAGCAAACCATGACAAAAATTATGGAGTCCTGCCATAACTGATCATTCATCATCACTTTCAAACAAATTGAGTTCTTCCCCTCAATTTTAAAATTGAGTTTCCAGTCTGAGGGAGGGCAGCAACTCATAAATCTTCTGGAACATTACTAATTTGAGGCATTTGAAAGGACCTATTTGAATTAAGAAGGCACCGCAAGCTCTTAAGCTGGGTTTTTGATAAATTCTTATAGCCCCTAGGATTCCATGTTCACAAGAGAGACATCCTTCAATATTGAGGTTGACTCTCCACTGAGATGGGTGCATTGGAATTCTTTTTTTGAGAGATGATTTTATTAACTGTGTCGAGTTTTTGATCAACGCATTTCAAATCAAAGTCCATGATTTTGTTAGGAAACTCTACTGGTTAGTGCTCACATTATGTGTTGGGTGAATATATTTGTAATAATTAATAACATGTAAATGAGTTGTTGAGAAACCAACTCAAATCAAGTGTGTGTATGTTGAGTTGTAACAACTCAACTTTAGATAGGATGTGTGAGATATTATTGGCATTAGGAGAGATTCATGGAGGAGAGGGAATAGGGATTGGGTGATAAGGATAGAACACCTTAAATCAAGGAAATATCTTTCCTATATATTGTAATCTCTTCTATTGAATAAATCATGAAGTGTTTTGATCAAATTTATTAAGTGTTGTTTTGTGTAAAGCTCTACCAAAATTTACATTTGGTATTAGAGCAATCTAAGTCTCATCCTGTGATGGAAGAATAAGTAGTTTGGAGGGGCAGCTGTAACATTCTGATTGCCCAATTGATACGACATTAATCTTGTAAGATTTTTTTCAGAATTTATGTAGTTTAGTTTCGTTGAATGTTTATTTATTTTTATTCTGGTGAAAAGCATATGAATGATTCTTTGACTGTATTATTGGTTGTTCGGGACCCTGCGCTTGAGATTCTTTACAAGCAAATACCATAGAAGAAAAAGCGCTTTAGTAGCACAAGAAGAAGCTTAGCAGTAACAGATATAGAGTGGCCTGATGTTTTGACAGTTGGGTGTCTAAATCTACTAAATCGGAGTGGCGCTGCATGAGAGGAAACTATTGTGCTTCATTGTCTCCAACCATTCAATTACAGTATTTTCAAGTATTCATAATCAATTGCACCTGAATTGGATCGATTCTACTGGTGCATGTGCATTGAATCAAAGAATGAATAATAAATATCATATGTATGTGTTCAAGTCTTCAAAGCTTCTACCAATCCATCTCTATTGTGTCCATCTGCACCCATGTGTGACTGATCGAAGCTGCATCAACTCTTGTTAAACTCTCCCAGGTCACCATCTACGCATATGACAGATGAAATTCTACATCTAGTTCCTTCATCATGCATTGACGTCTCTGCATCTTGTTCTGGGGATTTTCACATCTTCATGAATTGCACTAAATTCTCGCAGCCGTTCAACTTATCTCCACCACGTATGCAACATTAACATAGCAGTCAACTCTGTTGATCCATGCATGATTTGTCAAAGCCATGTTTGTTTGTTTAATCATGTCATCAGATTTTTAAATCATTTTTATCTTTTTTGTTGAAAGGGTATTTAGTATGGTTGTAAGTCTATGTTTTTAAATTGTCATGTTAGTCTTATGTTGTATTAACGCTAAATACCATTATTGTCAATATTACTTTGTCAGAGGACAAATATGAAAAGAAATTAAATATTACTTTTTAAGTATGAGTTTTAGTCAAATGTTCTAATTCATAACAGTGTCTAGTATGTAATTAGTGACAATTGTTTGTCTTATGAATCTAGTCTTCAATTAAAATAATGTCCCTCCAAATAAAATAAAGTGTGTAGTTGAGTTAAATAGTAATGTGTATCATTTTAAATTGTCGCTTTTTTTTGGCTTGTCAAAGTTAAAAGCTCATCTTATGTAATTTTGGGGTTTATCAAACTATAAAGTTTTTATGAGCCATTGTTAAAAGTGTCATCAAACGTCTCATTATAAAAGAATCGGGAAATAAATAAAAAATTGTCTGCATTTTGACTAGATGCACTATCACTTGTACATGACGTCCATCTTTGTAAAATGAGCTTCAGATCCTATTTTGCTAAGTCGCATACAATTGGACAATGGAGGAAGGAGGTCGAACAACAACCTCTCATCAGCCACTAGTGATGAGGCTGCTTCAGATTTAGTGGCATTTTGTTCCAATTGTGCTTCCAGTTCAGTTTTTGCTTTCCGTTGTGGTGTGGTAGAAAATAAGAACGTAAGCGGTATTCTTGTTCAAATTTGTTCTAAGTGAGCTAAAGATTCCTCCGTATTTTCCCTTGATGTAAGATAGTGATGAGAGATGATAAAAGTACTGCAGCATCATGATATTTAGGTTGTTGATTTTCTGAGAAAATCATCTAGGATATTGGTTGTCCTGAGAAAACCATCTAGGTTTTTGGTTGTCCTATAAAACCTTCTTTCTAGGTTTGTGGTTGTCCTAGAAAACCATCGTGTTTTCGTTGTTAACCACTTATAAAACCATCATGTTTGGTTGGTAAACCACTTGTAAAACCATCCTTGAGGTTGTTGGTTGTCCTGAAAAAACCATCCACATCATGAGCAAGAAGAGGCGGCATGTTGCAATACAAGATAATGTTTTCCCCATGTTCGCACTAAGGGGGAATGTTAGGAAACTATATTGGTTAGTGCTCACATTAAGTGTTAGGTGTATATATTTGTAATACTTAATAATATGTAAATGAGTTGTTTAGAAAACAACTCATATTGAGTGTGTGTACATTGAGTTGTAACAACTCAAAATAGTATGTGTAATGTCCCTTTCTAGGGATGAAATTAGGAAAAAGGAAATAGCACAAACCCAAATGAGAGTAATCTGATTTTTATAACAGCAGTCCTGAAAATATATGAAACCCTAGCAGCGAACTAAATCTACACTTTTAGGGCATCAAACACCCTCCAAACAAGCTGAAAATAGGTGCATAAATCCTCTTAAATATTATATTCAATTAATGGAATAAACACCAAGCCAAAGCATTCCAAAACATGTGAAAATTATGAAATTATACCCAGTTGTAATTAAATAAATGATAGTTAGAAGGTTCACAATAAGGGCTGGAAAATTCGGAACCCCAAAAATATCAATAAAGTATGAAATTGGCCTTAGCTCGAAAAAACTGAATCTACACTTTTAGGGCACCAAACACCGTCGAAATAAGCTGAAAATAGGTGCATAAATCCTCTTAAATATTATATTCAATTAATGGAATAAACACCAAGCAAAAAGCATTCCAACCATGTCAAAATCATGAAATTATACCTAGGTTACCGGAAACGCCGGTTTAGGCGGCCGGAAGGAGCGGGAGCGGGAGCGGAGCAAAGAGGTACAAAAATGGATTTTATGAAAATAAGAAAAATATTGCCATCAATGCGTAGAGCTGCCGGAGAAAATATATACTTTTAGAGAAGCTTGGCCGACACGGAAAACATGCAGTTTTTAATTTTTTTAAATTTTTTTCCGGCTTTTTTCCTTTTTTGGCGCGATTTCATTTTTTTCTGCTTTTGGCAATTTTTCCGTTTTTGGATTTTTGGTGAAAAAAACACAAATGGAAAAAAATTTGCCATTTTGGAAAGGGTCCGGGAAGATGTAGCAAAAAAACTTGGATGATTCGGTTTTCAAAACGTGGCTCGTTGCGGAGTGTCGATTTCTCTAAAAGTGTATATTTTCTCGAGCTCTATGTATTGATGGCGATATTTTTCTTATTTTCATAAAATCCATTTTCACCTTTTGGACCAAGCAACTTTCGCAATCCCCAAAGAATCTTACGAATTTAATTTTATTCGCTTTTGTATAGTACATTATTATAAATTTATAGTTAATAGTATAACTTGTCTTTTATCTTGTTTTTCATAGACATATGTGGTTTATAATTAAATTCCTATTTAGAAGGTTGAGATTTATATAGGTTTTAATTTTATATAGTTTTTATATTCGTATCCTAATGGAAAAAATTTGCGTTTCACAGATCGGATACCCGCTCCCGCTCCGTATCCAAAACATTTGTGGTAAATTAGAATTATACCAAGTTGTAATTAAATAAATGACAGCAGAAGGACACCTCACAATAAGGGCTGGAAATGGAGATTTCAAACCCCAAAAATATCAATAAAGTATGAAATTGGCCTTATAAATTGTGAGGAAGGTGAATATCAGCTCCAATTGCCCAAATGTGCCCTAGAAGGCACTAATCTCCTCCTCCTCCAACCACATCGCTACCCAGGAGAGTTCAAAATAAATGTAGAAACCTTAGTAGCTCTTCCTTTATCAAACCTTAGCTGCAAACTAGCAACATCACTTTCTTTAAAGCCCTTAGGAACCACCGATAATATAATTTTTGTTCTTAATTTGCACAAGGGTTTCATCCTCCTTGTATGCCACACCAAAATATTTTCGCCCTTTAGTGGAAAGGAATTGAGCAATCAACCCAAAAACCAAGCAAGTATAAATTTATGACAAGATAGATGCCCAAATGAGTCCAAGAGATCCCTTTTATATCCTTTTGGTAGCACTAAAATCAATTAGGAGTCTTCCCCATAATGAGACATCATAAGGATGTGTGCCTTTAACTTTATCTTTGGCTTTTCACCTTTTCAACCCAAACGACCTGCCTTATAAGAGAAACTATGAAAGACGAATGTAAATGCTCGCAAAAATACTAAAAACATAACAAACACTTCCCTTGTGTAATATCCCCTTCTCGTTCGAAGACCTTTAGCCCAATTTTGTATCCCGACGACTATAAAGGGTGTTAGAAAGGGAAACTTATCAAAATAAATTAATTATAAAAGTGAAATATAAAATAACATTATAAGCACTTTATATTAATTAATTAATGCTAAAGTCAAAATAAAATTAGAAATGGAAAAAAGACATTTGATAATGTTTATTTATCCCATGGAAAATACGACCTCCTTAGGAGATGGAACAAAGTGGGAAAACCATTAAATGAAGGAGGAAAAAGTTAATTGGATGTCAAGGTTGGCTATTTGGCCCATTACCTCTATAAAAGCAAGTCGACTTGCTTGTGGAGAGCATCTTTTGGCTATTTTATAAAATTTGATTTTGTATGTTGAGCTTTGAGCTTGCATCAATAATCTTCTAAGGACGAAAACCCTCAAGCAGAGGAAACGTTGGGAACGAAAACCTCCAAAGTTTCAAAAGATTGAGGAACGAAAACTCCTCAGTTTTGAGAGATGGATCCATTTGGGTTCATCATTGGGCTGCATTTTTGTTGACAGTGATTGGTAGAAGTATCTTCAGATCTAGACATATTTGGGGTTGATTGCACTTCAAGAATCAGCTGGGCATAAATCAGATCTGAGTTATTGGTGTTTGATGTGTGTTTGGACCAATGTTTTAAAAATTGGAACCGGTCGAGGGTTGGACCGGACCGGTTCAAACTTTATGAACCGATTTACTAAAAACACAAAAAATTATATTTTTAATGAAAACAATATATTTGAAAGATTAGAAACCATGATTCCAACAATTACACACAAAATATGCAAAGTTTGCTCATGTATATACTATATAACATGTAAGAAAGGTGTTTATAGCAAAATGGCACAAAATTAGGGTTTAGGTTTTATTAAAAGCAGAAATTTTAATTAAAAAATTGAATTTTTATCCCTAGCGCCGTATAAATGTGACTTGTCATGACTCCGTTGGTTGAGTCAAAACCATCAGAATCGGTCGGTTCCTTACGAAACCGGTCGGTTCGGTACAAACCCGGTCGAACGATTTGGTTTATTCACCGGTTCTTGCCTAAAGATGTTGAACCGATCAAACCAGCTAGTTCGGTTCTAGTTGGTCGATTTTTAAAACACCTTTGGTTTGTACCAGTCAAACAAGAGAATTTGAAAAGGAATCAAATCTGCAACTTTTTGGGCATTTCTACACCCCAAGTGACCTAGTTTGGGAATTGTGAGCGTTCATTTTGGGGGCTTTGGTTGTTGGATCTACAACTTTTTGGAGTTGTTTGGGCATCCTCAAAGAAGATATTTTCAACATTTCCAGCCTCATTTGTGGTACACAAATTAATATTCACTGCTGTAATTTTTGGGTATTTTCAGCCCTAGTTTATTTTTATAAAATTAGTCAAGGGTTAGAAAAATCTGATTTCACTTGTAATTGATTCTAACCACCCAAATCACCATTTTTGGCCTTGTGGGTATGTGGAAAAGTGAATATTTGAGGAATAAAAATTAATTTTCAGTTGGCTGTTCATTTTGGCAAATTTTGGGCATTTTATTGTAAGTGGAAATTCAGATTTGTTGTGTTATTTCAGTCTATTTTCAGTTTCAGATTTGGGTTTTGCCTAAAATCCATTTGGGAGTAAAAATTGTCCATTTGGGGACATTACACATTGTTCACTTCCTTCTTGCCCACAAGAAGTAGAATGGGCTAAAAGTCTCCAAAACGAACTAGTTTGGAAAAAGGGGACATTACAGTCCTCCCTTTCCAAAATTGTTTGCCCTCAAGCAATTGCAAGCTTAAATACTCCAATAATCTGGATCTTGTACCTGTCAAATGAAAGAGCTCTTGCCAACACAAGCTCATATGCCCAAATACCATCATACCAAAACAACTAAATCCCATAGTTGTCAAGTGGAACAACTTCTACCCACAATGATCACGGTGTCTACTCCTTCCATCACCCATATCTATATGCTCTCCCTCAATGAAGCCTTCTACCCAAAGCATGAGAACATCTTTCAACACAACTTGCATGTAAGCTGAAAATAAGTCATAACAGCCATAAATCATTTGGGATTCCATCCAATTCAACACTAGGATGGTTGGGAGGAGTGTCTTCACTAGTGGAGCCTCTCCACTATCATTACCATGCAAGGAAACCTTCTTAAATTGCACACAAATACAGTTGTTCACAACTGAAAATATTGTGACTAGCAATATAGAAATGATACAAATATGACAAACCCATGCAAGCTTCAATAATGTGATTGATATAGAGGTGGTAGGTACCCATACAAGGACTGAAAACTCTTTGTCTTCATCTGCAATCCCATATGCTTCCCCATTTGCTTGGGTGAGAAACAAATCCAACTACTCTTCTCTTTTAATACATGTACCTACACATGGAACAAACTTATTAAAGAAAACAAGAGTTGCCCTCATCGTTGCTTCTTCATGCCTCATGGATATGATGGCAAGTTTTCTTTCAATGCTTGCAATCATCTCATATTCTCCCTCAAGTGATGGATGTTCAAAAGTTCACCCAGTTGTCCCAAACACAAGCTGTAACCATGCATTTTGTCCCCAAAATCAAAAGGATAGTGGTTGGGATCCTTCTTATGACAGCTGAAAACACATCAACGATGATAGTAGATTGGAAACCCTTCATCCTCATGGCTAGATACTCATCTCCGGCTTGGCCTCCAAAAGATGCTTCCAAGCTGCCCCAAACTAATCTCTTCAAAATTTGGTTCGGATCAGAAGTTATGAGTGCTGGTATGTAAGTATAACAGCCATACTTTGCCTGGAATTTCTTCCCAAACAATACCAAATATGTTGGAACATTGGCCTTAATTGATCTCAATGAGTGAACCCTCTTATACAAAATTTTAAATGAAAAGAATGTCTTCAAACCTGCCCCTCTATTGTTGCCCAATGAAGATATGCACAGCCAACACATGAAATTGGGGAGAACATCCCATCATGGTTGTAGCATTGCATTTCATTACTCAAATTCAGAATTGTAGTGGCCAACAAACATCTTGTGATAGCTACACATACCTTATCAATATCACCAAAGTGGAAGAGCACCTCTTCCTTGTGATCAAAATCCACTTGGTGGCTGCAAATAGAATGTGGAACCAGCTGGAAATAACAGCCACAAGATTCAAGACAGCTCCCATAATGATTCGGGGTTCATGATTCACATTTTCCAAATTCATCTCAGTCATGTTAGAAAGATGACTTACACCACAAAACTCCCATGGAATCCATGTCTTATTAGGCATTCTTGCTAGGTGTGTTTTAGAGAACCAATCCCAAACAATAGCATGATACATTACTTCACCTTGGTTCATGAAAACTGAATTATTGCATACCTTGTAGCAAGTTGAATTTATATACATGCAGCTGAATTTATATTTTCAGTGGATGAATTATCCATAACCTTCACATACATCCAAAAGTGGCAATCTTGAAAGTAACTTGAGTCCCACAAAACCATAGCAAGTTGATTCATACAATCTTGACTATAAAAATAACATCTAGTTTGCTTACCATTCTTCCACATCAAGCATTTGGTTGTGGCAATTGTGACTATCTTCATAACCTTGGCTTCAAGTGTAGAACTTGGCTCCAAGGAACAATCTAGGAATGGATACTTCACAACCTTGTTAGAATGCACATCACCTTCTATATGTTTCCTCATAAATTTCCTTTCATTCCAACCATAGTTGCAACTTGTGTCCTTGACCTTAACACTGTTTTTAGCATGTTGTTCATGATGACAAAAATATTGCAGCGACATAGAAGGAATTAACAAATCTGAAATATGATCATTACTATCATACCTTAGGTTGTCCTCAACATGTTCACCTTCCTTTGCCAAATGAAGGATGATTGAGATATCTTCTACACCTCCATCCTTGTGACTCAGAACTACTGAGTTAGGATCAGCATTCTCCTTCCTCTTAGGCTCTTCATTTTCAACAAGTGAAGCCCTTTCCGCTTTGACTTCATTCATACCTTGTGGACACATGTATGGAACACCTTAATAGCTCTTGTTAGAGCCATAAACACCATTATCTTTATATGTTTCTGTCCTAAAATTCCAGCCAGCTGCAAAGCAACATTAGCAACCTGTAAATCTCCTTTCTCATGTGTATGCCCTTCAACATGATCTTCTTGGGACTCCCCCTCAAAACCCTCTTTGCAGATTTTCTTTTCTTTTCTTCGTTCAAGAGAAACCCCTTTGGGTTTGGCTCCTTGGCGTGTTCTTGTGGTCTAGGGTTTAACCCTAGTATCTTCACCCCTACACCGGTTGTCCCTTTGTTGGAGCCATCGAATGTGGAGAGTGTCACCTTCCCCAAAACATTTTAAAGATCCCTCTATGGCGTATTAGGACTAGGCTTCGGACTTGATCTTCCCTTGCTTACCCTTATGAATTCGACAAGCGAAATAGCATCATGGATCTCACTCAGAAGGGTCGTATACTCTTCACAGTTGGACACAATATTATGCCCTACTGAACACATGTTTCCATCTCCAAAATGGCTTCTTTCCTTGGAAGAAAGTAGGCCTAGTGGCTGATCCATAAGTCGATCCTTGGGGCTGCCATGAAGTACTAACTCCAGATGAGCTGCCTTCACCATTTTGGACCCTTGTTTCATGAAACTTTTGTAGGGTTAAGGCCAACAATGGTGTCCGCCAACCTTACTTTCCCTTCAATGAGCCTATAGATTTTGGCCTCTTGTGAACCTCGGTGGGCCATGCTACACTCTTTAACCAGCTGATCTGATTTCTTCTTGTCTCTCCTTTGATAATGAATGTATCCTTTATCACCCTCTAGCATGAAGACCCTCAGGCTAGGAAGATTGAAGCTCTGATACCACTGTAATGTCCCTTTCTAGGACTGAAACTGAACAAAAGGGAAATAGCACAAAGTCAAATGAAGTAATCTGATTTTTATAACAGCAATCCTGAAAATATATGAAACCCAAGTAACGAACTGAATCTACACTTTTAGGGCACCAAACACCCTCCAAACAAGCTGAAAAGAGATGCATAAATCCTCATAAATTTAGGATGTAGTACCTAGCTTAATCCATCATTAGTTTATATTTAAATAATATAATAAGTTAAAGTAATTAATTTTTTACTTTAAGTTACTTGGTGCTAGTTGTCATTAGTTGTTAGTTAGCTAAGTGATAGGTTCCTATCCCTATGTTTGTGGGAAGTTTCTAGCATTTTTGCTCCCAAATGATCTTCAGCAATAGCTTCTAGTGGCAGTTAGGGGCAATATGTTATTTCTGCATATTGCTTAGTTTAGGTTGATTCAATTCATTTTACATGGACTGGATAGAAGTTGTGCAATGCCTATATACATTGCTCTCTCTCTATTATTTGTAATGATTCATTTTGGAGATTAATAAAATTTGTTTAGCTCCGCCTTGTTTGTGCCATAACATTTTGTATAGAGCAACATTCGATCCCGGGAGAGTGTGGGTAGTTTTAGGGAGTTTTAGGAGGATCTATCGAAGTCCGAGCTAGGAGGAGCCATAGCAGCCCCTAGCCTCCTCACAACCCCTGCCCTTATTCCACACCCTTGCTAAAATCTGACCTACAATAGCAAATTGCTTCTTAGAAGCACATTGCAAGAATTCAATATTTCAATCAAATTTTGGGCAAGGAGGAGCCACCTGTGCACCGCCTCTGCACAAGAACAATTTGTGCTAAATTTTGAGTGAATCAGTAAAAAAATCTCTCGATTAGGGGTTTTATCACTAAATTTAGTGAAGGTTTTTCGTAGCTGAGTTAGTCGCAGCTAGTTCTAAGGTCTGCCAAATCTTGCGAGGCGTGTGTAAAATTTGGAGGCCATTGAGCAATTTGATCAGGCGAGTTGGGGAGTTGTGGTGACTAGGGCGAGTTGCATCGATCCAAACAACGGGAGTTAGGAGAGCTTACACCAACTCTACATCCCCGCAACCGGCTTTGGATGATCCAACCTACACAATGATCTCCATCACCGAGTTGCATCCTACAATTGAGAGAGTTACATTGATGAGCTCACATTGTACAAGGCCGAGTTCGCATACCACACGGGCGAATCGGGTCAGCAAAGGCAAATAGATCAAACTAAGGTTGAAACTCGGGAGTTTAAAGGAGGTGAGTTGGGTGTTGGCAAGCCCATGTTCTCCAAAGCCAAGTTAGCCTCTCCATAGTGAGTCGAGTTCCCTCACCAACACCCTTCCACCGATTCATGTTGACTTGAACAACGGCGATTTGGAAAGCTTAGAGCCCAACCTCCTCAACGAGCTACACATCCCCGAGTAGCCAATGCAAACCATATACCTAGTGCCTAGTCACAAATAGAAGCGGCCAAGGCGTTTGAAGCGGCCAAGGCGTTTGAAGCCAAGGCATTTGATTAAAGGCTCAATGCAAGGTAACACTATTTAGGGGTTTTGTTTTTTTAAAGGCACAAAAATATTGGTTAAATATTTATTTCTCCATTGATAGATTCAAAGGCTGGACTAGCCTGAGCGATTAAGACTAAAGATTTTCAATACTTAGGTCAGGAGTTCAACACTCTCCATTTCAATTTTTCTAAAAACAATTAGCCTAAGCCCGTTCATCAACATTTAACGTCTAAATATAAAAGACGTCCAAATACAATTAAACCCCCTCTAACTCAATTAGAGGAAAAACTCATAAAAGAAGTTAATATAATAAAAATTTACAAAAACTTTTAACGTTTTTTGGATAACTATGGAAATTGTAAATTTATAAAGGAGGCAAAATAAGCCCATTGAGAAAGTTTTTTGCATTTCTTTTTCTGAAAATCACATTGTTACTTAAAAAGAGGCCAAAAGAGCCCAAAAGTAAAAAACAAAATTGCAAAATTTTCAATTTTTCCAAAGCAAAAAGGGAGTATTTTTCGCAAGACAGAAAATTTTGTAAAATTGGCCAATAGTGCCAAATATGCTGATTTTTGTAAATCGACCGATAGTGCCCATATTGTAAACGGTCAAAAATGAGCCCGAAAATCAATACAATAATATTTTTTGGGGGGTTGTGTACTGCTTTAAGGGGTGCAACGTGTTAAAATTTTCTACTCTTCTTTCATTTTCCTGTTTTCACAATGGCCGCAAATATGGCAGCCAAATTCTTTTTGTCATATTCTCAACTTCTTCATACAGATAACTATATTGCGTGGAAAACTAAAATTTGCACACAACTTGAATTTGAGGATATTTGGCCTGTTGTTTCTAGTACACTAACATGATCTACAAACGTGTAATGTTCCTTTTAGGGTTCAAAATAGAGAAAAGGGGTTTACCGGCTGTCCTAAATAGATCTGATCTGAAAAAACTGTCAAGTATACACACACAAAACTGAAAATAACTGAAAACCAATCCAAAATCAGCAGTTTCCTACGGCAGCAAACTATCTATGAGATTCGAGTCCACTTTTCACTATGCAAATCAATGTAGAATGCCACGAAACAATTAATCTAGCCACGACAATATTTATACATCACAAATACATCAAAAGATTGAAGGAATATCTTATTAGCACAGCTGGAATTAAATATTTATAACAGCAGCAGTTTAGCCAAAACTGAGGGCTAGGAAAAATAGTAAATCTTTACCAAAATTCACCAAAGTCCAGATTACGGCCTTATAAATTATGGAGATTCAAATTATAAAATCAGATATGAAATTTGTGCCCTAGAAGGCACCAAACCAGCTTCAAACCCTAGTCGCTCCCCTAGGGAAGAGCTCCAAAAATGATGTAAAGCCTTTGCAATCCTTCTTCTTGATGTCTCCAACTCAAAATGGACGGTTCCATCCTTCACCAAGCCACAAGGAATGTTTCCATCCTCCTTGGATGCCACACAAGAGGGTTTGCGTCGCCCAAAGATGATTGCAAATGAAGTCCTTAAGTCCTTTTTATATTCTTCCCTTGGCGCCAAAGGACAATTAGACAAGCAACGGCCTCTTGAGCTTCACTTTATCTTTTAATTGCTTCTTTTAATCTCTCCAAACCTAGCCGACCTGCCTCCTAAAGGAAACACCTAAAAGAAAACATTAAATCTAATAACAGAAAACTAAAATGAAATGCAATTTCTTCCCTTGATCAATTATTCTTCATTGCCATGGAAAGGGAATGGCAAAAAGTCCACACTTAGGCCTTAATTGAAAAAACGGGACATTAGCGGTCCTCTGCCTTCCCAAAATTGCTTGTCCCCAAGCAATTGCAAATTCATATGCCTAAGCATCGTATCAAAGTAAAGGAAGATGTTGTAGTGCTGGCATAATCTAGATCATGTGCATGTTAAATGAAGGAGCTTCAACTCAAACAAACTCATACCTCTACTGCCCCTTTCTTCATGGAAATCTTCATCATCTTCTACTTCAAAAACAGCAATAACTCCTTTCTTTGCATGCTCAGTTGTACTAAAATCCCTGCAAACTGATGTAGTTTCCATCATAAAGCAAGAAATGGATGAATAATCAACTTGACTAGCTATCTCTCTTATTACAAAATGCAAATCAGATTGTGGAGGGGCTGAAAACAATTCACCACAGTCATAATTCACATGGAATCTTATCCAAATTGAGGCTATCAAATCTGATTTGTTCCTTCCTTCAACTGAAACCTTCTTCCCACATCAACCCATGATGGAATTCCCTTTGAAAATGAAAGTTCACCGTTATTCATGGCTGCTAATGGCAGTCCCAAATCTGATTTTTGCACATTCAGCCCTATAACCATGGCATAACAACTACCAAACTGAAATCTTATGAAGAAAGGCAATTTCATGAGTAATGTAGGGACTGAAAATTGTCTTACAGAGGCTCGAAAAACTAAGAACAAGAAGTCTACAATTGAAATCAGCAGACATCTTGATCCTTAACTCAAGAGGGTCAAACATTACAAATATTCCCATCCTCGCGATTGCATCTCCATACCTCCCACTTTGGTGGAGGATTCCAATAATATCCCAAACACAATTGTAGCTATGTATTTCCCCCTTCATAATTGAACCAATGATGACTGAAATGAATTTCAAGAGAGTTGGGCATACCTCTTTAGGAAATTGGGGCTGAGTGTCTACCATCCTAACCATTGGAATCTCACTTTCAGTTGTTGCAAAAATGAGTGGAGGGCTGAAAGTGTAGTATGCAAGAGACATAAATGTTGGAGTTGCTTCCCTTTTGGGATTTCTTCTTGAAGGACAACCTTCTATTGTTTGTGAGTAAGCATATATTAATTGAGAAGATTCCCATAATAGCCTTGCATAATCTAATCTCCATTTTATACCTCCTCATGATGTTGCTTGCCAAATTCCTCCTTGCATTCTTAACTATGTTCAGTCATTTCCTTACTGCTGGTAAGGAGATAAAATCAACCTTCCCTTGCTTAACATTCCTACCTTTTCCCTTCCTAATTTCATGAATTCTGATTTCTTCATTTTGCAAGTGGAACCCCAACTCCTTGTGAATTTTGAGGGTAAATTTCTCTAAAGTTTGGAGCTCTTGACCCCA
Source organism: Taxus wallichiana var. yunnanensis (assembly GCA_018340775.1). Classification (NCBI taxonomy): domain Eukaryota; kingdom Viridiplantae; phylum Streptophyta; class Pinopsida; order Cupressales; family Taxaceae; genus Taxus; species Taxus wallichiana. Next base: position 837,384,476 of record CM031238.1, read on the forward strand.
AAGAACAATGTCTTCCTAAGCTGAACTTAGAATAAAGAAACCAAAACAAAATTCATACCTTTTCATGGGGCCATGGGTTAACCACCTATGAAACTGAAAATTAGAATCATCATCATTTCCCTCTATGACTGACATATGTACAACTGCAAATTCATCATAATTGCTCCCCCTTTCCCATATTCCTTTCGGTTCTTTCATGGAACCATGGGTTAGCAATACATAGAAAAGAAAATCAGAATTCTTATCAAGCTTATGATGCCTCAAACATGTCATGCTAGAATTCTTCCCCACTTCATACAAACTCATCAAATTCCTTCCCTTCCATAAGCAAAGAGAGGAAAAATCAAAACTGAAATCTTTACCTTCACCTTCTTTGAGCTTCAAGGGTTTACCCGGATTCCAAGGATGTAAGCAATCTATGTAACTCTTCATCATACCTCTTCTTCTCTCAATCATCATGTGCAACGCAACCCCTATCTTGAAGTCCAAACTCGTGACAAAGAGTTTGTGATGATCAGCCCAACATGATGATGAAAAAGGAAACAAAGGATCTGAAATATGTGTGTACCTTGGGCTGTCATAAAAACCACCTCATAGGCTTTGCTTGGGAGATGTATAATGAGTCCTTGGCAAAGAGTCTTCTCCCAACCTTGCTCCTTTACCTCATTAGCATAGTTATGATCACCAAAGCATGGCAATGATAAATAATGATGCAATAGACTCTTGTCATGATCAAACAAAATATCAGATGGCTTACCATTAGTTGCTGGTCTGAAAATTACAGCGGACTGAAAGTGGTCATGGGCACTGGAAATGCCCTTGCCTCACAGATGTACCTCGCTCCGCTTTACCTTTCCTCCAATATTCAGATTTTTCTCCAATTATAACCCTATTTTCAGCTTGTTGATCATGATGTGCAGCCACTTGCCATGGTTTACAATGGAGCCTCAACCACGACATTTTGTCATTCTTTTCGTCAATTGGCTCAAGACAACAAAACTGAATTAGTGTAGAAGAAAATGATTTTGGAACACCTCCATACCTTTGGACATCCCCAATATGCTCAACTCCTATTATCACATGAGACTTGCTTGGGCTATCTCCAACATTCACTTCATCATCTTGCTCCTCATGCTTCCAAGTTCCCTTAGTATTTTGCCACATGCAACCATTAGAAATCAAGGGAATATCATTAACAATCAAAAGTTCTTTACCTTCCACTTTGCTTGGTTCTTGCTTAGCAATTTCTCCATTCTCTTGAGCTTTCATAGGGCTGTCCGAAAAATCAGTCAAGGAATCACCTTTGGCAATGGTGGTGGGTGCTTCTAGGGCTCCCAAAGGCTGATCCATCATTATGAGTTGTTGCTGTGATGGTTCTTCCTTCTTAGCATGGTGGATATCTTCCTCTTCCAATGCATCCTCTTTACCCTTAAGCAATTCTGGTTTCTTTTCAACATTTTTCCACACACACCCATTAGAAACCAATGAAATATCATTAAATATTAAGGAACCTTTACCTTGGGACTCATGCTCCATGATTTCCCTTTCCTTTCTAGGCTCATGCATCAAACTTTCATCAAACCCTTGTGTCTCTATGGTGTTGTTTGGAAAATCAGCCAAGAGCTCCACTTTGGCAAGAGTGTTGGGGGTTTCTAAAACTCCCAAGGGTTGTTGTCTCTTAATAACCAATTGTTGCGATAGATCTTTCTCCTTCCTAACCTTGGCGGAATAGGCATGTCCATCCTTGCATAGCGAACTAGGGGTTTGGCTCCCTCTTCCTCAAGTTTCGTAGCCTCTTCTAACCTTGCCAACAACATGGGTCTCTTCTCCTCAAGTGTTGGGATATTCTTGTTGTGACCCTTATACATGGCTCGAGGTTTGGAACAAGTTCCAATGCCCACTCTATCTTTTCTCCATCCTACGCATCACGAGTAGCTTCCGGAAGGGCTTAATACTCCTCAAACCTAGTTGTAACCTTTGAAATCCCACATTCTTCCTTGAATGCCCTTCCCCTCTGTAGGTTTTGCATGGTGGAGGCAAGAGACTACAAGGTGTTCGCTAATATTTCTTGCGTCTTCATCAATTTGTCCATCTTTTCTTTTCCACAAAAACCCTCAAGTGGGAAGATCGAACCTTTGATACCACTTTGTAATGTCCCTTTTCGGGTTAACAACGAAGAAAAGGGGTGTACCAGCTGTCCTAAATAGATCTAATCTGAAAACACCTTCAAGTATACACACAACAATCTGAAAATAACTGAAAAGCAATCCAAAATCAGCAGTCTCCTAGGGCAGCGAACTGCCTATGAGATTCGAGTCCACTTTTCACTATGCAAATCAATGTAGAATGCCATGAAACAATTAATCTAGCCACGGCAATATTTATACATCACAATTACATCAAAGGATTGAAGGAATATCTAATTAGCACAAGCTGGAATTAGATATTTATAACATCAGCAATTTAGCCCAAACCGAGGGCTAGGAAAAACAAGAATTTTTACCAAAATTCACCAAAGTCCAGATTACGGCCTTATAAATTATGGAGATTCAGATTATAAAATCAGATATGAAATTTGTGCCCTAGAAGGCACCAAACCAGCTTCAAACCCTAGTCGCTCCCCTAGGGAAGAGCTCCAAAAATGATGTAAAGCCTTTGCAATCCTTCTTCTTGATGTCTCCAACTCAAAATGGAGGGTTTCCATCCTCCACTAAACCACAAGGAAGGTTTCCATCCTCCTTGGAAGCCACACAAGAAAGTTTGCACCCTCAAGTGGAATGATATTGAGCAATCAGCCCAAAATTCAATTGTAGATGTAAAATGCCCAAAGATGATTGCAAATGAAGTCCTTAAGTCCTTTTTATATTCTTCCCTTGGCATCAAAGGTCAATTAGAAGAGGAGCGACCTCTTAAGCTTCACTTTATCTTTTAATTGCTTCTTTAATCTCTCCAAACCCAACCGACCTGCCTCCTAAAGGAAAACACTTAAAAGAAAACATTAAATCTAATAAAAGAAAACTAAAATGAAATGCAATTCTTTCCCTTGTTCAATTATTCTTCATTGCCATGGAAAGGGAATGACAAGAAGTCCACATTTAGGCCTTAATTCGGAAAAGGGACATTACAAAATGATACCTGCAAAACAACGTTCATTTGATAACACAAATCAAAAAGCTAAGTTAATAATCTTATTTAGTGTTTTAGATAAGGTTCAACCTCATATAAGTGAGGCCACGATGGCAAAAAAAGCTTGGGAAAAACTGAAAATTGTATACGAGTCAAAAAATAAGAACACAATACTTCATCTCCGATTGTCAACTATTAAATTTAAAAATGCAACCAACTGAAAAAGTTGAACATTTTTAGACATGTTGCCACTTTATGAGCATCGCTTCATGCTGTGTGTAAGAAGTAATTGACACATCACTTGTGCCAATAGTTTTGAGAGCCCTGCTTCCATTCAAGCTTTTGTGACCACATTAAATATAACTGGTCAAACAACTTTTGAACAACTGGTGAATATGCTACAACAAGAAGAAGTTATTCACTTAACTAATGAAATCGAAAGAACAGCAATAGCTTCGAATCGAAAGGCGAGAAACAAGGCTAAGTCTTCTAAACAACCTTCAAAGCAAGGTAACAATCAACAAGGCCAAAGGGCCCAACAAAAATGTCCTATTTGTGGTCGAAAAGGACATGAGTTAAAGGATTTTTGGTATAACACATTCCAAAAGGGATCGTCAAGTGGCAAGAAAACTGATAACCAACAATCAAAACAAAGCTAACATAATAAACAAGGACAAAATAATGGAAAGTGGAAGAAGAGACCAACACAAAAGGAAATGTTGCGAGAACAGGAAGATCAATATGATGATGTTGACTTTATGTATATTGCATAGTCAACTGAAGAGCCAAATTCAATGAGTCCAATTTGGTATGTCAACTTGGGTGCAACCCGACACATAACAGAAGGAAAGATTGGATCTTGACAATGCGTGACACACCCTCAAAAATCCATGTTTCTTTGGGTCATGATACATCGTACAGTGTTCAAGGGATTGGTTCAATTTCACTACCACTTGGAAAACATAAATGTAAAATTACGGATGTTCTCTATGTCCCTAGTTTAACCAAAAATTGTTATCCGTAAGTCAATTATTAGATCACAATCTTAACATTGACTTTGATTGTAAAGCGGTAAAAAGATGTGCCTAGTTCGAGATAAGTCACGAAGCTCGGAACTTGTAAAAGCTTCGAATGTGGGTAGAATGTTTTAGTTAGATTTTGTTCAAAGGGATAATCAAGCACTTTTTGCCAAGGATCTTTGCATTAGCACAACTATGGCACAAAAAAATTGTTCATGTTAGTTTCGGCTATCTCGATACACTTCGTTGATACTGACATGGTTAGAGGCTTGTCACCTCTTAAAAAGGGTACACATAAATATCGGCGTTGTTTGGCAAACAAACAACATCGAGCACCTTTTAAACATAGTACATTTCGGGCTAAAGAAAACTTGACTTGGTGCATACCGATCTGTGCGAACTAATGAGACCTAGCCACTCTAGGTTTCAATACTTCATGCTCTTTGTTGATGATTTTTCAATAAAAATGTGGATATATTGTCTTCACACAAAAGACCAAGCTTTTGAAACTTTCAAAAGTTCAAAGCCCTTGTGGAAACCGAGTCTAGTAGGAACATTAAAACACTCTACTCAAATCGAGGGGGAGAATACATTAGCAATGAGTTCAATGAGTGTTTAAAACACATGCCATTCGTTGACAAATGGTTCTTCCTCACACACTGTAGCAAAATGGTGTTGTTGAAAGGCGAAATCGTACTATCATGACTATGGTATGATGTATGATTGACGATGCAAGTTTATCAAAACATTTTGAGCCAAAGCAGATAAAATGGAAGTCTATCTACTAAACAGAGTTCCCATTGCAGCTCTTGATGGGGTAACACCACAGGAAGCATGGTCAAGGCATAAGCAATCAATTGCACACCTAGAGTTTTTGGATGTAAAGCTAGTATGCACATTCCTAAGAAATTGAGAACTAAATTTGATATGAAATCAATAAAAACTATCTTATTGGGATACAAAGTGATGAAGCACTTGGCTATAGACTCATGGATCCAAAAATGAGAAGGGTCTACACTAAATGGATGTTGAGTTTTTTGAGAAGAAAGACACAAATGCTCCTTCCATACACTCACATGATGAAAAAATCAGTCCTATAGTGAAAACAGAGAATGGTGATCACCTTGATAATGATAGTGATGATGGGGAAGATGGTGAAAATCAACCCCCACAGAACCACTCAACGTATGCCTAAGTGGTATACAAGTATGATACGAGATGCAAAATTGGATAGTGTCCAGTAACACATCTACTACTGGAATGAGAACTTGCATAGTATGGCTCGAATTAAGTCAATTCGGTCTTAATGAGTAAAGTTGTTGAATCTCTTTGAATCGTCCACGCTTTCAAAAGCCCTGTAGTCTAAACCTTGGAAAGATGTTATGGATGCGAGAATATAAGTCACTTGGATGCAGATGGATCATCAAAACGAAGTACAAGGCGAGACGGAAGAATTGATAAACATAAGGCTAGACTAGTTGCTAAGGAATATGCTCAAAAAGAAGGCATTAACTATAAGGAGACTTTTGCTCCCACAACTAAGATAAAAACCTTTAGGTTAATTTTTTCTTTAACTGCATACTTTGACTGGAAAATCCACCAAATGGATGTGAAAAGTGCCTTTCTTAATGGTGACTTACAAGAAGAAGTTTACATGACTCAACTAGAAGGTTTTGTCATACCAGATAAGGAGGAAATGGTATGTAAACTCATGAAATCAATGTACGGTCTCAAATAGGTTCCCAAGGCATGGTACATCAAAATTGATGAGCATCTCATACATCATGGATTCAACAGGAGTCCATACGATCCTAATCTCTATCTCAAAAAGCAAGGGGGAGATAGTGATCGTTGTATTATATGTTGATGATCTAGTCACCATTGGAGCTTAGGTGAAGATGATTGAGTCAACAAAGAAGTATCTAACACGATAATTCGACATGACCAATCTTAGCTTTTCGCATTATTGTCTCGGACTCAAAGTTTGGCAAGGAGAAAATCATATCTTTGTATCATCACGGTTGAAATACGCCAAGACAACGCTCAAGAAGTTTAATATGATGGATTGTAAGTCGGTTGCCACACCTAAGGAGAAAAGACTTGATTGTCTCAACAGATCCATCACCACAAGTAAATGCAACTCTTTATCAACGGTTGATTGGGACTCTCATCTACTTGACTTACACTAGGACAAATATCATCTATACAAATCAAGCAATCTTTCTCGGTTCATGCAAGAACCCGTGGTTTGTCACTAGAAGCAGCAAAGCGGATACTGAGATACATCAAAGGAACTATTGACTATGGCCTAGAATACAAGAAGAATGTTAACTTCTTCTTGACAAGATATTCAAATTCAGATCATGTAGGAAACATAGATTATAGGAGATCCACTTGATTTGTATTCTTTTTGGGATCTGGATTGATATCATGGGGGAGGAAGACGCAGACTTGTGTTTCAAGGTCCTCCAAGTGAAGTTGTTTGTGAAGCAATATGGCTCTGACATATACTTGAAGGATTGGGAATACCACGAGTAAAGATATAACTATCCTACATGTTGATAACGAAGGAGTACTCAAACATGTTCGGAATCCAGTTTTTCATAAACACACCAAACACATTGAGGTGCAGGTACATTTCATTCGTGAATATGTTCAGAACAACAACATCTAGCTCCAAAGATTATTGCTGATGAGATATGGAACGTGCGAGATGTCTTCACAAAGTTACTTGCTCGAGCCAAATTTGAGGGCTTCAAAGAATTTATCTCCTATTAACTTGAGACCATATTGAATTAAGGGGGTAATGTTAGGATATAGTACCTAGCTTAATTCATCATTAGTTTATATTTAAATAATGTAATAAGTTAAAGTAATTAATTTTTTACTTTAACTTAAGTTATTAGGTGTTAGTTGTCATTAGTTGTTAGTTAACTAAGTGATAGGTTTCTATCCCTATGTTTGTGGGAAGTTTCTAGCATGTTTGTTCCCGGATGATCTCTCGGCAGTAGCTTCTAGCAGCAGTTAGGGGCAATATGTTATTTCTGCATATTGCTTAGTTTAGGTTGATTTGATCCATTTTACATGGACTGGATAGAAGTTGTGCAATGCCTATATACATTGCAGCTCTCTCCATTATTTGTAATGATTCATTTTGGAGATCAATAAAATCTGTTAGGCTCCACTCTGTTTGTTCCATAACACTAAATATTATATTCAATTAATGGAATAAACACCAAGCCAAAGCATTCTAAAACATGTGCAAATTATTAAACTATACCCGGCTGTTATTAAATAAATGACAGCAAAAATACAACTCACAATAAGGGATGGAAATGAAGATTTCAAATCCCAAAAATATCAATAAAATATGAAATCAGCCTTATAAATTATGAGGAAGCTGAATATCAGCTCCAATTGCCCAAATGTGCCCTAGAGGGCACAAATCTCCTCCTCCAACCAAGTCACTACCCTACGAGAGGATTCAAAATAAATGTAGAAACCTTAGTATCTCTTCCTCTATCAAACCCTAGCTGCAAACCAGCAACATCACTTTCTTTGAAACCCTTAGGAACCACCAATTAAAGAGTTTTTGTTCTTCAATTTTCATAAGGGTTTTGTCCTCCTTATATGCAACACCAAAGCATTTTCACCTCGATGGAAAGAAATTGAGCAATCAGGCAAAAACCAAACAACTATAAATTTATGACATAATAGATGCCCAAAATGAGTCCAAGCGGCCCCTTTTATATCCTTTTGGTGGGGAGCCAAAATCAATTAGGGAATCGTCCCTCATAAGGATGTGTGCTTTTAACTTGATCTTTGGCTTTTCACCTCTTCAACCCAGCCGACCTACCTTATGAGAGAAACTATGAAAGAAGAATGTAAATGCTCACGAAAAAGACTGAAAAACATAACAAACACTTCCCTTGTTCACTTCCTTCTTGCCCACTGGGAAGTGGAATGGGCTAGAAGTCTCCAAAACGAACTAGTTTGAAAAGGGGTACATTATAATGTGTGAGATATAATTGGGATTAGGAGAGAGAATAGGGATTGGGCGATAAGGATAGAACACCTTAAATCAAGGAAATACTTTTCTTATATATTGTGATCTCTTCTATTGAATAAATCCTAGAGAGTTTTGATCAAATTTATTAATTGTTGTTTTGTGTAAAACTCTACCAGAATTTACAGATTCATCATTAGGAAAAATATTTTGATGATGAATCATGGATAGTGATTTGAAACACGTCAATCAAAAACTTGACACGGTTAATCGCAGAAATCATCTCTCAAAATTCAATGATTGTGGGAGCATCAAAACTCATTGGAATTCTTCCCAAACGGCAAACACCCCTTTTAGGAGACTTATCACAAAGGACATGAGAGATAGTCCACTATAGTCTATTTAGGGGGATTTTTCCACCAATTATAAGTCATGGAGTCTCCCTTGAAAAGCATCCATGCGGTTAGGAGACCCAGCCCTTCATTACACTAGAATGACTTAATCAAACTAGACAATATATCTAAAGGCCTTTTTCATGGACTTATGTAGAGCATATGCAGCTAAAAATGAAAGCAAAAACCCATAATCCCATTAGCACTTTGTAAGAATTGAAGGAAACCAGAAATTGGTTTTTCCCTAGGAGAAGATGATTGAGAAGGTTTCAATCAATAAATTCATATGAAGCAGATGATATTTGTAATGGCTTATAGTCAGAAGATAGAGTCTCTAATGGCTTGCCTCTTCAACATGTCAAAAAAGGATTGGATTTATTCTTAAGCACCCACATTCTTAAAAAGGAATTGTAGCTACTTTGCATTTCTTGAAGGCATGAAACAAATTTTATTTTTCCACATGAACCACAGAAAAAGTCGATGAAACCAAGCTTTGTCAATCATTCAATCACTAAAAGGCTATGATAAAAATAACCCATGCCAAAAATATTGTGTGACCATCATATAGTGTTGCATCAAAGCAACCATCTTTCTTTAAAGTTAGATCCCCACAAGGTGAGATTGAGAATCCATGATCTCCTTTGTTTCATAACAATAAAAAGTCTTGCCATTTCTTCAATGTCAATCCCTTCAATGTGAAACTTTGATATTTGAAATATAGCTTAAACGAACATTCAAATGAGATTTAATCTTTGAGTTAACACCCTCTAATCCTTCCATGTATTTTATTACTTGTCTCACATGTCCTTCCTAGAAAAGAACCCATCCCTTGACAATCTCTTCCTTCTCAAGGTAGTGATCCATCTTTATCAACCTCTTGATGAATGGAAAGTCTAGATAGGCCTTCCAATCAAATCCCAATCATAGCACAGCCCCTCATGCTTTTAATGTGGTCGTTTAAATACCGGTAGCGAAATTTTCCATATTCTTTTAAATTTTGAAGGATGGCTGAAACACTTCATTGAAACGAGGTAGGCCCTTTAAGAAGATCAAAAAATTGAAAGAGCCTTGCATTCCTAGTATGTGTGAGGTAGTTGTGATGTTATGCTTAGTGGGAATCTATCAAGGGGCTTCCTTTTATTGCTCGAGTCATCCATTTCCTGCTTGGATTTCTTTCCCTGCTCTAATATCGGTAATGCTGAAACTTTTTTCTTTCTATGAATTAAATAAGTCCTATGAATCCAACTGTTAGCACATTGCCTCCATTTTGTTTTACCCAAAAAATAGTTCTAAGCACGGTTTCAAATTTTAAAAAATCTAACTTGGATGATAAAGGTCTTTATATATCTGAACTTCTACCATCATTTAAGACCTATATAATATCCACTGCTAAAAATCCCAAAATGAAAGCATAACCTTGCACTGGTAATTTGGCAGTCAACTTACCTTCATACTTATTTGATAAATAATTGAATTAATATGGGTCGTAACACTCCTTGCCTGGGCAGGGAGAGGAAGTAAAACTTTTCCAAGCACATTAACATTTTCATATTTCTATTCTTGTAAAATAAATGTCATAATTTGTGTGTGTGTGTGTGTGTTTGCGGGGAGTTTGCTGATGCATACTAGTGTTTTTATGCATGTCCTTGTTTGCAGCTGTGTCTATGGTATCAAGCACATGTAACTCACATAGAACCATCTTAATCCCATGTAACATGAGCCAAGAGGTTTCCCAAAGATTTAAGGTGCCAAACGCTATGTTTTTGCATGGAGACTGTGTGGTTATTTTGATAATTGTGGGATTGTAAATGTGAAAATGTTCAACTTCGTGCCTTCGGTTTTTTGATACCTCTAAATGAATGTAAAATCTAGGTTAAGATAGATTTGTGTTAGTTATACATACACATTTCTTATTTTTGTAAAGATGTTTATTAGTCAACAGTGGCTTACTCATATGTTTAACTTGGGTGCACTAGCAAGTGTCGATGTTGTGTTCAAACTTCAAAGTTCCCCACTGGGCTCATGGGATTTGCCTCTCAGCACAAAACATATATGGCTACTTAAATATTCACATATTTACATGTCTGAACCTAGATACAAGAGTATAGGAGGTGTGTATATAGATGCACATGCCCTTGATTGTACATATCCTCACAATTTATTTTTAAGAGTAAAGAGCCATCTTTATGTCTTTAAGGTCTTGAGATTTTCACCTGAAAACATTTTGAGGGATATATCCGGATGCAGCAGTGTTTTATCCTTTAAACATTTTTATCACATGTAAATAAAGGATAAAACACGGCTAAATCCAGATATAATACTCAAAATCTTAATGGCTTTTCATATAACAGTTTACATCTGTATTTTTGACATTTCAGGATATGATGATTTACCAAGATTAGAGACATCATACAAATTCATTATTTAACTATGAATAATTAAAATTTGAGAAATAAGTGCAGGTGTTTAACACTTTATAACATTCTTGACACTTGTTGATAAAAAAAAATACAGACTTACCATTCTCTTAGTGTTTAAAATCAAAATCAATCGCCTCAAGAAATGTCTTGCCGTATCTTCATCAGCCATGCGTCCAAAGTGGGCTCGGGAATTTAAATGACCATACAGAGACCAATAGTTATGAAACAAAAATTCAACATATTATCTTTAACAATCCAAATGTAGGATGGCTGATAGATAAATTACATGAAGCTAAGCATTCACATCTGATTATCTGATTCTTCTCTAAACTACTCCCCTCTAAGGATCTCAAAGTTATATTAGAATATTTAGTATTCCAAATAAGTTAATAAACAATAATGCAAATCCAGTCTATGTAGCAAGCTACACTTTGAAGCTTTTATGTAAAATGGGAAGGAAACAAACTTTGGTTAAATTCTAAGATACATGAAATCGTCTAAAATAGAAAGCAAAAACAAAAACTATTCAGGGAAACAACATCCAAGCTATAAGAAGAATTCAAAAATGTTTTTAATAGTGTTACACAAGGATGCGTACCTTAGATTTTCATGACATCCCAGATGTTCCAAAAATTTGAGGACTTTAAGGGGGACGTCCCCAATTTTTTTATTTTTTTATTTATTTTAAGTTTCTGTGATGCTTTTACTTTAAAAAGCTGTTATTTTTGCCTTGAACCCTAATTCTGAAATCACCCTTAAAAACATTAAATAGAGTTAAAACCCCTAAATTTCATCAAATAAAGTTTAAATATTACAATACTATATATAATAATAATTTTAAAATTTGTCCCTGTTCCTAAATTTTTCTGCCATCTTGGAAACCATCCCCAAGACTTGGGTAACCGTGGTTTTTAATGAATTTCAGTAGCAAGTAGGTTATAAAAATGTTGAACCACGGGATATCAAATTTAAATGTCCTTGCATCATAAGAAGTGTATTCTAAGGGCAGAATTGTTAGCCCAACTGGACCTTTTTATTATAAACATTGTCAGATAATGGTGACATGGCATGAACCGCACTAGTTGTGCTCTATAAAAACTGAATAACATTTATCTTTATTACACTCCTTGTGGTACATTCTAGAACCTGAAGTGTGTTTACTTCCCCTTGTGCATACACATACAAGAAACACAATCTCAGAGAATGTTACTATGGGGTAGTAATGTATATGAGATGAGGGTACATTTAGTTGCTGATAATCAAATTAATATGTTAATCTGGGGTAGCAATGCATATGAAGAAAGTAATCGAATTAATATGTTAATCTCGGTAGCAATGCATATGAAGAAACTAATCGAATTAATATGTTAATCTGGGGTGGTAATGCATATGAGATAAGGGTACACTTAGTTGCTGTTAATCAAATTAATATTCATATTTCACAGAAAAAGTGTAAAGAATTATTTTCCAGAAACCTTGTAAAGAGTTGACTAACTTCCATCACCCAAACAACATACAATAAGCTTAATCACCTCCAACTAGACATCAAAGATACGATTTATGAGAATATCAGTCGCTCCCAGACACTCATTGATAAAAAGAAGAAAATAGAAGAAACTTCTCCAAACCTGGAAGTGCCATGGAAAACGCATCTTTATAAACTCTAGCTGCAGCTTCCCATCCAGTTATTAATTCTTCAAATAAAGCTGCTGAGACTACCAAAGCTGTAGACTGCTCTTTTATTTCTCCACGAGCCCAGATTGAGCGTAGGTGCCATAACTGCTCTCCAAACCCTCGGCGTGCTTTCAATAATTGGGTACTTGAAACGTGATGCCCTGATGAAAATACAGAATATTTTCCACAACTCCCTAAGCAAGAAAGTATGTGGATTGCACGTTGTTGAGAAGAGTTGGGACTATTCGCCTCGACACTGGATTGATGTACAATTTCTGCTTCCACATATAAGAGGTATAAAATGGGGGCATTCGACCGACTATCCTGAAATAAGGAAAAGAAAAGTAAGATATGAACCTGTTGAATAGGAAATGACCAACATGTTGGGTTTATCTTGAGCATGTATTTAGCTACAATTTGTTGAATTGTTCCTTAAGTCTTTAAGATACTGTTCAAATGCATAGCCAATATAATAAAAAGTTAAAAACATTAAATTGTACAATTGATCTCCTGATAGAACCAAGATATCTGCATTCGTATTAATTTAGTTAACAATGTCAGTCACATGCTGCATGACAATAGGATATAGTGTATAAGAAAAATGTTGCATTCCAACATTGAAGCAGTGTATCATGTGTAGTAGAAGTTGAACTTCCTCCATGAACGTGTGAGTGCAATACAAATTTTATAAATGCCAGTCGGGTAGTACCCTTTTTCCACTGGCATTTATAAAACATGACGCCCTATCTAATAAACAATGAAAGAACAGCATGAGTAGTGCATCTGCATTTAACACAGGACAATCTTACAGCCTGCCATTGTGGCTCTTCTTGACAGTTAGGGTTTACAACATAGTTCCACGGAGTTTCGGGACTGGGGGACAGGTCTTGGGGATGGGGGACCAAGCGTCTAGGTTTGGGGACGGCGGTGCAAATATATATGGCACTTGAAAACTTAGTTATAGAAAAATGTGGAAGGAATAACAAATGAAACTTTGAACTATTAAAGACATTGGATTGAATAATGAAAAGACTAAATATCAATATATTAATATTTATATCATTATTTATATTCAAAATGATGATTACATCTAGATTTCAAATATAATTGGCCAATGCCTCTAATCAGACATCATCCCCAAAGTCCATACCAAACTCCTCATCACTCAAACTGCTGGACTCCTCAATGAAGACTTGACACTTGCTCTTCAAAATTTTGTAGTTGCTCTCCCTCTGTTAATGCTCCCAACCTCTCACTCTTGCAGTCTTGCTTGTTCTCCCTCTTGCTAATGCTCTCAACCTCTCACTCTTGCAGCCTTGCTTGTTCTCACTCTTGCACTTTTGTTGTTGATCTACCTCTTGCTAATGCTTTCAACCTCTCACTCTTGCAGCTGTGCTCAATGTTTTGTGACTTGGAGTGAGGGTGTAATGTTCATTTATATTTTTCGCAGTGCTTAAAGTGTGGGTGGGGCCCCATAAACTATTAGGGTTAGGATTGAGGGCACAAACATCTAAAACAATATGTTTTTACCCTATAAAACAGATGTTTACCATTTTTGTAGCAGGGGACAGCCACATGTCTCCGAGACGGTCAAGGGACTTGGGAAAGTCTCCTGAGGTCTTGAGGACATCCCAGGTCCCCAAATATGCCCTTTAGGACAGAAACATCTCCAGTTTAGGGGTCATCCCCTGACTGTTGGTGGTTGTGGTGGGAAGGCGGGAGGACATTTCACAAACATCCCGAGTCCCCAGGACGTCCCTGATCCAGAAAACAGCGATTTTCCTTTTTTGGGGTGGGGAGCCAGTCCCCCTGAAACACTAGTTTACAAAATTTCATTAAGTTTCATATCTTAACTTTTAAATATTTTACATACTATAAAAATATATATTATACAGGTACTTTTAAGCTTGCATCCTAGACTACTACTATTGTATAGTGATATTACTCTAGTAATTATAACTTAAATGATATATTTATTACACAAGTTAAGGTTAAAACTCAGCTACATTGATTAAAGTAAGAATATTATGTAACCTTATCTAACTCATATTTCATGAAGTGCTCTGGCATTTTCCCTTACTATTAATTATACCCAAGGACTGGAACCAACCTTTATACCTGAAAATCCCACATTTTTCATTGTAAAAAAACATACTTTATATGTTGTGGTTCCCACCATGGCCTGGCTAGTTGGAGGAGATTGACCTGGCTTAGCTTCCAGACCATGGATTGAAGTGCATGGCAATATAAAAAAATGCATGACTTTTTTCATAGAGCCCCAATGTTAAAAGTAATTTGAAAACATGTTATGAGTAGTTAATGTCATATCTTGTTGAAAAAATGAGTTCTGCTAGGGTCTACGAAAACAAATTCAATTTTCTGCAGGATCCTACGCTTCCAAACAGGTGCAATGGAGGACTGATCTGACAGATTTTGAAATGTGGAATATAAGGTGCAATAGAGGACTGATCTGACAAATTTTGAAATGTGAAATGGAAGTGGACCCTCCACCCACCCCCAAGGATTATCTTACAAGCAGAAAGTTGCAGGAGTCAATTCTCCAACCTCTGAGAAGGAGGTGGAGGCAGCTATGGCGGCAGCAAGCAAGAGGAAAGAAGGGCATCAGAATATGCCTAAAATTCCTTGCATGCAAGCCCTGAAGGAAGATCCAATCATTTTCTTAGACTGCAATGAAGATAGAAAGAATGTTTCAAATATTCAATGAAAAAGATTGATCTACAGATTTTTGGGAGCTCAACTGATAAAGGAAGAAATCTATGCATGGGCAATCAAAAAGTGGAGAACTCACAGAGATGTGGAAATCAGAACTCGTGCAAGAGGCTACTTCATTTTGGTCTTTGCCCATGAGATAGATCATGATAATGTGTTTGGGGAGGCCCATACTTCAATGCAGGTCTCTTCATGAAATAATAACATATAGGCTTTGAACTGGAGGATGAAATGCTGACCACTGCACCGGTCTGGATCAGACTGTATGCTCCTCAAGAGGTCTGGTCCAAATCTGTCTTTGATAATATGATAGCTAATACCATAGGAAGGGCATTTGTCACCTCTAAACCTTATCATGGAAAACGTCTCTCAAACTATGCAAAAATCTGTGTGGAAATAGATCTCACCAAACCGCTTCCAAAGAATGTTACCTTGCAATTCGGAAAGATAGAATGGATTCAAGTATTGGACTATGAAAGCGTCCCTTGCAGATGCTGAGGTTCTCACAAATACAGCCATCTGGTAAGAGAATGTTTCAAACTTTAAAAGATTCTCAAGTAAGTAAAGCCTGTTTCGGATACAAAGGAAGATCGGGATGGCTTTATTATACCTAAGAAAAAGTAAATTTGTTAGTTCAAATACACATGCAAATATAGAAGAACTACATCAGATTAATTCAAAGGCTGCACAATATTTTATTCACATAAATTCCATTATTTTTAATAACAATGTTCCCAAGCTTTTGATAAAGCTTTCAGGAAGAGGTTGCATGGACCCAACCAACTTCGGGCCCAACTACACAACACCTAATCAACAACTAATTACATATTTGACCCAGACACAATAACATTTTATTAATGACAAATATAAAGTGACCTTTTTAACAAACTAACTCGAACACATTTGAATCAAACACCAAACATGTGCTGACAAACCTCCCCTTGATCCAAAAGATTGTAGAAGAGGATGATCTAAAGCATATAACTATGTGTATTCAAAATTTTTGCCGCACCTGCAACCTGGCACATTGTACATTGTGTAACTGATCAACATATGTTGCTTCCTCCCTCAGAAGCCCGCTACCCTACGAGTTGTGGCATGATGATGAACACCCTACACGAATGATACACACTATGCGATCATGCACACTACACAAGCATGCCCATCACCTCTGACCATTTTGTATCATACTGCAATATAAACACGATCAAACCCTGCTCAACTACATCGATCCACATAAGGTCTCACACAAAAACTCATCCAATGATTCTCCTAACTCTGTATGACACATCTCCTTGATGCCCAACAATCATTGACAACCCTTTGCTCAACACTTCCAATGCTAGTAATTCCTATGTCAACTTGTACAATTACCAACAACCATTGAATGTCACTGGGCAAGCATCTTCCCCCTTATCAAGCAAGAGATGAGAAGTCCTTGCAGCTACAAAACCGATCACAACCCTATCTATTTCTCATCAAAGCTCAATGAAAGAAGACCAAAATTGAACACCACAACACCAAACTGGAAAAAACATATACTACTACCAAAACTGCTATTCAAGCATTTAACCCAAACTCTGAACAAATAGTTAACTGGAGAAGGGAAATTATTCTCCAACCTCCGATGTGTCCTCCAACCTCCAGTTTGGTCCTATCAGCCTGTCAAATCCCTAGGGACCAATAAACCTTTTAGTACAACTACATCATCTCCAACAACCCAAGCAGTGGAAACAGTGTTACAATCATGATTTTGAAGCACATCAACTTCTGCCCAAAAGCACGGTATCGGTTTACACGAAAATGCATCCGCAAAGATACACACATTACAATGCCTAGTTTCTTCGTTTTCAATCTAAACCCCAAACCATTTTGATACGGGAGCGGGAGCGGGTATCCGACACAATGAAACGGCAAATTTTTTTTTGACCATCGATACGGCGTAAGGATACGGCAGTACAAAAACTATATAAAAATTAAAAATATATACTCTTTCTGAACCTTCTAAATAGGAATTTAATTATAAACCACATATGTATATGAAAACAAGATAAAAGACAACTTATACTATTAACTATAAATTTATAATAATGTACAATATACAAAACGAATGAAAATTAAATTCAGAAGATTCTTTTCAAGAAGATTGCAAGAAGTTGCTTGGTCCAAAAAGGTGCAAAATGGATTTTATGAAAAGCTCAAGAAAAATAAAATTGCCATCAATGCAAGAGCTCGAGAAAATATACACTTTTAAAAAACTGATTCTACAACGGAACTCTGAACAATGAAAGTTATGGCTCATCCAATTTTTCTGCTACATCCCGGACCCTTTCCAAAAATGGCAATTTTTTTCCAGTTTGCGTTTTTTTCAGCCGAAAATCCAAAAACGGACCAAAAATTGCCGAAGTAGGAAAAAAACGAAATCATCTCCAACAAAAGGAAAAAAACATGTTAAAAATTAAAAACACATCGCCCGCTTCTGCCCAAAAGGTATCCGCTCCCCGAAAATGCTCCGGCGCCTAAACCAATGCGTTTCGGTAACGTAGTTTTCAATACAAACTCATATGCAGAAATGCTAGAACCAAAAATGATCTTACCAATCTCTTCAAAACTGAATGCCATGAAAAACAAGTGGCCACATGACAAATTTGACCACTGTATGCAAAAGTTATGATAATGTGAAATTTCATTCCTGTTTCATGTAAGAAGATCCCCCTCTCCCCCAATGCAAATTCAGCAGATTTGACTAGTTTATGGGTATTAAAAACTCACAGCCAGACATCTAGTACCCTCACTATTTGTACAGTTGTATTTGTTGGAATCGGAGCAGAATCTAGTTTCTGGGAAAAAAGTGTTTTGCAAGAAAATACAGTCCAACCAAAAGTTATGGCAAAAACTGACACAAGGGATATCACTTTTCCTAGTTCTGCAAATTACTTCAATTGGCCCTCCCTGCAAAAATGAATTTTGGCATTTTGAAGGTTTGAACCCTAAACCAATTGGACTCTCAAAGACTTAGAAACAGCTTTTAACCAAATCCCTTTACACAGCTACTTGAGAAATAGAGTTTAAGCCACAACTATATTAACCCGCACAAATGACACTATATTTTTCTTGTATGAAAAATAAAAATAAAAACTTCAAGATGGTGCTTTGAGCAATATTTGAACACAACACCTCCTCTAGCTCCAACGCCTTCACTTTATAATCCTCACTAACTTCCCTAAGCACTTATTTGAAACATTAAAACAAAAAAACTTAATTTGAAGACCTTATTAAGCGCCTATAATTAAAAATACCAATGAATACTTGTCATTCACACCCAGCAAAGTGAAACTCGCAGCCAACAAGTATTTTCCAGCAAGAAATCATTTGAGAGAGGGACATGCCTTTTAAGTTTTAACATAGCAAGTCTTAATTTCTTGACAATTTTCAAAACTTTCATTCAAGTTTTCCATGGCATTCTCCTTCCAGCGCCATAGACAAACCAAAAAAATTCCAGCATTTTTTTCAAAGCTTTACCATATTCTTAATGTAATTCCCAGCACCAACTATGAATTTTAATGCCCTTTCCTTGCAAATAATATCCAAGAGATGGTTTTGAATAAAATAATCAGCCAGTTAAAGAAAAGAACAACATTCAAAACAATTATTTGTCAATATTTGTCAATAAATAACAAAAAAATTGCTGCAAAGGATTTCAGTGCCCCTGGTAAGTTTTACCACTTCTGGCAGATCATATATTCACCAATTTTCAATTCCCCAAGTAAACTAAACAACACCCTCCAGGAATATTTAATGCCTCAAACAAGTTACACAAGACCCAACCTACTACTCGACCCATTACCCAACACCTAATCAAAACTAATTACATATTTGATCCAGACATAGTAACTTCATATTAACGACAAACATTAATATAAAGTGACTTAACAAACTAACAACTAACCCAACCACATTTGGATCAAACACCAAACATATCCTAACTGTGAACAAGGAAAAGTTGCAAAAGCTATGAAAATGGGGTAAGAACACTTAAGAAACCCCAAAGATTTAAACAAACAAATCAATGGACCATCATGATAAGAAATAAGCAAGGATTCATTACTTTGCATGCATTAATCTTGAAGTAAACAAGCAAACCTAACATGTCTAGTTATCCTCTATTCTTGAAAGCTTTATAAAATGAACCTAATAAAGATTCTAAGCAATCAGTTTATGATTATGAGAATGGGAGCTCACCATTAATGGCTAAAAAGCCATATGGTTCTTCCCATTTACTCAAAGTTTGAGTGTGTAGTGCAATAACAAAGCAAATAGCTCAATAAACAAATGAAAAGAAGCTCTAAATCCTAAACAAAATACTATAGTTTATGTTAGAAAGGAGGATGTATTCTTTGCGACCATGCTCGATTTTGACTTTACATGAAGCCTTAAAGTAAGGTCTCATTGAACCATCTGTTGGTTTTGGTGGTTCACTTTCAAAGTTTTTGTTACGCACACCCGAAGTGGAAGCATACCATGCGTCAAAAGGATTGTCCATGTCAATGAGGGACGGTCGTAGCGGATCTTCCATTTCGTGGCTGATGGTTTTAATTACTTCTTTGTGCTTTTGTGGTAGTTTAGCTCCTAATTTGAGGACTCTTGTGAGTACTTGGTCTTTATTGTAATATAGGAGTTCATCAAAGCAAACTAGATCTAGTTCGTGTTGGTCTTCGGATGAATCGGAATCCTCTCCACTATGGTCAACTAATGGTTCAGTGTCTTTAACCTCTGAAAAGAGGGGTGCTAAGTCTTTTCCACTGAATAGGTATGTTGAACTAAAAGGATTTACCTCTAAGTCGCGTTCATCTCATTTAGACACCATCTTCGTGATTCTTGGCATTACTAGTCTATGTGACACTAGGTTTTGTTTAAGTGTATCTAAGTTATAATAAACCTAGGTGTACATGGTGTGAGTTGTTTTTAGAGTCTCGAAATGTCCTAAGTACAAAACTATGCAACCACTTTTATACTAGGAACAATCATGTAAATCCACAAGTAACTCACTCAATCACTCAAATTGTTTATAGAACACTATACCCTAAGTTATAGTTCCAAAGATAGGCGTAAAATAGATAGTGACAATACCCTATCACCACCTAGGTTGAGTTCAAATAATAAACAAGACCTAAGCACTAAAGTTGTATTGACGTGATCTCTCCACAAGGTATACTATGACTAGTTTTAGATGCAAACAAAATCTAAGTTTTTGACAATGGAAGTTACAAATGTGAATAGCGTAACAACACTACCTTGACACGTTAACCAAGCTTGGAACAAGCAAGATATTAGTATCAAGATGATGTTATTGCGATACAAACAATGTAATATCAACACTCTCAAAAGCCTTAAATGATGTTGGAATCAAAACTAAGTGCAAGTATAACAAGAAGTTATTAATCGTGTGAACAGCTAACGATACAATATGGAAACTTATACCAAGTCCTCATAAATGAAAACAAGATGTAAGTGTCGTAATTATATGGCTAGAATG
The DNA here is from genome assembly GCA_018340775.1 of Taxus wallichiana var. yunnanensis. Lineage (NCBI taxonomy): Eukaryota > Viridiplantae > Streptophyta > Pinopsida > Cupressales > Taxaceae > Taxus > Taxus wallichiana. The sequence goes on from CM031238.1 coordinate 837,405,379, forward strand.
CGGGCGAATAACAACTCAAAGGGGAAACAATGATGAAACCAAACCTAACTATGAAGATGATCTTGAAATCAAGATCAAGTGGCTATCAAAGACGTAAGAACGTACCCACACACTTTAGACATTTAACAACTCAGCATGCAAACATGGATGAGCGTAAATGGACATAAAAGTGGTGAACACAATCTATGATAACACTCCCACAAGATGCCTTCTTTTGTCCCAAATGGGCAACAAGAATGCAAAGGTATAGATCAAATGGGGTGGAAATGAACTAAGCGTTACTTGGGTAGAGTTTCACCTCGTCCTAAGGCGAGAAAGAAACTAAGCTAAGTAATACGTCGTAAATCTCGTGATGAGTGACACTTGGCTTCAACTTAAGTGGACTCTTTGCCTTGTTCGAAAAACAAGGTTTTGAGTTCAAGTAAGTCGTCACTTCATGAGAGCTTGACAAGACACGATGGTTTTGGACTAGCAAAGTGGGCTCCAAGAAGATATGGCTTTCTAGGTAGTTCGCTCAACTAGGTGTCACAAGTTTATCTATTGTGAGCTTGATTTACCAAGGTTTCCCAAGGAGTCAAAAATAAGAACACAATACTTCATCTCCAAAGTCAACTATTAAACTTGAAAATGCAACCAACTGAGAAAGTTGAAATGTTTTTGAGAAGAATGGCAACTTTGTGTACATCACTTCAAGCTTTGGAAGAAGAAGTAACTGACAAATCACTTGTGCCTGTAGTATTGAGAGCTCTTCCTCCTTATAGGATTTTTGTGACCACGTTGAACATAATTGGTCAAACAACAACTTTTGAAGAGTTAGTGAATATGCTACAACAAGAGGAAGCTATTCACTCAACTACTGAAATTGAAGAGCATGCACTTGCTTCTAATCAAAAAGGCAAAAAACAAGCTAAGTCTAATAAACAGCCTCAGAAGTAAGGTAATACTCAACAAGGCCAAAATGACCAACAAAAATGTCTTATTTGTGGTCGAAAAGGACATGAGTTAAAAAATTGTTGGTACAACACATTCCAACAAGGATCATCAAGTGGTAAAAAGATTAATTACCAACAAACAAAATTTGGTCAACAACAAAGTAAACAGGACAAAATAATAAGTGGAAGAAGAAACCAACTCAACAAGGAAATGTAGCGAACAGGAAGATCAATTTGATGATGATGACTTCCTATATTCTACACAATCAAATGAAGTATCCAATTCTACAAATCAAATTTGGTATGTCGACTCGGGTGCAACTTGACACATGACAGGAAAGAAAGATTGGTTCTTCACAATGAGTAAAACACCCACCAAAAATCATGTCTCTTTGGGTGATGATACATCATACAAAGTGTTGAAGGAATTGGTTCCATTTCACTACCACTTGGGCATCATAATTGTAAAATTACAGATGTTCTTTATGTCCCTAGTTTAACAAAAATCTGTTATCGTGAGTCAATTATTAGATCACAATCTCAAAATTGACTTTGATTGTAAAGGCGATAAAAAGATGTGCCTAATTCGAGATAAGTCACGAAGCTCCAAAATTATTGCAAAAGCTTCGAATGTGGGAAGAATGTTTCAGTTGGATTTTGTTCAACGAAATGATCAAGCACTTGTAGCCAAGGATACATCATCAACTCAACTATGGCATCGAAGACTTGGACATGTGAGTTTTGGCTATCTTGACACACTTCGTCGATACGACATGGTTAGGGGTTTGCCACCTCTAAAAAAGGGTACAGATAAATGTCAAGCATTGTTTGGCAAGAAAACAAAATAGAGCACCATTCAAACAGTACATTTCGGGCTAAGGCAAAACTTGACTTGGTGCATACCAATTTGTGCGGACCAATGAGACCTAGCCATTCTGGGTTTCAATATTTCATGCTTTGTTGATTTTTCAAGAAAAATGTGGATATATTGTCTTTCTACAAAAGACCAAGCTTTTGAAACTTTCAAGAAGTTCAAAGCCCTTGTTGAAACAAAGTCTGGTAGGAAAATAAAAACACTCCGCTCAGATCGAGGGGAGAATACGCCAAAGCAATGAGTTCAATGATTTTTTGAAAACACATGGCATTCGTTCTCAAATGGCGGCTCCTCACACACCACAACAAAATGGTGTTGTTGAAAGGCGAAATCGTACTATCATGGATATGGTGCAATGTATGATTGATGATGCAAGTTTATCAAAAACATTTTGGGCCAAAGCAGTTAAAACGATAGTGTATTTACTAAACAGAGTTCCCACTGCAGACTCTTGATGGAGTAACACCACAGGAAGCATGGTCAAGGCATAAGCCATCTATTTCACACCTTAGAGTTTTTGGATGTAAAGCAAGTATGCACATTCCTAAGAAACAAATAACTAAGCTTGATATGAAATCAGAAAAACTCATCTTCTTGGAATAAACCTCCCACAGAACCACAAAAAGTATGCCTAAATGGTATACAAGTATGATTAGAGATGCAAAATTGGATAGTGTCCCGACACATCTACCACTGGAATGAGGACTCGCAGTATGGCTCGAAATGAGGTCAATTTGGCCTTAATGGGTAAAGTTGTTGAAACTATTGAGCCTTCCTCAGTTTCAGAAGCCCTACAGTCTAAACCTTGGAAAGATGTTATGGATACAAAATATAAGTCACTTATGAAAAATAATACATGGCAACTTATAGATCTTCCACCAAGGAAAAAGCCGATTGGATGTAGATGGATCTTCAAAACGAAGTACAAAGCAGACGGCAAAATTGATAAACACAAGGCTAGACTAGTTGCTAAGGGATATGCTCAAAAAGAAGGCATTGATTATGAGGAGACTTTTGCTCCCACAACTAAGATAAAAACTTTTAGGTTAATATTTGCTCTAGTTGCACAATTTGGTTGGAAAATACACCAAATGGATGTGAAAAGTGTCTTTCTTAATGGTGATTTACAGGAAGAAGTTTACATGACTCAACCAAAAGGTTTTGTCATACCAAGTAAAGAGGAAAAGGTATGTAAACTCATAAAATCACTATATGGTCTAAAGCAGTCTCCCAAGGCATGGTACATAAAAATCGACGAGCATCTCATTCAACATGGATTCAATAGGAGTCCATACGATCCTAATCTCTATCTCAAAAAGTAAGGGGGAGATAGTGATCGTTGTAGTATATGTCGATGATCTAGTCATCACTAGAGGATCAATGAGGATGATTGAGTCAACAAAGAAAGATCTAACACGATCATTCGACATGACCGATCTCGGGCTTCTGCATTATTGTCTTGGACTTGAAGTTTGGCAAAGAGAAAATCATATCTTTGTGTCACAATTGAAATACGCCAAGACAACGCTCGAGAAATTCAATATGATGGATTGTAAGCCATTTTCCACACCTATGGAGACAAGACTTCAACTGTCTCGAACAGATCCATCACCACAAGTAAATGCAACTCTCTATCGGCAGTTGATCGAGAGTCTCATCTACTTGACTTACACTAGGTCGGATATCAGCTATGCAATCAGCTATCTTTCACAATTCATGCAAGAACCAAGGGTTTCTCACTGGAAAGCAACAAAGCGGATACTGAGGTACATTTCATTCGCGAACATGTTCAGAACAACATCCAGCTCCAATATTGCCCAACAAATATACAACATGCAGATGTCTTCACAAAGTCACTTGCTCGAGATAAATTTGAGGGTTTTAGAGAATTTCTCTCCTGTTCACTTGAGACCATGTTGAATTAAGGGGGGAATGTTAGGAATAAAACTTAGCTTAATTCATCATTAGTTGATATTTGAATAAATGTAATAAGTTAAAGTATTTAATTTAAATACTTTAAACTTGTGTCAATAGGTATTAGTTATCCTTAGTTGTTAGTTAACTAAGTGATAGTGTTCTCATCCCAATGTTTGTGGGATCATGTTCTATCTTGCATATTTTGTTCCCGGATGATTTCCATGAGGGGCAATAGGGGCAATTAGGGGCAATATGCTATTTCTGCATATTTGCTCAGATTAGATGATTTGTTTCCATATATTGTGGATGAGATAGAAGTTGTCCAATATCTATAAATATTGCAGCTCTCTCATTTGTCTGTAATGTTTGATTTTGATATTAATAAAATACACAAGCATCGTCTTGTTTCTATGCAAAGCTTTTGTGTCAAATATTGTTTTCAAGTATTCATTGTCAAGAGACATCATATTACATTTAATACCATGAGTCACGTAAGATGGTTGGATCACATTTCATGGCACACTCTTGTGCGCAAAGGTGTGGCATGTGCATAATCTTCGGGAAACTACCAAGTGTTAAATACAATATTGTTATTCAAATGCATAGGAGGAGAAACCAATGAGGATTCATGTAATGTCCCCTTTTCCGGGGCATTACTAATATATCGGTTCATCTCTTTCATTTGCATTATAACCCCTTGGCATGCCTAACGCTACAAGTGGGAGTCTTATTTAGTCTTTAAATGTGCACATAGGTTAGTTACTCTTTATTATTTAATTAGAAAATAATAAAGTGCACATTAAGTGAGTCTTTTAATATTTTAATTAAGTTTTATTTGTTTTCCCTCCAAAAGGGAAAAGGTCGGCCATTTGAATGTTGCACCCCTTATGTTATAAAAGGAGGTTGCATGGCCATTTTTGGGCATGTTGATTTGATCATTTATGTCTCTCCATGCTTGGAGAAATGGGATGTATGCCCAAGGGATGTATGCCCTAGCTCTCATTGTGCTCTCTCTCTCTCATTCGACTTGGAATTGAAGCAAATCTGATTTTGATAAGGATCCATTTATGTGTGTGTTGCATCTAGTGTGTGGTGAATTGCTTAGAAAAAAAATTCTTGCCCTAGCGAATTTATTTATGGTGCAAATCTAATTATTATTGCATGATTTGGAGCATATTTGTTGGTTTTCAGATCTGCTATGTTTTGCAATTAATTTCATAATTTTTAAGATGATTTGATGCCCTAAATGTGTTGGGCGACCTACTTTTTAGGGAAAAATTAGGGTTTTGTGTCTGTTGTGCGAAAACTAATTTTGGAATATTATTCTTCATATTTTTGTGGCCCAAAATCCAAAGTTTGAAGGTTTTTGCTTGATTGGTTAAGCAGGAAATAATTTTAGAAGTTACAATAGTCTAGAGTTGGATTATTAATTGTTTGTGACACATTTTGATGCTTAAAAATTGTGGTTTCAGTTCAGATTTGTTCTTGGCATTTTTGTGCATCAAAACAAGCTTTTGGAGGGTGAAAACAATTGAGGGAAGTGTTGGTTATTAATTTATTAATTTCTGCTAACCCTAGCGCCCAGATCTGGAAGTTTAGATGCTATTTTGAAGGGGTTTAAGTGCTCAGAAAAATCTGATCTTTAGTTCATTAGAAAACTCTAAAATTTTAGTTTATTATGCACTTGGTTTCATGCAAAAATATGGAGTAGTGATTGAGTTATGAATTTTTGAAGTTTTCAATTGTTGGCAATTGTTTCAAATTAATTCACTGCTGTAATAAAAATCAGAGTTGAGAAGAATAAAAATCTGATTGTCTCCACCAATCTAGCTCACCACCTTGACCACTTACAACCAAGTGTTTTAAAACCATTCAGTTCGGGTAAAGTTCGACCGGTTTGACCGGTTCATTAAAAAAATTTGCAAACTGTTAGAAAAACCGAACCAATGACCGGTTCCCTACAAAACCGGCTTATTCAATCTTCAACATTATGGTTCCGTCTTGAACCGGTCAAACCGGCGCAGTTCCATACTAGACCGGTTTGAACTAGTTGAGGGGAAAGTTTTGCCTTAAACATTTTTTTTTGCAATTTTAGCTTTTAAATTACTTTTTCCCAACCCTAACCCTAAAATGATGCTATATAGATCCGTTTGGAACAATAACTATCAAATGATCTCTTCTTCATGCACACAACCTCCGCCTAAGGCGCAAGCAATCATTGAATAGGATACCTAATACAAATTTCAATGTCTTGGATGATATTGATCCAACCTCAAAATGAGTAGAGGAGAGTCACCTAGAAGAGTTTGATCCCAATGACCTGGGGTGGATGGCTTTGGATGATGAACCACTAGTAGCACCAGACATAGCAAACACTAGTCATCTGCAAATGTCCGTGAAGAGTCTAATGTGTCTGAGCCAAAGGAAAATGATCATTTGATGAGGATGAGGATCCCATTCTTAGTTTATAGCATATTGTTTTTTTGGAGTTTATAGAGCATATTGTTTTTTTGGACTTTATAGGCCATTTTGAGCTTCATTGTTTATGTATTTTGTTTCAGATATGTAGTGTACTCAATGTCGTTTTTCTATAATTACCCTTACATGGTATATGCATGAGCAAACTTTGCATATTTTGTCTCTAATTGTTTGTAATCATGGTTTGGAATCTTTAAAATTTCTTGTTTTCATTAAATTGTAATATTTTATGTATTTTTTAGTAAACCGGTTGATAAGTTTTAAACTAGACTGGTTCTGTCCGATTCCGCCTCGGTTCGGTCCGACCTCCGCTAGTTCGGAGTTTGGTTCCGATTTTTATTACATTGCTCCCAACCCCATTTGGGTTGTAATTGGTCGACATTAGGCTATTTTAGGTTGATCCAAAAGGATCTAATCCTTCTTGGTTCGATTTGGTTTGTAGTTGTAATTTTCTATTTGTACAAAAAAGGGACATCACAATTCACCTAACCAATAATTGAAATTGCTTACTTGACTCAATTGCATCAAGTTGTGTTATGATTTGGGCCTACACTTGCATCGAGGCTTGGGACACATAATGTCATATGGGTAGCTTGTAGCTTTGACGCAATATTGTAAATGGCTGATTGTCTCTCTATAAACACATCATCATACTTGAGAAAGGCATTCCAAAATCTTGTTAAGGAAATAGTATTAGTATGTGATTGCACAAACTACTACATTAGAGATTTGTGTTATGATTTAAGAAGAGGGCTAGTGGGATTGAATCACTTGGGCCACATTGTAAGGATTGTTGAAAGCATGCATACATTGTGTGATCAGATTTGGTAGAGTGTGTAACGTTGTGTATGTAATTCTTGGTAGATGAATAAAACGCAATATTGTAAATGGCTGATTGTCTCTCTATAAACACATCATCATACTTGAGAAAGGCATTCCAAAATCTTGTTAAGGAAATAGTATTAGTATGTGATTGCACAAACTACTACATTAGAGATTTGTGAACAGGTTTAAGAAGAGGGCTAGTGGGATTGAATCACTTGGGGCCACATTGTAATGTTGGATTGTTGAAAGCATGCAAACATTGTGTGATAAGCCAGATTTGGTAGAGTGTGTAACGTTGTGTATGTAATTCTTGGTTGATGAATAAAATATATTGTTGTTATTGTAAGTGTTGTTGATGTACTTTTATGTTGCTTAACTTTGTAAAGGTTGTATGACGGTCTAAGGCATCCCTTCATTGGAACCATAGCCATGACTGCATTATAAAATGTCTATGAAAAGAGGCAATCATGGCCAATGGCAATTCGGCACTCCTTGAGACCTTCACAAAAAAAATGAATAACCTTGGAATGGATCATTGAGAGCAAGAGAATCTCACCAGCCTTTCTCAAGATGTCAACATTGGACGTATCATGAGAAAAACAAGACTAAAGAAAACAAGGATAATGACAAGGACCAAAAACTGTCTCTAACGATGACGTTCAGTCTTGATTTAACCGTGACTTGGGTATGCATGTAGTTGCTTTTGCTTGTGTCTTGTTTGGTTTAGTTTATTGATGTGTGTTGTTACTCGCTTTGTGAGTTATGTATTTGCTTTCTAGAGTGCTTCCCCGTTTATGGATATATGACTCCCTTTTGGTTGATGTAACAATTGCTTTTGTGATGTCCCCCTTTTCAAAATAACACCAATTGAAGACTTCTTGCCATTTCTCTTCCCGTGGCCAAGAAGGAATTGCACAAGGGCAGTCCTTGGGTTTCGTTTTTATTTTCTTTTAGTGTTATTAATGTTTTTTTTGGTGTCTTACTCCCTAAGGCAGGTCGGTTGGGATTATAATGATCCCAACATGAAATTAAAAGATGAAGGGAAGATCATTGAGATGTCGGCAAGGTTGGGAAGATTCCTAACATGGAATTAGATGATAAAGCAAGCTTAAGAGGTTGGTCTACACCTTATGGCTCTTGGCACCAACCAAAGGGTATAAGAGGAGTCTTAGGGGCTCATTTGCATATCATCTTTTGGCATATACACTTTATACTTGGTCTCTAGGGCTGATTGCTCTTAGTCCATTCCACTATTGGGCGACAATCCATTAGTGCGGCATCCAAGGAGGACGAAACCCTTCCTTGTGGGAGATTGGAGGACGGAAATCCTTTAATTTGGTGGTGTTGAAGACTCTCATTGAAGACCATCTTGTTGGTTTGCATCTAGGGCATCAAGGAGGAGTGATTTCAAGGGTTTTAATATTATTTGAAGCCCCTCTCCTAGGGAGCAACTAGGGTAGAAGAGGATTTGGGTGCCTTCTAGGGCACAAAACTTCATTATTCTTTGGTATTTAGATTTATTATATTTTATAAGGCTGGAATCTACAATTTGGTAATTTTTGGAGGAGTTTATCTATCATTTTGGGCCCTTGTTTGTGGTTGCCCTCCGTTGTCTTAAAATTTCTTTAGCTAGGTATAATCTCTTGTTTTCTCCATTTCTTTGATGTAATTTGGATGGATAAATGTTGTCGTGCTTAAAATAATTATTTAGAAGCATTTTCAGTTGTTGTTGCATGGTTGTATGGTGAGTTGAAATCCCTATATAGTTTGTTGCTAGCGTTCATCGATATTTTCAGAACTGTTGTTATAAGAATCAGAATTTAATTCACTTGGGGTTTGTGTTATTTCCTTGAGTTTTAGTTTCAGCCCTAGAAAGGGACATTACGGTGGTATCGAGTTTCGGTCTTCCCATCCTGAGAGTTTCATGCAAGAAGGCAACAAGGGTTTCATTTGCTATCAGAGGAGAGAAAAGAAATCAGACCAGCCAAGAGAAGAAGAGAGTATGGCTTGCCAAGATCCACAAGAAGCCAAGATCAAAGAGCTCATTGAAGGGTAAGTGAGATTGGCGGACAATATGGACTTGCTATCCGTAACCCTCAGAGAGTTCATGAACCTAGGGTTCATAATGGAGAAGGAAGCTCATCCAGCGAAAATACTTCACGGAAGCTCTTTGGATCAGCTCACGGATTAGCCACTAGGTCTTTGTTCTTTTCAAGGAAGAAACCATTCTCGGAGGCGGGAACAAGGCCCTCTATGGGGCAAAGCATTGCATGCTAGTTATGAGGAATACATGGCACTATTAAGGGAGATACGGGAGGCTAATTCACTTGCCGAGTTCTTTGTGGTAAGCAAAGGAAGGTCTAAGCCAAAGCCAAAACAAAATGTGCCACCAAAAGAGGTACAAAATGTGTTGGGCAAGATGTCTTTCTCTACAATTGACAACTCCACCAAAGGGACAACAGAACATGGATAAAGATGCTAGGATTAAACCCTAGACCACAAGAATTTGCCAAGGAGCCAAACCCAAAGGGGTTTCTCTTGAAAGAAGAAAAAGAAAATCAGATCTGCAAGAGGGTTTTGAGGCTGAGTCCCAAGAAGACCACATTGAAGGACATGGAAAGGTGTTGCTAAATGAACAACCAAAAAGGGTTTTGATGTAGCAGAATCTCCAAAGAAAGAGGAAGAAGTCGTGGAGCATGACCCAAGGAAAGAAGGAAAATTTGATTTGCAAAATTCTAGAGAGAATTTGGTGGTTGAAACCAAATCTCCGGTTGATAATGATGATGTTCAACTTGTTGGAATTTTCAAAACAACAGCTCATAAGAGTCTAGTTGAGGGTGTTAATGGCTTTGGCAAGAACCACGAAGAGGCTCCATGCATGGGCGAACAAAATATGGACGAAGTCAAGGTGGAAAGAGCTTCACTAGTTGAATATGAAGAGATCTCAACCAAGCTTCATTCGGCAAAAGATGGACAAGCTAAGGAAAGCCCAAGGTATGATATAGAAAATCACATTTCATATTTTTGGTCTCTTCCTGTGTTGCTGCCATACTTGCGTCATCATGGACAGCATAGTGGAAAGGGTGATAAAGTGAAGAACACTCTAAGTGGCAAAGAGTACATAGATCCTTTGAGTTACAAAGAAGGTGAAGTCTTCAATGGGTTCCATGTTACTATGGCTAGTGAGTGCTTCATTTCGTGCATGTGGTCAGAAAGAAATTTTATGAGAAATCATATGGAGTTTGTTGTGCATTCGAACTTCCTTGTGAAGGATGAGATGCTACAAGATGGCCTCATCATCCCTTGCACCAAGAGGTTCCAACAACTCAAGCTCACCTTGGGAAAGCACATGGTAAGTAATGATTTCTATGTTGTTGGTATTGGAGGTACGGATTTGATACTTGAGATTCAATGGTTGCATTCTTTGGGTGAATTTACCCAAAACTATCAAGCTAGGGAGTTGAGATTCAAACTTGGTGATCAAAAGGTTGTGCTTCAAAGCATGACAAGTGGAGCTCCTCAAGTTGCTACAGCAAAGAGGATGGAAAGAATTACCGGAAGAAGGCAAGATCTATGGGCTGCACATGGTAAGATAACCACCACACTTTCAGTTTTAAAACAGCAATTGTAACATAGAGATTTCCAGTTGTTAATCAATGCACATGCTCTTAGAAGAAGTCTTCCAATGGAAGTGGATGTTAATTTAAGATGGATGTTATCTTGTTGCCCCGAGTATTGTAACCCAAATGGAAATTGGTGGTACGAGTGTAAGTAGTAGAAATCATGTTTTATGGGTTTTAAGACACGTTGTCATAAAAATTCATACTGTTGTTATCAACATTTTCAGTTTGTCCAACATTGTATTTGTAGCCATACAAGTAGCCTCAACCATACATGGGAGTAATCTTCAGTTTGTTGATGTTGAAGCATTTTCAGTCCCCATATGGTTGATTTTTGTGAAGAATTTGAAGTATGACAGTTGTTATCCTATTCTTTTTGTTGTTGTCCGCATCAGAACCAGCCCATTAACCCCTTTTATGACAGTCACCAAAGTGTTTTCAGTCACAGGGGGAAGGGTTTTCCACCTACCATCAATGAGGGATTGTTTGCCATTGTTTTAGAAGAGTTTCTGGCCACCATAATGTTAATTTTGAGCGAGAAATTGCAATGGTACAGCTACAGCCATACTTGGGACAGCGTGAATGGACCTTTAAGAGTCCATCATATGAAGGGGAATTTTGAGAAAAATGCAAGCAAAGGAAGAAAGTTAGTTCACATATCTATGAGGCATGAAGAAATGATATTAAGAGCTCTTGTTTCTTTTAATGTGTTTGTTCTTTGTGTAGGCACGGGAATAAAGAAGAAAGAGCAGCTGAATTTGTTATCCATCCGAGTATGTGATGAAGAATATGGGACTACAGCTGAAGATGAAGATGCCATAATGGAGGATGGCAATTTTGTGAGTGCAAAAGGTCTCAATTTGCATAGAAACAGGTCCCTCCAATACTTGGATTGAGAGTGAAACATAAAGGCTTTGAGGAAGGTACAACCCAACCTAGGACAGCGGGAAGAGGGCAGCCTAGACCATCTTTTGGGCAGCCAAGGAGGCCACTACGGCAAGGTAACTCTAGGTGTTTGGATCAGTTTTGCATGATGCTCAAGTTTTCCTTTCCAAGTTTGTTGTTGAGTGAAGAATGTAATCAAGAGTTGAGGAATGAGGGGTTGTCTACCCCAAGTGAGAAGGGAAGTATTTCTATGGCAGCCATAAGCCAAACTACCATCATTGATATTGCTGTCATCATTTATATCAGCCCGCACCTAATTTCAGTTGCATTTGTATTTGGAAATATGGAGTGTTCTTCCACCTTAATTGACAAGGATGGAACGAAGAATGAGGATGCCACATTGGGACATGGATTAGCTTGTTAAGTTATTGATTATTTATTAATTTCTTGCTTTACGACTGAGATTACAGCAGTTTGGAAGGCTTTTTATACAGCTGAGTATGCAAAAGTAGAAATTGTTATTGTTATTGAAGATGAAGGGGACTTCAATGAAGAAAGGGGCAACGGGTGTCAAAGTTTGTTTGGGAAAAAGCTCTTTCATTTGACAAGCACGGGATCTAGACTATGGGAATGCTACAACATGTTCCTTCACCTTGGTATGATGGCATTTGGGCATGAGAGCTTGTAATTGCTTAAGGGCAAGCAATTTTGGGAAAGGAGGATTGTAATGTCCCCTTTTTCAAAATAGCACCAATTGAAGACTTCTTGTCATTTCTCTTCCCGTGGCCAAGAAGGAATTGCACAAGGGAAGTCCTTGGGTTTTGTTTTTATTTTCTTTTATTGTTATTAATGTTTTTCTTTGGTGTTTTACTCCCTAAGGCAAGTCGGCTAGGATTATAATGATCCCAACATGAAATTAAAAGATAAAGGGAAGATCATAAATAGGTCGGCAAGATTGGGAAGATTCCCAACATGGAATTAGAAGATAAAGCAAGCTTAAGAGGTTCGTCTACACCTTATTGCTCTTGGGGCCAACCAAAGGGTATAAGAGGAGTCTTAGGGGCTCCTTTGCACATCATCTTTTGGCATATACACTTTATACTTGGTCTCTAGGGGCCGATTGCTCTTAGTCCATCCACTATTGGGTGGCAATCCATTATTGTGGCATCCAAGGAGGACAAAACCCTTCCTTGTGGGATATCACGGCAGACAAAAACCCTTCAATTTGGTGGTGTTGAAGACTCTCATCAAGACCATCTTGTTGGTTTGCATCTAGGGCATCAAGGAGTGATTTCAAGGGTTTTAATATTATTTCAAGCCCCTCTCTTAGGGATCTTCTAACTAGTCCAATCCAAATCCAAATACTTCCCACCCCCAAAACATGATGCGAAAGTGGAAATGCGTAAGTTTGATGAAAAGGATCCACTCAATTGGATTAACGATATAGAGAATTTCTTTGATTTGCATCGATCCCATCTAGAAAAAAGGTGATTGTGGCATTCTTGTATCTTGAACCTAACCAATTTGTCCCAGTATCGATGGTTATGGGCTCAAAGGCACAAGAATGGTCTCGATGTCAAATGGACGCCTTTTACTAAAGAGTTCAGAATTGCACTATAGTTCTAGTGTGTCAAAGAATTACTTCAACCAATTAGCAAAGTTACAAAGAAAGGATCACCAAGGATTATGTTCATCAATTTGAAAACCTATCCTCGGGTGCGAGAATATTATGGAAGGGAATCTAAATGACTTATTTCTTGGGGGTAAGGACCACATTGAGCATGAGGTGTGTTTTTTAATCCACTTAAGGTTTATGATTCTATTATCATGGCACGTAGGGCCGAGGAAAAATTTCTTTCCAAAGAAGAGGAAGACTTTCACTAACATTAGTGATCAGAAGCACCTCGACACCATCATTCCTCGGGCAATTAGACCGACACCTCATCAAATTAAAGAAAAGAGAGCAAAAGGGTTATGTTTTAAATGTGACGGCAAATATGGATCGGGACATGAATGTGTTGAAAAGAAGTTGTTCTACATTGAGGGTCCCAATGAATAAGAAAAGAAGGAAGAAGATGAAGAGGTAGAGGTCATTGTCGAGCCAAGGAGTAAGGAGATCCCCAATTAACGATCTCATGTCATGCAATTTGTATTAGGTGTTGATTGACTCGAAGTACTCACAACTTCATCAATCATAAGTTGGCGGTGCACTGGAATTGCTTTGTGTATATGGGTCAAAATGTGTCTTAATAACATGCGCTCCTACATCAACCATTTTACAAGGGTATCAAGGCAACGAGTAGGAAACACACATGTACCGGCATATAAGGGGATAGACTTAAAGGGGCTACAATGAATGCTAGGGATGCATATTTAGAGGGAAGTAATCCCTACACTAGGTCAACCTAGGGTTTCCAAGGCCCGCAACCTACCGAGATATCGATAATTGGACATGGAGAGGTATGGATTAATGATAAACATGCATGAATAAATGAAATGAAAGCTACGAAGCTAATAAATGGATAAGAGATCTATGCTAACTAACATCCAAACACATCAAATACTAAGCTAACATAGCACAACGAAGAAGGAAATTTACTTACCTATACAAAATGACAAGAGATAGTTAGAGCACTCACCTTGTACCTGTAGGGTGGTCACTAATGCATCTATCTCTCTTGAGAAGCAACATGCAGAGAGAGAGTTGTTATTAGGTGGAGAAGGGGAACATTGTTCTGTCTTAGACTCACTATAGGTGACCTAATAGTGCAAGCAACCATCCAAGAAGAAGAATATCTAATCCAATCCAAGCAAGATGCAAGATAAACCAAGAGCTAGGCGAGAAAATGCAAAGATGGCGCAAAAGAGCAGAGCGTGGCGTCAACCAAGGGAAATGTAATACCGACACAATCACCCACGGGGATCGTGTCGGCCATAGATGTTGAAAAGAGGTAAAGTGTCATGAAAAGTGAAAGAAAGATGTCATAGATCATGGATATGGATGAGCAAGATGTAGAGTGATGAGATGCAAGCAAGAAACTATGAATGTGATGTGCATGAGACCTAGGAAGATAAGGATACCTAGTGCAAGGAAAATTAAGGCCAAGACCAAATAGTGTGACTCACTCTATGTGACCGTCTCTAAACCATAATAGTTACGTGAATAATCATTCCCCGTTCCCCTTAGCCCCTTAAGGCACCCGATCTAGAAATAGATGCATCAGTGACCCTTATTTGCACAAAGGAAATTGTTAGTAACAGGTATGAAAGATGAAAAGTGAAAAATTAGGTGTATACACTTTGTTTATCCAACTCCCGAATGTCAAGTAATGATCGTTGATGGGGTATTGTTAGTTGTTCAGGAAAATGCCATAACATTAAACTCACCATGGGAGATTACTTGCTAAATAGCCCTATGTATGTCATTGCCATGGGAGGAGCAAACATTGTGTTAGGAGTTCAATGGCTTACCACCTTGGGAACCATTGAGATGAACTTCCAAGAGTTGTTCATGTGTTTTCAGTTAGAAGGGAGGACTTTTGAACTAAGAGGATTAAGAGCAAAGTCCCCACAATTGGTGAGCTCTCACCAAATGCAAAAAATTCTTTAAAAAGGTGCAGAGGGGTTCGTGGCACAACTATTTTCATTGGAAGCACATCAATCAAATGCATTTATACCATCAGATATGCAAGCAATTATAGATGAGCACTCAGTTGTGTTTGGAGATATGCCAAAGGGTTTACCTCCAAAAAGAGACCATGACCATGCCATCCAGCTAGTACTAAGGAGCCAACCGCCCAACATCAGACCTTATAGGTACCCATATGTGCAAAAGAGTGAGATTAAGAAGATAGTACAAAAGATGTTAGAAGCAAGACTTATCCGTCATACTCAAAGTGCTTATTCTTCTCCAGTAGTGATGGTGCATAAAATAGATCACAATCGGCACACATGTCTTGATTATAAGGAACTCAATGAGTACACAATCAAAGATAAGTTTCTTATTCTTGTAATTGATGATTTGCTAGATGAGTTGCATGGTGTTGTTTACTTTACAAAACTTCATCTCCATTCCAAATATCATCCGATCGTAATTAGTGTAATGTCTCCTTCTTGGGACATTGCTGAAATCAAGACTTGAAGACCCTCAACCCATTCTCTCTTCTCATGGGTTTGAGGATTGAGCTTGAAAAAGGTCCTAAGATGTTTGTTGTCTATTTTCTAGCCCCTGGCATGTCTTGCACTACAAGGACGGCTCTTTCACCATTCCCGCAGAAGTTTTTTTTAGTGTATGGTATATTAATCTACAAAGCAAAACATGAGAGGAACACTTGCATCATTTAAATATTGTGCTTTGAAACTCTTGAACAACATCAGCTTTATGCAAATCCGTCTAAGTGTTCTTTTGGAGTCAAGGAGGTTGAATATTTGGGTCACATAGTCTCTTATGAAGGTGTTAATGTGGATCCTAACAAGATAAAGGCCATGTTGGAGTGGGAGGTTCCAAAAATCCTAAAGAATCTCCGAGGATTTTTGGGGCTTATAGGTTATTATCGTAGATTTGTAAGGAATTATGAAAGCATAACAACACTACTCACAGCTTTATTGAAGGACTCTTTCCATTGGAACGAGGAAGCTACCAAAGCATTTGAGAAGTTGAAGGAGGCCATGTACACCACTCTAGCTCTGGATACCCCAGATTTTTCCAACACATTCATTGTTGAATGTGATGCTTCAAGGTATGGTATGGGGGTAGTACTCATGCAAGAGGGTTGTCCCATTGCCTTTGAAAGCTGCAATTCAAAGGTAAGAATATGTCAAAAACAATTTATGCGAAGGAAATGTTGGCCATACTTCATGCAATAAAGCAATGGAGACCATATCTAATGGGCAGACACTTCAAAGTTAAAACAGATCATGATAGTTTGAAATACTTCTTAGAGCAACGTTTATCATCTAAAGAACAATATAAATGGGTCTAAAAATGTTGGGGTATGATATTAAGATAATCTACAAGAAAGGGAAGGAGAATATAGTTGTTAATGCTCTATCTTGGAAGGATGAGTCAGTTGAGGCATTGTTGTGTGCCATATCAATATTACAAAAAGATTGGGTAGAGGATGTTATGTGACTAAATCCCCAAAGCTTTAATCATTAAAGACTTGTCATTTGATATTAGAGCAATTATACTCATTTGAAACATTTTGTTGTTTTCATCCCTCGTACAATTATTTTGGAAGTTATGACGTGTCATCCTTTGATTTGTCGTTGTGTTTCCTTCGTGTCTTACGTGTTTTTGCCCTAAGTGTTTGTAATTTCTGGTCGCTGTGGACATCAACTTTGTTTTAAAATCAGTTTATTCCGTGAACTTCACGTCCATCCAGAGCCATCTCTCGAAAGTATGGCAGAATACTGCCATGTGTCACCTTTGGTCATTGGATCATCGCTAAGTGGCGCCCTCGGATTGGTCATGTCTCTATCTTCCGTTGACGTGTTTTTGTCTCTCCTGTTTGACCCGAAAGCTTTCTTAAATACGGTGATTCTAGAGGTCTAAGTCCGCCGGACCCCAAGTGCCTTTAACTTACCCGAAATTCGACACAGCGCTTTTTTTTGCCATTGTGATTTCGCCACCTGTCCTTGTCCTTTCGCTACCGATCTTCACCACATGTCCTTGTTATTTGACCTCGCTAACCCATCCAGACTCCGAAATTGTTTTCACTTTGGTTAATTCCGCGAGTCCAGTATCGAGGAGACCTCAATTGTTGGAAAACCACGGAATCACAACGTGGTCTGTTGGCCGCTCGATTCGTGCAATCTATTTCGTCTCCCTAGCCTCCACGTGTCCTCCTTTGACCCTGCCTCCGCGCTGACCTCTTCCGGACGGACGCCTTTAATCAACCTTGGTTGATTCCGGGGGTTTCAAGTCCATAGCACCCATCTTATTGAAGAGTGTCGGAATGGCAACACGTGTCCCTTCTAGATTTCGTTGATCCTGCCTCTATGCTTGGTGATTATAATTGACGTGAAAATGAACGTCCCACGGGTTTTCAAATATTTGAACAGTAGAGGCATTGGAAGGTATTTTTAAACTTCAACGGCTTTCCTCAAATTTGACATAAACTCTATTCAAAACTCCCTTCACAGGATATGTCATTCCATGGCCTTGTTCTCATAAAAATTTTAGGTGATGGCTATAGTATAAATAGTGTAAAAGGGTTACTAACTCAAGAAAATGTGTGAAAATACTCCAGAGGTTAAAAATATATTATTCTTAGTCAAAATTGTAAAAAGGAAAGTAATTAATATTGTGAGTGACATCAATAAATGAGTAGATTATGGTGTTTTCTCACTAGAGATAAATTGTGCATACACAGAGTGGAAGCCAAATCAATTTTGGACGGAATGGACTCTCAAAACAACATGGATTACAATGAACTGGAGCGCTGAAACCAACAACTGGGTAGGGAAGTAAATCATTTATTTGAACAATTAGAAATGTTGAAAAATCAATTTGCAGAAGCTATGAGTAAATCTGATAAATGTAATAAATCGAAAAGAAAATAAACAAGAGAAAACAATCTTCTTAGATGATGATTCTATTTCAATAAAATAAATGATTCTTCTAGTTCTTTTGATTCTTCTAGTGTTGAGCAAGAAAGTTCAAATAAGAATTCTAAGGAAATACAAAACTTTTCTCGAAAAATTAAGTTACCTGAATATGCAAGGGAAGTAGGAACAGGAGAACAAGCCAAAACTTGGTTAACTAGTTTAGAAAGATATTTTGAATTACAAAATACTAGTAAGTTAGGTCGAACACAAATAGCTTCTTATCAACTAAAAGATGTTGCCCTTAATTGGTGGGAAGATACGTTGAGATCTGAAAACTTAAAGCCCATAAGGTCCCATGGAATAAGTTTAAAAAGTTGTTTAGGAAGAAGTATTTATCTGAACATTTCTTACAACAAAGGCAAAATGAATTCTTTGATTTAAAACAATGTTTAAAAATCTGTCAACGAGTACAAAACAAACTTTTGAGAATCTAAATAGATTTGTGCCTTTCATTTCTAGAACTGACAGAGTAATCGTCAAATTTATTAATGGTTTAAGAGAGGAATATAAGGCTAGTGTATGGTGTGGAAAACCTACTTCCGTCGATGAGGCTGCTCAAATAGCTGAGCAATTTGAAAAATATAAAATTGTTGTTCACCAAAAGCAAAAAGATTATAAGAAAAAGAATTCCAATTTCCATTTTAAAAATAGAAAAAGGCCATTCAGTGAAACTGTTAAGTGTAATCATACTCAGATTAGAAATCAACAAAGGAAACAAGATTATGTTAAAACTAAACTAGAAGAAATTAAATGTTGGAATTGTGGAGATAACCATTTCGCTAGGGTTGTCCTCGAAAAAGGAAGAGTTGGGATAAGAATAAAGATCAGAAAATTGACGATAAATCAAAGGAAGGGAACCAAAATATGAAAGTTTATGTCGTTGTTGATACATGTATTGTACATAAACAAGTGTCATTGATTGAAGTAAAAGGGACTATTAATAATGCAACACTTGTTTTCTTGATTGATTCGGGTAGTAGTCATAGTTTTATATCACCTTAGTCGAAAAATTGAATTTGTTTTCCAGAAAAATCAAACCCGTAGCTATAGAAATGGCTGATGGACGGATAGTAAGACAAACAGGAGCTTTAGTGGAAGAATTAGATTTTCAAATTGATAATATTGTATCTCGTGAATCTTTTCATGTACTTAACTTAGGTCAATATGATGTTATTTTGGGTATAAAATAATCATGCTCTTATTAACTGTGAAAATAAACAAGTATGTATTCAAGATCAATATGAAGTTACTCATATTTTGCAAGGAACTAAAAGACAACTGACTTTAAAAACTATTTTTGTTCAACTTAAAATAAGTATTAAAGAAAAATGTAAAGTTTTTTGTGCTATGATTACTCAACAAAATGATAAATTACAAATAGATATAGATGTTCATCCGGTAGTCCAAGAATTTATGGATGTATTCCCTTCGATGTTGAAGAGTTACCACCTAGGAGATTTGTAGAACATGTTATTGACCTCATTCCTGGAGCTGAACCGGTGTCAAAAGCACCTTATAGGCAATCTATACCTGAATTAGCTGAGCTAAAAATACAATTGACTGAATTATTGAAACAAGGAAAAATTAGACCTAGTGTTTCTCCCTAGGGTGCACTAGTGTTGTTTGTTAAGAAGAAAGATGGGACTATGAGATTGTGTATTGATTATAGACAGTTGAATAAACTAACTATTAAGAATAAATATCCTTTACCTAGAATTGATGATTTATTAGATCAATTGAATGGTGCTAAATATTTTTCTAAGATTGATTTACGTTCTGGATATCATCAAATTAGAATAAAAGATGCTGACATTGCAAAAACTGCCTTTAGAACTAGATATGGACATTATGAATTTGTTGTTATGCCTTTTGGATTAACAAATTCTCCAGCCACATTTATGACATTGATGCATTATGTTTTTAGATGATATTTTGATCTATTCCAAAAATGAAGAAGAACATGAGAAACATGTTAGATTAGTACTTGAAACTTTAAGAAAACATCAGTTATATGGTAAGTTAAGTAAATGTGAATTTTTAAAACTGAAGTCTCATATCTAGGACATGTTATCTCTGAAAAAGGAATTGCACAGATCCTTCTAAAGTAAAAGCAGTACAAAATTGGGATACGCCTAAAGATGTACAAGAAATTAGAAGTTTTCTTGGATTATCTGGATTCTATCGAAGGTTTATTAAGAATTATTCTAAAATAGCTACTCCACTCACAGATTTAACAAAGAAAAGTAACACATATCATTGGTCTGAGGAATGTGAAGTTGCTTTTAGTAAATTGAAAGAAGCATTAACGAGTGCACTTGTGTTATGTACTCCTAATTTTTCTAAACCTTTCATTGTTGCTACTGATGCTTGTGGTTTTGGTATTGGATGTGTATTGATGCAAGATAATAGTTGTGTGTTTTGGATCTAGAAAATTGTTTCCTACTGAAAAGAACTATCCTACTCATGATTTGGAATTGTTAGGATTATTCATGCTTTAAAAATTTGGAGACATTATTTGTTAGGTTGCAAATTTGTTTTGAAAATTGATCATAGAGGTTTGCAGTATATTTTTACTCAACCCTTATTAAATATGAGACAAAGAAGATGGGTAGAGTTATTAAGTCAATATGATTTTGAAATACAATATGTACCTGGTAAGGAAAATTTAGTTGTTGATGCTTTAAGTAGAAAAAGAATGTGTGCAAATGCTTTGTCCTTAGAAAGAAGTCAATTTGAACAAGAGATAAAAGATGCATTGTCTAATGATAGTTACTTTGATGAATTGTATTCTGGTTTGAAAAATGGAACATCAAATATGCATTTAAAGGATAGACTTACTTCTTATTTACTTGGTGTGAATGGGTTGTACTATAAAGGTAGATTGTGCATTCCTAACCTTCCTAACTTAAGACAACAAATTTTAAGAGATTCTCATGATATTCCTATAGCTGGTCATCCTGGATTTCAAAAGACATACTTATCAGTTAAAAAGAATTATTTTTGGCCTAGAATGAAACAAGACATTAGAAAGTATGTACAACAATGTATGACTTGTCAAAAAGTTAAAACTGAACAATGTAGTAAACCTGGTCCATTACAACCTTTGTCTATTCCTGATTGGAAATGGGAGTCAATTAGTATGGATTTTATTACAGGATTACCTAAAACTAAGAATGGTCATGATGTTATCCTTGTGGTGGTTGATAGATTAACTAAAATGGCACATTTTCTACCAACCAAAATCAAAACCTCTGGCTTCGATATAGCTCATCTGTTTTCTAAGGAAATTTTCGTTTGCATGGTCTTCCTAAAGATTTAGTAACTGATAGAGATCCTAGATTTACTTCTTTCTAGAGATCTTTGTTTGATGAATTGGGTACTAGTTTGAGTTTTAGTACTGCTTATCATCCAAAGTCAGATGGACAAACTGAAAGGATAAATAGAATTTTAGAGGACATGCTTAGAATGTATACAAGTGAAAAACCTAGAAATTGGGAACAATATTTGCACTTGATTGAGTTTTCTTACAATCAAGGTTATCATACTATAACCAAAATGACCCTTTTGAAGTTGTTTATGGTAGGAATTGTACTACAATTTCTTGGTCAAATCCTGAACATAGATCTTGGTATGCAAATGATAACTTAAAAGAAATGGAAGATATTATAAATAAAGCAAAACAAAACATGAAAGTTGCCCAAGATAGGTATAAACATTGGGCTGATTCAAAAAGATCTATTAGAGAATTTGAAATAGGTGATCAAGTATTTCTTAGAGTTAAACCTAAGAAAAGTTCTTTAAAATTAGGTAAATATGTTAAATTAGCTCCTCACTATTGTGGACCATTTGAAATTTTGGAAAGAATAGGAACTCTTGCTTATAGACTTGCTTTACCTCCGAGTTATCTAGAATACATAATGTGTTTCATGTAAGTTTGTTAAAGAAATATGTATATGATGTTAACCATGTTATAGATTGGAAAAACATAGTTATTGAACCTACATGTGAATTTAAAATTGAACCTAAATTAATTTTGGAAAGAACTAAAAATATTAGAAATAGAGAAATTAAAGAGGTTAAAGTAAAGTGGACTTGTTGTGATGTTGAAAGTGCTACATGGGAAAGAGAAGATTTTCTAAAAATAGTATCCTGAATTATTTAACTAATAACTTGTGTTTTTGTGTGATTTTCATAATAAACTTGGAACTACTAAGGATAGTAGCTGATTCAAGGGGGAGAAATGTTATGTGACTAAATCCCCAAAGCTTTAATCATTAAAGACTTGTTGATTTATTTAAATAATAAAAGTTTGAGTTGAGATTCTTTATAACAAAGGTGTTATAATAAACTATTGAAAAATAAAAGTGGGAGTGAACAACCCGAGCATTTGATTAAAGAGGATTAATTAAAGTGAAAAGTGTGGGACCATTGTGTTGGTTCATAACTACCCATGAAATATTATAAAAAGGCATATGAAAGTGAAAAGAGAACATTATGATTGGAGAAAAACAATTACAAGGGAGTTTTGAGAAAGACTGTGTAATTGTATCCAAGATTTAACTTGTGGAGTAATTCCAAAGTTGACAAGGTTACAGACATGTGATGGGCGAGAGAGAGGGGCACCAAGAGGTGTCCTAACCGGGTGCAACTACAACCTCGAATGGTTCTTGGCCAAGGCAACGTGAACATACACTGGGTGTATAACATTTCCTCTCAGTAGTGTGGCCATAGTCTAGTGTCTATTACTGTGTGTGCATTGGAATTTTGTATCAAATTCTGATCATTTGTCTCAGATAAGTTCTCTCTGAAAAACTATGTAATCCATGTTGAAAGTTAATAAAAAAAAGTTAATTCTTATGTTTATTTAGATAAATGTGCATGTGAATGTATTCTTTTATTGTATTATATATATATATATCGATAATATATATATATATATTGATGGAATATGCAATTATTTTATACAACAAAACAAAGAATCGCAAAATTTAGATATGTATAATTTTATTAGTGGTTCATATAAAGTAAATGCTAGAATAAGGATTGATGTATGTAATCGAATGTAGTTAGTAGTGAAAATGATTTTGTTGTAGTTTTTAGATTAGGGAAAAAGTTGCATTTTAGAGAAGGCAAGGTCCGAATGACAAGATGAATCAAGTACGCAAAATCTCATTCAGAATCACCAACGCAATCCAAGCATGTCGAAAAATTTGTATGGAAAAGGGACGCTTTATGGTCGTAAAAATACATTATACCTATGTAAGAACTCAACCGTTAAAAATAGGGTTCTATCTCGAGATCCAAAGCTTCTCCAATAGGGGGCATTCTAGCTTCTTGAAGACTTGTCATCAAATCAAACAATATTTCTTTTTGGGAAGGGCTAAAGGGGAGGTCCAAAAATTTGTGGTTGAATGCATGGTTTGTCAGAAAAATAAGGGTGAAACAATTAAGTCCTCGGGTCTTTTACAAACTCTATCTATTCCTAGACAAAGGTGGGAAAAGGTTTCCATGGACTTTATCACAAGATTGCCTAAATTAGAAGGGGAAAATGTGTTGATGATTGTGGTGGATAGACTCACGAAATATGCCCATTTTGTGCCTTTTCACACCCATTTGTCATAAATACAAGTAGTAGCGGCCTTCATGGATACAATTCGTGAAGCTACATGGGACACCAAAGATTATAGTAAGTGATCAAGACCCTATATTTACTAGTAATTTTTGGACTAATTTGTTCTCATGTTTGGGTACTCAACTAGCTTGTAGCTCTTCTTATCATCCCCAACGATGGGAAAACCGAGGTGGTAAACAAGTGCTTGGAGGGATATCTTCGTTGCTTTACCTCAGATAAGCAAAAGAGATGGGCCCAATGGCTACCATTCGCACAATGGTGGTATAACACTTCCTTCCATACTTCATCTAAAACTGTTTTCTTTTTTGACATTATGTTAAGGGTACCATCCACCGTCCATCACCTCATCCTCGAGAGGACAGCTAAGGGTTAGGGAAGTCAAGAGCACATTCAATACCAACAAGAGGTACTTTCTAGTCTTAGGGAGAAGTTGGCCATGGAACAAAACCACATGAAGTTGCAAGTTGATCAACATCACGGTGAAAGACATTTTGAAGTCGGTGATTGTACATTTACAACCATATAAGTAAATGTCTTGAAACAACAAAAGAAGGATAACAAGCTTTCACCTAAGTATTATGGCCCTTATCAAGTGTAGCATACATACCGGAACTCCCTCAAACAACCGAGAATACATCCAATCTTCCATGTTTTGTGCTTGAAGAAGGTAATTGCACAAAAGGTATCATCTTATACAAAGTGTTACCTAAGCTCGATGAGGAGGAAGAATCATCTGGAACAAAAATGGATCCTTCAAACACGCACTAAACGATTGAGGACAAGGTTCATCGCTGAGTATCTGATCAAGTGGAAGAATCTAGCGGTGAAGACGCGACATGGGAGGATGCAACATTCTCGCAACGACATCCATAGCTTCTCAACATTGGGGACAATGTTGCTCTTATGATGGGAAGGGCATGTTACGCCCTTAATCCTATATCTTAAATTGGATATGTATGGTCGACTTGTGGCTATCATAACTTCTTATTGTGTTGTATCTCTTTCATATATCTTATAATATCAGTAGTGGGTCGTCCTTGATGGTGGCCATAACATAGGAACAGTATATATAGGAGTTAGTAGGTAGTAGTTGAGGATCATATTGCACTTGAGTTTTATTGTATGGTTTGGAGGTTGCCCCCTTGAAGTGGCTAAGTCATTCTACTTGCATATTGAGATCATTTTTCTATATTTTGGTGTTCTTTTGTGTTCTATTGCTGCTGATATTAAGATCTATCCGAGTAATTTCGTTACATCCCGCCTCCACACTGTCCAAACATTGTTGATCACCATACTACTTAAGGCCTCTTTCACCTTCACAAGTAGTCTCAAAACGAGTGTGTGAGAGGTAAATCTTGTCTCTACAACCCTCAAGAACTCCAACCTTAAGAATCTCTTGAATATGGCCGATGACATATGATGGTTTATGATAAACATTTGAATGTCATTTGCCTCTATGTAAATTTGTTCAATCCACGGGATTTTCCCAACCTTTTGGAGCATCAAATTAAGGGAGTGGAAAGCACAAGGGGTCCAAAATATGTGCTTATATCTACCCTCTATAATCAATCTTGTTGCTCTACAATTTTTAGCATTGTCCGTGATGACTTGGACAACATTTTGGGGGCCCACCGACTTAATAGCCTCTATCAAAATGTCAACAATAAATTGTGCATCATTGACTTGTTATTCACAGTCAATGGCTTTTAGGAACATTGCCCCTTTAGGACACTACAACAACATTTATTAGGGGTCTATTTCGAGCATATTTCCATCCATCTGAAATGATGGAAACCCATGAATCCTTCCATGAATCTTTAATTGGCTACAAAGAAGTTTGAATGTGTTTCACTTTCTTTGCCAAAAGTGTGGTTAAAACCTTTTGGTAACTTGGACTTTTGTACCCTTGTGGAGCTTTATTTATAGCCTTCACCATCTGTTACCAATATGGAGACCTCAATACATTAAAGGGCACCCAACATTCATAAATGCATCGAGCAATCACCTCATCAGCAATGTCCCTCTTGTCAATATTGAATGTTTTTTCCAATGCTCCTTTTGGATTTTTTCATGACGACTTTTGACTCTCTTCATCAAAAGGGGTATCAAGTGGATGAGTATGAGTGTGACTTTGAGTTTGGATGAAAGGATGAGTAGCAAATGTAAATGTAGGTATGAAGGTGTTCTTGGAATGAAGGCCTTATTTACAACCTGAATGGTTTTAGATCTATTTCTTTCTTATTGTCTATCAACCTCCTCTGGATTTTCAATCGGCTATATGAGATTTGTATTGAGCTGACAACCATGACATATCCAAATATGACCCCCACTACCTATTGTCCAAAGAGGAGAATTTCATGTTTGATAATTTGGGGCACTGGGCCTTTATCCACACCTCATCCTAACCTGTTTTTATCAAATGGATTTTCAATCGAGTTAGGATGCTATATGAGATTTTAAATAATAAAATTAAAACAATGCCTTACTAATTATTAATTTAAAACCATGACATATCCACCAAGAAACCATGACATATCCCCACCACCGAGGTATTATACCATTGTCACATGTGTCCAAAGTGGAGAATTAGGATCATGTTTCACAGGAACCATTGTGTTTTCATAAGATTGTGGGCCTTGCACTCCAATTGAAGAAGAACTTGATGCCATCCTAATCTGTTTTTTATAACCAAGTTTGCCATAAAGGCGTGAGGTGAGAGCATATACAGAGTTAGGATGTTAAAAAAATTAAAAACATTTTGCATTTACATAAATAATAAAATTAAAACAATGCCTTACTAATTATTAATTTAAAATTTTCTAAGAGATGTCATCCTAATTTGTTGTTTATCACCAAGATCACCATAACGGCAGGAGGTGAGAGCATACACAGAGTTAGGATGTTAAAAAAATAAAACATTTTGCCTTTACATAAAAAAATAAAATAAAAATAACAATGACTTACTAATTATTAATTTAAAATTTTCTAAGTGATGTCATCCTAATCTGTTTTTGATCACCAAGATCACCATAAAGGTGCAAGGTGAGAGCATACACAAAGTTAGGATGTTAAAAAAATTAAAAACATTTTGCCTTTACATAAATCAAATGATAAAATATTAATTATTAACATTGAACAATGCCTTTAAAAATTAAAAAGATGATATTTACTAGTTATTAATTTAAAATTTTCTAACCGTACAACCTAATCCATTTTTATCACCAAGATCACCATAAAGGTGAGAAGTGAGAGCATACACAAAGTTAGGATGTATTTAAAAATATATATATGAAACATTTAACAAAATAAATAAAAACATAAAAATAAAATATAGAACGCTAAATTAAATAAAAATACCTGTAAGTGTAAACAAGGGTAGCAAGTAACAAACAATGGTTGCCTCCAAACGTAGATCCTTCTTGCAATAGAATTCAAACAAAGGCTACCTCCAAACGTGACGTCTCCTCCTTTGAATGAACAATAAAACAATGTCTTCCTCTAAACAAACTTGAACTCCTTGCAAGCAATGGCTGCCCCAATCTCGTCCTCCTTGCAATGGTTGCCTCCAAACAAATCCTCCTTCCAATGTTTGCCTCCTCTTCAATTCCTCTTTGGCTCTTTGCTCATACACTTGCAAAAACCAACAATGAATTGTTTGTGTGATTTCAAATGAATGGTTGAGTGCCTTTTTATAGCTTTTTGAGGAGTTTAGGGTTTATTATTTTATTAGATTTAAGTGTTAGGGTTCGTTTTTTGGTCATTGACCAAGTCAAAATTTAAATTTAAAAAAAAAACCATTGTTTAGCCCCCACCATCCAAACCCTGCGGAAACGTCTCGTGTACCGCCGGGTACGCCCTAGGTACGTCAAAACATACGTGGGACGACCGGGACATAGCCGGACGTATCAAGTAAGTATCAAGATCGTACCCAGTCCATATCTGTACAGGGTATGTATCCAACAAGATACGAGAGGGAAGGCAGCGAACCCTAGCAACATAGAATCTATCTCATAATATTGTTGCATGGGACATTATGTAGCGTTTCATACTGGAAATAAGCCCTTCAGAGTATACATAATTTCAAGGAAAACAGGAAAAACATTTCGCATAAATTCTGTAATTTTCTTAGATTCTTGTGCATTCTCATTTATGAATTACTTCATCGCCTTCCAGATCAAGAGCTTTTCAACCCATAGAAGAACGTGCAAAAATAACATTAGAGTAAAAGTGGAGGAAACTGACATGAATAAAACTTACATAAAGCAACAAGAACAAACAACAAAGGACTAACCACATGGAAATACAAATGCTAGCAGTAAGGCAGTAAGGTGTCGAGTACAAAAAATAATTTCCTACAACTTGAAGCATGCCTTAGACTACAATGTTGTGTAACAGTCTGTCAAACATCAATAGAAGTGTTGAATCGATTATGTGAAACTTTCTATTCATATTGATTTAAACTTTGGTAAAATTAATGCAAAATTGCTAGCTCAACTAGATTTAAAGGATTCCAAGACATTAAATTTAAGGAAACAAAAGAACTAACTCCGTGGAGAAAAAAACTCTTAATATTGATAATTGTTTATGAAATTTTCAAGTCCATTATCTGCATACAATGGATTAACTAAAAGACAAAATGCATACCAATGGTAGATCATCAAGTGAGAAAAGAGCCATATCGAAAATTTTA
This sequence comes from Taxus wallichiana var. yunnanensis, assembly GCA_018340775.1. Taxonomy (NCBI): domain Eukaryota; kingdom Viridiplantae; phylum Streptophyta; class Pinopsida; order Cupressales; family Taxaceae; genus Taxus; species Taxus wallichiana. Next base: position 837,433,841 of record CM031238.1, read on the forward strand.
CGTGCCAAATCAATGTTGCCCGCTGCCGCCTCTATTGATGCATACACTCCACAAAGTAGCAGGTCCTGCGTCAATACATAATTATAAACCATCAACATGTCAGCATTCACATCCTTGCTCTTATCAGAATAGGTTTTTATCATAAGAATATTTTTCCAGAAGAGAAACTGCCCTAAAACAGCAAAGATAAAATCAAAAATAACTTTTATTAAAATAGCCATGGTTGAAGTCAAGCAGCATCTAGATCAGTGCTAAACTATAGAAGATATATTTGGCAGTTGGTTTTCATGTGGTGATGAATTACTCAAAACAAATCCTCAAATTGTAATGAATCCAAAACGAAGGACATAAATGCAATGTGGCAAATTGCACAATAAACCTAAATAGTCTTAAATTTATGACTAATACAGTACGCCTAAATAATACAAATTAGTTGCCTATCTCCAACCTAGTTATCTGTTACCAGCTTGTAGGGTGACAATCGTACCTACAAACCTGTAACATATTCATGCCCATTGACCATCTTATATGTCATCATCTATTTTATCAATAAATTTATTTTATATGCATATTAAACATTTTTTCTGCCAGTGTGTTTCCCTGTAACACACCAGAACACGTCTTCCCCCACCCCTAGGTAACTATTTGCTACCCCTAGTTAACTATTTGTCTATCTTCGTATAAATAATAGTTTCTTATAGCCAGAAAATAAACCCTGTCCAACTGACATGTAATTAAAACTAGTAACCTTAACATCTTTCTAAAGCAACATTTTCTTAGTTCCAGTTTTAGATTTCTTTTGCAGTGGTTACATTCTAATAATAGAAACTTTACAACCAAGGCTGAGCTGCTATGATAATCAATGCACTAAAAGAACCTAAAAACATATTCACATAACAAATCCACAAGGTATATGCTTTCTCTGACTACCTTAAGAACAGAAGGCAGATATCAAACTTTCTTATTTTCTGTGGAAGTCGTGACAATGCAATACATACCTAAACTAAAATAAACTTACCCTTCATCTCAGAAAAACAGCATGCTAAATCACTTACATTTCACTCCTTGGAAATACCACAGTGAAATACTAAACCAACTTCATATATCGGGTGCGCATGAGTAGTAAATACCTGACGATTATTTTTAGTAGTTTCTTTGCAAGAACACGTGATCCAGTGACTCGACTACTATTAGAGTCTGTTTCAGCTGTCACATATCCTTCAGAAATCAGCAAAGCCTCTTTCAAGTGACGATTCTGAGGGAAGGCTTTGCTGCCAAGTAGTAAGACATTACGAAGAAATTTTGCACTATCTGTTGTCTTAAGAAATGAATCAACACTTCCAAAAACCTTTGCAAGTCAATATCAGTTGAAGATATTTGTTTCTGAGCTAAAGCATGTTGAACAATCTGGACTTCTTCAAGAAGAGAACCAGTTATGGAATCCAGATTAGCTATTTTTCCCTCCAGCTTGGACTATTAGAGCAGCTCCTGAAAAATGACGCAACTTGTCAACATGTAAGGTTAATCAAATCAAAGATAGTATACTTTCCGGATCAGTAATGAAAATTGTCAACATGCAATGCTCTAATTAAATTATAAACTGTATACTTTAATTGTTATACACTTATCCACCTTTAGATTTTTTTCTTTTGTTTCTTCAAACTGTTTTTGGTAATACACTGTTAATAAAATAGTAGTTGCCCAAGTTGTAAAAATCATTCCAGGTCCCTTCAATAAGGAATGTCATATTCAGAATTAATAACTCTTGTTAACATATTCAGTATATTATGACAAAAACAACCTCATCCAAAACGCTCATATCAGAATTTAAAAGAAAGCATTAGTTTCTCTACATGGAATACAACTCAAAAATCATACTGCTGCACTATAAACCCATACATATGGCCAACATGCAAACAGGAATTACATCAAAGTTTATCATCCATAAAATTAAAAAGGAAACAAGTTATTCCTGTATGTACTAAAACATCACAAACAAAATTAAATAGAGCCTAAAATCAGCAACTATCTCTTCTATGCTACATTAAAACCAGGATAACCAAAAAGAAAAGAAAGAAAATTCCACGTGTATGTGGATATCATAGGTTTCATGAGGGGACAAAACTACACGAGTTGTTGTCTGAATCATATTTCAGGTCAATAATAAGATAAACCAGGTTGCTTCATTAATGCTATAAACCTTTGCAGAAAACAAGTTCTAAAAAAAAAAAAGCATTTCTAGACAAGTGGGAAAGAAGTTCCTTCCCGATCCATTGGTTAGACTAGCATTATGAGGAAGACTCTGAGGTGAAAGGTAAAGCCATTGTGTGCACTACTCTGTTGTGTGGTATTGATGATTGTTCAGTGGTACTGACTATAAGGAATATGTTTCTAGAGAAGGCTTGGCGATCATAATACCTGAATTCACATCACAGGTTTAGCGGACTAATATACAGCGTAGCTTGCTCATTCCATACATTTACATTTTTTATTTATTTAAAAAAAAAACTCTGTATTATAGTAAGAGAAAATTAAATTATACAAATTCTGTAGTGCCAGGCATGGAAGCTATTTGTCCAAGCCCAAGCATTATGCACCTGAACTGAATTACAATTGTTCATTGGACAGAGTCTAAATGTAGAATATTTCTAATATCCTCCTGTACTTTTTCAGCCCACCACAGTGGTGGTGAACCGTAGCAAACTATATCATGATTATCCAAGGCCCAATTCGCCAAGGCGTCAGCAACTTTATTGTTTTGTCTGAAGGTGTGACCAAAAAATACTGTTTGAAACTTTTCTTGCAGCCTTTTGATTCTCCTTATTTCTCTTGCAATCTGCCAATGAGGACTCTGGCGTGCATTAGGATCCCTTAGCATCTTCACTATTATTTTAGAATCCAATTCAATATACAGTTTTGTCAAAACCGCTTTTCAGCGCTTCCTGCATTCCTCTAAAGACTGCTTTCAATTCTGTGACATTATTAGTAGTGAATCCTAATTTTTCAGCGAACACAAAACTGACTTCTCCTTCAGATGTTCTCCCAATTCCTCCCATTGCCACTTGTCCCGCGTTGCCTCATGAAGCTCCGTCAGTATTTAATTTGCCATGTTCCCTTGGGGGCAGTGTCCATTGGCCCTGCCTATTGTTTTTGTTTTTTATTTTGAACTGTGGCATACTGGTACTTGTAGGCCGCAAAGAAAGTATGCTGCAAATATTTTTCCATTCGGAAGTGAGAGTAGAAGGTAGAAAAATCTTACGTTTGATGGTTTTTGCAATATTAATCATGGTCTTCCGCCACACATATGACATCTCTTTGCTTTCTTGTTGCAAAATTCAGGTATTTCTTTCTTTCCATATACTCCAAAGAAGAAGAGAAATGCCTGTCCAGAAAACCTGAATTAAATTTTGACCTTTAGGGATAGCGCCTTGCCAATCCTTGATGAGTTGTTCAAAAGACTGTATACCATACCATTGAATGTTTAGCAAGCGTGCAAGAAGCTGCCATAGTGGGGTAACCCAAGGACAGGGAACAAACAAATGGTTTATATTTTCATCTGCCTGTTTGCATAAATGACATCTAAAAGGACCATAAAGCCCTCTTTTCATAAGTAGATCTCCTGTTGAGACTCTTCCATGAACAAGTAACCAAACAAAAAAACTAACTTTAGGCCACAAGGCAGGCTGCCAAATTTGATGAAAGATATATTTGAAATGATGAGAGATGCCCTTAGTGAGCGAAATATATCCTGACCAAACTGTATACTCCCCTGCTGACAAATTTCCCCATCCTAAAGAGTCTGGCCCTAGATAGAATGATAAAGGGCGTGCTTTTAGAACATTATAGATTTAAGCTTGCTCCGTTTGACCAATAGGAATGGGCCAATCGGTAGTACGGATCCAACATTTTCCATTTTCCCTAGGATGACATGCATATCTAGAATAATGTAATATCCCCTTCTTGATTGAAGACCCTTAGCCCATTCATTGTTTCCCAACAGTTAAGGGAGGAATAAAAAGGAAACTTAGTCATAATAAATCATAAAAGTGAAAAAAGTGAAATAAGTCATAATAATGCATCTTAAAATATTATTATAGGTACTTTATTAATTTATTAATGACAAAAGTGAAAAAGAAAAGATAAAGTAATAAAATAAAATTAGAAAAAAATAAAGAAAAAAAGTGATAAAGTCACTTTATTTTATTTTCCCTATGGAAAATGGTGACCCATATGAAGAAGGGAAAGGGACCAAAGAAAAAATTAAATACAGGAAAAGAAATATGATTGGTGGTCTTGGGTGGCAAAAAGGCCAAACTTTGTTATAAAAGTAAGTCAACTTGCAAGGGGAAAGCATATCTCTTTTTGTTTATGATAATTTTTAGATTTGTGGTGTAACCTTGCATGCTTTCCATAAAACTCCAAAGGACGAAAACCCTTTAAAGTTAACTTTAGAGGAGGAAACCCTCTTTAACCTTACAGAGAAGAACAAAACTCTTTTTCTCTTGAGAGGATTCTCCATTCGTGGGTTTCCATTCAAGATAAGGGTTTATTTTGTTTTTCATTGAAGATCAAGATTTTAATTGTGTTTTCAAGCAGTGTATGAAGGCTAGATTTGTAAATTTGTGTTACTTCCAGCGAGGGTTTGAAGATGGAAGCTTGTTGCAAATTTTTACCTCCATTTGCAACAATATCTAGGGTTATCTACACCCTGGTTGGTGGAGTTTGGTACATTCTAGGGCACGGCTGTCCCAGATCTCATCACCAACAACTTTGCCATAATTTTAGAAGCCAAGATCAGTTGGTTTGCATAATTTTTGGGCCAAGGAAATTGTATTTTCAAGCTGTGTCTAAGGACTATCATCTGCAGATTTATAATAAATAATTCAGCCTTCTATTTTGATCCAATCTGGTATTTTTCTCATGTTCTTTCCCTTATAAAAATTGTTGATCAGTTTGGGAAAGAAATTTAGTTGAATTACTTCAGTTTTGGTTGATTTTCTTCCTTCATGCAAGTCGCCATTCACTAGTAAAATTCAGATCTGCACTTATTTAATTTTGTATAATTGCTACTACTTGCTATTTGGATTGGGATTTGCGGATAAACCGTTTGGGGGTATAGTTTGTCCATTTGGGGACATTATAGTGGTATTAGAGCAATGATTCTCCCATTGAAGAAAAGAAATCAGGTACATGGCTCCACCATCATATATGTTGAGATATGTGAATGAAATATTCACTAGAGGGAACAGAGAATTGCAAAACCATTTGTTGGAAGCTCAGAGGGATCTAAGAGACTCTATTATAGGAGCTATTGCAGATTTGACTCAATCTATACAAGGACACAATATATCCGGCAACCATGGTGCAGCCAACAAAGGTGAAGAAAGCTCAACTTGACCAATTAGGACATCCACAAAGCCTCCACCTCAATTGTTCAAAGCCAAGTTTCTCCAAAAAGAGGAATAATCAATCGAAGAAGAAATTCTAAAGGATGTTGATGACATAGAGGCATGGGGTAAAGAGTATGCAACACTCAGTTTCAAGGTAAGAGATATGTTGTCCTTTGGTGATTTTTGCGAGTTGAAAGATAGTAAGGGCACCAGGAAGAATAGAAGATCTCAACAGGAGAAACCCACCATGCAAAAATTTGAGAGGAAGCAGCCCATAGAGTATTCCACCATGCAATTTGAAGGAGAAGAATCTTCAATGGAAAAAGGTATGACTTATAATGAGCAAAATATTTGTATTAGTGGGGAAGGCAAAGAGGAACAAACATTACTTGTTGGATGCAAAATTGGAAAAGATGTTTCAGTCCTAAAGAATGAGTCATTGTCATATGGGATGGATTTACCAAGCCATAGTATTGATGAGCATGAAATTGTGAAAGGTGTTGATTCTTGTTCCACTTGTTTTCTGTCTAAAATCATGAGTCACAATAGTGGTAATGCTGTTTTGGAGGTTTCCAAATCAGCAACAGAAGGTAAACGTTTTGATGATCTTCTCTATAAACCGGTTAGCAAGGATTCATTGCATCATTTTCATACTATGTTATTACAGTAGTTCTATCATGATGGTATTCAGCCTATTGTGAACAAAAATGTTAAGGAGTTGTTAAATTCAAAGTCAAGTTATTATGAAGACAAAGAATGACAAAGATCTTGATAGTAATACAAAGTGTAATATGGAGCATGTGGATCCCTTGTTCCAATTTCATGATTGTGGACATTATGAGAGCTACATACTTTGGCAAGAGCTCTCGATCAGGTCGGGAGCTAGACATTGAACACTGATTGTTGTCATATGTTTCATCTATTATATGGCGCTTGGGCATAAGAGTTGCAATTGCTTGAGGGCAAGCAATTTGGGGATGGGAATTAATTGTAATATCTCCTTCTCGATCGAAAACCCTTATCCCATTCATTGTTTCCCTACGGCTAAGGGAGGAATTAAAGCGTAAACTTAGTCATAATAAATCATAAAGTGCATCTTAAAATATTAAGATAAGCACTTTATTAATTTACTAATGACAAAAGTGAAAATGAAAAGATAAAGTAATAAAAAAAAATTAAGAAAAATAAAAGATAAAGTGATAAAGTCACTTTATTTTATTTTCCCTATGGAAAATGGCTTCTCAATATTTGAAGAAGGAAAAGGACCAAAGAAAACTTAAATGCAGGAAAAGAAATATGATTGGTGGTCTTGGGCAAAAAGGCCAAGCTTTGCATATAAAAGCAAGCCAACTTGCAAGATGGGAATGCATATCTCTTTTTGTTTATGTAAATTCCTCTTTCGTAAAATGTAAGCTTTATATATTTTTGCAAATTTGATATACAATTTCAGCAGACTGAAATTAAATGGCAGCAGAGTAATTATTTCAAAATAATAGCCCAAATTCACAGGAAATCATCAACAAATAATATAGAATGGGCTTTTAATTATTTAGAATGCTTCCATGGCCCAAATCGATTTGATTTGAGTGATTTATTCAAATCTGAAAATGATAAAACAGACTGTTAATTAGCAGCATCCAAGAAGAGTTCGATTTGACTCCAAAATTGTATAAAGATGCTTGCAAATTGTGTATTTATCCCTCCTAGGCAAAGGCGACCTGATTTGATTGAAGACATACAAATTTATTTGCTTTAAACAATTGGATTTCCATGCACATGCAAGTCGCACTTCTGGGAAATAATAGTATTAAACCAGATTTGATAAATACAACTTCAAAATTAATATCATTCAATGAATTACAAATTATTTAAAGTCCAATGTGAGAGGTTTTCGTCCCTCACAAGACCTCAAATGGGGTTTTCGTCCCACTTGGCAAGAAATGAGAGTACTCTCTCAAATTTCGAAAATTACAATGCAAGTTCATAACTCTAAATGAACCACTCCTTCCCTATTTATACTAATTTAGAGTCTTGGTGCCAAAATTGAAAAGGCATGACTTTTCATATGCCTCATGACCTTCCATGTTACTTTTCCCCACCATGGCCGACCCATACACACTATAATGATTTATTAAAAGACATATTTATAAAAATACTAAAAATCCTATTGTAGTCTCCCTCCTCGCATGTCTTTTTTTTTTTTTTTCTGCCTTGGCCGACCCATACTTTTCCTCTAATCATGCCTTAAAAATAATAAAAGACATATTTGATATTTCCTTCATGATTTCTTCAACTCGACCAAGGATAGGAATAGCTGAAACTCCATAATTATCTTTGAAGGAGGAAAAAAGGGACATGACAGTCCTCCCTCCCCAAGATTGCTTGCCCTCAAGCAATCGTAAGCTCCTCAAGTCTGTTGTCTCTGTACCAATGCCTGGATCCCAAACAATTTTCAGCTGCTCATTCTTAGTGAAATCATCACCCCAAAAAGATGGAACATTAGCTCCGTAACATACACTCCAAAAGACGGCATTTTATCATGGTATTGGGAGTCATCTAAGGAATGGGTTTTGCTAAGCTTCATGGCTGCCCACTCAAAGATGTATTCATAAGTCTTCATCCGAATGTATGGGCTGCCCCAAAAAATCGCTATGCTGTCCCATTTACTGTTGTACCTTTCCTTCCATGAGGCAGTGGCTGCCATTCCCAAATCAATTATGCAACATACAACAACCTTGTGCCATGAATCCATCAACCGAAAGACCAAGAACTCATCTATGGAGGGAGTCAAAGAGCTGGAAACAAATGAGATAATATGGCAGCAGCTGTTATGCTTCAAAATTAGTATACCATCATAAAGGAAGAACAATTTGAAGGCTGTAATAGACTCATAATCATCCATCTTATCATGTTGGGCAACAACCCAAAGAGATGACATACTGGAAATAGAAGACACAGCAGCACTAATCAGCAGCACATTTCCATATTTTTCTTCATTCCTCATCAAGTTTCCAATATCAATCTCACCTTTCATGCTTTGGTCAACAAGATGGCATTTCCCCTTATTTTCCTTATGCATATTACCTTCATATAGCCAAACAAAGGCTGCCTCTCACGGTTCAGAATTGCAGCATGGTGATCCATATGATGCCATAATATGCACATGCTCATTCATCCCTATATGCTGCCCAAAAATTTGCCCTTGTACCTCCCCTTGATTCATTATCATGTATATCTTGTAAGGAAGAGATAGAAAAAGGTGCAACCTTACATACCTTGGAATGATGTCATGTGCTTTACCTCTACATGATTTGCACATGCTGCCCATAAACTCCCTTGGCCTCAGGATTTCTGATTTGAAATCAGACTTCTTTTTGCAATTCTCCTTCAACAAAGTATCCTTTATCTTGAAATCATTTTCCCTTGATTTGTAGTGACATGAGGCTTTCATGGGGCTCATTTTTTGAGACGCAAACTCATTTTTTGGCTTCAAATGCACAGTTGTGATGTACAGGTCAGCGAGCTTGCTATTTGCACTTTCATTCCTTGAGAGGTCTCCTAAAGCCAAATTATGTTTGCCCATACTTGTGCTTATCATAAAAAATTTAGTATCCCCATTTGATTTCACAAAACTTAGGTTGCCCCCAATGCTCAGAATTTCTGAGTTTAAATCTGCTTTCCTTGTTGACATGTTTCCTTTGCCGGATGAGATACTTTTTTCTTACATTCCTTCCCTCCTTCGGACAGCGGATGAGTGGCTCTAACCATAAAGTTTTCTTCATACTTTTGGAGCTCCATCGTTGCTCCTTTCGATTTCTTCACCATTGTTTTCCTTTTACCATTATGTATGCCACCGTTAGATATCAACAACTCATTATCAAATATCAGAGAGTTCATACCTTGAATGGAAACCTTCATTGCCCATGGTGGGAGAGGAATTCTTCCTTGACATGGCTCCGAAGCAACTGCTGTTGCAATCTTTGATGCAAAGAAATGCTCTTACCCTGGATTAACCATAAAGGGATCTGAATTGTGTGGTATGACTGCTGTTCCCAACCAGCAGCAAAAAGCCTGTAATGTTCCCAACCGACAAGGAGATCGGGCCATGCATTTAACCACCCACCACTTTTATTGTAACCATCATGTATATATTGATCTTATAAATTGATTAATAAAATGATGCATTCAAATAAAAAATATATTTTAATAATTAAGATTCAATATAAAATGTTAACTTTCTCATTCTAATTATTTAAATGTCATAAATACTTCTATTAAAGAAAGAATCAATAACGTTTATGCATAGGAGGTTAATAGGACTGCCACAAAAGCACTTATCATCTATGTCACAAGATTCGCCGAATTCCATTGGAAAAATTCAGAATTCAGCGAATTTAAACAAAAGCCATAAAATTCGTTCAAAATTGATGGAAAAATCGTACAAATCGAAATTCTTAGAATTTAATATAAAACCCTAAAAATGGTTGAAAATCAGAGTAAAATCCTTGAAATCGTGTTGTCTTCTAGGGTTTTTATTGTGTGGGATTTGGGGTTTCTTTCTAATCGATTATTGTGCAGTCTGCGTTTGAACATACATTGCAGGAAATCCTTTGTTACAGTTGAAGTCCGTGTATTTGCAGTCGTGAATCTTTTTATTGCTGCTCATTCTGTTTTCCGTTCCATTTTCCCTTTTGTCTCAAAGCTTTGGGAGGGCATTGACCAGTGGAAAGGGCCTTTCAAGCTTACTTTTCCATTTTCCAAGCTTGTTGAAACTTGATACCACACTCTGAGTCACGGCTACAATAAAAGACTTAAAATATATTTTAGAAAACTTTGTAAAATATATTTGCCATGCTGTGAGTTGCGACTACAATAATAGCTTGTTGAAGCTTATTAAGGTTTTTTAGATTTTAAAAAAATTTGTATAATTATTAATGAGGTAATAAATATCCTAATAAATAAATGCTTACTTTTCTAAACATATATTTTAATAAATATCCTAAGAATGTTTAGAAGGGGATATAAAGTAAATAAATATCCTAATAAATGTTAATTAAATATTTTTTATATTTTTAAAGCTATTTAATAATGTTTATTAAAGAAGAGTAATTGATTTTATTTAATTGTAATATTCTATAATTGTATTTCACATGGGTAAAATATCACCAACATTAGTAATATAATATCTATTTTTATCTATATATTTTTATTTTAAAAATTAAAAAATAGATTTACATTCCTCGAATTTAATCACGATTTTTTCCCGATTTTTATTGACTGACAAATTTGTTTTGAATTTTATACTCACCGAACACGAACACGAACCATGTGACTTAGCTTATCATAATAAACTATTTATCGTCATAAACTATTTTTCGTCTTATTTACAAAACTTTCCTTCCTTTTAGGTTAACCTAAATAGAAGAAAAGTTTTATTAACATGTTGATTAAAGTGTATTATTTATTTACATAGTATTAGTTTCAATGTGGAAATTAAAAAATATATAAAGTATGTTTCCAACATGAAAATTGCTTGTAAAATAAAAGGCCCCACAACCTTACAAAAACATTTTGCATTTCATGTTACGTGTCTATGTAATCTACAAAATTTTGATTTCATCTCAGTTAAACATTCAAATCTTGATGCTACGACATGCCCCCACATCAAAACATTTAGCAAGTGTACCCACAGGACACGTCCCTTCTGTTGTTGGGCCCTCCCCTATAGGAGATGTTCGGCGAAAGCCGGAATGGGTAAGAAACATCCCTAGGCGTCCCCGTTTTTAAGGAAACATCCCTAGGACGTAAAAAACTTTCTAGGGGCTGAATCATCGTCACCGGTGCAGATAGGGGACGTCTAGACATCCATTGACCGTATCAGGTACGGTTAGCCATCCTCTATAAAGTTAGGGGACATCTAGACATCCCTAAAACCACAAAACAAGCTCATTTTTGCCATTTTGTATTTTGTGAAGAAGACAAAGAAGGAGAACAACAATGAGAAGAGAGGGGAACATCAGCAAAAAAAAGACATCAGAGCATTAAACTACATCATTGAAGATAAGTTTACTATCCATTGTTCATTTGACCAAATTATTTTGCATTTGTTTTGATTTTTTCAAAGTTTCAAACATTTAGAGAGGTTTTTTTGTTTGTTTTTTCTTTTAAGTTTGCACTTGCAGCCGTGTTTTGAGTTTTCAACAAAAAAGCAATGAGCAGCAGTGAGGGTAGTGAGGGTGAAGAGATTCAGATCAAACACAGAGGCCATAAAGGTACCACTAAGGATTCTTCTAAGAGTGGGAGTGTTGCAAGGACTGTGGATTCAAATGATCCATTTGAATTCCCTTGTCAAGTCCTCAAAATTTATGCATAGAACCCAGTTAATCCTATAAAACCCGTTCACAATTTGCAACAGTTATAGAAAAAGACAAGATAAAAAACTCAAGGGGAACTAAAGTATGCCTATATCATTTGTGCAACAAACAAATATACGGACAGCTAAAGGTTTTTAGATCAGATTCAACTCAATAAAGCCATATAATTCATCAATAGGGATTACAAATTTATAGCTTACTGAAATCCTACAAATAAGGAATCAAAGTTTATCATTAACAAGCTCATAATGCCTATAATCTCTCATAATCTTTTGTTCTCTCTCACTCATCCCAGTTCTAAGGTAAGTTGTTATCACAACTCACGTACAACTTAACCACTCTCATACAATTAATCTCACACTCACTTATAACTCGCATTTATATATTTTCCCAGCCAATGTATTTTGTCACACACACATAAGAGTACTAAAACCAAATTCCCAACCTCCCCCTTGGTACAAACACTGGAACATGTGGCTACAAGACTAAATGTAGGTAGAGGGAACACATCAACCTCTCACGGATAGAACATAACCAAATCCTAAATGAAGAATGACACATGCATCTATTCATCCTCTAGTCCGCATAAGCATACACTAGTTCACTGTTAAGTACAGCAATCAAGGAAAAGGAACTGTTACACCCACATCAATTATTCACACTCAACAATTGTTGGGCTTTTGGATACACATATCACGCAACACACAAAGAAAAATAAATAAATAAATGAAATTGAGGACTATGTCCTCATTGTCTTCATTGCAACCTTTGTTCTTGAATGTTGTCACACAATCACGAACAGCATAGGCAATCTCCATTACCACTGGAAATTTCCTTCAGCATTAGTCGTTTAGAGCAGACATTTTGATTGTGCCATTATAGCAATACATGACCCCTTCGTTAACAGCGAACTTGAGGTTGGTGTTTGACCTCTTGCCTCCGTCCTCCATTGGAATGATGCTCACTAAGCAAGTTGGATCATAAGCTCAGTTGCATGTAATTTTTATAAGAGAATCCTCCCCACAATTTTGACACAACTATTCCATATGGATGTTGGATTCGCCAATAAATGTGTCCAATACAAAAGAGATGATTTTGAAGTTTTTGACACTTGACATACATTAAAAGAGTTCTTTTTGACTTAAAAGACGGTACACACGCTTTAATAACTCTACGGTAGCTATAAAGAAACTAAAATTTTTAATATAGCTAAAATCTATAATTAGAGATTGAACTGTGACTTTAGAGATCAAACTAAATAAAATAACTTTTAACTGAATAAGGCTAAAATACTAAAAAGGGAACAAAAACTAATGAGAACGGGAAACAAAATGCATTGGAAAAACGAACATATGGGATAATTGACTTTGATTTTTAAAAAAATTCAAAAGTGCAGGAGGAAAGTATAGCATAACGATAATAAAGTAAATATTGAGATAGATGGGGACAATAGGTGGATAGGGGTGTGGGAGTGGCTAGCCCTCTTACCATATTAGTTGGGTAGAGGGAGCCCCATGTAGAAATTGGGATGACTATATATATATATATATATATATATATATATATATATATATATATGCCTCCACCAAACTCCGCCCCAACCCACATCCTATACTGAACAAACACTAAAGACAAAACACTACTTTACACATCTAATCACTATGACCTTATCAAAAAAAAAAACTACCACGTATACCTTTAAACAAGCTACACAATATTTAGACACATATAATAGATTATTGATAAGTGATAACTGTATTCTAAGATGCCATGGAATCTTTGACAAGTTTACCCAAAAATGACATGTGGATACCTGGAAGAACACACTCTCCTATGGTCATCCACTACGGCGCTGGTAAATAGAGAGAGGCCTGTTGGTTCACAGCTGAAAAGACATCCACGAAAAGAAAACCACCACAAATGGAATAACAGCAGCAGGTCATCAGCCAAAGTGAGAGTGAAACGACACAGCACAGACAGAGACAAAAGGCAACACCAAAAGAACTTGAAACCAGGGATGCAGTAGTCGGCAGCAAACAATTGACACGGCAATTGGTAATAAGCACAGGACGAGTGACTGCTCACTTGATTTCACAAAGAAACTACTGGCATGAGTGCATGCAGAATGCAGTCGATGCACAAAGGTGATAGGATAGCATTTTCAGGTCACAAGTTTGCAGAACATATTCATCAAAACCATCAACTATGCTAATTTTTTCAAGATTCAAGATCATCAAAAAATAGATACATATGGGAGCTCAGTTTGGCACAGATCTGTGTAGTGAATGGATGAACGAACTGCAATGTAATACAGCACAGATAGAGATCCAATGCACAAGGAAGATGGTGGCAATCAGGAGCAAACTCGAACTACAATTCAAGCAATTGAATGGTGACTACATCCACGTTGAAGAGGCACTATTGAGAAGCAGCTTTTGTGAAATGCATGGCTGTACCTGGATGTTTGCAAATAACAAGTGTGCTGGTGTCAAAAATTTCAGGCACAGGACTCTGGGAATGATGCATAGGCACTGACTGTGGACAGCATGAGAATCAAGAAAGACTTGAGATTCCGTACTGAAGACTTCAATCTTAATACAAGGTTGCTGGAAGACGTCTGGAAAGCACGTGAATGCAACGTGCAAGTGAGCACTTTCCACAGTGCTTCTTGGCATATGCTGCATTTTATATCTGCATTTGGTGTCTTCTTTCAATACATTCCTGGCACCTCTCCCTTTGGATTCACACAAACACTAGACTCCAAAAAAAAAAATAGTTATGCCACACTACTACCTCATTACTATATAGAGACAAATCTTCTACTACTAATAAACAATACTCATTTATTTGTTTTACCATGAATCAGGGCAATCATCAATGGCAGAGCTGCCCCTTAATGATTCATCAGAATTTCGCACAAACTCCCATCATAAAAAAAAATCCATGCTCTGATACAAATGTGGTTTTTGAATCAGATTCAACACAATAAAGCCATATAATTCATCAACAGAGATTACAAATTTATAACTTATTAAACTCCTATCACTAAGGAGTCAAAGCTTATTGTAAACAACCTCATAATCCCTAAAATCTCTCGTAATCTCTTATTCTCTCACACTCATCCCTATTCTAAGGTGAGTTATTACAAATCACATACAACTTAATCACTCTCATACAATTCTCACATTCACTTATAACTCACAAATAAATTTTCCTAGCTAATGTATTTTGTTGCACACATATGTGAGTACTAACACTAAATTCCCGACATCTTTTGTGCATAAGTGGACAAGGGGTAAAAGGTTGTGAAAAAATAACATTAGCTGAAAAGACCGAGGTGACTAGGTTGTACATCTAGAGTGAGGCAAGAAATAAGGGAATGTCAATAGAGACTACGCAACCTAGTATGCAATTGCATACCCAAACCATGAATTGAGAGTCAAAAGGGAGAGGGTTCTACCAGGGAAAGAGAAAAGCTACTAGTGAGTATTCAACGAGCTTGCGAATAATCGCAAAAATTAAATCTGGCGAGTTTTTCGACATATACTCGCGCGCTGTCAGTCCGATTTTTGTAAGTTCTCCAAGAGTACTTGTTAAGAGGACTCAGCAATACTCACAAATATTTGCCAATACTCATTTGATAAATTTTGTAATTGTAATTTGTATAAAATTTATGTTTTTAAAAAATTTAAGTATTTTTAAGTTGCGAGTATTTGCCAAGTCAATTTTTTTCGATCTGCAAGTACGAGTATGCAAACTATGATTAATTATATCCACATTAAATCTTATGGGAAATCCCAAATCCACTTTAATATTATGTATTAAGGTTCTATAATGCATAGTTGGAAAACTCGCCGATTACTCACCGAGTTTTGCGGGTACTCGCCAAAAGTTTGAAGAAACGAATAAATTGCCAAAATAAACTCGCCGAGTTAATCTGCGTGAGAACTCGCCACAACTTGGCGAGTTCGTACTCAAAACTCACCAACACTTTGCTAAAACACGTTTACGCGACTTTTATGCTTAAAAAACGCTGCAAATACACGGTTTTGGCTCTTTTTAAGGCCCTCCACTCCTCATTTTCACTCACACAACCATTTGAGCTTGCATTGCTTGTGTTGAGTGGATTTTGGAGCGAATTCGAAGAGAGAATTTGGAGAATTGCATTTGGAGGTAGGTTTTTTTTTCAATTCTTTGAAGTTTTTTCAAATTTTGTGTATATTATTTAGGTTTTATAGATTCATATTGTGATTCTAAATACATGTAATGTAAAATCGAATGCTTGAAATTTTTTTATACTCATTTGCAGCCAAAGGTATGTATTTTTTTTTACGCAAATTCATTGTAAACTAGTTAAATTTTATGTATGAGTATTGTAATCGATTTGTTTTGTAATTCTAAATACATGTAATGTAAAATCGAATGCTTGTAATTTTTTATACTCATTTGCAGCCAGAGGCATGTATTTTTTTGTTTCGCAAATTTGTTATTCAGCACGTTTTTTTTAAATAAATTAAGCTTACGTTTTTCTAATTTTTTAAATGTGCATTGTGTTGCAGATTAGAGCTTAACAATGGCATCAGGCTCGGCATCGGGTTGGCATCCGGGTCAAGCATCACTAATGTGGACTGCTCCTCCGAATGCCCGTTCCAAAGCATGGAAGTATGGTGTACGTGGAGCTACTGAAAATGAAGTTATTTGCAATTTTTGTGGCAGAAAAATGAATGGAGGCATCAATCGTTTGAAATATCACCTTTCATGTATTGTTTGTCGAGATGTTATGGTTTGCCCCAACGTGTCGAAAGAGGCAAAGCGAGAGATGAGAGCAGAGTTGGCAGAGCTAGAGGTGAAGAAACTAGAGAAGGCAAGGGTGCAAGCAACCATAGCACAAGCTATTAGACCTGGGGTTGCAATGGCAGAGGATTTAGAGGATGATGTGCAACAATTGTGGGCTCTACTCGTGGTCCACACATACGAAGCGGAAAAGCTGGAAGAGACGCATCTTCATCGAGTTCGAGCAAAGGCATACAGATCTTTTTGTGGCAAGGAACACACTGAGCACAACCTTCATTGGAAGGTACAGCCTGGAACAAATATATGCACGAGGAAGCGGATAAAGCTTGTGCAAATTTCTGGTACTACAACAACCTGCCGTTCAATGTGGCAAAGAGCCCATATTGGGAGTACTTGGTGACAACGTTGACAGTTGCAAGGAAAGGGTACAAGGCACCCTCTCCAAAAGATTTGAGTGGGAAATTGCTTGAGGGTGCAGTTGCAGATGCCACTACCATTCTAGAAGAGCAAAAGAAACAATGGCAAAAATTCGGATGCACCATTCTTTCAGATGGGTGGACGGATGGAAGGAACCGCACCCTTGTTAATTTTTTAGCGGCTTCAAACGGTGAGATGGTGTTTTTGAAGTCTATTGATGCCTCTAACATAATAAAAATGCAGAGAATTTGAGTGTTATGTTAGAGACGGTTGTATTAGAGGTTGGTGTACAAAATGTTGTGCAAGTTGTCATAGACAATGCAAGAACATATGTGGCGGTTGGGAGACTACTGCAAGAGAGACATCCATCACTCTTTTGGACTCCTTGTGCAACTCATTGCCTTGACCTTCTTTTGGAGGACATAGGCAAAATTGATTGGGTAAGGCTAGTTCTAGAAGATGCAAAAACCATAACGAAGTACATATATAATCACCCTTGGGTTCTGAGCTTGATGAGAGAACACACAAAGTGGAAAGAGCTTGTTTGAGCCGATGTCACAAGATTCGCAACTAACTTCTTGACGCGTTGCAAAGTATTTCTAGTTTGTTGACACTTTTGAAACAAATGTTTGTGAGTCAAACATGGCTAGACTCACAATATTCAAAGAAAGTTGATGGAGAGAGGGTTCAGAAAGATAGTTTTTGATGATATCTTTGCAATGAGAGCTATAGAGATCATCAAGGTAATTTCAAACTTCGATTTATATTTCATTCATTTATTTTAATTTGTTAAATTATAAATATATTGTTTTACTTTTCACTTTTTTACTTTATTTGTAATATGTATTGTAAGTTTGCAACCTTACATTTTAATTTGTGTGTAGGTGTCAGAGCCGTTGGTGAGGGTTTTGCGTTTGGTTGATGGGGAGCAAAACCACATGGGGTTTATATTTGAGGCCATGGATAGGGCCAAAGAGTCTATCCAAAACTATTACAGGGGGATATCGTCAGATATGGTCCCTTTGGGACATTATTGATCGGAGGTGGAACAATCAACTCCACCAACCTATTCATGCAGTGGGGTACTACCTCAACCCCAAGTATTTCTACTCCGACAGCTTCACAGATGTGAACGGAGAGGTTATGGAGGGCCTTTCAACATATTGAGAGGATAATACCAGATGTTGAGACGAGGGACCTCCTCATTTTAGAGCTATAGAGTTACAAACATGCTACGGGGAGGCTCTTTTCTTCGGTGTTAGCTATTCGAGGGAGAGCCACACAGTCACCAAGTAATAAAAATTAGAATGTTTACCAAGTTACTTATTAGTTACAGATTTGATTTTATTAATTACTTATAAATTTTTGATTATCTTGTTTGTAGGTTCTTGGTGGGAGGATTGGGGAGGGAATACCCCGCATCTTCAAAAGCTAGCCCTCAAAATTCTATCTCAACCTTGTAGCGCTTCTGGATGTGAACACAACTAGAGTTTGTTTGAGGCCATTCACACGAAAAAGCGCAACAAGTTGAGTCAAAAACGGCTCAACGACTTGGTTTTTGTGCAATACAATCTTCGGCTTCGCACAAGAAAAGTGGAGGCCACATCAGAGGAGCTCATTGATTTGGATGAGATAGATCCATACAGCGAGTGGACTGGGCAAGAAGAGGAAAACCTGCGTTCACAAAGGACGAGATTGCTTCTTTTGAGAGGAAGGTTATGGAGGAGAAGCACTAACAAGGCTCTAAGGAGATATTGGATTGGATGACACCTTTGGAGGTGATCTCCAACATGTAGTAGAGGAGCCACCAAAGACCACCATTTAGTTCCGGGATCGAGCTAGAGTCACGGCTTTTCAGGAGGAGCGAGGAAACGTGGCCAGAGTGTGGGGACTAGTAGAGACACACTAGACCCTCCCCAATATTTCTCTAGATTGGGGAAGAGGAAAATGTAATTTATTATATATTGTAACTTCCATAGATATGAAATTTATGATGATATTTTTCAATATCAATCATCATAAATTCATATTACTTATCGACCCGATTGTTGTATTGGCATGATGATGCGATTTTGTATTGTATTTGTATTCAAATCTAATAGAAAACACTTCTCCTACATTTTATGGGCTCATTTGATACATTTGTAGCTATGTGTTGCTTAAATATTATGTTTTTAAAGAAATTCGAGTATTTTTAAGTCACGAGTATTCCAGTATTGGCCGAATATTGCCGAGTTTTTGGGGGTCTCTTGAGTATTTGTTGAGTACGAGTATGCGAACTACACTATAATGCATATGATAAATGCCTTATCCATGTTACCATATGAATATTTCAAATTCCCTATATTTTTTAAATTTCCCTTATTTTTCAATAGTCATCCCTAATAGTCCCTTAAAAATGGCTCCAAAAAAACCCATCTCGGAAATGCATCGCCCCCGTCCCCCGTCGTCCCTCTCCGAAAACTTGGTGGATCATAGCTTTTAAATATTCCAAGGTTTTTCCCTAATGCATTTTCAATTCCGAGGAAAAAGAGCTTACAGGAAATAAAACAACACAATTGCAAGAGGGATCAGCAGATCAAATTCTTCAATCATGCTTAGTTCCCCTCCGATCAAACAATAGCTAGCCAACTAATAATAATTAAACCATCAATAATTTTTCTGCGTGGTTATGTAGCACAAGTTGCAATCTAGAACTTCCGCCCACATGACATCTAAAACCTTAGATTTATAGGAGAAAACGAGATATCAAATTATGAGGTTGCCTAGTTTGGAGGAGGATGAAATCAAAGAGAGGAGAAAATTGAGGGTAGTTTCTCTATACAAATCCTAAGAAGCGGACTCGAGTCAATCCAAAAACTTACGCTTTATGTCGTATTCTAAAGTTGATACTGCTTAAAGCATTTTTGAATCTCTTCTTGAACTTTGGCAACATAATTCCAATCCATTTTATAGGATCTCTTCACTGGCTGGGCTCCTAGAACTCGAGGGATTTTGTGTAAACACATACACGCATCTACAGTGGTACTTCTTTCAAGTCTTTGTAGGTCCAAGCAACATACATCATTGTATTCCATAATTATCAGAAGACTACAACCTTGCAAGAGGGGTCCCATTCATCCCCATCATGATCATTTGAGGTTCTTTATTCCGTTCCATGTCTACTTTGACTGTGGTCATTTCTTTATACCTCATGTCTTTGACACCTCGAAACTCCTGAGCAGGTCTTTCATGTATTCTTGCATCACCTACTCACTATTCAAAGAACTTTGGAGGATATGTTGAGTATTTGTAGGCTCCATTCTGTTTGAACATTCACATTCTTCTATTTCCATGATCTTCGCAAAAGTTACTTCGTGGTTAGAACACTTTGTAATATTCATTTATGTGGAAGTGACCATTGGGAGAGTTCGTTTCATCTTTTAGGCAAGAATGCGACTCAATAACACCTCATTTCATTGTTCTCTAGTTTATATGGCATTCTTCGTCTTTCAAACCTTCAATATCGAGAATCGATGAGTCATCGACAAGGCTTCCTCTTCACTAACCGACTCTTTAGATCTATATTGTATTTCCGACCTTTATTCTCAGTTGAGAGAAGGTTTCATTTCCAATTGTGATCTGCCTTGGTTCTTTATTAACTAACATCATCTTAATAATGCATCATAGGCTTTTTTCTTTAAGGATACGACTACAAATTTTAATATAAAGAGTTGGGTGCCGATAAATAACTTTTGAGTCATCAAGTTCCCAACACCCATATTCTATTTTGATGAGTTCAACTAATTGAAAAGTTGGCGGCCAAATAGTGGATTCTCTAAGGTTTTCCAAGATTTTTATGGAGCACATTAACACCAAATCTGCCATTCTAATAGTATTAGTGAGGTTCAAACCTCAAATCTCCTAACCTTGGAGGTTTGACAATGTCTCATTCCATTTTTCATCATTCATCCGTTTCCCCAACTTTCTTCCGTCGGACACAATG
The DNA here is from genome assembly GCA_018340775.1 of Taxus wallichiana var. yunnanensis. Classification (NCBI taxonomy): domain Eukaryota; kingdom Viridiplantae; phylum Streptophyta; class Pinopsida; order Cupressales; family Taxaceae; genus Taxus; species Taxus wallichiana. The sequence goes on from CM031238.1 coordinate 837,454,801, forward strand.
TGTGTCACCCATTTGATGTTGTGATCAATGTCTTACATCATGGTTATGTTCTAGAATACTCTATAGTAAACCCACTACTTTGACTGGTATAAGATAAGATAAGATAAGATAATTATATTAAATGTCCAACAAGTGACCACAAAAGTAGGTCAATGGGACTGCACCATACAAAGCAAAGCAAAAGCAAAGTGGGGAAACCCAAAAGGTCTCCGAGAACAACAAAAGAAGGAGAGTACAAAGAAGGAGAGGAGGTGGAGGGAAGGCCTCGACACCAACCCTCACGACTGTCATCCAAGGCCAGCCGGAAAGAAATTGGTGATGTGTTGATGTCTGGTGTCAGGAACTGGAAGATGTTTGTGACACCTATGATCCGTGGAAAGTCGAGCTCTCTGAGTGGGCTGGTGGACTGCCATCTATGGGAGGGGGCCCTTGGCCATGTCTAAGTCCGGATACCTTTGATCTGGGAAGAAGCTCCTCTAGTCCTGACAGATCTAATCGAGAATCTCTACTAGGATCAGGTCCCCGCTTGGTGCCCCTCTCACCCGGGATCACAGCAAAGAAAGATGTGATTTGTCGAGTAGTAGTCTCCCTGGAAGGGGATGGAGGATCTCATCGCGGAGCTTAAGAGCTTCTTGTAGATAGAGAGCAAGACACCTTTGATCATAATATCTAAAGAAGGTCGTGAACGTTGGGCGTTCACAAGCAGGCAGTGAAACCTCCTCGATCTCATAGTACATGGGGCACCTTAGGAAAATAAAGTGTCCATCTATCTCAATCTCCTGGAGGGAGCAAAGGCGGCATATCCTAGTAGTATGCAAAACTCGCCTTCGCAATCTCCTTGTCTAACTCGAATAAACTAGTCGACGTACTTTTGTGGTCACAGGATGTTGTCCTTCCATCATTGCTCTTTCCACTTCTACTCTTGTCGACCATGTGTGACTTCTCTCTACATATGTCTAGATAATTTATTTGTTTTGCTAGGCCCTTGATAATTTTTGTTACCTCTTTGTTTCTCACATCAATCATGTTGATGTTTGCTTGCTTTGAGCAATTGTCGTCCTTAAGGTCTCTTGGTCCACATCATCCAAAGAGTCTAGTATTGACTTGTTTTTGGTGGGCAATCTCTTTGCAAAGTGGCCCCATTGGTTGCACTCGACATTCAATCATTGGTTGACCTTGGTCATCAAACTAGACGTGGCTGCCATCTACCCCCATATTGTTATGGCATCTTGTATTCTTTTGTTGGTTTCTATATCCATCAGGAGATGCCCCGACAATGCTCCCATATTTCCTTGGAACTTTGTCAAGTGGTAGGCGGTGTTGATGGATTCCCCTTGAGCAAAGAGGGCTTGGGTATTCCAATTTTTCAAATTAAATGTGCAGATTTGTATGTCATCATCATTGACTTGACAAATTCCACAAAACAGTCTTCTTGAACAACTAGCCTTTGTGTGCTCTTTAATTTCGCAATCTATGCACCAAAGGTCATTTCCTTCTTCACTGTCATCTTTTTCAATTCTTTCATCATACAAACCATGTCCTTCCAAAGAGCTAGTACAAATCGTGCTTCATGTCACCAAATCATAACCGTAATCTTCACTTCGTCTTCTCATGTGTGAGGATGTTTTATTTTCACTCTCAATGTCAATTGCTCAGTTATAGGGATCCATAAGATGAGGGTGGGACTACAATTTTTTCTCGATGAGGGAACAAACCCTTCGAAAAACCATCTCTTTTTCAGCCCTTCTATCGGTTCCTTCTCAAGATTCCCAAGTAATTGCCTAAGCCTTCTATTATAATCCCATATTGTCTCATACCTACCTTGTCGAGTATTATAGATTGCAGCAAAATCTCGTTGTTGTCCCTAAAGATTTTGAATTCTTTATAGAATGCTAGTTGAGGGTTCTCCATGTTGCTTTGTCAATGATTGGTGCCTCTTAAGTACCAATCAATAGCCAATCCCCACAAGGTAGTTGGAAAGCATCATCATCATGTACCTTCATATGTCTACCCATTCGCAATACAAATAGTGAAACACATTCTACAAAGTGTCGTATCGGGTCTTTAGAATTATCTCCATTGAAATTGGGCAACATTTGTTTTTAGATGATCAGGTTCCCATGGTTAGGGGTTGTTGGTTCTTTTGAAGTGGAAAATTGAATATTGTCTTCCCCATTGGGGCAATTTGTATCAAACGTTCTCTTGCACTATAGGACACGTTTTTCAATTCTTTCATCAACTAGAGCATGCCATCTGAAAAGCACGTACAAATCATGGTTCCCTATGACTGAAATCAAAATCATTGTCTTTACATTGTCTTCATGCGAGGATGTTTTATTTTTCCTTTCAATGTCAATTGCTCAGTTATAGAAATCCTCGTAAGACAAGGGTGGGACTAGAGGGAACCAACCCTTCAATAAACCATCTCTTTTTCAGCCCGTCTATTGGTTCCTTCTCGAATTTCCTAATTAATTGCTCAAGCCTTCTATTATAAGCACATACTATCACATGCTTACTTTGTCAAGTTTTATAGATTTCAGCAATGATCTCGTTGTCGTCCCTCGAGAGTTTGAATTCTTTCTTGAAGGCTAGCTTGAGGGCTCTTCATGTTGCTTTGTCGTGATTGGTATCTCTAAGTACCAATCAATAGCCAACCCCACAGAGTGGTTAGAAAGCATCATAACCATGTACGTTTATTTGTCTTCTCATTTGCAGTCCAAATAGTGACACACATTCTATAGTGCCATACTAGGTCTTCAAAAGTATCTCCATTGAATTTGGGAAACTATTAATTTTCAGGTGATGGGATTCCCATGGTTGGTGGGTGTGGGGTCTTTAGAAGTGGCACACCAAATACGATCTTCCTCCTTCAAGAAATCTATATTGGATGTTCTGTTGTACTATCAAACATGTTTGTATACCCAACCTTCAACAATTAATTGTACTTTTTCTTGCTGACCTTTAGGTTCCCTCCGTGTTATTAGCCATATGTTGCCGCTCCGATTGTTCTAGCTACCTTGGAGTATTTGGCATTAGACCTTAAGTTAACAATTCTTCAATCCCTCAAATGTTTGACTCATACATAGTCGTTTTCAATCTCTCTATCAGATGGAATACTTCTCGTAGAAGGGCGGTTTTGTGTTCGCTCCTCCTCATTGGATTCTATTTTGCCCGCTAAAGGGCTTCCCCACTATATCCCTAGAGGCAGGTTCCCAACAAACTTCTCCCACTTTGTCGGAGAGAGTGGTGTAAGTTTCTCAATCACTTGAGATGGTACCTGAACCATCCCATCATCCTAGCTTAGGCTTGGGCTCCTGCTTAGACTTCAGCTTGGGCTTGGACTTTTGCTTTCCTGATTTTTATTCTTAAAGTGCTTTCTTCTTGCAACCTTCATCGTTTGTCTTGTTATTCCAAGAATCAAATCAATCTCTTCTTTTCTATCTTATTCCAAGAGTCAAATTAACCTTCATTTTCTTAATAATACAAGTTTATTCATAGTTATTGAAGTATTTATAGGAGGAGCTTGTGGAGATCCAAGCTAGAATCCTAATAGAATCGAGTATAGGATAACGATAGCAATATTCATATAGGATCAAATTGGCCAGAAGAAATGAAATGAAATTATAATCATGTCCAACAATGACCAAAATAGATCCATGCAACTCGAAAGTACATGCTGTTACTACAAACTATTCTAAGGTGGAAAGAATCCTAGGTTTTGGAAAGCAACTAAACACTACAACACTAAAACAATAAGCGTGTAAATATGTAAACATGACCAAAGTGGGTAGACACAAAGCAGTCAAACCCCAAGGCATATGATCCAAGTACAAGTCGAAACAGCCATGTGAGGGAAAGACCCCTCAATGAAGCACAAAGATGATGAAGACCAATATTGTAGCTTAAGGCTAAGGAAAATACTATTCAAATCAATTAAAATAAAAAATGTGCTTAGCAGGTGATGCTCTTCCATGGCATATACCCACTCAACCCCTTGCAATCAGCTATTTCCTCCCTACCTTCCCATTTTATAGCTTTTGTTTTTTCTATCAATTGAACATGAAGAGATTCAAGGAAACACCTTGCATATGTTACAAACAAAATATTGCAAATTGTTGATGAAAATCTTAGGGCCTATTGCAACTTGAGATCATAATCCATGGTACATCTGCAACATTCATGAGTTGCTACATCTCTAGAACCAATTTAGAATACTTTTAAGATTTAAGCCTTTGAGCTGCCACAAGAGATTCAGGAATTCCATAAATCTATTAAAAAGAATTGTTTCGTTTTAAATAAAAGTTGTAATCTGCAACATAAGGCAACACCTGCAAATTTTAGTCTATTCAGACACGCTACAATGGCTACTGAATTAAGGCATGAAAATCACCTGACAATTGGGACCAATAACATATAACAGAAGAAATAAAATCAGACAGTAAGAGATTAGTTTATTGAGATCTGCTAATAGGATAGATATTGAACTATGAAGCTAACAAAATAGCCCTTGTTATATATCTTATAACAGAATACGTTAAACAAATAATAGAACAATGTTCTATTCGAAATGCACCATTTAATAATGAAAAGCTAAATAAGTATTCTAGACTAATTCACAACAGATATTGTGGGCAATTCTTAACAGAGATAAAAATATAAACCAATAAAATTAGATTGAGCATTGTTTCTGAAGGGAAAAATATTCAGCATGGCATATAGTGTGAAGGAGAATAAAATACAATAAAGGGAATAGTATAACTAGGTACTAACCATTGATTGATTGGTCCGTCACAGAAATCAATCAACTGGACAATCAAGGAGAAACGAGCCTCATCACAATGCAAATCAAAAAGATAATCTCTAATATCTTCAAATAAGACAATCCTTAAAATCTGTTCATCATCTTCATTTTCTCCTCCATCTTTATTTATAGCATTCCCTGCTCTTCAGCCAAAATTAAGGAACCAAACTGAGATTTAACAGTATCAGAATTTGGAGGACTTGTTCCTCTGTCACTAAAACTAAAGATATAATTTGAGTAAAAAAGCATGCACCCAATAATGACTAAACCATATCATTTCTAATGAAGACAAATTTGATCAACTCAATTGGTAATCTATCAAACAAAATTCATTGCAAACAAGAAATAACTCAACTAAAAAAATTAATTAAAAACACAACAAAGGGGGAAAAAGGAAAAAAAACAGAACAGGTAAGTACCATACTTTGCATGAATTGGCATCCATTGCTCCCTATCTCGCTTAGCCTCTTCCTCTGACCATCTCTTCCAAATATAAGGATCATTAACCTCAACATCTTTACCAGGATCAAGATTCAAACCTAGCTTTCCAAGTAAAGATTCTATATCATCTTCCTTCTTCAAGTCTTCAGCATCTAAAGCTTCATTGTCATCTCCAGTAAATGACACCTCTTCAAATGCATCGTCTTCACCAGTCGCCTCTTTGCTGACTTTGGAAGGGAGCTCTGACCAACCTGTCCACCCTCCTGCTTCTGTCTCTAGCAGATCGGCATTAAGCAGATTTTCCGTCTTTCTTTGCTCATCCTCTCTCTCTAGCCAAACAGCCCATCCCAAGGCCCCATCTTCCCCAAATCTTGCACCATCACTACTCCAAAAGAACTCAAATAATTTTTTTGTTTGGTTCAGTCAGATGAAGCAATGGAGGAAATAAACCGTACTCAATCTCAGCCTGAAATAACCCAATAGCTAGTTCTCGGTGACCTGTTTGCCATTCAAACTTGCACAAGCTAACAAAAATATCAACAAGTGCTCGCTCAGATTCTACAAGTTCTTTCCAAGCTGGCTTTGACTCGGGAATTTCACAAACCTGCAAAGAAATATCACGATATGAGAACCAAAAATGATTGCAAGCAATGCAACAAATGTTTTATGTGACATATCCAATCGGTTATGTTTTAAAAGCAAAATGCACGACACTTTCAAGTCAAAAAGGACTTGTTTGGCCTTGAAGGTATCAGTCGCTTTTTCTTGATTTTTAATGGATCTTTGTTTACCACCTAAATTAAAACTATACATGCTTTATAAGGAAAACATGTCAGTTTATGTCACCTAGGGAAATGAAGTGCAGCCAGAGTAGGTTGCATCTAGTACCTAACATCTCAGTTTAAATACGCTTTATTAATCTACCCGAAATCACCCAAAGCAAGGAATTTCGATTAGAACCCTGGTCCGAGGATTACAGAAATGTCTACAACCTGGAAAGTTAGCAAACCAATTCTAAAAAGGATGTCAAACATCTGTTTTCCATACAATTCCAAGACGCTTCATGTTTGAGAGCCTTTGCAGCATTAAAATGTGTGAGCTGCTATTCCCACATTCATGAGCCTGTATGAGATAGTGCATAGCACAGAGCTTGAACTCAAGAGCACAGTTGCTATCAAAGAGGGTTACCCACTCTCTCCTACTTTGCTTGGGATTAATCATCACAAATCGGAGCAGTTTCTTAAGCAGACCACACAGGCAGACTATAGCTTTATCTTTCTTGAGTCTCATAACTCAAATCATTTCACTTGTATATGTAATACACCTTTGAAGAACATATAACATGAAGCAACATTCTTTAATCTGAAAGTGATAGACCATAAACACAAATGGAAGAGGACACTTTCGGAATATTTAGTACATCGTAGTCTGATATTAGATTAGAATATTACTTATGTGTGTATGTATAAGTTGCTATGAAACAACTCATCCTAGAGATAAGGCTTCAGCGAGTATTTGTAGGAGAGATAAGGATGAGGTTCGACTCCTTGAGTAGGAGATTACTTTTGTATGAATATTTCTCATCATGATGAATAAAAGTATCACTTGGTTTATAGCATTGGTATCAGAGCTGTATGGGAACTTGAGGATTGAATGGGGCAGCTCTAGTGTTGGTCTCAGTTGCCCGTGTATGAAATTCATCAAAATGAGAAGAACTACACTAGATATAGTAAGTAATGTTTCCAGATATTAAGGGCTTCATTATTTGCAGTCTTGGGAGTGTTGATCAATTTGGTGCATAATTCCATCCATGCGCATGGATCTCAGCCACCATGCATTGGTCCATCTCTCATAGTCTGTTTACCCACCCCTGTGCAGATTGTATTGTTCTCATCATGCAAGCATGTTCAAAAGCATGCAGTTCTGAGCATTGCATCATAGCAGACTTCGCCAGATGCATTCACCCTTAACCGTATGCATTTGACATTTGTGTTGATTCTGCAGTCTTTAACAAGATCCAGACTACATGCCTGCCACAGTGACGCCTTCGACTCGTGCATCAGTCCATGCATTGGTGTCATATGCTCGTCACTTTGCCTTCAATGCGCATTCTGATCTTATCACCCATTGTGCAGCTATTACATTCTGCCATATGTGATTGTCGTAGCCTCTATCATTGTGTTCCAAGCCTGCTGTTCAACCTGTAGCTTATCTCAAATGTGGTTGTATGCAATAACATCGCCCATGTGCCTACTCTTTTCATTCATACTAAGCCTGCAACTCACATGCTCCTTTGCCATTGTGCTCTTCTTCCCATTCAACCATTCATACGTGTTAAATCTCCTTGTGCATCACAAGTAGAACCACACATATGAAGTTGGAAGGCATGCATATGATTGTCATGCAAGAAATGCATGAACACCAGGAGATCAGAAATTCAGAAAGCAGAGGCTTTGTTTTTACGTATTTGACGTTAAAAGATATCTATCTATATCATTTTTGGCCATATATTTCGTTGAAGTAAAATGTTGAAATTCGGAGTGATCAAGATTATATTGAAGATTATATGGTTCAAAGGTTGCATACTGCAGTAGTCACAAAACAATTGTGTCAAATCAACTAAAACCGAGACTGGTTTCCAAGTGGTAGTGGTGACCGTCTTATACTGTTCACGATCAAGTGGCAGTGATCTAAAATAGTGGTTGCAAACACAAACTTCACTGAGAAGCCCAACACTCATCAAAGTCAGTAAGCACCCAATCCTGTCTTTATATTGTTTTAGTGTATGGTGTGAATAAATGTAAATAGACATGTGATAGCCAATATACGTATATGATTGTGAACCAATGGATGCACAAAGTAGATAGTATGGAAAGTTGAAAAGTTCCCTATAACGTGGATAGTTAATCCTTGGAAGGTTAATATGTTCCTTGTTGATATTTGGATGGTCAAAGGTCAATTTGTTCCCTATCCATCATCTGTGGTCGATGGAAGGTCGATGTGTTTCCTGACCATCCAAAAGTTAGTGTCACATCACATTTTCCAAGTCGTATATATTCATTCATTTCCCTATGTCCATATTGTTGCAAAATATTTTGCACAAGGCAAAATGGAGAATTTCAGTAACACTCAATGAGACAAAGTCTCTCCTCTATTATGTGGGGAGGCTTTCATTATTGAAAACAAAATTGTGGAAAAGAATATTTACAATATTCACATTCAAAATTGTATATTGGGGGTTTGTTTGCAGAGCATAGTTCAACAAGGAAATTTGGTGGAGAGAAATAGAGGGAAAGGAAGTGTTCATAAATAAACAAGCGTAGAATTTATTTATTAGCACCATCGTATGTTAACCATAAAGAAAAACTCATTAAATTTTGTGTACACATAAGAAGTTTCACGAAAGGTATTTATCACAAGATTAAATAAACCATAAGAAGATTGAAGACACAAAGTTCTTACATATATATTTCTTGAATGAGAAAATGAACACAGTTTTTGTTGCCTTCTCTTCAGCAATATTTCAGTATACAATCAATCAGCCCCTATCACAATGAGCAACCCTCATATTTATACTTGAGGAAAAACAACTACCTTGCAACTGCATCAAAAACTGATTTTAAGTGACTTTACTTTTTACAAATTACTTTTCAACCAAATATCACTTTAAGTGATTTTACAATTAAAAAGTCACTTTATTTAGTTTGAATATATGTTTCATATATTAGCAAAAATATTTACAACAAGAGCCTGTACAAAGAATCAGCAGAAGTACAGGATAAATACAGCATTTACAACAAGAGCATGTACAAAGAATCAGCAGAAGTACAGGATAAATACAGCAGGGATTACACAAGTCTTAAGCTAAAGACAAGAGCAGCTAAATCAGAATAGTCAGAGGGATCAAATAGCCTGGCTTCTTTAAGCAGAAGATGTCCTTTTGCAAGCAATTGCGTTCTAACTTCATCTTGCCAAGCTTGTTTGAAATTCTCCAATGTACCCTCTTCTTCTTTGAAAATGTACTTGCATCTGATTTTCCAAAGGATGAAGAGGGTGGATATACAAACACTTTGCCATAGACTTACAAATGGTTTTCGGATCAGCAAGGTTGAGTCTCCAAGTAAGGCTACCTTCCATTGAAGAGTACACTGAAAAACAATTGCCAACCTAGTCTGCACATCTCACCAACAAGTTTTAGCAAAGGGGCATTCCCACATGAGGTGTTTTACAGTTTCAAGCTTAGCACAATAGGGGCAGCAGCCATCAGTAAAGCCACTCTTCGATAGCCGAGCTTTAGTAGGCAGCCCCTGATATATGACAAGCCATGCAAACACCTTTAGTCATTCAAAGTGGATTAAAAGTCTCTTTTACAAAAAGTACAAGGAGAAATTAGAATTAGTCAGGGAGTTAGAAGGAGAAAAAGGACTAGAAAGAACAACCAGATGCAGAAGTTCCTTGCTTTACCTTCCCTAGTAAATTAATCTTCAATACCCATGGTCTGAACTTGAAACAACTTCAAACAATTCCTTCTCTCTGGGGAAATGGGAATTTTCCAGGATGTCTATCCATGAAGTCATGGCCTCTAGCATCCCTTTAACGATGTTTAAGAGATTAGGCACATTTCTATTAGCCTCGACAATCACGTTGAAAATCTTTGAGATCTTGTCCATGGAGCACACATCTAAATTCTCTGAATCAATGAGTTGTCCCTTAAGCATGTTTTTGAATTGCTCTTTCAGTTTTGTTGTTGGTCTAAGGTCAGAGCTATTCTTTTTTAGCATTTCACAATGAAGATCACTCATATTAGCACAGATTTCAGATTTGACACCATCACCTTTCTAAATCTGGGAAGAGAGATCGCTGAGAGCTTCTTCTAGTGTCTCTAGTCGACATTCAATAGTTTTAGACAATCTCAAAGAGAGATTGTCCTCGGCACAACTGAAAATTTGATTGGAAATGAGAATTTGTCCATCTATAGCTGCAATTGCACGAATATCTTGAATAAATCCTCCCCAAGACGAAGTTCCATCCTTTATTGTTTTCACAGTACCATTGATTTTGATCAAAACCTTATCAATTAGCTCATATACCTTTCTGCCCTCATCAATGAACTTGTAACCTTCAAGAATAATATTCTCAACCCAAGATTCGGTTACCTTTCCTCGTTGACTGAATCTTTGAATGTCCTGGATGGCCTTCTGATCTATCTTGTTGATAGGTGTGAGTTATTTTCACAAGGCAATCGGGGTTGCATTTGTGTACAGGAAGGTTTGAATATATGAGGAGAGGGTGCGCACTTACTCTTCCAACTGCTCTTATGTTTGTTTTCCTTTTTCACTCGTCTCAATTATACTTGCCGTTGCAAACTCTTTGAGTTATGTATATAACCTTTATGGGTAGGATCTCCCAACAAGATCCTACTGAGATTATAATCAGCCAAATTCATTTCTGCTTCATCTTTTTCAATAGTCGGTTGTGCAATTTCCACGATTTGCACACCAAAGGCATCAATGACTAGCCTTGAAGTAGTTTTAGCCTTTTTGGTGGTTCGAGTGATTTGCAGAAGGCTTGCAACTGCATCATATGTTGGAGCTATAGCTTTAGTACTTGTCCGCTTCTTCCCCTCAATCATGGGTTGCACCCAAGAAAGATGAGTCACCAACAAAGTGATGGCGATTGCTTGAGTTGGTGGGTCAAAGGCAGGAGAGGGGGAAGGTGATGACAATTGCAAAGGTTGAGAATGTGATGGAGGAGATGACAATTGAGAAGAGGATGAGATGGAGATGTGTGTGTCGGGGAGAAGATAGAGATAGATGAGGACTCTTTTGAGGCGAGGGCAATGGTTAGTGAAGAGATGGTTGCCGAACAATGTTCTCAATGATCATGGGAGTGTCTCTCGGGAGGTGAAGAAACAATTTCTACTTGTTCAAAGGAGGAATTGGGATTCCTCCAGATAGGCAACTTTTGTCAGGGCAGAGGAGCATCACTGCATGTCTTCTCAAGAGACTTCTTGTGAGGATATTTATCTCCACCAGTTCCTCCTCCCGCGACATTTGATGCGGGATTCGTCATATACACTTTTGGACTAGATCCAAAAGAGGATGTTTGCTTCTGAATTTTGGAGGTGGTAGCCTCCTTCCATCGCTTGGTGGCAATCTATTCTTAAATTTTTCCTAGGAACCATTTCTTAGATCTCTTCAAGACAATGATGAGTGTGTCCAGATTTACATCACCTTTCTTTTTGATTGACCAATCAATAGATCTTCAGCGGTTGATGTTGATCAATCTTTATATAATGAGGATCATGCATATCACTTCCATCGAAATGGTTCCTTGAGAACCCATTCGAGCCTAAATGCCTTCATTTGTTCTAGAGTCATCCTCATATAGTTTCTTTGGCGAACCTCGAGATCATTTGCACAATCTTCCCAAAAATCTTCAATCTTTGGCTGATGTGGAAAACTAGCACCGAGCCTCGAATTGTCCCCTACAAAGCCTTTGCTATCAAAAGGGATCCTCTTGCTATAGGGAGGCAAATTGAAAGGAACCAATGTAGACTCAATGTTATGAGCATCCACAACATTTAAAAAAACCATGCTGGTTGGAAAATGAACGCGTTTCTCAAATATCCCTAGTGGGATACCACTTGAAAATGCACAAAAAATAGAAAGTTTGCAGCCAAATAAAATACTGATTTTTGCAGATTTTTACAGTAAGGACAGTGAACTAAAGAAAATTAATATCTCCCAAAATATCCACTCGAATTACTTGAAAATTTAAAGAGAGCTTGATATTATTATAAAGGACATAATAAAACTGTTTTTGGAGTTTTACAGAAATTAAAATGCTGCCAAAAAAAGCACAGCGTGCCCTAGACAGCTGGAAAACTTCAGAGGTTCATAACTCTCCAAATACAAGAGCAAAAATTAAGAGTCTTCGGAAATAACATTAGCAAATATAGGAAATGACATTTCAACCTTTAGATCTAAAAGGGGCCAACTGAAAACCCTCCAAATAAAGGCTGCAAGTCACCTCGCTTGGAAAGGGGTTGGAAACTGATGGAGGCGCCTTCAAAGTGATGTTAAGCCCTGCCCAAATGGCTGCCGTAAATCTGATCTAGAACCCCTTTGATTATCTTCCCCAAATGCCCCAAAAATCCTCAAACCCTTCCTCTGAACCCTCTGATAATATCTGTAACACAGCCTTGAAAGCGGCTCCAAAATGACAGACTAGGGTAGATCTCTCACTACTGAAGAATGCCTTGCTAGCTAGGGACGGGTCTCTCACCACCGAAGCTAGGGTCCCTGTGGGATTTCACTCCACAAGTTGTAGATGCGCAAACAACAGTTGCACGTGAAGGAGGATAAAATGTATGCAAAAGGTTCCTTTTCCTTTCTCCCCAGCTCCTTATATACTTCTCAAGGCAAAAGAGCCTAATAAACCCTAGACGCATTTCTTTCCACGGAGGGGCCAATAAAATAAAAGTAACTAAAGTTACTTTTTCTGTTTAAGTCGCCATGGTCCAAAGTGACCCCCAAACACAAAACTTGAATATTAGTACCATGCGGCCCCTTCCAAAAGCTCCCAGCGTCCACAGCCCCTTGGGTATGACCACGGCTTGGACTCGACTTGACCCTTAGGCCTTTGGCGTAGGAAAGGGGACATTACAGTTTCACCTACCTATCTCTACATTTGGCTTGAACTACACCAAGTTGTCTGCACAATTCAATGAAAACCACTTTGTCACTTGGGTACCTTGATAGCTTGTAAGGAACACCTTAAAAGCCACCAACCCACAAGTAGATGAATCTTGAAAACTAGATAAAATAGTTGTCGTACTCCTTGATTAGGTTTGTAGCTTCCTTGGAGATTACGATATAGTGTTACCCTCTATCTACGTGACAATAAACATTCTAAATGTGTCATTTTCTCTCCTAAAATGCAATTTCTTGCCCTCATGATTCAATTGCGGCAGAAGTCATATATCCTCCAATCCACTAAGAGTTGACCCTCCGATGACAACCCAGTCCAAATCCTGATGGCCACAATTGAATAGACCAGATATGAAGTCTTGTAGAACTCATGTGTTATTTCTAGATTCACCAAAGTTTCATGGATATTATTACTTATAATATGGGTCCAATCTATGTATTGAGTTCCATCACATATCACGTTGATAAACATAGCCACCAATTTGCAAAGTTCTTCATGGTTCACCCATGACTCTGTCAAAGATCTCTTCATGAAAATCAGCTTGAACAAGCTTTTTTGGCAATTTGGAGGGACCTTTTCTTTGAACTTTTAACTATAATTGTGATAGCATATTCAAATATTTCTTATTGTCATTGTTCCATCCCTCCATAACATCTTTCTTTATGAGGATCACTGACCTTCTATATTTCCTAACCCCAAGAAAGAGGCCAGTTAAAATGTGGTCAATTTAAGAAATGAGGGTACCACTAGGGTTCTTAACTTCACAAGTCTCTATATCATAATATCTCGCACAAGCAAGGACCAAATCTGCACATTGGATAGGCAATCAAAATCTGGCAGCTCGAAACAACCCACTAAAGTAGAGGTGATCTCTGAGAGGAGTACGCTTTCCCCATCCATTCTAGCTCTGAGATCCATGAAGTCCATGTGATCAGCATTGCTATCACTGATATTCGAAAGATTAGTGACCAAAATCGATATGGGCTCATAACCGGAGTATTTGAACTTCATCTTGCCTGAAAGCTCACCCTCTCACCTAATGAATGTGTTTGAATGTTACTTTGACGAGAAAAATGACTAAATCAGGCTTTTGTAAGGTGTGGAATTGGAAAAAAAAACAATAGCCAAAATAACGAATATGGGCAGTGAAATTTGACAAAATTGCAGTCAAAATGGAGGCCCCAGCAAGAGGATGATGTGGGCAAATTTTCACAAAGAATGGTTGGGTAAAATGTGAGTTATGGGCAAAAATAGGTCTACAGGGTCACACCAGGGCATGGAGGATAGACAGTTTGCATTGAACAAAACAATTCTCAAATGTGTCAAATGGTGTTATAAAAGCACATTATGTATTGTGATTTGGCTTGGTTTATAAAGTGCAAGCAAGAGTTGAGAGGGCCAATAGGGCCTTTATATGAAGCTTGGAACACATTATAGCAAGGCTCTAACGCTCTCTAACTTCCTCGCAAAACACAAGGCACGATGGAACCATTCTTAGGTTCCACCAGCCTTGCGAGGGCATGACACAAGGGTCCAATACCCGATCGGGTCTTGGGAACCAATATGGAACTATAATAGGCACAGTACCCTCTTGGGTTTGTCGCATCTTTGTAAAACACAAGGCATACAAGAATCACTCCACAATTCCTTCTTCCCTTCAACAGAGCAACATACAAGGCCAATTTTTTAATGGCTTTTGACCTGATCAGGTCCGACAGGCCAATGAGGAACATGAGGAAATTTGGAGAAGTTCTGCCAATGCGTGATGGGCGATTTTGTGGAAAAAGAAAACACTTAAGTTTTTGAACAAGGTCCTTGACCCAGTCGGCCCTTCGCTGCCAACATGGAACAAAGGAACTTGTTCCTAAGTTCCTTGAGAGGTTAAACAGAGCTATAGGATCAGGGAAGGATGAGACTTAGAAAAATAAACTTAAAAACCACATTTTTACACCAAGTGCTTGTAGCCAAAATTTGATTTTTGAACAAAATTGACTAAGTCACCGGAATTGGAAAGTTTTGAAAATGGATTTTTTCACATGACAACATGTACTAAGGGGGAGAATGTTAGAATATTTAATGTCTCATAATGAAATATTAGATTAGAATATTACTTATGTGTGTATGTATGAGTTGTTATGAAACAACTCATCATACCGATAGGCTTCAGCAAGTATTTGTAGGAGAGATAAGGATGAGGTTTGACTCTTATTGTGTAGGAGAATACTTTTGTATAAATATCTCTCATCATGATGAATAGAAGTATCACTTGTTTTACATCATACATGTCATACATTTGGCAGTGTTTCAGCGTATATCTCTTCAATCATAAACTGTGATTCTTTCAATAACCTGTTTGAAACATCTATGCAGGAACATACACACTGAAGCATTTACTGTAGTCATAACCCATACCTTACAGTACAAACTTACTCCAAAATTAATTACAGGTAGCTACATAAAACGATGTAGAAAAGTATAATTGAACACAATGTTTTAACATAGTCCAAGACAATTGTATTTTGCTATTTCTTTGTGTTCATGATGTAGTATT
Source organism: Taxus wallichiana var. yunnanensis (assembly GCA_018340775.1). NCBI lineage: Eukaryota > Viridiplantae > Streptophyta > Pinopsida > Cupressales > Taxaceae > Taxus > Taxus wallichiana. The sequence continues at coordinate 837,470,307 of CM031238.1, forward strand.
TCTATACTCTTCTCCTTATGCTTTGCAAAGACAGTTGGATGACTTGTCCCAATTGCAAGATCTTTGATAGCTGCCAATGAACCTTATAAAAGCTGTGGTCATAGTCTTTAAAACCTCTAGATATACTTTCTTCAAACTCTATTTCTCTTTAAAGAGATAGCTGATTGAGATTTCAACTTCCTATATTTATTCACAGGTGCAGTTAATGAGTGCTTTATTTAGGTTGGAGCCAGCTTCATGGTTGCAATTATATATAGGATATGCATCTTTAATGATGCTAGATTGTTGGTGGTTTCAGATCCACTTTTAAGATAATTTATCCAAGATGTGGCTTACTGAAACTATTATTAAGCACAATGTTCTGCATGTTATGTAGAATCAAATACCTATCGTTGACATGCCAATTAGGCACATGTAGACACAGTCCAGATGACAATGCTCCAGTGCATGATTCAATGCAAACAAACAGTGCCTCAATACATCCAAACAGTGTTTGGATCGAAGTACTCTCACCTTGAGTTTGGATAGTGTTTATGGATATAATGAGAAAGGATTGAAATTGTAACTTGTAATGTTTAGATCAAATTTAAATATAACTCATACATAATAGTTGTAACATAACTTATCAGTTCAAGCTTTATCCATTATACTTCTGAGTTAATTGTACATAGCCAGGCACCTGCATTAGGCAGGCAATCCCTTCACATATAGTACACAATTACATAATTTACAATGTTAGTGGTATCTTTTTGATCAATGGAGTTCTCAAACTTCCAAGATGCTTGTTCCTTCATATGTTATGTGCATAAGGATTGCATATTTGATAACTTACAACAAGCTCTGCTGACCTTTAGGTCAAGATTCGCCATCATATAAACTAAAGGCAGCAACCTTATCATTAACACTTGTCCAAGTAAGACATTTTAGATCATTTTTATATTACAGTCAAAATAAATGATTGGTTTGAGGCATTCAGGTCCCTTTTGCCATTTGTTCATATCAAAACTTATCAATTACACTTGTCCAAGTAAAATATTATGGCTATTTTTCATATTACAAATCAAAACAAATTGTCGGTTGGTTCAACAAGAGGTTCAGGTCCCTTTCGCCAATTGTTCATGGTGTACACACACTTAACCCAATCCTTACAAAATATTTCCTATGCTGGGAGCCCAGAGCAAAAGCTGAGATAACAGAATTGAAAGACAAACGAGACTAGTTACATCAAGTGTTCCCCAAAGATGCAACTTCTGCCCTCTGGAGGGGCAGGGAATATCCCAAAACATTTTGGAGACAAGCGGCGGGGACAAATTGTCAATCAGTCCATTAAAAAAACATAAAAATTAAAAGAACTCATATTTGCAATTTCACATTTCTATCTGACAAGCTTGGCTTTCGATTTTGATGGTGAATGCTCCTTGTTCAATGTTCAATGACTTGGATGTTATTTCAGCTCTTTAGAATGTTTAATTGTGCAACTGAAAAGCTATAAAATTTGTATTCTTTTAAGTTTATTGTATTTTTATATATAGGCTGACACACTCTTCAAGGAGCTTACACCCGTGTATGTTGATGCAGGCAATCTTACATCAACAATAGTAAATACACATATACTTGAGCATCACAGCTAGTTTGCAAGTTTGTTTTGGCAGCAACATTAAAGGACAATCCAAAGGGATCAAGGAACCATCTCAGAACCTCAGCCAAGCTTAAAAAACAAGATGTAAATGGTTTCAGTCATGAAACAAGGCAAAAAAAAGAGTGTTAGCTGTCTCAGGGTGAAACCACCAGATAATACATAAAAATTAAATGAGATATTCATATTTGCAATCTCGCATTTGCATTTGAAAAATCCAACTTTTGATTTTCATGGTCAATGCTCACTGACTTGGATATTATTTCAGCTCTCTAGAATGTTTAATTACGCAACTAAAAGTTAAAAAAATTGTATTCTTTTAATTTTATTTTATTTTCTACTGTAGATAGGCTTGCATACTTTTCAAGGCCCTTACTCTCGTATATTTTGATGTAGGAGCATCCAGGTCAATTGGCAATCTTACATCAACCAAAAAAGAGATAGTCGAGTGTCGTAGCTAGTTTGCAAGTTTGTTTTGGCATTACGGCGAGAAGAACAATCTGAAGGGATCAAAGAAGCACCTTAGAACCTCAGCCAAGCTCAAGAAGTAGGATGGAAGTGGTTTCAGTCCTGAAACAGGGAAAAACAGTGTGTTCCCTATCTCATGGCAAAACTGCCAGCCTACATTAACCGGTGTTTTGACAACCACTGGCTAATGCAGACCAGCAGTTTCGCTGCAGCTAATGCATATGCAAAATAACAGCCAGAATGATGAATTGTCATTTTGGAAGCATTTTCAACAAAGGAAGGACTTTGAAGAAGCTCGTCAGGAATCAAAAAATGGAAAAAGCATCAATAGGAAGATATTCAAAGAGTGTTCATGCTTGCAGGCAAGTAAAAATATTTCAGGGAGAGCAAAGAGGTGTGAGGAAAGAAAGAAGTCCAGTCCAGTATAGGAACGAGATTGTGTCATTCTTCGTCATGTTTATAGTACAAAGACCAACTATTGTTGTGTGTATTTCCTAAGTCTGTAATCCTCATCTAATGTTGTGATTTTGGGATCTGGTTTTGTGTTTACACTAGTGTGTGATGCCTAGAGATGGGTGAATTAGTCCATGGTTGCAAGGAATGGATTGTTCAATTGACATTTCATCCCAGGTTTGACTGCATCAATTGGTATCAAAGTTAGTTTTGAATCTAGTTCGTAAGAGTGTAGCTTGCCTACATACAACTGTAATCAGAACCATTACAACAGTAGAATGTGATTGACAAAAATTGTCCAAATGCCTCACAGGAGGGCAGTTGCCAACATGACTGGGAGACTAGATGAAGTAGTTGGAATGCTAACACCATGGAAGCAAGATTAAATGTTGTGGAAGCAGACAGAAGAAGAGGTTTTGTACCAAGAGATGATGTCAGTGATGAAGAAGGGGAAGAGATAAGAGTAGAAGAAGGAGAACCAGAGGAAGCACATGAGCATCAGCTGGATGTGGGTGAAGATAGGCTCGTTAGAGCTATCTCAAGGATTGGTAGAGTAACCAAGATGGAAGTTCCCAGCTTATTAGGAACTTTGAATTCCAAAGAGTCGATAGATTGGCTCAAAAAGGAGGAGTAGATGATGTGGAGGAAACAAGGAAAGTGAAAGTGACCCACACCAAGTTGAAAAGTTATTCAGCCCTGTGGTAGAAGGAAGTATATATCGAAAGGAATAGAAGGGGCAAAGAAAATATCACCCAGTAGGATAGCATGGTTGCCAAATTGAATGGCAAGCTTTTACCTAAAAATTAACAGTTCGACTTGCTAAAAAAGTTGCAAAACTTAAGGCAAAGGGGGTCAACACGAAGGACTATGCTGAAGAGTTCTACACAACCACCATATGGTCAGCTCGCCATAAGGTTGATCAAGAGAAGGTTGCAAGATGCATAAATGGGATGAGAATCAACATACAATATGAGACAAGTATGGTCAGATTGCAAACCTGAAGAAGGGGAAAAGAGATAAAGTAGAAGGAGAGGCAAGAGGAATGGAAGAGCCTTACCACTTTGCATTGAGATCCAAATAGAAGTTGACAAGGAAACACCGAAATACAGCTGAATAGAAGTTGTCAAAAAGGCTTACCAATTTGCATCACCCAAATATGTGGACAAACAAGAACATGGAGAAGCTCTCATGATGAAGAGTGTTGTTAAAGCCCAAGAAAAAGGTGGATGAGCCGGTACAAACAAGACTCTTTTCCAAATCATTTGCGAACCCATAGGTAACTCCTACAAGGTCATTATTGATACTGGTAGCACAAATGATTTGGTGTCAAATGAAATGGTATATAAGCTTGGGTTGAAAAGGATTGCACACCCAAATCCGTATAATGTGTCTTGATTGCAAAGCACGCATCAAATCTTCATAAATGAACTATGTTTTATTAATCTTCAAATTGTGTCTTATAGAGAAGAAGTCTTGTGTGATATCGAGCCCGTGGATGTGTGTTAGGTGTTGTTAGGTAGACCATGGTGATTTAATAAAAAAGCCATACATGATGGTAGAGAAAACACCTACACTCTTGAGAAGAATGGAAAGAAGCATACATTGAGCCCATTGAAGGACAAAGAAGAAGAAGCAACCAGCAGTCCTGAAGTTCTAATTATTTCTAAACACTTCTTGGAAGAGGTAAAGAATGAGAAAGGATGTTTTACTTTCATTCCCAACCCCATGCAAGTTGGGATGGCAGGTAAGGCAAGTGATTTTCCAAGTGGGGAAGAAGTCATAGGATGAAATATGTGGAGATTGCTTGCAATGAATGGAAGGATGTTTTCCACTCATGAGGAGCATTAGCCATCACATGGATTCGTTTTCCAGATCTAGCTTGTCAAACAAGGCAGCCCATAGAATAACACTCGCATAGCATGAAAAGGTGAATAGTCAAGTGCAAGAATTGTTGAAAAAATCTTTCATAACGGAAAGTTTGAGCCCATTTGCAATTCCAGCAGTGTTAGCACCCAAGAAAGGTTGGGAATGGTATATGTACAAGGATTCTAAAGCTATAAAGAAAATAAAAAATAGGTACAGATTTCCATTTCCTTGAATGGATGGCTTGATAGATTGTTTTAGTGGAGCGAAGTACTTCAAAAAGATTGATTTAAAGAGCAAGTATCACCAAATCAGATTTTGAAAAGATGACGAATAGAAAGACCACATTCAAGACAATAGAAGGTTTGTACGAGTGTCTAGTCATGCCATTTGGTTTGATGAATGCACCGAGCACATTCTTGAGACTCAAGAATGAAGTGTTGAAGCCATAACTTGGTAAGTTTGTTATTGTTTATTTGGATGACATTCTCATTTTAGTAAGACAAAAGAGATATATTCAATGCATTTGAGGCAAGTGTTCCAATGGTCGAGGGAAGAGAACTTGTCAGTCAATTTGAGAAAGTATTGTTTTATGAAGACTGAGTTTGTTTACCTTGGTCTTGTGATCTCCAAGTATTACTTGAGGACGTATCCAGAAAAGATAAGACCCATTTTGCAGTGACCAACAATGAAAAGTACGGTTGAACTTATAGCTATAAGTTTTTAAAGATTAGCAAACTTTTACCAGAAGTCCATCAAAAGTTCAGCGAGATGTGTCCACCCACCACTGAGACGATGAGATATGATAGAGAAGAATTCAATTAGACAATTGTAGTTGATAAGAGTTTCAAATTATTGAAGAAGAAGGTCATCAAACAGCTCATCTTAGCATTGCCTATTTACAAGGTTTCCAAATAGATTGTAATGCTAGAGCGATACCAATAGGTATTGGTTTGAGTCAAGAGAGCAAGCCCATTGCATAATTTAGTGAGAAATTGAATGATGCCAAGAGGAAGTATTCAGTTTACGACCAAGAGTTCTATGCAATTGTGCAAGCACTCAAGAAATTGAGACACTACTTGCTCCCAAAGGAGTCTGTTTTATACGCAGGTCACCAAATATTGCAGTTCATAAATTGTCAAGTTGCCAAAAGCACATGAAGTGGGTTGTATTTATTCTAAAATATTCTTTTGTTTTGAAGCTTTGAAGTGGGAAATCAAATTGACTTGCAAATGCATTGAGTAGGAGATGTCTCTTGTTGAACCAAATGAGAGTAGAGGTGATTAGATTTGGTACTCCATGAAGGATTTGTATGAAGAGGATTTGGATTTTAGAGAGGCAAGAACTACATGTAAAGTGAGGTTAGCATGGATAGAATTCCATGGCTGGATTTCTTTTTCCATGATGGATTATTATTTAGAGGAGAGCAGTTGTGCATACTGCAAGAATCAATGTGAGAGAATTAGATAAAGGAGAAACATAGTGATGGATTGGTTGGACATTTTGGCATAGATAAGACACTGTACAGTTGAATGAGAGGTACTATTGGCCAAAATGAGTGTAGAGTTCCAGTTTGTGCAAAGTTGTTGCATATGTCAATATGCTAAGGGTAAAAGTCAGAATCTGGATCTATAGAGGAAAGTTACTAAGAGATGGATGCTAGTACCAGTACTGGTACGAGGAGACAAGTACAAGTATGTCATTTTTGGAATAATAGATGGATACTCGAGGAGCCAGAAAATATGTGTGTGCACGTGTATAATTTTATAAATGTACATAAATATATAAGTGAATTTTAGAGAAAACAATATCATACTGCCTAATATAGCCTAATGTTTTTAATGACTTTTAAAAGATAGAAATATTAGATGTTGACAAAAAGATGAGGGTAATGATATTGATATTTATCTTTGATATTCCATCATATCTAGGGTCAAGAGTGCAATACATATATATATATATATATATAAAACACCAAAATGGAAGTCTCTTAGAGGAGTACCAAACAATACCATGCTCCAAGGCGCATTTTTTCAGTAGGAGACGAGTCTCCATGCAATATTGGTATATCGACCATTGCCAAAATCAGAGAGACCATGGGAAGACATGAGCATGGACTCTGTGCTTTGATTGCCAAGGACACGAAAGGGTAGCGATTTTATCTTTGTTGTTGATAGATTGTCAAAAATAGCACATTTCATTGCATGTAGGAAAATAGTGATGTCACAAGCATTGCCTATTTATTTTACAAAGAAGTAAAGTTACATGGATTGCACAAAAGCATTGATTTGGATAGGGGCACCAAGTTTATTGGCCATTTTATGTGGACTTTGTCGAAGAATTTCGGTACAAAATTGAACTTCAATTACGCATAGCATCCACAAATGGATGGGAAAACAGGGGTTGTGAATCAGAGCCTTGGTAACTTGTTGAGATGTTTGGTGGGAGACCAGCCCAAACACTACGATTTGATCTTACCGCAAGCTGATTTTCCCTATAACATTTCAGTTAATAGGAGCACAACAAAGATGACACCATTCCAAATTGTGTATGATTGCAGCCAATATGGTGTTTTAGAATTGCAAGACATCAGCAATTTGTGTAAGAAAAGTGCTGAAGCCGAGGATTTTGCAGATTATATGCAAGAAGTGCATCAACAAGTGAAGGAAATGTAGGGGCAAAGTACCATGAGATACAAGCAACAAGCTGATCTCAGGCATAAATCAACAAAGTTTCAGGTTGGAGACTTTGTTTTGGCACATAAGAGGAAGGGAAGGTCAGCAAGAGGAACATACAACAAGTTGAAGTGGAAGAAAATTGGATCATGCAAGATTCTGAGAAGATTTTCAGCAAATGCATATGAGATAGAACCAGATTGGATAGACATCGCGCCCAACTTTAATATAGCAGATTTGTATCCATTACATGAAGGACAGACACTTGATGAGGATGTTGGAGATTGGAGACATCAGCTACCTGAAAAAGAGAAAGAGGAGATAGAGGCCATTCTGGACTCTAGAGTTGTTCAGAAGCCCGAACATAAGGAATATGTGGAGTGATTGATCAAGTGGAAGGATAGAGCAATGGAAGATTCAACATGGGTGAATGCATTCAAGATTGGCAAGCACAGTGGGTCATTGGATGAGCTCACTCAAGGGTCATGAGCAGAAGCTCAATAATTTCTCATTTTGGGAGCATGTTCAAGAAAGGAAGTCAAGTGGCTCTCCAGGAAGCATATAAAAGGAAAAAGCATCAGTTGGGAAGAGATCCAAAGGGAGTGCTCATGCTTGCAGAGAATTGGAATTGGTTCAGGAATTCCTGTATAGGACTGAGATTGTGTTACTCTTCAGTTTTGCGGTACAAAGAGAAACTACTGTTGTGTGTGTTGCCTAAGTCTGTAATTTATCATCTACGGTGAATAAAGTTGTGATTTCGGTCTCTTGTTTTATGTGTACACTTGTTTGTGGGTGCCCATAGCTGGGTGAATTGAACCATGGCTGCAAGGAAGGAGTTGTTGTATAATTGACACCCCATACTTGACTGCATCATATGTGCATATATGTAAAATATATAGCATCCCCAAAATCCAAGAATATTCAGTCCCATAAACAAATCCCTCAATCCTAGCAACTCAGAAGAAACATAGATTGCATCCTCATTTCAATAAGGTACATTGTTTGCATATAGAAGGGCTCCAGATACATCAACTGTCAGAGATAATCAGTAGCATCCAAACACAAATAATAAGCAACATTCCAGAAAGGTACATTCCCTCTCAGATATTTGGGTGTTCCTTTATCTCCTAGAAAGCTAAGGGATTGGCAATGGCTTATTGACAGAGTTGAACAGAAATTGCAGAAATGGACAAATAAGTGGTTGTCAACAGGAGGAAGGATGACTCTCATCAAATCAGTCCTTCAAGCTATGCCGATTTATGTTGCTTCAGTGGTGAACATCCCTGGTACAATCTTAAAAAAGATGGATTCTCTTTGTCAGAGGTTTCTATGGAGTGGGACTCAGGAAAAGAAAAAGTGGTCTTTGGTCAAATGGACATCTCTTTGTAAGCCCAAAAAAGAAGGGGGATTAGGTTTTAGATCTTCCATTCATCAGAATATAGCCTTAGCGGCAAAACTATATTGGAGACTTATTGTTTATCCTGATGACCTTTGGGCTATAAATTTCCGTGGTAAATATGCGGAAAACAGCTGTCCTGAAAAGATTATTAGAACAGCTCTTCCGAATAAAGGTTCTCCAGCATTAATGTTTATCAAAAGAGGGAAAATTTAATTAAAAAGCAGTTGTTTTGGATTGTTCATAATGGCCAATTAGCAAACTTTTGGACAGATTCTTGGGATGGAAAACCCCCAATTATTACACTCTTCCCTCAGCTTCAATCAATTATGGAGCACATGCAAGCCCAAGGATGGATCAAGATAGCAAAGTATATTCAACCAACTATTCGACCCTGGGGAGTTGATAATTGTTGGATTCCTATTACTGAATGGCCTATAAGGATTGCCCAAGAACAACAGATTTTGAGGATCGAGCTCTTCTTTTCTCCTCTGAGCCTGATGAAATTGGTTGTGGATGCAGCTCTTCCGGAAAATATGAGGTTTCCTCAAGATATACCTTTTTAATGAAAGCACAACCGCATCCAGATCAAACCTTGTTTAAGCATATTTGGCAGCCAGGGTTATGGCCCAAGGTAAGTTTCTTCCTTTGGCTTCTCACACATAAAAGGCTCTTAACTGGTGAAAGGCTTAAAAGAGAGGACTTAATGGCCCATTTAGATGTGAGCTTTGTACACAAGCTGAGGAAACTATAGATCATCTCTTCTTTCAATGCCCATGGGTATTGCCCTTATGGCAACATTTGGCTTTGGTGTTTAAGCTTCAATGGAACAGCTGTGAATCCCTTGGAAATATTACGGGCACATGGAAGGAAGCCATACCTAAAGGACAAAATCTGCTTCCAGCTATGTGGAGTGGCATTTCCCTTCTATTATGGAATACATGGAAGGAAAGAAACTATAGAATTTTCCGACAAACCAGCAAAGAAGCTATATATGTTTGGGAAAGAATTAAATCCAATTTCACAGAAAGCCTTAAACATAAGATCTCGCTTCCAGCTCAGTCAACTCCACAATGGGATCATATTTACAAACAGCTTTCTTTGGACCCTAAGGAGGCTACTATGCCTCGCTTTCATGCAAAGATCACAACACAAAATATTGTTTCAGACAGGGATCCGACTGATTATCATGGTATTCTCAATACTGATGGTGCTTCTAGGGGCAATCCTGGGAGAACAGCCATGGGAGGAATTGGGCGTAATGGACAAGGAGAGGTATGCTTTATCTTTGCGGAAAATATGGGTATCTCTACGAATAATCTGGCAGAAATAAGAGCTATTCGTAGAGGAATGCAAGAAGCTATCAAAATAGGATGGCAAAAGATCAAGGTTCAATCTGATTCCAAAATCATGATGAATTTACTTAGCAAATCTAATAATGGATATCCTCCCAATTGGCGACTTGCAAAAAAATTGATCAAATCCAAAAATTGCAACATAACTTCCGGCAAATTCTTTTCAGACATATTCCTCGACAGCAGAATAAAGTTGCGGATGGATTAGCGAATTGGGCCTTGGACAACAATGATATCCTTTGCTATGGACCACCTCCTTTATGGTGGTCTAATAAGATTCAAGAAGATATTAGGACAATTCTTAATTTAGATTCTGCTTAATGAATAGGAATATTGATTGTATTGTTTATAAGGCTACTGATATGGCTAACAGCTTCCATGCTTGGCATGGGCGAATTTGTACATAAATATTTCTGTTTAATATAAGGCTGGAAGTTTTAAAAAATAAAAAATAAGCAAAGGCAAGGTGCACATCCTACAGAGAGACATTCTGCAGATATATAAGTAGTTGGACCTAACCTATAACATGAACAAGAAACTTTTGTAATATTACTTGTTTTCTCGGTATAGTAAACTAATCTGAAGCAGTGCAACTTTTGAAACATAATTCACCGTAACGAGTATACAAACTTTAAATTCTTCCCCTTTTACATTGTATTCTTCTAGACACAAAATGGAACAATTACAAACATAAGTGATTCCCAGAGGGGAAAAGAATAAATAACCTTCTTATAAAGCTGATTTCGTGCAGCAGATAAAGCCTGGAGGGCATGACCATACATCTTTCTCAAATATGATACTGTAAATGATGAAAATTCTCCTTGGCAGAACCGCAGAAACCCTCTCCATAATTTATAGCTTCCTGAATGTTTCATTAATGCATTTTCCCATTTTTGGGTCAAAATAGAAATGTTATCACGTTTCTTACAGTTATCCAAGAAAACAAGCATTAACTCTTCACTGTCTGGATTAAGTTCAAGAGCCTTCTCTAGTACAGAAATCTTTTTCTCCATAGCTTGCAGCTGAACCGATCTCTTGCGTTGCCCAGATGCAATTTCATCCTGTATATATGAGGAAGTCACAATCAGTCATACAAAAAAACATAGGAATGGAGTCCTATGTTTCCTTCTGAATACTCATTATCTCATAGTATTAGTACCTCGATGGAGCTACCAATTTTCTTTCAACGCTAATGACGACTAATGTACAATTGCATAGGAAACCAAAAACAGATGAGAGCAGTGAAGATATAGCAAAACTACTGTGATTTTCTTATTCCTAGGACTTCCCAGCTGAGGTCATTTAACTAAGAAAACATAAAAACAATCAAATTACAATATTGTCATAAGATTATTTACCACAAGGCTATTTTCCATTTTATACAAAGAACGATGAAAATTTTCTCTCAGCAAGTTGCAAGGAATATTAAAACAAAACCTACCACATGCTTCACAGCAGCTAGATATCAAGAGAGAACAAAATTCATTACGCCAGTGATGGAGGTAGATTTATCCACAAATGGATTGTGAAAGTCCATAAAGGCATGCAGGATGCTTCCTAGAACTTGAATCATTGCAATAAATGTCATAAAATATAATATTATGTTCCATAAGCAAATAATATTACCATGACTGCCAATTAAATTGTTAATTTAGAGATTGTTTACGTATCTCTAAGCTTGCTTGTCTTGGTCAGAAGTGTATTTAAATTTGCACGCAATGCTCATCTACATTTGCTTGAATTGCATTGTAGTCTAAATTACTGGATACAGCTTGAGGATAGATGAATCATGTTTCCAACATTTCCGAAACCAATCCAGCTACAGATATGCATGTCAAATCAGTAGAAATCTCCCTTAGCATATCCACAAACACATCCTGCAGATCTGTTGACTTACCGAATTTTACCCAGGCAGATAGATTTCTCTGTGAAAACAGCCAGCCCAGATAATGAAAAATACCATTAAAAAAGAAGACATGAAACCCACCTACCCTAGCCTCACTTCTAACAATTCCTCCACTTTACCTGCACCTCCAACCCCTAGTTTGATAAAACTAAATAAAATTCCTCATTTCTAATTTTCATTTCACGTAAGTTTGGATTCTCCGAGTGGCAGTAACATTGCTAGAGGATGTCAATCTAGTTCTAATGTCCCTGGAGAGCCCAAGACCTTCAATGATGCAAAGCTTCCGTATGATAATGATATGTATTACATAGTAAATTGTTGTGGATCCATTCAATGAGTTAATACATTGATATTCATTTCGAACAGCTGAACATATGTTTGTATACTTTCAAAATAATTTAAATAGCTTTGCCAACTAGCAAATTATCAAGTTTATCATGTTCAATCCTTTTTGTATAACGTGTGCTTCTGAACACCCATTTTTTAACACACATAAAGTGAAGGTGGGTTTTTGGTCACCGCCAAGCAAATATTAATTTGGTATATGAGAACCCCCTTGCGAAAGACCACGAGGGAACTGTTTTCCATTTACCGTATATATTGTTCAACAAGGCATACAACCCTAGTCCCCTCCAGATTCAAACATATGCCTTCTTTATGTCATGCACATGCCTTTGCCATCAGGCCCACTCACACTGTTTATGTGTACTTGTTGCTTGAGTTTTAGTGACGGGCAATTTTGGAAATATATGCAAATAAGTAAATATTTTAGTACAGGATAAGAAGTAAGATAAGCTTATTAGGAAGATAGGAAGAGAATAATGCATGAATTTATTCTAAGATAGGAAGAGCATAAAATATTTATAGGAGGATGGGATAAGAATATATCATGCAAGTCTGTTAAGTTAATTGGAAAAGAATAAAGCATTATTCTAGTCTGGGAAAATAGAATTAAAAAAATCCATGCAAAGGCCAACAAGTGCATTTGGAAAAAACAAATAAATCAATGCAGAGGCCAAAGACTCTTTTGGAAGAAGTCAATATTTAGGAGCATATTTAAATATTAGAGGACTTCCTTGCATATAAGTAAGGCAAGACTTTTTTGACTCAACCAACATTTAGAATTTCCAGACAATCAAGTTCGGTTTGCCTTCACAATTAAAAGTACCTCACGTGAGAAAGAAAGAAATTGAAGTCCACAAATGACCAAAAGTAGATCAGTGGGACTCTAAGTGGATATTTGGTTTCAATACTAGGTTAAAGGTATCGGTGGTATAAAAGTAGTCTTTTACTCGTTTATCAACCAGTTTTTGTTTCCAGAAGTCTGTATTTCAGATTTTTCAGACAACTCATTTCCACAATTTTTAAGTTCAATTTGTTTTATTGCATCATAATTTCTTCCATTTAACTTGTTTGAATCTAATAGTATAAGGTTTTTTAATTCATTTGATCTGTACAAGACAGGATTTATATATCTGCCTGCTTCCTTACATATTCTTTCGCAGTTGGTTATTGATGTTAATCATGAATGAAAATGTTAGTTATTGAAGATATTCACATCCAATAGCCATAGGCACAAGATTTATGTGGAGAAACTCTCTTAGGGCATAAAATTCCACAATCTAGATTTTTTTTTGCTTCAAGGGATTTATAATATTCTCTTTGGGTCAACATTTAAGATACAGAAGTAAATTCATCTCCTCTGTTGTCAAAACCATGATTCCTGGTGAGGAAAATCCTGCAATGTCAGACCTGCATCATCAGATGGGGTCATCAAGGAACATTCAAAGACATGAAGGAAGTGACAACTTGAAAATGATGTCAGCAGGATGGTGTCATCAGTGGCAAACCCCTCACTGTTGTGACAAATTACTAAATCAATCATTTGCAGCATGGATGTGACATGAAAATTTAGCAGTACAGCTTCGCTGACAGGAAAACCAGTCAAGATGGAACCATACACCTTCCAAACTTTGACAACCTGGCACTCTGGGAGTACGCAGTAGTGGTGTTTCATTTTTGCAGTTAGATTGGTGTTTCAGCTTCAACCCAACACCCATTCATTTGGGTTTGTGTGTAAAACATGGACTCGTACTGTTACTAGGTTTCCTTTTGGCAGTCTCCAGAAGAGTCCATTATTTTAAAACGATTGATTGTGTTAGCAGCATCAGAGCAGAAGATGTGAGGCATTGAAGGTCATCGAAGGGTGAAGCCACAGTGTTCCTTGCTCTTTAAGTGAGCCATTCTTTGTTAATCCTATCATTTGCTTGGTGATTGAAAGAAAAAAAAAAGACAAGGCCTCGTTTCTTGCTGGAGTTTTTCCATATAGGTTTCTCCAGGATTAACAAGGTGTCTGTCTTGTCTAATTGATGCTGATAATTTTTTCCTTTGCATGTTCTATCACTTTCAGTTGTCACTTTTGTTGGTATCAAATGGAGCATAATTCTAGAAGTTTTCCATTGCACATTAGGCATTATTTTACCTTCATTTCAGAAAGGTCTGTGTCAGTGAATTGTCTAAGGATTATCTTAAAGTTTAACAATTACGGATCAGTCCAGCTAATGAAAAACTTCGATTTCTAATGCTTTTCTGTTTAAGAGCCTCTAAAATTTTAAATTATAAAAAATAATAAAAGCGCCTGAAAAATGATTATATTGAACTTATCTGAGCACAGCTTGCAGCCTTGCACGCTTTAGGGTTCCATAATTTTCCACCCCAATCAACAGATAGAACTATTATTGGTGTCTCTATTGCAACCTTTCGTCTTGGCAGGGCCGTTTTGGTCTAGGGCACGCAAGCAAATTAATCTGTGCTCCATACTTGTAGACTTGTAGTAAATTCTCTCATTTTCTGCCGTCCTGTGTCTGCATAAAAATCTTTAACAATGGTGTCTGCATAACAGAATCAGGAAGTTCAAGAGAATATGGATTTAGTTTATTTTGGTTGAATCAGGCAGAGACAACTCACAAAAATCATAAATGTGGTCACTCTCCTTCAGATCGTGGTTTTTATTTGAAACCTTTCAAGGGCTTTCGCAGTCTGAAATAATTATGAGCAACTTCAAATTTGGACTTGGGTGTAATTTCAGTTAGGTACCAAAGGCATCTGAATTGTGGTCACTCTTGTTCCAGATTCTATAAATTCAAAGTACACGTCTAAGATGGTATAGAGATAGCTTTGCACCATTTAGTGTTGTTAACCTCTTCAAGGGCCACAATTTGCTGCCATCTTCAAGGATCTGATATGTGTGGTTTTCAAAACACTATAGTGTGATCTTCACCACTAAAGTTGGTGTCGCAAATATCTGGTCAAACCTTTTAGAGCCTAATATTATATCCATGTTGAGGGAGATGTCTCAGGGATTGAAGCATATTCATGTATCCTGATTGAGGGTGATGGCAGTTCTTCATTTGGTTAGTCTTGCATCGCTTTCGATAACCTAATTAAATATACCTCTTCAATTAATTTCTAAGAAATTTGTATAAACTTTAAATTCGAAAATTTAAACAGATTCATCTCTCACCTCAAAATTGACATTTACTATTCTCCACTGCCCCTTGTTTAAATTGTATGTGCTTTTATTCGTATGTGAAGTTGTAAGATGTTTCATAACTCACACTACTATTAACTATACTATGCCTTTATACATTTTGCCTATACCATACGAAAACATCCTCTTTTCATCAAAACTGCCCTCTATTACCGTTATATCACTACAATTGCAGTGCCTTCCAGCTAAAATTTTCCTCTTCTCTGCAATGATGTCCAGTTCTTCATTGTGACAGTATTTAATGTTTATAATACTTAGTTGTAAAGCATAACTGTTCACAATGTACAAGATTTGGCATTCCAAGTATTTTTCATTTTCCACTGACCAAAAATTCACTCTCCAATATCTCAAACAAACTTTTATATCACATGTACACATTACAAAATAAATTCAAGAGATATAAAGAAAATTCAGCCTCAAACATTCAGCCTGCATGTGCTGCTCCTCAGCTTCGTCTTCTACCTCGTCATGTTTCTGCTTTGATACCATAACAGTTGGTAGGCAGACTACAGACTGTGAATATGGTAAATTCAAGTGATATTACATTATGCTAATGACACTTGAACCAGGAATGAGGCCCGACACTTAAGTTGTACTACATAACTCAACTCCATATATGATTTTTTTAAAGGCATACCATTATCTACATTTGTCCTGTACCAATAAATCATGGCAGCTCGGGTCTAAAGTATTTCAATGATGCATGCATTTAATTGGTACATATGTAAAGTGCCTCCAATAGTATTCATTGTTTTAGAGGACAATCTCACTGTCTCACCCAGGTAAGGTTTCATGACTCATAGAGACCTGAAAATAAAACCCAATTGCAAACACATACACTGGCTCCAATGTACCTACATAAACAAAAACAAGTCATTTCAAAAGCATTACTTTTACAAAGGAAGATCATAAAAGTCCCACTTATTCATCATGGTGCGTTATTCACAGACCTTGGTAAACAAGATACCAAGGAGAAGTTTGGAATACATATGAATTCCATGCAGATCATGTGTCCTCACTCAAAGATTCAAAAATGGTTTGCCCTGGCTAAAACATGAGCAAATTTTATGCATGACATTAAGGAATTCTCGTAAATGTTCTTGCAAGTAATCAGGCATTTGCATAGGAAGTGTTTTTGAATTAGAGAAACAAAGCAAAATACAGGAATTAAGGTCATCAGGTAAGCATGATCAATAATAATAATCTAGCAGATCAACAGAGCGCGACAAAAAGAAATTGGCATTGGAAGAATGTTGGAAAGATTCTTCCACCCTAGAAGTTCTCCTTAGCTTTGCAAATAATAAATCATTAAAAGCCCAAAGAATGATATATTTTCACAAATAAAACTCGTTCTAGCTGCCTCTTGTTAACACCAAACACATTACATTCAAGCATAAAAAAGTAAAATTAATAAAAATCCTCATTTCGCAGAATTCAAGGATGTTTTACACCTCTTTCTTCACATTTGAAAGGACTCTGCAAGGACATATTCCACACCTGAAAATTAGCAAAAGCTATCCACATATTTTCATCATGTGGTCTGTCCCTTGTCATTTGATTGAATTCCTGGTTCTGCGAATGACAATATCATTCCAATTTTCTCCACTTTCGATGATGTCTGCTGACTCTAGGTCATTCTTCTGATCTGATAAGGTTTCCTGCTGCAAAGAAACAAAATCTTCCAAACGGAACAGAGCAGGATTTTGACTAGGAATCACATGCAGGCGTTTTAGGTCCTTGCGCCGTTCAAAAGATACAGATTTTGCAGACCAATAGCGTCCTACTTTTGCTTTATCATCTAAAGAAATGCTATCCCCTTCTGGATCTAATACTGTTATCCTTTTGTTGCCCTTGTATGAGAAGCTATTGTCAGGCATAACTAACTCCCGAGTTAAATGGTAAGGCCTGTAGCGAGCAATATCTATTCTGCACATGATTCAAACAAGATGATCAGGAATTATATGATGCCAAAGTAAAAAGAATAAATAAAATATCAGGTATGTTTGTATTTAATGGATTTATCGTAGATTAACACTGAAAATTTTATAAAGAATTCAAGAATGGGGGCCTCCCTTGACCATCAATTTATGTATTGGAAAGATTTACAAAAATTAATGTCCACATGTGACCAAAGTAGATCAATGGGACTCAACAAGTACATCCAGCTATAATAGCATGGGAAAGCCCCAAATCAGACTGCTCACTGAGAATAAACTAGAGTACAAAATTACAAATATACATCCACGGGCAGTGAACACCAAAAAGAAACCCTAGACATGATGGGAGACGTATCAACGTGAATTACAGATACAATAGCTCAGTTTAATAGCAATCTGTAATAATATTTTTATTTCTGTTTGTTTTTTTAAAAAATATATAAATTTTATTAACAAGCTGACCTAAATTCTATGTTATTTTAATATTTTGCAATCTTGAAGTAGTATTAGGTGGAAAGCTGCCAGTCTATCATTGGTTACAATTTCTGAAATTACAGATCGTGATGAACCAGGACATGGTGATTATTCCCTAGAAATAAACAAAAATTATATTAACATTCACATTTGACCAATGTTGAGAGTCAATGACATTATCCAAGTATCCACCATTATAAACTCTGAAATTTTTAACACAGATATATAGAGCAAGGAAACAAATACAGGCACAAAACCACAATGTAAAAAATAAAGATTCATTAACAAAATAAATTTAGACATTCCACACATTTCAAAATTTTAAAACAATCCTCTTGTCACAGAGCAATGATACAATTGGAATGTAGACCATTAATCACAAAAAGTATTTGATTCTGGAAACATTGGAGAGCTATAAAATTTATGACCTTAACAATGCTATTTGTTATGCTGAGCACTGCATGCTATTTCCAGCGAAAAAAAAGCCAGTAATGGATAATGTAATGAGGAGAAGATCCTTGGGTTGTATTTGAATCGCTAGGGTAGGTTTCCCTCTGGATATACTATCTTCATTGAGATAGTATTCTTATTTTAATTAAATTACAATTCCCGGCTTCTTTTCTTAGATTTTCTAAATTAGGATATGAATGTTCTCCAAAATAGTATATTTAATATCTTTAGATTAACTAGAATTATTTTTCTAATTGTTCTTATCTTAGCCTATTGTTATCTTGCCCGATTATAATGGGATAAAAACTTATTTGAAGTTTTGAACACACTAATACCATGATTAAAGAAAGCTATTGGAGAATCTGTTGTACAATGTAGTCCTACAGAGACTAATTTTCTTGGAAAAATGCAGTGTTCTTATGAACTAAGAATGACAATTTCAACAAATAGAAAAGTGAGATGGGATTTCCCAACTGAACATGTCGTACACTCATTTGTATTATGTATATAAAGATTACAAAGAATACATAAGGAAATTTCTAGAGGATGGAAGATGCTAAGAGAAGAAAGATGTAGATAGAGATATGTACAACATTAAAGAATATACAAACCCATGTGACTGTAATTTAATAAAGTACATCTTCAAAGGCTCGTGTTAGGTGGGGAGGCTCATTTTGATAGTGTAAATCTACCTATAAAACCACAAGATCATTGAGACTTCCCCACAAGAGATACTTGAGGGACATGGTGTTCATAGGCTTCTATACCAGGTTTGCAAATCTGAATTCATTCATAAGGACAAAAATTCGAAAAACCTAGAATTCCCGAAAAGATCGGAAAAATCTGGTTTGGTAACACACACACGTGCACACGTGCACGCGCATGCGCATGTGCACGCACATAACACAAATCATGTAAAACATGCAAAAATATATCCATCTACCAAATAATGAGCATAAAATTAAAGCTTGTAAAATTGAGAAATGCATAAGAGTTTGAAATTTGAATAACATTAAAAGAGAGCAAAATATCCATGGTTTAGAGCCTAAGCTCAATACTGAAATGAGTATCTACAATATCAAAACTTGCTTCAACATCAAAACCTTCTTCAAAATCAAAACTAGCACTAACACCATCATCTAATCCTCTATCATGCTCATCATCACTATCAATATTTTCCTAAACTTCTTTTAAGGATGGTTCTCCAAGGTGAGAATTGCCATCTTCTTTTGCAAGATTATTCTCAAGCAAACGTAAATTGTTGTGGACAAACACAAGATCTAAGAGTGTCTCCAAACTAGGACCAACCTCATAAGGATGTTTTTCTTTTATTTTTACTTTGGCCTTTCACCTTCTTAACCCAGCCGACCTAACTCATGTAGAAAAACTATTAAAGAAGAATGCAAATGCTCATAAAAATAACTGAAAAATATGACAATCACTTCCCTTGTTCATTTCCTTCTTACCCACGGGAAGTGGAATGGGTTCAAAGTCTCAAAATTGAACTAGCTTGGAAAAGGGGACATTACAAATAGGCTACTATACAAGTTGAAAAAATTGTGTGTACAAAGGAGGAGAGACTTTTACTCGTGAGGAAGACATGATTCCAAAGTTTCAGATCTATTGAGGGATATAAAAAGAGTGGAAAATTTCTATTCCTATTCCTACTAGTCCATGAGAAAGCATTTCTATAGATTTTGTGGGGGGCTTTGAGAATGTCAAAACATGGACATGATTATCTTTATGTGGTTGTGAATAGATTTAGCAAAATGTGTGTGCTAATCTTATGTAAAACGACAATCAAGGGGCATGAAGTAGTTGAGTTATTTATTTCTCACTCGTGTTGGGTGCATTTTAATTTGCCTGAATCTATAAGTTTAAATTGAGATTTGATATTTTTGGGAATTTTTCGACCATGAAGAATGAACAAATACTTGACATCAAATTCAATCTTTCTTTCCATTGTCTTAGAAGCCTCAAGTCCGTGTACACCCTGAACTTGAGCGTATTAAAAACTAATGCAACTGAACAACATTGTGCTTCTATTTTGATAATGATGTACCACGGCGACCCATTCCAAGAGAAATAAAGAATATGGTAATGGACACCAAGATAGCCTGTCCCCATGGCAAGAGAAATATCTAGAGTAGTGCGAAATCATGTTTTCCTTTAACATGATTGCAAGTGCAGCAGGTACCTTCCTTCTTGATGAAAAAATTGAAAGGGTTGAAGAATAGAACAAAACATGTCACAATCTCTCAAACGATTTCCCAGCTGAGATAAGGGATAGAAGCAGTTGCATGCATAAGATAGCTTTGAAGACCACACATCATTTGAATGTGAACTTTTCTGAAGACAATACCCCCAATTACGATCCGCAGGATTATTATATTGATGTGGATGCACTCCCAGATGACGAGGCTAATGAGGACAGGGATTGACTGCCGTTTGTGTGATGCTATCCAAAACCACGCTGAACTTAATGGATCGTATATTAGTTTGATTGAGTACCAATTTGCTACCGATGTAGTTCTGCCTTATTAGCTATCCTAATAAATATAAGTCTTACCTTAACTTTTAAAAATTGTCTTCTGTGGTTTATAGTTAGATATTGTAATTAGACTATTTACAGGTCATTTGATCCTAATCAGACAGATCAAGATCATTAATTTCTCTGCTTGTATTTAGCTAGCTTCTTATTCAGGATGAAGGCATTCCTCTTAGCCATGCATATTAAGAGAAAGTAAGTAAAACTCTTTCATGTGCATTGATGGATTTGTGCAGCTTAGCTGCATGCTTTGGTTTCCTTCTGTTTCGAGTTTTTTAAGGCAATCCTTTGATGAATAAGGAAACTAGCTCTGCAAAATATGGTTTTCCTTGGCACCCTTTCAAAGCTCTTCTCTGCCATTTTGATTTGTACTGTTCATGAATTCCCAGCAAGATTCATGCCTCTAGCTGCTTGGAAGAGATTGCTCCTTTGGCTATGCTTGCATACTCATAAAACAACAATATGAAGTAGAGAAAACTGCACGTCCTAGTTAACAGATGAGGCAACTTTTAGATAGAGTTTGTGGCAGCTAGATGATATGATTTCGAGGAAAGCAGAATGTAGTAAGAATGATCGCTGTTATCTTTTTAATCCAGTAGAATGGTTGAGCTCCAAGACTTGTTATCCCTTTTCACATGATGACATAATCCATTTTTGTTTTGCACTTGTAGTTCCCGAGTAAATGGGAACTGTCTTGGATGGATAGTAACAGTCCAGCCTCTTTTGCAGGTCTGAAGCCCCTTAGCTACAGGAACCATTAGCGCAAAAGGAAAAAAAAAACCTAAAACTTGGCTAACATTTTTACATTACGCAATGTAATGAATGGCAAGTGGACCTTTCAAGCTCATGAATGGTGAGTCACAGAAGTAATGACTACACATAAAAGGAATGATATGACAATAAAATACCAGGTGCAGTTGATCCTGAAATAGATGATATCTACAAATGCTGTATTGCAGAAACTCCAATTCCATAGAAGAATGCATTAACTGACCAATTTGATTTTGAATTTTTATATAGAAGCTTGATTGGCCAATCTAATTTTCGATAACTTCATGGAAAAAATTAACCCATTGACCAGAAAGAACCCGAAACTTGACTAATATTTTTGCGGATCACCTGATGTAATGAGTACCAAGTCAAGCTCAAGGGAGATTAGCCATGGAAGGAATGACTCGAGTAGAAAATACTACATGGTGTAAAAAGATATCTAAAAACGTTCGCAATACGGAAACTCCAATTGTATATCTTTATTGGGGAAACATTTTTTTGAAAAAATCTGAAAAAATCAACCAATTGGCCAAAGATAGCCCATCAAACTTTCGCCAGATTTTTCAATTGAGTATCTATAAATGTTATTTTCAAAAATAAATGAAAATTAGGGCTTCCGAAATTCAAACAAATTGTATTGAAATCTAGGGTTTCCAAAAGTGTACCTGTATAGTGAACCAAATGCTAAATTGTCTGGATCTCCTCTGGTATCAAAGTAATAGTCCTTTCCCAATTTATTCTCTGAGCCTGTCCACAACTTAACCTTTGAACTCCTCTCCTTATCTTTTTCTCCGACGTCTTCTCCAACTTCCTCCTCTTTCTTCTCTTCTTACTTTCCCTGTTCTCAATTTCATTATCCTCCAAACGAGGTGAGCCCAAAATTGGATAACTGGGCTTCTCTTCCTCTAAATCTGGGGCACGGGTCTCCTCTAAATTTAAAACATTGTTATCCTCTAAATTCAAGGAACTATTTTCCTCTGAACTTAGGGTTTTAGAAGTTAGTGGGTGGAAGAAGGTTTACATTGAAACTGGTGTTTGATAACCATGAGGAAAAATTATTGATGGTTCTATTATTATTAGACTGTTGGGTATTGTTTGATTCGAGTGGAAATAATGAAGACTGGGGAATTCCGTCTGTGGATCCCTCCTCCATTGTGATTGTGTTGTATAATTTCCCTGTTGGCTCAGGGTGGAAACTGCATTGACGACAGAAACCCAGGAATGCTTTAAATTTCTTGCTGTGGGTGCCTGTCATAGCATCAGGATTCGAATGTAATCGTCGGGACTCGGAAGCGAAAACATGATATTTCGACTAACATGTGAAGACATTACAAATGCAAAATATTTTCCCGCTGTCGTGTGGCCTTTATAATTTCCCAGTAATTTTAATGTAGAATATATTTTAATACTTCCTATTTTACTTTACTTTTTAAGTGAAGATGCTGCAATTATTAAAAATATATATAAAATCGAAGTACAATTGTGAAAAACTCCAGAGGCCCCCTCTACACTTACCGAGCCATTTGGAATGACACTAATTACTAGCAATCGCATGTGACATGTATGATGGAAATGCCAAAGGGGATCTATTAAAGAAATCAAACTAGAGGGAGAGAAATAATGGGAGAGGAAGAGGGGCGAAGAAGAAGGGGTTTGAGGGTGAAGAAGTGGAAGGGCGGGGAAAGTGGAATGGGGAAACAATGCAAAGCTCAACCTTCCAACAACCACGTGGCATATTTGTCAATCTTTTGAAGGAGAAAAGGCTGTGTTGTGTAAGACCTTGAGGTAACTATTTACGAAGATATCTCAAAATGTAAGGAATGGTAGAACAATACTGCCATAGTGAAAAATTGTTTGTAATTTTAGTCCTTGCATTTATTAGGCACTTAGAACATGCATAAATGTAAGAGGAATTCAAATGCACATTTCACGGGACACGTCAGAGACAAGAAGATGTGGAGTGGACTCAAGCATGTAATGTCCCTTTCAGTAACTACAATTAAATAAATGATAGCAGAAGTACAGTCCACAAAATGATCGAAAAGTGAGGACTCCACGCCCTAATAAATGGCAAATATGCAATATATCAGCTTTATTAATATGTAGAAGTTTGAATATCCACTTAAAATGTCAAATCATGCCCTAAAAGGTACCCAATTACACTCCTATCCAAGTCATTCCTTAGGAGAGGGGGCTAAAATGATGCAAACCCTTGATATTATTTCCTTTCAAAGCCCTAGCTTCCCAACCAACAAGATAGTCTTTATAGAAGTCTTCAACACCACCAAATTGGAGAGTTTTCATTCTCTAACCTTCAACAAGGGTGGGTTTCGTCCTTCTTGTTTGTCACGCTAATGGGTTTTAGCCCCTTAGTGGATTGGAATAGAGAAACCAACTCTAGAACCAAGTAGATAAAAGTATATAAGCCAAAGTGATGCCCAAAATGAGCCTATGCGACCCCTTATATACCCTTAAGGTGGCGCCAAGAGTCTTTAAGGAGGAATTCCCAAGATCGACCTCCTTAGAAGCTTATTTCTTCTTTTAAGCTTAATTAAAAGCTCTCCAACATAGCCAGCCTGCACCTTGGAAGGGAAATACAAAACGAAAATACAATTAAATTAAAATACAATTATTAATTAAAGTTTACCCATGGGAAGAAGAATGGGCAAGAAGCCTTCAAATGGATTAGTTCGAAAAAGGGGACATTATAGTCCTCCCTTCTCGAAATTGATTACCCTCGAACAATTGCAAGCACTCAGATTCGAATGGATCCCATATTCTCCTTCTTTGATGTACATGCATGTGAAACAAACTCATTAAAGAAAAAATGTGTTCCCTTCTTCATCCCCTCGTCTTGCAGGATATGATGGCCTTCTCTTTTTATTTGCTTGTCAAGGCCTTACAATTACCATCCAAACCAACCTTACAATTACCATCCAAACATTGGTTGTCCACAACTTCCCTCATGTTGTCTCAAACACCCATGTAATCTTGTTTTCTCTTTCAAAAGTAGAATGTTAGTGGTTGGAAACAACTTAGATCAACTACAAATTTATGGACCAATGTTAGTAATAGTTTGGAATTTCTTCAACCATATGATTGGAAGCTCTTTTTTGAGGTGACTTATAAGTAGAAAAGCGGCTAGAAAAGTTGTTAACAATAAATGAAAGGAAAGTACAACAGTTTTAATCATGACATCTATCCAAAAATTTCTACACTATCAATGACACGGGGTTGAAACAACCCAACATTGATGGAGTATGCCCCAACAATGTCCGAGATCACCATTTACAAATTCCAGTGATTGAAACTACTTGTATGAAATCAAATATAAAAATATTAGATGGCTTACCCACTTTTCATATCAAACATCATGTTGCCCAATAATTGTGACTATCCTTCTACTAATTAACTAAAATGTAGAATATTAATGTTATTCTCGTAATGGAATAAATGAAATAAACTGAAATGTAAATGCTAAATAATTTTAATTTATATTTAAATGAAATGAAATAAAGAAAAATGAGAGGGATAAGGTATTAACTTGAAAATGACTTACCTCGCTATGTGTTGGAATTGAACAAGTGATGTGCGGACAAGACAGAATGTGAAGGTGCTACCCAGAAATTATAAAGAATCGAAGATCCACTGGACTAGGGTGCACGGGAGAGGATTGGGGTGCACTGCGGGCACCCTGGTTTGTAATCTGGGCTCTCTGGTCTCTGAAAAGCTCGAGATCTCGAATCTAACAAAGTGTTGTTAGGTCATCACAAGTATCTTTATCTTTATTGCATAGTTGTCGTAATATCTTCACTTATGTTAAATAACCCTTTCCCCTATATTTGTGTGATGCATATGTAAATGATCCCCGAGATGCGAGTCCTTTGCCTTAGTAGATAGCTAGCTCTTGATAGTAGATAGTCTTCCCATAGAATAGTGAGTATGATATGTTTATATAGGGATCTCTTGCTCAAATTTTGACACCGATGACTGACATGTCAACTATTACCTAGGGAATGAGATGGAAAATGACAAAGACCGACCTCAAATAAGTAAATTAGACCCAAGTGTTACGGGGACTAGGGCACCTAAAATTAAGGACCGGGGCACCCATGGGTGCCCCAACAGTACTACCCTAGGTGCCCTAGTCAAAGACTAGAGACAACAAATGACTAAATAACAACACCTAATACTCCCTGAGAGACAACGAGAACCATATAAACAGCTAACGACTATGCAAGACAAATTACGATGACAATGCGACTACCTGACGACAGGACTAGGGGATGGGTCATTAGTGAATAATTTTACTACGCGAGATCCATATATAAAATAATATACTTGGCAGTATAAATATAATAGTAAGTGTGTGATTTTGTAACTACATTTTCCCCACTTTATGTTGGTGAGTAGAAAGCTCGCTAACATAAAGTAGATAGAGATGTGTACTTGAGAGAAGTCAGAGAAGCCCATCTTGTAGTAGAA
This sequence comes from Taxus wallichiana var. yunnanensis, assembly GCA_018340775.1. Taxonomy (NCBI): domain Eukaryota; kingdom Viridiplantae; phylum Streptophyta; class Pinopsida; order Cupressales; family Taxaceae; genus Taxus; species Taxus wallichiana. The sequence continues at coordinate 837,496,274 of CM031238.1, forward strand.
TGCGCAGACGTGTAGTAGAAGTGTGCCGAAAGAACCAAAAAAGTGTGTTGAATCATGGATCGGTGTGTTGATCCATGCAACATAGTGAAAATCATAATGTCGTGATGAATTGCACTAAATGAGAGTGATGATAGAAAATGTGAGATGATTGATGATTTTGAGCGTGCAGGATGATGAGATGGGGAAGAGAGTGATCAGTTCCCGACCCAAACGCGTATACGAATAAACAACTAGAGGATTTGGGCATCCTACCGCCAAAGAAGAGTGTAGGGAGAAAAGTGTGTTATTCTCTAATCTCTAACTACGTCCTCAAGATCTAGCCGCTGCAGATGGACTCAAATCAAAAGACTTTGTACTTTTTGGATCCAAACAATTTTGATCAAACAGTTAACCCATGTAGGAGTGGTATAGGAAAGGAACTCTTGCCCCCACTCCACGTGTGTCGCCGCAATGTGATAGCTTCCAAGTTATGTCATCTGGAAGCAAACGTGAAATGTATGATGGCTTCCAAGTTAGGTCATTGAAGAAAAGCGTAAAATGTAGAATAACTTCCCAAGTTAGGTCATCTGGGAAAAGTGATGAATGTAATCTCCAAAGTTAGGTCATATGGGAGATTGGTTGTGTTGAATTGTATTAATTGAGTGGTGTGATTTCAATTGTTAGATGTTTCAATGTGTTGATTGATTGATTGATTGCTTTGAATTATTACTCATAGAGAGATTTTACATGGTTGCACCCAGCATTAGGTCATTAGGGGAATCAATGGAAACTAGTGAATGATCGCATAGAAAGATTTTTAATCATTTGTTTCCCCCAAGCTAGGTCATTAGGGGGAAGTGATGAAACTCTTGCATAGAAAATTTGTATTTTTGTTGCACCATATTAGGTCATTAGGAGGAATAAATGGTGAAGTGTCACGTGCGGTGAATTAGTAAATGTTTTGGAATTGCACGCATCGATAGTGTTTTAAATGTGTGGTGAGAATGGAAATTATAGGATGTCCCCAATGATATGCCCCCTTTTGGCGAAAGGGGAAGTGATGAGAAGAATGAACACTAAGCCAAAAGTAAGCATGAAATAGATAGAAAGTGGTTAAAATCGTTAAAAAATGTGTATAAATGAATGGAAGACAATGTCGAAGAGAGATAATGTGCATGGAATGTGTTCAATATGGTGGTAGGTGGAATTATAAAAAGAATGTCACAAATGGGGTGTAAATCGGAGTATAAACACTCAAGATATGACAAAAATGGTATAGTGTGTATTAGTTGTGGTAATAAGCGTGAAATAATGACTATAGTAAAGTAGGTGATGAAAAAGTAACTATAAGTAGTGAAGTGAAAAAGTGTTTATTTATTTCATTTGTTTTGTACGTGATTGTGAGTGAGCGCAAAGTGAGTGAAAATGCCGCAAGTGAGAGCAGTGCATCCTAGTCTATTTGAGAGGGTGACAACTGTCGTAGTGTCGCGTAAGACCGCGGAGTTGGTAAGTGCATTGTTTTCACAAAAGTCTATAATGTAGTAGTTATTTGCATTGAGTTTTATAAATTTGAGATTTTTAATTTTCTTAGCATTGTAGACCTAAACAATAGTAGTGAGGGTGCTAGTGATCCCTGAGGACAGGAGCGTTCAAAATAGGGCGTAGTGTCTGCTCTTGGGCGCCCAATCCTACATCTGGGCACCCTAGTCCAGAATGTGTGCATTTGATGTATAATGGTGAAAAACATGTTTCTAGTATGATAAGTGAGTGTATTTGATCTTGTAATGTGTTCTAATGTTGCATTTGTTGTCGTTTTGTGGTGTGCAGAGGGATATCCACTCAAGGGAGTTCCGTGGAGGTCATCATATGAGTACTTTTCTTAGATTGGGCTTGTCAGATGATGATTGGGATGTGATGAACGCAGTGTTAGCTTGTGGCACATAGCACGAGATGAGGATGTGCCCCATAATATGTCCATGTTGACTGCACTATGTGAGAGATGTGGTGTGCCGATATGTGTACATTTTGGTTGCCTACGGGGGAGATGACTGTTATGTTGGAGGATGTATATCACATACTGTGATTGCCATTGGTTGGGGAGAGAGTACGGGTTATGCCAGTAGAGGATATGGAGTGAGACAAATGTGAGTCGTAAGACGATATTTTGTGGGGACTCGAGTACCTATCGAGGCCCATATCAGTTTATATGTTATTTTGCAGTTTGGGATTTTGCGCTTGCAGAAGTTTATAGTTGATGTGATTGCGTCAGCCATGTATATTCGTAGAGGAAGGTGTAGGAATTTTATATAAGATGCATAACATATGTCATTAGATAAAGGAGGAGGGTACTAGATACTAGATACGCGTGGGCACGGTGTGTATTGGCCCACCTATACAGAGACCTATACCGATTTATGCATGAGGAGCATGGTGGAGGGATAAGAACCACCACATTATTACATGTATGGGCATATGAGCACATAGTCATGTTGAGACCAATGGGAGGTCCACAAGGAGAGTGGGCTAAGCAAGATATCTATGTGTGAAGGTGGATAGATATTCGTGGTAGGAAGATGGACACATATACCTATAAGGCACTAATAGATAGGATGGGCCTCGAGGTCACATGGAGGCCATATCGCAACTATGGAGGATGGCCCAGTGGATACAATATAGTTGTGGTGTTCGAGAGGACGATGTGGCTTAAGGATCAATTTCCATGGAGGTGAGATTTTCGTAGTAGAGAGTCCACGAGGTTTAGAATGGCTCAAGATGTTCCCTAGAGCCATGTATATGGTTGAGAACTATCGAGCACCTAGAGGGTCAAAGCTTGACTAGGACCCACAACAGAGTAGTTGTACCAGAGAGGATGATAGAGCTTGGCTCGGGACGATGCGGGTAAGGATACCATGCATGGTGGGTATCTCATTGGTGGGTATTGTTGTTTGAGGTCAACAAGGTTTCCACGTGTGAGGAGGAGAGGGGAGGCACAGTCCACGAGCAGAGCGTAAGTATTAGTGTAATGTGAACTGTTGTATGCCTATATTTGTATATATGGTTATCTAACGCACCTTTGTGTTATTTGTGTTTGTAGGTGTGTATTGGTTGTTGATAGTAGAGACACGTCCATTTACACATCGACGCAAATGTGTTGAGAGAGGTATATTTAAGCGCGTGGGTGAGCAGCATGCCCATTTATTTGACATAGCAAAAATGAAATGTAATGTGTTCTAAGTTAGAGGATGAGGCACGCTGAGGAGACTCGACAAGCTCGAGAGGCGGTAGGTGGTGGTCCCTTGACACAAGATGTGTTTACATGATATGTAGATGTGTAGTGCCAGTGTTTCGATTAGTCTATGGAGATTACCTTTCTATGGAGGTAGGTTGAGCGATATCAAGGCCGCGAACAACGACATCACATTGGTGGAGAGGCATCTAGTTCTAGGGCTCTCATAGTACCCGAGAGCGATAGTGATGATGAGGTTTGATATGTACTATGACATACGATGTAAGGGAGTTGCCCCCCAGTGACAAGACATGTTTTGTTATGATGATTATATTTGAGATATATGTATGGACGCATGTTTTTATATATGATAATTTTGCATTGTTGTGGATATGTGTTGCAATGTGTTGGATGATGTATGATTCGATGTTTATTGTATGTGTGGTGTATTGTTTGATTAGTGTAGATTCACATTATAATGTTAATAATGGTAGTCAAAATGTGTATGGTGAATGGTAATAGATAAGAAATGTAATGTGATTGATGAAAATTGTTGATTGGTAGCACATAGTTATTGTAATGATGATAGTAGAATAAAATGTAAAAATGGATGATGTATAATTGTCAAAGAAAGCAATGTGTTATGTTAAATGATAATAGGATGTGATTGTGGAATGTTAGTATGATGAAACTAAAGGGGGAGATTAGCGATGCCCCAAGCGTGTATGAATGGGCTCATTTAGTTAAGACCCCTCAGCAGTCAAGAATGAGCCGCGTAAGTAAGAGTGTGTCATCGGGAAATGATTGAGTGCGCTAGATGAATGACGAACGTGTGATGAAAGGTTCATGTAGAAAAACCCTCAACATTCATGTAAGAACCATAAGAACACAAGTGCGTCATCGGGAGTAAGGTGATAGCAATCACCTACCAAAGACCAAGGTGGCGTGAAGCGGTGGAAGCATGTGGGATGGAAGCGGCATGAGTGTATGAAACCAAATTGAATGTCATATGGAGATGCGGTGGGATGTACGAGAGCGGAATGCTATGGAAGCCAATGCGAATGGGTAGTATGATACAGAAGATAGCGTGAATGATGATGGATGAAGTGAATGTAATGGATTCAATGATGCAATGGTGTAGGGACACAAAGTGGAGAATGCATATGAATAACAAACTGCGGTGGACGTACCATAGCATGAGCACCATATCTAGGAGATGACTCATCGGTAGTAGAAACTATCTGACAAGGTAGAGGAGAAATGGATCGCTCACGTGGGCGAGAGCCAAAGGAGATGATGCCCTTATCCTCTAGTTATTATAATATATCATGAAGGGAAAGATAGTCATTGTCCCTATGACCATTTATGTGATGATAATTACAATAAGGTTGGTCACACTGACACATTGTAATCGAGTGTTGTGGATGATGTTGGTTGGAGGGTAGGCAAATTAATCACTCAAGTAAGCAAAACACACAACACTTTGTGTGGTCAAGCGTGATGAGAGAAATGTAAAGGCTCACATGACCTAGGTGGAGTGGTAGGAGGAGTATCTTATCGTGGAGCTAGAGAAGGAGTATGCTTTTATGGTGGAGTGGGTTGAGATTTTTGCTTTGTTTGTGAGGAAAAGGTGGAGATTGTGTTGGATGTTCAACCGAGAGGCACTAGTGGAGAACTAGATGAGGCAATAGTTATAGAGATGTGTGGAGGATCTATGATGTGTGATGAGAGAAGATCTTGTTCTAGGTCAATGACTTTATAACATAGAAGAATGAATGACTCACATGTATCATATTGTAATCTTTGCTTGAGTGGAGGAATTAGGCCACGACAGAAAATGAATTACTTCTCTAGATCAATAGGTTGGAATATTAGTTGATGTATACAAGCATTGAATCGTAAGATATAATCCTTGATAGGTTCTAGAGGAGCCCTGATGTAAAGTAGGTATGTGATCATAAGTGACTCTAGGGCCATTGTTGATGATGAAACAATGGAGGAAAGCGTCCTCCATGTCATAGAAAGTATTGATGGACCCAAAGGGGAGATGAGTGTACCATTGTAATGCCTCATCAACAAGACTATATCGAAAGGCCTTAAGTAACAATCTATCATTAGAATGAGAGGCCATAAGCATGCGATAATGTAGAAGATGAGCATGAAGGTCACCAGTACCATCAAAACATGTGAAAGTAGGCATGATAAAATCTTGAGGAAATGCAAAGTTATGAATCTTCTTAGGGACAAGGTTACCATGTAATGAATTGTTGTCAATAGAAGCATAGTAAGCCCTACTTTCTAAAGTGAGGGAGTGAACCTGAGATTGTAACTAACCTATGACATGCATGAGAGATATGATATCCTGTGAAGGAATGGTGGAAGATGGCAATAATGTATTAAGCGGTTGTAATTTGCCATTATGGGTAATCATAGGAATATCAAGAGGTGACAAGGGAGATTTTGATGCTAAGGGCACACTAGGAGTAGGTGTCGAGGAAGCTATAATAGGTGATATAGATGGAATATCCATAGCTATGGTAGGAATAACATCAGAAATATCCTTAATAGATGAGGTGACCAATGGAGACACATCTATAGGAGAGGATGGACTAGGAGATGCAAATGATATAACAATAGGAGATGAAACAGTAGGAGAAGAAGAAGTGATAGATGGCGTGACTCATACACAATGGTAGATGCGATATCAAGAGAAGGAAATAATGGAGTAGGAGAGTCACACTCAATGGTATAGAAAGAAGGAGAACCATGACTATCATCTGCCTCACCAATATCAGATAGAGACTTAGAAATGAGAATGTCGCTAAGAATGCTATCAATAGGATCATCAACATAATGTGAAGGAACATGCAAACTAGTATGATATGTATCATGAGAAGCAATGTCGGAAGGGGTAGAATCATGAGAAGAAACTATATCAGTGGTGAAGTAGAAGAGGAATTAGTATGCACATGTGAGTGATTATCAATACCAAACAAGTAATCAATAAGAGAATCATCTAAAGTTTCCTTTGAAAGATCAAAAGGAGGATCACAAGTAGCCATATAACATGGTGTACAATGAGTAAAGGCTATTGGATCCTCAACAATACTAATATTATATAGGATAATCCTCAAAATGAGTAGGGACATGTTGTTGGCCATCTAGAAGTTGTTGTTTGATATGATCAGGTGTAGTGACAGGAGTACTATATAGAGCTTTGAGCTTAGTGATGACAACCTCATCATAGATAGGGTTAACGCTAAAATGAGACATGATGGGGGAAGAAGATGAGCTATCTTTAGCCATTAGGGTTTGATTGGATCCTAGGGAAAGATATTCAATAAAGACAGTTCACAAAATGATTAACTAAAATGTAGAATATTAATGTTATTCTATAGCTAATCTAAACTAGTAATAGTAATGGAATAAATGATATAAACTAAAATGTAAATGCTAAATATTTTAATTGATATTTAAATAAAATGAAATAAAGAAAAATGAGATGGATAAGGTAATAACCTAAAAATGACTTACCTCGTTGTGTGTTGGACTTGAACAGGTTGATGTGTAGACATGACAAAATGTGAAGGTGGTACCCAGGAAATTACAACAACTAAAGATCCGATTGGGACCGAGGCGCTGGGAGAGGATTGGGGCACCTCGGTCTATAATTTGGGTGCTCTGGTCTATGGAAAAGCTCATCTAAAGAAGGATCACAATTCTTATTTTCTTATTGATGAAGGGTTGACTTATGGTTCCATGTTTGAGAAAAAGGTAAGAACAATAAGGGGAAAGGGCAACATCGTTGTTTTGGTGTATGAATGTAAACACAAAATCTATGCACTTGGGTACATTTCTAGGTCCCAAAGCATATTAATGTATACATGATTCCCAAGCAAGAAAAATATTTGTTGACAACTCCTTTTTCCTTTTGATTTATCTCTTGCATTCTTGATGGTTTTACACATCTTTGACCTTCTTTAGAACTTTGACTGATTTATATTTTATGGCCTCGATATTGCACCCTGTTGATTTGTCAGTTGTTGTCATTGATGTCAAAGGCATTGATGACAAAGGGAGAGTGCAAGAACATGCTTATCGGATTTTTAGAGGTTCAAGATGTCTTCACATGATTTAGTAGACAGGGTCTTGGAAGATGAGTGAAAGTGCCATTTGTGGTGGTTCCAGTGTGCTTAATGAAGTGAAATAGGATAGTCCATGTTAGAACAAGCATAGGAGAGGTCTTGAGAGTGTATCTACAACATGTGTGAGCAAATACTAGGTTCGGTTCAGCTCCGGAGTCAATTTTTATGTTGGTGAAGCAGTGTTGAGAACAAGCAGTGTTCTAGAATGCAAATGAGATGGGCTAGAAAAATGTAGACATATTATTTGCATGCTAGAACACTACTTATTCTCAACACTGTTTCGACCAACATACAAAATCGACTCGGAGCTAAACCGAGCCTAGTATTTGCTCACAAATGTTGTAGATACACTCTCAAGACCTCTCCCATGCTTGTTTTGACCTAGACCATCCTGTTTCACTTCATTAAACACTGAACCACCCCTGAAATGGCACTTTCACTCAACTTCCAAGACCCTGTCTACTTGAAATCACATGAAGTCATATTAAACCTCTAAACAACATCTGATAAGCATGCTCTTGTACTCTCCCTTTGCCATCAATTCCTTTGACATCAATAATAACAAACGGCGATAAATCAACAAGGTGTAATAATCTCCCACTTTTTCATTGATGGAAACATTCTTAAACTTAATGGAAAACTAAAATATGAGACAAGTTTCCAGCACTCTCTCTCTCCCTTTGACATCTATGACAAAGACACACAAGCACACCAAACTGATTAGATTTGAAATATTCAATAAAAAAGATTGCTCATACCTTGCATGCACTCCCCCTAGGAAAACATCTCCAACTGAACACCATCAGTTCATCATGAAACAACTCAATCTCACCTTATAAGAGGCATAAAACATCATTTCAACCTTCCTAAGCATGCAAAAATGCCAAATTTCACCTTATACCCTTGTTTTGGTCTCTTACTGCAACTATCGTAACAGACTTGAAAATTAAGCCAACACTACTCTTAACATGCTAACAATACCAAATATCCATGACCAAACCTCACTTCACCTTTCTAGAATGAGATCCACAAATTTTAGGCCTAACACAAGCAAAAGACATTTTTGTTCTTTAAACCACTCAAGCCACCAACTGCCCTGAACAGACCTTTCAATGTATTTTAGGCCAATTTCCACATCCTTCTACATGTCAATCATGCTTTGACTCAACCAAACATAGCTCCCCTTGAGCTAAATGCCTCTAACTTTAGCTCCTTGGCATAATTTTGACTAACTAGACTTGCTCACATGCCTTGAAATTGTCGGCGAGGGAATTTGTCGGGTGGAAAAATTTGTGAATTCCTTGTCAATGCTGGGAATCGAAGTCCCTCTACTTAACCAAAAGTGCAATTGTCATATATGCATGCACAAGAAAGCATGGATTTCTATGGTGGCCTTTCGGTCGGGGATCCACAGGGCACTCCATCGACCTGCGTGACAAAGCTAGCAATCTCGTGTTTGGGAAACTTTGTCTCGAAGGTGGGAAAGGGAGTGAGAATTGAGGTAGGAGAACTAATGTTGCAGGTAGAAAATTAGATTCCTGCACACACTAGTTAGAAACTTCAACACATGCATTCATGAGAAGAAACAACCCTGCAAATGGCAACAAGATGAGATAAGATTGTGAACTCAAAGTTTCTAAAATCTCCTCATCAAAGAGGCTACAAAATCCTTCTTCTTGTATTGATTCTTAAACAGAGATTGTACATAATGTGGGAATGGAAGAAATTTGAGAATGGAGGAAAGTAGAAGAAAATAGGCTATCTCCTTTGCTTTCTCTAGGTACAATGCACTCTGGAGTTTACAAGATCAATCGCCAACCTTCTACAATGGCGTGAAGAAGCCATTAAATATCTTACAAGAAACAGTTACAACTTCTTCTTTGTTAGCAAGAAACGGTTACAACTTCTTCAATCCTTCGCGTTTGTTTAGATTCTTGATTCGTGAAGAAAATGCCAATGGCGGAAAACCATACTTTTCATAATGCAGTCATTACACTCATTTTGTAACTTTGAATTTGAACTGTTCATCTTGCCTTTGAAGCTTTAAACCAGAGTCGTCCACATGGGAGAAATTTACTAGAGTGGGCGTGGAGGATGCCTTTTGCATTTTGTGACTTTATAGAGATTTGGCATTTTTTACATTTTTGGTCCACTCACCCACTTTTGATATGGTCTTGACACGTGGCCTCACTTGATTGGTGAAGGAATGCGGCTTGCTTTATGACTTTTAGCCCTTTTTACAAAAAGGCTCAAAAACAAAAATTGTTCCAGGCCTGCCTCCCTACTTTGACCTTCGATGCGGGCTTAGTATTTGACTTTTTCCTTGGTGTTGGGCTACGAGTCACTTTTTAACTTTAAGCCCCTTTAATGAAAACAAGGCTCAAATTCTCAAATCTCCCGATGGGCCGCTTCCCCGCTTTGACTTTTAATGCGGACTCAACATTTGATTTTCTCCCTTTTGTTTAGTGGGGCCGTATATCTGACCCTGGGCACATGGAGAGCTGGCACTCATTTGGAACCTACATTTGGATTTTGCCTTTGAAGCTACGCCAAGCTAATACGTGGAGGTTTCTGCCGACCCGCTTCCCGCTTTGACTTTTAATGCGGGCTCAACATTTGAATTTTTTCCTCATAGCGTGATCGGGGTTGCGGGTCACTTTATGACTTTTCTCCTTTTCACCACAATGCCTCAAAATGCAAAAAGGATCCGCCTTTCCGCATATAATTAGATATGTCCACGTACCCATGAATAGTGGGGCCAAAATTTGATGGGGAAGAAAACACCCATCATTCATGACTGTGGAAAAATGCAGAGAAGAAGAAAACTCCACCATTTTGCTCCCGATTTTCAAATTTCTTTCACAAACCAAGGAATTGAAAACAATACAAGGTTCAACGATCCATGGCCATAAAAATATTGACAATTTCATTCAAATGAGGACAACAATAAAATTTTCACGTGTCTAGACAGCGGAAAACGGAAAAATTATCAAAACGTGCAGATGGAGAATTTAAACAACTTTAAAGCATAAATTTCTCTATCTTTTCGGACTTTCAGCTTTACTTGAACCCTTTTGGAGGGCGTGAGCTCAAATTTTTTGAATTTGGTTTTTAAAATGAGGAGGGATTTTGAGGGTGACAACAAAAAGAACCATATAACTTTTTAATGTCCTAAAGCAACTTTTTAGACTTCTATAGTGTTATTAGATCGAGATAGATCACCACATACCTTTGAGAGCAAGAACAAGGATCAAATTCCACTTTCTCACTTTGAATGATCTTGAGAACACCATTTCAATCCCTTGGAAGAATAAACAAGTACTCCCCCTAATATGATTAGCATGCATACACCTGATTTCTTGCTACAACACCACTTCAACACAATTGGAAGGCAACCTAAACTTGAACTCTGTCACAAAGTTCCTTTGAGAGATCAAAATCATGTCTAGAGGCTTCTCAACCCCTACAACTACTATAATTGAGGGATAACCCATCCCCTTGTCTTTTGAAGCAACAAAACATCCTATAGCCAGCCCAACCACTATCTCATACCACTGCAACACTACCTTTGTCAACTTATGAAGGATAATAACCATCTTTTGGGTCTAAAACTTGATCATTTTATCTTGTAAATACTTTTCTTATACATGTAAGCCATGAAGAACTCAAACAAGATAGAGATAAATTTTTGACTTCATTACCAACTAACATCATGCTAGAGCAAGCCTCTACAAGCCCGTAGAGTGTAATTTTGGGCTAAAAACACCAATTTCTATTCTTCTCAAGCAACTATGACCACCACCTATTACCAACACTTACAAGATAATGAATGGATGAGATAGAATACCATTTTATGAAGATATTGAGCTTGAATTCCACTTCATACCACTGTAACCATGCAACAATGTCATCTAGACCTGTAGGTCATCATTCATTTTCATGGAGTACAAGAAATCCTTCACTATCTCATATTATCTTGAAGACAATTGTAAGTGCACTCCCATACATCTTGAATCAATACAAGGTTTTACAGAGAGCTTGAAGAAATAAAATGAATGAAGATTCATCATCCAAATTATCCCAAGCACTAACTTCTCTTTCACCGTACAAAGTATTAGATACTTTATCATTGTGCACCAAAACCGACACTCCAAATCTGACAAGGATAACTAAGAAATTATTCATACTTGAAGCCCTAAAATCATATATCCTCTAGCTCTATGTGTTGAGATGATTTATACAAAATTTTGGCCTCAAATTCCTTCATTTGACCTTTCAAAACTAAGTTTTCATGTAACCTGCTCATTAAGGACTGTGTAAACCTGAGAAGGGCAAAGTGAGGTAGCATTTTGCCTTGATTTTGCTATTATCTCCTCCAAGTTAGTGTTCTCACCTTGCCAAAACATCTGTAATCATGAATAGTATATTTTCAAATGAATATCAAGCATACTCATCCCAATATCATACTTGTAGCATCTCAATTTGCATGGACACACCTGAGAATGTGCTTTCTTGATTACATCATTGTCTTAGTCAAGAAATTTGAGATCAAACTGATTAAGTAGGACTTGATATCTTTAAACCAACTTCAAAAGGGACATTAGAGGGACTATACACCATATTACAAGTTATGATATAAACCAAGACTCATGTCCAAATTGTTCATGATGAAAATTCTTATGCATTATGACACTTGACAACCTTTGTGACATCTTTATAGTTCTATACTTGTAATAGACTCATGAGCACAATGAATGCAGGCTACAACAACACATGGTGACTTTATAATACCCCATATAACTTCGTACTTTGAAACTATAAATTTTAGGCATCGCGAATCAACTAACTCCCCCTAGGAGTATGCTCAAAATGACTTTGGACCTTTGACTATAAATTGATGATGACAAAGACTCCATGACTAAGAACAAAACTTTGAAAAATTTGATGTTGCATTTGACCACATGATAGACCTCTTGATAGTGACACCACTCTTTTCAACACCTGGTGATGACAATATGTACCTTCCTATCTTCACATACTTCATAAGACAAGGTCATGAGACTTATGAATATACACACCTGTCTTAGATGAGTAGTTTAGTCATGATTTGATCAACAAGAACTTCAAACTACCATACAACTGATTTCCAACCTTCTACACTAGAGAATCCAAACAAAACATAAACAAATCATAGGACACCTACCTTTTGCATTATGGGAAGACTCATCTTGACTCCAATGCTTCATTCAAATTAATATGCCTCCTAAAAGCTTAGAGAAGGCATACTTTAAGCCTCAAACCATCTCATAACAACATTCTTAGTTACATCTCTAGGAGTGATGACCACATTACCTAACCTTCCATCATCGATTGTGTGCCGATAAACATAAATGTTGCACTTCATACACCTTCTCTACCACTGCTTGAGGAAGAAATTTCTCATCCTTGGTACTAGAGTTGTTTTCTTGTTTCTTTCCTTTTTCATCCTTTGTTAATACAATGTTAGCTTGTTGTGGCACCTTATTTTTAGTCTTTGCTTTCTCAACTTCTGACTTTACTTCCTTGATTTTGTATACCCATTTCATTTCCTCTTTTTAGGAGTTGTTTGAGGCTTGGGTTGTTTATAGTTATAGCAATGCTTTGAGAAATGCCCAACTTCATGACATGTATAACATATGACCTGATTTATCCTTTTTCTTGAGTGATGATTGTCATTTCTAAATTGTCTTAGAGGTTCTTCTAAGAAATACTGGCTATATGACCTTTATTTCTACAATTGAAACACATTATATTCCATTCATATTCAGTAGCATAAGATCTCCATGGGTGCTCTTTGTCATAGTTTTTCATACACTCTCTAGCTCTATGTCCAAATTCAGAACATGAGAAACAATAACCATTAAACTTCCTCTCATACTTGGATGCATTTGGCTATCTAATTGACTTGGCTCTTCCTGTATTTGTCTACTTCTTGTTAGTTTGCTTGTTGGGATTAGCCTCTTCATTTTCTTTGTTTTTGAATGGCTTGATTCAAGCTTCAAATCTCTTTTCTTTGCTTGTGCCACTTCTTCTTTGATAGTATTCAGATCTACCCTCAATTTCTCACACTCTTCAGCCTTTGCTTGGATAGATGCTTGACAAGATTTATGCTCTATTTCACCTATAGGTCTTTGTAACTTATTTGTGACTTGACTTAGTTCAGTTTTTAGGATCTTTACCTCCTCTTCCAGTTTCAAGCAGTCATTCTCTTTTCCTTTCAAAGATCTTGAAACATTTTCAACAAGTGTAGCTACTTCATTTAATTCTTGGCAATGATGAGATTCCATGTGCTTAATCTCATATTTCCTCTTCAAGATTGATTCAGCCAAAGAACCCATGCTTGTGTTATCAGGATCACCTTCAAGTTGTTAGGCTTAACTCAGAAGGACCAGGCTCGATACCAATTGTTGGAAATCACAAGCACTGAGAGGGGGTTAAATTAGTGCAGATCAATTTTAACCTTTGAAACTTCTTGAATTATAACCAAAATCAAACCATGAACCAAAATAGAGTGCATGCAAAAATACAAGTACACAAGACACAAAAATTATGGTGGGAAACCCTTAAGGGAGAAAACCCACTGAAATCAAAAGCTCTATTTAGGAACACCCATTCCAAAGTCTTACAATGATTTCACCTTGTTTGAGCACCCACTCAAACTATGAAGCACCCACTTCTATGTTTTTCCTAGCACCCACTAGACTGGTTTAACAAGCTACAACTTGCAAGGAGCTCCTACCCCTGTATCCCAAGCACCCACTTAGGAAACAATCACAATAACAATAGTTTGACTTGATCATTTAGTTTCATGTTGCTTATTCATTTTATTATGATCTTTTTCTTGTTCTTCACAATTTACTTGTTCCTCTGATTCATGCCCTGCCAGGAATACATAAAAATTGATCCTGATACGGACATATATTAGGGCCTCGATTGTGTCTTTGATCTATGTTTGATGATGCCTTTCTCAACTCATGAATTTCTTGTCCTTCTTACCTTTAATACATTGTTATTCCTTTGTGAGTAACTCCTTTATGTAGAAAATCCTCTACCTTTTATGTAGCTGCACACATTCTTTGCTCTCTCCATTATGAATGTTCAAATGTCAATCTTTGTCAACATTCAAAGCTCCATTCACCTTATACTTTGATTCTTTGAGTCACTTTCTTCTTGACTCACATTCAACTCCTCTCACCTTTCATGTACATGTTGTTGTCTTTATCTCAATACCTCATACTTGGACATATAATATGATAATCACTTTGTATCCTTCTACTGGGAATTCACTCTTTACAAGCACCTATCGGTCTCATTAAGTATCTCTAGATTCTTCCCGACTTTTTAACTCCTAATTGCATGAAATTTCAAGGTGATAATCTCATGATGCATCTTGTATTATTCAATTGATAAACTCTACACACAACTTTCGGTTTGTAAGGAAGATTTCATCATGCATGAGTTCCATTATAGACACGATTCATGGCTTGGTCTTACTTCATACATTGCTTACATCAGTTACTCTTTCTCTATATCACTTCACTTTTCAAATTCCTCTTCACAACTTTTACTTGACTCCATTGTCTCTTTAGATTACACCTTGTATTGATAAAAGGATCTATTTCCTTTTAAAACAAGATAGATTTTTCAACTATCAAATCTCTTCAACTTTACTCCTTTGCAATAGTTCGATTTTTTCAAATGAGTTCAAACAAAGTGACTTTCCATATTCTTATTCTATGAGATCAACGACTGATTTTCAAGAGAAGCACAAGACAAAGGAAACAATTTTCTTTACTCATACTTGTAATCGATATTTGAAAGAGACAAGTACATAAGGATATCTAGCTTCCACTTCGAGATGAATAACACCTTCAAAAAGATTTTTAAGAGAATTTATAATCCTTTCAACTAGACTTTTTAACTTTCAATGTTATGAACTCTTACAACCTGCAATTTTGTCTCTTGCACATGTTTCTTGAGCTTTGGAGATGAGAGGAGGTTTGTAATTGTAGGAGGACCTAATTTCATGCACTAGAATAAGTTCTATTATATAAAACACCCTCGAAAAGTCGTGAAACCATCAAAGCATGGGATCCATTTAATAGATTCATGATGAAATAATCTCGAGTACTATTTCACATCGTAAAAAAATGATTGAGCACATTTTGGAAAGAACACAATATTTGATTTCTCTTCTACACTCACCGAATGGACAAAATTATTTTGCAATAGTTTAGGAACCACTTTATCAAGGTTTTGAAAAAGTTTCATACTTTTCCAAAGGTTGAATCTCTCAAAAATATCAAAGCTCCTTCACAAAAACCACAAATCGGTGTATGTTGACTATGCATAGTTAAAGAAGAGATAGACACTAACTTCTCCTTCAATCTTGGATGACATTCGATCCTTTGAAATTTTGTGGCCTTGAGAGGCTATTCTCCACCTTCTTCAACTGATTATAGTCAATAAGTTTTCTTGGGATGCTTGAATCCATCCCTTTGTTATGTTACAAAGATAGAGAAAAACTTGTACAGATTACCATTGAACAAGAAGACTTGAATAACAAAAACATAGAATAGTTCTCCAAAGTAATTAAGGATTTTAAGAAAACACCACTAGTTTAAGTTCAAGATTCCACTTTGATAGAATAATGTGAAGGATTTTTGCAATAACACACACTTGACTATCACTAGCAAAGTAAGTTCAATTTTCATAATAAGGATGATATTTCTCAGTAAGCATCTACTCAATTTGTCTAGAATGGAAAAGTTTGAAACCTCTAACCTTTCCATACCAGTCCACTTACCTTTTCAAATCAAGGATTTATGAGAGTCAAGTGTCTTAGGACTGTGTACACATTGAACTATGTGTTCCCACAATGTATTATTATCTTTGATATACTTTACAAAACTAAGCTTTACACACAAGCTCAATCAATAGATAGTACCCTATAAACAAAGCACTTTCATTGTTTTCAAGCACCTTGAAAGCATACCTTTAATGGTATGTTTACACACATCACTTAGAGATAAGACTTCTTGATGAGCCTAGAAAAAGCAATTGTAAGACAATGAGAAAATACCCTCACAACACTTAGCCGAGCAATATCAAACTTCACCTAGATGCATTTGACTCAAATAACCTTACGAGGTTCCAAGAGTACCTCTCATGTCTTCTTAGTAGTAGAGGTTTCAATTTTACACCTTCAAATTTGTAAGAACAAAGTGTACTTGTATGGAACAGTCACCCATAAGAACACCAATTCCATAAATTTGACCTAGAATACTCCTTGTACACTTTTGAGTGGTTTTCATGTCATTTTCAGTTGATTTGGAGGTCAAAAAGTTAGTTTGTTCCCATAGCTTCAAGACATAGTCCATGAGAGAAAAGGATTGCTCCACTAAAATGCTCATAACTTTTCAACTACACCTCCTTTTAAGAAAATTATTTTTGCACATGATTTTTATACCAATTTACTCCAAAAATTCCTTCTATGATTTATTCGAAGGATACTGTATAATTTTGTTTGAAGGCTAAGAATCTAGGAAGCTCAAAATGAGTTTTTCAAAAAGCCTGTTTTACAAAAACTCACATAACTTGAAAAAATGACCTAACTTCAACATACAAAACTGACTCCTGGAGTTGAACTGAGCCTAATATTTTCTCACACATGTTGTAGATACACTCTCAAGACCTCTCCCATGCTTGTTCTGACATGGACCATCCTATTTCACTTCATTAAGCAACTAGAACCACCCTGAAATGACATTTTCACTCAACTTCCAAGACCCTGTCTACTTGAAATCACATGAAGACATCTTGAACCTCTAAGAAAAATCTGATAAGCATGTTCTTGCACTCTCCCTTTGTCATAAATGCCTTTGACATCAATGACAACAAATGGCAAATCAACAGGTGCAACACCGAGGCCATAAAAGATAAATCGGTCAAAGTTCCGGCAAGGTTGTAAGATATGTAAAACCATCAAGAATGAAAGAGATAAATAAAAAGGCCAAAAGGAGTTGTCAACAACTAGTTTTATTGCTTGGGAATCATGTATACATTAGTATGCTTCAGGACCTAGAAATGCACCCAAGTGCATAGATTTTGTGTTTATAGTCATACACCAAAACAATGATGTTGCCCTTTCCCCTTATTATCCTTACCTTTTTCTCAAACATGGAACCATAAGTCAACCCTTCATCAATAAGAAAATAAGAATTGTGATCCTTCTTTAGATGATCCCAATGTAACAATGACTTAGCAAAAGAGGGTTGCAAGGAGTATGCATTAGGAATAGAACCACTGGACTTACGTTTCCCAAGAGTGGTTTTTGACATTCTTCTTACACTAGCACATACCAAGATGAATTAATCCCAAGTGTTGATTTTGAAATGAGCGATTCTCCCTTTATAATTCCTAATAACAACACACATACCCTTTGTGATGATAATATCTCACTACTAGTGCCATAGAAGAGATGACAAACATGAGACATGATCATCCTTCCTAACCAATTGTGCGCATGATGACAACATATCTAAAATGAAAAATTGGTCGACAAGAGAAATTAAATATTCACGTATTCAAGGACTTCTCATGATGTCCTTATGATTCAAAAGTTTTGAGTTTGAATCAACACTCTTCATTTGTATGATTTCTTTGTCGAATGGGATCTTTTCCTTCTTGTATTCTTCCAAAATTTGTTGGTGTTTGTCTTGGGTATTCTTTGGCTTCTTATTAAGGCTAGGAACTCCATTCCTTTAACTCCTTTTGATTTTTGTTTGAAACAGTTTAGCCAACTAAAAGTATCACGGGCATCTTGGGAGACCCTTATTTCATGGGTATGTCTCTTTACAAGATCACCTAGAACTCTAGATCCATTAACCCCATGCGATTAAGATTTTTCTCCATTCTTAGCACCAAGAGGAATACTCATTTGTCATGATTTACTACGGAGCATCAAACTTGCCCCATGGTCATCCTTTATAATAAATTGCTTATGATCACAAATTTGAAATGGTATAATAGAAAATCGTAAATTTGAATTACCTTTTTCACTACCTCCATACCTTGTTCGCGTGTGTTTGGAATGTCTTCGTGGCTCTTACTAAAGTGTAATCGATTAACATTTTTTCTTCATTGACTACTATTTAGATAACTTCAACAAGTTGAGAGTGATTATGGGCACTCGAAAATGCTCTTTCTTCTTGGGTATGAATTCCAACATTGTCATTCCCTTGTTCCTTCACCAAATCTAATTTTTATCTACTAATATTCAACTTTATGCAGCCATTAGACACCAACAATTCTTCATCAAACACTAAAATATTTTTACCTTAGGTAGTATGCTCCTTAATCTCCTTCTCATTGCTTGGAACTTGCCTTGTGATTTCACTAAACCCTTGTGTCTTCATGGTGTTGTTCAGAAAATCAGTCGAGAGATCCAGGAAAGATTCAAAGTGATATTGCAAGCTTTGTAGACTAATACTTCCCCCTTTTTCACTAGATTCTTAGAAAAGCAATGCTTGAAGCAAAACTATGAGCTTTGTAGACTTGTATTTCCTCCTCTCTCTCCACACTCTCGGGTGCAAGGCATTGAAGCACATGGGTTCTTTGTAGTCTAATCATTCCTCTTTTACTATCTCCTATGACATTGTTGTAATGTGTTTTTGCAAGGGAAAAATTCAAATTGAAAACATGACAACTTTAGCCTAGTGTCAAAAAATTTACTTATAAACCCTCTTGAGCACTTCTCCGGATCATTTCTCCTTCTATGGCATGCCTATCCCAATACTCCAAGTACTCATGTGTGTTTTAATAACATTTCCCATGTGTTTCAAATGTGAAAAAAAGATCATGAAAGTCCACGATGTAGCGATTCTAAAGGCGAGATTCTTGATGAACATAGAAGGGCTATTTTTAGCCTTTCGAGAGGCAGTGTGCACCCTCGAGAAGAGTTGAAGACCCAAATTCATCGAGATGTGGTACTAAGGAGATAAGAACATTGTGTAACTGGTTTAGGAATATTGTAGACACAAAATCACACACTTTGGGTAATTATCTAGTCCTGATTGCATACTACTATTCATAAGATTCCCAAGTAAGAAGAGTAATAATTAATCGATGTCTTTAGCCACCTTTATTTGCTTTTTGTTAGCACTTTTGGTCTTACATCCTTACTTTCTCATCATCTGTCTCTTTATACCTTGGTATTTATTATCCTAGACACCTGCGTGCCCTCATCCCCTCTGGTTACCCCTGACCCCTTTATACTTTACTCACACTTTTTAGGTCCTTTTTAGTCATTTGAGCATCTTATCTTTTTGGTAGTAAGACTTTTGAGGTTAATTACAAAATTCAAGTAAAGGAATCATATAAATATAAATTTATGTGATCATAATAAAGGACCAAACACTAAGCATTAGCTATCACCACCTAAGGTTGCATCCATCAAGCATATAAGAGCTCCATTGCATCCATCTAGCACCATCACAAGGGACACAAGGGTTGGTTATTCTACATACACTTCATAGAAGTTTCATACTTCATTGCAGGTTTCTAGTGACTTCAACGATCATGGTATGACACGAGAGCGACTAAAGGTGACTAAAGGTGAACACCTTGCGACACCTCGAGATGAGGTTTTATGCGCTTTTCATGCAAACCCAGGCACCTGAAACAAGCCTAAAGCACCCCTATCCCTCTCTAGGTGCCCTAGTCCAACCTATTTGTCTAGATCTGCATTTTTATGGGTCTCTGTGTGACGCTCCTACCACTCCATTCATTTGGTCAGCACTTTAGTACAATTTAAAATTTATTACGAATCAACTAAGTACCTTATTCTCCTCTTTGTAGCTAGGGTTTCACATTTATTTCTTAGTTTGCTTTGTTTAATTCATGTACTTCATTACACATTTATTTTACTGCTACAATAACATCATATTAGGCTCATATATTTACATTTTAGCTTAATCATTTTGGTGAACCCAAACTCGATCGAACACTCTTAGGATCCTCATACCTCTATTGTTCTTATCTTTCTAGGATCTCTTCATCATGAGTATCTCCATTAATGATTTCTTGCTTATCAATCCTCAATTAAGAGATAGAATCAGAACTCTCTTCACTACCACTCGCATTCCTACTAATATGCATCCAGATTTAGTATACCAAACATTTGTTGAGGCATTTTCCCAACATATTTCTTTCCCATCCAATCCTCATGTTGATCTTTCTATTTTTGACAATGATCCACCCTTACATATCATGATTCACATTTACAATATGGGTATCAAGCGTACTTTAATCGATAATGGATATGAACTCAATCTATGTCCTATGTCATTCCTTGAAAAGATTGGTCTTTTGATGCTAATGTTAGTCCATTGTGTCTTTCCCTTCAGGCATATGATGGTTATTTTCATCCATGTGTAGGTCACATTACTATACCTATCACTATAGGGCCCAAAATTGACTTTCCGGTTTCGTATAATTGTTTACTATGTAGGCCATGGCTTCATTTCATGCAAGCAATTCCTTCTACAATACATCATTGTGTCAAATTCCTACATGAGGGAATAGAATATATAGTTCCTAGTGATCGTGACCCATTCAAATATTACAATCATGATCCTCATACTACAATTCCTACCCCACACTCTGATACTACTAATGAACCACAACCCATAGATACTTTGGATCATTTACCACCAATTGAAGGTGCTATTTGCATGCTCGATATAGTCTCATCTACAACACCACCTCCTCCTGCTACTACTCTTTGCTATGGTACTTTATCGAGGGCCTACCCACACACCCGATGTTGTTCCACCTACTTCACCATCACATGTGCATCCACCATTAGCACATCCTCCCTTTACATGTATGCTTTTCATGAATAATTCTTATTGGGAGCATATTCCATTTGATCCTACTTGTGATGACACTATATGCACACATGATGGCTTGGCTTGACTAGGTTTTATAGTTAATGACATCTTTCCTTCACCCTATGCTCCTCATCTTTATCATGGTTTCATTCACATTATTGTTTCTTATGGGCTTCGCGTCTTTCATCTCATAGTGTTTCTTGCATGAGCTCCTCGTGGTGCTCCCCTTACACTTGGACAGTCTTGGCTTGACTATATTGGGGGCACCTTAGATCCTAATCATATTGAAATTTCATTTCTTATACCCTTTGGTCACGTTTTCATTTATAATGATTCCTTTCTTGGCTATTCACATAACCTTACACACTGGTATACACATGGTTGTCTACTACCCCCTTTCACTTACAAAGAATACACAATGGGCATGTACAACCTTCATTGTAATGGCTCACTACATGATCAACCCGATACTATTGCTTATCATGTATCAGATGCTTTACCTTTCAACTTTGATCCCGATAATGACGACCTCTATATGATATTACTTGATATCTTTCCTCATCAAAAATTGGGGGCATAACACCTTTCTCTCCCCCATCTAGCCCCAACAAGTGTCTTATTTTATCACCATGCCACACCTAGATTATCACACACACACGTTGTTATTTCCGATAACACACTTATGTTCTTACGGTTCTTCCACGACTGTTGAGGAATCTCTTATAATAAGAACCATGTTTCATCGTCACATTACATGCTTCATCAATCTATTACATAATCACTCATACATACATACATCTATTACTATCTATAGCAAGTCTTGCATACGATACAATATTTTATCAACTATCACATAAACTATACACTATCAAGTACACTTCATCATTTTCACATACTCACCATCACACACTTGGGGGCATCACACTTACTCCCCCACACCTTTTAGCATTATCAACTGTCATACATCTTACACACATCACATCTAGTATTTTACATTCACCACACACATATTGATACATGCGCATATCATTATTTCCCGATGACACACTCTTGTGTTATGGTTCACACTTGACTATTGAGGGCATACTATACACATGAACCTCACACATTGCACATTGTACACACCACACATTCTCACACACTTGACCATACCACACATTTTACACTAGACACATTCACCACACACATCTCTAGCATTACACATCTCACACATTGTGTATCATACACTTAGGACATTTTCTCTCACAACATCTACAAATTTTGTGTCTTATTCACTCTACACATTCACACTATATTTTTCTTACATCTACTTGTATACGCTACAATCATTACCCTATGATGCACTCTAGTTCCACGGTCCATACTCAGCTGCTGAGGGTTGACATCTCAAATGAATCTCATCAGACTCACATATATAATCAACTCACTCTCACACTTACACTCTACACTTTGTGCTTTGATGATCACATCTTTTTGTACACACCTTTCAGACCATTTCTCGATGACGCACTCTCATTTACGGTTCATTATTGACTGCTGAGGGGGCATAAATAAATGAACCTCATTACATGCATACACATCCACTTGGGGGGCACACAGATCCTATCATTCACACTTTGCATTCCATTCCACCTCATCCACAACATACTACATATCTTGGTTGCATTTAATCTTGCTTACATTTACTTGTTACATGTTCATCTTATTACACATGCTAGATAAATATCTTGTATGTCATTATCTTTATCATACACACATGCACGTTCACTTGTCTTTCTAGTTGTGATCACAGATTATACATATCTATTACACACAACATGGATGCTTGGCGTAGTACCTCATACCAGTCCCACAACAACTCTTGGGGCATCCACTTTCATACACTATAGGTGTTATTATTTCATTTTGTTTCATAACACATTACTTTATCAGATTATACACGCTTTGACATACTTTTTATCTTTCTAACATGTTAACGGGTGTTTCATGTGAATTTTTTTTTACATGACTATTCACTTCCATTGTTGTCTATTACATTGTTTGTCATTGCTTGCTCTTTGGATGCTCTTTTTTGTGGGATTTTCCCTTTGTCTTGTGTGTAAACTTGTCTATTTGTGGCCATCATGACTTTGATTATCTTATGACATCATGAGTGGTGTCCCAGGTTTGCAACCCACTTTTTGCGGTTTACATTGTCTTTTTATGTGTTTACTTGTGTCTTATCTTACACATTGTCTACTTAGCTTACATTTTTTCTTTTACATACATGTTTTCCTATACTAGTACTTGTCTCCTAGCCATTTTGTTTGTGTGTGCCTTGGTTTCTACCATGCACATTCCCTTTCCCATGCAAGGCACAATTTCAACATAGTGGTTGGTCCTCTTTTGAGCCGCATACTCTTTCAGTGACGTCACATGCACCCCAAATGAGGGGGCATCATATGGGTGAATTAGTCACTCCATACAATGTTATATAAATCACAGTACCGATACAACATAATTTTCATTTTAGACAAGGCTCAGAATCAGACTTGGGTCCTTAACACAATGATGTCCTTCCTAGATGCCTGTAACCAGGGGCAATTACATAGTTTTTCGACATGTCACATAGGTCTTCTTTGGCAGGGCGGAGATTCCTTTAGCAATATGAAATTTACATTGGGGGAAAGTACACACCATCTGTAATGGTGTTTTCATTACGGGAATAGTTAAAGGTTAGAGGATGACACCAGACTTTCCTCTCTACACTACTTCTGTTGTGGCGTAGGATCACCCAAAAACCAACATTTCAGAGCGCTCTACAACTTTGGGAAGTGGTTAAAGGTTGGAGGATGACACTAGAATTTCCTCCTATACTTATATTGTGGCATGAGATCACCCAAAAAACTCGCACTTCATCGACATCTTCAGGATCCTTTCTATACCCTTTTTCCTCATCATGGATCAGGTGCACATGTTCCTTTTTCACATTTTCAACATTTTACATACTTCTTTACATATTTTTACACATATACATGCATATTTAACTACTTTATCATTCTTCTTTTTTGTAGGTTCGTATGTATGGTAAGTAGTAGTCAACATCATTCACATCAACAACGACAACATCGACAACAATGATAGGTACATCGTGACATCTACACATGCGTTTCTACCCTAGGTTCATTTTCATCATCACTTTTTGCACTTTCTCCTCCTTAGCATCCACTTCACATTTTTATCACTACACGCTTTTTCTAGTCCCTCAACACGCTTGCATTATCGATCTACATGGTTATCAGTGCACGCATCTCTATCTATTGTATGTTACCAAACTTTTTGCTCACCAACATAAATTGGGGGCAAATGTAGACACAAAATCACACACTTTGGGTAATTATCTAGCCCTGATTACATACTACTATTCATATGATTCCTAAGTAAGAAGATTACTAATTAACCCATGTCTTTGTCCACCTTTCTTTGCTTTCTGTTACCACTTTTGGTCTTACATCCTTACTTTCCCGGTTTGTCTCTTTATACCATGTCATTTATCATCCTAGACACTAGTGCCCATCCAAGATGCCAAGCACTGGGTGCCCTCGTCCCCTCTGGGTGCCCCTGACCCCTTTGTACTTTACTCACACTTTTCGGTCCTTTTTAGTCGTTTGAGCATCTCATATTTTTGGTAGTCATCCTTTTCGGAGTTAATTACGAAATTCAAGCAAGGGAATCATATAAATATAAAGTTATGTGATCATAATAAAGGACCAAACACTAAACATTAGCTATCACCACCTAAGGTTGCATCCATCAAGCATCTAAGAGCTCCATTGCATCCATCTAGCACCATCACAAGGGACACAAGGGTTGGTTATTTTGCATACACTTCATAGGAGGTTCATACTTCATTGCGGGTTTCAGCGACCTCAAGAATCTTGATGCGACCTCAAATCCACCAAAGATGACTAAAGGTGAACACCTTGTG
Organism: Taxus wallichiana var. yunnanensis; assembly: GCA_018340775.1. Taxonomy (NCBI): domain Eukaryota; kingdom Viridiplantae; phylum Streptophyta; class Pinopsida; order Cupressales; family Taxaceae; genus Taxus; species Taxus wallichiana. Next base: position 837,521,522 of record CM031238.1, read on the forward strand.
ACACCTCAAAGGAGGTTTTCTGAGATTTTTGCAAACCAGGGCACCTGAAAGAGCCTAGAGCGCCCACGGGCGCCCTGTCCCTCTCCAGGGCACCCCGGTTTAGCCTATCTCGTGCATATCTACATTTTTTCGGGTCTCGTGTGACGCTCCTACCACTTCATTCGTATTGTCAGCACTTTTGTATAGTTCAAAATTTATTGTGAATCAGCTAAGTACCTTCTTCTCCTCTTTGCAACTAGGGTTTCACATTTTATTGCTTAGTTTGCTTTGGTTAATTCTTGTACTTCATTACACATTTATTTTACTACTACAAGAACATAAAATTAGGTCATATATTTATATTTTAGATTAATCAAATATTTAGGAAATATTTTAAGGTTTGGGAACAAGTTCGAGTTTAAGCGGGTTTTGAAGGTGAAGGAGCTTGCGGTTCAAAATAGCACTTTGAGTTTTAGGAAGTGATTACGGGATCTCCACAATGAGACCAAAATTACTAGTACTATTCACGAGAATAATAATTTATCATTCAATTCATTCCTTATGTTTATACAATAAACAAGCATGCCATTATATAGGCAATTACATCTCCTTTAAAATAGAAACCTTCCTACAACACCTTTTCCTAACTCGTGAGTGGTTTTAACAACCACAAATATTAGATTATATGCGTTATATTGTTATCACATAACAATATAACTCTTAACAATTAACCACAAGTATTTTACCCAACTAATTTACCAAACAATCATGTAAATACTATAATTCCTAACATTCCCCCTTAGTGTTTACATGGTAGCAATATAACTTTCACACTTCCTTTATAGCCTGTCACCCATGCTTGCTCATTATCTTGGTACAACACTCGAACTGAAGGTAGAAGAAGGAACACATCAAATTATTATCGACCATGCGCTGTTAGAACACATCACCGACGAGGATGATAACACGCTCAGAATCATCGTTTATCAACCAAGTCACTCTAGGAAACACATCTAACCTAGAAAGTGTGGGAACTCAAGCAAGAACACATCGAGAAGCCTTTAATGGTTTTCAGAGGCTAACCACAAACCTAGGTATGAAGAGGAACACATCGATCGTTATACCTCATCAAGACTCATGATGTAGAATTTTACTATGTTATCTGTTCTTCAATATGTTTTTGCATTGGGGAATTTATGTAGGAATAATCACATACACAATTGAGAATTTGGAAATGGAACATTGAATCATGTTCCCCCCTCAATGTGAAATTTTTACTTATTAAAAGCGTAAATCAGTAAAAGCTGAAGCACACAACTGAAAGCAAACTCACGCCACAAAATGCCACCACAACTTCGTGCGACCTCATCGTTGGTGACTAACGAGAGGTCACTATCTGACCTCCAGCCTTTGTTGCCTCCATCCTCTAATGTTATGTTGCTAACTCAACAAGATGTGAACATGAAGCACAATTGTTTCCACATTGAGTTTATTCTTTCTTCCCTCCCACAATGTGAAACACTTTATTTTTCCGGACGTCGGGTAACACCGAAAATGCGTCCGTAAGGGAAATTTTATTTTTGGACTTTTTACAATTATACGACTTTTGACGACAATTTACAAATTTAAAAACAACACTTTTGACTTGGACAAGAAGACTCGACTCGACTAAAAAGTAATAAAATGGGATTACTTTTTATATGAAAATGACTTAATAACTAAAGACATACAAAATCTAAAGAATTTGATGGATGACGTATTACACATCACTAATATACAGACTTGACTACGAATTAAGTCTTCACAAAATACTATAGATTATACACTTATAATGAAGACACATAATATTTTATCGGACAATGATAAATTTGAATTTGACAAAATTGATTTTCTTGAACTCCATTTAAACCCAAAAAACACTAAGACTTAGAATAAAACTCTACACCTCTCTCTCTCTTTTTAAAAGATATAAAAATAGTAGACCTTGGCTTTATTACGTGACTATTAATGACTAGAATTGACTCATTTTGGCTTGACAATAGTGGACCATAAATATTTGAACACCTAATTACAAAATCCAATATTGGATTAAATAAATGACTAATTGGTTCAACATTTAAAACCCTAAAGATATTAAATAATGACTATAAACAATAAGACAATGAACCTTAGATAAACTCATACCTAAAACCGCTGACTTATAAAAACCAATATTACCGAATTAAATTAGGCACCTCAAAATCTGTGGGTTGTGGATCAATGAAACCGATTTGGATTGTTGATCTTTAGACGTGGCAGTGGAGTAGTTGTTGGACCGACCAAAGAGACACGGTCTTTCCATGTAACAAGACACCCAAACTAGCATTTCAAATATTCATTATTCAATGCATCAAATTGTGACATCTCCGCCAACGTTGGTCCGTCAAAGCTGATTGAAGACTTTTCTGGTGAGTTGCGTGTAGAAGAAGAGTTAAAAAAAACATCTAGCCATGCAAAATATCTTCTCGTAGATCTTTAAAGTAGACAATACCATGCCCAAGTCGGTGAATTCGATGTTGAAGTAGAGGCTATACAACCCAATGATGTGATGTAATGAACATTTTTATATGTTGGTACTGTAGTCACACAAACATGGATATGCTAGACGCAAAATCTGTAGGTTAGGATTTTTCTCTTGGTCACATAGACATGGATATACAGCTACAATATTTGAGTCTTTCAAGATTTTGAAGAAAAATTCCTCCTCACGCATAAATTTGTACACAAAACTTAATCACATATAATGTGATGGAGCAATAGACAATATTACCGGATACAATAAAGCGCAAAATAAAGCCACCATCAACATGGGAAATGGAGGAGTAGAACTACTCCCTAAAAGATCTAGCTCTCCATGGGTCTCATAGGCTTCACACAACCTTGCTCTAGTACCAACTAAAAGCTTGAGACCATAATTACTAATATTATTCACGGAATAATAATTTATCATTCAATTCATTCTGGATATTTATAAAATAAACAAAGCATGCCATTATATAGGCAATTACATCTCCTTTAAAATAGGAAACCTTCCTAACAACTTTGCCTAACTCGTGAGTGGTTTTAACAACCACAAATATTAGACTATATACGTTATATTGTTATCACATAACAATATAACTCTTAACAATTAACCACAAGTATTTTACCTAACTAATTTACCAAAAACTCATGTAAATACTATAATTCCTAATAATAAGTGCCAAAAAGACCTCTGGATGCTCCAAAACTTCGTCGTCAAGTCTATCTCCAAGGTAAGCTTCAGGGACTTACCCAATTTCAAGGATGGACACACGTCATCACCAGGTGATGACGTAATTTTGTGTTCCATCTTTCCCATCTAATTGGGACAAAAAAATGTGCCTATGCCCGAGTTAAGCCCCCAGATCATCATATGATCTCGACGAAGCCCAAAGTTGCCAATTAATCCCCTTCTCGCCTTTTCTTAGCCCTTCCCATCGCATAATCACAAAGTGACACTTTTCACTCCCAGGTGAGGGAGCAATTTCCTATCCCATCTATCCTATCCCCTTGGGAAATTTGGAACACAAAAATGTGCCCCATGCCCATGTTATCCTCAAGTTCATCATGTGACCTCGGGAAGGCTCTACAGGCCAATTTTTAGCCCCTCTCCTCTTTGCCTCGCCAAATCAACTTCCACCACTTGTCCTCACCAGGTGAGGGTGCATTTTTTTACAAAAACTATCTCATCCCCTCGGTATAGTTAGGAGACAAAAATGCACCCAATTCCAGCCCTTTCCTAGATCCACCATGTGACCCAATCTTAGCCCCGGGGTGCTTATTGTTTGCTTTTTCTCTCTCCTCCGCAAAACAATAAAAGAATGACACTTGTCAAGAAGAGGTGAGGGAAATTTTTCGCCCCATTTATCCCCTCCCCTTGGGAAATTTGGGACATAAAATGCACCCATGTCCAATATGGAAAAAACAAAAATAAAAATTATAAATCTTCTAACTGTCGTGTTTCTTCCTTCCATGTGCTTGCGAGAAAGGTACTGCCAGAAGAATGTGTAAAAGCCATTGCAACTCATTACCCCTTCATAATTTCCTCTATAGCTCCATGAAGGTTATTGAAAAATCTCCATTAAACCTACAAATTCTTTAGAAACCATGTCAAATTTCCCTCAGAGCATCCATGGTTGCCAGAATGAAGATTTTTCATCTGCTGGTGAGCGAAGGAATTGATCATACAAGGTTTGAGATGATTTTTCTTCTCAAAAGAATCTCTGTGATATCTAAATCTTAGTGACTCCATTAATTTCTTTCATGGTAGCTTCAAACCTGAAACCCTCACCTAGGAAAATTTTCTTTTTGATTTCCAAGCATTCAATGGGTGAAACACGGTGAAATTTGGAACACGAGATCACGACAAAGAGCCGAATCTAAAAATAATGTTTCTATCGCAAACCGAGGCCATTTTTTCACTTAATAAAAATAGCATATGATATGCCCCTCCACATGATAAAAATAGTAAGTCCCTAAACTTACAAGTTTAGATCACCAGAATAGTCAAAAATGGTGCAAAATGGAAGGCAAGGCAAAATTAGCAATTTTCCAAAATAACAAGTTTGGAAAAAGCACATTGTTAAAAATAGAAAGTGGATAAAAATATAAATACATCATCAATATAGGGAAATTGGAATGTTTAGAAGGTTAAGAGGTCATATTTGAGAAAAACATGTGATATGTCCCAAAATAGCAGGTCCTGGTCTTACCTGTTAAAAATAGAAAGTCTTCATTTTAGGTGCAAAAAGTTGTAGATGGCTCCATTTTCACTCATCTTTCTACTTTTTGATTCTTTCATAGGTTACGTAATGATCTCATAGCTCAAATAGAGAAATGAAACCTCCATATGGGTCTTAGAAACATAAACTTGAGTTCAATTGTGTCAAAAGCATGGAAGATCATCTAAGGTGAGCGAGTAGGAAAAATTCAAAGGTGGACTTTGTCAGTCATAAGAGATTCAAAATGAAAGATTGGTAAAATTTGATTCAATCTAAGAGGTAATTTTGGCTCATTTTTGATGTGGATTCATGATTATCTCTCAGTGAGTTGACAAGATAGTGAGTGATTTGAGCTTGATGAGCTAGGAAAGAGTTCTCGAGCTCACATTGGGAGGTCTTTAAACAATGTTTCTAAACACTCATTTCAGTGGTCCAAGGTTTCTATGCATCATGAAAAAGGAGGAGATTATGATCATCATCAACAATTTCTTCATCAGAAGGAACTTCTTCAACAAGTTCAATCAATCCCCTTCCCTTCTTCTCTTCTCTCCCTTTCTTCTAATTCTTCATTGTAAACAATCATGGTATTTTGTCCTATTCACTTAAGTGACAATATTTGTAATTTGTAAAAGTATTCTCTCAAAATTATAAGAGAGATACTAAATTTTGTCTCTTCTAGGGGAAATTAAAAGGTCACAAGTGGAATAGAACATGAAGAGTCATGTGGGGGAGATGAAAGGTCAATTCACAAGGCTATAAATTGGGATGGCTTCTCCATTCCAAAGGATCCAAAAAATCCTAAATTTTAGTTCTTGGTAGCAATTGTGAATTGTGATATTGATTGATGCTTTGTATTCATCACTACACAAGAAATAAAAATCTACATTTCTTCCATTTTCCTTTCTCATGTTTCCTCTATTTTCTCTCTTTTATGCAACTTTTTGTAAGTATGGTGATCAAAAAGAACTTTTGTATCTTGATAAATGAATCTAAAGAACTGTGTGTCTTTGGGTTTCATTAGTCTCACTAATGGTTTCATTTTTTTTTTTCTAATTTGAATGTTGAACTACTTAGTTATTGGGTGTGAACTCTGCAATTTCCTACTCACAACAATAACCTTCCCTTTTCCTAATTTCTCTCCTTCACCCCTCATCACTGTAATTTCCTCCCTTGTACCCCATACAAGCACTTTTCCACAGTTCAATGAAGTGTTCATGTGTGATCCCCGACCTATTTGGCCAACCCACAACATTTAGATAGGATTAGATTAGTTTACATTCAATAATGGGAGCCTCCCCATTCATACAAGAGAAGGGGCATAGCCCCATGAGCATTGGTGGAAACACCTAATTTTCCATATGAAAAATTATTTTAACAATAGTTTTTGGTGACTCTACTGGGGAGAGATCTTCCCTCGTGCACCCAAAAAGATCTACAAAATAAAAAAATAAAAAAAATAAAAAAAAACAAAAAAAAGTACTTGAATGAAAAAATCCTTTTTCAAACCTTCCTTCCTAAGCACTTGAGAAAATTTTGAGAAAGAAGATATACTAGATTGAATAGTTGAGAGAATCATGAATTGACCCTACTTTTGAAGGAAAAACAAGAAAGAGATCCCATATTTCAAACTTTCCCATTATATTCATCGAGTAAGAAAGACAAGTTCCTATTCAAAATCCTCTTGAAGGTCATCTAAAATTCTCCTATTTTCACCCACCTTTGAATTTTGAATTCCCAAGAGAAGAAGAAAGAGAGGAAGAAGAAAAAGAAAGAGAGGAGGAAGAAATGGCAGCACAACACTTGTACCATGGGGACAAAAAACATTGGTCCATTGGCTTTGACTCCACCACTCCATGAGCTTCCACAAGGATCAAGAAAGAATTTTCCAAAATTTCTATGGAGATGGAAAGCAACATCTGATGATCACATCACAACCTTCATCACATCTGTGACATCCTTGGAGTGCAACACATGAAGATGTTGTTGTGTGGTTGTTCATGGAAACATTGCAAGAGATGTGAAAAGATTGGTTCTACTACTTGCCATCATGCTCAATCTCCAATTGGGGTGATATCAAAAAGAAGTTTGAAGAGAGGTTTCAAGACCACCAAAGATTCTCATGCCCTCCTTACTCAACTCACTCAAATGAAGAAAGAGCCACAAGAGTCCATGAGAGACTTTGTGGAAAAATTCAACAAGTTGATCAACAAAATTCCCGTCATTTCTCTTCCCACTATAGATAATTGAAGATGTTCTTTGTGAATGCTCAATTTCCTGAAGTGAGTTTCATTTTGTGGAGATTTCAACCATGAGATTTGGACAATGCTCAAGAAATTTGTTGAGGTGGAAGATGACCTCATCTTTTCGGGTAAGATCAAGAATCCTTCAATGAAAGATAAAACCCAAAGTTCCAAAGATGAGAGAATTGATCAATGTTGTAGAAGTTGGAAAATGAATTGACAATAATTGAAAAAGGGAAGTTTCTCAATGAACACCTCATCCAAACCAAAATAGAAATCAGATTATAGGAGCACCCCAAAGGCTTTCCTTGGAGGCTCCACTAGTCAATGCAATATGTGAGATCAATGAAGATGAAGAAGAAGAAAATTTTGAATCAGAAGTTGAAGATGAAGGAGAAGAAGAATGTGCTTGGATCAGATTTTTTGTGAATGCACACTTGATGATGAAGAATCCACAGATAGTTACTCATATGTGTGTGTTCACTGATCACAAAAGGAGAAAGAAGGATCTTCTTTTACTACCCAAGCTAAGAAATTGAATCCTCAAATGGTGACTCCAAGAAAAAAAAAAAAAAAGGAGGATCATCAAAGTTCTTCTTCAATAGGGTTCATCTTGAGAAGAAGCATGAGACCATTCCAACCAAGAAATTTCTACCTCTTCAAGTAAGTCTCCTTCAACTTCTCTGAAAAAAATCAATTTCTACAAATCCTAAGAACATCCATGTCAAAGTCTTCCATAACCCATGATGTTCCTACCACCTCTTCATCCTTTGATATCATTGACCATTTCAAAAATCAAAAGTCCAAATTTCTGAATTTGAGTACTTGAGAACTCATCCTAAACAACTTGAGAAACTCATTCAACATATCAAAGGAAGTAGCTCTTTCATTCCTAAAGATGCCACCACCAAAGAACCACCTCATGCATCTCAATCCACTCCATCTCTGAATTTTCTTTCCTCCACACCCTCCACCTCTAGGAAGGTAGAACCTTTCTACATAGCCTTGTTAGTCAATGGGTATAAGCTAAACAATTACATCATTGACTCGGTGCCTTGGAAACATCATGCCTACAAAATTTTCTAAATCCCTTGGCCTCCCTTTCCCCTACCTCTGGCCAAGTTTCTCTCCATGGAAATGAAATAAGTTCCTCTTATTGGACAAATCAAGGATGTTGAGGTAGCATTTGGAAGATTTCCTGACAAGAAAATCACAATGAGAATCCTTGTAGTAGACATGCCTGCCTCATATGGTATGTTGTTGGGCCAAAGTTTTTATCGAGATGTTGGAGGAGATATGCAACTAGATTGGTCACATGCCACCATCCTCGGTCAATGGTAAAACAAAGAAACTTCTTCCCTATTAGGAAGATGAAGTATATTGTTCAAAAAGGCCAAATGACCCAACAACAGATATCCCATGTCAAAATTCTAAATCTTGAAACTTTTTCATGACCTTTTGAGGATGATCTTGAGCTTCCCATGTTGGTGGAAGAATTCCCAAGCATCATAGAGCAATCAAAGAGCATAATGATGATTTGATGAAATCAGAGTTTGAGAGTGTGTACTTCTCATGGGATGAGAGTATAAATGAAGTTTCTCCATTGGATTGATGATGGTGATGAGACCTTGATTTGCAACAAAGCAATATTGAAGTGATGAGAAAATGGATCAAGAAGAAGGAATGATGCTCAACAATTTCTTGACAGGTAACTTCAATGTTTTTGATCATGTTCTTGAGGCTCAAGTATGAGTTTCCATGTGATGAGTATGTTGGTGAACTTGAAAGATTTCTCTTTCTCATTGGAAGAAGATGACAAGAAATGCAAGAATGAAACATGTTTCCACCTCTTGAACTTGAACATACTCAAGGAGATGATGATTTCATCATGGAAATGGATTTCTTGGTTCTTGGTGATCAAGAATGGGAAAAATGATAATGAAAACATTTCAGCTCCAATATTGTGCTCATTTCCTTTTCATGAGGATGAAAACATTCTCAATGAAAAATGGAGAAATGGAATATTGCTTGGTCCTAAGGCTGATTTTTTTCAAAATGGAAACATTCTTAATAGACTTCAACCTTTCAGTGCTCACTCTTCCCAAGAGAAGGATGCTCTCAACATAAAAATGGATGAAAAAGCCCAAAATGGAAAGGTGAAGAAGATGACAATTTCCATGTTGCATGCCCAATCTTGAGCTCATTCTCTTTCCAAGAGGATGATGCAATGCACATACCACACTATGTATATAGGGAAGCATGTTGTGAAAAAGCAAGGAGTCATGAGAAAGATGATTTCTTGATCCAATTGAGAAACAAGGAAAATCAAGAGGTGGATGATGATGCCAAAGTTTTGAGACATCTTCGAGAATCAACCCATGGAAGTGGTGGTCATGAAGAAGATGAAACAATGAAGAACAAATGTCTTGGTATGAAAATGATAAGTCAAGTGTAATCAAGAATCATCTTCATGGTAGTAGTGAAAAAATCAGCAAGTGGAATAAACTTGAGAATCAAGAGAAAATGGAAAAAAATGTGTCAAAAAAAAAAAAATGAAATGAATGAATTGATCATCAATTGCACTAGAAATCATGCTAGATTTCTCAAGAAGCTGAGGAGAGGTTCATACTTTTAGTGAACCTATCAATGGATTTGTGGAAGAAAGGCATTCGGTGATACCCATTTATGGGTAAGCACTCAATTCAAATTTGTGCTTCAATGAAAGTGGGTTGTCCCCACATGTACATAGGTGATTTAGGATGTTTCCCTTTTTTTTGTTGTGTTTTTTTCCTTTCTTTTTTCATGTTTTTGTTTGTGTTTCCTTTTTTGTTTGTGTGTTTGTTTTTTTGTGTGTGTGTGTGTGTGTTTAATAAAGGAAGTTGTGTGTGTGTATATCTTGTGGTGACTCTATAGCCCAATGGATAAGGCATTGGTCCATGTATGTGTATTGAGATTATGGTTTCTTGCTTCTTTCCTCACTTTATGCTTGATCTAGAAACATGTCCAGCTAGAGCCAATTGTTGTCATGTGTTTTTTCAAGGGAAAAATTCAAAAAAAAACATGACAACTTACCCTAGTGTCAAAATTTTTTGCTTGTAAACCCTCCTAAGAACTTCTCCTGGATCATTTTTCCCCTCTATGTCATGCCTATCCCCATCCTAAAGTGTTCATCATGTGTTGTAATAATTTTCCCATGTGTTTGAAATGTGAAAACAAGATCATCATGAAGTTCTTTTTCGATGTGCAAGTGTTTCTCAAGGTAGATTCTTTCAGTGAACCTAGAAAGGCTATTTTTAGCCTTTCTGAAGGATAGGTGTGCATCCCCAGAGAGAGATTTGAAGGCCAAAATTCATTGGGAAGTGGTATTGAGGAGCTAAAAACATTTTTCAAGTGGTTTAGGAATATTTAGGAAATATTTGAAGGTTTGGGAACAAGTTCAGTGAAAGCGGGTTTTTGAAGGTGAAGGAGCTTGTAGTAAAAAATAACACTGAGCTTTTAGTGAGTGATTTGGAGAGCTCCATAATGAGTTAGAGGTCAAAAAAAAAGATACCATTGGAAATTTAATTAATTCTCTAAATGATGTTTTTTCATATTTTTTCACAAGACAAGATGCTTCTTCCCAATCTTTTTTTCAACAAACACACCTTGTGGTCCGAGAAAAAGGCTATTTTTGAGGGGTTTTTAGGAAAATTAAATCATGGGACCCATCCCATTTTCTTATAAAAATTTTTGGATTAAAATTAATATAAATAAGTTCCAAAAAGACCTCTGGATGCTCCAGAAATTTTGTCTTCAAGCTCTCTCTCCAAGGTAAGCTTTCAGGACTTAGCCAAATTTCAAGGGTGGACACATGTCATCACCAGGTGATGGCGCACTTTTTTGTGTCCCATCTTGTCCCATCCCCTTGGGATATTTGGGACACAAAAAATCACCCCATGCCCAATTAGCCCCCTGGATCATCATGTGACCCTCGATGAAGCCCAAAGTTGTTAGCAATTCCCCCTTCTCACCTTTTCTCAACCCTTCCCATCGCATAATCATGAAGTGACACTTGTCACTCCCAGGTGAGGGAAAATTTTCTTGTCCCATCTATCCCATCCCCTTGGGATAGTTGGGACAAAAAATCACCCCATGCCCAAGTTGGCCCTTGATTTTCATGTGACCTCGGGAAGGCTTCTCCAGTCAATTTTCAACCCCCCTCTCTCTCTCGCCTCATCAAATCAGCTTCCACCACTTGTCCTCACTAGGTGAGGGAATTTTTTCCCCACCATCTATCCCATATCCCTTGGGAATTTGGGACAAAAAAATTCACCCAATTCCATCCCTTTCCTAGGTCCTCCATGTGACCTAGTTTCAGCCCCCGAGTGCTTATTGCTTGCTCTTTCTCTCTCCCCCATCAAACAATCAAAGTTCAAAATGACACTTGTCAAGAAGAGGTGAGGGTGAATTTTTTATGACCCATATCCCATCCCTTGGGAAGTTGGGGACAAAAATGCCCATGTCCAAGAAAAATTAAAAATTAAAATTGTAAATTTTCTAACTTTCGTGTTTCTTCCTTCCATGTGCTTCTGAGAAAGGTGTTGCCGGAAGAATGTATAAAAGCCATTACAACTCATTTACCCCTTCATATTTATTCTCTATAAATCCATGAAGGCTATTTAAAACCTCCATTAAACCTAAACCTAAAATTCAAACACCATGTCAAATTTCTCTCAAAGCATCCATGGTTTCAAGAATGAAGATTTTTCACTATCACAAAAGTGAAGGAATTGATCGTACCAAGGTTTGAGATGATTTTTATTCTCCAAAGAATATTGTGATATATGAAGCTTATTTAATCCATTAATGGATCCATGGAGCTTTGAACCTGAAAAACCCTCACTAAAAAATTTCTTTTTGATTTCCAAGCATTTTAGTGGGTGAAACATGGTGAAATTTGGAGCACAAGATCATGACAAAGAGCCAAATCTAAAAATAATGTTTCATCACAAAACCGAGGTAATTTTTTCACTTACTAAAAATCATATGTTATGCCCCTTCACATGCTAAAAATAGTAAGTCCCCAAATTGCAAGTTTGGATCACCCAAAAATTAAAAAAAATGCAAAATGGCAAAAGGAAGGAAAAATTGACAATTTTCCCAAAATAGTAGTCTGGAAAAAGCACCTTGCTAAAAATAGAAAGTGGCTAAAAATAAAAATACATCATCAACAAGGGAAATTGAATGTTTCTAGAAGGTTCAAAGGTCATATTTGAGCAAAATAGTGATATGTCCCAAAATAGCAAGTCTTGGTCTTACCTGCTAAAAATAGAAAGTCTTCATTTTGGGTGCAGAAAGTTGCAAATGGCTCCATTTTCACTCATCTTTCCACTTTTTGAATCTTCATAGGGTTATGAGGATGATCTCATAGCTCAAAAAAGAAATGAAACCTCCATATGGGTCTTGGAAGCATCATCTTGAGTTCAATTGTGTCTAGAAGCATGGTAAGCATCGATCAAAGTTGATGAGAAAAAAATAGAGAAAATGGAAAGAGAAATGATTCAAAGGATGATTCAATTCAAGATCATTCATCAAAAGAGTTAATCAATCATTGGAAATTGAAATGATCATCATCATTAAAGATGAGTTGAGTGATTTAGTTTGATTTGAGTTGAGTTGATTTGATCTTGAGTTGAGTTGAGTGAGTTGAGATGGGTTTGAAAATGGGTGAGTTTGATTGAGCTAGCCAAGACAAGTGAGCTAGGAAAGAGCTCACATCTCTCATCTCATCTCATAAATTTAGTAAATAAAAAGTTTGCAATCTTGTAACATAGTGTGTGAACAAGAATGCAAGTATCAAGAGGTTTGAGCATCATGAATGAAAATTGTGAAAGCCTAAGGAATAAGAGAGTGATCCTCACTCTCATTGTGAGATCAGAATGCATCATCATGGGTGAGGTTCATGTTCATCTTGAGCTCACATTGGGAGGTCTTGAAACAGTGTTTCTAAACACTCATTCGTAGTCCAAGGTGTTGTGTGCATCATCATGTAAAAGGAGGAGATTATGATCATCATCAATCAAGTTCTTCATTAGAAGGAGCTTCTTCAACAAGTTCAATCAATCCCCTTCCCTTCTTCTTTCTCTCCCTTTCTTCTAATTCTTCATTGTACACAATCATGGTATTTTTTCCTATTCACTTAAGTGACAATATTTGTAATTTGTAAAAGTATTCTCTCAAAATTATAAGAGAGATACTAAATTTGTCTCTTCTAGGGGAAATTGAAAGGTCACAAGTGGAATAGGAACATGAAGAGTCATGTGGGGGAGATGAAAGGTCAATTCACAAGGCTATAAATTGGGATGGCTTCTCCATTCCAAAGGATCTAAAATTCCTAGAATTTTAGTTCTTGGTAGCAATTGTGAATTGTTGTAGATTGATTGATGTTTTGAATGAGCCTCGAGAGAAGCGTGTGTGTCATGGGTTTTGTTTGTCTCACTAATGGATTCATTATGATTTCCTCTAATTGAATGTTGAACTACTCTGGTTATTGGGTGTGAAATCTAATTGGCCTACTCACAATAATAACCTTCCCTTTCCTAATTTCTCTCCTTCACCCCTCATCGCTGTAATTTCCTCCCTTGTACCCCATGTAAGCACTTGTCACAAGCTCAATGAAGTGTGTATGTTGGATCCACGACCTATTTGGGCCAACCCATGTTTACTCTTTCCATGTTTTACATCTCCTTTGTGTAATTTTTGTAATGATTCAAAGTTATAATGCACTATCTATATTTTGATTTAAAGTTCAATTTCTATCATAGAAATTGACTATACTTTATGTTGTAGGTTTCATCATGGAGCATGCCAACACCAACACATCACAAAGTCCCTTCGAGTGAAGGCAAAGTGTGTGTACACACTTAAATATGTTTTCCCTTCAAGAATGCAATTTTTCAATTACACACTTAAAGGGGGAAATGTATACAATAAAATATTGTAACTTGTTCTTTATGCAATGAAAAGTTTGACCTTGTATCCTTGTCAAGACAATGCTCACATTAGAATCCAATCTCATCATTTCTCTAGTCATATTATGACTTTCTTATGTATACACCAATTCTTTGTCTACAATTTTAGAAATATTTTTCAACCAAATCAACATAAAACATTTGAAATTAATTGAAAAATTTAATTTTTGGAGTTTCTCTCTTGTCGAAAACCATATGAAAGGGTCAAGATGTGGGGTTTTGTCTTTTATGATTTTTATGGTCCCGCCCTTCTCAATCACCGACTCTTATTTCAATGTTAAATCATTGTTTGGGTCATTTCATCTTCCTAGGTCAACTTTATCATAATATCTCACATATAAAAGATTATATATGCAAGTTATTATCACATTATAATTCACATGGAATTATTACAAGATCCTATTGTAAAAATCATTCCAAAATCACTCAAAGGGTTCATATATATTTTCAAATTAGTTTCACATAATTTAGGGTAGTCCCTACTATTGGTTACAAATATAACACCAAGCAAGGAAATGTTTAGAAATGGGGCAAGGAGAAAAGATAGACCAGTTGATGTGTCATTTTATAGCCAAAGATGGATCTATCTGTCTCTCTTGACCATGCCTTATGAGAATGATAGGGAGGCATGTGACTAAGGATGTGGCTATTATCTTGCTACTTTATGGCTCTACCTAAACCAAGGTGAGAGAGAACTTGAGGGATGTCTTGAAAGAGAGAAGGAGATATTATATTTCAAACCCTTAAAATTGTTGGAACCTCAATCTGAGATCAAATGCAACCACAAAATGCAATGCTCATTCAAAATAATGGTCACACAAGCATTATAAACACTTGATACATCAGATACAAGCCACTAAAGATAGATAAAATATGATCACAAACATCATCTCTGTATAAATTATTAATAACTTGGGGTATGATGATGTTGAGATGCTAAACTTCACAGATCATGTCAAATACACTTGAAATATGCGGGATATGTGTGATTTGTAGGAAAACACATGTAAAATAAGTAAGGACAATTTGATTCATATGGATAGGATAGGAGGATCCTTAGTTAAATGAGGGGGAGGTGGATCTAATGGGGAGAAGTATTAGTGCTCGCCATTCTAATGTATTAATTCTAAAATGCGGGACAAAGATCAAGAAAACATAACTTCAACGAGGCATTTGTATTTATTGATACCAAATTCATGCAAACAATACCACATTACCTTTGAAACTTTAACACAAACACTTGTGCATAAAAAAATTAAATAAAAAATTATTGCATCAAATCCATAACACCCAAAATACACTCAAGGCTATAATCAGTCACCTCCAAACTAACATTATGGAAAGGATTTTAAAACCAAACAAACATTTCAACATAACACTACAACACAATATTTATTTAGTAACCAATATTATACAATAAATGGATTTTTTTCATATTTAATTGATTTAATAAATATATGATTACATCAAAAGCTATGTTCCTCAACTATGCTTTTATTTACATTCTAGAATGCCTTACTAAAACATGGAAAACAATTTTCTATACTTCAATTAGACAAGGGAGACATATATAAAATGCTCTCAATGCCTGCTAATGACTATACAGTGTAATCACCTTATCAAAAACCAAAAATTAGAACAAAAGCTCTAAAATGAAGACATACCTTCATTTTATACAAAATTTCCCATAAGGGAATATGCCTAGATACCCCCATGAGCACCGAAAGCAAGAAAATTACGAGGCTTTGATCCTTGATCGTAAAATGGATGGAAGAGCTGTCCTAACTGAAAAATATTCCATTTTGATCTGCGAGCTAGAACAGTTTTGAAACATGATGAAACCCATGGAGGAGTGGAGAATATTACTTCTTTTACAAACAACCTCTTTTATATTCTTCTACTCTATCACTATCATACATTTTCTCATTGTAATTAAATCATTTGATTCCTTTTCGAAAGGATAATGAATAGAAAGTAATAAAGAATGGGGAAGGGGACAAATAATAAAGAAATTCCTAAGAGGGATCGAGGTCTATTTTCTCGGTCTTTGTTTCCGCTCCTAACTTGTTCCTATACACATCAAAACATTCAAACATCCCTTTAATGAGGTCTTTTTCTAGCCTTACATGTAGAGGAAGATTATTTCCATTTGGATAGGATCGCCAAATTCATTGAAATAATTCTTTTCTTTTTGATCCTCTTGGCCAACTTATTAATATATCTTTCCAAATGAATGAATTTTTTAATAGAAGGATAGTCAAAATATTTTGAAGGCTCCAAATACCTCTGCA
This sequence comes from Taxus wallichiana var. yunnanensis, assembly GCA_018340775.1. Classification (NCBI taxonomy): domain Eukaryota; kingdom Viridiplantae; phylum Streptophyta; class Pinopsida; order Cupressales; family Taxaceae; genus Taxus; species Taxus wallichiana. Next base: position 837,537,823 of record CM031238.1, read on the forward strand.
ATATGTTTTGAAGAATTTCTATCAACTTGTTTACATTTGTAGACCTTGGGGTGTATGTATCCTTTAAGGGAATAATTCTTTCAAGTTTGGAGTCAATGTCATCAACATACTTCCCTAATTTCTCTCTCATGTCGAGAGTTTGCTTATGCAATTCCCAAGGTTTTTATTCTTAAGTTGACATCTCCCCTATATTCATGTTATTTTCCTCTGCAATTTGGGGGAACTATCCCTTCTCCACCACTTCATCATCCAAAGATTTGATTGCTTTAAGTTTGGGAAATTTTGCATCTAAATACTTGATTTGTCTGGTCTTTATCAATTAGTGTCTTACTTCCCTTTATTTTCTTAGACACTTGGTTGTAGCCTCACATGTTCTTCCTCAAATTTTCTTATGCTCACATGTTCTTCCTCCAAATTTTTAGTGGCCTCTCCCCTACACCTCAAGTCATCAACATTTTTATTATTTCAGGAGTGAGGGATGTACTTGTTTCTTGACTACTTTGGGGAGTTTTTACCCACTTTTGTAAATAGGTTGAAAAGATATCAACCTTCCCCTTCAACGTTTTTTTGGTTTCCTTTTCCTTGTCCATCTTTTGAAAGAGTCCACCCATAACCATAGTAACTTCATGCTTTAGGCCCTCAGTGGTTGGCTTTCCAAGTGGGATCTTGGTTACTTGGTAATCTGAAGGGGAAGCTTCATCCATTAAGACATATATTTTTGGGGTGGAAACCTCAAAAACCTTTCTCCTTGAGGTCCCACCATTTTCCTTGACAAAGTTCTTTCTTTCTTTGGTGGTTTAGAAGGCTTCAATGAGATGATGCTTTGAAGGGAAGCTTCTTCCATCTGCACCCTCACCATCTTCTTCCTTGGGAGGGTTTCTACCAACCAACCGCAATCTAATTGTTGTCTTCCCTTTTTTCTTGCAAATGGGGAACACTAGTTACTACCATTTGTGCTTAGGGTGCAATGAGAGCAAGATTGGAATCTTCAATTTGTGCCTCTTGTTGATCATAATTTTCAACAAGATGTTCTTGAAAATTTTCCTCTTTTGTCTCTAAGTCTTTCACCTCTTCCTCTATCATAATTGAAGATGGTTGAGTGTTGGCATAATTATGTTCTTTATCATCAACATATTCTTTCTCGAGGGATAAGGTTATACTTGTTTCACGCATAGATTTTGACATATATATGGTATACCTCAACTTTCTATAAGATAGACATTTTTATGGACATGTATGCATATGCTTAATGATTCATTAATTTCTACACACGAGGACAAAATTCTAAATTTGGGGCATGTCTATATTAATGGAATATTACATAAAACATTGTTAGCTTATATATTTCAGATTCTTTTACATTGGTTATATCGAGCTATTTACTAGACATCTTGTGCTAAATTATACTTCATGACATGTACTTTATTCTAGATAATATATTGTGTTTCTCACAATGACTACATTACTTGTTTGATGTATTCACATTGCATGATCCATGCTTACTTGTATTATGTATACCATGCTCCATATTGATTTATCACATGTATTCCTACATATGATTGTCTTGTTACTATAGGCCTTGGGATTCTCTATATATTTCATGTTACTCTATACTTGTTTACTTTATGACACAAGTGTTATATGCTTAATGTATGTTGAGATTGTTTATCAGTGTGTTTACTCTATATTGTTTAACACATTCTTATTTTCTACATACTTGTTTAACAAGTTGTTTGGAACATACATATTTTGTGTATAGTTTTTTTGCACTTATTTATTTGGCACATAATTTATTTACACTTATTATTGGAAACATACTTGCTTGGAATATGCTTGATCGTATTATGTTTTATGCTCCATTATTATATGTGTACAATGATTATTCACTACATGTTTCATGATTCTATGTTTAATATGTAATTCTTACTAACAATTTTGTCGTAAAGGTACCATATCATCATGATGTCATCTCCATCGTGTTTTAAAATGTCTTGTGATGGGCTCATTATGTCATGTCATGCCATGTCATGTTAGGTCATGAATCCCAAATGATCCATTGGTGTTGAGTCGTATGCATGTTAATATACCTCTATGATTTTCACGGTTACAATTTAACTATCGATATATATATATATATATATATATATATATATATATATATAACATTGTTCACAATATGGTTATTATTTATATGAAACATACCACTCTTATTTTATAATGATAATATCTTATGCGTGATGATTTATACTATGATGTTTAGTAGACATGATTTATATGGTTTATCTCAATATGCCTCCCACACACAATATAATTATCTACTTTTATCTTTTGTGTTGAGTGAAACATATAGTAGTATCCCTCATCTTAAATGGGGGCATCTTGTGGTATCATTTAGAATTTCATATATATTTTCACTAAGAGCATACATGTTTAGATAGATTGATGGAATTTTACATAGTTCACATCATATTTGGTCTCTTTTACAAGATCCCAATTAGATTTATTCACATTATGATGGTTAAAAGAATATTTATTCACATTTCACATGGATTAGATTAGACTCATTCATAATTCACATAATTTAGATAAGAGTTGGTTAGTTTTAACATAGTTCATATCATAAGTCACAAAGTTTCAACAATCTTATCACATACACAAATTGTATACATGGCTCCCTTAGTAGCTCGAGAATGATATTTGGCTTCCTTAGTTGCCTAGAAATGATACATGGCTCACCTATTAGCCCAATATTGATATTGGCCCCAATAAACCACAAATATGAACAACATGTAAATATATAGAAAAGGATAGATTATACTACATGAAAGGCTATTGTGTTTTTATCCCAAAATTGAGTTTCATTGTAATTTTGGGACAAAGATCCAATTTACGTGGCCTGAATCTTAGTCCCACTATAGGGGATAATAACAAAGATAAGGGAGCAATAAAAAAACACCAAGTGGGGATGTCCACCTAAGGGTGGTTTTAAGCTAAATTTTGATGGATCTACTAAACCTTTGGAGGGGCTATCTAGGGGAGGTGGTTTGATTCATGATCATTCAGGGGTGTGTATTCGGCCTATGTGGGTCCTTTGGGAAATCATTCTAATAATTATGTTGAAGCAATGACTATGTTATGGGGTATCCAACAATGTATTTCCATGAACGTCAAGTCCCTATTCATAGAGGGTGATTCTCTATGTGTGGTGAATGCTCTTAAGAACTAAGGGGTTATTGGTTAGAAACTTAATAACATCATAATGGAGGCTAGGTAGTTGTTAATCTTATTTGAGGAAGTGGAGATTAATCATGTTTATAGGGATGGTAATAAACCTGCGGATGGAATTGCCAATCATGGGAATGATATGGTGGAAAAGATGACATGGCAGGGTGACCTCATACCGTGGAGTAATATTTTAAACTGGTTAATGATGATAAGACATCACATGTTTTGGTATGAGGGTCTTTAGGATTCATGTGATCAATCCCATGGGAAAGTTCATTATCTATCGGGGGAGGGAATGAATCAAAACATTTTGTGCTTGGGTTTTTAATTTTGGATCTACAGGAACACTTTGCTTTGTCTCAATAGTTTGCAAAGTGACTGGTTAAGAATGGGAGGAGACAAAGTATGTACGGATCCAACTACCCATCTCCATGTTAAGAGGGATGCTACTCTATGGAGGCTTCTGTGAAGATGGGGTTTCTTGAATTACATCAAGAACCTTCAAGGTAATGACCCTCAACTTGTTATTGAATTTAGTAATGCTTGGGTGGGGAGTGTCTTAATTTGAGGGGTATGGAAATTACAGTCATAGAGGAGTCTATAACAAAGGCCATGGGCTTATCCATGGAAGGTCTCAAACTTTTCAAGGATAAGACCCACCACAGTGCATGGAATTTCCACTTTTCGAGAAGAATGAAAGAATCTTAATGTATGACGATGGTATTGCAAGAAGTTTCCTCCCGACCAATGGCTGGATGTTTGCATGGTGGTAATGAAGTATCTTACCCTTGAAGGAAAATTTAGGAAAATATTTTCTTATCGCTCTCTATCCTTAATTACAAGTGTCGTAATCAAGCCATAAGCTTACCCTACTTTCTCCTAAGATCCCCGACATCCTTTATCACCGATTTCCAAAATGAGAAAGCCGATATTCCACTACACATCGTGGTTTGATCCCGATAATATACCATAAGGGTAAACCATTGATCCCTTCCCACCCCTCGGCTCGTAAGGAGGTGGAATCCGACATTGAAACCCTGCACGAGAGAATCAAATGTTTCAAAAAAAGAGGGCTTGTAAGATAATCACGATGACATTGTTGTTAATGTCCTATGCAATATGAAGCAGGGTGATAAAGATATTGGGGAAAATTCTGCTAGTAAGGAGAAGGAAAAAAAGTGGATCAACCGGGAGGCTAGGGTATTAAGGGTTGAATTTATTGTTAATACTATCCTCGATGGTCAATAAAAATTTGGTTCAAGATGTTAAGGAGGACCACAAGAAAATCAAGGTGTAAAATAAAAGGATTGGTGGGTTGAGTACAGAAATTGTAATGCAAGAACAAAGAATTTTCATATTACATGACCAAATTTCCAAGAATGATGTTGAGGGGGTAAGGGTAAAATGAATCTAGTGATGAGCAACTTGGATGTCGAAGAACATATGAAAACCGATGGTAAAGCTCCCACTAAGAATACCAATAAAAATTTGTTATTTCTCGGAAGGACAACATTATTGAACCGTGGATAGAGGCCTAAGTGCGAGAACTAAAAGCGAGCTTCCTCCAACAAAGAGAAATGATGATGACCTTTTGGATACCCTTTTGTCATGGTTTTGTATCTGGTTTTTATTTTTCATGGCCATGGATTTTATCTTGGTATTACTGTAAAAAAAATTATATAAATATGTATACCTAGTTGGGTCGTGCTCCCTCATCGCGTGGTGTCCATCCGATCAAGCCTGTTTGACTCGACAACCTATTTTGTTTTTTGGTGTGTTCTCTCCCTCCTAGATTATTTTTTGTCAGAGGATTTTTTGGTCCATTCAAAACCAAATCATTTTTTCCTTATCTAAAAAATAATAATTTTGGGACATCCTACCAAATGTTTTGTCTTTGGGATGTTTGGAGTTATCTATTTTTCCGTAAAAGCAAGAACTTTTATCCAAGTTATGAATTGTTATTTTTCAGTATTTTAGACATTTCAAGCATGTTAGATTAAATTAATTTCGAACTCGAACCTCGAAATACACTAATAACATTTTTTGGGATTTTAGCTTTCGGGCATCGGGGTATTTTAACATGTAAACATGTAATACATGGGATGTTTCCTATAAACCAAACCCCAAAATACACTATAGCGTATTTAGGTATTTTGGGGTTTCAAGACATCGAGAACATCCCAACATCAAAGAATGTTTAATGTTATCCAATCCTTGAACCTCGAAATACAAAGAGTGCTTTATTTTTTTACTTTTCGGGGTTTGCATACACGTAAGCAAGTCATACAATATGCAATCAAACTCCCAATCTCCAAATCAATGTATTTAATTCCAACTATATATGACCTCCACATGTGTTATCAACATATACTTAATGTAATTTTTAATATAAATTTGGGGTTTTTCCGTCATTTTTACCTTGTGTAATTTTTTTTTGGCTTCTTGCGTACGGTATTCAAAACCCCGATCGAGATTTTTTCACTTCCATGCATCTTTTCAAGAAAAATATTCCAACCCATTATTCCAATTGGTGAGTTCTAAACCCTCCTTGATTTTTGTTGATATTTGAGCTCATTTTATGCTTGATTTTGGCATAAAGTTCTTTAGTTGTTATAAACCCTAATTTTTCTTCCCCCTTCAAGTTCTTTTAATTTTTCTAGGGGTTACTTGGTGTTTTCCTCTATTTTGATGATTTTATTCCATGGGAAAAGATGGAGGTTGATAAAAATTCAATTCCAAGAGATTTTTGATATTTTTGACATGAAAACAAGGTAAAAACCTCGACAAAGTCTATGTCGGGATTTTTAACCTGTTTGTCAAGGCAAAAAACACTGAATAATGTTTTTCAGGTTTTGGAGGTTGTCTAACAAGTGAAAATCCATGACTTGTGCCTTTTGGAAATTTTGGGGCTCTAAACAAGTCCTAAACCTAACTTGATGTTTTTCAAAATTTATAGGTCATCAATAATGAGGAAACCCCCAAAAGTTCCAAGTCGTTTTTAAAGGTGCAAAACAAGTTTGAATCCTCGATCAATGTATCAAGATACTTGGGTTGTCGAGAAAGTACAAATCCATGACTAAGTCGTTGCTATAATTTTGAAGTGCTAAATAATCTAAAAACCCTAACCAAGTGATTTTTAGGTTTTGGGGTTGTTGTGCAGTGTAGATAATTTTGACTTGGTTTCTAAAGCTCCCAAGAGAGTTTCTCGGTAAAATTTTAATGTATTTCTTACACCAATGATGGAATCATATAAAGGGAAGGAGAAAATAATGAAATATAACTATCAAGGGTGGTGCCCCTTCTAACATTGATTCCAATGTAGACAAAATAAGGGATACTTGAATTAGGGCACATTGACCTTCCCGATTCTTAGAGCAGGTAAATAGTACATATAAGTCAAATTGGAATTAGGGTATTTATGATAGTGGACTAGAACTTGTAGAATCTTTCTCACCATTAGCTGAATGTTTTGAGTTTATTCTCGCATCTACAATTCACTATGATATTGACATGAGGACCATGAAGAATCAAGTTGGGGAAGTTATAATCATATTAGATGTTGAGTATTTTGAGGAGTTATTCAATCTCCCTGATCTCAATGAATATGTTGATACCAATCAAGAACTAGTTCAACAATATTGGAATGAAAATTCTTTGGATTGAACCAAGAACCTCAACAACAATTATCTAGAAAAGAAAAAGCCTTCAATCATTTATTTCCCCAAGAATTTACTTCGAAGTGATTTTATACTAGAGGTAAATGATATTATCACATTGTTGAGTAGTGTCGTAGGTCCTCCTATTGCCAAGGATTTTCAATAATATATATATATATATATATATATATATATATATATATATATATATATATATATATATATATATATATATATATATATATATATATATATATATATATATATATCAATACATCTATATTATAAGGAATACCGATAATACATCAAATGGGAGGAGGAGATAAGTGACTCCTTACCCAAACATCTCAAGGAAGTGCATACAAGAAGAAGATTTTATACAAATTCCTATCTTGTGTATGTTGCATTTGGGATAAGAGTATATCTCAAAGTTAATGACAAAAAGATCAAGAAATCAAGTTAGGTTATATGATTTCTACCCTCAATTGAATTTTGAAGAAAGTCATAAACACTTTCAGAGGGTGAATGATTTATTTTTCTACAACATCATATACAAGTTTGGTAAAGAGCCCATAAAATACGGGTGCACCGATATGGCTTCAAATACTATTTCATAATGGGGATGCATTTTCTTTCAATTCCCTACATTCACTTACATTCGGGTAGGGGGTTCCAAGGATTCCCATATATGCTCCATAGGTACCCAAGTGATGAGTGGATTTTGATGAAGTCGGTGAGGCAACTGATGAGCCTACATAAGTTTCAACAAGGGAAACATAAGGCATGAATTCACTTCCCAATTTTTATTGGTTGTTAGACATGATTTTCTACTATCAAAGATAAGAATGTTGTGGTTGAATTGCAAAGAGTAACACTAAAATATTTTCACTAGAGACTTAGTTTTGATTATTGGGGTGATGAAGAGTCTTGGAACCTTCGCATATATATGTACTTGAGTTGAAAGATATATGGATTTGATTGTAGAGATGAAGTTTCTTTGAGAAAGAGATATTATTTCGTAGACTAACTCTAGAGGAAGTCACAAAGTATGATATAGCTAATGTTCGAAGGGCACATATGATGATGTTGAGATACTAGACATTATTTATGATCGAATGAAGTTGGAAACCATGGTTTTTCCTCAAATTAATGTTATCCCGAATTCACCTCTTCGACAAATTTGGTCGAATGAGCCCTACACATGAAGAAAACATGAAGGGAAATGATTCAGACCAGGAACTTGAGTTCCAGAGACAGAAAAGCGAAACAGATGCCCAAGAAAGTCAAATTCGACCTTGCACAAGAAAAAATAAAAGAAATGGTTCTTTTGAGCATTTCCATGTCTTAAATCTATTTTGAAAGCTTCAGGTAGACTCAACAATGAAATTGCAGGGTCAGACAAGAAGGAGGAGATGGTTTCAAAGAGGCCAGATGTGAAAACAGAAGAAACGGTGAAGCTTTGAAGTTTTTGGGCTCGAAACAATTCAGGAAAAGGTCTAAAATCGACTAAGCATGGAGGAGCCAAGCGAGAGAGAGCCACGTGTCCTTGCGGTGCTTCTCCAAAGATGGATCCAAATAGAGAGGCTCAAACAAGCGCCGCATCTCCACATGTCCTAGGGTGGAACAGAGGTAGGGTCAAATGGTCAAATAGAGTCAAAGGTGGACAGGGCGGGCCTCAAAATTGGCTAAGTATGAATGTGTGAGTGGAGAGTGCCAAGTGTCAACATGGCACATCTCCAAGAGTTGGTCCCAAGGTGAAGACCCAAATGAGTGCAAGCTCGCCACGTAGCCCAAAGTCTAAAAGTAAGAAACTCGTTGAAAAGTCCACAGATCAACGGAGGCCGACAAGTGTCAACTTGATGCTCCTCTAAAGGCAAACTTTGGGTCGGGTTTGCAAACAAGCGCAGTGCCTCCACATGTTCTATCAAGGGGGGCAGAGTTAGTTGAATAGTCAATGCACAAACAAGCCGATGGAGGCTGCCAAGTGTCTCAATGGTGCTGATTCAAGGGTCAAATAGAGAAAAGGTTTCCAAACGAGCGTTAGACTGACGTGTGTCCTAGAGGAAAGTGGGCCGTTGGGGAAAAGTTAGTTTTTCACCCTTTGCCCCAAAAGGTGTAAAAGTTACAAAATGGCCCGTAACTCCACCTAAGGAAAAATTCAACATTTAGACCCGAGTCAAAGCCAAGGTGAAGAGTCGGGGAAAAAAAGTAAAAGTTTTCCTTTCATCCAAAAGCATAAAGGTAAAATGGAAGCGCATTTCCCAACCAACCAAAAAGAGCCACTTGTCAAAGCGGAGTAAGCGGGGGCCGCATGGAGTTCTCTGGATTTTGTGATTCTTGCGAAAAAGGAGAAAAGTTAAGTTATGAGCCCGCAAACCCAATTTTTGTTTCGATTTGGCTGCCACATGTTCCATATTAAAGAGAGGGCCCATTTTTCAAACTGGTTTTCCGCCCATTTGACGAACCCGATGCAAACTTCAAGAGGCATATCTTTCGACTTTGGGCTTGAAATATAGCAAATCTGATACCATTGGAAGCATCTCGACATCCTCTACGCCATGGAAGGATAGAAAATCATTTTTGCAGGCCTTGGTAGGTGAAAAATGAAGAAAAGTCTTCCAAGCCATTAAAGCAGAATCTAATCTCTTCAACTACCAGATCATTTTTTGTGGGCGGATCTCAGAAGGCATTGATTTTAGTGGTTGAGCTTTCGAAATGGGATTTAATGCGTATCTCAGAGTGGTTGGAGTAGGATTCAATTCTTTCCTTCTTCTCTCTCCCATTCTTCTATATATTGTAACAGAGGCATCATTTTAAAAGGTTAATTAGTTGTTGTTTTTTCTTCTCTGCCTCCCCCTTTTTTTCTCTTCCCCAGGGTCGAAAAGGGAGTTCGAACCTCCTCCCCTGCTCTGTAAAATGGCATTTTTTGCCTCTTGTCCATAGATGATGCTCTGTGCAAACTCTGAAGCAATAAAAACATGTTTTGTGATGCATTTGTCCATCCTTGCTCGTTTTTGGTTGTCTCTTCTTGCCTCTCTTCATTGTAGGGTATCTGTGCATGTTTTGAATGTTCACTTGCAACTGGGAGCTATGTTCATGGGGTTTTGGAACATTTTCTGTGTGAATATGATCTATGGTCTATGATGCTGCTATCCATCCTTTCCATTGCTCACCTCTCTTTGTTCCATGGTAGTTTGGTAGATGATCAACATTTTCCTTCTCTGGTGTATCACCGTTTTAGTGTAGGCTCTGTTTTTCCTTGTTTTCTTTCTCTCCTTGTCTCCTTGGAAGTTAGATTAGGATTAGATTAGCTTTCCTGCACTGGAATAGCTTGTGGCAGGTAGATTAGGAAGAGGAACCAACCTTCTCTAGAGGGTCATTCCCATTTGCAAGTCCCACACTTGGGGAATGATCCAATGTTATGCAAATCACACCAAATGACCCTACCTTAGAAAAGCAGACCTTATAACTCATTTCGGGGGTGTTGATTAACTAGTCAATAAAACAATGTGTTTTATTTAGAGAACATTTCATTGGGATCATCAATTTTATTTTCCATCGAATCATATCCTTGGGAATCTAACCCAAGCATGTAGATAGTAAGACATTTAAGTCAACCAAGCGTGACAACCTCATCGAAGTGGGTTCCTCTAAAATCCCCGAGGATAAAGGAAAGGCTACCATGAAGCTTATACAATTTAAATTTATTAGAAAGGGTGGGATGTCTCCTACTTATTCTACTCTAACAATAGTGGTGTATTTGGATTATCCTCCACTTCAAGCAAGTCAAGGACTATCGACCAACACTCCCATCACACAACCCTTGTTCACCTCTTCACTCATTCCTTCCATCCCTCTTTTCACTACGAGTCCTCATGTTTCCTCCCAACTCATTCCTCTCGTCCTTTAACATTATTATTATCACCTCTTATTGTTCCCACATCCCCATTCCCCAAATATGCCATTATCACTTCCTCTACTCCCACTTCTTCCACACATGTTTCTCTTATGGCTCAAGTTTCCTCCTCCCTTCCACCTTTTCATCGTGAGGGATTAGTCTCTTCAAGGGTTTCCCCAAAGACTCCTCTTTCTCCATCAACCATTCCCATTATTGTTTTGAGTCTTCCTCCGTATCCTCTCGTTATTTCCTCTTCCACAATTCCCGTGGTTGTTTTATCAACTCTTCCCCTCTTGGTTTTAGTGTTCATGTCATCCACTAATGCAAATCTTATGGACACATCCACATCCTCTTCATATTAGTAGTTTGTTCCTTCTTTTGTTCCATCATGGCTAATAAGACAAATCCCAAAGAAGATAAATAAGATGGTTCTCCCATAAAAATTCAATTTTAGCACATTAGATCCAGATCCTTCCAAAGAAGTAAAGATGTTTTCCCACATCACTATTGATCAATCAGGAGGGAGATTCATTGAAATTGTTGTCATAGCTATAAATAAGAGTAAGAAGGATATAATTTTTATGGACTATCATATCTCCAAGGCCGCTTTATGGAAAACCACCACAAAAGGCGTCAAATGGATGTGGAAGTTTCCATTGGAAACCTATTAAAAAATATTGACAAGTCTAAGGCCTCAAAAAATGAGCTAAGGGGGATAATAGATCAATTAACAACCCTTTTGTATAAAATCACTTAACCTACTCAAAGTACCACTCTTGTAACAATGAGCTTGGATGCATCATCCATCACTGAATGATCAAGAATATAGGACAATAGGGAAGGGATGTTAATGATTGGATCAAAAAAAAATTCTCAAGGATGGATGAAAACCGATAGAATAAGTCTTTCAATTCCATGATGACATGAAACCGAGAATTTAACAATAGGGAGGATAAGTAATGAATTTAAGGAGGAATGTAATTATTGGGAACTCACTATGGAGGCATTGAGTGAATTGAATAAGGTATATGCCGACACCATTTTCAAGGAGAAAGTAACTAAATAAAGGAGTATGCACTATAATATTATGAGGCCATTGAGTTCGGGTCCAAATTTTGACTCAAGAAAATGAGAAATTGTAAGAGGTAAGAAGAGAAGGGATATATGCTTCCTTGGACATTGGAGATAAAATCGTTAAGTTTCATTACTAATTTCATGATGAATATTTGAATGCATTACCAAATGACACCATTTTTTCCAAGTTTAAAAGCTTGGTTGAAGGGGATTTAAGGTCTAAGCAAACATTCAAGTTTTAATCCATGGACAAGTTTGGTATTATATCAAAATATTTTTGATAATTTTAGAAAGGTTATGAAAAAACTCTAAAAGCTTCCCATAAAGTCGCTTATTGTGGGTCGATTCTTGTGAAGAACTCAATCGCTACTCTTCAAGGGCTAGATGGAAAGTTTGTCTAAGAAATGATAGAAAAATATCATGAATATCAATAAAGGAAAGATTCCACGGAAGCCGATGCCATTGATATTTCAAATGATCAAGATGTACAAAAGGAAAAATAGGATAAGGAAGCAAGTTGAAGTTCTCACACCTTTTCTAAATTTTCTCAAACATGTTATTTTTTGAGATGTTTTTTCATCCTACCAAAACCATGTAAAAGCTTGGCTTGGTAATTTTGCACAAGAACCAGTCAATATGTTTTAAGTATGCAAATTTTTTTAAGATAGAAAAGGTTAAGAAGTATAAATCAAGTTGATTTTTTACTTACTAGTTTTACCATTGGGAATTAATCAAGGGATGTAACTATCCCCATTCTCTCTCTCTCTCTCTCTCTCTCTCTCTCTCTCTCGTCTATTAATGTAATAATTCACAAAGTTTTCAAGGAATTTTGGTGAAAGTAGCAAGGAATTTTTACATTTGAATTAAAAAGGAATTTTCTAGAGTTGTTGTGAGAAGAAGAAAATATTTGTATTCTATTTTTTTGGAAAAAAGGAATAAAGAGATCAAAACATACAAACTTTGTGTTGAATTTAATCTTGTCATTTTTCTATTGTTATTATGTTCAATACATTATGATTCATTGGTATTTCATAATCATATTACAAATTATTAGTATGGTTTTTTGTTGTTCTCCTTTACTTGTGTGAGTAGATTGGGATCTACGTTTTCCATTCAAAATCCCAAGTATTTCTTCTTCTCTCCCCTCTATGTTATTCTCATTCCCATATTCTCAAAGAATTACCTTCCTCTATTTCCTAATTCCTTTCATCATAAAGATGAAATCTATCAGATGATATCCCACCCCAAGAACAAATTAGTGAATATATTATAGATATTCCTTCATTGTTCTTAGATTAACAATAAACAAGGCACCTCCCTTATTCAAGGAGGGACTTTCTCCCATGTGTTGAAGTTGAAAACAATATTTTTTCTTTGAAAAAATATTCAACTGACATAAGTTAGTAAGAGTTTTAAGCTATATATGTTGTTATTATGTTGATTATGCAAAATATGAAATATTATGCCTAATTTGATGTTATAGTAGCAGTAAATAAATGATGTAATGAAATACAAAAATATACCAAAGAAAGCTAAGAAATAAATAATGAAACCATAATTGTAAAGAGAGGGAAAAGGCCTTACCATGAATCACAAGTAAAGTCCGAACCGAATGAAGTTCTAACACTGTGGCTAAATTGAGAGGAAGAAGCAACACACAAAAGCCCTAGAAAATGCATATATGGAGGAACAGGTTGGACTAGGGTGCCTGGAGAGGGACAAGGGTGCCCCGAGTGCCCTAGGCCTTGTTCCGGGTGCCTCGGGTCTCGCATGGAAATGCTCAAAACCCAAATTATTAGGGTCGCAAGATGTTTGTTAATGGTTGCCTTTTATCGTTATGAGTTCGCACTTTGTGATCATCGTAGTCTCTAGAAACCTACAATGAAGAATAGAACTTGCAAAACCCTCAAATAGACATCAAATCCTAAAAAAGAAAGATACAAAATGAGGGGTCATATTTTCCTCAACCACCACAATGGTGGACTTATAACTGGGCGTTGCACTACGTCTCCTGCACTCCAATGTAGTTCTGTGTGTATGTGTGTGAGCGGAATTATGCCCTAGGTTTCTCTTGTGTTAGTCACACTTAGATAATGAACAAGTAACTAGATGTAGAATGTAATAAACATGTGTATGGAATAGAATGAACTTCCCTCCTATGAAGTGTGATGTATAAAACTAACCCTTGTGTCCCTTGTGATGGATCTAGATGGATGTAATGGAGTTCTTAGATGCCTCGATGGATGCATCCTCGGTGGTGATAGATAATGCTTAATGCTTGGTCCTTTATTATGATCACATAAATTTACATTTATATGATTCCCTTGCTTGAATTTTTTAACTTACCCCGAAAATGTTGACTACCAAAAAGATAAGATGCTCAAACGGCTAGAAAGGACCTAAAAATGTGAGTAAAGTACAAAGAGATAGGGGGCACCTAGAGGGGATGAGGGTTCGAATGCAAACATCTTGGCTGGACATTGGTGTTCGGGATGAAAAATGTGGAAGTATGAAAGGACTAACTGAGCAAGTAGAAGTGTAAGACCAAGAGAAGTGACAAAAAGAAAGAAAGGTGGCCAAAGACATGGGTTAATTAGTACCATTCTTACTTAGGAATCATATGAATAGTAATATGTAATTAGGACTAGATAATTACCCAAAGTGTGTGATTTTTTGTCTACATTTGCCCCCACTTTATGTTGATGAGCTGAAAGATTGGTAACATAAAATAGATAGATATGCATACCTGATAACCATATATATCAATGTAGAAGGCATGCTAAGGGACTAGACAAAGCGTGGAATGATAAAAAATTCAACATGAAGCATGGATGCTAAGGAGGAGAAAGTGCAAAAGTGATGAAAATGAACCTAGGGTGGAAACACATGTGTAGATGTCACGATGTACTTCTTTGTTAGTTTTGATGTTGTTGTTGTTGATGTGTGATGTTTTGGATGATGTTGACTACCGCTTCCCATACGGACATACCTGTAAAAGAGAAGCTGACAAGTAGTCAAATATACATGTATATGTGTAAAAAACATGTAAAGGAGTATGTAAAATGAAAAATGTGAAAAAGGAACATGTGCACTGATTCGTGATGAGGAAAAGAGTGTAGAAAGGATCATGTAGATGATGTCAATGTGCAAGTTTTTCGGACGATCTCACGCCAATGAAATGGAAGAAGTGTAGGGATAATAGTTTGGTGTCATCCTCCATCCTTTAACTGCTTCCCCATGTAGAACACCACTGTAGATGGTGTGTATAAATGCATGTGCTAAGGACTATCTGCCCTGTAAAATACGTTGTGTATGGATTTCTGTAGACTGTGTTGAACTACCAATCGCTTTGAATTACCCTTGGTCTCAAACATCAAGGAAATACCACTATATTGCCCCTTGGTCTCGTGAATCCAAGGAAGGTCGTTGTCTTAAGGACCCAAGTCTAATTTCGAGCCACAAAACTATGTTGCACTGCATGCAGTGTTGTGTATAATGCAATCTAGGTTACCTTTGAAAGTGGATTTAAATGTATTCTAGGAACTTATATTTTTCTTAAGATAGAATATAGGATATATATGTTGTTCATTCTTTAGAAATATTTTGTTATTTATTTTTTTGATTAATCCTATTGATTATTTGGGAAAAGATGCAAAGTCTTGTGTATGCAGGCCATACAGGAAAGATAATGTTAGTATTGGGAAAAGTGGAATTTATCATGGATGGTATATCTAAACTCAAAAATGATTTCATATTCATATTTCTCTCAAAAAATTATGCAATTTCAAAAAAGAGTCATCTCAATCCAAGATCGTATGCAAAAGTTATAGTTGTTTTAAGTTAGCTCCAGAACTCGCAGATTTAGTTCCATAACTTGCATCAAATGGGACTGTGAATAATCAAAGAGTCAAATGGAAAATATGAGAGAGGTTTTTTTCATAGCAATGTGTTTAACATAAACCTCATTTAGATTTGCTACAGGTTTTACCAATGAAGATAAATATAACTTTTAGTGAGTTGTAGTCCGAGGAAAAAGTGTATCAGACGAGCACTAAAAGTTCCATAAACAAACGAAAAGTCAAATGGAAAATTTGAGAGAGGTTTTTATTCATAGAAATGTGTTTAACAAAAACATCATTCAGATTTGCTATAGATTTTACCAATGAAGAGAGATCTAACTTTTAGTGAGCTACAATTCGAGGAAAAGTGTATCAGACGAGCGCTAAAAGTTCCATAAACAGAAAAGTCAAACGGAAAATATGAGAGAGGTTTTTTTCATAGCAATGTGTTTAACAAAAACCTCATTCATATTTGCAATATGTTTTACCAATGAAGATAAATCTAAATTTTAGTGAACTGCAGTCCAAGGAAAAAGCATATCAATCAAGCGTCAAAAGTTCCACAATCAAAAACAAAAAAGTCAAATAGAAAATCGGAAAGGTATTTGGTCAAAATCATATTTTGAGGAAAAACCTCCTTCCAATAATGTAGGAGAATAAAATTAGTATGAT
Source organism: Taxus wallichiana var. yunnanensis (assembly GCA_018340775.1). Lineage (NCBI taxonomy): Eukaryota > Viridiplantae > Streptophyta > Pinopsida > Cupressales > Taxaceae > Taxus > Taxus wallichiana. The sequence goes on from CM031238.1 coordinate 837,554,187, forward strand.
TCTTGTTACCGAAAAGTAAGGAGAATATTTGGGAGCAAATCTTCATAAAATAAGTAAGATAAGACTTTGACTCCAATAATATATCTCTCTCCATATTTTGTGGAGATGAAGATCTTAGTTGTTAGGATTAGAATAAAAATAAGATCAGATTGTATCTCCCAAAATAAGGAGTTGGTTGGATGCATAAATTATAAATGCAACCTTCCACACTCAGATATGTAATGTTTTACTACCAAGAAATGAATCTGTTTCTTTTCTCTCCAATATTTTGCAGTTTTGAGTTAAGATCTTGAAGCATGATTTAAATCCTCTTCCAAGGAATGAGATGGCCACTCATTCTAAGGAAGATGGATATGTATATTTGTGTTTATTTCTTTTTTTTCTGTAATTATCATCTTGTTGTGTTGTTCTCCTCTTTGTATTGTAACATTCAGTCTGTTGTAAACCTGCAGGTGTTTCATTTAATTTTGCTTATTTCCAATTCAACAATTTTAATTTATGCAAGTGTGTTTACATTTATGCAAGTGTGATTTATTTTATGCAAGTTTGGATTGTGTTTAAAGGAGCTACTTTCCAAGATCTTCTTCTCTTAATGCATACAACCTTCGGACACCAACCCAGATTGACATTATTAATGGTGAGGATTGATGACCCTCATCGTATGTGGCCTACAAGAGGACTCACTGTTGTGCTGAAATTGTGCCTGCAGGGAAAGGGAATGTGCTTAGTATAAACCAAGGCACACATAAAAAAGTGGCTAGGAGACAATTTTTAGTACAAGAAAAGAAAAACACACATGTATAAGATGAAATGTAAGCTAAGCAGATAATGTGTAAGCTAAGACACAAAAAGATAATGTAGACCACAAAAAGTGGGTTGCAAACATGAGACATCACTCACTATGTCACAAGAAAATCAAGGTCGTAGTGGCTGCAAGGACAAGTGTACACACAAGACAAAGGGAAAATCCCACAAACAAGAGCAAATAAAGAGCAAACAATGATAAGTAATGTAACAGATAACCATGGAAACATATAGTCATACATAACAAATGTTGAACATGAAGCACCCGTTAGCATGTTAGAAAGATAAAAATGATGTAAAAGCATATATAATTGAAGATAATAGTGTGTTATGAAACAAAATGAAATAATAACACCTGTAATATACGAAAGTGGATGCCCTCGGGGAGCGTGTGGGACTAGTAATAGGTACTCTTGTGCCAAACATCCATGATGCGTGTAATGGACTTGTGAAATCTATGATCACAACCATAAAATAAGTGAACATGCATATGTGTATTATAAAAATAATGACATACAAGATATCTATCTAGCATGTGTAATAAGATGTACATGTAACAAGTAAATGTAAGCAAGAGTAAATGTAATCAAGACATGCAATATGCTATGGATGAGGCGGAATGAAATGTAATGTGAATGATAGGAGTAATGTACCCCCTGAGTGGATGGAAATGTATGTAACGAGGTTCATTTGTTTATGCCCCCTCAACAATTGAGAATGAACCATAAACGAGAGTGCGTCATCGGGAAATGGTTTTAGCAATGTGTTGTTGTGTGTGAAGAAGAGTTGATGAATGAAGCATAAAGTGTAGATGATATGAAATGTGACATATGGAGGAGTGATTGGGAAGAGGTGATGATTTAGCCTAAAGCGTACATCACGATTGCTAGTAGGAGTGATGATTTAGCCTAAAGTGTATATCACAAGGTGCATGAGTAGGATGTCATAAAGCGTGATGATGCAACATAAAGCGTATATCATGAGATGTATGGATAAGATGTTAGAAAGGGGTGATGATTTAACATAAAGCATATATCACGATATGTGTGAAGAAAGTGGTGGCTAAAAATGTCGCATAATGTGATAAAAAGGTTGATTGATTGATTGTGAAGATTAAAGTGTAGAATGATATAAATGTGATGAGGCGAGGTTCAATTTTTATTTGGACCCTCAACAGTCAAGTATGAACCATTGGAATAGAGTGTGTCGTCAAGTAGTGAGTGCAACGTGTATAAGAAATTTGAGTAAAATGAATGATGTGTGTAATAAGTGAAGAATATTTCATTGGTGTGTGAGGTATGAAACATGTAATGTGGAATGTAAGGTGTGTAGATTGTAAAAATGTATAATAATGTAGTGTGTAGAATGTGTGCAATGTATGGGTGTACAAAGCAAAAAGTGAGGATAATGTATAAGTACATAAGCACATGTTGTGTGAATATGTGCAATGTGTAGTGTCTAGTGTGTAGTGTGTGAGGTTCATGTGTATAGTATGCCCTCAACAATCAAGTGTGAACCATAGCACAAGAGTGCGTCATCAAGAAATGACGATATAAATGTATGTTGTGTGTGTAGGTCTAGATGTGAGGTGGTGAAAATATAAGAGACAAAACAATGCCAGGTTGGGGAGATAACTAAGGGTAATCCCCTTCCCCTAAGTGTATGTGAAGGATGAGAATGATAAAGTGTCATTTCCTAAGAGATCGTCATCGTCTAGATGAAGCCAACTGAGGCTACATTGGAGACTTGATAAGAAATACTATGAGGTGGATCATATAAAGAGCCATTATGACGTAAGGTGTACATAGTCATTGCATATTCCTCATCGGTGAAAGGTGTTGGTGGACATCCGTGTGTGTACCAACGAGTGATATTTTGAGAATGACTAGGAGATGAATCACTACTAATAGTAATACTTCCAAATGACATAGGGAAATTAAGAGAAGTGTGAGTAGAATCTAACGTGCCCCCAATATAGTCAAGCCAAGATTGGTTGAGTGTTAGTAGAGAAGTATGAGGGGTACATGTAACGAAGACTACTAAATGGAACACCCAAAGACCATAGGCGGCCATAATGTGAAAATAACCATGATAAAGATGAGGTGAGTGAGGCGATGGGAGAATTTCATTGAGCGTCAACCCAAGCCTAGTTAAGCCATCATATGTGCAAATAGTATCGAACAAGTTAGTTCAAGTGGAATATGATGCTAATAAGAGTTGTTAATGAAGAACGTGTATGTGAAAGGAGGTGACATTGATGCGGAAATCGTCAGGGAGAGGGTGAAATAACATCCATAATATGGACAAACCCCTGATAAAGTATCATAACATTAGTTGAAGGAGGGGTCTTGAATTTGTATTCACCAGGACCATTGGCCACAAAAGTGTCATTAAAGTAGGATTCATTTATATCGATATGAGTGAAATTGAGTTTGGTCAATGTTTCATTAGTGAGCTGCATAATATCGACTTCATTATTAGAATCGATAGAATCATCTGTGTAGGCATTGTCATGCTATATAGATGTGTCAAGTATATTAGCCAAAGGTGGACTAGGTGTAGGAGTGATAGGAGCCTCGACTTCGGACGGGAACAATAGTGCTGAGCGAGTAGGTATGTAGGTGAGATGATTGCAGTAGTATGAGTAGAAATAGTCGGGGTAGTTGGAGCGGTGGAAGAAGTTTGTGAAGCGTTAGGTTGATCAATTTCATATGTATCAATGCTACTATATAGAATAGGATGTGAAGGAGGAATAGGCATAACAATAAAAGGGTGTATATGACATAATTTGAATGGTTTAGCATTTGCAATAATAGTGTGTTTGTACCCATTGGTGGTGCAAATTAACTCACAATAATTAATATGTTGTTAATTAATCTACAATCATTTAATTATTAGACCCATGGACGTAAAATTTCAATGTTGTCGGTGTTTTATGCATAGTTATAGATGTTTGGGAAGTATAAAGGTAAATTGTTATCACTACAATTAGGAAATAACAATGTTGGAAATTAATTAAATTATGACTAAAAGTAAATACTATGGCTAATGAAAAATCATGTAAAATAGAACACATATAAAGGAATAAGTTGATGCTAATCTAATCATGCAATGAATTAAAGCAAGAAATAAAAAGATAGGGTTAACAAACTGCAAGTGTGCCCTACCTTGGGTGCTAAGCCCTCCTAAGGCTTGTGTTTACAACAAATTAACAAAACTCATATTCTTATTTCATCAACATGAATATTACAAGTGGAAAATACAACAAATTATCTACCTAAGGATTGATCTATCTATGTATCTCTCTATATCTCTATATTCTTTCTTCAACATTAATCTTTCCTTTTATATCTTTCATACGATTGAGGAAAGGTTTGCGCTGATCAGTGAATACTTGGCTGTTTCTTGATGAAGGGATCGCTTGATGAACCAAGTCACGAGCAACTTCAGCGCAGGAGATTCCTCAAGAGGAAGCATGGAGGAGAAAGCAGCAGAAGGCCCGAGAAGATGAAAGTGCACAGGAGGTCTCCTTGAAGGATAAGATCAATTCTATGGCTATGACGTTAGTTTTGGCTTCTCCAAAGCATCCGTGTACTTCACTTATTATTGCACCTCGGTGAGGATTTTTATTTGCCATTCCTCGGTTGAATCTGCAACATTCATCTTCTCTCCTCGCCACCACTCCATCGGGACTGTTCTGAAGAAACATTGAAGTTGTAGATGGAAGAGTTTGAAAGAGCTTTGTATTTGGATGATTCAGAAGATGGTAGCCACAACACTGTAGTGGTTTCTAATGGAGAGGAATCAGAGCGGGAGATAGTAGTACACTCAACAACTTCTCATTCTTCGAGAAGTAATTTCTCAGAATGGTTGACTTCACAGTTGGTTCCAAAAGTTAGAGTGGAAATGAACTTGGAGGAACACGACTTACAGCTTCTCCTGAGTCTAGGCGGAAAAGACAGAAAACCTAAAGTTGCTAAGGTAACTTCAAGGTTGATCATCGAGGAGTCGGGGTAGAAGTTTGCTGAGATGTCAGTTCCAGTGGAAGGGAAGAAAGAGGATGAGCTCATGGCAGAAGATGTAATAGTAATTAGAGTACCTATCGGTCAAGCCACCACAGAAGGATTGAAGTAGGATACACTGACATTGATAGATGCTCTATTTCGTAGGCTTGACAGAGAAAAGGTGGAGAAAGTTGAGCTTTATAAGTAGGTATCCGATCGGGGGATCATTTCTGAAAGTTCCCTAAACATCTCTAAATGGTGTCAGTGCTGAAGATCATCTCGAGAGCTTTCCAACGACTGTGAGAACGTGACAAACGGACATCGGGAGCTCTAGATATGTTCGGTCAAAGTTCGGTCAATGGGAAAGTCAATTATGGTCAACTGGTCAATATTGGACCGAATTTGCGTGACACGTGGCTTGCCAACACTCGTCGAATTCGCTCGATTTGCCTATCGGGAGACGACAAGTGGACTACAGGATTATTTCTATTCCACCATTGTATGGGTCGAAATAATATTATATTGGTAAGTTCACGTTCCAAATGGCGCCATATATACAAAAGCCACATGTATATATGTGTATACATTAGTATTAAATCTAATGTTTATACATAAGTATTAAACTCCACTAAACCGCCAAATGTCCACGTGGAGGAGGAGTGAAGCGTGTGGGAAGCAGGTTTAAAGGCCCATGCGTGGACTGTTCCACGTGGAAGAGGGAGGATGAAGCGGTTGTTGGGGCGGTCTATCCCAACGTGGTCTTTGACCACTATATGCGCGTGGAAAGGCTTTAAAGCCTTAAACAATGTTCCCTCTCCTTAGCCGCTCAACATGGGATTTTTAACCCATTGTAAAGTGTATCCGCGCCAAACTTGGGAGTTAATCCCATAAAAAATGCAAATGCTTGCTGCGTGGGGATTTAATCCCATTAAACATGCGGCTCAAATGGGAATTAATCCCATTAAACATGCAAAACCGGATTTTTGGAATATTTGATCCCATTCATTTTACGGGATGAGGCTTATAATAGCCTTAGATAATATTTTATTCCATTATTTTGGGGCCCTAAAAATGTATAAATAGGGTACCAAGTTCATAGTAATGGACACACATTGTAAATACACAACACGAGCTTATTATTTGTTAAGCTTGTTGTGGACACACTGGTGACACATTATACACCGGTGGAACGGAGACACCGATCCCGAGCTTATTATTTGTTAAGCTTATTTGCGGGATGTGTCAACAGTATTGTCTATTGGCCTATTATTTTAGGCAATATTAGATGAAATATTTGTGATTGGGAGTAAATTGTAAACTACCCAATAGGCCCATTGAGCCACACCAAGTACTTGTAAATCGGATTTTCGACCGTAGGAGTGCTAGCTTTGCATTGTTTGCGTCGGGAAGGCCGATCACACCGAAGGAGATTCAGATGCCGGGAAGGTGGAGGTCGGGTGCTATTTTTCACCCTTTCGGAAGAACTAGTGTCTTGGTAGGTAAGTAAAATTCCATTAGGTTTTCTTGTGAAAGTACTATCAGAACTTACAAGTTTTGACTAGTGGAATGGTTCGCGTTCACGAACTCGAGACGTAGCAATGCCGAACTCCGTAATCAATGTGCAATTGTCGTTATTGTCTTGCATTATTTTTAAATTGATTACTTAAAAGGAGTAAATCATCAAGAAATAATTAAAGCCTATAAGGGTCCGAGATCGTGTCGTAATAATGATTATTTTCAGATCGATATCTGAGTTGTGCAAGATCATTTCCAAGGTTGCTAAATCTTCCACTTAGCCCATTTTAGCACATACAAGCGGTGAGTGATCATCTGATGCAGGAGATGGAAGATGTAAGCAACCAGGTGAAAGCTATCGACAAATGGAAAAGTTTGATCATTCGTCAAGCTTCTGTACAACTCGGAGAGGTGCCAACTCGCCTAAAGGTTATGAAAGATGCATCGATCATCAGTGAAGCAACTGGTGACAAGCATAGTAGATATGAACACGATTCCGAGAGTAACTGAGTACTTTGGCCGAAATCAATAAGCTACCGAGAGAAGTGTTGATTGCAGAACCGATTTGCACTGGATCGATTGAGAAGGGGAAGCAGCTGGAGTTTGTAGTATCTTTCCATTTGGAGATCTGCAGAATTATGCTGAGAGGATGCATGCACTTGAGAGTATGGCATCGTCTTTGCTGACAATATCATTGCTTTCACTCATGAGGAAGTGGTCGGAAATGTTACTTCATACATATGGATCATTCCTAGCAGAGTGCCTAATTCCTTGGAAGGGTCTCTTCGATGGTGCAGGGAGAATTGATGGAGCTACTAAGTCGTTCATAATAAATTCCATCAAAGATATCTTGGGCACCTGCAATCGGAAATTACGAAGTTTGGGCTGAGCTTTGAGGATGTGGAAACATGTATCGGGTGTTGAATGAAGGATTATTGCATTCGGGACAGAAAAGGAAGTCGTGGCTAAGACAAATGGGAAGATCTTTGAATTATATGTTCGATAAGTATATTCAAGATCGAGAACAAAAGAAGATATAAATGTTACTTGGTGGCTTGACTTTCTTCTTCTATTTTCCACGTTCTCGGATGAAATTGTAAAACTTTAAAGTTATTGGTTTTGAAACCATTGCTTTAAGTTATGTGGAACGATTCTATTAGTTAAATGATAGATCTGTCACTTGAGGAGAAATTAGAGGAGGAGGATTGCGGATGTCATCTTTACTTCTTGTTTATGTTTGATTGAGTTGAGTTTCCCATTTGTACTTTTCCTTCTACATTTTATAAGTAGAAGAAGAACCTTGAGTTAATGATCAAAATTTGTAAGCGACATTCTTGTGTTCCAAACTTTGTGTTGAAACCCTTGATAGCCACTTGAAGCAAAGGAATATAAAGGAGCAGGTTTCAGAGAACTTTGTGTCATGGTGCATTTTGTTTCTAGCTTTCTATCTTAGATATTCTAATAAACTTTGTGTTATTTTAGATCTAGATTTGGAGTTGCCTTTGCTTATAATTGTTGATATCTATTGGTTTCTTCTATGTGCATGCAATCAACTCTATTATCTATTGATTGGGTTGCACATCTTCCCCATTTCTTCCTTGTGTTTTCTTATTTCCTTCTTCTATAAATATTTCCTTTCTTAAACAATTGCTTACTTGCTACAAAACTATACAACTATGGTTCATGAGATGAATAGTTAAAGTAAAACCCCATATAGATACTAGCATATTTTAATTGACAAATCTGACACGGGAGCCTCACCGGTAAATGAGGGAGATTTATCTCATGATTGCCTAGGTTTTTAGCTATGCAAAAATCTAGCCAACATATTGATGATACTACTCCGCGCACCATTGAACATTAGTTTACACCTCTAGAGAGAGTCTATCTAGTGCCTTTCAACAATTAGTAAAGGCTAACATGATCGAATATCCACCTACGAAACCCATTTCTAATAGGGAACCTAATCCTACATCGTACAATGCATCCGACTATTGTGAATACCATCACATGCATGGTCATTCTACTAATAATTGTACACCTCTTTATCATTATGTTCAAGACTTAATTAACGACGAAACCATCTCCATAGAGCTTGATGACGAAGCTCTTGCAATCGATGACACGTCAATTTCCATTTCTAATGAAAATTTTACTGTTGTCCCACTTTTGTACATACTAACATTTAACGAGATCATGATGAAGGCCAAGTATCTCTCCATTCTAACCAAACTTCTATAGATTTTCTTCCTTTAGTCCAAACATACATTGAACTTGTTTTGGACAATCTTCTAACATCAAATGAGAGCTTGAATTTTCTCCAAGACTCTCTTTCAACCCTTAACATAATAGAAGAGGGTCCTTCATCAAGCACAATTGAGATTGATTCCATTCTTCCCATTCCAGCTCCTATGACTGACATCTTTAGTCTTGTTGGCAAATCACAACCACAACAAACTTGGACACTCATGACAACGCAACATCCTATGTTCCTTACACCTCAAATGATCAATTTTTGGGCCTCTCATCAACGACGACCCTTAATTTTCAAGACATATACATGAGTACATTCTTTGAGGTACGTATACCCAAGAATATCCTTATACAACCTTTTCATGCTTTAATTGCCAATCTATCGTCAAATCAACTAATTCATAACCTAGAAAGAGTAACTTTGATTATCTCCTCTCTACAATCTATAAGGAACATCAGGTGTACATTTAGAGATATATCCTTCTTTCCTCGCACTCTTCCACTCACGGGTGAATATGAATCTCAAAATATTCCCCGCATCGACAATCTTCTTCTAACATCGCATAGGTCTTTCGATCTCATTAAAGACTTATCTAATCACACATCCTTTGACTTGGAACTTGTCCACCCAAGTCTAGTACTTTAGGACCCATCGAATCGTTTGATTCACTCCTTTGACTTGGATCCTATCCGCCCAAGTCTCATATTGTAGGACTTATCAAATCTTTAGATTTCCTCCTTTGACTTGGACCTTGTCTGCCCAAGTCTCTAATTTTTGAGTTATTGAATCTTTTGATTCCCTCTCTTGACTTGGATTTCATCCACACAAGTCTCGTATTTTAGGACCCTTCAACTTTAATAAACATGGACCTCTTTCTTGATGATTCCATTTCAAATCCTCATCCACTAAAATTTAGAAAACTTAAAAATCATAAAACAAAACTTTGTATTAGAGAATTGTTTGTGAACCGAAAACAACAAAGAGTGCACAAATAATGTTAAGCATTCCATTTATTGGGCAATATTTTAATCATACCATTATCATATATTCACCTTCTTCACCTATTATGACACAAGTTAACCTTGTTCCTATTGGGCATTGTGTGTCTCATCCCTGTTATGGTTCTTACCATTTTAGATCTTTTTACCTATGGTTTTGTCTCAAAGCTTACTAATGGCAACTCCTCCTTTCAAATAAGCTCTCTTTTTAATAGAAAGCACTAAACTTCTTTACCTGGTCCTTTTGACCACCCATCTCAATCTACGGTGTCAAACCATTGTGTCTTACTAGTGGCATGAGGCTGAGACTTGGGGGCAGAATGTTCCTTCCCAACAAGCACAATATCAAACATAAAAGGTAAATTAGATCAATCTAAAAATATAAAAAAACTATAAAATCATTACACCTTTTGTCCTTCACAGCTTTCAATGATAAACTCATACTTCTTACTTATAGTATGAGATTGTGAACGGAGAAATCTCTTACTCGCCTATATTTTGTCTTCGGTGTTGAGCCCTTGCCTTTTATTAATGACATGGGGCAACATACGCAAGGGGTCCGTCACAAAAATTAATCAACAAATAAAGCCTTTATGAAATCTTAATCAAAGTGCTTCATCAAAAAATCCCCAAAAGTAATTTAGTTACTCATGATAAAGAGAGACAACAATTCCTTCACCTAGATATCGCCAATCAAGAGGCCATCAATGGATTTAAGTCGAGTCAAAACCTATAAAATAGAATCATAAAGGAATTGGTCAGATAATCTTGACTAGAGATGAGTTATATTTTTCTCATATGGATCATTGTTACACCTTGTGTTGTCGCATCCATTATCTTCAACTTTCATATCACTATTCACCTTGTTTTCACGTCCTTTTTGGCTCTCGAGATGAACCCTCACATGTTTCTAGTTGCGTGGAGTCACGAGTAGAGTGAAACATCCTATCATTTTATCATCTACATTTCTACCAATGGAATGGAATGATTTTAATTATTTTCACATGCTTTCAAGCAATGCACCCTTTTACCGAGTTGTAAAATACCAAAAACATTAAAAAAATGTTTCACAAAACTTTAAAACATTAAAAATGACTTACAAAATTACAAAAACAATATAAAATTGTTCAAAAACACAAAAAAATATAAAATTGTTCAAAAATCCAAAAATAGTTTAAAATTGTCAAAATCAAAACATTCAGATAATGTTTGACTAACTTTCAACAATTGGATAACACATTCAACAATTTCACCTTTTGACGACGCTCCTCATGATCATTCCAGATCATCTTTATTGCCCATGGTGTATATCTATGCTCGAGGAAATCATTTACCCTTTCACAATATAACTTTGTTTGGGGCACACTTGGATTTTATATTTTAATCCAATTATAGATCAAACTTTAATGGGATCCGACAAGAGTATCTTTTGGAGTATCTAAGTATCACTCCACTCTTCGGCCCGATCCAATCCTCTTGTGTTCTAAGCTATCACTTGGGGGCATTCAAATATGTCTAGTTCTTCAATGTGGAACACATTCGAAGTGTCATTGAATGTCATTTTTGCATGTTGTGTTGTCATCATTGTCAGCTTTTCAACTTTATGACATTGTTTTTGTTTCTTTTAGTTTGTTATTTGTTGTAATTTGTTTAACTTTGTTGTAGGAAATTTATTCGCATCTCATTTCACATATAACTTTGCGTGTGTTCCTTCCTTGTTCATATTGGGTTTATTTGCAATGCTTGTTTCATGTTTTCTTGTCGCTTGCATGTGTTTTGTTTTCCTCCTGGTTTCTTTAAGCCATGAAATGTTTTCATTTTTGTTGTATATTCATGTTTGTTCGCATTTGTATTTCAAATTTTCAAAACTCATGAAAATCTAAAAAAATCAAATATTTGAAATCAAAAAAATCATATATTTCAAAAATCCAAAAAAATTACAATTTTTCAAACAAACATTCACTTATCATCGAAATCCTACAATTGGAAAACCCTTGAAGTGAATCTTTCAACATTTCAACACAATCTTGATAAACATCATACCTTTATCTATTACCATAGTGATCATTCCAATTTTACATCTATCACTTTCTTCCCTTTACATGATATGCTAACTCTGTTTGGGGCAAGTCACAAAATTGTTTTCCTTCACAGTATAACTTTTCCGGGTAAATTTTCTTTGATCATTTACACAATGGATCCAAAAAGAGTTTCATAAGGAGTACCTTTAACTCCACTCTTCCATCGATCTTATTCCCACTTGGGAGCATTTGCATCTACTTAATCATCATTGTGGTACGCACTAGAACATAACCGACTGTCTTCTTTTTCGACTTTGTGTTACATTGTTGATGTTTACTTTTTGGACCACTTGTAAGTAGTGTGATTACATCTTGGTTCCTTTATAACCATGATTCCAACACTTACTTTGTATATTGGGTTTGTTTTCATTTTTTAATCTTTTCTTTGTTGTGTGTGTTTGTTTACGCGCATCTAGGTTAACCATCTTGATTCTTTCATAATCTTGGTGACAACTCTATTGTGCAACAAAAAAAGTTTGCTCTAAAATTATTCTCCAAAAGATGCTCATGTTACAAACACAGTCCTTCCCATCTTTGTTCTCATCCCTTGTCTTCTTCCTATCAAGTGGTCATCCACCGCCTTGCTACATCATCCACCTGTTTGAGGGGCATTCCTCTACTATCCTACTTATTGGGGCATCCTAATGCTTCATTTCTTGTTGGGGCATCCTAATGCTTCATCACTTTATTCTTGTTACTCTGCATGCATCTGCTATATTTAAAACATTATTACTTTGCAATAACACTTTAAAGAGGTGCAAAATGTAGACACCCTAAAATCACACATGTTTCCATTTTATCTAGGTTTTCTTCCATATACACCCTATTACTCACCCATTTGTGATTAATTGATTAAATCAAATAATTCACACACATTGCACCCTTTAGATTAATTAAATTAATCCCTAATATCCCTATTAGCTAAGTTAATTATCATTTATTAATTAAATGATTAATTAATTAAGTGTGCACATTACAACAACCACTTTGGACCCACATGGACTCCACTTGGACTCCACATCCTCATCTCAGTCAACTCCACATGGACTCCACTTCACCAATCCTAATCAACTACACTTCTAGAATCCTGGAAAGGTGGGGGTGATTGAATTGGGACGTACAAGAACCTTTTCGGATGCAACTTCTACAATTAATTCATTTACTCCCCTAAATGCCCCGGAACTGCTGCAACCTCCTCCAATGTTATTTTTAGCATGTGCATTCACCCGCTTGTAACCAATTTCCAACCACTTTTTCCTCTATAAAATGTAGGCTTACTCTCTATCAAACCCTCTTGGATTTACAACACACTTACTCTGTCAAATTGCATTCCAATATCTACATATTGGAAGCTCCCAAAACTATGTTCATAGCAATTGCACCCATATTTGGAGGTCATTCAAGAACACACACACATATCAATCATTTTACAAGGTTATACAACTTTAAAAGCTCTCACAACCTACTAAGGTTTGTATTGGAAGGTCATAGGAAGGTTTGCATTGTGTTTGTTTATCTTTCATTTACTATCACTTTTCTTTACTTACGGTAGATAAATATAATGGGGAAATGGAACGGGTTCTTATCGAAGAGATCTCTCAACAATTATGTAAAAGTCATAAGAACACGAGTGTGTCATCAGAAAATGATGATATGTGCGCGTATCAAGATTTGTATGTGAGAGTCTAGGTGTGGTATGATGAGAAAATAAGACACTTATTGACACTAGAGGGGGAAAAGAGGTGTTATGCCCCCAAGTGTGTGATGAGAAAATAGATCAAGTAACTTCATCTAGGAGGTCGTCATTGTCATGATCAAAACCGAAAGGTAAAACATTTGATACATGATAAGCAATAGTGTCGGGTTGATCACATAGTGAGCCATTACGACGAAGGTTGTACATGCCCATTGTGTATTCTTTGTCAGTGAAAGGGGGTAGTGGACAACCATGTGCATACCAACATGTAAGATTTTGTGAATAGCCGAGAAAGGAATCATTGCAAATGAAAACATGACCGAAAGGCATAGGAAATGAAATGTCAATATGATCAGGATCTAAGGTGCCCCTAATATAGTCAAGCCAAGATTGTCCAAGTGTAAGGGGAGAAACACGAGGAGCTTGTGCAAGAAACACTGTGAGATGAAAGACATGAAGCCCATAAGCAACAATAATGTGGATGAAACCATGATAAAGATGAGGAGCATAAGGTGAAGGAAAGATGTCATCAACCACAAAGCCTAGCTGAGCAGGACCATCATGTGTGCATATAGTGTCATCACAAGTAGGATCAAATGGAATATGCTCCCAATAAGAATCATTCATGAAAAGTGTACATGTAAAGGGAGGACATGCTAATGGTGGATGCACATGCGATAGTGAAGTAGGTGGAATGACATCGATGTGTGGATAGGCCCTCGATAAAGTACCATAACATTTGTAGTAGCGTGAGGGGGTGATGATGTGGATGGAACAACATCCAACATGTAAATAGTAGCCTCTAAGTTAGGCAGAGGATCCATAGGTGCAGTTCATCAATAGTGACAGATTGTGGAGTAGGGATCACAGTTTTGGGATCGGGTTTGTAATATTTGAATGGTTCATGATCAATAGGAATGGTGTATTCAATACCCTCTTATAAGAATTTAACACATCGATGTACTATGGAAGGTACAACTTGCATGGCATGAAGCCATGGTCTACCAAGCAAGCAATTATATGAAACTGGAAAGTCCATGACAAAGAAAATTGTATTAAAGGTTTTTTCCCAACAATAATGGGTAAAGTAATATGGTTGATACATGGGAATGGAACCATCATATGTGCGAAGAGAAATATATGAAGGAATGACATTAGCAGTTGAGAGTCCTAAAGCCTTGAGGAAGGTTAGAGTGCAAAAATTAAGTTTAGATCCATTATCGACTAAAAATCACTTGACACCAATATTATGGATGCACATCATGATGTATAAATGAGGATCGTTGTCAAAAGAAGCAAGATCAATAGTACAATTAGCTCGAAAAACAATGTCCTGAGAAAATGCATATGCAAATGTGTTATAGACTAAGTTTGGATGAATGTCAGAAGGAACACAAGTAGTAGTTAGGAGAGTGATGATCTTAGCCCTTAGCTTAGGATGAAGAAGTAAGAAATCATGAATAGAAATATTCATGATGAGAGGATCTTAGAAATATGTAGGAAGCGACAAAAGAAAGATCCTAAGTGTGTTCGAAGAGGTTGGGTTCACCAAAATGATTAAGCTAAATATGGAAATATATGCTTGATCGGATTGTTATCATGAAAGATAAATTAATAATCAATTGAATACAAAAATTAACCCAAACAAACTAAGCAATAAAATATTAAACCCTAATTGCAAACATGGTAAGAAGAGCCTTGGTTGATTTGTAGAAAAATAAAGCGTGCAAAGTGTTGACCAAATGCATTGAGAGGGAGAAGCGTCACATGAGCCTTAGAAAGTGTGTGCGACTTGATGATCTACCTAGAATGGGGCGCTGGAGAGGGATAGGGGCACTTGTGGGCACCCTAGACTTGATTTTGGATGCCTATGTCTACGAAAATACTCGGAAACCTCCTATGATTGGTCGCGAGGTATTCATCGTTGTTCGCCTTTGGTCATTATGAGGTCGCAAAATGATCGCCGAAGTCGCTAAAAACCTACAATGAAATAATGACCTACAAAATCCTCAAAGAGACATTAAATCCTAAAAAGAAAGATGCAGAATGAGGGGTTAGACTATTCTCAATTGTCACAATGGTGAACTTACAACTGAGCATTGTTGTCGCACTACATCTAAGACCCAATGTAGTTTAATGTGTGTGTGCAGAATTGTGCCCTAGGTGGCTCTTATGCGTGTCGTAATTGATAGCAAAAAAGTAGCTAAATGTAAAGAAATGTAATAGATGTGTGCATGGAATATAATGAACTTCCCTCCTATGAAGTATATGCAGAAGAAGCAACCCTTTTGTCCCTTTGATGGTGCTAGATGGATGCAATGGAGATCTTAAATGCTTGATGGATGCAATGTTATGTTGTAGAGCATGTTTTCATATATGTAAGTGTTGAATATTACACTAAACTATCCACAATTTTTCTTGTTGGGGTTTGGGGCGTAGCCCCTAAGATTTTTTTGGCTTCAAAAGACGTGCCCGACACCTTAGGAAACATGTTCTTCTCATATGGGCGGTATTTTGACCCATAGGTTTATGGGATGGTTTTGGCCCATGGTTTTGGTACCCACAATATTGTAAAATTGCTTAAGTAGTTGCCTATTGATGTGCTTTTGTGCATATGGTAGGTGAGACATATCATTGTAGATGTGTGTGAGTTCAAGTGTGAATTCAGGAGAGTTTGTTGAGCATAGCTCCAAACAAATTTGGGTATTGTATTAAGAGAAAGAGGTGGCTTGTAATAAAATATAAGCAAGTGATTCTTGGTGGACGTAGCCCAAATTGGGTGAACCATGTTAAATATTGTCTCTGTGTTGTGTTCTTTTATTTTTTGCACTTTTATTTCAGATCTGTGATATTATTTTATATATTAGTTTCTACTATTATGATTCTTTTTGGGTTGTTCCACATATTTTATCCCTTATTTCCTAACATGCAACCTTAGGTGGTGATTGCCAATGCTTAGTGCTTGGTCCCTTATTATGATCACATAACTTTATATTTATATGATTCCCTTGCTTGGATTTCGTAATTAACCCTGAAAAGGCCGACTACTTAAAAAGATAAGATGCTCAAATGACTATAAATGACTCAAAAAGTGTGAACAAAGTATACTAAGGTCAGGGGTGCCTAGAGGACGAATGTATGCATCACTTTGGTGTTCGGGATGATAAATGTCAAGGTATAAAAAGACAGACTAAGTGATTAAGGGTGCAAGACCAAAAGTGGTAATAGAAAGCAAAGAAAGGTGGCTAAAGACATGGGTTGATTAGTACTTTTCTTACTTAGGAATCATATGAATAGTAGTATGTAATCATGACTAAATAGATGCCTAAAGTGCGTGATTTTATGTCTACAGATTCATGCGGACTCAATATATAAAGAATTATTGTTTTCAGATTTAACTATTGTTCATATATATTAGTATATTTTACATATAAATCTATTAAAAAATGACGGTCATACTTAAAATATGTAAGTCACGTGTGATAGTAAATTCAAATATTTGTAAATAATATACGCCTAAAACCATTAAAAATGTCTAAACAACCATTTAATTTAACCCCTAACATTAACTATATTGTCGGTCAAACTGCCTGTTCTGGAAGCATGGAAGGTTTTTGAAATATCTTGATTTTCACACTAATGTTTTATATATTAAAACTCGTTGGGCATTAGTTGTGTTTGTTTTCCCTCGGTGTTCATAACATGGCGAGCTCTCATAAGACCCTGCTATTATATACAAGAGCCTAAAATAAAAGCTTATAGCTCTAAATTGTATCAAGCCTGCTAACAAAATGAAGCATCTGATAATCATTCCCACAAACACTCATACGACCAACTGCTTTGGAGGGGCTCAATTATCGCTTGTTTACTTGCAATTGATTGAGCTTAAAACTAAAAAGTGTGGGTGCAAAGTGTGACAAGAAGTTAACATTGTGGTAGATTTTCCCTATATTTTATTTTGTCTTTTTAAGGGTGAATTGCATTCACGTAAATAATGCGAGCAAAATTGAGATGATAAATTATAGCACAAATAACAAACATTGTTTGGGTGGGAACAATCGAGCCGTGGAATAGATGTGGGACATGCAAGTATTTAATTCCCATATTTTTTCTCCAACTTTTCATTCATGACTTCATCTTACATAACAAATTAAACGACATCAAATCTAAAACTTTGACACAATAAAAACAAACACAAAATATTAACAAAGCCCATTTCCCCATATTTTTCAAATTATTTTATTTCTTTTTGTAGTGTTTGGGCCAATTGTTAGTGCCCTACAACCGATTTAACAATTTTATTGCATTGACTAAGTGAACCCTCCATATGGCTTAACATAGATGCAATACAATGTTATTCTGAAGCTCGCTACTATTTTTGATATGGTCGGCTCGTGTTACTCAATACTTAATTCATCATGTCCCACACTTGTTCCATAGATCAAGAGGAATGTTGATGAGGGGAAACCCTAATCACTATCTTATTAGCTAAAAATAAACCCTACATCAAAGCATAAAGGATAAATGAATTTTGTTAGATGTTGTTTTTGTGAATGCTCTGGTAGACATGTTTGCACAATGTCGAACCTTACGTTTGGATAAGAAACAAAACAAAATAATAACAAAGCCCATTTTCACCTTTTTTTTTTCCAAATTTTTTTTTTTTAGTTCAAAAGTGTATTATTCGTGCCCTACAACTGACGTACAAGTTTATTGCACTGACTAAGTGAGCCCTCCATATGGCTTAACATAGACGCAATACAATGTTATTCTTAAGCTCGCTACTATTTTTTATATAGTCGCCTCATGTGACTCAATACTTATTTCATCATGCCCCACACTTGTTCCATACATCAATAGGAATGTTGATGAGGGGAAACCCTAATCACTATCTTATTATCTACAAAGAAAACCTAAATGCAAATGTGAATGAAATTGATGACATAAGAAACCCAAAATGCAATGCTTTTAACCTTGTCACCTATTACATTTTCCCTCTTTTATATTTTGGCCCCTTTAAGCGAAAATTGCATTCACCTAAATAATGCAACCGAGATTGAGATGATACAATGGAACACATAAAAATTATTTGGATGGGAACAATTTGAGTTGTGGAATAGGTGTGAGACACGCAAGAATTTAATTCCCATAGTTTTTATTTCCAACTTTCCATTCATGTTTTTAGCTTATATAACATATTTTTGATGAATAAGATCTTATATTATATTAACAAGTAAAATGATACAAGATAATTCACAAAAAAATGGGTGGTATGGAAGCACACCCCAAAGCCACATGATCAAACTAGGCCGAGCCTAGGAAAGTCAACTATAACAAAATAACAACAAGCATTCAAGCAAAAACATTATGTTGTCGCTGTGAATTGTTGTCCTGTTGTCCACCCAAAAAAGTTAACACTTTAAAAGATAAAATAAAATAATACCAAAGCCCCCTTTTCCATTTTTCTTCCAAAATATTCCATTGCATTCAGTTGTGTACAACCGGTTTATGGTGACATACAACTTATGGACAAGTTAATGACACTGATTGAGTGACCCCTCCATATGACTTAAAATTAACACAATACACCGTTATTCATAAGGTCGATATTGTTTTCTATTTTGTTGACTCATGATACTCAATACTTCTTTCATCATGTTCCACACCTATTCCTCGGCTCAATAATAATGTTTTAGGGGAACCTTAATCACAATCGAAAATCTAAAGACAAACCATAATCATAAATGAGCATGAAATCGATAACATAATGAACCCTCAATGCAAAATTGCAATTTTTAACATATGTTGACTTCAAGATTCAACCAAAAAATGCAAGTTTGTCTTTGAAGTATTCATTGACAACACCTTTCTTTCTTTCTAAGATATCTCCAAACTATATTGCCACGATACCCTACACACTGTATCCCCTTTCTCTATCGACAATTGATAATAAATACACGTCACATTTGTTCCTTCTCGTAAGAAAGATAACTTCCACAAAATGGTCCCACCCAATATTATTATATCCCAAATGCTTCTCCTCGCTCTAACCCCTGCTCTTATGTTTTGGTCCTCAAAATCAACTTCATCTTATACTGCCCCTTCGAAATTCACACCCCACAGTGTGGATTGCTAGTTTTACCACTTTGAGCTCATCCATTAGCAAATTTATAACATTTTTCACCTGTTTTATTTGAAAACACAACCATAACTTCACTTCATCTTTCACAATAGCCACGGTGTTTGAATGGAGGGATGTAGCACTAAATCTGCATCATTCCCAATCGCCAACTTGGTAGGATGCAGGCAAGGCCAAGAAGAGATACAATCTTTCATAACCCACATTGCGAACACACCACCCGCGAATACAGGAGGAGGAATTATTGGTAGCCCAGAAATCAAAGCCTACCCGGCTCTTCAGAGGAGAGCAGCATGCGAGTACCACAATTACAAGCCCCTGGGCATGTCCTTGTGCTTTGAGGACTCTATATTGCAGGCAATCCATGTCTACAATGGCACTCATGGGTTCGCTGTCTGCAGGGCTGAATTGCCTCTTGGTCTCAGGTAATTAATCCTCACCTTGTAATAAAATAAAATCAAAATGTTTAGTGTTTGGAAAATTAAAAGTGCAAACCACTCAAATCATATCAATGTGTTGCATGCAATTCCTGTTTCTGTTAGAATGAATAAATTATGCCTATTATATCCACGTATGGTTATCTGTTGATTTGGATGGTATAATTCTTTTTCTCCCTTATATACCCACGTATGGTTATCTGTTGATTTGGCTAATATAATATTTTTCTCCCCTATATACCCATGTGTGGCTATCTGTTGATTTGGGTTATAATTTTATTCCCCTCCATATACACATGTGCGGTTGAGTTGTAAGTAGGGAGTGCTTAATACAAGGAGGCCTACTTACAATGATGGAATGTTAACTACCAAGATCTATGTTGATGATCTTTTATGTTGGATATGTAATCAGTAGAACGAGCTCAGGTTAAATTCTTATAGAGATTCAACTCATGTACAGTTAAGGGCCAAGTACTAGGTGCTTTGCCACTGGTGAAAAGGGCCAAGAAAGTTTTTGATAATGTTCAGGAGAACAAGCAGTGTATGGGACCATAGAAGAGTAACAAGAATGTTCCGTGCATAAACTACTTGAGACAAGGACTATCGGATCAAGCAGATGATATATTTATTTCTTCTTGACGTTGGATCTTTTACTGTGAATCTTGATCAGAACATGTGCTTTCGGCCAATCTCGCTTATTCAAACAAGGCAGGCAGAGTGTTAACTTTCAAGTTGTCGGTATACTTGATTTGGATGTTGTTAGCAGGGCACATCATGATACAGTGCCACTCTATTTCCACCAACCCCAAAGTAGAAAATAGGTATATTCTCTTCTTCCTATCCTTTTAGGTGTTGTCCACTTGCCAATTTCACACCTAAGATGGTTTGAGCTAGTCCTTGGTTGAGCTATCAACATTCTCGCCTTCCATTTGATTTCTATTCTTATGTAGACTTTTTGATCATGATCACAGTTAAATTCTTTGACATAGTACTATCTCTTCCACTCAAGCTGCTTTTTCCACATGGTTATCTTTAATTTTTCACACTTACTTTTTTATTTCATCATTGATTTTCGGACACTCTTGTAGGCTAATTCATCATTTACTCATCCACTTGTTCTGTTTTATTTATATGTTCTTCCTTCTACTTAACTCATCTCGAAATAATCTAGGCTATTTCTCCTCCCTACTAACATTGGCAGCAGTTTTTGCGGTCATGCCTTGCGGACCTTCTCTAGCTTGTGGTTGTTATTATTTGATGTAATACAGGCCTTTAATTTCAAGCAGTTTAAAACCAAGTGGCGTATCTTGCTAGTTGAGGATTTCGTTCCACTATAATACTTCCCTCTCTCTCATTTTGTGTCCCGGTGGTATGTAGGGGGTTCTTGTAAAAATTAGACTCAGTTCTAATCTGGTGGGCATGTTGCCTGCCAAAATCCTAATGAATGATCTTTTATCTCACTTATGTACCCATTAGGATGATCTCTAGTTAAAATTTTATACCTACTATGCCCATGTAGGTTGAGTGGTAAGTCTGAGGTGCTAATTACAACAAGACACTATGCTAAGTAGGGGTGCATACCACAACTAGACCCAGTTCCAATCTGGCGGACATGTTGCCTGCCAAATCGCAATTAATGATCTTTTATGTTGAGTATGTACTCACTAGCACAAGCTATGATAGAAATTATTATACTTATTATACCCATGTACAGTTGAGTGGTAAGTAGGGGGTGCTTATTACAAGTTTACAATTACAACTAGGTGCAATCTTTTGGACATGTTGCCTACTGAAATCTCAATAAATGATCATATATGTTGTTTAAGTGCTCACCATGATTGGTTTTGGTTAAATTTTTATGCCTAATATACCCATATAGGTTGAGTGGTGAGTAGGAGGTGCTTATTACAACGAGACACCATGGTAATTAGTGGGTGCTTTTACAACTAGGCTGAGTTCCTATTTGGTGGACGTTTTGCTTGCCATAATGAAAATAAAAGATCTTTTATGTTGAATATGTACTCACTAGGATGAGCTTTGGGTAGTCAGGATGAACTCTGGTTGCAACTACTTTTTATTTTGCTTGGTAAGTCTCGGCAGAAGGTCATGGGCTGCTTTTAAGCCTGTGTCAGGCAGGCTTGGAGCATATTATTAAAATTTTTAAATGCGGGTCATGATTGAATGTAGCATATTATACCACTACCTTTTACATGTGTGCTTGATTTAATGGGTTTCTAATTGCGATTAGGAGATTTGAACTGAGGTCATGTTCTTACAAGCAGTCCCATTTCCATTACATCTCAATTGCTTGGACTTACCTGCAATTTTTTTCAATGCTAATAATGGAAATTGTATAGTTTAGGGCATAAAACACTGGTTGTTTATATTTGATTCACATCCTATTGGGAAAAATTGCAGGTTAGGGGCCTACTGCATGTGTGTGTATATTGACAAACCTCTGTTTTGCATCAAGTTGGACAGGGTACCGAACGGTAGTATAAAAATTCCATCAAAATTGACAAACATGTTTGAAATATATTTTGGTTTGTGCAGTGCATAGTTAGGAGATTTATTTTCTGGATAACCTCCATATAGTATTTTAGACAACCATGTTATATATAATAAATGACAAACGTATTTTATGTATCAACTTGGAGATGGTGCTGAACTCTTGCCTACAAATTGAATCTAGATTTCTGCATAGGCCCCAGGCTTTAGATCTGGTCCATCACAGTGGTAAGTGCATGAACTTAGTGGTAAACCGTGACATGAAGGACAAGGACACAATAAGGTATATGGAGCAATAGGGATTGCATACAATCAGACATACATACCATAGACTCAGGACTGGGACTTGGAAATCACCAGGTAAGTCAGAATTAAGAGTTGCCAACCCAAACCATTCAATGCAGATTAATTATGAAATTTAGGTTTAGTTTCAATGTCAAATTCATGATTAGTCTCAAACTGGGCAATGGAAAAGTGATGCTGTTTGTTATTCCCTGTAATATCCCACTTCTGGGATCAATGGAAAATATACAAACCAACAACCCTTCAATACTTCAATCCACTGGAAATTGCAAAATACAATCACGAACTACTTGAACTCGTCAAATAGATGACTCAATAAACCCGAAGATAAGGGTTTAGTGGCCTCTATCAATTGAGTTCAAATAATTAATTCTCAGCTGAAATAATGGCCTCAGAAAATCAGATTTCATTCCCAACTCAATATGCTGCAAATAAGTCTTCAAACACTGACCAACCAAGCATGTAAGAAGGGTAAACAAATTCAGATCTAAACTCCACCTTTCAATCACCGTAATTGCTCTTAGAGAATTAAATCTGAACTCACATCATCAATTGCAGACCACTATTATTGAGCATTAAGCAAGCATAACCCAGCGACCATGAAACACTTGAAATTACTCCCCAAATACCTTCATACAAATCGCTGCCAGGTATGACCATTTAGAGAATCATTAAGACAAAGGAACATGCATTCTCCCCTTCCCAGGCATTCAATATTTTACCCAAACAAACATATTCAGATCGCTGCCTTGAGTGGCTCAAACATCATGAAAATAACAGCTAAGATCAAATAGACAGTGCCATACAGTTCGCTGATCTTTGGAGGTTCAAAACTTACATTAGAACATCCAATACCTTCCCTGGTGAAGTCGCTGATCCAAGGAAAAACACAGCAGCTTCATTCATACCCAAACCAGATCGAAAACATACCAAATACTATCATAGATTTGCCCTGAAAGAGATCGCTGCTACAGAGGCATATTATCATGCATAATACAGTCGAACTATTTTAAAGAGATCACAAATCAGTTATTAAACAATTAGGTAGTCGTTGGTTACCTTAGGCCCTCCAATATACATTCCAACATATTTCAAATAAGTCGCTGATGTCCAGGAAGGGATAGCAGACTTGTATGAATAACAAATCAAGCAAAAATCATGTGAAGTAATTACCACTTTACCCTACACAAGTCGCTGCAAAAACATCACACTAATATGCAAATACTTAATCGATCCACCTTGAAACACCACAACCATGTACCAATTTAGCAAGCAGCACAACCAGCCAATCGATTTATACAAAAGTGTATTTAATTCAGCCCATAGACATCCTCAGGCAAGTCGCCAAAGCAAATCAAGCATATATGTCAAGTCGTACCATGCACAGCAAATCGATTTGCAAAAGAACTCCAAAGAAATGCTTATATTTTATCACAAACCGGCTGCTACAGTGACGCTACAGTGACGTCGCTACAGTAAAAGGCAGATTTTCACTTGCAAATTAAATCCAAATGCTTGCCAAAGCCAAAAACATGGATCTAGCAAATAATCACTTCAATTGATTTTCAATAACCAGCTTAAAACAACCTCCCACGCAAGAGAGAGAGAAAGCATCAATGGGCATGCATCCCAACTCCAAGCATGGAGTATCAAAATAAGTTCATCATAGCATAATCATAATAATGACCCTAGCACTCCTTTTATAAGTAAGGAGGCACAAAATTCGAAAACCCTAGGAGAGGGAAAATATTAAATAAAAGCAGTTTGTTTTCCCTAGGTGTGGCGTCCCCTTTTCAAAGGGTGATTTTATCAATAAAAGCCACCTAAAATATTTATTTAATTAATTCCCCATTTAATTTTTATATTTTGGGAATTAAATTAAATAATCTTCATAATTAAATAATTAAATAATTATTGCTCCAGGCAATAATATTTAATTATTTAATAAAAATGTTTCCCCTTGCACATCCCGAAGCCCACGGGACGTATAGGCTAAGGGTCTTCAGAAATGGGGACATTACATTCCCTCTAAGTCCTGAAAACTGTTTTTGGCAGGCTGGAACCCATTTTCAACCTTCCGAAATGTTTCCTATTTCAAAAACTTCCAAAATGTCCTAGAGAGACTCTGAAAATTCATTAAACAAATTGACAAATTTGTAAACAATTATGGCACTTTCTAGTTGTTTTATAAGAGTTTCTTGCTTTAGAAAACTTTCAAACACTCTTTCCAGCAGTTTTTAAAAGTTTCCAATATTGTTACAGAGACTTTCCAAAAGTTACTGCTATTTCCAATATTGTATACTGCCTGTTTCTTACTTCCTGTCATCTCCTTCAGAAGTCTACCCCAAAGTTTCTACCATTTCCTAATATAGTCCATGTTTCCCAGTACATGTTTCCATTTATTGGCACAACATAAGCTTTCTCCAATTGTCTAGTTCACTCCAACTTTCGAAGTCTCAGCTAATGAATATTAGGATTTGCATCTATGATTCAATTTCGTACTACATATGTAAATGGATTTTGAATGACATATTGAATTCCTAGTACTTTACCAGTCAAGGTATGCCATTTCAGTTATTCCTCCTCAGGTTAATGGTTGGAATTTGGATGCACTTTATTGTTTTTTGTATCCCTGCCTTATTAGTTGACTTAGAAAACCTTATTGGCATGCATAAGTAGGGGCATCCAGAACACGTAATGAGTGATTAACTTTCTTGGGGGTTTGGGTGAGAGTAACATGTTTATAGACAAGAGATAGTGGGAGAGTTATCAGTCAAAGGACAAGCAGGGTCATATTGGCGTGGGCGGAATCTTCGTGAGGACTTTTAAAACCCAAATTAGTTGGCCTTGCCTTGATTGTTCCCTTCTTTGGGCTTATTAACGATCTTACTCTTTCTTGTGCTGTACTAGTTTTGACGGTCTAATGAGAAAATTTCTGAATGCTCAACTCTGAGCCATTGTTGAATCTTCGACGGCCATCCTATAGGCACTCATTTACTTGGTGAGAAGAGCAATATGGAGGTACATCTGAAGGCAACTGCAAGAAATAAGAGTTGGATAATTCAGCATGTAGAAGAAAGAAATATTTTAAATTCTCTGATAGAACTGAAAGGGGACTTTGGAAATTGGAATAAAATTTACACATGAGATTCATGGAAAATAGATAAATGCAGAAGGAAGAGATCAAAAGAAGGAGAATGATAGAAGGATACGGTTTGGAGTTTCCCTTTTCTGAATATTGTTGGTAATAGTTTTTCCATAGGCATGGGATGTTTTTTTGGGCATAGGCGTTGATCAACAATGAAGTTGAACAAAGTCAATTGGAGCAGTTTTGTTTGTTTTGTTATGAAAAACTTGTGTTTTTGGAGGAAAATAAACATGTATTTGAGATTTGTTTACAAATAATGATGTGAAATTTGGTTGTGGGATTTTTGGTGAAAGAGCTTGAATTCATTCCTAATATCATTTGATGTTAGTCGTTTTTCTTTGTGGTACCAAATCTTGAACAGATTGAAGTCGTTCTACATGAAGATTTATTAATGTCTCTTAGTGCTGGCAATATAAAATTTATATCAAGGTTACATTAATCAGCATTAGAATGATACTTAAATGGATGCAAGAACCCAGAAATACATAGCAATACCTGTATGTTGAGACAATTGTGATAAAATTGAATGCCGTAAGCGGTCTAAATGAATTGAGAAGAAATTTAGTGAGAATAGTTTTTGGTATGAGCCAAACATAGGTTAAAGTCGTAGATAATTTTATTTATTTGGGCTCAAAATAATAAAATATTGATCATCTTAATGTATAAGAATTAAGACCATGTGAAGAATTTTCTCTACATGTTCATAGTGAAAACTCCGAACTATTAGATTTCAATGAGCTTCAACTCTGATCAAGAAGGTTGAGGCATTCAAAAGAAGTTTGGCCTCAGTAAAGTGATTTACCCTAAAAATTAGGTGAAGGGGATAAAACCCCAATACTCTAATAAATAGGATTGAAATATGGAAAATGTCTACATTTATATTATTAAATTAATATTTAACATTCAAATCTGAACATACAGTAAATGATTGAGCAATTGGATTAATTAGGACACATGCTAAATATAGGAACTAACAAGAGGATATTGCACCTAGCTTTTTTTGTGTTTACGGGTTGATCTGGGTGTAAACTAGAGTGGAATAGATTGGAAATCCTTTGTATATGCTTCATCTCTGAAACTAGGGCTGAATATGCCCTCGGACAAAATCGACTAGTATAACATAATTGACCTGCACAACCTATTTGAAGTTGCATGAACTTGTCCCACCTAGAAAAATGGATCTATAATTGTATGGCCACTTGTGACTGTGAATGCATTTTTCTGTGTGCGATTTGGAATCCAAAATATGCATGCAAGTTACCGAATTCAGTGCTCTTCTCTTGAAACCCTAGTTTCCTTGAAAGCATTGTAAAAAGAGATCAACAATTTGGGTTGAGGCACTCTTGCACCTTCTACGTAGCACTACTCCGAAGAGGCTTGAACCAACATAATTCTCTCGCTTATTCAAAGTGCAATTGTGATAGTACAATTACATGTATGCAACTAGAATTTGGCCCTTGAACACTTGATAATGCTTGTTTTGACTTGGCTTTGAATATTTTGACTTGGCTTGGAATGGTCTTGTCTTGATTTAGAGTGCTTCAAACTTGTATAAAGGCTGCACTTAGTGTAAGATCTTGCAATAGGGAAGAATAAGGCAATTTTTCTTGCTTTTAGAGGGATGGACCAAGTGTTGCTAGATGAATTCCAAGTAGTGACAAAGTGAGTAATGAATGGGGTTTGATTTGTATTTTTAGGATTCCAAAGAAGGTCGACTGGAAGGTAAAGAATGACTTATAAGAAGATGCCCATTTGAAATTTTGACTGTGAGAGGGCCAAGAACAGGATCGACCGACAGACAAGATTGACTAGGCAATCCTATCCCTATTGGACAAGATTGCCCAATGGGGCAAAAAGCTCGATTGATAATTTGAAAAAGTCTACACAAGAGATAAGATGCATTTTTATTGATAGATGTGTTCCGTAGGTGTTTAAGCAGCTTATGAGGGATCAAAGCCTTAGGATAGTGTAGGATAGTGTGTTTGAGCTCTGTTTGTGCCCGCTAGTCATGTGTAAGGGACATAAGCCAAAATTCAAGAGTATCGAATGTCAAATGCCAAATTTCGGTGTCTACAAAAGGTTATTATTGGACTTTGGAAAAAGGCTAATAAGGAAATAATAACCTTCAAAAAGGAAAAGGTTTGAGCAATACCTTTGTGAAAATGACTTAAGTGGATGTTTGGAAAAGCCACTTGTTGGTCCTTGGATTTCTATTCATGGAAATTGGTTCCAAATGAAGGTCTTTGTTTATATGGATTTCACTTTCGATTGCAAATTTTATGGGACCATGCCCATCCACACTACGTTGCGTTGCCATTTCAACACAAAAATGTACCCGATATGATTCTCGTGTACAAAATGCGCTGGAAACAAGACACCGTGTCCGGCATGTGCTTCCGGCATTTCCGGCCATTTCGTGGCGTAGGTTGTTTAAAACAACAAAAAAGCAATTATTATATTCCTTTCGGGCTTTTCATCCACACTTTTTATGTATATCATGACATTTTAATGTTTGAAGTCCTTTACCTTGCATCTCGTAAAGGCATTTTGTCTACAAAAAAATACATCCCATGTAGGTTTTTAGCTACAAGATTTTATTTTTGTGTATCACAACATTTTAATGATTGCAGTCCTTTACCTTGCATTTTGTCTACAAAATAAAATTGTATATCACAACATTTTGTTTATTTTATGCTAAGTTGCCGATTTGGGTCCAGTTCGGGTTCAGGTTCAAAGAATCGGATTCTCTTGTATGGCGATCTTTTTTTGCCTTGGGTTTGGTCGTACAAAAAAATGATAAATACATAAATTCTAGCCTAATAAATAAAAATTATTGGCACTAACCACATAGTATGCATATAAAAACAATAAAACCAGAAAATGAAATGAGAAAATGAGAGTTAAGAGATTTTGCCATTACTATTTGTGTTTTTTATCTCTTCTTTTGTGTTTTTATCTCTTCTTTTTGTGTTTCACTTAGCTTTTAAGGTTTGAAAAGTGTTCTTATTATAATTTATTATTACTTTATATTTATTTTTGAAAAAATTTGAAATTTTTAAAAAGACAATTTTTGCCTAGTGTTTTTCACGGGTTACGCTGATTCACCTTGGGCAACTTGGATTCATTCTACAAAAGAACCCAGATGAATCTGGAGTGCTCAAGTCGAATGCTGCCTGATTTTTAGAAGAACCGGCCTGTACCTTATACCCCGTATCCAAGACGTACCAGGGCAGCGTTTTACTACATACCTAGGAGAATCGGTATCTTAGATTTTATGTATAACAAGAAAGACTTTTGGTTATATTCTTTGTACTTTTATATAAAGAACATTAATCATTTGCCATTCTTTGTGCTTTTATATAAATTTTGTATGTCACACGATTCATGAACAAGTGAGATTTTAAGCATCTTGAATGTTTTATAGTTTTAAATGTTTGGTCTTTTATGGACTAAAACTGAGTTTTATGTATTTTATTTTATGTATTTTTATTTTTACAATATATTCTATGGACGTTTTCATGCCAAGGGTTTTTTGAAAATGTGCGTTTTCACATTTGGACCCACTTCCATTTCCCGCCAACTCGATTCCAAAAAAAAAACTTGAAAGAATAGATTGTTGATAAGAGAATACTTGTTAGAGAACACACAAGGAGTCCGCGTGGGAGAAAAGGCCGGGATTAAGGGCACATAAGGATAGAAGGACCCGGTGGAAGGCAAATTCAGCATTCAGACTTAGCCGATTTTGAGCATGACGACCTATTTTTAGAAAATGGTGTGCAGAACACACCAGCAATGCAGTAGACGTGCGCACCATGCATTGTCTATCTCGATCGAAGCTTTGCATGGAGGATCTAAGATCAAAGCACTTTAGTTAATGTAAGAGGACGAGCTAAGAATAGGATTGACACTTTAGTTAAGCCTATTTCTAGAATAGATAAGAGGCCTATAGATGAGCACACTTGGCATGTGTGGCTATGCCTATACGCAATGACGCGTGGCTATATCCATAGCGCTTTTGACATTATGGAGCCTATTTCTGGAAGAATAGATAAGTGTCATTCTGTGTGAATCGAGGGCAAGTCCCCACCCTTTATATATAATGTGAGGTAGATTAGTTATGAATATGGTCCTTCATCATATATGAGTGTGATGGATGTATGAAGATATGAGATGATATGAAGATATAGAGACTCGAATCATCAACTATGTATCAGATCCATACGCGCATTGGTATCGTTTGACATTATTGTAAGGAGCTTTTGTGTTTATTAATAGATGGAAGATATTGGTGAATCTAAGTGTCATTCTGTGTAATCGAGTAGTGCATGTTATTGATTCAATCATGATTATTGTTTAAAGCTTGTTCTTTCATAGATCTGAAAGTAGCATACATTGTAGAATGATAGATTAGTTATGAATCTATATGTTTCTTCCTTCATCACGCTAACATCCTGCTACAACAACCCTAAAGAGGGACCTGGTACCTTTGTGTGCTTCGGGTGAGCGCTCAATCTAGGCTGAGTGATGTGCCAACGCGTCTAGGGAGTTATCTGGTAAATTCTAGGCTGCATCATTGGTTCCATTGCCGGGACCTCTTTTTAGTTGTTTTTCAGGATGGTTCGCAATGAAGACGTATCGGTTAACTCTAGCAAGTATTGAGGAATGGATACACGATCTGGAGGAAGAATATGCACGGTGGTTCAACAGTGGATCTGAGTTTAACGCACGCACTTGGGTAGAACAAAATCTATATGACAACTTATATGAGAGCTTTTTCACCATCTTTCCAGTAGAATTATACGAGTGGCTTACTGCTTATGCATCTCAATGGAATTGGAGGTATCGTGCACTTGTCTGGACGCAGGAAGAATTTCAGCCCTTTATGATGCTGATTTGATCTAGACTCGCGTTGTGGATACGTGGTTTCGTGGTGTACTAAATAGTTATATTCTGGAATATTCAATTTCGACGTACTCTTGCCTGGAGGTAGCTGAATTCCAGTTTTTGTAGTATCAAGAGGAGCATATTTGCGAGGTATTCCACTAGCGATCAAAATTTTGATGGTAACTTTGAACTTGGAGAGTAAACCGATGGCTAACTAAACTTCACCACGCGCGAGGGCAAGAACAGGTTTGGTGAAAGATGGCAGACCTAGTGACAGAGAGAGGCAGAGAGAGGAAAGGCGGCTTAAGTATAATGAGGTGCGCGAGAGGGAGATAGAGAAGCAAGCGACGTTGCAAAAAGTATGGCGTTGAGGAGAGAGATGGCTTGTGAAGGATTTACAACTCACGTAGAAGACGTGGAGCCAGAGCATCAGGAACTCCCCCATCTTGGAAAACATGACAGAGATCCCCCTCGGCCTCACATAGAAGTGTGCCAGTAGAGACTACCTGGACCGCGGGCGCGCATCTTAATCCACCTGGTGACCTAGCCCTTGCGCTTGGTTTTCTAGTATCTAGTATGACAAGTAACTAGAAAGCTAATTTGGGAAGCAGGAGAGCAGGAGTAAGTCAGGGAGCAAGTACATCAATGGCAGGATAGATGACTTCAATGATATTTGGAGGAACATCCTTAGGCGCATCATCCGCACAGAATGTGAGCGCAGAATGTTGGATTCACCTCTAGAAGTGGAACTACCTCATAGATGGTAGGGGTTCAGTATAGTACTATTGTTGGAGCACATGGGAGTACATCTACAAGTCATATTCCTACTACAGGTGGAGGATCAGGAGGTATAGGTGGTTCTAGTTCCGGTGGATCTGGTGGTTTTGGAGGCAGAGGGAACATGGAGGTTTCTGGATCAGGTGGTCAAGGTCCGCAACAACCACAAAATATTTATATGGAGATGTCTCTGCATCTTCCGGAGTATAGAGGCATAGAGGATGCGCCAAACATGTGCATATGTGTGAGATCTTGTGGCACGCTAAAGGGATCACATTTCATTGAGTGTAAGGCAAGTCAATTTGCTACTACATTACAGGGATGTGCACATAGCTAGTATAGGAAGTTTGACCCTGATCAAACTTGCGTGGATTATGCAACATTGAAAGATGCTTTCTTGAAAGAGTTTCATATCCCTGAGTTTGAGCATAAGAGTATAAGTGCGCTCAAGGATATCAAGAAAGGCACTATTGAGAGTGTACATGAGTATGATGCTGTTTTAAGACACTTCTATCTAAGCTATCTTATGATATTCACGCTAGCCAACATGCACAATGGTTCGTTGGAGGATTGATTACACCATTTAGAAGGGCACTGTCACATAAGACATACACTGATCCGCACGAAGCACCGGAAAGCTTTATTTTTGCGCTTGAGGCGATTGGGAGCATCGACACTCGGGTGTTAGTCCATTCTTAGAGGCACTGATTGCAGCTATGGCAAAAACAGTTAGAGAAGCTATCAACAAATTCAACCCATGAAATGCGCTCAGGAATTTGGTGTACAGATTGTGAAGTGGAAGGTCACACTAAGGATAGTTGCCCTCGCAGATCGTATGCTCATTACTATTGGATTGTGAGATTTGTCATTTGAATCATGATGCTAGTCATTGTCCTTTGTTACAGTGCGTGATAAGGAAGAATGTATCTTGCTTTTGCAAGATTTGTAGGTCCACGACCCATGATATTGAGGATTATCGGTTGATTGGTTAGATCAGGATGCTATAGACATTGGGGTATGACAGATAAGTGTAACAGATAATTCTAAGGGTAAGAATGAGCACTAGGATCGGGATCATAATCAAACGCGCTATGATAGGAATGAGGGCATTTTAAGGAGGTCGTGGAAGGGGACGTGGATATCGTGGTGGATATGGAGGACGAGGCCGTGGTGGAGGAAGAGGTGAGTTCCCTCGTGGAACATGTTATACGTGTGGATCTCCTGACCACTATAGGTGTGAATGTCCTCAGAATATTGCATGTTCTTTTCGGGAAGAACCATAGCTATGAAGAGTGCCCAGACTTATATGAGCATCTGAGTAAGTAAAGATAAGCAAGAAAACAAAGGCACCGGGATGGTTAGAATCCAGCACATGGTAGAAGATCAGTGGATGCCCAAGATAGCAGAAGGACCCGAGGCATCGACAAGTAAAGATTTACTACACGCGAAGCGGCACACGCGAGAGAAGCATTGCACTGTAAGCCTACGATCACCAAGAGGAGGTTTGCATGTAAGGTACCCATATCCGCTCATCGAAGGAGGTTTACCAGGATACCATGGAAGTACTAAGGAATCTTCAGGTGAGATACAATATTTAAAGGAGAGAAGAAAGCATCGAGACAGTCCCAAACTGATATCAATGATCTGCGAGAAGTGTGTAGAATGTTGCGCTAGGAGAACATTATCCCACTATTAGGAAGTTGGTTAAAGGGGAACACTCCACATGCAAGTCTTGAGACCGGATGGACAGATCTTGCATGCAAATCTTCCCCCGATAACATTGACTATGATAAGGAAATTACTTTGAATGTTGTTGTAGATGGGTGGTTGTTGAGCAACATATTGATTGATATAGGTGCGGAAGTAAATGTGCTTACATTAGATGCATGGGTACAAATGGGGAGGCCTCCATTGCAGCCATCATCTAATGTGTTGTTTATGGCAAACCGGACTAAGGCTACTCCCATAGGAGTTTTGAAGGATGCATCTATAACCATACAAGGGGCCAAGTTCACTGGGGATTTTGAGGTATTAGCACTTGCAGAAGCGGACAATTTTCCAGCCTTGCTTGGACGCCCTTGGTGTTATGCGAATAATGTTGACTTGAGATTCAATAAGGGGTATATCAGCTTTGAGAACAAGGAGGAAAGGGTTGTGATACCGTTGACAGATGGGAAGTCTACACCATATGTTGAGCCTCTAAGTGAGGAGGACTTAAACCGAATTTATGTACGTGCTATTCAGACCCAGAGGTCAATGAGCCATCAAAAGAAGGCATCCTACAGTGGGAGGATTCTCATTCCATTAGTGATACTACGAGTATTGCTTGCATGACAATTGGGCTCATGGTACATATGAATTAGTAGGGCGTGAAGTAAAAAAGCATGTTGCGCAAGAATGGACTTTGTTGGTTCGATGGATAGGTAGCACAATACCTTGGTATATAAGGGAAGATCTTCCTACATTTTTGAAAGCCATGGAAACACAAAGTGGACAAATCAAATTAAGAGAAGAGCTATGTTAGTATATACCTTGCGTGGGACAACAGTGCGTTGGTGGGTAGTCCACAGAGATAATCTTATAGAATGGGAAGAGATTGGAATCGCCCTATCTATTAGGTTTGTAAGGAACAATGCACCTACGCAGATCTGCACTTATCATGGTGATCAACCTGTTTAGCATCACATTCAGAGTGTGAGAGACTCTGGACAGCAGGACAGGAAGCATTACCACCTTCACTGGGTGCATAGATTGTACTCTACGCTACAAGGATGCGCACGCCTGGTATGTATATGTAGAACTACATCGAGAGACTAGAAACTAGCAAAATTTGACTACGTAGGGATGATCCAGACCTTTGACTACTTTTCTTCTCAACCTCCAATAGAAGAGGCATTAAAATTTATCAAGCGCTTAACTATGGGAGATAGTGCAAAAGCAGAAGAGCATATTCAGGAATTATTTGGTGAGATAGAGTCCGAAGCGTGTTTTGAGAAGGAAGAAGAAATGGACTTCATACTACTTGAACGCGCTTGCCTTGAGAAAGAGAAGGGAAAGATGGTTTACATCGTGGATGATGAGGAAATTGAAACTTGGATATTGAACATTCACAAGGGGTGCGCGAGGTCTTGGACAGTGCAGAAAAGGATATACGCGCCTATCACAAACCCATGAAGACAAAGAAGGTGAATATAGGTTCGGAGGCTGAGCCTAAGGAGGCCATAATTGGAGACTACTGGTTAGACTCAGAGGTAGCAAAGATCATTGAGTTACTCAGGGATTATCAGGACTTATTCCCTCGAGGGTATCATGAACTTAAAGGCGTGCATAAATCACTTGGGGAAATGAAGATAAAACTTAAGGACAGTGCACGCCAATTAGAAAGAGGCCTTATAGAATGAATCCTAATTTGCGCAAAAAGGTAAAAGAAGAAATTGATAAAATGTTGAAATCTGGAATTATCAAACCCCTTGATGAGTCAGAATGGGTTAGCCCAATGGTGATCAATATCAAGAAGGATGGACGAATTAGAATATGTGTGGACTACAGGGAGTTGAATGTTGCATGTGTAAAGATCCATTCCCTACGCCATTCACTGAGGAAATACTAGAAGGCGTGGTAGGGCGCGAAATATATTCCTTCACAGATGGGTTTTCCGGGTATCATCAAGTTAGGATTGCTCAGGAGGATCAAGAAAAGATAACATTTACTACTGAATGGGGCAGTTTTGCCTATATTGTGATGCCTTTTGGATTGAAAAACGTGCCTGTTGTATTCTCACGCATAGTTGTTCAGGCATTCAAAGAATTTATTCACAACTTCTTACAGGTTTACCTAGATGATTGGACAATATATGGGCTTGTGAAAGATCATTGTGACAATCTGCGCTTAATGTTTGAACGGTGCAGATAATTGAGTATCTCTTTGAACATCAAGAAGTGCATATTTTCCACACCATTTGGAATATTGTTAGGACATATAATCTGCAAGGAAGGTTTGCTCGTTGATCTAGCTAAGGTTGCAGTCATTTTAGGCCTGGAGGCACCTACTAGTCAAAGTGAGGTGCGCAAATTTTTAGGTCATACAGGATATTATAGAAAATTCATCAAAGGGTATGCCAAAATTGCTGCACCCTTAGAAGAGTTACTGAAGGGGAAAGGTACATTTTATTGGGGAGAACCACAACAACGCGCATTTGAGATATTAAAAGAGAAACTTACTACGCATGCCCATTCTACGCTTTCCCTCATGGGATAAACCATTTCATGTGCATGTGGACGCCTTTGGCATGGCCATTGGCGTTGTGTTAGCTCAACCTGGAGAAGGTATTGTCGATCATCAATTTGTTTTGCTAGTAGGAAGTTGATGAATAGAATTATACAACTACAGAGCGCGAAACTTTGTCCATAATCTATGCATTGCACAAGTTTCGAAAGATTTAGCGCATTAACAACACCATTTGTGTTTTATATAGATCACATGACATTAAGTACTTGGTAAACAAGCCCATCTTATATAAGGGCGCATATGCGCAGATGGGCACCATTTATGTTAATAGTGGTACATTCTCTAAAGTTAGGAGATGAAGTATTACGTATTGTGTATTAGAGCATGAGCCAAGGATATTATGGAAGAAGTTCATGGTGGTATTCAAGGAGGCCATTATGCAGTGATGTGATTATCTAAGATCCTACTCTGGATTATGGTGGGAGACATGTATAAAACTCGTAAAGAATATTATAAGGCGTGTGATCATTGTCAGCACCTAGGAAAACCGGGCAAAGAGATGAGATGCCTTTGAGACCAATTACTAGTGCAGACCATTTGAGAATGGGCCATTGACTTTGAGGACCTATTTTCGCGCATAGGATCTGGATCACGCTATATCATTACTTGTGATAGATTATCTCACACGGTGAAGCAACACCTACAAAGGATTGTACAACAACTACAATGGCTAGGTTTCTATGGGAGAATGTTCTTACAAGATATGGATGTCCTTTAAGCTTGAAAGTGATAGGGGTACACACTTTTTGAATGAGACAATTAGGATCCTATTAGATGAGTTTATGGTTACACACCATAAAACTACACCCTACCATCCTCAAGAAAATGGAACTACTGAGGCTTTCAACAAGATTTTGAGCTAGACTTTGACAAAAATTTGTGATGTTGGAAGAAAGGATTGGGATGACAAAGTGTCAGCTATTCTTTGGGCATATAGAACAACTTATAAGAGATTGAACAAAGCCACACCGTTTCAACTGGTGTTTATTTGGCGCAGAAGCCGTTCTCCTATAGAATTTATGTTACCTTCTTTGTGCATTACGCGCGTTGGAGGTCTAGCTGATGAACATGCTTTAGAAGAGCGTATCGAGAAGATGATTCAACTAGATGAGCGATGAGCCATAACACGATGGAGTCAGAAGTAGGAAAAGGCCAGGTAGAAGGCATGGCATGATAGAAACATAAGGGATAAGAAGTTTGAGATTGGACAAATGGTACTTCTTTATGACTCTAAGTTCTTGCGCCATCCAGGCAAGCTCAAAGTACATTGGTTGGGGTCGTATGTCATCACTCACATACTTGAAATAGGTGCTTGCCAGTTAGAAGCACTTGATGGAACATGGCTACCCAGTTACTTTAATAGGAGTAGGCTAAAGCCCTACTATAAATAAGACTTCTTGGTGTTTGTAATAAGGTAGTATTGCCATTTAGATTAGGTTTCCTTCTGTATTTCCTTAATGTATTTCCTTCATTGTCACTATGCTTTGTCAATTTAGTTGTTCTTGTGTAAAGTGCGCTTGCGCGCATGAAGCTAATTACTATGTGAAGAATGTTTATGTAGAGGATTGCACATACCTTTAGTGTGGGGTGGTTATAGTTATCCAAGTAAAAGACCATGGGAATTGAAAGGTGAAAGGAATAAGCTGTTATGAGTGTGCTTTAAGTCAAAAGAAGATTGCTTCTCAAAAGTGACCAAGGATGGAGATGAATGAAAGGACAATATAACGCGAGGTAAGCGAAGGCCATGATAACTACCAGGAGAAGGTACAATGATGAGGTACTCGGGTGCAAGGGTGCTACAAGAGAAGTTTGTGACTAGAGGGTAGGAAGGCACGCTAGAAGGTTATAGCTGGGGCGCGAAGATGTACTGCATGGAATGAACGAATTTGGTCAGTAAATGAGAGGATATTTGGTAGGTGAAGGAGTAATAAATGCATCAAAATTTGAAAATTTGAAAAAAATTATATAAGGATGGGATGCAGATTCATTTTTTTGTGACTAAGAGAATTTGAGGAAAGAGCCAATTGCGAAGAGCCGAGTGATCGGGTTAAGGGCGAAGGGTGTGAAACCAAGCGCGATAAATAGATCTGTGCAAAAAGAAGCTTGCGTCCCCGGTGGTGAAGGGTTTGAGTGAAGCAAGGAGGAGGAAGAGAGGAGTTAGGGCACGCAGTTTCCACCTAGGGCACGATTGAATCGAGCTAGGGTTTGATTCGCAAGTCAGTTGCAGAGTTATAGAGGAGATGATTGTAAAGATAAAAATGGCACCCAAGAAGGCAGTTACAGCAAGTAGCAAAAGGAAAGAAGAAGGTGGTCATCGAGGAAGAAGAGATGGCACCCGAAAGCCATTTTTCAAAAATGCAATATCCAGAAGGAGTCATCGTTGGCCAGGAGTGGGATTCACCCATCAGAAAAAGCAAAGTGAGTGAATATAATCACAGGACCATGAAGAACAAGAAGGAGCTCGATTCCTTGCTCACTGCTAGGATGAACAAGCGTACGGCGGATGACATGCCAGTTTTTGATGATGCAGGTGAGAAGCTTCTGAAGAGAATTGGGGTCTACCAATTATATGAGCTCCCATATTTCGGGAAGTATGAGCCCTTGTATCAGTGGCTCATGAGTAGAGTGCATGAGGACTTCTTCTACTTTGTAGATGCGTAGAGTTAGAATCTCATATGCACTTATCTCATCGATTCATGAGTTTCAAGACCACAGAGAGGACATAAAGAATGATCTCACAGATAAAGTTATGATCTTGAAGACTAGACAAGAGTTGGGATACCTAAAGGGTCTCACATGGTATGGATATAGACAAATTGAAGAACTATTTGGTTGTGCAAAGCAAGCAAAGCACACCTTGTTACAAAGTTGAATGATCAAGAGCGGTGGTCACAGGTAAATACTATGTGGTTACATGTTGCGCATAAGATGTCAGAAGGAGCAATCTACAATATTGCAGGCTATATTGCAGAACAAATAGTGAGGAAGTGCGCATAGGAGGGAAGATCAACTTTGGGGCTGTTCTACTATCACTAGTATTCATGGAAATTGGAGTACCAGACGGCCAAAGGAAAAGTATGGGAATACCCCATGGAGAATAAGTCACCAAATTGAAAGGTTCAACAAGTATCTATGTAAAGGGGCCATGACAGATGACGTAAAGCAAAGGGCGGAGAAATGGTATGACAGGCTCCACATGACATTTGGAGAAGAGTGGCGCATCCCAAAGGACCTACCATCAGTAGTAGGGAAACAAGTCCAGTTTGTTGTATATCAACATTTTGCATCATGTGCTTCCCAATGAAAGATGGAGTCTGGAGCCCTTGGTGTAAATTGCCTTACGCATTCACTGCAAGGTATTTCCAAGCATCTATTCACAGATTTACAAACACGTCGATTAGTATTCAATGTAGATAAGGTAGACTATGACTACCACACGTTGAGAAAGAAGTATGTGTATCCTGGAAGAAGTGCCTTCACCGAGAGGATCATTTTAGAGGTGTTGAATATTAAGCCAATAAGTCTGGTTGTAGTAGATGTAGGGGCAGCGTTGGTGTATCTTCAGCTGAAGCCAAAGATGGAGAATAAAAAGTATGTGGAAGGTGAGTTCGCTCTTCCAACACCACCAAAGGGAAAGCATATAATGGAGAACATCCTAGCGCCTAAGCCCACAAAGCCAATTGAAGTGGAGGATGAGGAGGAGGAGCGTGAAGATAGTGGTGGTTTGGAGCATAGAGGTAGGAGACATCCTACAAATAAGGGTGAAGCTGAGCACCATTACACCGCCTCAGCCACAAGAGGGGGATGATGAGGACTTGAATGCAGTCCAAGGGGAGCACAAATTTAAAGGTGTTTAGGAGAACAAGGACCCAAGGTGCTACTCCAACCACGGTGCGTAGATCACCTAAAACTTTCTCCACAAAAGGAGGAAATCGTGCAAAGGAGGAAACTGAAGTTAGATGAGGAGGCGGAAGAGTCAGAGGAAAGTGCACCTAATTCTCCTACACTTCCAGAGAACATAGAAGAACAGGGTGAGGAATCAAAGGGAAGAGAAGAGGATGAGAAGAGACCAGAGGAGATAGCTTGTCGAGAATGTTCAAGACATGGAGACACAAGTGCCAAATTTGGAAGCTAAAGTCCCTAAGCAACAACGGTCTAGAAGAACAAGTGGGGAGCACATTCCACCAGCCATGGGGTATGCAGAGGACGCAGTAAAATTTTTTCATGCCCGCTTCCAGAGCACGATAGCATAGAAGGATTTATTCAATGGGAGCTAATGGATGAGGATATGGCAATGTGTGCACACTCAAAAGCAACTATCATGGTCAATGCACACCCACATGGATGAGCTTGAATTTGATGTATGCGAGGAGTCATGTGTTTTGAGATGGTTGAAGAAGGCACCCAAGCTAGACACATGACAGTAAATCCTACTGTCATGTCGATGAGTAGGTAAGCAACGCATTAGTGAAGGTTTCTGCTGAAGTGGCTAGAAGAAACATGGACAAAGCTACAACAATCAGAGCGCTGCGCGAGGAGCTGAAGACAAAGGATGCAGAGATAACACGCATAACATAAGAGAGGGACTTCACATAGAAGAAGAACAAAGTATTTATCAACATCGCAGAGGAGATTGGGGACAATGTCATTAGAGCAAGGCCACACTTGGAGGCCAAGGTACCATGATTTTCCTTTAGCGATACACTATGTGGGAAAGTTGGTGGACTTGGTACTTGAAGATGAACCTCTGCATGACAATGCCAAGGAAGTCAGAGCAAGATGCAGAATGAGAGAAAGCGTCAATGATGAAAGATTGCATCTTATGAAGGTCATTGCAAGTGTTATAAGAAGTATTGAAGAAAGCAGACCAGAGCTTTAAATATCTGCACAGCTCCAAAGGCACTTATCAATATAAAGACCCTAGAAGAAAACAATGAGGTCTAGAAAGCAATGAAGGATGAGACATTGGGCCATGCAGAAAGATTGTCAATAGTTAAGTAGAAGCGCAAGAGCACCTAAAGAACAAAGAGCCGCACAAGACTTGGTTGGAAGAGCTTGGGAAGTTAATTACGCAGAAGATGGATCTTTTAGAAGGAAG
This sequence comes from Taxus wallichiana var. yunnanensis, assembly GCA_018340775.1. Lineage (NCBI taxonomy): Eukaryota > Viridiplantae > Streptophyta > Pinopsida > Cupressales > Taxaceae > Taxus > Taxus wallichiana. The sequence continues at coordinate 837,595,120 of CM031238.1, forward strand.
AATGACATCAATGTCCAACGTTGTGTTGGTTCTATAGAATGAAAAGGAGAGATTGTGAGGGATGAGTTGGAATCCATTCTTTGTGGACATCCCAGAAAAAGTAGAACAAGCACTCACTGAATGGAAGGTTTTGGAGGCCGAAATAAAGGAGTATCCAGATTGATATCAAACGCATAAGAGGAGGATTTGTCTGTAACCTCATAAAAATTATTTATTTGTCTACATTCTTTCATTCTTATTCTTTCCATTATTCTATTCTTTACTTCAATTTTAGAGGAATACCCATTGTCGGGACGATAATGAGATTAGTGTGGGGTAATGTTGATCAGAGAATACTTATTAGAGAACACACAAGGAGTCCATGTGGGAGAAAAGGCCAAGATCAAGGGTGGAGGGCGGAAGGACCCGCACACGGAAGGCAAATTCAGCATTTAGGACTTAGCCGATTTTGAGCATGACGACCTATTTTTAGAAAATGGCGTGCGGAACACACCAACTATGTAAAGACGTGCGCGCCATGCATTGTCTATTTTGGAGGATCAGATCGAAGCGTTTTGCATGGGAGACAAGCTAAGAATAGGATTGACACTTCAGTTAACTGTAAGAGGCCTATAGATAACACACTTGCATGTGTGGCTATGCCTATGTGAACGGTGTGTGGCTATTAATAGCATGCGGCCTATTTTTGGAATAGATAAGCGGTGAAGGGCAAGTCCCCACCCTATATATAATGTGAGGTACATAGTGGTAATATATATGAGTGTGATGGATGTATGAAGATATAGAGATATATGCATATGATTGAATTACTATATCAGATCCATATGTGCATTGGTATCGTTTGACATTATTGTAAGGAGCTTCTGTGTTTATTAATAGATGGAAGATATTGGCTGAATCTAAGTGTCATTCTATGTGTGTAATCGAGTAGTGCATGTTATTGATTCAATCATGATTACTGTTTAAAGCTTGTTCTTTCATAGATCTGAAAGTAGCATACATTGTAGAATGATAGATTAGTTATGAATCTATATGTTTCTTCCTTCATCACGCTAACATCCTACTACAACAACCCTAAAGAGGGACTTGGTACCTTTGCGTGCTTCGGGTGAGCGCTCAGTCTAGGCTGAGTGATGTGCCAGTAAGCGTCTAGGGAGTTATCTGGTAAATTCTAGGCTGCATCATAGATAGAAAGAATTGGAAACAAGGATCATGTGGTGGTGGATACTTAATTGTGAAGTTCCATGAAAAAGCAGAAAGGGCTTTTCATGAAGTATTGGGGCGTGGATTTTAATCCATTTTGGGTAACATCAATATCTTTTGTATGGTAAGCTCACCTCTCTTGCCTTTGGAATGGTGGGATGGAGAATTTTGTTGAGATGACTGGTGGCAGTTTAGGAAAGTACGTTAAAGCATCCAATATATAACATTGAATCAAACACCATTGATGCTATGAGATGTTATGAGATGTTCTTGGCATTGGTGGTTGGATTTTAAAAATGTTCCTTTTGTATTCAGATTATGTCATGAAAAGGTTAAACTACAAAGAGTGTCCTAACAAGATTATATGATAAAGAACATGTGAGTTGATAAGTAATTGGCTGAGTAATCATGGCTCCTTATTTATTTAGGGAAGAGGTTTCTGCACAAAAGGAGAAAAATCAATCAAGGGAATCATAAAGAAACTTTTCAAAGTAGGAAGTTATCAAGGAAAGCTAGTTAATGAATTTGAACGTTTGGAAAAGTTGGGTGAAACTCTAGAGGGGTTCAACCCTACTTATGACAATCAAGTGTTGAGGAAAGTTCTAAATGAAAAGGAAGATTGGGAACTGTCCATTTTGAGCTAATGGAAATTGACTTCTCACGGAGTTCCCACACACTATCCAGGATGAGATTGTTAAGGTGTAAGTGGAGATGATCAAGGCAGGATTTTAATAGTCAGTTACAAAGGGATGAGAATTATAAAAATAATGGTCAGAATTAAATCAAGATTCTAAGCTGGCAGTTGATTGGTTAAGTGACAAATATACAAATCAGAATGGAAACGTGAATCAGGTATTGCTAAACTTACGCTGCAAAAACATGGATAATAATAAGGTAAAACACACATTAAATTATAATAGCTGATAAACTGGTTAATGCATAAAATTTTACTTCCTCTGGTCAAGCGATGAAGATTACTTGCGTCTGATAAAGAAAAACCTACATGAGTATTTCAATGTTAGGAAGATGATTATGGTAGTTGAGAAGTGCCAAGGCCATTGACTGGTCACTGAAGGCATTCTTAACAACTTTATAGGAGACCGTGAATAACAGATATATGGAGTTCAAATAAATGAGTCTAAAACTATGGAGGAACTAAGGAAGTGACTTGGGAATGAATTAAATCTTTTTATGACAAAGTAATGGAATTCTTAATGGAGTATTCAGTATATATATTTAAAAAGAGTTTGAGCAAAGTCCATAGTAGCACAATGTGAAATGAAAAACATTCATTACATAAATGAACACAAAGATGATAGAGATGGTGTTTAGAAAATATTTCTTATTGCGAGGACTACTCCATATGTGCACTAAGAAATTTGAGAGTGATCTGGCTAGCTGTTATGAGAAAACAATGACTTGAGTGCTGATTTGGTAAAATAGAGGAGAAGATATTCAAAGGAGAAAATACTGTCATTTTTCAAAAGAATTAGACATAGAATTAGTGTAAGTGGCCTAATAATTTCGTAAGAGTTCCCAATGAACAAGTTTTATTATTTTATTATATTGTGCAAATATTTTTAAAATAACATTATAAGTTGCACATATAATAAATAATAAAGCTTATTATTAAAATAAAATGCCAATGTCAAAATACAATTAAATTTAATTGTATTATATGGGGAAAATGCGACTTGCTCTTGGGATTAAAAAATAGGGAAATGTGTCATATGGCCCATAAGGAAAAATGCGACCAGCCTAGGGAGAAGCAAAAATAAAAATATTATTGGCTGAGCTTGGAGGTGCTTTTGGGCTGTTTTCCTTTTATATGAGCAAGTCGACTTGCTTAGGGGATATCCAAAATTTTATTATCAGATTTTCATTGCAAAGAGCTCTCAAGCTTTTGTAAGAAATTCCAAGGACGAAAACCCTTGTGGATTTATCTCTTGTGGACGAAAACCCCAAGGGATTGAGAGGGGATTTCACTCAGAAATTTCCAGCGTTATAATCAGATTTCAGATTAATTTCAGCAGTGTTTTTTGGAGGTATTTTCAGTGGTTTATTGCAGCAGTTGGGTCGACTTATTGTGGACTGTTTTGGCATCATTTATAGAGGTATTTTCCTTCTAAAATTATTGTCAGATATCTTCAAATATTTGTGCAACAAAGGCTGTATTTTTCCTAATTTTTCTGAGCCAAATAAAGAGGGTTTTCAAGCAATTTATATTCAGTTTCAGATCTGGTTTTTCCAAGTTATTTGGCTGCAATTAATATTGATTTTTACATTATTTGAGCTCTAAAATTATTTGCAATCACCGGGAAAAAAATCATAAATTTTGAGTGTGATTGGTGTGGAGATCCATCAAAAACCCTAGTCGCTTTGGCTAGGAAAGATTGCATTTTGCCCTAGTTTGCTGGTCAAGGGTTTCAACAGCCCCATTTCTTCATTTGCAAGTTACAAAAATCTGGTTTAGGGCAAAGAATTTTATTTGGGATCTTTCAGTGGTATCAGAGCAGCGATCCTCCCACCTGGAGGGTTTGTTTGATGCAGCCTAGAGAAGTTGGGCCACACAGGTATCATACAAGGAGAGCAAGCACGTATTCTAGCAGATTTGGATACAGGGAGTAGTGCTGAGACCATGGCCAAGAGAGAAGGATCACATAGCCCTCCATGGAGAACCAGTTGACCCAGATCGTGAACTTTTCAGAGGAATGATCGATTCCCATCATGAGATGATACAGACCATGAGACAGATGATGGAGAGTATGACTATGGATAGGCCAAGAGATAGGCATGACAGAAGGGAAAGATCTGCATCAGTGGCAGCAGCCACGGAAGGCACAACAGGCACCTACAGAGGTGGGTAGCGTGAGAGGTTCCCCTCCACGTGATAGGAGACATACAGAGGAGAGGAGATCCACGAGGACTGTGGATAGACCTATGCAACCTAGTTTCCTACCGAGGGAGGAGCCACCATTAGTTGAGGACCCACTTGAGGGCACAGTCTTTCAGGATAATGTGATGGCAAGCTCATGATGAGTGGAGAGCATTACCGGAGGAGGTACGGAATGCCTTTCCCCTTCACCAATACTGTGTTCAGAGGAGAGAGAGCTTGAGAGCTAGACAGGTGCAGAGGCCTAGGACACAACAGAACAGAGGGGTAAAGAGGCCCAACAAGGTGACCCTTTCCACTTTTGATGGTAGTGGAAAGATTAGTGCTAGGGCATGGATTCACAAGCTTGATACATACCTCACTCTCAAACCTATGCAGGAGCAAGAGGCTATTCAGTTTGCTACTCTACACCTTGAGGGAGTGGCATACGATTGGTGGCACCATGGGCTTATCACACAGAGGCATGACCTACTGCGATCATATAGGGAGTTTAGTGAGAGGTTGATTGCCAGATTTGATCGCAAAGATGTGGAGCTTTATTATAGGGATTTGGCACAACTTCGACAGAGTGGGCACGTTGATTCTTACATCAACGAATTTCAGCATGGATTGCAGTGATGGTGCCAGAGATGCCCGAGAGACGTGTGGTGATGCTTTTCATTGAGGGTCTGCATGACAGGTTAAGAGGATTGGTCAAGGCCCTTAGGCCTAGGACATTACACGATGTTATTCAGACAACATTAGATTTGGAGACATCCCCCACTTCTTACCAGCCTAGTAAGAAGCCTTCCACGAGCTCCAAACCATTTCAACGCTCCACTAATCAAGCGGAAGAGTGTTCCCCCTCCTAGGATGGATCAGGAGACTCGGAATGAGTTGAGGAGGAAGAAACTTTGTTTTCATTGCAAGGACCATTGGGAGCCTGGACACAACTGCCTTGGAAAAGGCAAGGTGCATCTTATTGAGGTGATTTCAGATGTAGAGGCAGAGTCTTCACCAGATGCAGATACAGAGGACAATGATGATGATCACGGTGCACATGAGGAGCAGCCCAGTAGAGCTTGGAGAGGGAGAGACATCAGGCTCAGGTACTATTGCTTCACTTTCTGGAGTCCCTAGGTACCACCCCTTTCGTTTGAAAGGAGTACTTAAGGGCCAGCGAGTTGTCTGCTTGATTGATAGTGGCGCTACACACAATTTCCTTGATGAGGATTTGTGATGAAGCGTGGATTGCAGGTTGAGGAGTTTGAGGGTTCAGTGTACGAGTGGCAGATGGCTTTGCTCTGAGTTGCACTAGACGGATTTCACAACTTAGTATCCAGCTAGGGGACTACACATTGACAGATGACTTCTACATAGTTGGACTTGGAGAGATAGATGCAGTTTTGGGTATTCAGTGGCTTCAGTCTCTTGGGAGATATGTGCAGGATTTCAGACGGATGGAGTTGGAGTTTATGGCAGATGGGAAGAAGATTGTGCTACGAGCTCTTTCAGATGGTGGGCCTAGAGTTGTTTCAGCACATCGGATGGAGTCTATCATCAGTCATGGAGAGGTTGCATGGGCAGCCCAATGTTTCATTTCATCCAAATCTTCTTCAGATGGTGGACAACAGTTGCATACAGATATTCAGACCATAGTGGATAGGCATGGGCAGGTTTTTGGTGACATTCCTCTAGGTAGACCGCCAGACAGGGGGTTTGAGCATGTTATAGAGTTGGAGGAGGGTGCCAAGCCCGTGATCACTACACCCTATCGTCATCCTAAGAAATTTAAGGATGAGATAGAGAGGACCATCAAGGAGCTTCTTGATATGGGGCATATCCGTCCTAGTTCTAGCCCATTTGCTTCTTCGGTGGTGTTGGTGAAGAAGAAGGACGGGACGATGAGGATGTGTATTGACTACCGTGCTCTCAACAAGAAAACAATCAAGAACAGGTATCCCATCCCTCGTATTGATGAGCTTTTGGATGAGTTGCATGGGGCCATTTACTTTTCGAAGATTGATCTTTGATCGGGGTACCATCAGATTCGTGTTCGAGAGGAGGACATCCACAAGACAACATTCAGATGTCACTACGGGCACTATGAGTTCTTGGTGATGCCATTTGGTCTCACTAATGCACCTGCCACTTTTCAGTCATGCATGAACCATCTCTTCAACAGGCAGTTGAGGAAGTTCGTGCTAGTTTTCTTTGATGATATCTTGATCTATATAGCAGGACATGGGAGGACCACTTGAGGCATTTAGATGAGGTACTTGGTATTATGGAGACTCAGTCTCTATTTGCTAAGATGTCCAAATGCGAGTTTGGACTTACTGAGATATTGTATCTTGGGCATGTCATTGGGGCCAATGGGGTCAAGGTCCACCAGGAGAAGATACAAGCTATGCAGGATTGGCCTTCACCTAGGAACATATCAGAGTTGTGGGGATTCCTAGGGCTATGCGGATATTACAGGAGATTTGTGAGAGGTTATTCAGATATTGCAGCACCATTGACAGATCTCACACGGAAGGGAGCATTCAGATGGACAGATGAGGCACAGGTGATATTTGAGAGGCTCAAGGTGGTGATGAGCACATGTCCAGTCCTAGCTCTTCCGGATTTCTCTAGGCCATTCATTTTGGAGTGTGATGCTTCGGGCTCAGGTATTGGTGCAGTTTTGATGCAAGATCGTCATCCCATTGCCTACGAGAGTAGGAAGTTGAGGGAGAACGAGAGGTTGTATTCCACCTATGACAAGGAGATGCTCGCCATCATGCATGCATTGGCGAAGTTCAGACAATATTTGGTGGGTGGGAAGTTTGTGGTGAGGACCGACCACAACAACTTGAGGTACTTCTTGGAGCAGAAGGAACTCAATGAGAGGCAAGCAGAAGTGGGTCAGCAGGATCCAGGCCTATGATTTTGACATCGAGTATGTCAAAGGGAAGAAGAATGTAGTGGCTGATGCACTTTCGAGGAGGCCACATATTGTTGTCCTATATTCCGTGAGTGAGATTTCTGCAGATTGGAAGTCTCAATTGTTGGTCGAGTATTCGAAGAACACATTGGCATGTGAGATCATGGATGGCAAAATTCAGGATGAGCGTTACCAGGTAATATCTGATTTGATTTATTATAAGGGTAGAATTTATTTGGTACCTGAATCTAAGCTTAAGGGCAAAGTTCTACATGCACTCCATGATGCACCATTAGCAGGACATCCAAGTTATTTCAAGACATACAGGCAAGTTAGAGAGAGATTCTCTTGGAAGGGTCTCAAGGAGGATGTTCTACGGTATATTCGAGAGTGTGTGACTTGTCAGCAGAACAAGTCCGAGCATACTTTCCCTGCAGGTTTATTGCAGCCCTTACCTATTCCAGAGCAGAGGTGGGAGAGTATATCGATGGATTTCATTACAGGACTACCAGTTGTGCAGGGACATGATCGCATTTATGCAGTAGTTGACAGGTTGACTAAGTACGGGCATTTCTTTGCTATTCCCACCAGCTTTAAGGCACCATGGTGGCTGATTTATTTTTAGGGAGATATTCAGGTTGCATGGGCTTCCAGAAGAATATTGTCAGTGATCGGGATAGCAGGTTTATGAGCACATTTTGGTAGGAGCTCTTTAGATTGGCAGCACCGAGTTGACTCCGAGCACGAGCTATCATCCGCAGACAGATGGGCAGACGGAGATTGTGAATAAGTGGATTGAGGGGTACCTACGCAACTATGTTTCAGGACAGCAGAGGGCATGGGTTAAGCAACTTTATTTGTGCGAGTATTGTTACAATACTACGTACCATATGTCCATCGGTATGACCCCTTTTCGAGCTTTGTATGGATATGACGCGAGATCCTTTGTGGATATGGCGTTTGGAGATAGTAGAGCTCCTAAGGCTCGAGAGTGCTTACAGGACAGCCAGGATATCCTTAAGACCCTTAAGGATAATATGCAGCATGCCCAAAATCAGCAGAAGGTGTATGCAGACAGGCACAAGATTGAGCGATCATTTGAGGTAGGAGATATGGTCTTTTTGCGACTTCAACCTTACAGACAGAGTACTCTTAAGAAGAGTGGAGCAGAGAAGCTTAAGCCTCGTTTTTATGGTCCATACAGGGTGGTGAGGAGAGTTGGACAGGTAGCCTATGAGTTGGAGTTACCTTCTGAAAGTAAGATACACAATGTTTTTCATGTGTCTTGCTTAAAGAAGGCATTGGGGCAGCATGTGACTTCTTCAGTAGAGTTACCACCATTGGATGATGAGGGGAGATTGGATTTGGTTCTGAGGAGCTTCTGGATTGGAGAGAGAGGAGGTTGCGGAACAAGGTGATTCGAGAGTACCTGGTTCGTTGGAAAGACTTACCTTTGGAGGATGCCACTTGGGAGGGTGAGTCTATTCTTCAGCACCCAACTTTACTAGATTGCTTGTGGGCAAGCAACTCCGGGGAGGGAGGACTGTAATGTCCCCTCTTTCCAAATGAGCTAGGACGAAGACCTTTGGCCCTTTTTGTCTACCCGACGGTCAAAGGAGGTATCCAGGGTGACTAAGTTTTATTATTTTATTATATTGTGCAAATATTTTTAAAATAACATTATAAGTTGCACATATAATAAATAATAAAGCTTATTATTAAAATAAAATGTCAATGTCAAAATACAATTAAATTTAATTGTATTATGGGGGAAAATGCGACTTGCTCTTGGGATTAAAAAATAGGGAAATGTGTCATATGGCCCATAAGGAAAAATGCGACCAGCCTAGGGAGAAGTAAAAATATTATTGGCTGAGTTTGGAGGTGCTTTTTGGGCTGTTTTCCTTTATATGAGCAAGTCGACTTGCTTAGGGGATATCCAAAATTTTATTATCAGATTTTCATTGCTAAGAGCTCCCAAGCTTTTATCAGAAATTCCAAGGACGAAAACCCTTGTGGATTTATCTCTTGCGGACGAAAACCCCAAGGGATTGAGAGGGGATTTCACTCAGAAATTTCCAGCGGTTATAATCAGATTTCAGATTGATTTCAGCAGTGTTTTTGGAAGTATTTTCAGTGGTTTATTGCAGCAGTTGGGTCGACTTATTGTGGACTGTTTTGGCATCATCTCTAGAGGTATTTTCTTCTAAAATTATTGTCAGATATCTTCAAATATTTGTGCAACAAAAGGCTGTATTTTCCTAATTTTTCTGAGCCAAATAAAGAGGGTTTTCAGGCAATTTATATTCAGTTTCAGATCTGGTTTTTCCAAGTTATTTGGCTGCAATTAATACTGATTTTTATATTATTTGAGCCCTAAAATTATTTGCAATTAACGGGAATTAAAATCATAAATTTTGAGTGTGATTGGTGTGGAGATCCATCAAAAACCCTAGTCGCTTTGGCTAGGAAAGATTGCATTTTGCCCTAGTTTGCTGGTCAAGGGTTTTAAACTCCTCCAAAAATTACCAAATTGTAGATTCCAGCCTTATAAAATATGATAAATTTGAATATCAAAGAATAATGAAGTTTTGTGCCCTAGAAGGCACCCAAATCCTCTTCTACCCTAGTCGCTCCCTAAGAGAGGGGCTTCAAATAATGTCAAAAGATTTTGTATGGCTCCTCCTTGATGCCCTAGATGCAAACCAGCAAGATGGTCTTCAATGAGAGTCTTCAACACCACCAAATTGAAGGGTTTTCATCCTCCAATATCCCACAAGGAAGGGTTTCGTCCTCCTTGGATGCCACACTAATGGATTGTCAGCCCAATAGTGGAATGGACTAAAAGCAATCAGCCCTAGAGACCAAGTATAAAGTGTATATGCCAAAAGATGATGTGCAAATGAGCCCTAAGACTCCTTTTATACCCTTAGGTTGACGCCAAGAGCCATAAGGTGTAGACCGACCTCTTAAGCTTGCTTTATCTTCTAATTCCATGTTGGAAACTCTCCAACCTTGCCAATTTCTTAACGAGTTTCACTTTATCTTTTAATTCCACGTTGGGAGCATTATAATCCTAGCCGACCTGCCTTAGGGAGTAAAACACCAAAGAAAAACATTAATAACAATAAAAGAAAATAAAAATGAAACCCAAGGACTTCCCTTGTGCAATTCCTTCTTGGCCACGGGAAGAGAAATGGCAAGAAGTCTTCAATTGGTGCTAGTTTGAAAAAGGGGACATTACAATCCTCCCTTCCCAAAATTGCTTGCCCTCAAGCAATTGCAAGCTCTCATGCCCAAATGCCATCATACCAAGGTGAAGGAACATGTTGTAGCATTTGAATTTATGAGATTTTCACAGTTTATCATTGAGAGATTTATTTGGAAGACTATGTGATAATTTGAGTAAAGTCCGACATTTCGGGTCAATAAACTAGACCCATCATCAGGGAGAAGAGATTATCTAGATTCCATGCTTGTCAAAAACTAGACACAAGTATGGCAACGACAAAGGAGGAGACCAAAAACAAAATGTGATTTTCAATATCATACCTTGGGCTGTCCTCACTTGTCCATCATCTTTTCCGAGATGAAGCTTGGTTGAGATCTCTTCATATTCAACTAGTGAAGCTATTCCCACCTTGACTTCCATATTTTGTTTGCACATGCATGGAGCCTCTTCGTGGTTCTTGCCAAAGCCATGAACACCCTCAACTTGACTCTTATGAGTTGTTTTGAAAATTCCAGCAAGTTGAACATCATCATTATCAACAAGAGATTTGGCTTCAACCACCAAATTCTCTCCACAATTTTGCAAATTGAATTTTCCTTCTTTCCTTAGCTCATGCTCCATGACTTCTTCCTCTTTCTTCGGAGATTTTGTTGCATCAAAAACCCTTTTTGGTTCTTCATCTAGCAACACCTTTCCATGTCCTTCAATGTGGTCTTCTTGGGACTCCACCTCAAAACCCTCTTGCAGATCTGATTTTTCTTTTTCTTCTTTCAAGAGAAACCCCTTTGGGTTTGGCTCCTTGGTGAATTCTTGTGGTCTAGGGTTTAACCCTAGCATCTTCATCCATGTTCCGGTTGTCCCTTTGTTGGAGCCATCAAATGTAGAGAAAGACATCTTGCCCAACACATTTTGTACCTCTTTTGGTGGCGCATTTTGTCTTGGCTCCGACTTAGACCTTCCTTTGCTTACCCCAATGAACTCGGCAAGTGAAATTGCCTCTGTATCTCCCTTGGAAGTGCCATGTATTCCTCATAGCTTGCCGCAATGCTTTGCCCCATAGAGGGCCTTGTTCTCGCCTCCGAAAGGGTTTCTTCCCTTGGAAGGAAAGAAGGCCTAGTGGTTGATCCGTGAGCTGATCCAAAGGGCTGCCGTGAAGTATTTGCTCGGATGAGCTTCCTTCTCCATTATGAACCCTAGGTTCATGAACTCTCGAAGGGTTAGGGCTAGCAAGTCCATAGTGTCTCGCCAATCTCACTTGCCCTTCAATGAGCTTGTTGATCTTGGCTTCTTGTGGATCTTGGTGAGCCATACTCTCTTCTTCTCTTGGCTGGTCTGATTTATTTTCTCTCCTCTGATAGCAATTGAAACCCTTGTTGCCTTCTTGCATGAAACCCTCAGGATGGGAAGACCGAAGCTCTGATACCACTGTAATGTCTCTTTCTAGGGCTGAAACTAAAAATCAAGGAAATAGCACAAACCCCAAGTGAAGTAAATTCTGATTTTTATTACAACAGATCTAAAAATATCATAAACCCTAACAACGAATTGTATAGGGATTTCCACTCACCATACAACCATGCAACAACAACTGAAAATGCTTCTAAATAATTATTTCAAGCACGACAACATTTATCCATCCAAATTACATCAAAGAAATGGAGAAAACAAGAGATTATACCCAACTGCAATTAATTTTATGACAGTAGTAGGGCAGCCACAAACAAGGGCTGAAAATGATAGATAAACTTCTCCAAAAATTACCAAATTGTAGATTCCAGCCTTATAAAATATGATAAATTTGAATATAAAAAAATGAAGTTTTGTGCCCTAGAAGGCACCCAAATCCTCTTCTACCCTAGTCACTCCCTAGGAGAGGGGCTTCAAACAATGTCAAAAGCTTTTGTATGGCTCCTCCTTGATGCCCTAGATGCAAACCAGCAAGATGGTCTTCAATGAGAGTCTTCAACACCACCAAATTGAAGGGTTTCCGTCCTCCAATCTCCCACAAGGAAGGGTTTCGTCCTCCTTGGATGCCACACTAATGGATTGTCGCCCAATAGTGGAATGGACTAAGAGCAATCAGCCCTAGAGACCAAGTATAAAGTGTATATGCCAAAAGATGATGTGCAAATGAGCCCCTAAGACTCCTCTTATACCCTTTGGTTGGCGCCAAGAGCCATAAGGTGTAGACCGACCTCTTAAGCTTGCTTTATCTTCTAATTCCATGTTGGAAACTTCCCAACCTTGCCGACCTCTTAATGAGCTTCACTTTATCTTTTAATTCTATGTTGGGAGCATTATAATCCCAACCGACCTGCCTTAGGGAGTAAAACACCAAAGAAAAACATTAATAACAATAAAAGAAAATAAAACGAAACCCAAGGACTTCCCTTGTGCAATTCCTTCTTGGCCACGGGAAGAGAAATGGCAAGAAGTCTTCAATTGGTGCTAGTTTGAAAAAGGGGACATTACACGGCTATTGGACTTGGTAAATAAGCTTGATTGGAGATACTTTTGAGGAAATAGTTTTTCCCTCTGGTAGAACTTGTCGGACACAATGAAAGAAGATTGCTATATGCGGAGGGATATTTGTAGGAAGTGGGTTTTGTATGATCATCATGTTAGACCAGATTTTGCTAATGCCTTTTCATTCCATGATTATGTCTTTTTAGAGCTTTGAGTCTCCCATATTTACTCTATTGTGGGACAGGGATGGGAAGAATTTTAGGATCTTGATTTTTTTTTTTAGTTGACTCAGGCTTTTAGGGTTCTTCCTCTCCCTCTCCATACCCAGTCTGATCTTGTTCATGTTCATATAAAAGTAAGACGAGCATTAAAGATAAAATAATGTTTGGATAAGGTTTAGATATGCACTACTGTTGGGATCTGTATAATGTTGGTTATCCAGGCCTACAAGTATTAGTTTTGTAGAAGCCTGCTGTTTTTGATTCATAATAAAATAATCCTACTTTTGGTTCAACTTGGGACTTGTAGAAGTTGATTTAGTGGAAAAAAAAAACGGGAATGCTCTTGGCAAGCCGTGCAGCTGAGATTGTATTTTCATAAATATTGTGTATGTTCCACTGAATACTTAGTCAAAGATGAGTGAAATTATTATTAAGATTTGAAATCGAGTCATTAGTCGGTCAATTAAAGATGATTCCCCATACAACCAGTCACATAAAATGGTAGCCCATGCAGAGTGTAACTAGATCACTAATGGGAGCATGTTCGGTCCTGCCTGACGTTGGGCTAAATCAGAAAGAACACAATATGCAGGTGCAGACTTGATGGAAGTTGGCTTGAAGAGGGACCTCACTAGAAAATTGATGGGAGATCAAGACACAAATCAGGCCTTAAAGAGAGTATGGACTACTCAAGGGAAATATAAATGTACCATTGACTAATGCTTGCAGTTTGCAAGTGCTTTGAAAAATTTAGTTGTGTCTAACAATATTTTAATGTTCAAGGCTTTGTCTTAACTCAGAGTTGATATTATTTGGGAGTTACAATTTGTTGCCTTGAGTCGTTGTACCCCATGTACAGGGCATGTATGCAATTGCACACAAATAAGGACACTAAAAGTGGATTTCTCTCTTCAAGTTAGTGAAACTGTTTTAGACTGCTATCAAGCCATTTTCTACATATTACAGTTTACATTATTTGCCTGGAAGCATTACTGTCAATCTTTACAAATCCCTGCAGACTTAGAGCAAGCCTTGAGAATTCATGTTTCCTCAATGACAGAAGTATGATTTATGTTAAAGTTAAGTAAAATTGTAAAACATTTTCAGACATCTTTGATGCCTACCATAACCCATGGCTATCTATGCTAACAATATTAAATAACCTGAACACACTTTTACATTGTGAGATAAACATTAAATAGTCAGGAATAAAATTTTCCCTGTCCAGCACATATAATATATCTATGAAAGGAACAAAGAATCTAAACCTTGGGATTGATAAACAAGACATAAAGGCCTTTATGTAATGTGCTGACTGGGCGACATTATGGCTGAAAGTTTTGATGGAGTCAGAGGGTGCTTTTATCGTCTAATAAATCAGAAGTGCAGAGAATTTGAGTCTTCCAGCATCTCATAATTTCCTTTGCTTCTAATTTTCTGAACTAAAGCATATAAATCAAGCCTTTATCAATTCCATTTTTCTTTTTCTTTTTAATTGGATGAATAGAATGGAAGATGGATACTGGATTATTTATTATGTAAAAGGTCTACGCAATAAGGAAAAGAATATCGTGCAATAGTTTCTCCTTAATACTCTTATGTGCAAAACATGTCTTGGAAATAGATGTCAAGAGGGACCTGCCTTACTGACTAATTACGTATTAATTGGCTTACTTTCAGATTGAATATGGAAGGACAAGAGATTGTGAATATTTTAGGGAGCCTGATGGTAAAATGGGTGGTGCACGGGGAGGACCCATTTCCTTGGCCTACAAGGATAAAGGCTTGCAAATCAACTTTTAGGATCTGACTGGGAGGATAGGCATAATACAATTGATAATATCACCATGCACCAACCACTGGAGACATAAAAATTTTCAGTTTATATTTTGTGCAATGCAACATTTATTATCTGACGTGTAAGTTGCTTTGAGTGTGCATTTCTTTTCAATTTTCAGCTGTTCCACATCTCCAATTAATAGACGCCTAAGCTTGTGATCTATTTTTGGTGTCTGTTAAATATGAAATATGGAGCACATGTTTTGAATGGAACCTTTATGTTGCAGTGCTTTTGCACTTATATTTTCTGGCTTTGGTATTCAGGATTAGGCCTGACGTGGTCTATTCAATACAGTTCTGTTATAAAAAAATGAAAACAAAAATCAACTTGACAGCATGAATAATAGTTCTATGAAGTTTGTTTATTAAGCTGCAGAGTCACATGACTTGGACTTGAAGCGAATTAGTGAGCTAAGGAGGAATATTAATATTCCTATTCAGGAAAATATAGGTAATTAAAAAACTGAAAACTATTTAGCATTTCAATAAAATAAGTAAAAAAAAATATTCCATGGCAATTCCACTAAACCATGTTAATATGCTGGTTTAACTAGGCATTGCAAGTGGAGGGCTCTCCATCAACAAGGAGCCCTTATTTACCTCCCAAAATAAAATGGGAACCTTCTTCTTGGTAGTACATTGATTTGTTATGTCACCATCGTGTTGAGACTCGGATTCAGCTTGAATTTGGAAAACCTATTTTAGACGAGGATTGGGCCTTAGAACTCGGATTAACAAACCTGGCAAGGACTTGAAAATTTAAGAGGAAAACAAAACTATCTTGAAAGCTGCCTGAACTGGACAAAAATTGTTAACTTGTCTTAGACTCATGATTTGAGTCTGTTTGACTGGTTTTGTGGGTTATGATATGAAACTTTATGAGTTTTCCACACATGACTGTTACCATTGCGAAGGAAATGTGTTGACCAGTCAACTTGCCTTTGGACTTGACTAGACTCATCATTTTAGTCTGTTTGACTGGATTTGTGGGATACAATTTGAATTTGATGAGTTTTCCACACTGTAATTGTTACCATTGCAAAGGGAAATGTGTTAGTTTGTCAACTTGCCTATGGACTTGACTAGACTCACGATGCATGCCTGTTTGACTGGTTTTGTGGGATATGACACTGCGATGAGTTTTCCATGCTTTGATTGTTGCCATTGCAAAGCGAAATGGGTTAATTTTTGTTTCACTCGTCAGTAGTTGGTAATTTGTCTAGAAGTATAGGGACAATATTGGCAACATGTAACATGTTTGGTGTATATACAAATACGTAACATATTGTTACATGGTTGATAAAAGTTTTGAATATTTTAGGAAAGAATTAATTTTATTTTGACTATTTAAAAAAGAAGTGTACATTGAGACCCATACAAGATAGCTAGACAGTTTGCATGAAAGAAAATTCCGAACTGGCTTTGATCAATGAATTCTTTTTAAATTTTGGTCAGTCAGTGGTTGGGAGTCCTACTTTTTAATTGCTTAATCAAGGGTTTTACTGGGGACATCATAATTGTTGTGAAACAATAATTTCACACCACATGCCTTTATATTCATACATGTCATTCCACATGCATCATAATTTATACAATGTTGCAGTAGATTGTTGCTTATATATAATTTAAACATAATAAAAATATTATATATCAAAATGATTGCCAACAAATCCACTCAAATGAAGATACTAAATTGCTCAGGAGCGACTTGCTCAACAAGTTTAGAGTGAGTCATGCACATAGAAGGGGGTGAGAAGATAACTATGACCTTTATTTTTATTTGAACATTTAAGTTCCTCAAATATAATTAGGCAGATTGGTGCGAATAAATAATTGCAAATAGACATTAAATTATCTGTTTTAACAAGATCACATGTCGTTATTTGAGTAATTCAGTTTTGATATAAAATATTTGAATTAATATAGTCTTGCAAATAGAAGGCATGAGATGAAAAATACGAAAGGGCTAAATATTTGTGTTACCAATAAAACTTACACAAGCACTTCTTACATAGTTCTTGTCCAAGTGTCGTGTAATGCTTGGTTATGCAATGGAAGGCATCCCCTTTTGAAATGCGTGACCTATTTTAGAGCAATCATGTTTGCCAACATCATTATTGGTTCATCGTATGTGTTGATTGACACCTGAATGCTTCTTGTTAACCTAAAGCTCTAGCATGCAAGCAAAATCACTTTGTACTTTTTGTGTGCCCTTTGTAGTGATACTTAGTGTGGTGATTGAAAGAATCATGAGTAAGCTTCATACTTTATGCATCACTAAAAAGGAGTATTGATCATTATATACACTAATTTTTGCACATAATATTGACAAAAATGATGATTATATATAACTTTAGAAACACTAATATGTTTGTACGGACAAGCACTTTAACATTCTTACAAAGACATGGAGAGACAAAGGCCATGTACAAAATGTTTTGGAAAGTTAAATCAACAAGGCATCAAACTTTAAGCCAAGGAGCAAAGGGGAGGATTCATTCAAAACCAAGCACTACTTGTGGTATCATAAGCTATCACTTCAATTTACAACTCTTAACAATTTTGTAGAAATTTAGGTGAGTGACTAAATGACTCAAACTTATGATTAACATAGGAATCAAGCATTTAATTTTAAATTATTTTTGTACTATGTAAGGTGAGATAGAGGAAGAATAATAGTAGTAACACACAACAATTGTAAACAACAACATTCCACACAATAATATACAAAAGAAAATTTATTTATAATTATTTTTATACTATGCAAGGCGAGATAGGAGAAGAATAATAGTAGTAACATATATAGCAATTGTAAACGACATTTCACACAATAATATACACCATAAGAATAGTGGGGCAACATAATAGTTAGCTTGTGACACAAACAACTTTTGCTTAGATAGAATGGGCCCAACATGTAACTTGTTTATTCATAAGTGATTTGTAAGTATCCTTCTTTGGAACAACTTGATGTTGTGCAAGCCTCCTTACTTCGTTTAAAGAACTTGATCTCCTCATTGTTGCGATTGCATATAGACTTGTGGTGTCTCGCAACATTGGTGCAACCTTTTGAAGTTTAATGCATAACTCACTTGTCTCGTGGCTTGCCTAACACTTCATGCCATTTCCAAATGCCGTGGCACCTTGATGTATTGCACTATGTAATTTCATGTACATTGAACTCCCATTTCATTTCTTGTAGCTTCTACAATCGTATGCTAGCAAATTGTAACACTTATTTTTGCAAGCTTGCACACTTTACCATGTAACACTCGCAACTCCTACAATCTTGCAATCAAAACACTCGTTTTCGTAGTATTCACTACTACATATAGTGCTAAAAATGTCAAAATTGGGGTTGATTTTGCATTGATTTGTGTTTGAGTTTTTTTTTAAAATTTCGAATGGATATCCGATGCAAAGACGACATGATAATAGTTTCGCAAATGTGGTGCAAATGTTCACATTTGAGTCACATTACTTTTGATTTGCGTAACCCCACATTGCCTATTTAATCACAAGTGAAAGTCATTTTCACCGCACATATCATTTTTACTCATACAAAGAAGGAGAAGGAGCTCGAATAATCTAATGTTTTTGTCGCGTAAAAAGAAAGGTAAGTTAATTTTATTTTTTAATTTTAATTTTAATTTTGTAAATAATTGATATTAAGTTTAAGTAAGTTTTTGATTTTATTTCACGAGTGTTAATAAAACAAATTAGAAGAAAATATTTCATGGGACCACATATCCTTAAGTCAATTTTTCAAAGAGTTCGTGCTTTGTATGAAAACAACTATAACATTATACAACATTTTTTTCACATTATACTTTGATAGGTGTCCATACCCTAAACTGAAACTGCCATTTTTCACACGGGCTTTGAGCATGCAAAAAGGTTGTGGACTCTAGCTTTAGACCGAACTTTGTCGAACTTGTGAAAAAGTTGAATTTCGCTGAACTTTATTCTCATATAACATGAACTCCAACTTTATCCATTATTTTTACATGGGAAGTTTTTGACACGATTTTGCATTATCTTCCCTTAAGGTAAAATTTATCTAGATAATTATTCATCAATTTAAATATGTTAAAATGATGATTAAGACATTAGGTTGCAAGAAAAATAAATGTGGGTTCCTTTTTCACGTTGGTTCCAAATAGCTTTTGCAAGGTGAAATATGGTTGTTTGCACTACTTTTGTATGTGATATAGTGTCCAAGAAAACAATGATCACCCCACGTCATGATTAAAATTAATTATAGGGTATTCTAAAACTCCTAGATACTTAGAATGAACACAAGGTCAACCAAGGTGAAAACTCCCTTAATGTTAAAATGCAAAACTCAACAATACTTCTAATCATAACAAGGAAGTTAAGAAAGACATGTTCTAGGGATGGTCTGAAATACACACTTGCACAATGAACCACAAACATTGTGGAACTCTATAGGAACA
This sequence comes from Taxus wallichiana var. yunnanensis, assembly GCA_018340775.1. NCBI lineage: Eukaryota > Viridiplantae > Streptophyta > Pinopsida > Cupressales > Taxaceae > Taxus > Taxus wallichiana. The sequence goes on from CM031238.1 coordinate 837,614,336, forward strand.
CGGAAAATGTTTACATCACACAACACTTGTCTTCAATGTAGAAACTTGGGGATACAATTAGTTGTAGTGGGGCAGCTAATAAATACCAACTAGTTCTTTTCCTCTCATACCCCCGCTCATCCAACCACCAAGAAAACATGTCCACACAACCACAAAAGTTTAATTAGCTTTTAGATTATAAAGTTTAGAGCTTCCTCAAGATAGCCAAGATGGCCAAGAAGGTTAACCATGCATACAAAATGATTCATTGTGGGTGTAAAGCAATAAAAATGGTCATGTCATTGAAGTATTTATAGTCCTCATCCACTCAACTTGCATGGTTGCACATAAACATAATAAAGTATATATTTCAAGGTGTGTTTTAGAGTGCTTCATAAATTCAAAGAGTTTGAAATCATCCTTGCACAACCACTTTGTGAATATCATGTAACCATTGTATTCCTTGAGAGTAAAACTCCTTGAGGAATTTAGTTAAACATTTCATGTGCCTTGTGTATGCTTCCATATTTCACATATATGCCTATTACAACATTTTTAATTGTAACAACTAACAAAATACACTTTCAAATGCTTTTTGATGGATCTCAATAACATGTTTCCAAGTGGCATTGTGGTAAAAGTAGATTGAATAACACACACATTTTCAATGCTTCACTTAATCATACAATTCCAATTCCAATCCCAATCTCAATCTCAAACTCACAACATGATACAAAGAGGGTGGGTTGAAGTATGCACTTATCATTCTATTTGCAACACACAAACCCTTCAAACCTTCTACATATCTCTAGCTCTTACAAACTCATGCTTCCCTTTCAGAGGGAAAGTAGAATTGTTCCAACATAAAAGAGAGGGAATACAAAAGGATTCTCACCCAGTGTTGAGATAGTAGATTTATTTACATTTTACAACAATACACATGCCTTCAATATGCTTCCACATTGTACATACATTTTCTACTAGGGAACTTGCCTTATCTCAAAATGGAAATATGAAAAGTTGTAACCTAGAAATTTTATTAATATAGTATTATAGCATTTTTATCTATCAAGCAACTACAACAAACAACATTTGACAAAAAATTCACTTCACCGCATTCCTTTCATCATTTTTTCAAAACTCCTCATGCCTTGTTAATGCTACCACATTTTACATACATATCTATCAGGGAAATTGCAAGTACAACATATGATAATAGTCCCTTCTCCATGATGTTCATACCATGTTTGAATACTGAACTTGATGAAACTTGGTAATAATTTCATATTTATGTCAAAATTACAAAATATAGAAAATTGAAGACAAATAAGAGAAATTAGGAAAAATAAGGAACATTACATAAAATATGTAAACCAATTTTTTTGGCAAGTTTTTGCAAAATAATGATATTATTGTAATTTTCTTATTAGTATTCGGTTTTAGCTAATATTTGTAAAATAATGAAATTATTGTTATTTTTATAGATATGTTAGCCTCTGAAAATTCAATTTGCTCTTCACCACATCCAAAATTGTCTACACACTCATATGTAGATAGTATGGAAATTGTGGGCAATTATAAAGACAATATGATTTGACAGAGGACAATTTGGAAAATGTGTTGAAGAGGAAGAGGTTGAAAGTAGTTTCATTAGTGCACGAAGAAACAAATAGGTTTTCAACAATTGTGGCTAATCTGCATGCAAAAAGGGGGGAAAATCATATTACACCTTATGAGGAAGAGTCCAAAGATGATTTAGAACTTTTCCTAAGGCGTTGAAGAAATATCAATATGATTTTCCCAATTGGAGACATTATGGGGCTTGGCCAATGGATAAACCACTTCCAACACCTTATGAAGAATTCACATTTTGGAAGCGGAGCTACATGATACAACCTTCTACTATTCCTAATGCAGGTCTTGGGCTATTCACTTTGACACAATTAATATTGGGTCTACTACTCAATGTTTAATTGGTATGCCAATATTACCTTTTTATGGCCCAATGTACTTGGTTTATAAATTTGACTCATGTGGCGACTAGAAAATCAGTATGTCCAAATATGACATGTGTTGTAATGTAAAAGTCAATGGAAGAGTAAGATTCATATAGCCCTAGAGAAAACGTGTTCATATGCATGATCATATCTACATTGATGGACATCCTTATGCATTTAAAATATTGTTGGTTTCATCAATAGTACCCATAAGTGTTCGGTGTCTTATATCCTAATTGTCAATTTATAGAGTGTACCAATGACAAAGAAGATGAAATGAAAGAGCCAATATTACCTCTTTATGTCATGGTGGAAGTGATAAAAATATCAAAGCTAGTGAAGAACTTTGATTAACTATAGTTTTAAAGGAAAAACAACACCAATGAGATTGAGGAAAAAATGTTGACATTGATGATTGATGTATATGTATTGGTTATTTGAAACCTAATTTTTTTACAATTGAATTTCATGTATTGTTTTGAAAAATGTCTAATGTTATATTTTTTATGTTATGTAAAATGTTGTTTCTTTTGTAGTATATGATTTTATAAAAATTGAAGAATTTGATGATATTTTGTCTAATGATTTGTATATAAATTTGATGAACATGATGATTTTTTTTTAAATTTGAAAAAACATTGTGTTGTGGGACATCACTATCTTTACATTTAGATGAGGATCATCCTCCATCCCCTACACCACCTTCATCACCTCTAAAGTCACTTCCACAATCACCTTCAATGTCACCTCCACCATCACCACATGTTGCATTACAACAACCTCAGTAGAAGATCCACTGGAAATAGATGACAAATTAACAATTGTATGTCGCTAGTCCTTGAGACATTCTTTGTAAGGTGTTCATTTGTACCTTCTACACCACCTATATATATTGATCCTTTACAACAATGTACCCTAGACCAAGATAATCATGGTATGAGTTTTGTTTAGAAAAGGAAGGAATACCATTGCCTCCACCTCAACGAAATCAATTTCCTTGTAATATTATTCTATAAAATGAAAGATAAAGTTGTTGGATATTCACCGTGTTAGTTGTTACCCACGAGTTGTAATATGTCAAACATTAATGTTGTGACTATAAATATATATAGATGTGTCATTTTTTTTTCTTACTTGAATATAGTATGTTGTGTTTGCTTTAACAAGTTGAGTAGTTTCCACAAGAGCATGATGGTTGCATTGATTGTGGTATCCTTCTTAGATTGGTTATCTCTCTTACAAATTTGTGTGAAAGTACACTTTGCATGATTAAAATAGGTATTGAAATTTGACATGTAACATTATCTAGTTAAAGATATTTTTCTCTTTTAACACTTTTTTTAAGAGTGGTAAGTGGATAATTTGATTATTAATGTTATTAGTTCTTTTAAAAAGTTGGTGATATCAAGCTTAGCATAAATGGTAATAAATTTATAGCATGATAAAATGATATCATTGTCAAATTACAAATGTAATATTATTCATTTTAAAATAATCTCAATAGACATAACATAATGTTGGAAAGTATTTAACTAAAACTTATCCTTGGAGAAAAATACTCCTCTAAGAAGAATATACAATATACCCATCAATAATGTCTAGCTAAAACTTGAAACCAGAAACATATTAATAATACATTGATTGAGAGCTTAAAATGTTTGTTACATGGAAATAATTGTTGGTAATTTGTCAAATAAGTTTAATATTTATACATAGTTTTGAATATTTTTTATATATTTATTTTGAAGGGGAACATCCTTCACCCCACCTAGAGGTGATAATATATATATATATATAATATATATATGGTATGTGTGGAAAATGACCACCCCCCCAGGGTCCCAATAAAGTAATTTGGAGAGGTTAGGGGGCACACAGTTACTTACTTCTTTCACATCATCGGGTCATAGAGATAGATCCCCAAAGGGGTGAACACTATTCCCCATTCCCTATATGTGGTACAACCCTTATATCCAAATATATATATATGGGTGGGGGGTGTATGAAGAGGTGCAAATAGAAGCTCGAGGTTACACTCTTCACTAGAAGGACTTGGGGCTCCAACCTTATATATTTCTGAAGCCTTATGTAGAGTACATGGAACTACTACTATAGTAGGATCAAGGGACCCAAGGATAAAATCCACAACCTCCCACACCCATTAGACAAGGGCTACAACATGTATAGAGAGAGGCAAACAACCTACCCTCCCTCTTTACTATACTCCATAAACACCTTCCAAAACCTCCTTCTCTTACCAATATATCTTTCTCTATGGATGAACCTCATTCTCTACAATTTCATTCCTTTCCATCCTCGCATGCTTCAGCCCATGTTTCAACCCCTACATTCCTTATATGTTCAATTTCATATGATTTATCCCATATGCCATATATCTATGTAATGCCCATGAACAAGGTAATCATTCTATTGCATTAGCACTAATAGGGACAATGTGGCCTATTCCTTAACTAATATCTTCTACTAACAACCTAACCCAACAAGACCAACACAACCTTGCCACTAGGACCAACCAAATGAACCTAAAGGAATACTCTTACACCCTTTACTATGTTAGATAACCCACCCACCTAAACACACAAAAACAAACATACCCCCCCTCTCTCTCTTCAACCACCAAGCATACTTTCGATTAGAGGAGAGAATGGTCCAACCCCTATATATATAACTACCCTAGCTCCTAATCATAGAGATAAAAGACACACCCTCCCCTTCCACATTGATATCCCCATCTATAGAATTTTCTCTATCGGGGTGACACATATATCTTAATAACACAAATAGTATTACTTGTTACTAAGTCCCCCAATACAACATCCCGACATTGAATCCCCCTTCCCTTTGGACTTAACAATTGCTCCCACAAACTCTAGTAATGACATGGTTCCCTTCTATATAGATACGGTGAATAGCCCCACGCCCGATCATAAAGGATCTATATATCTCGGTTTAGGATTTTAATATGATGGCCATTATATTTTTCCCTACTATATATGAGTATATATGTGCTCGTTCTCATCCCAATATATGGAAGGAATTTAAGCGATATGGGGTTAGGGAAGCAATATAATAAAATATATACATACTATATTTACCTATATAAATATATTTATCTCATTGAGTTCCATGTCATATATACAAACTACACAATTCGCCCTATATAAAGTCTTTTAGGAACCTATCTAGTATGGGGGGTTTTCTCTATAGATCCAAGTTGATATATATAGCTATAATGTGCTCCCCTCCCTCCCTACATATAACAAGGTAGGGCGGAGACAGAGAGGGAGAGAACAATCTAGTGATTCTCCCCTACATATAGAGTATAGGGTAGGGGGCCTGTCATGTTCTCGAGTTGCCCCAAGATAAGATAAGATAATTCTCTCTAAACTATAGATGGCCTTCGCTGAATAGATAGGTAGGGCTCCTTTCACCTATTGCCTTATCTCCAGACTGCCCTATCTATCCTATCTTGCCCACAATGAACACTATATAGATAGATCATTCAAACTATGAATGTTATAGATCGATAATTGGGACCCCCTTCCAATCTTCGCATGGATATAGGGTGAAACATGACCCAACTATAAAGTGGGGGCCTATTAAAACTCCTATACTCTATATGTGTTGGGGGGTCTAATGATTAATTTTTAGTTTATTTTCTCTACAAATGTTGGGTGTGGGGCAAATGTGTCACGCAAATATAACTTACTTAAAAAACATAAAGTGCGATGCCAAAAGGAACCACTTTATTTCATTTCCTTTTGACAATGACGAGAGAGGAAAGAATAAGCAAAAATGGAGAGTAGATGAGAACTCTAGTGGAAGAAAAACAAAGGATAACAAGAAGGGAGAGGAAATAGTAAAAAAAGTAGTAGAAAGGAAGAGAGAAAGGAAAAAGACAACACATAGACAACATAGAAAAAATGGGGCAAATAATAAACATGGAGCAAAACTAAAACCTTCAAGGAAAGAAAACCCTCCATTGGAAGAAGAAGAGAGTATATGACAAATCCCATATTACATGTATGCAAATTTTTATTTAAATTTGATAAATAATGTATGTGAATCTGTAGGAAGTAAAATGTAAATCTTAGGATAAATTGTGTAAACCCTATAATAGATTTGAAAGGAAATTATGTAAATATTAATAAAATATAAAAACCCTAGGAGGAAAAATAGGAAATATGTAAACTATAAAGCGAACATTGTGTAAACTCTAGTATAAATTGTGTAAACCCTAACATAAATTATGTAAAGTATAAAGAATATTATTGTAAACCCTATGTAAACCTAGGTAAAAATTGTGTAAACCCTAAGACCCCTCAATATTTGAGATAATTCATGTCATTTTTGGTGAAGATACCCTTGACTTGATCATATTACTTGATTCATGTCATTCAATTTTATCATTCATTCATATATATCTATAATAACCAATTGAATCCATTAAGTGTGGTTTTCTATTGGGTCTCCTTCCAGGCCTTGGATAAGAGGTGTCAAAGAATACAAAGTTCATATCCTCTCATAAGTGGTATTTAATTTGTACCTCAAATCCTTATTTATTTGTATTCCCACTCATACAGGGTTTAATTACATAAAGTTAAGGATCATGAATCATGATCTTCATCATACCTTTCTTCACATCCTCAAATTATGTAATCTCAAAACAAGGTTTCTAATAAAGATATTATTTCAAAATGTGTATGATGATATTAAAATAATAAATATAATAATCACAACAAATATTCTATCCTAAATCATGCCATAATATAATATTCGATCAAAACAATTTTTTAAAGTGGAATATAAAGAAATATGGTTAGGGTTAGAAAGATGTCATCTTTTGTGATGTTTATAGATGTGACAATGATATATAACTGTGTTAATATGTTATTAAGAATTTCTTAAATGTTTACTATAACTTATAGGGACCTAAAAATAAGTTCTAAAAACAATATGTTGTGTTAAGCATTATCTCAATAAATTTTATCCTAGGGCATATGATTCTTACCTCTACTACTATGAGCTAAAATAGCACTTTGGCATCTCCTACACTTGTCTCTAGAACTAGGATATGTTTTGAAATTTCTACAATTGCATTTATACTAACAACTAGGATACATAACACTACTCCAAAGAGACCTCATACCCATGTAGATGTCCCTCCTAGTAGGTGTGTGAGAATGTGGATAAAAAATGTAAATTGGAAATCCCTAATAAGGCCTTCAACACTTGGAAATGAACTTTATATAATTCTCCCTATTGTGATTTCTAAAAGAAGATAAGTAATTACATTGTATACTACATTTAATGACATATTTTTCATGACTAAGGTGTACATATTTCCTCACTCAATGCATTCTATAATTTTGGTTTTGATATTAGAGAGGACACAACCTATTCATAAAGACATTTGATGCCTTCACCTGTGGCGGCTCTAGAGATCGGGGTCCGACACAATATGACATGGATGAGGATTTAGATGAAACGTGTGTGTTGCCTTGACATTCATGACCTCTACGTGCCCACACTAAAGGTATACATTTATAGTATATTTTGTAATTTAATAATATTTTTTCATATTTAAAATTATAATTATACATCTTCATAATGACAACAAGTTTACTACTTATAGAGACCTACAAGATCTATCTAACAAATACCGCCACATTTGTATAAGTGAGCATCCCTCAACCTCTAGGGACTCAACACAAAGTATATATTTATAATTGATTTTTAATTACAAAATTATTTAATTTCATTGAACAATTTAATATCACTTATATATCAGAAGTCTACTTCCCATATAGTCCAACAGAGGGATGAGGATGGTGGAATGAGAACATGCCCTGTCTTCTTTTAGGGTTTCCCCTACACGGAGGTATAAATTTATTGTTTATTTTTAATATAAAAATATTCTCTTAATTGAACAATTATAATACGACTTGATTATGACAGGTCTGAATTCCATATCAAACGACATGAGGATGAGGGAGTCATCTGCAGAGGTATAAAGTCTTCATTTATTATTTAAAGTGGTTTTAATCAATTCTTTTATAATGAGTCAATTGTTTTTTGCATATCCTTGTCAAAGACAGGTCCCTCTTAGCCTATTAGCAATAAAAAATTAAAAAGTGAAACAACAAGAGATTGCCCCAAAAAGTATGAATGACCTACTTCTAAGTGGATTAGGGGGTGACAATGCACTCTCACCCCATCCAATAACAAACATTGATAGACCCTCTCATCTTATTCGTAGTAATTATAAACACCAAGTGCAAGGAACCTCAAAATGAACCTCTATATAAATGATGACATGATGATATTAATGGATATTCAAGGCAAGTAAGTATTTTAATATATTTTATTTGAGCTAGAATAATTTATCATTGTATTAGTTTAAATTTATTTTATTATATGTCATTTTTAGTGATTTCTATTTTTGTGGTTGTAGGTATTTAAAAAAATAATAGTTGACCAAACACAAAAATTGATTCATTCATATTGTCATCTAGAATGGTTGCAAATCCCACTTGAGAAACGAGAGAAGGTTGGTTGATGTAACTTTCGTCGAGTTTGGGAGGACCCATTATGATCCAAAGTTAATTAGAAAATTTGCATTAGAAGGGTTTAGGAGAATAAAGAGGAATTTGAGGGTAATTTATGTTGTGTAATTAATTTTCAAATAAAACAATATATGGTTATAAAATATATTTTTATATTTAAAATTTACATGTTCACTACTAAGGAAACATAGATGGCAAGAGAATGTGTCTTCGACCTCCCAGAAATAGAGAAAGATATTAGGATACATGTTAGTTAACGAAAGAAATGATATATGTTGACATTTGCACTATAAAGAGGACTATTTAAAGCTTCATAATGTGGTTGATAAACATGTTTTCTTTAATTTGATATTTTATGTTGTCTAGTTTCCATTCATGTCTTATAAAAGATAAATATGGTCTACGATCAAGAATGAAATGGTAATTGTATAACATGGTGATCGATTAAAAATTTAATACATATTGCAATTGACATGCAGTTATCAAAAGTAATGTGCTCAAGGGGTATGAAGCCAGAGTTTGAAAAGGGTTATTGGGGACTCATTGTTTGGCCGACAAAACTTAGAAGAGGTCGCTAATAAATTTTCTAAGTTCTATATAAGTTATTTATAGTGTTATGTTATTTTTATGATATTTTTAAAAATAAAAATATATTAATATATGTAATTTTATCATATATTTATATTCACAAGAAGAGTGTCATAAGAAGCACGCAACAAAGAAAGTGTGTGTGTGCGACATTAAAAGACTTGGGATGGAACACAAAAGCCCTTAATCAGTGCGCCCAAGATAATCAATTTTACTAGGAAAGACATATGTAGTATGCAATTTGTTGTACACATAAACTATAAATTAAAATTAAACACTTTTAACATTTTATCATTAAATTTTGTCGAAGGTAAAACAAATTGGAAGGATGAAGAGGATTTAGAGAAGGATGAGGATGATGAGGACAATGAGGAACATGATGAAGATGATGATGAGGACGAAGAGGAAGATCAAGTTTAGGAAGAACAAGAAGATTGTGAGGATCGGGGGAGGACAACGAGACTAATCATTGGGATATTTAGGATGTAGTTTTACATCTATTTTCTTTGTAATTTGGAAGGGACCCCTTAATACTCCTACAAAATTACACTGTTATATATTATTGTAAATCACATTTTGAATTGAAACATCATCTTCTTTTTTTGTTATTGATACTAATATTTGAATAATTTACAAATTCTTAGTGACAATACAATGTATATAATATTTTAGTATCTAATGTTTAATAGTTGTAGATAAGAAAAAAAAAAGTAATATAATTATTAAGTAATTATACCATTTGTAATTACGATCAATTATTTATCTTGTAAAAAACTTATCCGATAATTTTGTGTCACATTTGCATCACCCCTCACTGTTAATGAATTAGGTTTTTTGTTGATTTGAGGTGGCACAATGTAGACACAATTTTGATGCTAAATAGGCACAAAAATCGACACAACTAAATTTGTCTAGTCACGTTGTGTTTTTGTCACTTTTGCACCACACAAATCGCGTGAATTATTAGTAAGAAACATTATGAAAAATGCTTGAAAAGGTTGATGTATGACACAAAAATATCCAAAATATATCACTATTTGCACATCTCACGACAAAATACTCTCAACTCCTACAGTCTTGCAACAATCTACTTTTGCAACATTCATAGCTTTTCGAATGTTGCACATTGTCTCTGTAACCTTGTGTGGCTAGTGCAATACCTGCAACCTCGTGACACATCAACATACTTGCACCTTACTTTTCCACATGCAAAATGTTGTCATAGATATGTGCATGAATTTTACACTCAATTTTTTCTTGTTATTACTTTGATGTCATGTAACACATCTAGTGGCATTCCTCATGCCTACACCATGTCAAATCATATTTCAAAAAGACCACATATCAAATCACAATTGTTACTTGGCTATTGAATATAAAGTGTCTTGCAACCATTTCTCCTACAATTTTTCGTCGGTTGTAAACTTCCTCCTTTGTAATTGTACATGTATAAATATGTATACATTTAACCTTTAGGGTAATGAACAATCGGGTAGTAACTTTCATGCTAGATAGTAGCAATACTTTAATGCTCAACATATGGTGTACTTCTCGCACTATTTTGTATTCATTCCAAAGATAATAAAATTAGTAGGTAACCATTCCCATATGATCATAAGAACTTGCACACTCAACCTTGTTGTATCAATATACACTTATGTACCATCCCTATTCTTCAATTGAACATAATTTGCATTTTTGCATGTCTTTTGCATTCAATTGTGTTGATAGATTAATTTGTTTTGTTTAGTATTTTCATTTGGATCTTTTAGGGTTGGATAAGATTCATTGTTGGTATCTATTTTTCACTCTATATTCGTTGTTTGATCTGTAAATGTACTTGTAACCTACAAGAAAGAATTTCACTTGCGCATACCCACAAACCACATCAAACCTAAAAGGAAAATGCAGAATGGGAAGTCAGACTGACCCCGGTGGTCACCCAAAGAGTGAACTTATGACTGAGTGGTACAATGCATCTTAGAATCCATGTAGTTCTTGTGTGTGTGTGTAGAAATGATGCCCTAGGATGCCCTTGTGCAAAGTTGTACAGTGATACCGAGGCTAGATCTAGAATGTAGAAAATGTATAAAATGTGTGGGATGAAATAGAATAGACTTCCCCTCCTATGATGTGTATGCGAAGTGATGTAACCCTTTCCCCTTAAATGAGTGTGCTAGATGGATGCCTTTGATGCTCTTTGTGCCTTTGGATGCAAGCTTAGGTGGTAGTATGTAATGCTTAGTGTTTGGTCCTTTATTTTGAAAACATAACTATGTATTTATATGATTCCCTTGTTTGAATTTCGTAATTGAAAACTAGAAGGCCGACCCAAATTAGTAAAAATTAATTAAGAGAAAGGGGTATAAAATGATAAGAAGAAGGTAAAGAAGGACAGGAGCACCTAACTCTAGTGTTCCAACTGAGCATTAGTGTCTAAGGCCATAGAAAAATAAAATAGTCAAATGTCGGAAAGAGTAAAAGATGTATAAAGCCAATAAAAGTGCATAAGACAAAGCAAAAGGCTAAAGAGAGTTGTTAATTACTAGTTTTCTTTCTTAGGAATCATGTAAATGATAGCATGCTTTTAGGACCTAGAAATGTACCCAAGTGCATAGATTTTGTGTCTACATTTTTTCCCCTACTTTATGATGTTGAGTGAATACTCGATAACATAAAGTAGATATAATATGCGTACCTTATGATCATGTAGAGAAGAGTGTTTCCGATAGCGTGTTGAGTGGACAAGTGAAGCATGAAGTGATCACAAAGTGAAGCATGGAGACTAGAAAGGGAAGTGGACCCTAGGGGTGAAGCATGTGTGTAGTAGTGTATTATGTTTATTGATGTGAGTTGTTCTTTGTTACGTATTAAGTATGGAATTGCAAAAGAAGAAGAAAAATTAGTCAAATCGTATATGAAAAATTTGAGTAAATATGTAAAAAGTGTGAAAAGGTAGTAATAAAGTGTGCACCTAATGTATAAGAGAGTAAAATATAAATAGATGTCTGAAATGTTGAATTTTTGTGAATGGTGATTTTTTTGGGCGATCTCATGCCAAGAGTGAGTTTTTGGGCGATCTCACACCAAGTGCGAGTTTTTTGGGTGATCTCATGCCACGGGAGAGAGGTCTATCTTTTCCTCCCGCACGATGTTTCCCGAATAAGTACCACTATAGATGGTATGTCCCAATTAGTTTCATGTTTTTCCGTATTGTAATCGATTATAGGATATAAAATGCATTCTGTAATTAGAGACAAGTGCTCTAGCTACTAGAGAACTATGTTGAAGACCACATTGTGCTGAGAAAAATTGCATGTTTTTCCCCCATGACATTAGCACCCGGGGAGGACACTAGCACTGTGCACTACTATCTAGCTCGGGTGCTAGTTTCCATCTTGTGTGTGAAGTCCATGTCTAGTTCTGGACTATTCCACGATTGTATACTTGTGTTGCTTCGTATTGTGTTCATATGAACTGTAATTCTAAGTTGATGTAGGGGTGATTTTTTCACCCAATGTATGTGCCCCTCATTTGGGGTGCATGTGACAATTGTAGGAGAATGTATCCCAAAGGAGAGGATTGGAGACTAATATGCATATCGAATGGAGGTACCTATAGGGGATAGAAGATGTGCATGGTAGAAACCAAGGCACATGAAAACAAGAGATGATATTAACATGGGTTATTAGTTAAAATAGATATCATGCAATAGAAAACAATGTGACAAGAAAGTGTACAAACAAGATGGACCGCGAAAAGCGGGTTTCATACATGATACATTGCTCACAATGTCACAAGACAATCAAGGTCGAAGTGGCCAAAAACATACAATGATCACACAAGATATAGGGGATAGCCCGCAAACAATAACATACAATAAAGCAAGCAAAATGTGACAGATAACAATGGTTGTATATAGTCCTACAAGGTAAATGCTACACATGAAGCACCTGTTAGCATGTTAGAAATATAAATGGTATGTTAAAGCGTGTATATAGCAATTAAAATCAAGTTCTACTAAGAAGTAGTGAATGATGAAACAATAGAACCTGTAATGTGCGAGAATAGTAAAGGTAGATGCCCTTAGAAGCCTCAACGAGACTGGAAATGGAGTCAGTGTCAGGAAACATGCATCATGTAAGGAGCTATAAGAGACATGCATTCACTTCCAGAGACCAATTGAATGAGTGTGTGTATAAAAATAATTACATACTGAGTACCTGTCTAGCATAGTAAGAAAAGTGCAACATATAAGTAGTATAAGCAAGCAAGAGTAAATGAAACCAAGATATGCAAATTCTATGATGATGTGATGGCATGGTATGCAAGATGTGAAATGGAAGGAGCCACATTGCCCCCCAAAGGATGTGCATGAAATGAGGTTCATTTATAAATGCCCCCTTAGCAGTTAAGAATGAACCATATAACAAGAGTGTTTCATTGGTAAATGAGTGTTTCGAGTGCGAGTAGATGCTAGAAAATATATGTCATGAAGCACAGAGTGTGAAGTATGTAATGCGAGGTTCATTGATGTAGTGTTCCCTCAACACTCAAATGTGAACTATAACACGAGAGTGCATCATAGGGTAATTCTAGTACAATGTTGGTATAATGATGGTACAATGTGTGTACTATTGATGTGAGAATGCTAGAAAATATAGACATGGAGTGCGGAAAGTGAAGTGTAAAAGTAGACACTAGAGACCATTGATAGTGTTAGAAGGTGGGAAGAGAGCGTGATGCCCCCAAGTGTGCAAATGATGGAGATATATGTGACGATGTAAGAGAGACATTGTGATGGTGAAGAAGTTTGAAATGTATCATAAGAAAGTATATTATTGTTACTGATGGGGGGTAGAAGCAAGAGTAGGACTAGGGTTAGATTTTGGGTTGACAGGAGGAATTTTAAAGAGGTTAGCTATCACAGGGTGAATTGGTTGGTCTTGCTTGGTTGATGGTTGTTGATTTGGAATTAGTAATGTTGTAGTGGAGTTGATAGAAGGAGAGGATGGGGGGTGTATTTTGAGAGGTGGTATGACATTGGGTTGGATAGGGACGCTCTTGACTAGCCTCAAAAGGAATATTAATAATGATGGAATGATGCTCATTAGACATGGAGGGATCAGATTTGGGAGCCCAATGGGATTTAGCAATTGGAGATGAACATGTAGCAGAATGTTGTGTAGAAAATGAAATAAAACCCTAATGCTCAAGGTGCTTAATTATTCATTTTAAAGCATAACAATCATTATCATGATGTCTATTAAGTCTGTGATGATTCGCAAAGCCTCAAAAGGAATATTAATAACGATGGAATGATGCTCATTAGACATGGAGGGATCGGATTTGGGAGCCCAATGGGATTTAGCAATTGGAGATGAACATGTAGTAGAATGTTGTGTAGAAAATGAAATAAAACCCGATGCTCAAGGTGCTTAATTATTCATTTTAAAGCATAACAATAATTGTCATGATGTCTATTAAGTCTGTGATAATTGCAAAATGGGATACCTTTGTATTTGACAAGCTGATAAGGAGGGTAGTAATGAGTAGTTTGCAAGTTGATCAATTGGTGATTGAGGAGCTCAAGAAGAATATCACATTGCTTAACATTTGGATCAAACTTGAGAGGTGTTGGTAGCGATAAGACTTGGGGTGCGCTTATATGAGAACATGTAGAAGATAAGGGATTAAGGAGTGAAGAAGAAGAACTAACATGGGCTTGAGAAGAAACCTTGAGATGTTGGATTTCAGCTATGAGAGATGTAATCGTGGTTTCCATAGCTTGAATTTTATCTTGAAATAAACAATGTAAAGCTTGAATTGACTTGCAAATGGATTGATTAGTTGTGGTATCAGGACAGATATAGTCATTAGATAGATGATAAAAAATGACACTTACTTATGTGAGTGGCGTGTTACGAGGAAATACATAGTGTCTAGGGATTTTTGGATAACATCTTTGCAAGGTGGGTGCATTTGAAGTAATTGATACAAGGAGAATTTAGGAGCCATGAAAGAAGATAGAGGATCCAAATGTTTGATCACGAGTGGGGTTCACCAAATGATTTAATATAAATTGAATTAAATCTTATTTTTCAGAGTAACCATTATAATAAATGATGTACAAATGCTAATATACAGTAAGATGCAAGCAATAAAGCATGTGTAATATGAAACCCTAAGCAAGAAGGAGAGATAAGGGGACTTAGCTGATTTCCGAGTGAACAAGAAGTGATTTGGGCATATAAAGTATTGAAATATACTATAAACAAGTGTTGTCATTGTATATGGAGGTTCTCGAGATCTAGAAGCGTGTGTCAAACAGAGCGCATGGGAGAGGAAACGAACACCCAAGCGGTAGTGTCTAGGTATGCGCACCTTGGTTTCCGGTAGGTAGTTGTTGTGGATCTGGATCTTTCTGTGGTCGAGATAAGATTTTTTTGGTCTCTTTTTGTTAGTGTGGATTCAATGTCCGATCTGCGAATGTACTTGTAACTGCAAGAAATAAGTTTACGTACACATACCCACAAACCACATCAAACCTAAAAAGGAAAATGCAAAATGGGGAGTCGAACTGACCCAACGGTCACTCAGAGAGTGAACTTATGACCTTGCGTTGCACTACATCTTAGGTTTCGTGTCATTATTGTGTGTGTGTAGAAATGATGCTCTAGGATGTCCTTGTGCAAGTTGAATTGTGATAACGGGCTAGATCTAGAATGTAGAAAATGTATAAAATGTGTGGGATGAAAGAAAATAGACTTCCCCTCCTATGATGTCTATGCAGAAGCAATGCAACCCTTGTCCCTTGAATGAATGTGCTAGATGGATGCCTTTGATGCTCTTTTTTCCTTTGGATGCAAGCTTAGGTGGTAGTATGTAATGCTTAGTGCTTGGTCCTTTATTTTGAAATTGTATTTATATGATTCCCTTGTTTGAATTTCATTATTGTCAACTGGAAGGCCAGCCCAAAGTAGTAAAAAGTAATTAAGAAGCGAAAGGGGTCCAAAATGATAAGAAAAAGGTAAAGAAGGACAAGAGATCCTAGGAGGACATGAGCACTTGGCGCTAGTGTCCCAACTGGGCACTAGTGTCCGAGGCCATAGAAAGATAAAAATTCAAATGTCAAAGCAACAATGAAAGATGTATAAAGATAATTAAAGTGCGGATGAAAAGAAAAAGGCTAAAGGGAGTTTTCAATTACTAGTTTTCTTGCTTAGGAATCATATAAATGCTAGCATGCTTTTAGGACCTAGAAATGTACCCAAGTGCATAGATTTTGTGTCTACATAGGTCACCAATTACACTTACACACCATACAAGAACCCTTGTAGAATTTAGAAAAACAATATAGGTGCAGAGTTTATTTACACCGATCATGAATTTTTCATCACACCCTATAAGGAAAAACAATATTATTCGACATTGATTAAAAATCATTTACCCTATTTTTTGGTTCTGAAACTTGTTTGTTAAACAATTTTTTAGGAAATAACATTGTGTCAAACATACAATTTTTGTGGCTTCACTACCAATGACACTCATTTCCATCTTTGTGTAGAACACGATCAAAACAAATATGTTAGTATAATGATTTCGTAGTTGTGTAGAGGAGATAGTAGTGTAGAAAACGTAATACAAGACAAAATTATAATGAAAGGACAAGAAAAAGATTTATCACAAGGAAAGTGTATATTGTTCTTTCTCTCATGCATCTTTGTAGGTGATTTAATAAATAAGACCCATACCCTTACCCTTGAAAGTAGGGCCTATTATGCTAGTACGATAATAATTCTCTTCACGGAAATCTTATTCCTAAGAAGATTTATAATTCACTTTTCCTTGAGAACTTTATTTTTCCTACTTTTAAACTTTTTGATGGAAAGGGAAATCCTTATATGCATCTTAAGGCTTTTAGATTAGCTATGGCTTAACACTCTAGTGATAGATTACTCCTCAAAGCATTTCCTAATAGTCTTACCAATATTTTTCCTAGTGGATCTATTTGTACTTATCTTGATATGGAAGAAGCATTTCTTAGACGATTCATTTCTAACAATGGTGCTAAACTTACATTTGGGCATTTGGCGTCTTTGCATCAATGAAAGAATGACCTTATTACTGATTATATCTCATGTTTCAAATCTTGCATGTATCATTTACTTTATTGGCATATAGACCTAGAAATTAATATATCTTTTGTAATGTCTTGACTCATCCTTTAAAATAAAATTTATTATATGATACATGTGATTATTTTACACTTCTTTGCCTTAAGGTTATACATTTAGAACAAGAAATTCTTAATGAACATTATGTTGCACATACTCCTAGTTCTTTTACCATTCCTCCACGTAGTACCTCTTTTATTCCTCCTATTACACCATCCTCATGTTCTCCGATCCTACTAGACATACTCATGATCATTCATCTCACTTATGTATACCTCCACCACATTCCACTTCCCCTCCTAAGTGGGAGCCATTGTAATTTTCACTTTCTCTGCTAGGCCTTATGGAATCTTGCACACTTTGATTGATGAGAGGTTGATTAGGCTACTTTCTAATGAGCATCATCCTCCTTATCGGTTATGATGAAATAGTAACTAACCCTTTTCTAATTTTCATAGAATCAATGGTCATAGAGATAATGATTGTTATACACTCCATGATAGGATTCAGTTGCTTAAGGACAAGGGTGTCATTGATTTTCACGCATGCCACACTAATAGATCACATTCTCCTATGTCATGATGCCACAAATAGACATTTGTTACTTTGACTACCGCTCATCCTCCTAAGGTCATTTTTTGTCCTCCTCCCTTGGTTTCAACTACACATGAGATGATTGCCCCACTTATTATTCGACCCACACCCACATGGGTCTCAAAGGAGAACCACTTTCTATGACATGATTCACATCTTTCTAGTGTTTCTACGATCACTTCAAGATTATGCTTCAACACTTATGCTCTGAAACTACCTCATTAGAGTCATTTGTGCACATTCGTCACCTTCTCTCTAGCTATTTCTATATGTTATTTAGTGATACATGATTTCACACCTATTCTATAAATTTATGCCACTATTTCTATCACTTTACATGGTCTATTCTTCCCTCATTATCTTCTCCATTGCCATCATCTTTACTAGAATCCCCATTCAATGCTCATGTCACATTCATGCCTATCATCATTTTAATATATATTCCACTATCATCACGATATTATGTATGTTATCAACACATATAGTCTACTCTACAACATCATCCCAATATCTACAAGATTATTGCGTCACAATTTGAATAACATATCATATCAAATCAATTAATCAACAACTCATATAACAACACAAGTAGACATCACCATTTCCAAAATGATCTCATCATATACATATTTTGAAAGTTTCATATTACAAAATCACAAGACAATGCCCAAGACAACACATATCATATATCCTCTTCACTACTACCGGAGTCCACTATTAGACATCTTGAACTCAAAGCCTCACCACTAGATCTTTGTCTTATGCTCAAGAGGTTTCTCCTGTAGCCAAGTCTAAGGATCAACACAATCCTCATCCATCCACCATAGTCCATGTATGGTCTCCAAATCACTACACCATGACCCATCCTATCCAAAATAGACTTATATGTCATGGTATCAAACCCATGACCCCTCGGTCCAACCCATCTAGCTGAAAAAACATTTGGTTGCACCCAATCCACTCGTGGTAAACTTAGTAGCCTCCATAATTCTATGTGCTCATATGCCCATATGTGCAATCACATTAATCCCTCCACCATGATCCTCCCGAGTGAATATATATAAATATCTATTTAAATTCTCCAACACACATCGACTATAAGCATAGTGTGTCCCATGTTGCTCTATATTCTGTAAATCTCATACATCTTGTATGATATCGATATTCATCCTCCATCAACACCACACAAGAAGCCAATACAACTCGTAATAAAATTTCATAATCTTGGAATGTTTGATCTCACTATGTCATCCATGGTAATCGATGACTATTCCCGTACGTGAGACCCTATTAAATATTACCTCGCAGCTCTCTACTATCGTTGTGTATCACTTGGGGTATAACCCGAACGCGTTCTCCCACTACTAGAAATCGTAATATTCTATATACATCCTCGAAAGTCGCTATCATCTTCCCAATAGGTAACCAAAATTTACATGTATCTACACACCATTTCTCGTAGAGTACAAAGAATTAAATGCATATAATGGGGCACCTCACCTAATATACTAATTGCAACAACAACCCGACATGGTCCAATATGTCCCACTCATCCACCTCCAATCCCAATGCCAACAAAGTATTCAAGTGCCTAACCGCACTAAACTCACGCAAATGTACATCTCTCTACACAACATTAACAAGCAAAAAATTACACAATTAATGTCTCATATACCTCAAAAACATGATCAAAAGCTTCTAAAAACATGATTTTAGCCTTTGGATAGAAATGCCCATAAGCCTGGACACTACCGCCTAATACTTAGAAAGTAGCACCTAGAATTGGATGGTACCATCTAAAGGAAAAAACCGGCCCCATTAGCTCTATCTTGGATAGAAACGCCCAAATTCTAAAAGATTCAAAAACACAAAAATGGCTAAAATTCACTATAATACTACCTAATACTTCAAAAACATGATACTTACTAGCTGATCTGTCGTTTGTGTCGATATCACCTATGTGACCCTCTCAAACCTAGTAAGGATTTCCCTCGTGCACATGGCATCGTTGCAACCGAGCTCACAATCGTAATGAATCAATTTACAACTGAGACTCCTATTGACTTTTCCAACCTTACTGTTTATAGTAAAATCATACTACCACTCCAATTACTATAGTTACTATACTTTATCTTACGACAACTAATTCGCGAACATTGTTTCTGCCATATCTTGAGCTTCATCTATTTGTTTTCAGCATTGTCAATGGTCCTAGAACCGTATCTTCGACATCTACCACATTGAACATTTACTAGCACACTCCCTTTACTTTATTCTACACTACATTTCTATTTCACTCACTACTACTTATTCTATTATATACATATCTAACTCCTCTCCAAGCATTCTATCTACTTTTCCTTCAAACTCATGGTTTGCAAGATTGCTTTTTAACCCTTTGGTGAAAGGGGGAAATGTTTGGGGTTATCCTATTACCCCTCCTAACACAATCCAAGAAAGATTCCAAACATAGTACACACAACCACATTATGCATTGCCACTCTACTTTCAATCAATTACAGAGCAATATTCAAATTCTACAAAAGTTCTTACTCAAAATCACAAATTCTAGTCTATTCCAAGTAGAAAATATCTTGAATTCTCACAATTTCACCCTAAAATGCCCTAATATGGGGGCAATTAAATTTTCCAAAACAAGTTCAATCAAATACTATGTTTCAATCAATATAATTTATTTCCAAATTTGCATTCCAACATTATCAAATATACATCTCAGATGACCTAACTTGGCAGCCTAATCAAATTCAAACACTTTTTCATTTGGCCTAGTTTGTACCCTTGCATTGTGAAGTGGGAGCAATGAGATGTCATTTCCTATCCTTTCCCACTTTATGAGGTTTTTTCGTGACTATTAGGCAAGTAACAATTGGTTCATTTTCGTCTACAATGGTGGAACCTATTTTGAGGAAGTGTCATGGCAGAGAGAAAAGTTGATCATTCTCCCAACACTCTTTCTCTAGTGATAGGATGCTCAAATCCATAGAGTATTCACACAGGTTTGAGAATAATCCCTCCTTCAATCTCCAAGTTTCAAATTCTCCTATATCTCCATAGCACATTTCTATTCAACAACTTCTTTCGTGACAACACACTCACCCCACATGGATCAAAATGGTGATCCATGGTTCACCACACTATGATTCTTACTATTGACATGCCTCAATTACAAATCCTTTGGCCCTTTACAAATATGTTCTTTTATATCCTTTATAGTATTGAATTTCATTTGAACAACATAAAGGGGGTGAATGTGGCACAAAATTATGGACTTATTACTATTACGTCACGCCTCTAGTGTGTTGTTGTGAACACGATTTCTAAGTATGAAGATTAGACATTGGTGACACATTTTCCTAATCCTTATATCACTTATGATTGGTTTTGGTTGTGAAATTATCTTATACTTCTTGGATTTACATCTTTGGGTGAGTCACAGGGAGCCATGTCCCCTGTTCTTGGCCCTGTTTCTATTTCTTGGATTTTAGGATAGTACCGCCCAACAAGGACACTATTGTTTGGGTGTTAGTGTCCCTTTTTGGGTGCTTTCATCTATTTTCCTTTATTTTCTAAATTGCAACTTGGTACTTTAATTTGGGTCTTTTCTAATTCTATGGGTTGGCATTTTGTTTCACTAAGTATTGAAATTCAAATAAGGAAGTCATATATATACACATCCTAATCACTATTATTGGGGGCTAGAAAATTTGGCCTATTACTTACTATCTACTAGTTGGGAAAAGAGAAACATTCAAGGACTACATTTGAGCTGCATTATTTTGCATAGAGGGGTTATTTCTAAATTTCATCTCACACATTCATCTTGGGGGAAAATTAGTTTTAGTCCAATATCTTGGTGCGACTGGCAAAAGGGAAACCTAGCTTCAAGGGACATGATTCAATCACATACACATTATAACTACATAGAATCTGAAATGTAGTGCAAAACTCGATGGTCATCACATTTGGGTGACTACCAAGTGATGTTTGAATCAAGAATATGCATTATTTTTTCACTTAATGTTTGATTGAGCCTTATGGAGGTAGCTAGGGTTTTTTTGTAGGTCTATGTGTGACACACGAACCCTACATCAAAGCTAAAGTGACAAGAGTGAAAGGAAGAAGGTAAGTTCGGACCATGAAAAGATCGAAGCGAGTATTTTCCAGAACACTAGCACCGGTTCAAACACTAGTGCCTCGGGCGGTCCTGTCATTCTCTGGGCGGTTCTATCGAAAGAATTTCATATTCTATTTTTCTAGACAAAGATTACTTAGTCCAGACTCATCCTATTCCACTCAATTTCCATCCTAGAACCATTACAGACCTCGAATACAAGCTACATCACTCTTATATCACTATTTCTTACACTCATTTGTCTCTTGCATGATAGATCTTTCTTATTACTATTATATCTATTTGATCTCGGACATATGATAAGATTTAATTTTGTTAAATAAACTGCGTAGTTGTTGATGGCATCGATATATGAGTGAGCAGAAAGAGATGCAATTTTTTTATGTTTCAGGGAATATTCAAGGACTAAAAAAATAACCTAGGGGAAACCTAAAAGGATTCAAATTGGATAAGAAAATTTTGAGAGGAGACACGATGAGAGATGAACAAGATGCTCTTAGAAAATAGAACATTTTGCCTCGATATGAATGGATCATCCATGCAGATGTACACATAGACCAATAATGTTAGACATGAATGATAATATGATAAACAAGATCAACCTATGATGTCAAAATGAAAGGAACAATGCATAGAAAATATTGACTATTATGTACAAGGGTCAATAACGTTGGAAAAAATAGGAAAATTTAAGAAGCGGAGTGAATATAACCTAATTTAAAGAAAATTAAAATTCATATTGGGTTCACAGAGTGTGTGATGGGAAATGATAGGTTCCTAGTTGTGTTCTCAAATATAGGGACCAAATCTAATTCTGGACACACGATGTAGATACAAAGGTGCTCAAGGAGCACTAATGTCATAATTCTAGAGCATATTGGTCGTAATCCTTTGATAGTTATAGGTTTCCAAGGCCTATACCTAAGATAAAGATAGATATCCTACTAGGATTCATAATACTAGAGTGTATGATGGGAAAAGATAGGTTCCTAGTTGGGTTCTCAAATATAAGGATCCAATCTAAGTCCTGGACACACGATGTAGATACAAAGGTGCTCAAGGAGCACTAGTGTCATAATTCTAGAGGATAGTGACCCTAACCCTATGATAGTTATAGGTTTCCAAGGCCTATACCTAAGATAAAGATAGGTATCCTACTAGGATTCAAAATAAGATTAATCAAGGGATGGATAAAGTCAAGGGGTGTAATATAATAAGATAATGCAATAGATCAAAGAAAACATACATCTACTCTAGTCTATAGTAATGAATGACCAATAAACAACATACATGTACAAGATAAAAGACTAAGAAGGGTTAAAGATAATTACTTTTAGTATGTGTGTGATCGTTGAGCACAATCCTCCTTAGAGGAAACATAACCAAGAGATAATCACTATGGATGGAAAAGCAGAAAGCTCAACTAGAATATTTCTAGTCCAAACTCACTATGGTGATCCAAATGCAAAAGAGGTAAGCTCTAAGACTCCACATTTAGGTAGGTGCGAAATAATGAGAAAATATGCAAGCTATAAGTGCCTTCATGTATGATAAAAATGATTTTTTGGCAAAGTGGTTTGATAAAAAGGTGGTGGGATAAATATACCCGATGCCATAACTCACCGTGGTGATGGTGTCGGCCATGGAAAATCCAAAATTGACACCATTTCCCATGGGTGATGGCATTGCCAATTAGGATGGGAATCCTAAGGTCAAAATGTGGAAAACATGTCCGATGGAGGCCATAAGATAAATAAAGAGAAATGACAAAGATCTAGGGTGACCTAATATAGGGTAATAGTGTTCAACAAGCATAAATGAGAAGAAATAATGAGACAAGTGGAGATGATAGGTGTAATGTGTGAGAAAAGAGAAGAAACATGGAAAGAGCGGGGTAACTATGACATAATAGTGACATATCTCAAATGTTGTGCTCTAGCCCATGTGACCATGTCCAATCACACCCTAATCCCAACATGACCCTTAAGGCACCCACTCAGGAGGAAGATGCATCAACAACCCCGCACAAAATAAATGGTTAACAAGCATAAAATGTGGTGTATACACCATGCATGTTTTGAAGGATTCTTGGTTCTACGCCATCTTTCAATCATATATGCAATGTTTTCATCTTGAGCTAAGGCTTACAAGATTTTTGCCACCCCAAGAAGTATTAAGGAATACTATGGAGGTACGGTGATGCATGTTATGTGCTCATTATTTTTGTGAGAACTTATAGGCATGAAATTACCATTTCTACTCAAAGTGTCATGGGATAAATATTTGTAACAAATGTCTTGATTCATAACAATAATGTAGACCTTCCTAGAGTAATTTTTCAATGTAGCACATAAAATTATTGTATAAGCACAAATTGTTCTCAAACTATTTTTGGTTGATGCAAGATTACACATGAACCTAAATAATCATGCAACATCCTCCCAAGTCTAAATGGGTTCATAGGATTTCTTATGTTGTGTTGAATGCTTCCCACCATTAAGACACTAAAATATGCATCTTCATTGTCGCAGATGTGATATTCTCTTCATTGTTGAAGTGGTTGATAGAGAAGAAGGCCTCATGTCATAAAATCCACTTATCCAATGTTGTGGCATCATTGCCTTCAAACATTAGGAAGTTGAGATTAATTTGGTCCTGAAAGGGCTAGATGTTACTAGTGGGTTATGAGAAAGAAGATGTGGATGATAGGTTGAGAAGAAACATCAACTCATGGAATTAGCCAACGGCACAAGAGCATTTCAAAGGCACATATCTAGAAAATCCATACAATGGACAAGGGTTGTATCACTTTGCATACACAACATAAGAGGGGAAGTTCATTTTATTCCATCTTACACATTTGCATACTTGGATCATCCTAGATCTAGCCCGCTATCATAGTGCAACTTGCACAAGGGCAACCTAGGGCATCATTACAAACACATACACATAGAACTACATGGAGTCTGAGATGTAGTGCAACATTCAGTCGTAAGATCACTCTTCAGGTGACCGTCAGGGCAATATGACTCCCCATTCTGCATCTTATTATTATGTTTGATGTGGTTTATGGGTATGTGCAACTAGCTATCTATCTTGCAAGTTACAAGTGCAACCAACGACGTTGGAGCTAAACTAGAGTGACAAAAGAGGACCAATAGTGAATCTTTTCCATCCTAGAAAAGGGCAAAACCCGAGCATTTGATTGGACGCTAGCGCCCGAGATCATCACTAGTGCTTGGGCGCTCCTGTCCTCATGTGAGCACTTATGTCCCGCACATCTCTCGAGTTCGAAACTCCATTGAGTCTTGATGGCACTCTTCCCAGATGTTCTAATAGTTCCTCAACCCGGATCACTTGAGACCACTCAAAAATCAGTAAAGCACCTCCTCTCTTTCTCTCTATTTCTTAGGGTTTCATATTTTATATGCTTATTACTTGCATCTTACTATAGTTTATCACTTGTATATCATCAATTACAATAGTTACTTTGAAATAATATATTTAATTCAATTTAAATCAAATCATTTGGTGAACCCCAACTCTTGATCGAACACTCAAATCCTTATTTTGCATACTCTACTAGTTTTATTCTTCTCAAATCCCAAACCCTAGTTGTAACATGGCTCCTAAAGTTCCTCAACTCTCCTTGTATCAATTACTTCAAAAGCACCCAGTTTGCAAAGATGCTCTCACAAAATCCATGCACACAATGTACCTCCCTCGTGATACACCACCTTCACAAGTAAGTGCCATTTTCAATTGTATCTCTAGACCCGCCTATTAATCCTGATAACACATCTTATCAAGCTATCTTAGATTCAATTCAATCTTTACACCATGCTTTTCAAGATAAATTTCAAGCTATGGATACCATGATTACATCCCTCAAAGTTGAAATCCAACATCTCAAGGATGTTTGTCATGCCCATGCTAGTTCTTCTTCTACATCTCATCTTGATCCCATGTCTACTACATGTGCTCATACAAGTGAGGTAAAGGTCTTACCACAAAAACACCTCCAGTTCAATCGAATGCTAGAAAACATGATATATTATTTACTTTACTCGATAATCACTCAATTAATTTCTTACCTAATCATTACCTCCCTCCTCATTGAGTCATTCGTTATAAAAGTAGACCATATTGTAATTACCATGGGATTAATGGACATTGTGGGGACAATTGTTATGCTTGAGAACAAAAAGTTTGACATCTGGAGTATAAAGGTCTCATTTTATGCTCATCTCAATCACTAAATCCCAATGGGCTCCCAAATCTGATCCCTTTATGTCTAGTGAGCATCACACCATAATTACTAGTGTTCCTTCATCGATAAGTTAGGAGCCACCTATCCATCCCAGTATTATATCACCTTTAAAAATACTTACCACATTATTTCCTCCTTTTAAGTCATCTACGATGTTACCAATCCCAAATAAGCCACCACCATCCCAGGAAGCACAACCAAATCACTCGACACAAGCTATGATCCGTCTTACATCCGCTTTGGAAGACCCAAAATATGATGTTGGTCATACTCTTTCTTCTACCTACCATTGGGATGACCATACATTTTCTTATGACACATTTCAAACTCCGCCACCATGGCATGGTCTTTCTCACATCATCACATAGATCTCCATCACTCGCACACTTGGGGGCATCGAACCCCCCTCCTCATAGTCGCATGTTCTAATATGTCATTACCTACCCATACTATTCACATACACATCTATACATTACTCTTAATATGTAATTCATGTCTATATTTCTAGCAATACTTTCTCTCATCTACATTATGTGCACACCATGCTACATATTTCTATGCTTCTATGCTTACTTCATACATGTTTTGCTACTAATTCTTTCTAGATACAATATACATCCTTTCATGCATTATACATAGTTTGGCTAATATTGCTCACAATGATCACATCTATTTACTATCAGCTCTTGATATACACAATTGGGGGCATCACACTTTCTCCCCCTCCATCCTTATTTGTTGTATCTACTCATAGCTTATTTACTAATTTCCAAGCTCAATGCTTCATGATACATCTTTCCTAGCATGTACACTCAATCACATGCAATACATTCATTTCCCGATGATGCACTCTAGTTGTATGGTTCATACTTGATTGTTGAGGGCAAAATTCATAAATGAACCTCACTTGTCACATCTTGGCTACTCTCTCTTTATCTCTCATGCTTTGTGCTTCATGTCTTTCTTTCGAGCATTGTCACATATCATTTACACTCATTACCGGATGACACACTTTATTTCCACGGTTCATACTTGAGTGTTGAGGATCCACTCTTAAATGAACCTCACATCATCTACACTTCACGCTTAGTGCTTCATGATATATATTTTCTAGCATCTACTCTCAATTGCACACAAAACACTCATTTCCCAATGACGCACTCTTGTTTTATGGTTCATTATTGACTATTGAGGGAGCATTTCTAAATGAACCTCATCTCATACACATTTGTTTGGGGGCAACGTGGCTCCTCCTCTCTTCACATCTTGCACATCGCAACACACCATCACACTCGCACAACATTTGCATATCTTGGTTACATTTACTCTTGTTAGCTTATTCTACTTACATGTTACACTTTGTTTCATATGCTAGTTGGATACTTAGTATGTCATTATATTTTTCTATACACACATGCGTGTTCACTTGGTATCTTGAGGTGAATGTAGGAATTTTACATATTCTTACACGATGCATGATGCTCGACACTTCTCTTTACCAATCCCACCGAGGCTCTTGGGGCATCTACCTTTTCTATTCTCACACTCCGTTATTCATTACTTCTTGCTACTACCACTTATTTTTCATTGATTTAGATACATTTGACATACTACTTATCTTACTAACATGTTAACATGTGCTTCATGTGTAGCATTTTTCTTGTAGGATCTATACCACCATGGTTATCTGTAGCTTTTTGCTTTCTATTTTTTGCGGGATATGCCCTATGTCATGCTTGCTCATTGTTTGTGTTTGGCCGCTTCAACCCTGATTTTCTTGTGACATTGTGAGTGATGTCCCATGTATGCAACTTACTTTTCATGGTCCATCTTGTCTTCATACTTGCTTGTTACATTGTCTTCTATTGCATGTTAGCTTTGTTTACACTAACACTTGTTTCTAGTCCATCTTGTTCGCATGTTCCTTGATTTCTACCATGCACATCCTCTACCCCCTACAGTATCCACTTCAGATCAATATCAGGTCCTCTCCTTTGGACCGCATTCTCCTACAAATCGAACGAGGGGGATCTATTGGGTGAACAAATCACCCTTCTAGCAGCTTAGAGCTAAAGATCATAATAGAATGGTACATAAACAACATAGGTATATAGTCACATAATGCGCTAGAATTAGACTTGGACCCAAAACACAAATCAAACATTAATGCCCATTTCTCGGACATTAGCAGTGGGCGCTTGTGTCATAGAGGAAAAAATAGTTAATTTATTTTTCAACAGATCTCCAAAGCATTTTATAGTACAATTCTCTAGTAGCAAGAACTTGCCTCCATTTACAAAATGCATTTAATCAGTTATAACATGAACAACAGAACAAATGAAGCAACATGTTACGAATCGGGGACATACCATGCGGAGTGGTGCTTATTGGGAAACGTCATGGAAGGAGAGAAAAATATACCTCTCTCCCCAACACTCTTCTCTTGGCATGAGATCACCCAAAAAAATCACTCTTGGCATGAGATCGCCCAAAAACTTGCTCTTGGCATGAGATCACCCAAAAACTTGCTCTTGGCATGAGACCACCCAAAAACCTCACCATTGGCATTCAAATCCAACAACTCCAAGAAAATAGGACAATTTTATATCCTTTACTCTTTCATACATCAAGTGTGCACTTTCCTTTTACACACTTTTACTTACTTATATATGCATTACTCTGATTTTCACATACGGGACTTTGACTACTTTCTCACTCTTTTTTGTAGGTCTTTCCTTAATACGCATCAAGAAGCAACTCACATCAGCTAGCAAAATCTCCAACAAAGACATTGTTATGCATACACTTCACCCCGTGGTCTATCTCCCCTACCTAGTCTTCATGCTTCATATTACGATCACTTCACGCTTGTCCACTCGGCACGTTATCGGCTGCACTTTTTTTCTACAGGATTACAAGGTATGCATCTTCTATCTACCTTATGCTATTGAGTAAATGGCATAAAGTGGTGGAAGATGTAGACAAAATCTATGCACTTGGGTACATTTCTAGGTCCTAAAGCATACTAATGTATACATGATTCCTAAGTAAGAAAACTAGTGGATGACAACTCCTTTTGGCCTTTTGCTTTATCTTGTATTCTTCTCGGTCTTACACATCTTACATGTAACAAACCGTTACACCAAAACCTCAAGGCATTAGTGAAATCATACATGAGGATCATAACATCCCACCACGCGCTTAGTAGAGCCCGACTCTGGGCCGGGTTTGTGCCCGCACTCCCATACGTACTGAGCCCCGCTTCACCGACATTTAGGCGCCCCACGGGCCCCGGCTACACGACGTAACCAACCGAGTGGGATTTGAACACGGGTGGTCGCTCATGATACCAAATGTAACGAACCGTTACACCAAAACCTCGAGGCATTAGTGAAATCCGCACATGAGGATCATAACATTACAACTCAAGACTTGATTGATTTATCTTTTATGGCCTCAGACACTAGCACCTAGTTAGGACAGAAGTGCCCAAGCACTCTTGTCCCTCCTGGGTGCTCCTGACCCTCTCTATCCTTTTCTCCCCCTTTTGGGTCTCTTTTACTTTTTGGGCATCTTTTAATACTTTGGGTCGGCCTTCTAGTTGTCAATTACGAAATTCAAACAAAGGAATCATATATATACTTAGTTATTGCTCTCGAATAGGGGGCAAGCACTAAGCATTATCTACCATCACCTAAGATTGCATCAAAGGCAAAAGAGCATTTCAAAGGCATACATCTAGCAAATCCATACAAGGGACAAGGGTTGCATCACTCTGCATACACAACATAGGAGGGAAGTTCATTTTATTCCATCTCACACATTTGCATACTTGGAGCATTCTAGATCTATCTCGCTATCATAGTGCAACTTGCACAAGGGCAACGTAGGGCATCATTACACACACACAAAACTACATGGAGTCCGAGATGAGATTTTTGGTCTCATGGACTAC
This sequence comes from Taxus wallichiana var. yunnanensis, assembly GCA_018340775.1. Lineage (NCBI taxonomy): Eukaryota > Viridiplantae > Streptophyta > Pinopsida > Cupressales > Taxaceae > Taxus > Taxus wallichiana. Next base: position 837,644,636 of record CM031238.1, read on the forward strand.
AATGATTGTAGAATATGCACAAATGCTTTTCACATAATATCATAGTTGCAACCTCAAATTTTTCAGTACTTTCCTCATCCAAATAGTTTCCTTAGCTCTAAACCGAGCTCGGACTCGAACTCGGACTTAGCTCGGATCGAACTCCAAATTAGCTGGATGAACTCCGAATTGAGCTCGAACTTAGCTCCAAAATGAGCTCAGATTGAGCTCCCATCTGGAATTTAAACTAGGCTCGGATGGAAACAAAAATAGAGGAAAATAATTCAAATTCGTCAGTTTCACATTCTCATGCCTCTGTCTCACATGGTCTTCTTAAATGTATACCAACGAATATTATATCTTTTCTTACAATGGAAAGGATTTGGATGCAAGGATGGAAACTAAATTTCATCGAGAAGATTTTGATTGGGTATACACATTTCATTCTCATGAAGAAAATAAGAAGAAAGGTAACAAAAGTAGAAATATACATTATGTGGGGAGGAGTTATGTATTTGTTTGAATTTAGTTATAATGGCAACACATGGTTATGTATGATCAACAAATTATTCTCTTCCAAGCTTTAGCTTTGGTTTTAAAGGTTTCCAATGGTATTGTTCTCTTCTTGGTAGGATTGATTATTCATAATGGAAGATTGTATCGATTTTTCTATTTTCATGGAAGATTTACATTCAATAAGCATGTGATAGTGACACCTATCATTTTGGGGTTAGAACTCTCAATTTTTTTGCAAGTTCACCTACCTTGTGTATGCAACAATGATCAAACAAAATAAATTGAAAAATGTTTTGGAGTTTGGGTTTGCACCTAGCAATTGTATTTTCTTGAAAGTTTCCAAAATTACGTGTGCAATCACACAAGGTGTAAACGTGTCTGCAGAGCCATAGAATTTCATGATACCATCCGAATAATGGATGCAATTGCAAGAATTGTTTGAAAGTTTGAATGCAAATACAACCGACTGATCTGCAGAGGTGTAAATGATGTATAATGCAAGTGAAATAAATAATGAAGTCTTCCACAAGTTTTGCGATTGTAAGAGATCTCCAACATAGGAATAAATGCAAAGTACAAAGAAGAGGGGCAATCAAGCTGAGGATGATTGGAAGAATCAAAATAATTGCACTCTTTGGTGTTTCTACTCACACCCACCAATCCATACAAAAAAATTATGTGTTTGCAATGTTCTAACACATTTATAGGGTTTGTAAGTGAAGCAAGGATATGCAAAGACAACAATGGACAATTCTACGCCTTTCTCCTGCATTTGCTTGAAAGTTTGCATTTTGTATACATAAAATAGTTCACTATCGTAACACAAAGGATGTGTTTTTTTGTACCATAAGGCCTAGAATGCTGAAAATAGATATATGATCAGATTGGATACTTTAGTGGTTGCATCTAGTGAAATTGTGAATGTTTTTTGAGGATGCCATGTCTTTTGTTAATTTGCAACTATGATATTTTGTGAAGAGCATTTGTGCATATCATGTAATCATTGCAATCCATGAGACCAAAACTCTTTGAGGCATTATGTCGAATAGTTCACCTACCTTGTGTATGCAACAACGATCAAACAAAATAAATCTCCCCATTATACTTTGATGGATGTCCATGTGTTGTTCTAAAGCTCTCATTTTTCCATAGGGCAGGAGGATGCTGAAAAATGTTTTGGAGACTGAGTTTGCACGTGGCAATTACATTTGCTTGAAAGTTTCCAAAATTTCCAAGGCCTTTTCAACAAATTTGTTTTCTGCATATCTTTCCATCATCACAGTCCATGAGACCATGTTCAAACATTTTTTTGAATAGTTCACATGCCTTGTGGATGCTTCCACATTTTGCACAAAACTCTTTGAGGTATTCTGTCAAATAATTCACCTACCTTATGTATGTAACAACGATCAAACAAAATAAATCTCCCCATTATACTTTGATGGATGGCCATGCTCTGTTATAAATCTCTCATTTTTCCATAGTGTAAAGGGATGCTGAAAAATATTTTGGAGCCTGGGTTTGCACCTAGCAATTGCATTTGCTTGAAAGTTTCCAAAATTTCCAAGGCCTTTTCAACAAATCCATTTTCTTGCATATCTTGTCATCATCACAGTCCATGAGACCATGTTCAAACATTTTGTTGAACAGTTCACATGCCTTGTGGATGCTTCCACATTTTGCATACATATCGACTCAACGCACTTTCTATTATTCACATCCAACCACTTACCAATCCAGAGGCATAACATCCATGTTCCAAAGTAAAGAGACCAAACTATATGTCAAACCCGGGCTCAAAACACAACAAATCCATTTTTCGCATATCTTGCCAAAGCATCACGGTCCATGAGAGCACGTTCAAACATTACGTGAACTATTCAAAAATGTTTGAACATGGTCTCACGAACCATGATGATGGCAAGATATGTAGATAATGGATTTGTTGAAAAGGCCTTAGAAATTTTGGAAACTTTCAAGCAAATGTGATTGCCAGGTGCAAACTTGGGCTCCAAAAAATTTTACTGATTTATTTTGTTTGATCGTTGTTACATTTGATGTGTACATTTGTGCATATAATCCTTTTATGTGTCATCTCTTGTATTTATGTTGAATACAAGTTTGTCTTTTATTGAAGATGCATTTACCTTGCTATTGCAGAATGAGAGCACTTCCTAGCTTAATCAAGTTGGCAATTTTTCACTCTCATTTGTTTTATTGCAGCATTTGTGGAATGAGAAAGAAGTTGTGATGAGTGATTTGGTTTATTGAAGTATCTTTACCTAAGTAGAAACTGACTACGGTTACAACATGTAAACTTACTCCATGTTTTCTCTTGCTTGTCAAGGGGCTTGTAAGTATAAGAGATTTTTTATTTATTTTTTGTTTGTTTGTTTGGTTTTGTTTTGAGGATACAAGTGATATTTTCTATAAATTGTAAGGGTTCAAAGGATACATGTCTTAACGTCTAACTTTTAACAAGGCAACCATCTAACAATACTTGGGAAAAATAATCATCTTTCTCGTTGCATCCAAAGGCAATAGTTGAAGGAGCGGAAGTGATTATAGGTATAATCGGCCTTATGTTTCCCTCCATTAGTAGCCCTAAAAGAAGCATCCCATAAGGTTCTGCAAACTGACATTGGTTTGCATGGATTTGTACTCACCAAGAGACTTTACCTTTGGAAAACTCCTTATGGGAATGTTTTCCACCAAAAATCTATTACACCAATAACCACAACAAAAATGAGATGGAAATAAGAGGTATTGATCTGCTAGGACATATTCAAGAAAAATGAGATCCCTCTTTGTAGAGCTAGCGTTGTGGTTTCCCAATTATCTTATCAGTCTGTGAAATCTGGCCGTAGAGCAATGGAAATTTTAGTTGAATCAGAAGCAGGAGGCAAGAAGGCATTACTAAGTAGTTTGAGTGGATCAGCAACAGAAGAGAAACATAATGAATGTCTTGCCCATAACAACGTTGACAATAAAAAGGGAAGTGAGTAACATATTGCCATTCACATATCCTTAAGAGAAAAGTAGCTTCATCACTTGGCCAAAATAGAATATTTAAAAATAAAATATTCTACAGGAAAGGGGGCGGCCAGGTACAAAAAAATTGATGTTCATTGTTATTTTGAGAGACAAGAAATGCCAAGTAAAAATACATTTGTTTGCCGCATAACAGATAAAAATTGAGAAGAATATGAAGTTTTTCTGTATCGAAATATAATACGAGCCTCTTCTCTGTCTCTTCTTTCAACTTAACGATAGTTTCTGGATACCCATATTAAAAATTTGAAGTTTATTTTTTGTTTGACCAAAATCTATAGCTTGAAAGATCTGTTCCAATAGATACATTGGAGGCATTGGCCATATTGTCTAAGAGGCTTAAATTGGGCATTGGTCATCTTATCTCCATAATTTTGGAATTAAATATATTTGCATTTCATTATTGTAGGGTGAAGAGGTGCTTTTAAGAGGAAAATTTGATTTATAATTTTAGGCCACTCCATTAGAGGGGCAATTTTCAGTTTGTTCTCTCTCATTTTTGGAAAAATTTGGTAAGGGTACTCTATCTTTGTTTACTGCATCATATTTGATTTTCATCTAATTTGAGACAAATTTTCTTGAAAGAGATTTTAATAGAAAGGGCTCGACCAATAATTTCTTCCATATATTTTTGAGAGGCGACATTTTTTCCAAAATCATTTTGGATCCTTATATTAGTTTTTTTGTGCCCGTAGAAGCATTGTTTCCTAACTAGAAGGCTATGAAGCGAGATGAATGATGATGATACATACAATATCATGGAGGATGCCCCCTAAAAATAAGGACTATACTAGGTTTGTAAGGACTATCCTACATGATGCTTGTGAAGGTTTTCCAAATGTTGTAAGAGCTACTTTGGTCACCTAGAAGGAATAAATGGTGGATTACATAAATACAATCAAATGGTACAATGTGGTGAAAGTGTGGCAATTGGTGGCATCGGTGTGAATGCAAATTCACGCTATCAAGAACCATCTGGTTGTAACATGTAGAAACATATGCATAAATGTTGATCAAACAGAAAAAATATTGATTTAAGGTAGATCAATACATGAAGATGATAGATGGTGCCTATATCACAAAAAAAGGAAAGAAACAACTTCAATGTACACAATAATAATTAGATGACAACCATTAAACCATCAAAAGTAATGAACATGGGGAGGACCTCAACGTTGATCAAGATCCTAATTTCATCCCTAAATGAAAATCTCCAATCTTGAAAATGTTGAGATTAGATGACAACCATTCCTCTTCTGGTGGATCAAGATCCTATTATTCAGCTTGTTGTTGTAACAAGACAACTTTAGTTAGAATATGGATAGGAACGCATTAATGAATTCAGTTTTGTGAGAATGCTATAAATCCATGTATGCCCATTGAGGCTAAACACACAAAAAAAATAGAGTTGTAAGAGGAAGAGTTGTGCTGATTGTAATTTCCAGATTTGAACAATAAGAGAATCGATACCGTTGCTCCGTGGATGTTTCCCTCTTGAGGGTTTTACCACGTAAATCTGTGTTTATGGTTTGTGTCTTTTTTGGCTATTTAATTTCGTTTACTCGCTTTATATTTTGTTGTGCTTAATCTTTTCGTGGCTATATAAGTTTCCAATAAGTGGTATCAGAGCAAGGTTGGAGGGAGGCCACGAGGGGCGAGTTTGAAGGGTGAATTCATTCGCTGCGTTGAAGCGTGATGGCAAAGACACAGAGTGCTAAATTCGAGATCGAGAAATTTGACGGTAGCAATAACTTCGAGTTATGGAAGGTCAAGATGCGGGATATACTGTGTGTGCAGGGTGTTGTGAAGGCGCTCGCAGGAAAGGCAAAGAAACCCGCGAGTATGGAAGATGATGACTGGGACGAGATGGAAACTCGTGCTCTCAGTGCTATTCGCCTATGTTTGGCCGACGATGTATTATTCAACATCGTGTCTGAAACAACAACAGCAGGACTCTGGACAAAACTAGAAAGCTTGTATATGACTAAATCCTTGACGAATAGAATCCTCCTGAAGCGTCAGCTGTATACCTTGCGTATGAAGGAAGGTATGACAATTTCGGAACATTTAAATACTTTTAATACTCTTATTTGTAAATTGGACAGCACGGGTGACAAAATTTCGAATGAAGATAAGACGGTAACATTATTAAGTTCTCTGCCTGAATCTTGGGATCATTTCGTAACCTCTATTAGTTTTAGTTCTAAAGAGGTCATTAGCTTTGATGTTGTTGTTGGAGCTATGATATCTGAGGAAACTCGAAAGAGATCTTCTCTGGAAACTTGACAATAGAAGTTATGATGGCCAGAGGCAGAACTACTGAGAGGGGACAGCATTCGAAGGGCCCAGCTAGATCCAAGTCGAAGGGCAAAAAGAGCAAGTTGAAGTGTTGGTTCTGTAACAAATCAGGACACCTCAAGAAAGAGATTGGAAACGTAAAGAGGCATCTAAGGAGGAGGACTCTACAAAGGAGGCTAACATAGCCGAGAAGGACTCAGGTATGGTTGATGAGGTATTATCTACGTCTATTGTCTCACAGTACCATTATGACTGGTTAATTGATTCTGGGGCATCCCATCACATGTGTCTGCATAGGAATTGGTATTCTACATATCAATCTATTGATGATGGGGTAGTTTACATGGGTAATGATGTTACATGTAAAACTGTTGGGATAGGGAGTATCAGAATTAAAATGTATGATGGGATTGTTAGAACACTGACAGATGTGAGACATGTGCCTGACTTGAGAAAGAATCTGATATCTTTGGGAGTTCTGGATTCTAGTGGACATAAGGGTTCAGTTCAAGGTGGAGTTTTGAAGATATCAAAAGGTATCTTGATAGTCATGAAAGCTAACAGAGTCGGGAACCTGTATAAACTTGAAGGAAGGACAAAAATTGATCAAGCAGGAGTCGCATCAGAGGATGTAGGTGAATCCACTCGCTTATGGCATCAACGATTGGGTCATATCAGCGAGAAAGGAATTAAGGTACTTGCTGATCGTAAACTTCTTCCTAGTTTAAAAACTGTAGATTTAAAGTTCTGTGAGCATTGTGTTTATGGGAAACAAGCTAGACAAAAGTTTAAACCTGGAAAACATACAAGTAAAGGTATCCTAGACTATATTCATTCAGACCTATGGGGTCCAGCTCCGAAACTCTCATATGGAGGATCATCATATTTTGTTAGTTTTATAGATGATTACTCGAGGAAAGTTTGGATCTATTTGTTAAAGAGGAAAGCTGATGTATTTAACACTTTTAAACAATTTAGAGCTTTGGTTGAAAAGAGCACAGGTAAATCCATTAAATGTCTTAGAACAGATAATGGAGGGGAATTTACTTCTAAGGAGTTTGAGAATTATTGCAAGAATGAAGGGATCGACAGGCATAAAACCACTGTGTACACTCGCAGAATGGCATTGCTGAACGCATGAACATGACTCTTCTCGAGAGAGCAAGGAGCATGCTCAGTAATGCAAAGTTGCAGCAGGAATTGTGGGGAGAAGCTTTGCTTACAGCTTGTTACCTGGTTAATCGATCACCATCGACAACAATTGACTGCAAGATTCCACAAGAGGTATGGACAGGTCAACCATGTAATTATTCTAGTCTTAGAGTTTTTGGTTGTGATGCCTATGCACTTATTCCGAAGAGTCAGCGTTCCAAGTTAGATCCTAAGTCACAGAAATTAGTCTTTGTTGGATATGGTGATGGTGTGAAGGGGTATAGATTATGGAATCCTACTGCCCATAAGATCATCATAAACAGAGATGTTATATTTGATGAAATTTCCTCATGAAATCGGATGGAAAGAATGTTATGAAACAGGTTGATGTACCACAGTCACAGCAAATTCAATTTGATATACATTCATCCACGGGTGAAAATCATGAAGATGTCCGTGAGCAGGATATTCATGAGGAAATCACTCAGGAGGATGAGCAGATTGAAACACCTCAGGAAATTGAGGAAATACCACAACAAGCTCTACGAAGGTCTACACGGATCAGATCAGTTCCAAGCAGGTATGATGATTTTGTCACTTCTGTTGCTTTAATTTCTAATGAAGGAGAACCAAGTTGTTACAAAGAAGCAATAGAGGTTTCAGATAGTGACAAATGGAAACATGCCATGAAAGAGGAAATTGATGCTTTGATTAAAAACAAAACATGGGATCTGGTGGAACTTCCTAAGAACAGGAAATCGGTTGGTTGTAAGTGGGTATACAAGTTGAAGAAAGGTGTTGATGATGTTATTTCAAAGTACAAGGCGAGGCTGGTCGCAAAAGGGTTTTCTCAGGAAGCAGGTATTGACTTTCATGAGATTTTTTCGCCAGTTGTAAAAATTGTTTCTATTCGTATGGTGTTAGCACTAGTTGCATTGCATAATCTTGAATTAGAGCAGCTAGATGTTAAAACTGCATTTCTACATGGAGATTTAGATGAGGAAATTTACATGGAACAACCGGAAGGGTTCGTTCAAAATCGCAACAAGAGGTTTGTTTGCAAACTCAAGAAATCATTGTATGGCTTGAAGCAGTCTTCAAGACAATGGTACAAGAAGTTTGATTCCTTCATGGTGAGCCATAATTTTACCAGGAGTGAATATGATCATTGCGTTTACTTTAAAAGGTTAGATAATGGCATGTTCATTATATTGGTATTGTATGTTGATGATATGCTTGTTGCAAGCAAGAGCATGGTTGATATCAGCAGGTTAAAGGCTCAGTTGGCTAGGACATTCGATATGAAGGATCTAGGAGCAGCAAGACAGATCTTGGGCATGGAGATACACAGAGACAAGACGAAAGGCAAGCTGTGGTTATCACAAGAGAAGTATGTGGAGAAAATACTTCAAAGATTCGATATGGATAAAGTGAAACCAGTGAATATCCCTTTAGCTTCGCATTTTAAACTTTCTTCAGGTTTGTGTCCTAGTAATGATGAAGAAAAGGAGTATATGTCTCGTGTACCGTATGCTAATGCAGTAGGAAGTTTGATGTATGCGATGGTTAGTACTAGACCAGATATTTCACATGCAGTTGGTGTTGTCAGTAGATACATGGCAAAGCCAGGTAAAGAACATTGGGCAGCAGTGAAATGGGTGCTTCGGTATCTTAGAGGCACAAGCAGTTATTGTATCACTTTTGATGGTTGCAGTGATAAGGTTTGCGGTTATGTTGATTCTGATTTTGCAGGTGATTTGGACAAAAGAAGATCTACTTCAGGTTATGTCTTTACTCTTGCAGGTGGTCCTATTAGTTGGATGTCAAAGCTTCAAAGCATTGTTGCTTTATCCACTACTGAGGCAGAGTATGTATCTGCTTCACATGCTTGCAAAGAGGCAGTATGGTTAAAAGGTTTATTGGGTGAGTTAGGACAGTTTCAGAAAAGTGTAAAAATTTTCTGTGATAGTCAAAGTGCAATTTATTTGGCTAAGAATCCAGCTTACCATAGTAAGTCGAAACATATTCCAGTTAAATACCATTATGTAAGACATGTTGTTGATGAAGGACAAGTGATTCTTGATAAGGTCCACACTCAAAAGAATTGTGCAGACATGTTCACGAAACCGGTTATATTAGAGAAGCTGCGGTGGTGCTTGGCTTCTCTTGGCTTGCAAAAAAGGTGATGAGCAATGAGCAAGGTATCAGGTTAATTGTTGTCAAGGTGGAGATTGTTGAGATTAGATGACAACCATTCCTCTTCTGGTGGATCAAGATCCTATTATTCAGCTTGTTGTTGTAACAAGACAACTTTAGTTAGAATATGGATAGGAACGCATTAATGAATTCAGTTTTGTGAGAATGCTATAAATCCATGTATGCCCATTGAGGCTAAACACACAAAAAAAATAGAGTTGTAAGAGGAAGAGCTGTGCTGATTGTAATTTCCAGATTTGAACAATAAGAGAATCGATACCGTTGCTCCGTGGATGTTTCCCTCTTGAGGGTTTTACCACGTAAATCTGTGTTTATGGTTTGTGTCTTTTTGGCTATTTAATTTTGTTTACTCGCTTTATATTTTGTTGTGCTTAATCTTACACATTGATTTGTTCAACAAATATGCAAACTTCGGCAAAGAAAAATGAACCAAATTACTTGGCCAATCACCCGAGTATAGAGGCTACAACTTTTACGAAATGATCATACCACATCACCCCTAAATAATTTAAAAACATCTTATTGTCTAGTTAGTCCATTGGTGAAGTTACTTTTCTCATAAAGATCCTGTTATCCCAAATCCCCACCCCCCAGAAAATTTGGTTTAACACGACCCTCGCACGAGAAAATCGGAATGGCCGGCTTCCGCGAACTTATAATCAATCCCAAGTCAAAAGGGGCAAGGCGAGCTCGACAATGGAGGATCAAACAACGACACAAAGGAAGCCACAGGCTCAACAGAAGATGGGGAAAGAGGCTCGAAGTTTTGGACTTCGTCGCAAATGAGAAGTTGGCTCGGGCGAGAACAAACAGACTCGCGGAGGAAGCCATTCGGCGGCTCGGCGCAATTCCAAAAGACAAACCCAAAACAGAGACTCAAATGAGTGCCAACACGCCATGTGCCCCATGTCCGAACAAAGATAGAGCCGGCAGTTGAAAAGTCTCAAGCTAGTGGACAGCGCCACGTGCCTCATCGACGCTCCTTCAAAGGGAAAATCCAAAGGCGGTTTCCAAACATGTGTCAGCCCGCCACGCGTCCATGACCCAAAGGGAGTCTCATCGGCAGTTGAAAAGTCTCGGGTTAGGCAGAAGCCTCCATGTGTCCGATAGGCACACCTCCAAAGGTCAAGCCCAAACAGGGTCTCCAAATTAGCGCGGGCCCTCCACGTGTCTAGGGCCCCACAGAGGTCAAAAGGGGAGACAGAGCGGACCCAAATCGGTTAAGTATGAAGAGAGCCAACAACCACCGCCACGTGTCTCATCAGCGCAATTTCAAAGGCGCGACCCAAAACAGGGATTCAGACGAGCACGGGCCTTCCACGTGTCCCAGGCCCGAAAAGGGAGAAGACTCGAATCGGCTAAGTATAAAAGGTAAGCGAAATCCTCCACGTGCCTCATTAGCACAATTTCAAAAAGAAAATCCGGAGGCACACCCCAAATGAGCCTTCGGCTTGCCACGTGTCCGAAGCCTAAAAAGGCAGAATTGGCCGTTGAAAAGTCTAAACAGAGTAGAGCCAGCAGAAGGTGCCACGTGTCTGCACGATGTAATTTCAAAGGTAAAATTCAGAGTGGGTTCTCAAACGTGCGTTGAGCCTCCATGTGTCCAGGGTCAGATATATGGCCTCACCAAGCAAAGGGACTTAGCCAAAATACAAAGAAATAGGGCAAGCCAGCGGAAGAAGCCACGTGTCTCTTCGGCGCACTTTCAAGAGGCAAATCCAGAGGCGGTCACCAAACATGCGCCAGCCCTCCACGTGTCTCACCAGCACAATTTCAAAGGCGCTACCCAAAAGGTAGTTCCCAAACGAGCACCAACACGCCACGTGCCCCAGAGTCCGAAGAGGTAAGGGTGGCTGTTGAAAAGTCCAAAAGCCTGCGGAGGCCTCCACGTGTTTTGACTGCGCAACTTCAAAAGTAAAATCTGGGGCGGTTTCCAAATGAGCACCAAGCCTCCATCTGTGTCGGGTCAGGCACAATGTCTCTACCAACGGGAAGGACTTAGGCAAAATACAGAGGAAACCAAAGAGCCCGCGAAAGCTGCCACGTGTTAGTCCAGCGCGATTTTAAGAGCGAAAGGAAGGAGCTGAATCTTCAAGATGTGTGAGGTTGTCACGTGGACCCAGTACTGACATACTCTTTTAAATATTGTGTGCCCATGACCCTAATCTTCAGAAAGCCATATCTTTCGACTAGAAACTCAGATTTGGGAAAGAGAAGACTTTTTGGAAAGGTATCGACCTCCTCTTCTCCAGGAAGCTCGAAACTTCAATTTTGACAATTCAGGTGGGTAGGAAATAGGAAAACATCTTTCATGCCATTAATATACGATCTGATTGCTTCAACAACCAAATCAGATTTGATTTGATCCGTCGTTCTTCCTTCTCGACACACCGATAAAAACATAGAGAGACGAACTTGATGACAGATTGTAGGTGGATTTGCAGGGGGCATTGAGGGATGGTGGTTGAGCTTTCAGAGCAGGATTCAATGCATCGTAGGGGTGGTTGGAGCAGAGTTCAAATTTTTCCTCTCTTTCTCTCTCATTCTTCTATATATTGTAAAGGAGGGGCATATTCAAATGGTTGGTCATTGTTTCTCCTCTCCCCCCCTCTCTTTTTCCTAGGGTAGAATGTGGAGTCTAAGCCTCTTCTCATGGCTCTGTAATGGCATTTTCTTGCCTCTTGCCCACTAATAATGTATTGTGTGAACTTTGGAGCAATAAAATATGTTTCGTGATGCATCTGTCCATCCTTTGCTTATTTTGTTGTCTTCTTCGCTCTCTCATCGTTGCAGAGGGTATACTATGAATACTCTGATGTTTGTTGCAGGTTCTGGGAGTTGTGCTTAATGGGTTTTGAAGTGGTGTTCCGTGTGAAATATATCCCTAGTCCGTGGTATATCTTGTCCACCCTCTCCTCTACTCACCTCTCTCCACTTCAGGAAGTTAGATCCGTGATCAACCACTTCCTTTTCTGGTGTATCACCGCTTAGTGTAGGCTCTCTTTCACCCTCTCTCTCTCTCCTTGTCCCCTTGGAATGGTTAGATTAGGATAGGTTAGCTTTGCCTGCACTGGAGTAGCTTGTGGTAGGTAGTTTAGGAAGCAAGAACCAACCTTCTCTGGAGGTCCATCTCAAGTTTTGCAAGTCCCATAGCTTGAGAGATGGTCTAATGTTGTGCAATCACACCAAATGCCCCACTCACACACAGGACATTCGGGGTGTTGTGATTCTACACTAACAATTTTGGCACGCCCGATGGGACACTGAGGTTAGATCTCTCATCTTTCCAAGGTGTCTCATTATCAACAACAAATCATAAGCCACCGTGCGACCACACTAACATTTTTGGCACGCCCGGTGGGACAGGTCTGAAGCACCTTACCACTTCATTTCATCAAGTAGATGTGTTCTTGGTGAGATTCAGCCTTTTGAGGCACATGCAAAGCACATCTGGAAACTCCATCTGGTCAACAACCCATTCTCTAAGTTGTAGACTTTTTCCATCCATTTTCACCCACTTTTCTTTCCATATCTCCCATTTTCTCCCATTCCATGAAGTTGTGCAAACATGACTTCATTTCCTTCTTGGAACTCACACTTGTAGCAAATGCATTTCCCAACTCCTCTAGATCAGCATTATGATCAGATCCAAAACCATTATGCTTACCCATATGAGTAGTGTTAGAGCCAGTTTGGCTATGGAGCTTATCAAGAACAAGGGGACACATACAATGGTGACAAAACATGGAAAATGCTAATCTGCTGGAGAAGATTCAAGGGATGAGGCTAGCATGGTGCAAGTCTAGGGATACAACATAGATGAAGGCATTCAGGATTGGTTTCAGGGCACCTTGTCCATGGGCCGGCCCTTTTCCAAGACATTATAGCCCTCAAGAGAAGCTTGACTTCATGATTGAAGTGTTGCCTCAACTTACACAATGGATTGAGGAGATTGAGGCTTATGAGTTGGACACAAGACAACCTTGTCAATGGGTAAGTCCACCACCTCCTAGCTTTTCTTTTCCTTTTCCTCAATCAGTATCATCGCAACAGTTTCATGAGTCTAGCTCCCCATCTTCTGCCCCAAGTGTTGATTTCCCTTCTCCATCTCCTAGTCTTCCATCTCATTTCAATTCTTCTACCCTTTCCCTTCCCAAACATTCATTCCCTCCAAACAAACAAGAAGTTCCACCTCCCTCTCCACCACAAACAATAGTAAAACTCCTCTTGTTTTCCCAAGTCCATGTTGGGAAGATACTCAAGAATCTAGTCAAGGAGAACAAAAAGAGGAGGAGCCCAACAAAGAAGAAATGACAGACAATCTGAAGAGTTGGGCTGCCAAATTTGGGTTTACAAAGATCCCCTTGATGGTTAAGCCAACAGAGGAGGTCAAGGTTGAAGAGCCAGTGGTGGTTAAGGCTAAGTTTTGCAGAGAAGAAGAACAAGGACAAGAGGAAGAAGATCAGCAATCTGTTTGCTTTGAATGTAGTGTCCATAATGACACTTTGTCTGAAGAGGATGTTGATCTGATCCAAGCTACACAACCAATTAAGGAGGAGGAACAACTAGCTCCAAGTCCCATTGAAGAGGAGCAACATGGGAGAGATCAAATTAGAGTTGAGGCCACTCAATGAAGAAAACATCATTGAAGATTTTTTTCTTTCATTTCAAGGGCCTGATTTGATTGATGAACCCATGATGGAGGAGGATCATACAGTTTCAGAGGCTCCAGTGTGCGGAGTAGGCCATAGAAGAACCTTTAGTTCTTCCTCCCACTTCATCCCCTTCAAGCTCTGATGTTGAAGAAGAGTTTGATCTTTCAAACTTCATGTTTGAAGAAGAAGGGAACCATGGTGAGCTAGTTGCAGATCAGGAGGACACCATGGAGGAGGTAGAGCACATGCAACAGGACAACAAGGAGGCAGATTATTTGTCAGACTTGGAAGATTTCTTTGATGGAGAGGATCCTGAGGAGATAACATCATTTTCTCCTCCATCATCTACCTTCCAAGCACATGAGCCTACTGTCATGAAGGAGAGCATTCAAGAACAACAACCTGCATCTCACAACAACCTTTGGAACCAAGGTTGGAAGATATGAATCTTCCATACTCTGCTCAGGAAGAAGAAGTAAAAGGGAATGAGGATCCCATCTCTCCCATTTCTCTCACACCATCCACCCAAGAAGGTCGGCAAGAAGACTTCATTCTTGGAGTAAGATTTCAGAACAATGGGCACTTTCAAAGAATCAGAGTGTACCCAATCAGGCACTTGGCTTCATTGGAGCCAAGGGAGAAGCCAAAACCAACCATGCCCACTTGGGGCATGAGGATGAGCTCAAAGTACCAAGGATCAGCATGTAATGCCTCTTCAATCCAAATGAAGAGTGTCTAAAAGAGGCATTTGTTTTGCTTCCATTGATACCTTGATGATTTGGGTGGAAGGTCGGCCTCTGGTCAGTTTTTCACTCATACAAGTAGTCATATTCAGTGTCAAATCATTTGCATGGCTACCCCTTTTGAGAAAGGGAAGTTATTTCTCCCTCAGTTGCAAGATTTGTTTGAGTCCCCTTTCTCTCTGGTTAGTTTAGGAGTAGGAGTAGATTTGCTTTCAGTAGAAGAAGTGCTCTTGCACACTCTGCATGTCTCATTTGAGGCATGTATGATTTGATCTTTGTACATAGTGTGTGTTGTTGTGTTTTGTTGCTTCGAGGTTATATCACCGTGCAGTTCGGTATGCCTATAGTCCATCTCAGGAACAGGTGAAGCCCCAGGTTATACAACTTTCTACTCTTAGAAACCCCATTTCCAAGATTTTCTTATAAAAATTGAGAGTACAGATAGCGGGGAAGACTCAGGGTCATCAAGTGCAAGTAGTCGGGGAGTCCATTTCAAGAAAAGGGTCAGTACTAGGCTATTATTTGTGACTCCATACCCAATTGATGCAACAAGGCTATTGATCTCTTCATCTAGCGAGCGAGATGTCCCGTGAGTCGCTAAACTGTTATCCAAAATTTTCCCCACGGAAAATTTGGTCAAACACAACCCTCGCACGAGAAAATCGAATGATCACTTTCCCGCGAACTTATAATCGATCCCAATTCAAAGGGGGTAGGTGAGCTCGACAATGGAGGATCAAACAACAACACAAAGGAAGCCGAGAGGCCCAACAGAAGACGGAGAAAGAGGCTCGAAGTTTTGGACTTTGTCGCATATGAGTTGGCTTGGGGTTGAACAAACAGACTCGCGGGAGGAAGCCACGCGTGTCGGCTCGACACAATTCCAAAAGCAGACTCCAAAATGAAGAATCAAACGAGTTGCAAAGCATGCCACGTGCCCCAAGTCCGAACAAAGATAGAGCCGGCGGTTGAAAAGTCTCAGCCAAAGTGGAGCGGCACCATGCGCCTCATCGACGCTCTTCAAAGGGAAAAACCAAAGGTAGTTTCAAACATGTGCCAGCCCGCCACGCGTCCATTACCCGGAGGGAGTCTTATCGGTAGTTGAAAAGTCCCTAGGTAAGTCAAGTGGAAGCTTCCACGTGTCCGATAGGCGCACCTCCAAAGGTCAGGCCCAAACAGGGTCTCCAAATTAGCACGGACCCTCCACGTGTCTAGGGTCCCACAGAAGTCAAAAGGGGAGAAGAGAGTAGGCCCAAATCGGTTAAGTATGAAAGAGCCAGTGGACACCACCACGTGTCTCATTAGCGCAATTTCAAAGGCGTGACCCAAAACGAAGATTCAGACAAGCGCGGACCTTCCACGTGTCCCAGGCCCGAAAAGGAGCAAGCTCAAATCGGCTAAGTACAAAAGGTAAGCGGAAGCCTCCACATGCCTCATCGGCGTAATTTCAAAATAAAATCCGGAGGCAAACCTCAAATGAGTGTTGGCTCGCCATGTGTTGGAGCCCGAAAAGGTAGAATTGGCCATTGAAAAGTCTAAACAAGGCAGAGCTAGTGGAAGGTGCTACGTGTCTGCACGACGCAATTTCAAAGGTAAAATTTGGAGTGGGTTCTCAAACGTGCATTGAGCCTCCACGTGTCTAGGGTCAGATATATGGCCCCGCCAAGCAAAGGGGACTTAGCCAAAATACAAAGAAATAAGGCAAGCCAACGGAAGAAGCCACATGTCTCTTCAACGCACTTTCAAGAGGCGAATCCAAAGGTGGTCCCCAAACATGCGCCAGCCCTCCATGTGTCTCACCAACGCAATTTCAAAGGCACGGCCCAAAAGGTAGTTCCCAAATGAGTGCCAACCCGCCACGTGTCCCAAAGTCCGAAGAGGTAAGGTTGGCCGTTGAAAATTCCAAAAGCCTGTGGAGGCCTCCACGTGTTTCGACTGTGCAACTTCAAAAGTAAAATGGGGCGGTTTCCAAATGAGCGCAAGCCTCCATGTCTCGGGTCGGGCACAGTGTCTCCGCCAATGGGAAGGACTTAGGAAAATACAAAGGAAATCGAAAAGCTCGCGGAAGCCACCACGTGTCAGTTCGGTGTGATTTCAAGAGCGAAAGGAAGGAGCCAAATCTTCAAGATGCATGAGGTTGCCACATGGACCCGGTATGACAGATAGACTCTTTTAATTATTGCGTGCTTGCATGACCCGATCTTCGAGATAGCCATATCTTTCTAATGGAAACTCGGATTTGGGCAAGGGAAGACTTTTTGGAAAGGTATCGACCTCCTCTTTGCCGGGGAGCCTAAAACTTAAATTTTGTTAGGTCATGTGGGTAGGAAATAGGAAAATGTATTTCATGCCATTAATATACGATCTGATTGCTTCAACAACCAAATCAGATTTGATTTGATCCTTCGTTCTTCCTTCCTCGACACCCAGATAGACATAGAGCGGCAGAGTTGACAGATCATAGGTGGATTTATAGGGGCATTGAGGGATGGTGGTTGAGCTTTCAGAGTAGGATTCAATGCATCGCAGGGGTGGTTGGAGCAGAGTTCAAATTTTCCCTCTCTTTCTCTCTCATTCTTCTATATATTGTAAAGGAGGGGCATATTCAAATGGTTGGTCATTGTTCCTCCTTTGCACCCCTCTCTCTTTCTTCCCTAGGGTAGAATGTGGAGTCTAAGCCTCTTCTCATGGCTCTATAATGGCATTTTCTTGCCTCTTGTCCCACTGATGATGTACTGTGTGAACTTTGGAGCAATAAAATTTGTTTCGTGATGCATTTGTCCATCCTTTGCTTATTTTGTTGTCTTTCTTGCTTGCCTCTCATCGTTGCAGGGTATATTGTGCATACTCTGATGTTTGTTGCAGGTTATGGGAGTTGTGCTTAATGGGTTTTGAAGTGGTGTTCCGTGTGAAATCTATCTCTGGTCCGTGGTGCATCTTGTCCACCCTCTCCTCTACTCACCTCTCTCCACTTTCAGGCAGTTGGATCTCGTGATTAGCCACTTCCTTTTCTGGTGTATCACCGCTTAGTGTAGGCTCTCTTTCACCCTCTCTCTCTCCTTGTCCCCTTGGAATGGTTAGATTAGGATAGGTTAGCTCTGCTGCACTAGAGTAGCTTGTGGCAAGTAGTTTAGGAAGCAGGAACCAACCTTCTCGTGGAGGTCCATCTCAAGTTTTGCAAGTCCCACAACTTGAGAGATGGTCCAATGTTGTCCAATCACACCGAATGCCCCACTCACACACCGGGACATTCGGGGTGTTGTGATTCTCGCACTAACATATCCCATGATGCAATCTCGGTCATAGTTTCCAATGAAGGGTTGTCTTACACCACGCAACCACTTTTTAGAGTTAGATATGTCGAACCCATATCTCAGCCACAACAACTTGACACTAAAACAACAATTTTATTCAACTCGATCAAGGAAATATTACCGAATTTGGAACCATAGCTTAACACTCCAATTACGGTGTTGGAACAAGACTTTGCAAGAATCCTTGTAATGATACCAATGTTAGACCTATCCTAACAAGACTTTGCAAGAATCCTTGTAAGGATTCCAATGCTAGACCTATCCTAAGTTTGCAAACTCTACTAAGCTTCTAGATAATCAAAATGGACCAATTATGCAAACTCATATGAATACCTCCAAGACAAGCTAATGAGTTCCTAGATAGATTCCTTTACAAGTTTGCAGTCCCTTCTATTTGTAGAATTCACATAGCTCTAACAACAAACATAACACCTTCAACAAGTAAATGTTGCCTCATATGGCCATTAATCAATCCTAAAAACCCTCCTTCATTGGATCGAGCTTAGTCAAACCATTTTGGAAGTCCTGGCTGAAATAGGTGGATTAAAAGCGTGTGGGGTCGCTAATCTTGTATATATGTGGGCAAGTGATCCTACATCGACATGAATATCATCATTGGAGCAAATGGAAGTGGTCTCAAAGGAATGTGGCATTCTTGGTGTTTGAAATATTTTGTGTTGCATTGTAGCTTCAAGAAGCATGTGCGGAATAGGAAAAACTTGTGTAGCAATTTTGTGTTGTGTGGCTTGGTTAAGCTTGTGCGGTGTTTGTAGTCTTCCTTAGCTTCGCAAAAAAAAACTAAAGCAATGGATCCTTGAGTGGCTTGATTAGGAGTGGCACGAAATTGTGCAAATATTTATTTTCTAACTCTTATGTGTGTTTTTTTGATGTAGGATTGTTGTTGAATTGTGGAGCTCAATTATTTCATTTTAGCATGCAATTAGAATTTTCTAGAAAACACGATGAACTCGGCATCGATTAAGGTCGAGACCGGTGTCGGTTAGAAAAAGACCGGCATCGGTCAAGGGCAAGTAGGAACCGACGACGGTTAGGTAGAATGGCGTCGGTTACTGTGCGACGAAGTTTTAATTAACTCTCGGGAATTATATCTATTTTTAGCATTAAAATAGATTTATTGATTGTAATTGCATGGCTAAGTTCCCTAAGTCTATAAACGACTATATAAGCATAAAAGATAGGGTTTAGAAGTAAGTGTATGGATCATAATTACAAGATAATTATGTGAGAGAGAATTCTTGGTGAAGAAGAAAAATCTTGATGGAAAGAAAGTACTGAACATCTGAGAGGTGTGGAAGATTGTAAATATTCATTGTATATCTTGTCAAAGATTTGGATAATAGATTGGCTTGTTTCTTGGTGGATGTAGCCCACACTGGGTGAACCACGTTAAATCTGGTGTTGATTTATGTCTCTTGTTTTGTATATTTCTTCTGGTAGAATATCCACTTTTATTTGCATGTATGCTTAGATCTGATATATTGTTTGTATAACCGGTGTGCTAACCCCAACAACTGGTATCAGAGCTTTGTTTGAGGTTTTGTGTGTTGA
Organism: Taxus wallichiana var. yunnanensis; assembly: GCA_018340775.1. Lineage (NCBI taxonomy): Eukaryota > Viridiplantae > Streptophyta > Pinopsida > Cupressales > Taxaceae > Taxus > Taxus wallichiana. Next base: position 837,664,130 of record CM031238.1, read on the forward strand.
CAAATTTACTCACAGAGGGTTTTCTGATTGAGTGGGAGCTACAACAATGGCAGAAGATAATAAATACAAGGTAGAGAAATTTGACAACCGAAATTATCAATTATGGAAGATGCAGATTGAGGATTATCTATATCAAAGAGATTTGTACTTACCATTGGATGAGAAGTCTAGACCTACGAAGATGACTGATGAAGAATGGAAGATTCTTGTGTAAAGGTTTTGAGATCTATAAGATTAAGCCTAATAGCATCTGTGGCTTCCAATATTACAGAAGCGGCTTCGATAGTAGACTTAATGAAATTTCTTGCTAATTTATATGAAAAACCTAGTGCTTTAAATAAAGTTTATTTGATGAAGAAACTATTTAGTTCTAAGATGCATGAATGTGAATCGCCTCTAGTCATTTGAATGATTTCCGATTTATTGTAAATCGATTAAAATTGTTGCTATATTGTTTGATGATGAAGTAAAAACACTTTTATTCTTATGTTCTTTGCCCGATAGTTGGGACAACTTGGTAATGGTTGCTAGTAATACAACATCTTCTAATAATATTTTGAAGTTTGATGATGTGGTTAGTACAATGTTGAATGAAGAAATTCACATGAAGAGTACAGAGGAAACATCATATGGAAATGCTTTGAATGTAGAAAGCAATGGCGAGACATGAATGAGGGATCCAAGAGTAAGAGGTATGGGAAATCAAAGTCAAGGGAAAGTAGATCCAAATCTAGAAGTAAGAGAATTACTTGTTATTGAAATGTGGAAAGAAAGCACATGCAAAGAAAGATTGTTGGTCAAAGGATAAAGAGAATCAACCAGGACAAAGGTAAAGAGACGAATCTTACTTCATCGAGGTAATGCAAGATGCTTTTATTCTTTCTTTAGATAGTAGAATTGAATCATGAGTTTTAGATTCAGGAGCTTCTTTCCATACTGCAACCCCTAATAATGGTTATTTCAAAAATTATGTCCAAGGCAATTTTGGGCATGTTTATTTGGGTAATGATAAACCTTGCATTATTACTGGTAAAGGGGAAATTCATCTAAAATTGCATAATGGAAATACATGGGTATTGAAAGATGTGAGGCATGTGCCAAGCCTCAGGAGGAATCTTATTTCTGCAGGGCAACTAGGTGAATCTGGTTGCATAGTTACTTTTACAAGAGAATATTGGAAAGTCACAAAGGGTGCTTTTGTTGTGGCAAGAGGTAAGAAGGTAGGAACGTTATATTTATCTACCTGTATTATTGATTCCTTTTCTGCATTATCTACTTCAGATTTAGATGCATGCATATGGCATAATCGGTTGGGTCATATGAGTCAAAAAGAATGCAAATCTTAAAGGCTAAGGGTAAGTTATCATATTTGAAAGATTTAGATCTTGATTTCTGTGAGCATTGTATCTTTGGAAAGTAAAAGAGTGAGATTTCTCAAAGTTGGGGCAACTAAGAAGGAGCAGAAAGTGGAGCTTGTTCACTCGGATGTGTGGGGACAAAGCTTAGGTAACTTCTCATGAAGGATCTCAAGTATTATGTTACTTTCATTGATGATGCTACAATAAAGGTATGGGTTTATTGTATTAAACGTAAATATGATGTTTTTGAGACTTTTAAAAGATGGAAAGTCCTTGTTGAGAATGAATCAAATTCTAAGTTAAAGTGCTTTAGATACGAAAATGGTGGTGAATATCAGAACAAGACTTTCAATGATTATTGTTCAATGAATGGGATACGAGAGAAAGAATGGTTCCAAGAACACCACAAGAAAATGGTGTTGCAGAAAAAATGAATATGACAATCATGGAGCGTCTAGAAGTGCGAGGATACATTACGGATTATCCTTGCAGTTTTGGGTCGAAGCAGTTGATGCAACGGTTTATTTGATTAATTGTGGCCCTTCAAGTTCACTAGATGGAGGAATACTAGAGGAAGCTTGGACCAGGAAAGAATTAGATCTTTCTTTTCTTAAATTTTTTGGTTTAGAAGCTTTTGTGCATGTTGATAAGGAAAATAGGAAAAAGTTAGATGCAAAATCCAAGAGGTGCGCTTTCATTGGTTGGATACGGTGATTTCGGTTTCCATTTTTGGGATTTACAAAATTCTAAAATTATTAAATGTGGTGATGTTGAATGGAATGAAAAGAGAATGTACAGGGATCAAATTTTGGTACCCAAGGATGAGAAAATTGATAATTTTATTGATGAAAATGAACTCTCGGGTTTTAAAGAAACACCTATAGAAATACATAGTAACCGTGGTCGGTTAGTCCCTAACCGGCATCGGTTAGATGAACCATCGATGGTTACAGAGGATCAGAACCAGTATTGGTTAGCGAACCGACATCGGTTAGAGGTGACTGGCGTCGGTCACTATCAAAAGTTGATACTAATGTCTAGGAGGCCCAGATTGAGCCTCCGGTACCCCAAACTCCTGTGAGAAGGTCACAAAGGGTAAGTAAACTTCTAGAAAGATTTACACCTCTATTTTATTTATTGTTGACTGATAGTGGTGAACCAGAGAGCTTTGAAGAAGCAATGCAGGATAAGACTCACATTCAGTGGGAGCATGGCATGGATGAGGAGATGGACTCCTTGGAACAGAACCAAACTTGAGATTTGGTTAAGTTGACAAGCAAGTAAGAGGACATTGCAGAACAAGTGGGTTTACAGGATTAAGGAAGAAGAGGGTGGACAGAAAAGGTACAAGGCAAGGCTTGTAGTAAAGGGATTTACATAGAAAGCAAGTATTGACTTTGGTGAAATATTTTCTCCTGTTGTTAAGATGACTTCTATTTGTACTGTATTGAGTTTAGTTACAGTAGAAGATTTACATTTAGAACAACTAGATGTGAATACCGCTTTCCTTTATGATGATTTAGATGAAGAAATTTATATGCAACAGTCGCTTGGGTAAGGAGAAATTAGTGTGCAGGTTAAAAAAGAGACTATATGGGCTCAAGCAAGCTCCAAGGCAATGGTACATGAGGTTTGATAGTTTTATGCATGAGCATGGTTACTTGAGATGTGAATATGATCATTGTGTTTATTTCAAGAAGCTTGAAAATATGAGCTATATTATTTTGTTATTGTATGTGGATGATATGTTTATTGCAAGATCTAGTATGCAGGACATTGGTGAGCTTAAGAGAAAGCTAGCTCACACATTTGCTATGAAGGATTTAGGAGCTGCAAAAAGAATTCTTGGCATGCAAATACATAGAAATAGGAAAAACAAGAAATTGTATTTGTCTTAAGAAGATTATATCTACAAGGTGTTAGAAAGGTTCAACATGCAGAATGCAAAACCTGTTAGCACACCTATGGCTGGACACTTCAAATTGAGTAAAGATCAGTGTCCTTCATCACATGAGGAGGTCAAATACATGACACGAGTACCATATGCTTCAACAGTTGGAAGTCTCATGTATTTATGGTTTGTACTGACCAGGACATTGCATAGGTAGTGGGAGTTGTGAGTAGATATATGGCTAATCCAGGTAAAGAGCATTAGAAAGCAGTCCAATGGATATTCAGGTATTTGAAAGGGACATCTAGCATGTAGTTATGCTATGGAGGTTCGAGATATTTCATTACGTGGCTATGTTGATTCAGATATGGCTGGAGATCTAGATGGTAGGAGGAGCACTACTAGATATATTTTCATAGTAGGTGGAACGACAGTTAGCTAGATTTCGAGATTACAGAAGGTTGTGGCTTTGTCTACTACAAAGGCAAAGTATGTTGCAGCTACAGAGGCTAATAAGGAGATGATATGGATGAGTAGGTTCATGGAAGAGATGGGAAAGGAACAAAGTGATTATAAATTGTTTAGTGATAGTCAGAGTGAAATTCATTTGGCAAAGAACTCAACATTTCATTCGAGAATTAAACACATTCAGTTGAGGTATCACTTCATACGGCAGGTATTGGAGGATGGACAGTTGAATCTGGAAAAGATTCATACGAGAAAGAACCTTGCGGATATGCTAACGAAGCCATTAGCAAAGGAGAAGTTGGAGCTACACTCCACTTTTGTTGGTCTTCGAGTTTGAGACTTGAAGAGGAAGAAACAAAGCCAAGGAAGGATCCAAGAATGACGTTGTATAGGTATGGTGCAATAATTAAACTCCAAGTGGGAGATTGTTGAGTTGTGGAGCTCAATTACTTCATTTTAGCATGTAATTAGAACTTGCTTTGGAAAACACAAAGAACGGCGGCATCGATTAAGGTCGGACCAGATCACATCGAGAAAGACCGACATCGGTTAAGGGCAAGTAGGAACCAACGATGGTTAGGCAGAACCAACGTCGGTTACCTATGCGACGAAGTTTTAATTAACTCTCGGGAATTATATCTATTTTTAACATTAAAATAAATTTATTGATTGTAATTGCATGGCTAAGTGCCCTAAGTCTATAAACGACTATATAAGCATAAAAGCTAGGGTTTAGAAGTAAGTGTATGGATCATAATTACAAGATAATTATGTGAGAGAGAATTCTTGGTGAAAAAGCAAAAGCTTGATGGAAAGAAAGTACTGAACATCTGAGAGGTGTGGAAGATTGTAAATCTTCATTGTATATCTTGTCAAAGCTTTGGATAATAGATTGGCTTGTTTCTTGGTGGACGTAGCCCACACTGGGTGAACCACGTTAAATCTGGTGTTGATTTATGTATCTTGTTTTGTATATTTCTTCTGGTAGAATATTCACTTTTATTTGGATGTATGCTTAGATCGATATATGTCGTACAACCGTGTGGTGTGCTAACCCCAACAATTGCTTGTGAACCTAGATGCTCTTGCATCATACATGTCAGGTAAAAATAAAATATTTGAGCCCATATTTGAGCAATATTCGAAGGACTAAAATGGAATGAACAAGTCTTGTGATCTCCACTTTTATAAGCCTAGATGCATCTTCAACTCCTTTGCCTCTCCATTTTACTAAATATTCTTTGTGCTCGTTTTTGTGCATTGTCTTTTCGACACAATCCTCCAAAATGCATTCAATTTTTGCACACCTTTGCTTTGGTAGTTGGTATCTCCAATCTAATTTTGTGTTGTCTTCTCCTCCACTTGTTTGCCCATCATGATACGAGTATATATCTGTTAATGTGAATATAATGGTACTTTTTCCCTAAATATTAGGTTCAATATTTTAAGTCAAGAATGATCGATATGGGGTCTTTAGCATTGTATGTGTTTAGAAACATTAATGGAATTTATTATTTGTGAGCAAGTTGAATTTGATATTCGGAGAGCAAAGGGACTTCGGTAGCGGAGAATGATTATATAGTATTAGCAAGTTTAATCCCACATATATTGCGATTTCCACACAAATTATCTTTATATATTAGGAGGTTCTCATATAGCGCGTGGATAGAGAGGTACAAAAGGTAGTTACAACTTATATATACATATATATGTATGTATAAGTTTTTAAAAGAGGTACTTCTTTAACAAAGAGTTACAAAGTATACCATAGAGACATATGGCACAATCCCATGCTATTGGGATCTCGTATTGTCTTATACTCGAGGTTGACACATGGCATGATCTCATGCTATTAGGTCAACCTCGAGCATAAGACAATACGAGATCATGCCATGTGTCCGGATCTCGAGATGTAGACACATGGCATGATCTCATGTAACATTGTTGACAATGGAGAGACACATGTCACATTTCTGTGTGATTATCCTATTGGGAAAGTGAATGTGATCTCGGGTCATACAAATGGCTTAGGAGGCGTGATAGTCAGTGTAAGACACTTGTCTCCCTTTTCAAACTAAGACAATATCCCAAAGTGTTGCCTCCTGTTAGCATTTCAAGAAATTTGGCTATGGAACAATGAGGAATTTAATTGTGACACATGGCGGATGATCGATAACTCGATTATGGAGTAGATTGGAGGTCACATCGATATTGTCTTGGTATGTGAGAGTCGAAATTCCACCATGTGGTATCGAGCTTATAGAATGTAGGATATCCAAAATGACGACATACGTCATTATCATAGGAAAACTAGGCTAAGAGTTTTATTTGACACTTGTAATAAGAGGTTTATATATGTAGATGACACTTGTCATCACCCCATTAAGTTTGTACAAATCTCGATGTGTGATCCAATTAGAAATAGTTGCACATTCTCATTCAAGCAACATAGAGCATGTCTCTTTTTGTCGGTTTAGGAGAGATTTATGCATAGAGTTAATAGTGATAATAATCAGCCCATATCATAGTGCAATCATTACACAATTCAAATAAATTATATAATTTGTACTCATTTATGATTACTCTGCAAATTTCCTTAGGACTCTACATGGTCCAATGTTCTTCCACTTGAGTTTGCCATACATTCCTCGCATGAACCTCTCTTTATGCAAGTACACAAGAACTAAATCCTCGACCTCAAACTCCAAGTGTCTCATCCACAAATCTGCACATTCCTTATATTGCACATTGCTTTTCTCCAAATATTTGCACACTTGTTCGTGCACTTCCTTCATGTATTGCACAAAATCTTTGCTTCCGCACTTCCTTCTTATCGTGACAACCCCTTAGCATTGCAATTCCTCTTGGAATTGTTTCATAAACAATATGGAAAAGTGATTTCCTAGTGCTTTTGTTGATAGAGTTGCTACATGTGAACTCTGCGTGCACAAGAGGCTCGAATCTTGTGCTCTCGCCTTCTCTTTTACCAAACATCTCAACAAATTGTCAAGGTTCGTGTTGACAACTTTCATTTGGCCTTTTGTCTACATGTGATATTCATAACTAAGCTAAAACCTTGTGTTAGGTTTCTTCCCCAACATGTGCTAGAAGTGCCCCACAAACTTGGTATCTATGTCGGATACAATGGTGCACGACAATTCATGTCATCTCACAACTTCCTTAAAAAACAAGTAAACAATATGCATAGCATCACTTATCTTTTACAAGAGATAAAATGAGTCATTTTCGATAATCTATCTACCCTAACAAAGATAGAATCGTGACCCTTATGTGTTTTCGGTAATCCGAAAACAAAATCCATACTCAAATGCTCCCAAAGGTTTCTTAGGTATTGGCAATGGTCGATATAACCCGCATTTTGACTCTTCCCATTTGCCAATTGGCATACTCTACATATTTGCACATATCTACGCATATTTGTAGCCATTGTGGCTAATAATATCATTTCCCGATTACATCAAGGTCTTCTCTATCCCAAAGTGCCTTGACATTCCTCTACAATGTTTCTCTTAGATCAAATTCTCTCTCATTGATTATCACAAGTACACATAATTATGTGCTCTTAAAGCAACTCTTCCTATTGAAATTTTTCTAACCATGATGTGTGGTCGACACTCATTAGTTATGTGCATGTTTTCCATGCTTCGCAAAATCTCCAACTTCTATGTAGAGCTCTTTCATCTATTCGAACCCTACCACACTCACATGCATCTCGGTCAATAAGACACATCTCTTGGTCAATGCATTTGCAACTTGGACTTCTCGATTCTTTATTTTAGGACATATGAGTAACTCAACAAGAATATGACCCATTTTATGCGTCTTTGATTGAGCTTCCCCTAGTTGTTATGGAATTGCAGGTGTTTGGTGGTTTGTATACAACATGAACTCTTTGGGCAACAAATGATGCCTCAACTTCTTAAAATCTTCCATACAACACAAACTCTTTGAGCAAAAATTTATCCTCAACTTCGTAAAATATTGCACAATAACATAAAACTTTGGATCATAAACCAAATATTTTCTCTTCATGTCATTTAATTTTTCACTTAAGTTATGGGTCTTTCCTCTTGACTCATCACAACACCCATCGTTATTCCACTAACATCGTAATCAACTTTAAATACCTTGTTGAAATTAGGTGAGGTTAATACTAGTTGCTCTATGACCTTCTCATTCAACTTGTGGAATGCATACTCTGCATCTGCGGTCCACAAAAATCCTTATCTTTATGCATTATCTTTGTGATCGGTGCACATATCTCACTAAATCGTCTAATGAACTTCTTATAAAAGCTTACAAGTTTATGGAAGCTTTGGGCCTCTGTGACGTTCTGCAATGATGACCAATCTACAATAGCTTGCGCCTTCTCATGATCCATCTTCAACCCTACTTGAGATATCATAAATCCCAAGTATACTAACTCCTTACACATGAAACTACATTTCTTCAAATTCACTCATAGCTTTTCCTCTTGCAAATGCTCTAACATTCTCCACAAATGGTCTGAGTGTTCTTGTGTTTTGTTGAAAATTAGATTGTCATGTAGATAAACAATGACAAACTTACCTAGAAAAGGATTCAACGCTACATTCATCAATTACATGGATGTACATAAAATCGAACTATAATAAACAACACCGAATAACAAGAATACGAAATTTGAATTCATTCGGGATGTAATTGATATTGATAGAGGTTACATATATAGTGTTTGATCTCCCTCTGATGGTGGAGTCAACACTCATCTTGATCCCTCATATATCTCTCCATGAATCTCTCAAACTTATCTCCTAATATCTCTCAAACATTCCTAGGATCACTCACACTACAAAATAGCTACATGAATTGTTCTCACAACTCACTTAAATAATTAAACTATTACAACTATATTATTAATATGAGTTCTATAAACTCATTAATAATATTACAATTTATTTAATAATGTTACACAATATTTTGGTAACATTCACTCCCATATTGTTAACATTATTAATTCCCAATATACACTCCCCTAATGTTGACAAGGTAGAAAAAATAATCACACTTCCTTCTGCAGCTTGCCGCCCATGCGTGCTCATGATCTGGATGGTTTTGTAGGACAACCAACAACCTGCAAGGATGGTTTTCCAAGGACAACCAATAACCTCAACAAATGATGGTTTTATAGGACAACCAACAACCTAAAACAAAGGATGGTTTTACAGGACAACCAACAACCCAAATATCATGTTGTTGCTTTTCCTTTGTGCTTTCGTCTATCCACTATGTCTTTCCTTCAAGGAATATTTAGGAACCATCAAGCTCGAATACAAACTGAATAGAGGGAAAATTGAACATTGAGACCATGTTCAGATTCCCCCTCAATGTGAACATTTCACTTATTCAAACAAGAACTCTGAAATCATACTACAAATCTGAAATAAAAGAAAACACACACACACCATTGCCACCACAATTTCATGCGGCCCCATTGTTGGTGACTAACGAGAGGTCGTTGATTGACCTCCAACCTCCGTTGCCTCCATCCTCCATGTTGTTGTTACTTACTCAACAGATTGGACCATGGAGCTCAAATTTGCACCACCTTTTGTCGATGCATCTTCCCGCATGATTCTTCATGTTGGTTCTAAAATTCCAAAGTGGGGGTTGGGGCGCGGCTCCCAACGGGGTCAAGGGGTAGTGCCCCTTGCAGGGTCTCGGGGCAAAGACCTTGGGTGCGCTCCCTATCACGATACAGGGCGGGGTCGAGGGACGAAGCCCCCAAAGCCGGGCATATTTTCCTTCTTTGAAGTCATCAAAAATATCATTAGAACTGCAATATTTTTTATCTTATTCTCCCAAAAATTGGACATCGGGTAACACCAGAAAATGCGTTCGTGAGGCAATTTTTTTACAATATTTTACTCTTTTTTTACATTTAAAACTTATTTTCTGACACTTTTGACTGGACTACTACAACTTCGACGACATGAACAATGACTCAATTTTTTTATCCTTTTAACTATAGACACTATTTTGACACAATGATACATACAAATTTTTACAACTTGAATAGTACGACAACGAGATTCGAAATGAAATAATACTAAAAATCTATGTATTATTCGGTAACACATACATAACCACCGAGTTATTGAAAAAGAAGACTATATAAACTACAAAACCTTGAACAAGACAAATGTTTATTACTATTGAAAGACCTAAACTACCGAATGAACTTTGAAGCTTAAAAGACTTTCTAAGTGAAGATAATAAACAAAACCGAACTACTAATACGGAGACAACTATATCTTTAAAAATACCCAAGTAATACCATTATACGACACTTTGAATGGAATGAAAAATGACACGTACGCTGGGTTATTGGTGCCAAAAGTGGATCCATCAAATCGAGGAGATGTGAGCACGTACAAGAGGCGTATGTGTTTGGAGAGCTCGCGTTTATGAAAAACCATCACATTGTTCTATTTAAAACCAAATTCTCAGACTGTTGATATACCGAAGAGATATGGTGTATGATAGCTCACGCAGGATTGAACAATGGAGAGAAGAATGAATTGCATGGGCAGGGGACGTGTCTGATCCAACTTTATTGTGATGAGTCTGCATATCCAGACACCTTAACAAGCTCTCCTGATAGTAATTGTTGACATGACTCCTTTGAATGAAATGCACTGCAAAAATTTCTACAATTCACGAGATTTGAACACTGACAGACAATCGATCCAATGCAAGATCTAATTCATAGGTTGATTCTCGGAACTATGCAAAACCAATATCATCAAACTCGGCTGATATAGTAACTGAGATCTACTTTTAGATGCAACCAAACAAATATAGATAAATATGAATACCATCTGCCTTATTTTATACAGTCAAGTGAATACTTGTAATGTGAATCGATCCACATACACATATATGCAGGAGTACATCACAAAGCAAATGTTGAGCCACTCATGGATGACTCAAAGGAGCACGCAAATAAAAATATATTTTCTGCACAGGTAACTTACTCTGATACCACTGATAAAAAATGAACTATAATAAACAACACCAAATAACAAGAATATAGAAATTTGAATTCATTCGGGATGTAATTGATATTGATAGAGGTTACATATATAGTGTTTGATCTCCTACAATGGTGGAGTCAACACTCATCTTCAATCCCTCATATCTCTCTTTATGAATCTCTCAAACTTATCTCCTAATATCTCTCAAACATCCCTAGGATCACTCACACTACAAAATAGCTACATGAATTGTTCTCACAATTCTCTTCAATAATTAAACTATTACAAGCAATATTATTAATATGAGTTCTATAAACTCATTATTAATAATATTACAATTTATTTAATAATGTTACGCAATATTTTGCAATGCGAGTTTCGATACATTAGTTACCCTGAATGACATGACCAACCACTCATACAATCCATCATGTGTTTTGAAAGTAATCTTCCACTCATCTCCTTTCCTTTTTTTAATATGGTGGCATCTACTCTTCATATCAATCTTGATGTACTTCGCTCCACTTAAATAGTTCATCAAATCATCCATGCGTGTAATGGAAATATGTACTTGATGGTTATTTTGTTGATGGTTGTGTAATCGGTGCACATTTTCCTTTCCCCTCCTTTCTTTGGTGTCAATACTACAGATACTATGTGTGGGCTCTATACTTGTTTTCTCATCTTATCATTCTCCATAGGTGTTAGCGTATATGCGATTTTGTTTGGCAAACTTGCCCACAGTATCAAGCCCATTTGATGATTGATATTGTGCGTAGGTGATAAACTCTCTTAAATATCCTTTGCCATGATATCTATGTATTCATCTATATCTCTCTAATCTTTGTGGGATCTCTATTAGTGCAGCTTCGCCTTCCCTTGTTTTTTGTGCAAGCCTTAGTATGAGCACAAAACATCCATTGTCCCATTTGTGTTGGCGTAAAATATTTTTACCATTTTACATTTACCATCCATAATCTTCATGTATGGTAATTCATTTATTTGTTTGTTTTAATTGTTATAACCAAGTTGTTGATTTTAACAACTTGATTACCGTAGAAATATTGTTTAAACAATATTTATTTTAACAAAATGTGAGGTGGTTATATCTAACCTCTTGATAAAGCTTTAATAGGCAATGTTTGTGTATGTCGATAGCGTGAGGAAATTCATAATAAAACTTTTTTTTTTTTTCCTCCTTGCTTGTATATCATCGAGTTTTATGGTCTGTGCTTTGTGATTTCCTGACTAGATATTGATTTCAACTCTCATACTTTCACATCATCCAAGAACTCCTTTCCTGAAACCAACAATATTTGCGGACTCCTCTCAACCTCTACACTTGAGTCCTTCAAAGGCTTCAAAGTGTACTTACGTTTGTCTTTCACCAATGTGTAGGTATTTGTGTGGTCATCATGAATCATTTGTCTATCATATTGCCAAGGTCTCTCCAACAACACATGGCATATGTCCATGGGCATTACATCGCACAGGACTTCATCTTTGCGTGTTAATTGTGATATGCATTATGCATTGCTCATTCACAAGCAACCGATGCCCCTTTAATAACCATAACACCTTTTACAAGTTTGGTTGCACAATCCTATTCAAACCAAGCTTCTTAACCATCTCATTAGAAACAAGATTATCAATGCTACCACTATCAACATGACTTTATAACACTTACCTCCAAACTTGCAAATGGTTCTAAATAGATTCTTTCTCTATACATGTGCATTCTCTTCTTTAGTGGGTTTCAATAACACCATTTTCATCATCAGCACTTCACCACATTCTAGTTCTTTTACACCCTCGTCGACGCATGGCTCTCTGCATCAGCATGCTAAGCAACATGATTGCTAGCATCATTTCCCTAATTGCCTTTGCTTTGCACAACATGTAGACATTTGAATGCACGATGTTCAATCTCTCCACAACAAAAACATGTTGTTGAATCCTCTTCCTCTACTACGTCCTCTTCCTCTGGACAAGTTTCTATATCCACCTTTTTAACATGATTATGCTCATGCGAGGTGCTTGTCTCCTTGGTGCACATGACTTTGTGCATCATTGCGCAAATTTCCACCTTTGAGCTAGAATTTTCCTTTACCCCACAGGTTGCTTTATTGTCTACGGGACAACTCTTCTACCTTCATCGCAACCGATACGCTTTTGCCACATATCTCACCTAATCATACTGCGCGCTCATCCTACACGAAAATGTGAAATCCATTAACATACCTTGAGATTTGTTTTGTGTCATCCTCCACATGTCCATCTCGATGTTGAGCCAATAGAATTGTTTGGTGTACTTCCTTCACACTCTGTTCCTTCTAATGCAAATTTTGTAACTATGTGAATGAATGGGACTATTAATCCACCAACATGAACTTAGCCTTCAACTTTGTCACCTTTCAATCCCATTTATGCAACTTGTCTTTACCTTTTGGCACTCTCTCATTTTGCACATGATCCCACCCCAAATATGCATGTCCTTTCAGCACGTTACTCACGAATCTCACCTTCTTGTCTTCTACACCTTCATACTTGCAGTACTCCATTTCTATGATCTTGTCTATCAAATCTTTTAGATCCAAGCTCCCAAAGCAAAGTACATATTTTATAGTTGTAGTTTGCTTTACGACCCTCGTGATTGCATGCAAGAAACAATCATCTTACTTGTCAACATGCTTTGTTGCAACTTCTTGATTTATAGGTGCTCTCACTTCACGATCATCCTCACTTCCATTATCATCCACATCAACTCTCTACATTACGTGCTTTCCATAGCCTTCAAATGGATTTGCATTCCTCTAATCACATTAGCAAAGTATGCAAGTCTTTTGAGCTCTATTCATTCCACATGCCATCTTTCCCTCACAATCTATGCACAACAAGATTTTCCAACCTCATGCTCTCTGCCCAACAACACGATGTTGGAGACATTTGCGACTACTTTCTAATCACAACCCCAATATGGAAAACAACAAATCCTAAGGTTACGAACACAACCCAAATTGGTGTCTATACAAAGCTCTTTAGCAAGACTTCCAAATCTTTGCTTTGATACGAAACTAATGTAGTTGCAATCAAGGTTCCTAGTGAAGGGATGTCTTACACCACACCAATTTTTAGAGCTAAATTTGTTGAAGCCATATACTTACCACAACAATTCAACTAGAAAACAATAATGTTATCTTATCGATCAAGGAAAGATTCTCGAAATTGACACAATAGCTTAACACTCCAATTACGTCCTTGGAACAAGATTGCAATAATCCTTCTAAGGATTCCAATCCTAGACCTAATGTTATCGTAATTTGGGACCATAGAAAAAAATTCTCCTCAATCACACATATTTTAAAGAACACAATTTCACTTACATTTAAAGGCAGGCACATATATAAATATCTAGACTGCACTGAAATGTCCAGTACTGGCCCATACCAGGTCTGAAACGTACCTGGTACAGAAACCAGTACTGGTACATCATGGGCACGTATCCACAAGCCCTGGGTATGTCCCAGGTACAGAAAACCGTACCCGGGACATACCCAGGGCCTGTGGGTACGTATCCACAACATACCCACATGTTTTTTCAAAATTATTTGCAGAACACAAATTATATTTTAACTTTGCAGACTGGTTTGCAGAAAAGAAATTATATTTCAGAATTAAAGCATTCTCAAAAGGCATAATTAAATGCCAGATTCATTGAGCTTGAGATTAAATACCAACGACTCAAAATTACAAATGCCCTTTGTTCTTGTTAGACTCTGCAAATGCCTTCAAGCTTTGAATGGCTTTGCAAAACCTCTCGACCCCTAACTCCCTTTGCTTGGCTCTTGAAATGTGGTGGCTCTGATGCCAATGTTATTAAATGAGAAAGGAGAGAGAGAATGTATAGAGGCGAGGATGAAGTGCACATTGCCTCATGTGTGCCTTCTGTTTTACTGATATCCAAGTAGTTGCCTCGTGTGTGCCTTGTGTAAGCCCTTCAAACTGCTGCAGACAGGTTAGAGAGAAGGTATGTATATATTTATATTTTTTAATTTTTAAAAATATATTGTATGAACGTACCCACAGCATATCGTACCGGGGCTTTTAAAAATTTGTTGTTGCAGAATACCAAACCCACCGTACCCGTACCCTGGCAGTCTAGATAAATATGAATATGTCCCCACTAAAACTATGGCTGAAACTTTCCATGGTCCCAAAAAGTCTAATGGTCAATAGAACCCGAACCCAGATGAAATTATTTGGTTTGCAAGAGCATACAAGTTGTTTGAAAAGCTTTTTGATTGCAATTTGTCCCTAATCAAAGAGAAACTATTAGTGATGCAAGCAGTTAGTCATTGATAGAAGAGAATTACGTTTAATTTGGTTTTCTCTCAATGAACAATCTCTGAATTGAGACTATCTAGGCACCAGGAAGTATCGCCTTTGAAGAATTGTTTGACTTGAGCTTTACTGCATTTTATAATACAAACAAATGGGAATGTTAGCACTTATGGACATCATATGTTCTGTAATGATGATGCTTTCCAGAGGAATCCTTCAAAGAAATATGCTAGAAATGTTAGATTCAAACTGTTTTTATACGAACTGTATGCTAGAAATGTAACTGTGGGCGTTACTGTCAATAACACACGACTGCATTGAGAGTTGGACAAATAAGCATAAACAGTAACACCTTCATTGGTCATTCAAATTTTTCAGTTCTATTATTTAGGATTTAGGAACAACACTAAAACTTCCGAGCATTAAAAGACTCACAGAATTCAACTTCAGTGTTTTCTATACACTCAGTTTCATACAAAAAAGTGCATACTAAGAGTACATTTTTAGTTTAGAGACATTTCTCTCTCCTAGAACAATTCTCATATAATTCTGCATATATGTAAACTCTTCAAAGAGAAACTCCCTTGCCCATAATCATTCTACCATTGCATCTCCCTGACCTGATGAATTGCCTATTGCATTTCCTTTTCCTGCAGTTAAAAATGAGATCACTTCATTGGAAAGAACTAAATGAATGTGAATATTTTTCTAATGTGCAACCACCTTGTAGTTTTAATAGGCAACTGTTAGGTTCCATTCATACTTAAAATATGCTTTAAGCCTATAAACAAACAGAGACGCTCACAAATCCCTCGAAACAAAAGAAAAGAAGAAGCCTGTTGAAAAGCACACCTTTGCCTTTTCCTTTCTTAATCTTCAACTTGGCCCCCTTCTTCATGTTCAATCGCATGGAGGGCCTTGCATTAGTCTCCTGAGATTTTTCACCCTTAGCTTCTTCTGTAACCAGGACAATATATTTAGTCTAAATGGAATTGTCAGTTGAGACCCGTCACGACATTATTAAAAGAAAAGCCTTCAAACTAACTTAGAAGTAACCAGCTGTGAAAATCCTTATAACCCCAAAGCAACATAATATTGAAAATCAATCACAAACATTTAGAAAATACTCTCAAATTGTGCTGGCAGTCAAATTCCCAATGGGCCAATAGCATTACTGACTCAGAAGCCATGGAAATCATAAGCATGTTGTTATGAAATCAAAAGCTACCCAACCGTTAGTGGCAACCATGCCAAACAGAAATGGCATAGGGATATTATTTGAATTTTAATGTGCACATAAGTTTCTTCTGCTACAATTCCGATGCAAGTTCATATCACTAGAAAATAAAATAAAACAAA
Source organism: Taxus wallichiana var. yunnanensis (assembly GCA_018340775.1). Taxonomy (NCBI): domain Eukaryota; kingdom Viridiplantae; phylum Streptophyta; class Pinopsida; order Cupressales; family Taxaceae; genus Taxus; species Taxus wallichiana. The sequence continues at coordinate 837,680,584 of CM031238.1, forward strand.
GTAAGTTTTATTTCCGAAGTCTAATATAATCTAATGGCTATAATATATTTGTGGCTGTATTGGGAACAGACTAGCCCAGTTCGCACGTACCAATTCAGCATGCTTGTTGGGAAAGTGTGATTTTCAGCAGTATGAATAAGTGCAAATTAATTAACCCTCATCTTGGCGCCATAAACAAAAAAGGACAATTGGTGCAATATAAAGGGTGGTTGTCACAATATAACGAGGAAAACACTCTGCATGTGGGCAGAAACAAGAGAAATGCGTCAAAAGGCAATGAAAGTTTCAGAAATATGGTACTATAGGCATATCAACCATTGCATAGCAGAGAAAAAGAAACCATTCGTCATGTGTTTAGAATTGAAGAAGCATAATCCTGAGATAGACTTTGACAACCATGCAAACTTTTCCCTTTGTCTGTTCACATATTTTGGTCAGCTTCTGTGTACTTCATATTCAGTGAATTGACATATTTCTTTTTCTACTAAAAGCATCTGCTGTGCAACTCTAACAGAGTGAGGGAAGATCTTTTCACTTTTGTGGACATTTCTTGTACCACAATGCCTTTGCCTTAAAAGACCAGCCAGATAAAATCAAAAGCAATCACCTGCATACCAATGGCAGCAAAATTAAATTAGCTTGTAGCCATCAGAGGAATTCTGATTCATGTTTCACATGCAACATTATACCCAATATATTTCCTGATAATGGGAATGGAAAGGTTAGGACAGTGATATGGGAGGCTCCCCAACCGGGATGGATAAAAATGAATTTCGATGGAGCATCTAAAGGAAATCCAGGTAAAGCTGGATATGGGTGCGTTTTCGAAATTTTGAAAGCCAACCAATTCTACTTCTATCCCATGACTGTGGGATTGCCTCAAACAATAAGGCTAAGGGATTGGCTCTTCTACAGGGTCTGCAGGAGGCTAGGAAGCAGCAGTGGTCAAAGCTTTGGGTGGAAGGAGACTCTAAGGTGATTATCGAAGCCATGAAGTCGGGAAAAGCGAGAGCATGGAATCTGGATTCGATCATCCAAAGTGTGACTGATCTAACACCTTCATTTTCCAGTATCATCTTCTCCCATATCAAGCGATGGGAACCAGGTAGCAGACTGTCTTGCGAACATAGGAGTTGATATGATGATTAAGAAAGGTGTCTCCCACATTATTTGGAAGGATGATCTTCCCAATGAGGTATTAAAACTAGTGACGCAGGATGCCATGAATGGCCGCATGTGGAAATAATTTGGCTTGGGTGCCGGCGGAGGGGAAGTTAATACTTGCTCGTGTGTCGATGCAAGTTCATAAGATAAATGGGAACACCTGTACTTGGCGGTCTCTCCGGTTGCGTGAAGCATGCGGAGGATGATAAAAGCGGATGTGGGAGAGTTTTTTTGGCACTTTGGCAAGCGTAGTTGGGCTTTGGGGGCTCTACAACTACCTTCTTGATTACACGGTCCCGATAACGAGCATTAGGATGAGCAAAAGGCGGGATAGTAGTGAGGGGCCAAGCCGGAAGAGGAAGAGTGCGGTCAGGGGAGAGGACACAGGGAGTCCTTTGCTAAATGGATGGGGGACAAAATTAAGAATGCTGCTATGAGAGAATGGTTGGGGAGGGTGTGGTCTATAGCTGAAGAAATGAATGATGTGGAGGAGGAAGACATTTGTGGGTACTGAGGAATTTGATGCTTGATCCCAAGCAATCCCTGGGCCGCGGAATATGTTTGAAATGGCATAGGGTTTGAGCTGTGCAAATATCCTCTCCAACGCTTCGGGTCAATTCCTTCTTCACCAGGAGCACTCAGAGTTGGAGGAGAGATTGATGTGCATACAGTTTCACTTACAAGCTCTTGTGAAGGCACTGCTGGCAGTTTCGAAGGGACAAGAAGCTCTGGCTAAGATGCAAGGTTTCCATCTCCCCCAAAAGCAAAGGTGGAAATCCCTCGCTGTTGTGCCTCTTCCATGCAGACTGAGCAGGCGAATGATGATTCGGATGTAGAGATCGTGTCTAAGGTCAAAATAGATAAAGGCAAAGGGAAGAAGGTGGCTGATTAAACCTAGCCACGTAGATAATATTTAGTAAATTTCTATATAAGAATGTAGCCACCAGTTGGCAATTTTGATAGTATAGGGATTTAGGTTTTTTTCTGGATGTGATTATAAGGTATGTAATGATGGGTTGGGATGAAGCAAATTCTCTTTGCTCTCCCCCATCCTATGCACGCTAAGGTGCTTTCCAATGAGAGCCTAGATGAGCGATGTTATCTAAGGCTGGTTCTTAATGTATTTTTTGCAGGCTAGGGCCTTCTCCTAGGTAATATAAGCAAAAAAACATTATACCCAATATATCAATGGCAACAAAATTAAACTAACTCGTGAGATTGTAGCCATCAATGGAATTCTTGTGCATGTTTCAGATGAAAAATTATTCTCAATATACTCTTTCCAATTAACACAACACAATCAAACAACATGGCACAAATAAATCTCAACCCCGTAATACATAAACAAACCCCAAACAGTTTGTACTTTGTAATTGACATATATCCTTCTATGGCAAATAGTTCTTAAACCCTAACCTGAAACATCCAAGGCATAATAGGGCATCTTAATATGATTATAAAGACTATGTGACATATTAATTATGCGTCTAATGGATTCTAGATGTGTGTGTAGGAAGTCATGAAAAAACCTCACTAGAATTTTCTTGAGGACCTTCCCAACACAATCTCCTAAATTCCATCAGCCATACAATAAATGGGAATTATTTTACGAATTTTGAAACACTTCCTTAAAAAATCTACAATATATATCTTTACATAGGTTTTTGATTAACTATTTCTGAAATCTGTATTTGAATCTAATCTATGAGTGAGGACTTCCCAACACTACAAGTATCTTATCAACTTTGAAATGCATCATTAATAAAATCCATTGCTATGGAGATTCCCCTCTGTGGTGGCCTGAACCAGATCAGGAAGATATGAATGCTATTCTAAAACTTGATAATCTTTCATGATGTTCATTAAGTTTATTTTGTTTCATAATGCTCGGGATTGGACTAATAGTTTCCATGCCTGGCATAGTCGAAATTGTACAAATATTTTCCTTATGAAATAATATTTTGTGTTTTTAATATAAAAAATAAAAAATCAAACAAATATATAAATATATAAATATATATATCTATAAAATAGGTCTTTTATTAACTATTTTTGAAATCTTGGTATTTGTGGAATTTGTTCTTGATGAAATGTAAAAAAATAGGGCTTGACTTGGTATTTATGAAATTTATTCTTGATGAAACACATTAGGTATATCTTTACCTAGGCCTTTTATTAACTGTTTCTGAAATATATATCTGAATCTTGTAGTTGTCTGAGTGTGAGAAATCTAGGGCTTTGTTTGGTATTTATACAATTATTCTAGATGAATTACGGCATATCATTACGGAGACTATTTTTAACTATTTTATATTTGAATCCATAATATATATCTTTACATAGGTCTTTTAATAACTATTTGTAAAATCTATATTTGAATCTTATCTAGGTGTGAGGAGTTCCCAACACAAACCCCTGAATTCCATCAGACATACAGTTAGCATAGGAAGTATCTTATCAATTTTGAAATGCACCCTTAATAAAATCCATAATGCACATCTTTACATAAAGTCTTTTATTAACTATTTCTGAAATCTTGGTATTTATGAAATTTGTTCTTGATGAAATGTAAGAAAAATAGGGGTTCACTTGGTATGTATGAACTTTATTCTTTTAGAGACGCACTAGGTTTACCTTTACATAGGCATTTTATTAAAGACTTCTAAACTTCATATTTGATTCTTGTCTGTGTGTGGGAAAACTAGGGCTTCATTTGGTATATGTGATATTTATTCTAGATGAATTACGTTAGACATATCTTTACAGAGAATCTTTCCAACTATTTTATATGTTTTTCAAACATGTCTTAAGTTGCTGCAGAGAAAACTTATCTTGGTTTCAAATGTTTTGTTTTTTATTTTTATCCCATATCTTATGTGGGTGTGGCAAAACTCACCTTTATTTTCCGCAGATATCATCTGGATATCTCCCATGCTTACCAATCCATTCTCCAGAGCCTTCTTTTGATCCTATAATCCATAAAAAAGTAAATATTAATCTTCTGCAACTATTTATTTTTAAGGGCAACAAAATAAAATTTGGGTTTCAAAGAAATTGAAGGCACCAGACGCCATTTCTTGAGCAATTTTCGCTTTTGTTTGCCTGAGAGAGAGGACCGAGGAGGGGCGAGCTTGATCTTGTTTGTGGAGGGATCGCCCGCTCTCTGCCTTTTGTGCTGCGATTTCCTTGATCGCTGCTCTTGTCGATAGTTGCGCACTGGCGCGTTGAACTTTGCCATTGTTAACGAGCAATCTAAAAGGGTTTCGAGACTCAGGGTTTTGAGATTTAGGCTATGATTTGTTTTTAGAGTTTTTAGATTTAGGGTTTTGTTGGTGGTCTTTCGTATTTTATTTATATTTTTCGAAGTGGAATTTTTTTCGGCACTTTTTTATTTATATTATATTATAAAGTACAATGTTAATAGTACAAAGAAATTGAGTGGAAAGAGTCACAATTCCGAATGGTAGGCAAAATAGAGCTGAATAGGTTTGGAGAAAGATGGAGAGCTTACTATTTCTCAAAACTAGCAATCGCGCGTAGGGAATGCAATGTTGACGCCGAAAGGGATCAGAGGGGAAGATTCATAATGTTTTTTTCGTGGATCTTCATTTTTTATATCTTTTTAGATCTGACGTTAAGAACCATTCAATGCTTGCACAAATGCTGAGATATCTACAAGTGTTGAGTATGAGTGTATCAGGCATCAGTATGTGTTGAAAGTGTATAAATTTCTACCAAACATTTGGTTCACTTGTTGGTTAACATTCTTCTTGGATTTTAAAAAAGATTTTAGGTTATGATGTGAAGAATATCTGGTTAACTTGCTTGTTAACATTCATTTTTACTTTAAAAAACAATTTAGACTACAACGTGGAGAACATTCTTAGTATGTTAATAGAATATTTTCATAATGAAAATAATGGTACGATACATTGCTTTCTTGGTGTGAAGAATTTTGGAGAAATCACTTTACAAAACATGATATAAATGTTTTATTGGGAGAACTGCGAGAAACACGTTAGTTTCAATTGGAAACAAGAAATTTTATTAAATAACCATTGTGTTTGAACTTAAATTAGAGGAGAAAAATTAAATATGGCCACTAAGGATTTTCTTGATTTGCAATAAGAAGAGTAAATGGTGAAATAGAGTTTTTCTAAAGTATTTGATTTCATTGATCATAAATTGAGGAATTTGATTATTGAAAATATGAAGATCGTTGAAATATATGAGGGAGCTCTGGAGGATTTTAGCTAATTGCAACCTTTTGAATAAATATTGAAGGTGTTATGGGAAAACATAAGCTGGAAGATGTAAAATGTTTCACAAAATGCCAAAAAAAACACATATGGATGCCCTGGTTTTAATTTCTTTCATATAAACTGTTTGATGAAATGTCAATAATAAGAACGATTTTTTTCTGTTGGGTTAGCATTTTTCTCTTTTTTTTTTTCGCTAGATTAGCTTGTATAATGTTAAAAAATGACTATGGATTAGATGGGCTATGGGTTTGTTTTCTTTTGGGTTAGATGGGTTTGGAAGATGAAAATATTGGGATAAGAATCATCATACCATCATCTTTTAAAAGTGTTTTCCTGCAAATCCTTCAGTGCATCTCCACAAATTAAAAGAAAATTTATTTCGGCAAAGTACAAATATGGCCACAGCTAAAGTTATTGGCATTAATCTACAAATGACCTACAACTACATAGGATTTTGGCATTTTGACAAAGTTGAAATCATCACAAATGACCAAGGTAATAGAACCACTCCATATATGGTGGACTTTAGTGACAAGGAAAGTCACGGTAGGAGATGGTGCCAAGAATCAAATAGCATCCAATCCCCAGAATACCATCTTCGATGTCAAAAGGTTGATGGGAAGAAGGTTTTTTGAACTGAAGTACAAAGTGATAAATCCTATTGGCCTTTCATTGTTATACAAGGAAATACTATGAAGTCGGGGATACAGGTAACTTACAGAGGCTAAAACTTTTGCAGCCCAAGAAATTTCAGCCATGGTGTTGTTCAAGATGAAAGAGGTTGCGAATACATTCCTCGGTTTTAAAGCAAAGCAAGTAAAACAAAAAGATTGCATCAAGTCGCAAAGATCTATCTATGAAAGAAATATACGAGCATGAACAAGATAAGGTTGAAAACGGTGAGGCTTAATGACAAAACAATGAAAATAATTGATGTTAAATACAATTCAAAGAAAATTTTGTAACAAATAATAAATGCATAATTCACAAAAGATGCGAAAAAAGTTAACCCAATTCAATGATAAAGTAGCTAAAATATCACACGCTCAAGGTATAGAAATAACACAAGAAAAATATATATGGACATAATTCCTATATGTGCATTCGATTGATGTGTGCATTATATAATATGATCTCATTCTTTGGTGTGGGCTTATAGAAAACCAAAAGAAGAATCATATTTTTGATCTATTGTATTTTTAGTTTCGCACACTTGGGGTCCTAAAGGAAAATGAGATTTGAAAATCAAATGAAAAGAAATGAATGCATAAAATATAGAAATTGGTGCAAACAGAGAAACTTACTAGTAGACTTTCCACCACTCAAAGCATATTCAACTCCAAGATTTGGCTTACTCTATTCGAAACAACCACCACACTGTTGAATATCCAACCATACAACATTCTCCACCTTAGAACAATGTGATTCATGGATCCACTATAGTGCATTATAATACTTAGTGTGCATCTTTTTTTTGTGGATATGCATTTTTATATCTTCTTAGATCTGACGTTAAGAACCGCTCAACTCCTACGCAGACTTGTATGACAGGATAAAAAATAGATGACTTTAACAACACCATATTATTCTACGCCATTGTCTTCTATGTAGAACAATCAAATCTGTTGATCCGTGGAAATCTGTGTTGGCGAGTTCAGCTAAGTCCAATCACTGAAGATCTAGAGAGAGATGTTTCATTCGTTGCCCTACTGTGTTAGTTGGTTTCTTTTCGTGAAACTTATTAAACATTGTGTTCAAAATCTCAAAATTAGAAAATTCGATTAGTCAAAGCCATATAAAGTTCCAGACATGTGTCATTTTCATCCACATATTAGTTGTGATTTTCTATCAAATAAAAAAATTTATCCTTATCTCCACATCAAATCGATTCCTGCGAGGGTGTCACTGACCACCGGTGGTCACTCAAGTGGTATACACAATTGGCATAAATAGAGACTGATGGGGAGATGTTGAAGAAGTTAAAGTTGAAGGATAGAAGAACAGATCAAAATTGAGCCGTTCTGACATGCCCTGCCCAGAGTTGTGAAACCGTTAGAGAAGTGCGATTAAAAATTTATTCGTAATCTAAAAGTTAACCATACATATAAGCATTTAGGAGATTGAAGAAATATAAGTGCAACATTTGAAACTTAATGATGTCCTTATTTTGAAGATGTACAATTATATACAAACAAAAAACAAAAGAAGTTGAATGATCAAATCTAACCACCAAAGCAATCCACTCTTATAGGCACGACTCTTCAAGCAAAATGCTACCCATGGAGAATTAAATCCTTCTAATGACATCAATATCAAAACCCATCACATATCCACACATGATCCTATAATCCGATAAATTTCCACCCATAATATTGGCGAGGATTTTCTCTTATAATGAGTACAAATGAACATGGGGGAAAATGACATGACCAATCATCTCACAAAGAGAGACTCTTGGAAAAAAAAAGTAGATCTTAGGTATACGTTTAAAATTTCATATAAATTTTTCAATGCTATACGTTTAATATTGTTTCGTCTAAACTGCAAACAAACATTCTCCTCTTCCTCTCTGAACCCACCAACGCCAGACCCTTGCAATTTATTGAAATGGTTAACTCGTACCATCCTCCGCTCGGTCTATAATCATCATCGATTCTTCATCTTCTTCAATTTCTTCATCATCTGATTCTTCATCATCTTCCATTTCCTCATCATCTGATTCATCATCTTCATTTGATTCATCATCTTCATTTGATTCATCATCCATCTCGCTAAAATTACATTCGCACAACATTTCCTATCCTCCTTCCCCAAAATGACTCATTTCAGCACTGCTTAACTTAGACTACCAATATTTACCCCCATCAATTACTTTGAATCAAACTAGACTTGAATCATACACTGCAAACACATGTAATCACAAGATTTGATTTTTTCGTCATGGCTTTTGATTTTCATATAGTCGGAAAAGTTCAGTGGTTGTCGATTGAATACGTGAACTATCGTGTAGCGGCTAGCGCCAAGCATCCACCCGAAACCCTTGAACTTGGCCCATAAATACTTTGCTCCGTCGATGAAAGGTAGGTGGCGAGTTCCCTCATAGTAGGGTACCACACGCTTTGAAGATTTGGAGTTTGGAGTTTAGAAAAGTATTAGGTCGTTATTCTTGGAATTCACATTCACACACTTGTTGCCTAAGGGGAGCTCATGAGCGATATGATTATCTGTTTCTAAATCTATTACTCAAATCGCCATGCTTTGGAGAAGGGGTCGGAAAATGATGGACACGCCTTGAGTGTCTTTGCCATGCCTGACCCAAAAATTTGTCGTGAATCTGATCGGGGCCCCTCTGCTTGTCTTCCCCAAACACCCCAAAACCCGTGAAATCCTTCACGAGATGCCTTCAACGAGCGGCCACGCTCTGTCCAAATGGTTGTCATGGATTTGATCTGCTACCATGATTCTGATCTGGAAGCCCACTGTTTATCCTCTCCCAATGCCACCAAATATCTGCAAAATCCTTTCTACGATACCTTTGATATTTTCTCTGTCACCTGACCACGAAAATGGATCTAGAATGACGGACTAGGGTAAATCTCTCACTACCAGAAGAATGCCTGCTAGCTAAGGGACGAGTCTCTCACCACCGAAGCTAAGGTCCTGTGGGATTTGACTCCACAAGTTGTATATGCGTGACAAAAAGCAATCGCACGAGAAGGGGTCAATAAAAATGTATATGCAAAAGTACCTTTTCTTCCTCCCCCGGCTCCTTATATATTTTACCTTGGCAAACGAGCCCCATAACCCTAGGCGCATTTCATTCCATGGAGGGGCCAAATAAAATAGAGTAACTAAAGTTACTTTTCTCCTTTTTGAGTCACCATGTCCAAAAGTGACCCTCAATGCAAAATTAGATCATTGGAACCACGTGGCCCCTTCCCATTAGCTCTCAGCGTCCACAGCCCTTGGGTCTGACCACGGCTTGGACTCGACTTGTCCCTCAGGCTTTTGGGGTAGAAAAAGGGGACATTATAGAAAAAGGGGACATTACACATGTGGCCCCTTCTCAGTAGCCCCAAAGCATCCCCCGCCCCTTGGATATGACCACGGCTTGGACTCGCTTGACCCTTAGGCCTTTGGCGTAGGAAAAGGGGACATTATAGTAAATTATAGTAAACATGACACTTGGCACGCGTTAAGGCAAAGGTTGTCAAGCTTATCCCCAAGCCACTAGTGGCGGGGGTGAGACGTGTCTGCGGGATGGGCTCCCATCTATAGTATACTATTTCTCTTCTTCATTTCTTCTTCTTGGCGGCGGGGAGAAATAACCAATGCCGATTCAGTGCAAGAATTACCCTGTGAGGATGTAGGCTAGCCATTCTCATCGTCACCACTTAGACGATAAAAATGCCACCACTATGAGTAGGGAAATGGTATTAGGATATGGGTGGAGAGTGACAATGATGAGGAGAGAAGGTCCATTGGCTATTAGAACAACGTCTATGAAACCCTTGGCCACGACCCCAAGCAAAAAGAGTGAAAACTTTTAATTTATGATGTTTTAGATTTTATATTTTGTGTGTGTGTTGAAGTTGTGTGATAATATGATAGAAATATTTCTTGGTTATTGTTGTTCAAAATAACCACATTGATTATTTTGACAAACTTGCAGTTCCATTCTAGCTTTGAGTTCAAGTTTTCAGTTTTCCTCACTCTCGATTTTATACTTTGGCACATATGCATGGCTGCAGTTCTTTGCGTGCACCCTCACGCACCATTCTTGCTTCTTCTTTTTTTTTTCCTTCCCTTCACTTCCATCCGTGCACTTTAACCCTTCTCCTTTATTCCTTTATCTCCTCTCATTTCTCTTTTTGTGCGCATTCCTTGTGCATTCACTTTCCTCCCAGGTCGTTGTGCATCCATCTTAAGCGCACATGTTGACTTGCATGGCATGTTACTAAGTCATTGGCATGTTTTCTTTTGTGTATGTCTTCCTTCTCGAGTTTCACGCATCTTCTAAAGTACAATCATTTCCCTTTCACATCTTTCCTTCACGCACTTACCTTGCATTTTTGCTTCCGCGCACCTTCTCTTACACTCCCCTTCTTAGTGCATGTTTGCATACCTTCTGAGATATGCACATTTTCTTCCCACTCCTCGCGCACTCACAAACCTTTGCATTCTTCCCTCTCACACCTTTTTCTCTTGCGCACTCACCAAGTGTAATCTTCTACTCTAGTCATTAAGTGTCACATGTCAATTTGTCGGAAGAAGTGCACAACACACAACCTATCGAGCACACCAACTACGAGTTGAATTCTCACGTCAAATGAATGCATACACGTGGCGAGAAAAGACAAAACAAATATACTGATCAATCAAATCCTTTAGTGGACCGAGGTCATGACATGTGTCTTGTGTGTTTAATTTGTACCATGAACTCCAAATCATCATAACCCTTGCTCTGAGGCTCGAGATTCATGTGCTATTGGTGTTTCATCGATTCTTAGCAAATTAATGAAATAGATAAGAGGTAATAGGCCAAGGAGGAATACCTATTTGTGATGTCGGTTGAAGGTTGTGCACGTGTTCTGATTTCTTGATCCAAGTTGACTGTGAGAGCTCCCTTTTGTCTAGGAGGAACTACTGTAAATGCAAAACAATACCACCATATAGAATTAAACAAAACAATGAGTGGATTGCTAGCGGGAGCTAGATCCGAGAAGTGTGATGCTTCTTGAACAGGCTGTCAATCCACTTTTATATAACAGTATTAATGTTATTCAAAAGATACATGAAATAAATATCCTATTGTAATTGAAACGATTTGGGTATCTCGTATAAAATAAATAAGAAAGGTTGTTTAGAAGATTGTTTAAGGTCAAAACAGGTAAAGTGATGGGCTGGTATGGGTTACAGGTCTAGTGCAGGCTTTGGGTAAGGTCTAATAAAGGTTACAAGTGATTTTGGGCTATTGGGAAATATGTATTACCTTTGTTGGCTTGAGGCGGCTTGCAGGACACGAGAGACCGATGTCGGTCAGGGTGTGACTGATGACGGTTTATCTATGACCGATACCGGTTAGGGATAACCGATCTTGGTTTTGTGGGAATGGTAAAATATCATAAACAATCATCGAGGTTCTCTCTCTATCTGCATTGAGAGATGGGGAGGTATGTGGAGAGGTTTCGGGTAGAGTATCTGACTTGAGTGAGGCTTTTGTGAGGTTTTTTGGGTGTTAAGGTCAATTTAGTAAAATCTGACGGGGAGATACGATGTCGATGTCGTTACAGTGACCGATCTCGGTGAAGGAGGCGGCGATGGTTAGGGTAGCCGAAGCGTCGGTAGGGGCAATTTGGAGAAAGTTGATTAATAGGTGGTTTTGGGATTCTCTATGATTGCACAGAGAATGGAGGGGGACTAGTTGGGTTTGTGATAAGGTGATAAAAACTCAGAAATGTGTAAAAGGTTAGGAATAAAGATCCGGAAGGTTGTGGTGGCTAGATAGGGATATGGGCTGGAAAGTGGGGATGACAGAATATAGGGAATAACAAGTTCTAATAATAAGAGGATAAAGAACCTAATGAGTAAGTACATAAATGATACAAAATCAAATGCACTTACTTGTTCCTACAAGATTGGTGGGTGAAGGAAGGTGATGGTCGATCTATGAACCTGGTGGTCAGTGTCGTGGCAGTGCTTCCTAGAGTGTCACCATGAATGCCAATGCCTTTAGATCAGTCCTAGTACTTGTTTGGGCCTCTGGCTGGATGTATTATGTCGTCTTGATGCTGAGAAAACTCGGTTCGTGCTTGATTCATATAGCTCTCTCAAAACTCAAAGTAACCAACTTGGGAAAAAGGTTTCCAAATTGTATATATGGTGACCAAGCGGCAGTGAGTGACCGGCGTAGGTTGAGGTTAACCGGTGTCGATTAAGGTGGGATATCCTAGGTTTACCAAAAATAGCAGATCTTGGCTATTTTTGGCATGCTCTGCTTGTTGGCCCAGGTCTCAAGTGATGGTTAACGCTTAGATAAGCGGGCATGTTGTTGGAGAAGGAATAGGAATTTAATGCTAGGGTTAGACTAAGTCCTAGGTGGTTAGGATAAGTGGAGACTGAGTCTTAGTTAATTAATAGGCTAAGAATAAGTCCATGGTGAGGTGTCTAGGTGATGTGTAAATTAACCTAATTAAAGTAATTAGATTAATAAATAATGTGAGGATGGGAGCAGTAGCGAGGTTTTGGGCGGTTGGCCATTATCAGAGAGTTCGAGTTGTGGCCTTACAGACCCAAGTTGTAGCACAAGCACCTCCACAGACTCAGGGATAGGGTCCCACACTACGATGCGATTGCGGCGAGATAGGGTCCCATGGTACAAGGAGGAGGTCGAGGCTCACAGTGCAGTGCGAGGCCAACGTTAGCAGGTCATAGCTCATAGGTTGTTGTGAGACCTATGACACTACCTCAGATGGTGTCGATGGCAAGGTTCAAGGATGCCCTAAACTAGGTACGGTATTATCAGGATCATTTGATGACCGCTGGGATAGATGTCCCCTCCTATGCTGAGTATAGGGCACAATAGGCAGCGAGTGAGAGGACTAAATCCCGCACTCATAGTTTTGAGAGCACATGGGGCCATCGAGCCCAAAGGCGGGGTCGGGCGAGGCTGCGAGTTCACGGAGGCCAATCCCGGTGAGGGCGAGCAAAGACAAAGATTAGGTCGAGACCTATGCTAGGTGGAGAGATGTAGGTAGGTCGTCGGGTTGGAGGAGAGGAAGAGGAGACAAATGATACATGCATGAATATCAGGTGGAGTGACGATTAGTCACCTGATATGATTGGTGTATCGATTTTTAGTATATATCGGCCTATGTGCCGATGATAGTGAGGATGCATGTGAGGGTTTTGAGATGAGTATTTATTTGTATCAGTGTACAATTATATTGATACACGAGACTTTTTATTTATATATAGTTGATGATGTGTATGTATTAATGATGTACTTGGTTTTAATTTCCATTGTTATTGTGTATGTGATGGAAACTAGGTGAATTAGGCATGATTGAGTCGAGGTCATGTAGGCATGATGGAGTTAGGTATAGGTGTGTTTGATTTAGGTTAATTAGGAATGGTGAAGTCAAACATAGGCATGATTGAGTCAAGGTCAGTTAGGCATGGTTGAGTTATGTCAGTTAGGCATGGTGGAGTTTAGGTGAGTTAGGCATGATTGAGTTAGGTTTTGGTTTTGATTTAATTTCCAAGTTATTGGTAACATGAAAAAATAAATGATGATGAATATGTATGGTATGATGTTGTAAGAAATAGGTAAGTATACATGATTATATACTTGTATGTTTGTTTAATTTCCAAGTAATGTAGAAGATGGAAACTAACTAATGGTAGAATGTAAATAAAAAAAGTGGGGGAAAATTGGTTAGGGTAAATAATGGCCGAGCTAACCTCCAAGGGCCCCATGCCCTCGGAGTGTTGCCTACATAGCCTCTCGGCAAAAAAGGGGCCTCAGGCCGATGTAGTTCTCCCATAAGCTAGGGAAGAATATGATGAGGTAGAGAAATGGGTTAGCGTAGGTTTTAGGCATGGTTGAGTCTAGGTTATTTGGGTATGATTGAGTTTAGGTCACTTAGGCATGATTGAGTCTAGGTCACTTAGGCATGATTGAGTCTAGGTCATGAAGAGGGGTGAATTGAGGTCATTTAGGTGTGGTTAAATTGAGGTGTCGAAGGCTTGGTCCTGTATAGGATAATCAACAAGTAATGAAGAAGGTGAGTGGTAAGAGGTGACAAAAGAGCCGCCTATTTGATAAAAACCATAACATGTCTACCATACCGAAGATGGGCTTATGAACGTAAGACCCTAAAGGCGCTGCATGATTGAATATTCTAAAGGTGAAGAAAGTCACATGATCACGAAATGTCACATTTGCAGCACATCCCTTGAGCGGGTGGGAAATTAGGGTGAAAAGGTGAAAGCAGGTTGGTTTTAGCGTAACCTAGTGTGAGACAATATGCTGACTTGGTAAGAGACCCAAGATCACAATAGGCAAGTCCATGATGAAAAATTTAATCTTTTTCTTTTTGCTTTTTGTTTTTGATAGACTGATCGATGTGGGAAGTCTATGTGGGATGAGTATATTATCTCCTTGAGGTCTTCATGAAGTTGATCGATGTGGGAAGCTTCAAGAATATTTTTATTTTAGTTTTTGTAAGAATAGTCTTCTTTTGATGATAGACTAAGTATAATAATACAATTGGCTTCGTATAATTGTCCTTCGAGGGAGCTAGTCTATTTATAGCCACGAGATAGAAAGCGTAGATGTCCTTTTTGAGGGAGTCATCTTTTTCTTTGGAAGTTTGACTCAAGGAGTGGAATCCCATTTTACTTTTGAAATTGTTTTGCTTTTGGACTTTTAAGTCATGGACAAGACTATAGAGGAAAATAGGCTCTTGTGTTTGAAGACAAAACTATAACACACAGAGGTTAACTATGATAGAGAGGTTTTAAGTGATGAATGACCATGGGATTCCATCTTGAAAAAGATGAAAATTATCCATGAGAATCATGCCATGAGTAGATTTGTGGTACTCATATTGAAGACAAGGTTGAGAGGTAACGGGTAATCACATGATCTTGGTTTAGTTGTTGATCCTTAAAATAGGTAGAATGGAAGGTGAACGGTGCTCAAGGGACGGGCGTTGAATAGACAAGAGGTGATATAGGACTTAATTCAATAGTAGAATGGTTAAGATGCAAGGCATTGAGGGGTTTAGGTTTGGGTTTACCTTCGAGTGAAGACAAATGATAAGCACTTGATCCATAGGTATGAGTAACGATATAAGGTCCAAGCCAATTAGGAGCAAATTTTCCTTGTTTACTTTTTTCCTCTTTTGTTACATGTTGATTTTCTTTCAGGATGAGGTCACCAACTTGGAAGGTTCGTTCATGGATGCATTTTTCATAGGCATGTTTGATACATTTTTGGTAGATTTGAAGGTGATCAAGAGCATTAAGACGACATTCATCTAATAACTCGAGTTGTGCCAAACGGTCTTGGTAAAAGTCATCATCGTTAAGCATCTCTTTTTTTATTGTTAAACGCTTTTGACCAGAGCTATGAACCGGAGGGGTTAGGGCCCCTACCCTACAACAAAGAAGAAGTGAAAAAGAGATGAGAGGAGAGGAAAGAAGAAGCAAGCAGGAAGAAGAAAGGAGAGAAGCGCTGAAAATAGGACCGAACACAAAGGGGGATAGGATCGTGAACGAAACACCGAAAGGCACCAAAAAGGCGAACATGATCCTTGAGCATCTCTTTGAGTGAGATACGAAGAGACAGAATCTAGACTTCAAGAGGTAGGACAACCTCTGTACCATAGACCAAAGAGAAAGGCATAGCCACAATTGAGGTACAAATACTAGTACGGTAAGCCCATAAGGAAAAAGGAATGTGTGTGTGCCAATCCTTTCCAGTATCATCCACAACTTTCATAAGAATTTTGTTTAAGGTTTTTTATTGGATTCATCTTGGCCATTTTTTTGAGGGTAGTAGGGTGAAGAAAAATTGAGTTGAATGCCAAAGGCATCACAAAGCTTCCATAGAGTTTTGTTTTTGAATTGTTTTCCATTATCAGTGATGAGACGATGGGGAACACCAAAGTGACAAATGATGTGATGATTGATGAATTCACATATTTTCTCGGCTTTTGTAGAAATAAGAGGTATGGATTCTACCCATTTAGTGTAGTATTCAGTAGCGGTAATAATCCATTGATGGCATTGTGAAGAATGGGGATTGATTTCTCCAACAAGATCCAAACCCCATTGAGAGAAAGGCAAAGGTCTCGTGTGACTTGTAAGGCGTGACTAGGCATGTGATGAATATTAGCATGTTGTTGGCACTTCACACAACATTTGACATAATCACAACAATCGTGGTTTAAGGTTGGCCAATAATAGCCTAGGCGAAGAATGTGTTTAGTGACAGCTAAACCACTTGAAGTGACCTCCACAAATTCCATCATGAACTTCCTTGATGGTGTAGGGAATTTTAGAACTTGTAAGGCATCACAAGAGGATACCATCAAAGCCATGTTTATAAAGAAGGCCTCCCATGATGACATACCGAGAGACACTTTTGAGAAAGGGCCATTGTCCATTGTGAGTAAGGTCTGGAGGTAGAATTGAAAGGGAAAGGTAGTCAACAAATTGCTTATACCAAAGGTCACATGGGTTAGGTTGAATGGTTTCGATGAGGTTGACGTCTCAAAATAGATAGGAAGGTGATTGCAGCCTTTGTACTATGACAAATATTTTTGAGTTGGAGGGTGAGGCGGGTATCTGAGAAGTAAGGAAGGCCATGGTATCACAAATTTGTTAGTGGAACATGGAGTGGTTTGAAGTTCATAATGGTCAAAGGTAGTCAAAAGTATGTCTACATGATGCTTATACTTTTGAAGTATTTTGTTATGACATTGGTATATACCATTGACTTGATTTACAACTCCAGTTGAGAGTCACCAAATATATTAATTGATTTGACATCTAAGGTAATGCGGTTTGAAGGCCTAATATGAGTGCTTCATATTCGCAATATTGTTAGTACATTCAAAATCTAGTTTGAAAGATAATGACATAGGCTCACCATCGAGAGGAATGAGGATAACTCTAGCACCACCTCCACGCTAACATTTGGAACCATCAAAGAATAAGGTCATTGGGTAAATGGTATCATCCAATGAGAGGGTAGCAATGGATTCATTTGGGAAATCAAAGTTAGAGGGCTGATCTCTCGGAGAGAGGTGTGTGTCTACAAGTTGGTCAAGCGATAGTTTGGCCTTTGATAGATTTTTGATGAGTGAATTCGAGGTCTAGGTTTGCAAGAAGCATGAGCCAATGTGCAACACATTGATGTTGGTAGGGCTTAGTGTACATGTAATGTAAGGGGTCTATATTGGTGACAAAAAAGTTTTGTGGTTAAGTAGGTAATGATGAAGTTTAGTAGTGACAAAAACTAAGGCTAAGCAAGAGTTTTTCGGTGTGGGTGTATCGAGTTTCATAATCCAAAAGCGTACGACTTATATAATAAACCGCTTGCTCCTGTGTTTGCTCATCACGATGAGTGAGCATGGCACCCAAGGAATGATCCGTAGCAAAAATGTAAAGGTAAAATGGTTGGTCATCTTTAGGAGGGATGAGTACAAGTGGTTGGAGGAGGTACTTTTTAAGGCCTCAAAGGCTTTGTGGCACTCATCATCCCATTTGAAGGAGACGTCTTTTTGAGGAGATGATGAAAAGGGGTGGCAACGGTCGGAAAGCTGTGAAATAAAACAACGGATAGATCTGCAACTTGCCTTGCAAACTATGCAGTTGGTGAAGGTTAGTAGGTGGAGGAATTTGAGAATAGCCTTGATTTTAGTGGGATCGACTTCTATGCCACGTAAAGAAATGATAAAACCAAGGAGTTTTCTTGAGAGGACAGCGAAGACACACTTCTTAGGTTGAAGGTGAACACAATACTTGATGAGATGGTCAAAAATGACCTTAAGGACTATAAGGTGTTCGACTCGATGTTTGGATTTGGCAAGAAGGTCATCTACATAATCTTCTAATATGTGATGCATGATGTCATGAAAGATATAAGTCATAACATGCTAATATGTAGCACCAACATTTTTAAGGCCAAAGGGCATGACTCGATAGTAGAAGGTCCCCAAGGAGTGATGAAGGCGGTTTTGTGTTGATCTTTCGGGGTGAGTAATATTTGGTTATAACCCAAGAATCCATCCATGAGTGATAACATCTCATGGCCGGTGGTGAGATCAACTAGTTGGTCTATACTAGGTAGAGGAAAGTTGTCTTTAGGGTAGGCTAAATTAAGGTTCACAGAAATCCATGCATATGCAGAGTCCTCTTGTCACTTTTGTGACAGGAATGATGTTAGAGATCCATTGGGGATAATCAATGGGTAGGATGAAGGAAATCGAGAGAAGGTGTTGAAGTTATTCTTTGACAAGAAGGCAATGCAAGGATGCATTTTTCGTAGCTTATGTTTTATGGGTTTGGCTTCAGGAATATTACGATATTGTGGACCATAATGTTTGGGTCAATACCGGGCATATCAGTGTAGGACCAAGAAAAATCATTGCTATGATCTCGGAGGAATGAGGTAAAAGCTTCCTGTTTGGTAGCATCTAAAGATTGGCCTATCTTTAGAATGTGTGGGTTGTCCTGAGTGTTAATATTGATTTTGATGGTTGATTCATTTAACATGGTTTACGTCTCAGAAGGCAACAATTGGTGAATATAAGAATCTTCCACACCAAGGTAGGTGAGAATAGACTCATCGTTCGACATTAAATGACGTTAATAGAAGGTGTATCATCATCGATCATGTCAGGATACATGAAGGGAAGGGAAGAGGGAGCCTTGCCATCACGTTGATAAGTCAAAGGTCCCAAGGAAATGGTGTTTATGAAAAAAAAGTTAGGAGGAATGGATTTTAGATCCATAGACTCCGTGGGTGAAGGTGGGGAAGTTAGTAGATGGGGTGAAGAAGGTTTTTCATCCTCAATGAGTTGATGTGGGCTTTCTTGAAAGATGGTTCGATAAAGCCAATACCACTGCACATTGTGTTTATGTGTGGTACATAGGATGACAATATGGCGGCCATGTTTGTAGAACCCAAATCCAAAGCCTTTCCATGCACAATGGTGGAGGAAAGTGTGGGTGAAGTGGCGGTTGGTGAGGGATTGAAGGTCAGAAGAAAATGGTCGTGTTTGGGAAGGTGGCTCGGGTGAGTAGGTAGAAGTATCAAGTCCCCCATAGGTTAAGTTTGTACGAAGGTGAGGAGGACCATAAGAGAAAACCTTCACCTACGTGGTGATCATAGTGAGGATGTTGGCAAAGGTTACCATACTCTTGAGGAGTAAGGAATGTGTTGATGTTGTATAGGTGGTACTCCCCCAGAGTGAGATGTTGAAAAAAACCTTCTAAGGGATTGGTAGTTGGTATATGGGTGGTGGGAATAGATGAATCACTAGGTGATTGGGAAGAAGAAGCATTGGTCGGTTGAGAAGTAGAAGGATTAGCGATGGGTTAGCTACAGAAGCTATGGTGGTAGTGGGAATGGAGGAGGTAGGTGCGGAAAAGGTAGCAACAACATCGGTGGATGGGGCTATGGGTGAAGAAGAAGTGGTGACAATAGTGGTAGATGCCTTAACTGGTACAAGGACATCATTAGGTGGTATAACATGTTATAGGTTTTGAATGGTGAAGGGTCATCAGGAGGATGGTATAGTTATGTCCTTCATGTTTAAATTTTACACAACGATGTAAGGTTGAAGGAACACAACCCATGACGCAAATCTAAGGTTGGCCAAACAATAGGTTATATTGGAACTCCCCCTAAGACATAGAATAGTTTGCAGAATGGTACGGGGCCCACACGAACGTGGAGGATGATGGTACCGAGTGGAAGTGATGACATCATTGAATGAATGCAACATAATTGGGTTATTATGCATGTAATTTGAAGGGATGCACATTTGATTATACACGTGGGAGGAGATGATGTTGATGTTGGCACCGCCATCAATCATAACATGTCGAATGCGAATATTATCAATATAAACAAAAATGAAAAGGGTAGGATCAGGATCATCTAATTGGAGAGGTATAATCTCATCGTCAAAGAACCGAGAAAGCTACTTGGTGAGTAGTGGTAGGTGTAGAGGAAGGGGATGAATTAGTGAGAGAAGCTACATGGTGAGGGGTGAGAATGGAGGCCACAAGTGTCGGGTCATTAGGTAAAACCTCGATGGATTAAAGAACCTCCATGAGGGCTGTCGATGGGATTTAGAATTTTGAACGAGGTCATACAAGGACATTTTTAGAGGGGATTGGTGCAATTATTTTTATCATTATATGATGGGTGAAACCATCAAAAATAGGATATGTGGGTCCCCGAATGGTGATTTTGGTGCAGAGTGCAGATGGTATGTTGGGCATAGGATTGGCAGATGGGCTAGTTACTTTCTCCTTTCCTTTGTCTTTTTGGGTGTGAGTGGCAACTTGGATCATGTTAATATGAGGAAGAGAGGTGGATGGAGAAGGTGTGTCAAGAAAAGTATAATGACATGATGGACAAAAACCTAGTGCGGGGTAAGAACCTTATGAAATGAGTAGGGCGCACTGGCATTTTGGTGGGGTTTTGGCTAGTTCTCCTATACGGACCATATTGATCTCGAATTTTGGAGGTGGATAAAAGGGTTGTGGAGGTGGTGGTGTAGGTCGTTGAATAGGTAGTGGGTGAGGATGTGTAGTGATAGGTGGAGGTGGAACTGGGTCCTCATCTAGAAGATCATCATCATCAAAGTTTTTTTTAGGAGGACAAAGTTGGAGAAGAATGGTTTTAGAGCCTTACAATTTTCTACATCATGTCTTGACACATGATGGTAGGTGTAAATTTTAGTATCGTCAAACCCTTTTGGTTTGGGCTTGAGTGGGTTGTAAGGTCTAAGGGGGGAAATGTGATGACAAAGTCTCTAAAAGGTTAGCTAGAATGTTGGTGTAAGACCCTACCAATGGATCACAATGTGAGGTGAGTGTGGGTTTGGATTGAAGTGTAGGTGATTGTGATGTGTGAGGTACTACAGGAGGTGGAATTGGAGATGGGATAGGTTTGACCACCGATTTGGTAGGTGGTATTATTTTAGGCTTGGGTTGTACCTTCTAGGTAAAGGCATGGTAGATGAACTAGCGATGGAAGGCGTTATAGGCTTGACTACCTCTTTGGAGGGTAGTGGGTTTTCAATTTCAGTTGCACCTTCTTGGGTAAAGGTGAAGGAGGAGTACGTGATGTAGAAGGGAAAGTGGATGGTGGAAGAGGATGGGTTAGCCATGGTGATAATGGAGGTGCGGTAAAGGTTGTTGGCGGAGGCAAGGTGGAAGGTACGGAGTTGAAGAGAAGGAAGTCTCATAGGTAGTGATGAGGTTATTGTAGTTGGTGGGGGTATAGGTGGTAAGAAAGATGTGGGTAACATGATGAAGGTGTATCTTACACTTTGATAGGTTGGTTGTAATAAAGGATTGTGATGAAGAGGTGGGCTATAACACTTTTTGATTTGCCTTGGATAGGTGGTTGTTTGGCCAAGGTCGATGGGTGAGGCCTAGGATAGACAAAAGGGGAAAAGGTGACAAAGGCGTGGTGGGTGAAACTGGTGTGTGGCCTAAAAATTTGGAGTCTTCTTTTTTAGGTGGAGGATTGGTTTTTGCACGAGCTTGGGAAGATGTGGATAAATCCAACTTGACGGGTGGGTGGACTAGGCTTGATGTGGCATGACACCCAAGGTAGTGATGGGTTTGGATGCAAGGGAAGGTGTGGATATAGGTAGGTTCTTAGGCATAGGAACAAGTTTAGTTGTTGGTAAAGGTTTGGATGTAGGTGAGGGTGATGAAGAAGAGGTCATTTCAACAGGAATGGTCATGGTTGATTGGGTTCCTTGAAATACCTTTGGATAGATCGTGGTAGGTATCTGTAGGTGACATTTGCATTTGGGTTGAAAAGGGTAGCTAAAGGTGTCCCCAAAGCATGGAATTATCAACGTAATCCAAGTGGTCGCCAGGCATGAAAATGACATTGTTGTAAGGGAAGATGATGTTAAATTAGTAGTAATCCCTGTAAAATATGTTTGTGAGACAGGGAACTGGTTGGCTTTGACTCTGTGGGTAAGAGAGCTGAGAGAAGATCAACGAGATCTGGAATGCTAATGGGGAATTTCCCCAATAGGAAGTGGTGTGTCTAAAGGATCCCCTATGGGTAGGGGAGATGATAGTTGGGATGAGATAGTTTCTTCTTTAGTGGAGAAGAAAGTGAGGATGACTCTCCCATGGGTAGGAGAGTTAATACCATTGGTTGTTCGTTAGGTTGCGAGGTAAGTGGTGAACCAACATTGGCAGAAATTGTGGACTCCTCCGTGGGTGAAGGGGAGATGAAGGGGACTCCTCTATGGGTGAAGGAGTAGAGGAAGTAGGCTCCTCCATGGGTAGAGGAGCTCATGCTAGAATCTCCTCGATAGAGGGGATATGAGGAGGAAATTGCAAAAGGGTTGGTACGATGTCAAACACAAAATGGACCTTATGGACATTACTGTCATTAGTTGAAGGTTCGCGGTTTGGTTTGATGACGGGGTATGGTTAGGGAATGAATTCTTGAAGATATGCAAATTCTAATTGGTGGGTGCGTTTGGGTTGTCAGGATGAGATCTCCATTATCTAACATTTCTGGACAATGTTCTTGAAGGTTATACAATTACCATCGCTATGGCCTTTTACGCGATGATAGTTACAATAGTCATGTTCCTTGTACCATGCCGAGCATAGGATGAGTGGGGTCAAAACCAATATGTGGTTTTATGGGTGGAAGAGCAATTCGGTGTTAAGAATTTTTTCTAATACTGAAGAATAAGGCTCCCGATTGGAGTGTATTTTCATTTCTCCCGTTTGAACTGAAAAGTTTGAACGGGAGAAAGGTTGGAGGTAGGTTTTGATTGATTAGAGGGGTGAGATGGGCTAGCCTTTAAAACTACCGCATAGATCCTTTGGCTTTTGAATAATTCTTTTGGGGTTTTGAAGAGGAAAAAACATCATTTGATTTTGCGGCGTTAAGAAGTTTTTCTAATACTGAAGAATAAGGCTCCCGATTGGAGTGTATTTTCGTTTCTCCGTCTAAACTGAAAAGTTTGAATGGGAGAAAGGTTGGAGGTAGGTTTTGATTGATTAGAGGGGTGAGATGGGCCAGCCTTTAAAACTACCACATTGGTAGATCCTTTGGCTTTTGAATAATTGTTTTAGGGTTTTGAAGAGGAAGAAACATCATTTGATTTAAATGTAGCGTTAAGAAGTTTTTCTAATACTGAAGAATAAGGCTCCCGATTGGAGTGTATTTTTTTCTCCCGTTTGAACTTAAAATTTTGAACGGGAGAAAGGTTGGAGGTAGGTTTTGATTGATTAGAGGGGTGAGATGGGCCAACCTTTAAAACTACCGCGTTGGCAGATCCTTTGGCTTTTGAATAATTGTTTTGGGGTTTTGAAGAGGAAGAAGCATCATTTGATTTAAATGCGGCATTTTTGTTACGCAATTGAATTTTCTTCTCTTCAATGACACAAATTTCTAGTTTTCATGCCATGGTAAATGCTTTGTTGAAGGTACGAAGGTTTGTACTTACAGAGTTGGTGAGATGTGCCTAGCACAAGCTCTAGTGAACAACTCTATAAGCTCGGTTTGAGGCAATTGGAATGTTAGCTAGTTGATGAGGCTCCACCAACGAGTGACAAAATCAGTGATAGACTCATCGTCGTATTGTCGAGTTGAGTACAAGTCGGTCATAGTGACCTTCTTGATGATATTGATTGAAAAATGGTCTAGGAAGGCTTGAGCCACTTGATTAAATGAGTAAATGGAATGTCGAGGCAAACCACTATACCAGTCTAACGTAGGTCCCATTAAGGACATGGGGAATGTTCATAGGAGTAAAGCATCATCGTGGGTGATTAGATAACACCCATGTTTGAAAGACCGCAAGTGTTGTTGTGGGTCTTCTTTACTATTGAACCGGTTAAATTTGGGCATTTCCAATGTGCAGGGTATGGGCGAATGGGAATAACATGGATGGATGGGCTCATTGCAGATTTCATCATAGGTTAAGGAGTTACGAGAGCTAGAAATTGATGCTTCTAATGTTTGCATATTTTCCATCATCATCTTAATAAGGTCGTTGGTGGGTTGTGATGATTGGGCACCCCCTGCATAGTATAAGGAGGTTGATGATGGATGTATGATGTGGATGACATCCCAGTATATGGTGGTGTTGAGTATGAGAACTGTGAAGGGGAATAGATGCAGTGGAAGGTATCCCAAATAGGCAATAGATGAGATTGGGGTTGTTGGTGATATGTATAAGTAGGTGGGGTAGTTGTAACAAATCTTGTGGTAATTGGGGGTAGGGACTACGGGATGGAAAGAATGAGGTTTTGGAATGGGGTATGGGTTGCCGACACCATGGGTGGTTGTGATGCAACTGGTACATATGAGGTAAAGGGTACAGATGGGGCTATGCTCAAGGTAGTAATGAAGGAATAGTTGACACCATGGGTGCGACAAATGTCATAGGTGCAATAGTTATAGAGGATGTGGGGTCCAATTGAGACACCACAAGTGGTAAGGTGGATGAAGGTAATGTCGAGCTAGTGGTAGATGTGGAAGTGGGGGCGAGGGCAGGAGGGATAGACATGGGCATGTCATATACCAACTGTCCTGATGAGTCCGGGTAGATGAGTGGGTGAGATAGTGTTGTAGGGCAACGAGATTCTGGTCAAGGAGTCTTGCGAACTCCTCGTCGCTAGTACTAATAGTAATGGGTTGAGTTGGATCCATAGGCGACAGGATGGAAGGTGATGATGGGCTAGGTAGAAGTGGTGAAGGCTAGCATGAAACACAAGGGCGTTGGCTTGGATATGAGTCAAAACCATGTGAGTTAGCGTAAACTTGGTAATCTGTTCTCTGTAAATGACACAAAAAAATAAATAAATTTTGGGAGGTGAAACTGGTCGTTGTTTTAATTAAAAATTAAAAAAGCAAAGGAACCGATGGTGGTTAGGGTAACCTATGTTGGTGATAGGGTGACTAATGACAATTAAGTGACCGATACCTTTATTATGGGAAATCAACAATTTTGCAAATGAGGCAAAAAAATTGATGAAAATGAAGTAAAGAAGTTGTATTTGACTATGATTTTAAAATTTGGGGGTATGATGATGTCCTGAGAACTTCAAAAAGAATAGAAGATGTGATGAGTGTTGTTTTTGGTAAAATTGACCAAAAATTTGAAACCGACAATAGTTAGGTAAACTAATGATGGTCAGATATAAACCAACGATGGTCACTTGGACTAACGCATGTCACTGTGAAATTTGAAAAAATGAAGAAAAAATTTGATTTTGTGAATTAAGTCAGATGGAATATCAACCCAGAAACCTGAGTATGATAGTAATGGACCCTGACACACTCAAAAACAATCAAAATACACCAACTATGATGGTAGAGTGTGAAAGGAAGAAGAAAATGAAGAACGTGACCTCACAACTAAAAAAAGCTAAGAAAAACATGAAATCCTATAAGTGAATTTTTATGTTTTAGCTTATGCTATTTAAGACTGACTTGTGTACAGAACAAAGTTTTTAGTTGGAAAGGTGTCCTATGAAGAGGCAAGATCTAAGGGTGGTTTTCAGGTTATGTTTGGTGGGGCGGTCCTTTCTTTGAGTTAAATAATGGATAGAGAAACTAGTTGGGTGCCCATTATCAATCCTCTAATCGTGTGATCATTGACAACTTCTTCTAGGTAAGGTGTTGTTTAAGAAGATGTGTAAATTTATATTTGTGCAGTTTGGAAAAGAGAGAGAAGAGAAAGTGCTCTACGATTCAATTATGTCAACCATCAGTTGGGCATGACTTCCAGCATATAGGTTGCCCTCAGTTTTAATGTGAGCTAAAAATGCAAGCATAGAAGTATGAAATGCAAGTATTTTAGAACCCAAATCGAAATGTGATATTCGATGTAAACAAAGAGTGAATAGGAAAGAGAATGACTTTCACTAATGTAAATGCAAGAAGAAAAAGAATGATTCTTTTTAGTCTGAAATACAAATGTCACTGAGATAAATAGAAGAAAGAGAAGATTTCCAAGGAGAGAATTTAATGTTAACTTCCTTTTGAAAAGAAACAAACATACAACAGTTCCCTAAGAATGAATAAATGCAAGGAACCTCGAGATGGGTCCCACCGAGGTGCCAAAATGTTTCACTAGATTCTTAGAAAATTAATGAAACAGATAAGAGGTAATAGGCCAAGGAGGAATACTTGTTTGTGATGTCGGTTGAAGGTTGTGCGCGTGTTCTGATTTCCCGATCCAAATTAGTTGTGAGAGCTCCCTTTTTTCTAGGAGGAACTACCTGTAAATGCAAAATAATACCACAAGATAGAATTAAACAAAACAATGAGTGGAATGCCTAGCGAGAGCTAGATTCGGGAAGCGTGATGCTTCTGAACAGGTTGTCATTCACTTTTATATAACAATATTAATGCTATTCAAAAGATACATGAAATAAAGATCCTATTGTAATTGAAACGATTTGGGTATCTCATACAAAACAATAAGAAAGGTTGTTTAAAATATTGTTTGAGGTCAAAATAGGTTAGGTGATGGGATGGTATGGGTTACAGGTCTGGTGCAGGCTCTGGGTAAGGTCTGATAAAGGTTACAAGTGATTTTGGGCTATTGGGAAATAGGTATTAGCTTTGCTATCTTGAGGAAGCTTACCAGACATAGAGAGAGCGATGTCGGTCGGGTGTGACCGATGACGGTTTATCTATGACCGATACCGGTTAGGGATAACCGATCTCAGTTTCTGTGGGAATGGTAAAATATCATAAAAAAAATGTCAGGTTCTCTTTGTGTCTACACAAAGAGATGGGGAGGTCTGTGGAGAGGTTTTAGGTAGAGTATATGACTTGGGTGAGGCTTTTGTGAGGTTTTTTGGGGTGTTAAGGTCAATTTAGTAAAAGCCTGACAGGAGATACAATAACCGATGTCGGTCAGTGGTGACCGTGTCGGTGAAGGGGGAGCCGACAACGATTAGGTAACCAACGTTGGTAGGGGAAATTTGGAGAAAGTTGATTAACAAGTGGTTTTGGGCTTCTCTGTGATTGCACTAGAGAATGGAGGGGACTGGTTGGGTTTGTGATAAGGTGATAAAAACTTAGAAATGTGTAAAAGGTTAGGAATAAAGATCTAGAAGGTTGTGGTGGCTAGATAGGGATATGGGCTAGAAAGTGGGGATGGTGAAATATAGGGAATAACAAGTTCTAATAATAAGAGGATAAAGAACCTAATAAGTAAGTGTAGAAATGATACATAATTAAATGTACTTACTTGTTCCTGCAAGATTGGTGGGTGAAGGAAGGTGATGGTCGATTTGTGAACCTGGTGGTTAGTGTCGTGGAAAGTGCTTCCCGGAGTGTCACCGTGAATTCCAATGCCTTTAGATCAGTCCTGGTACTTGCTTGGGCCTCTGGCTAGATGTATTTTGTCATCTTGATGCTGAGAAAACTTTGGTTTGTGCTTGAATTCAGATAGCTCTCTCAAAACTCAAAGTAACCAACCTAGGAAAAAGGTTTCCAAATTGTATATATGGTGACCGACGATGGTCAAGGTGATTGACGTCGGTTGAGGGTTAACCAACGTCGGTTAAGGTGGGATATCCTAGGTTTACCAAAAATAGCAGATCTTGGCTATTTTGGCATGCTTTGCTTGTTGGCCTGGGTCTCAAGTGATGGTTAATGCTTAGATAAGCGGGCATGTTGTTGGAGAAGGAATAGGAATTTAATGCTAGGGTTAGACTAAGTCCCAGGTGGTTAGGATAAGTGGAGACTGAGTCTTAGTTAATTAATAGGCTAAGAATAAGTCCATGGTGAGGTGTCTAGGTGATGTGTAAATTAACCTAATTAAAGTAATTAGATTAATAAATAATGTGAGGATGGGCATTAACTCAATTATAAATAATTAAATTAGTGTGAATGTGAGGTAAAAGGGTCATGGTTAGGTGAACACGTTATGTTAACTGATTAAAGGGGACCAAGGGGAGCATGACCCAAATTTGGTGTCTACGCTTGGTCTTGTTGGAAAGTTCTTTGACGTAATGTATTTTGGGATTTTCAAAATCAGATTTTGGGTGGGATTTGGTAGGTGAAATGGGGAAACGTGACTTCAACCATTAATGCATAGATTCAATCGACTCAACCACCCAAATTTGATTAGATCTTGTCTCCTTCCTTCTTCTACAAGCTAAACTGACATGGGGAGGTGGATATAATAGTGTTATAGGTGTGTTGCAAACATTTAATGGTAGTTGTTGGTGGTTGGATTTGAAAATCCAAGTTTCCCTCTCTTTCCCTCTTCTTCTCTTTCTTTTTCTTCTATAAATTGTTGAACATTGCTCATTGTTAAAGGTTGGACCCTCTTGGTTTCTAAGAGCATTGTTCAAAGCATTTTTCCTTGGCATTTTGAGTTACATGCCTCAGATTTGGATCTTTGCATGTGGATACTTGATGCAACCTAGAATTTACTTTTAATAACTTAGGCGCACTAACACATCACTCAGCCTGAGCCGAGCACTCACCGAAGCACGCAAAGGCACTAGGTCCCTCTTTAGAGTTGCTTGTACATAATGTTAGCATGATGGTGCATATAGATATTCATATTCATTATCAATAGTAAACAACACACAGTGCATAAACCAGATCTAATTCTTAGAATATATATAGAATGAACTAAACAATGACTATAACAAGATTTACCATGCAAGAACCAGATTCAGTCATGTTCAACACCATTATCCAGCCAATATGAACCATTGTATTAAGTATTGTAAAACACAAAATCTTCTTACATTACATAAGTATCTCCCTTAGTCATGCGCGCAAAAAAATCAACAACATAACTCTACCATAGTTTTCATCCTTTAACTCTGTGCAAATTAATACATATATATAGGGGTGGGGACTTTCCCTTCACCACCCATGCACTTCTTAAAATAGGTCACATGCTAATAATAACCATGTGCCTTTATAATAGGATGCACAACATGCAAGTGATCTAACAATAGACTTCCTATAGTTAACTCGAGTATAAATTCTATTATTAGTTTGAACAATGCATGGCGCTCGGCCATTTGCCGCTTGTTCCCAAAATACCATTGCATGGACCGCAAATCTTCATGTCTTTGTGTGCTTAGCATGCTAACTACAAAAATAGCCCTTATCTAAAAAACAACTAAGTCTTGATCCTGGGTACTCCAATCCTATCATAGCGCCGCACGCTCTTCCAACACCCTACATTCGTGCGCCACATACTTAGGCCATTTTTGTCCGCTCAACATTACCCCACACTAGAGTACATTGTCATCCCGACAATGGGTAATCACCTTGTCGCTCCAAAGAATATAGGATAAATGAAAGAAAGAATCAAGGAATAAAGAATATGGTGAGCCATTTTATGTGTACCCTTCTCATCTTCTGGTAGAATGAATTATGGATATTCATTTTGTATTTCTCCCTCAAACTCATACCAATCCTTAAGCATTGCATTGGTCTTATCAGGGATG
This sequence comes from Taxus wallichiana var. yunnanensis, assembly GCA_018340775.1. Classification (NCBI taxonomy): domain Eukaryota; kingdom Viridiplantae; phylum Streptophyta; class Pinopsida; order Cupressales; family Taxaceae; genus Taxus; species Taxus wallichiana. Next base: position 837,710,244 of record CM031238.1, read on the forward strand.
TCCACAATGATGTCATATAACTCATCCATAGTCATGCTTCGCCTTCACTTTTAAAATTCTAATGATATTGGCCATACCTGAGACCATCCCTTCCATGACATCCACCTTCGTGGCAATGAGCTTCTCGATACCCTTTATCTGATCCATATGTTGTTTCCTTGCAGCATCTAGTGTGTCATGCTTTGTTTTTACCAAGGTAACTCGCTCGTGCGCCCTTGTGTGTTTCATCCTTTACCGCTTGTAGAACTTCATTCTCCTCTACCTTTGTCCTTTCTTGAATTAAGTTATCAAATGCTATACACATGGCCAATACTATATCCGCCTTCTTCATTTCATCTTTTAAGGCTTGTAAAACTACCTCGTAGCTAGATATCTTTCTTGCAATAGAAGTCTTGACCCTTGATGCTTCTTCCACAACATCATTTTTCTTAGGGAGGCGCACTTTGGTCCTTCCTCCAGAAGTAGGAAAACTGTCGTGTGCAGATAGTGTAACTTAGACTTGAAGTCCCAAGGCACCTTCTCCTAAAAATCAGGTCTCTTCTGCAAAATCTCATTTGCAATTTGCTCTACCATCTTTTTAACATTTTGGGCCTTAGCTACTACATTATCTCACTCCTAAGCGAGGCACTTGATCTCTGTTTCTTTTTCCTCCTTATCCTCTAATAACACCCGTATTTTTGTCACCTTATCAATATTTTGGTGCGCTACTTTTGTTGACACTTTGACGAACACATTACCCACATGTTTGTTTGAAAAATGTGTTGGCTTAATAGTCATATGACGTGTGTTATGCACCTTCCTCGTCTTATTTGAACTGCACGCCTCCTTACAGACATCAAAATCAGGCTCATCCATGTGAGTTTGCATACTCTAGGATAGTTATTTGCGAGTGTGCATGTTGGCCATTTCTGGGTCCATCCAATCCCAGCCATATAACTGCTTGTTTGGCAGATTACTCTGGAAGCGGGTGCGAATAATTTTTGAAGGGTCATCCATATAACCCAAGTTCTAAGTACCTGTTGCTTCTTCCTCATCATGCCCACCTACATGCTTGCCAACATCCTCATGAGCAGACTCTCGCCCTCATCTTGCGGTATTGCCACACCTGCATCTTGTTGTATAGTGCCTCTAAAATCCTGATTCACTTCCCCTTCATCCTCTCCTTCCTTCTCCGTGGGGCATACTATGACTTCTATGTCTCCACTAGTACTGCTCTCTCCTTCACTAGAGTGTTGTTCATGAATACTTATGCTTGGGTCTATAGTCTCGTAGACTACGTGCTCACCAATATCTTCATCTTCCTACATTTCCACACTGGGGGTGGCCTTTGCTCTATGCCCACCCATACTTGGAGTTTCCTCTTCTTCCTGCGTGCTTGGCTGTGGGGATTCCTCCTCACTATCTTTAATAAGAACATATTTCTGCACTTTCTCCTTTCTTCCCCTCATCCTTCACAGGAGTCACACATGGTGATCTCCTTACTGGCTATGAAGTCCATGCGTCAGTGTCTCTGGATGTGTGCCTTTTCCTGGAATTCTCTTGGTATCTACAAGTCCAACATTGTCTTCTAGTTCTTCCTGCTCGAGGATGTTTTCTAGTCATGCAAGCAATGAATCCTCTTAAGTAGGGGGTGCAAATGTAAAATGCCTTGAAGTCCCTACTATTTTCCCCTTCTTCAGAGGTTTTGGAACTGTCATACCTGTGCCCTTCACAATTTTTCCATCATTGAACCTTGGCCTAAGATATACATACACACACATGCGTGCATTTGTTCAATCTACCCCATGGCCAAACTCTCCGGTGTGATGTCCACATTGCCTAATTCCATGGTTTCCACATAGGCCTCTTTCCCTGGCCATACATATATCTTGCGTAGAATGTGAATATCGGTGTCCTCCTTGTCTGCGCCAAACCCGAGTTGGTGTGTGTCATGGAATTTGATTACAGAATTTTTAAAGTATCTTGCGGTAAATGCAAAGGGTATCTTACATCAGGGGCCCTTCTCTCTAGACTTCGTATGGTAGCGCCCCAAGCTGAAATGCCGTAAATCATAAATTCAACCTCTCCTTCCAACACCTTTGGCAATTCACATGGAATGCACCATTCTCCCTCGAATGCCCTACATAGTCTCCTGAACCACTTGTCTAGGTGCTCCTTGTATGTATTGGAAGTAGTCACCCGTAGAGTGTACTTGGCATTTTTTTGTTGGGGAATTATTCTCCAATGGAAACTCCCATATATTCTCCCTAGGTTCGTTGGGTACTCTAATTTCACTAAATACAATCAATAATAGAATTACGCCCGGGTAATATTCTCACATTTATCGCTTGAGCACGCACCTCATTCACCAAGCTTTTGGTGACATACCCGGAAATGTTGTAGTATATCTTGCTATCCATTTTTGTGCGCTATATGCAACCATCACATATTCACCTCATTCCATCGCTCAGTGGCACCTGGTTTTCTCCTGCTAAGCGCATTTGCAACTCTGGTGGCCATGTCTGTAATATTGGTGACCTTGAAGGCTCGGCCCCCTTCTTATACTGATGTAGGGTTGTTGTGGTATCAATGCCATCGTCGCCCGATAGGTCTCTAGCGATCTCGAGCGTTCGTGCAACCCCGTCACCTTCCCAATCAACTTGGCAGTGATCCTCATCCTCTTTCCCGCGAAGTAGAAAAAGTCTTTATGGATGCGCGTGACATGAACCATTGGTACAATTGCTTGGCTTCCCAAAATAGGAAAACTCCAAAATTTTCATGACCCCCATGTTTTCAAGTAATTTCTTCACAGAATCATCCAAGACCCTAGTGTCATCCACCAATCGATTTGTTCTCCTATAAACTTCTGTTGTGACGTCCTTCAGGATTTCTCGGTCATGCGGTGGTTGATCTCTGAAACCATACACTGTGTAATCTTTGTTGTCCATGTCCTCCCCTCAATAACTTCTTCTCGGATATAACATCTCGACTAACCACTCCTCTGTTAGGTCATCAACCTCCTTCTCCAATTGGATCCCTATGTGGTGCCATCATTCCTCTCGATCTTGTGAGTGTGAATGAAAACCTTAGCTATCGTGTAAATGAAACCTAAGTCACCCTCTTGTCATGCACATGCTCCACCACTTGAATCCTTTTTCTATACATGTATGCTCAATAGTGTGCTTCGAAATGTGACAAGTTTACTCACTCTGCAGAGTGCTTGTCATCTCCAACTCTTCTTCACACTTCTCAATTTTATTTGAACTCGCAAGGTAAAAATGTCATTGCAAACATCAAATTTAAACCAAGTTTCAAAAAATCCTTCATTAATTTCTCCACCTACCACCGTACACGTGTTAATTTCCTTTGAGTGCATGTTGCGCCTCTTTGTCCCATGCCCCAATCTCTCACGCTCAAACTTTGGCACCTCAATCATAAATTTCTAGCATGCCACTACTTATTTGTCATAGATCTCCTCTACCCATGCTTCCTTACGCCGAAGTATTTATCCAATGTGACCCAAACATACGTAGTCTCAAATGTTGTAGCCTCCTTGAGTTATACTGAGCGCTCACCGCCTTACGGGTCTTTAACTTTGAGCAATCCTCTTGAAGTTTTCATCACTTTTCAAAACTTATTCCCTTTATGGACACCCGTGATTTTATTTCTTTTATGTACTAGACTAACCTTATTTTATCCACCCCACACTAAGGGTATGTGTAGTCCTCTGCACATAAAAACACTTGAGATAGTAATCAACTTCCAACGCACAAACACGCTTATTACACATAACACTAAACTAAATTGACAAAGCATAGTGACGAGGAAGGAAACACATTAAGGAAACAATACAATAAGGGAAATCTATTCTAAATGGAAATACTACCTTATTACAAACACCAAGAAGGCTTATTTATAGTAGGGCTTCAGCCTAATCCCGTTTAAAGTAACCGTGTTCCATCAAGCGCCTATAACTGGTAAACACTTGATTCAAGTATGTGAATGATAACATACAGTCCCAACCAATACACCTTAACCTTTCCTGGGTGGCATAGAAACTTTGAATCATAAATAAGTACCATCTTCCCAACCTCAAGCTTCTTGTCCTTGATGTGTTTGTCATGTCATGCCTTCTATCTGGCTTTTTCTTGCTTCTGACTCCAACATGCTATGACGCGCCTCTCATCCTAGCTATATTAACTTGTCAATTCTTTCTTCAATGCTTGCTCATTAGCTAGACCTCTCGTGCGCACAATACACAAAGAAGGTAACATGAATTCCATGGGAAGAAATTCTTCTGCTCCATACACCAACTAAAAGGGTGTAGCCTTATTCAACCGTTTATAGGTTGTTCTATATGCCCAAAGTACACCAAAACTTTATCATCCTAATCTATCCTTCCAACATCACAAATCTTTGTCAAATTCTGGCTCAATATCTTGTTGAAAGCCTCAGCAGTCCCATTTGCATGAGGGTGATAAGGTGTTGTCTTGTGGTGTGCGACCATAAATTCATCCAATAATATCCCGATTTTCATATTCAGGAAATGAGTGCCCCTATCACTTGTCAAATGCAAAGAACATCCAAACCTAGTAAGAATATTTTCCCATAAGAACCTTGTTGTTGTAGCCACTGTACAATCCTTTGTAGGTGTTGCTTTCACCCACTTTGTAAGATAATCTATACAAGTGATGATGTGTAGCGCTATCTAGTTCTATGTGGGGCTGGGGTAATAGGGCCCACAAAATCTATGACCTATTTTTAAAAAGGTTCTACACTAGTAATAGGCCTCAAAGGCATTTCATCGGTTTTCCAATGCGCTGACAGTGATCACACGCCTTACAATACTCCTTGCAATCCTTGTACAAGGTTTCCCACCATAAACTAGCGAGTAGAATCTTGCACACGGTGGCGTCACCTGCATAATGTCCACCTGCAATACCACCATGATCCTCCTCCATAATTTTCGTGTGCTCATGCTCTAGTACACACCGACACAATACTTCATCTCGACCTAGTTTATATAAGTCACCACTAATCAACATGAAAGGCGCGAATGCAAATTGCAAGTTATTTATTTTCCAAGGCTTTCATTCCTTTTGGCACTATACATGTGCGTAAAAAGATAACAATATCCTAAAATTCTAAGGGTGTGTAGTTTAACCTGTATAACTATGTATCGACATTGTATCTTCAATAGTTTGTGCGTCCTCTCTTAATTGAATCCTTGATAAGTGGTTTGGGACATAATTGATTTTACCTGGCTTTACCACAACTGTAAAGTCAAATTCTTGAAATAATAGAACCCATCGACATATGCACCCCTATAAAATGGGCTTATTTACCAAGTATTTCAATGCCATGTGATCTTTATAGAACACAAAAGGTGTTGCTAGCAAGTACTATTTGAACTTATGCAACACGTAGATCATTGACAAAGCTTTGACTCTCGTAGTTGTATAATTATGTTCTGTAAGAGTCAAATTTCTACTAGAAAAATAGATAGGATGATCTATAATACCTTCTCCCATGATGAGCTAGAACGTGCCAATGACCATGCCAGAGGCATCCACATGTACGTGAAAGGGTAGATTCTAGGAAGGAAAACATAAAATAGGCACCGTAGTGAGCATGTCCTTCAGCGCTTCGAATGCGCACCGCCTGCAGATTCTCCCAATAGAACTTCCCTTTACCTTTTAATAACTCCTCTAAGGGTGCGACAATCTTAGCATATCCTTTGATAAATTTTCTGTAATACCCTGTGTGGCCCAAGAATCCATGCACCTCACTTTGACTGGTGGGTTCCTCCAAGCCTAAAATGATTGCAACCTTAGCCGGATCTACTAACAAACCCTCCTTGTAGATGATATGCCCTAGTAGAGTTCCAAAAGGTGTAACAAATACACACTTCTTAATATTTAAAGAGATGTTTAACTATCTGCACCTCTCAAACATTAACCGTAAATTGTCACAATGATCCTTGATAAGCCCATATACGGTCCAATCATCTAAGTAAACCTACAATAATTTGTGAATAAAATCCTGGAATGCTTGAACCACAATGCATGAAAATATTACAGGCACGTTCTTCAATCCAAATGGAATCACTTTGTATGCAAAACTTCCCCATTCAGTGGTGAAAGTTGTCTTCTCTTGATCCTCCTTAACAATTCTTACCTAATGATACCCAGAGAATCCATCTGTAAAAGAGTAAATTTCATGCCCTATAACACCTTCCAATATTTCCTTAGTGAATGGTGTAGGGAAAGGATCAATCACACATGTATCATTCATCTCCCTGCAGTCCACACAAATCCATATATTTCCATCTTTCTTTATGTTGATTACCATTGGGGTAACCCTCTCCGATTCCTCTATGGGCTCAATAATGTCAAGTTCCAACATCTTGTTTATTTCTTCTTTAAATTTTACACACAGGTTAGGGTTCATCTTGTAAGGTCTCTTCCTAACTGGGTGTGTACCTTTCTTTAACTTAATTTTCATCTCACCTAAAGATTCATGCACCCCTTTCAACTCATGGAAGCCCCTAGAAATAAGTCATGGAAATTGCATAGCAACTCAATTATCTTATCCACTTTGAGTCGGACCAATAATCTCCAATTATGGCCTCCTTAGGTTCAAAGAGCCATGCCAATGTTCAGTTTCTTCATCTTCATAGGTTCATGGTTGGCGCACGCTTTCTCATCCACACTGTCTAAGACCTTGTGCTTACCCTCTGAATGATATATGTCCATTTGTTCCACTTCTTCAACATCCACCATATAGACCATATTTCCTTTCTCCTTATCTAGGAAAGTGCACTCAAACAGTTCTGCATCTGTCTCATCTACTTCGTCAAAACACGCTTCTAGATCTGACTCACCAAATAACTCTGAATGAGTTCTTTAGCCTTTGCACTATCTCCCATAGTCAATCGCTTCATAACTTGTAATACCTCTTTCATTGGAGGTTTAGTGGAGAAGTAGTCAAAAGCCCAGATCATTCCTACAATCAAGTCTTACCAATTTCCAGTCTCCTCCTGTGCAGCTCTGCATAAACATACCAAGCACGTGTGTAGCCTCGCAAGGTAAAATAAAGTTTGTGCACCCGCAATGAAGGTGGTAAAGCTTTCTACCCCTCTGTACAGAGTCTCTCACACTCATGAATGTGGTGTTGAATAGGATTATTACAATGATATTCACATATTTGAGTAAGTGCATTACTCTTGAGAAACCAAGTTGATAGAGAAATTCTCACTTCTCTTAATTCTATGAGATTATCCCTATGAACCTGTCTACCAACGCATTGTTGTCCCATATAAGGTATACACTAACATATTCCTTCTATCAACTTGATCCTTCCACTTTACATCCATGGCTTGCAAGAATACCTCGTAGGTTTCCTTTTCCAAAGTGTACTGGGCAGTACAGGGGTTTGCCTATCCTCCTAACACAACACGACACGCTTACACATGCAAATTGCACTTCTTACCCCATGCCCAACCATTTCGTAAGTGCCATGCACCTAATTATCACAAGAAATACTTATAGTATCATTGATGGATTGTGCATCTTCCCACTGGAGGATTCCTTCCTTAGATGGCTCAAGTGCTTCGGATCTCGAATGGTGCGCACATAAATTTTGTTCAAGTCTTCTTCACTTAAGGGCTCAACATAAGGTACAAATTTCCCATCTATCAAAGGGATAATAACTTGTTTTTCATTGTTGTCAAAACTGATATATCCCTTATTGAACCGTATATCAACATTATTTACATAGTACTAAGAGTGCCCAAGTATAATTTGGGAAATTTGTTTGCTTTTGCAAGTGCTAATACTTCAAAGTCCCCAGTGAAGTTGGCCCCTCGTATAGTAATAGACACATCTTTCAATACTCCAATTGGCATGGCCTTAGTCTGATTTTTCATATATAGTACATTGGAAGACATCTGCAATAGAGGTCTCCTCATCTAAACCCATGCATATAAGGTAAGCACACTCACTTCTGCGTGTGTGTTAATCAAAATATTGCTCAAAAGCCATCCATCCACAACAACATTCAGAGTGATCTCCTTGTCATAATCCAAGCTATGGGAAGGGAGATTATATTACAAAATATTTCATCCGTTCTCAATACTAGCGTGCAAATTGTTTCCTTTTAACTAATTCTCGAGTAATGGAATAATGTTCTCCTAATGCAACATCTTGCATATTTCCTTCGAGATCATCAACATAAAACTGTAAAGTCTCAACTACCTTCTTGTGTTCCAATTTCCATGACTATTCCTTCAAACACCGTATTTCAACCTACAAATTTCGAGTACCTCCATGGTTTCTGATAAACCTCCTTCTGAGGTGTAGGGTCTGGATATTTTGCATGTAAAACCTCCTCCTCGGTGATGGTAGGCTTTTGTTGCATCATTTCTCTAGCACGTGTATCCTCAACGCATGCAATAATATTCACAATTACTACCTTAGGATTTGGTGCTAACTTTGGTATCCATTGGTTTTCCATGGCACGTTATATCCTAACCATCCTTGCGCCCTTGTTCTCCTGTTTGTGCTTATGGATCGGATGTTCATATAAGTCCAGACATTCTTCATAGTTATGATTCTTTCTACAAAAATAAAAAATAATATTCTAAGGACATTCACACCTGTAATGGTCAGGGGATCCACACGTATAACATGTTTCATGAGGGAACTCACCTCGTTCACCATCGTGGCCTCAGCCTCTGAATCCACCACGATATCCTCAACCTCTACCATGACCTCTCCAAAATGCCTTTCATTTTGATCATATCACCTTTGAGTGTGATCATGATCATGTTGCTCACCTTTATCCTTAGAGTTATTTGAAACTCCTTCTCCGTCATACAATAATATCAATGACATCATGGATTTGATCAATCAACCTGTAATCTTCAATATTTTGATTCATAAACCGACAAATTTTACAAAGTAGCAGGACATGTTCTTTCTTACGTGCATTGTAATAATAGATAATAGCTTACATCATGGTCCAAATGACCTATCTTACATTCTAGTAACAAGGATCACACCGATTTGTGAGGACAACTATCCTTAATATGCCCTTGTACTTCACAATTTATGCACCAAATTCCACTGTGTGTCTCATGTGTTGTATTGGCTGATAGTTTCTCCAACTACTTTGCCATTGCTAAAATCTGAGCTTCTACAAATGGGCTCACTCCAGTGTCTATGCTCCCATCTGCCTCAACATGCAAAGTTTCTTCAAGTGCCTCGCATGGGTATGTATAAGTCTTATGTGAGAGCGCCCTCCTAAAAGGTGTAATCAAGCCTCCGACAAACCACTGTGCATGCTGACTTGCATGGATATCATATGATAGTTTAGACAAGAGTGTTTTGAAATGAGCATCATATTCTGGACACTCTTAGTAGTGCCCTGCTTGATGTCCTTGAGCGTGCTTATACTTTTCTACTCAAACTTAGGTATATAAAATTCCTTAATGAAAGCATCTCATAACGTTGTATAATCCACACAAGTCTGATCAGGGTCAAAATTTCTGTACTAATGCGCACATCCTCGCAATGTAATGTAAAGTTACAACCTGATCGACTAACCATGCACTTTGAAGTTGTTGTTCCTCTCACATGCCATAATATCTCACACATATGAAAATTCTCAGCGACATCTTCTATTCCCTATACTCCGGGAGATGAAGTGGTTGGTGAGGACCATGACCACCAGATCTAGAACCTCGTGTGTTACCTTTGTCTCCAGATCCACCAGATCTGCCATATCCCGAGTTACCTGTTCTACCTAATCCTCCATGTGTAGTAGTAATTGGACTAGAGGATGCACTACCCTGTGTCCCAATAGTAGTGTTAAACTAAACTCCTATAGTCTGCGAAGTTATGTTATTCCCGATGCGAGTCCAAAGTTCTGTGCACCTGAGTTCTACGTTGATGACGCACCTAAAAAGGTTCCTCCAACCGGTTCTCTAAATAACAGGGAAGATGTTTGCCCAGCCATAAATGTACTTGTTATATGATTCACTCCTAAACTTGCTAATAAGTCAACTCTACCTCTTGCTACTCTATTGCCCAAACTAGCTTGTTGACTATTGGTCTGTACTAGAAACTGGAAAACCAAACACAAGGGCTAGGTTTCCAGGTAGATTCAGATGCACACCCATGGCCCAAGTTTTCTCTGTTGGCGTGCTCTCATAAGAGGTCGATGAGGGTCCCTGTCATGCTTTCCCAAATGGGGGAGTTCTAGATGCTCTAGCTCCACGTCCTCTACATGAGCTCCAAATCCTTCACAAGCCATCTCTCTCCTCAACGCCATCCATTATGCAATCTCGTGTTGCTTCCCTAAATCCCTCTCACATGCCTCATTGTACTTAAGTTTCCTTTCTTCTCTTTTCCTCTCTATCGCTAGGTCCGCCATCCTTCACCACACTTGCTCCTACCCCCACGCATGGTGGGGTTTAGCTAGCCATCGAATTTTCTTCCAAATTTAGGGTTACCAACAATATTTTGATCACCAGTGGAATGCCTTATAGATAGGTTCCCCTGGGATAACGTAAAAATTGAAACTCAGCTACCTCTGGGCAAGAATAAGTGGAAATTGAGTACTCCAAAATATAGCTATTTAGAACACCATAGAACCAAGTGTCCACAACACACGTCCAAATCATATTAGCATCATAGAGGGCCTAAAATTCTTCTTGTGTCCAAACAAGTGTGTGAAACCTCCAATTCCTTTTAGATGCGTAAGCAACCAACCACTCGTATAGCTCTATTGGGAAGATAGCAAAGAAGCTCTCATATAAGAAGTCATACAGATTCTACTCCACCCACGTGCATGCGTCAAACCTAGATCCAATGTTGAATCTCCGAGCGTACTCTTCTTCTAGATCTATTATCCACTCCTCAACACTTTCCAAGGTCAATCGACATGTCTTCATCACACAACATACTAAAAACAACTGAAAAGAGGTCCTGGCAATGAAACCAATGATGCAACCTAGAATTTATTGTTAATAACCCAGACACGTTGACACATCATTTAGCCTTAGCCGAGAACTCACCGAAGCGCGCAAAGGCACCAAGTCCCTCTTTAGAGTTGCTTGTATAGAATGTTAGCATGATGGTGCATATAGATATCCAAATTCATTATCAATAGTAAACAACACATAGTGCATAAACTAGATCTAGTTCTTAGAATATATATATAAAATGAACTAAACAATGACTATAACAAGATTTACCATGCAAGAACCAGATTTAGTCATGTTCAACACCATTATCCAACCAATATGAACCATTATATTAAGTATTGTAAAACACAAAAGCTTCTTACATTACATAAGTATCTCCCTTAGTCATGCACGCGACAAAACCAACAGCATAACTCTACCATAGTTTTCATCCATTAACCGTGCAAATAAATACATACATACATACATATATATATATATATATATATATATATATATATATATATATATATATATATATATATATATATATATATATATATATAAGGGTGGGGACTTTCCCTTCACCACCCATGCACTTCTCAAAATAGGTCACATACTAATAATAGCCATGCACCTTTACAATAGGATGCACAACATGTAAGTGTTCTAACAATAGACTTCCTATAGTTAACTCTGAGTAGAAATCCTATTATTAGCCTAAACTATGCATGGCGCTCAGTTGTCACTTGTTCCCAAAATACCATTATGTGGACCACAAGTCTTCATGTCTTTGTGTGCTCAACACGCTAACTCCAAAAATAGCCCTTATCCAAAAAATGACTAAGTCTTGATCCTGAGCGCTCCAATCCTATCATAGCGCCACACGCTTTGCGAGCACCCTACATTCATGCGGCCCATACTTAGGCCATTTTTTTCCACTCAACAATACTTGCCTCTTCCACCATTGTAATCAACTGTGCATCACTTGGAAGCAATAAAATTCTATTTTGTGGTTATTACCTGCCCTAGTTTGCATTTTCTTGCATTTTCTTGCCTTTCCCTTACATTGTTTGTTTGTTGTGCATATTTTATGTCCCTTGTAGGTTCCTTTTCTATTGTGCTCCATGGAGATGAGTGTGTGAATGTTGTTTATGACTGTGGCACATCTGCTTGCCCTCCCAATGCACATTTTCCCTTGTTTTCACTTAGTTGAGAGTGTTCATCCCCCTCTTTCTAGTGTTATCACCTCCCCTTAGCTTAGGTTTTCACTTTCATGCATCTCCTTCTCACCCTAGTCCCTTGGAATCATATAATAGTGATAGGTAGTTACATTTCCCTTCCTAGGAGTAGTTTTAGTAGTAGAAATAGGTAGAGGAAGTCGACCTTCTCCAGAGGTCTGTCTCAAGCGCAAGGTCCCACAACTTGGAGATAGTCTCATGTTACCTCAAAACCCCAATTCATCCTGATCTAGGACGAGTGTAATTTTGAGCTCCAACAGTTTTTGGCACGCCTAGTGGGAAAAGTATTGAAATCTTACATTTCATTATTACTAAGTTTTGGTGTGCGAATTAATGATTTCAGCCTTTGGAGGCTCCTTTAACACATCTAGTGGCTCCCAACATCCAAATATATTAATTTTAGTAGTTGTGCACATATTTCATGAGAAGGATACACACGAGATAAAGCGCAATAAGTATCTCCATTGTCTCCAAGAATAAGTAGTATCGAGAACTCCGCACTCGCATCTCCATATTCTACATGCAGAGCACAATCTACTCCTCTCAACAGAGCTTCCAGCACACTCTACCCGAGGTGTTTAGATCCTTTCCTAACCATGACACAAAGAAATTTTCCCCTTGTTGGCTTCAATGGTGATAGTCCTGGATTTTCCCACGTAACATGATATACCAGTGGTTACACTCAAAAGTATACCATTTTTCACTGGTGAGAATCAAGTTACCCCTGTTGAGCATATTCAAGACATTGAAAATGTATGCTCTGTTCACCTAGTTACTGAGAAGATGATGTAGTTGTAAGGCTTCTTGCTTCTTCACTCAAAGGAAAAACACTTCATGGTACAAAATCTTAAGACTTGCCTCTATTACTAACTGGGATGGAATTGGCATTACAATTTGTAATTAGTTTGAGGATAAATCGACAATATATCCTTATTATAACAACTCACAATGATCAAGAGAGCTCTCAATAAGCTCATAGCTGATTTTAACTTTAGATTTTAGAAGACATGGGACTGAATTTCAGCCCTCCTAAAACCAACCCCTCAAGGTGTTTTTCTTTACTTCTTAGGAGCTCTAAATTTTGACATTGCAATAATGATATAGTTTATGGGTGTTGTGTAACTCCTTTATGCTTACCATATAGCCATTAGAGCAGAAAATTGCCTTATTCAAGATGGAAAAATAGCCTCTAGATTACCCATGCCCTTATTTCCTAAAATACCTCAAGTGCATTAGCCTATCATTACTCCCATTCCTGAGAAAAGTTCCCAACCCATTTCCTCCACATCATACTCTCCACAGTGGCAAAAGGAGGATGAAGGAATGAAATCCTTCATTAGAAATCTATCCAATAAAGTTATATCCTTAGAAAAACAACAGACGCAAGCCTTCTGAAGTAACTCTATTTAAGGATTTAATCAAAGCCATCAACCCTTTAGAAATCAATATCTAAATCAAAGATATACGGGTAGAACCAACAAAATTATAGATGACATACTAATGCACACCTCCCGTTGCAAAAATTTCCTCCTGCGCAACCCTTTCCTATACCCAACATAAGTTTTAATATACAAAATAATATGGTCTAAGTGACAAAATAATGTTTTCCTTGTAATTTTCCTCACCATAGTTAGTATAACTATGCACAAATGCCTTGCACGAGAAAGCCTATATGATTCATAATGCTTCATGTTATGAGTCTTACACTAGTGTGAGTGAACCAACAAATGAAGAAGTGTCATAATTTGTTCCTAAGACCAACTTTATGTTCTTTGGGGTTGAGGACTTCTATGCAATTAACCAAGCTATGGAATAATCCAATAGGTCCCATGCGCACTCAGGTTGTTGACAACACAAGGTCCAAGAAGAGAATGTTAGATTTTGGTGCATAACCTTATACTTCTGTCATTCAGACTGATCCTTAGAAGTAAAGAGATGCAGGTCATCAACCTAATAGTTCAGTGCATGATTTCATGCATGAGATTCCGTGTAACATCCCAATGTTTAACACGTAAGTGGTGCATGCTCCTCCTTTGGTAGGTCAAGCCTCTGCGTAAGCTAAGGCCCTTGCCTCTGCACCTGAACAATCAAGAAAATATGTTGTTGTACCTCAAATGCACAAGTCCATGGGCCTTCCATTCAACATTGTGGACCAGATGAAGAAGAAAATGTAAATGTCACAATGTGGGATACCTTGGCCATTCCATCTCAACACGACCTATTGCATGAAGCTTTGACACAACTCCCATGTGTTGATCTAGTTATCAAAGACCTCATGCTAATGTCAACTTATGTCAAGAAGAGGAGAAGCAAGTAAGAAAGGTTGTTAAAACCCCACCCTTTTATATGTCCTTGATAGTAGGCAAACATCTTGTTCACAATTGTATGATTGACTCAAGGGCTAGTACTTCTATCATGCCTAAGAAAATTGTTGATGTCTAGGTCTCAAGTACAACCCTATGTCTAAAGGAGTTATGAAACTTGATGGATAAATTGTCACCACCTTAGGAGTCATCAAGGATCTTGAGTTAACCCTCCATGCATGTCTAAGTCTAACCATAACTCAAGATGTGTCAATCATTGATTTGCCTCCATTGTTTTCCATCTTCCTATCAAGAGATTTCACTACCAAGGTGGGTGGTTACTTATCTTCAAATTGGTATCATATGCTCTAAGAACAAGGTATGGTACTAGGTTTACCATACAAGTTGAGCCTATATTTTCTTATCATGTTGAGTCATATGACCCATCCCCTCTTCAAGCTAATTACCTAATTCAAGAAGGCCAAGAACAAGATTCAGTTTTAGAAGAGTGGAATATTCCTCCCTCATACCTGATCTATTATTAGATGAATGGGAAAAAGAGCACTATGAATTTGATCCTTATGATACAACTATTGAAATTGGTATTTGAACCTATTGCATCCTTGAAGAGGAAACCATGTTACCTGACACACTCAAGCAAGAAAATGATGATACTTCTAAACTATGGAAGATGTATTTTGATGGTTCTAGAAGTAGAAATGGTGCGCAGACGCATGTGTTGTTCTTATCTCTCCTAGAGGTGAGAATTTCTTCTTCATGCACAAGAAGTTGTAATTTGCATGTTCCAACAACATAGGAGAATATATGAAGCGTTGTGCATGGTGTTCTTATTGCTGAGAAGAGGGCGATCAAGGCATTGTAGATCTTTGGGGACACTAAATTGGTTATCCACCAGTCACAAACAAGTGTGCAACAAAGAATAAGATTTTAAAAGCTTATAAACACAAAGTTTGGGACCTCTTGGAGAGATTTGAAGCTCTCAATCTGCAGGTGGTGCCAAGGAAATTAAACAAAGAAGTAGATCAAATGGAAACCTTTGGTTCACAATTCTCACCTACTAAGGATTTTTCCAAGAAATGCACAACACATCAAGATGGTGGTCAGGCCATCCATTCCCAAATAATGAAACTAGTTGGAAAGTGTTTGAAAATGATGCATGCAAATTGTCCAGTTCATCAGAATGAAGTTGAGTTTTTTTGAAGATGTAAGATGATTTGCATGACAACTATGGTGACCAAGTGATTCAATTAAAGACAAACAAGTTGCCTAAAGTTTGGTCACCTTAGAGCATCTTCGGTCTTGATGACCAAGTTCAAGGGTGAAGAAAAGTACATGCATGCAACGCAAAGAGATTGCACTCAATTCATTATTACACGTGACAAAGAGTTGTTATTTGGAAAAGAGTGCACACAAGATGAAAAACATGCCTTCATTTCTTTATGTTAGAAGTATGTTGACATCTTCTCATGGAGTATGAAGACCTCAAAGGATTTGATCCAAGTGTTTCTCAACACTCCATTGACCTTGATCCTAACATCAAGCCCATTAGAAAAAAATAAAGGCCCATCAATCCCAAGATAGAGCCCCTCATGAGGAAAGAGTTATCCAAAACTCATTGAGGAAAAGATTATTTTTCCTATCAAGTACTCTACTTGGGTGGAAAATCTTGTTTCAAGTGTGCAAAAAGAATGGTGAAATCAGACTTTGTGTTGATTTTAGAGATTTGAATAAGGCATCATTAAAGGATCATTATCCTTTACCTTCTATGGAGCAGATTTACTGCACTTGTGGATTGCACACGTAAATATTTTCAATGTTGGATGGGTACTATGGTTTCAATTAGATCATGGTCAAGGAAGAGGATCAATTCAAAATAACATTTATAACCAAATGGGGAACATATGCTTATCAAAAAATGCCTTTTGGTTTGTCAAATGCAGGCACAACATTCTAGAGAGAAATGGACATTTCCTTTAAAGGATATATCAATGATTTCATCCTAGTTTACTTGGATGACATAAATGTCTTCTCAAAGTAGAGTGCATATCACATCATGTCATTTGAGAAAGTCTTTGAGAGATGTAAATAATTTGGGGTATCTCTTAACCCAAAGAAGTGTAACTTTGTTTTTGTGTAAGGCAATATTTTTGGGCCATGTGGTCTTAAAGGATGGACATTTCTATTGATCCTGAGCACATCTCATCAAACCTCTCTCTCTTCGTTATCAAAGTGCACAAGAAGGCCTTGTAATCATTCCTAGGAAAAATTAACTTCATTAGGAGATTTATTCCTAACTTTTGCAGATTGTTGGTCAAGCCCATCACCCTCATGCTTAAGAAGGATACAATCTTCAAGTGGACAACAGAAGGAAAATAAAGCTTCAACAAATATCAAGCAAGAAATTTCTTGTGCTCCCAACACTCATCAATTTGGATTACTCAAAGGATTTTATCCTTTATGCTTATGGAGCTGATGCTAGTGTTGTTGTTGTCTTAACTCAAGAAAATGAACAAGGATTGGAGTAGCCAGTGGCTTTCTTCAGTAAAACACTAAAGGATTATGAATTAAAATACATTCACATAGAAAAATAGGTCTTTGCCATCATGCATGCTCTTAAGAAATTCAAGATGTATGCTCACCACAAATCATGTCAAGGTGTTAGTTTCACACTTTGGTGTAAGAGACTTCATCATGGGAGCATAAATCAATGAGAAAAGAAAGATGGGTGACCAAAATCATGGAATATGATGTGACTATCAAATCCATTAAGTTGGTTAGAGGTAATGCGCTATGCAGGAAGCTTGATGAAGATGCACATAATGAACAAGAGTCTTCATTGTTTGTGGATGAAGAGCCTCTACATGTTGAACCTGAATAGAATGAAGATCCTAGTGCACACACCTGGATGGAAGGACATGGTAACATTTCTCTCTTATGGGGCATACCCTCTTGGATTGAGAAAAGCTAAGAGGTGACATCTAAGGCTATAATCTATTCCATATGTGTTGATTGATGGCGTTCTCTTCAAAAGAAAATTGATGATGGCATGTTGTTGAGATGTATTGATGGTGCACAAATTGACAAAGTATTAACAAAATTTCACGATGGATTCTTTGCTGGAAACTTCTCTGCCAAAAAAAAAATTATGAAGATCATTAAGGCAAGATACTTTTGGCCTACCCTATTCACAAATGTGCAAAAAGTGGGTTAGAAATGCAAAGAATGTACTTTATTTGTAGGCAAAAATAAATTGGTAGCGCTTCCCCTTCTTCCAATCAAGTGTAGATCAAATTTTTTTGTAATGAGGTCTTGAATTCATAGGCATGATCAATCTACCCTAAAGCGCTGGCCACAAATGGGTGTTGATAGCTACATGGATTACTTCACTAGATGGACAGAAGTTGTCGTGCTCAAGGAATCAACCGAGTCAGTCATCCTTGACTTTCTCAAAGGTATTATAACAAGGTTTGGTATTCCTCAAACCATTATATATGATAATGAAAAATCCTTCCTTGGTAAGAATTTGATTGGGATCTTAGTCTGGAATCTATTTGAAGACTTCTTCCAACTATTACCCTCAAGGTAATGACTTGGCTGAGTTTACTAACAAGAACCTAATCAGAATCATAAAAAGAACAATGAATATCAACAGAGGGGGAGTGACATACAAAATTCTCATGTGTGCTCTGGGAAAACATAATCATGGTGAAAAAGGCAATTGGTACTTCACCTTACAAACTTTTTATGGTAAAGAGGTTAGGCTTCCTTTATCACTTGAGTTGCCTTCATTAGAGCTAGCCTAACAATTGGAGTTTGAGGGCACATACCAAAGAGAAATCAAATGGCATAGTTGGTTGAACTTGAAGAATTGAGAAAATCTTCCATGATAAAATTATAACAACATCAAATATCAACCAAGTAGTGGTTTGACAAAAAGGCTAGACCTCAGGATTTTAAAGTGGGTGATCTGGTCTTAAAATGGGATGTTGATAGAGTTAAACCAGGGTGCCATTCAAATTTTGATGCACTTTGGAGTGGCCCATATATCATCAGTTATTGTAAGGAGGCTAACTCTTTTGAGTTATCTCACCTTGATGGAGATGCACTATCAATCCCAATCAATGGGATTTATCTCAAAAATTTTCATTAAGTTCTTCTACATCATGTACATATTAGAGTAGTTTCAATTCCTCTAAGTGCGCTCTACACACATTACTTTTTTGTATAGTTATTAGATCTTTCCTCTTGCATGCTCTTTTTTGCTTCAGATTATTCAGTGGTCCAGTGCTCACAAGTTCAAAAGAGATTGTTTTATCTTGCTAAGCATTTTCCCATAGTTCTACACACAGTTCTAAAGTAGAGTCTAGAACAATGCTTCAAGTGACTTCAAGGGTTTTCTTCAAGTTACAGATCAGAAATTCATGTTTTTAGGAAGACTCCATACCCAATGGATGCTTCTAAGACCACTGATCTCTTCATCTAGTAGGTAGATGGCCCTGAAATTCACCAAACTATTCCAAAATAAGCACCTTGGTTATTTTGACAAACTTACGATTCCATTTTGGATTTGAGTTCAAGTTTTTAAGTTATGTGCACCCTTGGTTTTATAATTTGGCATATGCATGGCTAGCTCTGATTCTTTTCTCGCACCCTCACATGCCCTTATTGTTTTTTTTCTTGTGCTTTTCATTTCCTTGCGCACTTTCACCCTTCTTCTTTATTCCTCTATCTCCTTCCATTTCTCCTTTACACGCATTCCTTGTGCATTCGCTTTTCCTCCCAGTCGTTGTGCATCCATCTTGCATGCACATGTTGAATTTCATCACATGTTAATAAGTATCGACATATTTTATTTCACACATCTTCCTTCTTGAGTTTCGTTCATCCTCTTGTGTGCAATCATTTCCCTTTCACATTTTTCCTTCGCTCACTTGCCTTGCATTTTTACTTTTGCATCTTCTTCTTTGTATTCCCCTTCTTTCATGCATGTTTGCATACCTTTGTAGATATGAACCTTTTTCTTCCCACTCCTCATGTGTCCTCTTACGCATGCTCATAGACCTTTGCATTCTTCCCTCTCGCGCCTTTTTCTCTTGTGCACACGCCAAGTGCAATATTCTGCGCCAGTCATTGAGTGCCACATGTCAACTTGTCATATGAATTTCACAACACAAACCTATCGAACATGCCAATTAGGTTCGAATCCTCATGTCAAATGAATGCATGAAAAGTGGCAGAAAATATAAAATAAATAGATAGTCATCTGATTCCTTCAGTTGAGCAGGACATGACATGTGTCTTACGTGTTCAGTTTACACCATGAACTTCAAATCATCATAACTTCTGCTACAGAGCTCAAATTCATGTGCTCTTGGTCTTGTTGGAAATCTGTTGATGTGGGCTACACACTTGGGATTTTCAAAATAAGATTTTGGGTGGGATTTGGTAGGTGAAATGGGGAAATGTGACTTTAGCCATTAATGCATAGATTTAGTTGACTCAACCACCTAGATTTGATTAGATCTGTCTCTTTCCTTCTTCTACAAGATAAGATGACATGGGGAGGTGGATATGATAGTGCTACAAGTGTATTTATAGGAATTTAATGTTGGTTGTTGGTGGTTGGATTTGAAAATTTGAGTTTCCCTCTATTTCCCTCTTCTTCTCTTCCCCTTTCTTCTATAAATTGTTGAACATTGCTCATTGTAAAAGGTTGAACCCTTTTGGTTTGCTAAGAGCATTATTCCTTGGCATTTTGAGTTGTATGCCTTAGATCTGGCTCTTTTCATGTGGATACTTGCCTCTTCCACCATTGTAATCAATTGTGCATCTCTTGGAAGCAATAAAAGTCTTATTTTGTGGCTATTCTCTTCCCTAGTTCACATTTTATTGCATCTTCTTACCTTTCCCTTGCATTATTGGTTTTTTGTGCATATTTTATGTCCTTGTAGGTTCCTTTTTTGTTGTGCTTCATGGAGATGAGTGTGTGAATTATGTTTAGGACTGTGGCACATCTGTCTACCCTCCTCGTGTGCATTTTCCGTTGTTTTCACTCAACTAAGAGTGTTCATCCCCCTCTTTCTGGTGTTATCACCTCCCCTTAGCTTAGGTTTTCGATTTTATGCATCTCCTTCTCACCCCTGATCCCTTAGAATCATAGAGTAGTGATAGGTAGTTACATTTCCCTTCCTAGGAGTAGTTTTAGCAGTAAAAATAGGTAGAGGAAGCCGACCTTCTTCGGAGGTTTGTCTCAAACACAATGTCCCACAACTTGGAGATAGTCCCATGTTACATCAAATCCCCAATTCATCTTGATCTAGGATGGGTGCAATTGTGAGCTCTAATAGTTATTCTTTTTCACACCCTAAAAATTTGAAACTTCGAATATGAAACCTAAAAACTTTAAACTTTAAAATAGGAAAATTTAAAAACTTTAAACTTAAAAAACGTTGAAACTTGTAATATACAATCAAATAATGAGATCTTCAATTTTATATTTTTCTTTTTTTTAGTTCATTATTTGATTTAAAGGGGATAATTAATAGTGCTTTAATCATTTCTTTATTTTTGTAGAAATTTAGTTCATTAATACATATTCACTCTATGCATATTTCCTCATTCTCAATATTCTCTACTCTTTTAAGGTTGCCCTCATTCTCCAATCTACACTACCATAACCACTTATAGTCAACATAGAGAACTCTCTAAACATCCTAACAAACATCCTTTAACCTTCAATTGTGAGTTTCATAACTTTTGTATATGGGTTTGTAGCCCCCATATAGGTTTAGCCCTCACCATATTTGAAATTTTGAACCCTTCATGCACATATTTAAATATCATAAATTTAAATGAGTGATTTGAATTAGTCGGCTTTAACAAAATTTGAGGGTCAATTGAGTGAGAAAACTAGCAAAAGGTCTTATATTTAAATAAATCCACCCTAAGCCATTTAAACCATCTAGAGTGCACTTCATTCCTTAGAGAAAATTATACACAAAGAGCCACATCTTCCAAGAGAAATCCTAGATTAGCCAAGAGAATTATTTTGAAGCATATAAAGGTCAAAATTTTATGTTGTCAAGTGCCAAATTCAAATCACATGTTTCATTCTAAGTGTATTTATTCTATTTTCTAGTTACATCTCATCATAGGCTTAGTATAACTATATGTGACTTGATATGTTTGAAGTACCAGTGTGAGGGGACCACTCATTACATCAATGAAGGTGTGGTAAGGCTATCCACTCCTAAATGTCACTTATTTTAAGGATACACATCTTTAAAGTAATTCGAGCTATTATTTTGAATAAAGAAGAAGGTGTTTCAGTTCTATCACAAAATCATTAGAATATTCCATATACCCATAACACAAGTATAAATCCAATTTATCTCAAAAAGGTGAAGTTTATCTAAATTTTCTGGACAATCAAATTAGATATAGCCCACCTCAAACAAGTTCGTACATATGCTCTTTTCAAAACAATACAAAGTATAGTTCTAATCTATGATTTTTTTGGAGCACCTTAGTAGATGTCTTTCTAGATTTTGTCCAACATTTGAGCACTTTGTTTCACCTTCTACAATTCTTCCTTGTATACATGGAAAAACTCAACTAAATGAAAGATAAACAATATCAATTGCAAACCTTCCTGTAAGTTCTACCTTGCAAACCTCGAGTAAGATCGTAGAAGTGCTTAGAATTGTTTAATCTTGAAGATACTTGAATGTGGATGCTCTTGATTCAATCTCCAAATGAAGAACTTGCAAATTCTACGAGTAGATTTCATGAGGATTCAAACAACAAATGAGAAGAGCTTTGTTGCATTTTCTTATGGATTTCCAAGGATGATTTCATGAAGGAAATTGACTCCTCTTATAGCTGAGGGTAGTACCATGAAAGGTGGATACTGTTTGACTAAGCTCTAGGTTAATGATTCTAATAACTTGGGTTAACAAGTAGAATTTGCGATGGTAGTTGCAACTTTTAAGGGGTAGTAGACATTTGGAATAATAGAAGTTACGTCGGAAAGTTGCTTGTATGCACAAATTAGTAGTCCCCTCATTTCTAGGAATCTAGAAGTGGAGTTCAAGTTGACTTGATGGCGCCGGTGAAGAGGAATTCAAGTGTAGTTAAGCTCGGAACGAGGAAGTTGAGTCCAAATAGAGTTAACTAGGATAGTGAAGTGGTTGTTGACTAGGAAAATAAGGGTATTTTATTAATTAACTACATTGTGCAAGATAATTAATCAAAAATTTATTTAATACATGTTAATTAACTTAGATAAAGTGTGATATGGACTAATTTAATTAATCCAAGTGGTGCAATAGCATGATTAATTGATTTTATTAATCAATCGCAAGGAGGATATGAGCTAGGATGTGAACTATGATAGTCTGGGAACAAGTATGTAATTTTAGGGTGTCTACAATCCTTAGTGAATCCATTCCTTTTGTATGCCCTAATCATTGTTTATCAATTATCTAAGGATCAAAACTATCATAATTTGTCAAATTTTACATAAATAGGATTGTATTAGGACCACCACTTATTAGAGTTTACTTTATATTCATAGTTTTAATATTATTATGCTTATGGTGTTATTTTATAAAATATAAACCTCCATCAAACCCAAAATCTGTTGTAAATACATATTTAGTGTAATAAAAACTAGTACAAATATCTTAAATACATCATTTGGAAATTTTGAGAGATATCAATTTCAAGGTGCATCTCTTGGATTTGAAACATACCACATTGATTAATAAATGTTAGGTTGTGGAGCTAAATAGCTTCACTAGAGCATGCATTACAAAGTGACTAGGTTACATAGTGACCGACATCGGTCAGGTAGTAACTGACATCGGTTACATGTGCGGGAGTGTTTTATTTATAAGTCACGGGATTTAATATAGCTTTTGTTTTAAAGCAAATCTATAGGATGTAATTACATGGATATTATGCCCTAAGTTTGTCTAGGCTTATATAAGCTAGAAAACTAGGGTTAGAGGGGTTAGATGAGAAGAAGAGCATAATCCTTGGTTGAAAGGATGAAGAAGAAGAAGAAGAAAAATAAGATTGCATGAAGACATGAGCTTTCATAGAGAGAAGATGAACAGAAGGAAAGTGCAAGTACACTTGTTGGTGAGAAGATGGTATTATCTTCTACTGTATTTCCTTTGTATTATTTAGTCTCATGTAATGGCTTGCATAATATGCAAAACACTTAGTGTTTCTTCTTGTTAGATCCACAAGTTGTTGTGAGATCTTGTTATTGCTCATTCTTGTAGATCCACATGTTGTGAGATCTTGTATTATAGATCCATGAGATCATGATGTATTGTTGATCCATAAGAATCTAGTATTATAGAGGAAGTTGTCTTCATGTTTACACAGGTTGATGTAATGATGGAGGAGAGAATTACTTCTTGGTGCATGGTTATAGTTACACATTGGTAGACCCTTCTAGAGGTCTTGTTTGTAGATTCATAGTACAATGAGAGCTTGGTTGCATAGTGGAAGATGCAGGGTAGCTTTAGGTATGTGAGATCTGGTGGTGTTTTAGAGGCACGGTTGTAGTGCACTCAAGTAGATCTAGTTAGAGATCTAGAGGAGACATAGGTGGTGGTATGGAGGCACGATTTAGTGTACTCAGGCAGATCCAGTTGGAGATCTGGGAGGAAGAGATACTCTTGTAGAGATACATGTACTCTTGTGCAAAAGAGTTGGTTTGTAATCTCTTGTTATATTATATATATGAGATCTCTATCTTTGGTGGATGTAGCCCACATTGGGTGAACCATGGTACATGTTGTGTTATGTGTGTGTACTTTTGTGTGATTTGGATTATTCTTGTTTATACTTCCACTGCTGTAGATTTTGTGGGGATTGTTAGATCCATATTTTCATGTTTTGGATTTGATGTTCTATAAGTGTAAATGTTTATGCATAGAACCATTCCCAACAACAACCCCATTGTACTGTCTCTAAACATTTCTCACTAGTTGGTGACAAATGACCTTGATTTTGTTGCACCACTACATCAAGCTAGGAAAGGTCTTTTTGGAGAAAAAGAGAGGCTCTAAACTCCACTTTTTGGTTAACATCTTACAAATTTTCAATCAAATTCTCAAGAAAGAATAAAAAAGTTCAAATTATGGTCAAATGGACACCAATTTTAAGGTTAGAACTTCTTCGTGACAATCAAATGGATGATAAATTTAAGGTCAACCATTAAGTGTTAAAAAATCATGTATATTGCAATGTGGAATTCTTGGATAGGTAAAACTATGTGGAAAACCTAAAATAGGTGCCTCAAGATTGATATCTCTCATTATTTTACAAGAGACTTCCAAGCTAAGATGGGAGGATGCTTGTCTTCAGATCAATTGTATATAATATGAAGAAAAGACATGGTGTTATGGTCAAATTTTTCTTCAAAAGCCATCACAACTTATCATATAACACCATATCACATATTAAAAAAGGAGATAAATTATATTGTGTTAACTTATAATGATCAAATCATTTAACTAAAATCAAATAAAATTCTAAAAGGGTAAATCACACTAGAAATAATGCTTAGTGTTGATGATAAAATTAGAGAAATAAAAAGCACCATGACAATCCAACTTGAAGACTATCATGTAGTGTGTGTTTTGCTAAAAAGTATTAAATCCTACTTAAGAGGAAATGCATATCAATTTGTTTCAAGATTATGATGACATTATAGTTTGTTATGTTAGAGTCGTTATTTTAAACTAGATGGAGAGTTATTTTATTTCGACACACGTCATTGAAATGAAGGGTTCAAATTTATCAACACTATAGGTCAATGATAAAAATGATCTCGTAATTTGTTGATTATCACGATAATTTACAAGAGTCACGAGAGATAAATAATCTAAATTGCCTCACTTGGGTTATCATTTTTTTCCCAAACATTGTATTTCTCTATGTTAGCTCTCTTTTTCATAGTGTTTTCCCATATTTTCTCAAAAAATTATTTCTTTTAGATATCTAATGGATTTTTATTGGTGCCCTAAAATTAATGGACACTTTAACAACAATGAATGAGCGACTCCTCCATATTGCGAAAAGAGACGTAATAATGTGGATATGAAAAAGTCACATTAAAGAGATCTAGTATATGAGGATAATCGATGGCACTTTTTATTAAGTTGACTCATGTTTCGAGGAAATTGAAATGAATTGACCCACTATAGTGTATTGTTGTTAATGTCAACCTATACATCGAAAAACCTTTTAAGAAAATAAAAATAAAGTTTCCTTGCTTTGGGTATTGTTTTTCAATTAAAAATGATGATTTATGATGTCCTAAGCTTACTCAACAAAGGATTTCATGCCAAGCAAACATGTTCCACTCTAATGTAGCATGATGGAAAAGGTAAGTCTACATATGCATTGTTGTATACAAGGAAAAACTAAAACAATGAAAGAAACAAAAATAACAAACAAACAAGATCTTTCTTCACCGTCCCTTGCAACCTTAGATGAGATGGCTGAAGTGCGGAATGAAGTACCAAACTTGTTGAATCTCCTTTGATGATTTGTTTATGGATGCTCCAAAATTAATTCCAAATGGAAGAAAGATGTGTTATGAGCAATAAATGAATTTTTGATCAAATGGGTAGCCTAATGGCATATGAATTCAAATGGAAAATTAACGTAGTAATATTGTAAATGCCTTAAGCTTACAAGAGATGTTTTTGGAGGGATGAGCCTTTTATTTATATTTTAAGGAGAGGTTATGGACTATGGATCAATCTTTGTATACGTTACATGTTAGTAAATGCATTTTCTGATTTAGCAAGTTGCATTTCTCTATGCGGTTAGTTGGTTTGAATAAGAATTTAAGGGGTAATGAATTTGAATAGTTGGCTCTTGAATTATTCAATTGTATGTGTAATTTAGCTTCCTCTTTTGTAGGATTCTAGAACTTGAGTGAGTTGGAAAATGAAGTGGAGATTGGTGGATAATTAGATTTTATTTTATTTAAATAGCTAATTAAATTAGCTAAGGAGTGTAAGTGTATGGTTTATGCATGATAGAATTAATTAAATTAATTATAATGAGATGTGGGTGAATATTGATGGGATGTGGGAGTATAGTGGTCTAGGATGTATTCTAGAACTGATTTGGCACATTGTGTAGATGATAAGGATGATTAGGAATAGGTATGTATTTTTAGGGTGTCTACATTTGCCCCTCTTTAAAGTGTTATTACGAAGTAATAACATTTTAAAGATAGTAGACACATGTAGATCAATGAGTGGATGATAGGGAAGTGTGGTGGACCTGTTTGATTTGCCCCAATGAAGCATTTGGATGCCCCAACGAGTATGGATTATGCTAAGGGAGTTCCCCCTCAAGTGGATGGGTGACACAACAAAGCGGTGGACAACCGCTTGATAAGAGGAAGGATAATGCTTATAAGTGAGAGTGATGAGAAGGATGATGGGAGTGATTTTGCTCATAGCTTGAGCTTCCATTCAGATATTGTATTTTAGAGCAACCTTATTTTGTTGTTGCATAATAGAGTTGGCACCATGATTATTAAATAATCATGATGTTTAACCCATTATGTGCGTAAACAAACACACACATAAAACAAAAAAAAGACAAAAGTAAAGCAAACCCAATATACACAAGTAGATGTATACACCATGGCTATAAATGAACCAAGATGATAACATAATACTTATAATTGGTCAAAGGAAAAAACAAAAGATAAAAAGTAAAGAAAGCCCAATATACATTGTAAAAGTATGCACCATGACTATAAATGAACCAAGATGATAACGAAATACTTGTAATTGGTCAAGAAATAATAGTAACAATGCAACACACTGTAAATAAAGACAATTAACTATACCCCTAATGTGTTCCACAATGATGATTAAGTAGATTTGGATTCCCCCAAGCAAGGATACATACAAGGGGATTGGATCAGATTGAAGACTTGGGTCAAGTGACTCTCATATTAGATCCATATTGAAGATTAATTTGAGATTGAAAGGGTCATTACCCCAAGCAAGGATGCATGCAAGGAGAAAACAAGAGTCAAAATTGCCCACTTGAGGATACATGTGACATATAGGATTGATTTGACTTACCCCTGCAAGGATACATGCGAGCGGCGGTAGGATGATATATTTTGATAGTCATAGGATGATTTATTTTGATAGTCATAGGATGATTGGAATGATCACTAGGATAGGAGTTAAAAGTTTGATTTTGTTGAGTTGATATTGTGGGTTTTTTTAATTGTTTTTGTAAATTTTTGGATTTTTGGTTATATGAATGTTTAAGATTTTAGATTATTTGAGTTTTGAGTGTTTTTATTATTTGATATTTTGAGTTTTTTTGGAATTTTGGGATCCAACTATAATAACCAGTGAGATTTAATTAGGTGATCCAGGACCCACCCGAGTATACACAAGATCAAGGGATGGATGTGAGTGAAAATGGATAGGATGAAAGAGGGTGCACATTCTAAATGCAAGGAACAAATGATAAAAATTGTTTGGTATGAAACAATAAGATGGATGGGATGGAGGAAATATATAATTGGATGTGCCAAAATTCCCAAAGACAAGAAGTAGATATATATGACTCGAGAATAAAATCTCTTCAAATGAACTGCATTCATGGGTTCTTTAAGCTCTTCACCATCTTAAGTGGATAACTTATATGAAAGAGGGATATGCAAGCGATATCGAAATCATGCACCACGAAAAGTTTAACTCCAATGGTAATGTCGTAGCTCCAACGCAATACACAAGATTTGAACAATGGAAAGAATATGTAAATAAGAAAACAGGTTTGCTCATTCTCATAGATCGAAAAAGGAAGTACAAATAGGGGTCTTGTGTAACCCCATGCCTAAACAAGGAAAGTAACTCCTATGACGCCACTGATGCATATGACGTGATTGATGCATATGATGCCACTAAAGGAGGAGTTACAATTCCAAATAAGGAATGTAACTCCTATGATGCACTGATGCAAATGACAATGATAGATTCTATGACAGAATCTGACACTTTTCATTTGACTCCCTAAGACCTATGACTCTCGCAAGGTGAGATGACTCACCATGTGATGTGGATGATGACTAGGTAGGTCACACACACCAACACCCCCTTCATCGAAGCTAAGGTAGAGGTCATGGTAAGACAGAACAGAAAAGAAGACTCCCCTAGAAAACTAAGAAAGATGTGCCAATGGGGCCCAACAACTAAAGGCCTGATAAGGTGCCCATATACAAACAAAATCTTTCTGGAAGGAAAAGAGGAGGAGAAGAGGGAGACAAGAGGGATGCAGAAGATGTCATAGATGGATATGAATTCTGCAACTCTAAGAAGTCTCCCAAAAGAATATCGATCACGAGATCCTCTGCCTCTGGACTGAAGAAGAGAAACCCACACCGAACTATGTGCCTACCCTTAGGAAGGACAAAAATGATGTACTAGAAGTCTACCCACTCCGTAAAGGAAACCAAAGGCAGCAACACAAAGAACTCTGAGTTTGGTTCACGAAAGTGTGACATAGGTCTAGTAAGTGAGTGTGACTTAACCAAAGGTAATGTCACAAGTGTAGAACTATCAGAGTATGAAGGGTGAACACCTATAGAAAGGATGTCCAACTAATGTGAAGGCAAAAAAACATCCCCCATAATAGAAAATGGATCCATAAGCAAGGGTGGATTAATGAACGTATCCGGAAAAGTGGAACTGGTAAGAGTCCCATAAGGGGCACTCCCAACAACGGAGATGATGAACTCCTCTGAAATACCTGTAGATGGATGAGGAACTTGTAGTACATCACAAGTGTACTCTATGAAAAGACGACTAAGGTTAGGTAGATACTCATCCTAATGAGGGGGCTCAACAAATAGAAGAGTGATGTCAGATATGTATGAGTCATCCAATGAAGGTGGAGGAGTGAAAGGGGCCTCAAACACTGAAGGTGGAAAAGAGGTGGGTGTGATGACTGTATGAGGTTGTATAGAGACTGCTCAATATCTGATGAGATGTGGGATGTGTCAACACTCTCTGGAATAGTGAGAGAAGGAGGAGAAGAGTCCTATGTAGTACTCTCGACATCAAAACTGGGTGCACAATCCTCGTCATCATAAGTAGAACCAAGCGAGTCGTGCCGGTGGGCTGTCATCACACGAAGAAATATGCATGGGCAACCCTTCATAAGAAAAAGTATCGGTGAACTCACTTTCCTCCATGGATGCAAGATCATCATAAGATCCATAACCAGATGAAGGAGGATCAAATTCTCCATGAAAATTTTGAATGAAATTCAAATCTTGGTGCGCAAACTCTGTGAACTCTACTTGACGTTGAAGGTCCTCCAGGTATAGTAAGAAAAAGAAGCCCGTATGCCATGTCATTCTCATTCAACCAATTTTGGTGATGAATGTGGTCAATAGGTTCAGGTGCCATCCCAAGAAGATGTGGTAACAAGTTGTACATAATGCAATGATCGAGTATTATATTCTTCCATTGTAGGTAGTTTCTGGTCCTAGTTGAACAACAGAGCGATGAAATTCAATGTCCATGATAAGAGGAGCCTCCAAAGAATCTTTGGTTTAACCCCCTTTTTGTGGCACTTTATAGTTTAGTGCATTGATTACAATCAGATGCGACTATGTGTCAAAAACCAGTATGTCACTCACCTTGCAATCAGCGTAATAATGCGCAAGAGTGGAGACCACAATCAAGGTTTGTTGGGTGAAACAATTCGACAACACCGTAAACAAGCACAAGAACGAGTGAAAAAATATGGGGAAGAGAAGGCCTTGTGAGAAATTGCGTATCACGTCGCATGAAAAAAACCCCTTTGCCGTAAGATTGTGGTGGACGCGCTCACAAGTCCACAAGCAATAAAAGGGATAGTACTATGCTCAAGATGATTTGAAATGAACCGACACAAGCAATACAATGTAATGAAGGATGAGCATAGAAGAGAGAACCTGGTTCAAGAGCAAAGGACAACGGGAAAAAAACCTAATGCAAAATATGGCTAATGTAAAATACGGCTCACACACAGACAACTCGATGTAGAGAAAAAGAGAAAGCAATGCAAGCCAAAGCAAAAAGCAATGTAGCAATGCAAAAAAGGAGAGATGGAACTCGATGCAAGGAGCAACAAAGCAACTCGAGATCTCAAGGAGCTAATGAAGGGGAAAAAATAAAATAACCAGGCATGAGAGGGAGGTAGATAATAGGCTAATAAATAGAGATTTTTTTGTTGTAAAATTCACTTTTATTTAAAAATTGATAAAGCCAAAAATGGCCTACCTCTAATCAAGCGTTTTTCCACCAAGATGTTTACCAAAAAATAGTGAAATCTAGTGGTAAAAAATGCAAACCTACACACATGCACAAACCCCCAAAAACACAAAACTCCAAGAGAAAACTGTTAAAGAGATTAGCACGATTCCAAAGTAATAATAAAAAAAAATTGCACGAGGAAATAAGAAGAAACTAGAAGTAGTAAGCAACTGATAAAAAAGAGTGCACATTTTAACAAAACCTCGCGATCTGATACCATGAAATAGGGATATGCTAGAACCGATATTGAAACAACGCACCACGACAAAGTTGCACTCCGAGTTGCAGCTCCAACACAATAAGCAAGATTTGAACAATGGAAAGAATATGTAAATAGGAAAACAGGTTTGCTCATCCTAATAGATCGAAAAAGGAAGTACAAATAGGGGTGTTGTGTAACCCCCATGCCTAAGCAAGGAAAGTAAATCCTACAATGCCACTGACGCATATGACGTGAATGACGCATATGATGCCACTAAAGGAGGAGTTATAATTCCAAATAAGGAATGTAACTCCTATGACACACTAACACAAATGACAATGACAGATTCTATGATAGAATCTGACACTTGTCATTTGACTCCCTAAGACCTATGACTCTCGCAAGGTGAGATGACTCACCATGTGATGTGGACGATGACTAGGCAAGTCACACACAACAACATTATATGCACTGATCTGAATTTTGTAGTGATAAGTAAGGATCCAACTGATTTGGTTCAAATTATCTTTTATTATCTTGATATTTGGTCATAATTTTTTAATTTTCTTTTAAAACAAAGTCTTAGATCTTAAATTGTCTTGGCTTCATCTTCTTGTTATAGCTGAAAAAAATTGGTTCTAATACACTTTGAGATGATCTAAAGTATTGAGTTTTTTTCATCTAGAAGATGAAACTCGAGAAAGACGAGTTTATCGATAATCATCTTCTTTGATCATATGTTGGAGGGATACACATAGGGATGGGAGCTCGACCTCTATAGGTAATACAACTTCAAAGCCCTATACAAGTGAAATGGAGTGGTACACATTGGAGTACGTAAGGATGTACAATACACCCAGAGGGAAAGATATACTTGTGTGTGCCAATTGTGACCATGCTTATCAATATGTTTTTCCATAATGGATTTTAGAGTTTTGTTGGATGCTTCAACTTGGCCATTACATTGGGGATAGTAAGGGGTGGACCAATGAAGGTGGATGTTGAAGCATTTAGCTAAAGCTTTAACGATTTTTTTTAAACGAATTACCATTATTAGTAACAAGAGAGGATGGAATGCCAAAGTGACAAATAAAGTGGTTAGAAATATTATTACTTTCGGTGACATATGTGAGAGGCATTTCCTCTACCCATTTGGTAAAATATTCCGTATCGGTGATAATGAACTTGTGGCCATCATATGAGGTGGGGTTGATTTTTCCTATAAGGTCAAGCCCCCATTAGGAAAAAAGCCAAGGTGTAGTGATTGGTTGCAAATCATTAGAAGGTACGTGAATAAGGTTCCCATGTGTTTGGCATGTCATACACTTATCGATGAATTTGCATACATCATACTCCATAATAGGCCAATAAGTAACCGACACATAGGCCAATAATACTTTTTCTTGGTTGAGACATATTAATAGAGTCCCATCATAGCCTTTTGATAAAGGGTGTTTGCAAGTAGGGTATAGCACAAAGCACGTTGTGCTAAGGATCACTTATTCTAGGAGTTCATGTTTTCAGGATAAGTGTGGTCACAGTTGAAAGTATAAATGTCATGATACTAGGGATTTTTAGAACAAAATATTTCACATACCATGGTTAACTAGGGTAAATTGTAGGTCAAAACCTGAAGATATTCAATGAGAAACTCAAAATGTGTTTGACGGGAATTGAGCTTAAGGAGAGATTTGATAGTTGTCATTGCATCTACTAATTTATTTTGTAGGCGACGAACTTGTTTAAATGTAATAAACTAAAAGTAACCAATAAGGCTATCCACCACGAGTTTGTAATGAATGAGCTTCTCATATGTTACCTGGTATTCATTTGTGACTTGTTTGATGATTAAAGTGAATCGCCAAACATTGCCAACTCTTTGAGATTCTATGAAATAACTAATTTCAAATCAGCTATGAGGGCTTCGCATTTTGCTATACTATTTGTGTAGGGGAAAGACAAGTGGAAATATTTTGGAATAACATTGTCATCTGGTGTGATGATTAGGATAATAGCTCCTGATCCATGAATATTACAAGATCCATCAAAATATAGGGTCCAAGAAGGCACTGTATCAACATATAATAGTTCTTCATCCAGAAATTAGAAATGAAGAGGTTCTAATTCTGGTAGAGGTGCCACAACAAATTGATCTCCAAGAGATTGTCCTTGGATTGTTTTTGACTAACAAATTTGATATCAAACTCACTAAGTAAAACAACCCAACTTGACTCTACCTATGAGAATGGGTCTAGGTAGTAGATATTTGAGGATCTACTTTTGTATGAGTTTGGTTGTATGATTGAGAAAATAGTGGTATAGTTTGTGAAATGTGAAAGCTACTTGCTAAACACACTTTCTCAACCTATGAATACTTTATCTCATGATCAATAAGTATTCTACTAAGATAGTAGATTGTTTTCTCTTATCCTTGATCATTATGTTGTGCTAACAATGCTCCTATTGCATATTTTGTAGTAGATGTGTAGAGAAACATTGGTTTATCTAATATTGGTGGCATGAAGATTGATGGACTTGATAGATATTACTTTAATTTTGCAAAAGAATCCTGACATTCTTAGTTCCAACCGAAACTCGACATCCTTTTTCAGTAATTGATTGAAGTGATGACACACATCCGCTAGTTGTGATATGAATCTTTTGATTGATTGGATTTTTCCTTGAAGACCTCTTAGTTTCCTGAGATTTTGGGGAGGAGGCATTTCCATGATAGCTTTGACCTTTGTGGGGTCTACTTCATGCCTCTCTATGAAACAATAAATCCTAGTAATTTTCTTGATGTGACACTGAACACACATTTCTTTGGTTTAATCATAACTTTATATTCACCCAATATTTCAAAGATGCACCTCAATACTTGGTGGATGATCTACTCATGTTTTAGACTTTGCTAGGATGTCATCTACATATTCTTCCATGATATCATGTAGCATATCGTGAAAGATGACTATCATCGCTCTTTAATATGTGGCACATGTGTTTTTAAGGCCAAAATTCATGACCTTGTAATATAATGTGCCTTATGGTGTAGTGAATGATGTTTTATGTTGATCTTCTTCAACAATTTGCATCTTATTGTAGTCAGAAAATCCATCCATTAGGGAAAGCATTTCATGATTTGTTGTTAAATCCACAATCATATCAATGTTTGGTAAAGGAAAGTCA
This sequence comes from Taxus wallichiana var. yunnanensis, assembly GCA_018340775.1. Classification (NCBI taxonomy): domain Eukaryota; kingdom Viridiplantae; phylum Streptophyta; class Pinopsida; order Cupressales; family Taxaceae; genus Taxus; species Taxus wallichiana. Next base: position 837,744,512 of record CM031238.1, read on the forward strand.
TTTTTAAATAAACCTTGTTGATATCTCGAAACGGTACATATTTTGATGCCTGAAGTTTTCTTTGCCACATGTACTATGTTTGAAATCCACATTGAATAGTCGATCAGTCGAGTCAATTTCAAGGCTATGTGTGGAACTTGTCTCGTTGTCAGAGTCAATTTCCTTACCGCTATCAAGACATCAAGTAGAATTGGTGAATTTTGAAATGTGCAAAAACTAAGGCCATAACGATAAATATTTTCTATGCAAGATACTAAATCAAGACGTCCTTCTTCATTTTCCCCAAGTCCTTTGCCTTTCCACTACATATTTTTCATGATTTTTTACACTTTGGTATATTTAGATGATTCGTGGTAAGAAGAAAATTCATCATAGGCAAGATCTTGAAGAACTCGAGAACATGTTCTTCATCTAGATATCCAAACCTTTTCCACATAGACTTACCAAGATTGTAGATAGGAGAAACTTTGATATAGGGAGTGTTGGATTGGCCGTAGCTGTGTGGGGATAATGGTAGGTTGCCAACATGGAGGGAAATTTGGAATTCATACTCCCTAAGACCTTTGTTGATGATTTTCAATGTGGGTGGAGTGGAAGAAGTGGATGGTTGAAGTTTCATCAAAACCTCAGGGTCTATGCGGGTTTCAGTAGTAAATGGGATAAGGTGGGGAGTTGAATATTTATTTGTAGGATAATAATTAAAATATGTATGCCTTTCTTCTAAGAGTTTACAATACTCAAAAGGTTTAACATATGCACACAACATGATTTCTTTGCCTTCATAAGGGAATTTGATGCATTGATGGTATGTAGAAGGGATGACTTGCATGGCATGAATCCATGGGCGGCCTAGGAGGATGTTATAAGATGTTTCTATGTCCACAACATGGCAAAATGTGTCCAAGGTTTTGAGGTCCAACTTTGATCTTTAAAGAGATAATGCCCATAGATTTCCTTTCACTATTATCATAACCACGAACAATGATGATGTTAGTGCCTAGATTGTTCTCAATGTAATCTAGACATCTCAATAATTTCATGGAGAAGATATTCAATATGGCTCTCATTATCTATAAGCACTCATTTGATCTTATGATGTGCGAAAAATGATTCTACGTATAAGGACTTATTATTGGAAATATTGGGGTTCAAGAGGTCATGAGGAACAAATGATAAAATTGGATTATTATATGATAAGTTGACAATTAAGGCCTGAAATTGTTGAGAGTTAATATCCTTAGGAACACGTGCCTCATGGAGTACATGAGTAAGGATACTTTGGAGCACGAGAGATGTCTTGAGAAATTCCATGAGGGAAATTTGTGTATTGGTCTTCTCTAATTGTTCGATTATCTTTGTAGGAATAAAACAAAGACTTTGTATTTGAGGATTGTGCATTTGTAATGGACTTAAGATTAGAAATTTCTTACGAGCGTTGTGGACGTAAAAGGTGTTATGGAAAATTTTTGACATACCCTCTTTTATGAGAAAAACATTTAAAACTCTCTTGTATTTATTTCACAATACTTTGCATGCACGCTTTCATAATAAGTTAGGTGAGGGCCGCTTGCCATTTTAATAATTTATTTAGTCTATTTAACATCTAAAGTAGTTTCATTGCATTCATATGCTTTATCGATAGAATTTTTGTTTTGTGAAGTATATATAGATGGTGCCTTCTTTGTCATGTTATTTGCACTATTTCCAATATGGAGATCAAGCTTTGTTTCACAATATCAATTTTTGGTTTTTAGGCATGGGTGATAATATACAATCTCTTTCCATTATGGAAATAAATTTGTTGAAATGACATGTTAGAGAAGTTTGTGAGTTTTAAAATGATTATTTTCACATTTAATTTCATTTCAGGCTGTTATTTGACGTAATTTAATGGTTCAGGATTTAATTATGATTGTCTTCGAATGGGTATTTGTTGATCCTTTATGTTGATTTTGGTGATATCATCTTGCATTTGGCTTGAAGGTTGGTTTATACATGTGTGTGGGAAATTGGTTAGAAGGGAGTAATTTTGTTTGGCCACCATGTTACTCGGAAGCTACCACCTTGGTTTAAAAGCATATTATATGATAAATTTATAATGGTCATGGGTAATGATTATTGGTAATAGTATAGTCGTGGTGGTTATGTTGTGGTTGATATAAATACTACCCATAGTAATGGTCATAAATGCATGCATGCGTGAATTAACTCACAACATCTATGGTTTCGAGTTGGGAAAAATTAGATTTGGGGATTTTGTTGTATTCATTGTTTGTATGTTCTGGTTTGGAAGCTCTGCCGAGCTATTTGGGTCATGGCACTGCGTTTTGGGCTCTCTTTTTTCAAAGGAGTACATGGTAAGTTCTTCCAAGTAGGTGGTATTTAGAATGTAATAAGGAGAAACCACCTGAATTTGATATCATTTCAATGGACACATGTTGTATTTTACTTGTCGATTCATGGGTTTTTAATAAGAAATTTATGGTTTCACTAAGCATGGAAGTATTGAGCTCGTAATTTTATTTCTTATTGAACCAACCCACATTTGAAGTATTTCAAATCTCTGCAAATGTTGAAATGGGTGGAATATATTTAGAAAAAGTTTTTCTTTTCTAGGATGTGAATTCAAGTTAGTTTGAATGCAATTTTGTAAAGCCCGTGTTGAGCTCGTCGTTTTGTGGAAATGCAAGTGAAGCATTCAACTTTTCAGTTATGTATGGTTTAATAGTTGGTTTTAATGAGTTGGCTAAGATCTTGTGGGTCTGCTTGATTTATTTGACAGTCGGCCGTGTCTTTTCACGCCTTTGTGTTGATTGAGTTGGTGAATATATGAATATATTTTTCAATGAGTTGTTTGAGCTGCTCAAGATAAAATCAATGATGGGTATAAAGTGTTTGCTTTCCTGTGATGATTTGTACGTTGTTTTTGGTAAAAGCATATGCAAGATTTGTTTCTATTTTAAAGTGAAGGATGCACAAAGGGTTCGAGTTTATAATCCACTATGTCTTGGTTGTATGGTGACATAAGTCGTTTCATGGAAGTGGTGGTTTATTTTATATTATTTGGAAATCTTGTTTGTTGTGATTTTTCAAGGAAGTCATTCTATTTATTATACACCTTTGATTTTTGAGTTCGAACTGGGTTGTTTAAAATTTGCAAAATATTGGTTTTGATGAAGCATGGAATAAGAATGACATTGTGCAGAGAAATAAGAGATAATCATGAAGTTTATTTTGAAATATCTTAGTAGAGGTTTTGCATACATTTTGAATTGTTAAGCCAAGATTATTGAAATGATATTCAAAATTATTTTTTAAAATGGGCCAGTTGCATTTGATGGATAATGTCCTTGATGTAATGATTATCATCTGACATCATTTTATTTGTTATTTAAATATGATTTGGGTCATTTAGTTTGTCTTCTTTTGATGGGTTAGGTGGACTTGGGAAATTGTTTCCATTGAGCCTACTTAGTAATTTTATCATTTTTAAGTTATTGCAACAATGTTTGGTTGGGATGGATGGGGTAACTCAAGGGGATCAAGTTCACATCACTCTTGGGGGTGAAAATGATACACTAAAGTTGTAGAGAGAGTTGTAGATAATAATCCAAATGATATTTAATAATTATATGACATCTCCATATTACAAGCTTCAATATTTATAGGGAATACCCTCCTTAAAATATAGGAAGTGTCTATAACAAGATACCAACCTACTTGAGTTGTTTCAACTCACATAACAAATTATATTAATGTTTTTATATAATGACAATAACCGTTTACTAACCTATTTACTAACATATATATAAAACAATATAAAAACTATGGTTGTTATATTTCCACCTCACATTTACCACACTTACCACACTCTTTTACATTTTACTATAACAAATATTTACCATGTGTAGAACTAAATCTTAGTTTTCCTAACATTCCCCCATAGTTGAACATGGGGAAAACATCAAACCTGTACCTGCACTTGATTTCATGATTATGTGATTTTAATTTGGATTATCATAAACCAAGACATAATGGTTTTCATACGATTAACTAAAAACAAGAATGGTGGTTTTCAGTGGTTTACCACAAACCACAAATGATGATGGTTTTCAAGTGGTTTACCAACAACCACATCATGATGTTCTAGGTACATCCATCAACTCTCATCACATCTTTACTTTAGGAGATGACATAGGAAAAGTAGCTCAACTTTACACAGGAACATATGAACACTGAAAACTGCAAATCAGAAAATGCAAAAGGAAAAACTGAAATTACACTACAAACACACATGTCACCAAACCTTTGTGTGCGGCCTCGTCGTTGGTGACTGACGAGACGATGCTGATTTTCCTCCAACCTCCTGTGCCTCCATCCTCCGAAGTGAAGTTGCTAACTTAGCTAGATTTATATTTGAGGCTCTTTACATATTCACATGTTGTCAAACGTCGACATTTTTGTGGTTGAGTTATTTCAGGTTTAGTATCTCCATCATATCCTTGCTTCAAGATTCTCTTGAATTATTTTGTCTTGACATATTATATATTGGATGTCATGTTCAAGAGATAATGCATCCATGAGGAAAATTTTCTTTATTTTTATAAATTTATCTACTGGTGCTACTGATGTCTCCATTGAAAACTCTTTTTATGAAATATTCTATATGCTAAAACAATCTGACAAAATACTCACTTCTGATGATTTGTTGATAACTTGAGAACCAGAGCTCCATTTTGCAAACCGTAAAATGCATCAGAAATTTGGTTATAAGATCTTTATAGTGGTACTAAGAATCACTTTGGCAATTAATCAGAATCATTGACGATTTCTCAGGAATCATTGATGATTTGAGTGTGAATTTTACATCAAAATTATTCACGTTATCTAAAAAATACGAATTGGGTTGTTCTAAAATTTTGATTGTATAGTCATATCTCAAGCATCTTCAAACCCAATAAATATTACAAAAACCCATATCATAAAAATAAACTTATAACCTATTTTATAGATGTGTTTAGTAGAATTTTCACCTTAATTTATGTTAATCTTTCATATATCGGACAAATTCAAGAAGGAATATCAATTGTACCTACAAAACACAATATTTATCCATTACAATGAACTCAATTTGATACCAAATGAAAAAATACACCAGATTTGTAGAGAGATCAGAGAGAGTTACAGATAATAATCTAAATGATATTCAATAATTTCATTACATCTCCATATTACAAGCTTCCTTATTTATAGGGAATAACCTCCCTAAAATATAGGAAGTGACTATAACAACACACCAACCTACGTGAGTTGTTTCAACTCACATAACAAATTATATTAATGTTATTGTTGTTTTATATAACAACAATAACCATTTACTAATAACAATATAACAACTATGGTTGTTATATTTCCACCTCACATTTACCACACTTACCACACTCTTTTACATTTTACCATAGAAAATATTTACCATGTGTAGAACTAAACCTTAGTTTTCCTAACAGGGGGCACAATAATTTTTGAGGACATGCTTAATGGTAAAGAGCTTCACCTAGGGGTGGCTGAAGGGGACATAGTACGCTTTGGGGTAGAATACCTTTCATTAGAAATGGCCCAACTCTAGTTTCAGTTCACTTTGATGATAATGATACTTTCCTCCATGAAGTGTTACAAGTGATTAAATCATATCCTCACACTCAACCTTCTCTAAGTATTCATAATATCCTAGTTCATGATAATATTGATTGCACACACACCTGAACATAACCCCTCCTCTTCTAATCATTTGGTACACTTTTCCCCTTTTCATTTTCCCTTGCATAATGTATAACCATCTATTAACCCGCCTTTGTTGCTTGGAAAAATCCAACCATATCGCTCTCATGATTCCCATCCTTTCCCTAAGCATGTTAGGTCCTCTTTAGCTATTCCTAAGGTTACTAGAGCACTAAAGAGAGTAAAACTAGAGGTAGAGAAGGAATTGGGAGCCATTACTCACATCACTCTTTTGGTGGAGTGCTGTATGAGTATGTGGAGTTATTGACTAAAAATGGGGCACCATTGTTAGAAGTTACCAGGGGATGATTAGTGCTACTAACATGCTATGATATTTTGGTTTTTTTATTTGGACATGGATCCTAGTATATACTTTTCGGTGGTTTTCATTCCTTCGTGAGTTGGATTATGTACTTTGATGATTGTTTGAATTTCAACAGATTGATTATATTATGGATTATACTTTGATGACCATTTGGATATGATGGAGTATTTTATGGTTTAATGAATTGAATGCTAATGGTTATGTTATATATTTTATTTAATGTGTTTAAAGTTAAGTGGGCCCCTTACCTTTCTTTTCTCATTCCTCATATTTTAAAGTCATCATTTATTTTTAAAACAAAGTTTCACTTGGATAGGAGTATGCTATTTATAATAAATTTAATTAAAATTTGAAGACAAATCAGTTGTAACTATTTTTTTCAAAAGGGAGAGTTATATAAAGACTTGGAGGACACATTTTCAAAGGAGAGTAGGTATTGTAAACATTTGGTGAAGCTTATTTCATAAGAAATATTTTTCTGTGTAAATGATTTTATGAGATAAGTGATTCTACAGGTGTTATGATGACATTGTTTTGACATTTGAATATAAAGTTATGATACAACATGTATATCTAGTTTTAACATTATTTACTGATTATCTAATTTTATTATTTTGTATCTCATCTAAAACTGATTGTAGATTTTGATTTGTCATATCTTGAGCAGGCCATGAAAGTCATTTCTACTTCAATCTTGAGACACTTGCAGATTAATAGCCATGTTGGATTTTTGATTTGATCATGAATCTTGTTAGATCATTGTCTTGACAATCACTATACTTTTCCGTAGTTACAAATATGTTTCTCTTTAATATATCTATCTTTATTTGGACTAAAAAATTGTGTAAATGTGTCATATCTTGTGAATATTGTGTTCATGTATATACTTTGTGTGATTTGTTGTTTTTGGTTTTGTTTTCAAGATAAGTTGCATTACATGACCAATGATTACACTATGAGATCATAAATAAATCATCACTTATTTTTTTTTCACCTTTTCAAGAGGTTGTCTCATTAATAGACTCCACTCGTCGGATAAAGGTTTAATAACGGTTTTCTGGTATAAAATTTAGTCTCATTAATAAGTGGTTTATTATTTCATATGACCTTTTGATAAGAGACTATCGTATTACTTAAATGATCTCAATCTCCTATCTGAATTAATGATAAATGGTCTTGTTTTTTCATTTTCTTATGTGTTTGTTTGTTTCTTTATTGTTGTCTTATATATTCCTTTACATTTTAGAAGATAGAAATTATCCCCAGAATCTCATGTTTTTCTACGATTAACCTATATTTAAACTACCCACACTTAAGCTATCCTTAAGTTTCTTTATGGTTAAACTGGTCTAATTCCAACTCGACCTTTTACGTTAGGCAAAATGGTTGATTAGTTCTTAATGTACTTTTTATTGAAAACCAAAGGTTGTTTAGTAGTGGGTACTCAAACTTGTTTCTGTATTATTGTTATGACACAAGTAGGAGTGTTAAATTTGATAGTGGTTACCATGTCTGACATATGATCTAACAATGAAATGATAGAATCAAACTTGACATTGTTTGATGTTTGACCCTTGTCTTTTGCATTATTGTTTATACCATGCTTAGGGAAGGGGTCTGAAAGACCTTTAATTTCTCATTTGGTGTCTTGTTATTAGATTGTCCTTCTATTTTGATGTCTCCATTATCAATTAAGTCTCGTACGAAGTGGTGTAGTATTACACAATGATTCATATGATGGCCATGTATACGATGGTAGTCACAATATTCATTTTCGTTATAACATGCGGGTTTAGGTTGTCCTTCTTTAAAAGGATGTGTGAATGGGTATGTCTCTAGTGTAGGACACTTGAAAGGCTTTATCCAAGAGACGTAAATTTTCGTCTTCTCTCCTCACGTGGAACATTTTATTTGTTAGAAAATATTACAGTTGTTTATATTTTCAGATTTACTAGACTATTAATGGATTGGGTTTTGTACATTTTAGACACAACAAGAATCATTGATTCCTTCATTTACACCATTTCAATTTTGGTTGATAAATTGGGATTTACCATGATTTTGATTATTTTGGTTGTGATTATTTGGTGATATTTTGAAGGTATCTTGATTAGGCCCTTAGCGATGAGATCCCTCTCAATATGTTATCCTTTATCTATTTCTTCTTCAAAGTTTGTCAAAAATGCATTTGCATTTAAAATGATAGTTTGAATTTAGATTGGGAATTAATATACCAACTAACTATTTATCCGATATAGAAGCGAGGGAATCACTTGCGATTCCTTGCCATCATTGAAGGAATGACTTGAATGTTTTATTACTCCTTTGCTTTGTGTGTTGAAAGGTCCATCATTGTGATTTTAATGTCTAGATTGAATGAAAAATGTTTGACAAACTTCGCAAAAAGTTTGAAATTGTTGTGATTGATCCCTTTGGAAGGTGTAAGAACATGTCTAAAGCTTTCCCTCCTAAAATTTTAGGAAATAAGTGCAAGAGAAAGATGTCATTGTATGCCACTTCTTGGCATGCCATGAAAAATTTTTTGATATGTTCTCTTGGATCATGTTTACCCTTGTATTTATAAAATTGGTGTTTCAAAGGATTTGGGGAAAGGTACATGCAACATGTCCTTGTCAAATGGGTAAGGACATAACTTGTCAAAATTAAATTGTTTTATATGCTTTTGAAGCCCCATTAAGGTTTCTTCATACTCCTCCATTCTTGTGCGAATGAGGAGTTTTCTTGAGATGTCCACATTAATATCATTGTCATTCATTATTCCTCTTTTTAGGATTTTCATTGTTTATGAGTTGGTGTGTTAGCTATTCAATTTTGGCTATCAAGTCTTCTTTTGATGAATCAAATGTAGTGGTTGATTTTGCATTTTTATCACTAGACTCGGGTTTGTCCATTAAGTCTTCATGCCGAAATCGAAGGGTAGTTTTGCCTCCATTTATGAGAGGCAAAGAAAATATTGGTTTTTGTTTTGCATTATCGGGTGATAAATAGTTTTTTTCACCTTATGATAGTTTGGGTTGTTCTCTAATGTCTTCTTTGTCAAGAGCGTGATGACCAAAAGGTTTGAATCTTTCAGGCTCCTCATGGGAATTAGTGCTTTTGCTACGTAAACACCATTGTTTTATAGGTAAATACCTAAGTGAACAATGATTTTGAGCTTTTTGTAGATTTTTGACAAAGTTTGAGCCCGAAATATGGATAAGAGTGAGTCTTTTTCTTAGCTTTGTTTGATAAAAATTTGACGTAATCAAAACATACGTTTGAGATTGGAAATTATTTTGATCAAATTGGATTTATTTTTACTTAATACGTGAATAAAGTGAATATTCAACATATAAAGTTTGGATGTTGGTTTGATTTGCTTAATACATGAATAAAGTGAATATTCAATGTATAAGGTTTTGGATTTGATTCTTGATTCGATTGCTTATGAATTTCCTAAAATTGAATAAAGTGAATATTCAATATATAAGGATCTTGATTGAGTTCAATTTGATGTGGTTTAATATGTGAATAAAGTGAATATTCAACGTATAAAGGGGTTTGATAAAATTAGAAGTGCTTAAACAATGGATAAAGTGAATATCCAATGAAAAGGCTTAAATCATGGTTTGATTGGATTTTGCTTAAGTCTAGGATTTTTGGTGAAATCAAATACTAAGACTAAGAATATGGTTTGATTTGATTTTGATAAGTTTGTGGAACAAGATAGAATTAGTTGGCTCCAATTTGTTAGGATTCCTAGAGGCTAGTGAGATTCTCTCACAAATGTTGAGCGAACAAGTACATGCACTTTGAGAAAACTTCTAGTTGTGAACTTTACCCCTCAATCAATAAGAATGTGAACATTACCACATACACCATTTGGTTTTCCTCATAGGTGATACTAGTAAAATATGGTGGGGCACTACCCATTTCATTGGTTGATACTCTCAATGTGCCAACTACTTTGGGGTTTATGTGGTATTCCTCATAATGATTTTTAGGGCTTATGCAAAAGCACTTCCCACTGATTAAACGAACATATATTTACCCTTATCCAAACATGCAATGAAAATGTTTCATATTTTTATTTAAATTTGGTGAATTTTTTATTGTTTTTGGCTAAGGAAACTGCATGCAAGGTGATAGTAGTTTGTTGCTTGATATTATTAATGAAAATTTCCAATTTCACAATAGTCATACACACAAATGCTTAGTAAATTTACTACAATGACAATATGAGAAGAACACAACAATAAACAATCATGGCCATTTCTTATTTTCAAGACCGCTTAAGAGTGTGAGAGAAGAGCATATGTGGATTTTGATCAAAACCAAAAATGAATGGAGAAAAACAAATTAAAATGTTAACAGTGTTTTAACTTGTAAATGAAAGTTAGAAATGCATATAAAACAATAAAAAAATAGAAATGAAGATGCTAGAAAATTAAAAAAATGAAGTGAAATTTACCATAGAATACTAGCACACCTATGACGCTAACACACTTTTTAATTATGGTAACACATTTTACGTAACACTAGCATATCCAAGAGAATATAAATGTAGACAAAATAATGCAAGCACAAGGCACAAGTTTTTGTGATGTAAACATAGGCAACAACATGGTAAAGACTTGGTTTGAGAACACTAGCGTATGTTTGAGAACATTATCACAAGTTTTAAAATGGTAGCAAAGGTTTTGATATGATAGTGCTCTTTATGGGCTACACAGATGAAGGTTTGAAAATGATAGTGCAAGGAACTGTATTGTATAAAAACATGAAATCCAGCCAAAAATAACTGGTTTTTAAGAACTACTCACAAGAGAGCTCACCAATGGACCTATAAATTTGTCAAAATGCTGTAAGTACTTCAAAAAATATTAGTACGAAGTTAAAATGACAAAAAAACAAGCAAGAAAGCTCAGGCGTTTAACGTATACAAGGAAAAATTGAAACAATGAAAGAAACAAGTAATCACAAACAAACCAGATCTTTCTTCACCATCCCTTGCAACCTCAAATGAGATGGCTAAAGTGTGGAATGAAGTACCACACTTGTTGAATCTCCTTTGATGATTTGTTTTTGGATGCTCTAAAATTAATTCCAAATGGAAGAAAGATGTGCTACAAGCAATGGATGATTTTTGGATCAAATGGGTAGCCCTCCAGGTGTATGAATTCGAACGAAAAATTGACAAAGTAATGTTGCAAATGCCTTAAGATTCCAAGAGATGATTTTTTAAGGGATGAGCCTCTTATTTATAGCTAAAGGAGATGTCATGGATTGTGGATCAATCTTTGAATAAGTTGCAGAGTTAATGAATGCATTTTCCTAATTTAGCAAGTTGATTTGGTTTATGTAGTTGGCTTGTTTTGAATAAGAATTTAAGGGGAAATGAATTTGAATAGTTGGCTCTTGAATTCTTAAATTTTATGTTTAATTTAGCTTCCTTATGTATGTCAGAATAAATGTTTCTAGGCACCGTGCACTCTTATCATCCGTTCAACTAGGGTATTGAGGAAACGAAAGTGCGGGACACACCAAAACCAACACACAACACATAGAATTCAAAGGGGGTATAGGGACCACTAAGATTGCATACTAAAACGGAAGTAACCCTTACACTAGGATAACCTAAGGTTTCCAAGGCCCTAGATTGAAGAAGAGGAAGGAACCCTATTGAGGTATCATCACTATGGGGGGTGATAATGAATAAAATGAGCCTACAAAGTCTGTCTTAACAAAGTAAGGAATGTAACATGAAATAAAGAACTGAAATACAATATGCTAACCTAACATGTGCATAAAATACTAAGCTAACATAAAATAACAAGTAAATAAAAGAGAATACTCTATACAAAATGACAAGTTGGGTTAGAGCACTTACTGTTGGGAGGCGGTCGTTGATGCATTTATCTCTCAAAGGCCCATACATCAAGAGGTAATATATTTCAAGAAAAGAAGGGGAAACAATCTAGTCTGAGCTCACTATAGGTGACCCAAAAGTGCAAGAAACTAATACATTCAAGAAGAATCTCCAAGACAAGATTCAAGATGCAAGAAATCCAAGAGCTGAGCGAACATATTCAAGTTGGCGCAAAAGAGCATAGCTAATAGTGAGTTCTTTTAATAATTTATGATCATGTCCTATGTGAAAATGTAAGTTGGGGTACTTATATCGACATCATCACCCATGGGCGAAGGTGTCATCTAGGGATTTGAAATAGTGCCGATACAATTGCTCACGGGCAATGTCATCAACTAGGGAGGGAAAAGCAAAAAGGTGTGTGCAATGTGACATGTGAAATAAAGATAATGCAAGACAAAAGAAATGTGGCCAAGAGAAAGTAAGGTTTCGAGAAGAATGTGTAGGAAAATAATAAGGTAAGATCAAAAGAAGAACACGAATAGGACCAAAAGATATTCTCTCTCCATTTATCATCCCTAACATAATAGTTATGTGAATAACCATACCCATATCACGGAACGAGACCCTCAAGGCATCCATTCCTAGAAATAGATGCATTAACGACCTCTAACCTGGAAGAGAAATGGTTATTAACATGTATAAAAATATAAAGCGTAAAAAAAAAAGGTTTATACATATGCCACAACCATTGATTACTGCATGTCGCAATAGAGAAACATGGGGTAGTCAGCGGAACAAATAATACATAACACTTTGAAATCTAAAGTAAATCGAAAGTAAATAAAGGACTATCTGAAATGAAATATATCCAACAATGCGTACTTGATAGTGTCGGTCATCCTACCATGTAAGGGTACAATCCATGTTGATAGAACCCTGGATAATTGTTGTCCTGTGTTTTTGCAAGGGCAAAATTCAACTTGAAAAAGACAACTATACCCTAGTACTATTTTTTTGATTGTGAGTCCTCCTGGACCCTCCTCTAGATCAACCCATCCCCATGTCGACCTATCCTATCCTTATGATGGTTCATATTTTGTGTGTCAACCTTACCCATAAGTGATTTAGGAAAACAAGTTCATTAAAGTGCTTCGAGACAATATCTCTCAAGGAAAACTTTTCAAGTAGACTTATAAATGACTATGTTTAGCCTTTCTAAAGTAGGTGCACATCCTTCGAGTGAGATTAAGACCCAAATTCATTAAGAAGTGGTATTAAGGAGATAGGAACATTGTGCAACTGATTTTGAAGATTTTGGAAAGTTTCAAAGGTTTTGGAACAAGTTCAACAAAAGTGGGTTTTCAAAGGTGGAGGAGCTTGTAACTCAAAACAACACCCGAGCTTTGGGAAGTGATTATGGGAGCTCGTAATGAATTGGAGGTCAAAAAATATCAATGGAAAGGTATTTCAGTTCTCTAAGTGATGGTGGTTTCATATTTTTCACAAGACATAAGATTTTCTTCCTACAATATGTTTTCTACATGTGTAACTTGTAGTCATGAGAAAAAAATATTTTGAGGGGGATTGAGGAAGACTCAAAGCATGAGAACCATCCCATTATTATCAAAATTATTTTTCCATTAAAAATCATATAAATAAGTTCCTAAAAATACCTTCGGATGCTCACGATATGTCTCCAACAAACTTCTCTCCAAGGTATGCATTGAGACTTAGCAATTTTTTTGGGTGGACACATATAACTCGCTAGGTTGAGGCACACTTTCTTACACCAACTGTCCTATCCCCTTGGGAAAAAAGGGACACAAAAATTCACCCAAACCAAAGATAGCCCCTTGGCCCATCATGTGACCCCGACATAGCTCAAACAATGCTCTTCCTAAGCTCTCTCTGTCGTCAAATCCCACAGTGTGACTTGTCGATTCTGGTGAGGGTGAATTTTATTTCACCTTGTGTCCCATCCTCATGGGACAGTTGGGGCACAAAATGCACCCCATGCCCAACTTGGCCCTTGATTCCTCATGTGAACCCCAGAAGGTGCTCTACATGCCATTTTTAGCCCCATCTCCTCGTTGACTTTTGCCAACCAAGATCTTCCACTTTTCATCAGCAGTGAGGGATAATTTTATTACACATTTTGTCCAATCCCTATGAGACAATTGGGGAACAAAAATTTCCCCAAGCCCAAGCCCGTTCCCTAGTCCTCCATGTGACCTAGTTTCAGCCTCGAGGACTTTTTAAGTGCTTTTTCTCGCTCCTCCACCAACCAATCCCTGTCTACCACTTGTCAATATCAAGGTGAGGTGCATTTTTATGCACCATATGTCTCATCCCCTTGGGATAGTTAGGAAAAAAATGCACCCAAGCTCAAGGGTATTTTAAAAGCCAACTTTTGTAAAAATACAACTGTCGTGTTGCTTCTCCATGTGCGTTCGAGAAACTACCGTCATGAAGAAATATGCAAGAAACTCATTACCACTCTCCATTTATTCATTTATCCTCCATAAAAACTAGTCCATTTATCCAAAAAAACCAAAATATTTCTTTTTCGCAAACACCATGCCCATTTTCACCAGATAAACTCCATAGCCAAAAACCATGAAAACTCATATCTCACAAACAGTAGTCAGATTTTGATGAAATTTTCACCATCTCTCTTTCTCCGTGTGCCCACAAGAAGAAAGAAATAAAAAAAGGTTCCCCTGATTTTTAATGGTAGAAAACCCTATATTTCTACCCTACTTTCTTCTTCCGCAATCCCCCATCAATCTGACAAGCGGGTTGAGCTAGAAATTGGAGCACAACTTTTAGAAGAAAAACCCACTTTAGAGAAGCTAATTTTTCATCAATCGAGGTGTGGGAGACCAGATTATAAAAATAGTAAGTTCCTCATGCTCACAATTACTATAAATATAAAATTTCTCAAAATAACAAAACCCTTCAAAGCAACAAACTCAGAAAACCACCGAAATGGAAAATTAAAAGATTCAAGCAAAAACACAAAAAAATGAGAAAAAAAGTAAAAATCAACATTCTAAAAATACAAAGTGCTTAAAAATGGAAATGAAACATCTGTGAGATTATTCGAAGCATGAAGAGGATTCCAAAAAACTGATTCTAAGACAAAAAAATCAACCTTTCCCAAAATAATAGCTCCTGGATCCCAGTGGCTAAAAATAGAAAGTTTTAGTTTTGAGTGCAAAAAGTTTCTATCACTTCCATTTTGACTCATATTGTTGTTTTTATCAATATGAAATTCAAATTCTCTACCTCGAGCCTTTTTGGCTTTTGCATCGATTACTCTAGTTTAGGTGATAGTGATGTTGTACACATGGACCTAGAGGACCTCAAAACGAAAATGTTGGGTGATCCAAGAGAGCATGTGGAATAAAAAGTCTTCATGAGTGGACTATATGCAATAGGTGATAATTCCCGATTTCTTGACTATCGCCTCAATGGTCAAAGGAAAGAAAGGAAAATTGGCTCAAGCGGCTTCTCACTTTTTCAACGGTGCCTCAAGTAACTAGTATGTGGAGGTAAATAGGTCGAAGGTAATCAAGCCCATTGAAGAAATTACCCCAACCAACTACAAGATGAGAAAAATCCCCCGGGCCCAATGACACATGAGGGTGATGTTCATTTATTTCAGGAGTCTTCCACTCACCTCCTCGTGAGAAATCAAGAGTACAAGGAGAAGTTGGACCAAGTGGAAGACCATATCAAGACCCTCACTTCATACATGTAGGTACTCTTAGATTCAAATGCTATCACTTCTCTCCCAAACTGAATAAGTTACTCCCATTAGTAGTGAATGACAAATGGATGAACATGATCCTAGAAAAGGGGAAGGTGTTACTTCCGAGAAATGTTGACATTGTTCAAGTACATGGGTGTTATGACCATGAAAATTGTCACAACATGAGAAGGGATTGAAACAGAGAAGGATCAATGGGATCAGGTATATCCACTGGTCATTGAGATGGGCAAAGTAAAATCATCCCTCTTGATAATCAAAGGTGTATTCACTTCAACATCAGATGACTTGTCTCAAATATGGGCTCAAACTTTGGTCACTCACTATGAAATGATGAACCACACTATTGGAGAGCTTGATTCATATGAGGAAGATGTTTAAAATATGTAGAAGGATGCCAATGTTCAGTGCATAATCAAGGAGTGTCAACAAAGTGAACAAAGACACTTCAATAATTGATTTGTTGAAGCCTTTTGAGGATATAGTAAAAAAGGATGCGAAATCCATTCTTATTCAAAGAAGATACTTTGGAGTCTTTGGAAAAAATAAGAGTGGTCATTTCAGAAATCACAAAAGATCTATAGTCCTGGTACTCAGCATACAAGAACATCAAATCTCTTGCAGAAATTTGGATCAAATCAATGAGTTTTTTCACATCCCTCGGACCAAGAAAGTCAAACCTACAAAGAAAGAGGATTAGTAAGCGGTCAAAGGCATCGATATTTCTTCCGAAGAGCTTTCCAAGAGTCCATCAGTAGTAGGGTCTTCATTAGACTAGTCCTTTCTCTCTTCTCATTTATATATCTCTCTTCCCCCTTTCCCTCCTTTCATGTTCTATTTCTTCATCGGGGTTACACTTTTCATTTTGTCCTATTCTTATTTTGTCTTATTCATTTAAATGTGACTATAGTTTATAATGTAATAATTCACCCTTAATTAATAAAAGGGGACTTAATTTTATTCCTAGGAATATGAAAAGTCACATGTTGTAAGGGACAAATGAAAAGTCATGTGGGGGTAGGTCTATAAATTTTAATGACACCCTCATTCTTAAGGGTTGTCAATTTTGTATGCTTAAGAGAGATTACTACTTGAAGTAAAGCAAAAGAGATAGAAAATTTCCTCTATTTTTCCTCTCATATGTTCTTCCATTCCTCACTATGTACAACTTTGCCAAAATATCAATGAAGAAGAAAGGAGTTTCTTGTTTTTCTTGATGAGAGAATTACTAAAACTTTGTGTTCCTTGATGCTAGTAATAAAGTTGTTTTCTTTCTATATATGTGTGTTGAAGTACTTTGATTAATGTCTGCAGGAATATGATTTTCTACCTAAGATATTAATCCCCCTTCCTTTTCCCACTCCCTTTCCCACCTACTCAACAAATTCCTCCCTTACAAGAAATTGCAAGCTTTTTCGCAAGTTTAGTAGAGTGTTCCTATTGGATCTCATGCCTTTAGGCCACCCAAAAATTTCACTTTCATTCACGCATAATAAATGTAGTTGCATTATTCAAGCAAAGATACCTAGAGTCGTAGAGTGTTGGCAGATACCCACTAATTTGTCTACTCCGACAAATTTTCTTGCCAACAAGAAGCTTAAACCGAAAGGAAACACTAGAGGATCATCAGTAAAATAAGGCATAAATCACCTAGCTAGGGGTCCATGGATTGATGTCATATCATAGGATCATAGAGGTAGAGTGTTATAGTGTCAAAGCCAAGTGATGGGTAGAATGATGAAAACCGAAAAATTGTATGGTAGAAGCTACAAAGAGGTATTGTCATAAAACCCGAAGGTGTAAATAAATAAAACATGGATGATTAGCCCAAAGGGAAAATAAAATGCTGAAAAGTGTAAAAACCATGAGGTAGATGATATAAGAATAAGAGAGGCAAAAATAAATCCAAGCAAGACTATGAGCCAAAGTGAGGATGCATAAGACCGTGTCAATTCCATAGGAAATGCCAAGGTGAAAGAGTTGGTAATATTATTAGAGATGGTTGATGAAGTAGTGAATTTGAAAAATAAAATACTAGAGATGGTGGTTGAGTACCAAAATTCCCAAATTGTGTCATGCATAAAACTTTTTGAGAAATTGGGCGTTTGATTATTTGAATATGTGAACTTCATTGGTTTGAAGGCGATATGTATTAGGATCAATAATATCTTTGATGAGGTAGTGACCCCACCATTTCAGAGTGTATTTTCCTTCTTTTTGTGGGTATAATTAAGCTTGAGGACAAGGTCACCCATGTCAAAAGTATGTGGACAAACAAGCCTATTATGCTGCTTGGCCATGCACCGCTTTTGTTTCGATTACAAGTATAGGAACGATCATGGTTTTCTTCAAGAATGTCACGTTCGAGAATATGTGCCTCATGGATTTCCTTAGCTAGAGTGATTTCATGAAGGGATATACGAAGTGAAGGGAATTCTGATTTGAGTGGAAGGACACCATTAGCTCCGTAAGCAAGGGAAAAAGGTGTTGCCCGGTGGTTGTGGAGACGCGGTGCGTCATGCCCATAATGTAGGATATAACTTTGTATGATAGTCCATGCGTGATTCACAAACCATATTTTGGAGGATCTTATTGGTAAAATCATCTATAGATTTGGATTTTCTGTTGCATTGGGGAAGATTGGGCGTTGAGAATCGATGTTTGATCTTGAATTTAGCACAAATTTACCTCATTACTTTGCATTTAAAACTCCCACCATGACAAATATGATGGTATGGGAACTTTCAAATTGGAAAATGATTTGATTGAGGACAAAATCGAGGTGGTAAGGCCAACCATGTTGGTGAGGGGCATATATTAAACCCACTTAGTAAAGTACTCTTTGGTAGTAATGATGAAGACATGACCATCTTGAGAGTGATGGAGCTTTCCAATGTAATCCAATCCCTATATGTTGAAGGGCTAGGGAACGACAATGACTCGTGACTCATTTGGAGTGGAATGAATCAAGTCATTATGGTATTGGAAAGCATTACAATTTTTAGAAAAGGCATGAGCATCAGATTCTAGAGTTGGCCAATAGTAGCCCATACGTAGGCATTTGCAGGAAATAGTGTGATTGCTAAAATGGCCACCACAAGTTCCCCATGTACTTTTACAAGAAAGGGGATCCTCACCCTTGATAACACATCAGAGTAGGGTACCTTAAAATTCTTGATATTATAAAACATCATCTTTGAGTACATAGTTAAGAGCCTTTTATATATTTGCAAGCATGTTCGTGAGTCTGTACCATCCAGATCAGTTTGGTGTTGTCTAAATTGGTGAGTGCCTACATACCAAGGATCAGTAACATGGGGCATCTGATTCAATTTGGAAGATATCCTGGACACATTCATGATGTGAGGTAGTGGGAGTTTGATGAATTTATACTAAGGGAGAGGTGTCATGAGAATTAGAATGTGGGGAACTGTGTGGAAGCTGTGGCTAAGGAGTCATCCAAGGCATTCTTTTCACGCAAGATTGAATTAATCATAAATGAGGTGAAGCATGGTTTTATCTCTTAAACTAGGTCATAATATGATTAAATATTTTCACTACGACATTGATATGTGCCGCTAACCTGCTGACACACCAATTGAAAGTCCCCATGGCATGGAGATAAGCAATATTCCTGTCAAGGGAAACTTACATGCCCAAGATAAGAGCCTCATATTCGGCCATGTTATTGGTGACCTCAAATTCTAGTCAATAGGAAGGGGGAAAGTTTTTGAAGGGATCGATAAGAACACAACCTGGATCAGATCCTTGAAGGCATTCTCCCCATCAAAGCGTAAAAACCATGTATCCTCATGTAAATCAACAATGTTTTCTTCTTTGATGATCTTAGGGTTTGGTTTGGCTTTAGCTGAGGGAGGCACTTCGTTATTAGCGTTAGAGGATTGTGCCTCAAGATCAAATTTGAAGCTAAGGAAATAGTCTTTAATAGAAATAACATTGTCGATACCCTCAATGAGGAGGATGTCCTCATCAGGTAGTGCATCATGAATAGGTTGAGGAGTAGGGATGGGAGTGGCAAATAATTGATCTACAATAACTTGGCCTTTATCACTCATTGCATGATAATACAGAGGTCAAACTCCATTAGAAGATTCATCCACTTCCTAATCCCATCTCTGGTTGGAGGAACATCATTTGAGAATAAACATCACAAAGGATCCGTGTGAATAATGACGTAAGTGGTTTGGTAAAGCATATAATGTTGTAGCCACATAGTATATGGATAAGAAATCCCGCTTGATGGAAGTGTATCACATCTCATAATATAGTAGGGCTCGACTAACATAGTATATGGCATGCTCCTTTCCCTTTTCATCCTCTTGTGCTAGCATTTCCCAAATAGACATAAAAGTGGAAGAGGTATATAATAACAAAGGTCGATCAAGAGAAGGAGGTTGTAATGTTGGTAATGAAGTGAGAGACTATTTCATTATCAAAATCTTGCTAACAATCCTTGGTCCACTTAAGTTTGGTATACTTTCAGAGTAGGCTATTTATGACGTGCACACAATAAGTGAATTTATGGAAAAATCATTGGATTTCCCTAAGCTTGCTAAGAAAAATTCATATGTCAGCTATATAAGATATTCACTTCATGTCAAGGATGGCCTTAATCTTTGTTGGATCCACATCTATACTATGTTTTGACACTAAGAAGCCCAAAAGCTTGCCTTGAGTAACTACAAATATGCATTTTCCAGGGTTGAGGTGAACCTTGTATTTGCAAATACGTCCTAAGGTGATTTTTAGGTTATGAGCATGATCATCTATGCGTCAAGATTTGATGAGTAGATCATCCACATAAAATTTGACTATTTTGTGTATTAGGTCGTGAAAGATGTGAGTCACAATGCGTTGATACGTTGTGCTAACATTTTTGAGTCTGAAGGGAATTTTGACATAACAATAAGTACCCCATTCTGTTGTAAAAGTGGTCTTATGTTGATATTTAGGAGTGATTTGGATTTGGTTATATCCTAAGAACCCATCCATGAGAGATAACATTTCATACCCTACCGTAGAGTTGATGATGACATTGATGGAGGGTAAAGGGAAGTTATCCTTAGGAAAAAAAAAGGTTGAGATTTCTGAAATCAATGCAAATACGGATGAAGAGAGTGGCCTTCTTCCTAATCGAGACAATATTGGACACCCGCTCGAATAGTCCACGGTGTAAATGAATTTGGCATCTAAAAGCTTGATGATTTCTTTATGACAAATATCATTGATTTTAGGAGGGAATTTTTGTATCTTCGTCGCTTAGGCACAAAGTTAGGATAAATAATGATGTTATGGGATAAAATATGAGGATCAATACCGACATGCTGACATATCCCCATGTAAATAATTCCTCATGCCTTCTTAATCCTTAAATGTGACCTCATGTAGATGGGGAAACAATTCTCGATCATGAATATATGAGAGGGATCTTCATCAAGTTGTACATTGATGGCTTATTCATCTAGCATAACATTTCCATCTTGGAAATCATATGGATCTTCAAGTTGTTTAGTTGCTTCATCTTGGAAAGGATCAATAATAGCGGCATAATCATCAAAGCGCATGGGTGTTTTGGGAAATTCCCAAGTTTATGATGAATTCAAGGAAGTTTATCTTCTCATGCATATAGGAGCTCTAAAATAGCCTCATCATTATCCGAGTGGGGAGAGGGCCATGATATTCCACATCAATTTCTAGGCCCACATATCATTTGTCATCTTGACGTTGTTTATAACTAGTTTTCCACATGTACAACACTCTGGCATCCAAGACGACCTCTTTGGGTCTAGGATCTATAATGGCCATGCTAAGAGAACATGGACCATCATTAACTGTAGAGTTTGGATCAGAAACTGATGTGGGTGGTGGAGGCATTGTAGGAACTGAAGTTGCTTTAGAAGGATAGAGGAATGAAGAATCATGAAGTTATTCCAATACCCAAGGAGTGTTCAAGAGTGGAAGATTAGTGGGAGGCACATAGGGAATTATTTCCTCTTCGTCCTCACTATCGCTAGTGTCGTAAATGGGAGGTTCATAAGATGCATCAGTGGTATTAAATTGGACTCACAAGGATTGATTTGGGCCAAGGCATGTTGGTAATGCAAATATTCCAAGTGTCTAGACTTAGCTTGCAAAAAAATGTAATCTTCATCATCGAGGGGGAAAAGTAATCTCTTCCTCTTTTGGCACTCTCTTTAGTTGCGAAATCGATCTTACTAAAATATAAGGGTGAGAGGGGAGGATGATTGGAAAAGAGTTGCACAATTCCTAATTCATTACATTCTAAGTGATTGGAAGTTGAGGCATGATAAATAGGTTCTTCTGGTTTAGGTTGTGGTGGATACCGGTCCCGTGGTAAGAGGATTAGCGGTTGAATGCACACAATTTCGTTAGGTAATCTATTCTTGTTGACCTTGTTTTGGAGTTCATTAGGTTCATCATCATCTAAGTCTACTAATGTAACCTGAATTTCAGATTTAAGATCAAAGAATTATAGATATGGAATGCCTTGGATCTCAGGAGCAGTGGGCATGAGGAAGGGCTCATTAAGAAATGGTACTGGAACATCCCAAGCATTGAGATCATCAACATAACTAAAGTGTTGATTTTTATGAATGAATTTGATACATTGGTACCTAAATGATGTGACTGTGTGCATGCAATGCATCCAAGGGTGACCCAATAGGAGATTATAAGAAATAGGATCTAGAACCATAAGATTTATGCAAACCATTTTGGGTCCAACTGTGATGGGTAACCAGATGCATCCTATGGATTTTTACTTGGTTTTGTCGAATCCACGACAAGTTAAGTGAGTAGGTTTGAGGTTCTTAATGGAAAATCTGAGGTTCTTGATTAGAGAATAAGAAGCTAAGTTAATTTCGACCCTTCATCTACAAGGACTCTACACACTTGAGCATCATGGATAACAATGCTAATGAGTAGGGGTGGGTCATCTATGTGAAATAAGACTTCATCAATAATCATGTCATCCTCCACAAATTCTAAGGCTAAGGAATCCCAACGTGAAGTTTGTGGAGGTCATCCCATAGTCTCTATGTGATGAATTTATGAGGTTGTAGATATGGATGGAGCTTTGGGAGATAGAAAAGAAGAGTCCTCAAATTTTTGCAACTGTTAGAGGAGGAACCTTCAGTGTGAAGCTGATGTATGCATGAGCTCCATAAAGGGAATCTTACATGTAAGATAATTTAGCTCATCTATGTTAGAACTATAATATTAAGTGTATCATAATATATAGTTTATATTTAAATAATATAGAATAAACTATATTCTTATATAGTTTATATTTAAATAATATAAAATAAACTATATTCTTATAAACTTTATATTAAGTGGTTGGTTAATCTAATTAACTAACTAATTAAATCAGGGTGTGCCCTGTCACTTAAGAAGGACATAACCCTTCGGGTTATTTAAATATGACCTTAGGTCATATATTCATGATATCAAATATCGATCAATATCAAATAATATTCCAATGTGAATATGAAGGTAAATCCTGGTAAATACATGGAATAGAAGTGAGGAGGGAGTTACTAGACTGGTGGATGTAAAAGTTTCTCACATAGTGGATTTATTCTCCATGGTTTTTACCCATTTAGGGGTTTTCCACGTTATATGCGGTGTTCTGTGTTTATGTGTTATTTACATTTATTTATAATGTTTAACTTTACATTTAATTAAGTTGGTGAATATATTTTCCACCCCTCGTCTTGACATGGTACCAGAGTGAGATTAATAAATTAAATTAATCCTAAATAACCTAAGGTTGTAATGGTTGGGAAGTTAGGTGGTTAAATTATTTGGAATGCTATTTAACCCCCTTCCCTCTCCATATAGTTAGTTTTGATGTTGGTTGCACAGGTGGAAAGTTATTTAGGATTTTCAACTGCGCGTAAAAATTCAAGTTCAGAAATTACCAGGCCCTGGAAACTAAGGTAAGGGCTATAAATTTTGAAATATTTTTATATAGTTTATATAGTGTGTAGGGAATTCAAGAAATCAAAAAGGGAAAGTAAAAATTCAAAGTGAAAACTCGAGTTTACAGGGGGAGACAAGATTCGACAAAATAAGTTTTTTAAATTTTTGCATTGGTTGCGTAAAAATTCTTGTCCCTCGGTAATACATATGTTTTTACATTTTCACTGTGAATTTTGAACCCCTATTCCATGTCCTAGATAGGGCCTCTGTAAATTATTTGCACCTATAGTTTAAATATAAACTATAATATTTGTATAGTTTTTATAAAATCTTCGTATTTTATAAAAATATAATACACACACACACATGTTTAATTTTTTTTATACATACATACATACACACACACACACACACACACACACACACACACATATATAACTATATAAAAAATATAAAACTATGGTTTATAAACCTAATTTTAGTCTATATAAACCTAACTCTAAAACCTTAAACCTAACCTAAAAATAACGCCATGAATGGTGGTAAAATACAATATATATTAAAAATTATATTGCAAAAATATATTGGGGGCGACCTCTTTCAAACTAACCCCCTCCTAGCTTTGTGCCACTTGGCATAGTTTTCTCGCCCCTGCAAGCCCTCACCTAAGCTCACCATGTGTCCATCGCGGGACCCCCCACTCTACCATCCGCAACTCCCCTCCTATCCGCAGTAATAGTCCCATATTGGGATGGTGGGAGATGGTGGTAGGATTTATAAGCCTTACCACATGGGTTTGGTGGTGTGACTTCGGTCACACCACCCCATTTTGTTTCAATCCCTTGCGGGAACAACTCAATATTGAGCTCGGGTTCCTCGAGTGGCTCAAATTGGGTGGATGCTAAGTTTTGACTCATTATACGGTTCAGATGTGGCATTAATATGGCTCGGTTGGCATATATGTGGCTTGGTTGGTTAAATTGCACAATTATAATTTGGAAATTATATGGTATAAGATAAACATAATAACTTGGTGGATAACTCACCGAAGTTGGTTAGCTAACTCGGTCGAGTTGATAGAAAATCCTACCTAATAAGGAGCAAGAGCTCCAATTTTTTTTAATTAATTATTTTTTTTTCAAAAATGTATGAATTATTTGTTTATTTTTTCAAAAATATAGACAAATTATAAAAATTATTTTTGAAAAATAGTAAAATTATCATTTTTATTTTAAAATGATATGATATGACAACAATTTTTTTGTTGTCATTTTGTTACAAAACTAAAAAAATTCACTTACATTTCAATTTAAGTTTTTGATATCATTCTAACATATTCGTGTATAGATTATTCAATTAACAGGACCTCCTTTGGCATAAATTGATCATGTTTGATTACAAGGATTAAAATATGACAAGGGGAATTTCTATAAAAATCTTATTTTAATCCTTGTTTAGTAATTTTTATTTTACACAAAAATGGGGTCTAATAAATTTTCAATTGATAAATATCAGATGTTGAATGGAAACAACTACAACATTTGGAAGATTCGATTGAAGGTAGAATTCATGGCTCACAAATTATGGCGGTTGTGAATGGAAGTGAGAGAGCTCCTACCGGAAGACACACAACTGCTGACAACGTCGTTGCGTATCAACAAAAAGTACAAGAAGTGATGTCTATTATTTTTTGAAGCATACATGATGATTTTCTTCTTCATATCGGGAATCAAGAGAGTTTGAGTGAGGCTTGGGATCAATTGGAATCGATGCATGAAGGTACACATTTGTCAAAAAATATTAAATTGATTTTAGAGCTTATGACAACTCCCATGAAGGGAGATGAAAAAGTGATAAATTATTTAGCAAAAATCAAAAATATTAAGTCACAATTAGATGGATGTGGCAGTAATTTGATTCAAGATAAATTACTTTATTTTATTATTCAATTGAATATTCATGAGAAATTTAGAATTTTCATTTCAATTTTGAATTCAAAATATCAAAGCGAATAAGACATCCTAGATTTTCAAACCCTTAGTGCTCTTTGTGTACAAGAAGAACAAGTAATGTCAGATTTTGATTCCAAAGAGAATTCCACACATGCACTTCTCACTCAGAAATCAAAAGGTAAAACCTCTAGATTCAACAAAAACCCAAAACAAACTTTTAAACCTCCTAGCAAAGATAAGAAACTTGGAAATCTAAGAGTTAGCTTTGATGGAAAATGTCACTATTGTGGTAAATTTGGACACAAGAAAGAGGATTGCAAATTTAAAAATAATAGGACAAATTTTAAAAATCAAAAGGGAAACAAATCTGACCAAAACCAAAATCAAAACCAAAACAAGAATAAGAAAAATAGTAAAAATCAAATGTAATTGCTTTGTATGCCGCTTTTGTCACTGCAAAAGAAAATGAATGGATATTAGATAGTGGTGCCTCTATGCACATGACCTTTAGCTTTGATATCCTATCTGAGCTTAGTGAATGTAATGATCAAATATATTTGGGTGATCATTCCATTCTCGATGTTCAGGGTCAGGGAAAAGCAAAAGTTTCAAATGGTTTTACTAACAATGTTTGTTAGTTCCTAAACTTAAAATGAATTTTATTTCTTGTTCTTAGTTGACTCAAAATAACTACATAGTGTAACATTATTAAAGGATAAATGGTTTATTAAAAATGAACATAATGTTACTATAGTTGAAGGCATTCAAAGAGATGGTTTGTATGTGTTTTTGGCTTTCCTTTTGCTTCTTGTTTAACAACTCAAATAAGTGACATGTAATTGTGGCATGAGAGACTAGGTCATGTCAATTTTAGGAGCATGTATAACATGTCTCGACTAAACCTAGTAACTGGTCTACCACCTATTTCCCAAAATCATGAAATGTGTGAAGGATGCTTACGTGGTAAGCAATCTGTTAATCCTTTTCACATTCATCATGATGATAACTCTTTGAACCTTTAGAACTTGTCCATAGTGATGTTTGAGGACCCTAGAAGTTCCATCTCTTAATGGTTATTTGTATGCTGTCACTTTCATTGATGATTTCACTCATATGATTTGGTCGTATTTCATTAAAAATAAATTAGATGTCTTGTCAAAATTTAAAGAATTTAAAGCTTTAGTTGAAAACTCTTCTAGTTATAAAATTAAGAGGCTTAGAACTGATAATGGGGGAGAATATGTCAGTCAAGCATTTGACTCATTTTGTGTCAAATGTGGCATTCAAAGGGAACTAACTACTCCATATTCCCCTTAGTAGAATGGGATTACGGAAAGGAAAAACCGCACCATTCTAGAAATGGCTAGAACCATGATGCATTTTGCTCAAGTTCCTAAATTCCTCTAGGTTGAAGCTATGAACACTGTTGTTCATATATTGAATAGAGTTCCCACTAAAGCCTTAGTAAATTCAAATCCTTTGGAAAAGTGGTCAAACTAAAAACTAGTCCTCTTTTCCTTGTATCTTCATAGGATACAATGTCAAAACTAAAGGTCTTAGGATCTTTGATCCATCAAAAAGAGAAGTTATAGAAAATAGGAATGTTAAAATATTGGAAAACATTTTTGTTCTTTTGCTTCTTCATCTTCTATTATTTATGATGATTCTAATGAAAATAAAAATGAATTTGAAAATGAAAATTGTGAAAATAATGTATGTGATGAAGAAACTAGTGTTGAACCTATAGTTGAAAATGAGATTATTCCTAGTTCCTTTGTAACTAAAATACCTAGATGGGATGAGTTTATTATTCAAGACTCTAATCCTGAAACCTTCAAAAATGACTAGAAGTCATCATACATATCATGCTTTGATGACTTTGTATGAACCTGAACCCCAATCTTTGAAGAATCTTCTTTTGATGAAATATGGATAGATGCTATGAAATATGAATATACTGCTTTGATTAAAAATCAAACTTGGGAATTATTCCCTCCTCCTAAAAAATAAAGTATAGTCGGATCTAGATGGTTATACAAGATTAAATATAAAGCAGATGGTAGTGTAGATAAATTCAAAGCCAGACTAGTAGCTCAAGGGTTTACTCAAAAACCCGATATCGACTACATGGAAACATTTGCACTAGTTGCAAAAATGAGCACAATAAGGATTTTGATTGCCTTAGCTACTTAGTATGGTTGGGAAATCCATCAGATGGATGTCAAAAATACTTTTTTGAATGGTGATTTAAAATAAGAAATCTATATGACCCAACCTAAAGGCTTTGAAGAACTAGGTAAAGAAATGTATGTTTGTAAATTGAAAAAATCTTTATATGGTTTAAAACAAGCTCCTAGAGCTTGGTATTCTAAAATTAACAGATTTTTTCAATGAAGTTGGTTTTTCTAACTATTCATTTGACAATGATTTATTTGTTAAAATTGAAGAAAATGCTATCATTCTCATTGTATTGTATGTTGATGATTTACTTATCACTAGTAATTCTAATAGTTTAATTATGAAAATTAAAGCAAAATTAATGCAATATTTTGAGATGAAAGACTTAGGATTATTGCATCATTTTTTGGGCATGGCTATATTTCAAGATAAAAATTCTATTGTAGTATCTCAATCACAATATGCAAACTAATTTTCTTAAAAGGTTTAATATGCTTGATTGTAAACCAATTGCTATTCCTATATAAGTAGGATGTAAAATTGATCCTAAACTTGCATGTGAAAAAGCTAATCCTACTTTGTACATGAAACTTGTAGGTAGTTTGATTTATCTAACTATTACTAGACTTGACATTGCTTATGCAGTAGGGATTGCTTCAAGGTTTATGTAGGAGCCTTATCAGGATCACTAGAAGTTAGCAAAAATAATTTTGTGTTATATTAAGGGCACAATTAATTTTGGTTTACATTATATTTCTTCTAACAATGCATATTTATATGGATATTATGATTCTTACCATATTGGTGATGTGATAGATCGTAAAATTAAAGCAAAATTAATGCAATATTTTGAGATGACAAACTTAGGATTATTGCATCATACTAGTTATTCTAAAAGTTTAATCATCAAAATTAAAGCAAAATGAATGCAATATTTTGAGATGACAAACTTAGGATTATTGCATCATTTTTTGGGCATGGATATATTTCAGGATAAAAATTCTATTGTAGTATCTCAATCACAATATGAAACTAATTTTCTTAAAAGGTTTAATATGCTTGATTGTAAACCAGTTTCTATTCATATAGAAGTAGGATGTAAACTTGATCCTAAACCTGCATGTGAAAAAGCTAATCCTACTTTGTACATGCAACTTGTAGGTAGTTTGATTTATCTAACTATTACTAGACCTAACATTGCTTATGCAGTAGGGATTGCTTCAAGGTTTATGCAAGAGCCTTATCAAGATCACTAGAAGTTAACAAAAAGAATTTTACGTTATATAAAGGGAAAATTAATTTTGGTTTACATTATATTTCTTCTAATAATGCATATTTATATGGATATTGTGATTCTTACCATGTTGGTGATGTGATAGATCAAAAATCTACAACTGGATATGTATTCAAGTTTAGTGCGGTGTCAATAGTTGGAGCAAAAAGAAGCCAACGGTTTCCATTTCTTCTACCGAGGAAGAATAGAAGTGCAATGGAAGCAACAAAGAAGTCATGAGGTCGAAGAGGCTGTTGGAAGAGATGCACATGGAAGCTAATGGAATTACTCCCCTTCATGTGATAGCTAGAGTTTTATTTCTCTCGCTAAGAATCTAGTTCAACATCAAATAACGAAGCATATTGAGATACATATGCACTTTATTCATGAGAAGGTTTCTCGAGATAATATAGATCTCAATACTTCCCAATGAAGATCAAGTTACAAACTTGTTTATGAAGTCATTATGTGATGCGAAGTTCTGCAAGTTTCGTGCAATGCTTGGCCTTTCAAATTTTCCATTGAGGGGGAGTGTGTATGGAAATGCCACCTCCTAATGACCGACCGATTGATTTGACTCCTTCTCCTCTATACTTTTATTTTGGTTTAAAAGCATTGTAAAAATATCTTGTACTATTTATTGATAGAGTTTACAAGTAAAGCGATAGAGCTTATGGAAAATACAACTCATTGTGCATCTATTTGTAAAGGAAGTCCTTGTGTTATAAAATACTCCCGAAATGCGTATAAGAATATTTCCACGAGAAACAATGAGATTTAGTCTCACAAATACATGTGCTAGCCTAAACCTTTAGGGTTTATGGATTTGTAAATCTTGTTGTACAAACATGTAATGTTGGCATATGGATCCCCACTTAATATTAAGGGGGAGTGTTAGAACTATAATATTAAGTGTATCATAATATATAGTTTATATTTAAATAATATAAAATAAACTATATTCTTATTATTTAAATATAAAATTTATATTAGGTGGTTGGTTAATCTAATTAACTAACTAATTAAATCAGGGTGTGCCCCATCACTTAAGAAGGACATAACCCTTTGGGTTATTTAAATATGACCTTAGGTCATATATTCAAGATATCAAATATCGATCAATATCAAATAATATTCCAATGTGAATATGAAGGTAAATCCTAGTAAATACATGGAATAGAAGTGAGGAGGGAGTTACTGGACTAGTGGATGTAAAAGTTTCTCACATAGTGGATTTATTCTCTGTGGTTTTTACCCATTTAGGGGATTTCAGCGTTATATGCGGTCTTATGTGTTTATGTGTTATTTACATTTATTTATGTTGTGTTACATTTATTTATAATTTTTAACTTTACATTTAATTAAGTTGGTGAATATATTTTCCACTTCTCGTCTTGAGAATCTAAGTAGTTCCAGTGTAGCTTGGAGTAATTCTCGTAGCGATACCATGAAAGGGGCACGATAGAAGATGTGCCCAAGCCTAATGGAGGTTTTGTGTCTGATGGAGCTATCTTGTCGAGAAGAAGGTGGAATGGGATCCTTTCTTGGTGATACCGTTGATACCGTGGGTGAATGATCAAGCTGTGGGGGCGGGCTCCACCATAGGTAAATCTTAGGAAGTATCAAACAAAGATGGATTATTAGCAGATTTATTATGTTTAATAACATGATCTTTATGGGAAGGCTTATACCTATAGTTATTATTGACAACATTAAAATATTGGGAATCCAAGAAGTTTTGATCATATGAGTGTTCTATGGTACCGACAACATTTTTCATGGGGTTTTATGGTGCTAATTTTGATGACTAGAATAAGATCTCTCTAAAGATTGATATTTTTCATAACATTCTTGTATGATTATAGAGTAATCAAAAGAGGAACCAAGGAAAAATTCAAGGGCTACCTTCCTAAGGTCTTTACAATCACTATGTGAGTGTCTTATGGTTGCATGCCACCAACAAAATAAATCACCCCTAAAGTTAGGAAAGGATTTCTTGGAAGGGGGACTATCCATGGAGTGGGAAGAATTTGGAGAAGTTTGGTACGAGATAGGCAGCGTGGGAAAGAGAGTGAGAAGGTTCTCGATTGTCTCCCATTCCGCTTTCTCTTGGGAACTTCGAAGAGATGATTAGATATGTTGTGTTTTTAAGCTTGGATAATGAGTTGGAGGTGCATCCGAACTTACACATAAGGTAATATTGTATTTTAGCTTGTTTGAGGGCTTCCTCTTATGTGTTAGGAGAGAAAGACCTAACCTTGTATTGGAGGGTTAGCATGAGGGCCTTAAGAAATATTTGAGATAAAATTTTATTATCAAGGTTATGGTTAGCTTGTATAGACAAAGCTTTCCATTTTTAATGAAGTCGTGAGATGATTCATTCATTCCTTGTTTAAGATTTATGAATTTTTGTAAGGTATTTTTGGGTAGATCTTGTTGTTGGAATTCAAAAATCGAGCCTTGACTAAGCCTTCTAGGTCAACTATTGAATTGGGAGGAAGCTGATTATACCATTCTAGGGCCTCACCTACTAAGTTTTTCTAGAAGCTTAGTTGTTGCATAGGTATTTGTTTGAATCCACTCTTTGTAGAGATTGCCAAAAGTTTTGAGGAAGAGGGATGGATCCCCAGAACCATCGTAAGAGATGGTAGGGATAGTCTCTCCTAAATCCATGGCTGTGATATATGGAGCTAAGGGTTCATTTTGGATAGTTTTCAACATCTTGTTTCAGATTGGTAGAGGAGGAATAGGATTCTCGTGTGCATCCACCAATGGAGGAGGTGTAAAGGAAGGTAAATTAGGTGCCACATTTTGAGATGCTATTTGCAACATTTGATTTTGTATTTGAATCATACTAGTTGTGGTAGCATCTTGGGACAAGGCCATATGATCTAGGAGCTTATCTATCAATACATTAGGATCCATAGAAGAAGATTGGCCTTTATATATAGACACTTCTTGGTTTTCATCATGTTCATTGATAGGGGTTATAGGGGACTTGTCTTGATCATTCTGTAGGGAGGAGTTTGACTATGATGAATCCCTTTGTAATTGAGACAAGGCATGGTCATCTCCATGGATATATTTCAGAGACTTCCATCCCAATCGGGTGTAATATATTCATTGTCATTGATATTTTTTAATGATATATCTAGGATTTATATGCTCGTTTTAATCACAATACACTCGGATGAGAAATCCTCTTTTGGGCAATCAAAAGGACAAGGTGAAGACATTGGAGTGACATGGATAAGATTAGGATAGTCACAAAGATTGTCACTTATAGGAAGTGAACTATAACACTTTGGCTCCTTAAGAGGGAATCTAAGAATGAATGAATAGCCCATGGAGAAATTCAAGGGATTCAAATGAGTCAAAAAGATCCTGAGAGGAGACATTGGTGTAGTCTAGAAGTTGAAAGCAAATCTTTGGAAAACTATGATGTTGATGACATCAAGAAAGAAAAATGGACTAATATAGACACAATTGGTCCCACACAAAATTGAAACAAGGGTCGAAGGCATCTAAAAAAGAAGTTTGGAAAGGACATAAAATATCACCCCTATACAAAATTAACACATGCGACGAATGTACTTGGAAAGAAGTTCAAATAGTGTAGACACAAAATTATGCACTTGGGTACATTTCTAGGTCCTAAAGCATACTATAATTTATATGATTCTCAAGCAAGAAAACTAGTGATTGATAACTTGCTTTCTCTTTGGTCTCACACATCCTACAACCCTATTGGAACTAAACTTATTTATATTTCATTTCTTGAGACACTAACGCCTAGCCAAGACGAAGCTCCCAGTGCCCCCGACCCTTTTCTACCTAACTCACTCCTTTTGGGACTCTTTTATCTTTTGGGCATCTTTTTCACTTATGGGTCATCCTTCCAGTTGTCAAATACAAAATTCAAACAAGGGAATCATATAAATATATAGTTATGTGTTCTGACAATAAGGAACAACCACTAAGAATTACTACCATCACCTAAGCTTTCATCTAAAAGGAACCTAAAGCACTATAAAGCATTCATCTAACATCCATTCAAGGGAAAATGGTTGCATCAACTCTGCATACACTTCATAGGAAGGGGAAGTTTAGTTTTTCATCCAAACATTTTACTACATTTCTACATTTATCTATAGCCCGCTATCAAGTGCAACATGTATAAGGGCATCCTACGGCACAATTTCTACACACACTCATACAAACTACATGGAGTCTGAGATGTAGTGCAACACTTGGTCATAAGTTCACTCTAGGGTGACCGCCAGGGTCGATTAGACTCCCCATTCTACATATTTATTTTTAGGTTTGATGTGGTTTGTGGGTTTGTGCGAGTTAATTTGTATTTTACGAGGTTATAGGTACCTTTGGCATTCAAAGAGAGACCATCGGGAGATCAAAAGAGAATAATAGCAAAGACCCCTGTGACACCTCGTAAAGATCTTGAAACCCTGTGTAGTCACCAATGCCCAAAACATTCTCTAGTGCCCAGTGCCCTTGACCTAGCCTAAGCACCCATGTCCGACATCATTTTTGCATCTCAAATTTACATTGAGAAGTAAATACACTCTTCCCAGTCTGTTCATCACTTTTCCTAGTCTAGATTAGTCCCAGTTGAGCGTAAATCAGATAAGTCCTCTTCCCTTCTCTTTGTGGTTAGGGTTTCATATTTACATCTTAGTTTGCTTGTGTCATTTATATATTTCAGTATTTATACATCATTTGGTTCAGTAGTGACTTTGTAATATTTATATTTAATTAATTCAAATTAAATTAAATCATTTAGTGAACCCTGGTTGTGATCAAACACTTGGATCCTTTCTTTGCATATTCTATCACATCTTATTTCATGGTTCCTAAGGTTTCTCAAGTCTCTTTGCATCAATTGATTCAAATGCACCCACATTACAAATATGCTCTCCAAAAATGCTAGACACTATATATCTCCCTAGCAATATGCCGCCTTCAAAAGTCAAGTGCCATCTTTGATCGTCTCTCCAATGACTCTATTAGTCCTAATGTCATGCCAAATCAATCCATTTGTAGGTCAATTCAAGCTTTACTTTATTTATTTTAAGATACAATTCAAATTTATGGAATCCACAATTATATCTCTCACAACTGAAATACAACATCTTAATAATGCTTCTCAAGCCCATGCTAGTTCTCCTTTTACATATCATTCTAATTCTATGTCTGTTACATGTGCTCATATTAGTGAGCCTTAAGTCTTCTTGCTCCCCACACCTCTCCAAGTTTGATTCAAATGCTAAACAACATGATATTCTTCTTGAGCTCCACAATCACCAATTGATCAACTTGTCATCTACTCATTTCTACCCTCCTTATCAGCTTGAAAAATATAAAGGTTTCCTCTATTGTAATTATCATCGAATTAATGGACATAATGAAAATGATTTCTATGCTCTAAAATGAAGTATCAAACACCTTGAGCATTAGGGTTTTATTTCATTCGCTTAACAACATCCTGCTATTATCAACTTGCAAAATATCAAGGTTTCATAAATTGTAATTATCATTGAATTAATGGACATACCGATAATGATTACTATGATCTAAAATGAAGAATCAAACATACGATTAACAACATCCTGCTACATCTTAAATTTCTAAATCCTAATGGGATCCTAAATCTGGTCCTTCCATCTCTAATGAACATCATTCCATAGTTACTAATGTTCCTCCTTCGGTTAGTCAAGAGCCGCCTATCCAACCCATTCCAACTAAGAAACTTCCTCTAAAAATTAGTTCATCCCCTCCTCCTCTCAAGTCTTCTACAACATTACCAACTCTAACTAAGCAACCTCCTCTAAAAATCAGTCCATCCCCTCCTCCTCTCAAGTAATCTATAATGCTACCCATTCAAACTAAGAAAAATCCTCTAAAAATTAGTCCATCCCCTTCTCCTCTCAAGTCTTCTATGGTGTTACAAATTCCAAATCAACAACCACTCTCTAAGCAAGACCAAAAAACTCTAGATAACCTCTTTAGGCCTTCTCTTGTCAACCCAAAGTCCAACCCTAGTCCTACTCTTGCTCCTAACTACCATTTTGATGACCATATGTTTTCTTCTAACACATTTCAAACTCTGCCACCTTGGCAAGGTCTCTCCCATGTCATCACATAGATCCCCATTCCTCACACACTTGGGGCATCATACTTCCCCCATTCTATCACTAGTAGTTGTCTCTAGCACCTACTATCATACTTCATACTCGCGCTTCATGTCTAATCTTTCTAAGAACTTTCAACCCATTTAATACATGAATTGTATTGTCATTACCCTATGACACACTCTAGTTCCATGGTTCATACTTGAATGTTGAGGGTATAAATCTTAAATGAACCTCACCAAATTCACCTTTTACACTCTATGCTTCATGATCTATCTTTCTAGCACACATTCTCAAACCATTTCCCGATGACACACTCTTATTCTATGGTTCATTCTTGATTGTTGAGGGGTCTTTTATAAATGAACCTCATCTCATACACATCCACTAGGGGGTCATACTGCTCCTATCACATTCACACATTGCATACCATTCCATCACACTCATACACTACATTTGCATATCTTGGTTGCACTTACTCTTGCTTTCTTATACTACTTACATGATGCACTTTTCTTACTATGCTAGTCAGATACTCAATATTTCATTATCTTTCTATATACACACATGCATGTTCACTTGGTATTTTGGAGTGAATACAAATATCTTACAGATTTTTACATGCTGCAATGATGCTCGAAACTTTATCATTTTCTAGTCCCACCGAGGCTCTTGGGGGCATCTACCTTTCCTACTCTCACACATTACATGTGCTATTATTTCATCATATACTACTTCCTATTCTTACTAGCACATTACTTTCCATTGATACATACATGTCTTGACATAATTTTTATCTTTCTAACATGTTAATGGGTGTTTCATGTGTAACATTTGTCTTACAGGACTATATGCCACCATGGTTATCTGATACACTTTTCTTATCATTGTTTTTTATTTTATGCTATTGTTTGTGGGCTATGACCTATGTCTTGTATGATTCTTGTATGGGTTTTCCACTTTGGCCCTGATTGTCTTGTGACATTGTGAGCGATGTCCCATGTTTAAAACTCACTTTTTGCGGTCTATCTTGTCGTACACTTGCTTGTTACATTGTCTTCTATTACATGTTTGCTACTTTTTACTACTAAACACATGTTACTAGCTTATCTTGTTTGCATGTGCCTTTGTTTCTACCATGCACATCCCTTACCTCATGTAGGTATCCATTTCAACACAACATCAGGTCCTCTCCTTTGGGCCACATTTTTGCACAAATGTCGCATGCACCCCAAATGAGGGGGTCATACATTGGGTGAAAAACTCACCCCTAAAACAGATCAAAGCTAGATTAGAGATCTGAATAGTACACTAACAACACAAAAACATAGTCATAGAATGACCCAAAATCTAACTTGGGTCCTCAACACAATACAAACACCGGTGCGTAGACTTAGACACTAACGCATGGGTTCTCTTGACATCTCTTGGGTGCTAATGTCTTGGGGGATACAAAATCATTTTCTCAAATTTGCATAGTTCACGAAGTCTTCAGAGAAATTGTATAGTTACATGAATAGTCCTTTAGTTGTAATGCATTCTATCTCCTTCAATCGAACAACCAATACAACTCGGATAATTGGAACTAATTCAGACGGTAGGAACAAATCGAGACATACCATCTACAAAGTGGTGCTTATAAAGAAGAGTCATGTATGGAGACTAATACTATACCTCTCTCCCTAACACCCACTCTTGGCATGAGATCACCCAAAAACTTGCTCTTAGCATGCGATTGTCCAAAAACTCGCACTTGGCGTGAGATCACCCAAAAAATCACCCTTGGTGTGAGATCGCCCAAACAAAAATTTCTCTTGGTGTGAGATCATCCAAAAATGTGCTCTTGGCATGATATTGTCCGAAAAACCCATTATTGGCATGATATCACCCAAAAAACTCACTCTACACAACATTTCAAGACACTTTTTCTATCCTTTTACACTCTTTTACATGCTTTCACATACTTATGCACATTTTTCTTTAATTTATCATATACAAGACTTTGAATACTCTTTTTCTCTTCTTTTGCAGGTCCATCCTTATAAGAAGAAACAACAATAAGTATAACACAACGGATACGCTTCACCCCATAGGGTCACTTTCCTTTCCTAGTCCCCACACTTCATTTTGCATCATTCCATGATTCACTTTCCACTTGGCACACATTTCACCGCGATCTCTATATGGTTTATCGGTATGTATTTCTTATCTACTTTATGTTATCAATTATTCACTCAACAACATAAAGTGGGGAAAATTTAGACACAAAATCACACACTTGGGTACATTTCTAGGTCCTAAAATCATACTAGCATTTATATGATTCCTAAGCAAGAAAACTAGTGATTGATAACTATCTTTGGCCTCTTTTCTTTGTCTCTTGCTTTCTCTTTGGTTTTACACACCCTATAACCCTTGATTGAAACTAAACTTATTTATTTTTTATGGCTTCAAACACGGTGCCCATCTAGGATAGAAGTTCCCTGTGTTCCCCTCTCCCCTCCGGGTGCCCCCAGCCACTTTAACCTAATTCACTCCTTTTGGGCCTCTTTCATATTTTAGGCATCTATTTCACTTATGGGTTGGCCTTCCAGTTGTTAATTAGAAAATTCAAACAAGGGAATCATATAAATACATAGTTATGTGTTCAAAATAATGGAGCAAGCACTTGTTAGAGTAGGTATTTACCTTAGCTCATGTTCACCTAGGTAATTTATTTACCTTTATTGTATTTATCCTCACCCACTTATGTGTGTGGATATTTCTTTTATCTTATTTATATATTAGGAGATATTATCTAGTTGTTAGGTATAGTTCTTTCCTTGATCTATGGTATTGACTAGATCCTTGATGTCTAATTCTCTCCTAAATCTATGGTCTTGACTAGTTCTTTGATGACTAGTTATTTCCTTGATTTATGGCTTGATCTATGACCTTGATTGGTTCTTAGATTGTTATTCCTTGCCTATTTAAGCAAGGCATATTATCAATGTATTACATTGAGTTCCATAATAATATATGATATTGTTTTCATTTTTTTGCAAAGGTTTTATGTAAAGTTATTCTGGTGAATTGCTTTCATCTTATTGATCGTGGTGTTTGATTAGCATCTGTGTTCTTGGCTTGGTACGATCTGGTTATCGTTCATTTCAGCACTAAGCATTACTACCATCACCTAAGCTTGCATCCAAAAGGAACTTAAAACACCATAAATCATTCAACTAACATCCATTCAAGGGAAAAGGGCTACATCAACTCTGCATACACTATATAGGAAGGGGAATTTCATTTTTCCATCCACACATTCTACTACATTGCAACATTAGCTACATCTCACTATTAAGTGTAACTTACATAAGGACATCCTAGGGCATGATTTCTACACACAATCACAAGAACTACATGGAGTCTGAGATGTAGTGTAGAGCTCTGTCGTAAGTTCACTCTCAGGGTAAGCGCCAGGTTAGTCGACTACCCATTCTACATCTTTCTTTTTAGGTTTGATGTGGTTTGTGGGTTTGTGCAAGTGAATTTATATTTTCTAGGTTACAAGTACCTTTGTAATTCAAAGAGAGACCATCGGGAAATCAAAAGGGAACAATAACAAGACCCTATGACACCTTAGAAAGTAGATCCTGAGCTCATGTGTAGTCACCAATGCCTAGAAGTAGTCTCCAGTTCCCATACGCCCTTGACCTAGCCCAAACTCCCATGTCTGACCTCATTCTTGCATCTCAAAATTTACAGTGAGTAGTAATGTCACTCTTCCTAATATGTTCATCACTTTTCCCACCCAGATTAGTCCAAGATCTAGTGTAAATTAGCTAAGTCTTCTTCCCTTCTCTTTGTGTTTAAGGTTTCATATTTACATCTTAGTTTACTTGTGTCATTTCTATATTTTAGTATTTATACATCATTTGGTTCAGTAGTGATTTTGAAATATTTAGATTTAATTAATTCAAATTAAATTAAATTAGATAGAATGCAGAGACAAGATCGACCCAACACAAAATTGACACAAGGGCCGATGTCATCTAGGCAAATTGGTTTTTAGGATTTTTCTAAATTTTAAGGGTTAAAACAAGAAAAAATGAAAAATAGGTGCTTTTAACGAGCTTTTATTAATCAAAAGGTACAAAATAAGATTCACATCGGGTTCACTAAGGATGTATGGCGGGAAAAATATGTCTAGACACCATGCACTCTTATCATCCATTCAACTAGGGTATCGAGGTAACAAGTGAGGGACACACCAAAACCGACACATAATGCAGACCAAATTAAAAGGGGCTACAAGGACCGCTAAGATCACATACCCAAAGGGAAGTAACCCTTACACTAGGACAACCTAAGGTTTTTAAGGCCATAGGTGAAGAAGAGGAAGGAAACCTATTGAGGTATCGACACTATGGGGAGTGATAATGAATAAAATGAGCATGCAAAGTCTATGCTAACCAAAGTAAAACATGTAACATGAAATAAATAATTGAAATAAAATATGCTAACCTAGCATGTGCATAAAATACTAAGATAACATAAAGTAATAAGCAAAGATAGGAGACTACTCTATACAAAAGTAAAAGTCAAGTTAGAACACTTACTTGTTGGGGTAGTTCTTTGATGCATCTATCTCCTAAAGGACCATACACCAAGAGAGAATAGATTTTAAGCAGAGAAAGGGAAACAATATAGTCTTAGGTCACTATAGGTGACCCAAAAGTTCAAGAAAATTAATCCAATCAAGAAGAATATCAAAGACAAGAGTCAAGATGTGAGAAATTCAAGAGCTGAGTGAGCAGATGCAAGTTGACACAAAAGAGCAGAGCTAATGGTGAGTTCCTTTATGAATTTGTGATCATGTCCTATGTGAAAATGTAAGTTGGGATACTTATACCAATGCCATCACCCATGGGTGAAGGTCTCAAAGCCAGGATTTAAATAGCACCGATGTAATTTACCTACGGGCGATGGCGTTGGCTAAGGAGGGAAATACAAAAAGGTGTGTGTAATGTGTCATGAGAAATAAAGATAATGCAAGACAAAATAAATGTGGCCATGAGCAAGTAAGGTGTTAGAAGAATGTGGAGGAAAATAAGAAGGTAAGAGAAAAATAAGAACATGAATATGACCAAAAGCTATTCTCTCTCCATGTATCATCCCTAACCCAATGGTTACATGAATAACCATACCCCTATCCCAAAACAAAGCCCCTTAAGGAACCCATTCCCAAAAATAGATGCATTAGTGACCTCTAACCTGGAAGAGAAATTGTTAGTAACAAGTATGAAAATAGAAAGTGTAAAAATTATGTGTATACACCTTCTTTGCAGGGTTATATAACTTGAGTAGAGTGAGCTAGTTTAACTTGAGTGAGTTGGACAATGAAGTGGAGATGAGTGGATAATTAGATTTTATTTTATTTAAATAGCTAATTAAATTAGCTAAGGAGTGTAAGTGTATGGTTTATGCATGATAGAATTAATTAAATTAATTCTAATGAGATGTGGGTGAATATTGATGGGATGTGGTAGTATAATGGTCTATGATGTAATCTAGAACTGATTTGGCACATTGTGTAGACGATAGGGATGATTAGGAATATGTATGTATTTTTAGGTTGTCTACAATTGTAACTAGTTGTTGCACCCATACAATGCACTAGAGACAAACTAATAGGGAGGCATTGATGAAGTTAACGTTTAAGGGTTGAAGGTGAAACATTGGACATGGTAATCGTCGTGATGAAAAAGGGGATTGATGGAGGAGAATTTTTGGGATGGGAAATCTATTTAAGGGAACATAGGTGATCCTCTTTTTCTTATGACAAGTCACATATGGACCACATGTCACTTTTTCTTACCATTGCCACATTGTGTACTTAACACACTATTTATTGAATATTAAATTTGTCTTAATATCCACCAACTTGAAAAGCCCTTATTTTTATTATATTTACAAATTTTAGGGATTACAACAATCACATTGATATTGTTTTCACCCTTTTTACATTTGATTTAGATTTACACCTATAACCAAAAAGGAATGACATATAAGCTATAGGGGGTTATTTTGATTAATTAACTTCCAACCTTAATAATTCAATATCTAGAAAAACACATTAATACTTACAACAAAATGTACATGATATAATACAAGTTCACAAATACAAGGGGTTGAGTGCACTTAGCTGATTTGAATGATGGAACGAGGAGATATAGACTTGAGAGTGCCTTGATATTGAAACTATGACTTGAATATTATCCTGTAAGACCATACAATAGGGAAGGTACATCCGTACAATCTTGACCTATTTTTATAGTTTTTACCGTGCTCGAACTATGAGAACTTTTGGGTATGTCACTTGTCCGAATATTTTCATCACTCTTTTTTTTTGTTAGTCACATTATTGGGGCCTTTGAATGCTCAACTCAATATTTTAAACCCCAACAATAGATGATAAGTATTCCAAAATAAATGTTTGTTTGGTTTTGGGCACCCTATGCACCATTGACATTGGAAATACTCGGAAAGGCATCAAAATACATGTCATTATCCACCTATCATGTGATATCTAGTGTAGTGCAATCAAATTCATTATCATTTCTTTGAAAAATATATACTTGAGTTTTTGTTTTGCAAATCTACTTGCTGAGTGATTTTGAGTGCTTGTAAATGTGGGAGCAGTCCCTAGATCTAATAGGAAGCTTTATACTTGTAGATGGTGCTACCCTAAGGAATGTGTAGAGGTGTTTGCGGAGTGTTGGGATCTTTGGTCACCTTTTGCTATCTTTTACAATAGGATTTTGTGAGAGTGCTAAGTCCTAAATGAGGTGAGTTTCACTTGCTTACACATGCTTTCGAAGGCGATTTAAGTTACAAAGGATAACTGAAAAGGAGTATATGACCCAAAGAATAATGTGTAACTAAAATTTTAGGATTAAAGTGAGCGAGGGAAAGATCATACACTAGGGTCAGGATCATATGCACATTCTTGCCCCTATTGTACATTTTGACCCTAGAGAGACAATATGAAGTGTGAAGTTTGGAAGTTGACCAAAATAGTTTCTTAACTAATTTCATGCATTCAATTATCATAAATTGTCAACAAATGAGTGTGTATGATTAAGCAAGATAGAAAAGGGACCTAGAGATGTACTAAATGATAATGGGCAAAGTGCACCTATTTGAGAAAGAGAGCAATGCCAAGACTAGTAGTGTCAAAGAGTAGAATTACCAAATTTGAGTGTCTACATCCCCCTTAAGTATGAAATAAAATTACATGTTTAAAGGATTATATACTTGAGTGTGTAGACATAATTTTTCTTCTCTCAATGTTTTTTTGCAAGATCCCATTGTATTGGTGTTGACACGCTTCATGAGAAAACCTGCATCACAAAGTTTAGTCAATGTCCATGATAAAGAATTGAACCTTATTCAAATGTAAGGATGTAATGTAAATGAAATTTAAAATTATAAATTGTTGTTGGTGAAATAATTTGTCATGTTTAAATTATGGGTTTCACCAACGGTCATAGGGATAAGCCCCTCCTTCTTGGCTATGGGGAGGCTCCCATTATTAAATGTAAACTACCTAAAACTGTGTGGTGACTAGTAGGTCGGGAATCACATAGGAACACTTGACTCAACCTGTGGAAAAGTTATCATACAAAGTACAAGGGAGGAAATTGTAGTGAAGGAAGGTAAAGGGGAGTTGGAGAAATAATGAGAGAGGGTTATTGTTGTGAGTAGGGACTATCAAATTCTCATCAACAATAACCAGAGTAGGTCCACATTCAATTAGAAGAACACAACAATGTAACAAATTATCAAGACTAATAAACTAGAGACACACATTTCTTTAGAGTCATAAATCAAGGACACAAATTTCCTTCTTGGTTGTTCAAGATCACTATGCTTGCAAAGTTGTAGAGTATAGAGAGTAGAGGAACATAAACAAAGGGATAGGAGAATTATAGCTTTTATTACTTGATGTAATAGTGGTAATCTAAAAAACATACATTCAATCAAAAATTTCCAACATATGAATATTCATAGAAACACACCAATGAATCCAATAAGACTATTTATAATCCTTAAAAATGAATTCTTCAACAAGTTTTACCTATACCTTCAATTTGGCTTCAACTTTGTACATGGTGAGTGAGTGTCGAGTAGAGTTTGCAACCACCACAGATTAAACCATCATATGTATCATGAATATCATTAAAAATATCTTCACTTGAGATTTTTTTAGTCTTCTAACCAAAGTGTCCGAGCCTTTCGATCAAGTTTCTCTTTGTAAGAGGACTATTGAGTTGTACTCTTGGGAAAATTTCCATATTTTAATGTTCCTAAAATATTTCCTTGATCATTCCAACATGAAGTAGGATATTTTATCTTTCTCATACCTGGAATATGATATTCCAAAACTTCACGAGGCTCCTGAAACCTTTTGGACAAGGTGACTAGCTTTTTTAGAGCATGCATTTCCCAATACCTTGCCCATAAACACCTAATGTTGCTTAATTTTTCCCGACTTCAAATTTCTTTCCTAAATATTCCTAAATTGCCTAAAACAACTTCACTTATATCCCACAAAAATCCTAGACAATTTGGATTTTCCTAAATGCTTCTAGAGGGTGATCAATAGTGGTAAAAAGACCAAAAATAGCCCTTTTTAGGCCTTCGAGAGCATTGTTCTTTCTTATGTCTCAAGTAGCTTCAAGAACCAAGGTAGGTAAAATTCCTTACACATGATATTTTTGAATATATTGTTAGCACATTCCTCTCGACCATAATGAGGGTGACATAGTTGAAATGATGGCTAAAGGAAAGGTTTACATTGACCAGGAAAGGGAATTTCAAGTGTGGGCTTGGTTGTCATGACCAAAATTTTAAATTTTCATGCTAGAAATTTTGCATGAAAATAAATGGTTGTAGCTTGAGTATATTAGGAAGTAGAGAACCACAATTGTATCATGGGTGAGAAGACCAGTTCCTTTTCAGATTGGGTAATAGAGTCACTACACCGAACAATAAGAAAAACTATAAACATGATGAACAAGACCAAGTACATGAGAAGGAAAGGAAAAAAAAGATGGGAAAGGAAACAAAAAACAAAAGTAAAACATGAGGAAACAACCTAAATCACCTATGTTACATGTGAGA
Organism: Taxus wallichiana var. yunnanensis; assembly: GCA_018340775.1. Lineage (NCBI taxonomy): Eukaryota > Viridiplantae > Streptophyta > Pinopsida > Cupressales > Taxaceae > Taxus > Taxus wallichiana. The sequence goes on from CM031238.1 coordinate 837,788,944, forward strand.
GACAACCCATTTTCATTGTAGCACTAATTCTTACTGAATGGTTGCCGTACACGGGTATCATTGAATGCCTTTCTTCCGCAAATTCATTGACATGCTCACTGAAATATGATCCTTTTCTCAATTTCTTGAGAAATATCACATGAATGTTATTGAAACTAATGACCCACTTATTCATTTCATTTCCTTTGTTGCTTTGGAACCTTCTTTCCATCTTTTCATTGATTCCCAAGTTCATTCCAATTGCCGATTCTCCTTTATTGTTGTGAAGATGAGTCTTGATCATACTCAACTTATTGTTTTCATACTAAGGCCTATGACATTTGATAGGAATTTTCTTCATTTTTCATCTACTTCATGACCACTATTTTCATAAGTTGATTCTCAAAGCATATGTTTTGGAAGCTTCAACATTATCACTAGCCTCTTGATGTTCCCTGTTTGCAAGTTGTTCTAAATTGTCTTCTTTCACACACACTAGATATTTCTTGACATAATACCCACTATAACATGATTTACAAATTTCTCCATACTTTTGAAATGAAAATGAGTGCAATATTAGATGCAAAGAGTGAAGACCATCCTTTTCTCCATCTTGGTATTTTGGGCTTCAAAATCTAGCTTCATGATGAGAGTATCCTTTTCTTGAGGTGAGTCAACATTGAAATATTCAAGCCTATTCTTGTTCATACATTCCTTGTTGAGAATATTTTTATTTTGAACAAAATCAGCCTTGGGATCAAGCACCATTCCATCTATCCATTTTTGTTGATAATGTCTCTATCCTCATGAAAGGGGAATGAGCACAAAATTGGAGCTGAAATATTTATATTGTCATTTTCCCAATCTTGACCACCAAGAACTAGGGAGTCCATTTCTATGATGAAATCATCATCTTCTTGAGTGGATTTGAATTCAAAAGGATGAAACATCTTTTCATTCTTGCATCCCTTGTCATTCTCTTCCAATGAGAAAGAGAAGTCTTTATATTCACAAACATACTCGTTGAATGGAACCTTATGCCAAACATTGAGAACATGGTTTGAAACATTGAAATCACTTGACAATAAGTTGTTTGGTATCACTCCTTGATTTAACTTGTTCATCACTTTGAGAATACTTTGTTGTAAGTCAAGAGTTACATGAACATCATCAACATCCAGTGGAGAAACTTTTTCACACTCATATCTATCAGAAGTACATGCTTTCGAATTTCGATTCCATCTAGTCATCATGATAATATACGATTTGGATCCATGATACTCGATACTATTCCATCAACATGGCAAGCTCAACATGTTCCTCCAAATCCATGATTTTTTTTTAAGACCTTGAATCTTGAAAAAACATATTTGACTTTGGGTCATCAGGGCTTTAAATGATGTATTTCATTTTCCTGGTGGGAAGGAGTTTCTTCATCTTATCGTTAACCGGGATGGTGGCAAGTGACCAATCCATTTATATATCTCTACCCAAATCTCAATAGAATCTTTGGATCAGTAACATACCATATGCGGCTTACATGTCCGCTGCAAGAATTTTAATTTTGATCTTCTTGTTAGGAAAATCTGCAAATGATACTTGAGCATCCCTAATTCGGCCCACTAGAGGCACTTCTTTCATTTCCATGGAGTAACAATTTCCAATGGTAGGAGAGAGAGAAATCGAGAGATTCAACAAATTTTATAGGTATGACATTGTTAGAAGCACCACGATCAATGATGTAATTATTCAATTTATACACACCGAAAAACAAGGCTATATCGAAAGGTTCTATTTTCCCGAGAGGTGGAGGATGCGGAAACAAGACAATTCGAGGAGTGGTATGAGGATCGGGAGGTAGTTCCTTGGTAGTAGAATTTTTGGAACATGAACTTTAACTACTTCCTTTGATAAACTGGACTAGCCTATCAAATTGCTTTAGATGGGTTTTTCAAGTACTCAGACTCAGAAATTTTAATTTTTAGATTTCTTGCAATGGTCAATGATGTCAAAAAGTGGAGAAGTTGTAAGCACATCAGGGACTATGGAATCCTTGACAAGGGTAGGATTTTAATTCTTAGGATCAATGGAAGTTGAAATTAATTTTTAAGAAAAGATGAACGAGACTTATAGATGGGTTCTTTATTGAGATGGTCCTGGGATTCCTATCTCGATGACCCGTGGAAGAAGAAATCGATGATCCTCATTTAATTTTTGTTTTTTTAGATTATCCGATCGAGGATCTAAATTATTAGCTTGGGTAGTAGAAGAAGATATCTCTTTCTCCATTTGTGATTGAGTTAACACTGCATAAGAGTAGATGTCTGTGGATTCTTCAAAATATTCATCAGGTGAGAATTCAAAATAACCAATCCTTGTACATTCTTCTTCTTCTTCCTCTTCAATTTTGATTCAATAATTTCTTCTCCTTCATCTTCATTGGTCATGCATTTTGCATTGAATGATGGATATTCCAAGGTAAGCCTTAGGGGTGCTCTGTAATTAGATTTCTATTCTAATCCTTGTATGATGCATGTTGGGAAACTTCCTTCTTCAACATTGTAAAATCATTGGCCAACTCTCAGAATAATGGATCAAATCTTTCATCTTTGGAACTTTGGGATTTATGCTTCATCAAGGGTTCTTGATTTTCCATGACATGATCAAGTCATCTTCTACTCCGATGGAAATTTATTTATTGTTGTCTAAATTGTTTGGTTGAACTCTCCGTAGTATGAAACTAGCTCCAGGAAGCTAGGCATTCACGAAGAACACTTTTTGATTATCCGCAGTAGGATGAGAAGTGGTGGGAATTTTATTGAATTTTTCCACAAAATGTCTCATGGGATCTTGTGGTTATTTCTTTATTTGGGTAAGTTGAGTAAGGATGGCGTGAACATTTTTTGCAGCCTTGAATCTTGCTACAAAATTACTTTTCATATCACCCTAATCAGTAATTGATCATGATGGCAAGTAGTAGAACCGATCCGCAGTGGCATCTTGTAATGTTTCCACGAAAAACCACACAAAAAATATTTTATTGCAATCTAAGGATGCCATAGGATGTGATGAATTTTGTGATATGATCATCAGAATGTTGCTTTCCATATCCAAAGAATTTGGGAAACTTATTTTGTGATTCCTTTGGAAGTTCATGAAGTGGTGGAACCAAAGCCAATAGACCAATATTCTATCCCCATGACAAAGGTGAAGCCATTATTTCTTCTTCTGGTTCTTCTTATATTTCTTTTTTAGGAGGAATGAGGAATAGTGGTTCAACAACTAGTTCTTCAGTATGAACTTGAAGAGGATTTTAAAGAACTTGTATTCTTACCAATACGATGGGAAGTCTAAATCAACTCTTTTTGCTCCTCAAATGCAGAATCAAAACGCCACCTGCGCATCAGATCAGCTCGGTGTACCTTCTTTTGCAAGTTTGTCTCAAAGCAATAGAAAGGAATGAAAGTTGGAAAAGTTCAGATTTTTCAATAGGATTGCGACAAGGATTCTTGAATATTCAAATTGTATTTTTGGTATTTTTTCAGTTTTTTGATTTTTATGGATTTTTGAAATATATATATTTTGGGATTTTAAAAGATCTTTTATGGGTACACAATGGGTATATCTTCCCAAAACAAGTCACCAATTTTTTTTTGTGAAATAAATATTATGTGAAAATTATGGGTTTCCACCAATGGTCACAGTGTCTAAGCCCCTCCTTCTTGGGTATGGGAAGGCTCCCATTATTGAATGTAAACTACCTAAATATGTAGGATGGCCAATATGCTTTGAGGATCACACAGAACACTCCATTGAATATATGGAAAATTGCTTGTATATAATATAAGGAAGGAAATTACAATGAAGGGAGGTAAATGGGTGTTGGAGAAACAAGGAGAGAGGGTTACGGTTGTGAGTAGGCATGATCGGATTCTCATCAACAATAACTTGAGTAGGTTTACATTCAATTAGAAGAACACACCAATGTAAGCAAATAGTAATACCAAAAACTAGAGACACAAAACTATTTAGATTCATCAATCAAGGACACAAAAATCCTTCTTAGTTGTTTAAGATCACTATGCTTGCAAAGTTGTAGAGTAGAGAGAGTAAAGGAATATAATCAAATGAATAGAAGAATTACAACTTTTATTGCTTGAAGTAGTAGTGGTAATATCGAAAACATTCATTCAATCAAAAATTCCAACCAATATATGAATCTTCATGTAAACATGCTAATGAATCCAATGAGACTATTTAAAATCCCTAAAAATAAAGTATTCAACATTTTTACCAATACCTTCAATTTGGCCTCAAGTTGTGCACCAGTTAGCTAAATTCCGGGAAGAGTTTCAGAACCACCACAGACTAAACCATCCTATGGATCATGAATAACATTAAAAATAACTTCACTTGATATTTTATTAGGCTTCCAAATCTTCTTATAGTGTCAAGAACCTTTCGATCAAGTTTCACTTTATAAGAGGACTCTTGAGCAGTATTGCAGTAGTTTTCCATATTTTTAATGTTACTAGAATATTTCCTTAATCATTCCACCATGAAGTAGGATATGTTAGATTTATGATGAATAGGAAATGGGATTCTAAAACTTCACAAGGCTCCTAAAACCTTTCAGACAATGTGACTAGGTTTTTAGAACATGCATTTCCCAATACCTTGCCCACAAAGACCCAATGTTGCTTAACTTTTTCCCGACTTCAATTTTCTTTCTCGAATCTTCGTAAATTACCTTATAAAACTTCACTTCTCTCCCAAAAACTTGTAGATGATTTTTATTTTACTTGAATTCTTCCATAGGGTGATCAACAATGGCATAAATGAAAAAAAAGCCCTTTTGGGCCTTCAAGAGCACTATTATTTCTTATGTCTCAAAAGAGCTTCACAAACCAAACTGGGTAAACTTACCTACACATAAAAAAATTGAATATCCTGTTAGCACATTCCTATCAACCATAATGAGGGTAAAACAATTGAAATGATGGCCAAAGGAAAGGTTGACATGACCGAGAAAAGGGAATTTTAAGTGTGGGTTTGGTTGTCATGCCCAAAATTTCAAATTTTTCATGCTAGAAATTTTGCATGACAATGATAGTGAAATAAAGAGATGAAAAAAATGGAAGGAATGATCGAGAAGACATTTTGGGATGTTGGTAGTTCCTTATATCTCCCTAAATCACAAGAGAGTGGTAGAACATTCAACGAGCTTTCGGTTGGTACGGAACACGAGAAAATGAACTTTGTATGCTCAAGTTATGATCAGTAAAAGGTTGGAAAACAATCAAACTCTATAGGGTCAATTGACCAATGTGGAAGTGACATGTGGCAGAAGCAAAGTGCATTCAGAGGAGAAAAATAAAAATGTTTTTTTTTGTGACATCGGTCTTGAAACTTGTAACATCTTTGAAAAACTGTTACCTTGATTTCATTTCCTCTTGACATTGCAAATGTTGACATGTGATTTGTCTTAGGAAGGTGTATTCTTTTAATCATTGGAAATCATGTTAGCGTGTGGATAAATTATTAATGTACAAGGATTCATTTTTCTGTAATTCTGTTTACTTGAAATGAAGCCATTCTTCCTTGTGTTCTGAAAGTTTGTGAACTTGTATTGTTGTTTTCATACTTATCATATGTTAACAACAAAACCTTGGATCAATTCCATTGATCAAAGGTATACTTCAGTTCTCTGTTATAAATCATCTTGATAAACTGACATTCTGAAGTAAAAGGTAATTTGGGTGAGTCTTGTTTTGGTTATGAATATAAGGACCCTTCGTTGATGTCCTTTCTTTGCATCAAGCGGTAAGTATTAAACCTTGGTCTTCTTGATAAATACTTATAAAAACACTGAACATCGTGATAAGAACAAGGGCCTATATTGGGCTATTAAGATGAATACTTTAATCTTGGACGAGATGTTTAATGTTAATCATATTTTAACCTAATTTGTAATGGTTCGACCCTAATTGGATTCTAACCTAAGGTGATTTGGACCTACCTTAGACATATCTCTAAACTAATAAGGTTTGTATCCTAACCTATGTTGGCATGTTTGATTATGGCAAGTTTTGGAATAACCTAAGGTAAATACTATTTACCTAGACTAAGGTCGAATCCTAATCTAATGTCAATCTAACCTAAACTAATGCTAAGAAAAAGGGGAACCTAAGGGGTTGCATGGAAAATGGGATTCGGTGGCGATGGTTTCTATGGCCTTAATGAGATTTTATTTGAATTTATTAAACTCTGCACTGCCAATTTTGGTGGAGGCATGGAGAGTTGAGGGGGATGCCTAGTTGACATCATCACTAAAGTTAAAATGCATGCAATGTTTGAAATAGAGCTTGCCAATTTCGGATGGCGGTGGTGTGGAGATTTAGGTGGGAGAGTTGGCTGTCCTTGCATTAATGAGTCTTGGTCTTGGCGAAGAAACTACCTTGGAAGACATGCAAGCAAATTTTGAGAGGTTGTTTGGTCATTTGCTCTTGGTGATTTTTGCTCTGCATGGAGATTTTGGGTTCTTCGAACTAGTAGTTCTATTTTCAATCCTTTGCTATTTTTGGCACCTCTAAGCTATTTTTGATCCTGTGGAGGTATAAGAGGCATAAGAAGAAGTTCGGGTTGTTGATTTCATTTTAGAAAAGGAGAAATTGTGGAGGCTCGGGGAAGTCTTTTACAAATCGATAAGAAGCTCTATTAGGCATGATAGGTTCTATTCATTAAGTTGTTCTGCTTTTTCCTAATTGTTTTCATTAAAACAACTATGCTCTTAGAAATAAATGGGGTTTTATGTCTGAATAGGTTATTTTTCATTCACACTTGATTTTTTCTCTGTATTTTGATGAAGAGCTTATGTTAGATAAAATGGAATGTGGGTTTGTTCCTAGTTGAATATAGTGTTGAATCATGTCTTAAACTTGTTGGGAATGTAATGATGCCAAATTTGTGTGAAACTTGTTGTCTATGCAAAATGTATTATGGAAAACATTGTTTTCTTTTAGATTCGATCTGGGTTTGTCTTCCTCTATTGGAAGGAGGTAAGAAGGGTATTATTCTAAGTTGAATCTTTAGTTACTTCAAATCTCGTTACCTCTGTGGAAGCTGTGTTGTAGTGGTTGTTTAGATTCAATGTTTTTGCGGATTGAAACTTGTTTGAAAAAAATAGTAAATGCTTTACTTCTTCTAATCTAGTTACTTCTATGGAAGCTGTGTAGAATGGTTGGTTGAATCAATGATTTCGTGGATTCAAACTTGTTTGAATATAACAGTAAATGAGTTTTTCTTTTTTCTGAACTTTATACATTTTGGGTTGTGAACCTTTGTAAGATTGATCTAAAGTTGGACAATAAGAGTTTCTATTATAATGGAAGATATTTCGAGTGTTGGTTCTATCTGGGTTGGAAATTTGATTTATACATATAGCTCCTGCTTGAACTTGAATGATGTTGACCTTGTTGTTTAAGCTTGTAAGTTAGAAGATGGTTTGTTAATGACTTACCTGTTCTTGACCTAGATGAACCTCCTGATTAAATCTATTTGAGGGTAAGTTTGTTATACACCATGTTGTCGTGATTTTTGGGAAAGACTTAATGAATGTATATGCATATTTTCTTGGATGACAATTCGTGCTTCAGGAACTAACCAATCGGTTCATCTTGAAGGGTTTCTAGATCTTTACTTTTATTTTGATCTATGAAGAACATTGAGGGAATGGAATATCTAGGTGAATTAAGGGTTAATACAGTTGAGCCCGTCATAAGGAATGGATTGAAATGAATTGTGTTTTCTAAAAATCTCTTGAAATAGACTTGTGCATCTGTATCAAATTCATGTTGTTATTATTACGTCTTCATTGAGTTCGAAATTGGTTGGGTTATTTCTCTTCTTGCCATAATACCATTTCTTTTATCCCCTGTGAAGATGGGAGTAAGTGTTACCTTGATTGTTATGTTGTATTTGTTTTATAAATGATGGCTAAGCTCAGTTATATGAACTCGAGCTACTCACGATTGGATAAATTGGAATGTCCGGTGGTTGTTGATACTTCATGTATTGTTGCTTAATCGAATTCATTGAATCATCTCTTTTTGTGATGTAGCTAATGCACTATCACTGCTCGCTCTTGGTTTTAAGTTGAGATAAATCCATCTCTGGAATCGACTTGCATATCGTAGTCACATAATTTGGTCAGGTATCATTTAGTTCTATGTTCCAATGATTGACAAGAGTTTAAAGATCTCTTTATTAGATCTGTATTATTTCTTTTTATTATGATATGTATTTCTTTTCTTGGGAAAGAATAATGGGATCTTCTCCCATTCTTGTTGTTGAGTCCCTTTTCTCTTTCTTTTCTGAGTAAGGTATTCATTGTTTTTTTCTTTGAAATTTGAAGGAAGTTATACTTTGTCCTCTCTCTTCTCTCGAGTTGTGGAATGTAACACTATTCTCCTAGAACTCGAGGGAAGTTCGAGTTGTTTCTCTCTCTCTCTCTCTGTGTTTATCTTTTCCCCCTTCTGTGTTACTCTTGTTAAAGAAACTGATTGGTTCAGTTTTATTACTTAATAGGATTTCAAAATGAGTAGTTGGAGATAATCCTTTACTTATTTTCCTTGACTTGCATTGATTGGAAACAATATATTGGTAATGTGTGACTAATGTTTAATGCAAGTAATCAATTAAATACATTTCCTATTTCTAACATGTTGTGGCCTAACTCAAGACTTAGGATATATCTTGAGCATTAAATTTGTATGTAGCATCTGAAATAGGAATCCCTTATTTTTATGATATTGATGACTCAACCTTAAACCTTTCATGAAGTTTGAATTAGCTTGGAAGAAGATGTTTTATGATAAAACATGTTAATGTTGAGTATGATGGTTCTTTGCTTCTTAATAATAACTCTATTTTTGGGAAATATTAGAGTTTGTGTCTATCTTTGGAATTTATATTGAATGAAGTAAGAAATAAACTATAAGTACCTATAAGAATAATTAGATAAGTAATTAGAATTAAATATTACTTATCTGATCTAATTCCTTATGAAATCAATGGTTGAAGAGTGTTGATTATATCATGATCTTTACTAAATGTTAATTTGGTTGATCACTTGTTCTTTCTTTTATGATTGTTATTTCTTTTTGATGTATCTATCTGTATTTTTACTGTTTCATAAAAGTAGAGTTCTTTTTATGAAACAGTTAGTTGAAAGCACATCGTTTTAATGCTTAGTGCTTATCATGCTCAATTCAATGAATTGACTCATGCTAGAAATTTTTGAGATGGACTTTGTAAGTGATAAAGGAAGACAATAAATTTTATGATGTTATTTGTTACTTAAAGATTGGATCTTTTATGAAGAAATATGATTCATTATTGAAATGTATTGAAAGAGGAAAAGTTGTATTTATTAATTGAGCTTGATGTTGTTTGACATGAAAGATGTCTGAAATGAATGGACTTGTAAAATGTGTATTTCAACTGATAAATGGAAAAAAATAAATAAAATATTGAGAGTTACTTGTACATGATGTGTTATTCTCCTTGTGTATTTTGTAAAGGAAATTTGTAATCTTATCTGTATGGAATCCTCATTGGTTTGACTTAAATCAGTTAGATGGAAGGGAATTAGATGTCCTATCCCCTTGGGGAAATGCATCTTATTAAGTTGGCATGCATAGCTGTTATTTTATCTAAGACACTATGGTTTATTAAAATATGTTAATGAAAGTGCAAATTTATTATGATGTCTTGTATAATGTAAAAAGGATACCAGAACCCTAATTCATAACAAGAAAGAGGAAGGTGAACCTCCTCTCAACCAATAATTTGATAAGTATAAAACTAATGAAAGGTAAATATGAACATTTATTAATTAGACTTCATTTCAATGAAGTCTAAAATAATGGAACTTTTGGAAATTAAACAGGCTAAGAATGATAGGATATAATATGTAATCTTATTATAGTTTGTTGTTTCTATTTTAATTAACTGAACCCTAAAGTAAGAAGTTGATGTTTAAAAATCAATCATGTTGTTTCTACAAAACCTTAACAACTCAATTGTGGAAGTCAACCTTAAGGGCTAAGGCAATTAGGGTTCAACAAGGGTTGTTATAATTTAAATCTTAATTAAGGAATATAATTGAGTAATTCACTTCTTGCTTGGGTATGTGCATCTAGATGGGGTGATTCAGTTGGTTGTTGGCACATGCCAACTACAAAATTGTACCTTCACGAAGACTAGGGTCTTCATGAGGATAAATGTTGCAGTTGACATGTGGCAACACCCATTGGAATTAGACCAACTAGATCTACATAAATTTGGACTTGATCTTAGTTATACTCTAGGTCAGGATAGGAGCATGATTTAGTATAGGGAATAACTCATGATGACTTAGGATAACTAGACACACGTAATCGACTTAGGTCGATTGAGTATGTCTAAGTACCTTAGTCGCCATGAGTTATCCTCTATACCAAATTATGTTCTAACCTGGGGTAGGGTTAAACCTTGAACAAGTGGATTGATCGTGGTTAGTGAAGACCATTCTAGATAACAAATGAGTGGGGTGAAGGATGTATTCCATTTGATGAGTATGTCATCTAGGAATAGTAACATGAATAGTATGTTGGAAATCTTTGGCCAAAGTATCACAAGCTGTTGGTTACGTTATCCTATGTCACCTAGTTTAAGAAATGAGATTTCAGATGAATATTGGTAACAAATATTCATATAGGTCTCTTAAACAGAACACTCAATACCCAGAATAGGGTAAGAGAACCAAGTATACTTAGTATACAATACTTTGAGTTAACATGAGAGATCGGTTAGAAACCGAGTCATGAAATGAGAGACTCGATAGTTCACCGAGTCACTTACAATGCATATGGTTATCTATTATGAGATTGATTGGCATGGAATGTGTGTTCTAAATTATGATTATTTAGAACAAAGAACATTATATATATATTCCCTTGTTTCTAAAGTCTTAAAATGAGAATGTTACATCTTGGTATCAGAGCTGAAGGTTGCAGCTCTTGGACCTATTGTGTCCATAATATGATAAAACTTAAATTTTCTTGTTAACAAAAATGGTTAGAACAAGAGGAAATGCTATAAACAACCCACCACCTGGTGGAGAAGCAACTACTACCTAAAAAATCAATGAGATCCTTATTACCTTGTTAGAAACAAGAGAGCGTTTGGCTGTACTGGAACAACAAGTAATGGGCAATGAGGAGAAGAAGAAAATTCTGGTAATAACAATTAGCCACCTCCTGTGGACAACACCAATGTGGGAAATTTAGGTGTTGATAACAATAATGCAAACATACTTGATCAACCTAAAAATAAAAGGAAAGGTTGAAACTGAACTATGAATGATATAAAAAGGATAAGTCCACCTAAGTTTGATGGCACCACATTAGGAGATGGAGATGAGAATTGAATCAGTGAAATGGAGAAGTAATTTGCAATAAGGAACTTCTCGGAGGAAACTAAGGTAATATGGGGAGCATATCAACTTTCCCATGAAGCATCTTCATGGTGGGATACCGTAAGGATGAGTTAAACATTGATGAAACAAATATTACTTGGGATCAATTTAAAAGTTATTTTAGGCAACGATGGCTGCCACAACTTTATTATGATCAGAAAATGACTAAATTTTAGAACTTATCTCAAGGAAAATTAACTATAACAGAGTATTGGGAGAAGTTCACTAAACTCCTTAAGTATGTACCTTAGTATCAAAATGATGAGAAGTTTAGGATACAAAATTTATCATGGGATTAAATCCCATTATAGGAGGAGAGGTGGATGTTCACAACCCAACCACTATGGAAGGGGTTGTTGAAAAATCCATAAGGAAGGAACAAAATTGAAAGAAATCTCTACCCATAAGGAGGAAATCAGAAAGAAAGTTCCAAACTCTTCATCGTCTCTTGCACCTAAGAAGGGACCATGGAAGAAGTTTGGTATGAAAAATAAGTTTGTAATGGATAACAACAAGAAAACAACAACGAATAAATTTATGCTAATGTATGAAATAACTTTGTCAAGAATAATAATAATGAGACAGAAGTCCTATGGAGGTAGAATGATAACTTTAAGGATGGAAATAAATTTGAGCCTAAAAAGGGACATGTAGGAGGCTATTACAATTGTGGTAAGGATCATTATGCAAACCAATGTCCTTTAAAGAAGGATGACCGTAATCAACAACACAAGATACATGTTGCGGTAATGACAAAAACAGTCGAAAAGTAAGTCACACCCATAGAGGTTCTAGGTAAGTTATTTGGCATACCTGTAACTATTATTTTTGATACTGGAGTGACTGAATGTTTTATTTCTACTAAGTTAGCTTCTAAATTAAAAAGAAAAGCTAGAAAAATGGATAAATCATGGGCTGTACATTATGGAAATAATGTTGTACATACAATTAATATGTGTCTTTTTGGAGCAGTCCTTGACTTGCCTAGTTTTTCCATTGAGGTTGACCTTTATGTTGCTCCTTTAGGGTCTTATGATGTAATCATAGGTGTTAATTGGCTAGTTGAACATAAGGAAAATGTTGATTATTTTGAAAAACATATTAGTTGTTTGGATGATCTGCAAAAAATAGTAGACATTCAGGGTGTAAAACGTGAGATTTCGGTTAGGAAATTGTCAGCTATGTAACTTAAAAAGGCCAAAAACAAAGGCTGCACCTTATATGTAGTAAAAATTTCTAAAACTATTGAAGAAAGTAGTGACTTCATGGAAAGATATCCACTATTACAAAACTTTAGTGATGTGTTTCTGGAAGAGTTACTAGGTCTTCCACCCAAACGGGAGTTTGACTTCACTATTGAGATCAAACCGAGAACCGAGCCTATTTCTAAGGCACCTTATAGGATGACTACTATTGAGTTGATAGAGCTTAAGGCATAGTTACAAGAAATTTTGTCTAAAGGTTTGATTAGACCGAGTGTCTCACCTTGGGGAGCACCGATAATCTTTGTGAAAAAGAAATATGGAACACTTAGATTGTGCATCGATTATAGGATGTTAAACAAGGAAATGATTAAGAACAAATATCCACTTCCTAGAATTGATGATCTATTTTATCAGATGCATGGTGTGGTGCATTGGTGTATTCTAAAATAGATATTTGATTTGGATATCATCAGTTGTGAATAAAAGATGAAGACATTCATAAAAAAACTTTTAGAACAAGGTATGGACATTATGAATTCATAGTCTTACCATTTGGATTAACAAATGCACCTGCAACTTTTATGAATTTAATGAATAATATTTTTCAAGAATACTTGGACAAATTTGTGCTTGTATTCTTGGATGATATTCTCATATACTCTAAAAGCATTGAAGAACACCATGAGCATTTGAAGATAGTTTTGGAAATCTTGAGGAAGAGATGGTTGTTTGGTAAGTTGTCTAAATGTTCTTTCTATGACACAAAAGTGCACTATTTGGGTCATGTTATAAGAAAGAATGGAATAGCTATAGATCCCTCTAAGATTGTAGCAATAACTGAGTGGCATGCACCAAAGAATGTACATGAAGTTAGAAGCTTCATGGGTCTTTTTGGTTACTATAGGAAGTTTGTTAAAGACTTCTCCAAAGTTGTTGCACCAATTTGTTACGAGAAAAAGGATAAGAAATTTAAATAGAATGAAAAATGTGAATCTACATTTAAGACTCTAAAGGATCAGTTAACTTTAGCATCTATTTTGGTTGTACTTGATCCTAATGGAAAAGGAGATAAGGTAATTACAAAAGGATCATATGTATCTTATGAAAGTAGAAAACTCAAGTTACATGAGCTGAATTATGCTCCACATGATCTAGAGCTTACTGCCATTGTTCATGCACTTCAAGTATGGAGGCATTATCTTCTTGGTAAACCTTTTGAACTAAAAACTGATCATCTTGGGTTGAAGTATATTTTTACTCAGCCAAATATGAATGCAAGACAACGAAGATGGTTAGAATTTCTATCTCAATATGATTTTGACATAAGTTATATTAAAGGAAAAGAAAATAGAGTAGTAGATGCTCTAAGTCATAGGAAGCACATTTCTGCTCTTATAATGTTGAGAACTTAGTTTAAAGATGAGGTAAAAAGTATTATGGAATATGATTCTTATTTTTAGCAAGTAAAGATAACACTTGTTGTAGATCCAAATGATGTGAGATATAAAGGTTTTCACTTTGACAATGAAGGAATCTTGTGGTTTGAAAACAAGGTATACATACCTTTGTTAAATGATTTAAGAAAGAAATTATTAGTTGAATTTCACAATTCACCTTTTTTTAGACACCCTAGCATTACAAAGATGCTTGCTGATATAAAACAACAATATTTTTGGAAAGGGATGAAAAATGATGTGATTGAGTTTGTGACACATTGTTTAGAATGTCAACGTGTTAAAGCTAAGCATATGCATCCAACTGGTTTATTATATCCTCACAACATACCGTAGTATAAATGGCAAGTGATAAGCATGGATTTTGTACAAGGGTTTCCTATGTCAAGAAATAAACATGATGTTATTCTTGTGGTTGTTGATAAACTAACAAAGGTAGCTCATTTTATTGTTGGTAATCTTAAGGATGATTCACCTATTTTAGCAAAAAATATTTGTGCATGAGATTTTCAGATTACATGGAGTACCTGAGTTGATCATATCAGATAGAGATCCAAGAATGACATCAAGATTTTGGCAAACACTTAATGCAGCTCTAGGAACTAAGCTAAATTTCAGTTTTGCATATCATCTAGAAATGGATGGACAGATTGAAAGAGTTAATCAAGTTTTAGAGGATATGTTATGAATGTATTGCATGGATCAATAATATAAATGGGAAGAGTACCTTCCATTAGTTGAGTTTGCGTATAATAACACATATCACGCCTCTTTGAAGATGGCACCTTTCGAAGCATTATATGGAAGGAAATGCAAAACCCATGTTAGTTGGGACAACATTGAGGATAGAGAGGTAATTGGACCTGAAATCCTTACGAAAATGGAACAACAAGTTAAAATGATTCGTAAAATCTTGAAATAAGTTGCAGATAGGCAAAAGAGCTATGCCGACTTAAAGTGGGTTGATAAGAAATTTAAACTTGGTGAGAAGGTATTTTTATGGGTTAAACCAAAAAGAGATTTCTATAAATTTTGGCAAGGATGCCAAGTTATCACTTCATTATGTGGGACCCTTTGAAATAGTTGAAGTAATCAACCATGTAGCTTATCATTTAGATTTACCTTATGCTTTATCATGAATGCATGATGTTTTCCATATTTCTCTACTTAAGAAATATGTTTCATATTTATCACATGTGTTAAATTGGAATTCCTTATAGGTCCAAGACCCAAGAATAATCGTGGTTAAACCCATACGGGTGTTGAAACTCACCAGTTTCACTTAAGAAATCGTGAAATAAGCCAATGTAAGGTCCAGTGGGATCAATTTAATGAAGAGAGTGCAACCTGGGAAAATATTGAAGATATGAAAACTTTTTCTATACTTGTTTGAACAGAATTGATTTTGTTGACTAATAAAATTTTAATATTTTATTCTTGATATGTCAATAAATCTGCCAGTCTTGGGAAGACATTACATTATTTAAAATGGACAACTACTTTAATGTTGATTATGGAATTTTAAAATCCAATTTTGTTTTGAACATATGAATGGAAGTATAATAATTTGATTTGTCCTTGATGCAAATTGTTTGACTAAGTTAATCATCGGAGATGATGATTCTTTTTAGGAGGGAAGTATGTAACATCTTTGAAAAATATTACCTTGATTTCATTTCCTTGACATTGCAAAATGTTGACATGTGATTTGTCTTAGGAAGGTGTATTCTTTTGACTATTGGAAATCATGTTTGTAATGGATAAATTATTACTGTACAAGGATTCATTTTTGTTGTAATTCTGTTTACTTGAAATGAAGCCATTCTTCCTTGTGTTCTAAAAGGTTGTGAACTTGTATTGTTGTTTTCATACTTATCATATGTTAACAAAAAAACCTTGGATCAATTCCATTGATCCAAGGTATGCTTTAGTTCTCCATTATAAATCATCTTGATAAACTGACATTCTGAAGTAAAAGGTAATTTGGACTGAGTCTTGTTTTGGTTATGAATATGAGGACCCTTTTGATGATGTCCTTTCTTTGCATCAAGTGGTAAGTATTAAACCATGGTCTTCTTGATAAATATTTATAAAAACATTGAACAACGTGATAAGAACAAGGGCCTATATTGGGCTATTAAGGTGAATACCTTAATCTTGGGTGGGATGTTTAATGCTAATCATATTTTAACCTAAGTTGTAATGATTCTACCCTAATTGGATTCTAACCTAAGGTGATTTGGACCTACCTTAGACCTATTTCTAAACTAATAAGGTTTGCATCCTAACCTATGTTGGCATGTTTAATTATGGCAAGTTTTGGAATAACCTAAGGTAAATACTATTTACCTAGACTAAGGTTGAATCCTAATCTAATGTCAATCTAACCTAAACTAATGCTAAGAAAAAGGGGAACCTAAGGGGTTGCATGGAAAATGGGAGTTGGTGGTGACAGTTTCTATGGCCTTAATGAGATTTGATTTGAATTTATTAAACTTTGCACTACTAGTTTTGGCGGAGGCATGGAGAGTTGAGGGGGATGCCTAGCTAACATCATCACTAAAGTTAAAATGCATGCAATGTTTGAAATAGAGCTCACCAATTTCAGATGGTGGTGGCGTGGAGATTTAGGTGGGAGAGTTGGTTGTCCTTGCATTAATGAGTCTTGGTCTTGGTGAAGAAACTACCTTGGAAGACATGCAAGTGGATTTTTGAGAGGTTGTTTGGTCATTTGCTCTTGTGGATTTTTTTGCTCTGCATGGAGATTTTGGGTTCTTGAACCAAAAAAATATTTTCAATCCTTCGCTATTTTTGGCACCTCTAAGCTATTTTTGATCTTGTGGAGGTATAAGAGGCATAAGAAGTTTTGGGTTGTTGATTTCATTTTGGAAAAGGAGAAACTATGGAGGCTGCTGGAAGTCTTCTACAAATCGATAAGAAGCTCTATCAGGCATGATAGGCTCTATCCATTAAGTTGTTATACTTTTTCCTAATTGTTTTCATTAAAACAACTCTGCTCTTGGAAAAAATGGGTTTTTATGTCTGTGATGGTTATTTTTCATTCACGCTTGAATTGTTCTTTGTATTTTGATGAAGAGCCTCTATTAGATAAAATGGAATGTGGGTTTGTTCCCTGTTGAATATAGTGTTGAATCGTGTCTTAACTTGTTGGGACTAGAATGATGTCAAATTTGTGTGAAACTTGTTGTCTGTGCAAAATGGATTATGGAAAAAATTGTTTGCTTTTAGATTCAATCTGGGTTTGTCTTCCTTTAGTTGGAAGGAGGTAAGAAGGGTATTATTCTCAGTTGCATATTTAGTTGCTTCAAATCTTGTTACTTCTGTGGAAGTTGTGTTGTAGTGGTTGCTTAGATTCAATGATTTTGTAGATTGAAACTTGTTTGAAAACAATAGTAAATGATTTACTTCTTCTGAGCTTTCAGTTGAAACTTGAGTTTCTTAGAATCTAGTTACTTTTGTGGAAGTTGTGTAGAAATGGTTGCTTGAATCAATGATTTCGTGGATTCAAACTTGTTTGAATATAATAGTAAATGAGTTTTTCTTCTTCTAAAATTTTTATGTTTTGGGTTGTGAACCTTTGTAAGATTAATCTAAAGTTGGACAATAAGAGTTTCTGTTATAATGGAAGATATTTTGAGTGTTGGTTCTATCTGGGTTGGAAATTTGATTTATACATATAGCTCCTTCTTGAACTTGAATGATGTCGACCTTGTTGTTTAAGCTTGTAAGTTAGAAGATGGTTTGTTAATGACTTACCTGTTCTTGACCTAGATGAACCTCCTGATTAAATCTATTTGAGGGTAAGTTTGTTATACACCATGTTTGTGATTTTTGGGAAAGACTTAATGAATGTATATGCATCTTTTCTTGGATGAAAATTCATGCTTTAGGAACTAACCAATCAATTCATCTTGAAGGGTTTCTAGATCTTTACTTTTATTTTGATCTATGAAGAACATTGAGGGAATGGAATATCTAGGTGAATTAAGGGTTAATATAGTTGAGCCTGTCATAAGGAATGGACTGAAATGAATTCAGTTTTTCTAAACATCTCTTGAGATAGACTTGTGCATTTGTAGCAAAGTCATGTTGTTATTGTTGTGTCTTCATTGAGTTTGAAACTAGTTGGGTTATTTCTCTTCTTACTAGAATATTATTTCTTTTATCCCTATGAAGATGGGAGTAAGTGTTAACTTGACTATTATATTGTATTTGTTTTGGAAATGATGGCTAAGCTCGGGTTATATGAACTGAGCTACTTATGATTGGATAAATTGGAATGTCTAGTGGTTGTTGATACTTCATGTATTGTTGCTTAATCAAATTCATTCGAATCATCTCTTTCATGATGTAGCTAATGCACTACTACTACTTCTCTTGTTTTTATGTTGAGAGAACTCCATCTCTGGAATCTGACTTGCATACTGGAGTCACATAATTTGGTCATGTATCATTTAGTTCTATGTTCCAATGATTGAAAAGAGTTCAAATATCTCTTAATTAGATCTGTATCAGTTCTTTTTATTCTGATATGTATTTATTTTCTTGGGAAAGAATAATGGGATCTTCTCCCATTCTTGTTGTTGAGTCCCTTTTCTCTTTCTTTTCTGAGTAAGGTATTCATTGTTGTTTTCTTTGAAATTTGAAGGAAATTATATTTTTTCTCTCTCTTCTCTGAGTTTTGGAATGTAACACTATTCTCCTCGAACTCTGAGGGAAGTTATGAGTTGTTTCTCTCTCTCTATTTATCTTTTCCCTCTTCTGTGTTACTCTTGTTAAAGAAACTGATCGGTTCAGTTTTATTACTTAATAGGATTTAAAATGAGTAGTTGGAGATAATCCTTTACTTATTTTCCTTGACTTGTGTTGATTGGAAACAATATTTGGTAATGTGTGACTAATGTTTAATGCAAGTAATCAATTAAATACATTTCCTATTTCTAACATGTTGTGGCCTAACTTAAGACTTAGGCTATATCTTGAGCATTAAATTTGGATGTAGCATCTGAAATAGGAATCCCTTATTTTTATGATATTGATGACTCAACCTTAAACCTTTCATGAAGTTTGAATTAGCTTAGCGAGAAGATGTTTTATGATGGAACATGTTAATGCTGAGTATGATGGTTCTTTGCTTCTTAAAAATAACTCTATTTTTGGGAAATATTAGAGTTAGTGTCTATCTTTGGAATTTAGATTGAATGAAGTAAGAAATAAACTATAAGTACCTATAAGAAGAATTAGATAAGTAATTAGGATGAAATATTACTTATCTGATCTAATTCCTTATGAAATAAATGGCTGAAGAGTGTTGATTATATCATGATCTTTACTAAATGTTAATTTGGTTGATCATTTGTTCTTTCTTTTATGATTGTTATTTATTTTTTATGTATCTATCTGTATGGCTTTACTGTTTCATAAAAGTAGAGTTCTTTTTATGAAATAGTTAGTTGAAAGCACATCGTTTTAATGCTTAGTGCTTATCATGCTCAATTCAATGAACTGACCCATGCTAGCAATTTTTGTAGATGGACTTCGTAAGTGATAAAGGAAGACAATAACTTTTATGATGTTATTTGTTACTTAAAGACTGGATCTTTTATGAAGAAATATGATTCATTATTGAAATGTATTGAAAGAGGAAAAGTTGTATTTATTAATTAATCTTGATGTTATTTAAATGAAAGATGTCATAAAATGAATGGACTTGTAAAATGTGTATTTCACTTTGATAAATGGAAATAAATAAAAAAATATTGAGAGTTACTTGTACGTGATGTGTTATTCTCCTTGTGTATTTTGTAAAGAAAATTTGTAATCTTATATGTTTGGAATCCTCATTGGTTTGACTTAAATTAGTTAGATGGAAGGGAATTAAATGTCCTATCCCCTTGGGAAATGCATCTTATTAAGTTGGCATGCATAGATTTTTCTTTTATCTAAGACACTATGGTTTATTAAAATATGTTAATGAAAGTGCAAATTTATTATGATGTCTTATATAATGTAAAAGGATAAAGAACCCTAATTCATAACAAGAAAGAGGAAGGTGAACCTCCTCTCAACCAATAATTTCATAAGTATAAAACTAATGAAAGGTAAATATGAACATTTATTAATTAGACTTCATTTCAATGAAGTCTAAAATAATGGAACTTGTTTTGGAAATTAAATCAGGCTAAGAATGATATGATATAATATGTAATCTTATTATAGTTTGTTGTTTCTATTTTAATTAACTGAACCCTAAAGTAAGAATTTGATGATTAAAAAGTAATCATGTTGTTTCTACAAAACCTTAACAACTCAACTGTGGAAGTCAACCTTAAGGGCTAAGGAAATTAGGGTTCAACAGGGTTGTTGTAATTTAAATCTTAATTAAGGAATATAATTGAGTAATTCACTTCTTGCTTGGGTATGTGCATCAGATGGGGTGATTCAGTTGGTTGTTGGCACATGCCAACTACAGAACTGTACCTTCATGAAGACTAGGGTCTTCATGAGGATACAGTGTTGTAGTTGACATGTGGCAACACCCATCAGAATTAGACCAACTAGATCTACATAAATTTGGACTTGATCTTAGTTATACTCTAGGTCAGGATAGGAGCCTGATTTAGTATAGGAATAACTCATGACAACTTAGGATAACTAGACACATGCAATCTAACTTAGGTCGATTGAGTATGTCTAAGTACCCTTAGTCACCATGAGTGGTTCTCTATACCAAACTATGTTGCTAACCTGGGGTAGGGTTAAACTTGAACAAGTGGACTGACCATGGTTAGTGAAGACCATTCTAGAGAACAATGAGTTTGGTGAAGGACGTATTCCATTTGATGAGTATTCCGTCTAGGAATAGTAACATGAACAATATGTTTGGAAATATTTGGCCAAAGTATCGCAATTGTTCAGTTGCGTTGTCCTATGTCACACTTAGTTTAAGAAATGGGATTTTGATGAATATTGGTAATAAATATTCATATAGGTCTCTTAAAATAGAACATTCAATACCTGAATAGGGTAAGAGAATTAAGTATTTTATTATACAATACTTTGAGTAAACATGAGAGATCGGTTAGAAATCGAGTCATGAAATGAGAGACTCGGTATTTCACCGAGTCACTTACAATTGCATATGGTTATCTGTTATGAAATTGATTGACATGGAATGTGTGTTCTAAATTATGATTATTTAGATCAAAGATCATTATACATACATACATACATACATACATACATATATATATAATTTCCCTTACTTCTAAAATCTTAAAATGGGAATGTTACAAAACTTGTATTCGGACGGGTGGACCCCAATTTTGTTGGTCGGGGCCCTCTCGCTAGGTTTGACACACTCTTTACATGGAGGGGTGCCTTTGTCGCCACATTGTATTTCACCACATAGTGGGTCCTCAAGCCACCATGATGATAGTGCTTATATATCGAGCCAACTCGGTTGAGAGAGCTACTTATTCACAACTCGACGAGTTATATTTTTATGGGGAAAGTTATACATAGCTCGACGAGATATCCATTCAAATCTATGCTTGGGTTTTGCATTATATTGGAGGACCAAGATATGTTCTAAATTCAAGATTTGCACATATATCCAAACTAGTCGGATCACTTAGGAAGCTTGGCCCACCTCGTGCCACATAACATACCATGGTGCTAAGCCCATGTGGAAAATGGGAATGTTAAAAACTTGTATTTGGAGGGGTGGACCCCACTTTTGTTGGTTGGGGCCCTCTCGCTAGGTTTGACACACTCTTTGCATGGAGGGGTGCCTTTGTCGCCACATTATATTTCGCCACATAGTGGGTCCTCAAGCCACCATGATGATAGTGATTATATATCGAGCCAACTCGGTTGAGAGAGCTGCTTATTCACAACTCGACGAGTTATATTTTTATGGGGTGAGTTCTACATAGCTTGACAAGCTATCCATTCAAGTCTATGCTTGGGTTTTGCATTATATCGGAGGACCAAGATATGTTCTAAATTTGAGATTTGCACATATATCCAAACCAATGGATCACTTAGGTAGTTTGGCCCACCCCGTGCCACATAACATACCATGGTGCTAAGCCCATGTGGCCCCTACCTACATCACCACTAACCCTTCATACTTGGGTGTTACCCACATAGCTTGGCCATTTAATATTCTCACCGCCCAAGCATTCATGTGGGCAAACAATATTTGTGTGGCCACACCCACGTGGTGAGATGGGAGGTCGGGAATTTTAAAAAGGCTAATCTAGGTTATAAACCCACATATGTGGGATTAAAGTAATGTGTTTTCCATGGGAGCCCACATGGAAAGTGGGATGGTGGATAAAGTAAACTAGTCGGTCTATGAATCCACGTGAAAAGTGGGTCGGAAAATACTAATAGTATTGATGGAAAACAACCCATAAAAAATGGGTTGTATAAATGTGCAAGTCACATAGAAGTTCAAATGCGGGCCGAGTAAAATGTAAAAGCCATAATAAGGCTTAAAATGGTGGAAAGGGTCGGTGGGGAGAATTGAACCCCACCACCCATTTAATAGCTTTAATGCCTCATCTGCCATGCCATAATAGCTCAACGAGCTATAAAAGGAGCTCAGGATATTTGTTTAGCATTATGTTCTATGCAAAGCCTAAGGGCTTAAAGGGGCAATTTCACATATCATCAAATTTGGAGGTCTTAGAGGCATTTTCAGCCCTTGGTATAAAAAGGAAATTTGCTCAAAATTTCCTCACGCTTCTAATGGTGGTATTTTTTCTAGTTTGGAGGACTTTTGACACTATTTTAATATGTAGAAGTCAGATTAATGTTTGAAATCCATCTGGAGTCTTTGTCAAGCATGCCTTTCATCCAAGGAAGACTATTTGGAGACTCATACTTCTGCAATGGTCCCTATACACCGAGTGCTACTACTTGGTGGACTTAGAGGAGATATTTTCTTCATCTTGTTCGGTTTGGATTCATATTGAATCAACTAGATCTATGGTCATCTTTCTTTATCTGGTTCTGATTCATGGGTAATCGACTAGGTATGTGATCATTAGGATGAAATCCCTATTAACTATCATTGGGTGGAATCCCTATAAAACTAGCATATGGGTGAAATCCATTTATAAAATATAATTGTAGGTTATTAGATCGAGACATGTTCACCGATATCCTCACTTAGATTCATAGCTTCATTGTATGTTTGTACTAGTTTACAACTCAAAAGTGTAATGAATCGGTTCGTATGAACCCGTAGAAGTAGGCATCGCCGAACTCCGTTATCAATTTCGTTTTGTAGAGTGTATGTGTTTTCTTTACATTACATTTAAGTAAAATTTATAATATTGTGGGGTAATATATAAATGCCTACTGGGGTTCGTGGGTAGTTTAAAAATTCACCCCTGTTTATGGATCAAGAAATACATGTTTGTTTTATTACAGAGGGAAGAGTTTTCTATTCTTTTCTTATACTTGGAGATTTGGATTGTTGAACATTACTAAAGAATTAGGGTGACCAGTCCTTAATTTTACCGAGATGATGTTGGAGTATTGGGTGTATGGAACCCAAAACACGAGTATTGAAGAAAGAGAATAATAATGAGGAGATGAAGCACCCCATGAAGGAATAATACTGTGTATCAAAGTCATTTAACAACTATGATATCTTCTCCTTTTAAGTGTAAGAGGAGAAAAATGACTCGCTTATGAAGAACTTAGTTGATTTGACATCTTCCATGATGCCATATACCATACTGATGTAGAGATGTAGACCAAAAATTTTAAATTACAAAACACAATATAAAAGACAATGAATTTCCCCATGCTCTCCCCATGTATTACACAATTGAGTAAAAGTTGAATAGGGGTGAAATGTGCTGAAATGTAGCTGAAAAAAAGAGACCCATACCCCCAATATCCATGAAACTAAAATTGAAACTGAGTGTTATAAAGAAGAAGGAATGAAATACTTCATGCCCATTAAAACTGATCTAAACTGAGTCATTTGAGTATGAAATTATGCTAAAAACATGTTCTTGTAGGTGAAAATATGAAATTGTTGAGAAAGTTGTTGTAACTTCCCCTGGGAAAACCATAGAAATGGTTCAAGAATCTCCGTATGGTCATGATTGTATTGTACATTTTTGACCTTATGCTTTCTTTTCTAATTTTTGTATATGCTGTTATTTTTGAGCAATTTTGGCTTTGTACCTTCCCGTGTCTCGAGCCCAAAATTCTATTTGTGTCTATTGTAGGTGTAGAACATACTCGGATGAATGTCCACTATTTTGAGGCACGCGTGATAAATATTTTGAGTGTATGGATCAAAAGAATAGATGTGTAAGTGAGTATGATAATCTACGTAGAAAACAAAGAAATGGATGATGTGGCATTCACCAATAATAACCTATACCTATAAAGAGGATACACATGGTGTAGACCATGGCATGCAACAAGAGCAAAAATAACAATAAGAATAATAGAAACAATAATGTTAACAAGAAAACTAGTAGTAATCAACAATAGTAGTGCATATGTAAGTGTAAAGATAATAGTGCAAACAATGTCACATAAAAAGGCATAGTGCTTGTAAACATGGGACACCCATGGTATCATAATAAAATCAAGGCTCCTGGACTTGCAATCAAGAGATGCAATGTCACACAAGAAAACCATGATGTCAAAAACATGGGACACCCACAAAGTGTCACAAGACAAACAATTACCTTGGGCCATAAGCAAAGTAACAAACAAGTAATCGCACACAAAAGTAGTAAACATGTATAGAAAACAAGAGTATCATAATGTGATGAAATGAAATAACAAATGATATATAGGAGCATGTGAAATAATGGCTATTAACACCACACAAGACACATGTGTTAGTCCTATTAGTTCAAAAATAGAAAATACACTATATATGTAATCAAGTGTAATGAGGAAGTGAAAAGGAACTATAATGAAATAATAACACTTGGTTTGTGTGGAGGGATGCCCCCAAAAGAAGTATGTAAGGAACCATAATAGCTCCCATAATCATGTATTGATTTGTATTGTTAGGAAATCCATAGTTAGTGCTCCATTGATATGTATGAGTGAATAATAATTACATGTGTAATTATTATTTAGGTGAATGTAAGTTAGTAAATTAGTAAATAATAATTACTGGGGTAATTATTATTTATATGTATGTTAGTAATTTGTTATAAGTTGTTTTATATAAAAAAACTATTGCAAGATATATTTTTGATTGAGTTTTAACAACTCATGTTAATAGAGTTGGGAGAGAAATACGTGGAAGGAGTAGTTAGAGCTACATCCTAAAATATAGGAATCATATTCCTATATATATGGTTTGTATTGTAAAGATGAATTAATGAAAATGATTTTATTATTCTTAATTGTTCTTTTGTTGTGATATCTTAGTAAATATCTTTGGCTCCTCCTCCACATGTATGTCTTACATCATGCTCAATATACCCCATGAAGGCATGTGTGTAAAGAATAAAAATTCTATTTATCAAAGTAGAAGGATAAACAACATGCATAATGAAAAATGCTAACAATATTCTAGATAAACAAGTCTTGATTTTTGCATTATTGAAAATATTTGAATGTTTTTATTTTTCGTGATTATATGAATGTTTTTGTAATTTTATTAAATAAATATGTACAGAAAAAGGGTGTTGGCATATAAAATTTCAATACATTTTATTTGATAACCCCATTGAAAATTCTTCCTTTTTGGTCAAACTGGTCAAAATAGCCAAATTTGTCAAAATTTCCCACTGCCAAATTTCAAATTATAGGAAAGTTTTGGGATCCTCAAAGCCTTTCATAAGTTCTAGTCATGATCAATGGAAAGGTCTTGTAGTTTTATCCACGATGATATAATTTAACATGCATTTTGGGAGCTTTTGAATGGTCTTGGGAAATATTTCTTCCTAGGCAATTTTTAGAAAAAGGGAGTGTGTGTGATTTATTGAAGATTCAACTTCGGAGGACGGTTTCGAGAACCCTATGTGGTGTTGGGAGTTCATATCCTAGGAATTGGAAATATTTTGGAGCATATTATATGGTGAAATAAGTAAGGCATAGTTTTGAGGGTATAGAAAGTGGTAACCTTTCCGACACTCACACAAGGTGGCCGTTCTATACAAGAATTTTCATTGAGGGTTTTGGACACATCGAGCCTAAAAATTTCAAGTGAGATAAAATTAAATACCCTTCATGATCCATAAGTGGTTCAATTTATGTTTGTTGAAAACTCCTACAACTTATCTCATCAACACACTGCCCTAAGCAAAAGAAAAAATTGTTGAATCACTTATTTTCAGACTTCCTAAATGGGCTCATTGGATTCATTTTCCTATCTCCATATGAAATGATATATTATATGGCCTTAATTGACTAAGTACGGACCCGAGGACGAAGGAAAGACTCAGTGTGTAAAATAGGTGGTGCAAATGAGGTTTCAAAGTGATCCTTGGCACAATGGTACAATTTATATGCACCATTGCACCCTTGGCATGCTTATAGGGTGTAAATATAGCTCATAAGTGTGCCTCTATCTAATTTGTGAAGAAAAATTAAAGCAAAAACATAAGGTAAAGTGTAAAAACACATGATGGAAGGAAAATTTTAAGATTCTTTTACAAGTGGGGACCACTCACCCATATATGGCGTAGTTGGAGGATGAAACTACACCAAGGCACACTTTTCAGGTGTAATTTCACCCCAAAAGTGTGCCAAGGGATGGTGGAAGCACCCATGGGGCATGCACATGCAAAACAATGGAGATACACGTTGCACTTGTAAAGTGACTTCATACAAATTTTCCACAACTTGTTTTCCCCCCAAATTTTCAAAAATTTCATTCAAAAAATAAAGGAATCCATTAAATTACATTTTGAACATTTTTTATTCATCCCTCCATGCTTGCAAAAACCCCTCATGTGCCCTACGAAGACCAATAAGTGTTTTACACATATCTCATAATCTGTCAATTAAATCACTCTAAATTTTAACCTTCAATTCCTCTTGAAAACACATTCATGGTGATATATGATATGTAGTATGATATTCCTCCATTAAAAATTTATTAATGATTATTTTTGACAGCCATCATACCCTTGGTTTTCCCAAAATCACTGATTTTGCAAATGAGATTGTGAAAAATCCCTATGGAGGAAGACTACCAAAATTAGAGAGTCATTTCCCCTCATGAATACCTTCATTTTGAGCCATTGGTAATGATGAAGGATTACTGGAATTATGATTAAAAGTAAACATTCTTTATTGAAGCCACTTGCAAACCCCATGTGCTAAGAAAATTATTTTGGCATTTTCTCTCAAACCCCACGAGAGAATTCCTTCAAAATTGGAGAATTGTTTCCTCTCACGATACCATTCCAACGAATCAAAAACCACTCAAATCAGACAATAATTTCTCCCATAGTGATGAATTGAAAATTTTCCTTCCTCCATTAATGCCATTTTGCAAGATTTTCCCTCCAGTAGGAACTTATTTTTGAATTTCCCGCTCATTCGACAAAGCAATCTCACCAAATTCAGAGCATCTACTTGACTTGGGAATAAATTCCCAAAAATTCAGGTTGTATCTAATTTGGATTTTATTTTATCTCATTTTTCCCAAAATATGGATTCAACTGCCCATAACATTAAAATCCACTCAAATTTATGGATTTTTGAAAACCATTGCAAAATCCATAATCACTTGTAGGATAACATTCTCACCACTTTATAAGGCCAATGAGATCATAAAAAAACAAAATAAAGTTATGTTATTCTAGATACGAGCACATTTATGTTCTAGTGTCGAGTACCCAAACATTGGGGATAACAATAATACATTGGGGACAACAATATGGACAACATGTACTTCAATAACTTGAGGTGGAGAATGAAAGATGGAACCCATACACTCTTGACTGAAAGGACCTTTCATAATGGGTTATACTAAGCTTCTATATTTCCTTTAGGTATTCAAGACTTGAATTCATTCTAGCATACACCAAGGACTATGAATTTAAGATCCAAACCATCACTATTTATGACGACACAATCATTTCTATACTATATCCAGAAGGGATTTCAATATGCCTTTTCATTTTGAAGCCCAAGAATGTCATGATCCCAAACAAAGAAGATGCATTCACCCAAAGGGAAAGGAAATAGTCATGCATGTAAGGAATGCCCATTGAAAATTGGATGAAGATGTCATACAAAACCTTACGGTTGCTAAAGAATCTTTCTTGATCCGAGTTCATTAAGGAGACATCTGACTACATCATGGTCCTCATTAAGCTCGTGGGAAAATCATCAACAAAATAATTCCATCCATGGATGCCATAATTCATATTGATAGCTACTGAGGCATCCTAGACAATTGATTAAGTCAAACTATTAGTGATAATTTACATTCCTAGCTAATCAACCTTTAAGGCATGAAGACATTCACCATGAATTCATTCTTGGTATATGTTGTCGCAACATTACAAAAGTGGCTTGGGATGACTCTGGAAAGGAATGTTCTGAAAAACACGTCAGTTTATTAAACCTAACCTTAATTCATGTTGAGGGAGTATAAAATAAAATATGAAAGGTGAATGATGTCTTCATGATATACTTGATCAAGAAGATGGAAGATGATACCAATCATAGGTTCTCAGCAGAATCTTACATGCTGATAAGTAAGTATGGGAGTTATTTCACACAGTTTAGGACCTTCTCCTACATCTATATAGAGGATTTGAAAAAGAACAACTAAGACTACCACAATACCCAAGTAACAAGTTGGTGCTCATCGAGTTGTGTAGATAATTGTCAAGAGTACATGTCAAGTGTTGAGAAAGGAAAAGGAAGGGGGTAACATTCCCAATTCATTTGGGAATCTACTCTTGCAAAAACTCAGTGGACACAAGTAATATTGAAGCTTCCTTGGATCCTTCAATTTGTAATTACATTTAGTAAGGATTTATTTTACAATAAAAAGTACATGGAAGGCGATCACAATTATCTCAACCCGTGTCATCAACCTAAACTAGAAGGCTACTAGGAAGATTGTGCAGATGAGATAGAAGTCAAGAAAAGAGAGTTCTCGAGGCTGACAATGTAATAAATGAGATACTTCCAAATGGAATGAGATATTGTAGATATAGAGGATGATGTGAGTGATATATTTAATCTTGAGTACTTGGAAGCCATTTGGTTTGAACGTATTCCCCTTATGGATTGGTCTAAGGTGGAACCCATTGATATCTTGACTGTACTACAATAACTCTACACAGGTCAAAGAATTGCTAGTTCAAAAGGGTTCAAGAGCCAATTTACACCCTTTTTGCATCCTATCTACAATCAGAGAAGGCATGAAACAAAGTGTATGTAAGAGAATTGAGATCCCTAAGACACGAGGGAACTTCCCAAGTTAGGAAATTTCTGCCACAAACATCACTAGAGCCCTCACATTCACCCCCTCACCAGAAATTACCACCGAGAATATTTGATTGAAGTGCCCTTGAGCCTGGAGAGTTCGTTGTTTCTCCGCAATGAGCAAGTACAATTCTTTGGAGTTTTCTACGCAATGTAATCTCCCTCTCTCTCTCTCTCTTTCTTATTGCATTGGAGATTGCATTGGAGGCAATCTCCAATGCCTCTAATGTAATCTCCAATGCAATCTCCAATGCCTCCAATGCAATCTCCCAAAGAATTGGACTTTCTCTTTGAAGTTTTCTAATGCAATGCAATCTCGTGCAAGAGTTTTCTATTGCATTGGAGGCATGATTAATTTATTTTCTCTCTCTCTCTCTCTCTCACTTTCCTTATCTTAATATCTCTCATTCTTTCATGAAACAAACAAATTTTCGTCAAAATAATCTAAAGTGTTTTCTAATTCTTTGTTAGGAAAATCAATTTTTCTAAAAGTCACTTAAGTCACCTCTTTTCCATTTTTATGGAATTAATTTTCTTAAAATAAGGAAAAGTGTCTTATTCTAGAAAAGAAGGTGAATAATCATGTAGGAATGTGAAGATTCACAAGCCTCTATGCTCTATGTTGTGGTTATTTTCTCATTTGTAGGCATCAATTTTAGCTCTTCTTTAGAAAAATATTTTTTTATTGTTCCTCTCTATCATTTCCTCCATTCTTTGAATTTCATAATTAGCCAAATGTATTATAATCTATTGCAGAATGGAAATATTTGTATTTTCTTTCATGGAATGAAATTATCAATTAAAATTTGTGTTGATTGTGATTATTATTTCATGGAGCTTGCGTAGTTTTGTTTATATTTTCTGTGTCTTATAATTGAACTGGACATATTTTGGGTTATCGGTTGATGGAATATGCAATAATACCACTAACATAACTCCCTCTCCCTCCCAGCATTTCTCTCACAATTTTCTCCTCTCCACCTCATAGGTTTATCCCTCTCTCGCTTGTAGGTTGTTGTTACATACAACAAGTGTTTATGTGTTTTTGTTAGTCCGTGACCACCCCCAAGAGTTAGAAATAGTGTACATAATCCAGATTTCAATAAAGAGAGCCACCTAACATTGAAGATAAGGGATTCAATCCATGAGCGTTGATGAAACAAATATTTTTTCCTTGACAAAATATTTTTCCAATAAATTTTTGGCACCCACCATGGGGTAGATTTTTTTGTTCTACACCATTTCTAAAACCACAAAATCCTAAAAATTATATATCCAAAAGCAATAAAAATAAAAAAGCTGTAAACCTCAAAATATCCTTGATGTTTACCATGTTTATTTATACCAATGACCATTCCTAGAAATTATCCAATGCTGCAACCTAACCTTCTCTTATTCAAAGATACACAAGAAGATATCACCTGCAAATTTGAGAAATTGCATTTGGAACCACCAAGTGGATAATACTCATTTTCACTTGTTGCGAGGATTATGGACCTATAAGAAGAATGTGCCCAAGTTTTGCAACGTGTTAGACAAGTTTCAAATCAGCCAAGGAGGGTGTAAATAAACCTATTTTAAGTTGAGCATAAATCTTGTAAAACTGGTGGAAAGAAGATATACTAGAGCTGATTGAGCAAGTGCCCTTGTTAATTCTACGTTTGAAGAGAAAAAAAAGCATATTTTAGACTCTCCTTCGTTCACACAACAAGATAAGTTGGTCAAGAGTACTTTCTTGAATTTAACCCGAGTTCCTTGTTGAAGAACCTCTTGAACATTTAGTTACACCTACCTTAGAGCTTATTCCCCGAAGAAGAAGAAGAAGAAGAATAAGAAGAAATGATGGATACACTTGTACTATAAGGAAAAGACACATGCATGTTGGCCTTACCTCTTCTAATCCATGAAATCCCTATACGTTCAAGAAATAACTTCCCCAAATGCAAAAGATATGGAAAACAACATCCAGATGAACATATTGTTGCTTTTATTACAGCTTGTAGAGTGTTGGGAGTTAAACCATGAAGACGTGTAAGTAAGGATAATTGTTGAATCTCTAAAATATGTTCTTTGCAGTAATGGTTCTACCACTTACCTAAGAGGTCCATCACTAACTGGACCAAATGAAAACAAAGTTGGAAGCTAGATTCAATTCAGCCAAGGATGCCCATGCTTTACTTGCTCAATTTTCATAGTTAAAAAAAGAACCTCAAGAAGCTATGAGGGACTTCATGCCTAAATTTAACAAATTTATCAATAAAATTCTTGAGAATGTTAAACCAACTCGATAACTATTAGCTATGGTTCTTTACTAGCATACAATTTCCTAAAGTTGGATTTATCATAAGAAGGGCTTAGTCGGTTGATCTAGATGAAGCTTAGGACCTCGTAGTAGAAGTAGAAGATGATCTCATAATGTCTGGTAAGATAAGAAATAGGAAAAAGAAAAAACCAAAGATTTAACTTTGAGACCACCGATCAAATACTACAAATATTGGCTAATGAAATGATTTATCTTAAGAAGCAACTCACTAAAAGTGATCCATACAAGGACATACCAAGGAATATTTCGGAAAAAAACCAGCCCCACATAGGCTTTCTCTAGAAGCACCTCCAATAAATGTAATCTGCAAGACTCAATAAGATAAAGAAGAAGAAATTGAATAATTTGAAGAAGAAGAGAAATGAAACATATTAGAAGTTAAGGAAGTTGAAGATGCTAACATCGTTTACTATGAGTACTCCTCAGATGACAAGTATGACAAATCCATAACATACATGGATATATTTTCATGTGTGGTGTTCAAACACGCATAATATTGCACAAAAGAAGGAATATGAAGATTCTCAAAATGTGACTCTATAAAATTATATAATCAAGAGAGGATCTTCACTACCTCCTTTTATGGACTTTGTAAGGAAGAAGCCTAGTTCTACAACAACTAAATTTGCTTCTTGTTCTCTAGGTAAGTCTCATGCACCTAACTCAATTAAAGATTCTTCTATTAAAGTTATAGATTCTTC
Organism: Taxus wallichiana var. yunnanensis; assembly: GCA_018340775.1. Lineage (NCBI taxonomy): Eukaryota > Viridiplantae > Streptophyta > Pinopsida > Cupressales > Taxaceae > Taxus > Taxus wallichiana. The sequence continues at coordinate 837,821,598 of CM031238.1, forward strand.
TTCGGTTCCCAAAACACTTCCTCTCGATCTAAAACTACCACATCTCTAAAAATTCCTTTGTTTATACCTTTTGATATCATTGACCATGTCAAGAAATCCAAGGTGTAAATTTTAGAATCTGAATATTTGTAAACTCATCCAGAGTAGTTTGAAAAGCTAGTCCATTTCATCAAGAATGGTTAATTTGCATCTAGTAAAAACTAGTATACCTCAAAGGACTACAACCTAAACATCCTACACCTCCATCTTAGAACTTGTTTGTTGCTAGTCCATCCACCTCAGGAAAGGTAGAACCATTTTACCTTTTTTTTCTTATTAATGGTCACAAGTTGAACAATTGTATCATTGATTCTGGTACCTTAGATAATATCATGCCCGGTAAGGTCACACATGATCTTAGTCTTACCATGAATCGTGATTATGTTCACTGTTATTCTATGGAAAGAAAAGAGGTTCCCCTTATCATTCGGATAAAATATTCCCAAGTTGCCTTTGATGTCTTCCCAGACAAGAGAGTGAAGATAACCATATTGGTTTGAATATGCTTGATTCCTATGGGATGTTATGAAGAAAAGCTTCTATCATGATATGGGTGGTGAAATAAAAATGGATTAGTTTAATATTATCCCTTTCAAAGGTTAGATGAAGAAGCTCTTTCTCAAAAAAAAGATGAAGTACAAAGTTAAAAATCATATGACCCACGAGCCAATGTTCGTACCAAGAGAATGATATGGGAAATTATTTTCTCACCATAGAAGAGGATGAAGAAATGTCTGCCATATTGGAGGAAGAATAACATGAACTATGGACTCTAGAGCTTTATGAAATTTGTTCTACTTCTGGTTCAAGTCCAAGTGTAGTGATCACTTCTCCCATAGGTAAAATCATGCATCTTTCTTATAAGCTATAGTTTTCAAACACAAACAACACAACAAAGTATGAAGCTTTGTTGTTAGGAATGAAATCCTCCAAAGAAATGGGAATTATGAAGATGCAATTCCAAGGTGATGTTGAGATCATAGTAAAACAAGTAAAAAATTAGTTTCATGTAAAAATACAAGGCTCGGAGCATTATATAAACAAGGTATGGGATTGCATGGAAATTTTAAGCCTTTGCGATCTACGTAGTCCCATCCGATCAAAATAAGAAGGAATATTCCTTAGAATTCTCCACATCTTTGCTCATTCTTCATCCATATTTTGGGGACAAAAACATTCAATCAAAATGGTATTGGACCAAGTGCGCTAGAAAATGTTGAGAACTCGACAAGTATTTAATGATGACAAGCACATTTTTTCTTTCTTGGAGAAGAAAGAAAACTTTAGTACCCTCTATTACAAGGGAAGTGATGCTTTGCATAGGGAATTTACTTTAAGAAATGGAAAATATTAAATTTAAGGTGTATATGATGATGGTGTCATCAGGATAAAAGGTAACAAGATTCCTAAAGGCCTCATATCTCTAGAATACCTCTTTGAAAAACATGACATGTTCGCAAATATGAGAGATAAGAAGTCTCCTCGAGCCCCATAAAATATGAGAAGGTCAATATTGGGATAGTGGAACAACCTAAGCTCATAAATATTGGAAAATGCCATTCTCCAGAAGAGTGTAGGGACTTGTTTTTATCCTAAAGAAGTACTCAGATGTACTATCCTATTCATATGAAGAGTTGAAATAATTCAGGCCTAAAGAAATGTAGCATTCCATTCCTCTCAAGCAAGGAGTGGAACCATTCAGAAAAAAACAAAGGCAATACAACCCCAAGATAGATGATACTATCAAGGAGGTACTCAAGATGTTGAATTCTCATATCATCTTCCCTATTCACCACTCTACTTGGGTAGAAAATATTGTTCTAGTCTGTAAGACAAGTGGTGAAATAAGAATTTGTGTTGACTTCATGAATATAAATTAGGATTTCATAAAAGACTACACCCTGTTCGCCAATCATGGATCAAATCCTACAAGCCATCAATGGTTCGAAATGTTTTCCATGCTTGATGGTTTTTTTTCTGGATACAATCAAATTGAGGTAACAAAATAAGAACAACACAAGACCACGTTCACCATTCCATGGGGAACATTTGCATACAAGTGTATGCCATTTGGCCTCATCAATGTAGGGGCTACCTTTCAAAGAGATATGGATCCAACCTTCAAAGATCTCAAAAAAAATGTATAGTGATATACCTTGATGATCTCAAGTGTTTTCAAAGAAGTGAGGTGATCACCTACAACATCTTGAATAAGTTCTCATCAGATGCAAACACACATTATCTTTATGAATCAAGAATTCATTTTTTGGAGTCACAAAAGGAAACCTCCTTGGCACATTATGAACAAGGAGGGAACTAAAATTGACCCGAGAATGGGTAAAAGCCATACAAAAGTTATATTTACATACAATCCTAGAGTGCATTCCTTTTTTGGTAAAGTGAACTTCATCTAACATTTTGTTCCTGAATTTGCATATCTAACCAAGCATCTCACCAACATGATGAAGCATCAAGGGAGATTTGATTTGGAGAAAAGAGGGTAAGCTCACATTTTAGAACATCAAGGAAGCTATTGTTCATGCCTTTACACTAGTATGTCCAAATTTTGACAAAGATTTCATAATATATTGTTATGCATCAAAACACATTGTATTTGCCATTTTAGTCAGAAGGGTGAAGAAGGAGTTGAATCTTCTATAGCCTTCATGAGTTGTCTGTTGAAGAATCATGAGTTGAAATACTCAACTGTGGAGAAACATGCATTTGTAGTGGTCAAATCCATTAAGAAGTTTAGGTTATACATTCTAAAATTGCATACAATAGTGTTTTTTCCTAACATCGCGGTGAAATCAGTACTCACTCAACAAGAGTTTAGATTCAAAAGAGCTAACTGGATTTCCAAATTTCAAGAATATGATCTTGAGATCCACCTAAACAAGTTTGTGAGGGGAAAGTAATATGCTAAATCCTTTCCACAAAAACTCTAATTCAAGAGAGGAAGTGAAAGCGAAGTGTTGGACGAAAGACCGAATGAAGAATTTCCCACTCTTCTATTTGTAAGTACTACTTCTGAGTGGTATGATGACATTGCCTATTTCTTAACATATGGTGATTTTCCATTGCACTTGAATATGAAACAAAAAATAAAACTCAATCTCAAGGCAAGTTGATATTCGTCGTTTGGAATCATGTGTTTTACAAGAGAGGATTAAACAGGTTGCTTCTTAAGTTATTGACAAAGAGAAATAAGAGAAGCTTCACAAGGCATATCATGACCAAGTTTATGGTGGACACTTTTCAACCTTGGAAAATACTCACAATATCTTAAGAGGTAGGCACTATTGGCCCAATATATTCTAGAATGCTTAAAAGTGGGTATCTAAATGTAAAATTTGTCAAAAATTCATTGGTAGACCCCAATTAGCCGCACTACCTCTCAAACCCATGGTTATTCAAGATATATTTTAGCAGTGGGGTCTAGAATTCATGAGTGCACTCAATTCACATTCCAACATAGTCCATACCTACGTGCTCATCGATATAGAATACCTCACCAAGTGGGTGGAGGTTATCCTAGTTAAGCATGCTATAATTGAAACAATATGTAACTTCCTCAAAGAGAACATCATAAAGCACGTTTCAACATTCCACAAAATATTATCACCGAAAATGTAAGCTACTTCTCATCCATGGAAATCACCAAATATTTTTATGAGCATGGCATCTCTCAATTCCATTCATTTTATTACTACCCCTATGGTAATGTTTAGGTGAATCCAATAATAAGAACATTGTGACGGTCATCAGTAAACCAGTTTATCAAACTCGAAGGAATTAGAACAAAAATGTTGAACCCTGGTCATTGGTGTTATCATTGATGTCAAGTGGCATTAATGGAAAAGGAGTGAGTGGTGAAGTGAGGCTCAGTAAGGGACATGAAGGTTGATTGGTAGTGCCTTCTCAATGATGGTTGGAGCTCATAAAGAGGATTCAGGTTGATTCCATGATGGTTTCAGGATGCTACAAGCTTGGTCAGTGAGGTAGGTGTCTACTAGAGGTGTGGAGAAGCTTAGTATTCTTGGCTTAGGTTTCCCACAGGTTAAAAATGATGTGTTTAGAATGTGTAAAATCTCATAAGGTGATCATCAGGCCATGTGGTGCAAGTCACGTTGAAACTAGCTCATTTAGGCCTAGTTCTAGAGCCTAATAAAGTGTATGGGCACAAAGAAGGTCATAAAAATCCTAGGTAAGCATGGGATGAGCCTAAGAATATTACCTATTGAATTTATGAGCATATATAAGGCTTACTTTAGCTTCACAGAGGAAAAATTCAAATCTTCACTAAAACTGCCTTTGAGAACTAACAATGAAGTCATGGAAAAATGAGATTATTCTCGGGATGTAAAAGCATATTTATGGGTAACCAAGCTATGTATCATGTAGAGGAATGTGTTGTGGTGCTCTGTGTAAAATTTCATCAAAATTTGAAATGGAATTACAAAGTTATTCAAGTTTTCCTAAACTGGTTTCTTTGTCAAGCCTTCTTCAAATAAATCATAGAAGAAATTTTTGAAGAGAACTCCAAGCATGAAATTTTGTAAATTTTTTTATGGAAATTGGATAAGAAACAAAGAATTTCAATTCATTTTTCTAACAATGTTTTCTCTCTCTCTCTCTCTCTCTCTCCAATTTTTTTCTTGAAGCAATAGGCACAAAATGAGTTGTTTTGACTCTAAATCTCTTGTGAAAGTTGTAGAAACACTTGAGTTGTTTAAAAATACTCCTCATAGGTGAAGATGGTGGTACGTGTGCTATCCAATCATGGTTATATTATATGGAAATCATCTATTTTTGAAAGTATTGCATATTCAAAATGGTTTTGAAGATTCCAAGGTGAACCACCAGGTGTGAAAGCTTGTGCTTAATGTCTACTCACCACTCTCAAAGGATTTCAAGCATTTACTTTTGTCATTTGATGAAAAATCATTCCTTTGATCCTCATACCGTTAAAGGGCAGTCATGAAAATCTAGTTGTGAAGGATTGGAAGGTTTTTTGAAAGTTATCCATGAGAAGTAGTATGAGATTTGAAAAGAAAAAGGTTATAATAACTCTCTATAGGAAAAAGTGAGTTGTTGAAGCTCTCAATATGCATTTGTGATGAAATTTGATGTCTAAGACTCATGGTCTCTAGCCGTTTGTGTTTTTTGATCAAGATATATGAATTTTGAGTAGACTTATCATATTTCTATTCATCACCCTTCTTTTAAGGTATTGAAGGTAGTATATAGGTTCTTCTTGAATTAACTCTCTACAGAGAGGCTTATGTGAGCAAAGGTTTAATGATAAGTAAGATTCAAGTCAAGACTGCTCTGTAGTGTATCAAGAAATAGTGAACCTAGTCCTAAATTTTCCATTGATCATGCCAAGTTTGCTTCAATCCTTTGATTACAACCAGTATGGGAAGTTGTTTACACAAAGTATATTCTTTATAAATTTCTCTAAGTGCAATAATCAAGGGTATGTTTTGGTAAGTATTTACCATCTTGAAGACTATGTTGGTTTCCCTTTGTTTGTCTTGAAAAAATGTGATTGTAGGTTAAAATCATGATGATATACCATCAATTAGTGGACTAGAAGGTTGAAATGGCTAGAAAAGCATATAATGAAACTAACCTTCACTTTCTCTAGTGTATAATCTGTCTTTATGAGCTTTTACAATCCTTCAAACAACGAGCTAGGGTTTAGTTTTGAAACCCTACCCGAGCGGATTATGGATATTAACATGAAATTATTGTAATATACATGCTCTTCAAAGGTTCTCTCGCATTGTTGGCACTCTTCTTGAAGTATGAAAGGATGTAATACTTCCTCTTGATAGTAAAAATTGCCCATAATATGTTTATACCATGCTATATATTTGCTAATTCAGGAATTCTTCAACGTGTTCTTTTCACCTTGTCTAAAATTGATAGATGTGAAGAAAAATTTGTGTTAACTACCTCATTCTTTATGTTGGGAGTTGGCTCTTGAGGTACTCCGTTCTCTATCCACTTGAAGATGTTTAATGGTGCTAAAATCTCCTTTCTCATGTCAGAGATTACCTGGATATTGTTAGAAAAATTCATATTAGTGCTCCATTATATTATGTGGGTAGAATATTATGATTGTATTTAATGTATTTGTTATGAGTTGTTTCAACAACTCGTTTATGTCAAGTGAATGGTTACATATACTACAAAATATTGTTATTTGGTTTGTTGAGGATCTCTCCCTATATAATGGGAGCTTCTTTGTATTGTAAGTGTGTGTAAAGATTAATAAAATATATTGTGTGAGTTTCTGTATAAATCTCGGTTCTACTTTTCATGTGGCATCGTAGCTGGTGTAATATCTGAGATGGAAAGATTGCAATTTTAAATAATTTGTAGGGGCGGTTGTATTGTTATTCTCCCATGAATGGAGTTTGGTGATATGAGCAGTTTTTTTTAGTGCTCGAACTCAGAGACTCGGCTCAGTGAATTAGTCCTTGCACAGTCATCTGATCTACTTTTACACGGTGGCTATATCTCAGTCCACGACCATCTCGTATGGCTTCCCACCCAAGCTAAAACCATTGGTCCCGGATTCACGATGGCATGAGCCTCAAATTTTTTACTCTGCAGACCTGTCTGAGCCTGACCGGATCTTTTTGGGCACTCAGTTTTGATTCTTCATGTGGACAAGATATCAAATATTAGAATACATGATAGCCGTATCAGTACTACGCTAACGTGTCTGATCTTATATCTGATCTTGCATTTGAAATCGACATAATTGCATTGGAAATTGAGATGGCTCCACCTCATCATAACACGTGTGTCCCGATCATGCATCCTAGTTGGAGTTCTTCGGATGGCCATGTTTCTATGCTATGAAAGGAGACATATACATCATCAAGTATCATTTCCATTTGTATAAATCTTTCCGTCTTTGTCTTCGATGAGCCTATCCATCACGCAGGTTCGCAGTCAACGCGAACCTGCACAAAACTTTGACCAGTGCTATCCTTGTACCACTAGGCCTTGAACCCGAGACCCCGTGCCCTATTTCTCATGCCCCACCATCCTGCTGCGCACTCACGTATGAAACCATACGGCGCCGGTTCCTTTTAAAAAACCTCAAACGGAAATTTGACGGAAAAGGAAACAACGTATTACGTTGTTACCTATATAGGTAACAACGTAATACGTTGTTTCCTTTTCTGTCAAAACTAACGGCAACACGACAAAACTAACGGCAACGTGATGGAAAATAATTTTTCCCTATTGTGCGAACTTGCGTGAGAGATAGGCCTAGCCTACTTTCTTACGCTTTCCATATATACGTTTGGGTCTTGTGCATTGTTTCTGTTCAAACAAAAAAAATTGAAGGAAGATGAGATCCCATCATTCGGATTCAAGGATGCCAATTGCAACAAGGATCGACTTGAATTAAAATTGATTCAACTGGTGGAAGTATGAGAACGTGGAAGATAATGTGTGGAAGGTAGTGGATAGATACGGTATTTCCAATAATTGTGTTTGCATGGTGACTATTGATGCCAATTTTGCATGCAGAATAATATCTTTGAGTGGTTGTTAGTTGTTGTGGGTACTCCAATAGAGTTGCATGTGGTTGTTTTCTGAAGAGAGAAAATATAACACCAAAGTGGCGTATATGTATATATATTTTCTCTAAATTGATAAATATTTTGTGTTTATAGTTTTGAATGGACATTCCATTAGAAAAATTCAATGGTCTCAATTTCCGCACTTGGAAAGTAAAAATATAGATGCAATTAATGAACAAGAACTTATGGAGGATTGTGAATGGGAAAGAACATTGTCATCGGATGCATCGAAAGAAATAGAATGAAAAAAACGGATGATAAAGTAAAATCCATTATTGGCTTAGCCCTTTTAGATTCTAAATTACACTATGTTGATCTTGAAAAACCATCAAAGGAAATGTGGGACAACCTAAGTAAGTTATTTGGTGAAAAGGTCTGTCAACACAAAATTTTCTTTAAAACTTCAGTTGTTTAAATTCAAAATGGATGAAGGGGTCACCATGTCTAGTCACATTAATGACTTTAGATCTCTCACTAGACAATTAGCTGAAGTTAATGCTCCTGTTGATGACGAGGATGCAAAATCCATATTATTGAATAGTTTTCCTCCCAAATATAGTAATGTAGTGTTTACTCTTGGTCAGATGCCTTCTAAAACTCTAGAAGACATGACTTCAACTCTCCTAGCTGAAGAGAAAAGAACCAAAGAAGATGATGAAGAAGAAAAATCCTTGTATACAAAAAGGAAACATAGGAACTTCACTAAAAAGGAAGGTGAATTGAAATGCTTATACCGCAAGATAAAGGACCATACCTCTACATAATGCAAAGTTCGTGCTTGAGATGTCATTGAGTGGAAAAATTGGTAATGAAGCCAATATAGTAATAGTTGAAGAATCATCGGAAGAAGAGGAACTCAACAAAGGAATGTGGATACACATCTAAAGGCTTCTTATTCTAATTAGTCTATCATTGGAGGATGGAGGCATAATAGGATGGAGGAGATACAACATCCTCTCATCAGTCACCATTGATGAGGCCGCGAATACTAATTTGGTGAGATGTGTGTGTGTGTGTGTTTTCTTTCAGCGTGGTGAGATTTGATTTCAATTTTTTTAGAATAATGTGTTATCGAACTTCACATTGTGGGGGGGAAATGACACAATGTTTCATTTGATTTGATTGATATGTATGGATTCCAAAGTAATCTCCTGAAGGTGAAGATATGATGATAGCTGAAGTAGCACTCACATATTGTGATATGGTTTGGGGTAAACCATTTGAAAACCTCTTTTGTCTCAATTTTTGGTCAACCAATAGAAAATCACACCATCATGAAATTAGGTGCAGTGAAAAATGGATATTTTACCCATGTTCACACTAAGGGGGAATGTTAGGAAAATTCATATTAGTGCTCCATTATATTATGTGGGTAGAATATTATGATTGTATTTAGTGTATTTCTTACGTGTTTTTGAGCAACTCGTTTATGTCAAGTGGTTGGTTACATATACTGAAAAATATTGTTATTTGGTTTGTTGAGGATCTCTCCTATATAATGGGAGATTATTTGTATGTGTGTGTGTGTAAAGATTAATAAAATATATTGTGTGAGTTTCTGTATAAATCTCGGTTTTGCTTTTCGAGATATCTAATCCATGAAATCTCTAAATACAATTTTTAGAAGTAAGCTAAAATCCTTGTTTCTATGAAGTGTTGGTGGTTATGAAAAGAGAATTTAAAATGTGCAAAGTGGCTCTTCATCAAGTAAATAACACTTATATTTTGAATCATATGAGATTTTTTAAATACTTAAATGCTTCTACAAAAGGTGGTTTAGGACAATGGGAGTAAATCAAGCATCTCCAATAAGAATTAAAGTGGGTGTTACGAGTAAATAAGAATATGAGGAGTTCATAAATAATCTCAAGAGAATTGTGTAAAGTATATCCAAGCTTATGACATTTGATTTGAAGGTCCGATCATGCTACATGTGGCTGTACTCACTAAATAACATGTTAGATCAATCTTGATGATTACAAAAGGACATTTAGTAGAGGTCATTCTTTTTGGCATTTTTGTGAGCTCAATAGTTTGAGTTATGAAAAGTCGAATATAAAGAAGATTAATAACATTTTGGGTAATAACAATGATTATGTAATGTCGGTTAGAATTTTTGTACAAGATGCTAAGAGAGGCATATGAAAATTTAACTAAAGTATGAAAAATGCACTAATAAAACTTGAAGTAGGCTATGTTTGAAATCTTCTCATCTTCTTAGTATGTGAAGCACAAGTGTGAAAGTAAAGAGACTTTGAATGTGAAGTTGAAAAGCCAAGTGTATTAGTTTGTCTGTGTAAAAAAAAGAAAAGTTTTTGCTTGTAGTTGTGGTTGAACCATGAAGGCTTGTTGATACATGTTAAATCAAGAGAATTATTTGTTGATCTTGGGCATAAAAGATGATGCGAACTCATCTTTGAGGGTAATAGAAGTTTGAGAGGACTATATTTATGAAGTAAATAGCATGATTGATTAAGACATCCTTGAATACTTGATAACAATTGTGTTAATGAAGAGCAAATTGATATAGTGAGAGAAGAGTGTAAATGAAATAAAGTAAGTGAAACAGTGATCACATTAGGTTGATGTAAGCAACCAAGTGAATAAGGTGATCAAAATTTCTTGTATGATTCTTGTCTATGTTTTTTCTCCTGCAATGGGGGAGTGGGTGCTTGTCAAACGACAAGTGTATGCTTGGCCTTGTATTCAAGTGGGTGTTTGATATTGTAATGGAGTTGGTGCTTCAGGGTGAGTGGGTTCTCACCACATGGTGAAATCATTGTAACTTTATAGGACAATTTTCCAAGGTAGTTCTCTGGTTTCAATGGGTTTTTTTCCCTTATGGGTTTCCCACATTAAATCTGGCCTCTTAATGTGTTCATGGGTGATTTTTTCTCTTTTATCTCCTAGTTGAATGCGCATGCTTATCATGGTTAAAAGGTAGTTTAAGGTTGGATAATTGAATAACTATAATGTGATTCAAAAGTTTTAATAAGCACTGATTCACCCCCCTCTCAGTGCCTATAATTTATAACAATTGACCTATCAGACCTAGTTCTCTTGGTACAAGTTTAACAACTTAAGAGAAGGTCCTTGAGGCATAAACATGGGTGGTCAAGATGAAGAAACACTAAAAAAATGATATTTATCAAGCCTTGATTAAAGAATTAAAGACTGAAATTAAGCTCAATGATGCAAATCATCTTGAAGAACTCAAAGAGGTGGCAACAATTGTTAGTAAGTTGTCAAAAGATCTAAGTGTCAAGGAAAATCCTATGTCAAACTTGAAGAACCTAAAGGATGAGCTATAATAAACTAAATACAAACTGATGATAATTAAGGAAAGTTCAAGAAATCAAAGACATCCCAATGAAATATTAGGTCTAGTTTTTAAAAGTGAAGCAACTCAGTGTGAATTGGAGCATGAATCTAGTCATGAGCCATGTCGGAAGTCTGTAAAATCTAAGGATGAATAATGTAACAAGCTAAGTGATAATGTTAAGTGATGAGTTGAAGAATTTAAGAGAGGAATTAGAACAATCAAGACAAACTGAATTGAAGGGTGAGTCAAGTCATACACCATTTCAAGGAAATTTTGAACACAAAAAACTCAACAAGCAGCCAAATGCAAAAAGACTTCCAGGTAAGTTTCATGTAATTTGCTTTTCATGCCATGGTTTTGGACATAGGGATAAGGAATGTATAAAGAAAATAGTCAAATAACTATTATAAATGACAAAGGACTTAGGGGGATAAATTAGTCCTGTAATAAAACTTTCACTTCTCTATTTCAAACAATGAACATACATCCATATGAATCACATACACTAGTGCTTGATCACAATTTGATATAGTCTATACACACATGAAAAGAACACAAAACAAACTTAGATAATTTCTTCATTGATGTTCAGAATAGAGCACACTAAATTGATCCATATCAATAGTCTACAATGTACAATTTGAATATAAACAATGATATCAATGTGCTTTAACAAAAAAATTCAACTGCAGATCAACTAGACTTCTCTCCTTCATCAACCTGTCATTACAAGAACTTCACCATATTCATTCCACAAGAATTGACTATTGTCTTGAAAGAGACTTCTAGGGGGTTTTGATTTGTAGAAAAGTTTTCTTCAAGTGAAGAGAAAAGGGGTTTTCATCAATCACCGGTAAGACTAACTAACCTTCCTTTTGTACATCATCCTCTTGAATTTTCATCTTACACAAAATTTTCAACTACTTTTAGAACTCATGGTTTTCTACACATTAATTTTTCATAGTTCATCCTTTCAAACTTATTTCTCAACTCATTCAACCTTTTGCATCCTCTATATTTTGACTCTACAAATTCCAACCTCATTTGAAGCAGTACAAGACCTTTTTATACCAATCCCTCTAATTTTTCATGCTACTTTTTACCTTCTATAGGTTCAAAATCTTCCCCTTCTCCTTTATGAGCTAAAGGAAGACAAGACAAATCAACTCACATTTTGGACTTCTAACTCTTGTTTGCATGTGTTATCATTTTTAGACCCGAAACATGTAATTCCCAATTTTGCATTCACTAACACAAGTGACATATTATGAGATCTTCATTCTGAGCACTTTTCCTTAGATCATAGGAGTATTCTCACCCATCTAAGAAAGATTTGGAGTTTAAGTAACTTTCAGATTGTTCCATATACCTTTGACAAAGAGATTTCATTCAAAGCTAACAAATGAACCTCTGCATTTTTCAATTTGCACTCATAGTTACCTCTAATGTTTCAATCTCTCCTCATTAATTCGATATTTCTTCTCAATTATTCATTCATGCAATGAATTATAGGGTACCTTCAAAATATTTCTCATGCCTTTGACGAAAGAATATGCATTTTGAAGAAATAACCTAGCTCTGGACCATTTCTTCATTATGCTAGAAATTTCTACTAAAATAATACCTCAGCTCGCTTAAAGAAAACATCAAATTATTTTTTTGTTCGTTTGATATTCAGCTCACAGAGATTTGCACGATTTTTTCAATTTTTGTTGGTTAATTTTCTAGTTACATGCAAATCATTTTTGCAAATCCCTAGAATAGGGGTTCTTCCACTATAAATACCCAATAACAATTAAAAACGAATCCTTGCTCAATTCAAGATAACTTTAGAGAATTCCAACTTCAAGAAGATTTGTTGAAAGCACCTCCGCCTTTCTAAATCACCTAGACACCATGAACAACTCCTATTTGCACCCAACACTAAAAATTTGTAGTGTATAGTGACATGAAACCATAACATTACAAAGTGAATTTTGGGCAAGAAAAAAGCTTTGAAGACTTAGGCCAATGTTCACATGTTGTGATGAGATCAAGGATGAATGGAACACCTTGAAGATAGTACTCAAGCATCACCTTTAGACCAAGAAACCACATTTTCTGTTTTGTTCATGCTTGCTTTTTAGATATTAGTCTTCTTCTTGACTGATAAAACCATCCTCAACACTCTGGATCTCTATCCTCATGAATCTTGCAATTTCAGGAGCGCTCATCATTTGAAATTTTTTATCATGGAACGTTTTCCATTTTGAGGACTTTGTGCATAGCTTACTTGGCAAAGCAACTCAACATAAGCCCTTTTGGAGATACTTCACCCTTCACCATTTCACTTGGAGGGTCTCAACATCAAATTTTTCTCCTGTAGAAGAGAAAAACACCTCATGCCTCCTGACATGGCCATTACACCACCTCTTACTGATAAAACAAGTTTGGAAGCTTAAAAACATGACTATCCCAAATTAGCTCGCATGACACGCATGCCTGTTTAACACGGATCACCTTGAAAGAAATGGGATCATCAATTTGGTTTGTATGAGGTCTCTTATGCCTCTAAGATATGTTTCTATCATGCACCAAGGGTTTAGAGTTGATGGACTCAAATTTTACTACTCACTCAAGAAGATGCCTTGAAGAGAGAACAAACACCAACAGAAGAATGCTCATAACTTTCTTAATACTTGTCCAATTCACCTGAAAATTTTTGCACTATCTCAAGATTGGATTCATATATAAAAATTTCTTACATTATTTATCCTAAGGATGCACTATAATTTTTCTTGAGCGTTAAGAAGTTAGGCACCTTATTATGTAATTCCCAAAAAGTTTGTTTTAGAAAAACTAGCACAACTTTCACAAACGCTCTCAGAAATTAATGAAATTTTTCCTGGAGAAAAAAAATTCACCCTACTACATGATAAATAATCCTATTTATCATAAATATTTCTATACTCATCTATCCCATCCCATTTACCTCAGATGCACTATTGGTTCTCAAGGCCACTTTTTGTGCTCTTTTAAAATTTGACTCCAGGAGCTAAAATGAGCCTAGTTTTTGCTCACACATGTTGTATACACTATTACTAGGTTGCTCCCATGCTCATAAGACCATGCTATGACATGTACCAACTTATCACACCTCAACGAGCACCACAAACAAGCCCTGAATGGGCCGGTTTCAACCGTCACTTCGCTAAATAACTTGATACACCCTGTGAGACATCTTTCTCATGCTTGCAACATCATTGCTGATTTGGAGACCATCCGGAACAAACAATCCAACTTTCACTCGCCTCTAGGGATCAAAACTTGTTTCCGCTTTGGTTTGAGAGGATTCTCAACCTGGAATGACTTGACTTGACCCATACAATTCATGACTGGACTAAGTGGACATGTTACATACTCATTGACACCTCTCACTCATTTCATGAACCTAATTTGACCTTCATACCACCTTTGAGAGACTCAAGACACACATATGCACCTTTGGAGACCCTTAGATCACCTAGCCAACATGCCTAGATCACCTAACCAACATACCTAGATCACCTAGACCCCGTGACATCAATGAACTTAACATCAATGACAAAAAAGTGACACACTCTTCCAACAAGAACACCCCTAGAGATATGAAAGAACTGAATATGAAAAGAATAGAGTTTTCTACAATTTCCATAAATTTTTTTGCACTATTTCAAGATTGGATTCATCTATAAAAATTCCTTACATGATTTATCCTAAGGATGCACTATAATTTTTCTTGAGCATTAAGAAGTTAGGCACCTTATTATGTAATTCCCAAAAAGTCTATTTAAGAAAAATTAGCAAAACTTTCATAAACGCTCTCAAAAATTAATGAATTTTTCTTGGAGAACCAAAATTCACCCTACTACATGATACATAATCCTATTTATCATAAATATGTCTATACTCATCTATACCATCGCATTTACCTTAGTCTCGCACCGTTGGTTCTCAAGGCCACTTTCTGTGCTCTTTTGAAATTTGACTCCAGGAGCTAAACTAAGGGTAGTTTTTGCTCACACATGTTGTATACACTATTCTTAGGTTGTTCCCATGCTCGAGAAGACCATTCCATGACTGTAACAACTTATCACACCTCATCGGGCACCACAAACAAGCCCGAATGGGCCAGGATATTGTGATATTTTGAGAGAAAAATTCTTTCCTGATCTCTCTCCTGCTGGCCCCACTCTCCATCTTCCATAAATTATTCAAGCATTCTGAGGTCCTCCTTGATTCTGATTTTCTACAAGAAGATGTCATGAACACTTCTTTATTCCATTTTTAATATTCTACTTTATGTTTTTCAGCCTTGAGGTGACTCTATACATGTTGTTCCCATAAACTGGTATATTCCACCATTCTTCAATCTTCTTTTGCAGATCAGGGTGCATGGTCCACATTTTTTCAAATCTGAAGGGTATCCCTTTCACTGGGTTGGGCCTCATAAAATATTAGAATGAGGGGTAGGGTCTGATCGATTCTTTCCATAGTTGAGAGAGAATAAACATGTTCTTGGACCCATTGGACATTTGTAAGAAATCTTTCGAGTCTGATTTGAATTAACTCTTCTCATGTACGTCTATTTGACCAAGTAAACTTAGATCCTAAGAGTTCCAGATCAAATAGACCATTATCACTTATGAAGCAAGATAAATCCTCCATGCTCTCAGAGAAGCAAATATTACCACCCCTCTTTTACGAAGGAAGAAGGCGTTTATTGAGGTCTCCACCAATAATCCAGTCCCCATCCCTAAAAGTATTCTTGAAGGTAGTGATTTCTTTCCAAAGTTCCTTTCTTCCCCCCATTGAGTTTGGAGCATAGACATTAGACAAGATCCATATTTTTTTGTAGTTATTTCTTTGAAACACATAGCCAGGTGATGTCTTCCTTAGATTAGAACCTCACCTTCAACTATGTTTTTATTCCATAAGCAAGCTAGGATGCCTAAAGCTCCTATAAGTCAAGATACAAATGAAATCTTCCTCTTTCCAAAAACCTTCATGATATATTTAAATCTATATTCTTTCATCTTAGTCTCCTGGATCATTAGTATATCAACATGGTTCTTCTTCCTAATATCATATAAAATCCTATGCTTATGTGGGTTATTTAACCCTCTGATATTCTAAGATTGTATTAACATTTAAACAATTTAGTTTTGTTCTTACCATACGCCAAGTTGCTTTGAGTGCCTTCCACTACCTATTTTTTGGCTATTCTTTCTCTAGTTACTCCTTTTGGGGTCTACCCACATTGTTTTTGATCCTCATGCATCTACTGTAGGTTTTTTCTTCTTCCGAACTTTCTCGAATGCGGTTTTAGTGTAGATTCTGGGTTGATAAATGTTTTCGGGCTCAATCTCCTCAAGCCCAATTGCGTGAAACCGATTATTAACAAGAAAGGGATGGCCTACATCCTTTGAGAAAAGAAACTTTGACTACCATATGTGTCCTCTACTATGAGGGAATCCACTATATGCTCTTCCTCTAAGATCCCTTCCTCATTTTCTACTTCATTCCTTTTTTCCTTCATGTCGTCAATCTTGTCTTCCTCCTAGGTTTGGTTCTGTTCCTTCACCTCTTCATGGTTCTAAATCTGGCCTGTCTCCTCAACCTTCAAATCTGGTGTTATCTTAGTTGTAGGTTTCAACAGTTCATTCACTGTAGAAATTTCTCCCTTCTTGTTCTTACCCCGGCTCACTATTATCCCAAATTCACCCCTCGGGTAAATTTGGTCAAGACAACTCCTGCACATAAGGAAATTATGAAGGAAACAACTTAGACCCATGAGCTCGAGTTCCAGAACCAGGAAAAGTGAAAATAGAGGCCCGAGAAAGTCAAATTCGACCTTGCACAAGAAGAAATAGAAGAAACAGTTCTTCTGAACATTTCCATATCTTAAATCTATTTAAAGGGTCGAGGGAGGACTCAAAAATGGAATTGCAGGGTCAGAGAAGAAGGGGCAGTGCCGCAGAGGAACCGAGCAAAAAAGGGGAAGACCAAATGAGCATCTATATGCCACGTGTCCCAAACCAAAAGGGGGGCCCATTTTTCAAACTATTTTCCCTGTCCATTCGTATGGACCTGATACAAACTTCAAAGGGGCATATCTTTTGACTCAGGGCTTGAAATATTACAGATCTGACACCATTGGAAAGATCTCATCCCCTCCTATGCCATGGAGGTATGAGACTTTAATTTGAGGAGGTTAGGTAAAGGAAAATGGAGGAAACATCTTCGGGCCTTTAATGCGGGGATCCATCTCTGTCTCAACAACCGGATCGATTCGATCTGTTTTTTCCGATTTTCTTCTTTTCAAGGCACCAAAGCAAGGAATCATACAATAAATATGGATTTGGGGTTATATTTTATCAGAAGCATTAACAACAAAGTGGTTGAGCTTCAACCCACTTTTCCTGCTTCCTTCTCTCTTTCTTCTCTCCGATCAAATCTATAAATACAGGGGAAAGATTCATTGTAAAGGGTTGTTCATTCTTCTTCCCTGCCCCCCTCTCTCTTTCTTCTCTAGGGTCGAATGTGGAGTTTAATTCTTCTCCCTTGGATTTGTAATGGCATTTTCTTGCCTCTTCCCCATTAATGGTGTACTGTGTGAACTCCTGGAGCAATAAAATCTGTTTTTGTGATGTGTTTTGTCCATTGCTCATTTTTTTGTATGTTCTTGCCTCTCACCATTGCAGGGTATACTGTGCATATCTCTGATGTCTGTTACAGGTTTTGGGAGATGTGTTTAAGGGTTTGAAATGGTGTTCTATGTGAACTTTATCCTTGGTCTATGATGCATCTGTCCATCCTCTCATTTGCTCACCTCTCTCCATTTCAGCACTTGGGTTTGTGATCAGCAGTTCCCTTTTCTCGGTGCTATCACCTCTGTAGTGAAAGATTTCTTTATTTTCATGCTCTCTCTCTTCTTGGTCCCTTGGAATTTTTATATTAGGAGTAGATAGTCACATTTCCTTTCTTATAAGTATTCTAGTGCTAGGACTAGGAAGAGGAACCAACCTTCTCTGGAGGATCATTCCCATTTGTAAGTCCCATAGCTTGGGGAATGATCCAATGTTATGCAAATCACACCAAATGACCCTGCCTTAGAAAAGTAGATCCATAACTCATTTGGGGGTGCTATGATTTTGCACTAACACTCACCTTGGGCTGGTAGATCAACTTATTTTCCTTTTTCCCCCTTTATTCCTAGTGCATACCTTGGCATTGTGACCCACCTTATGACATGAGAGGTATAGTAAAGGGCTTGTTTCATAATAAAACTTCTATCTTGTTACTCTCCCCATTCGGATGTTAGCGTTGCATTCCTCGAATCTCCTTGTCCATAGGGACATTAACAAAAAATATTACGTGCAATAGTCTCGACCTTTCCCTTGTCGTCGGATCCACCAAAATGAGGTTACCGATCCCTTTGGAAATTCCTTTAATCACCTCAGGTTCCCAATATTCCAGCGGTAATCTGGGGAGACTAACCCACACAGGGAACTCTCTCATCTATGCATCTAGAGGATTAAAGCTTGGTTTCCAGGTTCTAGAACAGAACCAAATCCCTCCCCATAAACCAAGGGCCTCCAACTAGGATATTAATGACATCTTCTCTCATAGCTAGAGTGATAACAAAGAAGGCATTAGAATATGCCACAATATCCATAACACCTCGGGGCATCCACCTTCTAATGGCCCATTTATGAAAATCATCAATGTTTGGCCTTCCCTAGGGATATTTTCCAGAATGGTATGTTCCATTTTAATCTTATCTCTATCAACAATCGAATCCAGAATAGCCAAGGTGATTCCATACTTACTTACCTTGGGTTGCAAAGACAGAGCTTGTACCGATGCAGGAATCTCTCGTGGGCCCATCTAGCCCATGTGGTGGGACATGTGGTTGTAATTTTCTCCTTTTCCCCATGTGAGCCTGTAACCTCCTTCCCACTGACTAGATCCTGCACGTGATCCTCCTCCTCCTGCTTTAGATTCGCTATCCTCCGATCCATGAGATGATTCCTCCCACTCGCATTTTCAAAAATTTTGTTTCTCGCTCCCTCGCTCTTGCTCTTCATCTACCTTACATCCAAGGTAAATTCTCCATCATATTTCCATTTCCTAATATTTTAGGAGGGAAAGATCTGGATTGGTTCTTACACCTTCCAAAGGGATTGATCATGACATTCATGGGACTTCTAAGAAATTCTTAAAACATTTTTCATTCAATATAGATTCGTAATTACAATGATGGACCTTTTGCAACCCAAAGAAAAGGAATAATGCAACTTTTGTGTCATTTCTTCAATGGTGGCAAGAATTACAAGCCGATTCCATTTATCTATACCTAAAAAACAATTAGTTAGCATCTTCAATCCAAACCTAAATTTAGAATTATCTTTTAAAATGTAAATGCATTGTTTGAATAAATTTGAAGAAGTAATAGAAAAATGGCAACAGATTAAGAGGGCTCTGTTGTCGATAAAAATTATACCGAAAACCAATCAACCCTTTCACCTAACGAAAAAGGTCAAGACAAATTCAAACCCGGTTTAATCATAGTTATAATTAAGAATTGGCTTAATCTTGGGTATTTTAACATAGGTTCAATGATGATTAAACCTAATATTTGGGAAGTTTATATTTCTGGAAGCAAAGAGGATATGCACACTTCAAAAAAAGAATAAATAAAACACACCAAAAGACACGACAAGATCATATGAAATATTAATTAGATTGATATAGATATTTATATAAGCTTTATAGCTTTATGTGCAAGATAATCACTCATAAATCAAATTGATTTTCTATATAAAAAAATTATATTATCAACCTTTATCCGACAAAGTGAAACCTATTAATTAGGTAACCTCTTGAAAAGGTGAAAACCTTGAGTGATATATTATAATATCTTCCTTGTAATGATTTATCAAATGATATTATGATCTTGAAGATAAAAATGTAACAACAGACTTAAAAGAAAGAAAATAAAAGATATTAACATATGAACATATTTACACAAATGATAAGATGAAAATAGAGATAGACATGATGAAGAGAAACAAATTTTGCATTAATGAAAGAGAGTACAATGATCGCTAAAACAACGTCTTAACAAGGTCATGATTCAAAATCAAAGCCAACATGGCTACAAAATTACATTTATTTCGAGATTGAAATGAAGATATCATCAAGGTCTGCTCTGGATATGACAGATAAAGATCTGCAATCAATTTAGATAAAATGCAGAATAATAAATCAGATAATCAGAGAAATAATATTAAATCTGGATATACCTGCTACATTCAATTTCATACTCAAACCTCAAAATAATGTCATCACAACACCTATAAGATCACTTTCCTAAAAAAACATTGCACAAAAATAATTTAGAATGAAATAACCTTCAAAAATAGCTGCAATACCTGATTTCTCCTCCCTTGAAATTGTATCTTCCAAGTCCTTTTATAACATCTTCTTAAACATAATCAGTTATAACCGATTGAATTATTTGAATAATGTTTAAAGTGAATACTTTATAACTTATAATAATTCTTCACTTATGACTTAAGTGATACTTTATAATAAAGTATGATTATAACCAAGGACTCGAACAAATTTAAAACATTTTACTTTAGACATTTAAATGAGGCATGAGTCATCAAAATAGGGGCCCACTAGATACTCCCTACATTAAATAAATGCAAAACACAACCATAAAGAATCCATTCCTTTAAAAAAACCAATACATCATCATCATCATCATAAAACAAAAATCAAACTTAAGAGTCATCCATTCATATGCATATAGATAGATATAATAAATTGTCATCATAAGTTTACCAACTATAATCCAAAAATATAAAGTATTTGTAAATGATTCATATGTTTATCAAGTTCATCAATCCCAAACATCATAATCAATCTTCCCCTATCAAATCCAGCAGTGGTGTCCCTACCTCAGTGATCATATCAATGTCTTCATATGGATCCAATGGTAGAATAGTCACGAGTAATAGTCCAGAATCTTCCTCCACTTCTATTTTAACTCTTTTTATTGCACTTTTTAACTTAGGCCTTTGCAAAAGAGGACATATCATGCTTAGAGATTTGTGGGGATTCATGTGAAGGTACAACTTGGTTTCACCCAAGTAATAGTGGCGAAGTGGTAACAGGTAAGACATGACAAGGAGGTACATGAGAAGGAGTAGATTGGACATACCTGTTAGAGGAGGTTGAGTTATGATCAACATGTGTGTGCTCAACATTATGTAAAGGAGGGTTATTAATGTTATGGGAAGGTTGGGTGCGAGGATAAGATTCAATCACTTGCAGGAATTCATGAAGGTATGGTTCATTTGCATCAAAATGAAAAAACACATGTAGGGTCATGTCTAACAAAAGGTATACCTCCTCGAAGCATACTAGATCCCCTTTGGCCACCCCTAGGTGAACCCCTTTGCCACTGTGATTGACCTCGAAAACTATTATGCCCCCAAGAGTGATGAGACCCAGATCTTCTAGAACCCCAACCATCCCATCCAAACATGATTGCAACTGAAAGGAGAGATGATTATCAAAATTTTAGCATGCAGAATCATTAACTTCCCAAAACAGAGTCATCAATCAAAGAAATAGGTCACAGTCATCTAAAGAGTACACTTAACCCTACGAAAGGAAGTAAATGCATGTATACATTATGCAAAACCAATTTACTTCACTATTGATCTTTGTTTCCACATATTATCTTAAATAGTAAAAAATAATAGTCCAGAATACCATTTTCCTTTTTGAAAATATCATTTCGAGTTCTCAAATTATGAAAATTTCAAACCAGATGCCTTTTGTAGTCACAAAATCATGCACTTTAGACATTATTTATCCGGTCTCATACTACTATTTAGAAGGTTATTGAGTGAAGAAAGTACTAATTAAACCTCATCTTTTGGCCATCTTATTTTATTTTATTTCATCATTACTGCCTATTTACCTCCACATGACCAGTCTATTTCGATCATTTCCCACTATTTTAGCCTCGATTGGGGTGCACGAGCCAGTAATGGGGTGCCCATTGGTGCCCTGGTCCTTCTCAAACTTTCCCACCACTTTTGGGGATCTTTCTAGTCATTTGGAATCTTTATCTTTCTTGTGGTTGACCTTTTTGGGGTTAATTATAGAATTATAACAAGAGAAACCTATAAATATAAAGTTATGAGACCATAATGAGGTACCTAGCATTACTTACTACTATCACTCCATCTAGAGTTGCATCCATCTATTGCATTGGATATCACTTGCATCCACATAGCTCCATCATCAAGGCACAAGGCTAGGACATCTGCATCACACTTCATAGGGGAGGGATTCTATTCTATTCCATGCACACATTCTATTACATTTTCTACACATAGTTATTGTTCGCTACTTCACAAAGTATGACTAGCACAAGAGAAACCTAGGGCATGTTCACACACACTTGCACATAGAACTACATTGGGTATGAGATGTAGTGCAATGCTCAGTTAGTAAGTCCACCATTGTGGCCGTTGAGGACAATCCAACCCCTTCATATGCATTTTTATTTTTTTAGGGTTTGATGCTTGTTTGGGGTCTTGCAAGTCTTTCTTTCATCTTGGATTGTTGGCTACATTTGGCACACGGGACAACAAAGTTGATGCAAAAAACAATGAGGGTTTCACACCACCTTTCGACCCTATAAAAATAGTTTTTGAGCTTCTACACGAGGACGGGGTGCCCAGATTTCATTCTAGAGCACCCATGGGTGCCCGATCCTCTTCCAAGCGCTCCAACCAAACTAGAACCTCCCGATACACCATTTTTGGGGCTCCTTCACGATCGCTCCTGCTCCTAGTTTCTCCAGTCATCCCTGCAACACTCTTCGACAAACATCTCTTATGGTGAGTTCTTTCCTCTCTCTCTTTTACATATTAGGGTTAACATTTTTTTTGCATAATGGTTAAGTTTGTTTACATTCTCATTTACTACATTTATTTACTTTAGTACTGAGTTGTTCATATCTTAGATTAACGTCCCCACACTACTTAGTCCATTTTTAGGTAATCACCTTTAAAATATGCATGCATAGATAATAAAATGACTAGTTCCAAAATATTCCATTATTTTCAACTTATAACTTGCCATCGAGCTCGAATATAGAATATAACCAACAAAATCTTATATGCCCAAATCTTCATCACTATTTCCTTAAAAAAACTAAATGAATGCATGCATAATAGAATATTTATCGTAGACTAGAAATTTTACATAAATTTCTCAAATAACTGAACTAAAACCACAGATCCTGAGCTTTATTATATAGCCGATATTTACCCACAAAACCAATGAGCAAATAAATCCTCACAATAACTGAAACTTATTCATCTTTAATCAAACAAAGACCTCTGTTTTGACCTAGAAAAGAGAAACAATGATACATATTTTATATTGGAAAACTTCAAAAATAAATGATACCCAACTCAACGGCCATTAAAATGAGTAACAATAACTTCAAAATGAACATCTTTCACTATTAACATAGCAGAAGCTAAAATCGGCATGCATGCCTTGAAAATATGAACAAGAACTTAAATAAATCACTATTTTTTGACATACAAGTGATATCCATTTCATTGTATGAAAATTTCTTCAAAAACCAATTGGGTATACAAAATATCAACTTGGGAAAGCTCAAAACTTTCACAGAAAAAAACCAAATGAACTGGGTAAATGCTATGTCAACTTTGCATACACACAACCTAACTCGAGTCAAAACAAAAACAACTATCGAATAAATAGTTCATACCTATTAATTATTGACACGTATTTGTCTAAACTGAAAACTCAAGCTCAAAACCAACAACGTGTACTCGCCCAAAACTAGAAAACTCCCAACTTTGAATTCCTTTCCAATGTCAAACCAACAAATGACCCAAAATCCGAAACCATCACCTTGTTTAATGCTCATACTAGGCTCATTCAATTCCCATTAACTCGCCACCACCAATTCTTCCACTATACTCCATGCCAACTCATGCCTTGGAAATCGATGTTTACAAATGGAGGTTCAAACTATGGTTTGAATGCCCAAAATCATTTGATTTATTAAATTGCCAAAAATTGTATACTACTCTTCAAATGTCAATCAAGCCCAACAAACTCTTTCCATATGATATAATGTTTACCATGGCAATAAACAAATCAAATATAAGATATAACATTGAAATGATGAGATCTCAACCTTATTGATCTTGAATCTATATTCATATGCAAACAACTCATTTGAAACAAAAAGATAGCATATGAAAGACAATCTATCAATCAAATAATGCAAATAAACATTGTTTCAAAATATCAACTTAGACCACAACCACCTCCAATGATCATTTCCAAAATGAAAAAACCAAAAATATCAAAATATGAGCCTAAAAGCCAAATAGCGATATCACAAATTGAAATATGATTTTCATGATAGTAACCCACCATCTATGTTGATAAATGAATGACAAATATATATCAATTTATGATGATGGCCAACAATTTTAAATAATTCCACGAAACCACTTAGTGTTAGAAAAAATAAAATAATGCATTAAATACCTAGTGGCCTACTCATTATGAATATGATAGTAAAGAGTAAGATAAATATTTACAACTTATTTTTAAAAAGGGGGTGGGTGTTAAAATTTTAGCAATAACAAAATCTTATCGGTAAGGGCCTAATCAAGACACCTTCAAAAGATCAACCGAATAATCACAACAACAAAAATCAATGTCATGATAAATCTAAATTTGCCAACCCAAATAGAAATGTTGTAAACAACATAATCAATGATTCTCGTCATGTTCAAAATATACAAAATCCATCTCTTTAACAATCTAGTAAATCTGAAAAATCTAAACCTTTAATCCTGTCTACTAAATAAATTTCTCCATGTGAGGTAAAAAGATGACAATTTATGCCTCTTGGAGAAATACTTCCAAGTTTCCTCCATCAATTGGTGAATGCTAAAATGGTGACATACCTATTTACACATCCTTTTGAAGAAGGAAAACCAAAACCCACATGGTATAAAGAAAATGAATACTATGACTACCATCGTATACATGGCCATCGTACGGATTGTTGTGTCAGACGACATCACTTTATACAAGACCTAATTGATAATGGAGACATTGAAATAGAAAGGAAATCTAATAAAAAGACACTAAATGATAAATTAAAGCTCTTTCGAGACCCATTCCACAAGCATGATACAAATGATAATGTGAAAGAAAAGGTTCATACATCAAATAATGTTAACTTTTATTATATCATTTCATTGTTAGATCATACGCCAGACATAGCAGCCACTATTAAATTTAAAAATCCTACTTTTTGTAACAATGATACAAATTTTTTTGGGTACCTGCTACTTAAATACCTTCTAATTCCACAACGCTACAATAAATATATAATCGAAGTCCACTACAAATGCATAATCCTCAAATGCAAAGTCTTCTTCTAATTCCTACGATATAATCAAACAATTAGAGAAGGCCAACACACAAATTTCCCTCATGGAATTTCTCAATACATCTCCCACACTCCAAATTATCCTTACTTGTGCACTCCATGAGGCACATGTTCGTAAAGATATTAACTCTCAACAATTTCAGGATTTAATTGCCAACTTATCATCTAATAATCCAATTTTTTCATTTGGTCCTCATGACCTCTTGAACCCCAATATTGCAAATAAAAATTCCTTATATGTAGAAGCATTTGTCACACATCATAAAATCAAACGCGTGTGTATAGATAATGGAGCTGCATGGAATATTTACTCCATGAAATTGTTGAGATGTTTAAGATACACTGAGGAAGTCTAGGAACTATCATCATTACTATATTTGGTTATGACAATAATGGAAGGAAATCCATAGGAACTATCTATTTAGTGATAAAAGTTGGACCTAAAATTGTGGACATGTTTTTCCATGTTGTGGATGTAGAAACTTCCTATAACATCCTCCTCAAACGCCCATGGATTCACAACATGTAGTTTGTTCCTTCTACATACCATCAATGCATCAAATTCCCATATGATGGTAAAGAATTCACGTTACGTGTAGATGTTAAACCTTTTGAGTATTGCAAACTCTTATAAGGAAGACATACACATGCAAACTATTGTCCTTCTGTAGATAAATCATCGGCTACTCACCTTATCCCATTCACATATGAAACCTATATAGACCATGAGATTTTGATGAAATTTCAACCATCCAATTATTCCACTCCATCCACATTAAAAATCATCTACAAAGGTCTTAGGGAGTATGAACTCCAAAATTCCCTCCATGTTGGAAACCTACCGTTATCCCCACATAGTTATGGTCAATCCAATGCTCCCATATCAAAGTTTCTCCTATCTATAATCTTGGTAAGTCTGTATGGAAAAGGTTTGGATATCTATATGAAGAGAACATTCCGAGCTCTTCAGGATCTTGGCTATATGATGATGGGTTTTCTTCTTTCTATGAATCATCCGAATATAATAAAGCATAAAAATCATGAAAAATATGCAGTGGAAAGGTAAAGGACTTGGGAAAAATGAACAAGGATGTCTTGATCCGATACCTTGCATAGAAAATATTTATCATTATGGTCTTGGTTTTCATACATTCAAAAATTCACCATTTCTACTTGATGTCTCGACTAGTGGTGAGGACACTGACTCCGATGATAAGATAGGTTCCACACATAGCCTCTTTGATAACCTTGCCCTGAAACAAACCTTTTATTGAAAATATCTCCATCAATACCATTGATTTCCAAATTTTCTATCCTACACTGATTAGTCAGGATCAACTAAATCATGTTTTCATAGGAAGGGATTCAATATTGAACTTAATGCAACTACCTACTTTGGCAAGGAACTAGAGTACCCTAGTCCGCAAAAGTGAAAATCCAAGAAAAAAATGAAAAATAACATCTCCCATAGTGAAAACATGTTTGATGTTAGAGTAGGTATTTACCTAAGCTCATGTTCACCTAGGAACATTATTTACCTTTATTGTATTTATCCTCACCCACTTATGTGTGTGGATATTTCTTTTATTTATTTAGATATTAGGAGATATTATCTAGTTGTTAGGTATAGTTCTTTCCTTGATCTATGGTATTGACTAGTTCTTTCCTAGATCTATGGTATTGACTAGATCCTTGATGTCTAGTTCTCTCATAAATCTATGGACTTGACTAGTTCTTTGATGACTAGTTCTTTCCATGATTTATGGCTTGATCTACGACCTTGACTAGTTCTTAGATTGTTATTCCTTGCCTATATAAGCAAGGCCCATTCTCATTGTATTTCATTGAGTTCCATAATAATATATGATATTGCTGCTCATTTGTTTGCAAAGGTTTATGTAAATTTATTCTAGTGAATTACTTTCATCTTATTGATTGTGGTGTTTGATTAGCATCTGTGTTCTTGGCTTGGTATGATCACGGTTATCGATATGGTAAAAAAATGAAAAATAACATATCCCATAGTGAAAACATGTTTGAGGTGTTATTAAAGAAAAATAAAAATAAAAATGAAAATAACATCTCCCATAGTGAAAACCTCATTGAAGCACTATTGAAGAAACACAAAATAAAAAAGCCCGAAAACCTTTTTGAGGCATTAGAGAGAGAGAGAGGAGTCTCATTCATCATCAAATGAATATTTACATCAACCAACGACATCCTTTTCGAAAAGATATACATATAAAACTTTAGTGTATGAAAAATAAGACATTAACATCAGCACAACAGAGTAACTAAAGATTTTACAACTTGTAACAAGTTTATCGAGATAAAGAAAAGATAGATTTCATGGAACTTCTTGTGGAATTTCAAGATATTTTCGCATGGACCTATAAAGATATGCTAGGATTAGATCCATATCTTGTAGTACACCACCTTGTGGTACATCCAGATGCAAAACCTATCAAGCAAAAATTACAAAAATGCATCTCATAGTTGCGTTACTTGTGAAATCCAAACTTCAAAAAAATTTCAAAGAAGACTTCATTCGACCAATAAACTATTCGCATGGATATTAAACATAGTACATGTGTCTACAATAAAACTATGGGAATTATAATATGTACATATTTTTGTGACATCAATAAGGCATGTCCAAAAGATGACTTCCCTTTACCAAAATTGAGATGATCGTGAATTCAAAAACATATATTGAAATGCTTTCCCTAATAGAAGTATTTTCATGCTACAATTAGATAAAGATTGTTGAAGAGGATCAACATAAAACATCATTCACTACACCATAGGGAATGTTCTGCTCACAAGATCATTCCATTTGACCTTAAAAATGTAGGTGCTACATGATATTACAAGAGAATACTATGTAAATGATATCGTAGAAAATTTTAAACTACAAATGGATCATTCGAAAAGATTGCTGCATATCTTTGAAATATTGTGAGAATACAAAGTTAGACTTGATTTTAAGAAATGTGTGTTCGACATAACATCAGGAAAATTACTAGGAT
Source organism: Taxus wallichiana var. yunnanensis (assembly GCA_018340775.1). Taxonomy (NCBI): domain Eukaryota; kingdom Viridiplantae; phylum Streptophyta; class Pinopsida; order Cupressales; family Taxaceae; genus Taxus; species Taxus wallichiana. The sequence goes on from CM031238.1 coordinate 837,850,161, forward strand.
TTATTGTTTCATGGAGAGGAATATAAATAGACCCCACAAATATCAAGGCTATCATGGAAATGCCTCCTTCCTAAAAGCTCAGGAAACTACAAGGTCTTCAAGGAAATATCTAATCAATCAGAAGGTTCATTTCACAATTGGTAGATAAGTGTCATCACTTTAATCAATTACTAAAAAAATATGTACAATTTCAGTGGAACCAATAATGTCAAGATTATTTTCATAAGTTACAAAAATATCTATCAAGTGCACTAGTTCTCACGCCACTAGTATCAAATAAATCATTTCTTTTCTATACTTATGCTACAAAATATGAAATATGAGCATTGATAGCATAACATAACGATCAAGGAAAAATAAAGCAGTCTAATATCTTAGTCAAATACTTATTGATCATGAGATAAAATATTCACAAGTTGAGAAAGTGTGTTCGTAGTAGCTTTCACATTTCACAAACTACAACACTATTTTCTAGGTCACACACAACTAAACTCATTGCAAAAGTAGATCCCCTCAAATATCTACAATATATACCCATTCTCACGGGAAGAATGTCAAGCTGGTTCGTTCTAATCCATGGGTTTTATATCGAGTTTGTTAATCAAAATGCAATCAAAGGAAAATCTCTTGTTGATCAACTTACAAAGGCACCTCTACCATGATCTAAACCTCTTCATTTCAAATTTTTGGATGAAGAACACTTGTATGTTGATACAGTTCCTTCTTGCACCCTATATTTTTATGGATATTTTAATGTCCATGGATAAGGAGATGATATTTTACTCATCACACCATATGGAAATTTTATTCCAAAATATTTCCACTTGGCCTTCCCTTGCATAAATAATATTGCAGAATACGCAACTCTCATACCTGGTCTCAAATTGGCTATATCATGGAATCTCAAAGAGTTGGCGGATTTGGTGATTCAATTTGATTGTCAAATAATTTGAAAATGAATATCAGGTAAAAGATGACAAGATCGTTTCTTAAAAAAAATTCATGGTGGATAGTCTTCAAGGTTACTTTGGTTGATCACATTTGAACAAGCTCCTTGCTTTCAAAATAAATCAATAGATGTAATGGAAAATTTCAGATATCTTTTTGACTTCAACTCCCATCAAACACATGTTGGATTATGGCCTACAATTTTCCCAAGTCAACCATGTTCGTGAAATATTTTTCGAAAATCCTTGGTATCATGACATTTATAATTTCATCAGTGACCACACTTATCACAAAAACATGAACTCCTAGAATAAACAATCTTTAGCATAATGTGCTTTGTGTTATACCATAATTTATGATACCCTTTATTGAAGAGGATATGATGGGAATTGATTGATATGTCTCAACCAAGGTGAAGTATGAAAAACCATAGAATTGGTACATGTCGGTATTTACAGAGCATATACAAGTGACATGGTTTTAGCAAACAAGATCTTACACGTCGGTTACTATTTTCCAACTATAATGCATGAAAATTTGTCAAGAAGTGTGTGGCTTGCCAAACACATGGGAATATCATTCATGCACCTTCTCAAGCCTTACAACTAATCACTACACCTTTTCCTTTCTCGATGGGGACTCAGCGTTATAGGAAAAATTAACCCCACCTCATATGTTGGCCACAAGTTCATTATCACCGCCATGAATTATTTTACCGTATGGGTAGAGGCAATGCCTCTTATCTATGTCACTGGTATTAATATCTCCAAATTCATATTCAACCACTTAATTTTTTTCTTTGGTATTCCATCCTCTCTTATTACTAATAACAGGTAAGTCATTAAAAAACAAACCGTTAAAACATTAGACAAATGCTTAAACATTCACCTTCATGGGTCTATCACTTACTATCTCTAATGTAATGGACAAGTTGAGGCTTCGAAAAAGACATTAAAATACATCATAGAAAAACGTTGATAATCATGGCCAAAATTGGCATACACAGAGTATATACTTCCCTCTAGGCCTATCACACATCCTTCTATACTCCAACCTGGAGCCACTCCATTTCACTTGTATATGGATATGAAGTTGTATTACCTACGAGAGGTTAAGATCGAGATCATTTTGTACCCCTATAACATTTGATCAATGAAGATGACTATAGATAGGATCATCTTGTGAACTTGATCTCCTAGACAAAAAGCAAATCAATGCTTTAGATTACCTCAAAGTGTATTAGAAATTTGAATTCATCATCGTAGTTATACTAAAAAGATCAAGCCAAGACAATTTGATATTGATAACCTTGTTTTAAAATAAAATAAAAAGAATACAACTAAAGACCAGGGACAAGAAAGGAAAATTTGAGCCAAATTGGTTAGGTCCTTACCTTATTACTACAAAATTTAGATCAAGTGCATACAAGTTATCCACTCAAGATGGTGAAGAGCTTAAAGAACCCATGAATGCGGTTAATTTGAAGAGATTATACTCCTGAACTATATATACATACCTTTTTTGTTATGGCTATTTTAGTAAATCCATTTATATAGTTCCTCCATCCCATTCATTTTACCATTTTATCCCTAACTAGTTTCTATCGCTTGTTCCTTGTATTTAGGATGTGCACCATCTTTCATCATATCCATTTTCACTCACATCCATCCCTTGATATTCATAAGCCTTTATGTTCTTGTATACTTGGGGTGGGTCATGATCACCTAATTAAATTTAGCTTGGTTATTATAATTAGATTCCAAAATTCAAAAACATTGAATAATCACAAAATCCAAAAAAAAAACATTCACATAATCAAAATCCAGAAACATTCAAATAATCACAAAATCCTAAAAAAAACATTCAAATAATCTCAAAATCTAAAAACATTAAAATAATCAACAAAATCCTTAAAAATTTACAAAAACAACAAAAATCCCATAAAAATCAACACAACTAAATGAAATCACACCTTTCACTCTATCTAGTGAAAGTTCCAACCATCCTATGACTATTAAACAAATCATCTTACCACTCGCATATTTCCTTTCTTGGGGGAAAGTCAAATCAATCTTATCCTTTGCGTGTATCCTATCTTGGGAACTCTTGACTCTCATTTTATCCCTTTCATGCATCATTACTAGGGGGAAATGACCCATTTAAATCTCAATTTCTATTCAATACAAATCCAACAAAAGTGTCACTTGACCCCACTCTTGATTTGATCCAATCCCTTGCATGTATCCTTTCTTGGAGGAATCCAAATCTACTTAATCATCACTATGGAACACATTAGGGGCATAGTTAATTGTCTTTATTTTAGTTGTGTTGCATTGTTTCTATTATTTATTGACCAATTACAAGTATTTTATTATCATCTTGGTTCATTTATAGTCATAGTGCATACTTCTCTTTTGTGTATATTAGGATTTCTTTATTTTTATATTTTGTTCTTTCTTGACCAATTACAAGTATTATGTTATCATCTTGGTTCCTTTATAGCTATGGTATATACATATATTGTGTAGATTGGGTTTACTTTATTTTTTTTGTTACTATGTGTGTGTTTGTTTACACACATAATGGATTAAACATCATGATTATTTCATAATCATGGTGCCAACTCTATTGTGTAATATCAAAATAAGGTTTCTCTATAATGCAATATATGAATGGAGCTCAAGCTATGAGAAAAATATCTCCCATCATCCTTCTCATAACTCTTAACTTATAAGAATCCTCCTACCTCTTATTAAGAAATTTTACACCTCTTTTTGAATCACCCATCCGCTTGAGGTTGAACTCCCTTAGCATAATCCATACTCACCTGGGCATCTAAATGCATCATATGGGAAAATAAAGAAGGTACACCATACTTCCCTATCATCCACTAACTAATTTATTTACATGTTTCTACTATATTTAAAACGTTATTACTTTGTAATAGTACTTTAAAGAGGGTAAAATGTAGACACCCTAAGAATATGTACCTATTTCTAATCATCCCTATTCTTTGCATATGTGTCAAATCAAGTTCTAGAATATATTTTAAGACCACTATTTTCTAGTCATTTTGTCTAAGTGTTTTCATTTATGTAAAATCCATTGATGGAAAATGGTGTGTAGAGGTCATATGAGTCCCGTGAGGTCACTTTCGATTGTCTAACATGAAGGTTGATCGGTAGTGCCTAGGTTTGGTGAAGTTTTATGTTATTCGGAGCATGGTCTAGTAGGTATGGTCATGATATGAGATTTCCTAAGTTGATTGAAGGATTATATGAATTCAAGTCACGGTCATATGGTGTGTCTCTTAATAATGTAATATTAAGAAAACCCTTCATATTATCAAATGAAGAAGCTACAATGTTTATAGACATTGAAAAACTATAACAACATCCACAAAAATTGGATCAAATATACTATGGAAAATATGCAGAAATAACATATTGCCCCTAACTAATCACATCCAGGAACATCTGGGAACATTCCAAAGTAGTAAACTAACAATAGTATAGCCCCCACTAATCTAGGGATGTGACAACTAGATAATAGATAACTAACAACTAACTAAGTTAAAGTAATACATTTAATTACTTTAACATTACAACTTAGTAAATGATGAATTAAGATAAGTTTTATTCCTAATGGTGTCAAAGGTGACCAAGTGTTTGCATGTGGTCTCCATGGCGGTTCATGTGTTGTCATAGGTTGTAATAATCATTCTAGGATTATTCTTAGTCCTAGAGCATGGTGTTTAGAATGGAGGTATGGGTTTTGAGCATATTAGTCTTGTTCAAGCATTTTAGGAGCATGGTGATTTTGTATATGATGTGTACGAGGAGTTTTAGGTCAGTTATTAGAGGTATGATGATGTTTTATGGTCCTTGGGAAGCGAAGGTGAAGATAAGCTAGGTAAGAATAGGTAAGTCATTGTGGCTAGATGTTTGAAGGCATATTGGATAAATGAGGTGAGTTTTTTCGGTGATAGGATGTTGTCATGATGCTTTATGACAAGTTTTAGGTTGAATTATCTTGAAGGAATTGTAATTTATGTCATTTTGGTAAAACCAAGTCAAGAAGAAGCAAAAACTAGCTTGAATTATGAAATTTAGATGTTCACCCACTCACACACACTTTATATGGGACCCGAGAGGCTTTGAGGAAATTTTTTCCATTGGCCTAAGAGTGTTTCACAAAAATAATGAGGTGGTTTGATCTTCAGAGTTTTATGACCAATCGTTAAGAAGATAAGTTATTTTGAAACCTTAGAAAAATCCTCCTTCGAGAGAAAATCGAGAAGAAGTGAAGTGTATGGTCTCTAGAATGTCTTGGAAAGAAAAATTTATGCATCAAGGTTGTAGATAATTCATGATCTCATTTTGGTGGTGGTTTGGTGTTCCAGCTATTTTGGGAAGAGAGAGAAAAACCCTAGTTTTGTGGGTTTTGCAGTTTCAAGGCTAAGATGAAGGTTCCAAGATGAAAACAAAATTGTTATAAAATCCTTGTGAGATTATATAAGTATCCATGAATTTTTAGGAATTTACAATGTATAAAATGGAAGATATAGGTTCTCAAAGTGACCCTACCGATTTTGGCCTTAAGGGCTAAAAAATCTAGTCTTGTGCTTTGGAGTGAGTTTGATCATTTTGCATATTGTTGTTCTTATTTTTGTCATGAAAAACATGTAGGAACCTGATATGATGTTTTAAGCTCTTGGTTTGATATGATTAGGTGGATTTCAGATTGAAGACCTAATGGCCTAATTGGTCCTATTAGGCTTGCTTAAGAAGTTGTGATGTTGGGTAAGATTTATCCATGTGAGCTATAATTTTTAGTGCTTGCACATGTTGTTAAAATTTTCCTTGATATATTACAGTTGGTGGTTGATCTTGGAATCGATTTTGAAGGTGATGGAGTATGTTTCTCTCAAGACTGGTTCTTGAGTCTTAGAATCTGAAAGAGTAGTTTTAGAGATTGGATTGGTTGAAGGCCTTCCACTATGATTTGGAAAATAAAGTAAGTAGTTATGGAATGTTTACTTAGATACCTTTCAAATTATATATGGTTTGTGTATTTATGAGTTGATTTGATAGGTGAACCAAATCTATTTTGAAGACCTAGTTTTGGGGTCTTGAAGCTAGTTTGGAGTAGTTGTAGAGATTGAGTTGTTTGGAGGTCTTCCATTATGAGTTGAATGAAAAATTGAGTTATTACGGAAATTATATTAAAATAGATTTCAATGGAATATTAATTGAGACTTGATGATGTATTTTTATATGAACTCATTAGTTCTTTAGACCTGAATTTATGGGCATTGAAGACCTAATGGGGTTTTCTTCCATCTTGGTATAATTCATGATGTTTGAAGCTAAAGAAGAGGTTATTATGATTTATGAAGGTTTTGTAAGACTTACCCATGTTTATTGATGATGATGGAGCCTTGAAAATTTTCTAGAAAACCTTGGAGTTATTGGAGCATTCATTGGGGCTTAAGGAGCTTGTTTTGATCTTGCTTGTGCATATTGGTGCTTGTTCATGATGTCTTGAGCCCTGTAATTGGTTCATTTGTGTTGATTTATATGATGATATTCTTATATTTCTAAGTTGGAATGACCGACCTACTTGGTCACGACTGACCTAGGGTGTTATGAGCTATTTTTGAGTATATAAGCTATTGAAATGAGTCATTTGTGACTAGTTATGATAGAGAGGAAAAGCATGACCTAAAGGAGGTTGAAGAGGAGTATAAAGGGTTATGGATATATCCTAGGAGAGTGTTGAATACCTAAAGAAAATAGAGAAACATATGTGCAAAGGTAATTAACCTAATCAGCCATGAGAGGATAGATTTGAGCGAGTTGAAGGAAAGATAAGTTTGAAGATAGTTTGATGTGTTTTGGAGCTAAGTTTGGATCACAATCAATTGTGTGAGAATATCATTTTATGTTATCAATATTTTATCAAATATCTTATGATGTATAATATTCATAGGAGTATTTTTGTGAGTAATATCAGTAAAGGTTTAGGGGTTGGTGTTCCTTGTGGGGTTGGTGCCTCACTAAAAAAATCTTGCAAGATGTGTAATATTATTGCAAGTCCTTGCTTTGTGTAATATAAAAATAGTTTCAGTGGGTTTTCTTCCCCTTGAGGGTTTCCCACTTATATTTGGTGTCATGTTTTCTCTCCCTTTATTCTTGCACTTGTGATTGTTTAATCCACATCTAATAAGTTCACATGGTTTATATATGTTGAATGATTAAGTTGAATGCAAAATCTAAGAAATGGTAAATGAAGTTGTAATTATTATATGATTGATTCACCCCCTCTTAGTCATTATGTTTCCATTAATTAGTATCAGATATGGTCCTTGTGAGCAAGTTTGAAAACTTGAAGTAGATCCTCTTGAAGCATAGGTATGACAGGATATTCGGTGGTCGAGTTCAAGAGAATCCATTAGTCTAGAATGAGAGCTTGTTTGAAACCATAGGTTTTGACATATGATGATCAATCTATGAGGATTTCACTCCCTCTCTAATAGGTATAGCTGATGATAATTTTCATGAAGGAGACAAAACAGGTTCTTGTGTCAATCATGAAGCATGTAGCCCAAATGAAGAGAAAGAAGAAGTTGAAGATGACCTAGGTTATGATCTTGAAGGTGTTCCTGATGTTTGTGGTCCCAAACACGAAGATGAAGGTTACGATGATGTCTGAAGAATATCTTGACGATGTTCTAGATGTGTTTGAACTTATACGAGACAAAGGAATAAATTTATGATGTTTTAATCAAGAAATCAATCTATGAAGTAACCATGAGAGCCTTGAATCAGAGGTGACAAATTGTGAGGATAATCTCATATGATTGATCTCAAGGAAGCATTTTAATATGTTATCAACAATCCTCCACCAAGCAAGAATGTTGTAGAAATTAATAGTCATTATGATTGGATGCAAGACATGAATTTCTCAAAATAACATTAAGGTCCATCAATTCATCAAGCAAGATATGAGTTTCTGATGAATATTCATTTTCATTCAAGCAAATGGAGTTTTGAGTAGTATATTAGGTTAATTACCACCTCACCCCTCCACCTCACCTCTCCACCTCACCTTGGACCCATTCCAAGGGAATTTAACTAACTCGAGACTAGGTCATCACTCCTAACATTGAGTCATCACTTCACTTAACTAACTAAGACTCTTTCTAAACCTAATATTTATTATTAACCACTTCTTCCATCAATTCCCATGTGTTTAAAATGTGAACCAAGACTCCTAGCCCACAATCAAATCTTGACCCATGCCAAAAAGGGAAGAAACAAGCTATTTTGAGAAAATTGGACTATTTCTCCCTAATGATGCCGGTTATTCTCTGGTCGACACTGAGTCAAGGAACCACCATCGGTTCCTTTAAATAAGGATTTCAACTCTTTCCCTGGGGTTCTTCCTTTTGGTTGGATTTTGGATTATTCATTCACATTCTTACATTGATTGAGCATCAATGATCAAAACACAACACCAGAGCATCTAAGTTCTTCACCAACAACCAACCTCTTGCTCCATAGCCTCAGATCATTCACATAGGGGAAGCACACAAGCTTCATTCCACAGCACTGGATCAAGACCCATTTCTTCTATGAACCCACCAACCACCGCCATCTACCAATCTCTAGGTCTTCATATAAGTATCTTAACTAGGTTGTTAGTTCTTAACTTTGGTTTTAGATCTCTTATTGTCTTTATTGTACTACTTCTTTCTCACCCGAATACCATCCATCACCCATCTACCCAATACCCTACCAACTTGAACCTCTCTTTCCTTTCCAATCACCTCTCTCACCCTTTTGAGCCTTCACCTAAATCCCAACACCCTGCCTAAGCCTTCCCAACACTCTGTGTAATCATAGAGAGCCCAAACCAACCCCTTTTCACCTTTGGCACCCAATTTCCCCTACCGTGATCGGTTAGCCAACCGATCCGGCTAAAACTAGTTATTGGACATCGGTTCCCCAACAGCATCGGTCTCTATGTATTCAGCATTTTCCCTAGACCAGTGAGCTAATTTACCTACCCAAAACCTCTCAAAACCTCCCACAACTTCACCCAGACCTCCATAATACCCTCTTCCACACCTACAAGACCTTAACAACCCACCACCCACTTTAATTTAATCTTGTATTCACTATTTAGATTAGATTTAAATTATTGTGCTTGTGTGAGATACCTAAATTATACAACTATAGTAGGACTCTCTATTTCATGTTCTTATCAACATTTAATTTGTTTTAAACGTGGATTGACAACCTTCTAGGAAGCACCCCACTTCTGGATCTAGCTCCCGCTAGGAAATCCACCAACCTATGCTTTTAATTCTATCTTGTGGTCTTGTTTTTTTTTAGGTAGTCCTTCCTAGAAAAAAAGAGTGCTCTCGATCGGCCTAGTCTTCAATGGTGTGCAACCTCTTCATGACCTCTGTATTCCTCATGTACCCAACCTTCTACCTTAAATTTTTCTTATACGTACGCTTCTTATTGGTGAAACATTTTGGCATGCCCGGTGGGACCCTCATCATTTGTGGGTTCTTTTATTCATATAGGATTGCATTTTTGCTTGTTTCCTTTCTAAATATTCACTAAATCTCTCTTTTGGTAACATTCTCTTTCTTCTATTTTCTCTAAAGGAAACACTTCATTTAGTGAAAATTAAAACAAACCCTTCTTTATTTCCTCTTGCTTGCATTAGTGAAAGACATACTCTCTTCCTATTCATTATTTCTCTCATCCAATTTCATTTTTTGATTTGGGCTTAAAATTATTGCATTGCATCCTTGTATTCTTGCATTTAGCTCACATAGTCTAAATAGAAATCAAATATAATGGAGGTCATGACCGGTTGATGATTGGGTAATTAAGCAGTAGTTCACTATTGCACACACTTCTTTTCCAAATCACTCAAAAAAACAACACACTTCTTAAACATTCCCCAAATCCTAGAAGAAGAAGCTATCAAGGATTTAAAAACCCATTGATAGTGGGCCCCAATCGGTGTTCTGGCTGGATTGTCATATCAGAGCTCGGACCTCACGTACTGAAAGGTATATCGAGGACTCCCCCCCAAAAAATCCTGAAACCATCCATAGTTGGATTTTAGGTACCTTATATCCATTCCTTTCTATATATTCATAGTTAGTCCTAAGGCTTAAGCCATCAAAACACTAAAATATGATTCCTAGGATAACATGTTTGTTAGTTTTTTCTTGTGGATTTTTGAACTTTCTTTCTTGTCTTCTACTATTTGAGGTGTGAGTTCATACTTCATCAATTTTCTTTATTTTTTCACACTCAGTCATCACAACTAGTTAATTTTGGTTCTCTGAGTGTGTTAGATTAGATTTTCTATACACAACCTCTTTCTTGACTTCTTTTGACCAAATCTAACTAAATTTCAAATTTCTTCATTTTTCATAGTAACAACATCAGTTACCTTCCTACCAACATCATTTTCAAAATGATATGGTCCTTTCATCTAACCGACACCGGTTCACTGATCGGATATCGGTCTCTGTGTTTTTGAATTTTCTATAAAAAACAACAACCTATTTTCACCTACCAAATTATTTCAAAAAAAATTTGTTTATGAGTTTCTGTCACTTTACAGAACCCAGAGTACCTATTTTCCACCTTTCATATGGTTTGGACTCACCAATAGTGTGAGCTCTTACTTTTCATGTGAGTTGTATACCATTACCTACTACCCCCTCACCACCTTCTATTTCTTCACCAATGGATCCTAATGCACTGTCATGATCATACCGAGGGTGATGAGGAATTCACTAGATTCCTTGATCATAACACCAAGGCCTTGCAACATTACCTTGCTAATTCTTCCACCCGTGACTCATCAGGTCAGCCTCTTTATGGAATGCCCACTTCCATGCCCCCATTTCTACCACCTCTTCCATATTAGCAAATGCTAATGTAGCTACCCAAACTACTCTAGCATTCAACCAACCCCATCTCACAACCACCTACTTCACAAGTGACCTCTACACCTTGACATTTTCCATCCCCCCATCATCATCCATCAACATCTTCCATACCCTTAACCACACCCTCTTATAGGGGTCCCTTCATCATCATATACCTTATGTACCTATGTCTACACAGCCTCTAGCAGTTGTGTCGACATCTTCCACTCCATTTCAGATTTTGGTGGTTTCTATTCCCCAAACTCTTCCACCCATCACTATGAGGATATTTCCACAAGCTCCTCCCACCTACACCTTACCTCAGACACAACCTATCACCTCCACTTCATATTCAAGGTATTTTCCCTCCTCTTCTACCACTTACCTACATACCTACATCTCAATTCACTTACTTGGCACCACCACATACTGGCATGCCTTCCATGACCCACTTATCTTATCCACCCCCTTATACATCAAGGGGCATCCTCAATCTAACCCCACAATGGATCTCATCAAAATGATGATGGAAAAAATGCAGATGCTTCGAGGCCTCCATTTCTGGATCTCGTAACATCTTAACCTATGATGAGATTTGTAATGAACCCATCCACCCCTCCATACCTATTCATCCCTATCCCACACAATGGGAGCTACCCAAATTCAACCATTTTAATAATAAGGAGGACCCCAAACAACACTTGCATTCATTTAAACATGCTTGTTATTTGATAGGCCATGATGATGCCTTACTCCTTGAATGTTTCCCATGTCCCTGTTAGGACCCACCTTAGACTGGTACAATGATTTTCCCAGGCACTTGGTATTTTCCTTCAACCAATTGGCCTAGACCTTCCTTGATCACTTTTCAATCAATATCTCTAAGAAGGTCTCTATGATGGATTTATATTCTATTTTCCAATATGATGATGAGTCTATCATTGATTTTTCACACATGGTGGTGAGGCCTAATCAATCATCTCTCCTTCTCTCTCCGCAGCCTCAACTCATAGAATTGTTTACAGGGTGTGTGTGCAGACACATTTCCTCAACTCTTCAAGTTCAAACATTTTATGTTTGATGAGGCTTTCACTATGGCTCGGAAGCTTGAGATCCATGCCCTCGAAGAAGACAAACTAAAATTGTACGTAACAAAAATGCCACCTTCAAATCAAATGAGTCTTCTTCCAAACCACCTAACAACCATTCCAAGCCCAAAGGATCTTCCAATGTGGTGGTTTTGAAGGCTGGCCCTTCTCATCCATCTAATCAACCCAAACCTCCTGCCAATCTCTCTCTGTTCAAAATTTTCAATACAAATATGAACAGAGGAGTTACACTCCCATCGAGAGCCATATTCTTCTATATTGGACAAGTTGTTAAAGGTAGGAGCCATCACTCTTCCTCCCATCAAACCAAAAACTAGTTTTGATCCTTCTCACCCCACACCAGACTTGGTATAAGGAAAATGATTTTTGTAATTACCACCGCGTGAGAGGCCATAGTGATGGAAATTGCAAAACCTTTCAAAAACATTGTCCAAGGAATGTTAGATAGTGGTGATCTCATCCTCGACAACCCTAACATGCCTACTAATGTAAACTTGGATGTTTTTAGAAAACCATTTCCTAACCATGCCCCTTCATCAAATCATGTTGGTGAGACATCTAAAGAAGAAACCAATGTCCATGTGGTTCATGTAATCTTCACTACAACATCTCGATCCTTCTATCGAGCATCCTCCTCTAAGCATCTATTGAGGAAATTCTCATGCATGGAACTCCCCTACCCAGAGGATCCCACCTTACCAGTTCCTTTACCCATAGAGGAACCCACCTCACTATGTTCCTTTAGCCATAAAGGAACCTCATTATCATTCCTTCTACCCACAAAGAACCTACATTACCTACCTTCTCTACCCATAAGAGAACCCTCATCATCACCTTCCTCTCTCTCTCAACCCGTAGAGGATCTTAATCTTGTCTACTTCACCCACCTTTCCTTCCTCAACCCATAGAGGAGCTAACCTTATCTACTTCACCCATTTTCCTCCTCCTCTACCCATAGAGGATTCAATCTTATCTACCCATTCTATTTGTGATACCTCACCAAAGGACCTCACAAAATCCCATTACTCTTCTTACCTCACTCTTACCTACCGAATCTGAGGCCAAGACCTTCCCTGTCTCACAAACCTCAGAGCTCATCATGGGATAGCACTAGTGCATCATCCTCTTCATCTAAACCAAAACCATTCTCTCATTTGGTTGATCACATGGAGTATGTTGATTACTCTACCCTCTGGGGGCACCTTAGACTCCCTAGTTTCCACCCAAATGTAAATGTTATCCCCGGATACCTCGACCATTTACCCCAAGGTATTCAAAGTGACTAAGACTATTGCACCTGAGCCCATGGTTCTAGCCCCTTCTTCATCAACACCCCTTTCACTCAAGCCTTTTTCTACACCAAAACCTAACACCACCTTAGGGATCTTACCGGTACCAAGTCTAGCACATCCCCCTGTGAAGCTAGACTTGTCAACTTCATCCTCCCCACCATCACAAAATCTATTCCAACACCTAAAAGGAAGACCCAACCTTTTAGGGCTCACACCTGATATCTCCCACACCTTCTCACTCACCTTCACCTTTTTCCATCGATTTTAGGCCCACATCCTTCAACCTTGGTTAACCTACCCCTCTTCACCAAGGAAAATCTAAAGTGCAACAACCTATACCCTCACCTTCACCTCTCATTCTTCCCACACCTTCTTCACTACCTTTACCCTCACTCTTTCCAACACCCCCACTTTCACCTTGGCTTACTCGAGATACCTACACCTTCTAAGTCTCCTTCATCCTACCACATTGTTCCTCCACCTTTACCCAAGAAGGTGCAACCTAAACCCAAACCTTCACTACCTACCAAAAAGGTAGTTACACCAACATGATCTCTCACCTCACCCTCCTCACGAAGGTCACCTACCCCTTCACCCAAGACAACCTTGACCTCTCATTGTGATCCTTTGGCAGGATCCTACTCTAACATCCTTTCTGGTTGTTAGAGACATCATACTATATCACTTCCACCTATCAAGCCTTATGATCCTCTCAAACCTAAACTAGTAGGGTTTGATGACACAAAATTTTTTTTTCTTATCATCACTCACTAGAGGCATGATGTCGAGAGTTGTAAGGCTCTTAAAAACATTCTCCTTCAACTTTGTGATTTGATGGTCTCTTTAAAGAAGATGATCTGTTGGAGGAGGATTCCATTCTTTTTTTATCACCACACAACCCTCTTTTCCTCCTCCTATATTTGAAATTAACATGGTGTGTGTAGCCACTTGGTCACACATGAAAAAAAAAAGGAAAAAAAAATTTGGTAACCCTTCTAGTTTCCTTCACCTACCATTTCACTACACCTCCCCCAAGATAACCATCCTTGGGGATGGACACCACCTACTTCTTTTCTGGGGTTACCCATCATTCAATGATCAAACAACTTCACAATTCCCCATTGAAGATGTCTTTATTTGACTTAATTCAAACCTCTTGATTCTCATCATCAGGCCCTCATTGAGGTCTTAATCCATCGAGGTTCCACCCAAAAACACTTCACCTATATTTCCACCCTCATTCCCCTCATCATCAGATTGCTTCCATTAATTTCTCCAAATAAGATTTTTCCCTTCACACCTCGATGATCCTAGATCCCTCTCTTTTCATCTCCACTTACATTAATGATATTCATGTTAAACACATTATGATTGATGGGGTGCTAGCATCAACATCATCTCTTCTCATGCCTATGAACAAATGGGCATACCACCTAATTGTATGTCTAAACCCCATCATGCTTTGATCTTTAATGATGTCATGACCACTACCCTTGGCACTGTTTTCCTCCACATCCGCATGTGGGTCCCCGAACCATTCCAAACTCTTCTACATTCTCGAAGGAGAGTTCCAATATAACATGTTTTAGGTCATCCCTGGATTCATCCATGGCTTGTGTACCTTCCACCCTTCACCGTTGCCTCAAATTTGAATATGAAGGGAAACTTACACCATTTGGGAAGATCCCTCCCCTTCAAAACCTATAATATGCTTTACCATCCAAATGATGTCTTAATCCCAATTAAGGAAGCTACCACATACCACATCTACCACTCTACTTCTCACCTTCCTCATCTAGCCCACCTACCGAACCTCCTATTCCACCTCTACTGATGCCCCATCTTCTCAAGGATTCAGATAGCTCATCTATACCTACTACCCAAGTACCAACCACAGACCCCTTGGTATTTTTCAATGCCTTTCACTTGGAGAATACCACCTCCTTAGCATTGACACATTCCTTACTCCTCAGAGTATGGAAAACTACACCAACACCCATGTTACAACCATCATATAGAGAGGTCATACCATATGGCCCTCCCCACCTTCACACCAACCTAACCTATGGGGGCTTGACATGGCCTCTTATTCTATTGAACCTCCCTTCCAAACCAAAACCTTTTTCATCCGACTTCTCCTACCTCACCAAACACAGCTTCACACTCACTTTTCTTCTTCATTCATTGTGCCTAGAAAGGCTTTAAATTTGGTCATTATGAACAAGGTCATCACACCATCATACCATGCACCACTAAGAAACACAAAATACCATTGTGGTCTTGGATTTCCTTAACAACCTCCTCCTAAGAAGGCCCACATCACCCTCATAGAAGATGAAAATCCTTCCCCACCTTCCTCACCTATCACACCACCTTCTCCCATGGAGTCTATGGATCCCGAATCCATTCCACCTAACTTTTTTTTTTTCATGAACACCATCTCCTGGGACTCTTGACCTATCAATGTGATGGTGAGGTTCCCTCTTCCCTTCCTCTTCTTTATCCTGACATGTTGGATGATGATACACCTTCTATAAATGTTGTTCAATGTCAAGATGATGATTCTATTTTGACCTATTTAGGTGGAGGATTCTTATATTCAAAGGTCATTACCCTCTGACATGCAAACCATGTTGAATGAATCTACCATAGAAATCAACATTCACACTCAAGATGACCCCCAAATTCTAAAGATAGGCCAATCTTTAGACTCCATGGAACAAGAATATTTCACCTCTTTTCTTCATGATCATAAAAAGCATTTTTCTTGGTCCTATAGTGATATGTCAGGTATTGACCCTAATATCATGCTTCACAATATCATAACTATCCCTTGATGCCAAACCAGTGAAACAAAAGCTTGTGTAAAATGCATCCTCACATTGCTCTTCTTGTGAAAGAAGAACTTCAACACCTTCTCTCTTATTTCCTTCATCCTACCTATTGACTATCCACAATGGATCTCTAACATTGTTCCTATCATGAAAGTGACTGGGGGACTTCATATTATACTGAATTTCATGACCTTAACCTTTCCTATCCAAAAGATGACTTTCCTCTACCAAGCATTGACCAACTAGTTGATCTTTACAACGGCCATGAGATATTATCTCTTATGGATGGGTTTTTGGGTTATAATAAGATATTAGTCACTCTGAGAAGATCAACACAAAACCACCTTCATAACCCCTTGGGGACCTTCTACTATCGCATCATGCCCTTTGGCTTGAAAAAATTGGTGCTACCTATCAATGCATGCTATGACTTACATCTTCCATGACATCATGCATGACATTTTGGAAGACTATGTTGATGACCTTCTTGGTAAGTCCAAGCATCATGCCAAACACTGGCCATTCTTAAAATTATCTTTGACCACCTTATCCAATATTTTTTCACCTTCAACCAAAGAAGTGCATTTTTATATTTCTCTCGGGTAAGCTCCTTGGTTTCATCATCTCTTTGTGGGGTATCAAAGTTGATCCCACTAAGATCAAGGAAATTCTTGACATGCCTCCACCTACTAACCTTGGCAAAAGCTTCGTAGCTTGTAAGGAAAATTGTAATCAATCCATGACGCTTCATCTCTCAACTTTTAGACCGATGCCAACCATTTCATCACCTCCTTAAAAAGGACATTTCTTTCCATTGGAATGATGAGTGTCACAAATCCTTTGAAGCATTGAAGAACTACCTTCTTCACCACTCTGTGCTCATTCCTCCTAAAGATGATCAACCTTTTTACCTTTACATTTCTGCTACTGACCATTCCTTGGGTGCCATGCTCACTCATCGTGATGAGAAACATAGGGAACAAGTGGTTTATTACATAATTCATACTCTTCTAGACTATGAAACTCGATACACTCATGCTGAAAATATTTTCTTAGCCCTAGTCTTTGTGGCCACCAAACTTTCCACTACCTTCTTAATCACAAAAAACATTTTTCATTACCAACACCAACCCTCTTCATTACATGTATGCCAAAACCTTACCAACATCAACACACCACTCGTTGGCTCATGCTTCTTGTAGACTTGGAGTTGGAGTTCATTCATCAAAAGTATTTCAAAGGAAAACCATCATGGATCAACTTCACAGATGCTCCTCTTCCTGGAAATCAATCCTCAAATTTTGATTTTCCCAATGAAATATATCACCACCCTCTCCTTGATGATATTTTTATCAAATGACATTATTCTTTGATGGATCCAAATGTCACCATGGGGAGGTGTGGGGTCATCCTCATTCCTCTTGATGGTGAGCCCATGCCACTATCCTTTAAACTAGACTTTGACTACACCAATAACATAGTTGAGTATGAAGCACTTGTGTTAGGTCTTCAAACTACCATTTCCCTAGATGTTAAATCCATTAACATATTTGGTGACTCTCAACTGGTTGTGAACCAAGTCAATGGTTCATACCAGTGTCATAATGATGAGATTAAAAGTATAGACATCATGTCCACCTACTTTTGACACATTTGATCACTACCTCATTCAAGCCACTCATGATCCACTAAAAAATTTACAGATACCATGGCTTGTCTTGCTTCTCAAATACCTACCTCACCTTTAGACTCAAAAATATTTCATCACAATACAATGGATTTGTTCACCTTCTTATATTATCCCTGGTGTTAATTTTTTGGGTAACATCGATACTAACCCACGTGACATTTGGTATAAGTAGTTCATTGACTACCTCTCACTTTCAATCCTTCCTCCCAAGATCTCACTGCAATGGATGATGAGCCTTCCTAAAAAGTGTCTCTTGTTACATCATCATGGGAGGTCTTCTCTACAAACATGGACTTTGATGGTATCCTCTCATGTGTGCCTCACCAATTTTGAAATCCCATACACCATCAAAGAAATTCATGATGGGATTTTGGGGACATTTTAGTGGCCTCGTTATCGCAAAATATATCCTTACTACTATTACTAGCCAACCCTTAACCAAGATTATTGTGACTATGTTAAATGTTGTGTGAAGTGTCAACAACATGCTAACCTTCATCATACTCCTAGTCATGCCTTACAAGTCACCAGAGACTTTTGGCCCTTTTCTCAATGGGGTTTGGATCTCATTGGAGAGATTAACCCTCATTCCTCTCAATGTCATCATTAGATCATCACGATGACTATGAATATTACACTAAATGGGTGGAATCCATCCCTCTCATTTCTACCAAATCCAAGAAAATAACTCAAATTTATCAACCACCATATCATTTTTCACTTTGGTGTTCCTCATCACCTCATCACTAAAATGGAAAAACAATTCAAAAACAAAACCCTATGCAAACTGTGTGACAAATTTGGTATTCAACTTAGTTTTTCTTCACCATATTACCCATAAGAAAATGGTCAAGCCGAATCTTCTAACAAAACCTCAACAAAATTCTTATGAAAGTGGTTGATGAAACTGGTAAGGATTGGACACACACATTCCTTTCACCTTATGGGCTTATCATACCAACATTCACACCTCTACCATGCCACACCTTTCTCTTTGGTCTATATACATAAGTCCATCCTACCTCTCAAAATCCAAATTCCATCTCTTCGTATATCTTAAAGATATCCTCTCTGATGATGATTTTCACCAAGAACATTTGGCACAACTTGAGCTACTAGATGAATGTCATTTAAAACTCTAGACCACCTCCAAATCTACCAAAAGTGCATTAAGTGTGCCTATGAAAAAACATGTTCGAGAAAAACATTCAAGATCAATGATCTTGTCCTGAAGGAAAATCAACATGTAACCAAAATGGAGAAAAGTAAATGAGGAAAGTTTTCTCCTAATTGGCTTGGACCTTATATTGTCACCCATACCTATGGATCAGAACTTATCATTTATCTTCTCTTGAGGGTAAACCCAAACTGAGCCCCTTAATGCCTTGCATCTTTGACCATTCTATTGTTGAATAAAGTACTACATCACTTTATGTCTCTTATATGCTCATCCCTTGAGTGAACCTCTCCTTCCACCTACCTCTTTTAAGGACCAATGACTCAAACAAAATTGTGTGATTATCCATCACCATTCAACCTTATCTTGAATATGAGTACCATGACTCTACTCATGGCATGATTCTCATGGATACTTTTCATCCTTTTTAGGATGGAATCCCATGGTCATTCATCACTTAAAACCCCTCTTTCATAGCTAACCTTTTCATGCTATGGTTTTTCCTTCATAAAAGAGGCCTATACTCCTTTATAGTCTTGTCCATGACTACAAGTCCAAAATAATGCAAAAAATTTGGGATAACAAAAATTCTACTCCTTGAGTCAAACTTCTCACAAATAGATGATTCCCTCAAATGAACATATATGTCTCTCTATTTTTGTTATAAGTAGACTTACTCCCTCGAAGGAAAACTATAAAAATCCAGCCACATACTATACTTAGTCTATCCAAAAAAAGAAGACTAATCTATATTTGTTAAAAAAAAATTATCTTGGAGCTTCCCGCATCGATCAAGCTTCACGAAGACCTCAAGGAGACTCTACTATTCATCCCAATATAGACTTCCCACATCGATCAAGTCTATGAATAAAAAAAAAAAAAAAAAAAAAAATCAAGAAAAATAAAAAACTTTTGGTCATGGACTTTCCTATTTTGGTTTTGGGTATCTTGTATAAGGGGCATGTTGTCCCACAACAAGGTTATGCTAAACAAACCACTCCACCCTACCCTTTTTTATTTTCTCCTATCTACTCAAGGGACGTGGTGCTCATGCAACACTTTGTGATCATGCAAACTTATTTCAACTATAGACCTATCAATCATGCAATGTATCTAGGGGCTTATGTTCATAAGCCTATTTGTATGGCCATTATGGTCCTTGCCAACTATGGAGCATTTTTTCTTTTTGGTTCACCTTTCCTACTTGTTGCTTCTTCACAGAGACGAGACCATCACAAATTGAATATCTTGGTCTAATTCTCATTTCACCCACACCCATATAATCATCATTTCAAAACATTATACATACTTAAAAATCAAATCAAAACCAAAACCAAAACAACACCATACCCATACCAATCACACATAAAACTAACCTTACCTCTACCTTTCTTTTTCAGCTCAACATTTGACCTTTACCTTACCTTTATTTTTTCTACCTTACCTTACCAAGACCATTTTCCTTACCCAAAACCTACCTATATAAATCTTATTCTTCCCTATCCTATGGGAGAACTACATCAGCCTGAGGCCCCTTTTGCAAGGGCTATGTAGGCAACACTTCAAAGACATGGGGTCTTCAGAGGTTAGCTTGGCCACCATTTTCTACCATATTTCACCATTTTTCCATTTTTTCCCTACTACTTAATCTTTCTCATGTTTCCATAATATCAATAACATGGAAATTAAACCAAACCAAACCATAACATCAACCATGCCTATACATCTAGTTTCCATAATATCAATAACTTGGAAATTAAACCAAACCATGCCTATACATCTAGTTTCCATAATATCAATAACTTGGAAATTAAACCAAACCATGCCTAACATCTAGTTTCCATAATATCAATAACTTGGAAATTAAATCAAACCATGCCTATCATCTAGTTTCCATAATATCAATAACTTGGAAATTAAAACAAACCATAACATCATAAATCACCTTGGAAATTACATACATATATTTCCATAATATCAATAATTGGAAATTAAAAACCAAACACACTAACCTATTCCATAATATCATCTAGTTTCCATAATATCATCTAGTTTCCATAATATCAATAACTTGGAAATTAAACCAAACCATGCCTACACATCTAAGTTTCCATAATATCAATAACTTGGAAATTAAACCAAAATAAACCATACATCATAACCATGCCTATACATCTAGTTTCCATAATATCAATAACTTGGAAATTAAACCAAACCATGCCTACTACATCTAAGTTTCCACTACATACAAATAAACAACAAAGTCAAATAAAATCCGGGAGAGGTATTTGGTCAAAATAATGTTTCCGCCAAGGAAAACCTCCTTCAATAAAGTGGAGAATACAATCATTTTAATTCTTGTTATTAAAAATCAAGGAGAAGATTTGGGAGAAAATCTTCCTAAAATAATGAGATAATACTTTGACTCTAATAATATATCTCCCTCCATATTTTGTGGAGATGGTGATCTTCACCACTGTTAAGAATCCTTGGAATAAAGATAAGATCAAATTTTATTTCCTAAAATAAGGATTTGGTTGATGCATGAATTATAAATGCAACCTCTCACACTCTTATATGTAATTTTCCACTACCAAAAATAATAGACACTGTTTCTTTTCAATCTTCCGAGTGAAATTATTCTCATAATGTTTTGAATTAAGACTTGAAAGTATGGATTAAGACCTCTTCAGGAATGAGTTGGCCACTCATTCCAAGGAATAAGGATCAATGTTTTATGTTATTTTCTTTCATGTTTTATGTTCACCACTTCTTTATTATGTGATTTTCCTTTTGTTGTAAATTTTTATTTCATGTTATGTGATCTAATAACATACAATTTCTAGTGAATTTATGTGTTTGATTTATCTTTCGTTTATTTTAATTTAATAATTTCATTTATGGAAGTGTGTTTCCTTCATGCAAATTTTACCTGAGAATGTGCCTTTACATTTCCACATTGTGATTTATTAATGCTAAGTTTGGATTGTGTTTAACAAAGTTGTTTTCAAAGAATTTTGACCTCTCCATAAATGCATCAACCATTAAACACTAGTACCCCTGATTGATATTATTAATGGTAAGGATTGATGACCCTCAACACTCTTCCCACTATTTCAGCTATTTAACCATACCCTTCCCCATCTCGCTCACACTCATCCTATTGCCTCATTATTTACCTAAAACCTCCTCCACAACATTCTTTTGGACACTTTTACCCAAATTTTATACCTACCTTATACCGAAGCTATGACACCCCATCTAGCTTAAACATGCCTTGACATCCCAAACCACCACTAAGTATGTTAGTGTATTTTTCTAAGAACTTAACTATATTGCGCCTCCCTAACCGAAATGGAAACACTACCATGCCTCCCCCTATTGCCCATCGTAAACTGCCCAAAGTAGGTATGATCAACCGATAACCAACCAACGTCGGTTGCATCGGTTTAGCACCAAGGCCATAACACCCACGCCCCCAATGCCAAAAATATACAAAATATCCCTATTTTACCCACCCAAATATACCCATATTGCCCCCAAATTAATTTAAACCAAATTAGTCTAATTCCACAATGATGCCGTATTTCACAAATTGTCATCAATTTTTTTAAAGAATGAAAATTATATTTTCTACCTTATTCTTCTACAAAAACCAAAATCTGTGGTCAATCCTACCTCTACTCATCTTGTACCTCCGTAAAACTAGGACCTCTCGGATTTCAAAGAATGAATTATGGAACCCCCTAAGCCTTCTCTTGCCTTTTCCATGTACACACTCAATATGCCTTTCCAGCTCAAGCTCTCATCAAATCAAATTCACTCGGTGGCTACACATGGAGCCCTCGAACTCACTCCTCTAATCACTAACCTCTCGCATAAATCGATACATCGGCCTTCTATGTCATTTTCCTCAAATAAACCGTTCTCCACCTATCATTTTCAACCTCAAAATTACACAAATGACTTACTTTTGGGCATGTAATTTTTCCATTTTAAGGCATCATTTTGGTGACCATATTGGTCAAGTCATGCCCTAGGTGACGACATGCCTACTCACACCTTGGTATTGGTTTTTCCCGAACCAACATGGCCACCCCGTCAATAACCCATACCAACCTCTATCATTTGACCCTATTTGTTGTAAGGTCCCCTACTTCTTGCTTCACACAACCCTAAAACATCCTATCAAAAATCCACCTATAAGCATCACCACCTCACCAGGCCTCCCTAAGGATGCTTAGGGGCACCTTTTCCTCACTCATACCTATACCGCCATGCAACCAACCCCGCCTATTTGACAATCAAACTCATTTACTCACTCTATCAGTGATAATTTACCGTGTTGTTTAGCATACCGACCTTTACATCTTCCTAGTTTCATGATCAGTTTATCTCGATTAGACCAAACCTTTTGGTGTTTTGGAACACACCTATACCCATGTTCCTACACCTAGACCCATTGTGTTTCCAAGATCACATCTTATACCTTGGATACCTAGACCACATCACCCTTGTTTGGATAAACTATCGACTTTGACAATATTAGAGTTTATGTGATCTTCTTCTTATGCCTTGTTCATTCGGCATGCATGCATTTGTTTACTTCCTCACCTTATCACACTCATTATGAATACCTACACCTACACCCAACACCTTACCCCATTTTTCATCACCTACCACCTTATCAAACCCATCATCAATCCGCCTTCCACTTAATCAGTTTTCTGGTTTGAGGGGGATCACCTCCACCCTTATCTGAGGTAACCTACTTTTTGTTTTTGTCATCATCGCTTATTAATACAAGCTACACAAAAAGGGTAAATATAGACACCCAAATTTGGGTCGTAACCCTCTAAGCCCCTTTCAATTAACATATCCCCTTACCATGACCCCTTTCACACATTATTATTAATCTAATTATCAATATTAGGTTAATTACCACCATCTCCACCTCACCTCTCCACCTCACCTTGGACCCATTCCAAGGGCATTTAACTAACTGAGACTAGGTCATCACTCCTAACATTGAGTCATCACTTCACTTAACTAACTAAGACTCTTTCTAAACCTAATATTTATTGCTAACCACTTCTTCCATCAATTCCTGTGTGTTTAAACGTGAACCAAGACTCCTAGCCCACAATCAAATCTTGACCCACACCAAAAAGGGAAGAAACAAGCTATTTTGAGTAAATTGGACTATTTCTCCCTAACCGACGCCGGTTATTCCTCGGTTCGTGCGGTCAAGGAACCTAAATTGGTTCCTTTAAATAAGGATTTCTAACTCTTTCCTCGGGTTCTTCCTTTGGTTGGCTTTGGATTATTCATTTTGGCATTCTTGCATTCGATTGAGCATCCAACGATCAAACACAACACCAGAGCATCTAAGTTATTCACCAAAAACAAACCTCCTACTCCATAGTCTTGGATCATTCACACAGGAAGTACACTAGCTTCGTTTTTATGGCACTAGATCTAGATCCGTTTCTCCCACGAATGCCCATCAACCATTTATTATATACAAATATCTAGATCTTCAAATAAGTATCTTAACCATGTTGTTAGTTCTTAACGTTGGTTTTAGATCTCTTATTGTCTTCTATTGTACCACTTATTTCTCACCCGAATACCATCTGTCACCCATCTACTCGATACCCTACCAACTTGAAAACCTCTTTTCCTTTCCAATCACCTCTCTCAACCTTTGCTAAGCCCTAACCTAAATCCCAACACCCTACCTAAGCCTTAACAACACTTTTTGGCAATCACTATAAGCCCAAACTAACCTCATTTCTACATTGGCACCTAATTTTCCCTACCATGATTGGTTATTCACCCAACCGATCTAGCTATAACTAAGCTACCAACATCGGTCACCCTACCGACATCAGATCTCTATGTCGACATTCTCCATCGGCCAACGACATAATTTACCTACCAAAACCTCTCAAACCCTTCCACAACCTCACCTGCACCTCCATAACACCCTCTGTCACACCTACATGAATCTTCAAAACCCACCACCCTCCTTTGATTTAATCTTATATTCCAACTATTAAGATTAGATTTGAATTAATGTGCTTGTGTGAAATATCTAAATTCTACAACTATAAGTAGGACCGTTATTTCATGTTATTTATCAACATTGATTTGTCTTTAAAATGTGCCGATTAACCTTCTAAGCATACCTCTCGCTTCCCATATCTAGCTTTCGCTAGGCTATCCACAACCTATGCTTTTAATTCTATCTTGTGGTCTTGTTTAGCTTTTCAGGTAGTCCTTCCTGCACAAAAAGGAGTTTTCTCGATCATCCCTGGTCTTCAACGATGCACAACCTCTTAACGACATCCATGTATTCTCACATACCCAAACTTATACCTTAAATGTTATACTCATATGTATGCTTCTTATTGGTGAAACAACATGTGTGAAGAAGTTATTTCAAACTGATAAAAATGGTGTTGGTCATGTTCAAGACCTACAAGTACATTATGAAGTTCCTAGAAAGTTTCTCTGCTGCTTGGATATCTAATCTTGACATTGTAAGTCATGTATTGAAAATGAAACTAGTGTTCCCATTGTGTTAAGAAGCTCGGGAGCGCTCACGTATAAGGAAAATAGTTTGATGAGCATGTATGATGTTGTTATTCTCTCAAGATGTTAGTGCCAAGACAAAAATGTCAAAGAGAATGATTCTGTGGGGATTCAAGTCCCATATTGATCAAGATTATATCCTTGAGTATGAAGGAATCATAGAAACAAGTGTTTTTCCATCTCGTTAAGGTATGGTTATGACTTTCATTGCTCTATATCTATCATCAAATAAGTTTTTGTTGTAATGATGGTCCTAGTTTGTCAAATCTGGGTTGGATACATTTGCTGGTTACTCAAAAGGTTGAATAAGTAGTCATTTGAATATCTCGAAGTCTCATGGTTGACACCACTGGTCAAAAGTATGTATGTAGTAAGTACAAGTCTGTACAGTTGCATAAAGCTCTGTCTTGGTATGTGTCTCGGAGTCATGACATAAGAAGGATGAGCTCTTAAGGTTGTGTATGTTTTTGTTATTCAAAATATGTATTGCTTATATCTAGCAATATTTGTATTAAGGTTATTACGTAAAAGTCAATTAACAAATCATGATACTGTTTTATTCCTAAGTTTTTTATTCAAAAGTTTTTTTAAAGATAATCAAGTCTCATGTTGATCAAGGGTATGAAAAACTCCATGAAAAGTGAAGTCATCATTCATAAGGTTGTGATAGTCATCAAATATGGTACTATTTTATCAATACTCGAATATCATGAAATCTTAAGGTTGAGTCCTAGGTCTATGTTATCTATATGAGTCTCGTGTCCGACTCCATGGTAGTAGTTTGAGTTCTTGAAGTTACTATTTTATGATAAAAGTTGTCACTTGCTATGAAATTATGGTCCAAGGTTGAAGACAAAGTTTTAGGTTCAAAGTCTTAGGTGCAAGGGTGATTCAAGTCATAAATGAAGACAAATGAAGTACATTACAAAGGTAGTATGATAAGGTTGATGATGAAGGTAGTACTCTGTATTCTAAATCTAAGGTGGATTGAAGAAAAGGATAAAAAGTTGCAAATTAATGATCAAGGTATGTGTCCCAATATTCTTGACCATCAAGGTCATGATAAAAGTCTGTAAAGCAAGAAAATGAAGTATAATACCTCGTGGATCAAGGATGGTGACTGATAAAGTGTCATGCGGTCCTAGAAGAAAAAGACTATGGGTAGTGTTATTTGATGAAAGCATTCATGTTGATGAGTTGTGAAAATTAGATGAAGTCAAAGTGCTCGTGAGTTGAGATTGAAGAAGATGTTAAAGAAGATGTAAATCGAAACCCGGTATGACTCATAGAAGTTTGAAGGTTGATGTTTTATGATATCTATGTG
The DNA here is from genome assembly GCA_018340775.1 of Taxus wallichiana var. yunnanensis. Lineage (NCBI taxonomy): Eukaryota > Viridiplantae > Streptophyta > Pinopsida > Cupressales > Taxaceae > Taxus > Taxus wallichiana. Next base: position 837,877,099 of record CM031238.1, read on the forward strand.
AAGGTTATATAAGGAAGACACGTCTACACTGTTCTAAGTAGATATAATCAAGACAAGCCTTGTCAGAGAAATAAACAAGGTATGAAAAATTGTTCATATGATCATTTTCATGAGCTCTTTTATTCAAGTGGGGTGAGTAAGCTTGTAATACTGCATCTAGGTTTGATGAACATGATGTAAGTGGAATATGTACATGGAAAAGGTTTTTTTAATGATATCTTAACTCAAATCTCTAGAAACCCTATGATATGATAAAAGAGATATGTAACATGAGATTAAAGCTTGTCTGATTATGTTGAGACAAGAAGTGTTGCTATAAGTGTTTCCGTGCATGAATTTTTGATGTAGACAAGATATAATATGTTTTTAGAAGACTCAAGTGATGTATGAAAGGTATATGTAGACATCATTAAACATGGAATCTAATAATATTTCTCTGAGGATACTCCAAGAAGTCAAAGAAGATGTCAAGGACCAAAATAAAGAGTTTCAAGGATCAATTTCAAAAGTGAACAATGTTCTGAGTTTGAAGAGATGTTGTGTGATCCATCTATGTCATGAAAATATGAGGTCTTGAGAATCATGATTGTTTCCTTCAGGGTATGTTCACACTATATATTATTAGTTCATGACTCATGTGTTGTGCAAGGTTTAAAACTGAGATATGATTTTGAAGTTTATCTTTGAGATTTATGAGTATTGTAAAGGCATAAATGTACTGTCATTGACTATACATGGACCTCCACAATGTTTTACCCGTGTACAAGAGTTGAATGACAGTTTGAGCTTGCTTCAACAAGGTATCACAAAGTTATGAATTCCTCGAATGATAAGTTTGTAAATTCATTGTTTAAGGAGTCAGAGTACCTCTGTATGATGATTGAAATCTATGTTAGTTCAATAATCTTTATCATGGAAGACAATATTACTGTAGTGATAGAGTTGCAAAGAAGGTTCTGCTACCGACTGTAGATGAATATTTGCTTGAGTCTACATGATGTGTCTTAACTTCTAAGTCAAATTCATAGGTGTATCAAGTGATTTTTTTCCTTATGGAAGCTATGAAGAGAATTTTTAAGTACTATGTTGATCGGCTATGTACTATGTTGATGGCGGTCAAACAGACCCACAAAATCAAACTCTCTCGGCATCAAACAACTAGTCCATAGCTCTGTGGAATGTTGGGGTGCCCAACAAAAGAGTAAAACGTGGCCTAAGACACGTATACTTCGGGCAGCTGAACCCAATTTATATGTAAGCCCACCCATCTACACTACGAATGTGGGATTTGATCCCTATAGTGCAAAACAACTGCGACCATGATACCTCCAGCCTCCAAACAAAGTGCCTCGCCAACTCGCCTTGAAGGGTCTCGGTGGGAGAAAAATGTGCGGGCTGAGTTTTATAAAACACATGTTGTAGGTCTGAGATGGTACTGTGAAAAGGCAACGAGGCAAAATGTTGTTTTATTCAATTTTGAGTCGTTTTCTGTCTTTCTTAAGACTGATATAAGTCTGCATATATCAGACAATCCTGTGTAATACCAGAGAAATAATGTATTAGTATTTTAAAGAGAGTTTTAGCCTCCATTAGAGATAATTGAATGGGCAGGTGACTATGGTACAGAAACAGCGAAGAGGATAACAACTACTCCATTTTGGGCCGAATAAAGGCCATGATGAAAGGATTTTTGGCATTCCGAAGGTCTTCTTGACAGGTTTATTATTTCCATTGGTTGTAATACATTTGAATTGTATTTTTGCAACTATTTTATAATGGAACAGTTGTAAATCGACCCAGGGACATAGGCACATTGGTCGAACCCCGTAAACATCTTTTTGTCCTCTTGTTCTCTATTTTATTTGCAGTTACACAGTCATTTGCAATTTATAATCATTTAGTAATTACGGGAAATGTAATTTGGTTATAAATCGATTATTTGTGGATCGATTTTCAATGTAAGTTTCAATATCACATTTTCATCTTTCAGTTCAGTTTAGTATCAGTTGGAATCAGATTTTATTTAGTTTTCTGATTTATTTAAGCCGAGAAAGAATCCATTCTCATTATGGAGTTTTAGAAGACATCGAATTCTACACTCTGTTTCTGCATTCAATGAGATTTTAAATGGATTAATCAAATGCCTATTTAATCATTTTGATTCAAATTGCCTAGTGGAGCTATAATTTGAATCACGATTATAGAGAAAATGTTAAAATCCCATTTTTATTAACACTTGTTAAAACAAGACCCAGGGGGTCAGTGTGTGTTTTGGGATCAATTTTGGTATCAAAGCGGTTTAAAGCTTGGTTATGCTTTCCGTTTGTTATGATATTTTTTCTTTGATTTCTGGTGATTGATGTGTTTTTGTAGGATTGTTTAGTGCAATGGAATTGGAGACTAGTCCATATGCTCAAGGAAGACAAGCTTCCGGCAGCAAAGATTCTGAGATCACTAAACCTGCAAATCAATCCATTCAAGCAAAGTAAGTGTCAGATGTTGTTTAAAAAGGATCAATATTTTCTTTTGGGTATTCATCCAGATAAACTGCAAGGCAATTTCCGTGATGTTCATTCCAGATTGAATAAGACATGATCTAGTTTCATATTGACACAGTTGAGAGAAGGTAAATGTGGTTTTCAGTTAGGTAGATTTTGGGACTATATATTAATACATGTTTGCAGTATGCATATGTGAATGTGGAAGTAAAGGAAGTTTGCAGGGAAAAATATGGAAAATCCTTCAAGAGAGTTTACCAGATTACTCTCACATGAACTTACTTGCAGGGTGAAAAAGGTAAAGAGATGAATCTGATCAACATTGGTATGTGACACAATGTTTTTAACCATGTTGTGTAGCCTTTATTTTTGGTGCAGTAGCTTTACTTTTGGAACTTTTTAATTGGAGTAAGAGAAAAGACCAGTATCCATCATAGATATGGAAATGGCATAAATTTAAAGGCATTGATTAGTTAATCAATACTTTGTGCACCTTGTTTTAAAAGGAGTTTATATGGTTTGATGAATTGGTATGTCTTCACAGCTTTAAAAATTTGCAGTAAGCAATCTAGATGTTGTTTCCAAGACCCAATAATTATGACAACCCTCTCCTTAACAAATGTGCACTTCAAGATTCTTACATAGATATAAGTTGGTTTTAAATGTAACTATGTAAACACAATTTTTGGGATCCTATTGTGTGTGTTACTTTGGAAGTAAAATATATCTTGATATAGAATCATTTTTATAAGCCTTTTGATGGATCATCTAACTTTTTAAGGTGAAGTTGAATAGATGGATCCACTATTCAATGTGCAAACCATATAGAGGAAAAAAATCCTTGTTTGATAAATAGTTTATTGGATAGTTTCGATACATATTAGTATGTTAAAAATAGTATGCTAATTGTTCACTCAAACACTATATTGCAGGATATCCTGGAATATGGGGATCTATGAAGGAGTCAGTATTTTGTGTTGTGAATAAGAATCTCCTGATTTTCAATTTTCTATGCAATTAAGATTTTGGGAAACTAATTCAGTTTGTTGAGATATGAGATAGAGAGCAGTCATCATTGGAGAAACCTCGAGACATGTTTAACATTCTTGGTTTTTCTCCAATAGTATATGATATTTTTTTACATTACTTGTAGGATTGCAAGTTGGTGAAAGAGGCTCTTATTTATGTCATTAAAAATATCTAAGTATTATACTTGAGTTTTGCATATTCATATTGGAATTGGTTTATTGAAGTAACTGGTAGAGGAACTCCGAGGGAAAAGTTTATCATACTTGGACATTTCTCACATTCACGGTTGTGGAAAACTTTAGTTTTAAAACCTTGACAGAAATATGCATTAGTGATAAATGGGTAGAATATAATTGCATTGATATTACTCATTTTACAAGTATAAGTTCCTTTTTCATAAGTTGGGAAAAATTGATGTATACACATGTATGTTTTATTTCACAACATGTAGATATATTGTTTAAAGGCCCATAATGGAACCATGATGTAAATGCAAGTATACAAGTATGCAAAGTGTTTTGTAAGACCTATATGACACACTTTTGTAGTTTGATTTCCCTTGGCAAATATTGGTAAAAATAAGGAGAATACCTTAATCTATATGTAGTGCAGAGATTGAGAGAATCTATCAGATGTAATGGTTATTTTGGGTACCAGGTCATTCTGGCAGAGATAGAGATAGAATTTTGTTTTACTCTTACAATGACATGATTTAGTGGGACATTTTTATTCCTTGCGGGGAGTTTTTGACATGTCTTGTTTTGCTGATATAATTGGTGTTTTGGAATGAAGTTTTAATGTATCATTTGATAGATAACTTCTTAACACCTTAAAATATGTTGTTGTGGCTCTGTATGTTGGTGAAATGCGGAAGATTGTGGCAAAAAAAGTTCACAAAGATTTTTCTTCAATTTTGAGACAATGGTTTTTTGATTAAACTCATCTTCATGACATAAAATCAAGGCAAGAGATTACATTTTTTCATTTTATATTAGAGGACGATGATATCCTTAAAAGGTGAGAAATAAGGAGTGGTTTCATATTGTATGAGGGCTTATATTACATGGAGAAATTTGTCAAAATTGCACTTTGAAAGTCGGCTTTGGGAATTTATTCCTAAAATTGATTTTGTTAGTACCGGAGGAAAAAGTTGGGTTTTGAGCATGGAATAGATCTAGAATAATATGTTCATCATGGTTGAAGATCAAATATGAGGTTATTAGCTTAGGAAAGTTACTTTGATGATCATAAATAGGTCATGGATCCTTTATTGTTGTTGATGAAGACAAGAAAAATAGAAAGTACAATCAAAGGGGGAGCTTGTGTTAAGTAATTGTTTCCATTGTGTCTTGTCTTGTGTTATCATTTTCCATGTCTAGTCATCATTTTATCCTTTCATAGATGTAAAAGTGGGAGAGAATCATCAGAAACATGGAAATGAGGTCATATAGGTGTTTGGTATTGTTGGTTGCGATCAATGTTTTTGAAGGTGGTTTTAATCAATGACAAAGGGGGAGATTGTTGGCCATTGTGTCTAGGTGTTGTAATTGATGTCAAATCCATTGATGGAAAATGGTGTGTAGAGGTCATATGAGTCCTCATGAGGTGTCTTTCAGTGTCTAACATGAAGGTTGATTGGTAGTGTCTAAGTTTGGTGAAGTCTATGTTGTTCTAGAGCATGGTCTAGTAGGTAGGGTCATGATATGAGATATCCTAAGGTTGTTTGAAGGATGATATAAGGTCAAGTAAGGTCCATATGGTGTGTCAAAGTTGACCAAGTTTCGCATATGGTCTCATGGTCAGTTTATGTGTTGTAATAGTCATTCTAGGCCTATTCCTAGTCTTAAAGCATGATGTTTAACAAAAATGTATGATTTTTGGAGCAGATCAATCTTGTTGAAGCATGGTAAGAGCATGGTGATGTTTTATATGATATCTATGAGGAGTTTCATGTCAATTATCAGAGGTATGATGATGCTTCATGGTCCTTGGGAAGTAAGAAGGTGAAGACAAGCTAGGTAAACACAAGTAAGTCATTGTGGTTGGAGCGTTTTAGGCCTATTTGAGTAAGGAGGTGAGTTTGGTTAGTGAGAGGATTTTTTCATGATGCTTCATCACAAATTTCATGTCGAATCTGTGAAGGATTTGCAAGTTATGTCATTTTGGTAAAACCGAGTTGAGAAGAAACAAAAACTAACTTGAATTGTGAATTTTAGATGATCACCCACTCACACACACTTGTCATAGGACCCAAAGGATTTGAGGAATGTTTTTCCACTTGATTTAAGAGTGTTTTACAAAAATAATGAGATGGTTTTATCGTCAAGTTTTTATGAACAATCGTTAAGAATATAAGTTACTTTGAAACCCTAACAAAATCCTCCTTCTTGAGTGACTTGGAAGAAGTGAAGTGTATGGTTTCCAGAATGTCTTGGAAAGAAAAATTATACATCAGGTTTGTAGAGAATTCTTGAGCTGATTTTGGTGGTGGTTTGGTGTTCTAGCTATTTTGGGAAGAGAGAAAAATGCTAGTTTTGTGGTTTTTTACAGTTTCAGGCTAAGATGAAGGTTCCAAGATGAAAAAAATTGTTCTAGAATCCTTGTGAGGTTCTATAAGTAGCCATGAAAATTTTCAGGTAGGTATAATGGAGAAAATGGAAGATACAAGTGCTCAAAGTGACCCTACTAATTTTGGCCTTAAGGGCTAAAAATATAGTCTTGTGCTTTGAAGTGAGTTTGATCATTTTGCATATTGTTGTGCTTGTTTTTTTGTCATGGAAAACATGTAGGCACCTGATATGATGTGTTTAATCTATTTGTTTGATACGATGAGGTGGTTTTATGTTAAATACCTAATGGGATTTCTTAAGAAGGTGATTGGAACATGAGTGTTGGGTAAGATTTCTCCATGTGAGTTATGCTTGTTAGTACTTGTACATGTTGGTACAAATTTCCTTGATATGTTACAGGTGTTGGTTGAGATTGGAAGTGGATTTGAAGGTGGTGGATCATGTTTCTCTCAAGACTGGTTCTTGTGTCCTAGAATCTTGAAAGATCAATTTTAGAGATTATATTGGTTGAAGGCCTTCCAATATGAGTTGGAAGATAAAGTAAGTTGTTATAGAAATTAGACTTAGAGAAATTTCTAATGGTATATGGTTTGTGTCTTAATGATTTTATTTAATAGGTGAACCAGCTCTATTTTGAAGACCTAATTTTGGGGTCTTGAAGCCAGTTTGGAGCAATTATAGAGATTGAGATGTTTGGAGGTCTTCCACTGTGAGTTGAATGAAAAAGTGAGTTGTTATGGAAAGTATATTTTGATATATTTCTAATTGTCTATTGCTTGATCCTTGATTATGATTTTTTAATATGAACTCATTCAGTTCTTCAAGACTAAATTTCTAGGCATTGAAGACCTAGTGGGGTTTGCTTGCTTTTTGGCATACTTCATGATGTTTGGAGTTTAACAATAGGTTATTGGGATTACTTAATGTTTTTGGAGAACTTATACATGTTTCATGATGATGATGGAGGCTTGAAAATTTTTCTATAAGACCTTTGAGATGTTGGAGCATTCGTTGGTGCTTAAGGAGCTTGTTTTGAGCTTGTTTGTGCATCTTGGTGTTTGTTCGTGATGTCTTGACCCCCGATGACCTACTTGGGTCATTTGTGTTGATTTATATGATGTTATTATTAGTTGGGATGATCGACCTAATTGTTCATGGCTGACATAGGGGTGTTATGAGTGGTGTTGGTTATATGAGTGGTGTTGGTTATATAAGCTAGTGAAATGAGTCATTTGTGACTAGTTGTGATAGAGAGGAAAAGTGCGACCTAAAGGAGGTTAAAGAGGAGTATACTGAGGGTTATGGATGGAGCCTAGGAGAGTGTTGAATACCTGAATAATATATAGAAACATAAGTGCAAATTAAATTTACCTAATCATCCATGAGAGGACATATTTGAGCGAGTTGAAGGAGAGAGAAGTTTGAAGAGGGTTTGATGTGTTTTTGAGCTGAATTTGGATCACAATCAGTTGTGTGAGCAACCTATTATATGTGATCATTATTTTATAAAATCTATTATGATGTGTAATATTCATAGGAGTCCTTTTTTGTGAGTAATATTAGCAAAGGTTTAGGGGTTGGTGTTCCTTGTGGGGTTGGTGCCTCACTAAAAAAATCTTGTAGGATGTGTAATATTCTTACAAGTCATTTCTTTTTGTAATATAAGAAATGGTTTCAATGGGTTTTCTTCCCCTTGATGGTTTCCCACTATATCTGGTGTCATGTGTTCTCTCCTTTGATTCTTGCACTTGTGATTATTTAATACACATCTAATAAGTTCACATGGTTTATGGATGTTGAATGGTTAAGTTGAATGATGAATATAAGAAATGGTAAATGAAGTTGTAATTGTTGTATGATTGATTCACCCCCTTCTCATTCATTGTGCTTCCAACACTATGCACCCACATCTTAATTAATTTAATTAATTATATCATGTATAAAGTATACACTTATACTCCTTAGCTAATTTAATTAGCTATTTAGTGAAAATAAAACTATTTATCCACTCACTTCCCACTCAACTCCACTTCACTAGCTCACTCCACTCAATCCCTATAAAGGAGGAAACAAAATTGCATGTACAATTGAAGAATTCAATATTCTACTATTCAAATTCATTTCCCCTTTACTTATTACTCAAACCATCCAACCGCACATACCAAATCAAGTTACTAAATCGGGATATTGCATTCATTAACTCCGCAATTTGTTTAAAGTTTTATCCACAATCCATGGGCTCTCCTTCAACTATAAATAATAGGCTCTTTCCTTCACAATTCATCTCTTAGAAGCTTAAGGCATTTACAACATTACTCGCTAATTTTCCATTTGAATTTACACGGTATGAGGACGTCCATTTGATCAACAAATCCATCCATTACTCATAACACATATTTCTTCTATTTGAATTTTTTTGGAACATCCCCAAATAACCCATCAAAAGAGACTAAGCAAGTGTGGTAATCTATTCCAAACTTCATCAATCTCATCTAAGGTTCATAAGAGAATGTGAAAAAGATCATGTTTGTTTGTATTGCTAATTTCGTTCATTGTTCCAATTTTTCTTGTATACAAAAAGTAGTCCATTCAATATAGAACATATTATTATAATAGTGTTAAGAGCCTACAATGTTGAAGATGTGGTGTCAAATGCACATCCACAAGGAAAACTCTAGTGATCGATACGTGTTGTTACCTATGCAAGTGTGGGAATTGGCCTTAGATGATGACCTTTAAAGATGGCACAAACTAACTTAACATGCCTTGTTACTCGTCGTTATCAAATTCATTTACTATAACGACTCACCTATAATGCTAGGACCCCTCCACATGTTTATGTCTCTACAATATCCTCGACACATACAAATGAATTCCCCGAATTTTTCATATTTTCTAACTATCCACATCATCTCTTCTTCCTTCAAATCCCTCAAGATTTCATCCTTTATGAATGAGAGAACATTGAAAAGAATCTCTACATGACTCAACACCAACTTTAACCCATGATTACATCAATATCCAACATTCTCCATTCTAAATTAACACATGAATATGATCCTCTAGCTCACACAATTGATTCCCCCGCAATTGTTGGGTGCTCGACTATCCACAAAACATAAGGGATGAAATTGTAAAAATAACTAATTACATTGCATATTGATATATAGGGCATCACTTTCAAATATATATCCACAATATGCTACCTCAATAATTTGTGCACCACACACCCTTTCTCCTTCTAGAAATTGAAATACATGACACATGGTCCATATGTGTATACTTGAAATAACAAATAGTGTCACGTATGTTCCCCCAACATTTACCTAACCCAAATAATTCAAACTTTCAAGTTTAAGTTCTTCAAAGAAATCCCCTTCAATATTTCCATTACATTGTTTGCATACGATTGCTAGTATATATGATTGTTTAAGCTTTGTAGGAATAAATGAATAAGACTTCCCCTTTTTATAAGTGTTTTGTATGGTTATGCGGTTGTAACCACTAACTAGTTTTGTAACCGTCTTTGCATAATAAATACCCGGACACACAACCCATTTGTATAGTGTGCATTCCGGTTTCTCTTCATTCCATCTTTGTACATTCTATTCTTTCTTTTTCCTTTCTCTCTCCGCATATTCTAACAGTGGTATCAGAGCGTGGGGCAAGCAAAGAGAGGGAGGAAGAAAGATATTTTCGTGAGTCCCATTAGGGCACGCTGCAGTTGGAAATCAAGGGCACGCCATTAGGGCACGAAAAATCACGCTGTACAGTCGCGAATCAGAAGAATACAGTCACGAAAATCACGCTGCATGCCGCGAATGGGAAAGAATACAGTCACGAAAATCACGCTGTACTCGTTTTTCAGAAAAAATCACGCTGTACTCGCGTTTTTCTATTAAAAAAAAGTCACGAAAATACAGTCGCGAATGGCACGTTTTTTCGTGAAATTACATGCGATTTTCGAGCATGAAAATACAAATGCGAATGGCACGCTTTTTCAGAAAATAATAAGCATTTTCTTAAAGTACAAATAGTCAGATTTTAATAGCCACGAAAAATCGTGATTTTAGACATTTTTACAGTCGCGATTTGCGCTAATATGGTGCATTATTACAGTCACGAATTGCTAGGGCACAAACATTTTTCACAGACATAAGGCTGGAAAGACGCAGAAGCAAAAAGACTACCTGCGCTAGGGCACGAAACTGTGCAACTGGTATTTTATTTTATTTTATTTATTCATTGCCAAAATACGCAGTTGTATTTATTCTATTAAAATGGAAATGCCCATAGAAAAATATTCTGGTCTAAATTTTCATACATGGAGAGTGAAAATACAAATGCAACTTATGAATAAAAATTTGTGGGGCATTGTAAACGGGAAAGAGACAACACCTACCGATGCATCGAAATTGTTAGAATGGCAAAGCAGAGATGATAGAGCGAAAGCTATTATTGGCCTTGCTCTCTCTGACTCTGAACTTCATCATGTAGACCTAGACAAATCATCGAAGGACATTTGGGATACTCTAAATAAATTATTTGGAGCGAAAGCAGTCAATGCCAAATTTTCCCTGAAACTTCAGTTATATAGGTTCAAAATGGATGACGGAGTCTCTATGTCAAGCCACATCAATAATCTAAGGTCCTTAATCAGACAACTAGCAGAAGTGAAAGCTGCAATTGAGGACGAAGATGCCAAAGCTATCCTATTAAATAGTCTGTCTTCAAAATATAGCAATGTAGTTTTTACTCTCAGTCAAATTCAATCTCAATCTCTGGATGATATGATAGCAGCTCTTCTAGCTGAGGAAAAACGAACTACAGAGGATGCAGAAGGTCATTCCCAGCAAGAAAGTGCATTCTATTCTAGAACCAGAAAATATCATAGAAGATCAGATAAGTCGGAGATTGAATGTCATTATTGTAGGAAAAGAGGTCACACAGCATGGGATTGTCGTGTTCGAGCCAATGATGTGCTCAAGGGTAAAGTCATATCAAATACAGCCAATATAGCCATGGTTGAAGACCCACCGGATGCAGAAGGTAGTGAGGACAGTGACGAATACGTGCTATAAAGATGCTCTAAACTTTGAAGGCAAGAAAGGATACAGGGTAGATGAAGCTCGGTATGGATGGTTGCTCAGATAGTTTGGGAGACTGTGGATCTTGGGAATTATACCCTCACGAGGGTCATGAGACAACTTGATGGAGCTTGTGGATGGCTCAGTATGGATGGTTGTCCAATAATTCGGGAGATCTATGATTCGGGAGTTCGGGGAGGTGGAATCCGGGAACTCGGGAATTCAGCTCGGGAACTACACCTTTACGAAGGTTACGAAGCAGCTTGATGGAGCCCTACCTTATCATAGCATTGCTTTCAAAGTGAAAGTGTTTGAAGATAGCGTAGTTCTGTTTTGTTAGATTGTTTGTTTTTGAGTTATGTAGGGTAAGTCTTAAGAGGGGGTGTAGGAATAAATGAATAAGACTTCCCCTTTTTATAAGTGTTTTGTATGGTTATGCGGTTGTAACCGCTAACTAGTTTTGTAACCGTCTTTGCATAATAAATACCCGGACACACAACTCATTTGTACAGTGTGCATTCCGGTTTCTCTTCATTCCATCTTTGTACATTCTATTCTTTCTTTTTCCTCTCTCCGCATATTCTAACATTAACATTGTATGAAAATAAGTTCAATCAATGCGCCATTGATTTGATGCCCAATTCATGGAAACACCTCATAAATAAATGGTGACTAGTAAATACCAAGATCAAGCCCTTAACGAGAAAAGAGATATCAAATTTCAAAGAGGCTAAAATAATCTTCCATAGCAAACATTTTACTTAGGTGGTAACATTTACGTGTGAAAAATAATAATGGAGATGTTCACCTACATGTTGATTGAATCATATATTTTAATAATAATTATCTTAAAAATCATTACCTCTTGCCATAAATGAATCAAATTTTACAAATGATGGCACTTTGAAATGTTTTCTTTTTTGTAAAGATTCTCCATCCAACTAGGCTTTGGTTTAAAACAACCTTCACCACAAATTGGGGCACATTTTCTTACCAAGGAATGGCCTTTAAGCTATAAAATGGAAATGGATATGGTTTTAAAATCTTTAGTTAATGATATCATACTTGTTTATTTAGATGACACCATTATATTCTAAAAACATGGAGAAAATCACATGATACTCCTAAAAATGGTTTTCAAAAGATGCAAATATTTGAGTATAACTTTAAATACAAAAATGCCATATTTATTGTTCCAAAAGGAAAATTTCAAGGACATTTTTAAAGGATATGTATCAAATAATGGCTTATTTGTTAAAATTGAGTGGGTGGAGAAAATATTGCATATATCTAAGCTTAATCATAAGAAATATTTGCATTCATTTCTTGAGAAGATGAATGTAATAAGAACATTTGATGTGGAAGCCTATCTTCTAAAGGTAATAACTTTTTATTTTTGGAAAGTGGATAGATTCCATTTTTCTAAAAAAAATATTTTGAAAAGTTTTAGGCCACCTTCACTTGCACTAGTAAGTTATTATCATTTTTTATAATTTTATTTTTTTATAAGGATTCTTCATCCAACTAGGATTTGGCTAAAAATAACCTTCACCACAAATTGAGGAACATTTTCTTACCAAGGAATGGCCTTTAAGCTAGCAAAGGGAAATGGATATGGTTTTAAATGTTTAGTTGATATTATTCTTGTTTATTTAGATGACACCATTATATTCTACAAATGGGGAGAAAATCACATGACACTCCTAAAAATGGTTATCGAAAGATGTAAAGATTTGAGTATTTATTTAAATACGAAAAATTCCATCATTATTGTGCGGAAGGAAAATTTCAAGCACATATTTAAATGATATGTATCAAATAATGCTTATTTGTTGATGTTGAGTGGGTGGAGGAAATATCACATATATCTAATCTTGATCACAATAAATCTTTGCAATTATTTCTTGAGAAGGTAAATGTAATAAAAAAATTTGATGTGGGAGCCTATCTTCTAGAGGTAATAACTTTTTATTTGGAAAGTGGATTGAGCCCGTATTTTTAAAACAAATATCTCGAAAACTTGTAGGCTGCCTTAACTTGCACTAGTTAGTTATTAACATTTTGAAAAAAATTAGGGCTAAAATTATTCATCAAGGGATGAAAAATACATTTTTATATTTTTGGCATTTTTAGAATGTTAAAGATTTAATATTTTTGTATTTGAGCATTAACATGAGTTTAAATTTGATTGGAGGCTTTATTTAGATGAGTAGAGAATAAGGAACAATTATTAGGTTCATTTGAACTTGCATGCAAAAGTTACCAAAAAAAGAAACTAACGATAATATGTTTGGTTAGCTTTATTTAGCTTTTGTGCTTTAATTAGTTTCAAGGTTGCTTTGTGATATAATTATCTTTTGAGTGAAATTATTTAATGAATCTTATGTGTTAATTATGAATTAATGAATAATAAGATTGCTTCTTTCTTGCTCAATAATCTTATACAATTTGTTATTGGTGTTTTTTCTATTTCTACAATTATGTATTCATCATTTTAGATTAGAGTAAGTTCATATGTGGAAAGAAATAATTCAAGGTAATTTTTTTGTGAATTTTCCTATATTTGAAATTTTATTTTGGAGAATACTCTATATTGAAGACCAACTTTGAACAAGATGCCAAGAGGAATGAAGAGAAGTAGATATGATAAACAAATACGAGATAATAAATACTTCGCAAAATCTTTGAGATAAATAGAGAATATATAAATGACATACAAAAAATAACACAATACAAAATATATATCATGGGAAACCCTTTTAGGAAAATAATAATGGAGTAACTTGTCTCCTTATTGAATTAACTCAGTCATTTTACCATACAAAATGTACTTATCGATTCGGCTCGGCTCTATCATATCGCATGTCTAACTATATGTAAGAAAATCCTTAGGTAAGCATCATAGTGGTATTATAAAACAATTGGTACCAAAATAATGGGCTAAGAATATAACCCATAATGGTTCCCCATAAACATGAGTTATCTAACTGTCCATAATAACATAGGTTTAAAATACCTATACGGGCCCGAAATCCCGTAAAAGAGTGTAACTTATGGAAAATATACAACAAATTTCCTACATTATCCCACTTGTTGAATAGTTTTCATAGGGGTTTCAATGCCATATACTCAAAATCTTAGGTAAGTCAAACCCATTGATTTTCTACACCTAGAAAAATTTCAATGCTTATAACCTTTGTCAAAGAATCAATAACATTATCTTCTTTGTCCACATTCTCTAGTAGTATCTTTTTATCCTCTGAAATTTCTCTTTCAAAATGGTATTGAACATTAATGTGTTTCATTCTAGAAAGATACTCGGGGTTCTTCACTATAAAAATTACTCTATGAATGTCACAATAGATCCTCACAACATTTTGAGTAAACCCAACCATGGAGATAAGCATTTGAAGCCAAACCACTTCCTTTCTTGCATGAGTAAATGCCATGTACTTGTAAACACTCAAAGTTAGAAATCTATCCTTTAACATTCTTTGGTCTTGACACTACACACTTGCATACACATATACACCCTCCTCACTATTACTTAACACACCCTAATATCTCTTTGACTACTTTATTATATTTACACTCCTTTATGTTGTCAATTCTTGAGTTTTTATAGCATAAAATGCATCTAAAGACATCCATCCCCCAACCTAGAAAGTTAAACTATGATTTTTCCCTCTGGGTCAAAACCGCTAGTTTGGGTCAATTTTAGCAAGTGTGATACTCAAGAAAGGTATTGTCAAAGCATGTTTGTGAAGTTCTAATTGCACTATGATATATATATCACATGCTAGGAGAACAATGTGTGGTTTGAGACCTTTTTAGAGTAGTGGCAATGTCGATAGTGGATAGGGTACCCTGACCCACCTAATTTTGTTTTGTAGGAACTCCACCTTGCATTATGAGGGTTTGGGGGTTTGATTAGAGTTTATAGAGACAATATGAAGGTGAAAAATAAGACCGAAATACAAAAATCATTTCCAAGAGGAAAAACATGTAGGAAGTTGTAGACCCGAGAATCCAAGCATTGTCAAGACCGTCTAATAGATTCAAAACCATATCGACAATCTTGAACTATTTATATGGTTTTGACTAGACCCAAACATAGGTGCCATCTCTTACAACAAAACATTTTCATATCCATATCAACTTTGTTCTGCATCCAGATCACCCAGACTCCTTCATATCCACACATAATTGACTAATTGAAATATCTCCTTTGATTTTGATAGTTGTTAGGTCAATAGTCACTTTGTTAAGCATTATTATGATTTGGGAAACTAATGTTGGAAGTTAATTAAATTAGATTATCCACCTGTTTCATTATTCCATCCTTTTTATGTATGTGAATTAGAAACAAACTTAAAAAATTAAAAGGAATGCAACAAGATTCACTTAAAAAGTGAAATCATTTGGTGAACCCGAACTCTAATTGAGCATCATAGCCCTAACCTTAGTGGCCTTAGGGTTTCATCTAACATTCATGTTTTATTTGTTTGCAGAAATGGACTCCTCTAGTCTTTCATCTATCTCATGAGTCATTCTTTGATTACCATAGACGTCACCCCACATGTAAGGATGTATTTCATGACATATTGTGTAAGATAATGGTCCCCTTGATGCATCTAAGGAGGATATAAAGGATATTCTTCACAAGGATCTTTCTCCCCTCCTTGAGGCTTTTCCTTTGTAACCCCTCCTTAATAATGGACTTCCCCTTTGTATTTAATTTATGGTGTATAAAATTTGGTTAAGCATGTTCTTATTGACAATGCATCTAACCTCAATGTGTGTATTATCTCTTTTGTGCATGGATTAGGTATTTCTATTAGCACCTTGGATCCTTCTAATATTAGCATTCATGCATTTTATAATGTACCTCACAAGGTTTTAGGTTCTATCAATATCCCCATCACTCTTGGTCACAAAATCTTTGATGCACTTTGCTATGTTGTTCCTGAACATCCCAATTACAACATTGTTATAGGGATCCCTTGGGTGCATCCCAAAGACATTAATATAGAACCTATGGGCTTGCAATTTTCTCATAAGGACTCTACATACTTATATAGATGGGATCTTTCTCCTTTGAAATATCACTCTTCTCAATCAAAGGTTCTCATAGTGTAATATCCCCTTCCCAA
This sequence comes from Taxus wallichiana var. yunnanensis, assembly GCA_018340775.1. NCBI lineage: Eukaryota > Viridiplantae > Streptophyta > Pinopsida > Cupressales > Taxaceae > Taxus > Taxus wallichiana. The sequence goes on from CM031238.1 coordinate 837,893,436, forward strand.
TCGAAGACCTTTGGCCTATTTTGTCAACCCGACGGCCAAAGGAAAAATATAAGGGTGACTTAAGTTTTATTAATTTTATTATATTGTGCAAAATTAAAATACAACATTATAAAAGCACATATAATAAATTAATAAACTTAATATTAAAATAGAACCTAGAAAAGCGCTTTAAAAATAAAGCACTTATTAAATTTGTATTTTCTAGGGGAGAAATGTGACTTGCTCAAGGAGGATTAAAAATAATAGAAAAAAGCACCACAAGCTGATTGGTGGCTTTTTAGGTTTCCATTGGGTCACTTCTCTTTAAAAGGGGAAGAAGTCGACTTGTAAAGGCATTTCAGATTGATTTGATATTTTCTCTTCTTGCATTTGAAGCCTTGATCTTTTACAAATTAATCCAAGGACGAAAACCCTTCAGATTGACTCTAGAGGAAGAAGACCCTCTTAGAGCTAGTGAGGGATTTCCACACAGGAAATTCTATTGTGCTTCACTGGTTTCTAGTTATTTCCGAAGTGTTTTAATGAAGATTAGCATCATATTTTATCAAGGGTTGAAGAACTTATTTGCATCAGTTGTTATTGCGGTTTCTATATGTGGAGTGAACCATGTATGAGTTGTTTTGTGATGCACAAGTGACATTTTAGATTTGAATAGTGTTGTTCTCTACTTATCGGAATTGTGTGGCTCTAAATAATTTATTTTTAGTATTTTTGGAGGTGTCTGGGTGTCTGTTATAATTCTCTAAGTCTGCAGAATTCTGGGTGCTATTTCTATCCTTATTCCACTTAAGATCTGGGCTCTATTGCTTGTATGGGCTGATAATAAACAAGGGAATTGATATAGAGTGGAATGATTATATTTTAACTATTGTTTGTGGGGATTTCATAATAAAACCTAGTCATCATTACTAGAAATCATCTACAGTAGTCTTATTTATTGTGGCATAGTCTTTTAAATCAGTTTGGGTTCATTTCTGGGCTTGCTAAAATATTCTTATCACATTGGAGTAAGAAAACCATCATTTTATTGCTAGTTGAGTGGGTTCTTATCATAATTCCAGTTGCTTTTCCCAACTGAAAACACAGATCTGCAGCAATAAATTCTGAGTTATCTTTTATTCATTTGCACTTAATGTTGGGTTTTTCATAAAACCCTTCTAGGGCAATATAGATCCACTTGGGGATCTTTCAGTGGTATCAGAGCTTGGATCCTCCTAGCCTAGAGGGTTAGTTTGATTAGAGCCATAATCTTGCTAGCCTGTTGGGTAATGGTTGCAATCAGTTGTGCACAGGTCAGTTTGGAATTGGTTTTCCAGTTTGGACAGCAAAATAAGTCATCTTGGGAAGGATGTCTAGCTACAAACAAGTGTGGAAAAAACCTGAACAATCACAACATCAACTCATGCATAAATTGCAGCGTTTAGATGATTCACTTTCAAATTTTGGACTCTCTAAAGGATCATCATCACTTTCTATTAGCAAAGGTCCAACGCCACAAGACAAAGAAGCGGAAGTGATTAGCATATTTGAGGAGTATAACATCCTTCCTCAATATGTTAAGGAGAATTTTCATTTCAAGGACTACATGGACATGCACCCGAATCTTGGCCACAAGACTGAGCATGCAAGGAAGGAATATCACACTATAGCTTCGAATTGTTTATACATGGAAGGAATAGAGAATCTTCACATATGGTTGATACAACTCTTCATGAGAGTGCTTTGGTGTCTTCAAGTTCCAATGAGGTATGCAAAAATTTATATGATGAATTTGATAGACATGCTGATTTGACTCAGGAAGACATGGGAACAACCTTGGGTAATGATTTATTTACATCATCCTTGCAAGAGGTTTCACTAGAAGCTTCTACTTTAGAGGCTAGCATAGAGCATGTTAGTGTTTTGGATAGCAATGGCATGGATTCGTTGGGTGATCATAAGGCATCTTCTAATATGATAGTTAAATCCAATAATGTCACATCATCTACACATGAAGAAAAATCAGACTATAGCAGCCAAGGATATTTGGAACAAAAGCCTATGATTTGGGAAGAGGTTGATGATTGCAATGAAAGCATGGAGGAGGATCCCAAAAGTCTGATTTGGGGCAGCGTTAATTTATCTTCCCACTCTCATGAGATTACAACCCTTACACATGGAGAAAAGAATGAAGAAGAGTCTACAAGCGTTGGCATTCAAAGTACAAGTGTTGGATATGAAAATTCCACGGAAGATGCACTTGTGAAGCTTGAAGACATGGCAAAAGAGTATGATAGGTATTCTGATTTTTATGACAGCAGTCATATTTCTTTACTCCATCATGAGAGAATACTCCTTTCACATGAGGATGATATCATTCAAGAATTGGGTGTTAAAAATGGGTTTTGTGTGATGAATTCAAGTCATAAGAATTCTGATTTTTTATATCAGACTTGGGAGGATGTGGAAAAGACACAAATTTTGTGTGATATATGGTCACAAAGGGCCAAGGAGGCTAAGTTAGTGGTTTCCCTTGCAAACCAGCATCCACAACAAGTCAAAGAACAAGTTCACCGCATAGATCAACAAGGACATGAAGAAAGAGGTATGACATCTAATTTATTGCAGAAGTTGTATGGTGAAATAATTCAGCCCTTTATGGATCATGGAGACATCACAAGGTATGAGACAATGTCATATATTCAGATTTATTTTCCTTTTGTGAGAAATGGTGAAATTGAGGAACAAAGTTGTAATAATAAGTATGTGACCCCTTTGATGCAAAATTGGTTATATAATCATCATAAGAGCAGCATGTGGTGGCAAGATTTGTTTCACTTTGACAAAGGGGGCTAGGTGGTAGATGACTTCAACATGTTTTATCTATTATGCATGGCACTTGGACAAAACAAGTTTAGAATTACTTGAGGGCAAGCAATTTTGGGAAGGGAGGACTATAATATCCCCTTCATTGATCGAAGACCTTTGGCCTATTTTGTCAACTTTGATGGCCAAAGGAAAAATATAAGGGTGACTTAAGTTTTATTAATTTTATTATATTGTGCAAAATTAAAATACAACATTATAAAAACACATATAATAAATTAATAAACTTAATATTAAAATAGAACCTAGAAAATCGCTTTAAAAATAAAGCACTTATTAAATTTATTTTTTCTAAGGGAGAAATGCAACTTGCTCAAGGAGGATAAAAAAATAGAAAAAAAACACCACAAGCTGAATAGTGAATTTTTAGGTTTCCATTGGGTCACTTCTCTTTAAAAGGGGAAGAAGTTGACTTGTCAAGGCATTCCAGTTTGATTTGATATTTTGTCTTCTTGCATTTGAAGCCTTGAGCTTTTGCAAATTAATCCAAGGACAAAAAACCTTCGGATTGACTCTACAAGATGAAAACCCTCTTAGAGCTTGTGAGGGATTTCCACACAGGAAATTCTATTGTGCTTCACTGGGTTCTAATTATTTCCAGTAGTGTTTTAATGAAGATTAGCATCATATTTTATCAAGGGTTGAAGAAATTATTTGCAGCAGTTGTTATTGCATTTTCTATTTGTGGAGCGACCCATGTATGAGTTGTTTTCTGTTGCACAGGTGACATTTTAGATCTGAATAGTGTTGTCCTCTACTTATCATAATTTTGTGGCTCTAAATAATTTATTTTTAGTATTTTTGAAGGTGTTTGGGTGTCTGTTATAATTCTATAAGTCTGCAGAATTCTGGGTGTTATTTCTATCCTTATTCCACTTAAGATCTGGGCTCTATTGTTTGTATGGGCTGATAATGTACAACAAAATTGATATAGAGTGGAATGATTATATGTTAACTATTGTTTGTGGGGATTTCATAATAAAACCTAGTCACCATTACCAGAAATCATCTCCAACAATCTTATTTATTGTGGCATAGTCTTTTAAATCAGTTTGGGTTCATTTCCGGGCTTGCTAAAATATTCTTATCACATTGTAGTAAGAAAACCATAATTTTATTACTAGTTGAGTGGGTTCTTATCATAATTACGGTCACTTTTCCCAATAGAAAATACATATTTTCGGTGATAAATTCTAAGTTATCTTTTATTGATTTGCACTCGGTGTTGGGTTTTCCATAAAACCCTTCTAGGGAAATATACATCCACTTGGGGATATTTCACATAGTTCCTCTACATCTATCTCTCCTACTCTTCGTAAGAGGAAATTCATGTGTTTACCTTGTCCACCACATGATATAATGAACAACTACTCGAGGGTGGCATCATGTCTCTCCCTCTATCATTTGAGGTTCACACAAGATGCTCTCCTAGTAAGAATTTTAATGCTAATCTATATTGTAATTTTCATTGTTGGATTGGACACCATATCGATCGATGTACCTCAATGTGACATATTATTCAAGATCTAATTAATTCACATACTATTGATTGGAATTATCTTGACATTTATTTCCACATCTACAACATTTCCATTATATAATTTACAAACTACTTCTCCTCCAATTACTCCTAGTGTTTCATCTATGGTGCACACATCTCTCATACCATCACAAGATCTTGCAATAACTATGGATTTTAGCTCTATTATATGGCATGAAACTTGTTATATGTCTATCCATCATGAGCCTAATCTCATTTATCGTCCTCCGGTTGCACCATATTCCATGCCTACACCAATTGATGATGGTAGGAGACTTCAAACCCGATGCTTATTCAAGAGCAGAAAATTAAAAAAAACCATGCATGGTCGGGATCGTATAGTCTGGTTAGGAATGTACGGATGGTCACGACCCTATCCTCTGATTCGTCCTAGGGAAATTTCTCCATATTTGTCAGCATTTTCAGATTTATCATCATTATTACAACATTCTTATATGGTTTCATATTTAGATTGACTTAGTTTGGCACAATTTCAATGGGGTATAAAGTATTTCATTATCTCCTTCTCCACGGTACTTAGTTTCACTTCCAATTTTGGACACGTTAGGGGCATGAATATCCTTTCTCCACTTATATTTTTGCATGCAATCAGTTCTATTCATCTTCTACTTAGTTGTATGACACAAGGGAAGAGTATGGGGGCAATTATTTCTATTTTCTACTATGTGTCTTAAGTTACAAAATTGGAATTATATCCTTCTGTAGTGGTATGGTCCTCATGGTTAATAAAAGAAGTGAATCAACTAAGTTATTTATGGGTAGGATTTCCTATCCTCTTTGCAATTAAGGGGAAGATATTATAGTTTTTGAATGGATTTGATACATGTTCTTCCTCCTTGACAGGGCGCTTCGACTCCTCTTTTTGGTTCTTCTCTTCAACATTCATGTGTTGGGTTGGTACACCTAGCACATCGACATCTCTTTAAGATAAAATGAGACTGATCACCCCCAATTCTTCATCATAGTTTAACAAATTCAAAGAATAAGAAGGGGAGCTCATTCCCTCTGCAAGACAAACATGTGTGTTCCTTCCATGTTTTGCATCTCTTTGTTAGAGTCTCATGTTCACCTAGGTAATTTATTTACCTTCTCTTTTATTTATCCTCACCCACTTATGTGTGGATATTTCTTTTTATGTTATTTAGATATTAAGAGGATATTATCTAGTTGTTAGGTATAGTTCTTTCTTTGATCTACGGTCTTGACTAGTTCTCTGTTGTCTAGTTTTTCCTTGATTTATGACTTAATCTATTGCCTTGACTAGTTCTTACGGTGATCTTCCTTGCCTATATAAGTAAGGCCCATTCCCATAATGCATAGAGTTCCATAATAATGTATGATATTGTTGTTCATTTGTTTACAAAGGTTTTTGTAAAGTTATTTTGGAAAATTACTTTTAGCTTATTGAGTGATGTTTTATTAGCACCCGAGTTCTTTGTGGCTTGAAACGATTTGTTTATCATTCATTTTACTCTTTGAGAATTTCTTGTTGCACATTTCCTCATAGTACTTTCATTACATTTTGAGTTAAAGTTCGATTTCCTATATTGGACATTTACTACACTCTATGTTGCAAGTTTCATATTGGAGCATGCCAACACCAATACAACGAGATCTATGCAAAACAAAGTTATTGCAAGAAAAGAAAAAGTGTGTCTACACACTCATGTATCTTTTCCTTTAAGCATGCAATTTTCATTTCATACTTAAAGGGGAGAAAATGTAGACACTCAAAATTTGGAAATCTATCCTTTAACACTGCTGGTCTTGACATTGCACACTTGCATGCACAAATACACCCTCCTCACTCTCTTTCTTAGCACACCCTGATATCTCTTTAGCTACTTTCATATCTTTTCACACCTTTCCGTCGTTAGTTCCTAAGGTTTTATAGCATAAAATGCATCTAAATACATCCATCCTCTGACCCAAAAAGCTAAACTGTGATTTTTTCCTCAAGTCCAAAGCGCTAGTTTGGGTCGGGTTTGTCAAAATCTACAACTGAACCTATTGTATGATTTTGGACTAACATGTTTTGGGTCCAAAATTTTAATTCCATTATCTTCATGTGAACTAATATCCCCTCTTATTCATCCTTTCATGATATATCAACAATCGGGAACCTTTATAAACAATTCAATCATACCTCATTTAAAATCCTAACACTTTATGTTCTCCTCGTGTTAAAGAAAGAACTAAAGGTACTTATTGCTTCCCAAAAAATGAAGTAGATGAAAATCCATTATAACAACACCGTCTACAGGTTTGAAGTCTCCTACCAGGTTTAGGAGTCTCCATCTTATCTCCACAAGTAAGCAAAGTGACCCTTCCCAAGTATTTGAGCAAGTGTGAAACTCAAGAAAGGTATTGTCAAAACGTATTTGTCAAGTTCCGATTGCACTATTGTAGATATAACATGCTAGGAAAATGACATGTAGTTTGAGCCATCTTGAGTAGTGGTGACATCGACAAAGGCACAAGGGTGCCCATGACCCACCTAACTTTGTTTTGTAGGAACTCCATCTTGCACTATGAAGGTTTGAGGGTTTGAGTAGAGTTCTGAGCCATTACAAAGGTAAGCAAAGAAGACCTCTTGATATCATCTCAACATACTTCCTTTGATTTAATCACTCTTTCCTATTTACATGATCTCTTTTTATTTCAATGCACAAAATATATTTACAACACCTAGATCCTTCATATCAAATCAACATGAGAGATGCTACTTAATCGATTGATATTTACTTATTGTTACCAATTAACAACATGACATCTAGATACAATACATTGGTAACAAAATTTTCATCTTCTTATTTAAAATAATCGGAGTGATTAGTTATGCTTCTTCCAAGTCCAAGTCCCAACATATACCTGTCAAAATTAAGGTTCCACATTCTTCGTGATTGCTTCAAGCCATAGGGAGACTTATTCAGCCTAAACACCAAATATTCATTTCCTTTAACCTTAAAGATTTTTGGTTGCTTTGTGTAGATTTATACCTCAAGCTTACCATGTAAAAAAGCTAGCATAACATCCAACTATTCTATTTCTAGATTAAAAGCAACAAAAAATAGCTAAACTAAATCTAATATAATGTAACTTACCAATAGGAGAAAAAATATCACCAAAATTAAGTTCCTCTACTTGTGAGAACCCGATTGCTACTAGGTGAGCATTATACTTATCCATTTTCCCTTCTACATTGTACTTATTCTTAAATACCCATTTACAACCAATAGCTTTTCTTCCAGGAGGTAAATTTACCAAGTCTTGTGTGTGATTCTTATTTAAGGACTCCATTTCTTTCCCCATAGCCTTTTTCCAAATCTATTTTCTTTCGAGCCAAAATCATCCTCTACAGTATTTAGATCATCATCCGTAACTGACAAAATTAATAAAAGAAATGCAGAACATAAATTAGGAGGGCTATACCTATCTGATTCCCTTATCACCTGATATGATCTTCTTAATACTAGAGTTTCTAGTTCTGCATCTTCAGTCCGTCCTCTTTTGCTTCATCTGAATCTTCCTCTTACAACTCTCTCTCCAGTTCATCTTCCGTAATTGCATCAAATTCAAACACAGATTCACCCTCTTCTAGTTCAACATAAGCTTGTTCATTATCATCCTTTGGTTTTGCTTCCTACTCAGGAATCCCCTTAACTTCTCTAAATATTATATTGCATTGTAAATAACCTTATGTGTTTCTAGATTCCATAGTTTGTATCATTTTACACCATTAGAGTATCCAATAAATATGCACTTAGTAGATTTATTATCTAATTTTGTATTTTCTCTTTTGAGATATACATGTAAGCAATACAATGAATGCCCTTAAATGTCAAATATAGGGTTTCTTACTATTCCATGCTTCCTATAGAGTTTTATCTTCAAGGGCATATGTGAGTGACTGTTAATCATGTAATAAGTGATTTTCATTGCTTTTGTGAAGAATTTCCTATCCAAACATGCACCATTGAAAATGCTCCTACCCTTAACGAATAGAGTTTGTTCATTCTTTTTCAGCTCCATTTTGTTTGTGGCATAGATGGAGTTGTGGCATATATGGAGTTGTCTCTAACCTTTCTATTTCACACTATTTACGGAATTGATCAAACGAACTAGAGTAATATTCCCAACATGATCACTTCTCAAAACCTTTATCTTCTTTTTTATTTGATTTTCCATAAGAGCCTTAAACTCTACAAATATATTAAAAACCTCATAATTTTTCCACATAAAATATACCTGTGTCTTCCATGAGAAATCATCTAGATGGCTTCCGGTTCTAAAGTCAACTTGCCCTTATTCCTTATGACTTTGTAGGGACCATAAAACCTTGGTTTTAGCTTTTCAGCTCCATTCTTTTTAGAGAGGACTATTTATAGGGTTGTAGCCTCAAAAAGACCATATCTCCTACCTCAAATGTCCTCTCAACTCTAGGCTGATCTGCATACAACTTTTGTTGATTTTGTGCATGTTGTAGGTTATCTTTGAGTGCCTTCATGATATCTTGTCTTTGTTGCACCAAATCCTTAGCTCCTGGAACTCTACTATTGGGAATAACCATATCAACAAAAGAAAAAGCATCATAACCATACAAGGCTTTGAAAGGTGTCATACCGATAGACATGTGATAGGAAGTATTGTAACAAAACTCCCCCAAATATAACCACCTGATCCAAGCTGATTGCTGCCCTATTACGAAGCTCCTTAGGTACCCTTCTATCCACTTGTTGACAATTTCAGTTTGCCCATTCGTTTGGGATGGTAGCTCGTGCTAGGAGTCAACTTTGTACCTGAGAGATGAAAGAGTTCTTGCCAAAAGGAACTCAGAAATCTGATGTCCCTATCACTCACAATGTTCTTTGGCAGCCCATGAAGTCTGAAGACTTCCTTTAAAAAAATTCCAACCACTAGCGGTCCATCATACTTAGTGGGAAGAGGAAAAAATGGGCATACTTAGTGAGTCTATCCACCACAACATAAATACAACTCTTACCTTGCACCGTGGGAAGTCCGGAAATGAAATCCATAGAAATACTCTCCCATTTTTATTTGGGATAGGCAAAGGCTACAAAAGAGATGCTGGAAATTCATGATTCCTTTTACGTTGTTGGCACATGAAACACTCTCAGATGTGTTGAAGAGCTCCCCATTTTCCCTAATTTGTTTATATGTTTTGAAGTATCTCGGATGACCAGCCAAAGGAGAGTCATGCATAGCTTCCAAAATCTTATGTTTTACCTTGGATTCGTAATCAAATAGACTCTATTTTTGTAGAGTACGATGCCATTCACTACCTTGTATTTTTCATCTCCAATTTTCCCTTCTAAGACAACACTAACAAATTGATTTTTTGCATATATTCGGATGTTATGAAAACTCTCCAATCTGCTGTAATTTCTATCATAGAACAACAATATGGTTTCTTGAAAATGCATCCACTACTATGTTATTTTTCCCTTTAACATACTCAATATCAAAGTCAAATGCTTGGATTTTTGCTTACCCATTTCTACTGCCTTTCATTCAAATCAGTTTGGTTGAGGAAGTACCTCAAACTATTATGATCCGTCTTCACCACAAATCTGCCACAAACTAAGTACTGCCGGAACTTTACCAAGGCATGCATGATTGCCAACATTTCCTTGTCGTAAATGGAGTACCTATGCTCAACATCTTTGAGTTTCCTACTCTCATATGCAATTGGATGCATCACATTCAACAACAAAAGGAATAGAGAAATCTAGAACAAGTACAAGCACAAACTCATTACCTTTTTGAGTTTGTCAAATGCTAGTTGGGCTGAAGGTGACCAGCTGAAAGCTCCATTCTTTGTTAAATTTGTCAAGGGAGCTGCAAGTTGTGAAAACCCTTTCACAAACCTCTAGTAGTAGCTACAAAGACCCAAGAATCCCCTTAATTGAGTCAAAGTGGTAGGAGGAGGCCAAACCAAGATGGCTTGGATTTTTGTTGATCCACTTGTACTCCTTGGGCATTGATGACATGTCCAAGGTACAAAATTTCCTTCATTCCAAACTCACATTTGGATAATTTTGCAAAAAGAGATTGTTGTTCCAAAATTCCCAACACTATATCCAAATGCTTCAAGTGCTCCTCCCATGATTTGCTATAAATTAGAATGTCATCAAAGAATACCAAAACAAATTTTCGCAAATGCTCCCTAAAAATATGATTCATACATGATTGAAATGTAGCTTGGGCATTGGTTAACCCAAAAGGCATTACAAGGAATTCAAAATGACCAAAATGACACCTAAAGGTTGTCTTGTGGACATCCTCTTCTCTTACCTAGATTTGATGATACCGGATCTCAAATCAATCTTGGAAAAGAACACCGCTCCATGCAACTCATCAAGTAACTCATCAATCCTTGGTATGCAACTCTCTGTTGTCATAACCCGGGAACACCATTCCTCATGCCTTGTAGTACAACTTCCTTGTCTTGCACCTTGAATTTTAACTCCATGGTTTGGTAGTTTTGAGTGAATTCACCCAAAGATTGCAGCCATTGTACTCCAAGTACCACATCTATTTCACCAATGCCAATGACATAAAAATCATCTCTTACCTTGTGTCTCCCTAAAGTGAGCTCAAGTTGTGGAATCTTCTTCATGCATGAGAGTGAGAATCCATCCGCTACTGGTCACGTTGAAACCTTGGAAGTCTTCCATCGTCAATCCCATCCTAGTGACCAAGCTTTCATCAATGAAGTTGTGGGTAGCCCCACTATCTATCAATACAACGACTCTTTGACCATGTAGGACACCTCTAACTTGAAATGCATAGTATCCAGGAGCTCCATATAAGGTAACAAGTGTGCCACTTCTTCTTCCTTTGCTTGTTCTTTGGCTTCTTCCGGATCAACACTTTCTTCTTCTTCTTCCTCATCTCGAAATTAGCTTAGTGCAATGGCCTACCCCTTTCACGATGCAACAATGTCCTAGTGTCTTTGGACCCTTGCGGTTGAAGCATATTTTTTCCTTCTTAGCTCATTTTTGCCTCTATCTCCTTGTTTTTCTGCAACCCTCTTGGATCTGAATTCCATTGATTTGACTTACCCTGTTGTCCAAAAGTTGTTGTTTTTGCTCCCCACTTAGAGTTGTCTTTGGTTGTCCAAATGATCCCTTTTGTTGCCCAAAGGTACAATCCTATGTTGTCCAAAAGCCACGGTCCTATGTTGTTTAAAAGGCGGAATTTTACTTTTAGGGACTGAAGTTTCAAGATCCAAATATTTTATAGCTTCTTGTAGAGAGGAAGGGCTGAAAGCCTTCGTCTAGGCCTCTAAGTGGTTCTGTTAGGCCTTCAATGAACAACACCACAAGCCTTCGTTCACTCACATCCGGAACCATCACTGCAAGCCTCTGAAATTCAAAAATATATTTATCCACTAATCCTTCTTGTTTGAGTTGAGCCAACTCCCTAAAGTGGGTCTCTGGATCTATTCTATCAAACCTCTCTGTTAGACATTGGCTGAATTCTTCAATTGTTATGATAGATCTGTGTCCTTGGGTGATCAACCCATGGTACCACCATTCATGTGCTACCCCTTCCAAATGCAAAGTGGCAAATTTGAGGGCTTCTTCCTCATACATGGGATTCAAAGACAAGTATGTGTCTAACTTCTGCAACCATGATCTTGTTGAACACTTATTAGATCCGTCATAAGAAGGAAGAGTTACCTTTCCCAATCTCTATTGTATGTCTCTTTGTGGCTGCTCTTGTTGAACTCTTCTATTCTTTTGGATGCACTTATTATTGTTCAACTGACAAAAATATCGAAGGACAACATATCTCACACCTTGTAGCTGAGGGTTGTATATTCCTCACCCCATGCCTCTAGGTCCTTCATGTCACTTGGTGGATCTAACTCAACTAGATGTTCTTCTCTTTGAAGGAATTTGGCTTTGAATATTTGAGGAGGTTTAATGGAGGTCCTTGCTTGACCGGAAGAGCTTCCTTCACCATTATTTGTTGCTCCTTGGTTGGCTGATTTGTTTGCATTGGGACCATGGAAAGCCTTAGCCAAGTCCATGATAGATCCCATCAATGCATCACACATTTCCCTTTGAGATTCCCTCAAAGCATGCTGAAGAGATTGTTGCAAGGACTGTTGCAAATCTTTCTAACTTGGTGTGATTACTTCTTGCAGAAAACTCATGTCATTCGTAGGAGGAGCTCTTTGCTCTAGATCTTCCATGGTTTCTTTCCTTGGAGTCTTGATTTCTTCTCTGATAAACCTGAGCTTGTTTCTCCTTGTGCATCAAGATTTGATTTCCTTTCATAAGATGGCAAGAATCACCACTCTGATACCATTGTAATGCCCCCAACGGGAGATATTCTAACCATATGGGAACACTAAAAATTATGATTTATTTCCACGGCTGGAAATGAAGATTCTTGGACAACAATGTATATTTTCTTCCACAAAACAAAGATCTAAAATAAAACCTCAAGAGAGTGAATGTGGAGAAAAAGAGCCACAAAATGACTCAAATCTAATATCAAAATGCCCAAATCTTATGCCAAAAATATTGATAATAATTTATGAATATAAAAACACCAAAATACTGAATTTTAGGAACCAAAACAGAGATGGAAATTTATTATGTCTATAGAAGGACAACTTACAAAAAAAGTTTCAAAGAAGCAATCCCAAGACCAAATTCACTGAAACAAAGCTAAATATGGCCTCCAAAATTATGATAAGGCAAATGGTGTTGAGATCTCGAACAACCATGCCCTAGAATGCACCAAACTTCACCCACAAAGGGGTCACTACCATAGAAAAGGGTTGGAAATGGAGGTAGAAATCCTCAATAACAACCTTGCCTTCAAACCCTAGCTAAAAGTGTCGTAATTATGTAATAGAGAGACTCAAACACTACGGAAATTTGAAAACACTCTTTAAGGATCAATAGAAACCTCTGAAATGGAGGATCTGCACAAAGGATGAAGAGTTTTTGTTCTTCACCTTAGCAAGAGAGGGTTTTCGTCCTCTAATGCAACCACCCAAAGGTTTTTCGTCCTTTAGTGGAGGAATGGAAGAGCAACAACCCAAAACCAAGCAATTGATATCAAAAATAGCTAATAGATCATTTCCCAAGTGTGGCGACTGTTTTTATGCTTGGAAGGGGCACAAATCTCAACACAAGAGGCCCACATGGTCCACCCCACTTTGGAAGGAATTACTTTATATTTAATATTTTATTTCCCCCTTTTCTCCATATGGTTCACTTTGTCTCATAGTGGAATAAAATAAAAATAAAATGTTTATTTACTTATTTAATTAAAGTGCTTATAATAAAAATTACTATGTACTAAAATTAGATTATTAGGATTAGTTTCCCTTATCCTCCACCCCTTAGTTGACAAGAAACCAATAATAGGCTACAAGGCTTCAACCCTATTAGTTTTGAGAAGGGGATAGTACAACTGAAGAAAGGATCATACTTCTCCATTCTTGTAAATGAGTTTAATAAACAAGGATTGTAGTGTTCTTTTTCTTTTGTGAATATTTGTACAATCTCTTACTTTTAAATAAGTGCTTTGGCACAACTAGACTTGGGAATTTTTAAAGATTTTAATCATTTTATTTTTGCAATGGATTTTGATTCGTTTGAATTTACAAAATTTGATTTTGTGTTTTTGCAACATATGAGTGACTTGAGTTATCTTGTCTTCTTTCAGAGTTTTATGAGATATTTGGTTATCTACGGGGTACTTTCCCACAAAAATCCAATGTTGGCGCCTAAAATTGTTCACCTCATTTTGGGGCATTAGAGTTAAATTTGGAGCTTGAATGGTGATAAAACTATCGTGTTTGGCATTCTTATGTTTTTAAACTCGCCAAAAATGGTTGCACTTCCTTACTGCATGTGTACAAGTTGCTATAAAAAAACTTGGGAAGATTTTGAGGTGGTTGTAGATCTTAAACGTTCAAACCCTTGTTTTCCTTCAATCGAAGACCTTTAAATTTTGTTCATTAGATCAAGGAAACTTGTCACCAAACTTTTCTCTCAAGCCTTCATGTGGCAGTCACTTTGTTTGTTCACCTTGGGAATTAATGGCATATTCACTGTGAAAAGGATCGGGATTTGGTTGATAAGCCAAGTGACCGCCTTTGTTAGTTGGAGCAAAGGCTTCACGGTTCACCTTTTTGTTCAAGTTGGAAAAGCAACTAAAGCGAGAAGGTTCCCAAGAACCCCGAGAAGATCTAAAGGCTCGAGAGCATGAAAACATGTCATTGGTCCATGTGGTCCAATGAGAGTAGTACGTGATTGATCGCAAGGATAAATCGTTTGAGCCTAAGAATTAAGAAAGCCCCAGAGAACGAAAAGTCGTGATTGGTCCACGTGGACCAATCTCAATATTTCGTGGTTCCGGAGGTTGGGTCATAACCCGAAATTGATGAAGGCATGGAGATTCATGATCTTGAGATTTTGAGGGCATAAGGAGATCTGAGATCCCAAAGTGAACCTCGAAAGTCACTAAAACAGTGGGATGTTGAGACCCAAGAAATCCCGTGAACCCAAGAACCCAAGACTTATAAGATGTGGACATGTGGCTTCAACTCAAGTGGAAACCATTCAACAAGGTTACCAATTAGGATGAGACATGTGGCAAAATCAGCTCTGAGGTTACATTTGATGACCTTGTTCAACTGTGTTAAATGACCTAGGTAGTTTCAAATGGCCATAACTTTTGATTAGGAACTCCAAATCACATAAAATTGGTAATGTTGGAAAGCTTATGAAGATAGCTATACATTGGAAACAAATTTGAGGTGAATTGGTGAGGTATTTACAGAGTATCTTGTAACAGAAGTTTTGGTAGCATTTTCCAACCTTTGTCGTCATTTATCAATCCAATTCTCCAAATTGATCATGTGTGGGGCCTCCCTTGTGTTTCTTAAGAGTGTTGTGCTTCTCAACAAACATGAATGTGGCCTTGAGATCTTAAATTGAATGCCAATTGGTTCCATGTGTCATTTGATCAACGATGGAGCCACTAATCAATCTGTGTGTGTTTTTTTCTCTTCTCAATGGTTCTCAAACTTTGAATTTCCTTCCAATTCCACTATGGAATGTTCTCTCAATTGTATAAATAGATGAAGAATGTGCTTCATCTAATCATCTTCCAATTTAGCCATTTTGGCAAGATCTCTAATCCTGTGGTAGTCTAGTCTATAGGCATTCATTTTAGCTTTATTTTAGATGTTTGGAGAAGGAATGACTGTAATCAATTCAAGGATATCATAATAAAGATCTAGGAGAGTAGCCATGTTTGTTTTATTGAATCAAGAATAAGATGGCAAATCATAAAGGAAGATATCATTTGAGTCATAAGTGTATTCACTCAAATAGTTAAGAGTCTCCATTTGGTGATTAGGTCCAAAGGTCTAATGTGTAGTCACTAAAGCATTTGAATGTAAAATCCTTTGCGGAATTCTGGTTTTTATTTGCACTTAATAAACTTAGCTAATGCTATATTTCAAATTTTGAGTTATGGTGGTCTGATGGTTTATTAGATCTCAATATATATGGTTTAATGATTGTCTGAATTGTGGGGAGATATAACAATTGTGTAAATTGATGCAAATCTTGTGTTATCTCTGACTACATCTCAGCGTTGTAGATTTGGCTCAATGAACAAGACATGTATGAAGTTGGAATGATCAAACCTCTCCACCCCCACACCGCTCCCCTCCCCGCCTAGCCCTTTTAATTAAATATTATATTGCCCTCCTTGAGACCTTTGTTTATCCTACACATTCTTAGAGGCCTCTTTGATATAACTTTGGATTCATCTTTATCATAATGATTTGTTTGTTTGCAACCTTTGCCTAGTTTTAAGTAGTTTTATGATCCTCTTGCTAGTGACAACCAATTGGGTGGGAGATCATAGTGGTTGGGCTGCTTATTTGGGTTTGTTGCTCTATATTTGCATTATCTTTGTTATTTGACATCACTTGGGTTGTTGTAGGGTCTCTCCCTTAGGTTTCATAGAGCCTAAAGAGTTGGAAGTCAACCACCTTCCTATTTGTTGACCTTGAATCTGCCCTTCTTGGTGAAGAATACAACTACAATGAACTATTCCACCCTTCTTCACTCAACTAACAAGCAGAACAGATTTGGGAGCCAACATTTGCAATGAATTCTTTGAGTAAATAAATTCAAATATATGTCACATACCCAAATATCTTCATAGGCATCTGTGGCTTGTGTATCCCATACATCTTGTTATAACCATGCCATATCATCGACATGATTATTGATAAAGAAACTAAAAGTGAATATTGGTGTAAAATACAATGACAAGTTCAAATTCTTACAAAGTTTGCAATTGATTTCTCAGTTTGTGACTTTCTGGATGATAACCAAGGAACTTACATGCAATGTGCAAGCTACTGTTAAGTACCTCCTCATGAATAAAATGGGTTTTTAATAGAAATGTAAACCACCATATAACTCATACTACGCACTTACGATTATAACCTTAATTAAACGAAGATAAAAATATAATATCAATCATATAGAAGAGAAGTTGAGCCTTAATCATATGGAAATTGAAATATACTATTTAGCCATATAGAAATGAAGCTAAGCCTTAATTACATGAAGGTAAAGATATAACATTAATCATTTAGAACTGAAGTTAGCTACCACAAAAAAAAAAAAGAACGAAGAAATAGCAACATCCCTATTACATATGGAGGTCAAAAACTGTCTATCAATACAAAATTCTTGCTATTGCTACGCAAGGATTATAAATCCATTTGTCTAGAGCTTCATCTTCAACAGGCTTCAGCTGCCCATTTTGTTCAATCTTATTAATACATGAACAAAATTCTAAACCATCGGCATCTAACTTTCTAGAGATACAAATCTGCCCAAATCAACAAGAAATATGGGCAGCACAATACTCCCTTGCATTTCCTTTTTCTCCATTAAACACAAACAAGATATATTTCAATTTCACCGTGTACCTAACAAATATCTACCCATCACAGTATTGTACTTAGCAGGTTTCTAAATAGAAGCTTAACTTAAATATACAAGAACAAGTACACTTTACCAAGTTTCTTATTTGATTGTTAAAAATGACACACTCACACACACTCACACCCCCACACAATTTCTGTACGTATGGATATATTCTATGTATGGTGCAAAATTAACAGAATCAAACATGAGTTGAAGAATATATAGATCACTTTGGTTCACTTTAAAATCAGAATCTATATGCATCTTTTATTGATTTCGAATTTGAGCTGGTGAGGTTGACGACTCAAACACTACCCCACAGTATCTCAATATTATACTTGAAAGTTGCGGAATAGAAATCAATACTAACCACAAGAAGTTTTGATTTTGATTTTGAGCTAGTGAAGGTCAAGGCTGAAACACCAATCCACCCTAGCAAGACCTTAGTCAATTCTACTATACAAACTAATCTAACGGGAGAACTGATTATGGAAAAGGTTACTTGGTGAGTCGATTCGGACAATGTATTCATCTTCTGCAACTGACCCGTCACTTGAATCATCTACTGACTTTCTTGCAATAGCTCTGGGGTAAGGTGGTATATTTGAGGCACCAGCACTAGTACTACTGATATAACCTTGGCTTTTCAACCTTCTTTGAAATGCAGGTCCTTGTTGTGACTGAATAGACGGGAGTGCACTTGAAGAATAGACCTTTCTAATTTGGGATTGAAATGATGAGTATGATTTTCTGCTTCGTAGTCCCATGCCCCATGGTACTCTCAAAAATCTTCCTCCTCTCCCACTGTACTTCTTCCCAGTTACCTATCCAAGTAAAGAAAGCGTATTCAATTAAAAAAATACAATAGTTTGATATGATTTGTCAATAACAACATTTTTCGCTGTATACACAAGGACTCTACTTATGATCAATTGATAGTTTAAAAATTAAAATTTATCCAAAACTTTGGTTTGTGAATTGGTAACATTTCTCAAAAGCATTAGCCAATTTTTTATTGAAATAATAAACATAATATACTATATCCAGAAAAATATGCAAGTAGCTATAGTAAATCCCACGTTTTACTTTTCAAATAGTAGCACATAAAATATTTGTTATTTTTATGAAATGGAAAGATTCGCCAGATCATAATAAATTTCCACTCTTCAATGTTTTCCTTGTCACAAACCTCAAGCCTAGATTTTGTTATTTAATGTAAGAGTCATACGAGACTTACCGTACTACCAAACACACTCAGCTGCATTGCCTTTTCAGAAAGCGGTGGAAATCCAGGATCTGATTTTGTAACTGCACTATGTCCAGGCTTCCCTGAATTATATGGTTTATCAGGCCAGGATACAAGACCTTCATGTTCATGGCTAAGGCGGCCTGGAATTCGTCTACTATGAGACAAAATTGAAGCTGAAGATACGTGAAGATGGCTCTCGTTATGGATTGAACTGATGTCGAAAATAATGATCCTCGAGCGTGTATCTGCTTGAAACCATGTTCCTTGGCGGGTGGCTGAAACAAATTGTTTGCCAACTCTAAGAAGCATGTGCCATCAAAGCTTTCTTCTAGAACAGAAAGAGTCCAAACACAGAAAAAGAAAGTCTAAGAAATTACTACAAGGCTTGCTAATTATAACTGAGAGTCTGATACAGAAAATTTCATTACATTTATACCACACAGCACATAGATATTAGAGTAGATTAAAAAATTGCAGTCCCAGAAGGTATTGAGCATCATCCACGGATTATTTCATATAGATACCATTTTCATCATGTCTAGTTCTTCATTACTAACACCATTTTGCTTCCCCCATCAGTTTCCAGATGGTAAGAAAGAAAGAAAGAAAGAAAGAAATTATATTATGTCGACCTATGGCCAAATGTTGGTGAATGGGACTCGAGCAAACAATCAATTACAATAGAAATTGCTAGGGAAAGGGACCCTAGGGTCAGAGACTACCTAAATAAAAAGAACATAAGTACGGCAGATGGATTTGGTCCTTGCTATAGTGGTTTCAAATCAGAAGAAATATCTACATGTGGTACATTTTGACTGAATTGGTATTTGAATACAACAGACAGTAACTGGCAACAATATTTCAGTGAACAATAAACAACAGGTTCATTTTTCTTCATTGCAGCGTTCGGGAAGGAATTAAATCAGGAATACCGATTCTACAGTGGTGCCAACTGGCAACTCTATATATTGGACAAGAATGCTACTAACTCTATCGTAAGCATCCGGGTTCCAATTTTTTCTTAGTTTATCAGTCCAGGCAGCTTCTTGAAGTCAGTCTGAGCAAGTGCAACTAGGAGGCCTAGTTATGTTTAAAAATGCTAATGCCTTCATATTCTTTTGCAAGTGGTATCATGTATGTCATATACATTTCTTTCAATTTTTATTGTCTCAACGTATGATTGTTTAGGGCATATGGAAATTGGGAGGCAATGGCGGATATGTATGCTACCATATTTGTTGGATCCAAATCATAATAGGAGAGAACTTCAAATAATTCTGGAAGTTCAAGCTAAAAGATATACATCCAGTTTATCTATCTATGTAAAAGATGATAGTAAAATCTTATTGGAATGAGGCATGCATACTGGAGCATTCACTGCTCTTTTCTTTTGATTGGCTATGTGGTCTTCAACTAATTCATTTCCATAGATATATACGAGAAACACCTATCAACATGAAACCTGGAACTTTTTGCTTACTCTCAATTCCTCATTTCTATGTCAACTTTTAACAAGTTCTTTTGGGCCTCAACATTTCCATGAAAAGGCAAAGCACGCACCTGTATTTTCAGCTTACTCTTTTCTTGCAGTAGAGGGAGTAATCACATGAAGCTAAGAAAACATTTCACGTAGGAAAAGTTTAGCAAGAAACTGACGCGTATATCACAGGATAATACTTGTACGTACATGAAAATTTGCTTACATTTTGGTATTTCATTCAGGCATCCAAGTTTCCAAAATGTGGAGGCAAAAGAAATTAATATCTGATTCGAACTTGTGGGCCACATATATATAAATTAGGTCACGAGAAGCATGAAAACAGAAGAGGAAAGCTATGAGCTTTTAAACAAAACTGTGAACTAGTCACAAAAGAGAGTCAGAAACAAGGAAATGCAGAAGATGGAAAAGGCTAAAGCCATTGCATGTCCAAGGAGAAAAGAAGGAACAATATGCACAATAGCTTAGAACTTGAGTTGAAGTGCATGGAGTACTGAAGCCATGCCAATGGCAACATTATTAACACAAAAGACTACAAATATAAATAGCGTATTCAAGCCTTAAAGATTCTAAACAATCAAGATACCAAAGAAGGTAGATAGAAAGATACCTGCATTAGCAAAATGATTCTCTGTATGCGAAGGTACTAAAACTGCAGGAACTGTCATAAACTCATCCTCGCCTTCTTGTTTGACAAAGCCTTCCAATACAATGGCAACATTGCATGGCAGAATTTCAATCATTTCACCCCTCAGGTAAGTGCACACAGTCGACTTCTCCAAAACAAGGGCTCGCATTTCTTGCATTGAAATCTCTTCAAATTGCCGAGGCAGTACAAGTTTTGCAACAACCATTGCACTTTCCTGCAAAGATTACATACTAAAAGTTCAAGGCTTTGGGAGTTATTGATAAGAGAGTTCCAGAATAAGAATATAAATTTGAACACTTGACTCTGTAATGTCTGTATAGCTATATGAATTTTTATAAAGACAGACATCATCTTTTCCACATTTCCGATCCTAAATTATTTGTAGATTTCCAGGAAACTAATTCTTGTTGACTTAGCTTTTCAAGCTAAGAATTTAATACATTTATAACACTACTAAGTTATCAGCCTCATACTTGTTATAGAGAGTCATACAAAACAAAGGAAAAATAAGAATATAACTCGTTACCAAATAAGCCTTATTAATGAAAGAGAACAAGACAGATGTTGTAGATAAGAAATACGATTCCTAATATAGTGTAATCACATAGTTTGGAGTACAAAATATATAATAAGGTTTATCTAAAGAAAAAATCTAAATCGAATTGGTAGCTGGATATATAGGACATTTGCAACAGTTCACCTTCCTTTACACTCATATGCATGGAGATGCGATCTTTGCCAATGTGGTTATTGTGCAATGCAATCTTACTCAATCACCATTGGATATCAAGAAGTTAGATCAATTTTAGTGAAGTACTTGGCCCCTTTAACGAGTGTATGAGAAAGTGTACATACTCGGTGAACCTGCAAGTACTCGCCAAAATTTATACTAGCCAAGTTTTAATCATGTATACTCGCGAGTTTTAGCAGTGTGCTCATGCTAAGTACCATTCACAAACTCCTAGACATTGAAAAATGTAGATACACAATCAAACCACGATTTATCACCGTAAAATGCTACAAAAACACGATTTTTCTTCTTTATAAGCCCCACACCCCCACACATTCTAATCACACAACATTTGAGCATCCTTTGAGTGAATTGGAGGGAGTCAATAGTAATTTATAGAGCAGATTTGAGGAATTCCACTTCTAGGTTAGATCTTTTTGTTTTCTTTTTCGCAAGTATTTTAATTCTTTCTAAATTATTAATATTAAGCTTCTAAATATGATTTATTACAAATTTTAATGCATTCCATTCAATTCCCATAATTTTTATTCGTGATTTACACTAGTTTTTCTACTCTACATGTGGTTTACATTATGTTTTTTTTTAAATGTATTTTTTTCTTGCACATAGGATTTACATTTACAAATTTATGGTTTATTTTTTCCAAATGTTGTTTTTAATGTTTTTGAAATTTGAACATGTTGTAGGTTAGCATCCAATGACATCAAGCTCCGCATCAGGCTCAACATCAATGAGTGGAAGTTGTCCCGCTAGAACCCATACTACCACTTGGAAGTATGCCATACATGGACCAGTCGAGGGGCCTGTGATTTGCATGTTCCGCTCAAAGAAGGTTTTTGGAGGCATCGATCACCTCAAGTACATGTGCATGCATTGTTCGCCACGACGTCATGCCATGTCCTAATAGCGAGGAAGAAGCAAAACAAGAGATGCGGGTAGAGCTTGCATTGTTGGATGACAAAAACTAGAGAGAGAAAGGGTACAAGCAGCCATAGCAATAGCCATTAGGCCTAAAACAATAGTAGAAATGGAGGTAGATATAGTGGCGATTGTGGGCTCTAGTCATTGTCCACGAGTACGTAACACATCCACCTTATCTAATTCGAGCAAAGGTTAGTGAGATTTTTTGCACCTAGAAACATTCCTCGAGCATAACCTTCATTGCAAGGTATAAGGTGGAACAAGAAGGGTGAATGAGGAAGCAAATAAAGCATATACAAATTTTTGGTATTACAACCACCTTCCCTTCAATGTGGCGAAGAACCCGTACTTAGGTATTTGGTGACGACATTGATAATTGAAGGGAAAGGGTACAATGCACCCTCTCCAAGAGACACAAGTGGAAGGTTTCTCCAGGATACGGTTGCGGATGCAAAGTCTATTATGGAAGAACAAAAGAAGCAATGGTGAAGTTCGGATGCACCATTCTTTCAAATGGGTCAATGAATGGAAAGAAGGGCATCGTAATCAGTTTTTAGCAACTTCGAACGGTGATATGGTCTTTTGTAAGTTAATCAATGCCTCTAATACAATATAGAATGCATAAAAATTGAGCCTTATGTTGGAGGAGGTTGTCTTAGAGGTGGGCATCGAGAATGTTGTGCAAGTTATCACTAACAATGCAGTAGCATATGTGGTGGTTGGGAGATTATTCAAGATAGGCACCCATCACTCTATTAGACCCCTTGTGTAGCCCATTTCCTTGACCTTCTTTTAGAGGACATAGGCAAAATTAATTGGGGCGGTGATAGCGAGAAGATGTTAGAAATATCACAAAACATATTTATAATCACCCTTGGGTTTCACACTTGGTAGAAAATCACAACATGAGGAAAGAGCTTGTGTGAGCGGATGTCACAAGGTTTGCAACTATGTAGCGTCCCCCTTTCCAAGCTAGTTTGTTTTGGAGACTTTGAGTCCATTCAACTTCCCAGGAAGTGATTGTCATATTTTAAAGTTATTTTTGTGAGCATTTGCATTCTTCTTTCATAGTTTTCTACATAAGTCAAGTTGGTTGGGTTAGGAAGGTGAAAAGCCAAAAGGCAAATAAAAAGAAAGCATCCTTATGAGGTCGGTCTTAGTTGGAGACTTCCAAATTGGTTTTGGCACTACAAAGGGGTATAAATGAAGGATCGCTCAGCTCATTTGGGGATGATCATCTTGTCAACAATACACTTTGCATGGTTTTTGGGTTGTTTCCTTCCTTGCTTGATTGAAGAACGAAAACTCTTCAATTGGTTGTTTCCAAGTGCTTCAAGGAGATTGATGTTGCAGATTTTCAGCTAGGGTTTGATTGGAGAAGAGCTGCTAGGGTTTGAGCACCAATTTTAGGCCCTCTCCTAGGGTAGCGACTTGCTTGGAGGAGTTGGGTGCCATCTAGGGCACATTTCTTCAATTGGAGTTGATATCCATATTCCTCATAATTTTAGAGGCTGATTTCACACTTTCATGAGATTTTGGGGGCTTGTAACCTTACATTCAGCCATTATTGTGAGCTGTAATTCTGCTGTCATTAATTTAATTACAGCTGTATAGAACTTCATAATTTGCATATATTTTGGAGTACTTTTGCTTGGTGTTTATTCCATTGGTTGAGTATAATATTTTGGAGAATTTATACATCCATTTTCAGCTTGTTTGGAGGGTGTTTGATGCCCTAAAAGTGCAAATACAGTTCGCTGCTAGGGTTTATAATATTCTTTGGTTGGCTGTTGTAAAAATCAGATTACTCTCAATTGGGATTGGTGTTATTTCTTTGTTTTTAGTTTCAGCCCTAAAAGGGACATTACAGTGGTATCCGAGCTTGAGCTTCCATGAAGATGAGGGTCTCCATGCAAGAAGATCACAAGGAGTACATTTGTTAAAAATAATTCAAGGAAGCCACTTGAGATGGATAGTATGGGCCACAAAGATTCCAAAGAAGCCGAGTTGAGCAGACTTTGTGATGATGTTAGGGTTGAGAGGTTTTCCCTAGGGCAAGAAAGATTGGCGAATAGGATGGCACAATTGATCCATGCCATGCAAAACCTAAATGGTGAACAAAGCTCTTCAAGGGAAAGCGATAATATTTAGCCACCAAGAATCGTGAGTGATTCTTCATCTAGGTCATTCTGGCCTACCTTCCTCCTAAGAAAGGAAGTCATCCCGACTATGTTACACCAAGTTTCCAAGAGGGAGACGAGCAGAGGATGAGGGGAAGTGTTTTCGGGATGGATTTATTTGGAAGCCTTTTTAGGGGATGGTAGGGGACGACTATTAAAAAAATAAAGGAAAATTTACAAAATATAGAAAATTTCAAATACTCATATGATAACATTGATAAAGCATTCATCACACACATTATAGAACCTTAATACATAAAATTGGAGCTGAATTGAGATTTCACATGAGATTCAAGTTTCAATTACAATAATAATTACAATGAAATGCCCAAGGGTTGCAAGTTTCAACTGCAAAATGTCTGAAACATAGAAAAGGAAAATATATTGTTGTCCCTAATCAAAATCCGCTAAAATGACATCAAAATCAGACCCTGACTCTGAGTCACTTTGGACCTATGAGGGATTGCCTCATCCAATGGAACCCCAACCAGTCCCAAATGTGCCTCCTCCTCATCAACCTGTGTGGCATCTTTGGGATCAACATCCCAACTTACAGCTTCTTTTTGTTTTAGTTGTAAGAGAGGTTGTGTGGCATCTTCAGGATCAACATTCCAACATCCCAACATTCTTTTTTTATTAACTTTGAGTTTTTTTAAAATAAAGAATGCCTTTGTTGGGATGTAGGGAATGCCCAAATGTCCCATGACGGCCCGGAGAAGTCCGTTGGCGTGTATGGGGACGTCTGGGAGTTCCTACGTTTAGTCTCAGAAAGGCATTCTTTATTTTTAAAAATACTCAAAGTTAATAAAAAAGAATGTTGAAGTCCTATGCTGGGCCCCAACATTCCTTTTTTATCAACTTTGAATTTTTTTTTAAAATAAAGAATGCCTTTGTTGGGACGTAGGGGACACCAGGAGACGTCCCCAAGATGGTGGGGACTTCTAGAAGTCTCATGGCCATACAGGGGGACGGCGTTCCTTGTTGTCCCCCTTTTTTTCGGCATCACGAGGACATCCCCTATTTTGTGTGTGAATTGGAATTTTGGGTAGGGGACGTTTCCTGCCCATCCTCAAGACGTCCCCTATTGGGGACAAGCCTAAATATGCCAGGACACATCCGCGTTGAACATAACATTCCAATGGTTGAAACATGGCATTGATGGGTCACAACATTACAGACAACTATGAGGAGTATAGGGCTCTTTCAAAGAAGATTCATGATGCCATATCACTTGTTGAGTTCATAGGGTTGAAGAAAGGTAGAGTGGGAATTGGACCAAGGTCTAAACCCCGAGCTATGCCCAAGGAAAATGGGAAAGATGTTCCAGCCCTAGAGGGAAAGAATCCCTCCATTGTGATCAAGGAAGAAGAACACTCGAAGTTGTTGGGCATTGAGAGGGAGCAGCCCATGGAAGCCCTAGAAGTACCTATCACTCTTCCTAGGGATGAGCCATTGACTGATTTTCAGGACAACAGTGTGAAGGGGCATGTGTTTGATGAAGAAACCATGGAGCATGAGCCCAAGAAAGAAGGGAAATATGATGCGCCAAATTGTGGAGGGGAATTGGTGGTTGAAGCCCAATCTCTGGGTGATAATGAGAATACTCAGCTTGCTGGAATTTTCAAAACAGCAGCTCATAAGAGACAAGTTGATGGTGTTCATGACTTTGGCAAGAACCACGAAGAGGCTCCATGCATGTGCCAACAAAATATGGATGAAGTCAAGGTGGGAAGAGCTTCACTAGTTGAATATGAAGAGATCTCAACCAAGCTTCATTCGGCAAAAGAAGATGAACAAGTTGAGGACAACCCAAGGTATGATAGTGAAAATCACATTTTTGCTTTTTTGCTCTCCTCCTATGATACTTTGCCATACTTGTGCCATCATGGGCAGCTTTTTGAATAAAATGAGCCTATGTCAAGTTTGATGCTTCATATTATAATTGGTGGTCAGCATGGACAACATAGTGGAAACAATGATAAAGTGAAGAACAATCTAAAGTGGCAAAGGGTACATAGATCCTTTGAGTTATAAAAAGATGAAGTCCTCAATGGGTTTCATGTTACTATGGCTATGAAGTGCTTCATTTCGTGCATATGGTTAAAAAGAAGTTTTATGAGAAATCATATGGGATTTGTTATGCATCTGAACTCCCTTGTGAAGGATGAGATGCTACAAGATAGCCTCATCATCCCTTGCACCAAGAGGTTCCAACAACTTAAGCTCACCTTGGGCAAGCACATGGTAAGTGGTGATTTCTATGTGAACTGTAATGAACATGCGGATTTGGTACTTGGAGTGCCATGACTACACTCTTTGGATAAATTTACCCAAGATTAACAAACCATGGAGTTGAGGTTCAAGCTTGATGGCCAAGAGGTTGTGCTTTAAGCATGACAAATGGGATTTTTCAAGTTCTAAGTCTGACCAAGAGGAGGAGAAGAACTTCCGAGAAGAAGGCAAGACATATGGGCAACACATAATGAGGTAAAACCTACAATTTTATTTTCAAAACAGCAGTCATGTCTGGTGTCATGCAGATTTTACCACGAAATCTAAGACTACCCTATGTAAAAAAATCGTACTTTTAAAATAATGGGTCGTTTTTGTGTTTTAATTGCCAAAAGTGTCATTTTATGTCGGGATATTCCCAGTGTCATATAAGCCAATTTCGCCAAATACCCAAATGCCCAAACTTGTTATGTTTGTCACCGGGGTCTTCTTGAGAAATTTTTATTTAATTATTTTAAGCCTCGTTTGAGGTAAATTGTACTCGGTTTAACCTGTTGAGGATTTACATGTCAATATTCCCATATACCGGTAGTGTTTCCACCAGAATGGATCCTAGGCTTTATCTCGTGACTTCTCGGCAAGCGTTTTGCGTTTTTGGTATTTTTCGTTTTTTTTTCTCGTGAAATTTCTCTAGGTCAATTCCTTTGCCGGTTCACATTTTCTTGCGTGGAGTATCCGGAGATCATCTACGGATGTCAATGCGAAGGAATTTGCCACTGAGTTTGGTTCTCTTTAAAAAGATGAAGTCATGCACAAAAAGGCCTTTTCAGGCGAAGTCACATTTTGGGAAATGAAGGTTTTAAGCTCTGATGGGATTTTTAGCAGCGAGAGCGGTGGGAATTTTTGTACTGCTGGCAGGTACTTTTTCCATGGAAGCAAAGTCACTTAAGTCATGATGGGAAAATTAGAGGTAGCAGGCAGGCGGGAATTTCTTACCTGCCTTGCAGGTGAAAATTCTCATTGTGAAATAAAAGAAAATCACTTAAGGCATTGATGGGAATTTCTTACCTGCCTTGCAGGGTAAAAAATCCCATTATGAAAGTCAAACAACTTAAGTGGATCATGAGATTTTTGGAGCTGCGGTGCAGGGTGAATAATCCCATTAGAAATTGACTTTTAAAAATAGAAATCAGCTATGTCAAAAAGTGCGACCCACCTAGAGGAGGAATAATACTTTTTAAAGTATTTATTGATGGAATTAATTCCTATTTTTGGCGCATGAGGTCAAAGCATAGTGTGAAGTCAAAGTAGACTGGAAGTAGAAAGCTAAAATTAAATAAATTTAATTTATTTAATGGCAGCCATGAGCATGCACAAAATAGGCGCCCAAATTGAAGAGAAAAACATGATTTTTAATTAATTAATTGCCGGAAATAGGAAGGGCAATTATTAATTATAGAATGATCAAGGTTATATAAGCATGGGCTGCCATATTAATGGAGTTATTAATTCTTTAGCAAAGGAGTGCAGCCCAGGCAATTTTGGCGCCAAAGGAGAATTTTTGCTAAAAAAAAGGTGTTTTTCACTGCTAGAAAGCTTCAAAGTTTGGCACCTAGGTTTGAAGGAGCTTGATTTAAGTTTGATTAATTGTCTGCATAGTGGTACAGGTGCTCAGGTGAAGTTGACAATATTCATGTTTGCTTCGCATGCAAACAAAGCCTCAAATTTTAGGGCAGCGGGCTTTATATGCAGATTTTTATGATAAAAATCAAGTGTTCATGCTCCGGATTCCGTCTTTGTCTGAATTAATTGCAGGTATTCATTACAGGTGCTTATATAATTGAAAGGGAGCTTAAATCAATGTCCAATACATTGAATATATCTTCCGAATCTGAAGAAATTCCCAGATCTGCACCAATTGCAAAGAATTCGGCATAATTAAAAGAAAAAGAATTGCTCAGACAAAGATTGCTCCGGCCATGGCAAAGCATGATGAAAGAAAAGGATCAGCAGAATCATGCATAGCATCCAGATCCAGATTCAAATTCAAATCCAGATCCAGATCCATAATTGCAAAGGCTTCATCCTCTTGTTTCTAATGCAGCCCGTGTAGAAGTCAGTGCATGAAAAATTCCTTCCAGGATCTTGTGCATGTGCTCCCAATCTTCCAGTTGAAGCCTTCATTGAAGTTGCATTCACCCGGAGTGCTTTCCAGAATTTTTAATTGCTCATATGCAATTAAAAATAAAAAAAAGACAAGTTATTTACGACAAACATTGCACTGATGCATGTACAGGAGAACTACAAAAGCTTCAAGGATAAGAAGGAAGACAAGGCAAAGGCAACACCCGTAAGCAAAATTCCAGATCTAGCCACTTCCAGATCCAGTTGCTTCCAGATTCAGTTTGGTGAGAATCAAAGGCAAAAGAATCAACTGCATGCAGAATGTGAAAAAGGACAAGACTGCAGACTTTCCTCTTTCTTCTTCTTTCTCTTATTTCCTCCGACAAAGTAATTGAGCGATCAATTAAATTATAAAACCTAAGTGATTGGTTTAAAAGCCATTACTTGAAGAAGTCAACTACTTGGAAATAGGTGGCAGACATGCAAAATAGAAGGTTCTATCTTTAGTTGCAAATCATGCATGTCATGCAAAGAGGAATTCCAGGAAGGAGATTGTCAGTTGTTTCCTTTCCGACTTCCACATGTGCCAATTCACTAAAAGCTTCGACTTGTAATTGCCCCTCTACATTCTATAAGTAGAGGAAGAACCTATGGGTTAAAGGATCGGAATTTGTAAGCAAGCATTCTTGTGTTCCAGACTTTGTTTTTGAAACCTCGATAGCTATTTGAAGCAAAGGAATAGAAAGGAGCAGATTTTCGGAGAACTTTGTGTCACGGTGCATTTTGTTTCTAGCTTTTGTCTTAGATCTACTTATAAACTTTGTGTTATTCTAGATCTAGATTTGAAAGCTACCTTTGCTTATAATTTTGTGTGTTAATATCTATTGGTTTTGTCTATGTGCATGCAATCAACTCTGTAATCTATTGATTGGGTTGCACATCTTCCCTCTTTCTTTCCTATTTTTATTATTTTCCTTCTTCATTAGATATTTCCTTTCTTTAACAACTGCTTACTTGTTGCAAAACTATACAACTATGGTTCATGAGCTGCATGGTTAAAGTAAAACCCCTAAATAGATACTAGCATATTTAATTGAAAAATCTTACACGGGAGCCTCACTGGTAAATGAGGGAGATTTATCTCATGACTGCTTAGGTTTTCAGCTATGCAGAAAATCTAGCGAACAATGTTATAAGGATTTTGAATTCCTAATTGATAAGCAAGCTCTTAGATGGAGTGATCAATAGAAGTAGAAGTTGAGTTCATGAATTTTGTGTTTGAAATTGAGCGGGATGGTTGTTATCTTGTTTTGAGCATTGTAACTCAACTGGGATTTGGAGGTATGATTGGAAGTAGTAGGAGTCTTGATTTGTGGGATTTCAAGCATGTTGTCATGAGTTTTTGTGTTGCTGTCATAGACATTTCCAGCCCCCTTTCCATGTTGTTGTCAGTTGTAGGAGAGTTTCCAGCCACTATCATCTTGATTTTAAGGAAGGAAATGCATGGATACAATTGTGTTTGGGACAACATGGTTGGATTTTTGGGATTCCATCACTTGAATGAAAATCATGAGGAGAATGCAAGCCATGGAAGAGAGCTAGCTTCCATACCTATGAGGCATGAAGAAATGATATTGGGAGCTCTTGTTTCTTTTAATGTGTTTGTTCTTTGTGTAGGCACATGAATAAAGAAGAAAGAGTAGTTGAATTTGTTATCCACCCAAGCATATGGTGAAGAATATAGGACTACAGCTGAAGATGAAGATGCCATAATGGAGGATGGCAAGTTTGGGATGGCAAAAGGTTTCATTTTGCATAGAAATAGAGTCCTTCCAATACTTGGATTGGGAGTGAAACATAAAGGCTTTGAGGAAGATATCAACTGAACTTAGGATAGCGGGAAAAGGGCAGCCTAGACCACCTTACGGGCAGCCAAGGAGTTTACTACAACAAGGTAAATCTAGGTGTTTGGCTTTGGATCAATTTTGCATGATGCTCAAGTTTGCCTTTCCAAGTTTGTCATTGAGTACAAAATGCAATCAAGAGCTAGGGAATGAAGTGTTATCTACCCCAAGTGAGAAAGGAAGTGTTTTTATGTCAGCCATGAGCCAAACTGCCATCATTGATGTTGTTGTCATCATTTCTAGCAGCCCCACCTAGTTTTAGTTGCATTTGTATTTGAGAATATGGAGTGTTCTTCCACCTTAGTTGACAAGGATGGAATGAAGAATGAGGATGCCACATTGGGACATGGATTAGCTTGTCAAGCTGCTGATTATTCATCAATTTCTTGCTCTATGACTGAGATTACAACAATTTGGAAGGTTTTTATACAACTGAGTATGCAAAGGAAGAAGTTATTTTGGAGTGGACTTGATGAAGAAAGGAACACCGGTGTTTGAGTTTTTTTGGGCAAAAGCTCCTTTATTTGATAGGCATGGGATCCAAATTATGGGAACACTATAGCATGTTCCTTCACCTTGGTATGATGGCACTTGGGCATGAGAGCTTGCAATTGCTTGAGGGCAAGCAATTTTGGGAGGGAAGGACTGTAATGTCCCCTTTTCCAAGCTAGTTCATTTTGGAGACTTTGAGCCCATTCCACTTCTCGTGGGCAAGAAGGAGGTGAACAAGGGAAGTGATTGTCATATTTTTCAGTTATTTTCATGAGCATTTGCATTCTTCTTTCATAGTTTTCTACATAAGTTAGGTCCGTTGGGTTAGGAAGGTGAAAAACCAAAAGGAAAATATAAAGAAAGCATCCTGATGAGGATGGTCCTAGTTGGAGAATTCCAAATTGGTTTTGGCGCCACAAAGGGGTATAAAAGAGGGTTCGCTTGGCTCATTTGGGCATCATCATCTTGTCAAAAATATACTTTGCATGGTTTTTGGGCTGTTTTCTCAATTCCTTCCACTAAGGGGCGAAAATCCTTTGGTGTGGCTAGCAAGGAGGACGAAACCCTTCCTTGCTTGATTGAAGAACAAAAACTCTTCAATTGGTTGTTTCCAAGTGCTTTAAGGAGATTGATGTTGCATGTTTTCAGCTAGGGTTTGATTAGAGAAGAGCTGCTTGGGTTTGAGCAAAAACATCAAGGCCATCTACTAGGGTAGCGACTTGCTTGGAGGAGAAGTTGGGTGCCATCTAGGGTACATTGCTTCATTTGGAGTTGATATGCATATTCATCATAATTTTAGGGGATAATTTCACACTTTCATGAGATCTTTGGGGGCTTATAACCTCCATTTCCAGCCATTATTGTGAGCTGTAATTCTGCTGTCATTAATTTAATTACAGCTGTATAGAACTTCATAATTTGCATATATTTTGGAGTACTTTTGCTTGGTGTTTATTCCATTGGTTGAGTATAATATTTAGGAGAATTTATACATCCATTTTCAGCTTGTTTGGAGGGTGTTTGATGCCCTAAAAGTGCAAATACAGTTCGCTGCTAGGGTTTATAATATTCTTTGGTTGGTTGTAAAAATCAGATTACTCTCAATTGGGATTGGTGTTATTTCTTTGTTTTTCAGTTTCATCCCTAAAAGAGCCATTACAAACTAACTTCCTAACGTAACAAAGCATATGTAGTTTGTTGACACCGTTGAAGCAAATGTTTATGAGTCAAACATGACTAGCCTTGACATATTCAAAGAAAGCTAATGGAGAGAGGAATGCAAAGACATTTTTTGATGATACCTTTGTGAGAGAGGCAAATATTATCAAGGTAGCTTTAAACTTCAATTCAATTCAATTCCTTTATTTTCAATTTTTAAATGTATTACTATTTACCTTAAGTGTAAGTTTGTGACTTTAATTTGTTTGGCCTTCGGTGAGGGTTTTGCACTTGGTGGATTAATAATAAAACACAATGGGATACATTTATGAGGCCATGGAGAGGGCCAATGAAGTCATCCAAAACTATTACAGAGGGGTATAGAAAGATTTGGTCCCTTTTAGGAGTTTAAATGATCGAAGGTGGAACAATCAACTCTACCAACCCATTCATGTAGTGGGATACTACCTCAACCCCAAGTTTTTCTTCTGTGATGGCTTCACAGATGTTAATGGGGAGGTTATGGAGGGCCTTTCAACATGCATTGAGAGGATGATGTGAGGGACCTCATTATTTTAGAGTTGCGAGAATATAAGTAGGTTAGGGGAGGCTCTTTGCTTCGCCGCTACCTATTTGAGGAGATCCACCGGACACCGGATAACATAAATTGGATTCTTTATTTATATCTTACAATTTACAAATTTACAATTATGAATTATGAATATGTGTCGATGATAGTCGAATACCTAAAGAAGGAAACTTCCCTATGTTATCTTGTTTTGCTTGGGGTAAAATTCAAATACATAAGTGCTTATGAATATTAGCTTGTTTCATTGCAGGTTTTCTAGAAAGCAAAAGATCTAGGTAGAGAAGAAGAGGAGGTAAGTTTGTACATTTTACCATTCTTTTGAATCTTATATGTATTTTACCACCCATCATGAATTGTTTCTCTCAAACTAGAAAATAAGCCCAAGGACAGTCAAGCACCTTTGTGATGTCACACTTAATTCCATACTTATAAGGTTTGATGGGGAAGGTGACTAAACATCGCCACGTTACCATGGTTGGATTGGATGCATATTTGACCTGACCCAAATTATGGGGCTAAGGGTGCCTTTGTAGTGGGAAGCTATAAATTCACAACCATTTGTTGACAAACTAGGTTTTTCTAGCTCCCATTATCAATAACCAACTAAACCAAGCGATCTTTTACCTAACAATTGTGGGTGAATAGAGCTTCTTGTAGGTTGCATGAATAATCTCCTATTATCAAGGTAAGATAAGGATGTGGAGTGATAGGATTAGCAAGAATGCAATCTTTGCATTTGTGTTTCCAAATTGATGCTCTATGAGAAGAGTTTTAGACATACCCTGCACAACTTTACATTCTTGATAGACACGAGCTATAGATACTTGAAAAATGATTGCACTGATAGGTTATCAAATACATAAGAATGTGGTTGTTGCCATTAACTATCAAGCTTGCAGTTGGGTTTTTAGTTCTCAAATTCCACCATAGGCATTTCTCCTATTGTATTCCTTGAATTCTAGAAATTACCGTTAGCTATTGGAGAGCATAAAAAAGATAACCAAAAAAGGTGAGCACATCATATATTTTTATTAATTTAAAACAAGTCGGGTTACATGATATATAAACTTGCAAATGGAAAGTTACAAACCTTGTTGCCATACGAGGCTCAACTACCCGCACCCAACTAACTTTTATTTAACCTTAACCCACTAAATAACATATTAATTAATTTCTAATGTCAATCTAATGTAATACAAGAAAGGGGTGTCAAGTAAATAGATAACAAACTAACACAAATACTCATTTGGATCAAATGTCCCAACAAACCCCCTTGATCCAAAGGGGTCTAGAAGATGATCCGGAGCATGTGATTGTGAAGTCATTCAATAGTCTCTATTGCACCTACAAACTAGCACATTGTACATTATAGTATTGATCAACCAATGCGGCTTCACATAGAAGTCCGATACCCCCATGAGTTGTGGCATGAATTATGAAAATCATGGTGGTAGCCTCATCCCCTCTAACTATTATGCACCCATACTACATTATAAGCACAATCAAGGTTTTATCAACTACATCGATCCACATAAGGCTTTACATCGAGGTCCGCCCGAGTGACTATTCAAGTACTATGTAAGGCACATCTATCCTGATGCCCAACGACCACGACCTCACTTTTCTCAACACTACTACCTGCTAGCAACTCCTTCAACTCGGCTACAACCTGACCGCGACAGCTAATCAAAGGCCAAAGTATATTTCCCTCTATTAGGTGAGCGATGAGAAGCCCTTGCTACGAAAAAACCAATCAAAACAGCCCGATCTGCTTCTCATCAATGGTATCGAAGAATTGAAGACTAAAAATGGACATTATTCAAGCCAAAATTGCTCTACAACATAACCCTATCTTTGAATTAGTAGTTCACTTAAGATGGGTGTATCTCTATGCGCTTAGACGATTTAGTTAGGTCTATCTTGACCATAGGCTCCAGTCATGTAGGATGTTTCTTGGTCTAAATGATGTATCAAAATAACTAGAATAGCTAGAGTAACCAGAAAAAGTATCACTAGAGTGAGAAATATAATGTCTTTCTGCCTTCTTTTTATGTTTTTTTAGAAAGGCATGCATCAGCATAGTGTCTTATACCTCCATAGTTATAGCATGTTGGTTGTTTTCTATGACTACCAAAACTGAAATATGAGGAAGAGTCACTTGAATAAGCATGAGACCGAGAAGAATATTTATGCTTATGTCAATGTTTATGTTTGGAAGAATGAGGAGAATGCCTCAGAGAGTGCTTTCGAAAATAATTCTCTCGTCTCTTCTCTACTCTATGTTTTCCTGCCTTTGTAAAATAAGCATCTTATGGAGGCTTATCATTCCCCTTCTTGGCAATTTGTCACTCATGTTGAGTAACTCACTTATAGAATCAAATGTTGCATTATTGATCTTATCACCGAGTTGCAGCATTTCTAAAAAAATTGTATGAGTTCAACTTAGCCCATTCAAAATAACTGAGATTAGCATATCATCTTCAATTTTACCACCTGTAGTGTTGTATTCCTGTTTGATGTTTTTCATCCTAGAGATGTATTCAGAAACATCTTCATCATCCTTAATTGTAGTATTCAACAACTGCATTAGATCAATTTTCTTGTATGCTGGTGTTTGTCATACAGATCTTTGAGTGTTTTCCATGCTTTTCAAGCTTCAGACTTAACGGCTTCTATGTGAATGGTGACTTGTGCAGAACAAGAAGATTTCAAAAGTGCAAGTGCTCTCTTATCACGTTTTTGAAACTCAAGTAATTTTACAGCATCAGTAGGACGTGTGGGTTGATTTTCAACCTATTCTCAAAGTTCATTGAAAATTAGCGTATTCTCCATGTTCTTACTCCATTCCTTGTAATTTTTAGATGTCAATCTCCCTGCCTCTAAGATGAGGCTTACAATTTTAGCCATTATGACACACACAAAACACAAAGAAATAGGACCACTACCGGGGTTTTGTAATGCAGGAGCATCATCCTCATAGCTTGGAGAGTACAACGAAGTCTGAATAAGCCTATGACAAGATTAAGGAAAAAAATTAGGAGTTATCAAAGTTTTCTCCCTACATGTTGTATTGTTCAAGTTCAAATTTGAGTGTACATTGTCATAGTAAGAGTGAAATCATTGTAATAAGGGGTAAGTTGTCAGTTGACTAGGTATGAGAGGTTGAATAGGAGTGCATGAGCTGTCATATCTTCATGATCTACGAAGGAGGAGTGGAAAAGTCTAAAAAATATTGTGTATGACCCTTAAAGGTCATGTTTGACCAACAAACTCCTTCATATGTGTTGTATGGTTAAGAGTAGCCCTCAAAGATAGGGATTAGGTCAAGATAAGGTCTTCAAGCTATGTTTAGCAAAATACAAGCAATAAGCTCGAATTCCATAATGAATAGGATAGGAAAATGTGTGATTAGAATGGAGTGCTGAATTCGATGGAAAGAGATTGTAACAGGTTAGAGAAGGATGAATAATAAAGGTATGATGTTTGAAGAGAAGAATTTGTTTTTATTTCAATGAAATTGCTTGTTTATAGTGGACTGTGCTAACAACTATGCCAGGGCAGCGAGCTCCTAACCCTTGATCTGTGAAATTTGCATCAAAATGTCTGACTGTCAACATAGGAAGAATCTGCAGGTCATGAGGAGTATCAACATAATTTTTACAAGTCTTGAAAATGCCTGGTAAAATTAATATGGTAATGTATTCTCTCTCGGGCCCGATATAGGGCTTTCAATATCTTTTAATGCACCGATCAAATTGGCTGTAATTTGCAAATTATCTCTGTTTTGATATGATCTAGAAACCCTCCAAGTATTAGAGTGATTGGACACACACAGCGGGAGATATTCTTAACAGTATTTTCGAGCCAAGTTTGCATATTACAGTGTACAGGTTTGTAGAGAAGGGGGCAGAATTTGTCATTAATATTTGATTTTCATGATTCTAGACTGCTATAGACGGTCGAGTCAGGAACAATTGATGAGTTTTGATGATCTTAGAGCATCTACCAATTTAGAAAATGCCTTCATTTCAGTAGAGGACTGACTGTGCATGTTGTAAACATAGTTGAATCACTGTACAGCTGCAGAGAAGGATAGTTGGGAGAGAATGCATAAGGTTCCAAATCATAAAGATCTATGAGCATGTTAAACAAGCTAAATAACATCTGAACACATAGCCTTAGTGGTAGAACGTTCTTTACTTGCATTGCAACACTGGATTTGTGATTAGACAGTGCATGAAGGAGTCCAGGGCAGAAGTGTAAGGAAGCTAACAAAGAAATGCAAGGAGAAGATGGTGCCTTCATGATAGAAGTAATGAATTCATCACCTACAGAAAGTCACAGTTGCAAGGAGTGTGAAAAGCAGAGGAGTTAGACCAAGGAGATCCTAGCATGATCCAACTACAAGAGGGAACCTTATACAATGCAAAAGGACAGAGTTCAGAGTTAGTGAGAGTGGAAGATATTGATTAGGAACAGTGGAATATTGAGTACTCCAAATGTTAGATGGAGGTGATGAAAACATAAGGACTCAACATTCTGATTTGAGCTTGTTCTTGGTGAATATACTACATCCTTGTCTTAGCCAAGATGGTGGTCTATGAGATGAGCAACTATTTGTAAGTCATGCTTGGATACACTCCTATAGGCAGAATTAGAGAACCAGAACCTTGTAGAACCATCAACATACAGATCAAGAAACAGGAGGAAATCTTATGAGAAACCAATAGTTGAGATTGGTTTCTTACTAAAATTATAAGAACTTGAACATGTGACCTTAATCCTTAAGGATCATAAGTGAGTAGGTCTTGAGAGGGCAGAGTAAGACTGGAATGTTGTCTTTTTGGTGGTGATGCATTAGCTTCTAACTCAAAGGTTTAAGGTGAGGATCACAAAACAGAGTTTGGTGTCCCAGATTTCACCCTGAAATCTAAGACTACCCTATTAAAAAAAAATTCATACTTTTAAAATAATGGGTCGTTTTGTGTTTTTATTGCCAGAAAGTTCTGTAATGTGTCAAGATATTCCCAAGGAGCCATATTAGCCATTTTTGCCAAATACCCAGATGCCCAAAA
Organism: Taxus wallichiana var. yunnanensis; assembly: GCA_018340775.1. NCBI lineage: Eukaryota > Viridiplantae > Streptophyta > Pinopsida > Cupressales > Taxaceae > Taxus > Taxus wallichiana. Next base: position 837,931,694 of record CM031238.1, read on the forward strand.
TTGTTTTATTCTATCATTGGGGTTTGCCTGCGGGAAATTTGTATTTAATTATTTTGAGCCCGTTTGAGGCAATTTGTGCTCCAGTTTAACTCTGTTGTGATCGTACATATCATTATTCCCGTATACCAGTAGGGTTTTAACCAGGAATGAATCCTGGGCTTTATTTGTAACTGACAACGTTTTGTGTTTTTGTGTTTTCCTGTTTCATTTTCTGTGAAATTTCTCTGGATCAATTCCTTTGCGGTTTGGCCTGATTCTTGGCCTGGAGTATCTGGAGATCACATATGTATGCGTTGTGCCAAAAGGAGTTCGCCATCGGAGGTCCTGGTTCTCCCTTAAAAAAGACAAAGTCGTGCACCAAAAGCTTCTTACGGGCTGGCCGCATTTTTGGAAAAAGAGGGTTTGAAGTGAATCATGGGATTTTTGGAAGCAGCAGGCAGGTGGGATTTTTGTACCTGCCTAGAAGGGTACTTTTTCCCATAGAAGCAATGTCACTTAAGTCACAATGGGAAAATTAGCGCGAAGCAGTGAGGCAGAATTTCTTACGCCTTGCGGCAGATAAAAATTCCCATTGTGAAATAAAAAAAAAATCACTTAAGGCATGAATGGGATTTTATTCCTTGCCTTGCAGGGTAAATAATCCCATTATGAAAGTCAAACAGCTTAAGTGAATCATGGGATTTTGGGCTGCTTTGCAAGGTAAATAATCTCATTGTCAACTGACTTTTAAAAATAGAAATCTCTTATGCCAAAAAGTGCGACCCCTTTAGGGAAAGAAAGGCAGCCTTAAATTAATTAATTTAATTAATTTCTTCTCCAATTTTGGCGCCTAGGCTTGTGGAAAAGTCAACAAAGGAAAGTGGACAAAAGGAAGTTGGAAATAGACAGTTCTAAAATTAAATAAATATTATTTATTTAATGCAGCCCCTTCATGTCAAAAAGTGCGCCCCATTTGGGAGAGAAATAATACTTTTTAAGTATTAAATGATTTAATTAATTTCTATTTTCAGTGGCTAAGGTCAAAGCATACTGTGAGGCTTGAGTTAACTAGAAGCAGAAGTCTAAAATTAAATAAATTTAATTTATTTAATGGCAGCCATGAGCATGCACAAAATAGGCGCCCCATTTGAAGAGTAAAGCTTAATAATTAATTAATTGCCAGGAATAGGAAAGACATTAATTAATTATAGAATTATGAGGATTATATAAGCAGGGGCTGCCATAAGGATGAATTAATTAATTCCAAAGCAGAGAAGTGCAGCCCAGACAAAAAGTGCGCCCCATTTGAAGAGGATTTTTGCTCAGAAGGTGTAATTAATGTTGGAAGCTTCCAATTTTGGCGCCTAGGTTGAAGGAGGTTGATTTGTGTCTGAATAATTGTTTGCATAAGTGATACAGGTGCTTAGGTGAAGTTGGTAAAATTCATGCTTGCTTTGCATGCAAATAAAACATCAAATTTTGGGGCAGCAGGCTTGAATTATGCAGATTTTTATGATTAAAATCCACTGTTCATGTTCCAGTTGCCATCTTTGTCTGAATTAATTGCAAGAATTCATTATAGGTGCTTTTATAAGAAAAAGGGAGCTCAAATCAATGTCCAATACATTGAACATATCCTCCGAATCTGAAGAATTATCCAGATCTGCACCAGTTTTGAAGAATTCCGGCCGAGTAAGAAGAAAAAGAATTGTTCAGACAAAGATAGACACAACCATGGCAAAGAGGGATGAAAAAGAGAGCACAACGGAATCATGCATCACTTCCAAATTCGCAAACATTGGAGACACAGATCTAGGTCCGGAACCTCTTTCTGAATTGATTGACAGATCCAGAGCAGGAAAGACTTCCCTCATGCGTGCAGTTAAAAGCAGTGGAATTATTCGAGCTGCAGCGTTTCCATACACAACCCAGTTGCCAAAGTTCGTTATGGAGTGTGCTAGGTCTTACCATCCATCATCCAGATCAGTCCGAGATGCTACGGGGAAAACAATAATCCGGTTGGATGCACAGTTCATCAATTATTGTTTGAAGATTCCGGCATGAAAGGTGGTGACTTCTATTAGCATACAAGATGCCGGCAACAGGTGGGAGAAGCATAGAGTTGACTGCGTGAACATAATGAACAATAGATACATGAAGAAGCCCAGATCTCCTTCCAAGTTCCCAAGAACTCTTCCACGGTCCAATCTGGTACAAGAGGTAGATGATATTGCCAAATTGTTATGCAGGATAAATGGCGAAGCAAACGCTCACACCTTCCGCACATGGATGTATGCTTTCATCAGGACCATTGAAATCAACAAAGCAGATTCAATAATCAATTGGTCGGAAATCATTAGCGACAACATTGGTGAGCAACTCCGGAACGTGAAGCGTACTTTCAGCTTCAAAATGACTTCCTATTTGGTATACGCAAAGCAACCTCACAAGGCATCTTCTCCAAGCTGGATAGATGTGTTCTTTACAAGGACCCCATTTTTGAGTGCTACCCACAGCCTACTTTGTCGTACCTGCATGCAAGAAAGATTTCAAGGTGGTCAATGATAGATTCTTCTACGAGTTCATTTGTAGGCTAGACGGGGATTTGAAGGCCAACAGGGTGAGCAAGGAAGTATGGGAAGTTGTGTCAGGTGGCGGTGTCTTCATTTAGTTTGCGAATTTCACATACCTCGGTGGTCACCAACTTTTCTAGAGAACCGATTAAGTGCCCAGATATCCGAATGATAGATTGATCACCATGAGGTGAAAGGACAACTTGTGGAGATGCACGACCTTGATCGAAACGTCACAAGTCTACTGTGCTTCTTCCCGATCACATGGGCCATTATATTTGCGCAGAGCATTCATAGAGCTTGAGGAATGGAAGCGGAGATGTTCTCTCGAGTATGAGCGAGTTCTTCCCAGTAGCAGTCGCACTTCAATCCATTTGGAGTAGCAGGAAAGACGATCTCCCAAGAGTACGCACATGTGCCTTCATTAGAAGATTTCTGGATGAAGTGCAAAAGTGAGTACAAGGTTAGAAAGAAAGATTTCAGCAGGCTATCAACACGGCAAGTGTTCGACTTTGGATTAGCACAGATACCTACGGATCTTAAAGATGATGGGACTGTGTTACTTGACACATACCATCAAATGGGAGAAGATAGAGCTGTACTTCAGGAGAACGTAGGGGGCTGCCATACGATTGAGGAAAGGTCTGCTGTCGTTCTGATGAATACTTCAAACTGGTTGCTCACGAAGGGATACTACCTTCATGAAACATTGATGAATCAAGCCACGGGCAACTTCGGCGCAGGAGATTCCCTCAAGAGGAAGCACAAAGGAGAAAGCAGCAGAAGGCCCGAGAAGATGAAAGTGCACAGAAGGTCTCAATCAAAGGAGAAGATCACTTCCACGGCTATGACGTTAGTTCCGGCTTCTCCAGCATCCAGTACTTCACCCACTGTTGCACCTCAGCAGGACACTGCCATTCCTCAGTTGAATCCGGCAACATTCATCTTCTCTCCTCAGCCACTCCGTTCAACACCTGTTCTTGAAGAAACGTTGAAGTTGCAGATGGCAGAGTTTGAAAGAGCTTTGTCTTTGGATGATTCAGAGGATGGCAGCCACAACACTGTAGCGGTTTCTGATGGAGAGGAATCAGAGCGGGAGATAGTAGTACACTCAGCAACTTCTCATTCTCCGAGAAGTAATTTCTCAGAATGGTTGACTTCACAGTTGGTTCCAGAAGCTAGAGTGGAAATGAACTTGGAGGAACACGACTTGCAGTTGCTCCTGAGTCTAGGCGGAAAAGATAGAAAACCTAAAGTTGCTAAGGTAACTTCAAGGTTGATCATCGAGGAGTTGGGGCAGAAGTTTGCTGAGATGTCGATTCGAAGGAAGGGAAGAAAGAGGATGGGCTCACGCGAGAAGACATAACAAGAACAAGCACCTATCGGTCAAGCCACCACAGAGACATATGATAGAAGCGGGACACGTAGACATTGATAGATGCTCTATTCCTTAGGCTTGGCAAAGAAGAGGCGGAGAAAGTTGAACTTCATAAGCAAGTATCTCAGTTGTGCGAGATCATTGCCAAGGTTCTTAAATCTTTCACTCGGCCCATTTCAGGCGTAGCGGGTGAGTGATCATCGATGCGGGAAATGGAAGATGTAAGCAACAGTGAAAGCTATTGACGAAAGGAAAAGTATGATCATTCGTCAAGCTTCTGTACAACTTGGAGAGGTGCCAGCCCGCCTAAAGGTTATGAAAGATGCGTGAGATCAGTGAAGCAACTGGTGACAAGCATGGTAGATATGAACACGGTTCTTGAGAGTAACACGAGTATTTGGCCGAAATCAATAAGTTGCCGGGAGAAGTGTTGGTTGCGCAGAATGCATTGTGCTCGACGGATCGGTTGAGAAGGGAAAGCTGCTGGAGTTTGCAGTGTCTTTCCGTTTGGAGATCTGCAGAGGATGCACGCACTTGAGAGTATGGCATCATCTTTGTTAGACAATATCATTTCTTTCACTCATGAGGAAATTGTCGAAAATGTTACTTCATACTCGCGGATCATTCCTAGCATAGTGCCTAATTCCCTGGAAGGGTCTCTTCTGATGGTGCAGGGGAGAATTGATAGAGCTACTAAGCCTTTCACGATGAATTCCATCAACAGACTGGTGGCACTACAGTTGGATATTGCGAAGTTCGGGCCAAGCTTGGAGGATGTGGAAGCATGTATCAGGGTATTGAACGAAGGCTTGCTGCAGTTCAGGACAGAAAAGGAAGTTGTGGCTAAGACAGATGGGAAGATGCTAAATTATATGTTCAACAAGTATATTCAGTATCAGAACAAAAAGAAGATATAAATGTTACAGATGGCAGGACTTTCTTCTTCTATTTTCCACGTTCCCAGATGAAATTGTAAAACTTTAAAGTTATTGGTTTTGAAACCATTGCTTTAAGTTATGTGGAACAATTCTATTAGTTAAGTGATAGATGTGTCACTTGAGGAGAAGTTAGAGAAGGATGATTGCCAAATATCATCTTTACTTCTTGTTTATGTTTGATTTGATTAAGTTTCCCATTTGTACTTTCCCTTCTACATTCTATAAGTAGAAGAAGAACCTTCGGGTTAAGGATCAGAATTTGTAAGTAGCATTCTTGTGTTCCAGACTTTGTGCTGAAACCCCTGATAGCCACTTGAAGCAAAGGAATACAAAGGAGCAGTTTAGGAGAACTTTGTGTCACGGTGCAATTTGTTTCTAGCTTTCTAGCTTAGATCTTCTAATAGACTTTGTGTTATTTAGATCTAGATTTGGAGTTGCATTTGCCTATAATTATGTGTGTTGATATCTATTGGTTTCTTCTATGTGCATGCAATCAACTCTGTTATCTATTGATTGGGTTGCACATCTTCCCCATTTCTTCCTGTGTTTTCTTATTTCCTTCTATAAATATTTTCTTTCTTAAACAGCTGCTTACTTGCTGCAGAGCTATACAGCTATGGTTCATGAGCTGAATAGTTAAAGTAAAACCCCCATATAGATACTAACATATTTTTATTGACAAATCTGACACGGGAGCCTCACCGGTAAATGAGGGAGATTTATCTCATGACTGCCTAGGTTTTCAACTATGCAAAAAATCTAGCCAACAGAGTTGGTGGAGAATGATTGTCCTAGAGGGATAGAGTTGGTGTCTTGACCATTGTCTATTTCCTCCAAGCAAGTTGTCCATGCATGCTAGTTAGTAGGAATAAATGAGTATCATTAAGTTATACAAACAATGAGTATAAACTGATCCTACAGGGTTGTGACTCTGAATAGAGGAAGGAGCAAAGTATAGTGACTATACAAAGTGCATTTGATATTGGTTATAGTGTTACTAGGAAATGGAGGGGATTCTTATAGAATGGAATTTGTTGGAAGGTCGAGCTAAGCCCTAGTATAGAGACTTGGGGAAAAGGACTGTATCAGGAACAAGGACTGTCCCGAAGTACTTATTGTAGTGAATAGTGGGACTGTGGTTGTTTATAATGAGATTCATGTTATAGAAGGTGTACCAAGTGAGCTAAGATGAGCATGACTTAAGGAGGGATAGAGTATGATGGTCTAGGAGGGGTGAGTGTGTCAAGAACATGATGAATGAGTTGTGGATTAGCTGAGCTAAGGCTGCACCACTTTGCCTTTACCCTCTACTAGATCCATAATACAATGCTTACCACCTTAAATAGTATAAATATAAAATGAAGATATAACTAGTTTGATCCTAAGACCTGTTGGCCTTTACACACTAGTTTCATCATTTTACCTACTCATGCATAAACTAGCATATGACTCACTTGGATGTTTAAGTCGAAAATTACTTTACATGCAACCAAAAATAGGGTTGGTAGAGTTTTGAACCTAAGACCTTTCAACACGGGAAGTTTTTAGTGTTTTATCACACATCAACCCCTCTATCTTCTTCTTTGAAACAAAACATGAGAATGTTGTCTTTATCTTCAAGTTGTTGATACCAAGCCAAAAATAATAATAAAGAAGATTTACCGTGGATAATATCTTCACATTAACATTAACAATTGTTTGAATAAAGAGTGTCTTCTAAATTGCAAGCACCTTTTCACTGGAATCACACCTACCAAAATAGTCATGTCGAGGAAGATAGTAGCTCAGCACGATAATAGTGCCCCGCCAAAGAAGACACGCCTCACCATTAAAAATGGCATTTCAGTATTTGTTAATGTCAGATTTTCAATTCAAAAAACAGTGCCCATCTTTCAGATTTCAACAGTATAAATGCCTCTATGTTAGTAAATGCAGCGCAATGTATTGGTTTGCAACACCCTTATGAACAATTTTTAGCACCACAAGCAGATTCTAGGCACAATAGCACACTCCCAAATGGATGGAATGGCAGAGGGTACAGTGCTCCAAGGTTGATTGCTTTTTCTTGGACCAGAACTGAAAATGAGTCAAATCCAAGCCTTCATAAATTTCAATGACTTCATATGTTCTCCTTGATCAAGGCGCCACTTATCAAAAGCTCTTCCATCTCTTCCAACACTACTGCAGATAGCTTCTTTATTTCTTCACATTTTCATGTCTTCTTTGTAGTGAAATAATCTTCATACGAATATAACTTCCTTAATAGCATCAATGTAGACTCTTCTTCACAGCCACAAGATTAACGGTGCTCTGATACCACTGCTAGTTATTGAAGAGCATAAAAAGATAACCTGAATTGGTGAGAACAGCATTTATCTTTTTTAATTTAAAACAAGTTGGGTTACATGATATATAAACTTGCCAGTGGCAAGTCACAAAACCCGTTGCCATATGGGCCTCAACTTCCTGCACCAAACTAACTTTTATTTAATCTTAACCCACTATATAACATATTAATTACTTTCTGATGTTAATCTAATGTAAAATAAGAAAGGACATGTCTTGTAAAGAGATGCATGCCCTGTACAAATAAAAAACGCACTAAAACAAATACTCATTTGGATCAAATGTCCCAAAAAAATACATGACGAAATGGTGGGGACCATGGGGTTAGAATTGAGACGGAACTAAAATAATTATCCTGATCCATCTTCAAAGCTATCATGATGCAAACCATCCTTTTGGCTAGTAAAATGACTTAATTTATTTTAGAATACAATATTGTTGCATTTGATCTTTTAGACAACATAAATCTGTTGATATAAATTAAAATATATTATAGACATGAAAACATTAAAGTACAACGAGGCTAGCCAATTGTTAAATTTGGTCAGAGATTAACACTCGCAAATACATGGCATTCTTTATTCATTATTTAGTAGGGATTTATACAAATAATTATGTCCTTATCTACCTCCATTCTACGGGTGTTGTTACAACCTATCAATAACTCAATTAACAAACTATTAGGTTTAATAATTAAGCTATTATTTAAACCTAACTTCTAAACTATGATTTAATACTTCCCTTATTACAACATAGTTCAATTACTGGAGAGTACATACTTTGCATGAACATATTCACAGTTCGACATACTTACAAACAGCAGCAGGAAACACTTTACTACACTACTTAGTGGGATTCAGCCTCAATCTAGACTGTAGGGAAACGTCTAGGACGCACCCCCTCACTGGGTCAGAAATGTACCCAGTACGGGTACAAGTACAGGTATGCTGCTGGTACGTTTTGGAAATGTACCTGCAGGTCCCGGGGTGGGATTCAGCCTCAATCTAGACTGTAGGGAAACGTCTAGGTCGCCCCCACCGGGTCAGAAATGTACCCAGTACAGGTACGTTGCTGGTACAATTTCGAAATGTACCAGCCTGAATTTATTTTTAATTTTTTTAAAATTGTTTAGTTTTTAACTTGAGTCCAAGGTATGTTTCCAAAACGTACCTCCAAATGCTCACTGTCCCGAAGAGGTGGACCGTGGAACAAAGGCCGTGTTATGTGAAAGAAATGGTGCTGACATGCAGGTTTCTGGAGTCTTACCTTGGACCCAACACAGTCAAAGAGTGGATATACATGAACTGTAAAACCATGGGTTGCATTTTTAGATATATTTATATCTTTAATTCATAAAAAAATATTGTACGAACGTACCCACAGCATATCATAAAAACAATGTTGTTTCAGCGTACCGAACCCGTACCTGTATCCTAGCAATCTAGGCCTCGATGATCAATTCATACAAATGGGGACATACTTAACCATTCCCCAAACATTGTTGTTGGAATTGTTATGAATAACACTTATATGAACATGGACACTCACCTGTACATAACAACACAATATGCAAATATGGACACGCTCAACTATTCACCTAGAAACAGTAGCAAGATTGGCATTCACTATGTTTCCTTGGTGGGATTTGGCCTCACTGGACAACAACATCAGTAGTGGGAAATGGCCACACTATATCCTCAAGTGGGACTAGGCAATATGTCAATTGCTTCTCAGGTCAGATTGGACCTCATTCAAACAAAATTATTCTCATTTTGTTGGTAGCAAAACAATACTCTTCATCATCACATTCACTGGCAATCACTATCTTCGTATTTATGATCTTCTACACTCTTGTTTTTCACTAAAGCCATCATCTAGTCTCCAAGTTGCAACAAACTCAAGGCTGGTAGTTATCCTTTATCCTCCTTTGCAACTCGAGTGATGCTCATATGCTACTGCATTATTTTGACCATGATTAGACTGCTATTATATTGTTTATTACTTTGCTTATAGTTACATTTTGGCACAAGGTGCAAAGACTAATGTTTTGATTATAGTTACATTTTGGCACGGGGTGCGAGGACTATCATGTTTTGATTATGGTTATACATTTCAGTATACCTATATATCTCTATATGGGGCACAGCGTGTTGGGACATGATTCAATTAGCTCTATTTACTATGGTTTAGATGTTGAGACTAATGTTGGATGTTACTGCAAAATATGAGGATCATGGCGATATTAGGGTTTGTTGATTCATCAAGCTTAGTTCTAAATAAATGAAAATGCTAGTGTAATGTCCCCTTTTTCAAATTAATCAGCAATAAAGGATTCCTTAGCAAGTGACGGTTGAACAATGGAAGATCATGGATTATATTTCAGTTTTCATCATCCATATTCATGATTTATTTTTGTATTACCCATTCTTAGTGGGTCGGCTGGGTTTAGTGCCTTTAATGAGGCTTAATAAAAGATTATAATGACTTATTAGGGTCGGCCTTACCTTTATGAGCCTTGGCGCCAAAAGGAGGTTATAAAAGAAGATTAGAGAGCTCATTTGGAGCATCTAGATTTTGGCACATTTTCCTATTTGGGCATTGTGAGCTTGTTGCTCCATGTTCTTCCACTTGAGGACGAAAACCCTCTTGTGTGGCTTCCTAGAAGGACGAAAAACCCTTCTAGTGGTTTTGTTGGAGGACGAAAACCCTTCAACATTGATTGAGAGTGAAGATTATTGCATATTTGAGGAGAATACTTAATATTCAGATTTTTATTGGCATTGGGCAGCTTTATCTACTCATTTAGAGATTTCGGGATCAATTTTGAGAGGGTTTCCATGGTTGGAAAATTATGATATTGGTCTCATTTGATTGTTGGTATTTTTATGATCATTTTGAGTATTCATATGTGTGGAGATTCCTTGTTTTCTAAGAGTTATTGAATTTACAAGTTTCAGCTATTTTTGTGCCATAATAAATTCCAGAATTCTGAGTTTAATGATTTGATCACATTTTTGGCTTCTAAAATCAAGGGCAATCTAAAGAATAACTTCTCATAATTTTTAGTGTTTCTACGGTGGATTTCTCTCCCTCCCTCCTAGTCACTAGGGTTTGAGAGTGTGTTTTTGGTCCTTTACTAATTGTTGTTATAAAAATCATATTTGCTTTTATTGTGGTTTGAGCTAATTTCCTTAATTTTTACTTATATCCCCAAAACGGATATTACAACTAGATGGTAATGCTATCGAGTTGGTTAAATATTTTTAAATTGATTATAATATTGATCGTGTGGTGATTAAGAATGTTTAGATGTCAATGTTGCTTAGGAATATAGTTGTGCATGGGTTATAATGTGATTTGGATATAGTTGATTCTCGCTAACCCTAATTTGAATAAATATCACAAATGTGATTCTTGATTATGCATGCTCTTGGATTCACTTTGTGGATTATTGAGTTGGTATATTGTATTGAAATGATATGATGCATTTGTTGAGTGTGCAAGAAACAAGTTATATGTATCTATATACATATTTATCTATTCAAGGATGAAGGGGACAAACTCTTGTTGTTTCATACATCAACATGGTGTCACACAATACATGAGACCTTAGTGTTAGGTCATGTGGTAATCTACTAGTATGTCATGTCCCTTTTTCGAGACAATTCTATTTGAAGACCTTGACCCATTTTTCTTCCTCATGGGTCCAAGCAAACAAGCTAGAGGAAGCCAACAATGTCATCATGTGCTTAATTTTGTGTTTATTTCTTTAATTGGCATTGTATTTGTTGGTGAGCCTAGCGCCCAAGAATAAATGAAAAATAAAAAGATATTGATGAGCATGTAGGCTCCAAAAAAAAAAAGAAAATAATAATAAATCAAGTCTAATTGTGGTCGGCCTCATTTAAGAGCCCCAAGACTTGGCACCACCCTCTTATTATAAATAGATGTTGTTGGCATTAGTTAAGGACATATTTTTGGAGTTTGTTCTTATTTTGGTGGAAGTTGGCCGGTGTAGCCCTTTTACTCTCTCTCTTAAGGACAAAACCCCTTGGGTTGAGGATCTCATCCAAGGACAAAAACCCTTCATGAGGAACTTGTGAAGGACGAAAACCCTTCATGAGGTTTTTGGTGTGCAAGCTAGTTTGAAAGGAAACAAAGTATCTTTCTCTTGCATGTGTTGTCTCTTTGATGCAAATTATATTTTATTTCAAGTGGAGCGACTTATGTTGAGGTGGTAATTTGGTATGTGTGGTGACATTTTGACAAATCTGAAATTATCATCTTATTCTCTATATTTTATTAAGCCAAGATTTCGAGTTTGGTGAATTTTGGTGAAGTTCTACTGTTTTTAGCAAGCTTGGGAATGTTCGTTGGTTAGGGTTCCATAATTAATTTCACATGCAAATCTGATTTTTAACAGCTACAAATGATTGCTAAGGGTTTTCTAATTATTTTGACATAAGTTTGGAAGGGATTTTGCAAGGTTTAACCCCATTTCGAAGGGTTGTTTTCACCTAGGGAAGTCACTGCCCTAGGAAGGGTTTTAAGTTCAGTTTTGCAGGGTTATAACAGCAATGCCCTAAATCTGATTTGGGAGCTTTTTTACCATTTCCTAAGTCCCCCAAAAAGGGACATTACATAGTGTTAGTCTCAAGGCTGTTGGAGCCATCCCCACGAGTTGTTTTATTCTATTATTGTATTAAGTAGTTTTGACCAACTTTTATCACTTTTTTAGAGTATTTGACTTATTATCATTGAATTTTGTTTACCATAAATGGTAAACTCGAATTTGGCCTTGAGTGCCTCTTTTTGGTGGTGTGTTGGACAAGAAACCCTTGTCCTACACACTCGAACGAAGCCCATACCCATACACAAAGTGTAAATGGACTTTTCTAAGCCTTTTGACCACTTTTAGGTCCAAAAGGACCTTATTAATGGCCTTGAAAATCATGCAACAAGTAAAACCATTATTTGTGTGTGTAAGAGAGTTAATGTGTAAGTGCATTTCTAAGTCATTGCTTGTGCAAGAGAATGTGCAAGAGAATGTGCAAGAGGGTGGTTGAGATGTAAGAGATTGTGTGGGACAATGCAATTGTAAGAGAGTCGTTGTTTGCTTTGGGGTTGGAGCTTTCCATGTGGCATAATCCTATTGGATGCTCCACTTGGCTTACTTTTTCTATTTAATTAAATTTTAGAGAGGGATTGGGGTTATGCACTTGTTTTATTTTCTTGATATGGTGAATTTTGGGAGCTTTTAAGAGTTTGTGGGAAGTGCCATGGCTTTGTTTGAGCTTGTAGAATTCGATTGTTGGACACTTGGACATGGTAGAAAGAGGTAGACTCTTTGAATCACTTTGTTTTTCTATATGTGAACAATAAAACTCTCTCTCCCTACTCTTGCTTTGAATGTTGTGCTCTCATTGCACACTTGAGAAATTGTTGCATTTGGAAATGATAAATCATGTGAAGTATTGATGTTGCCACCATAGTTGGGTGTGTTTGTTATGTGTTTAGGGAGATAAAGGATGTAGGTGGCCCATGCTAGTGTTCTTATGATTCTGATGGAGGGATAAGTTGCTCTTACAAGCATTTCTTGATACTCTTCTTATGTGTGTTGAAGTGGAGATTAGTTACCATGGAAATTTCATTTCCGGGATGGATGTAGGAGGTACAATTGTGTGGCAAAGGATCTAATTAGTAGCATAGGTATTCCTCCCTTTGCAAGCCATGGAATGGGTTGCTTATGTGTGTTGGTTGAATATTTTAGAGTTAAGTGTGTCTTCTTTTGCACCTTTGTCCAAACATTCGAATGGTTGTGTGTTTTGGAAATGATTTTGTGAGTGTTTTCTAACCTTTTTGAATTCATGTTTCCTAGGTGTGTTGGTATGTGAATCACTCTTGAGTCGGAGCCATAGTTGCCTAAGGCTCCGAGACGGCTAACAATGGGACATGAGGATGAGATATCTCGGGACTGCCAAAAAAATTCAAATATTGAAAAGGGTGGAGGGACAGCTAATAAAATAATATATAAAATTTATATATATTACAAATATAACATAAATAAACTAAGACTTAAAATTGAAATCCTGAAGGCTGAAACCGTTAATCCAATTATTCATCACATAAGCCAAAATGCAATAGTTATTATTCATATATCATATTGAATCATGAATTGAGATATATTAATGGTGATACAATGATACATCAACAATATGGCAATGAAAAACAAAAGACTTCATTAATCAGCATGAGAAGAGTACATAATATTAGGTACTTTATGTTGTAATTTATATGTTGTTTCTTTATGAGTATGTAGAATCTTAAATTGGTTTATTGCTAAGTCACCAGGTTCGTGTTCGTGTTCGGCGAGGATAAAATTCGACAAAAATTCATCAACCGATAAAGTTCGGGAAAAAAATCGTCAATAAGTTCGGATTATATAAATCTGCATTTTTAATATTTACTTTTTAAAATAAATAATAAACATACAAGAATGGTTGAAATAAACAAATATTATTAAATACTTTCAAAAAAATTATGAAATGATGTCAAAACATGTTTGTAACTTATAAGTTAGCCAAAATACTAAATAGAACATTACATGCATGTGAAATTGTAATGTCCCTTTTTCCAAATTTCGAAGGCATAATTGGATTCCCGGCTATTTCTTCTCCTTGGTCGAATTGAAGAAGATAAAGAGGAAGCAGATAATATGTCTTTTATTATTTTATGAATACTTTAAAGTGTGTTAGTGAAGATTATATGGGTCGGCCTTGTTTATTAAGGCAAAATAAATGATTATGAGGGGTCGGCCAAGGCATAATGAATGGACATAAAGGAAAGGTCATGTCTTTTCAGTTTTGGCGCCACCCTTAGAAAAGTATAAATAGGGGTCATGTGTGGGCATTTTAGGATAGAGGAACTTGTAATTAAAAATCAGATTTTGAGAGTTATCTCTCATCTTCTTACCATTTGGGACGAAAACCCCATATGAGGTCCATATGAAGGACGAAAACCCTTCATATTGACTTAAAACAATTATGTATTTGCAGATTATCATTTTATTGAAGATCATTTTGTGCCAATTCTGATTTTATCAGTTATTTCTACCAGTTCGACTTGTATTTGACTGAAATCTGAATTATTAAGCAATAATAACATCAATTTGAATTGCCTAATCAAGTCGCCATGTTCTAAGAAGTTCAAATATGCCTTTGCACGAATTTCGAGGCAATATTTGGGGAAGTTCGAACTCCTCTTTGACTGCTGCAATTTCCAGATTTGCATAATTATTTCCAGCGGTGTATCTTTTACACAAATCCATTCGATTTGGCCATAATATTTGTCAAAAATAATAAATAGTCATTTGATAATTATTGGTGAATTTTGGCACGATTTACTGAAGATTTCAGTTCACTGTAATTTAATTACAGTCTGCTGTAATAAAAAATCAGAATTCTAGAAATTTGATATAAACCCTTGAAAAGGGTCATTACAAAAATCACAAACTTAAAGAGGGTTTCTTGTTTCAAAAAGAGTCTAGATTCTAAAGCATCTAAGTTCTACCACTATTCTCAAACTTTTGGATTTCTCTAAACTTTTTACATCAAAAAAGCTCAAAATCATCAAGAGCACTTGGATGAGATGGTTCAATATCATCATCTTCAGATTCACCACTGAATTCATCTTGTGAAAGCAAGTCAGGATCATCCGCATCTGCCATGTGTTCTGAAATGGGTTGGAGTTGTGAAGACAAAGTAGATGAGTCTTTCGTTGCTTTCTTCATACACAATTGCAAATTGTTGCGAATATAAACAAGATCTCCCAACCTCCCAGACAACAACTTGTTCCGCTTCTTTGATTGAATGTGGTCAAAGCAACTCCAATTCCTTTCACACTGATGAACTAGCTCCTTGACTCAATACTCTAACAACAAAGTGTTGTAGCTCACAAGTATCTGCTCCAAAGTTACTCCACCACCTATATCCTTCAACATCTAGGCGTGACATGTCATACTTGGCTGCTGGTATTCCAAGCATCTTTTCTTCTAACTTGTATGTCCAACACTGATCCCTAATTTTACTTGCAACTTGTGGATCTGGTTCAAACCTCCCTATGGCTTCATGAAGGCCACTCATGATTTCACTGTCACTCTGTCTGTCTATATGGAAGAGTTTTGGCTCCAAATAGCAAGTTGTTGCATGCAAGGGGGTGTGCATCATTTTCCACCTTGAATCAATTGTTTCCCATATCTCAATATAGTCTGCTTCCACATTATTGAATGTTTTTTGAATGCTTTCCTTGCAACGGTCCATGCTTTCATAAAGCATACCAAGACAAGGTTTATCGCCATCAACCATACGAAGCACTTCAACAATTGGTTCACACACTTTTAAAACTTTTGTTGCATTTTCCCAAAAATTGTTGTTTAGAATTATTTGCTCTATGTTCTTTCCTTTTGCACCTTTAGAAAGAACTGAATTTTCCAATCAAGTGGAACAAATAACTGATCTTAGCGCCTGCTTTCTCTTCAACCACTCTTTTCAAAGTGATATAAATGTTCAAACAACAGCCGATGGTTTATGATAAAATTCACAATTGCTCTCCCTCTATGAATTGCTTCATGCACCCATGGAAATTTAGCCAAGTCATGAAGCAACAAATCAAGGCAATGTGTTGCACATGGACTCCAAAATATATGTGGGTACTTATCCATAATCAACTTCCCAACGCCCACACAATTTGCAGCACTATCAGTCACAACTTGAACCACGTTCTCTATACCCACTTCAAGAATGGCTTCCTCTAATATTTTGAAAATATACTCAGAGGTCTTCTTGTGGTTCATGGCATCAACTACTTTCAAAAACACTACGCCCAGAGGGCAAGCCACCAAAACATTAATCAATGGCCTCTGACACATGTCTGACCATCCATCACTCAATATGGTGCACCCTGTTACACTCCAAGAGGCTTTGACCGCTGCCAGTTTCTCAGTCACCCTTTCTTTTGATTTCTTCAAAAGAGTTGTTCGAAGAGCCTCTGAAGTAGGAGGTGTATACCCTTTGCCAAACTCTGCAACTTTCTGAATTGCATTCTTAAAATGTGGATTTCTTGCAACATTGAATGGAATTGCACTTGAATAAAACAAATCAGCAAGTGCATCGTCCACATGTTGTTTCTCCACTGGTTTCCAAAGGTTGTTCAAAGTTCCACTCTTTGATCCCCTTGTTGCATCACCGGCGTGGGAATGTTTGAAGCAGAAGACATAAAATTTGTAGTGAACCTAGATATTTCTGCTTGAATTCTCTTCTTTTTTTGCGCTGATTTTTGCTTTCCTGCAGACGAAGAGGCTTGGTCTTTCTCTAAAGCAGCTTTGATGCTTGGAGTTACATTTGGGCATGCAATAACACCCCCTCCTGCACCAACTGAGATGCCAAGTAGGTGGTCCATTACCCTTGTGATACTCCCGACAAATGAATGACCACACAAATTACATTTGATATGACTACCATTGCATGTTACGTGTTTCCATCCCTCAGCTTTCGATTTCGGGGGTGCCATTGAATTATGTTAGGAACCTACATGTTTTAAAGACGATGAGATTATAATACCTATATAACTTTAATACCAAGTAAACATCCAAAATAATAATAATCTAATTAAATTATTAAAACTTAAAAGCCTTCTAAAAAGAATAATAAATAACTAAATTATAATTAAGTCCTAATGAAAGATGTCAACTCAATATTTAAATTTAACTTAAAAATATTAGTGTTATTCATAATAAAACATTATTATAAATACATATCATAAAATTTAAATAATTTCGTAATTTATATCTTAAGCTCAAAAATATATTAAAAAATTAATTGATAATAATAAAGTACAAATCTAAATTTCTAATTTTCTATGATGTAATTATTAGTTAATTTCTAACTATCAATAAATAATAAAAATATACTAACAACCTGAAATTAATTGATAAATATTAAATAATAAACTATACATCTAAATTTATAATTTCAGATTATCTAATTAAATTTATTTTTAACTATTAAAAATATATTAATAAACCTAAATCTAAAAATTAAATTTCTAACTATTAATAAATAATAATAATATATTAATAAACCTAAATATATAAATTCTAATAACAAATTTGAGTTTAATATTATATTTTTAATAACAAATAAGAATTTAATATTGAATAATAAGAATTTATAACTTTAAAGTTTAAACATAGAAAATAAATAAATAAAATGAACATAAACCAATGTTTAGGTTCGTCTATTATTTATTTATTTACTTACTATATTTTTCAACCACCATTATATTTGATTTGTTATTAGAATTTATTTATTTAGGTTTATTAATATATTATTATTATTTATTAATAGTTAGAAATTTAATTTTTAGATTTAGGTTTATTAATATATTTTTATTTTTTTAGTAACAAATAAGAATTTAATATTCAATAATAAGAATTTATAACTTTAAAGTTTAAACATACTAAATAAATAAATAAAACGAACCTAAACCAATGTTTAGGTTCGTCTTATTTATTTATTTACTTACTATATTTTTCAACCGTCATTATATTTAAGTTTAATATTAAATTTTTAATAACAATAAAAATTTAATTTTAAATCTTTATCCAACTATTAATATTAAATAATAAGAATTTATAACTTTAAATTTAACATAATAAATAAATGAATAAAACAAACCTAAACCAATGTTTAGGTTTGTTTTATTTATTTATTTACTATGTTTTAAATGTCACTAAACAAGTGATACCAAATTTTATGTATTTTATCCTATGCGAAATAAAATACCTAAATTTATGTACTTTTATTTGTTTTTATCCTATGCGACCATGCTAAATAAAAACACAATGTAAATGGAACCAAGGAAATACCTTGTAATGTCCCCTTTTTCAAATTAATCCAAAATAAAGGATTTCTTGCTTTTCCTCCTGTCATCAAGGCAAGCAATGGATGAGCAAGGGAAGATCGTGGGTTATATTTCCATTTTCCTCATTCATGTTTATGTTTTTATCTTTGTATTTCCCGAGTATAAGATAAGGAGTCGGCTGGGTTTGGTGCATTTTAAAAGCAAATTAAAAGATTAAATATGTTTTATATGGGTCGGCCTTGCCTTTTTGGCCTTTGGCGCCAAGATGAAGATATAAAAGGAGATTAAGGACTTCATTTGGAGACATCTACTTTGGGAATTTTATCTAATTTGGACCTTTGGGTTGTTTGCTCATTGTCTTTCCACTCTTGGGCGAAAATCCAAGTGTGTGGCTCTCTCCAAGAAGGACGAAAACCCTCCATCCTTGGTTGAAGCGAAAATATCTTGAAGACTTCATGCAGATTTGGACTCTAGAAGATCAAGGAAGACATCTCTGTGGTTTGCATGAATTTAAAAACCCTTCCTAGTTGGAGTGACTAGGGCTTGAGGGTGTTTGGGTGCCTTCTAGGGCATCAAAATCAGATTTTATTTGATATTCTGATTCAGCATAATTTATAAGGACAAAATCTATAATTTCATGATTTTTGGTGAGGTTTATCTATCATTTTTAACCTTGGTTTGTGGTAGCCCTGCTGCTGTCCTAAATTTAATTATAAAATTGTGTTATCTTGGGTTTTCTCCATTTGTTTATTGCAAATTGAATGGATAAGTGTTGCCGTACATGAAGAAATTATTTAGAAGGTTTTTCAGCTATTGTGCATGGTTTTTATGGTGCTTTTAAACCCCTTTTCAGTTCGTTGCTAGGGTTTATATTATCTTGGGAACTGCTGTTATAAAAATCAGATTATTTTCATTGTGGTGTGGTGTATTTTCAGATCTGATCCTTGGGGTTTGTGGCCAAACCCATATCTTTGGTTTTTGTCCCAAAAAGGGACATTACATACCTTGTCAGTGAGTGGTTTGTGTTGTTGTGGGCTGCAAGCTACGAGCAACAATTGTGAGTTATGTCATTGTGGGCTACGGGCAATAAGCGTGGGTTGTGTTGTTGTGGTCTGTGGGAAACAAGCGTGGGTGTGGGACACGGTGGCTATGCTCGTCCTCTCCACTCCACTACACAAAACAACTCCTCTCCACAAATGGTGTTGCAAAACCACTCCACTAGTCACTCACACTAGTGCAGTTCGCATAATCACAAATTCGCAACTACAAGCGTGGAGACATCGGGATTCATTAGGTTTGAAGCTTCACATTGTAGTTATAATATTACCCATAAAGCTTGCATATATAACAAACAAAACCCTAGCCGACTTTAATGCAAACCCTAAAAAATAAGAAAACTTTTTAACATATTTTGACCAATTTTATTCCACAAAGTCGCGATTTTTTTCAGGGTTCGCAAAAAAATTGAATATTCAAATTTCCTTCCGAATTTTAACGAATTTTTTTTTTTGGAATTTGCCAAATTTCAAATTTTTTGGTTGAAATCCTGCAGTAATTGTGTGACTTGGGTTAATTGTAGGACACTATAGAATGTATTGATTAATTGTAGTGTCCTTTTCCTAGACAATTGTGGTTTGGCAGCCAAGGTTCTTTGTTGTCCTCTTTTTGAGATTTCTTGTTCAATTCAGCTATCATGTTTTTTGTTAAGTATGGTTTCAACTTTTCTTCACATTGATCAACCACACTTTTAGCCAGTGCACTCGCTGCCAACGAAACTTCTCGCTCCTCCTTTCTCACATTGGCCAATAAAATTGTTAGAAGTGGCTGGAAAATATCATCACTCTCATTCAGAATCAATGACATAATTGTTTGCATTGATGCAATAATATTTTTTGCATGATTCTTATGAAGCAAAGAAATGTTCAAACATTTGGAGAATAAGATCATCACATTCAAGATCTAACATTAGAACACAAGATCTGATTTTTGCCATAGTTTCTAGAATTGTGACCCTCCTAGCAAAAGAAGGATTTTTGATGTCCTCTAGACCTTGAAAACTTTCAACAATTAACTGAAATACCTCCCTCATGGTGTTGTTGTATGGCTTTTCAGGAGTTGTTATTCTTGTAATTTCACTAATAGTCTCACATCTAGATTTGGGTGTCTCAAAAGCTTGGGCTTAGCCAAATGAATCGTTGATGGATTCATTGCCCAAAACATAGACTCAAAATCTGATTGTCTTATCATGGACAAACAATTTGCCACTTCCTCCAAAATATCAATGTTATGTAGGGGGGCGCGTCCCTAGATTATTGTGACGTTCGAACGTTTTGGGGACTTGGGGACTTAGAGGATGCCCCCATATTTTTAAAAATCTTTAAAAAATTTCTGATGTTTTTACTTTTCAAATGTTGTTATTTTAACCAAGAACATTAAATTATGATCCGAAGATACCTAGAATACATTAAAGTTTTAAACACAATTTACATCCTTAAATTTCATTAAATGTAATTAAAATGTTCAAATATTAATTTTTATATATTATTTTAATAGTGATCCCCTACCATCCCCAAAATCCGGGAATTTTTTTGCCATCTCGGAAACCCCGTCCTCAAGACTTAGGTAACTATGCAAAATATTGAGTAGAACATTTTTGAAAAAGGTAGTTGCTCAAGTTTCTTCCCTACTCTGTAAAGCTTTGTTCCCAAATCATCTTTACTCATTAACTCCATGATTCGCATGTAATGCATCATCGATAAGATATCGTAAAATTTTAATTCTTCCCCACAATTGGCGATCGTAATGTCCCTTAAGGGCACAAACTAATGAATTCTAGATATTCATATAAACCCTTATATCAAATATGCAACAAAAAAATTTATTCAAACCTTTATCAATAAAAGCACAACAATTGGATTTCTTTCTTTTAATTATGAAAAACCAACAATTAGAGATACCCACAAGGGGAAAAGCCTTTTAAAATCCACTTGGTGCATGAATATGGAAGAAAATAATTTTTACAATCAACGGATTAATTTATTTCAATTTATTTCGCCTTGAAATTGAAAGAAGAATACAACTAACCATTTGATACCAAATTTGCAGAGAGAAGGGTTGTAGTTTCTTTCCTATGGTAGATTAGGGCCTTGTGCAAGCCCTACCACCAAATGCGCCACCCAAAACCCCTGCAACAGCTCCCACAAGGGTTCGATCCACTCCCTTAGAGGGTCGACCATCTCTAAAAGACCCAAAAATCGCTCTCAAAATGCCCTCCAATGTTGTTCCCACTTAATGATGGCTTCCCTAGCTGATATAGGTCTGCAATTTGATCTCGTGTGGATGCTCTAGCTGAAATAGGTCTGAAAATCTGATCTCTTGTGGATTCCCTAGCTCCTAACCATTGAAATTCACCTTAAATATGTGCCCTAGTGTTGATTAACTAAAATGAAGCTCAAGTGTGACCTCTATATGAAATCACCGAGGAGAAATTGAGGGTTTTTGTCCCCAAACTTTGTAGGCCAAGGAGGGTTTTTCATCCTCAATATCTGAATACACAAGAGGTTTTCTGTCCTCTAGTGCCAAAGTTGGAGCAGCAACTCAAACTCTTCATCAAAATTATCACTATGTTGCCAGAAACGGAAACGGAAACAGATACGAAACACGGAAACGGCAATTTTCAAAAAACCTTGGATACGAAACGTTACCGGAAACGTCCGTACAATATATTATAAATATATATATATATATATATATATATGCATAATACTCATTTTATAATTGTAGACCATAAGAGATAATTGATAAAGCACTCAAAATATTTTGTATTCATTGAAATTTGAACTTCTAAAGAGTCATGACTCATCATTCAACATGGTTACAATTTCAATGATTCACATATACATGATAATAATCTAGATTCTAGAATATATCATCCAAATTTCCTCATAATCATCTCCATGAACACAACTGGCAGCTCCACTCCCACTAGCTCCACTTTCCATCCCTTGTGCAAAGTGGATCCCGATTCTTCTTCATCAATACCAAGCAGTGAAAGTTGGCTAAGAGTAGCCGCAGAAGCATCAAAGTCACTACTCTCAGGATCAATATCCCAAAGTTTGTTGGGACCTCTAATATAGCCTTCAGTCTTGTGTGAGAGGATGCGCAAATTGGAGTGTACATACACTAAATCCTTAGCCTTCTTGGATCCTAACTTGTTCCGTTTGGCTGAGTGGATGAAGCTATATGTACTCCAATTTCTCGTCAAGAATTACTAACCACATTGCTATAAAAAAGAAGTTAGAAATTTTCAATTAGTAATAAAATTAATTTACTAAGAAGTAAGAACATACATTTTTAATTTTTAATTAATAAACAAACTTTTGATTTCATTTTAATATTTTATACCTGTGAGAGGACTTTAATGGCAATAGTTCGTAGGTGCTTGCAATCATGGCCATGTACATACCACCACATGAATGGCTTTAGGTTGTACTTGTCACTTAATGCATCTACTTCACTCATGCTACTATTAGATGAAGAGACAAAGCATGCCATTTCATAGCGGACCGCAGTAGCTACAGCTGGATCAGGAAAAAGCCTCTGGAATGTTGCCTTAGTTCCAGTTGCAACTTCATGGTCATTGTATGGTGCTTGCCTACCAGGTAGCCCAAGTATTTCACTGCTATAATATTTGGGATTCAGGGCATAGGCAAGGAGATGCAATGGGGTGGTCATTTTATTCCACCTTCTCATGATCACAATCTTAACTTCAATGTAGAATTTTTCTTCAGGATCTTGCTCTTTTTTTTGTATGATGTCTCTAATTTTTTCAAGCATAGAGTCAATGCCATCATAGATCTCCCCTATGCAAGCATCATCTGTATCTGCATATCTAATCATAGATAAAATAGGCTCAGTAAAACTGAGCAAGTATGCAACCTTTTCCCACCAATCATCATCAAGTATCAATGTTTTTATTTTGATGGCTCGTTCTGTGTTTGCTTGTCTCCACACAGACCAAACATCATCAATCACCATAAGCCTCAAGGCTTGTCTTACCTTCACAAGTCGTCTCAAGACGAGCGTGTGAGAGGCAAATCTTGTTTCAGAACCTATTAAAATAAATTAAAACAAGTTAATAAAATATAAAATTAAATTTAAAAGAAATTCAAATGATAATTTGATATTTCATAGAAAGTTAGCAAATAAAAATTAGAAACTAGGAAATTGTTTGGTTACCTTCAGCAACTCCAACTTTGAGAACCTCCTAAAGATAGCCTGGGACATATGATGATTTGTGACAAACATTTGAATCTCATTTGCCTCTGTATACACTTCCTCTATCCATGGTATTTTGCCAATCTTCTGTAGCATCAAATTCAAGGAGTGTACTGCACAAGGTGTCCAAAAAATGTGCTCATATCTCCCCTCAACAATCAGCCCTGCCGCTCTACAATTTTTGGCATTGTCCGTGATGACTTGGACAACGTTTTGAGGGCCCACTGACTCAATAGCCTCAATCAAAATATTAGCAATAAATTGAGCATCTTTCACTTCACCCTCACAATCAACAACCCTTAAGAACATTGCCCCTTTAGGGCACACTGAAACAATGTTGACTATTTCAGGCATCTTTCCATCCATCTAAAATGATAGATACCCCGATTCCTTCCATGAATCCCTAATTGGCTGCAAAGAAGTATGTACATGGGCCACTTCTTTCGCCAACAATGATGTTCTCACCTTCTCATAACTAGGGCTTTTATACCCTTGTGGTGCATCATTAATTCCTCTCACCATTTGTTGCCAATATGGTGACCGCAACACATTGAAAGGCAACCCACATGCATAAACACATCGAGCAATCAACTCATCAGCTACTTCCCTCTTCTCATTTGCAAATGCTTGCTCTAATGGACCTTTGGAGGTTCTCTTTCGTGACAAGCTCTCTTCCTCTATGGGAGTTTCAACTTCAATTTGAATAAAAGGATGGTTTGATGAGGTGGGTGGTTTTTGTGAACCCTTATTTTGCAAAGGAGCAGTTTTAAATCTAGCTTTTGAAGCTTGCAAATCAGCCTCCTCTTGCTCTTTCATATATGCCAAAATATGTTTCCTTTCAACCTTGGCACATTTTCTAATCCCCGTTCCTGATTGCCCCATTAAATGAGCTTTGAGTCGGGTATATGAGGCTTTGAATTCAATATTGCAATGATTGCATATCCAAACACGAGAGCCACCGCCAGCAAGGTTCTCCAACACTTGCACATGTCTCCAAAGAGGAGCTCTAGGATCCACAGTTTGCACACCCCCACCTTGGCCTACTTCACCCCCACCTTGGCTTCCTTCCCCATGCCCTCCCACTGAAGCTGAACTGGATGCCATTTATCTCAAATAATCAAACCTACATTGAAAAATATTTAAAATAAAAACATAAACTTAGATAACAATAAATATTAAATATAACTACAGTTACTACACCCTACATATCCCATTCTGCTTTTGATCACCAAGTTCACCGTTTAGGTGCGAGGTGAGAGCATACACTGATTTCGGATTTTTTAGTTTTAAAAATAGGAAAAAGAATTAAATTATTAAACCCTATGTATCCTATTCTGCTTTTGATCACCAAGTTCACTGTATAGGCGCGAGGTGAGAGCATACAAGAGTTTAGATTTTTTAATTTAAAAAATACAAAAAAACTCTTAAAATAGCAAAAAAAAAAAAACCCTACGCATCCTATTTTGCTTTTGATCACCAAGTTCACTATATAGGTGTGAGGTGAGAGCATACACAAAGTTTGGATGATATTTATAATTTTAAAAAAACAATATATGATTTTTATTTAAAAACCGCAAAGGAAATGTTACATTTTTTAAGCATAGA
The DNA here is from genome assembly GCA_018340775.1 of Taxus wallichiana var. yunnanensis. NCBI lineage: Eukaryota > Viridiplantae > Streptophyta > Pinopsida > Cupressales > Taxaceae > Taxus > Taxus wallichiana. Next base: position 837,956,710 of record CM031238.1, read on the forward strand.
GTTTAAAATTACTACATTAAATCTACATATTGATATCATGATCAATGATCATGAATGATGTGTGCATTATGCACACATCATTCGTGATCATTGATCACATTAACATTTTCTTTAAAAAAAATAAAAATACTTGGTTTTTCCTCCTTGAAGCTTCCAAATCTGCTTTGAAATTCCTCCTTGATGCTCTTAGCTCTTAGTAGCACCTTCTAAACTCTTCCTTCAAGTTGCTCCTTGATGTCTCTTTGCTCTTCACAATGCTAAATGTTAGTTTAGTGAAAAACTGAATTTAGCAAGAGAAAATGAGAGTGTGATTTAGAATGGACCCAAGATGTCATTATATAGCTTTTAGGAAGTGTCTTTAGCAAGTCTAGGTAGGTAGATTAGGTTTAGGTTCATTAAATGCATTTATTTTTTATTTTATTTTTAAAATTTGGGCTTTAAAATTTAAAAAAACATTGGAAACATGGCAGAGGTTTCCGAAAACGCTCAGTAACATTTCCGAAACGCCAGACGCTTTCGGAAATGTCTACCACATTTCTCCTAAGTTTCCCCCCTCATTTCCGTTTCCGAAACATTTTAGGGGAGAAACGTGACTCTTCCAAGCGTTTCGACATCACAGAATTATCATAAGAGCCAAAAGATATCCCATATGACCCCAAGTGACCCTATTTATGCTTTTTCATGGCTCACAACTCAATGCAAAGTCCCCAAATGGGATGTCCCACTTTAGCATTTAATTTATTTTAATAAAGTAATACTTTACTTTATTTCAATAAAGTAATGCTTTTTATATTTTTTATTTTAACTTTATCTTTATAAAATCACTCTTTAAATAACTAATAAAATACAAGTGCGTATAATTATTTTTACTTAAAAAAAATGAAAAATATTTATATTATGAAAATATCAAGAAATACATACTCTACTGTGACAAGCATAAAAGCTATTAGTCCAAGCTTGGGCAGTAGAAACATAAGCAAGCATAGGCAACATAATCATTGGTACAAATCTAACTCAAAAATATGTTGAAGATCTTGTTGAAGCTTGGCGGACCACCACAAGTGGTGGAGGACCAAAACAAGATATATTCCCATTGTCAAGGGCCCAATTAGCTAAAGCATCTACCACTCTATTGAGCTCTCGTGGAATATGTTTGAAGGTGATTTCCTGAAACTTGTCCTTCAGACATTGTATTTTGTCCCTCTCTCTACACAGTTGTCAATTTCGCCCTGATTCACAACAGAGGTGGAGAGCAATCTAAGCTGTGATCGGGAGTCGATTCAACTTGAATCCTCTGCCACCCAATTTTTAGGGCTTCTTGCAAACCTCTAGATATAGCACATATTTCAGCTAAATTATTTGTGGTATACCCAATAGTTTCTGAAAAGAAAAAAGCCACAAAACTGTTAGAAAGTCTTCCGATGCCACCCATACTAAATTACTTTGCACTTAAATTAAATTATTAATTTATTTTCCCTTTTTCCACCCCATTAGCCCATGGGAAAATACTGGATAGGCTAAGGGTCTTCTAGAGGATCAGTTTGGAGAAGGGGACATGTAACATTCTCTCCACTCTCATATTCTACTCTACTCTCAAATTGTTGAATGAGAAATTTAGTTTGAATTGAAATGTTTATACCAATGAGTATTGATTGTAAGAAAAAAAGGCAAGGAGTGTTTGTTCTCTTTTGATCAAAATATAGATATTGTATAAAGTTAATAAGCTTATGCAAGTTCTCTCTCCCTTTTTCCCTTTGTATCAATGAAAATAAGAGTTAAATTTTTATCTTCATCTTATACTTGTTTGTCATAAAAAAACAATGATAATAGCTGTTCAATATAAAGGATGGTGGCCCTTTTGTGGGTATATACATATATATTTGTTTAATACATATATCATAATGCGTATATATAATATATATACACATTACAATATAAATATATTAATAATTTAAATCAAAAAAGGAAAGTTTGTTTTGAAAATAAAATGTATATATATAAATAATGCAATGTCCCCTTCTCCATGATAGTTCATTTGAAGACCTTAGGCCCATTCCACTTCTTGTGGGCTTAAAGGGAAAAAGCAAGGGAAGTGTTTAATGTCATAATTTTCAGTTGCTTTTGTAGATTCTTATTATTTTAAGTAATTTTCTAATTATAGTTTAGAGAAGTCAAGTCGGCTGGGAAAAAGGTGAAAAACCAATTGAAAAATAAAAGAAAAAGGGAACTCTTATGTCTCCAAGGAGGTCGGTCCTCTTTGGGGGATTCTATTTGGGTTTTGGTGCCACCTCTAGCTATTTAAAGGGGTCGCTTGGATGGAAAAAGGATATGCTTGCTTTTGGAATTTATTCTCTTGGAGTTGGAGCATGAAACCGCTTTCTCTCTCTTGCAATTGAGGACAGAAACCCTCTTTGCACTTGGTTTGAGGACAAAACCCTCATTCCTTCATTGGTGGTCTCACATGGAGGTCACACTTGGTGATTACATTCAGATTTTCCTTGGAACACGCCATTTCCAGCCCATTGTAAACCCTCTCCTAGGGTGGTGACTTGCATGGTGGAAGGTTTTGGTGGCATCTAGGGCACAACACTCCTTTCTTTGTTGATATTTGGATTGTTCCTAATTTATAAGGCTGATTTCATTTCCTAGATTGAACTTTGGGCCTTGGAATCATTATTTTTTGGCTATTTTTTGTAAGTAGCTCCATGTATTAATTATTATACTTCAGCCAGGGCTCTAAAAATTCATTTCTTGGTTTGTACTTGCTCTAAATAATTATTATTGTTCCCTACATGCTTTGGATGGTGTAGAAGTGGTGTTGGAAGTGAATAATTGCAATTTCTTACTTGTCATAAAAATTCAGTCTGCTGTAGCTTGTTATAAATTTCGTTTTATTATGATTTGGGTTAGTGCCATTTTCCCTCCTTTTCAGCTCAGCCCGAAAAGGGGCATTACAAATGGTATCGAGCATTGATCTTCCCAACCTGTAGGGTCAAAAGCTAACATTAAAGGAAAATCTATAGTGGACACATGAGTAAAAAGGAACTTCAAAGAGAGAACATGGATTGGAAACCTAAGTTATTACCAAAGAAAGAAGCATTCATTCCAAAGGTTGAAACATGGCATTCGGTGGGTCACAACATTCGGCCAACTATGAGGAATATAGAGCTCTTCCGAATGAGATTCGTGATGCTATTTCACTTGCGGAATTCATAGGAGTAAGAAAGGGTAGGTCAATGCCCAAGCCTAGATCTCAAGTGCCATAAAGGGATCTTCAACATGCTTTGGGGAAAGTGACACTCTCCACATTTGATGGTTCCAACAAGGAGACAAATGGTGCATGGATGAAGATTTTAGGGTTACACCCTAGACCACAAGCATATACCAAGAAGCCAAATCCAAAAGAATTTTTCTTATAAGAAGAAAAAGAACCAACAAAGGTAATGGATACATCAACACCTCAAGAGGTCAAGGAAGAAATCATGGGGCATGAACGGAGAAAGAAAAATCAAATCTACAAGAAGGTTTTGGGGTGGAGTTCCAAGAAGACCATGTTGAGGGGCATGAGCATGAAAAACGGGCTTTACCGGTTGCTAATGTTGATTTTCAGCTGGCTAGAATTTTTAGAACAACAATCAATAAGAAGCAAATCGATTGTGTTCATGACTTTAGCAAGAATCATGAAAATGTTTTATTGACTTCTAATGTTTGCATGCATCAACAAGATTCACTTGTTGAATGTGAAGAGTTCAAGGTGAAGAAGAATGTTGATCCTAACCTAGAAGTTCTAGGTCACAAGGTTGGGGATGCTGAAAATATGTCAACCAAGCTTCATTTGGCAAAGGAAATTGAAAAGATGAGGAAAGCCAAAGGTATGAAAGTGTTGTGGATTTGTTGCTTCCTACTAAGTCATTTCAAATGTGTGGTCATCATGGACAACATAGTGGAAATGGTGATAGAGTGAAGAACACTTTGAGTGGCAAAGGGCACATAGATCTGTTCATACAAGTTCCAAATTGTGTGAACATGAGAGTTTGGGATCCGGGTGATCTTTTGAGATACAAGAAGGGTAAGGTCTTTGAGGAGTTCAATGTCACTATTTTTAAGGAATTCTTTATCTCATGCATGTGGCCAGAAAAGAGGTTTCCAAGGAGCCCTATAAAGTATGTCATGCATTCTAACAAAGATGTGGAGAATCAATGCTCACAATCCATAGACCATTCCTTGGAGCCGAGTCCTACACTTGAGGACAAAGCTATGAAGAAAGTCACCATTGTCAGGGCAGCGAGATGCTTGATGTGGAAAATGGATAAGCCACATGATCTTTATGTTGATTTTCAAATGCTTCCCATACAACGTAGTTTGGTGCTCAATAATACAACTCAAGGACTGCTAGTGGATAGTGGGGTGCAACATGCCATGGAGTTGAACGTGGGCTGTCATTCCTCAAGGGCTGATTGGAGATCGAGCTACAATCAAAAATTTGTTGGTAAGGGAGTTGTTTCCTATTTTAGGACTGTTGTTCCTCCTTTTTTCAGCTTGCCCAACATTGTACTTGCAGCCATACAAGTAGTCTCAGCCATACATTGGAGTAATCTTCAGTTTGTTGATGTTGTTGAAGCATTTTCAGTCACTATATGGTTGATTCCAACCCCTATATCACTGTCATTTCTGAATTTTGTGAAGAATTTGAAGTATGACAGCTGTTATCCTATTCTTTTGCTACTGTCCACATCAAAACCAACCCCTTAACACTTTTTATGATAGTCACAAAAGTGTTTTCAGTCACAAGGTGGAAGGATTTTCCACCTACCATCAATGAGGGATTGTTTGTTGCTGTTTTAGAAGAGTTTCCAGCCACCACAATGCTGATTATGAGCAAGAAATTGCAATGGTACAGCTACAGCCATGCTTGGGGCAGCAAGAATGGACCCTTGGAAGTCCATCTCAGGGACAAGAATTATGAAAGAGATGCAAGCATGGGAAGAGAGTTGAATAACATGCCTATGAGGCATGATGGAGAGGTTGTCGGAATGTTGGTGGAAGCTCTTGTTTTCTTTAATGTGTTTGTTCTATGTGCAGGTCCAGGAATGGAGAAAAAGAGAAATGTAAACAGCCTAGAAGGGAGGTAGAGAGTATGAAGGAGAAAGAAGACAAGGATGTGATAGAGCAACTGAGTTTGTTATCGACTCAAGTAAATGAGGAAGAGTATGAGGTTGCAGTTGGTGATGATGGGATGGAAGAGATGCTTCTCCAAGCATTAGAAGCACATGGTGACAAATATGGAAACAATGATGAGATGATATCATCATATGACAGCGGAAGCATACCCAGGACAGCTATGGACCTAATTTCTAGCACTAATGTTGTTATCATAATTATCAGCCATCGCACCACTTCATGGGCACTCACACAAGTGATTTTGCAGGGGTTTCCAGTCATGGGAAAGAGTATTTTCCAGTTGGTGACGACTAATGGAGAGTTTTCAGTCCTTGTATGGCTACCTACCACTTCTACATCGATCACATTACTGAATTTTGCATGGGTTTGTCATATTTATATCATTTCTATATTGTTGGTCTTAATATTTTCAGTCATGAACAACTGTACACTTGTGCAATTTGAGAGGGTTTCCTTGCATGGTAATGTTAGTGGAGGGGCTCCACTATTGAAGACAATCCTCCCAGCCATCCTAGTGCTGATTTGGATGGAATTCCAAGTGACTTGTGGTTGTTATGACTTGTTTCCAGCTTACATGCAAGTTGTGTTGTGCCATGCTTTGGAGGGATCAGCCCACAGTAACATTATGGGACCCATTGGAGCTCAAGGCTATAGTCATGAAGCAAGTGTATGGGATCCTTCATCACAAGAGAAGAGCAAATGGGTACCTCAGAACATGGTAGTGAGCACTTGGGGCAGCCTTTGGCCTTAAGGGAGTGTATGAAAGATGTTCTCATGCTTTGGGTAGAAGGCTTCATTGAGGGAGAGCATATAGATGTGGGTGATGGATGGAGTAGACACCATGATAATTGTTGGTGGAGGTTGTTCCACTTGACAACCATGGGATTTAGATGTTTTGGTTATTATAGTATGATGGTACTTGGGCATGTGAGCTTGCAATTGCTTGAGGGCAAACAATTTTGGGAGGGGAGGACTGTAATGTCCCCTTCTCTAGGATAGTTCGTTTGAAGACCTTAGGCCCATTCCACTTCTTGTGGGCTTAAAGGGAAAAACAAGGGAAGTGTTTAATGTCATGATTTTTAGTTGCTTTTGTAGATTCTTATTATTTTAAGTAATTTTCTAATTATAGTTTAGATAAGTCATGCACCCAATAGTTTATTTTCCCGTAGCAACCTACCACCTCAATGAGTGGGTCATGCACCCTAAGCGGTCCTACAAACATAAAGATATTAAATTATCTACATTTAATTAGGGTTTAGGAGTTTAATTTGGGGTAAAAAAATTGGGGTATTACAACTTGTCTCACTCAGCCAGATCAATCCCGATAGTCATGTGACCACAGACCGCTCCATGAAAAGCTCCCATACAGTTTCGGAAACCTATTTCATAGTAATTGTCATGTCAATGGGGAAAGAATTCCCCCTCAATCAAAAAACTTGAAAGAGTGTCAAGTACTACCAACAATGCACCCATATACGGAAATATTTATCTTAGGGTTTAGAAGATGATTTTTAATGCAATTTTTGTATTAACACAATTTTATCTTATGAGATATAAGAGCTGAAGAAAAAATCTTCTATTAAAAGGTTTAGGATATAATTCTCCACAATCTATCAAGTTTTGGTCAAAATCCACCTCCCGAGATAAAAAGATATACAATTAATACTTTTTCAGGCCACTATGCAGGGAAGATACAATTTTACAACAAAACAATAAATTTTAAGAGCCTACAAGAACTGTAGAGAAACAGTTTTGGGTGATATTTTACAATGATATTTGACACAAACTGGAAAAGTTTTGTGGAAAGATTTGAACAGCGAAGGATAACTCAAATTAATTTGATTCTAGGCAATTTAAAAGAAAAATAATTAACAAGAGAAACTAGCAGCAAAAAAGCAAACTAAACTTTTGAGGATCCTAGAGATCAATGATAGGGGGAGATTTCTGGCATGTGTGTGCAACGCTCCCCATGAATTTCGTGACATGGACTAACCGCCTCTCGTAGATCCTAACTCTGGCTATTGTAGCAGAGATTAATACCTATGGGTTTTGGTCTAGCGGCAATCGTGGTCCAACAAATTCCTCATCAAGTTTTCGCAGGCTTTTGAGCTTTTGCTCTCACCCACTATAATACCAAACGTTAAATTTGGTTCGAGATTAACACATGTGAATACATGGCATTCTTTATTCAATATTTGGCAGGGATTTATACAAATAGCTATGTGCTAAATAATAGGACATATCCTTATCACTACATTCCACCAATCCCTCACTTGCCCTTATCTAACTATATTCCACGAGTGTTGTTACAACCTATCAAGTTATCAACAACCCAATTAACAACAATCTATTAGGTTTAAATAATTAGGATATTATTTAACCCTGACTTTATTATTTAAACCTAACTTCTAAACCATGATTTAATGATTCCTAACACCAATGAAGAAGATAAAATCATGGGCTTGTTATTTGCTTGCTACAAAAGATATATACTATCAGCACCCAAGGCAAAAGATTCTCTTTTCCTAGCTATTACCCAACCGTAATAACCTACTTACAGCCAGCACTAAACCTATTCACAAGATAGACTAGTTGCTGTGTATATGGTTACCTTTGCAAAGAACAGGCTAGAAATAAATACAAAATCGAAGGTTCTTGGCTTCAAGCCAGAACATTGGTTCTTTTGAACTAGAAAAATGGGACATGTTGGATTTGGCAATTAGAAATTTGTCCCTAAACCTGCATACTTCTCATACAACTGCATTTAGACAACATAAATCTTAATAACGTAAAGCTTTATGCCTATCAAGTATTTCTCATACATGAATGTACACAATTCATACACGATACATATCTATTCTACATAAGAACCACAGAAAGAAAAGATTTTATCCACACAAAACAGGCCATACAACAATATCAAATGGGTACTTAAAGTTCAACACTTTTTCATACTTGCCAAAAGAAATCCTCAATAGCTGGTGTGGATCGAAGGGCTGCAAGAATATTTTCTTTTTCAATAAAGAAGCATCGCACTACTGAATCCGCAATCAAGTCGCACATGTGAGGGTTTCCAGTTAAGGCTTCATAAAGGCCCAATGTACTTCCATGGGAAAAGGTTTGGTGTAGAAGTTGTCTGTCAGCAATATTCTTACTTCTCCACTATACAATAACAGTTGTGGCATTAGTTCTCAGAAATTAAAAATAAGATAGGATCTCCTATTGGATATTGATAACTGTCATGTTGTATGATTGAATGACTTGAAAAGTACCAATGGAGATATAATCTAATGGAGATATAATCAGAAATTATTTAGGACCCAACATGAAGTGTGAGCAAGAAACATGTTTTTCAGCTGTTAAGCATTTCCATCTTACTTGGACAACCCCATTTGAAATAAGCCATATCCCATCGGGATTAGAGCCCTCCTCATATAATTTGCTTCCCGAAACTTCATCATCTCTTTTGCAGCATTTCTAAGAGGCTCGGAAATGGTAGAAGGCAGTGCTCCCAAAAAGGATGACTTCTTAACATCTCAATTGCTGTAGGCATCGTAACCAAAGGAGGTTTTCTAAGAAGCTTTTTCAGATCAGTCTGCACATGGCAATACACCGCTTAAAGTATGCACTTTAAAGAGTACTGAGGTCATAATAGATAACAATGTTAAATAGCACCTCCATCCATGAGAGGGTTAGGCATCAAGAAGCTTTTTACAAAAATATTAATATGACTGACCACTGGGATCCATTCAAACTTAGAGGTTACCTGTACAGCGTCATGGAGTTGATTCATCTCTTTCACATCCAATAAACCAGACTTCTCAAGATTTTGAACATACTCGCTAAGGTGTAATAAAACAGAATACGTTACTTGCTTTGTTTTTAAAACACGTAAAACCTGAAATTAAGCATGGTAATTGTCTGTCATGAAACCACTAAGTAGAAAGCTATTTCCTTGCAATGGAGGGTCATCTTTGTAGTCACTAGAATACATCCAAATTAGAATAAAATATTATGACGGGAAAATAAACTCAGACAGAGAACATGTTAGTATTGTGAAACCTCAGGAAAGGTAAGTCGAACATCTTCCAAAAACTGCTTTGCTGGCTCCCCTTCTGCTTCACTTTCTTGGATTACTGTTTCAGTAACCTCGCTCTCCCCTGCAAGAAAAAATGTGTTAAGAACCAAATATCAAATATACAGAGATAAAATGAATTGTAACCAAAATGCACAACACAAGGTGTGTGGTGGGTACATACTACAAACATACCCCAATTTTTGATATACTCATAAATAGAGATACCCTTAAGGTAGGGTTACACCGGTGAATATGCGTTAAGGAACAACTCCAAAAAGTTTGAGCTATGAGAGGAAAACCTACTACACTTATTTATCTTTATTACTCAATACAGCCGGCCATAATCAAATATCCATTACAATGATAGATGCCTCTATATACAGTTTTTCATCTAATAATCCTAGGGTTAGGCTAAATCCTTATCCCACCCAATACACATTAGGTTGAGTAATTACTAATTACCAACTATCACTTATTCCATAAGTTACCTATTTTATGTAATACACATGTTGTCCATTGGGCCCACCCTATTTAAAGGTGGGTTATGTGTGTCACAAATTCGCTACTCCATAACCTATTTTCCGAAATATGCATGCTAACCTCTGGACCGTGTCATAAGTTTGCTATTCCATAACCCATTTATGATTTTACTTAATACACATGTTACCCATTGGGTCCATCCCATCTAAATGTGGGTTACATGTGTCACAAGTTCGCTACTCCACAATCCCATATACATCACAATATCATGGTTCTAGAAGTATAACATTCCACCCCTTTATATTCTAACCCCATGTAAGTCACTTTTGAAACTTTTAATTTTGTAAGAGATGATAAGTTTAGGAGGGAGACTTTTAGAGGAAAACCCGCCACACTTACTTATCTTTACTACTCAATACAAGTTAGCCATAATCCATGATCCGTTACAATCTACTTTTTTCCTGAATCAAAGCGAAAGTACAAAAAGTTTAGAGCAATTCATGGCACACCCTTGGCTGGTCATGCAGGGCATTTCAAAACTTACAAGCAAGAAAAATATTCTTTTGGAATGGAATCAAGGGAGAAGTCCTCAAATACATGTGGGAGTGCCTTACTTTTTAACAAACCAAATCGGTGTCTCTAGCTGGCTTGTTGTAGCCCTTACCCTTTTCAACTTAGAAACCGGAGAGTATTTCAATGGATTTCATCGTAGGACTTCCCACGGTTCAAGGTAAGAATTGTATTTATCTTGCAGTTGACCAGCTCACTAAATATGCTCATTTTTTCCCAAACCCAGCCAAGTTCAACGCACCGTTAGTGGCTGATATATTTTTTAGAGAAAATTTCAGACTTCATGGGATGCCCAAGCATATCATAAGTGATAGCGACAGCAACTTCATCAGTTTAGTTTGGCAAGAGCTTTTCTGCTTAACAAGAACAAAGTTGACTCCTAGTACTAGTTATCACCCTCAAACGAATGGACAAACCGAAATAGTGAACAAATGGATTGAGGGATATCTAAGGAACTATGTGGCAGGCAACAATCAACTTGGATCAAATGGCTCTACATGGGGAGCATTGCTACAACACTTCATATCATATGTCCATTGGCATGACTCCTTTCAAAGCTTTGTATGGTTATGACATTCTTTCTTTGATTTAGTCATATCTGATAGTAGAGTGCTAGGGGCCAAAGATTTGGTTAAACAGAGTCAAGATATATTAGAGGCACTCAAGGAAAATCTCAGGCATGCACAAAACCAGCAAAAATTATATGTAGACCAACATAGGATTGAGAGGACTTTTGAGGTAGGAGACATGGTTTTTTTGAGATTGCAACCATATAGACAGTCTTCCCTCAAGCACGTCTACCTGAAAAGTTTAAGCCACGTTTCTATGGACCATACAGAGTTAAGAGAAGAGTTGGAGAAGTTGCCTATGAGCTAGAGTTGCCTAAGCATAGTTGGATACACAATGTCTTTCACATTTCATGCCTCAAAAGGGCACTAGGACAACATATCATTCCTTCAACTCGAGTTGCCTCCTTTGGATGATGAAGGCAAGTTGATTTTAGTTCCTAAGGCCATCATAGATGTCAGAGAAAAGAAGCTAAGGAACATGAGCATAATGGAATATCTGGTACGTTGGAAGGATCTACCAATTGAGGATGCCACATGGGAAGGTGCAAAAATTTTGGAGCATCCTAATTTGCAATTGCTAGAGGGCAGGCAATTTTGGGAAGGGCAAATTGTCATGTCCCCTTCTCAAATATAATCCAGCTAGAAAACCCATAGCCTATTCTCCATTTCTTGTAGGCTAAAGTGGTGGTGCATGGGAAATAATTTAACTTAAGTTGTCCAAAAAGTAACTTTAACTTATATTCATTAAAAGGCAACTTATGTTTTATTATTAAAAAGGTGATTATTATTAAAGCAACTCAAAATTAAAATAAAAGGAGGGGAAGTTGCTTCATGGGTGTTTTTCCTTGAAATGCATGAAAGTGAAATTATAAAAGTGAGGTGGTTGGGCTCATTTGAGCACCACTTTTCAACCATTTATTTTTATATTGTGACTTTGAGCTTCTACTTCTGAGGATGGAAACCCTTTGGTGAATAAGGCTTGGGGACGAAAACCCTCTCGGTCTTGTATGGTGGTTCCATTCAGGACTGCATTTGTGCTCCAAATTAGATAAACATCAAAATTCAGCATTGGGATATAAAGCTAGGGAATCATTTTGAGGGCCGACGTCATCATCTTGGGAGGCTGAATTTATTCATTGGAAGCTATTGTACCTTCCAGATAGCCTGCTGCTCATTTTCCATCAGTTGTACCAGCTAGGGCAGCATCCATACACTACTGACGTCATCATTTCCCAACAACTGTACCTTCCAAACAGCATTTTTCCACCAGCTTGGACGCCATTTCCAGCCAATAATTTCATCTGTACAGTCAGCTATGATTTCTGCAATTTATTTGTAAAAATCAGCTAGGGTTTCAGTTGAATAATTTCCATATTTTGTGCTTGGCTTTTCCTGCAAATTAAGTTCAATAAAATTTGGGTTGTGTCCGTACATTGTATTGTCATATTTTCATAATAAAAGGGTAATTTTGTTAGAATTTGCGGAGAGAGAGAATAAACCGAATAAATGTGTAAAGAATGATTGAAGAGAAAACCGGAATACACACTGTACAAATGGGTTGTGTGTCCGGGTATTTATTATGCAAAGACGGTTACAAAATTAGTTAGCGGTTACAACCGCATAACCATACAAAACAATTATAAAAGGGGAAGTCTTATTCATTTATTCCTACACCCCCTCTTAAGACTTACCCTACATAACTCAAAAACAAACAATCTAACAAAACAGAACTACGCAATCTTCAAACACTTTCACTTTGAAAGCAATGCTATGATAAGGTAGGGCTCCATCAAGCTACTTCGTGACCTTCGTAAAGGTGTAGCTCCCGAGCTGAATTCCCAAGTTCTCGGATTCCACCTCCCCAAACTCCCGAATCACAGATCTCCCGAATTATTGGACAACCATCCATATTGAGCCATCCACAAGCTCCATCAAGTTGTCTCATGACCCTCGTGAGGGTATAATTCCCAAGATCCACAGTCTCCCGAACTATCTGAGCAACCATCCATACCGAGCTTCATCTACCCTGTATCCTTTCTTGCCTTCAAAGTTTAGAGCATCTTTATAGTGCGTATTCATTATTGTCCTCACTACCTTCTGCATCGGTGGGTCTTCAACCATGGCTATATTGGTTGTATTTGATATGACTTTACCCTTGAGCACATCATTGGCTCGAACACGACAATCCCATGTTGTGTGACCTCTTTTCTTACAATAATGACATTCAATCTCCGATTTATCTGATCTTCTATGATATTTTCTGGTTCTAGAATAGAATGCACTTTCTTGTTGGGAATGACCTTCTGCATCCTCTGTAGTTTGTTTTTCCTCAGCTAGAAGAGTTGTTATCATATCATCCAGAGATTGAGATTGAATTTGACTGAGGGTAAAAACTACATTGCTATATTTTGAAGACAAACTATTTAATAGGATAGCTTTGGCATCTTCGTCCTCAATTGCAGCTTTCACTTCTGCTAGTTGTCTGATCAAGGACCTTAGATTATTGATGTGGCTTGACATAGAGACTCCGTCATCCATTTTGAACCTATATCACTGAAGTTTCAGGGAAAATTTGGCATTGACTGCTTTCGCTCCAAATAATTTATTTAGAGTATCCCAAATTTCCTTCGATGATTTGTCTAGGTCTACATGATGAAGTTCAGAGTCAGAGAGAGCAAGGCCAATAATAGCTTTCGCTCTATCATCTCTGCTTTGCCATTCTAACAATTTTGATGCATCGGTAGGTGTTGTCTCTTTCCGTTTACAATGCCCCACAAATTTTTATTCATAAGTTGCATTTGTATTTTCACTCCATGTATGAAAATTTAGACCAAAATATTTTTCTATGGGCATTTCCATTTTAATAAAATAGAATAAATACAACTGCATATTTTGGCAATGAATAAATAAAATAAAATAAAATACCACCAGATTACTATTCCGTGCCCTAGCGCAAGTAGTCTTTTTGCTTCTGTGTCTTTCCTGCCTTATGTCTGTGAAAAATATTTGTGCCCTAGCAATTCGTGACTGTAATAATGCACCATATTAGTGCAAATCGCGACTGTAAAAATGTCTAAAATCACGATTTTTCATGGCTATTAAAATCTGACTATTTGTGCTCGAAAATGTTGTTATTTTCCTGAAAAACGTGCCATTCGCGACTGTATTTTCGTGCTCAAAAATACTGTTAATTTCCATTCGCATTGTATTTTCGTGAATTTTTTTTTGTTGTTTTTTTTTTTCTGTAGAAAAATGTGAGTGTATTCTTCTGATTTGCGACTGTACAGCGTGATTTTTCGTGCCCTAATGGGACTCACAAAAATATCTTTCTTCCTCCCTCTCTTTGCTTGCCCCACGCTCTGATACCACTGTTAGAATTTGCGGAGAGAGAGAATAAACCGAATAAATGTGTAAAGAATGATTGAAGAGAAAACCGGAATACACACTGTACAAATGGGTTGTGTGTCCGGGTATTTATTATGCAAAGACGGTTACAAAATTAGTTAGCGGTTACAACCGCATAACCATACAAAACAATTATAAAAGGGGAAGTCTTATTCATTTATTCCTACAAATTTAAGAATTTTTAATTTTCTTCCGTAAGGGATTCCGTAAAAATTCAGAATTCATTGATTTTTCCATAAGGGGACATTACACAAGTCAAGGTCATATGAAGATGGTAAGACCAGAAAGTCATGTAAGAAATGTATTTTCTGGCAAATGAGCTAGAAAGCAATGGACATACAAGTAACGCAGGTAACAGTATAGAGGAAAATTATTTCAACTTGTAGTTCAATGCAATGAACAATTGTTATTCTGAAAAGATAGATGTTAATTTTTTTCTACTGTCTCATTTTTTAAAATATTCTTAGCATCAGACTAACATGAAGCCAAATATGGAGTTCAATTCAATATTTTCATCCAAGTTAAAACAAAACTAATTAGGAGTACAAGTAGGAATAAGATGGAAAAGGAACTTGTCTCACCAATAAATTCACGCAATTGTCTTCTAGCAATCCTATGGGCACGAAGAAATGCTGCAGCGATGTAACAAGCGAGTTCCAACCTTTGAACAGTGAAAAATGTCACCAGTTTTTGTGGCAGAAACCTCATTTGCAGGTATTTGAAATAGCTTGGGAAACGGACATAAGTTTTTAATACTTTCCAGTCAAGTAATGCCTTGTGAGACGCTATCATGTCAATGGCTTCATCAACTGACTGCATAAGAAGAATGGCAGCAGAGTTTGTTATCCTTCCTTCATCAAGCATTCCCCAGTAAGCGGCTTGCACACCTGAAATTCCAAATAGAAGAAGTAAAATATCCAATAGCTGGGCCCATTTTGTCAAAATAGCGATTTTCTGGACATGTCATGCACTTGTTAAGAAAATTGCATTTAGAAAGTTTCCTTTGTTGGAGTTTAAAGGGTTCTTTCTTCACAGACTAATATCTATAAATAGAATGTATGATGTTCATTTTTATAGAAATTTGACTGTTAGAAGATAATGAAACCAGAAGTTTGAACTCTTAATATAAAAGAGCTGCTTTTTTGGCATCAATAATAGTTCTGATGTCCTAGGTGTTGATAGTCGAGTTCTATATTACTTGGAAATAAGTTATCACAAAAAGAACATCAATCATGCAATGATACCAATATTTTACGTTTAATCCATCCTCAGGTAAAGAATGGTGACCATATTTTTCATAAGTATTGTTTTTCTGACAGCAGACAGAAAGGAAATGGCATACAAATAGATTTGTTTTTTTGCAACAATGTAATATAAATTGAAATAGAAATGCTCAACTTAAACTGCATATACACGAGGCAAAAATATTTCTAAATCTGACTTCCTTCTAATATCAATAACTGAAATCATAGAACTCCCATTTTGGGTTGTCCACAGGGGATTCTGCTGCTTTAATGTAATAGACTTCCAATGACATCTAATCACCATTGATGGAATTTTTAGACACTGGTTCACAAACATATGGCAGTTGATGCTTATATAGTACACTGAAATTCATATGATACCTGTCCAACCTTAAAGTAGAGCCTTGGATAATTATTTACAGTGTAGTTTGTACTCAAGGTAGCATCAACAGCCTCTTTGTTTCTTTGGGGAAGACACCAAAATTTTTCTGTTATGAGAGATTGAACTTCTTAGCTACGAATAATTTGACTGGAGCCAAAGACACACATCGTTAGATGTTGCCGGGACTTTATACGGGTACATTCTGGGAAGATGGCAACTGACAGATGTATATAACTCAGTGAATCTTAAATGCTGCAGCTACAGTACTCTTTGTAATTTTATGCTCTCTTTATACTTTATATCCTTTGTAATTTCATATTTGGTTCATAGATGCCTTGGACATCCTCTTGAGGCACAATGGAACAGCTGATGTATCTAACAACACCTTTGACCTCCTTATAACCATTTCAGAGTATTGATTATATTTCTTTCATCTTTATTTGTTGAACATGGACAAAAACCTAGAAACATATATACTCAATGAATATAACAGGACGAACACTACACTTACCATTCAAAAGCCGCACTCGAGTATCTAGCATGTGCATCTTGTGCAGGTCATTTTCATGTTGAGATATATCATGTGGATGTGGATGTGGTTGCTCTCCTTCTTCCGATGTTTTTAAGCATGTTATGTGTTTGACCACTGATGGCCAATCAACTGGCCCTAATTCCTCATCCTCGCCTAGTTCTCCAAATGCCTCTAAAGCTTTATCTTTCATTTCATACATTGTATACTCTAGAATCCTCATCTACAGAGAAAAATTGTAAGAAAGTGTGAATCCACCAAACATAAATCAATTGATATCATGAAAGTGTCTTCAGATACACTATATATTGAAAAAATAAAGAATGTAATTAACAGCTTCGTACTAGTAGAGACATGTTTGACAGGCTACCATATTTATTATTTATAACGTAACGTTTTCTTATAATGAAACGCCACATTCCATCTTTGAAATCTGAAGGATAATAAATCCCAGTAAAGATTGGAAAGAGGTACATCAAGTAATGAAAATCATGGCTACAAGGAAGATCCAGTTGAATTGGAAACACTAAAATGCTGACAATTTGTACTGTCTATGCTAGATCTTCTACGTAAATACAATTTCACAATGTTAAAACTGGAAGAAACAACCCATCTAGCTGGACTTGAATATCCATTTCTTGGATCAAAAGCCACTCAGAAGTTGATATTGACTATAAAAGTGAGGGCATTAAATTATATCTAAACTGCAATCTCTACAGCAAACCAAAACCACATCATGAATAACAAAAAGCTAGAGAATAATCCAGCTCCAATTTTAATAAGAGGATGAAATCATACCTTGGCGTCGAAGTTTTATCCATGCCTAGAAAGTGTAACAGATATTGAGTTGTTGATCCATTGATAATCAGAGTCAGAAAAACTACTCCACCAGTGAAGAAAACAAACTGTAAATAAATCATCAAAGTTAAACTTTAGTGAGTGGAAAATTCGTACTCTATACAGCATAAATTTTCCACTTTGAAAGCAATGTAATGTGTAAAGGCCATAAACAGCTAATGAACTGATGGCCCCAAAGGATACAAATTTGTAAAACATGCTTTCTGCTAACTCTTTATAGCAGCACAAACATACCAAATTTCCAGTTGCCTTTGAGAGTTCAGGAATTGCTTTTCCACTAGAACGCTGTGACATAGAAGAGGCAGACAAACCAACAAATCAAAGCCTGTTTCCTGTGTATTAATCATAACCCAAGATTCTATGCATCTGAAACTTTAACACATTAAAGAGAAAGTAGTAAATAAGATAATAATGCCTTACAACATAAATGGTGTTTCCTCATCAGTACCAATGGAGCCATTTGGAGAGAAGAGTTTGAACAATTCAAATAATTGGTGCAATCAGATAATGTGTATGCATAACTCTTCAAATACTTTATAATCTCTGTTACCAGTTTCGGCCCTCCCCAAACCCGGGTATCAGTACAGGACATACCCGATCCAGGTTAGGGTGCACCCTGGCCAGCACAGGTACGCCCAAGTCCTTCAGCAGGAGGATGCGGACATACCTGGAATGGCTGGGGTGAAGCCATTTTTAATTGTTTGACTGAATCAGGACAATCCTGAACAACCTTTTGAATGATCTATATGGTGTCTTGTAACAGCATAAATTACAGTTATATGAAAGATTCAATAAAATATGAAAAAATGACTTAATGACAAAATCGAATATTACATGCATATGAAAAAACGGTCCTCTATAAAACAAAATGCAATGAATCATTCTATGGATCAAAACAAAATCTAATGGGGTTTCGATAAATTGATATAGGATGGATATATTATTAAAACCCAGTAAAACTGGAGCACCCAAGGTGTTATTTTAAATCTTGACAAAAGGGATTACTAAGCTAATTGAAGGAAAATGTAGTGTCTCAAACATTTAAAAGTTCCCAAACTTAAAGTGGAACTACTAGACCCTTTATCACATTCAAAGAAAGGTAGGGAGATTTTGAGGACAAATGAAAATTTGGGAGCAGTGGCAAGAGATATGGATCTGATAATTGATGTCCTCCAGCAGCAGGTGTGTAATGTCCAATTTTCCAAGCTAGTTCAATTTGTAGACTTTGAGCCCATTCCACTTCCCATGGGCAAGAAAAAAGTGAACAAGGGATGTGATTGTCATATTTTTCAGTTATTTTCGTAAGCATTTTCATTCTTCTTCAATAGCTTTCTACAAAAGTCAGGTTGGATGGGTTAAAAGGTGAAAGGCCAAAGGAAAAATAAAAGAAAAGCACTCTTATGAGGTCGGTCCTAGATTGAAGGCATTCTAATTTGTTTTGGCGCTACAACATGATATAAAAGGGGTTTCTGGACTCATTTGTTGATCATCATCTGGTCAAAAATATAATGTGCATGGTTTTTGAACTATTTACTCAATTCCTTCCACTAAGGGGCGAAAATCCTTTGGTGTGGTTAGCAAGGAGGACGAAACCCTTCCTTGCTTGATTGAAGAACGAAAACTCCTCAATTGGTTGTTTCCAAGTGCTTCAAGGAGATTGATGTTGCAAATTTTCAACTAGGGTTTGATTGGAGAAGAGCTGCTAGGGTTTGAGCACCAATTTTAGGCCCTCTCCTAGGGTAGCGACTTGCTTGGAGGAGTTGGGTGCCATCTAGGGCACATTTCTTCATTTGGAGTTGATATCCATATTCCTCATAATTTTAGAGGCTGATTTCACACTTTCATGAGATTTTTGGGGGTTGTAACCTCCATTTCCAGCCATTGTTGTGGGCTGTAATTCTGCTGTCATTAATTTAATTACAGCTGTATAGAACTTCATAATTTGCATATATTTTGGAGTACTTTTGCTTGGTGTTTATTCCATTGGTTGAGTATAATATTTAGGAGAATTTATACATCCATTTTCAGCTTGTTTGGAGGGTGTTTGATGCCCTAAAAGTGCAAATACAGTTCATTGCTAGGGTTTATAATATTCTTTGGTTGGTTGTAAAAATCATATTACTCTCAAGTGAAAAAGAAAAGTAATAGGGATTACTAAGCCTTATTTTCCTACAACATTTTCGACACGAGCTTGCATGTTTCAGATTATCTAAAAGCTTCCTCTACGGTTCCTCCAAAGTCTACACTTCTTTTAATTTCCATCTCATATTTATTTGGGAAAAGCAAGATGATGCAATACAAAGACAAATAAAAATCCTTTATTCCCACAGCATATGTAAGCATCTTGGCATTATTTGAATTTCTAAAATCTTCATTTGTGGAGTTAGTTGCAGATACAGTTGTCTGTCGATGAGACTAGCCCATATATGTTAACTGAAAAAAGTCTGCCTTGTTCTTTGTGCATATTCCATAATAATTTCCAAAAATAATTATTTCCCTGTGAATGATTCAACAAATTCTCAATACGTCGTTCATTCTTAAACTCTACACGTGGTTTCTTAGATTCCCTTTCATGCATAGCTCAATAGCAAAGTTGTATCCGTTCATTGATGAAGGGCAAAGGACGTTCCTACGCTAGAACATCAATATTTGATATGGATGTACCTTTCAATTTGAATCATGTTATAGATGCATCATTTAATGATGCAAAAGTGGGAATGTTCACATCTTTAGACAATTGGAAGAATCAGGAGGACTAAGAAACTGCTCTGTTTCAAATAGACAGTTCTTGCAAAAAGCGTCTATACTTCATCCATGGGCATCAAACAATTTGTCATCCAACAAATGAAATTCATACATATAGTCAATGCTCAACAGAAAAAGTATGCTCTGAATATAATCAACTATTTATCACCAGAGGAAACTATAAATATATCTCTAAATCATCAAATTATAATAACTCACATCCAATATTAAGGACAATGATAATGCTACGGCTCCACGTAGTCCTGACCATATAAGAATAATTGCCTCTTTCCAATCCAGACCATAGCCAAAATATAGTAATCCTGGATATAGTGTGACAACAACTACCACCGGGATAGTTGCAGGAAAACATAGAGAAGACCAAGATGCCACCAAGATTCATCTGCACTTCCATTTGCAAGCAAACTATCGTATTATAACATGAATAATGCCATTGAAATATTGCCGATTTGAAATAACAGAGATAACAAGATGGATAACGTATACTCCTCAATATGATAGGAAAAACATGCATAGGCAATGCCATAAATAAGGAAATATTCTATTTAAACTTTGATCACGTTTTTTGGTGAAAAACATCATTAATGGAAGTTCTACTAAATAACATAAATTCTAGCAACCTAATGAAAGGTAGAGAAAACTCTAGAAAATCAATTAATATGCTAAAATCTTGAAGTTTATATCATATATAAGCAAGTTACAAAAACTATCGAAGGGACACAACTACCATAAATGCACCTAACTTGTAATGCCCCTTTCTAGGGCTGAAACTGAAAAAGAAGGAAATCACACAAACCCCAAATGATTAAACTCAGATTTTATATCAACCAACTCGTTTTTGTGACAGCTATAAATCAACAGTCTGTTTTTATAACAGCAGCTTGTAATTAGTGAAAAATCACCCAAATATCATCAAAGAACTCATCAACAACATAGGAAAATACTTTAACAATATTTTAAGCCACTTTTCACAATTAAACTCGGTCAAATACTCAGTTGGAAAACTAATTTAGAATATCAGAGGTACAGCCAATAGAAATGATCAAAATGGAGGTCTCCAAATCCCAATAATTACAAAATATGATAGATCCGAGCCCTATAAATTATGCCAAGTTTGAATATCAAAGAATTAATGAATTATGTGCCCTACAAGACACCAAATCACACTCAAACCCTAGTTGCTCCCTAGGAGAGGGGCTCCAAAATATGTCAAAGCTCTTTGTAGGTCTTCTTCTTGATGCCCTAGATCCAAATCAGCAAGAGAGTCTTCAATAAATGCCTTCAATTCGCCAATATGGAGAGTTTTCGTTCTCCACTATGCCACAAGGAAGGGTTTCGTCCTCCTTGGATGCCACACAAGAGGGTTTTTGTCCTCAAGTGGAAAGGTATTGAGCAATCAGCCCAAAAACCAAAATAGTAAGTGTATATGCGCCAAAGATGATCCAAATGAGGCCAAGCGACCTCCTTTTATATCCCTTGGTTGGCGCCAAAGGCCAAATAGGTGAAAACCGACCTCCAAGCTTCACTTTATCTTTTAATTCCTTGTTGGGAATCTCATAATCCCAGCCGACCTGCCTTAGGGAGTAAAACACCAAAGAAAAACATTAAAAATAATAAAAGAAAACTGAAATGAAGCTCAATTACTTCCCCTTTTCACTTATCCTTCTTGGCCATGGGAAGAGAATGGCAAGAAGTCTCCATTTGGCATTAATTTGAAAAAGGGGCATTACATAACTTGCATTAAATGAATGGTTAAGGCTGTTTATCAATTTAGCTTTCAACGTTAGTACATGTTTAAATCATCCATCTCATTGTATGTGGGTTGCATATAAGACAATTCTATCTCATGGATAGTATTTTCCTAAGAATACTATTTGTCACCATAGGATAGATTCTAGGAGTGGGTGATGGTGTTAGTATGTCGAGCCACATAAATAATCTAAGATCTCTTATTAGACAACTAGCAAAATTCAAGGCTCTAGTAGATGACGAGGATTCCAAAGCTATTCTATTAAATAGTCTGCCTTCTAAATACAACAATGTCATTTTTACTCTCAGTCAAATACATTCTCAATCTCTAGAAGATATGATTTTAGCTCTTCTACTTCAAGAAAAAGAACGATAGCAGAAGATATAGAAGGTAATCCTCAATATTCAATAAACTTTCGTAAAAGACCATATAAAGATAAAGGAGAGATTGAATCTTATTATCGCAAGAAAAGACGTCACACAACATGGAATTGTAGGATTCAAGCCAATGATGTTCTCAAGGGAAAGATCAAAAGCATACCAAATCAAGTTAATGTAGTCATTGTTGAAGAGCCACCGGATGTTGGAAGTGGTGAAGAATCTACTGATGGAGAATAGATATTTAAAAAAAAACCCACACTTTGAAGACGGGGAGAGATCTAGTGGAGATGAAGCTTAGTATGGATTGTTGCATAGTTAATTCGGGAGTCTATGGATCTTGAGAGTTATACTCTTATGAGGGTTATGAGGCAACTTGATGAAGCACTATGATGTTGTTCAATATGAATGGTTGTCAATAATTTGGGAGTTTGGGAGGTGGAATCCGAGATCTCGAGAACTACACCTTTATGAAGTAGCTTGATGGAGCTCTACGGTCAAAGAATTGTTTCAAAGGGAAAAGCTTTGAAGAATGTGTGGTCCTATTTGGTTCTATTACTTTAACCTTTTGTCAATAAGTTTGTATTTTCTTTCTATAATTTAAGTCTTAAGAGGGGTATTAGAATATAAGGTTTAAGTCAATATCGGTCAAGTATTAAACTAATAAACAATTGTACCCACTTCAACAATTTTGTAACCATCTATTGAATAATAAAATGACAGACTTGCAATGAATAATGTGTGCATTCCGATTTTTCCTCATTCTTTCTCTCTTCACAAATTCTAACATTATCCCTCCTATCGGGAAATGGTGGACGTACATAAGATTTCGGGAGACATGTCACCAACAATTGTTGGATATCCTTCTTTTTCTTGCCAAATTTTACATCAAAAGAATCTTTACCATTTTTACATCAATGCTACTATGGTCTTTAGTACTTTGTGTATGTGTAAAGTACCATTTTAGGGCCCTATATGGATATTTTTATCATTCTCAAATACACATTTATGAGATGTTCGAAGAAAATCACTATACATAGGGGAAATGGTTATCACCGAATCAAGCTGTAATGTCCCTTTTTCCCACTTGAGAGCCACTATTTGGACTTCTTGCCATTCCTTCTCCATGGCAAAGCAGTGAAGAAGGTGGAGGAGAACTTTGAGCTTCCATATGATATGTTTTCTACTAATTTTTAATATTTTCTTTTAGTGTTTTGTCTCTTATGTCAGGTCGGTTGGGTTTTAATGACTTAATGGAAGCTAATGAAGGAAAAGAACCTCTTTAAGGGATCGGCCATATCTTTTAATGCTTTGGTGCAAATGGAGGAGAGTTAAGGCATCATTTGCATCTAGACTAGGCACATTTTATTTTACTTGGGCATTGTGAGCTTGTTGCTCCATGTTCTTGCACTTGGGGACAAAAACCCTCGTGTGTTTGCCTAGAAGGACAAAAACCCTTCTAGAGGTTGAGTGAAGGACGAAAACCCTTCATCTTGACTTGGGGATTGGTGTATAAGGTTGATTTAAGGAGAGATCTATCATTTTCATATTGATATTGGCTTCTTTCTAGTGGAGCGACCTACCTTGAGTAGGGTTTATGTGGTTTGGTGAATTTATATATACATTTTCAGTTGATATTCTGATTTTCCATAATTTATAAGGCCAGAATCTCAAGTTTCATGATTTTTGGGGGTTTCTAGACCCTAGATCTACATTTTTCTTGTGGCTGCAATTAATTGGACATTAATTAATTTCCAAAGTGTGTTTCTTCAATATTTTCATTGATTTTGGCTCTTATGGATGTATAAAAATATATATATATATATATATATATATATATATATATATATATAAATTGTGGCAAGTGAATTTGAAGTATTTCATGGTGTTTTGGCATATTTTGTGAAGAGTACAGTTCGCTGATTTTGCATTTTCAGTCTGCTGCAATTAAAATCAAATCTGAATAATTTTGGTGTTTGGCTAAATTCCTTTCTTTTGGTCTAAACATTTGAAAGGGCCATTACATCAACTTCCAATGTCATTACAAAAAAACAAGAAACGCTTGAGTAACATGTTTGATCCTAAAGCGTTTTTATGAGTTGCCATCATAAGATCCAATATTAGAGAACGAATAAACTTAGAACTACTGAAATCAAAAATCAGTTCTTAGATCATCATTTATGCTTCAATGACAAAACATACACAATGTTGCCTTCGGGAGAAAACAAACAAGCAAATGAAAACAAGAGACAAAACACAAAATATTACATATTTTGGGTCTTCAAATGGGCGGCCTACAACACAAAGGTTAGTAGTTTTATGAGTAAACCCAATATTTTCAACCGATCGCGCTGCAAAACAAGGTCGTTAGTATTTTTTTAATTAATCAAAAGTCCTGCAAGCACAAAAATTAGATAAACACAAAGTAAATATAAAAATGGGCGGAGTCCCCTTTGTTCCTACGATAATTCTGCAAAAACAGAATATTGAGACCTACAAACAACCACTAAAACACCTAAAAATAAAATTAGATTAGTTGGTACTAACGCAAAATTCTAATCAAAGAAAGGCGCCAATTACCAAAGCAAAGTTGTTGAAACAGTCAAAGGCGCAAAGTAAAGCAAAAATGAAATGAAATGCAAACAAGTCAAAGGCACCACTTTAGGCAAAGGCACCAAAGGCGCTAAACTAAGTTTAAACAGCTATCTTGGTCGGAGGCGTTGTAATACAAAGAAAATGAGCAAAAACAAGGTCAAGTATTAGCGAGAATTCAATTTTAAAGGTGTGAACATAAGCGCCAATCTACAGAGCATAGGCATCAAAAGTCATAGCATAAGCATTGAACCTGCACAAACAACAATTAAAGACAAAGGCGCCACGGGATTTGCATAGGCGCTAAATGAAAGTCTTGCAAAACCAAATGTTAGACCCGGAACATAGGCGTTGATTCGAGCATAGGCGCTAAAGTTGTGCAAGCATAGGCGCCAATACAAAGGGCATAGGCCCTGTTCGAGTCTAAGAACAGTTTTTAAGCACGAACTTTCAAAATTCTTGCTGCAAACAAGATCAGATTAGTACCAAACTTACACAACCTATTTTACTCACTATATTTAGCTAGAAACAAATTAAAAATTGAGGCAAGACCCCACGGCTACAGGCACCGAATGTAGATGCAAAAAGATATGTTAGTGCAAATGCAAACAAGAAATCAAAGTAACTTGATTCCTAATCTAACAATCCTAAGCACTACTTCAGATTGAGAAAGATGGAAAGGGAATAGAATGCAATACCTTCACTTACCAAATGAAGAACTCCCTTGATGCCTTGGATGTGCTCAAGATGTTGGATTGAACTTGCTTTCTTCAGATTTGTGGATTCAATTGGATAGCACCTCCCCTTGTGGATTGATATTTTGCTTGAAGAATGCTTGATGATTGTTGTAGAGCTCTTTAGAAAATTTGGCAAGCACTTAGTTGCAATTTCAAAAGTTGGCTTCCATGGAGGGTGGCAAGCCAATTTATAGGTTGTGGGAGGAGAAATGGAGGGTGGAGATTGATCCAAGTAAGATGAGGATCAATGGTTTTTATTGCATGAGAGGATGGAGAAATCTAGAATTAGAGAATTCTAGAAATTAAGAGAAGCTTCCATTGAATGGAGGAGTTTTATTTAAATTTTTAAATAAAATGGAGGGAAGTTTGGAGAGGCTTCTAGAAATAGAAGCCTCTAGATTTGGAGGTGGAGAATTTGATTAGGTTAGAATTAGGTGAGATTAATTGTGATTAGGGATGTGATTTGATGGAGAAGCTAGGTGTAGGATAGGTGTAGAGTAGGTGGTAGGTGAGTAGGAATTTTTAATTCCTAGAAATGTTTTAAATGAGGTTAGGAAATGTGATTTATAATAATTAATCTTGTGATTAATTATTATAAAGTTAGAATAGGGAATGTGGGATGATAAGTTAGTAATAGTGAGAAGGGGAATATATTAATAATTAATAATGTTTAATAAGTATTTTATTTATTTAATAAATATGTCGACATTTTACATGTCTACGGTTTCAATCTTTGAACTTTCAGTTTTAAGTCTTAGTTTATTGAATTATTTAATTTATATTTGTAAAATTAATAAATTATATATATTTTTTTATCAGTCGTCCTCAAAATTTGAAAAACAATTGCCGTCCTAGAAACCCCATCCCTACCTCCCGCCTTCGCGCAGGATGCCGAAGTCTTAGGTAACTATGGCATTTTGGAATAGTGGAAAATTGTTTGTCCAAGGTAAAACAATCACAATACGTGACTATGAAATGGGCGGTGAAACCCTCAATGATTTCTTTGGTTAAGCCCAAGCTTTTGAGACACCCAGACAAAGAGGTAAGGCTTGTAGTTATCACTTGTATTAGTGAAATTACAAGAATAAAAACTCATAAAGTTCCATATAGCAACATCAAAAGTCCCTCTTTTACTAGGAGGGTCACAATTCTAGAAACTATGGCAAAAATCAGGTCATGTGTTGTGATGTTGGATCTTGAATGTGATGATCTTATTATTAAAATGTTTCAACATTTCCTTGCAATTGTCAATAAAAATCATACAAAGGAAACTGTAGTAGCTTTAATGGAGTGTAATGTCTTGGCTGAACCACAAGAACAATGAAATCACACAAACCCAAACTGAAATATATTTTGATTTTTATAGCAGACAACTGAAAAATGGAATACTAGTGCACAACAGTCTGATTTTTAGGACAGCAGCTAGGAAAGAGCAATAATTCAACAAAATATCACCATTAACATCATCTACAACATATAGAAACACTTTAGGAATATTTTAGGGCAATTATCACTCAAAAACTCAACCACAAACACAGCTGGAAATTAATTAAATGACAGCAAAAGTACAGCTCTCAAAAGTGACTGAAAATGAGGTCTCCAAACCCCAATAAATGTCAAATAAGTGATAGATCAGCCTTATAAATTTGGAGAAGTCGAATATCAACTTGAAATGCCAAAACGTGCCCTAGAAGGCACCCAAACACACTCCTACCCAAGTCGCCACCCTAGGAGAGGGTGCCAAAGTGATGAAGAACCCTTGATATTCTTCTCCTTCAATGCCCTAGCTGCCCAACCAGCAAGATAGTCTTCGTAGAAGTCCTTAACACCACCAAATTGGAGAGTTTTCGTTCTCCAACCTTCAACAAGGAAGGGTTTCGTCCTCCTTGCTTGCCACACTAATTCACCCCTTAATGGATTGAAATAGAGCAACCAGCTCTAGAACCAAAGAGATAAAATTATATTAGCCAAAAACATGCCCAAAATGAGCCTATGCGACCCCTTATATATCCTTATGGTGGCACCAAGAGTCTTTAAGGAGGAATTCCCCAAGACCAACCTCCTTAGAAGCTTATTACATATTTTAAGCTTATATTATGTAATGTCCCTTTTAGGGGACCTCAGGAAATGGAAAAAAGCTCCCAAATCAAATTTATAGGCACTGCTGTTATAAACCTACAAAAACTGAACTTCAAACCCTTCCTAGGGCAGTGACTTCCCTAGGTGAAAACAACCCTTCAAAATAGGGTTAAACCTTGCAAAAATCCTTCCAAACTTATGCCAAAATTATTAGGAAACCCTTATCAATCATTTGCAGCTGTTAAAAATCAGAATTGTATGTAGAATTAATTAATTACGGAACCCTAACCAGCGAACATTCCCAAGCTTGCTAAAAATAGTAGAACATCACCAAAATTCATCAAACTCGGAATCTCGGCCTTAGAAAATATAGAGAATAAGAGAGTATTTTCAGATTTGCCAAAATGTCATCACACATACCAAATTACCACATCAATGTAGGTCGCTCCACTATAAATAAATACAATATTGCACCAAGAAGATCACAAATGCAAAAGAAAGATACTTTGTTTCCATTCAAACTAGCTTGCACACCAAAAACCTCGTGAAGAATTTCCGTCCTTCACAAGTTCCCTAACCAAGGGTTTTCCTCCTTGGATGAGATCCTCAACCCAAGGGGTTTCGTCCTTGAGAGAGAATAAAAGGGCTACACTAGCCAACTTTCACCAAAATAAGAATAATCTCCAAAACATGAATCATTAATGCCCAAACGACCTCCTTAAATAGCC
The DNA here is from genome assembly GCA_018340775.1 of Taxus wallichiana var. yunnanensis. Classification (NCBI taxonomy): domain Eukaryota; kingdom Viridiplantae; phylum Streptophyta; class Pinopsida; order Cupressales; family Taxaceae; genus Taxus; species Taxus wallichiana. The sequence goes on from CM031238.1 coordinate 837,985,035, forward strand.
ATAAGGAGTGCTTAAACAATCATAAACATGATGGCCGACCCCTTAAGTAGGTGCTTTTAAATATTAAAATGGGTATTTGGAGCCTACATGCTCTCAATACCTTTATTACTAAACTACTTAAGTTTCTCTATTGGAGCACAAGGCTTTTAATAGGATAAATGATAATAAATGAAAACAACTCTCTAAGCAACAATAAAAAAATAATTCAGATTTCCCTTAGCTTTTCTCCTTAGACTCACGGGGAACAAATGGGTTAAGGTTTTCAGAAATCAGCCTCTAAAAAGGGATATGACAGTCCCCCTTCCCAAGATTGCTTGTCCCCAAGCAATTGCAAGTACTTAGATCCCAAATGAATCTCAGTTGCTCCTTATTTCTTGTTCCTTCTTGCGTAGTGTCCTCTCCATGAACTCTACTCATGCCGAAATATCTCATATCCGCAAGCATAAAAGTGGTTGAAATCCATTTGCAGCTGTGAGTGCTTGTTTGTGACAAAACCAACTCTTTAGAATTTTCCTAAAAATGATGAAACTGACCTTCCTTGGTTTGGGAAGGTGACCAACTCCATGTAGGGCCTCCTAACGGTGCAATGAACTCAATTAGCCTCTCCATTAGATGGAAAAAATATCTCAGCTGTACCCTTCCCTTCCAACCTGAACCTACACATGAAACAAACTTATTAAGGAAAACCACAATACTTATTACTCTCCTTTCATGCCATGTTGGTGGATGGAATGGCTCTCTTTTGCCTTCTTTTCTATGCTCAGCTGAAATACCTCTCCATGGTTAAGAATTTGTATTTTCCTTCCTTTGATCAGATTGAAATGGGTTGGTGATGGCTGCTTAGGGGCTGAGTATCCCTTCGAAAACTGATTTACTTTATCTCCCAAGTGCTCAATCTTTATCATCATTAATTTGCTACCTTCCCAACTGCTGTAGCTAGGCATGTTCCCTTGTAATTGTGTAGCATTTGTGACTGAAATTAATTTTTGGGGAGTTGGGCATACCTCTTTAGGAAAGTGGAGCTAAGTGTCTACCAACCTAACAATTGGGATCTCGCTTTCAGCTGTTGCAAAAATGAGTGAAAGGTTCTTCTTGATGGACGACCTTCATTTGCAGATTTTCAAAGTGATTTAGAAAGAGGCAAATCTTGTGTCACAAAGCTTCAACAACTCCTTGGCTGCATGCTTTCTATATATACTCAATGTGAGGCGATGATTTTTATGAAATTGACAATTGCTCTTCCTCTATGCACTGCCTCATGTACCCAAGGAAATTTGGCTAAGTCATGGAGTAGTAAATCAATGCAATGCACAACACAAGGGCTCCAATAAATATGTGGGTACTTTTCTTCTACCAACTTTCCAACCCCCACACAATTGCTAGCACTATCAGTAACAACTTGGACCACATTTTGTACATCAACTTCGAAAATTGATCATCTAGAATGTTGAAGATATACTCAGAAGTTTTTGTATGTTCCATGGTGTCAATCACCTTCAAGAATACAACACCTTTGGGGCAAGAGACCAACACATTGATTAATGGCCTTTGGCGCATATCGGACCAACCATCACTCAGGATGGTGCAACCTGTTGCCCTCCAAGAGTCTTTAATGTCTGCCAGTTTTTCAGTGACCCTGTCTTTTGATCTCCTCAAAAGTGTTGTCCTTAAAATTTCGGAACCTGGTGTCGTGTACCCTTTTCTAAATGAAATTGATCGTTGAACAACATTCGTAAAATAAGGACTCCTAACAACATTACATGGAATGGCAGATTCATAAAAGAAATCTACCCATACATTATCAACTTTGTTAGTTTTGGACAGGCTTCCATAAAACTGTTTAGTGTTGTTATCCCACTCTTTTCGTGGCATTACTAAGCTTGTAGACATGCCAGAGGAGCAAGACATGCGAGGTATCTTGGACCTACAAAGCTCATCTTGGACTCATTGTTTCTTTTGTGCCCTTTGTTGATTTAGTACTAATGAATTCTTGTAGTCTTTCTCCAATGCTTCTTTCATTACAGGGGTGACATTCGGACATGCTTCGACGCCACCTCCTTGACCACCTGATATGCCAAGAAGGTGGTCCATTACCCTTGTTAATGTCCCTATAAAGTGGTGTTGACATAAGTTATATGTGACATTATTGGTTTGTCCCTCACGGCTCACATATTTCCATCATTTTGCACTTGATTTTGGAGGTGCCATAGAATGTATTAATGTCCCTACATGTTTGACAAATAAAACTAAATTAAATTAATATCTTACGTTGACACTTAAAATTTAAAATAATATAATGAAAATTTAAAATAACGATAATAAAGTATTAATTTAATGTTTAAACTAAACTAGTTTTGCTATACATTTATAAACAATTTTTTTAAAAATATTTAGGTAACATGAAAGTTGATTTCAAACTAAAACTTCATTTTTTTAATAAATTAGTAGTTTATTAACTTTATTATCCTATATTAAAAAATAAAATAAAATAACATAAATTACTCTATAATTTATAAATGATTTTTTAAAAACTATTTTCATTTACTATTTATTAAGCTAAAATTTAAAACTAAATTTTATTAGCCTAATAAAAAACTATAATTTATAGATGCTAAAAATTAAACGTAAATTTTATTAAACCTAAAAACAAACTATAAATGCCTCAAACTAAAATTTAGAATTTAACGTTTAATAAATTGTATTAACCTAAAATAAAACTAAATTTTATAAACATAAAAACACAATAGATCGATGGAGAAAAGTATGATTTTATTAACATAAAAAACATCTAGATTATAGTTTAGCCTAAATTAAATTATTAAACCTAAACGAATATGTTTGTACATAAAAATTTAAACCTAAATTCTAAAAACCTATAGCAAAATAGTTTATGTATTCGGAAAATACCTAAATTGTTCCCGCTCATAGCAAGTGGTACTAGTGAGCTTGTTTTGGGGGTGAAGGCAATAATGGCTGGGTCAATGAACTCTGCTGCTGTCCCAAGGTCGAAGACTTGCTAAAACGAACCAATTAGCTGCAGAATCACACTCACGAGCAGCAAATCACTGGTAGAATCAGTCAAAGTCAGCCTCTAATGCAGCGAATCATTGGTAGAATCACTCAGAATCCCTGGGTTTTGAGGTGAATTCTTGGTAGAATCGCCACGAATCACCAAAAATAGTCACCACGAGCAGCTATCACTATGAATCACACTCAGAATCAATATCTTCTGCAATTCGATGTGTTAGACTCAATCCCAGGCACTCATCGTTTTATAGATTTGGAGCAGAAACCCTAAGACACATTTTACGAATTTAAACAAATTTCAAGCATTTTTTAAATATTTTTCCTTGAAAATCGCAATTGCATACGTATGATTCTATTTGCGAATGCAAGCGATTTTGGGCTCTAAAAGTAATTCACTTTGAATTTCGATTTTGGAGAATAAAAGAATGCGGTGACTTAGATGTTAATTGAGAAAACTCCCTATCAACCCTACATATTTTAATCTAAGGAGTTTTTTTATACCTCCTCATGATGTTGTTTTCCAAATTCTTCCTTGCATTCTTAGTTGTGATCAGTCTTTTTCCAACTGTTGGTAAGGAAATAAAATCAATCCTTCCTTGCTCAACATGCCTACCCTTTCCATTCCCGCTCTATGAATTTTGACCTCTTCATTTTGAAGGAGGAACTTCAACCCCCTCTTGTAAATTTTGATGGTAAATTCCCCTAAAGTTTGGAGCTCTTGTCCCCAAGAACAATATGTACCTCAATTGAACTTAAGACAAAGAAGTCAATACAAATTCATACCTTTTCATGGGAATAGCGAGTTGTGGTATCTTTCTTGTGCAAAGAGGATATGTTCCATAAGTTATGGTGACCGTGAAGCCTTTGAAACCAGCCTTGTTTGGCCCCATCCTTCTTGCCAATTCTTCTTCAATAAATTGATGTGTATTGTCATTCTCTACAAGCATGGTGACCCTTTGGTCATGAAGAAGACCCTTAACTGGGATGGGTGATGTGTGCCACATATTATAGTAAGAACACTTCCCTTCCACCCCATTCTTTCTAGCTCTTCCATTTTCATGGAACCATGGGTTAACCACATATGAAACTGAAAATTAGAACCACCATCATGTCCCAAACACATCATGATAGAATTTCCCTTCATAATGATTTTGAAATCAGATATTCCTCTTTTTGTAAATCTCAACATAGCACCTATATGCCATGTGCGGAAACACCTTTGAAATTGAGCCCAAGTATCTATATGCTCTTTACTACAAAAAGTACTTCTTACCTCATCACCCCGTGAAGTATGATGTGCATGATGATATCCAATCAGCGGTGACATAGGAGGATACAACACACATGAGACATGAGTACTCTTTCTAACCAGTTGTCCATGGTAACAAATCTGAAATGATATATTGGCAAAAACTGAGATATCCTCATACCGTGGGCTGCCTATGACATTCTTATGACTCAGAATTTCTGAGTTCAAATCAGCACTCTTCCTTGGCATGGTTTCCTCACTAGATGGGATCTTTTCCTTCCATATTTGTCAAGTACTTGTCTTGGGTAACCCCTGGCTTCTTGTTAAGGTTGAGTATTCCATCAAATGACCTCCTTTTGACTGCTGTTATAAACAGACCAGCATGCTGACTGTTATCATGTCTATTTGAGAAATGGGTTCCAACCATTCCTCTCGCTTCCCCTTCTTGCGCCTCACCCTTCCTTTCATTCTTGGATTCATCACATGCTAAAACATCATCAACATTAACTAAACAATGATCATTGATTAACTCATAATGTTGACCTGCCCTTAGATCTCTTGAGCACCGAACCTTCTTTCCCAGCAACTCCATCTTCTATTGTCATTTCAGAATTGTTTGAACTATTCACTTCATCCTCTTGTTCCTCAAGCTTCCTCTCATCCTTTTTCTCATGCTCCCAAGTTTCCTTAGTATTTTTCCACATGCAACCATTAGAATTCAAGGGAATATTATTGTGAGTTAAAAATTCTTTACCTTCCCTTTCTCTTGGTTCTTGTCTGGCCATTTCTCCCTCTTCTTGAGCTTTCCTAGGGGTGTAAGGAAAATCAATCAAGCGTTCACCTTTGGCAATGGCAGTGGGTGCTTCTAAGGCTCCCAAGGGTTGTTTCATCACCCCAAACAACTGCTGCGATGTTTCTTCGTCCTTAGTATGGTGGATATCTTCCTCTTTTGTCACCTCGGAAAGGTGGCTATAGAAGGAAGTTCCATCTTCAATCTTCATCATGGCTTCTCCACTTTGTAGCTGATCCACCACATACTCTTTGACTTGCTTCTTCACAATGGAGGGTTTTCCCCCCTCAATGGCTGAGACCTTTCCGCCACTTTGATGAGGTTCAAGCATTATGCCTTGTGCCAATTCCAACTCTATGATTTTCTATTTCCACAAAATCCTCAAAAGGGCATCACGCATCTTTTCCGGGAGAGCTCGATATGTTGCTACCAAGTTGTCACTCCTTGAAACCCTTTCTTCCTTGAGCGAACCACCACCTTGCATATTTTGGATGGTTAGGGCAAGCCTATCCAAGTATATGTGTTATCCTTCCTTGCAACTTGTTCTCCATGCTTCACAAGTTGGGAGGATGATGCTCGATACCACCGTAATGTTCCTTTTAGGGGACCTCGGGAAATGGCAAAAACTCTCAAATCAGATTAATGGGCACTTTGTTGGTATTAACCTACAAAATTTGAACTTCAAACCCTTCCTAGGGCAGCAACTTTCCTAGGTGAAAACAACCCTTCAAAATAGGGTTAAACCTTGCGAAACATCCTTTCCAACTTATGCCAAAATTACTAGGAAACAATTACCAATCATTTGCAGCTGTTAAAAATTAGAATTGTATGTAGAATTAATTAATTACAAAACCCACGACCAGCGAACATTCTCAAGCTTGCTAAAAATAGTAGAATATCACCAAAATTCATCGACTCGGAATCCGGGCTTAAAAATGTAGAGAATAAGAGAGTATTTTAAGATTTGTCAAAATTTCATCACACATCCCAAATTACCACATCCATGTAAGTCGCTCCACTATAAATAAATACAATATTGCACCAAGAAGACTACAAATGCAAGAGAAAGATACTTTGTTTCCTTTTAAACCAGCTTGCACACCAAAAACCTCATGAAGGGCACAAGTTCCCCAACCAAGGGTTTTCGTCCTTGGTTGAGATCCTCAACCCAAGAGGTTTCGTCATTGAGAGAGAGTAAAAGGGCTACACCAACCAACTTTCATCAAAATAAGAATAATCTCCAAAACATAAATCATTAATGCCCAAGCAACCTCCTTAAATAGCCATACGGAGTGCTTAAACAATCATAAACATGATAGCCGACCCTTTAAGTAGGTACTTTTAAATATTAAAATGGGTATTTGGAGCCTACATGCTTTTCTCTATTGGAGCACAAGGCTTCCAATAGGATCAATGATGATAAATGAAAACAACTCTCTAAGCAACAATAAAAACATAATTAAGATTTTCCCTGCTTTTCATCTTATACCCATGGGGAAAGATCTCCAACCCAACCAACATGCTTAAGAAGGGAAATACAAAAGAAAATATATAATTATTAATGAAAGAAAGACTAAATATAATCCAAGGGCTTCCCTTGTTCATCTTCTTCTTGCCCACGAGAAGAAGAATGGTCAAGAAGCCTTCAATTGGATCAATTCGAAAAAGGGGACGTTACATGCAGACACTTATGACTCTGGTTTTGAATGAGAGTGATGATATTTCCTAGCAATTATTATCTGTATTATTGGCTGGTTTTGAGCAGGAAGCTTCACTAGTTGCACATACACTAGCTAAAAATGTTGTTGAATAGTGTGCAGAGAAGTTGAAGCCATATTTGATAATTGAGGGACTTACTTCTAGTGATCAACAGAAAAGAATTATTCCATTGTGAGAAGGAAAGAGGAAGAAATCAGGAAGCAAGAACAAATTGAGCAAGAGTGGGCAGGAACCAACATGAAGGTTGAAGCTGATACAAGATGGGTTCCAGCCACTACAATTCCGATTTTGAGCAAGAAAATGCAATGCTCCAGCCATGATTGGGACAGCATGGAAGGAACCTATGGAGTCCAAGGTAATCATTATAATAACAATATAGAAGAGGTGAGTATAGTTGTTGGCATGCATTGGTTATATTTATTTGAGAGGCTCATTACTAAGAAGGGGTTCAAGGTGAAGGGGTTGTGTGTCAAGGAAACTATCTTATTAGGGAAGTCATGGGCATCACATGGAGACTTCAAGGAGAAGTTTACATCAAAATCAGAATGGTGCAGTGGACACATGGTGAGGTAGCACCAAACTTGGAAGGTGGTACAAAGATTCACCCACACGGAAAGAGGAGAGCAATGGTTGATGATCTCCTACCACCCAAGGAAGGAGGGAACATACTTGGGACAGCCATGTACCAAATTTCCAGCCTTAATGTTGCTGTCATAATCATTATCAAACCCCGTACCACTTCAATACAATTGGTTTTGCAGGGACTCCCAATCATGAGAAGGAAGGGGTTACAGTTTATGATTGTTGATAAAGCATTTTCAGTTCCTACATTGTACACACCTTTGATTTTGGCAAAGGAATATCAGTTTAGCTGCTGCTATATCATTACCAGGTTGCTGGAACAACTGTTATCAGTCATGCATAGCTGCAAGTTTGCACATTTTAAGGGGTTTTATCATTGGATGATGTGGGCAGAAGGTTTCCGCTGAAGGGAACAAACATTTTAGACACCATAGTTCTGATTCGAGTGAAATTCCATGTGGGTGGTGGCTGTTGTAACTTGTTTCCAGCCTATACATAGTTTGATTCACACCATATCATGGGAGGAACAGCTGGCCATAGCATTGAAGGATCCATCTCAGCAAACAGAATGGAGGGTATCACAAATAGTAGTACTCTTTCTAGATCCCAATTGATTCATGACTCAACTATTCTGGATGCACTCGTTGAGATTGTTGAAGGAGCTTCACCTAGTGCAGAATCTTCTACTCATGTCAGAGGGGTGCAACAAAAGCCAACTGCTTCACAAAGCAAAGCAGGGGTTGGTAATTGCCAATCTCCAAGACTAATTTGGGATCCTGGGATTTGCAGAAAGGTTCAGTCCAAAGGAGTTGAAGAGTTGAGCTTGCAATTGCTTGAGGGCAAGCAATTTTGGGAGGTGAGGACTGTAATGTCCCCTCATGAAATTAGTCCAGAGAAGACCTTTAGCCTACTTTTTATTTCCCGTAGGTGTTGTAAGGGAAACAATTTAACAGTTTAACTTAAGTTGTCAAAAAAGTAACTTTATGTTATATTCATAAAGTGACTTAAATTGTTGAAAAAGTAACGTTACGTTATAGTTATAAAATTACAACTTATGTTTTATTGTTAAAGCTAGACTTCCCAGAAACACCAAGTACCCCCATGTACCAAGCCTGATACGTATCATGTACTAGTATCTGGGGTACGCTTTGGCAGTACGTTATGGATACATAACCACAGGCCCTGGGTACACCCAGTGTACTCGGGGCACTGTGGCTATGTACCCACAACGTACCCACATGGTTTTTTCTTAAGTGCAAAAAAATAATTAAAACTTGAGGACTTTGACTAGAATTGAACCTTGGAAAGTTTGTGTGAGGTTCAATATTGCCAATAGGCTCCGAAGGGTCAAAAGAGATGAAAAGGACTTCATTTGGTTGACTTACTATTTGGGGGCTTTCTTGTTGCTCCTCATGGGTCCTTTATTCTTCATTCAATTTGGAAGGTATGTGAACAAGCGAAGCACTTGGTGGTTATGCAGCCTATCTTCTCTTCCTTTGACAGTAGGTGCCAAGCCTACAAATCGATTTTGTCGAATCTGAAATATAATGACAAGAGGCTGCTCTGTCCTCCTTTGGTTTGACAAAGGAATTAAAATATTTCATGAATTGTACAAATTGGGAAGTGGATGAAATGGACAGACCTTAAAGATTTCTATAAGCTTCTTCAATCTCAGTTCAGAATGTATACAATGCTCAAATATGTTTTTACAGCTCCCTCTACTGGACTAATTACGGAGGATGAGAATGACTTTTGGGATACTATGAGGTGGCTCAAAGGGCCCCTTCTCCAAGAGGCTACCTCCAAATAACTCTATGAAAAGATTGCCTTCTCCCCAAACCTTTCCTGGCCTTAACAATAAGTGGAATGTTTGTGAGCCCATTAGTAGATGGACTCGTAGATTTAATGTTTTGTGGTCTTCTTGTATTCAGTCAAAGAAATCTTGCTTTAGATAGCTTCTGATTCATAATAAGCTTGTTGTTGGCTTCTAATATTTTATAGGTTGTTGAGACTTGAGACTATAAGCTTGTTGTTTTATATATATATTACTTTTTAAAATATATTGTACATACGTACCCACAGCATACCATACCCGATGTTTTTAAAAATTTGTCGTTTCAACGTCTCGTATCCGTACACTGTACCCATACCGAAACAGTCTTGTGTTAACGGTGACTTTCTAATAAAGAAAAGTCAAACATCAAAAATAGAAGTGGGACATCCTATTTGGGAACCTTTCCTTATGAAATGTACCATGAAAAGTTATAAAAGAACATAAAGGGTCATTTGGAGCTCACTTTTGATTGCATCCCTCTTTCATTTTGGTGAGTTAGAGCTTTGTGCTTTAACTTCTACATTTGAGGAAAAACTCTTCCTTTACAATCTACATCTGAGGACAAAAATCCTCCGATGTATTCATAATTATGGACGAAATCCTTCTAATCTTCAAGGGTGACTCCATACAGGAGTTGCATTTGGGCATCCATTCAAAGTTTTGCAATCTCAGATCTGATTCAGCAGCTAGGGCATGTTTTAGATCAGTTTCCAGGACTTTTCAGCTAGGACATCACATTCCAGGTCAAATTTCACGATTATACAACTATGGCATCAAAGACACCAGTTGGGGCAGCGAGTTTTGGGTTTTTACCCTTATTTTGGGCAGATTTTAGGGCTCGACGACCCCCTTCTAGGGCTTGACACCCCTACGAAGCTTTGTTGCTGTGATTCAAAGTGAGTTGAGTGCTAGGGTTTGCACATATCTAGATTATGCCCTAGAGCGCTATTTTCAGTCAGCTAGAACCATCCATTTGCAAGATTTTACCAATAACGGTCAACTATACTTTTTATTTATTTCAGTCTGAAAATAAAAAGAAAAATTCAGTTTTGATGTAAATCTGATCTTTTCAATCAAATCCATATTTTTGGAGGTGTTATCAATGTTTTCCAATATCTGGGTAATTTTATTTTGAGGGTTTGCGTTAATAAATCAAAGAAATCAAACTGTTGTCTTTTATCACAAGGGTTTACTAAAGAAAATCATATTGTTGTTTTTTCATCATAAGGGTTTTCTAGGAAATCCAAATTTCATTAATTTATGCCCTTAAGGGACATTACAAATATTGCCTCCCTTTGCGAAAATGATTTTGCATTTAGAATGAATGAATTATGTACCTAGAATAAGCTGTTAAATTAATAATAAAATGAAGTCCTAAGTCATGTTTATGCCGTGCACAAAGAGTATCCAGTTTCTAATATGAAATAATGATTTTATAACTTATGGGTTATGTAGAAGATTAACTACACATATGTAATCAGGATGAGTTAAGTGGATGTTGAGCGATTGCTCCAAACAGTTAGGTCATTAGTGAATTGGGACACTCTATGTCACCCTAAAAAGGAAGGTGGATTAGGCTTTAGATCAGCAATTAAACAAGCACAGGCTCTTGCTGGCAAACTTTATTGGAGGCTGATTACATCTCCAAACGAATTGTGGGTTGTTAATATTAGAGCCAAATATATGGAAAATTATCCACCAGAACATATTATTAGATTGTCCCTTCCGAGAAGAGGATCTCCTATTCTGGCTGTTCTCAAAATGGGGGAAGGCATTATAAAAAAAGGATTTTTTGGATAGTGAATAATGGGCATGAGGCTTATTTTTGGCTCGACTCATGGGATGGCCAGCCTCCTTTAATTCAGCAATTCCCCATTTACATAATCTTATGGCAGCAATGCATCAAAAAGGATGGACAAGAGTTATGCATTATACTAGACAATCATCCCTACCTTGGGATATGGGTAGATGTTGGATACCTACTCATGAATGGCCTATTCAGATTGGGCAGCAAGATCAAGTTTTGATTAAAAATTTGTTACAAAAGTATCCTCTTTCCTCATCTAATGAATCAAATTTAATAGGATGGGGAAATACTTCAGCAGGAGAATATACTGTTCATTTAGGATATGAGGCTTTACTTAAAAGTATTTCTCACCCTTTCCAAGCAATGTTTAAGCTTTATGGCCTAAGGTCAGTATTTTTATTTGGCTCTTGGTCCATGGTAGAATTCTAGTGGCTAGATTTTTTGCACAACTGAAAACCTAACCAGTCATGAGATAAATCTCCCTCATTTACCGGTGAGGCTCCCGTGTAAGATTTTGTCAATTATATTTCCTAATATCTATCTATTGGTTTTATTTTAATTGCATAGCTCATGAACCATAACTAGGCAATTTTGCAGCAAGTAAGCAATTGTAAGCAATATGTGCGAAAAAGGAAATAATTAAATACGAGAAGAAAGGAAAGGAGATGTGCAACCTAACCAATAGTTGACAGAGTTGATCACATGCACATAGAAAAAAAAATAGATCTTGAAATGCAAAATTTAAAGCAAAGTTTCCGATCTAGATCTAAGACAACACAAAGTTTATGCAGAGATCTAAAAAGAAATAAGAAACAAATGCACCGTTGACACAAAGTTCTCCGGAAATCTGCCTCCTCTCTATTCCTCCGCTTTCAGAAAGCTATCAAGGGTTTCAACTCAAAGTCTGGAACACAAGAATGTTGATTACAAATTCTGATCTTTTAACCTGTAGGTTCTTCCTCTACTTATAGTGTGTAGAGGGGAAATTACAAATGGGAAACTACAACTGAACTAGAACATGAAGAAGTAGTAAAGGGAACATCTGGCAATCATCTTCCTAGAATTCCTCTCTTAGTAACATGCATCAGGAGTTTAAGCCAAAATTGTGCACATCTGTCACTTATCTTAAAGAATCTTTCCAAATAACTTAAAGTAATGGTTTTTAAACCAATAACTTTAATCTTACATTTTCATCCGGGAACATAAGAAATAAGAGAAGAAAGAGGAGAAGAAAGAAGATCTGCCAGTTGTAACACCTACACTTTCTTTTTGTTCTGATATTGAATATACTTGTCAAACATGTAATTCAACATTTTCCCATCTGTTTTAACAATAGCCTCTCTCTCGGTTCTGAACTGCAACAACCCTCTGGACAAAGCAGCAGTGTTAGCCTTTACCTTCTCTAAACCAGGCCCATACCCCTCAACATTTGCCTGAAGCTTTATGAGTACGCAATTGAATCTATCGTGAAAGGTATGACGGCTTCATCAATTTCTTTTTGCACAACCAGAATAAATTCCTCATGGGAAGTAGGTAATTAAATGCCCGGAATGCTCTCGGCACTTCCCCCATCGTAGCTTCAAAGAATCGCATCCTTTTCAGCATAAGCTTGAGGATCTCTACGTAGAAGGAAACTAAAATTTCTAACTGCTTCCCCCTTTCCATCAATCCACCAGGTACAATTTTCTCTGCAATTAGCACATCCTCTGGTAACGAATGTATCTTAGCTAAAGTATCCAGATGACTTTCAGCAACTATGTTCTCATCTTCTATCTGTGTCATTAGTTCCTTTAGCTGAGATACTGCCATGTGCATATTCTCCAATTCAGCTGGTATTCTTTCGAATTGTTTTGAAGCTTGGTGAATGATTTGCTCTTTCCATTGAGCAATAGCTTTGACCTAGTCCCCTACATCTTCCACCTCTTTAATCAAATGATTACTCACCTGCTCATGTGCTAGAATGGGCTGAGAGGAAGGTTTGGCAACCTTAGCAATGATCTCACATAGTGGGCCTTCTCTTTGTCAAGCTTGAGGAATAAAGCGTTCATTAATGTATGTGTATCCTTGATTTAATCCTTTCCTGCTGGAACCGATAACTCAGTGAACTTTTGTCCTGATTCTTCAATAATCAACCTAGAAGTTATTTTGGCAACTTTAGGTCTTCTATCTTTTCCGCCCAAACTCAGGAGCAGCTGCAAGTCGTGTTCCTCTAGGTTGATCTCCTCTCTGGCTTCTGGGATTGTCTGCAAAGCCAACCACGATGAAAAATTGCTTCTCGGGGAATGAGAAGTCACTGAGTGCACCACCATCTCATGCTCCGATTCTGCTCTATCCGAATTTGCCACAGTGTTGTGACTGCCACCCTCTGAATTGTCCAAAGACAATGCTTTTTCAAACTCCGCCATCTGTGCTTTCAACTTTCCGCAGGAGAGGTGAAGATTTGAGTGGTTGAGGAGAAAATACAAATGACACTGGATTCAATGGAGGAACGGCTAGATTTCTCTAGGGTTACTGGGCTTGAAGTGCTATAAGTTGATCGTTGGAGAAGCTGAAACTAGCACGATAGTTGTAGATTTGGCCTTCTCTTGTGCGTGAGACTTCTTGTGTACTTTAAGTTTCTTTGGCCTTCTGCTACTTTCACCTTCGTGCTTTCTTTTGTTGGAGTCTCCTGTGGTAAAGTTACCTGTGATCTGATTCATCAAAGCTTCATCCAGCAATACCCTTTGTCAACAACCAATTTGAGGTGTTAACCAGAACTATGGAAGATCTTTCCTCAATCATCTAGCAACCACCAATGTTTTCTTGAAGAGCAGCTCTATCCCCTCCCATCTGATGATATGTGTCAAGTATCACATGCCCATCATCCGCGAGATCTGCAAGTATTCATGCTAAACCATAATCAAACACTTGTTGCGCCGATAACCTGTTGAAGTCTTTCTTCCTGACTTCATACTCATTTCTGCACTTCATCCAGAAGTCTTCCAATGAAGGTACATGTGAGTATTCCTAGGAGATTGTCTTCTTCGCTACCCCATATGGATCAAAGTTCAGCCGTGCTGGGAAGAACTCATGCTCATATTTAGAAAACATTTCGGCTTTGATTCCTCTAGCTTTGTGGATGCTCTGGCAATTGTAATAACCCACTGTGATCGGAAAGAAACTCGTAGACTTGTGCCGCTTTGATTGTAAGTCATGCATCTCCACGAGCTGTCTGCACAACTCCATGATGACCCACTTGTCGCTTGGATACCTCGGCAACTTAATTGGTTCTCTCAAAAGCAGTTACCCTAAGATACGTGAAGTCTGCAAACTGGATGAAAATACAGCCATGCTGGGATATAGCTTCCCAAGCTTCTTTGCTTACCTTGCTGGTCTTCAAATCACTATTTAATTTGCAGATGAATCCATAAAAGAACCCATCATTGACCACCTTGTAATCTTTGTGGCATTCAAGAGCTGTCAACTGTGGGAAGCACTCAAAAATAGGATCTTTCACCAGTATGCCCCGTCTATCCAGCTTGGAAAATATACCCTACGAGGCTGCTGCATATACCAGGTATGAAGTCATTTTGAAGTTGTCAGACGTCCACCTCATACTTTGGGCTGCTCACTGATGTTGTCCTTTGATAATCTCCGATTGATTGATTATCGAATCAGCTCTGTTGATCTCAATGGTTCTCACGAAAGCATACATCCATGAGCAGAAGTTGTGAGTATTGGCTTCTCCACTGAACATGCAAAGCAATTTGGTAATATCATCCACCTCCTGCACCAAATTGGATCACAGAAGAGCCCTCGGGAACTTTGATGGAAAACTCCGGGCTTCTTCATATATCCGTTATTCATGATGCCCACGCAATCTGCTTTGTGTTTCTCCCATTTGTTGCCAACATCCAACATGTTAATTGCAATCACCACCGGTCGTGTCGGAATCTTCAGACAATAATTAATAAATTGTGCATCCAGCCTGATTATTGTCTTTCGCACGACATCCGAATTGTTTTGGAAAGAGGATGATATGACCTTGCACACTCCATAACAAATTGAGCAAAGTAACCGAGTGTGGATGGAAACATTAATGCTTGAATAATTGCCACGCGTTTTATTGCCCGCATGAGAGATGTCCTTCCGGCCCTGGATCTGTCAATTAATTCGGAGATGGGTTCAGGGCCTATGTTTGTGTCATTGATATCAACAAATCTAGAAGCTATGCATGACTCTGTTGATCCTTCTCTTTCATCACGCTTCATCATGACTGGAGCAATCTTTGTCTGAGCAATCTTTGTCTGAGTTCTTTTTCTTTTAATCCTGCCAAAATTCCTTGCAATTGGATCAATTTGTGCAAATCTAGCAATTTCTTCAGATTCGGAAGATATATTCAATGTACCTGACATTGATTTGAACTCCCTTTCACTTATATGAACACTTGTAATGAACACTGCAATTAATTCAGACAAAGATGGAGTCCAGGGCATGAATACTTGATTTCTATCACCAAAATCTGCATATAAAGTCTGCTGCCCTAAAATTTGAGGTTTTGCTTGCATGCAAAGCAAGCATAAATATTTTTAAATTCACTGGGCACTTATACCAACATGCAGATAATTATCATAGCAAAAATCAAGCTATTCCAACCCTAGGTGCCAAACCTTGAAGCTTCTGGCAATGAAAAACACTCTTTAATGCAAAAACCTCCTTCCCTTGGCGCCAAAATTGTCTGGGCTGCAATCCTTAGCAAAAAGAATTAATTGTTTCTTCATTATGGCATCCCATGCTCATATAGCCCTTTGCATACTATTTTTAATAATTACCCTTCCTATTTCTGGCAATTTAATTAATAAATAATCATGTCTATTCACCCAAATTGGGCGCCCAATTATGCATGTTGCTAGTTTTTAATAAATTTATTTTATTTATTTTTAGCATGCATCCTTCAGTTCTCTTTGGCTTGTCTTTTTGCATTGACTTTCCTTCCATACATGGCGCCAAAATTGGGTGAAAAAACCATAAATAAATATCATTAAATACATTGTTTAATGCCAAGGTGGGTCGCACTTTTTGGCAAGGGTAATTTCTAAAAATAGGAAGTCAACTTTGATGGGAATTTCTACCCTGCACTGCAGCTCCAAAAATCCCCTCTTCCACTTAAGTTATTTGACTTTCATAATGGGAATTTTTACCCTACAAGGTAAGAAATTCCCGCTTGCCTGCCACTGCCGAAATTCCCACTGGCAACTTAAATCATCTCCCAAAAAGTGCGACTTGTATGGAAAATAGTCTTCTTTGATAAAGTGCGACTTGCATGGGTGAATAAACCTCTTTGGTGGGAAAAGTTAGCCTGCTAGGCAGGCAAGAAATTCCCACCGGTGCTTTAAGTGATTTTTCTTTTATAATGGGAATTTTTACCCTACAAGGCAAGTAAGAAATTCCCGCCTACCGCCTGCCTGCCACCTCTAATATTCTCATTGTAGCTTAAGTGATTTTGACTTCATGGGAAAAAGTACCTTGCAAGGCAGGTAAGAAATTCTCACTTGCCTGCAACTACCAAAAATTCCATTGCAGCTTAAGTGACTTTGACTTCATGGGAAAAAGTACCCTGCAAGGCAGGTAAGAAATTTCCGCTTCCTGCCACTACCAAAAATCCCATTGCAGCTTAGATCTATTTATTCCAAAAAGTGCGACTTGCCTAGGAGAGGCTTTTTGTGCTTGACTTCATCTTTTTGGTCAGAAGTTTGCCTTCTGAGATTGATTCCTTCTGGTGCTGAGGCCATAAATGATCTTCAGATGCTCCAGGCAATTAAACAGACTATACAAAACAAAGAACGGACCCAAAGGAATTTATGAGACAAAGCTGCGAGAAAACTAGAGAACAACGCAAAAAAAAAAAAAAAAAAAAACGTTGTCAGAAGTTGCAGACAATGCTCTGAATTCATTCCTAGTGAAAATCCTATTGAGATGTGTGAATATTGGCATGCAAAACTTCAACAGGATTCAACCGGAGCATAATTTACTTCAAACGGGGATTTATTTATTTAATAAATAATTAAATAAAAATTCCCGCAGACAAAACTTGGCAGAGGGATAAAATGAGTTTCAACATCTAGGTATTTGTTGAAATTGGCTCATATGATTCATTGGGAATATCTTAACGTAATAAAGACATCTTCTAGCAATAAAAACACGAAAAGACCCGTTATTTTAAAAAGAACGAAAAAAATTTCAAATGGGTAATTCCAGATTTGGGGTGAAACTGGGACACCAAATTCTAACAGGAGACAAACTTATGAAAAGAGGTTTTTATGGACCATTTAGATGCAGTTTATGTTGGCAGGATAAGGAGACTAGAAATCCTCTTTTCTTTCAATGTTCGTGGGTGATACCTTTATGTCAATCTCTTGGGCAGGATGAGGAGACTAGATATCATCTTTTCTTTCAATGTTCGTGGGTGATACCTTTATGGCAATCTCTTGCTAATATGTTTCATATGCATTACTATGGCATTCAATCTTTTGAGCAATTGATGAAAGAGTGGCAAGAACGTCTACCAAAAGGAAAAAATTTACTTCCAGCTCTATGGACATGCATTTCTTTGTTAATTTGGAATATATGGAAGGAAAGAAATAAAAGAATTTTCCAGCAAGAGATAAAAGATAGGGGGTATGTGTGGCAGAAAACTTCAATTAATATGGCAGAAACTATCAAGCAAAAGGTTTCCCTTCCCTCTACTCTTACTCCGGAGTGGGTTAATATATGTAAGGTGCTTTCTTTCCAAGCTCAAAACTCCACTTTACCTGTTTTTAATTTGCCAAGGAGAGAGGACAAAAAGCAACCA
Organism: Taxus wallichiana var. yunnanensis; assembly: GCA_018340775.1. Lineage (NCBI taxonomy): Eukaryota > Viridiplantae > Streptophyta > Pinopsida > Cupressales > Taxaceae > Taxus > Taxus wallichiana. The sequence continues at coordinate 838,002,875 of CM031238.1, forward strand.
TGGGTTCTTCCTCCTATGCAGTTTGGCAAATTGAATACGGATGGGGCTTCTAGGGGAAATCCAGGGTTTTCTGCGATGGGGGTATTGGAAGAATTTGTGATGGAAAAGTTGCATTTATGTTTGTTGAAAAATTGGGTATCACTACTAATAATATTGTTGAGGTCGAGCTATTTATCGGGGACTGCAAGAGGCTATTAAGTGTGGGTGGACTCAAGTGCAGGTGGAATCTGATTCTAAGGTCATTGTTAGGATGCTAACTATTAATGGGAGTCAGAGGAGCTCAAACTGGCAGATTGCGAGAGAAATATATAAAATCAAAGGTCTGCAAGCACAATTTCAACTTTCCAAATCACACACATTCCTAGATAGAGAAATCAAGTGGCAGATGCATTGGCAAATTGGGCTCTGGATAATCATGATATAAGTTGCTATGGTGATCCTCCTCTTTGGTGGCCTCAACGGGATCAGGAAGCTATGAAAGCTATTCTAAAACTTGACTATCCTTAATGATTTCTGATATGTTTATTTTCCTTTATAATGCTCAGGATTGGACAAATAGCTTTCAAGCTTGGCATCGTTGTAATTGTAAAAATATATTTCCTATGAAATAAAATATTTGTTTGTTTTAAAAAAATAGTTGTGTTTGTATAGGACCTCCAAGCCTATTTATTGTTAGGAACCAATGAAGTTTGACTTCACGATCATGTTAAGGATTATCACATAAAGCTGATCACAATGTAACCATATAGCATTACTTTACGACCACTCTATTCTATGTATTCATGATACTTACATCATTCTAATGCCACCATTACATTCATGCTACTTATGTCAATATATCCATTTTGATTACATTTGCTAACTTTATGCTTAATCAACTGATGTTCCACTAACCTTGAACTCTAGAAAAGTCCCTCATAACAATTATAGAATTCAAATATTTTATCAATATTTCAATATGTAATACAGGTCGTATGACCCACAATGGGTGTTCACAACGAGTTAAATGAGATCAAATAAATCTTTATGGAAAGTCATCTAAAAAGAATAAGGAACAAAAGTGAAGAGCAATACTAACATGAATGTTAGGTATTGAATCAAAAGCAAGATGATCCTACACCTTTCCTCACCTTTGATTTCAAGCTTGGACAAGAGAAATATCTGATATTTTTCATGGACCAGCTAGGACTTGAACGTAGGACCTCTCACTATTTGTTGGGATGTTCTAACTTCTACCACTCAGCCGCTTGTCCTTTTTGTGGTCCGGGGTGTGGATTGTTTTAGACCCCACCTCCTCCCCTCCACTCAAGCCACGCTTCTATGCTTAGGGCTCCGTGTCTAGTTCTGATACCACATTATTTTACATGGACCAGCTAGGACTTAAACTTCGGACCTTGCATGTACATGTTAAGGTAATCTACCTAAGCTACCACCCCTTTGTGGTTAACAAATCCTTTTAATTTCGAAGTTCAATCTTTTTTCTTCGAACACCCCCACCCCAGCCTCAAACCACACTTTTGGGCTTGGGGTAATAGTTTGGCTATAATATCATGTGAAATTCGATGGACCAGCTTGGACTTGAACGTCAGACCTTCCTATGCACAAAATGTTGGGACGTTCTGGCACTCAAGTTCCTGTCCCCTTTGTGGTTTGTGGTGTAACTTGCTTCCTTAAACAATTTCTTTCTGGCAAACATATAATCATTATCAACTTTACAAGGTCGTAATAGAACAAGTCAGTCAAAGTGGTCAAATGATTTAAAAAATCATGAGGAAAGTATCTTTTAAAGGACAAGGATCAACTTAGCTAGCAAGAATGATGCCTAAATAGCTTCATAAAGCAAAGATAAAAGGATTTCCTTCCAAACTGATCATTCTTACACCTCATTTGCAGCCTTGATGCACTTACTTTGCATATGAAAAACATGTGTGGACAAATTCAACTAGTGGTTTGTTTGGCATGAGATCCTCAATACTTGGTATTCCTTTTAGAATCACTCTTCTAGCTCTAAGGAGGTAAATCTTAAGATTTTCAAATTGCATTACATGGATTCCAACAGAAAGGAAGTTATCAAAGTCAGAGATAAAAGGAAATTCTGCTTTTTCATTTAGGGGAAACAATTACCCCAATCAAGACACGAGTTCTTTCTTTTCTATGAGATGGTTGCTGATCTTCCCATGGTTTCTCTAACCGTGTTAAGAGTATTGATTTCTCTCCTACCAACTCTTTTCACAATTTACAGCGATGAACTTGAGGAATTTCTTTCGCAACATACTCAAGTGAACAATGATTGTATATTACATCATGTTCTAATTTTCATACTGCTTCTTTTTTACGATAACTTTTAGTGAAATTACAAGAATAACAGCTCCTGAACAACCATACAACAACACCATGAGAGAGGTATTTCAGTTATTTGTGGAAAGTTTTGAGGGTTTGGATGACATCAAAAGTCCTTTTGCTAGGAGGGTCACTATCCTAGAAACTATGGCAAAAACCAGATCTTGTGTTCTAATGTTAGATCTAGAATGTGATGATCTTATTCTCCAAATGTTTGAATATTTCTTTGCTGCTGTCCATAAAAATCATACGGAAAATGTAGTAGCCTCAATGCAGACCATTATGACTTTGGTCTTGAATGAGAGTGATGATACTTCACAACAATTGTTATCCATACTAATGGCTGGTTTTGAGCAGAAAGTATCACCAGTTGCGAGTGCACTGGCTAAAAGTGTGGTTGATCAATGTGAAGAAAAGTTGAAACCATACTTAACCACAAAAATGATAGCTGAATTGCACAAGAACTCTCAGAAAGAGGACAACAAAGAACCTTGGGAGCCAAACCACAGTTGTCTAGGCAAAGGACATGGGGAAGTGTTGTTAGATGAAGAACCAAAAAAAGAGTTAGATACAATAGAGCCTCCAAAGGTCAAGGAAGAAATTGTGTTAGTGCAGCATGAGAAAGAAGAGAAATCAGAGTTGCAAGAAACTGAAAGGAAGCAAACCATGGAGGAACATGCACCATCCTTCGAATTTCCAAAAGGTGAGCTCCTTGTTGGCAGTCTAAGGTATGGAAATGATGATCATAATTCAGATTTGTTGCTTCATCCTATATCACTACAAAATTCTTGTTCTCATGAGAAGCATGCTAAAAGGAGTGATAAAATAAAGGATACAATTTGCAATATGGGGCATGTGGACTCCTTGATCCAAGTTCATAATTATGGGCACCAAAGGGTATGGGATCCTAGTAATATTCTGAGTTCTACAAAGGGTAACAATTCTGATTTCAATATCTTTGATGCTGTTAATGTCATTGGGAAAAAGAAAAAATCAGAATTGATTTTGGATAAATGTAAGAAAAGCTTGGTACAAGTTTTAGAAAGTAGTACTCAGAGAAATTTTGGTTTGAATACAAAAGGCATTCAGGTGGACCAATTTGATGATGGCCAATGGGCAGCCCTTTGTCTGTTGAGTTGCAGGTCTGAAGTTTTACAACAGTCAAGTAATGTGGGTATTCAACCCATAATAGATAGACAAGACAAGATTTCTAACAAGGAGTTTGGTGCCAAGCATTTGGGCCAAATTGCTAGTATTCAAGGCACACAAAAGAGTGTCAAACAAGGAGCATATGAGACTAAGTTTCAGGACAACCTTATTGGAGAGTTTGCACATGAGAAAAGCACCTTACCGGGTAACAATGCTAATGTTCAGTCTGCTGTACTTTTCGGAACAGCAAGCAATAAAAGGCAAGTTGATGGTTTTTACAACCTTGTTAAGGCCCATGAAGGTGTCCCGTGCATGTATCAACAAGTTATGGGTGTAGTCAAGGAAAAAGGGACTTCATCAGGTGTATACAAGACCATGTCCAGCCATTACAATTCCCAAATTGTAGTTGTACAAGTGAGTTCAGTCATAGAGTTGCTGATTAGTAAGAGATTTTTGAGTAAGCTTTTGATTGTTGAAGAAGTTTCAGTCATTCTTGGATCATTTCCAACCTCCAAATTGTTGATAGGGATAGTTTTCAAAGAGAAACTTCAGTATTACAGCAGTTATATCTTTTTAATGCTTAAGGGAATTGAGTTGGGACTGCTGCAAACAACCACTTACAGCCTCACATTGACGGATTTGGAACATTCTGGGGCTGCATACAGCTGTTGCACTCACCTATCAGCATTTTTAGGGCTCGTTTCAAATCAAATGTTGAAGAGGAAAGCTCGGGACAGCATGGAGAGATCACTTGGAGACCAAGGTAATCATGATGTCAACAATCTAAAGAAAGGTGAACAAGTTGAGGACAGCCAAAGGTATGAAAGTATTGTGGAATTGATTCTTCTTACTATGTCATTTCAAAGGTGTTATCATGGGCAGCTTGTTGAAAAGAATGATCATATGTCAAGTTCAATGCTTCATAGTATATCACAACAAATGTATGGTCAACATGAACACCAAAATGTAAATAAGGGTAGAATGAAGAACATGTTGAAGGGAAAAAGCACATAGATCTTCTCATACAAAGTCCAAATTGTTTGTATATGAAGATTTGGAATCCGAATGGTCTTTGGAGATGCAAGACGGATCACTTTTTGGAACCAAGCTTCACACTTGAAAACAGAGCTATAAGGATAGTCACCATTACCAGGGCAGCGAGATGTTTGATATGGAAAGTGGGTAAGCCATATGGTCTTTTTATATTTGTTGTCATACAAGTAGTTTCAATCATTGGAGTTAGTAAATGGCTGTTCTTGGACATTGTTGGGGCATATTCCATCAATGTTGGGTTGTTTCCAGCCCCCATGTCATTGATAGTGTGGAAATTTTTGGAGAGATGTCATGCTTACAGCTGTTGTACTTTCCTTTCATCTGTTGTTCACAACTTTTCCAGCTACTTTTCTACTTATAAGACACCTGAAAAAGAGCTTCCAGTCATATGGTTGAAGAAATTCCAAACTACTACTAACATTGGCATATTTGTAGTTGTTTTAAGGTGGTTTCCAGCCACTAACATTCTGATTTTTAGAGAAAAATGCAAGGTTACAACTGTGTTTGGGACAGCATTACTGAAGTTTTGGGAATCCATCATTTGAATGGAAATTATGAGATGATGGCAAGCAAAGGAAGGGAGCTAGCTATCATGTCCATAAGGCATGATGAAGAGATTGTAAAAGTGTTGTTAAACACTCTTGTTTTCTTTGATACGTTTGTTCCATGTGCAGGTCCAGGAATGACGGAGAAGAAGGCTACTTGCAACTTTGCATACATTGGTGAAAAGATCCAATTGTCAGACCTGAATTCATGTTGGTACGAATTCTCTAATTTTTCTAACACATACCAGAAAATTGTGGAAGATTCAAAGACTTTCCAAGTTGGGCATCATGAGGGCTACATACAAACCAAGGCTCAAAACTCAAAACTCAGATTTTGGCAAGAGCTCTCTCATTTGACAGGCACAGGATCTAGGCTTTTGGAGCACTACAACATAGTGTTACCTAAGACTCTGGGACGACGGGACACAAGGACGAAGTTTCCGGGACAGCAAAAAAATTCCAAAATTTCGGAACAGCGGCGGACGGCAGGGGGACGGCTATTAAAATAATATATAAAATTACAAATATTAAAAATATACAAATAAATTTTAGAAATTTTATGAATAGCAGTTCATTTTTATATATCAGTCCACCATGTGCATACAGTCCACGTCCAGACATCCATATTAAAAAGTAAAAACTCAGCAACATACATACAGTTGTACTAATGTTATGTGTTCATATAATTTTTAATATTAATATGTATGTTGTTGGTTTTCATAGTATGTTGTGACAGTCCACCATGTGCATTTGTGCTTGAAAATTTCTGTATTTATATATAACTCTTGATTCTTAATGTCTTTGTGATACAATAAAGTTGGGTTATGGTTAACAGGGAAATGTTTTTAAAGATAAAAGAACAAGAGAAATTAATTTTTTAAATTAAAAAAAAAAAAGTGAATTTTTTTTAAGAAAAAGTGTTTTAAAAGTGTTGTTGATGTCAAGGAGGGAAGTCTCTCAACCGTCTCGGGGACGTGTAGATGTCCCCGACATCCCCTCCGCCCCACACGCCCCCAAGACGTTTCCTATATTTGTCAAACGTCCCGGGATGTTTCCTTGCAACATTGAAGTTCAAAAACGTGGAGGAAATGTTTCCTCCACGTTTCAATCCTCCCGGAATGCCTAGGACCCACGGGATTTGGGGGGCACGTCACCGCGTAACTTCGCTACAACATGTTTTACCTCTTGGACATGGTTCTTAGGCATATGAGTTTGCATTTGCTTGAGGGCAAGCAAGTTTGGGAAGTGAGGACTATAATGTCCCCTTTTTCAAATTAATGGACATTAATAATATTTCTAAGTTGGGCCCGGTCAATTCATCATCTAGGGCAACTTATTAATATTATTATAAGAATAAAATGTATTTTTAAATACTGGCAGGTAGAAGACCCCTTTTAGCCTATTTTCCATTGTATTTAGTTGGCTAAAGGGAGAATAAAGGAGGAATTAATAATCTAATTTTAGTACTAAAGTAATTCTTATTACTGGTACTTTAATTAATTATTAAAGGTGGGTGGAAAAAGTAAAGTAATATTAAAATAGAAAATAAAGTTACTTTATTAATCCCACATGGAACGCCCCACTTGAAAAATAGAGACAAAAAGTATAAAAGGAGGTGAAGAGGGGTTCATTTGGCATCTTTGGTCATTTATCTAATTTCACTTTGGAGAGTTGAATGCATTTGCTTTCACTTTCAGCCATAGAGGACGGAAACCCTCCTTGGTATCCTATTGGGGACGAAATCCCTCAATAGAATTCAGATTTGAGGACGAAAACCCTCAACATCTATTGGGTGACTTCATTCAGAGGTCACATTTGGGCGCAAAGATCAGATTTTCAGAGCTAGGGCACATTTTCCGATTCAAATCTGCATTTAAGCGAAGAAATCAAAAATTGTTGGAGAGACAAGCGCCAAGACTCAAGTAGGGGTAGCTAGGGCACGATTTGCAGCCATATCTAGGGTTATCTACACCCTTTGGGATTTCAGACTAACATTTAAGGCATCATCCATGGGCAGATTTCTTCGATTCCGGGTTGCATATTCATCATTTGGCCTCTTCATGCCACCCAGGTGTCATTTATCAGAAAATTGTTGTAATCATACACGGGTATTTTCTTGGTTTTTGGGTGTGAAAAATAAATAAGATAAATTCATAACCTTGCTGGAAAAATTATTTTCTTTCATGATTATGTTCCTAGAGGCTTCTTGGATGTTTTAAGCCTTCTAGGTATTCTAGATTACGGATATTTTGATCAATAAATAGAAATTTCAGAAGTCTGCATTTTTTGGTATCAAGGGTTTGAAATAAAAATCAGGACATTATCTTATTCTTGGCATTAACAGCTGATTGCTGTCATAAATTTCAGTCTGTTATATTTTTGCAAAAAGGTTTGTGGGAATCTGATTTTACCCTAGGCACTAGGGTTTGGAGAATTAAATTACTGAATATTCATTCTTTTCCAAAATTTATTGTTAGCTAAGTTTGCATACTTTCAAATTTTATGTTTGGGGTGTTTGGTACTAATTTTACCCGAAAGGGTCATTACATGTATTTCTTTGATTGTAGATGGTGTTATCATCCCACCTATCTCTAGCATCACTTGCCACGGGCTTCCAATACTAGTTGGCTAGTTGATGGTGTGCTCCCACCAGTTACGAGTCCAGACTAGTCTTCGTATTTGGTGGGACGACAAGATCTAATGCTTGTATTGCCTCCAAGAGGTGGAAACTAAAAGCACATAATTGTCAGGTGTCCTTTCTATCACAAGATCCGAGATAAATATCATTGTCTATACATTGATTTGAGCAGTTCAAAATCCAATTTCTTCTAGTACCACGATTACAAGTGCATAGCCTCTTTTCTTTGGGAGGTTGTCATTCTTTGACATAGATCATTACAACGGATCCCGTGAGTGGTCGAGGCTGAAATTTTTTTCATCCCACTACATGCAATGGAGGTGGTAAGCATCATTGGATACAACCAATTCACATACATGTGGGGGAAAATCAGTGAGACATTGTTTCTCTTTACATATTAATAACAAGTTATCCTAACCCGTTTAATCCCATTCTAGGTGAAGTGGATCTTCTTCGTTTCACCGTTGATGGCCTTCCCCTTATATAACCCAAGTTATGGAGGTAGGAACACATCGCTCACTTTCTTTAGTCTTTATTCTATAGTATGGCTCTTGTTGAAGTTAAATTTTGTAGTGGCCCATTATCGGCAATCAGATGCCTCGATCCATGAATATCAAGTCAAACATTTACCTAAGAAGCATAGACAAAGCATTTGCACATGACCACCATAGAACCCAAACACATTGACAGGCTGCATGAACATGGGAATATTGAAACTATACAACCTACAAAGACCATGTTACCTGACCCACTTCTAATATTAGAGTTCTAGAATGCACCCTCTAAGACCAACATAGGAACGAAGTGAATTAAGTTGTATGAACATACAGCCCAACCTACAAGAACCTTATAAGGCATAGAACCCATAGATCATTTACTATCCCCATAGTTAAGTAATCCCGACCCACAAAACCTTATAAGGAATAGAACCCATAGATCTTTTACTATCCCCAATTCCACATAGCTGACTAATCCCCACCCCCAAAGCAAATAACACATGAGAGAATAGGTGGACTCCCATTATGTAAATGGTAATACTCTATAGACCCCAAGCCTAAAGTGAAGACTTGTCAAATCAAAAGGCGTCAAAATATTAAATATTAAAAACAAGGACCAAATGTAAATAGAACTGGGGGCCTTTTGCATTTGGGATCCCTCTGTCATGCATTTTTTAATTCATCATCTCAAATTTTATTTTATACGTATAAATGTTGGGTAAGTGATGGTAATTAAACAATTAGCTTGACTCCCATGCCCTAACTACCATGAATCAACGTCCACATGAAACTCAACCACCTCAACCTAGTCAACAAAATGGTGGGCTCATTAACTTCGCTTACAAAATTAAAAAAGAGCTCCAAATGATGGGGGCTAAATAAAATATAACAATTGGACCAGTGTTTTAAAAACCGGTCAAACCGGAACCGGCCGGTTTGACCGGTTTAACATTTAAAATGACGAACCGCTTAGTAAACCAAATCGGTTGGCCGGTTTGGGCCTGTTTTGCCTTATACATACGACGCCTTAAAAACTAAAAAATATTTTTTTATTATTTTCTTTTATTTTTATTGTCTCTAAACCCTAATTTGGTGTTATAAATACACCCCCCCTCTATTCACTTCACACCTCTCTCATTGAGCATTTGTGAGCATAAGATTGAAGAGTTTATTTTTTGTAGTGAGCTTGGAAGTTGGAGGCTTGGAGCTTGTTTGGCATTGCTTGTGGGCTCTTTGTGGTGATATTGGCATCCATTTGTGAGCACCTCACCTCTATTTGTGAGCACCTCTCTTATTTGCAAGGATTTGGAGGATTGGGGCAGCCTTGAATAGTGTTCATTTGGAGTTGTTTGGCATCAAGTGTGGGCTCTTTGTGGTGGCATTTACATCTACATTTGGAGTGTGGGCTCTTTGTGGTGCCATATACAAGCTTGGAGCATTTCTTCACCTCATTTGTGTGCACATTGAAAGGTATGTTACATTTTAAACTTGCCCCTTATTTGTAAATTTTATTAAAAAGAAATAGGAAATTTATTTTGTTTTTATTTGCATTTTTAGATTTGTTTGCATTTGCAATGGCCCCCAAATCAAAAGACCCTACATGGGCCCATGCAGACACAATTGATGATCAAGTTTTTTGTAAATATTGTAAGAAACACATCAAAGGGGGGGGATTCATAGGTTGAAACAACACTTGGCTGGTCAAAGAGGCCAAGTTACCCCATGTGAGGCACCTGATATTGATGACATTAGGTTGGAAATGAAAACCATGCTTGAAAAACATAGAGAAGAGAAGGCTAGGCAAAAAGAGATGGAAGCTGAAATAGGGAGGAGGGAACATGCCTTGAGTGTTGAAGGATCTTGCTCTGACCCTTCTGTGACTGTTAGAGACCCCTTTCGGTATATGCCTCCCCCATCCACTCATAGTCAAGAAAACCGGCCTCAAAAAAGAAAGACCATTCAAAGCTTTTTTCCATCTTCCACACTGCTCTGCTAGTGCCTCCATGCCAACACAAAATCAGCCTACCTTGGATAACCATTGGAAGAAGCAATACAAAGAAGCAGCTTTTGAGTACATTGCTAGATGGTGGTATGATGCAAATATCCCTTTCAATGTTGCCCGCTCACCTTATTACCAATCGATGTTTGATTCCATTGTTGCTGCTGGTAAGGGCTTCAAAGGCCCTAGTATGCATGACTTGAGAGGATCACTTTTGAAGAAAGAAGTTGCATCCATAGATGAATATTTGAAAGGTTGCAAAGCTTCATGGGCCAAAACAGGATGCACTATCATGTCAGATGGGTGGAGTGATGGCAAGAACCACACAATAATAAATTTTTTTGCCTCTTGTCCACAAGGTACAATGTTTTTGAAATCAGTAGATGCATCTGATAGGGTGAAAGATGCAAATTTATTGTTTGAGCTTTTGGATGAGATTGTTTTAGAGGTGGGGGTGGAAAATGTTGTACAAATCATAACAGATAATGCATCTAACTATGTTCTTGTTGGTAAGATGTTAGAGGCTAAACACAACAATATTTTGGACTCCATGTGTTGCACATTGCATAGACCTCATGCTTGAGGATATAGGGAAAAAGATTGGATCAAGAACACTGTAGAGCATGGCAAGAGCATCACCAAATACATCTATAATCACTCATGGGTATTGAACCTAATGAGGAAGAACACTGAGGGCAAAGAACTTGTTAGGCCAGCCATCACGAGATTTGCAACAAACTTCCTCACGTTGCAATCTCTTATTTCCCAACAACAGAACTTGAAAATGATGTTTTCAAGTGATGAATGGAATGCATCAAAGTGGAGCCGCAAACAGGATGGGAAAGACACAAAGAAGAAACTTTTTGATAATTTATTTTGGAAAAAAACAGCAGAGATTGTGAAAGTTGTTGAGCCTCTTGTTAAGGTGTTGCGGTTGGTGGATGGGGAAAAATTAGCCATGGGCTATATTTATGAGGCTATAGATCAGGCAAAGGAGCAGATAAGGGCAGCATACAAAGACAAGGTAACTAAGTATGGGCCTATATGGGAGATCATAGATAATAGATGGAACAATCAACTCCATCGGCCTATACATGCAGCTGGGTATTTCTTGAACCTCGAAATATCATTACAGAGCTCAGCTTGGAGAAGATCAAACAGGAGAAGTAAAAGATGGTTTGTACGAGTGCCTAGAGCGCATGGTCCCTAATGAGATGCAACAACTTGAGGTTCACCGACAGATCAGCTTCTTCAGCAGAGCCACAGGTACCTTTGGGAAAAACCTTGCAAAGATTGCAAGGAATGTGGACCAACCAGGTAAGAAATTCTAAGTTTTTTGAAGTTCATTTGATTAAAATTTTTAATGAATAATCATGAATTTTTAGCATAAGACAATCTTTATCTAATTTGTTGAATTACACTTTAACCTTTAAGTTATAAGTTTATGTTTTACTTTTAATTTTTAACTGTGTTTTTAACTTTTTATCGTCATTGTTTACTAATTAAACATTTACACTTTTTATCGCAGCACATTGGTGGGATTCATTTGGTAGTCAGTGTCCTCAATTGCAAAAGTTTGCAATTAGGATCCTGAGCCAAACTTGCAGTGCTTCGGGGTGCGAGCGCAACTGGTCCGTCTTTGAGCGGATTCACACGAAGAAGAGAAACCGTTTGGAACAACAACGGTTGAATGATCTTGTCTTCGTGCAGTACAACCTTCGGTTAAGGCGCAACCAGTTGTTGAACCGAAGACCTGATACTGATCCCATTGTCTTGGATGATATAGATCCAACCTCAGAATGGGTAGAGGAGAGTGAGCCAGCAGAGTTTGATCCCGATGACTTGGGGTGGATGGGTTTGGATCAAGAATTTGATGAGCCATTAGCAACACCGCCGCCATCGTCACGAGACACAGCAGGCACTAGTCGCACTCGTGCTACTCCCGACCCCGTGCAGCTCCAATTGTTGCAGATGTACCTGAGGATTTGGATGAGTCCGAGTCAGAGCCAGAGGTCGGTGATGATATTGATGAGGATGACCTTAAGGATCCCATTTCCAGCAGCGGTGTAGAGTTTGATGATTGATCATTGATGTCATCTAGTTTATTCTAGAGTTTTGTAACTTGTAGTATTTGTAATGTATCAATGATCATATCATGTTGCTTTTTTGGAGTCTTGAACTATGGAGGCCATTTAGAGCCTCATTGTTTATGTATTTTGTTTCGGAATCTCATCTATGATATATGTATTGTGTATTGGACTTGGAGTTCGTGCCATTTTGCTATAAACACCTTTCTTGCATATATATAAGAGAAAACTTTGCATATTTTGTGTGTAATTGTTGGAATTATGGTTTTTAACCTTTCAAATATATTATTTTCATTAAAAATATAAAATTTTATGTATTTTTTAGTAAACCGGTTCATTAAGTTTGAACCGGTCCAGATTCGATCCAATTCCGGTTCCACCCAATTCCGGTTCCGGTCCGGTCCGGACCTCGGCCGGTTCCGAGTCCGGTTCCGATTTTTAAAACATTGAATTTGGACCCACTAATTCATGACTCAACCATAACATCAAAGTGGGCTTTGTGAGAGATAAACAAATGACAAATTCAAAGACAACTCCATGAACCCTAGACATTCCCAAAAGTATTATTAGATCAAGCAGCCCTTTCGCTGCGGTTGATAACATGATGTTGTTAGTTCTCACCCGAGACTCACTACATACATGTCATGTTGTTCGTCTCTTGTCATGGTCTCACACTTTCATCTACATCATCCCCTACTTTATTGAGGGGTTTCACCTCATATGACTATTTTTACTTCTAATTAGTTCTTATGGTTTAGGGTTTAACTACTTTAGGTTTACATTACCTGCTATGTTTACAATTCTTTAGTGTTTAATTACCTTTCATAACCCAAACTCTTTTTTCCCTAGTACTTATCTATTGAAACTAAACATAATTTTTTATTCCCATTGATCTATTTTTGGACAAATGTGAACATTAAAGAAAAAAATTATTCTTCTCTTTATTTCATTCTTGACTACTTTGATGATCATCTTCTGCAACTTTGACTAAATGTGTAACCTCTAACAACGTACCATATTTGATTAGTTAACAAATCGGTGTGCAAAAAGAAAAATTAACATATGAGAACTCATAATATTCATAGCAGCAATGCCCTTTGACACTAGTTAGTAATAAGTAATAACCATAGCTACCAGAGACAACTAAAGGTATGAATATGGATACAAGGAGATAGAGACAAGAACGGGCGCAGGGATACCATTTTTCAAGGAAAATATGAGACAAGCACTTGGAGACGGCAGGAAAATATATATATAGAACTTATAGACATTCAAATATATATGTAGGTTTTTAGAGGGCAAAAATATTATATAGCCTTATATTAACTTTTTAAAGTAAAGATATTAGATGTAGACAAAAGACAAGTACTTTTATTGATATTTATCTTCATATGTCATCATATCTAGGGTCAAGAGTAAAAAATATATGTAAAATAAAACATTGAAATGCACGTCTGGAGACGAGTGCCAACAAGTCGGTCTCAAAGACGTGACTCTAGTGGTAGTAGATGAGTTTCTGTGCAACACTAGTAACAACTTATCCATTACTAGCAACATTTCCATTCTCATATAATGATTACAGTTATTTCAAATATACAAAGAATCAGAACAAAGGGCCCAACCTCTAATATTATCGGAACGAAGTACACTTTCAGCGATCACCACTCCACTGCAAACATTTCAAAATGAAACATTTATGTGAAATCAATAAACGTAAAATGTTTTTGGAAAAGCCACAACTACAGTAATGATAATATCATGTAAAATATACTAAGAGAGATAATTGAAACTTCGTTTGCATCAAATTTCTTTTTCTTTTTATGACAAAGATTAACAATAGAACCAAAAAAAAAAAGAAAAATATTAAATACCCATGTTTTTCATAAACAGCTAAACAAATTATGAGCATGCTTTCTATTTTAGTTAATTGAAGACTGACATGAAGTTCGTGGTACAGTGTGCTCTTCCCGTGTCCAAGTTTAGTGGTGCAATGCCAGCAAAAAGTGAACATAGAAAATTATGAAAAAAAAATACAAATATGATAACATACAACCTCATCAAGTGAAAGCTACAGTTAAATCATGCATATAATGCACCATATAATTGTGAATGGAACAATTAAAATAAGATGAATGAATAGATAATGCACATGTTACCATTAAGTTTTGTGTGTGAAACATGTGGTCATTGAAGTAGAGTTCGATGCCCAATATTTGGTAAGTCCCCTAAAGGGTCTCTATATGATGATCCTCAAACTAATATTTAACCACCACATCAAAATTGTGAGAAGAAATTCCCATAGAATTGGAGGTCTTGTACTACATCGACACTATCATGTCCCCTTTTCTAAATTAAAATAATTAATAATATTATTTAAGTTGGGCCCGGTCATTTCTAATCTTTTGGGCAACTTAATAATATTATTATTATTAAAATGAAAAGTATTTTTAAATACTTAAACTAAAATAATAATATGACTAAGTTAGCCAAAAATAACTTTATGTTATATTAAAGGCAACTTACGTTTTATTATTATTTAATTAAAAGGTGAATTTTAATGAAGTCAACGCTAAAATAGAAATATAAGCATTACTTTATTAAAAATAAAGAAAAGGCCCAAAGTGGAGTGCCCAACTTGGGACCTTTATTTCGAGTTTTGTGCAACCCAAAAGCTATAAAGGAGGTCGCTTGGGGGTGAAATGGGGATTATGATTATTACAACATTTTCTATTTTGGAGAGTTGGAGCTTGTGCTTTCACCTTCAGCTATTGAGGACGAAATCCCTCATTGGCAAGTTGTTGAGGACGAAAACCCTCATTAGCATTCAGATCTTGGGGATGAAAACCCTCAAGTTCTCATTGGTGATCTCATCCAGAGATCATACTTGAGCTAACAATCAGTTTTACAGAGCTAGGGCACAAATTCAAGGCTGTTTTCAGGGGTTTAACAGCTAGGGCACACACCAAAGAGCATATTTTCAGTCCTATTCCAGCTAGGGCATCCATCTACTAGTGTGAGCAGCATTGGGAAGTGTAACAACAACATTTTTGGGCCATTTTTGGGCTGGCCGACCCTCTAAGGAATGTGGCGACCCCTTGTGGGGACTATTGCAGGTATTTCAGGCCAAGCATTCAGTGTTAGAGCTTGCCAAAGGTCTTAATCTGTCCTAGGACAGCCTTTTCAGCCTTTCTTCCTTCAATTCTAGCAACATACGGTCAGTTGTTTTACTGTTGTATTTCCAGTTGCAAAAATAAATAAAATAAATTCAGACTTTGGTGGGAAAAATTATTTGTTTGCATATTCATGTTCCTAGAGTATTTCTAGACGCTTTGCCCCTTGTGGGTATTCCCCATTTGATGATATTTGAGGAATAATTGAAGATTTCAGTTTGTTGTTTTTTGTAAGGGTTTTTAAATTTAAAAAATCAGATTGTTATATGTTTGTGCAAGGGTTTGTGGGAATTTCCATAATTTTTTATTTTATGCCCTAAGGGGATATTACAGTGGTATCAAAGTTGATGATCTCGCTAGTTGTTGGAAAAATTAAAATTCCTGCAGATACTATATCGATGCATAGCCTGTGAATCGTGGACTTAATGTAATGTCCCCAAAAGGACTGATTTTTCCCCTAAATGGATTTTAGGCAAATCCCAACTCCAAAATGTAGATTATAGAAATTATGACAAAATGTATAATGCAAATCTTGAATTTTATAAGGAAATGGCAACTTGCATAAGGTAGTAATATCACCCCAAACTTATGTAAAACTACATAATATTTAGCTCATACAACTCATAAAATATTGCAAAGGTGGAATCACAAAAGAAATACCATATTTATTCTTCAAAATGGGCTGTATTTATTCTTAATAAATTCTGCAGATAGCTGCCTCAGACAGCTGAAAATGACACTTTTTCTACACCAAAAATTCTGAAAGTGGGCTGATTTGGCCTCTAAAAATCAGAGCTATGAGCAGCGACCCAAATCAGATTAGAATAAGCTTCAGAACACCTCATATCAGCCCTAGAGGTAGGTCGCTCCACATGAAGAACGGCTGGAAATAAGAGGAAACACAGCTGCAACCTTTCACCTTCAAACCCTTGGATAAATCAGCAAAATTACAACCTTCAAACTATTGAGAAATACTGAAAAATACCACTAACTTTGTGATCTGCAATGGAAACCCCGGGGTGGAGAATCCTCTCTTCTAGGAGAAGGGTTTTCGTTCTCCTTCTAGATCTCTTGGAGGATTTTCCTCCTCAAGAGTTAATCTCAAAGGGTTTTCGTTCTTAGAAGATTATAGATGCAAGCTCCAAGCTTCAAATACAAATTAGATTTTAGAAATGAACAAGGGATGCTCTCCTCAAGCAAGTCGACTTGCTTATATAGATGGAATAAGCCAAATAGCTACCCTTGCCATCCAATGAGCTTTCGGCCCCTCATTTAATGTGAAAAATAGACTTTATAAGGTGACTTTAGCTTTTCTAATTTTTCTTTTATTATTAAGTCTATAATAAGTTAATATAAGTGCTTTTATAAAATTTTCTTTTTTTATTTGCACTTTATAATAAATCATTATGACCTAAGTCCCCCTTGTACTCATCCCTTTAGCCGTCGGGGAGACAAAATGGTCTAAAGGTCTTCAGTTATGAAATATCCTATTTAGTGTGTACATTATATTACATTAATGTGTTTGAGTGATTATATTGTTAGGAACAAATGTGTGGAAAATAGTAGTGAGTTGTAACAACTCACGTATTAAGAAGTTTGTTGAGGAATCATAGGGATTTACAAGTTTATGGTTATTTGCTATTTTATAGAAAACCATAACCTTTAAATTTGTATGTTGCATATTGGCTAAAAAAATTAAGAACAATGATTGATGTTCTGTAAAAATTTGAGCATTGCTCATTTGGTATCAGAGCGATGTCATGGTTTTGAATTATGAAAGGGAAAACTTCATTGGATTTCATGGTTTTCCATTTATGAAATTTAGGAAGCTAAAAAGATTTGGCATTGTATGCTTTGCTAGAGATCTTCATTGCAGCTCCCCTATAATTTCTCTACACAGTTGTTGCAGTCGTCTGGTTCTTCTGCCCATTGCCACATATTATTCTATAGCTCTTGTGAATTTACATTAGTTTTAACAATACGAGAGCTAGTTTTATCTCCATGTCGCCTGCAGTCCTTCAAGTAACACATCTAAAATCCCTTTACAGAAATATCCCTGTTGCTTTGCTCGTACGTGGGAGATCTGGCAGTGTAAGCGACTAGACTTTGCATAAGGAATATAACATTTGGCGGCATTGTTTCAGTGGCTAGACACAGCTAGACGAGGCATTCAATACATGAATAGATTGTCGTGACGTGCAGCATTGGAAGCCTGATACAAATTCTCAGTCAACACGTCTCAAACTGTCTCATTCCCCACAAAGCCACTCAAAAGATTCCCAAAAATGGCGTGTTGAGTCTAATACAAATTCATTGTTTTATATTTCATTTATTTTTAGTGTCATTTGTGTTTACGGGAGTGAAGATTAGTCTCACCTATATTTTCATTGTCAATAATTTGGAGACCAATCAGTCCAGAAGACCGGTTGAGGAAAATATTTCTCATAATCAAGAATCATTGTCCTTTTGAAGAACGTATTTATAAACAGAAATCCGTCCTCCACCAATCAGAATTTGGCAATATTTGGTTATTTTGTAATGTATAGAGTTTGCTTAGAGGTTAGTATTAACATTCAAAGTTGAGTCGATTTAGCTTATCATTGTGTAGGTCGGTTTGGGCACTTGTTGAGTAGTCTCTTGATAATTAGGTACAAATCAATAAGAGTTAAATGTTTATATTGTTCACAAAGTCAATTAAATATATTATTAGGGGATACTATTCATTTATAGTCATCCAAATTTTGTTGAAGAGTTATTGTCTAGGTCAACATTTTATTGTAAATAAGTCATTATAAAAATGTCAAGTCTATGAGTCATCATAAATTATCTAGTTCTATGTCAAGATAATTTTTGTTTTCTCATCTATTGTTAAAAGTGTCCATTTTTTCTAAGATTTGTATTTTGTAGTTGTGTCATCATATTAAAAATTGTCAAAGTGTATGTTGTGTCAAGAGTCAAAAATAGGTCATTGTAAAAGTCCAAAAAATAAAACAAATTGCCTTACAAACACATTTTCAGTGGAATTCAACGTCTATTTAAGGCATGTTTTTGAGCTTCATGGTTACATTCCACTGAGGTAGCAGTCTCATTCACACGGGGAGACGGAAGACAAACGGAGGATGGAGATCAATCACATTGACCTCTCGTCATTCGCCAACGACAGGGCCGCATTTTGCTTTGGTGAAATTATTGTGGTGTAAGTATTTGCTTTCGGTTTTTTCAATGTTCCTGTTTTGTATGGTTTTGGATGTTGGAAAATAGTTGTGTTGGAGCGCAGATGACTATTAGTGATCCTCTGACTGACATGATCCTCTGACTGCCGTACTTTGTTGGAAGATGGTCCGCTTGTGAATATGTTCACTTGCAATGGTGACCATATGCAACAACATCTAACTAGCAAGATTCGCCAATTGTATGTCTTCAATACAGTTTGCTTCTCAGTGTTCGTGTGTGGAAATTTCACATTGTGGAGGGGGAACATGACACCAATGTTCCATTTCCATTATGCGCCTAAAACGACTAAAGTCAAAGGCAACTTCCATGGCAATGGCAGATCGAGTGGCAGCGATCGACAACAGTGGTTGCAACTAAGAACATTACGATTCTTAGAGTTGGTAATGTGAAATCTTTCCAAAATATGTTCTATTGTTCTAGTGTTGTGATAAACAAGTTGTTTCCTATGTAATCTCCTAAAGGAAGAATGTGATGAGAGTCGATGATACTATTGCAAAGCATCATGATATTGTGGTTAGTTATCCACTGGAAAAACTATCTAGAGGTTGTTGGTATTGTCCTAAAAACCATCCATTGTGTGGTTGTTGGTTAACCACTTGGAAAACCATCCAGAGGTTGTTGGTATTGTCCTAGAAACCATCCAGATCATGAGCAAGCGTCAAGGCAGCAAAATTGCAGACAAGGCGGAGTTTCCCTATGTCCGCACTAAGGGGGGGAATGTTAGGAAATATCATATTTAGTGCGTACATTCTATTACATTAATGTGTTTGAGTCATTATATTGTTAGGAACGAATGTGTGGAAAATATTAGTGAGTTGTAACAACTCACGCATTAAGAAATTTGTTGAGGAATCATAGAGATTTACAGGCTTATAGTTGTTTTCTATTTTATAGCAAACCATGCCCTTATATTTGTATGTTGCAGATTGAATAAAAAAATTAAGAATAATGATTGATGTTCTTTAAAAAACTGAGCATTGCTCTTCATCTTTGACATAGGTTACCTTAGGAAGTGGGACATTTCGGTCCTCCCTTCCCAAAATTGCTTTCCCTCAAGCAATTCTAAACTTGTTTGACTAAGTGCCATGCACAAGAGACAAAATATGCTGAAGTGATCCAAAATCTTGGCCCCTGTACCTGTCAAGTGGGCTAAATCTTGCCACCATCTATCACACTCAAGATAATCATATATACAAGGTTGCATCAAAGGTATCACACACTTGAGATTGCAGATTTCCTTTTCTAATTCATCATGTTTCTCAAAACAAATCTGAATATGCAATAATATATATGACATCATCTCAGTTGTCCCATACCTTGTGATGTCAGCATGATCAACAATCGGCTGAATTATTTCATGAGACAACTATTACGATGACATGCTCCTTTTTCTTCCCTCCTCATGATGTGCAATCTGCCCTTCTTGGAATGATCCTTCTGTTAGGAAAAATAGATATTATTATTATTAGTGTGAGCATTAGTGAGTGTTTATTAGTTGTCTACTAAACAACTCAGAGTGATTTGTGGGATTGTGTGTGAGTTGTCCATGATAAGCTTTGACTCCTAATCATTAGGATCAAGCTATTGTATAAGAGAACACTGATTATTGAATAATAGACATCCGGGTTATTTTTCATATATGTTTTGTCTCTTGTGTCTTTAGTTCTCTGAATATTTGTTTATTAGATCTGGTTAATCTTCATCATCTTGTATCAGAGCCAAAAAGTCCTAGGGTCTATATATTATCATTTGCAATAATATATGCCAAATAGCAATGTTTAAATCCCATTATCAAACCATCAGCAATGGTTAAGGTTTACAGGGAGGTCGTATAAGGTGGTAGCGGGCACTCTGTCCAATGAAGATCTATGTATTTAAATTCTGGACTGAGGCGTGATAAAATCCATTCGTGGACTGCAGTGAAGACACGCTACGAAGGAGACAAGATATTAAAACTGCAGCGTTTCCAGTCGCCTACGGATCCCCTTGTGCATGTCAGGTCGGACTAAGAAGGAACCACACAGACGTCATAATTGCAGATCGGCATTTGAATGGCTCTGACTACGAATCTCTGTCAGGCCTTCAATGCATTGATTTCTCCCCATCAGATCTCTGTCAGGACGTGGACATAAAGCATGGAGCGTGAGGAAGTTTTTTATCTCTCTGGCATCCACGTGAGGATCAATTCAAAGCCACCACGTGCAGTGTTCAATACCGAACCTTCTGGACTTCCTTACGACCTATGCATCGACATAGTTTTTAATGCAAATATGACAGATAAACAGCGAGTCTTCCAAAACCAGACAAAGGTTTAAATGCGAGCCCGTGCATTATTTGAATGGATTAAGGTATATACTAGGCTAAAGTTATATAGTCTAAGGTATTATGCAATTTGATATTCACTTGATAACACTCTAGATTATAAAGTATATAATATCACCTTAGGATCCAAATTTTCATATGCCCCAAAGTCATTTCTATATATTTCAATGTTTCTTTTGATTTATACTATAGAAATATCCATGTAAAATTTAAAAAGTAATTTGTTCTTATTACTTTTTAAATATATAGTGTAAATCGGGAGCAATATCGATTGAAACCGACTCCCCTAAGAGTGCATTTTTGGTCGAAACCGACACTCTAAGTAAAATGGACATCCCTCTAGACAAGTTTAACAGATGAACTTTCACACCTGGAAAGTCAAAATCCAAATGCAATTAATGCATAAGAATCTATGGAGGATTGTATCAGGAGATGAATCAAAACCCACAGACGCTGCAAAACTAATAGAGTGGGAAACAAGGGATGATAAGGCAAAAGCAATAATAGGACTTGCCCTATCAGATACTGAGCTACACTATGTGGATCTGGAAAATCCTCAAAAACAATTTGGGAACTACTCGGCAAAACTTTTGGCTCAAATGCAGTCAATGCTAAATTTTCACTAAAACTGCAACTATTCAAACTCAAGATGAATGAAAATGTGACAATGTCAAGCCACATTAATGAACTAAGATCACTCATAAGGCAACTTGCAGAAGTAAAAGTTGTAATAGAAGACGAAGATGCTAAAGCCATACTTCTAAACAGTCTTCCTCCTAAGTACAGTAATGTTGTGTTCACTCTCGGACAGATGCCCACACAATCACTTGAAGACATGATATCTGCACTTCTAAGTGAGGAGAAAAGAACTAAAGAAGACAATCAAGAAGAGTCTGCTCTCTATGTCAAGAAAAAATATGCTAAAACCTACAGAAACAAAGAAGAAGTAGAATGCTTCTATTGTAAACAAAAGGGGCATAAGTCTCCATTCTGCAAAATCAGAGCAAAAGATGTCATCAGTGGTAAACTCAAAATGGATGAGGCCAATGTAGTTGTTGAAGAGTCAGAATATGAAGAAGAACCAGCACCAGAAGAACCTGACTACAATTCCGATGACTTTCTATTCTAAATAAAGATCTCGGAGGCTGGAGGCAAAGGAGGAGGAAAACTGCATCTCTTGTTAGTCACCAACAAAGAGATTGCTGCATTGTATTGGTGATATTTATTTTTCAGTTGTGTGTTTCATTCTACAAATAAAACTTGTTAAAACAAGTACATGATTGTATCACCTGCATTAGTCAGGATGTGATGGGGGTTAAAGAGATACTGGCATATAATGACATGGTTTTTGGTAAACCAAGTAAAACCAATTGGTTGTAGGTAAACCATGGACAAACCTTCATTGGTTTTATGGTAACCATGGAAAAACCATTTCTCAGGTTTGTGAATCCTTGGAAAATCACACAGTCATTGTTAGATGCAGTATAGGATGATGCCTTCCCCATGTTCACACTAAGGGGGTGATTGTTAGGAAAAATAGATATTATTATTATTAGTGTGAGCATTAGTGAGTGTTTATTAGTTGTCTACTAAACAACTCAGAGTGATTTGTGGGATTGTGTGTGAGTTGTCTCTGATAAGCTTTGACTCCTAAATATTAGGATCAAGCTATTGTATAAGAGAACACTGATTATTGAATAATAAACATCCAGGTTATTTTTCATATATGTTTTGTCTCTTGTGTTTTTAGTTCTCTAAATATTTGTTTATTAGATTTGGTTAATCTTCATCACCTTCCATGCTCTTGGCTGCCACCCTTTGAGGAACACCCTTCCTCATACCTTGCAAAACAATTTCCTTGTCTTGCACTTTGAACTTCAACTCCATGGTCTGATAGTTTTGGATGAACTCACCCAAAGATTGAAGCCATTGTACACCAAGTACTAAATCCAATCCATTAATACCAACAACATAAAATTCATCTCTTACCTCATGACCTCCCATGGTGAATTGGAGTTGTGGAACCTTCTTTGTGCATGTGATTGAATGTCCATCTGCCACAATCACATTGAATCCTTGGAAGTCTTCTTCTTGCAATCCCAAATTGGTGACCAATTCTTTGTCGATGTTGTGAGTTGCTCCACTATCAATCAATATGGTGATCTTTTTCCCATGAAGATCTCCTTTAACGTGGAAAGCATAGAAAATAGGTAACACAGGTTAATGTAACTAGTGTAGCACCTAAGATAACCACCTCTCCTTCGTTTGCTTGGTCTTTTGGATCAGAATTATCTTCATCCTCATCATTATCTGAAACTACCTCAATGTAGTGGATAGATCCCTTACCTTTGCAACAATGGTTGGGTGTCCATGGGTCCTTACAATCGAAGCATAATTTCTTTCTTCTTAGTTCATTCCTTGCTTCAATTTCTTGGATGTTTCTCTCCCATTCTTTTGCCTTTCCTTATTGCCCACTAACTGTTGTACCTTGCTTATCAATTTGGGTTGTTATAGGTTGCTCAAGTGAACTCTTTTGTTGCCCCAAAGGCGTTGTTCGCTGCTGCCCAAACTGCAGATTTCTCCCCTTTGGGACCGAACTCTCTAAGTCCAATGACTTCTTAATGGCACCTTGAAGAGATGGAGGATTAAAAGCTTTAACAAGGCCTTTTAATGGTTCTCCTAACCCTTCAACAAACAATAAAACAAGTCTTCTTTCACTAATATCAGGTACCATTACTGCAATTCTTTGAAAATCAGAAATATACTTATCTAGAGTTCCTTCTTGCTTGAGTTGGGCCAATTCCCTGAAATGCATATTCGGATCCATCCTATCAAATCTTTCTGTCAAACATAAACCAAATTCCATGGTACCACCACTCATGTGCAACTCCTTCCAAATGCAAGGTTGCAAACTTGAGTGCCTCTAGTTTTTGTAACCAAGCCCTAGCAAAACACTTATCTGTACCATCATATGAAGGAAGAGTTACCTTACCCAACCTTTGTTGAATGTCTCTCCTTGGTGACTCTTGTTGAACTCTTCAATTTCTCCCTAAACCTTTTCTTTTCTTCACTTGCCAACAGTCTCGGAAGGATAGCATCTCTCTCACCCTGTAGCTCAAATTTGCATACTCATCACCCCATGCTTCCACATCATCAACATCATTTTGGGCTTCCTCTTCAACTGGTTCCTCTCTTTGGAGAAACTTAGCTCTGAAAGTCGATGTGTAGGCTTGGAAGAAGTCCTAACTAGTCCCGTAGAGCTTCCTTCTCCATTGTTGGTTGCTCCTTGGTTGATAGATACATTGTTTCCTTGTAGAATCTTGGCCAAGTCTCTAATGGAACTAGTAAATGCTTCACGCATTTCTCTTTGATTCTCCCTCATAGATTGTTGCAGCTCTCTCTGACTTCTAGTGATGATTTCATGCATGTAGCTAAGCTCATCATTAGGAGGAGCTCTTTGATTATTCTCTTTCATTGTCACCTTCTTTGGAGTGGTCCTTCTTTGGTATACTAAAGGGCTTTTTCCTACTTGCATTCAAATCTGAGTTATTTTCTTTTCCTCACAGGCTAGGAGGATTAACTGCACCGATACCACTGTAATGTCCCCAAAAGGACCAATTTTTCCGCTAAATAGATTTAAGGCAAATCCCAACTCCAAAATGCAGATTAAAGAAATTACGACAAAATGTATAATGCAAATCTTGATTTTTATAAGGAAATGGCAACTTGCATAAGGTAGTAATATCACCCCAAACTTATGTAAAACTACATAATATTTAGCTCATACAACTCATAAAATATTGCAGAGAGGGAATCACAAAAGAAATACCAGATTTATTCTTCAAAATGGGTTCTATTCATTTTTATTAAAATTTGCAAATAGTTACCTCAAACACAGCTGGAAATGACACTTCTACTACACCAAAATTCTGAAAGTGGGCTGATTTGGCCTCTAAAATTCAGAGTTATGATCAGCAATCCAAATCAGATTAGAAACAGATTCAAAACACCTCGATCAGCCCTAGAGGTAGGTCGTTCCACATGAAGAAGGGCTGGATGTTAGGTTGTGGACCCTGTTTTCATGTGAGGAAGTGTTGAAGATTGTACACTAAGAGTACTATACACTTTCCACAGTTGTCTCACCGGGGTTTGGGGGCCGCACCGGGCCTCAAGTGGGGGTCGGGGTGGCAGCCCCCAGTAGTAGGGGTTTGGGGGTGCAGCCCTCAAGAAAAAAATTGGCCTTAAAACGTGTCCGATATATCGGGAAACGTGATTTTCTCATATGGGCGGGATTTTTGACCCATAGGTTTATGGGACAGTTTTGGCCCATGGTTTTAATACCCACGGTTTTGTAAAACTGCTTAAGCAATTGTCTACTTATATGGTTTTATGCATATGGTAGATTTAATGTAACATTACAGATGTGTTTTGAATTCGGGTGTGAATTCTGTAGAGTTTGTTGAGCATAGCTCCAAACAGATCTGGGTATTGTATTGAGAGAGCGGTGGCTTGTAATAAAATCTGAGCAAGTGATTCTTGGTGGACATAGCCCAAATTGGGTGAACCACGTTAAATACTGTCTCTTTGTGTTGTGTTATTTTATTCTGCACTTTTATTTAAGATCTGTAATATTTTTGCATATTAGTTTCTACTGTTGCGATTCTGTGAGGGATTATTCCGCATATTTTATCCCTTATTTCCTAACACCTGGAAATAAGAGGAAACACAATCGCAACCTTTTACCTTCAAACCCTTGGATAAATCATCAAAATTACAGCCTTCAAACTATTGAGAAATACCTTGAAAAATAGCACTAACTTTGTGATCTGCAATGGAAACCCTATCTTTGGAGAATCCTCTCTTCTAGAAGAAGGGTTTTCGTTCTCCTTCTAGATCTCTTAGAGGGTTTTCGTCCGAGAGTGAATCTCTAAGGGTTTTCCTCCTTAGAAGATTATAGATGCAAGCTCAAAGCTTCACATACAAATCAGATTTTAGAAAATGAACAAGGATGCTCTCCTCAAGCAAGTCGACTTGCTTATATAGATGGAATGGGCCAAATAGCCACCCTTGACATCCAATGAGCTTTCAACCCCTCATTTAATGTTTTTTCCTCTTTGCTCCATCCCATAAGGAGGTCGCATTTTCTCTTGTAAATATCTATGATTTAATCAAATAAAAAACAAAACATTGCACAATAAAATAATAAAACCAGAGATATTGTAATTCATTCGGGACAAATTCCCAATGGAGAGATTACATATAAATAGCTCAATGAACTCCTATAAATAAGGAGTCAAGGCTAATCTCTAAGTCCTCTCAATATCCCAAATATCTCTCAACTATGAGTTGTGCATTACAACTGTTTTGCACACTCATATATTATTTTATAATTATTAAAAACCTATTACTACCAAATAACCCAAACCACTCCTAAGTGTTCACACTATGAACAATATTTTTGTAATAGCATCACCCTTAGTGTGAACATGGGAAAGCTATCTCGAGACTCCGCTCATGATCTACAAAGAAATGAAGGTTTTCAATGAGTACAAACAACTCAAACAATATGAGGTTTTCAAAGAGAACCTCCAACTCAAAATGGTTTTCTAGTGGAACCAACCACTACATAAAGAGCGTACATTATTTTGCTCACATCATTGTTTCTAACTTAGAGGGATTACAAAATAGAAATTATGCTCACGCAGGAGCTTTGAATAGGAATATTACTTTTGTTCATTATTACAGCAGAAAGCAAACACACCACACAACTGAAACAAAAGGTCACCAATACAATGAAGCAATCTCTTTGTTGGTGAATAACAAGAGATGCCAATTTGCCTCCATCCTCCATCAGGCACTACTTAGTATAGGTAGTCATCTTCATCCTCATTTTGTTCAGGTTCATCTTCTTCTTCATTCTCTGACTCTTCTTTAACAGTTGTATTAGCTTCATCCATTTTTAGCTTTCCTTTTATGATGTCCTTGGCATGAGTAATACAAAAAGAAGATTTATGTCCTTTTTTCTTACAATAAAAGCATTCTAATTCCTCTTTGTTTTTGAAAAAATTAGTATGCTTCCTTTTAATATAAAGAGCAGTTTCTTCCTCAATATCTTCTTTTGTTCTTTTTTCTTCAGCTAGTAATGCAAAAATCATACCTTCAAGTGAATGAGAAGGCATTTGACCAAGAGTAAAAACTACATTACTGTATTTTGGAGGTAAACTATTTAATAAAATAGCTTTTGCATCTTCTTCATCTACCTAAGCACTTACTTCATCAATTGTCTTAGAAGAGATCTAAGATCGTTAATATGACTTGACATAGTTGCACCCTCATTCATTTTCAACTTGAATAACTGCAACTTAAGTGAGAATTTAGCATTCACAGCCTTTGCACCAAATGTCTTACTTAGCAAATCCCATATATCTTTAGACTTTTTTCTAAGTCTATATAATGCAACTCAGTATCTGATAAAGCAAGCCCAATAATGGATTTTGCTTTGTCATCCCTAGTTTGCCATTCAAGCAATTTTGCAGCATCTGTTGGTTCTGGTTCTTTTCCACTCACAATTCCCCAAAGGTTCTTGTTCATTAATTGCATTTGTATTTTCACCTTCCATGTGTGAAAATTTAATCCATTGAATTTATCTAATGGAATTTCCATAATAGGTGTCGAACTCAGTCGAAAATGCACCCTTACAATAAACTTTAAACACTGAAAGTAAAATTTTCTGACATATTTGCCAAAAAAGGAAAAAAAAATTTGTCCAGCAATAGAAAACACAGGATCAATGTGTAGAGATCGAAAAATACACATTTTAAAAACAAATGGCACATTAATCTGAGTTACCAGCTAAAAGTTATGACAATTTTAAGTTATAACTCCAACATCTTCCTGGACCCTTTCCAAATTTGGCAATTTTTTTACTTCTATTTTTTTCATCTACGTCCAAAAAAGAAAAGAAACACAATACCTCTGTTACTGCGGATCCGGATATTGAAAGAAGCCGCGTCGCAACCAAGTATGGATTCGCCTGAGTGAAGCGTCACCGTTGTTGGTAGACAAACACGCAGTCAGCTGATTTGACTCAATGAAACACGCAGTCACGATCTAAACGCCTCACAAATTCCTACAAAGTTATCATTGCGGTCTAACCCGCCCTAATACCAAATCTTGTAAATATCTATGATTTAATCAAATAAAAAACAAAACATTGCAAAATAAAAAACAAAACATCATGACAATAAAATAATAAAACCAGAAATATTGTAATTCATTTGGGACAAATTCCCAATGGAGAGATTACATATAAATAGCTCAATGAACTCCTATAAGTAAGGAGTCAAGGCTAATCTCTAAGTCCTCTCAATATCCCAAATATCTCTCAACTATGAGTTGTGCATTACAACTATTTTGCACACTCATATATTATTTTATAATTATTAAAAACCTATTACTACCAAATAACCCAAACCACTCCTAAGTGTTCACACTATGAACAATATTTTTGTAACATTTTCTAGGGAAAAATAGACTTTATAAGGTGACTTTAGCTTTTCTAATTTTTATTTTATTATTAAGTCTATAATAATTTGATATAAGTGCTTTTATAATATATTTTTTTATTTGCGCTTTATAATAAATCATTATGACTTAAGTTCCCCTTGTACTCATCCCTTTAGCCATCGGGGAGACAAAATAGGCTAAGGGTCTTGGCATTAGTTACCTTAGCAAGTGGGACATTTCAGTTAATGAGTAAACATGATTTGGGAATAAAGCTTTGCAAAGCAGGGAAGAAACTTGAGCAGCCACCTCATTCAAAAAATGTTCTACTCGGTATTTTGGAAGAAGTGGCAAACAGTTTATCCATGGTAAGATAGTCAGATTTTGATTTTATGTTTTGGGTAATAAATTCATCGGTGATTCATTTGGCTAAGCCCAAGCTTTTGAGACACCCAAATCCAAATGTGAGACTTGTAGTTATCATTTGTATTAGTGAAATTACAAGAATAACAACTCCTAAAAAGCCATACAAATAACAACACCATGAGGGAGGTATTTCAGTTAATTGTTGAAATTTTTCAAGGTCTACAAGACATCAAAAATCCTTCTTTGTTAGGAGGGTCGCAATTCCATAAACTATGGCAAAAATCAGATCTTGTGTCCTAATGTTAGATCTTGAATGTGATGATCTTATTCTCCAAATGTTTGAACATTTCTTTGCTATTGTTCATAAGAATCATGCAGAAAATATTGTTGCATCAATGCAAACAATTATGTCATTGACTTTGAATGAGAGTGATGATATTTTCCAGCCACTTCTAACAATTTTATTGACTAATATGAGAAAGGATGAGCAGGGAGTCTCACCAGTTGCACATGCATTGGCTCAAAAGGTAGTTAATCAGTGTGAAGAAAAGTTGAAACTGTACTTAACAGTAGGAATGACAGCTGAATACAAGGAACCCAACATGCAAATTGAAGGTAAAGATTCTTTGATAGTAGAGAATGTTTTATTGATTTCTAATGATTGCATGTATCAACAAAATAGTGAGGAAGTCAAGGGGGAAAAGCATCACTTGATGAATGCACAAGTGAGGAAGATGTTCTGGTTCAATACACACTCATCAATCCACCAAGGATTGAGTCCATGCTACAAAAGAATGTGCCAAGTCAAGAAGCCTATGAGGCTGAGTTTCCGAATGACTATGTTGAAAGGCATGCACATGAGAAAGGTGCCTCACCGAGTACTAATGTTGATTTTCAGCTTGCTGAAATGTTCAAATCAGCAACTATTGATAAGCATTGTGATTACAGCCCAAGGTATGATGGTCATATCCCAGATTTATTGCTCCATACTATGTCCTTACAAGAATCTTGTCATCATGGACAACATGCTAAAAAGGGTGATAGGGTGAAGGATACTACTTGCAGCATGTAAATGGCTTAGGAGGCTTTTCATCCATCTTAGCCTTGATTATGCCCAAGGGGCTAGTGACGTTGATGGTTATTGGGTGTGGTTTGTACCTTCATTTCACTTATATATTATGTTTTGACGTTGGACATGTACTTTGAGGTGACTTAAGTGAAATAAGGTTGTGAGATGCTCCTCTAAGTACTTTATTTTTAATTTACTCAATGACTTAAGTGATGGATGAATATATGGTACTTTATGTTCTAATTCTTTGTTGGGGTCACTTAAGGGGACTTTTTTGGCATGTGGGAATAAAGTGACTTAAGTTATTTTAATTAATTACGAAAAAGACCCAAGGGGTTATTAGGGTTCTTTTGGGCCTTTTGTTGCAATGAGAAGTCATATAAGGAAGCGCTAGGGAGAATAGGCATTCATTCATATTTTGATATTGGAGCAACCGTTGTTTGCACTTTCTTTGCTTTACAGGAGTAAGATCCCATAGGAACTCTAGCTTTGGTGGTGAAAGATCCACACCTAGCTAGCAAAGTACTCTTCGGTGGTGAAAGATTCTCCCTAGTTTGCTATTTTGAAGCTTTATTCCGATTTTTGAATCAGATCGGAGAGCAATCATAAATTCAGTTTGAGTAAGAGGACAGCCTTTCTTCATCAAGGGTTTAGGTTAGATTTGAAACAACTATATTCGGGGTTTTATCTACGCAATTCCAAATTTGAGGAGCAGTTTTGGAGGGGTTTATGTGGTCCGATTCTCGGAGATTTCAGAGTGGAGATTGTTATCATCATGAAGATGCCCTAAAATTCATTTCCATCATCTTTCCATTGTTATTCGGAAATTACGGTCAATCGTATTTTTATCTCATTTTTTTGCCCTAAAATAAATGAATAAAATCATATCCGAGAGATAAAAATTATTTCTCTCTTGTTTATTGTTCAATGTATTTTTCGAGTAGTTTGAATCTTCTAGGTAGTGTTGGAAGTGATTAATTTGCAAAATACAAATTTTCTTTATTTATGCATATTGCTATAATAAAAATCATAATTCAATTTGTTGTTATTTTATACATATTTTGTGAATTTCAAGTAATATCCCACGAGGGATATTTCAGTGGTATCAGAGTATGGTATCCTCCTAGCCTATGAAGGAAAGAAGGAAAATCAGGTAACACACCTGTTATAGGTTGCTGCCTATAAGAAATTCGCCTTGACTGTGGGTCAACAGGCTGCCTGTACATGAAACATGTCGATATTTGATATCCGAAGGGAAAAATGAAGTGGACCCAAGTTCCATTTTTTTATGGTACTAACGAAATATCTACTAGATTTCGGTTGAAGGAATTTGAGCGATGTTTACTATGGAATCCTATGTCTCAAGATGAAGCCCTCAGGCTCATCCCTAGATGCATGGATGACGGAGAAAAACTGATTTTATGCAAAAATTAGGGTAGTGACATGTTTTAGGTCCACCAAACCCAAGCGGCCTATAAGGTAAATTCAGATTTTTTCCTTTTCTAAACACAAATCTTCAAAAATACATTATCAACATGAAAACATGCAAAATAAATGCTTCAACCATAAATTACAAACTCTTGGAATTAATTATTGCTAAAGAACAAATGAAACTTCAAAATTCCATATCTTCATAAATACTTGGAGAAAAATGCAAATGATAGCTCAAAATGATCACAAAAATGGCAGCTATCAAACAAAATTAGAATCATATTTTTTCAACCATGGAAACCCACTAAAAAGTGATCCCGAAATCTCTAAATGGGTAGATCAAGCTGGAAATGAATGTGGCAGCCCCAAAAAAATGTTCCTTAGCTGGAATGTGTGCCCTAGCACTAATAGAAACCCTTGTTCTAAAAGTTTATAATTTGATGCTCAAATGTGACTCCCGGATGAAGCCACCAATGTCCAAATGAATGCACTATTCGGGGTCATGCGTCCCCCAATAAAATCAAATGAGGGTTTTCATCCTCAAGTGTGAGAGTCACTATTCAAAAGAGTAGTATGTAATTCACAAGATGATGATGCACAAATAAAACCCCCTTATACCTTGGGCACTTAATTAGAATGCTCAAATGGGTGAATAATGGAGCTCTATTTTCCTTTGGCTTTTCATCTCCAACCTTTTCTTTATATGGAAAAAGTAAAGAAGAATATGTAATTCACAAGATGCTCATGATGCAGGAAGTGGAATAAGCAAAGTCTTTCAATCCCTTTTATGTTACCTCATTAACTTTAGAGTTAGGGCACTAAAACATAATTAAATGCTTCAATTACAACTTATTCGAATTTATCCATTTGACCCAATATACAAGTAACCCATTGGGCCCTCTCCTAGCTAAACATGAGTTATATGCATCCTAAGTTAAAAGCTACCCAAAACCATTTATATCACAATATCGAATGCCTAGATACATAACAATATGTTTAGATTAAGACATCATTCAATTCGATGTCTTACAACATGACATAATCTGTACATGTAATATGAACAAAACCCACTAAGTGGTGAAAAAATGTGAATATTATCACAAAATGGGGCTAATACATGCTCTCTCCCTATTAATATTGAATGTCTTCATCAAGTGATGATTTCTAACCATAGTTACATGGGGACACGTCCCCCCCAAATTTGACACGTTCGGGACGTCCTGGGGACGTGGGGGAAACGTTTCCCCCACGTTTCCCTTTTTTTTGGGAAACGTCCTGGGGACATCTGAAAATGTTGGGAAACATCCTGGGGACGGGGAAACGTGGGGGGACATCCAGACATCCCCCACAAATTTATTTCCTTTTTTGGCATTTCTTTCCTTTTTTGGATTTTTGGTGAAAAAAACACAAAAACTTGTCAAGAATAAAATTTGCCATTTTTGGAAAGGGTCCGAGAAGATGTAGCAGCAAAAACTTGCATGTGCCATAACTTTCATTATGTGGCTCCGTTTCAGGTGTCGTTTTCTCTAAAAGTGCATATTTTCTTGAGCTCTACGCATTGATGGCAATATTTTTCTTATTTTCATAAAATCAATTTTTGCACCTTTTTGGACCAAGCAACTTATTGCAATCTTCTAAAAGAATCATGACTATTAAGGAATGTATTTGATGTTTATGAGTTCAAGTTTCACCTTATTTAAAACTCAAATGGTTTTATTTCAGCTTATTTATATAATTTAGTCACTATATCTTTATATTTTAAATATTTATATATTTTTTAATTAGCCGTCCCCCCGCCATCCCCAAAATTTAGAAATTTTTTGCCGTCCCGGAAACCCCGTCCCCCCATCTCAAGTAACTATGTTTCTAACCAACTAAACAAAATGCAATGTTGGTGGAGAAAGGGGTTTTCCCAACAAGAGCTTATAGACTGAGAAAACCATTGCTCCAACAACAAAGATGATCACAATCCAATTGGTTGTAGTCATTGCATCATAGTAGATGGAAGCTCTATCAAATGGACATGAAAAGTGCATTTCCCAAGGGTGACTTGGAGGAAGAGATGAATATATATCAACGGCAAGGATTTGAATTTCCGAGTAAAGAACTTGTTTGCAAGTTGGTAAAGGTTTTTAATGGGTTGAAGTAGGATCCAAAAGCCTAGTACATAAAAAATTGATCTTTAATGTAGGAGCATCTGGGTTCACAAGAGATCTTGCTTCAACAAAAACAAGAAGTAGTAATAATCAGTATTCACAAGCTTTTGTCGGTTGAAGGATCAAAGTCTTTGTGTTCATGCAGGAAACTGCAAAGAATATAATTTTGGAAGTTTGTGAAGTCGTTTGTAACATCCTTTGTTGTACGCAAAACCTGCGATGTCATGCACAATTTCATCTTTGTGAAAAGACTGCGAAGTAGGTGAAGTTTTAAGATGTCACGTACAGCTTGTGGTTGTCCGTGACTTCTAGTAAAGTTCCGTGCAACCTCACAAGCTGGCAAAGATCTGAGATGTGCAGCACAATGTCTCCTGGTTGTGAAGAACTACGAAACTCTGCCAACTTCATTTGAAGTAACCCTGCACAGTCATCAGGACCTACACATCCCACACCCTGCATGGATACATTCTAACCGGCTCGGAAGATGGTTTTACATCTTAGTGCTTTGACCGTGCCACGATTCTTGGTGCAACATTGAACAATTCGCACAACTGCACGTCTTTACTCCATTGAAGTTTGCAAAGCTTTGTGAACGTTCATGCAGGTATCTCCAAATCATGGTCTCTACATAAAGAAAAGGCTCACATTAGTCTAGAATGCTCACGGTGCTTTCATTGGAAGGCGCGAAGTTCTTTTGAGGATCAACTGCTGCCCAGCATCTCACAATGACGATTTCCACAGCATTTCAGCCTGAGCATGCACACAACCTCTGCAAATGCACACCCTCTCTGTGAAGTGCCTAAAATATGATATGCGTGTGTGCAAGCTCTGACATCTTCCCGTTTGGTCATTAGAACATTGTACATGATGAGACTTGAAGAGCCACAGAGGGAAGATGGGGCATCTCACGTATGGAAGCTGAACTGTTTAGACTTCCATGATGGTTTCCCAATGAATGCCTTGATAAGGGAAGGGATTGTTTTTTGAGAGGGTTAGCTAAGTTGGGTTTAGGTGTGGAGGTTGGCTAGATCGACAAAGTAAAAAAATAACTTTCTGCTTCTCCAGGTAGTTAGATAGCAGCAAGCAAATACTTGCTAAGATTACACAGGTCTGAGTACAGCAGTAGCACTGAATCACATACATAGAGAGACTGATTTTGTAACTCTTTATGTTTTGAGATCTGTAACAAATCTGGGAGTGCAATATGTGTGTGTCTTGTAAATACTCATTGAAGGCAATAGAGATAAGGTCTGTGTTTTTCCATTCTATGTGCAGAATGTATATGTGTACCTCCATTATTGTGCATTAAGTCCCTAGGCTGCATTGTCTGAGGTAGTTGTTCAGTTGACTCCCTAACCGTGCCTGCATCATTTGGTATCAGATTCGGTTGTATCCTATGAATGTGTTGAAGGACCCTATTTTCCACAAGTGTGTGTGTGGGTAGATAATATTAAACATCTTCCAACAAGAAGAGTGTTGGGCAGAAGATATTGTTATTGTTGTTGTTGGGAACACAAGGGATGGAGATGGCTCAAAGAGCCACACCTGCTGGAAGAGCACTCAGAGTCAAAAATTTGGAAGAGATGTTGATAGGAATCAAGCCTTAATATTATCCCAAGTCTTTCTTTAACAGAAATAATATTTTCCATTTTCTGATGACCCAAAATAAATGCAGATCGAGATGGAGATATACACCAGTGAAGGAGGGGCTTGAGAGGAAAGGCAATCAGCGTAGAAATGATTTTATAAACCATATTGCACAAAGCAATGGACCGGTATTGATCAAGCTTGTGTGCTTTGCTGATTTTAAGAATAAGAATTAGTTTGCTGTGATTCAGTTGGCAGAGCACTTGCTCGCTTTCCATGATTCCTCTATCATTGTGAGCAACTATTGGCCCAACTTTTGTCAAAAGTTTGATGTTTTGTACACGTTAATTATTGTTGATCTGTGATGATTACTATTATAAAGTTTTCGTTTCGGATCCAATTTGGGTTCGGGTTCAAGAACCATATTCGATGGTACGGCAATTTTTTTGCCTTGGATATAGCTTGTGTGTTGGCGGTACAAAAAATATATTAAAAATATCGAAATTCTAGCCCAATAAATAGGAAATTAGTGACACTAATCAAGTAGTATGCCTACAAAAATTCTAGCCTAATAAATATGAAATCCTTCTTTTTGTGTTTCACTTAGCTTTTAGGGTTTGAAAAGTGTTTTTATTATAATTTATTGTTACTTAATGTTTTTTTAAGCAAAAATGGAAAAACAAAATACATTTTTGCGATGGGTTCTGCCTGAATTTACCCTAGGCAGCCTGGAATCGCCCAGGTTCTATACCCAAGACATACTAGGGCAGGGTCCTGCTGCATACATAGGAGAATTGGTAACTTAGAAGTCTATCATCATTAAGCAGATATACTGCAATCAGAATTAGATGGTTGACAATCACTTCCCGTTGTTGTTTATAAGTGCCAACCTTCGAAAACTAAAAGAAGGGCCTCTTTCTCGAACATTGGTTTTAGTCTTAGGCATTATACCTATCATTCTAGAGATCAACTTTGGAGTCCTTGTACATATTGCAATTTAATTAATAAACTGCCATATGAAATGTTTAAATCTTCTAGTATCACCCTTCATGCTCTTTGATAGGTCTGTGCATTGTGACCACAATCTCTTCATGTGACATGATCAGATGTACCACTCTCTCTCGATATCTCACTCATATGCACTTAAGGAACAATCTGTCAATATCTCACTCATATGGACTCAAGGTGCAATCTATGGACAACTGACAGAAACATACAAAGGTTGAGCAATACCAATCGAAATTGCATTGGCATACAATTTGACAAAGTTCGAAATCCGCGGACTTCAAAGCTGTCAAAAAATTCGCGAATATTTGACAATATTCAGCAGGACAAAAATGCTAAACGTCACAAAAAAAAAAAAAACCAAAATTGTGCTCAAAATTATGAGGAAAAAAACCCTAAAATCCCAGCCTATCAAACCCATGCAACAAGATTCTGAATCTATTTAACTCGCGTCGAAGGGATTTCAAACTCTTTAACCTGTGTATAGTGTGGCCTGTGAGTAGAGTGGTGTTAACGGCCTGCGAGTAGAAGAATGGCGTGAACGTGCGAGTAGAACGACCTTGACCAAATAGTTGCTGTTGTGACTGCCAAATCCCGAATCCTTTGCAAATATCTGTGACCCATTTCGGGAGGAGCCTACCCACCAACAACCATTGCCATCGAAGTTTTCTACCAGCTACTGCGGTCAAAATTTTGGATCAAAATTTACTCATCGGGAATTCTTTAGTATTAAGAATTTACGTTTTTTTAAATCTTTAAAAAAATTGTTCTAAGTTTACTTTTTAACTTTTCATTAGTTTACTTAAATGTATAGTTTTTTTTATTACATTTTTTATTTAGTTTAATTTTATTATTTAGCTTTTTTTTTTTTAATATTTACAAAATAGTTTTAACATTTATAAAGATTAAAATATTAAATAAATGATGTTTTTAATTTTAATTTTGTGGATTCTTTTCTTATTTTAAAAAATATGCCAATTTTATCTTTGCTGAATTTAATCAGAATTTTATCTTTGTACTCGAACACGAATACGAACACGAACCTTGTGACATAAGGTATACCAGCAGAAAGATGCGCACTTATATCATAAATGATCACTATAATAATTTATTTATTTTGAAAGATACCTCATATATAAACCAAGAATTATCTGCATATGTGCCCACGTTGGCTTTGAACCCAGGTCTCTCACGTTAATACAAACCCGATCACCCCGTTGCATGCCGATAGACTACAGACCCATGGGTAGATCACTCTAATAATTGACAAACATTTTTTCATAAATGATCACTCTAATAATTGACAAACATTTTTCCATAAATGATCACTGTATAAATTGACAGACACATTTCCATAAATAATCATTCTAGAAATTGGCAAACAATTTATCATAGCACCATTGCTTGATATTCCAAAAAAATTCTCTTATCACCTTGTAAATACATTTGATACTTCAAATTTCTCTAAACTTTCTTTTGATCACAGGGACTGACTTTTCAGTTTCAACCGTGATTCCCATATGCATCAGTTGTTCATTTAAAAACTTTAAGATAGTACTAAATTGGAAAGCTCGGTGATGTTTTTATGATTAAGGCATAATAATAGCTGAAAATGAGTGATGTATTATAAAATTTGTTCTAAGACAAAAAGTTTGAAAACTTGATACCTAGAAACATGAGACTAAAAAGAATGAGAAGAAATGGAAAATTGTAAACAAAAAAACTAGCAAATAGCCCTCACCTAAGGATAAAAATCATGGTATTTGCTATATAAGCCATCATTTCCTGTTTGAAATTATAATTCAAAGAAAATGATTAGTACACTCTTTTGGAATGCAAAACCTGCAACAAAACCAGAAACAAACCTATTAATCATAAAAAGATGTCGTAGAAAATTGATCCTTTAACCGATTGAAGTAAGAGCATTTATTAGCTACATAATATTTTGAAATTAAGCACCATGTTCAAGCAATTTTATCCTGATTATATACATCATACAAAATTATCTTGTATGAAGTTAACTTAAATTGTAGCAAAGGTCAATTAAGCAAATACAACTACAAGCACTCAACTCTTTTATGTAGCCTTGATGGATGGAGTTGGGGCTAGTTCATTTGGCAAAATTGATATTTAATTCTGAATGGTAAAAGTATCCCTACTCTACACAAAAGCTGCTTATACATATCTAAAATACAGTATTCACTGAAAAACACTTTGGTAAGGATTTTGAGAATTTTTTTAATTTTATTTTTTTGAAAATACGCTTCATATATTAACAGAAAAATATTTACAACAAGGCCCTGTACAAAAGAATCAGAAAAAGTATAGGAGAAAATACAGAGATGGTTACATTTTCCTTGAGCAAAACAGAAGAGCAGCCAGATCAAAATAATCTGAGGGGTCTAATTGCTTAGCTTCTTTTAGCAGAAGATGACCTTTTGCAAGCAATTGCATTCTAACTTCACCTTGCCAAGCCTGCCTGAAATTCTCCAACTTACCCTCTACCTCTTTGAAAATGTAATTGCATTTGAATTTCCAGAGAATAAACAGGGTTGAAACACGCACACAATGCCATATACTTTCGAAAGGTCTCCGCACCAGCCTGTTGGAATCTCCTAGTAAAGCTGCTCTCCAGTGAAGAGTACGTTGGAAAACTGCTGCCAGTCGGGTCTGAAATTCTCTCCAACATGTTTTGGCAAACGAGCAATCCCACAAGAGGTGTTTCACAGTTTCAAGTTTAGCACAATAAAGGCGCATTCCATCTCTAAAACCACTCTTGGATAGCCAAGCTTTTGTAGGCAGACCTTGATAAATTACAAGCCATGCAAAACTCTTAATTTGTAAGCTGTTTTAATTGCCCAAACACTGTGCAATCTATGTATCCATAACGATTCAACATCAAAAGCAAGCCACCTAGGATTAAAAATGGGTGACAAAAGGCATTTCTGTTGAAGGTGATGGTAGAGCCTGCATGCATCAAATTGAGAAATGGGATGATCATATATCCATCTCCAATCTCTCCATATGGGTCCTTTCAATTCCAAGTTCAGCTTGAAGGTCTCTTCAGGAGGGATGAGGTTCTAGATATCCTTAATAACCAACTGATCCGCAGAGGATAATGCAAACTCTCTAGCTAATGTCTTCCATATGTCCTTCCAAGAAAATATTCCCTTTTTGCTCAGCCTTCGAGCCTGAAAACGGGGAAGAGAAGCAATGGATGTATCCTAAAGTTTCCAAGACCAAATTGATATGTTTGATAGGTCCCATGCAGTTCAAGCCCCAACAACCCTCCACATTAACAACCCTGCAAAATTTTTCCAGGCATTCCAAATACTGCAGAGAATAAATGACCCATGTAGATGGAATCTGTCGGGATCCACAATAATATTTCAAAGTCCAAATTATACTCTGAGTTTGCCTCGATGTTGAGCTGTCTAAACCCTATTCCTCATGAGAACATGCCAAGTTGAAGAACCTTCCAAAATTGCATGACTAAGTGCCCTAAGTTTGTATATGCCTATATAAGCATGAAAGCTAGGGTTTAGAAGTAAGACTTAAAAAGAACTTGCAAAATTTGATGATTATTGTGAGAATAATTATGAGAGAGAAAATTCTTGGTGAAGAAACAAAAGCTTGAGAAAAAGAAAGTATTGTACATCCCAGAGGTGTGGAAGATTGTAAATCTGTATTGCATATCTTGTGAAAGCTTTGAATAATAGATTAGCTTGTTTTCTTGGTGGACGTAGCCCACACTTAGTGAACCATGTTAAATATAGTGTTGATTTATATCTCTTATTTTGTATATTTATACTGGTATGATATCTAATTTTATTTGCATGTATGCTTAGTTTTGATATATTATCTCGTACAACCAAAGGTGTGCTAACCCCAACAAATGTACCATTAATCTTACAAAGCATGGAGTTTAATTAGAAAGTGTAAATCCTACCAACATAATGGTTTATTAATTCTAGGATGCGTATGTTTTCCTTTTCTATTTCCATCTACCCTCCTTTGTAACTTTGTAGTCCCAAAAAACATTATTTAATTTTCTTTAAATACATGCCTTACAGCCCCAAACTAGATAGGCCTCTTCATAACATCTCATAATTGCCTCTACAACTCTAAAATCCTCGTTAACTAAAATGACTACACCACATTAGTTCATAGGTTTGGTCTAGAGCAACAAATAAACCATAACATACTATGATCCTTATGCCAACATGACGATGCCTTGCTACTAATATAATGGTTTATTTATTGCAATATGAGTATGTTTTATATCTTGGTTTCCACTATTAGAGTTTGTGGATCTCTGATGAAAAACGAATGCACGAGCAATTGCAGAAATCAAAATAACTAACAATAAGATGCAATATGATCAAAACTCACAAAGGCAAGAATGGCTCCAAATCAGCTCAATGCTCCATGCTCCATATTCACCATGTAATAGAATGATGCAAGTCAAGTACATATAGGTGGTGAATGTGCAACCTCCTCCTAGATCAGTGGGGAATAACTCTCACTAACTGATACTAGAAGTAGAGTTGACTCCACACAACTAGTGAGCCGACTGAACACAACTGGTAAGCTAACTCAACCTAACTGGTAAGCTAACTCAACACAACTGCTACAACTAAGAAAGCATATCCCATGAGTGTAGGAAAGCTCCAAGTAAATAAACAAATACAAGGAAAATAAATATCCTACACTAACACCCCCATAAGCACAACTTAGGTGGGCAGTGAAAAGGAAAGTGGGTCCCGACAACATGGCCTGATGAGGTACCCATGTACAATGCAAATCTCTCATAAAGTGGAGAAAAGGAGAAAACCCAGTGGGAGAAAAACTCCCCAAAAGAGACATGAAACTCACTCAAGAAAAACTAGAGAAGAAGAAGAAGTAGTGGGTCTCAGTAACTCAGCCTAATGAGGTACCCATGTACAATGATCATCCTCCAGAGTAGAGAGAGAAAGAAGCGAGGATAAGAAGGTCCCCTAAGAAGAGCGTCGATGATGTGGTCCTTCGCGTAAAGACTGAAGAGAATCTGTTTGCACCGAACAACGTTCCTGCCCTTGGGAAGGCCAAAAATGAGCACTGAAAGTCAGCCCACTCCAAAAAGGAAGAAGAAGCATGTAGTAACTTAAAGTAACGGCTTTTAAACCAATTATCTAAGTTTTACAATTTAATTGATCACTCAATCACTTTGTCGAAGAAAATAAGAGAAAGAAGAAAAAGAGAGGAGATGAAATTATTCTAGCTGCAACACTTCATTCTTGCCCTTGATTTGTCCATTAATCCAATGATAGACACGTGCCCCATGTTTGTATCATTAACTTCAGCATGCCTGGACACTATGCATGGTTCTGTTGGATTACCCTTATCATTACCCTTCATTACGTCTCCGAGACTTCCCTTTTCCACCTTTGCCTGAAGCTTTTGAAGTTGTGAAATATGGATCTCTTTGTGTAGAAGTTGCAATTGCTTCCTCTGATTCTGAAGATATATTCAATGTATCAGACATTGACTTTTACTTTCTTCACCAATATGGGCACAAATGAAGTATTCTTGCAAATAATTCAGACAAACATGGAATCCATGGCATGAATGCCCAATTTCTTCACCAAAATCTGATTATAAAGTCTGCTGCCCTATATTTTTAGACTTTGCTTGCATGCCAAGCAAGCTAAAAATATTATTTTATTCACTGTGCACTCACATCAACATGCAGATAGCCAAAATAATAAAAAGAAAGCCTTTCCAACCCTAGGCACCAAAATTGGATGTTTGCGGCAATTAAAAATATTTTTGAATGCTAACAACTTCTCCCTTTGGCGCCAAACTTCTCTAGGGCAGCATGCTCCACACAAAAGAATTAATTGCCCTTCACTTTGGCATTCACTTCTTATCTAAGCAACTACATATTAATTTTATCAATTGCTTCTTATTTTTAGCAATTTCCAAAAATAAGTTGTGTTTTTCACCTTATCTTTGGCGCCTACCTTTGCTAAAAATAATTAAAAGAAATCACAGTTTAGGCATTCAATTATGCCAAAATGGGTCGCACTTTTGGCTAGGAATTGTGTGAAAAACAATAGGACAAGGAAGTGTGAAAATTCACCTTTTCCAGAAGCCCCAAAATTCTTACTTTTCACTTTAAGTAATTCGACTTTCATTGTGGGAAAAAACAACCTACCAAGAAGCCTCCAAATTTCCACCTTCCAAGCAGCCCCAAAAAGTGCGACTTGCATGGGTGAATAAAATCTCTTTTGTGTGAAAATCATGAGGGCAAGGAAGTGAAAATTCGCCCTTCCAGGCAGCCCCAAAATTCCCACTTTTCACTTAAGTGATTCGACTTTCATTGTGGGAAAAAACAACCTACCAGGAAGCCTCCAAATTTCCACCTTCCAAGCAGCCCCAAAATTCCCACTTTTCACTTAAATGATTTGACTTTCATTGTGGGAAAAAACAAACTATCATAAAGCCTCCAAATTTCCACCTTCTAAGCAGCCCAAAACTTCTCACTTTTCACTTAAGTGATTTGACTTTCATTGTGGGGAAAACAACCTACCATGAAGCCTCCAAATTTCCACCTTCCAGCAGCCCTAAAATTCCCACTTGCACTTGAATTAAATTCCCGAAATTGGCGTGGAAAAAATGACTTATGCTTTTAAATTTAAATTTATCCTTTGTCTAAGGCCATGGATGACTTCTAAAAACCCTAGGTAATTGAACTAGTTAAGCGGAGTAACAAAAGAAAAGACCAAAGGGGAATGGTCAGCCATATTAGACATATTACAAAGAAAAACCGAAACCAAACACAAAAGAAATAAATAAAAATGAAAAACCTTCCAGAAGTAGCAGACAATTGTTCAAAAATACTTCACCAATTAGCTAGTCTGTAAAAACTCTTCCCGGATGAATGCTCCACTTAGAGATGAAAATAATACTGGTGTGGTAACAATGATGTGGTGAGGTGGCTTAAATAGCCTAAAATTCGCTAATTTTAGCTCAATCTATTTTTAAAAGAACTTTATTTATTTTATTAAATAAAACGCTTTCAGACAAAACACGGAGAAGGGGTAGGGTGAGTTTTAGCATGTGGGTATTTCACGAACTTGGCTCAATAGCTCCTTGGGGATACCTTTGAGCAACACGAGCAACCGCAGGTAAAACAAAACACAAAAACGACCCGTTATTTAAAAAGAACAAAAAATTTAAAAAGGGGTAGTCCCAGATTTTAGAGTGAAATCTTGGGGACACCAAGAAAGATTTGGCTTTGGAGGAACAAGAGGAACTGTTCCTAAGTTCCGTTTGTTCCCTGAATGACCGTTTTGGCCGCCAAAGAAAGGGTTCAAGTGGGCAAACTATTGGACGAATTGGACATTCCAAACACTCAGGAGAACGGTTCTCGTGTTCCCTTGGTACCCTCGCAAACTCCGTCATCTCCGCACAAGGCAATGCAAATGCTTAAGGTGGCAATGTGGGGCCACGCAAAACTAGCGAACAGTTTCGTTGTTCCAC
Organism: Taxus wallichiana var. yunnanensis; assembly: GCA_018340775.1. Lineage (NCBI taxonomy): Eukaryota > Viridiplantae > Streptophyta > Pinopsida > Cupressales > Taxaceae > Taxus > Taxus wallichiana. The sequence goes on from CM031238.1 coordinate 838,046,550, forward strand.
AAGTTCTCGAACACCCACAAAGGCAAACGAGGAAGGAGACAAGGCATTTAATCGGTGAAGGCGGGCATAGATGGAATTGTTGGAAGCAGTTCAATTGTTCCTATGGTGCCCGATTGGCCAAGAAAGCCGAGAGACAAAACAAAGACAAGACAGTCAATTAAGGTGGGCAAGACATGAACTAAGGGAACTGTTTAAGCTGCTCCAATGGTGCTATGAAACCACGCTAGCCCTACATCTACGGATTTAATCGCTTAAAGCGGGCTAATGAAGGAACACAGGAACGTTCTTCATTCTACCACTTCCCCTGGAAAAGTCGACATGCCCAACATAGAGACAGATCAGTCCAAAAAATGTCCAAATTTGCTATTTTTAGCAGATTTCTTCACCCAAAATTTTGGGCAAGATCATGCAGCAAGACTCCATTTTTATTATTCAGGGGCTGATATTAATAGTTTTCATGCAAAAAAGAGCTTTAAAACCATGCACGGGATTCCAAAGAACAGCAAAAACATGAAAGGGACAGCAAACCTCTATTCTGAGCATGCACCATGACATTATGAGCGTGAGTTTGCTAAAATTGAAGCATGGATGTCTATTTTCAAGCAGAGGAGGGCGTCTAGATGCATGTTTTGACAAAGATTTCTCATTCTGAGTGTATCAAGGAACTATTTTGGAGCAAAGGAGCAGTATTTACATTCAACCATCACATGCTTTTCTATTCTAAGCTTCAAACTTGCATGTCTCTTCTATTTTCCCCTTTCTTTTCCCTCATTCTTTGTATAACTCCATACAATTCATCAAACATTATCTCTCCACCTTCTATTCGATTCTGGAATTTATTCTGAGTTTTGAGTGGAAGAGCAACGGTCATGAGTGATCTCTTGACTTGGTTTCACCTCCAAAGGTCCTAGAGCCAAGTCATAGCAAGAGTAAATCAAGACAAAGCATTACCAAAGTCACTAAGATTCAAAGGGAATCAATATAACATTTGAAGTGCAACACACTATATCGTGATCGGGTAGGGTATATTCTATTCTATCTATATAATTATGCCCGCTATTCTTTGTGTCAAGTGATACAAGGGCACAATAGGGGTTGGTTTAGATTTACATACACAATTGCACATACACGAGGAGAACTACATGGAGTTTGCTCCCGCTCGAGGGGATGTAGTGCAACGCCTAGATTGGTTCAACAAGGGTTGACCACTAGGGTTAGTCAAACTCCGCCACACATGGATTTCTCCTTTTGTTATCTATTTGTGTTCCTAAAGTGCTAGTGCAAGATCTAGGGTTTTGTCTATTACAAGTCACCACAGGAGTTTTTTGCACATTGGCGAACCCTCGCATCGAGACAACAAAGCATATTTTCAAGCTACCAACGACCACCCAAAGTTACACGAACTCTAAGACATCCGGTATGAAACCATACATCCTAGACTAGAATGTACTACACCCTAAAGCACACTCTATACAATTTTTACTAGTCCGGTTTAAGAACGATTCAAAAGACAAAGCACTTCCAAATAATTATCGGTCTACACACCAGCATCACCTTTGTACCTCTCAATTCAACTAAGCACCTGTTGGCTAGATTTTATGTGCACTTAAAACCTAGGCAAGTCATGAGATAAATCTCCCTCATTTAACGGTGAGGCTCCTGTGTAAGATGTTTATCAATTTGGTAAGGGTGAATCCTAATAACTATTTTTCAGGGGTTTTACTTTAATTACTCCAGCTCGTGAACCACAAAACTTTGAGGAATTTAGCGGCAAGCAAGTAAGCAATCGTGATTGGAATATTTGCAGAAGAGGGAAAAACATAAGGAAAGAAGAAAGGAAGATGTGTTGATTTAACCAATAGCTATCAGAATTGGTCTCATCCACACAACTTAAATAAACAAAGAAAACTCACAACATTCAACAATAAGGGAAAGAAATAGCTTCTAACATAGATCTAAGATAACACAAAGTTTATCTAAAACCTCAAATAGAAGTGATAAGCAAAGCACCGTAGACACGAAGTTCTCCGGAAATCCACCTTTTATTCAATCCCCTAGCCTTCACAGAAATCACACCAAAGGTTTCAACACAAAGTCTGCGAACTCAAGAATGCTCTGCTAAACAAATTCTAATGAACAAATTGTGATTTTTAAACCCGTAGGCTCTTCCTCTATTTATAATGCATAGGAGGCAATTACAAATAGGAAGCTTTCAATGAATTGCCACATGTGGAAGCTATGAAAAAGGGAAGCATCTGGCAATATTTTCCCCTAGACTTTCTCTTTGTATGACATGCATACTTTACAACTAAAAATAGAACCTTCTATTTTACATGTTCGCACACCTATTTCCAAGTAATTGACTTCTTCCAAAGTAACTTGAAATAACGGCTTTTAAAGTCAATCACTTAAGTTTTACAATTTAATTGTTTACTCAATTACTTTGTCGGAGAAAATAAGAGAAGAAGAAAAAGGAAAAGAAGAAAAGAAGTTATTCCTACTTTGCAACACTACCAATCTTGTTCTTCTTTCATGCTCGCATGTTAAATCAAACCTATATTGCACTTCCGCCTCATGAATGATATGAATGATAGCTCGCTTTGAATATTTGCACAAGGGGGAAAATGAAGTAAAGAAATAAGAAAGGAAGATGTGTTGATTTAACTAATAGCTATCAAAGTTGGTCTCATCCACACAAATTAAATAAAGAAAGAAAACTCACAATATTCAACAAGAAGGGAAAGAAATAGCTTCTAACATAGATCTAAGATAACACGGTTTATCTAAAACCTCAAATAGAAGTGATAAGCAAAGCACCGTAGACACAAAGTTCTCCGAAAATCCACCTTTTATTCAATCCCCCAACCTTCACAAAAATCACACCAAAGGTTTCGACACAAAGTCTGAAAACTCAAGAATGCTCGCTAAACAAATTCGATGAACAAATTGTGATTTTTAAACCCGTAGGCTCTTCCTCTATTTATAATGCATAGGGGGCAATTACACATAGGAAGCTCTTAATGAATTGCCACATGTGGAAGCTATGAAAACGGAAGCAACTAGCAAGCATTTTCCCCTAGACTTTCTCTTTACATGACATGCATGCTTTACAACTAAAAATAGAACCTTCTATTTTGCATGTCTGCCACCTATTTCCAAGTAATTGACTTCTTCCAAAGAACTTGAAGTAACCGCTTTTAAAGCCAATCACTTAAGTTTTACAATTTAATTGTTTACTCAATTACTTTCTCAAAGAAAATAAGAGTAAGAAGAAGAAAAAGGAAAAGAAAAAAAGAAGTTATTCCTGTTGCAACACTCCCAGTCTTGTTCTTCTTCCATACTTTTCATGTTGATCCAACTGTATTGCACTTCCGCCTCATGAATGATATGAATGATACCTCTGCTTTGAATCTGAGAAGCTCTTTCTCCCACATGTGGTTGACTCTTTGCCTTTGATTCTCACCAAACTGGATCTGGTATCATCGTAAATTTTTACCGACTTCTTCACCCGAATCTATTTCCTCCGAAAGCAATTAATCGTGATTAGCTTCATGGGTGTTGCCTCTGACATGTCTTCTTCTCTTATCCTTGAAACTTTTGCAATTCTTCTCCAATATGTGCACCAATGAAATGCTTGTCGTAAACAATGATTCGAGACAAAACTCATCACTTTTTTATTTTTAATTGCATATGAGCAATTTTGAACTCTGAAAAGCACTCAGGGCATAAGCAGATATAAGTAGGTTCAATAATGAGTCCAAACTGGGGACTAGAATCAACATGCATGAGCTTTGGGAGGGATTTTGGGAGACTTTGCATGCAATTTTGGAGTATTTCACATGGGCTGCGTTTTGGCTTTCTGAGGGAAAAACTTGCGTTGAAAATTAAAGAGGGCAGCAGTGTGAAAATGAAAGGAAGGCAACAGCTTGAAGTTGGAAGACAATAACTCCAAAAACCACGACTTGCTCATGAAAAATCTAAACTCAGCTTTTCATTAAAAATTGCATGGAAATCCATGAAGGAAGGCAGCGTGAAAGTTGAAGGAAGGGAGCAGCTTATAATCGACAACTTGCATTGTGAATTTCTTTTAATAATTGCATGAAACTCCATAAGTCATGGCAGCGTAAAAACAAGACATGGAAGGCAGCTTATTTGAACTTGAGTTTTGCGAAAAAGTTGGTGTGGGAAGGCAGCTGATTTGCACGACTTGTATTGCTAATTTCCACTTAAGTTTGGCGTGAAAACATGAAGAGGAAGGCAGCGTAAAAATTAGAAGTGGAGGGCAGCTTCAATAATCACGATTTGCACTTATGTTTGGCATGGAAGTTGGGAAGAGAAAGCAGCTTGGATATCAGCGAATTGCATGAGCTTTTCTTCTAACATTTGCGTGAAAAGCATGAAGTCATGGCAGCGTGAAAGTTAGACATGAAGGGCAGCTTCAAAATACACGACTTGCTAAGTGATTTACTTTGAGTTTGCATATAAATTACAAGCGGGAGGCAGCGTAAAAGATAGAGGCAGCAGGCAGCTTGTAAAAATAAGATTTTGACTTTGCCAACTCCCTTTAATACCTGCGTGAAAAGTCAAGTGGAAGGGCAGCTAAAACAACGACTTGCTAAGTGAATTGCTTCCCCAAAAACTGCGACTTGCACTAGGAATTGGCGTGGAAGTTCATGAAGGAAAAGCAGCGCTGATTTTAATAGCCATAAGCATGGGAAAACCACGATTTGGTTAAAAGCTTCTTTCTTTGACAATTGCATGGATCTTGGATGATGGGGGGCAGCTTAATTTATGATTTTGCACAAACAAATCCCTCCTTTCAAAAACTGCGACTTATACCCAAGCTGCTGCGTTAAAAACCAGCTTTCACAATAAATTTCACCTTTGTCTGAGGCCATGGATGACTTCTAAAAACCCTAATTGGACTGGTTAGGCAGAACGAAAGAAAAGACCAAGGGGAATTACAGACAGATCACGGAGAAAACCAAAACCAAACACAAAAGAAATAAATAAAAACGAAATACCTGACAGAAGTTGCAGACAATTGCTTGAAAATAACTCGCCAATTAGCTAGTCTGTAAAAACTCTTCCCCGGGTGAATGCTCCACTTAGAGGTGAAAGTAATATTGGTGTGGTAACAATGATGGGGTGAAGTGGTTTATATAACCCAAAATTCGCTAATTTTAGCTCAATCTATTTTTAAAAGAACTTTATTTATTTAATAAATAAAACGCTTTCAGACAAAGTTTGGTGAAGGAATTGAGTGAGCTTTGGCATGTGGGTATTTGTGAACTTGGCTTAATAACTCTCTGGGGATACCTTTGAGCAACGTGAGCAACCGCAAGCAAAACAAAACACAAAAACGATCTGTTACTTAAAAAGAACGAAAAATTAAAAGGGATAGTCCCAGATTTTAGGGTGAAATCTTGGGGACACCAGTACTCTTCCATCGTGTTTTAAGAAATCATTTGATCGTTTCTGTAGCGCACATTGCATTAAAAGCTATATTCTTTTTTTGCATATTAATGTTGACTAATCAATTCAGAACATACAATTAGTACAACCCTTGCGTCTTTTAATAAATAAGTAAAGAACTTAATACAAAACCTGTATTTATTTAAGGTGTAAACAGACGCCTATTGGGCCAAGCAAACCCGATGCCTAGCTCGCCAAGCTAATCCTCGACATCTCTTCTTCTCCTCAAGTCTAGCATCATCCTCCTCATTCATTATGTGGATGACGTTGTCAAGACAAGCTCAGCCCACTCGAGTTGGTCAAATCCCTTGAATTATTTAGCCGGGGTCCATCCCTTCCAAGAGAGCAACATCGATCAAGAGTTGCATTACTTGGTCTTTTTAGATTTTGGTTATCAACGGGCTCTTGTTATCCTTAAACTTAACACACTTAACGTGCATTACTAAGACACCAAGGAATATTGACTACAAAAAGATCATCTCCCAAGACGCCAACTGCGCAGACCTATTCAACTGGCCCAACCAATTCAATCAGTTCAACCTATTCAACTTTCCCAACCAAATAAACCTATTCGACCCAATCAATCTGCTCAACCAGATCAATAGCCCACATCTAATCAATCATTCCCCCAGATGTCTCAGCCTGACCCTGAGAAGTCGAGTGCCAAGGCAAGCGTGTTACTTTCCTTGTGTACAAGTACCTTAGCTGAAATTTGACAGTTTAATATAACTTCCACATGTAGCCATTGTCCAACATTTGGAGTTTTTGTGTCAACGCATTTTGGAATTAAATTTATTTGCAGCAAAATCTACTTCAACACATACAGGTTCAACCATAGCTGCAATTGGAGGTTACAGCGCAGTGGCATGCCTAACACTAGGTTCTAGTGCAGATGCAGCTTCAGCTACATTTTCAGTACTAAAGTGGGACAGTTAAGTGTAGGAGAGGTTAAAATATCAGCCTCAAGCATAGTCTCAAAATTTTGCAATATGTCCACTTTGCACCTAGTCTATCTTATCTCTAGACTATATTGTACTTCGCGAGTTAGGACACATACATGACTAAGTAATCACAGATCCAATTGCAGGATACAGTATACGTGCAGTTTTGCCCATAGGTTCTAGTGCAGATCCATCTCCAATTACAAGTTCAATGATTGAGAAAGATACTCAAGTTTAAGAAGAGGGGCAAATGTTACCCTCAAGATGAATTTCACAATTCTGTAATACATCCATATTGCACCTAATCTATTTTTTTCTGTAGAGTACTTGTACAATACTTAAGTTACGCATATGACCATGTAATTACCTAATGCTTGATACTGATAATAATCACTTAAGATGTAGTCATGTACTAATATTTATCTAAGATTATTTAGTCTAGTCAATGATGCTTTTTGGTTGTTAGTTAACAGTCAAGGCTCTAGCTGTTACGTGTGGTAATATACAAGTTAACCAGTCTACATCAGGCCCCTCTACTCAATTTTAGTCTTTATGGTCAGTAGTTGAATAAATCACTATATTTCACTGAGATCATCCACAGAGTGATCACCTATAATTTGTTTCCCACACTGATGACATTGCATATATTTCATATGGCTGTGCATTATGTGGTATGAATTCTTGTTTCTATGAATGCGTCTGTGTTTTCTCTTCATTACCAGCACTTTTAAACATGTGTTTGGACAACCACAACAAAATGAAGCAGAAAGGAGACACTGTACCAATAGGATCATTATAGTTGATCTGCTATGTTATACTTGAGAAGCCTAAATGGGCGGCTGTTGTGAAAATGCCAAAGTAAGTGCTACAATAATTTGTGATAAGATTGCCTGACAATTTTAACTTAAAAGCAACTCTCCAGAAAACAAGAAAAGCAAGAACCTTAGAAAGATGGCAATAACACATGAATCCTACAAATATAAAAAACACTTACCAGAAATGGTGTAAGCTTTTCTGGCTTTCACCTTTCATGGCCGTCTTTGCAACTGCTGCATAAAATCTGCAAGAAACAATTTACAATAACTAAAATATTAAAAAATAACAGGAGTAATATGAAGAAACAGATTAAAAATAATACTACTCATCTTACATGCCTAATGTCATAACCGTTAAGACACCAGATACCTCAATTGCCCCTTCAGCCTACAATGATTGAGTCACCAAAAATAGAAACATTAAACAATGCTGTAAAAGAAATGAGAAAGGGTAAATTTTTCCCATACATAACATGCTTAACCAATAGTTTATTCTCCTACCACTTAATGAAGATCTAACATATTTATATGATATGATTTATATCAATAAGAAAATGATATTGAATAGCATTATTTTTTATATTAAATAACATATGGAAAATCTTATAAACAGCTAGTAACACCAAATTACGGAAATATGTGCAACCGCTTGAAGAAATATGTGCAACTGCTTAAGGAAATATGATTACAGCTAAAAGTTTCAAAAATGTTTACATAATTTATCTAAATGATAAGCAGATGACCTCCAAATATAAGCCCAAGGTTTCATTATTTTTTTGTAAGTTTGATTACAGAGATGAGAAACAATATCAGAGCACAACTTTTGTTTGGAAATGCCAATTTATCCCTGTTATTAATGTTAAAATATAACACATTATATATAATGTAAAAACAGTTATGTAGTTGTTCGGTTGGTAACTGTTCAACCACCTCTCTCTCAATAAATAAACCTCTGCCTGTATCATTTGTACAGTGCAGTTTTTGCCTTCTGTATTCTTTCTTCTCTTTGCATATTCCAACATTGGTATCAGAGCTTGATGGTTCGTATGATCGACGCCATTGGAGGAAGACGGGTTGCAGTGAAGTGTGTGTGAGGTCGATGGTAAGATCGACGCCATTCCTGCATAACAAGGCAAAAATCGTGGAAGGGATTCGTGAAGAAAACGAGTTCGTGCACAGACGAGGGCAGCGCGGGCAGGTCCACGAAACAGTCACGTTTTTCGTATCACAAAGTCACAGTTTTTGACGGAAATACAGTCGTGTTTGTTGGAGCGTGCAATGGCGAGGAGTTTCTGAGCATTCGAGGGTAGAACCGCAAAAATCGTGGCCATTTTCACCAGTATCGTGGGGCACCAGCACAGCAGTCGCGCAAAAACAGTCTCACGTTTTTTCCGACGGAAATACCTCAGTCGCAAGCAAAAATCGTGGGTTTGTGCATAGAACGTGAGCAGCAAACCCTGGGAGGTACAAAAACGTGAACAAGGAAATTGTGAAGTCGTGGACAGCACCAGCAAAACCAGTCGTTGTTTGAGTAAAACGTGAGTGCCAGAATCGTTTCCTCTTATCCAAGGTCGGTGAAATAATATTTCAACAAAGGTATTACCTTTGCATAATTAATTTCATAGGATTTGGTGAAGCAATTAAATATTATTTGGAGGAATAAGTAATAATATTTAATTAATATATGCAAATATAGTTCGAAGGCAGTTGGAGGGGTAATTTGCATGTGAGAAATTAATCTCATATTATATGCTGGAGAAATTAAAATAAATATATTTGCCGGAAAAAAGGTATTTTATTAAGTGTGAGGCGAAATTATTATTTTATTATTCTCCGTTACTTTGGAATAATAAAATGGCAAATATATCACACTTGACCTTTGGAGACACAAAAATTAACGGGCACGAATTTCAATGTTTGGAGTCATAAAATTTTAACGGTTGCGGAGTTTCGTGATTGTGATAAAATAAGCAAGGGTGATGAAAGTCGACCAGCGACGAACTTCGAGGATTATGACAAACGTCATAAGGAAGCGTTATTGCTTCTCAAGTTATCGGTGTCGGATGATTTGATACCGGAAGTGCGGAATGCCACTGTGGCAAGCACGTTGTGGACCGGCCGAGGATAAATATCGACGCCGAGAAGAGTCGGGTTTTATACCTGAAAAATATGCTCTTTTCCGTAAAGTTACAAGAAGGTGGATCGTTGTCTGAGCACCTACTTCGGATGAAAGACCTCCGAGACCAGTTATCTTCCATCAATAAAAAGGTGGATGACGATGATATGGTGGCTCTAGTTTTGAACAGCTTACCTTCTTCGTATGAGTCATTTGTGGAGGCACTCCATTTAATGGCTGAAAGTCAAACACTCACGTTTGACAAGGTGAGTTCCTACCTGTTGCAAAAGGAACGGAGACAACTTCAGGCAGAATCTAATTGTGACCATGCAGAGAGTGCTCTTGTCACTCAGTCAAAGGGAAAGTGGAAACGTCACTCTGGTGAATCTTCCACTCGGTATCAGGTCACATGTTATTACTGTCACAAGGTTGGGCACCTCAAGAAGGATTGCCGGAAGCGGATGTATGATCTTTCGAAGCAGAACAAAAAGCCATGTAATGAGGAACATGTGGCAGCAGTTGCAGAAGAACGGGATTCGGATGACGAGTATGCTCTTTATTGTCTTACGACATCATGCTCGAATGACAAGTGATACCAGTTGCTGGATTATTGACTCTGGTGCATCTACACACTTTTCATGTCGTAGGGACTGGTATGTTTCATTTACTGCAAATATTTGTTTTGAATCAGTAGTACTAGCTAATGGAGAATCGCTTGCAGTAGAAGGGATAGGAGATATATGCATTGTATTGAATAATGCTCATAAATTGTTGGTACGGAATGTTAGATATGTACCTTCTTTACAAAAGAATCTTCTATCTATTCATCAATTGACTAAAAATCCCAATATTTTTGTGGATTTCTGTGGAAAGAAGTGTGTTGTCTCTGATGTGAAACAGAGACGGATAATTGCCCTTGGTATTGGGGTAGGTGGTCAGTATCGGCTTGTCCGATCCGGTGCGATCAACATGAATGCACGTGTGGAGGACAGCTCCACCATTCAGGATGTGCAGGAGGCTGCAATGCCTTAGGAGGAAGCCATTCCTCACAAATCTGTTGACTTGGATACAGTCAACCTACATGCACCTATTGTGGAGGGAATATCCACTATATCGGGTGTACGGAGGTGGACATGCCTTAGGAGGATGGATTTCCTCATTCGAAGAACAATTTGCTGTGGACAGAGACTCCACTATTCCAGATGCATTGACGGTGCATGGTGAGATGGCAAGCCCAGCCACTCACTCAGAGGTTCTTGCTCGAAGGACAATAGAGCATGAACAGTTTGTTCATTGTGTTGTGAAGGATCTTTCCCAACAGAGGGGGATAGATGAGCAAATAGATAAGACGAGAGATGGTTATTTCTCCTGTTGAGACGGAGACCACTGCTGAGACGGAGATGGTTATTTCTCCTACTATTGAGGAGTTGGTTCTAACTCCTACACAGATGGTCACATTCCTCTTCTTGAAAAAGTTGGATGAGCACTACATGGTGGTGCAAGGACGTGATCGAGGTGACTTCGATTACAGGATAATTGAGTCTTTGTACAGACTCCTACAGGCTACACAAGCCTGGAATAGATTTTTTAATCCACATCTTCGAGTTTCTGATTTCAGCACTCTGGAGATGGGGCTAACACTCTCAGCCATTGGTGATTCATCCTGGTCAATGAATCACGAAACAGAGAACCATTGGACCACTTGCCATATCTTTTGTTCATGGGACCAGATTTTTGTGTTGCGGTTCGTCTTCATTCGACAATTTGCATCATAGTTAAGGACTGCTGATTTTAAAGTACAACTTATGGCACAATCTGTAAATGTAATGACTAAACATATGCGCTTTAGGATATTTGTAAAATTTCGGGACAAACTTTGTCTTGTTTCCGGTTTAGTCATTACGAGGGGGTGTTAAAATATAACACATTCTATCGAATGTAAAAACAGTTATGTAGTTGTTCGGTTGGTAACGTTCAACCACCTCTCTCTCAATAAATAAACCTTCGCCTGTATCATTGGTACAATGCAGTTTTTGCCTTCTGTATTCTTTCTTCTCTTTGCATATTCCAACAATTAAAGCTCTAATCTATAGAAGTGCAAACCAAAGGGAAAACATGAAAGAGAGTGTCTATATTGTATTGAATGGAAGGCGGAACATTTATGATTTCTTGTTTACACTAGAAAGATCGTTAATCATGTTGACTTCTACACTAAGTTATTTCTTAGTTAGCTTTTGTGAAATAATTACTTTTTACATATGCATAATGAGGACATCTGAAAATTGACCTCAAATATGATTAATATTTTCAAGATTACATAAAAGGTAATAGATCTCACAGTTCAAAATCTTTGAAGGTGAGATTGTCACCTCCTCCACAATTGTGAGATTGAAATCAATATGAGGACACCCTAGGTATTTAGCTCAGTTTTTAACAGACGTGAGAACTTTCAAATCTTACCATTAATAAACTGCCTTCATAGAGAGATGATATAACTTTAACTACTGTTGGCACAGATATCAAAACAACATATTGGACATACATTAATCTGATCTCCGCGCCATATGCCACATAGAATCCTGCACCATATGCTTGACTTCACACAGGCAATATGCTCTTGCATCCTAAGTTGAAATTGTTTTTATTACTTCGGAACACTTTATGACAGAAATATAAAGTTGTATTCACTTCGGAAAAATTATACGAGTCTATGACTCCGCATTTACAAAGAATGCTACAGTGATTCTTTTGTTTCCGACAACTCTCCTCTGAAAATAGCCTTAGGATGATTTGAAATTGTTTTTGTCTTCAATGTCCTAGTCCATTTAAGGAAGTTGAACCATTTTCATCAGTTAACTAAACCTCCTCTTCCCCTGCTATTGTGGCACTGACTGGACATCTTAACTAGTCCATTCAGTTACTTACAGTTTGGCCTAGAATAATAGTCCCCTGGTTGAAACCTAAAAGATAGACTTATTCGGATTTAGCCATTTGGCTCATTTTCACTTTGACTTTCCATGATTACTGCCCACCCAAAACCAAAGAGGCCTCTGCATTGAACTGCCACCAGGATCAATTCTGCTGCTCTATCCACATTGGATACCATTTTTCCTCGTTTTCTCTCATTTTCCAACATGTTCCATTTTAGATCAAAAGATAAAGGCATCTGTAAGGACTTATAAAAGGACTCACAACACTCTGACTAGAATTAATTCTAAATGACTAGAATTAATTCTAAATTGCAGAACAATCTAAAAAGTATTCAGCTACATGACCAGTTGATTAGGTAAAATAGGCCATTAGAACCTTTCAGTATTACAAGGCTCAAGGTGTTAGGATAGGGGCTAAGTTGATGTGGTTGAAAAAAGGGGATAAAGAGACTACGTGCTTTGAAACGTAAGGGGGAAAACATAAAAAGCAATGCATTGCAAAAATAGAATAATAAGGAACCTATCAGTGATGATTCAGATAACATCACAAGAACATACTTTGAATTATATAAGGGACTCATCATTTCATTTGAGTCCAGTCATGAAATGGATGAGTGTAAATACATTTTCCTTAAGGTGGTGCTAAAATAAAGCATTTGAAATGGATGTTGCTCTACTTGAAAAGAAAATTTTATGTTTGAAGTGATTATCAGCATAATAAAACTGATATCTAAAGATCGGGATAGGTTTAAACTTTTAAAGACAAATTTGGAGGTTCAACACTCATTTAAATGTCTTATATAACTTTAGCAAATAAATTAGCACAAAGACTTGGGGAGGTTCTTTCCATGGTCATTAAGTGTTGTTAAAGGCTCTTCCATATGGAAGGATCTAATTACAAGCTAGGAAGAGATGACTTCAGAAAAGACTTCAAGACAAAATGAGTGTATGGCATTTGTTGATTTTGAGAAGGTGTATGATAGGAGAATGGCCATTTATCAAATTCATGTTGCGAGCATGGGGACTTGTGGAAACGTTTATTAGGATAATCTTGCTATTATTGAAAGATGTCTTAGTTCAAGTTGAGGTGGATGGAGAGTTAACAAATGTTGTTAATTTCCATCGGTCAATTCATCCTAGCACTTGTTACAAATATATTGTGACATTATTAATAAATTGTAATATTATTAATAATGAGTTAATACAACTCATATTAATAATATAGTTAATAGCTCTGTGTGAGTGAAGTTGTTGAATAAACAACTCACGTAGCTATTTTGGTGTGAGAGATATCCTAGGGATATATGAGAGATTCATGGAGAGAGATTATAGGGTTTGAAGATGAGTGTTGACTCCACCTTTGTAGGAGATCAAACACTATAAATTGTATGCTCCATCTATGTAAAGATATCCTGAATGTATTCAATTTCTAATCTATAATATTCAGTGCTTTATTATTGTGTTAGATTATTTCTAATAATCTAGACCAAATTTATTATTTGGTATCAAAGTATCTTTGGTCCAGTGCTTGTGGATGCCCTGTGACTGATCTAGATATTTATTTTAAGTCACCTACTGCGTAAGAATTTTGCTTTGGAATGAACTTGGAATTCTATGTGGTGTGTTGAAAGGCTTGGTTTCAACGCTGCACAGTGAAGTGAATTTCTCATTGATATTCTCTTCCAGCTGTATTGAATATTTAAATTATGCATTGACCTGTACATAGTATGGACGTGTGTGTTAGATTTGATTCACCTGGTATTTGATTCGTCAAGTGTATTCATGTAGACCTACAGTGTTTAACGACCATGATGATATGTGTCTTGTCAATTTCTTTGAAGTCTATAATACGGATCAGCCTGGATTCACTCAGCCTGCCAGTCTTGAAGTAGCGCACTGTATTCTTTCTGCAGAGCCAAGCATACAGTTAAATTGATACGCGGATCAGGTGGATTTTACTGCATGTTATCGCCAGATTGATTCTTCACATCATTGGTTGAAATATCTACATGGTTCATGTTATATCCTGTCACACATACCAGATCTCACTATCATTGTCCACATAATCAACGAATGCGTATGATCACCTTGAGCACAGCTTGGAATTCTATGGTCAACTGATGCAAAGGTAAATACACATGTTTTTCAAAAGGAAATTCTTGTCGTTGTGGTTACAACTGTGGAAGCGTAGTCATTAGCAACTTGTGATTGTTATCCACGGATTTCATTCTATCCAAATCGACCTCCATCGGTATTCAATTTTCCTGAAGCTCGTGAGGGTGCATTTCATCAAAGTTCTACAGTTTTGGTATTTAAGATTTGTTTAGTTTGTGTGTCTCTCATATTTTGTGATAATATAGTCTTTAAAAATACCTTCGGCCCATTTGTTAAGTCGTTTTATTATGTTTTGTCTAGGTCCCATTTTATTATAAGTAGTTTATACTGAGTATAAAGAACAATCGTTATTAGAAATAGTCCTAATGTTAGTGAAAGGTGGTCTTTTTATAACATTTTAAGTTGTAATCTTGTTATCACTAGGTCTTATGTCCAAAAATCATTATTATTGTGTCAACTATTGTTATTGAGTTAAATCAATGTGTATTGTAAGTTGGAAATCCAAGGTCGTATAGGTGATTTTAGGTTTTTGTTATTGTAGTGTCAAATGTCGTAAAGTCGTCATTTGTCATTGTAGTAAAAAAAAAGAGTTTGTTATAAATGTTGATAGTCATTTTTTGTGTCAAAGCCAAGTGTTGTCTTCTCAAATTCGAGTGTAAGTTTTGAGTCATTGTAAAAGTCCAATATTTTTGGGTCCATTATCAAAAAGTCAAAGAGTCAAATATTGTAAAAATAAAAAAATTGCCTCACGGACGCATTTTCGGTGTTACCCGACGTCCAATTTTTGGGAGAATAAGATGAATAATATTGCAGTTCTAATGATATTTTTGATGACTTCAAAGAAGGAAAATTTGTCCTCAAGCCGGAGGCTCCTCGCCCTTGACCCCCCCCAAGATCGCGACAGGAGTGCGCTCAAGGCATTGCCCCCAGGGGCGGAGACCCTACAAGGGGCACTACCCTTGACCCCCAGGGCCTGGGGCCGCGCCCTGCACCCCGCTTTGGAATTTCAGAACCAAAGCAAAGATTTGTGGGGAAGATGCATCGACAAAAGGTGGTGCAAATTTGAGCTCCATGGTCCAATCTTGAGTAAGTAGCAACAATCATGGAGGACGAAGGCAACGAAGGCTGGAGGTCAATCAACGACCTCTCGTCAGTCACCAACGATGGGGCCGCATGAAGCTATGGTGGCAAAGTGTGTGTGTGTGTTTTCTTTTATTTCAAATTTGCAAAGTATGATTTCAGAGTTCCTATTCGAATAAGTGAAATGTTCACATTAAGGGGGAGAACTGGAACATGGTCTCAATGTTCAATTTTCCCTCTATTCAGTTTGTATTCAGTAAGCAGTGGTTCCTACATGATTCCCTAAAGGAAAGACATAATGGACAAACGAAAGCACAAAGGAAAAGCAACAACATGATATTTGGGTTGTTAGTTGTCCTATAAAACCATCCTTTGTTGAGGTTGTTGGTTTTCCTATAAAACCATCCTTGTTGAGGTTGTTGGCTCTCCTACAAAACCATCCAGATCATGAGCACACATGGGCGGCAAGTTGCAGAAGGAAGTGTGATTATTTTTTCTACCTTGTCAACATTAGGGGAGTGTATATTGGGAATTAATAATGTTAACAATAGGGGAGTGAATGTTACAAATATATTGTGACATTATTAATAAATTGTAATATTATTAATAATGAGTTAATACAACTCATATTAATAATATAGTTAATAGTTGTGTGTGAGTGAAGTTGTTGAATAAACAACTCACGTAGCTATTTTGGTGTGAGAGATATCCTAGGGATATATCTGAGAGATTCATGGAGAGAGATTATAGGGTTTGAAGATGAGTGTTGACTCCACCTTTGTAGGAGATCAAACACTATAAATTGTATGCTCCATCTATGTAAAGATATCCTAAATGTATTCGGTTTCTAATCAATAATATTCAAGTGCTTTATTATTGTGTTAGATTATTTCTAATAACTGGACCAAATTTATTATTTCGCCACCGCAAGCACCTCCATTTCCGTCAATTAAAAATACCCAATATTATTCCCAAAAGTGTTCTCCACACCGTAGAATTCACACACATCCTCTTAGTCGATTTTCCAATCGACACAAATCACCCACCTCATCACCGAATTGTTATCTCCTTCTTCCCTGGCACAACGAATGGATCACCTGGAAGTTCTATGAGGGAGTGACGACGTTTTCATACACATCACCATAAGCTCATCCCCTCCGGATGCATTAAAAATCATGTCTATATCACTAGTCCAAATGTACAATATATGAGATATGGTACAATCTTTTAATCTCCTACAAGCTCAATCTCCCATAATCCCACCCACCACATTTAATTTCTTTGCATTTTCAAGGATGGAATTTAAATCAAGGTGTTCCTTGTCCTTATAAATAAAAGAAAACCTTAGTCTCAGTCACATTCCCAACATTCCAGCAACAAAGAGACACGGGTTTATACGAGACAAAACTCAAGGAAGAAAATTTCCTTACCAAGCTCTAGAACAAGGCAGGTCACTAAGCCATCTACAACCAAATCCTATTCATGTTGAAGATGATGAAGCTAGAAGTATGAATGAGGATCAACAAGTGAAAGGCAGCCCTCAACAATCGGTGTCTTCTCAAAGAACAAGGTTGGTGGAAAAGTTATAAGGTAATGGCCTCTCTGCCTGCCTCACTCAAGGAAGAAAATTTCCTTACCAAGCTCTAAGCAGGTCACTTAGCCATCTACAACCAAATCCTATTCATGTTGAAGATGATGAAGCTACAAGTATGAATGAGCATCAACAAGTGAAAGGCAGCCCTCAACAATTAGTGTCTTCTCAAAGAACAAGGTTGGTGGAAAAAGATATAAGGTAATGGCCTCTCTCCGCCTGCCTCACCCACTTCTTAATTACCATAATTACCATCATGGTTGAGTAACCCCTCGAGTCTTTTCCTACCAAAAGTTTCCTCCATTTAACCCCCACATTCCCTCCTCTTTAAATCCATCCTTTTGGAAGTTGGGGCTTCACCGAACGATACTCTTCATATATGTAATGTCCCTTTTTAATATTTTATTACCTTTGCAAATTTTCTAAGTTTCCTATCTATGCAACACTTATGAAATACTAAACAGCAATGACAAATATCAATATTGGTTATTGAACCCTTACACATAGCATTGAACATAAGCCAAAATTGTCATTTACTGAATGTTGGACAGCAGCATTAAATATTAATATTAAATCTTTTATATCAAATGGGTAGCAATGGTTCCACAAACCCCTTTTTGCATATAATATTCAAAGATGTACAACGGCAATCTTTGGTTCATTTATTATTCAAACTACCAAAATAAACAACAAACCCAACTCACAAAAATATGCAGTTATGACGATACTGTAACGCATCACTGTTACAACAGTACTAAAGTACTGTAGCAACGGTATGGAATACTATAACAGCGATACAGAGTACCGTAGCGGCAGTATGGAGTACTGTAGCAACACTGTAGCAAACTGAAAATCTCCAAAAATCCTTCTTAACCAACTGGAACTGGACATAAACTTCAATCTTTCAGCTCAAATGCAATCCCTGGATGGAATCACCTCAAAGGAGAAGAGGGTTTTCATCCTCTAAATCTCCGCACTCCTAGGGTTTTTATTCATGGGAGAAGAAATTGAACATAGAATGCTCAAGCTCTCAAAGGGGGTTTGATAACAAAAATATGGATGTCTTCTTCCTCCCAGCTCTTCCTTTTATAATCACCCTTTTAATTTGAATTTCCTTTTTCCACCTAAAATTCCCTCCAAAAGTGTCTAGAAACACTTTTAATAAAACATTACATCAGGCCCAATTATAATAATAATACATAAATCGTCCTTTTACAATCTTATAAAAATAAAGTTACTAGGACAACTTCAAGTATTAATATTGAATTATTTCCTTAATTTTATCTCTCAGCCTATGGGAAATAAGGAATGGGCTCTGGGTCTCCTCTAATGTCCTTTTTAGGGGACTCAGGAAATGACCAAAAGCTGAGATGTAGCTCACAAATCAGATTATGGAACTGCTGTTATAACCCTGCAAATCTGCAATTTAAACCCTTCCTAGGGCAGCGACTTCCCTAGAGGAGTTAAACCCCTCAAAGGTGGGTCAAACCTTGCTAAAGCCCTTCAAATCTTATGCCAAAATTATTAGGAAACCCTTAGCAAACACAATCAGCTATTAAAAATCAGAATTGAGTGTGAAAATAATTAATTACGGAACCCTTGACCAGTGAACATCATCAAGCTTGGAAAAATAGTAGAACACCTCCAAAATTCACAAAACTCAAGATCTTGGCCTTAGAAAATATGGAGAACAAGATAGTAATTTCAGATTTGCCAAATTAACATCACACATACCAATTAATCACTCCCAAGTGGGTCGCTCCACTCCAAACAAATAGATCATTGAACTAAAGAGACCAATCATGCAAGAAAATGATACTTTATTTGCCTTTCAAATCAGCTTGCATACATAAAACCTCATGAAGGGTTTTCATCCTCCACAAGTCCTCAACCAAGGGTTTCCGTCCTTGGAAAGGTCCTCAATCAAGGGGTTTCATCCTTGAGAAAGGTAGATAAGGTGCTTCACAAGCAAACCTTAGCCAAAATATGAATATTCACCAAAAACATGATTCAATAATGCCCAAGCGACCTCCTTAAATAGCCACAAGGAGTGCTTTACAACATAAAAATGATGGCCGACCCCTTAAGGTAAGTGCTTTTAAATATTCAAATGGTATTTGGAGCCTACATGCTCATAATACCTTTATTTCCTAACTACTTAAGTTCCTCTATTGGAGCGCTAGGTTTCCCAATAGGATACATGATAATAAATAAAACAACTACCTAAACAACAATCAAATTATAATTCATATCTTCCCCTTGCTTTTCTCCTTACACCGAATGGGGAGAAGAATGGGTTAAGGTCTTCGAAAATCAGCCTTCAAAAAGGGTCATGACATCTCCTAGTTATTTTAATTTGAAAAGGCGGTATGACAATATACCCATTGTCAGCCCCACCCTCAACTCCCATACAATGACTTATTTCATCTCCTCCATCGAGTTTTGTTTTGAAGCTTGTCCCTATCACCTCACCCAAAAAATCCCACCCTCCTCATTCCCCAACCCTTTATGCCCATCAATTCAACCACACCACTTCCCATGAGAACACTATCCTACCTACATTGTTAAACGTTTCACACATACTTCAACAATTGGTGTCTACCACGGAGAATAAAGGCATTCACAACTAGGGAATAAAGGAAGTCACCTCCACCTTGAGCTACATTATGCTCCTTCAACATGCTCGTTTGGAGGCATTACAATCATGCATGGAAAGCATCGGTCCGACCACTAAACATGATAGGATGATGGATGTTAACGGGATCATGTTGACAGAATATGCTAAACGCACATTGGAAGCCACAAATTTGGATTCCGATATTCACGCCACCCCGACAAAATGCTGAGATACTGGATCCACAAATGTAGACACCCTCAAAGATACAACTTATTTCACCCTCAAAGTTGTCTTTTCAAGCCAAGCATTGGCCCCCGAACCTATCCAGAGGAAAACATTCTAGTCTCATTGGCTCATGAAAACTGATAATATGCAACTCTTTGTTGATGTTTATAGTGTTCGTAATCTCTATGTCCCCGGTTCGAGTTTCTTTTGATCTCTCGGATCTATTTCTCTATGTAATTTTTTTGTGCTCTAGAGTTCTTTCCTTTATGAGGTCTTTTCGATGAATGATATTTTTCGATATAAATATATTTTACCCTTTTGTCAAAAAAAAAAGATATGGGTATACTTTGGCTCCTTCAATGTTTGTCCTTGTTGCGAAGCTTTGTAGTATTTTCTCGGTATAGTAAATTTGTAACCCCTGTTATAGATTGATTTTGCATGATCAAGAGAAGTTGGAGGTGCATGTAATATCCCTTTTTTATAAAAACACAGCAGATCTGAAATTGCCTGAAACCCTTATGCAGAAAATTAAAGAAATTGATTTCTTCACTCTAAACCCTTGCAAAAAATTTAAAACTCTTGGGAAACACTTGCAATAATTTTTAGAACCAAATCCTCCTTTTATTTCAGATGAAAACACAGATCTGAATTTTATTTAATTTATTTTCAAGCTGGAAATGACAACAACTTCAGCCAATGATTTCAATGCAAAAACAACACAAAATGCAAACTGATGTTCAAACTCGGAATTACAAATCTGATAGAAGTTGGATCAAGTGTCAGAATGTAATATCCCTTTCTAGGGCTGAAACACAAGAACAAGGAAATCACACAAACCCCAAACTGATTAAATCTGATTTTAGACCAGCAAACTGAAAATTAGATCAGCAATGTACAACAGTCTGATTTTTGAAACAACAGCTTGCAAAAACAAGATTTCACCCAAATATCACCATAAAACTCATCCACAATATTTATAAACCTTTTAGAAACACTTTAGGACAATTTTCATCATGAAATCCAATCTCAAACACAACTAGCAATTTATTTATCAACAGCAAAAGTACAACCAAGATAAATGATCAAAAATGAGGTCTCCAAACCCCAACAATGGCCAAATATGAAAGATATCAACCTTATAAATTATGAAAAATCTGAATATCAAATAATAATTGAGTTTCGTGCCCTAGAAGGCACCCAAATTCACTCCAACCCTAGTCGCTCCCTAGGAGAGGGGCTCCAAACAATGCAAAAGCTCTTGATAGGTCTTCTCCTTGATGCCCTAGATACAAACCAGCAAGAGGATCTTCAGTATTTGCCTTCACACCACCAATTTTGGAGAGTTTTCGTTCTCCAATATGCCACAAGGAAGGTTTCCATCCTCCTTGGATGCCACACTATGGATTTTCGCCCTTAGTGGAGTTGGAAATAGAGCAATCAGCCCTAGAGTCCAAATTGATAAAGTATATATGCCAAAAGTGATGTGCAAATGAGCCTATGCGACTCCTCTTATACCCTTTAGTTGGCGCCAAGAGTCATAAGGGTGAATTTTCCCCATGACCGACCTCTTTAAGTGTTTGCTTCTATTTTTAATTTGCCTTTATGAGCTCTCTAGCCCAACCGACCTGCCTTAGGGAGGAAAAATACAAAAAGAAAGCATTAATAGCAATGAAAGAAAACATAAATGAAACCCAAGGACTTCCCTTGTTCAATTTCTTCTTGGCCACAGGAAGAAAAATGGCAAGAAGTCTTCAATTGGAACTAATTCGAAAAAGGGGACATTACACGGAACCCGGAAAAGAGCTTCCGATGGAGTTGTAGTTGTCCCCAAGGGTGACATCAGCCCTTGAGGAGGTGACATCAGCCTTCAATGAGCCTCCCAAAAGGCTCCTAAATGATGTCCTTGCTGGAATTTGTCCTTTCTCTCCTCAAATGTGAAAGAAATGAGGGTTTTTGTCCTCAAATTTGAATACTAATGAGGGGTTTCGTCCTCAATAGCTTGATCTCAAGGGGTTTCGTTCTTAACAGCTGAAAAGAAGCAAGAGTGCTCTCTCATATAAGAAAAGAGTAAATCAAGATGATTACAAATGAACCCCTGATCTTCTTTTATACTTTGTATGGGCACAATACTCCATGTGGGTCGCTCCATGTGGTAGGTGCACTTTATTAAATTAAAGTGACCACCTTTATGTCTTAGTTTATCATTACACTTTTCCCTTTCTAATTAATTGTTATAACTAAAAGTTTCTTTTTCTTTACAAATATTACAAGGCTTAATAAAGCAACTTAAAAATATAACGATAAAGTACTTCCCTTGCATTTCCCTTTAAGCCCCCGGGAAGTCAACTAGGGCAAAAAGGGTCTCATGGTGAACTCGTGTTAAAGAGGGGACATTAAAGTGCGATTTGTCAATGGAAGTAGATTGTTCCCCATCTTGTAGAAGGACAGTATGTGAAACCTAAGTCAAAATTTAAGTGTCTATTGTTTAGCTTTGGAATCTAAGATTGGATTCAACACGTTGCGCCTGATTTGTTGGAAGTAGTCTGCCCTTAACCTGCTTTTGTAAAAACTTTTCATGGCATCCTTTGTGAGGGACTGTCCCACCAATACTTGCACCCAGCAATAACATACAAAGCCAAAAGCTAGGAATTTGCACACATATTTCGTACAAGTTAGTAACCGAAATGCAAAAGGTCTGAAATGGGGACTATTGCCAAACCAAGTCCTATGCACATGCATCCCTTAACATTCATCTTCATCTCACATAATTTATTTAAGATAAGCATTCAATCTAAAGTCTTAATTTTCACAAGTACATCACATTTTCCTCATTTTCCTTAGATACTACATTTAATATTGCTACCGTTGCTTTTGGGACAGTTAGCTTACTTGACCACAATCACTCATTTTCCTTTTCATAATGACCACCATCCCTAACAGCAAAACTTTCCATTCAACCAGTCAACCTCAAAAGAACACATAGAAAAGAAGTCAAACTTTATAGTTTAATAACTATTCAACCATAAAAGTCAATGAGGTGAATACAATTTGAAGATTCAATTAAGATTGGTCAGAACTCAGAAGTATTGCATTCAATGCTTAAAGATATTGTCCTTAGTCAGGCTGCTACTAAATGTCAGCATTGCAGAAAAAATGCCAACACTGCAGAAAAAGATCAGTATAGTTGTAGAAAGTCAACACAACAGCAGATTCTTCTTGGAACTTAGACCAAACAGAAAGAAAGATTACATTTCATACTTCCAAACCTAAAAATGTCAATATTGTACCAAAGTCAGCACGTCTGTGGACTCAGTCAACAATACGGCTGACGAAAAAAACTAGTTTTTGCGTGAGGGCTGACCCATGTTATCTGCTGACAATCACTCTAATCTTTGTTAGACCTTTGTCCCACATCTATTTTCCTTTTCATAATGACCACCATCCCTAACGAGGTTGTTGGTCCCAATTTAACAGCAAAACTTTCCATTCAACCAATCAACCTCGAAAGAAAACTTAGAAAAGAAGTCAAACTTTACAGTTTAATACCTATTCAACCATAAAAGTCAATGAGGTGAATACAATTTGAAGATTCAATTAAGATTGGTCAGAATTCAAAAGAATTGCATTCAATGTTGAAAGATATTGTCCTTAGTCAAGGCTGCTACTAAATGTCAGCATTGCAGCAAAAATGTCAACACTGCAGAACAAGATCAGTATAGTTGTAGAAAGTCAACACAACAGCAGATTCTTCTTGGAACTTCTACCAAACAGAAAGAAAGGTTACATTTCATACTTCCAAACCTAAAAATGTCAATATTGTACCAAAGTTAGCACGTCTGTGGACTCGGTCAACAATAGGGTTGACGTCAATAAACTAGTTTTTGCGTGAGGGCTGACCCATGTTATTTGCTGACAATTACTCTAATCTTTGTTAGACCTCTGTCCCACATCTATTTTGTACTAAAATCTATATTATTTAAATTTCAATAAGACTTAAGAATTATCTACAGCATAACTCTTTTAATTTACAATTACAATCTGAGAGACTTTACATGTACAGGTCTTCACTGCTGCAAAATGTAGCTTGTTTGTGCTCATTACTCACCATCATTGTTAGAAATAAGCTTGTTATTACTCACATGTGTGAGTAGTTTATTGTTGTAATTTGTTTAAATACATTTGACTATTGTTATGTGAGTTATAACGACTCACGTAACAATAGTAATGGTTGAGCTATTGTAGCACGTGAGTCCTATTATTAAGGAGATATACGAGCCTACTCATATGTATTGTTTTCTGCATAGTAATTAATGACGGAAGTATTGTTGTGTGCATCCCTGACCAAATCATCATTTGGTATCGAGCATGGTTTCCTCCGAGAGCAATATTCAATAATGTTTGCTATGAGAGTCCTCCGCAAGATATGTCGAAGTCTTTTCGTAACCAGTTCAACATCCTTCAAGGTCTAAAAGTTAATGATTTTGTATTTTGTATGCACATTTGATCAATATCAATGTTTTCATTATTGGCGCATGTGTATTCCATTTGTTTGTTGGTGTTTTTGGCATATTTCAAGATAGATATAGTCGTTGATTTTGTCTTTACAGTTTGCTACAAATTAAAATTCAGATCTGCATTTTGTGTGTGGTTAAAACCCTTGAAAGGGTCATTACAGTGGTATCAGAGCACGGATCTTCAAAGGACCTAGAGTTTCAATGGAAGATTCCAAGTTTGAAGAGTTGAGGACACGGCTGAACCATATCACATCAAAAGGAAGCAATAAAGGTGCATGGAAGGGTAAGATCTCTATTTTTATGGCACTAACAAACTTTCAGTGAGATCATGGTTGTCAGAATTGGAGGCATACTTGCAATCAAACCCTATGTGTGTAGAGGATGCCCTTGAATTCATCCCTTGTCAGTTGGAAGGGATAGCAAGAGATTGATGGTACCATGTGATAGAAACCCAAGGAGAGGAATCGGTTTGCTTCTTTGATGATTTCAGTCAAGAGATCATGGAAAGATTCGATGTGCAAACTTGCAAGGATGACCAAGGTAAAAGTTCATTGGTATTTAATAATATTCCTTTGGTTTCTAATGATTGTATGTGGCAAAGTGTTGAAGAAAACTCAGATTTGCATGAAGTTGATAAGGATGATGTGGGGGGCAAGTTTGTTTTGGAAAAGAGTACACTTCCAGTTGCCCTTGATCATGATCAATTCGCTGAAAATTCCCAAACAGCAGTTCATGATGGGCTGATTGAGGGAGTTCACACCATGGAAGGAAGCTACGAAGAGTTTCCAAGTATGTGCCCACAAGATTTGGTGATTGGGGTTCACTTACCGGAAGAAAATAGTGACATTCAGCTTGTTGGTCTGCACATAATTACAGCCCATATGAAGCAAAAGAATGAGGTTGGTAACTCAAGCCCAAGCCATGAGGATGATACTTACATGTGTGCACAAAGTACAGATGATTGCAGTGGCTTCAAGGAGGGCATAGTATCAAAAGGAGCAACACATTGGATAGCATAACATGGGTGGATAGCCCACGGATTGGTATGTACACTTCCGGATTATTGTTTCCATCTTTGCATTTATTGGGACATGTCTTGAGTAGTGATGAGAGGATACTAAAGGAAATGATAAGCTTGCAAGTTCCTAATGGCATGCACATGAAGAAATGGGATTCGGTGATCCTAAAGGAGGATTGGAAGAGAAGCTATTCGCTGAATTTCCGAACAACAATGAGGAGAAAACCAGGAACATGAGCCAAAAGAAGAGGAAAAATCAGATTTGCACCGGGTGAAGACCGCTTTATGTGCATGGACCAAGATAGAATTGGTGAGAAGCTTCCCCCCTTCCAAAGACTATGGTATGTTTGAAAAGATAATCAATTCCTTCTTTCATTTGATTCATATGTCAGCTGTTATACATGTGCCTAGAAAGGAATTTTGGGATCATAATGATGAAGGCATCAAAGACAACTCACCCAAATTGATAAAGGCAAAAGAGAGAAAGAATTTCTCCATGATAGACCGAGGATCACAATAGGTGGAGCTGTTGATCTGTACCTAACAGCAGTAAAAAGAAGATCATTGGAGGGAAATCTCAGCCCTATGGAAGCTCAAGAACATGGGAGAATTGTCAAGCAAGCATCAAGCAAAGAAGAAGGTAAAAGACTTTTGGTTGTTCATGATATCCCTTTGTTTTTTAGTTGCATATGGCAAGATACAAAAGGATTTTGGAGGCATAAGCAAAAAGATAGAAAGAAGCATGAGGAGCTAGAGAATGAAGAGGATGTTGAAAGGGTTCCATGCATTGCTCGCGTGAAGAGGCTAAAAGATATGGTGAAGGTAAGCAGCCCTAGACTTAGGAACAACTCAAGGTATGATGACATTTTATCTTCTTTTATATCGCTGCCATATTCATATCATGATGGGAGAATTGTTAAGCATCACATGTCATGTTTGAGTGATGTTGTTGTGACAAAGAGAGATGAACATTTTAAGATCAGCTTAAGTCCTTCAAATTCATTGCTTACGACATGTCAATTTGTGGGTCAACATGAGAGGTATGCTAGAGAAATGGATATGGTTTGTAACATAAGTATGGAGAACATTATTTTCAGATCTCATTTCATCATACTTGCTGATTGGCACAAGGAGGCAGCCATAATGAAAGATAATTTTCAAATTTTCAAGGCATTATGGGTCACCATTGAAGTACTCTCAGCTATGGTCACTTCAATCGGGAGTGATATGCATATTTTCAGGCATAGATTGAGCAATTCGAAGAGGTTAGGTACAGCAGTTGATATGCAGCCTGGAAATCAAGTTTTGGTGTTCCAAACACTCCACTTGGGGCAACCAAAAGGTCTTCTGCAACAAGGTAATCTTTTCTATTCATCAATTTCAAGACACTTGTTTGTTGCTTCCTCATTTGTGTGTTAAAGCTGATTATTGTGGGAAAATGGAAAATAGTATGGTGTGCATTTCAGAGTATCATAGGACAGCCCATTTACAAGATATAGAAGTGCCACAAATGCATAATGTTTTGTTGCTTGGGGTCATGATTTGGGTTCCAAAGACCCAACCAATCATTGGAGAAGTTTGGGAAAATGTTCCACTTTACATTGAGGGTGGAATAAGCATGTTCAAGGCAGCCATTAGAGATGGTAATTTTCAGATTTTCAAAACTCTTCTAATCACTCGTGATGAACATTCAGTTGTTGTCACTTCATTGGATGATAGGATGCATATTTTCAGTCATGGGTTGGACGAATTGTGGGGATTATGGACAGCGGTAAGCACGCAGGCCGGAATACTTATTTTGGTATTCCAAGCATTTACTTTGGGGCAAGAAAGGAATGCAAGAATGTTGTGTTAAGATCTAACATGTTTGTTGATTTCAATCATGAGCTTTGGTGTCCCCAAGATTTCACCCTGAAATCTAGAACTACCCCTTTTAAAAAAATCATTTTTTCAAGTAATGGGTCGTTTTGTGTTTGTTTTGCTTGCAGTTGTTTGCATTACTCTAAGGTATCCCTAGAGAGTCATAAAAGCCAAATTCCCCAAATACCCACATGCTAAAACTCACTCTATCCCTTCACCAAGTTTTGTCTGAGAGAATTTTATTTATTTATTTATTAAATAAATAAAGTTCTTTTAAAAATAGATTGAGCTAAAATTGGAGGATTTAGGTTATATAAAGCACTTCACCCCATCATTATTACCACAAAACATTCACCCGAGGGGAAGAATTTTTGCAGATCAGCTAAATGGAGAAATTTTTCGAGCAATTGCCCAAATTATTTTTGTTTTGTTTTATTTCTTTTTGTCTATGTTTTGGTTTGTTTTCTCCGGCAATTCCCGTAGCCTATTCATTCTTCTTGCCAGATCTTTCCCTAGGCCTAGGGTTTTGAAAAGCTATCCAATTTTTTTAATTACTAATCTGTCTACAAGCGATCAAAGCTCAAAATTCTTTCAAAAGATTGCAAGAAGTTGCTTGGTCCAAAAGGGTGCAAAAATGGATTCTATGAAAATAAGAAAAATATTGTCATCAATGCGTAGAGCTCGAGAAAATATGCACTTTTAGAGAAAACGGCACCTAAAACGGAGCCACGGAATGAAAGTTATGGCACATGCAAGTTTTTGTTGCTACATCTTCTCGGACCCTTTCCAAAAATGGCAAATTTTATTTTATGCTTGTGTTTTCTTCACCAAAAATCCAAAAATGGAAATAAAATGTTGTTGATGAGTTTTCACACAACTTTAGAAGCTTTCTTCATGCAAGTCGCACTTTTTGGGAAGAGCAATTTCTTCATGCAAGTCGCACTTTTGGAAAGAAGCTTTCTTCCATGCAAGTCGCATTTTTGGAAGGATTTAAGCTGCCAATGGGAATTTTAGAAGTTCAAAAGTTGAAAGGGAATTTCTTATTGCAATTTAACAGTTACTTTTTCCCATCAAGTCAAATCACATAAGCTGCCAATGGGAATTTTGGAGGTGGACGGCGAGAATTTCTTACCGCCTAGCAGGTGAAAATTCTCATTATAAAAGTAAACTCGCTTAAGTGAAAAGCAGGATTTCTTACCTGCCTAGTAGGGTGAAAATTCTCATTATGAAAGTCAAGTCACTTAAGTGAAAGGCGGGAATTTCTTGCCTGCCTTGCAGGGTGAAAATTCTCATTATGAAAGTCAAGTCACTTAAGTGAAAAGCGGAATTTCTTACCTGCCTAGCAGGGTGAAAATTCTCATTATGAAAGTCAAGTCACTTAAGTGAAAGGCGGAATTTCTTGCCTGCCTTGCAAGGTGAAAATTCTCATTATGAAAGTAAAGTCACTTAAGTGAAAGCAGAATTTCTTGTCTGCCTTGCAGGGTGAAAATTCCCATTGCTTTGACTTCTTATTTTTAACATGACTTCTAGCCAA
This sequence comes from Taxus wallichiana var. yunnanensis, assembly GCA_018340775.1. NCBI lineage: Eukaryota > Viridiplantae > Streptophyta > Pinopsida > Cupressales > Taxaceae > Taxus > Taxus wallichiana. The sequence continues at coordinate 838,075,381 of CM031238.1, forward strand.
AAAGTGCAACCCATTTTGGCATAGCTAAATGTCTAAAAGCTGATTTTTTTAATTGTCAGGAAGCATCCAGTTTTGGCGCCTAGGGTTGGAGAAGTTTTCTTTTTATTATTCAGAGCATCTGCATGTTGATGTGAGTGCACAAGTGAATAAAATAATATTTTTAGTTTGCTTGGCATGCAAGCAAAGTCTAAAAATAGAGGGCAGCAGAGCTTTATAAGCAGATTTTGGTGATGAAAATTGAGTATTCATGCCATGGACTCCATATTTGTTTGAATCAATTGCAGGTATTCATCACAGATGCCCATATTGGTGAAGAAAGCAGAAGTCAATATCTGATACATTGAATATATCTTCAAAATCAAAGGAGAAATAGATCCAGATCTCATAATTGTAAAGGCTTCGGCAAAAATTCATCCTCTTGTTTCTAATGCAGCCCAAGTAGAAGTCATTGCATGGAAAATTCCTTCCAGGAGCTTGTACATGTGCTCCCAATCTTCCAGTTGAAGCCTTCATTGAATATACTTGTATTTGCCTTCACCGAGTGCTTTCCAAAATTTAAAATTGCTCATATACAATTAAAAATAAAAGATGAGTTTTGTCTGAATTATTTACAGCAAAACATTACACTGGTGCATATACTAGAGAAGAATTGCAAAAGCTTCAAGGATGAAAGGGGAAGATAGGTTAGAGGTAGCACCGCACGAAGCAAATCACAGTCACTGCTTCCAGATCCAGTTTGGTGAGAATCAAAGGCAAAAGAGTCAACCGCATGCAGAATATGGAAAAAGAACAAGACTGAGAGTGTTGCAGCTTTCTTCTAATTTCTGCTCTTTCTTTTTCTTTTTCTTTCTCTTATTTTCTCCGACAAAGTAATTGAGTAATCAATTAAATTGTAAAACTTAAGTGACCGGTTTAAAAGTCGTTACTTCAAGTTACTGGAAGAAGTCAATTACTTGGAAATAGGTGGCAGTCATGCAATTTAGAAAGTTCTATTTTCAGTTATAAATTATGCATGTCATGCAAAGAGGAATTCTAGGAGGAAGATTGTCAGTTGCCTCCCTTTTTCATAGCTTCAACATGTGGCAATTCATTAAAAAAACTTCCGATTTGTAATTGCCCTTTATACACTATAAATAGAGAAAAAACCTACGTGTTAAAAAATGAGAATTTGTAATCAGCGTTCTTGTGTTCTAGACTTTGAGCTAAAACCCTTGATTTGTTTCTGAAAGCTAAGGAATTGAGGACACATGATTTTAAGAGAACTTTGTGTCAACGGTGTATTTGTTTCTTATTTATGTTTAGATCTTTACATAAACTTTGAGTTATCTCAGATCCGGATCTAAAACTTTCCTATGCTTTAAATTTTGCATTTCAAGATCTATTTGTTTCGACAATATGCATGTGATCAACTCACAACTATTGATTAGGCAAAGACATCTTTCGTTTCTACTCGCATTCAATTATTTCCCTCTGCATATATATATATATATATATATATATATATATATATATATATATATATATATATACATTTCTTACAGTTGCTTACTTGTTGCAAAATTGTCTAGCTATGGTGCATGAGCTACGCGGTTAAAGTAAAACCAAATGATAGATATTAGAAGATATAACTGACAAAATCTTACACATAAGCCTCACCGGTAAATGAGGGAGATTTATCTCATGACTACCTAGGTTTTCAGCTATGCAGAAAATCTAGCCAACAAGCTTGTTGATCTTCATTTTCCAGCCCGTGTAAGACAATTTTTAGTCCCTATGCTATTCACAAATTTGGTTTTTTCCATAAGATTTCAGTTTGGTAGTTGTTATGCTATGGCTATAGGGCTGAGTTTGCAAAAATCAGATTTGGGGCTGCCATTTCCAGTCATGAATAGCAGTATGTTTTCATTTTTTAAGAGCATTCTATCATGGAAAAATGAGGAAGGAGGATTTCCGTTGGAAGGAAATAAATTAGGTTATCGTGAGTTATTTTCAAATTTGAGGGTTCTGATTTTTAAGGAAGAATGTGTACTGTCCCCTTTTGGGACAAATTAGGAAATGAAGGAATATTTGTCAACTTCAGGCAAAGAATGGATAAACCCTTTTGCTTCAACCTAAAATATCCCAATGTCAGCTATTTCAAACCCAAATGGGGTTGGAACTAGCCAAGGTGGTGGGATAGATTGGAAGAAAACAATTGGAATTCAAATCAGATTTTTAACAACTGAAAAATAATTAATAATTACACCCCAACTGCTGCAATCTTCCAAAATTATTTCCCGCTTAACCATCCAAGCAAAAATCTTCAAACTTTGGATTTTGGGCCACAAAAATATGAAGAACAATGTCCCAAAATCAGTTTTTGCACAGCCAACATAAAACCCTAATTTTTCCCTAAAAATTAGGTCGCCCAGCACATTTAGGGCATCCAATTAGCTCCAAAAATTATAAAATCACTTTCTCCTTATTTCTCCTAATTTCTACAACCAAATCCAATATTAAACTGACCCCAAACTGCAGATCTGAAATTAATATTAATTGTTAGCAACCAAATAGTAGGCTGACAGACAGCTGAAATCTTCTAAAATTCATAACTCCTTCAATACTTAGTGTTTTTCCATGAAACAAGATGCAAAATAAACTAGAAATTTAGGGCTTTCCACTACATTAAGAATCTGAATTTTCTGAGCATTAAAACCTTGCCAAAACAGCCCCAGAAAATTGATTTCAAGTCGTTAGGGTTAGATAAAATTATATAAAATAATTCCAACTCTTTCTAACCATCCAACACACCCAAAATATCCACCCTTGCACTGAAATAATTAATAACACAACAGATTTTAGATCAAGCTCATATGGCATCAAAATATAATGAAACAAGCTCCAATCCAAGTCGATTTGGTAAAATAAATTGCAGCAGCAATAACAATCACAAAAGCACTTCAAACCCTTCACATACAATGCAGATTTACTCTCAAATAAATGCACCAACACTCTAAACCAAGTCACTAATGCTTAGAATGGAGGAACAATGCATAGATTCATCAACAATAATTGCAAGAAGGCTTCAAAGCTAGGGCATACATCCCTTGGGCATACATCTCATTTCTCCAAGCAATTTTATTATCACATCTCATTTCTCATAGGGTTCGGCGCATGCGATTTTTGGGCATGAAGTTTGAAAATCGCCAAACCTCATTTTACCAAAGAAAAATCGACAAATATTCGTTGAAATTCATGGTGTTCTTCCAACGCCTTGCGCCGAGTTCATTTAAGTTCGTGACAAGTGCCGCGTTGACTTCGTGGTGTTCTTCCATCGCCAATCGAGACAGTTGAGTTCGTGATGACAGTGGAGACAGGCGAGTTCGTGGTGACCAGTGCCAGCACCGAGTGGAGATTTGCCATCTACAAAGACCGCCACCAGGATGTTTCTTCTCCTTTCCTAAGTTTATTCGATTAGGTTTTATAATAGTTTAGGTTTATAATTTACAATTTTTTTCTATTCGGTTTATATATTTATTATTTTTATTTATAGTTTAAACTTTAGGTTTATATATTTATAGGATTAGGTTTATAATTTATATTTATACGTTTAGGTTTATATTTCTAATTGTTTTTTATTTTATTAATGTTTTAATTTTAATAAAATAATTAAACATAGAATTCTCATCGTGAATATTTTTTTAATTGTAACTTTTTGACGATTTCATATGTTCCTCATAGTTTAACTTTGATAAGCATGGTTTATAAATGTAATAGAGACATCTTTGTATATAGATTTTAAGTTTAAATAGTAATGTTTTAGCTATTTTAAAAAATTTGTGCATTTATATCTTGTTTTTTTTTTTAAATGAAAATTATAACAGCCGAATTTAATCACGAATTTTTTTCCGAATTTTATCATTGCCGAACTTAATCCGAATTTTATCCTCGCCGAACACGAACACAAACACGAACCTGGTGACTTAGGTTTTTGAGTACTCCAAGGTTGTTAATTTTCAGATTGTGAAAGTGTATATTAAAAGAGTTATTCGCATTTTTCTTCTACGTGGGCACAAACTTGGACAAGTAATATCTTTTTTTCTACCAAATGGAATTGGCTGAAATTTTCAGCAAATCTCTGTCCTATACAGACGTCCATGTCCACAAAATTTCAGATTCTAATTCCATGTGCAGATCAAGATATTAATGACAGAAAATTTGAGCTGTAGGGGAGGTAAAACAGTGACTGGGAAGTCCGATTTTGAGGTGAATTTTGATTATATTGGGTATTTGAAAGCTAATAATCGATTGAGCAATGTTTTAATGAGTTTACAAATGACTCTTGGCTATAGTGTGATTGCATGCATAATAACAGTGGATCCATAACTGAAAAGATGAAGGTAATATGTTTCTTGTTGTCATCTCTATAGTGTATGTTGACACAAGATTTATAAGGAATGCATAGGGTTAATGGTGTTGTGAGTATTTGTTGCATGATTAACTCCTTTAGAAAGATGGATATCCTCGGGCAAGGGATGTGGAGAAGCAACAATCATGGTATTGTTCAAGCATAAAGAATATATGGCAAAGAGGTAAATGTCCATGACCAAGATGAAAGAGAGTGTTGTATATCCCTTGCATCAGGTCATTACATACATCTGATCGCACCCAAACCGGCTACTTAGGTTTCGTTCTAAGTATCAAATTGAATCCAAATGGGATGCGTAATTAGTTGGTAAAGACGGTATAGTTTAAACCTTGTTCACGATTAGCATCAAATATTTTTTTATTATGTCATCTTGAGTTAAGAGTCAAAAGTCAATAATTATTTGTATGAACGCATTTTCAGAGTATTCAATGTCCATTGAGGTGAGGGTTGGGGGTGGGTGCAAAATGGATAAATTTAGTCTTGTGGAAAAATTTGAAGGCAAAGAATTCCATATATGGCAAATTTGAACTCAACTACAGTTGATTGACAAAGACCTATGGGAAATTGTCGATGGGAAAATGAAAAAGTTGAAGGATGCAGATGAAGCAGCAAAATGGGAAAGCAAGGATCAAAAAGCGATAGCAATTATCGGCCTAGGACTATTTGATGCATATTTGCATCATATAGATCTAAGTCATCTAATGACATTTGGGTGACATTGAACAAGTTATTTGGATCTCAAGTTGGTAGTGCAACAATGGCGCTAAAACAAAAATTGTTCGGGCTAAAAATGGGAGAAAATGACAATATGGTACAACATATCAGTAAGTTTCGCTCCATATTGAACCAGTTAGCAGGAATAAAAGTTGATGTTAATAAAGAAGATGTTAAAGTTGTTCTACTAAATAGCATGCCGAATAGTTACTCAAACATTGTTTTTACTCAATCCTAGTTTGGAAGACCTAATCTCCTCCCGCTTGAAGAAGAAAACAAAAACAAAAGATTTGTGCCAGAAGAGGAAACTGTAATGGTTGCAAAAAATAAGTCATCGTTCAGAAAAGTAAATTCAAATCTTCAAGGAAACATCTTCTATGTCATTATTGTAAGTAGTCAGGAAATCAAATTATGTACTCTAAAAAAGAGCTCAAGATCTCTTAGATGATAAGCTAGATCAGATGGCTTTGGCAAGTGAAAATGATTGCGAAGGTTACTCTCCCCATATAAGTGATAATTAACCTATCAGCTATCCTAGTGATGAAGATTATTTGTACTAAGTAAATTAATCGGAGTATGGAGGCAATGGAGGCGGGAGGGTGATCAGCATTCTCGAGTTCATCACTACCTCAGAAGTCGTGTTCTGCTTTAGTGGCACCTTTTGGTTTGTTTTGTGTGATTAAGAATAAGAACATAAGAGAGCATCCATGTTCATGTGTGCAGTATGGTTTATATAGTTCTTCTATTGTGATGATGATGTGGAGATCTAGACCACGGATATTAAAGAAGGAAGTGTTCTTGATATCTTGACTAGTTCGGTTGATGTGAATTGGTCGATGGGTCCCAATTCATGTATTCCACATAATAGGTTGATGGGTCCCAATTCATGTATTCCCCATAATAGGTTGATGGGTCCCTATTCATGGTAGATGTAGTTCCCACAATCAATGTGAGTGTCAAGACCATGTGCATGCTACAGAGTTGCATGTTGCTTAGTTGAAGGTGGTACTTTCTCCCATGTTCATACTAAGGGGAGGAATGTTAGAAATAAACTTGTTATTACTCACATGGGTGAGTTGTTTATTGATGTAGTTTGTTTAAATACATTTGAGTATTGTTATGTGAGTTATAACAACTCACATAACAATAGTAATGGTTGAGATATTGTTGTGCTTGACTCCTATTATTAAGGAGCTATACATGCCTACTTATATGTATTGTTCTCTGCATAATAATTGATCATGGAAGTACTGTTGTGTGTATCTCTGACCAAATCATCAATCACTGTCTGTTTGTCTTGCCTATATCTTCCTTTAGATTCATACCTGGTTAAATATGGCTTTGTCACAGCTTCCAGTTGGAAAAGGCACTTCACTGAACAGCTCTTCGCAAATTTTAACCACAGTTTCAGAACCACAACACTTCCTCCATTAATATTAACTGGCCCTTCATTGATTCGTAGTTTTCACATCAATTCTGAGTTTTCACATCCAGATGGTTATTTTAATGATGATTTTCAGCATCACATGGAGAAGAGCTTCACAAAATATAAACTATGGCATCAGACTTTTCTGCTATGCATTCCATGATGGTTTGCATCACACCATGAATAGTCATTGTGAAATAAATGCAAACAAAAACAGAACTCCAATGCTGCTCCAGTTACATCAATCAACATATATTTCTTTATGCAATCTAAATCTCGAGAAGAGGGAGGCTTAATGTTCTCCATAACATTTATCATTCAGCAGCAAGCATCTACAAAATCACACCTACAGGAACAAGAATAGTATCCCCTTGATACTACGTTATAAATTTGGGAGGTGTGCTAATTCATTCAAAGCTTTTTCTGAACCAGCATCAATAAAATTCAGAAAAATCAAAAACAACAAAATACCATCATTGAATAAGCAACAATATTCTAAGGAATGAAAGAATCTTTTTGACCTCCTGCAGGATAAGTAAAATAGCAATCTACCACTTCTTAAGCTTCTGATATACAATCACATGTATACATAACTCTCACCCTGGGCCTTTATATTTGTATAATTTGTAATTCACATTAATATGTCTCCAAGCATGTGTACGGGTTCCTTTCAAGGTTAACCCCCAGTAGAAAGATTTTTGTAATCTAGTTAGTTCCTAGTGTGCAGTCTAACCTTGGAGATTTTCTATTTGGGCTCCACTGTGCTATTTTAAGTTATAACCATAAGTATTTGTTGGTTCCCATTGAACTACTTTGGTAGCTTGTTGACATTAATATAATTTCTTTCTTTCTCACAAGACTCTAAGTGGTTCTTGACCTTCCACTACACTCAAATGTACAACCACCTTGACTACTTGACACTTCAATTATTTACAAACACCTTGACTACAACACATGAGCATTACTAGCTATTTTACTTAATGCATCAACCCTCCAAACTTAAACATGAACCTTGACTCCATTCAGCACTAAGTTAAATAATCATAAGAGAAACATCTAACTAGATATCATCTCCAGCAATATAGCCATAATTCTGCATAAGAGAAACGAACCACATAAACAATTGCAACAATATAGAGAAAGGGCTGAGCATATAAAAATGTTTCTCATAAACATGATGCTTGCTCATTGAATACTGACCAATTATTATCAGTAGTCAGATCAAGTAAGAACATTTAACAAAGAACAAATTCTTGTGTGGATGCTAATATGAATAAGAAAACAACTGCGACAGAGGCTGCTCTATATAATAAAACTAAACAAGTGAGAGAAATATGAATAGCACATAGATCATAGGGTGAGCAAGGGAAAAGGCTGAGAATCTGCAGAAGAAAAAACTTACAGTAAAGTAAGCTATATAGCTCACTGTCAATGTCAAGGTGATTTCTATCACTGTGTCATTGAAAATAACGCCAAGCCACCAAAACGATACAATCCCAAATGCTAGACCAAGAGCTACTCTGTTTCCAAGAGATTGGAACCAAAACATCGCCAATGACATCAGAAGGTGCACAAAACAATGGATACGAAATTATATTGCCCAAACTGAAAATGATACATACGCTCCAAAAGCAACCTTGGATAGGAATTGTATCACTTCTGCCGCATTAAAAGTCCGACCAGCAACCATTTGAAAAAATAGCCTATATACAACTATTGCAGTCCTGCAAATATACAGAGATCTTTTTGCTTAGAGTGCATGAATCAGACATGAATAACAACAGTAAACATCTAAAGTTTGGAACTGAAGACAGATTTAAAAACTAACTCAAAATGTTTCAAGTGGAATGACAAAGGAGAAGATCTGAATTTAAATATTATAACCAGAATATAAGGTCTTCTAAAAATACAGAATATTGTGACACTTCCCAGAGCAGATAATACAGCCAACGACGTTACATCTCAAAAGGACCATCTCAGAGTCCTTAGAATATTGCATTAAATCAGTCAGACATGTATGTCCATTTCTAGTTAGCCAAAAGAAAATAAGATTACAAACCCATCATTCATTAAGGATTCCCCTTCAATAATAGTATTAAGTTTCTTGCTGGCACCGAGTTCCTTCAACAAGGACACAACTGCTACAGGGTCTGTGGCACTGAGCAGACCTCCCAACAAAAAGATATCTTCCAGTCCCAGTCATATGGAAACAAATACTGCAATTAAAGTTGATAGAAAATTCAATACTGTGGACATATAAAGTTTGCCCTAGTAAAACCATACATATTATGATAAATCATAAAACAAAAGTTGCTAATATGAGTATTGACTTACGTGTATAGGAATGCCAAGAAAAAGGTTGATATTACCACGCCAGGGAAAGCAAGCAACACCATTTGTGTCATACATCTCTATTGAGATAACAACCATTGTTAGTATATTGCACATTTTTTTAAAATTGCACACAATATCTAGAAAGGAATAACTTTTAAATAGCAGCATCAGAAGGAAAGTTAAATCAAATTCTATGTTAGATCTCTTCTTATAGAGGACTGACACCTTCCCTCCATCACACCTAATTCATAATAAAAATTGATAATTAAAATTTTAAAAAAGGAAATCTTGCAATTATAAAATATGGAAAAGAATGGCCAAGAAATTATAATTTCATGGTGTTTTGTTACCTACTAAGTTGATTTTAAAAGTACACGTTGTAATGAAAAATGGAAAAGTGCCATTACGAATGCTATATACAATGGTTCTCGTAAAGAGAAACCATACGGTTCATAATGAAAATCATAGTTACCATGTTCGAAAAGTTCGGGTTGTTCGGATAGGGAAAAAAGTTCGGAAGTTCGGAATTTTGTAAAAATTCGGTTGATTCGGTTTGGCTCGAAAAAATTATAAATTTTAAAAAAATATAAAATATGAATAATTACCAAAAAAATTATAAAAACTAAAATACTTATTAATAATATACTAAAAGTTAAACCTAAAATAATTAAATTTATGTAACTAGTTACTAAAGTAACTTAAACATTCGGTAATAAATTCAAGTATTACTATTATTAAGTATTAATCTCTACATATTGCTATTAAATTATTAATATGTCTCTAAATAATAAGAAGTTGCTAGGTCCAAAAAGGTGCAAAAATGGATTTTATGAAAATAAGAAAAATATTGCCATCAATGCGTAGAGCTCGAGAAAATATACACTTTTAGAGAAAACGGCACCGGAAACTGAGCCACAGAATGAAAGTTATGGCACATGCAAGTTTTTGCTGCTACATCTTCCCGGACCCTTTCCAAAAATGGCAAAAAAATTTCTCTCCTTGTGACAAAAAAATCCAAAAAAAAATTTGCCAAAAAAGGAAAAAAATTTAGACCCAAACGAACCTAGCGAACAAGTTCGGTTTTCCTGAAAATTCGTTCCGAACCGAATTTCGCCTGTGTTCGTACGAACATGGTAACTATGATGAAAATCGATATTTAAGATGAAAAAAAAGAAAGGTTGCAATTACAAAATATGCCAAGGAACAGCCAAAAATTCTCACTTCATGTGTTTTGTTACCTACTAAGTTGATTTTAAAAGTACATGTTGTAATGAATAATGGAAAAGTGCTTGTTAGGAAGACTATATACAATGGTTCCCATAAAGAGAAACCACACTAGACAAGACTTTAATTGTTTGACTAGAATGTAGAATTATTCCAGTCAAAATCTAGGTTCTATTAGTATCCTTTTCATTGGGAGGGCTTGGAAAGTTGTTAGGCCTTAGTAAAGATCTCCATCCATTTCTTTCTTCAGTTGAAAGCTTTTTACTTCCAGAAATTTGTGGTCAAACTTGTCAATTAATGGAAGTTTTTGGCCTTGAAATAGGTAGTTAAAGGTGTTCGGCTCTAGGCGGGGAGATAAGGCAAAATAGAACTATATATCTATATATATAAATAGATAGATAGATTTGAATGATGCTTATATAATTCCAATTTTACTCCTCCAAAGTTCAACAAACCTTGTTGAGATTTCTTCTAATTTTATATTCTTTTTGTATGGTTCGGGTCATGAATTTCTTCTAGTTTATTTTCAAGGTGTACGGTCATACCAACTACATCCTACTCTTTTTTGATCAGTCAGATACACCAATGTAAAGATATTTTGAGTCCCGTTGTTCATTCAACAAAGTGTCGGCGTAGAACACGTATTGAAAGAAGGAATGTGATCATTGTAAAAATATGTGCAATGCCTATATACAAACGAAAATGTGTCAGCTAGGGTAGCATAATTAAAACCTCTTGCTTGTTCCATTCAAAACTCAAATTAAGTTCGTTAAATAATTCTTAAGTCTAAAATTTACAAATGATCATAATGAGAACAAGAGCATTTCCATAGATTGTTTGTCTGATCTATATTTTGTCCTATTGATAAGAATATCTTTTATCGCATATTTTGTATACTTGTGTTCTTTTAAGTTCAAAATAGTTTTTTTAGTTAATGTTTACCCATAGTAGATAGCAATTTTCTAATATTTTTTCCGTATACCATCATGCATGAGCTGATTGGAATAAAGCGGTGTTACGTGGGGATGTGTCCCCCGAAAACCAGACGTCCCGGACGTTCTAGGGATGGCAGGACGGGGGAAACGCCCCACGTTTCTGAAAGGTCGGGAAAAAAGGGGGGCCTCTGTGAATATTAGGGGACATTTCGGGGATGTCCCCTTTTTTGGGGACGTCAAGGATGTCTAGACATCCTCGGGACGTTTCAGGACTTTTGTGTTTTTTTGTTTTGTTAAAAAATATATATATTTTTAAAAATTAAATTAAATATATATTTTTAATTATTTTATTTGTTGGTTTCTCTTTTAAAAAGTTTATTGGTTAACCATAACCCGATTGTATTGTACTACAAAGACATTAAGAATCAAGAGTGATATATGAATACAGAAATTTTCGAGCACAAATGCACATGGTGGACTGTCACAACATGCTATGAAAACCAGCAGCATACATATTAATATTAAAAGTTATATGGACATATAACATTAGTATAGCTATATGTATGTTGTTGAGTTTTTAATATGGACGTCTGGACATGGACTGTATGCACATGGTGGACTGATATATAAATATGAACTGCTATTCATAAAAAAATTAAAATTTATCTGTATATTTTTAATATTTATAATTTTATATATTATTTTAATAGCCGTCCTGAAATTTTGGAATTTTTTTGCCATCCCGGAGTCTTAGGTAACACTGGAATAAGTTAAAGTTTTGATGGGAAAGAGTTTGGGTCTTTAAATATTTTATTTGTAATTTTTAAGCTTTTGGAGTAACTTTAAAAGTTTAAACACTCCTACTTGCTATTGTAACTTGTGTTACTTTCAAGTCCCATTAACCTACTTTGGGCATTAATGGACATAAATATAACTTCTTTTTTATACCAACAGGATTTCTTTCCTGCTTGAAATCCCTTGATCCGCATAGTCTTTCATCTTTTCGGCTAGTTCATTATAGTTGGTGTTAATTCTTGTTGAACACAGACATAAAACCCTATTCTTTTTAACATTTCTTCCAAATTTTTATATCAAATGCTTATTGCTCCAGTTTCTGAACATAGACCAGTAAGTGAACATGTTTCTGAAGTTGCTCATTTTTTTCCAAAGAAAACAAAACTATAACTAAACCACTCAATGTTATGATGGCTGCTCATATACAAGTTTTCCATTGTGTATTTTGACTTGATTTAAAATAAAAAATAATTTTTTTGTTTTCTAAATCTTTTTGTTTACTTAATATTTAAAGTAACTTTATAAATTGGGCGGGGCTCTTTTATTTAGATCCCCCTTAATACTTTACACACCTCAAGGTTCAAATTAAAAAACCTCTTTTTAAGATCCATTTTCTATACTAATCGTGGTGTTTCTAAACCTTTCCCAAACTATTTTTCATTCGCAAGGATTAAACTATTATACCTTACCTAGAAATCTATGTTAGGAAGGAATTAATCTATTAAGTCTCCTATAATCATAGTTACCGGGAGACGGGTATGGGCACCAATACCGGTACGAGGAGACAGGACGAGCACGCCATTTTCAGAAAAATAGAAGAAAGTCTTTGGGAGACGAAAAAACAATGTATATGTAAATTTCAGAGAAAACAACAATATGTAGCCTAAGAGAAATAGTCTTGCCTTTTTTAAATTAAAGTATTAGATGTTGACATAGGATAAGATAAGATAAGATAATATTATTAATGTCCAACAAATGACCACAAAAGTAGGTCAATGGGACTGCAGAGTACAAAGCATACAAACCCAGCAAGAGGACCCAAACGGGTCGCCCGAAATACAATGAGAGAAGGAGATGAAGAGAAGGAAACAACAGAGGCCGAGAAACCAGAAACGAAAAAGAAAGAGATGACGGTGTGGGGGGAGCGGAAGAGGGAGCAACACCCCCAACAACATCACCTAACACTCAAGGCCGGATGGGAGTAACTCGCAGTGCGCCGATGACCAGAAGCTGAAACTGTAGAATGCCTGGGGAGCCGGCGTCGGGAGGAAGGCGGTGCCTCTTAGTAAGCCTGGTGGGTCGTTGTCTATGCGGAGAGGAACTGGGACATGCCTGAGATAGGGAGCCTCTGGTGGAAGAAATGGAGTTTCGAGACTGACGGATCTGGACTGGGGGTCCAGACACGTGACCAAGTGCCGCTTGGCCCCCTCACCGGGGAGAGCACCAAGAAGAAAGAAGTGATCAGTCTAGTAGCCATCTGTCTGGGGGGAGGATGGAGGAGCCTGTCCCGAAGCCTGAGGGCCTCCTGAAGGTAGAGAGCAAGACATCTCTGATCATAGTATCTGAAGAAAGTTGTGAAGGAAGGAAGCTCACGGAACAGGAAATGGAATCGCCCACGAATCTCATAGTAAACAGGACACTTGAAAATGAAGTGTTCTTTGGTTTCAACCTCCTAGAGAGAGCAAAGCAGGCAAGTATGCTCCAAGCGGTCTAAGTGATGATCAGTCTCAACACGAAGTCGATGTGAGCCCACTCTAAACTGACCCGAAAGATACGAAGGGCCTGTAACCAATGCCGAGAAATGTACATGGGTCTGAAAATGACCCCATCACGGATCTCAAGAAAGTGTGCCACATAGAGTGACATCTTCGGACGCAACCCCCGCGGGGTTGGTCCAGGTGTGCTAGATGAACTGTCTATAGATATCATCTCTAATAATCCTATGAAGGTCCTGCTAGTTGGGTAGGAGATGGGCAGGGGCATCCAGAGAATAGCTGAAGGGTGGGAGACGGTCCATCTAGATGCCAATGGACTCGAAGAGGTGTGAAACGCACGCATACCAAAGAACAGCAGATCGTCTACTATGATCTGAGGATGCAATAGCTTCAGACGAGCAGTAGGCAAGATAAATGTACCTGTCCCTATCAACAAAAGAGCTAGAAAACCCCGGATACAATGCAACAACAACACAAGGCTGAAGATGGTCTCCAAATGAAAAGGGCAAGCCCCAAACTCAGCAAGAATAATGTTGTGAGGAACAAATTCTTTACACCTGATAATACGTCTGAGCATGAGGATTTGAACGCACTCGATAGTGGCCCAAATCGAGTCCAAAAGAGAGGGACCCCAAACCTCCGAACCATACAGAACCGTGGGCCTAACCATTGACTCGGAGAGGGACATCTTGGAAAGAATGTCCTGAAAGTGGTGGCAGAAACACTGTCTCTCAAGAATCGCCAAAGAACCATACCCCTTATTAACCCGGGGTTAGAGAGCAGGACGGAGGCTAAAACAAGGTCCAGAGAAAAGAATCCCCAGGTAGGTATAAGAGCAAGTGATCTCAATCTCCACACCCTTAAAGAAGAAGTGAAGGTCTGAAGTCTTCGGACAATTGAAAACCATAACTTTGGTTTTCCCAAGATTAACAATCTGTCTATGACCACAAAAAAGGGCTAAGGCATCTAGTTGCCTCTGCAGACCCTCTGCAGAAGAAGCAAGGAGAACTATGTCATCTACAAAGAGGAGGATGTAAATCAGAACCTGATGTAGAAGGCACCCATCACCTTCCTCGATGTAATCCCTGAGAAAGTCCTCAAGCTCATCGATGTAGATCCGAAATAAGGTAGGAGAGAGGGGGCAGCCCTGTTTGGCCAATGGTACTCCCGATGATGTCGGACAAGCCAACAGAGGTGCGCGGGCGGCCGAGGACCTCCTCATAAAGGCACATGATGGTTGTAAGAAGAATCTCGAAAATGCCTATATCTACGAGCCTACGGATATCTCATCATACCTAGAAGGTGCGAGTAAAAAAATATCTATTTTTAGAAAACACTTAAATGCAAGTCTCGAGACGAGTACCAACAATTAGCGGACTCGAGACAAGTACCATCCTCCAGGCGCTTTTTTATAAGAAACAAGTCTCCGTGCAACACTACCTATAATTGATTTCGCCATTCATGGTGTAATACTCCCCCTTGTTTTATCTATGCATTCAAATTTTATGAACCCCTTGTTTAACCCCCGAGAAATTTTGGAAATTCAATTTAATTCTCCATCCCCTACCGCATGAAACATATAGGAATTGTTAATTGTTGATATGAATGGCCCATTACTTGCACTCATTGAGAAGATCATGATAGCATCCTTATGAATGGCCCATTAGTTGGACTCATTGATATTGAGTTGGCCAACTTAGAGTGCTTTTCATCTATGAGCTGAATTTAGATACTCGAGGCACTCATTTTGCAGACATGCATTTCATTGTGGCTCCTCCTTTCTTCATTCATAATCTCTAGTTTTATTTGGGACTCACATTCTTTGTTTGCAGCTGTTAGACATTGCTGCTGGTAATTGGTTTTGTGTCACTGCAATTGCTAAGTTTAATTTCTCTCCATTCCATATGAGATTTTATTGTATAGGCAGGCACCTTTCCTTTGGATGCTGCAGCAATGATTTGTTACCTTGGCCAACCAAAGAAAACAAAAAGGTCTGGAGACCAGTATATGGCAACAAAGTAGTGGTAGGAGGAGCTAAATATAAGGAATGGTATTTGGATGAAACAAAACAAGAAGTGGATGAACATTCATTTATATGAATAGCCAAACTACCGAAACACTAATCAAGAAATCAAAGAATATGTGAGATTGGAATTGGCATGTGGGTTGCTCCGATACAAATCCCAACTAGGTTATCAATGGCATTCTCCCAAGGCGGTGCCTTATGAAATGCTCAATAGGCATTGGAATCTCACCATTTCTTCCTTTCTTGGGACAAGAGCTTTCTCACCATGTGATCTACCATTCTTGAGCCCAAAAATTCTCTCTTTGCTAGGTGCATTATTTACCAAGGGCTTCCTATACATGGCAGTGTGGTCCATATGGGTATTCTGGATTCCCACACCCAGATGCCATACCTACATGCAAACCAAAACAATCAAACACATCTTTTGGTTTTGTGTGCCAGCTCAAAAGGCTTGGAAGTGATTCATTCCTTTTCAAACACTTCAAACCTGATCCCTTCACTTGGAACATTGTCCGCTTTGGGGATTTTGCCTTGCTACCTGCAAATTCAAGAAAATTTGGCATATTTTTCTCATTGAAATTCTCTTTCAGCTTTGGAAAGACAGAAATTATGCAATTGGAAAATATTTCACTATTTCTAACTGGATCTCTGCATCAAATGCAATGTTGCAGATTAAATTCCACGGTAAGAAGGCAGCCTCAGAGGTGGAGCACCTTCATACTTTGATTGGCCATTGGTGCGATGCCCCTTCAACTGTTAGCAGAGTTCCTCTTGATTTTCCCAAGCACAATTCTCCTAGAAGAGGCCAAGGATGCAGAGAACATGGAAGGGGTCGGTGCAGGTCTCATTGCCGCTTTGTGTTTTCTACTCCTCCCCATTGGCATTTTCCAACCAATGGCCATGAAGGGTGGCCATTCCCGTTGGACGGAGGTTATGGACCAAGGAGTTGGGATGGGCAGAGCAAGTTTCGTCGCCTAAAATTGGTTATTTCTCCTCCAAGGCCAGGCTAAGGAAGGAGATGAAGAAAACAAAATTTGCAGGTATATAATGATTATTTTCCCCCAAATTGACCTAAAAATAGTGGCGGGAATGCATGTTTGTTGCTAGATGGAAACAAAACAACCTAAACTGTAGGGGAAATTGCCAGCCCCCTCTCCAACCACCTCTTAAGTTTAAGGGGCAAAAAATGTGGAGCTCCTATTTTTCAGGCTTAGATTCTGTTTTTTCCTGTAGCTGGTTGCAAAAATAATCACGGGACCTCCTGCAACAGGAAAATAGGAGCTGTAGCCCCTCCATGGGACCATGCCCTTAGAATGGACATTGTTTTTTTTAGAGTATTCTGTCCACGTAGCACTTGGTTGTGGACACTTGGCACTTTTTGTTTGATTGTAATTATGATGGCCTTGGGCCTTGTAGCACTTTTTCTCGGGCTTGATGACTGATTTGGCTTTTGCTTAGTATTTTCTCTTGGTGGTATGTACTTATGTTTTTTTACTTGTGAAATAAAATTGCATGCTTTCAATCAAAAAAAAAAGTGGTTGTAAAGAACAGAATAAACAAAGATGAATGTTTTAGTGAATAAACTTCTGGTCGTTAACAGCAAAGTGTGAGCCTGAATATGGTAAGGCCAAATACAGGAATTGAGGGGGCACAGGATAATAAATGCAGCGGCAGAATAGGATGACTATGAGAAGGAAAACATATGGTGATGGTGGAAAGATAAAAAATAGAGAAAGGAGCAGATGCTGAGATAATGGAATAAAAAGAGAGAGATGGAAAGTGACAACAAACATATTGATATACTTGGAAGAGGTTGCAAGTAGAAGAAAACAGCCAATAATCTCAAAAGCATTAGTTAAATTTTTATATAAAATATACCTAAATTTATTAAATTCCCAAAATTTACGAGTAATAATAGCAAATTTTATGCTTTTAAAAAAATAGATTATAATACTTATATTTCTTATTTATAAAATGGAATTACTCACCAACTTTACAATAATTTTGATAAAGATTAAGATTGATTCTGTAAAGTTTTCCATCACATCAAACACTGTTACTGACAAGGATTGGTGGGTTGAGATGGTAGTCAAGTTTACCAAGCCAATAGTTGACTTCTTCAAAAACATGCAGTGACAGACCTTAATTCAGGAAAGTTTATGAGGGCACATAAATCACGGTTGAAACTTGAGACTATTGTGGACATCTTTACTGCAGTAATGTTAAAGCAATCTATCATTGGCGGTTGTTTTTGAGAAAGTTTTTGCGAATCAAATCAAGGACAATAATGCTCATAGGTGGAAGATCTTCAACAGCCACTTGAATGTTTTGGTGTATGCTCTAACTACAAAGCATTACAATTGGGAGTTTATCGATCATTGCAACAGAAACAAGAAGGCCCAACAAAAGGACTAGTAAATTTCCATAGGAGTAAAGGCGTCAGTATTTTAAAATGCCACTGTGGCTGCACTTATCCACACCTTTTTCCTAATTTTCTTCTGAGGGTACCTATCAGACATATGTGAAATTGATGATATAAGGGTGTTGGTTGGATCATGTACAATGGAGTCACAGACATTACATGATGTCAAGAACTAAAGAGTTGCAGGAAGAAAAACATTTTTCTTCTTTCACAAGTGGCAAGCTCTTTATATAAATTGGAACACAAATGGATGTATTTGCTCAGTGAAACATACCAGGTTGAATTCAAAAAGAGGATAGAAAACTGTTGTTTTGTGCATCCCAATCTGCCTTTGGTAAACAGGATGAATATTCATCACGAGGAACAAAGTATTGGGATGTAAATCCTAAAGATCCCAACATTTTTTTCTTTCACAAGTGGCAAGCTCTTCAAAAAATTTGGAACACAAATGTATGTATTCACTCAGTGAAGCATAATGGGTTGAATTCTAAAAAGGATAGAAAACTGTTGTTTTGTGCATCCCAATCTTCCTTTGGTATACAAGATGAATATTCATCATGAAGCACAAAGTATTGTGATGTAAGTCCTAAAGATCCTACCTTGAATTCTACTCTTCGTATTCTTGATCTATCAGAAACTTGCTCTTCTACATCTGTAGCAAGGTCTTCTTCAAAGTATGCAACCTTTACTCTAGCAGCACCAACACCCCAAGAGATTCCCATGCCCGTTTAACCCACTCTGATTATTTGATATATATTGATAAGCTTGACCTTGGCTCGTTTGCTTTTGAGTAAAGCCTAATTCATAACAACTATAGATTATTACTTGCTAGATGATTTACCTTTTGATCCATGATCATATAATTATTGATGTAACTGAAAATGTTATTCCTACTGTGTTAATGAATGATGATTCTAATTAATCTATGAAGTGTCTTTTTCTATTTGGCATTTTTAATACTGCTTTTGTTTGATTCTAAGTCTCCAATTTAGATCAGGCAAGCATCATAGGTTAAGTGCATATTCCGTACTTGACAGTTCAACACACACATACACAACGTATCCCCATATCCAAAGTTTCAGGAAGTTTATGCTTTCTGAAATGCTTTGAATAAGTACATCCTCTAGCAAATATTTCATGCAATTATCTATAAGCTCAAAATGCATCAAAGATCAAGCTAAGTCACAGTATTCAATTGGTCACAGAAATGCTTAACTCTTTGTATGATTTCTACCATTGTTGTTTACAATTTCAGCTGCAACCATACCAAAGACAACCTAGCAGACATTTTCATGCTATCTTTCAGATCAAAGTACCACATATGCATAAAACCTTTGCAAGGCATTAAAGCCGCAAAGAATTATAACACAGAGCTCTTGCCAGCCTCTCACTCTAAATTTTTATTAATTAAAAAGGTCCTTAGAAATTATTTTAAATTTGAGATAGAATTTAGCTGTAAATATCAGAATATACATTAGATGTTCTTCATTGCATGTAGGTTTCAAATAGCTGATAAATATACAGTAATAAGAAGTGAAACATACCTTGATCTGATGAATTTCCATGGCAAAGGAGCTCTCGAAAAGAAGAGCAGGTAAGAAGATATACAAAATCAAGTTTGGGTTTATTTTTGACCCTGTAAATCAAGGTGACTTCATCCTTTAGAATAGTAACCTCCCAAAAGGAGATTTTCTTCCTCCATAAGTACCATTTCATTGTAAAACATTCCAATATAAACAGAATCAGAAAACAACTGATGCAGAGCCCTATATTCTGCCTCCCAATTTTGAAACAGCCAGAGAGTGACAGCATCCTGCAAAAGGATGGTTTGCTGGTTCGATAAGTTTATAGAAATGGAACACGCACTGATATTTACATTCAAGTCTCATTTCGCCATAACCAAGCTCAAAAAGGAAGGGTCTTGAAGACTTTAGCCACTAGATCTTTCAAATTTTCTGATTAAGACCATTTGGAGGAGGAGAAACGTCCCTGAGCATGGTCCTTAAGAAAAATGGTTATAATAAGAGGCAGATAGATAGTGTCTTTTGTAATGACCGGAACTCGCTTTCACATTGACAAAAAGTGTACTTGCCAAGGAACAACCTCTGCCTTTCCTGCCATACATTCAGGTGTTTCTAAAAATATTGCTAGAATCCTATGACGCCAGAGCATAAAAACATACTTCATACCACTTAATATTATCAGATTATCTTAAACCTAAGTTCAATAGTGGGGTTTATCACGTACAATGCTCTTGTGAGAAACCTTGCATGAAGGAGACATGAAGATCTATCCTGATGATTAAAGAAAGCAATTCAGACATTCTCAAAAATAAGGTAGACAAGTCGGCCCTCGTGAAACACTCTAATAAAACCACGCACCACATCTGCATCAAGAAAGCTGAAATTATCGCTAGAGAAGATAAAACTTAGAGAAGATTTGTGGAAGACTCTAATAAACTGAGATTTGCGGAAGACTAATACAACCACACACCACATGTGCGTCGAGAAAGACAAAATTATTGCTAGAGAAGATTACTATTTTCAAAGAAAACTTGGAGAAGCGATCGAGATTGGCAAACAACTTGTCGATGCCTAAAAATGTTTGTTGGGATCAAATGTTTGTTTTGAATGAATGAATGAATGAAAGTTTTTAATGACGTCCACGAGACCGAGCAGTCTATGGGACCCAAAGATAAACATGAGCAAGACAATCAAACATCAAAAGATGCCCAAGAAAAACCACTATTTCAACCTTTCTTCCAGCTCTTTGCTAATTTTGCTTCGTCTGCTATGAATTTTTATCAAGAAATCTGCTGTCTTTGCCACCCTCTCCTCTTCAAACAAAGTTGTAAGATCAACCCCTCTTAAAATATCCATGTAGTTTCTCCTTATGTCCCCGTAAGCGACACATTCCATGACGAAGTGCCATTCTGATTCCACTGCTCCCGAGTTGCAAAACTGGCAAACCCTTTCAGCCCACTCCTCCTTGGGAATTTTCCATCTCCCGGTTTCACACCTAAGGTGATGTGAACTAGTTTTTAGTTGCACAATTAACATTTTAGCCTTCCACTTTATCGTCGCTCCAATGTAGTGTTTTTGCCCGTGATCACAAGTGGGATTAAAATTCTTGACATAGTATTCTCTTTTTTGACCAAGTTGCTTATTCCACATGATATTTCTGAACTTCTCTCTTACATACTTCTTTATTTCTTCATTAGTGCTAGGGCACTCCTACGTGCTAATACCCCATTTGCTCATCCATTCGTTGTTTTGCTTCATCCATGTTTTCTTCCTCTGTTTAACTTTTCCTCAATTGCTATTTTAGGCCACCGGGAATCCTCCATGATTTCCACTTTTTTGAAATATCCTAATAGTCGGGTCATCGCCGTCGCTTCCACCGGGAAGGCTCCGGCTTCCGCTAAAATGATTTCATATGGGACCGTGGTTTTTATTTTGAAACTACTTGTAATTAGATGCTTCTGAACTCTTTCTATTTGCTTCCATTTCTTCACAGATGTACTGCTGCCCCAAATCTCACAACCGTATAGCATTACCGGGATCACCAAGTAACTCGAAAAGGTTCAAACGGGTCTTCTAGTCCCATAATTCCGATGTTCTGCATCTATTTTGGAGCATGTATAGAGCTTTCCATGTTCGCATCTATTTTGATATATATATGTGTATGTATATATCAAATTCATAATAATTAAGAAAGAAAATTAAATGTGTATGTATATATCAAATTCATAATAATTAAGAAAGTTAATTAATTAAATATTTCATTAGGTAGATATTAAAATTTGTGAGATTCTTGAGAAATACAACATAAATGAAAATGGAAACTTTTGAATGTAAATAAAATCAAAACAATAGAATTTTTTAATATCTTATTAATGAAATATAAACATTTTCATATGTCATTGATAAAATAGAAACATCTATTAATTTTACTTTTTAATTAGTTTTGTTTGATTTATTTTTAGCTTTATTTGATTTGTTGTTTAGTTTTATTTTATTGATTTTGATTTGTAATTTTTTTTTTATTTTATTTGTTTGATTTCTTACAAATAAAGATTGGATAGTGGACTAATGCATTGGATTTGGGATTTTGTAAGAAAGGTGAAATTTGAAGATTGAACTTACAAGCCTAGAAGTTAGAAGTTGGAACTCATTTTCTCTAGAATTGTAAATTTGCACAAGTTATTCATTTCTATCATTTTCTTCAAAAAAAAATTGTAAAGCTTGATTTTATAAAGTAAAACACAATAATCTCCATTGTTAATCAAAACATTTGCCCCTATTTCAATGTGTTATCTCACAAATGAGATCCATTTTGAATCTATTAATAATCTAAAGATTTTTTTATCCATCACTAGACATTATTGTGCTTAAAATTTTGAAAAAGTAATCAAATTTTTCTTGTGCCTAAGGTTAACCATTTTCCCCTCCAAAATAATAACATCGTTTCAATTTTATCATAAATAGATATGCAAAAAAATGGGAAAAAATAAATTTCATAGAGAGGCAACATGGAAAAAATGCATACTTCCTCATATTAGAAGCAACATGGAATAGAGGCACTGTTGTGATGAAATGAAACAAAAACAAATATGTTTGATGTATGCAATGAAGGAAATGAAACAAAAACAAAGTTGTTTGATGTATGCAACGAAGGTTAACCTATTACAATTGGATCACATAGATAATGCTAAACAACCCAAAATTTAATTAACTCATCCTTAACTATACCAATAGAAATCCAAATAGAATACTAGATGGGAAGAATTTTAGACATAAATTTATTTTCAATCTTGTGGACGTAAAATTTAAATCAATTTATGTATTTTGTAATAATTATTATAAAAACAAATTTGACATGCATATTAAATTTTGAATGTCAAATGACATCCATATAATTTTCTAGACTATCAAGTAATTTTATTATAACATGCAACATTGAACGTCAAAATCCAGCACTACCTCTAGGGACATGACCACATAAAGGTGCTCAAAAGTCTTCACCGCCCATTCGAGAGACATCATGAGCCTTAAAAGAGCTTAATTCATTAAAAACAAGCCAACGAGTTGTCGGAAATCATTTAAATGCACTTGCACAGAGGGGAAAATAACACCCAAATCATTTAATCGTGAATTTTGGGTCCAACAAACACCCAATCAATTTGAGAGTGACACCAATCGAAAACTCTCTTTAAGAGCTTTTGAATAAGTCCAAAATCAAATCAAACGGAACTCTACAAATCAAAGGTATAGCCTCTCGAAGTTTTGGGCACAACCTTCATGCAAGTAAACTCAAGGAACATGGTGCATGATAGGGCTCGAGGTTGCTCTCACCTTTTTCCTTCTCTATCCGTTGGCTTTGTCTCTCTATCCAGGATCCCGCCAAGTGTTGAGATCTCAAAGTGCTTGCTTATGTGATTGTGGGTCCCTCTTTTCCTATGACTTGCTATTGAGACCCCAGGGATGGATGGTGACGCAAGTCACAATCCTACAAGACTCGAAGATTTCACTTTATCTACAAGGTCACAAGTGTCTCTGTTTGAGCTTACGAGGTTTCATTGAGTTGCACGACACTCCAAGTGTCTATGACCCACTATAAAGCACCTAAGAATGGGATCTTTGCAAAGCTCGCATATTTAGGCTCAACTACTACCAAAGCTACGAAGTTTGGTAAAATCTTGTGCAACGGCATAATGATCATTTTTTGTGCAACAAGGAAAATCACAATGACATGTGATGACCGGTACAAATGATGGTCACTTATGCAAAGTGCCTCACCCACCTAAACACACGTCATCTTACATTTGCCAAGTGCCTAAATAATGTCATGTGTCCACGCAAGGTCAGATGTTAACAACCTAGCCAATGTAACTCACACAAGTGGGAGTTGCCAAGTCTCACACCTGGACTCTAAAGTGTTGCCTTGCGATAATGCTCTCTAAGGGAGCATATGGATATAACGAATAAGTTCCTTTTGATAGAGGTTAGCATGAGAGCGAGAGAGAGAGAGAGAGAGATCAATAAGAATTAAGAGTTGGAAGACCGGTTAGCTTGACGCAAGTTGAGGGAAAGCTTAGGAGCTTAGTTAGCTCGCAGCAAGAAATCAATATAGTTCTTCCTGAGGTAATTGGAGGTAGCTTGCAAGCAGAGGCTTGCTAGAAGCATGTGATCGTCTGTAGAGGGATGGGGTATTGAATTTTTGAGTGGGTTTGAGTTTGTGATAAAAGTTAATAGTGTAGTGTCTGCATGTCATGTAAGTTTCTCGTTGAAATCAATAAAGAAAAAGTTTTGCAGTGTTCCACAGTGACATGAATCTTTGTTGAATGCATAAGTTTGGGTTGCACAGTCTAAGGTAGTTGTTCACTCAACTCCCTAACCATGACTACATCATGAAGAGTCGGACGAAAAATATAAGTATACGTGCAAAGAGGCCCCAAGATGATCTGTAGAGGGATGGGATATCGAATCTATGAGTACGTTTGAGTTTGTGATAGTAGGTAGCAGTTAGTGTCTACATGTCATGCAATTTTTTACAGAAATCAATAAAGAAAAAGTTTTGTGGGGTACCACAACTACAGGAATTTATGTTAAATGCATAAATTTGGATTGTACAGTCTAAAATTGTTGTTCACTCAACTCCTTGATCATGACTACATCATGAAAAGTCTGAAGAACATATAAGAACACATGGAAAAGGGCTCAAGGATGACCACATCCTAGGCCCCACCATGTGAAGAATAAGTCCTTATTGACATGTTTGGCGTGGTAGAATCCTGTCTGGACAAGTTCAACTTGGTAGGAACCCGTAGAGACAACTTATAGGAATCAGTACAAACATGCTTGGGTTGGTAGGAACCCGTATATCATGGAACCAGGTTACACAAATAATATTGCCTTCATATCAACCCATACGATATGGGACAAAATAATCAATTGCAAAATAATCAAGTGTCCTAAGGAAGTTGAATCATGGCAGCATTCCATTTACACGGAAATGGCACAGAAAACGAAAAATGTAAACGGAATGTAAAACAGTTGAATTTGATTAGTCGGAGTAAAACAGGAAAAGTGGGTGTAAAACAGTTGAATTTGATTAGTCGGAGTAAAACAGGAAAAACTTGGCAAACTAAAAGATGCTGAAATATTCATAAAAATAGGGAAAAAACTCGAGAGTAAACGGAATAACTCAAGATTACTCTAGGAAAAAACCCGCTAGGTGGTTCTGTTCAGCAAGGTTTGAGGGGCAGACAGCGATTAGTGATTACACACAAGTAATTTCTAGTTTCTGCTTCTCTGAGTTCGATCACTGGTTCTTTGGTCTCTGTGTGGGAGGAGTTTAGTATCCTTTATACGACTCGCTTGCCCGTCCCTTGGCATAAATATATCCCTAGGGATTAAGAAAATGCATTCAAGAATTGTTGAGTGTGAATCTAAGAGAGTTCTTGAGATACAAAATGACCACATCAAAGAGCAATAGTCAAGGATCTTGAATAAGCAAGTAATCCACAACAAGGTAAACTTATAGAGCATTGCAGGGGTGCTAGCAAATGCATTTGAAGGCTCAAATTAAGCAATTGGCTTGTAAAAACTTGCAAAGATGATATTGGCAATGAGGAGGCATAGGTTCTTTCTTTCCATGTAAGTTCGATATGTTTGCTTATTTACTATTATTCCATAAAACAATTTCACTGTCTGAAGCACTTAAGAAAGCATAACATTAGACATATTCAGCTGATTAGAAGCATAGTAGTTGTTCCTAAGGAAATGTAAATCCATGTTGGTGATTGTTGATAGGAATATCCAAGTCAATTACGGATTAGTTATGATTTTAATGTGAATCAAAGCCATGTGATATAACTATTGATGTGTGCAATTTTCCTTCCATACTATGTTGTTAGATCTTAGATTCTTGTTGTTAGGCCTGTTTTAGGTATCGTGTAATTTGGTATTGCAGGTTTTTTATCAATTATCTGGAGGGGGCAGAGTATAATCTAGGCAAGAATGGCTTTGCAGGTTACTGTCTTGAACCAGCCATAGCAATTTTGGGAGGCAGGGTATAGGTCACTGCATAAACAACAAACTGCCTTAGCTCAAAAAAAAAAAATAGACTCCAAATAGAATAGAAGATGCTTACAAACACGGACGCCGGCACCCAGTTTTCCCAGTCCATTGTGTGTCCCGTATTCTGCGTGAACAAACATAAGAACCAGTAATTCAGAAGCCTATAAAGGAGATTAAGAGAAGCATTTGACAAAGATCATATGGAAAACTAATCATATGATCTATATGGAAAACTAATGTGACAAACTACTATCTCAATGGAAAAGAAGAAATGAAGTGCAGGGCTGGCTTTGAAAATTTGAATTTTAAAAGAAGACTTTAGAGGATAGAGTCTGTCTACAGCACCTAGAGCCCCAAGACCGATCCCCAATAAAAGCAGAGCACCTGTGTAAGGAATTCTGGTCCCCCTGAGAAGTTGCCGAGAGGCTATACCCAGAAGGAGACAAATACCCACAAACAGAATTGCCACTTCTGGGCTTTCTTCTGCTTTTTCACACTCACTTGCATTCACTGCAGGGGCCAGTGCCATTCCCTCTGATACCACAGACATACCGACCCCTCCCCGTTAAGCAACATTCTACTCGTCCTGAACCATGTAAATTTTCCAGAATCCCAAGCATTCAGGCTTTCAGATGCCCATAATTTGATCTGATTGACTGGCATGCGCACATGCAGGGATAAAGTGCACTACAACGCGCTTCCAACCCTGCACAGTGCTTCCGTACGTGACTTTGCTGCGAGCCTTGTTGCAGCCCAACCCCCATGAGCGCCTTACTGTGCACAAAATTTTTGGGATCTTATTATTCTGAGCTAATGACAGATTTGACAATGTTTAATAGTTGTGTAATAAAATATTGAAAAATATGTGCGGCTACCTAAAAACAATAACTGGGAACGTAAGAAATTTATCAAATGTAATTTAATTTTCCCTCTCCTGATGGGTGATTGATGTAATGGGTAATAGTGGCACGTTGGGCTGTGAGGCTCTCATTTGTGGAAACCCGTGGTCAAGGGCTGCGTGACATTAGCGAAGTGCACCCTCACTCCTCTCTTAGCTCGTCCCATGTGCGGAGGCCATGTGTGCATTGCACCCCATTGCTGAAGATTCTGGATGAAATGAAATGAAATGAAAGATTTTAATGACGTCCACGTGACTGAAGAGTCAAAAGGACCAAAAATAAAATAAAAATAACTCAACTACTAGATTGCTTGGACTGGTAAGTAACATAGTAGGAGAAAAGTTATTTGAAGGTCAACGAGGCTACCAAATACAAGGTTGGTATATGAAATAATAAATAAAGACAAGGTTGGTATATGAAATAATAAATAAAGACACGGTTGGTAAATGAAATAATGACAAGGCTGGTATATGAAATAATAAATAAAGACAAGGTTGGTATATGAAATAACTATTTTAAAACGTTAGTGATTAAATTAATTTATTTGGAATAATAAGGTACATATTTAATGATAATTGTGAAATTCGGTTGATATATGATATAAATTATTATTTTTAAAAATAGTGAGTAAAATATTTCACTTGAAATAGTAAGATACGTATTTAAAGATAATTTGTTATTATCGTTGACATATAATATACTTAAATACTAAGACATGTATTTAGAGATAATTATGATATGAGGGTTGATATATGATACAAAAATTATTTTAAAAATAGCTATTAAAATATTTCACTTGGAATAGTAAGACATATATTTAAAGATAATTGTGATTTTGAATTCAAGGTTGACTTATAATAAAAATATAATATAAATCACATTTAAAGAAAATAGTGATTAAAATATTTCACTTGGGATAATAAGACATGTATATAGAAATAATTATGAAGTGAGGTTGAACTATAATACAAATATGATATAAATAACTATTGAAAAAAATAGTGATTAAAATATTTAACTTGGAATAATAAAACATATATTTAACTATTGGTGTATATTAGATAGACACATCGCCTATAATATATTTATTAGTTAGGAAGTTATTATATTTTTCACCCAAGTTTACTAGTCGTGGGCAAGTTTCTATACCCTTCATCCAAGTTTATTGTTTGACAATTTCTAACCAATTATTTTTCAAGATTATTTTTCGATAACCAATTATTTTTCAAGATTATTTTTCCATAGTCAATATTTGTAATATCTAGATGTTAGATATGTAAATTTGTAATATTATAATTATATAAAAATTATTTATCTTTCTCTATATTAGTGATTTTATAATGATTTGACTATTTAAAAGTTTTATTCCAATACATGATTTTTACATTTTTTAAACAAATATTGAGAAAACGACATTTAGTATCATATTTAATAACTTTATAGTGATGCATTTATTATCTAGAATTTTTAGATTTCATTTCTGTATAAGGAAACACTTTTTTTTTTTATTAAAAAAAAGCAAAAGAAGTGGAGGAAATATAAACGAAAGGAATATCAATTGTAATGTAACGAATATTTGAGTAGAAGACTATATAGATTGGTGGGGAAATGGCCAAAATAAGAAAATGTTAAAATAAAACAAAAGCATCATGTTTTTGAATGATAAATATAAAAGAATAACAGGAGTTAAATTCAAAAGTTTTAGTTATATTAGATTGGTTAGTAGTAGAGTGGAAAAAAAAATTCTGAACACTTTATGCTAAGGAACATAGTTATAATATTGCGTTTAAAGTAGTTGCAGACATTTCAAAAAAAAAAAGGGATATCGATACAAAATGTACGTGATATGTACATGCGTTGTTGTTATAAAGAAGTTCTTGCACCAATGGAACTTGAAGACTAGAGAAAGGAGGAAGAGGCGAAGGAGTTAAGACGAGTGTTGGGCGAGGTGTGGGAGAGAAGATGGAAGGGAGTGAAGGCGAGATTCTCTCTTGGCCTGGATTGTAGAAGGAGTGGAGGACATGCGAGAGTAGCGGGAGAAAGAGAAAGCTGGAGAAATACGAAGGGAAGAAAGAGACGGAACTCTTGACATAGCAGTGAATGTTAGGCCTTGTCTTTTAGTTCCGCCAATGTCTATTGTAGCACGTGTTAGTGTAAGTCCTTGAGATTTGTGGATAGAAAAAGCCCATGCCATTTTGAGTGGTAGTTGTCTGACCCCCTCTAGAAATGGGAGGAATAGGAACATGCAAGGGGTTGTTTGAATCCCAGGGAGGTCCTGTGTAATGATCAAACTTGATGATGACAAAAAGAGGCAGAGCTGGAGGTCCGGAGGATTCCTCATAGACTATGTCGATGATAGAACCAGTAGTGTCGTTGACAAGACCTTTGTCAACCCACAAGTTTGTGGAAAGCATTACTTTCTAGTTGATGCAGAGAAGAACCTTGGGCTTCAATTGATCGTCTTCGGTGTCACCCGATGTAGAACATCTGGTCTTTTCGGCAATTGATCTGGCAATAGGAGAGTTAAGGGATTTCAACATAATAAGGTTGTGCGAGTCCACAAGGTCATTTTGAGCGAAAAGATGAGGGGCATCTTTAAAATCAATGTTTTCTTGTTCGGAAAGGGAGGAAACGGATCTTGACATAAGAGTTTCCCAGTCCTACAGCAGAGGTATTGCATTACGAATGTTAAGCAAGCAAGTTACGGAATGATGCCTGTGTTGGATCAGAGCCTTGTTGTCGGAAGATTGAATGAAGGGAGACGGATATGTTGAATTCTTGCCAAAGGGTAGCTCGTAAGACTTGCGTTGGCATAAAGAGGAATGTCCATAACTGGAGGAAGTTGACCGAGGTCTCCAACAAGGATCATAGATCTACCTCCAAATGTAGAATTTTTGAAGTGTGGGAAAGCCTCCCTAAGACGGTAGTCGATTCTGGAAAGCAACTTTGGCCCGATGAAACTCATTTCATCAATTAAAATGTATTCGGTGTGTTTGAGGGAGTCTTGAAGAGACGATAAAGCTTGGCCCTCTAAGGGTTTGAGTTCTTTAATGGGAATCCGGAGGCTTGCGTGTATTGTCGAAGCTGAAATGTTGAAAGCAGCAACTCCTGTTGGGGCGAGCAAAAGGAGAGGTGAAAGGCCCTGGTTGGATGAAGAGGCAAATGAAGACTTTAAAATGTTAATGAGGAATGATTTTCCAGTACCTGCAGTCCCTTGTATAATAAGTCTCAGTGGAGGAAGGTTGGATCTGTGCGTGAAGTGTTGAATAACTATGTTGAAAGCTTGTTGTTGTTCTGGAGATAAACCTGAAGTTGGAGGGTCGAATCTGTCCACGAAGGAAGTTGAAATATGCTTTGCCTTTTTGTCTTTGATGAAAGTGGCCCAAGAGACTACAGAGCAACATGAACTCGATGTGCACTCCAATTGTGAAGGGTGTCAAATTCACGAAGGCCCAACATTTGCAAGTTGTCAAGGAATGAAGTGTTCCGGGTGGAATCGAGCCAAAAGTTGCCAATCATATAGTTGTTGAACCAGTAGGGGGGCTCGCCCTCTGACTCATTATCACTGTCGGAGGTGGGTGATGGATTTGATTCACGTCGTGTAATATGCTAGGGCTGATAATTGTATCTGAACAAGCTCCATGTAGAAATGGTTTCTTGAGGTGTTGAACCAATATCAGTAGAAATGTTGTGGAAAGGTTTGTATAGAAGGAGTTCTGACCAACAGAAAAGCTCAAAAGAGGGGAATCCTTAGATGGAATGCATTGAAACTTGGGAACACTCGAACAATAAGCTGGTATGGTACGACTCTTCCATCTATTGTGTTTGCGGTATTTGTTGTAACTCCAATCACGCGTAACTTCAATGAGTGGAAGGCTTTCCATGTTTGAAGGTCGGACCCTATATGCATCTAAAAGGAGGGATGTTTCTACATCCTCACACTCTACTTCAACCAATTTTCTTAAGATTTTTCTACCTACATTGAGCGACACAAAAGTGCGACTGCACATTACAAGTGGAAATTTGAGGAGCATGTGGCATGTTTCTTGTGCGCTAATGTCATGTTCAACCACACTCTCAGTTAACATTTTTTTATGGCTAAATGTGTTGGCAGATCAGGATCTAAACCTCTCGACAATCTAGAAAGCATTTGGTGGTATGTTTCTGACCTTTGCTCCGCTTTGGAAGCATACTTAGAAATGTATTTGAGGACAACATGGCGAGATAACATAGGTTGACAATCGATATTGGCTCTCCATATGGATAACATTGTTGGATTGTGTGTGTTCAATCTATCATCATTCCTTGAAGGGAGGTATTTAACTGAAGCACTCTCATCAACAAACAATAGAGAAGTGGCTCTATTCTCCCAAGGTGTGTTGTATCGGCATTGGAGGCGGTTTTTTTTTTGGAGGCAAGTATTCTCGGAACACTTTGTGTGTCGCTGAACTCGATTTATCAACTCCTCCAAATCTGTAACGGGGAAACTGCAAGGACTTGAGATGAAACTAAAAGGCAAGGGTCATCCTGGATATTCTGTGAACAAATTCGAGCGGATGGAAGGAGGGCGCATATTCCATGCAGATATGTAGGTATCAAAGTATTGTCTTGCTTTGTCCACAGATTCATTATTTGACCAGTCGATGCGATCAACGTCGGGAGCATCTTCAAGCCATAGGAAACCATGAACATGTGTTGAACCTCTATGTTGCCATTCATACCTGCGGTAAAGGAAGGTTAATCGTTATGTATTTAAGCAAAAGAAAAGTAGAGAGCATTGAAGAAATTTACCTGTACCAGTAGTCTTTGGCTCGAAGATGTTTTTGTAACACTTCTTCACGGAATATTGTGAATCTTTGATGTAAGTAAGCAGCGACATGATGAGGGTGGCTAACAATGTTCTTGGTCCTCCATTGTTGCACCGCACGGGCCTCAGCAGGGAAAAACCTGGCATGATGTTATGTAGGTCTGGCCATTTTGTGTCTGTTGCACTAAGAGTGAAGAAGAGTGTAGGTGCCCCCAATTGCTCAATCATGTCCGAGACCTCCCCTCTGCTCTTTGACCAAAATGTTCGTGTCCCCGCAGGTTGGTTCCGAATCTCATTAAACTCTATGGAAGGCAATCATCGGGGAAATCATGCAGGCATTTGCCGTAGTTGGCCTATAGTAGGGGGACACCATGTTCAAGGTTCAACCTCATGAAAACTGCAGCTGTAGATTGGCTCCTATGTCTCATAATAAGGTTAAGCAAAAATACCGGAACCTGGGGTGCGAGCCAAACCGATCATCATGGTAGCGCATTAGGTGGAGGGCATATTCATGCATTTGAACATCCTTCATGCGTGGTTGTTTAAACAATGCTACACCAGTTGGAAACAAAGTTGGAAAAGCCATTGAGAAAAGGCCCTCCGTGGTGTATTCATTAATTGGTGAATTTCTGACTTCAGCCAAGCCAAGGTGCAAGGTGCAGCCCGGCCATTTGAAAGCAGGTATTGTTCGATTAACTCCTCTTCAGTGCCAGTGTTTGGGTTTGAAGGAACAAAAGAGGATGTCTCCTCGGGATACTCGTAGGGGTTGGAAGGAGGGTTGTCATTATCTTGTGCTTCAGAGAAGTGAGAGGTTGGAAGGTCTATAGGAATAGAGTTAAGGGAGGAGGATATGTTTGTTGGTTCCGCGGGAGAGAGGAAAGAGCCTCAGTGTCAATAAGAACATCCTTATAGTAGGGGTCATGGATAATTTTATATTGAAGCGCTTCCCAAACACGGGACCTGCTAACATAGAAGTCGTATTTTGTTTGTTGAATTCTAGTCTTTTGAACCAACAAGAGATCCAAATCTCCTAGCTGACGAGGAAGGTATTTGGCAATGGAAGAAATGTTTTGTGGGAAACTTATTGTGTGACCTGAATATTTATATTGTCCCCCGCGCATTTGTGTGACTTGCAAAAACTGGATTAATGCGAGCAATCAACATTTCTTCGACCTAGGTTAAAGATTTGAGAATGGCGGAGTTGAGCGCCAGGATCCATATTGTTCCAAGAGGAGAAGCGGTGTCCATTTCTTTCAGACTTGCACCTAATGCATGTGTGTTTGCCTTCATGGAAGGTAGTATGTATGCCCAGGTAGTTCTCAAGACAAATTGAGTAGGTGTGGATGTGCGATAAAAGATCTAGTCTTTGGCGGAATTTGCGTTGGGCATCTGCCCAAGAAGGTACCACACGGAATGTTCTGTGGAGCGGCATGGGGAGGGTGGAATCTTGGGTGTGACTTTCGCGATGAGTTTGGGAGGAAGGGGATGGAAGGTCGGAAGAATGCGAAAGAGGCATTCTAGTAAGAGAAGGATAAGCAATCGAACTTGTTACCGGCCGAAGGTGCAGATGAAATGGGAAGGGTGAATGATTGCAAGGAGCAATGTATTGGGATGAAGCAGATGGAGGGTAGTGTAGTGATGGAGAGGGTTGTAATTCAATGTTGCGGGCATGATGAAGACAAGGTCCGACACAAGTGGTGTGGTTAATGCAAAGAGGAAAAGGAGAATTGTGCGTGTGGAGGGGAAAGTAGTAGGGGAAGACATGAAAGGGGGCGGCCACTAGTTTGGAAAGGGCAGAACTTGTAGGCATCTGTTGGAGTTTGGTGATAGCGTTCGCATCGGGAAGCATTGATTTCTTCTTTGTGCAAGGCATAAATATCTCTTCTTCTTTGTCGTTGCTCTGGGGTAGGCATTGTGCATAAAACAACCTGCGAAAATCACAAAAAAGGTGGCATAAGAGAAGATTCAAAGAGTGCTAAATTATGTATGTGGATAAGGGGAAATGAATGCAAAAACCATTTGTAAATGCTTATCTTGTTGTAAATGTTTTATATTTTGGTAGCTAAAGGCAATAAAACAAAAGCAAAATGATTTGTTGTTGCATATATTTTTAAGGAAGTAAAGGAAGAAATACAAGGGTGTGTATGGAGTTTTGATTAGGAAAAACATAGAGATATGGCTTCATTTTTTTTTACATAGGTATTAAGAAGGAACAAGGTAGAAAGAAGAAAAAACTTCGTGTGAAACATAGACAAACATTAAAGAAATGAATAAAGCGTTCCATAATGTTAGCAAAAACTATATATATATATAAATGCATATATATATATATATATATGTATATATATATATATATGTATATATATACATATATATATATATATATATATATATATATATATATATATATATATATATATATATATATACATATTGGACCATACATTTTTATCAATTACAAAAAGGTTTCTTTGCGATATAGATGTGCATGTAAACCAATACTAACAACCATTAAATGGAAAACTTTGAGAGTTATAGTCCATTATAACATGTGGACAAAAGCATATTACAAATGTATCTGGACAAAAGCATATTACAGAGGAGATATGAGCAAACAATGAAGAAACTAAAATATAGGAAAGTGTTATGGTGCCTAGGAAAGGCAAAGTCAAGCAACGACTTTCGATTCGTCAATTTAAGGGAATCAAGTATGACACATTTCAGTTGTGTATTTCCACGGAAAGTTTCTTTTTCATGGAGAGAGTGAATTTGTATTCATGGCCAATTATCTGGTTTGCAATCTCCATTGTAGCCTCATCATCTATGCACAATAGTTGGAGGTCTGCTGCCACGACACCCATGATTTCTTCAGCAACTGTGTCAAATGTTGTAACCGATTGTAGCTCTCCTGAGTCATCTTGCAAGTTTATACGGAGAGCATACCTATAATCGCATTGATGCACATGAGACTTACAACTTGCACAAAACCACGAGCCATTGTTTGCTGGTTTCACTTTCTTTCGGCATTGCTTGTCACCGTTTGCAAGGGGGCAAGCCATGTAGTAGAAGTTATCCATTGCGATGTCTGCAATTATAGCTTTAAGCGTAGCCCATTCATTGCTCTCTGTATTGCCCATTTGAAGTATTTATGCAATTGTTGCCACTGGTTTTAAGCTTTGAGGAGGACCTAGAAATTTGTTCGTTACAGAGGGAGTTTCAACAATAGTGTAATTTTCAGAGGCAACCCAGTCGTGCAGCGTTTTAGTTTCAGGAATCTGAGGATCAACAAACCATTTTGTGTTGGAGACAGTGTCTATGGAAGTGTCGTTGAAACTTGAAACACGTGCCGCCTTTAAAGCCAATACTGGGAGTTGTGGAATAGAAAGGACTTCCTCAAGTTCTTGAGCAAGATCATGTAAATGTTGGCCCCATAAAGTTATAGTAACACTAAATCCTGACATGTCCTTCAATTGCAAGCTTCTTCGTTTAGTTTCACTGTTATCCCCTGCGGATAGTGGAGCAAGGAGAGATTGCTAAAACAATGCCAATAACGTCAATGAAGGAACCAATGGTTTTGCAGGTATATCTTTGATTCTGTGAAGTGAAAGTTATGCAAAGGTATTGTGGCGTTATTGACAAGCAGTGGAGAGATAGTGGAAGAAGCTTGTAGGAATATCTCAAATTCATTGTTAAGGTGGTTGTAACCTGGTTTTGCATTCCCTATCCTTCCATTTGTGATGGTGTATAAGTTTCCAACCTCAATTTGTCCAAAAAACATTGCTGCAATTTCGTTGAAGCATGTAACGTGTATTTCCCACCTTCACAATCCACAAAATCAAAGCCGAAATATGAGCCGGAGCCATTTGCATTAGCATATTCCCTTAGCATTGTTTTCCCAAGGGCACGACCTTCAACAGACCATGTACGCATGGTTGTATTTAGTGCACTTATTTTTAGAGGCAATCTTGAACTGTTAGGAGGCCAATTTTCTTTTGGGGAGGTGTTTGTGGGACCAAAGTTCCATCGGCTCCATGATTTGTATCGAGGATTTGATTGCTTTCCGTGAATGACATGGGCAGGAAGAGGAGTGGGAGCACCAATTTGTGGATGTGTTTCTATCACAACTTCCATTTCGGAGACAAGAACAGTCCTGCAAAGGATGAAAATGAAAAGGGACAAAAATTTAGTGAATATAAAAGAAATGAAAGTGGAGCATACATGCACAAAGGAAAATGGATGCATACAATTCATGTTTTATCATTCTGCAAAGGGTTTTTGCAGGCGGACAATGGTTCCATCTTTTAATCGGGCATCTGAAATTTGGCTTGCAAATTTCGAGGGCAAAAGAGTTGTTTGAAAGTGCACACCATCGGAGAGATCCACACGATGTTGGAGCTCAGTGTTCAACGCAGATTGAAGGGGACAAATGTTGAGAAGTTGGACTATCGGTTCGGCATCTGTACTACCCTCAATCAACATGGAGATGCCACCATATGTCAAAGGTGCAGCCATGATGAAGATTTTTTTTAACACACACAATGCGCTTCTACACAATGAGCTAAACCGCATCACAATATTTATAAACTTGCCGGAAAGCAAAATAAAAAGAAACCTTAACGTTTACATTTATCCCAGGAAAGAAAAACCCGCTTCGACAGGTTGCGTGTGCAATGAGAAAAGCAAGTATATACGAGATCAAAAGGTATATATAGATCAATAATTATATAAATGATATAGTGTCATTATTTTTTAAAAAAAAATGTAATTTGCGGGACATATTGCATTATTTGGTATCATTCTATTGTTTTTCAAAAAAGGGATATCCATCTTAGCCATTCAGAGTATAGGATGAATCTCGAATACATTTTCTTGTTTCGATATCGATTCCTACCGAAACTATCCTAACGTGATAATTGGCACTTCATGAAATTTTGCTAAAACGAGCAATAATATTGAAAGAGGTGCGGGCCCAAATCGTTGGAGAGCAGTTTGAAGCACCGTAGTTTGTTTTATTGTTAATATGGAGAGCACCCTTCCCAAATCGCACAACAAGAGTAATTTATATTTGTCTATTGTCTTCACGCATCACATAAGCATTATGTTGTTGTTAACTTTGTATATTTGAATCATATCAAAGTGCCGGATTGTAAGTTGAAGATGACTCCTTTAGACATTTTGTAGATGAATATTCTTGTATGTCATCATAACATTCGGTGGAATATTTTAAAACTGAATTTCAGCTTGTCTTTTTCTTGCATAAATTAATACAGAAAGGTCACCTTACTATTATGTTAGAAAAGCCTTTCTTTATGAACAAAAGTTGCTTCCTACTTTGGATCACCCTTTCTTTAAACTTCATTTTCATTGGGAGTTGTATGAGTTGAGTGTCTAAATGTGGTGTTTACTTTCATTCCTTAGGTAGTGGAGTTTTCTATACTTGCAAAACTTGTAATAAAGTAGAATCAGCAAGATCTAAACATAATAATGTTGTCAAACTCAGAATTACTCTGTATTTGAAATATTTATAGTGGGTCTGTAGATTATATCTAAACTGAAATGAAGACCGAACAAGATGCTTTGGATTCTAAACTCTGACAAATTGTTGTTCTCATGATGCATTATAAAATCAATTGTATGTTCTTGTTCCTTCCTAGCTGTTCCACTTTGTCAGTTGGGTTCTACCTTTGCTGCCCACCAAACACTGGTCTTTTTATGAATCAACTCGCTGCATTTCTTCGAAGAAAGAGGAATAAATATTTCTAACAAGTTTCCTTACAGGATTTGATATAGATCAAGATCAAACATTCCCTAGACATTTCCAAAAAATCTAAAAGTTAGAGGCCACTATTTCAGTAGTCAGCTAGAAACATGTGATTCCAGGCAGTCCTAATACTCATTGCTCTATATTCATAGAACCCCAAAAGAAACAGAAGAGCCCTCTAGACTCGCTAAATTTTACAGTAGAATATGAATTTGGATAGCCATGTTGAAATTCCTGAGCTATAACACTCATTGTGCT
This sequence comes from Taxus wallichiana var. yunnanensis, assembly GCA_018340775.1. Lineage (NCBI taxonomy): Eukaryota > Viridiplantae > Streptophyta > Pinopsida > Cupressales > Taxaceae > Taxus > Taxus wallichiana. The sequence goes on from CM031238.1 coordinate 838,113,186, forward strand.
TAGAAAGGGGATATATAAGACACATGGAAATCTTTCCCAAAATTTTATATGCTGAAGAAGAACCATTCTACAAATTTAGAATTTGTTGCTGAAGTCTAGTGACACAAATCACCGTAAAGAATCATTGCACCATAACAACAACAATAACAAAAACAATCAAAAAAAGAGGGATCAAGATATATTAAGTTGAAGATTAGCGTAATAACATTGAATATCTTCAAGCAATTAAGAGAAGTTTAAGCTTAGAAAAAGTGATTTCCCAAGTAATTGCGAAGGGAAATATATAGCAAATATTATCATGAAGAAGTCAAAAACCTTCCAAGAATACATTATTTCATCAACTAAACAAAAACATTATTTCATTTATCTGAATATTTCGGAGAGATGATTAGAAATGCAGCTTCGAACAGTTTCGTCAAGAAATGTACGTAATAAGTAAAATACTATTTTGCAACAACTTATGTTCTGTATGTAGCAATGAACAGTTTCAAGGGAGGAACGTATGGCGGAATGCTTTAAAAAAACAATTAGAAAACGATCTGCAACAATTTGCCAAACAACTGAAGATTACCTATAAGAGCAGAACATGAAGTTTATAAGATACATTCACAAGATGGATAATATGATGATAGGAAAGCTAGCTGAATGCAAAACAAAACATAGTATGAAATCTGTCTATTAAAAGTTTGTTTGACATTAATAAGATTGACAAAGTGGCAAATGTACAATGAAGCAAGTCTCAAACTTCAGCAAGCAAGAGCTATCAAAAACATAACATACTGTTATTTCGATCGAGCAACTGAAAGAGAACATAGTAGATGTTTGTACCATATAGCTACCTAAATTACACTTATGTACATAAGTTTAACAGAGCACGCCCTTAAAGTTTTTCATTTTTCTTGGCTTCTCATTTTTTCCCTTGGTGACATTAGCAATTTTTTTGCACCATGTGTTTTTTTCCTCCAAGCATGTATTGTCTTTGCAGTTATCCCCATCTTTTTAGTTTGTGCTCAGGTTCGTATTTCACAGCATCTTCGGGGTGATCATATACAAGCCCAAATCCCCTCGAGTTGAAGCCCACCATACGGAACTTGGAAAGATAAAGAGGACAGGAAGGATGCAAGTGGAGACGTTCTCTAACCAAATCAGCGATCACAGGTTTTGCCGGCTTGGTTGCCTGCAATGGAGCACATTGACAACAAACTTTGTCGGTTGAAAGAATCTTCCCGCTCCAAGTGCGGAGTGGTGATTGTCACACCGTGTGGAGGAACAACAATTGTATTATGAGTCTTCATTGCTGCAAGTTCACAAGCAACCAAAAACAATAAAAACAAAAAAAAACAAAATATATAGATGCTATATCAACCTCGATAAGTTCTACACTGGAAATGGAAGTTAAACACATTGTTTTTGTTGCAGAGCACAAACAAGGAATCAAAGACAAATATTGGGTGTTGTTTTTTTTTGGCAGGAAGCTTTAAAAGCCTTGCCAATGGGCAGTCTAACGCCCAACAAAGGGCATTTCGATGAGGCATCCTAGGGGTAAAAACCCCTCAGCACACACCGAATCCTGCCAATGGCGAAGGCACTTGCCCCTCTATGCCGTGGTTGAAGACCGAAAGCAGAAAATAGTTTTCTTTATGCAACACATACAACAATAAGATATTTTAAGATAGACAACTTCAACCACATTATTAAGAATCTATGAAAATGTAAATGGGAAATAATGAAAAAAACAAAACATATTCAATAACCAATTCTCTAAATGATTTGTTATGGAATTGTCCATGCCACAAAGGAAAATAGTGTATAGATAGCCAATGGTGATAACTAATAACAACAACACCAAATAAACAAGCAGAACAGATAAGTATTTCCACCAAAAAGGAAATACTACTTTTTGACCAAAAAAAACCATAATATCCTCAAACGGTACTAAACGTCACAACCAAAAGCAATAAGGCCCATGCTTATCCTTGATTTTATTCAAATTTCAAACCAAAAAAGTTGGAACTCATTTTTATGCAATGGGGTGGACAATACGCAGCTGCCAAACTAATTCATTCATATATAGTTAGACTGAAAATCCATGAAATCCGTTAAAATTTAAATCTAACTTCAATGGTAAACCAAACCCAAAACATGTAAAGGAAGTGTAGGCTATGATACCCAAAATTGATGGAAGTGAGGATGTCTTTACAATTTCGCAATCCACCCACTAATATATACTTTAATTCTTTATTTCGTATGAATTGAATAACAATATATTTTAAAGCCAACAAAAATATTGCTGCCAATTTTTTGACTCCTAGTGGTTTTTGGATTTTAACATAGTTGACCATCTCATTCTAAAACCTATATCTAAAAATTTGATCTTATACAAGTCACGTAGATGAGTAAGAGCAATAGACTAGACAGAATAGGCAATCTAGCACACTAGAAATGAACAAACAGACTATGGAAATGCAGACAAGCTAGTAGTTGCTCCAGTTTTCACGCTGCAGGTGGTACAGTGAAATGTCTTTTGATTTGCAAAATGCAGGCAGACCCTGAACTTTTATACACAACAATGAGAGTGGATCTGGTTTAGAGAAGATTTTCTGTATTAAAAAAGGGCTGAAAGTTTGCATCAACCGCTTGACTAATTTTCAACAAAGTTTATTGCCAAATGGCAAGCATGCATATAGTCTATGTTTTCTGATAATTTTCAATAATATTCGGAGATAGTTAATAAATGCAAGTCTGAAAAGTTATAGTAGATATTATAATTACACCTCCCATGGCACTATTTTACGAAAAAGTCTTCTAAAGGAGGAGCTGAGAGTTTGCAGCACCCACTTAAGATACTTCCAGAAAAATTATTGTGTTAATGTATTTGTAAAAAAATATCCAAACAATAGCCTTCATCTAGTGTAATTTCTGATGAATACTATCCAAAACATTTAGTCAAAATTTTGAATGCGGGACTCCTAAAAAGCTACAATGGGCCAGACAATTCCATCTCACGTGGCACTATATATTGGAAAAACCTACAAAATTCCCCCCTCACTGGGATGGCTAGCTAAGGCTTGAATGCAAGGCTATTACAAACATAGTTCGAAGGAAAGCATAATTTAATAAAGGACTCCACTAACCTGTTCATGGACTTGCCCTAGAAGATAAAAAGGATCTAAATGTTGAATAAAACAAGTTGGAATGCTTGGCAATACATTATCCTAGAGAGTGAAACGAGAGTCATCTGAAAAGTTTGAGATCTGAATTTCTAAAAACATAAATCTTAATTTCCATTAATCAAAAAGATTGTTGGAGCTCATCGATGAATCAATCTAAATGGTGAAAAGAAAGGAATTGCCATCATTCCACCATGATCTAGTGTGAAATATCCATAGAAGTGAACTAAAAGTTCAAATTTAAATCACGTGGAAGGCTGATGTTCTAAAGAGAGAAATCTCACTTTCCTAACAAAAAATTCAATCAATTAGCTCTGATGAATACTGTAATGAATTAAAGTGAAACCTATAAATTCTGGAAATGAAATGTCTTAAAAATATGAACTAATTATTTTTTGAAACAAAAATATGTGATTGATAAATAAAATATCCATTTGAAAACAACAATACACAAGCCAAAAGAAGAAGGCAAAAAAACCAAAGGCCTAATTAAACTAAAATTATCCAATCACAAAGAGACTTTGAGTGAGGATGTGTTTAAATTTCCATCTAGATCATCCATTAAACACAAATATATACTTTAATTCTTCATTACATATAGACTATGAATTGAAAAACAATATATTTTCCTCAAAAATATCCCTATCCATTTTTTTGACTCAAAGTGGAATTTTGATTTAACATAGTTGATTTCTCATAGTCAAAACCCATATCTAAATATTAGATCCTAATAGACTCACCTATATGACTCATGAGTAAGATCCAGTTGTTATTCATTTGAATCAAAGAAGCCAACCTATACCATTTCCAAGTATGCATCATTGTTCTAGCATGTATTTAATAAAATGTATTTGAAAAATCAAGTCAGAAAATAATTATACCTTGGCACTACATCTTTTAAATTCAAAGTGTCCTTACCACTTACTAAATTCCCTTTTCAAGCATGAAAAATTCCTGGTATTGTGTTAAAGTTTATAAAAACACATAGTATTTGATTAGTTGAAAGTTGGAGTATGAATATGTTAACATACATCAAAGGACGAGAATACTTCACAACCTTTGTAATTTATTTTTAATAAAGTTGTAAATGCTGCAAAAATGGTAAGTTTAGCATTCAAATGTGTTCATCATCCAAGGTCCACCGTATTATTCAAAAATTATTAAGGCGTTTATATGACACGGATGGCTAACTAAAAAAATGTTAAAGTTCAAGTTATTCAAACATAGTTCGAGGAAACAATGAGAATGCCAATAAGAAATGCTTCAATAATATTTTAAATGTTTATAGTAAGATTAAAATGGATCTAAAGTTCAAGGGTAGTAATGGTAAGGGGGTGCATTATCCTAGAGAGTGAAAGTTTGAATATCCCTTCATCGAAGAACCCGGAAAGTGTCCTCCATTCATGATTCACATAAAAACAATTGGCAAATGCATCAAGAAATTGTTGGAATTTTTACAATATTAACTAAATGGTGAAATATAACGTATACTTTAATTCTTCATTTCGTATGAATTGAAAAAACAATATATTTTAAAGCCAACAAAAATATTTCTTGCCATCGATTTTTTGACTCTAGTGGTTTTTAATGATGTAACATAGTTGACCATCTCATTCTGAAACCCATATCTAAATATTGGATCCTAATAGACTCACCTATATGACTCATGAGTAAGATCCATTGTTATTCATTTGAATCAAAGAAGCCAACCTATACCATTTCCACCAATCATCGTTCTAGCATGTATTTAATAACCTGTACCAAATCAAGCTGCAAAAAATAATTCTGCTACATCAGTTTTTAAATTCAAAGTGTCCTTACCACTTACTAAATTCCCTTTTCAAGCATGAAATAGTCCTGGTATTGGCTATAAGTTTATAACACACATAGTATTTGATTAGTTGAAAGTTGGAGTATGAATATGTTAACATTACATCAAAGGACGAGATCTCCACTTCACAACCTTTGTAATTTATTTTTAATAAAGTTGTAACCTGTGCAAAAAATGGTAAGTTTAGCATTCAAATGTGTCCATCATCCAAGGTCCACCGTGCTATTCAAAAAGATTAAGGCGTTTATATGACACAGAACTAAGGAAAAATGTTAAAGTCCAAGTTATTCAAACAAAAGAGGAAATTCCCCACAGAATGCCAATAAGAAATGCTTCAAGAATATTTTAAATGTTTATAGTAAGATTAAAATGGCTGCAAAGTTCAAGGGGTATCAGTGTAATGGTAAGGGGGTGCATTTGCAAGAGCGTGGGTCAGGTTTGAATATCCCTTCATTGCAAGAACCCTGGAAAGTGTCCTCCATTCATGATTCACATAAAACAATTGGCAAATGCATCAAGAAATTGTTGAAATTTTTACAATATTAACAAACAGGCAGACAACGCACACACCCACATATATATAATCTTTCTGCGTGAAAATTGGCAAATGCCTTAAAAAAGAAATTGGTAAATTTAAAATTTGACATCCAGATAGACAACACACATATATCTACATATGTATAGGTTGTTTTTAGGTTCTACGTCAAGGACAAGCGCATGGGACGAAACCAGACACAAAGATGTCATTTCATTGCCCCCATTAAGGAATTTTACTTTGCTATTTAATGTTGGATTTGCTTTGTTCTGACGATACTACAATGCTCAGGGGAGTTAAATACTCTAACGACATGCTCATGGAGGTAGGGCCCGATGGAAATGTGTATGGGTAAAAACTATGGGGCTCAAGTATAAGAGATTAGTCCCTGCAGGATATCTATCCAATGCACAGTGCAAGCAAGAATGTTAAACTGGGCACCGATTGAAATAGGAAGACCTAATTTTCTGGGGAAAACCAGCGGGTTTGTTCATCCTCTAACAAAATGAAGAGCAATACCTAGTCAGATGATGACTTCGGGTTCCTCCAGCTTCAATCACAATCCAACGACCAAATAGAAAGGGACCTCTCTGCTTCAGTATTTGACAGCCATAAACAACAACAAACCCAAAAGCCCTTTGCACAGCCCTCAACAAGATGTTTTTAAATATTTCCTGGACTGAAACGTACCGCCATACAAGGAGGTACCCATACTCCCCTTTTCATGCGTGGAAGAGGCATGTCCACCCTCTAGGAGGACTGCGCATCTCGTCCTCCATTTACGGCTCCCGATATGGATCTCCCTCCTGAGCATGGTGTTGGGCCCTTCTCCTTTAAAGCTTTTGAGTTGTCATATATATTCAAAAGTCAATAAGTTGGACTTACCGCAAAATGCATTGAAGTCGGGGTGATTGCATTGAATACCATGATCAAAAAATAATAGGAGAGGACCCTATGTAGAAAGCGGGTACCAAAACATGTACATCTCTTTTCACCATAGGTTGTTGACAAAAGCACCAATAGTTGTTCACTTTTTGGTTAATTACACTTTTTAAGAGTTAATGAGAATGTGACACATAGGGCGCTCGGTCATTGGTCCCTCTTTCAAATGCTTTATATTGATTTTCTTCATATTAAATCAATTCAAAAACTACTTTTCCCTCCAAATTAACACGTGAAACGAAAATGTCAATATGGCACGATCATACGCTACACGATGCTATAATTTTTTTACGCAACCGACATACCTACATATACTTGTGTGCCCCTAAAGTTAGGTGCACGGTTATAGGGTCCTCTCCCTAGTGGGAAAATAAAAAAGGTTTAATTAACAACCCGTTTGACCATCTTTACTGTCAGCAAATGCCCCGTGTTTGCTGCATGTGATCTTTCCACGAGACTGTTTGGTCTCGTGGACGTCATTAAAAACTTTCAATTCATTCACATTTCATACTTTGCAGGGCACTGATAAAATTTGCCGAGACTTAATATTATTTTAATGTGAAACTGCAGAGCCTCAGAAATTATCCAAGGGGAGAATCCTTGCCATTGTGAAAGCAAACTGCTGATACAATTAGACTGAAATTGCCGAAAAACAAAGGTATGTTCGTGTTGCTGGTTCATGTTCTAGTGTTAGATTTTGCTAATCTGCCCTATTTCGTAAGTACATGCTCCACATCAATCTAGTTCGTAAAATAACCAAGCTCCATGGAAGATCTGAGAGCTGTTGTCAGGGAAACTGCTGTTCGAGCGATATATTTTAATTTTGGCTCCTCAATAAATCTGGTACCATAGAATGGCCATAATCATTCATTTAATTCAGTCATCAAACAATATTTCTCTGATCTACGGTTTATCTTCTGAAATGACGACATGGATAAAGGACAAAACATTGAGTCCCTTTATGACCAGCCTTATAAGTTATTACAATGCTAAAATGAGACCTGTCAATCCTCTTTGCAACAATACCATCGATGTAACCTTCACTAACAAATTTAATAGGTCTGGATTAATTAATTAGGACTAAAATGATTGAAATCATTTCTATGTCCTAAACCACTCCCACTCCTGGCGAATTTTAATTCTTCCCATCATTGATAATTTGATGGTATATAGATTCAGATGCGTTTTTCTATATCGCAATCCCTGCATGCAACAATTTCTTGGAAATGTTATTTTTGCCAATTTAGTGACTCAACCAGGAATTGAAGAGTGTAAATTAACAACTTTCTAAAACAAGAAGCTTAGAGGCACCTATGACTATCTCTGAACCTTGAGATTGGTGTCTGTTCCTTTGTGAGATGTATCAAGTCTTCTTTACTGATGGCAACACGTGTTGAGAAAAATCCAAATAAAGAGTTACTTGTCAAGAAATAACAAGTTGCCAAGCATGCACATGTTTGCAAAAGATTCTCAAAGTGTGAAATGTCGTTAAAGATCTAATATTCGCAAACCCAATACGGCAAGATTTCAGAAGATTGTAAACAAAGTAGAAAAATGACTTTCATGATAACAAGGAGTAGAATTGATTAAAAAACACGTTGATATTACACATCTCATTTAATTCAGTCGTCAAATAATATAACCCCTCTCAATTTGTTTTGGCATGCAATATACCTGTCCATATTTCAGAGTAAATGCCAAGCAAAAATGTCACATGTTAGGAACAGTAATTTGAATGGTTCTGATAATTGGTAATCATCTTGTTGGAGGGAATACCAAACTCATAAAGGGATTTTGATGCCCTGTTCCCGTCACTTTAAGGGGATTCCCTTTATCGTGTTTCATCCATCATTTGGCCTGCAATACACCTGCAACAGCTGTAGTACCGGTTTTGTGGAGCTGATGAGAATGAATTATCCTTATTTCACAAGTACTGTCACACCAATCTAAAAACGCATTACCAACATTGACTACTATCTCCATTGGCACTTCTGAAAACTGCCTTTGAATTAACTAGCTGCCTATGAAATTGGCTCTTTAGCAATGGTGCTCTATAATCTAGGATTTTTGTTCCCAGAAATCGCAATTCTATTATTGTATCAGCTGTGTCTAATTTATTGTGACACTGTTTTAAACTATTTTGCACTTGATTCAGTTGTTGTTGTATCATAACCATCTTTCACCTGTCTTTTGATTAAGCTTATCTGTTGCAGTTTCTAATATGTTTCTGAAGTCAGATAGTATGTTAAGATCTTTTTCCGTCTTCGACTGAACTTGTTTCTTTGGAGAGATGATTGTGAATGTATATCGCACATTTTTGCTTTTTAGCATTGTGTTTCCTAATTTTGTATTGCTATTTCATACCTATTAGAGGTTGACACAATTGACAATGCCATAAATAAAAGAGGTGTGATATTGACACAAAAGTACGGTTTATTATTGCTTCTCCAAACAATGTCTTCTTATTGATAGCAATGGAATCGGCAGGTAAGAAACGTAAAAGAACAAGCAATAGAACATGTGGCGAAGTTATAATGGTAGAGGATTGTTGAGTTGTGGAGCTCAATTACTTCATATTAGCATGTTATATTAAACTTCCGAGGAAAGCACGATGGCGAGCATCGGTTATGGAGGGACCGGCATCAGTCAAGCAAGGAGGAACCGGCATCGGTTAGGGCTAACCGGCGTCGGTTACCTGTGCGTGAGTGTTTTATTTAACTCTCGGGAATTAGATCTAAATTTAGTATTAAAGCAAATCTATTGATTGTAATTGCATGGCTAAGTGCCCTAAGTTTGTATATGCCTATATAAGCATGAAAGCTAGGGTTTAGAAGTAGAGGATTGAAAGAATTAATGATTATTGTGAAAATAATTGTGTGAGAGAGAATTCTTGGAGAAGAAAGAGAAGCTTGAGAGAAAGAAAGTATTGTACATCTGAGAGGTGTGGAAGATTGTAGATCTTCAATTGCATATTCTATGAAAGCTTTGGATAATGTATTGACTTGTTTGAAATATCCCTAATGGGATACCACTTAAAAATGCACAAAATATATGAAAATTGCAGCAAAGTAAAATATTGATTTATGCAGATTTTTACATTAAAGATAAGCGAACTAAATAAAATCAATATCTCCCAAAATATCCATTCGAATTACTTGAAAATTTATAGAGAGTTTGATATTATTATAGAGGACATAATAAAACTATTTTGGAATTTTACATAAATTAAATTGTTGTCGAGAAAAAGTACAATGTACCTTAGGCAATTTGGAAAACTTCAGAGGTTCGTAACTCTCTAAATACAAGAGAAAAAATAAGGGTCTTTGGAAATAACATTAACAGATATAGGAAATAATATTTCCACCTTTAGATCTGAAAATGGCCGACTGGAAAACCCCCAAATAAGCGTTGCAATCGCCTCACTTGGAAAAGGGTCAGAAAATGGAGGCACCTTCAAAGTGATGCTAACCCCATCCCAAATGGCTATCGTAAGTCTGATTTGTAACCCCTCTCATTATCTTCTCCAAATGCCCCCAAAATCCTCAAACCCTTCCTTTGAACCCTCTGGTAATATCACATGACATACACAGCCCTGAAAGCAGCTCCAAAATGACAGACTAGGGTAGATCTCTCACTACTGCAGAAGAATGCCTGCACTAGGCTAGGGACGGGTCTCTCACTACCGAACCTAGGGTCCTGTGGGATTTGACTCCACAAGTTGTAGATGCGCATGAAGCGGCGATTGCACGTGAAGGAGGCTAAAATGTATGCGACAAAAGGCGCCTTTCCTTTCTCCCCCAGCTCCTTATATACTTCCTCGAGGAAAAAGAGCCCCTGACAGACCTATACGCATTTCATTCGATGAAGGGCCAATAAAATAAAGTGACTTAAGTTACTTTTCCACTTTAAGTCACCATGGTCCAAAAGTGACCCTCAAAAAAATTAGACTATTAGAACCATGTGGCCCCCTCCCATAGCTCACAAAGCATCCACTGACTCCTTGGTTCTAACCACGGCTTGGAATCAACATGGCCTTTAGGCCTTTGGCATAGGAAAAGGGGACATTACAGTCCTCCCTTCTCGAGAAATGCTTGACCCCAAGCATTATCATGTCTGATACGATGAGAACAGGGTGAATACCGTGTCATGTAGTAAGTTTCTCCATTGGTACCCGTGCAAAATTTTCAATTGGTCCAATCCCTGCGATGTCGAGGTTGTCGTCACGGAATCACTCACGACCTCTCCAATCAACTCCTGGGTATGAAAGTTCACTTTGAATCCTATAGAATCCCTAAATCAGCCTGTGAAACAACCTGTTTACGCACAAATGGTGCTAACTCTCCCACATGACCTACACTCGTGTGAGAGCAAGGCTCCTCATATTATATCTCGATGTGTCCGTGGAGGAAAATTCCCAAGACTCAGTAGACAGTCAACTGGCAATATCAGCTCCACATAGTCCACCTCCTGTGTTGAATGTGAACCTACTAAATAACCATGAGTCAATTTCGTCTCTCCATTGACTAACACGTGGGTGAAGTGCTCACCGGGCATAGAAGCAACAAAATGCATAGGAGTGTTATCCCATGTCGATTCAAAAAATGATGAACCCGTAAGCTCTGACTTGTCATAGTGACAAACCATATATGCATGTATAAAGTTGAGGATATCCTCCCTCAACCTATGCCATATGAACCTCTCTGACATGAGCCTGTAGGTCTCATCGAAGCTCAAGTTCCCAGTCACGGAAGAACAATGCACATGTCGCAATATCTCCATCCTCAACCATGAATCTGACACAAGGCTCCATCTTCCCTGAGAGAAGATCATCTCATCCTCCAATCTGTAGTTGTCATCCTGTATGTGGCCATCCAGAATCTCACAAGTGTGTCGGTTCTTGGAGTACTCAACAAGCAAATGAGATCTCTGTCTAACGAGACTTCAGATGACCAACATAATGATAAACTCGGATGATCTGAACCTATAGTCCCAATCTTTGTAACTGTCTCATATGCAACATTGCTGGTCACACCCACATCGATCCGCATGATAATTAAACTCCTCACCATGTCAGAACATCCTCTCCATCCCCTCAGTTGTAACCACCCTGGGTGCTCCTGTAGATAATCGCCTCAAAATCACATTCCTACCCTCATATTTAAACTTTAGCTCTATCGTCTGAAAGTTAGTCCAAAACTAACCAAGAGAGTGAAGCCACTGTACTCCCAACACTATGTTGGTCACTCCCATACCAACGATGTGGAGATCATCGATAACTATATAGTTACCCATCATGATGCTCACTTGGGGAACTTGTCGTGTGCACCTCATAGAATCTCCATTGGCTACAACCACGTTAAGGCCCTCAAAATCCTCTATCTGTAATCCTCGCCTCTCCACCAATGAGGCATCAATACAGTTGTGGGTTGCCCCACTATCAATGAGTACCCCAACTCGTTGACCCTGCATAATTCCTCTAATCCTAAATGCCTTGTACATTAGAGTACTAGACAATGTGGCTATAATCTCCCGAGGAAAAGTCTCCTCATCATGCCCGCATCAGCAGTGCTATCCAACGCAACCCCATCTCCATCATCCATCTCGTAAGTCTCTAACTCCTCACCTTTGTCACCCTTTCTCTCCTCAAAGACCTCAATGAATTAGGCCTTCCCTCTACCTCTGCGATCATGTTCGAAATCCAAGGTGTGTACATGATGAAACATAGTTTCATTCGCCCTCAACTCATCTCTGTCCTCTCGGGAAATGATTGGCTTCTTAGCCACCTCCTACCTCGGTGGAGGCTCCCTCTCTGTTGAAGTTCGTCAGATCCAGGATGGAGGTTTCCTTTGCTAACGTGAGGTGGAACCCTCGACTTTGGAGTGGATAACTCCAAGTCCCAAGCTCTCCTAATGACCTTGAGCAAAGAAGAAGAAGGTTCAAATGCCTTCTGAGCCTAAGCGAAAGCACTGTCAAAACTGCTGCGACAGTGAAATCAACCTCATCTCTATGACATCAGGTACCATGAGTGATAATCTCGAAAATCGCATGACATCTTGATCCAGGACCGGTTTGTCTCAAAGGAGTCAACTCCCTGAAATACCTGTCAGGGTCCCTCCTATCAAATCTATTCCCCAACCTCTATGTGAACTCTGCATAATTAGTAATGTGTGTGTCCCTATGTAATCAACCCATGATGCCACCAATCATGAGCGTCTCCCTCAAGATGTAAGATTGCAAACTTAATTGCATCTTCCTCATACATAGGATTCAAGTCGAAGTATGTCTTCAATTCCTGATCCCGAGACTATGCAGTACACTTCTTAGAACTAACAAAGTGTGGAATGGAAATCTGTCCCAATCTCCTCTGTAACTCGGGTACCTGTTTCTAATGATCTCTCTTGGGTCTACTATCGATCTTCATTTTGTCATATTCTAGGATGACATGTTATTACGAAACGCCCTCACCTAAGGTTTGGTTCTTCTCCCAACAAGATTCTTCATCCAAAATATCTTGGTTGATGTACTGTGAAACTTGGATCCTTCAAGAAAGAAAGTTTGTGAAGCCCCAAAGGCCTAAAGTGAGAGAAGAATGGGAGGCCACTACTGCACGAATGTCCACTCTTACCTCTTTAACCTGTTGTCCGTATTGTTATTTTCTCCTCTCCTTATGATTGTTGTTATACACGGTCCAACAGGCTGAAGATGATTAAAAATATTCTCTTACCCTTTTTAGCAATCATAGAACCAACGCTAGTACCTTGAGAGGTACTCTCCCTTCTTGCACCAAAGTCTCCAATGAAGAAATCATGCTTGCCAACACTTGTAATCCCAAAAGACACATTTGAATTCCTTCTTTTGCTTATGAAATCAGTCACAAAGTTTTCAAAATCAGAATTGATAGTTTTGGATAATTGCCACATATTACCAGGATCCCATAGCTTATAATTCCCATGAGCCCTTGTATTTGTTAAGTGAGCTAAAACTTGCCACCATATATCATCCACAAGATGCTCATATACACATAGTTGGAGCAATGGTCCAACAAACTCCATGATGAAGACTTCATCATCTACCATACCATGCATCTCATGATGGAAATAAATTGGAATAGGCAACAATAAATAAGACACATTAGTGTGCTCTTCATACCTTTCAAGGCCATCAATGTCCTCTGTGTGTTCAAGATAGACATATGTTGAGCTGCCCCAACATTGTTGCTTGAGTGCCTGTTGAAAGTATTTGAAATCGATCAACGAGTTTTGATTTGGAAATTACAGCAGGCTGCAATTTTACACAGGTGTCCATGTGAGGCTCCTCCTCATGTGTTAGTTGCTCGATCGAGTCTTCTTTCGTGGGTGTAGACTTCCTTGCATCAATTGCCTCATCGTTTCCTTGAACTCTTGTATGTGTTGTCTTGCTTGAGTCACTATCAACCTAGCAACTCTAGCTCTGTTATTCCATTCCTCACACTTTTTAAGAGTTTCCATTACATCCTCCTTGCTTGCATAAACAAGTTTCTTCTCCTGAGCTGGAATAATTTCTCTAACAAGCAAAGTTTCACTAATGCAATTATTTTGCTCAATGGAAATCATACCCTTTTGTCTAGAAGCTTCTTCTACAAATGAGTTCTTTTGTAATTCAGGTACCGGTATATGATGATCTCGCTTGGGCTTGCTACCAATCTTCATCATGCAATAATCTGGAAATGACATATTATCTCTGAAACCCTTACTCAAAGATTGGTATTTCCTCCAACAAGAATCCTCATCAATCACCTCTATTGGCCGCCCTCTATCACTATTCTCACCATGTTCCTTATTGTTATAAGATTTGCTTTGACTCAAATTCCAGAGTGAGTTAACTAAAATAAAGGTTAGTGGTTGCTATTGTTTCACCATGTTGGTGAACATTTCCTTCATAAAACCCACATTGAGATCTTTCCAAACTACCATATTTAACCCACACAAGCTAGAGGAACAACAACTCTGATACCACTGAAATATCCCTAATGGGATACCACTTAACAATGTAAAAAATATATGAAAATTGTAGCAAAGTAAAAATCGATTTATGCGATTTTTCTGTAAGGACAACGATCTAAATAAAATCAATATCTCCCCAAATATCCACTCAAATTACTTGAACATTTATAGAGAGCTTGATATTATTATAGAGGACATAATAAAATTGTTTTTAGAATTTTACAAAAATTAAAACTACGCGAGAAAAAACACAACGTGCCCTAGAAAGCTGGAAAACTTCATAGGTTCAGAACTCTCTAAATACAAGAGAAAAAATAAAGGTCTTTGGAAATAACATCAACAGATATAGGAAATAATATTTCCACCTTCAAATCTGAAAATGGCCGACTGGAAAACCCCCAAATAAACGTTACAAGTCGCCTCGCTTAGAAAGGGGTCGAAAAATGATGGAGGTGCCTTCAAAGTGATGTTAAACCCAGCCTAAATGGCTATCATAAGTCTGATCTGTAACCCCTCTTATTATCTTCCCCAAATGCCCCCAAAAATCCTCAAACCCTTCCTCTGAACCCTCTGGTAATATCTTGTAGCACAACCTTGAAAGCAGCTCCAAAATGACAGACTAGGGTAGATCTCTCACTACCGAAGAATGCCCTACTAGCTAGGGACGGGTCTCTCACCACCGAAGCTAGGGTCCCTGTGGGATTTGACTCCACAAGTTGTAGATGCACAACAAACAGCAGTTGCACGTGAAGGAGGCTAAAATGTATGCGACAAAGGTGTCTTTCCTTTCTCCCCCAACTCCTTATATACTTCCCCGAGGCAAAAGAGCCCCAACAAACCCTATACGCATTTCATTCTATGGAGGGGCCGATAAAATAAAGTGACTTAAGTTACTTTTCCCCTTTAAGTTGCCATGGTCCAAAAGTGACCCTCAACGCAAAATTAGACTATTAGAACCACGTGGCCCCCTCCCCATAGCTCCCAAATGGCCCCTGACTCCTTGGGTCGACCACGGCTTGGACTCGACGACGACCCTTAGGCCTTTGTGAAATATTAGGGCCAATTTTTTTGTTCTTCTTTTTAAAAAGATTACAACATTACAATCAAAGTACCCGTTATGGTTAGAAGGTAAACCAAAGCGTCGAAAGCAACTCTAACCAAGAATGGCGCCGATGATGGCGAGCATATGGTCGGAGGATCTTCTACGCTAGATCTTTGAATGGGAACTCAACGTCAGTATGTGCTACCCAATCCGGTATGGAGTGAGGGCGACCATCGGCGGAGTGTTACGAATACTAATCTTCTACCTAAATGCTTTGAATGGGAACTCAACGCCAAGTATGTGCTACCCAATCCAAAGTATGGAGTGAGGGCGACCATATGACTGAGTGTTACGAGAAAACTATGCTTGAAAAGAAATGCGGAAAGTGGAAATACTCAACACCTGAATGTGCTTGCTAACCTGAATGGGATAGTAAGCTACCATAGAAGCGGAGGTCAAATTAAAACAATATCAATCTTTGAAAGTAAGAAGGGCATTACGAGTATGATAAGCAAGAATCTAGGTTCACCGAGACTTTGCCGACTTACAATATAAATGGTGAGATCTTGCTAACAATACGAATCGATTAAGATGCGGTTTTCTCATTCATTATGACGATTCGTATTTTTTCATATAACCAAGAAGACACGATTTCGGAATAGCTCGAATATAACCAAGTGACCACAGATTTACGGAATAGCTCGGAGAAATTCCGTAAAACTTATTCAAATAAACGATCACGATTCAAAGCACTATTAGCAAGAGGCGCTCGACTAACCCCAAAAACAGACTCAAAATGTAGGCTATATTAAATGCACGAATTTCAAGACACCATGAATGAGTGACCCAAAGACGAGGCGATTTAGCTTTTAAAAATCAGATTGTCTTCCAAAAATTCTACAGCCTTGCATACATGGGCGCCTAGCCAAGAAGGAAGGAAAGAAACAATACCCACCATGAATTTTTTTGTCTTTTTGGATTTATGAATAAAACATCGAATCTGCTGAAGCAAAAGTGCAGAACCCAGAAAACTCTAATATGTAAAATCTGAACCTAATTAGACAAATGCAGATTACACAGCACTAAATCCACTGAACTCACAATCTAGAGTAAAATCACCACTAGTTGTTGTCTTACAAACAAGAAGCGATGCCCGAGCTAGGAGGCCTTCATTCCTCGAAGCAAACCCAGAGCCAAACCGGCAGCATAACAATATTGCAGTCCAAAAGATGATGAATGATGCTCAAAGTCTTCCTTTTATAACTTCCTGTTGACTTCACCAAACCCTAAAAAACACTTCAACATCCAAACCCTAATCCTTTCTCCAAGATGGCGCCCTTTTCCTTTCAAGCTTAATATTGATATTTTAATTAAATTCAATACCTTGATAAATGCGCCCACCTTAAGCTTGCTTTGACTTTGGAAATTAATAAAATAATCTTAATGAAGGCACCTCCCTCAAGAAACCCACTTTTCAAAACAACTTAAAGTTAATAGACTAGGCGAAGGGGTGATGTTCGAATATAATATTAAAACGTGACCTTTAATTAAATATATCAACTTAACTCTTCAATCATGCTCTGAAGCCAATAATGACCGGTCAACAGATATTTGAAGTAGGAAGTCAACCAAGTTGAACCCAATGAAAGCGCAAAAATAGAATTTACTAAAAATAGTAAATTCGAAAAATACTCAAAATGCCGAAATGAACATACCCGCTGCGAAGCTTTCGGAAAACCGAAAGAATCCACCTTTGAATCCACCAACTCAAGCAAAGACATCCTCAAAATAGAAACCCTAATTTACCTTCCGACTAGCCTTCGGGTTTCAGAAAAGGCCAACTGCAGTCCTTTGGAAAGATCAGTGCGAGAAGGGGACATTACACTTTGGCGCGGGAAAAGGGGACCAAACAAGGAGGAAGGCTGGCATTGGTTGGGGCAAACCAACATCGGTTACCTATGTGGGAGTGTTTTATTTAACTCTTGGGAATTAGATCTAAATTTAGTATTAAAGCAAATTTATTGATTGTAATTGCATAGCTAAGTGCCCTAAGTTTGTATATGCCTATATTTAAGCATGAAAGGTAGGGTTTAGAAGTAGAGGATTGAAAGAGTATTGTGATTGTTGTGTGAAAGAGAACTTTTGGAGAAGAAAGAGAAGCTTGAGAGAAAGAGAGTATTGTACATCTGAGAGGTGTGGAAGATTGTAGATCTTCAATTGCATATTTTATGAAAGCTTTGGATAATAGATTGACTTGTTTCTTGATGGATGTAGTCCACACTAGGTAAACCACATTAAATCATTGTTGATTTATATCCTTTGTTTTGTATATTTCTTCTAGTAGAATATTCACTTTTATTGCATATATGCTTAGATCTGATCTATTATCCGTACAACCTTGTGCTAACCCCAACAAGGACTACAAGCCATTACCCAAACTAGAATATGTTACAATTGACGATATTTTAGCCACACAACACCTCTTTAGAGAAAATCATTTGCTTCAATGTTGGGGATTGCCTCTTTGATACATTTCATGTACTCCTACATTTCAAATATACATCTACAAAACATCACAACAACATTATTGACCGTTTCCAAAATTGTTTACGAGAAAGGTGATCCAAATGCACTAAAATCCTATGAACTTGAATTGGACCCTTCCCATTTGTACACAATGCATGGAATACATGACACTCAAACATATTTTGTCACGAATGTGATTATCGTACTACGGTGTTCAAATACTAATGAAACTAGATTATGGGGCGACACTTTTTACACAAACTAGCTAGCGAGATGGTTAAATATACAAATATGAGTGTGGTCTTCAACAAAAACTTGTTACTTGAAATTTATCGCAAATAGTCTAAAAATTTTGTATTGCATCTTGTTTCATGATACAAACCCTATAAGCGGGCAATATGAACCACTATATTGGAAAAAATGGTCAATACAATATTTCTTTAATGTCCAGACAACTATCAACAACTTGTATTAACCTTCATTGTATTGGAGAGACATTACACACGAGCTTAACAAAAATAATTTCTTTACACCAATTACACATGCATCAAATGTGGCGAAAGTTTATTCAACTCCATTTATTATTTGGCAAATGGAGAATTGACATACTGATGTTTGTGATGTTATTTGTCTCAATCATTTTGCGCAATGCAATATTATCCCATTACCCGCATGTATTTTCCCTATTACAAAAATACTTAGGAAGAGATTCCATTAAGCATACTAGCAAAATTGCACATTGGCAAGGATACATTGTCAACTTGGGAATGTCATTTGTGCAAGGTGAAATTGAAGGAGGTGAATTTTGTTTAGATTGGATATCCACATTTCTTAGACTTAAAATCCAGCTATGGTCATCAACAATCGGTAATATAGAAAAAATATACTGCAATTGTTTGGAACCTCAAATGACTTATGAAATTATATTTTTTGAAACCAATACATCTCACATTCACTATGAACCACTTCAAAGAAACTCTGCAACTCAAGATATTTCTACTTTATATAAGCAAAAAACATTGTCTCCTCCAACAATATGCAAAACATCTCTTCGACATACCAAACATATTACATGAATGCGAGAAAACATCCATCGCACAAACAAACAACATGACCACAATATCCGTCCAAAATGTGAACATGTATAAGTTTGAAAAGCTATAGAAATGAGGTTAGAACACTAAAGAAACCCCAAAGCTTCAACAACTTAACTATGAACCATCTAGATAAGAGATAAACAAGAGCTACTCCTATGCATGCATTATAACTTTGACAAAAACATCAAACTAACATGTATATTACTCTCTACTCTTTGAAAGCTATAAAAATATGAACCTATGAAGATCCTAACAATCAGTTTTGATTGTTTGATGCTCAAGGTTTGAGAGTGAGAGCTCACCATTAATGGCTACAAGGCCATATGGTTCTTCTCATTTACTCAAGCTTGAGTTTGGAAAATGCAATAGATAATGATAGCTCAATAACAATGAAGAATGCTCTAAATCCTAACAAAATATTATAGTTTAGCCTAAAGAAGGAGAAGTGTTTTTAGAAAAGTGAGGAGGGTAGAGTTCTATTTATAGGTTTATGATTTCAAGAAAGGGGTGTTTTTGGGACAAAATACCAAAAGTGAAATGCAAATGAAAATGCATTTGGAAAGTGACATGCACTTTTAGCAAGTCAAAGCAAGATTTGACTAGGTTTAGAGACTAATTAATCTCTTAGGATTAATTAGGGGTCCCAAGTAGGCTTAGGAAGCTTTCTAGGAGCATCTGAAGGAGGTTTTGATAGATTTTGGAAGTGTTGGAAGCAGGAGTTAGCTAATAATAAGATTTACTAGTCAACTACAAGAGCAGAGGTTTAATCAACCTATAATGGTCAATTAAGAGGACTTGAAGGGAGAAAGATCCTAATTGCCAAAGTGTCGTCAATTTGCAGGGAGTAAAATAGTTAGTTTTAGTTTAGTAATAATTTTTTTATCAAACTATAGGTGTCTATACAAAAAATCAATAATCAAATTCAACAAACATCATAACATGATTTCCCAAATGCCAAATCGACACTCAATATTATGAGACAATAATGATGAGATCTCCTCAACGAGCTTCTTTCACATCAAAAACATCTCTTCGTTATCTCAAGAAACTTGCACATGAAAAATAAACAATCATCGAAGAAACAAATGCTTATTATAACCCAATGCCAATTCGCATATACAATAGTAAAATTCAAGACACGCCAAACCACGCAAGTCCAATTTGCAAGCAACTACACTTTAACTACAATATGGTCCACTTTCGACAATCGATCGGAAAAAAACATGTACCTCAGTTTGACCCAAAGAAAAGAAATGATAATCTCAAAGTGAATATGCAAACATTGTAACCATTCCTTAAAAGGAAAAAAACTTCCCAAATTTGCAACACCAGAACACATTGCATTGAACAATCCACTAAGTTTTGTTAAAATGCTTACAGAGCTCAAAGAATGGGTTATTTTGCTTCGCATTGCATTTGCACAAATTAGAGAACTAGGATACAAAAAACCACAAATTGGGCTAATTGGGGCAATTATCAATGTTCCATCAAATATTGACATTATATAGAAAGCATTGACACGTTGCTTTGATGAGACATCCACTATGCATGATAATTGAAGATACAACTACATTACAAGAATCCATACAAAGAAGGAAGAGTACAAATAAGTATAATCATGTGTGTTTTGTATAATTGTCCAAAACAAAATGTATCAAACTCAAAAAGTCATTATCAAAAAAAAAAATGGAGAGAATTATTGCATAACGCTCTACAAAATGATCCAAGCGAGAATGAATCACTTGATACAGAAACCACGGGCAGTGATGATGAAAAAGAAGTGCCCAATGAAAGCATGGTACACGGCTTTGATCCAAAATGCAAACCGTATTCATGCCCCTGCAACAAAAACTAATAAAATTTGCTCCAACTGAAGGACAATAACCACTCAGAATTTTCAAAGATAAGTATGCTGAAGAAATGAATTTCCCAACACTTTTTTGGCAATTCCGCGTACCGACAATGTAACAAATTCATTCTCATATTCAAAAATTGCACGATGGGAATTACAACACGAAAATCATTCATTTTCATATCATATAACCAACATATTCTTCAAAGCAATCAAGATTATGATTGACAAGTGTCGAGAAGTATCTGGATACGAATAAGAAAGGCACAATTAAAAGGAAGAAAGTTACTCGCAAAAGATGTAAAATACAAACCAAACCTAGACAAATTATTGCAATATGATATTGGATATATTGATTTCAAGAAAATACGCACATCTCCGATTACTTACAATAACTAAGGAGAAACACCTTCACAATGATACGACAATTGGGACCACCAACTTTCTTTTTCACATTTACAAGTGCGGAACATAATTGAGAACCGCTAACTTCTACTTTGTGTGAATTATATAAGAAACATGAAAGAACAAATAAAATAATGCAAAATCACTACTTCGTGCACTAGTAGATAATGACTTTCTAATTAGGAAAGATCTTGTTACATGTAGTCGTTCTTATTCACACATAATCAATGCAATGATCCAAATGATATACCACGATGCTTCTTTCTTTGGAGAGATACAAGACCATTTTTTTAATGTAATTTCAAAAGCTGGGCAATGAACACACGCATATCATGATATGGAAAAAATCGCACCAATCTATTGCAAAGACAATAACATTGACATTGAGAAATTTGTAGATATGTATATAACTTGTGATTCGATGACCTCGACCCAAATATTGCTAGATTACATGAGCATCATCACACAAAAATATGCTACGAGATAGTCAAAAAAATGTTGTAGATACAACTTCCCAATGCCTCCAATGAGAAACACAATGATAATTGAGTCATGCATTGATCATGATGAAATGGCCCTTCAAAATTCAAAACACATTTACGCAAAGATTGAGGCAAATTTTTATGACATCGACATCACTTTTGACATGTTTTTAGCAAAACTAAATATGACTGAGATCGAATACATACAAGTTAACAAATACACTCTCAAACAAACAAGAATTTTCCTAAAACAGAACCTTTGCATGTTTGGAAAAACTCCTTTTAGAAAATATTTCCTCAAATCTGGAAGGAAAATACAGATGCTCAATTTATACTCAATGCATATGCTGCGGTACACTATTGTACATCATATATGACTAAAATTGATGCATCAATGACAAGAACATTTGAAAAATACGGAAAGAACATCAAATAAGAAACATTGATGCAATTGAAATGATACGAAAACTTTGCAACACATTGCTCAATATGCAACAAGTCTCTCCTCAACAAGCAGTACATATTGCTTTATCGTTTCCATTAAATTCTTGTTCAAGAAAGTGTGTATTCATAAACACAATTCCATACAAAGAATGCAAAGTTGTAATCAAACCACCAACACTCATAAACCAAGAACTCGAATCAGATAATATAATGTGCCAATCCATAATAGATCATTACATAAAGCAACCAACAACATTAAAAGACATTTTCCTTACAGAATTTGCTTCAGAATACAAAACATTAAATAACAAAAAATTAAAAAAAGCAAAAACCAAATATCTTTTGTTTTATCAAATATAAAAACACCTCGAAAATGAAAAACTATTGTAGAGAAAAGCTATTATTATGTCGAAAGACCTATCCCCACTTGGATGCACACCAACTCAGTCTGACATCTGTCAAGCAAAGAATGACCGACATTAGAGGAGGCGAAGCATTGAAAATCGAACGGGTGATGATGTGCTAGCGGAGGATTGTGAATCCTGGATCGATTAAATGAAGACCAATCAGAAGAAAGGGCACAGATTGTGTTTTTAATGGGCTAAAAATCCGTTGAAGGGAGTGGATGTTCGCAGCCGTCGATCGAGGAAGGGATATGAAGGATGCAAAACCCAGTAAAGAATAATTACGTGTTGCGGAAGGTAGAGAAGTAGATGTCGTGGTGGAGGAATTTGTGTAGTGTTTAGTTCACGAGAGCAGAGCCGACATGATCCTTGCTACTCACCTCCAAGGAATTGGAGTCCTTTGAGAATCGAAAACTGTGGCATCATACTCACATTGAGCATGTCGCTTGCATCACTCGAAGAATAAGAATTCTCTTTGTGCTCTTCCAAGACCTCCACGATAAAGACGTTATCATTCCTCCTTCGGCGATTGTGAGTATGAGAGAGCTCCTAATGGTGATACATCAGAGTGAGCCTTATCTATTTCATCAGGTGGGTATATATGTAGGTCCTTGATAGCCTTGACATGTCTTTTGATGTTTTCTTCTGGAGTAAGAGGATATGGCGCAGGATCAGCAGAAATTAAAGGATTGGGTTCTGCAGGCTAGACTGTGATTCTTTTGTTCCTATGTTAATCAGCAGAATCAAACGATTCTTCCTAAATATTTTTATTCTCTTCACGTTATAGCTTGGTTCCACACCGAAATTTATAGTGTGGAAAACTGGAACATCAAAACTATATTAGGGATTTTGTGTTCAAAATTTACAGCATGTAGAATGTTGATATCCAGTGGCTTCTGTCGACCCCTAACCTACAGGATTGCTCGTTAATACTGGCAGGTCTATTATAAAGTCCTCGCAGAGACCAGGAGGCCTCCGTCCCTAGTAAAACACTATTTTTTAAAGCATAACTGTCTTGTTGTTATATGAATATTCGTTAAAACTACCATTTTCTTATTTAAGAGGATCATATAACCTACCATCCATTGTCATTTTGTTTACTACGCCGACATGGGCAACACGTTGGAGATGTTTACAGTGGGGCTCTTGGTCGTGTCGCATGAGGTGCGGGAGTTCGTTGATCTTGTAAGGATGTGTGCCTCTGTCGGCTACACAACAGAGGCATAATTTTGTTTGGATTGATACGACTTGGGTTTTCAAAAATTTGGTCCATTATTGTTGTAATATGAATCTGGGCATTGTATATAGATATAGCTTATTTGTGCAAATTGGGTCAAAGCATGCTCCTTATGAATTTATGTCAATAAACTCCAGGGCTTTTGGAAAGATGGCATATATTTTATGAGGATTTCTGCGGAAGTGTCCTACCACCACTATAGCTGATATTCATGATAGTTTTTTTCCTTAATCCCTTTTTTCAACATAGGTTAAAAAACCCAAAAAAAAAAGATATTACTGAAAAACAATACAAAAGTGTATATAAATACAATAATTCATTACAGAAGTGGATATCAAAAAATTCATGGAAGTTATATTGTCATTTGATTTTATGATTATTCTTAGGAATCCATGCAGGAGCTATGTTTTCCTTTTTATGTTGTCTCTTTCAATTGATAGAATTGTCAAATTTTTTTGGGTGGGAGAGATTGTTGTAGGTTTGGTCTATCCCATCATTGTACAAATTTTACCTTCTTGGGGGCTATAAATGATGACTGGCTTTTTAGATCAAAAATGGATTTTACTAACCGAGCGTAAGACCAAAATGGATTATAGACCCACAAATACAATTACATTAGTTATTATACATGATGCTCGTATAGGTGTTACATCAACAAATAATTTTCCAGCGGAGATATGTATGGGTTGACATTGTTGTTTGGAAGGAAAACATGTTTTGAAGTAGGACATGGGAAGAACATATATGTATCCAAGCTAATCCCTTGTACAACTTGATAAGATTATTATAGGGCTATGAAAGGTTTTATAACTGTCACTTTCTTTGGGGTTCATTATGGTTCCAATCCACTTACCTGATAATCTTTCCGGTATGGGGGAGATATGTTAGATGTATTTTACCATTATAGTTCACCCCTAAATTCTTTCTGGAGCTATGTCAAGTCTCTAGAAGAAATGTGTAACTTTACTGATAATCATTTGGTTCATAACTTTTTCAAACTAATAGCAAGACAAAAACCTTCTAGAATTGTTTCATAAGACTTATATTGGTGATGTGTCAATATCCCACAAAATTACAAATCATGGTATTACAACAAGCTACATTCTGGTGTCAAATGCAAGCCAATACTTGACTTAGGCTATTGTGCTTATGTCACTAAGATTTTATTGTATCCCTGATGAGCATTCCATTTCTTTTGAGCTTTTCTGTTGGAGCAAACTCCTTTACAAACCTTTTCGCAACATCTCAACAGACATTGGAAGCACACCAGACTAAGTAATTTCTAATTGGTTAATGATAAGAAACATTTATCAACCTTAGCATGCGAGGCATGTACTTGCAACAAATGAATCCATCCAAGAAAATTTATCCCAACTCCATCCTATTAATCCCATGGGCCTTAAGAACCCTCACATATTAGGTCATAGATATTTTGAAATGCATCACAATTGGCTCCTGAATGATGTTCCACTTAGTTTACAAGAAAGTGGCCCATCTTTGATTCATATGTGCAAGACCACTACAACTATCCCTTTCAACATACATACATCCACATCCACCACTATCCCTTTCTCGGAACAAAAGTAGGATTTCGATACAATTTTCAATCATTACATGCAAGGAATACACTTCCCACCTCTAAGAATGATAATCCAAGGTATTGCAAGCACATGTAAATCATACCTCATTAATACGATCCACTTTGTAATTTCTTCTGCAACCCCACAACAACCATCTCCCCTCTTACTTCTTGCTCCATGAGTTACCACATTTAACATTTTTGCATCGACTATACATGCCCCCTCCTTGCATATTCCAGTAAAGGATATGAAACCACTTGATGGTCAGTCCCTCTTTTCTCTTCAATAATCACTCAAACATGTTTGATACATTCTCATCGACAAGATGAGTTTCATAGGTCCAAAACTCCTTGCCAAAATCGACTATCATCTTCGAGAGGCTTTTCCACACTGCAGGTCTTCCACATTTGGTAATAGATCCATCATTCTTATTGGCGACCTTCGCCAGTTACCTCTATCAAGGATGTTCCACTCTATGCAAGTCACTCGTATGGAGAAAACCTTTGGTTTAGCTTCACCACATGCGTGACTCTATAGACAATCTTAAGAACAAGGTTCTGATCCAACCCAAATTTCTTTTCACCAACTCCTTAATATCAGAGATGGAATTGCCTAGTTAACAACTAGAAAACACTACTCCAACGTATCGACTCTTGGATGGCAGACATCATATTGATACATTCCTTCTAGCTCCGTATTTGTTTGCTAAAAATGAACTTATCGATCAACACAACCTCAACATGGTGAAATCCTCAACATTCATGTGGCACCTTCTATTACATAACTTACTAGGTTCAACCTTTGTAGATGAACTTGATGATGAACAACTAGATCACAAAGTGCTACCATGCAAACAATAAAAGGTTATGCTTACAAAAAAATTATGGGTTGAAGCGGGACATGTGAATGGCTCTATAAGCGTCGTTGTTGACATTGTCTACACTCCTTCCTTGACTCCTCCTTCTCTTCCACTTTTTTTTGTTGTCGTCAAATTTGACAAATACAATGGCCCTCCTTGGAATCCACATAACCCCACTCATGTTCATGTACCGCCAATCTCCAGAGGCTACCACAAACATCTACCTTTGAAAATGGTTTGGGCCCTTACAATCCACAAATCCCAAGGCCTTACTTTTCCAAAGTTGGCTATAGATATAGGTTCTTCTGAAAGACCAAGGCTTACATTCACAACATTTTCCCAAGTCCCCTCCCTTCACGACCTTCGCATTTCACCACCCTTCTCTTTCGAACGTTACTCCAAAATGTCCCTCTCCCACCATCTCATCAAAAGAAAGGAGGAGGAATCTTGTTTGAAAAATCTAAATCTCCCCCCCTAATGTAAAGTGTTCCTTTCCATCTCCCTCCTCACCCTCCCACCCCTCCCCACAACATATAATTTGAAGTTGTAATTGTATGCTTGCTTTTTCTTGTAAAATTTTCTTTTTAAACGTATTTAAATGTGAATACTTACTTGCTTTAACAATTTTTTCCAATTTCTTATCTTCGTATTCTACTTCCATTTCTTTCAATATCTTTCTCGAATTCCTCCCCTCTAGTCTCTTTCGACGTTCACATCGCTCACTTCTCGCACGTGATTACTAGTTATATGTTCCTTTCACAATTGGTGAACAAACATTAAAAGGATTCACAACATGGAAAAATGCATATGCATACCATGAAAAAACAATAAAGTAAGACGAATCTAAATTTACATATCAAGTACATCCTAGTTGGGGAGACATGGATGAAGTTATTAGACAACAAGACGTACATGATAATGATATTGACAATATTCCTACACATCTAGAACAAAATGAAGAAAACAATGAACAATACGATTTAAAATCATATTTACAATTGCTTGAGCATTTACAATATAAGGCATGCAATAGAAATTCATTCTAAGTGAGAAAACACTTTTTCTTATCGACAACATTAACTATTACAAAACATAAATGCATTGAGCAGAGAACAACAAACAATTGTCAAATATATAGCGATGAAGAAACAAAATAATCCATCCAAGCCGTTATACTTGTTCTTAACAAACAATACTTGAATAGGAAAAACTTTTACATTGAAGGTCATATTTCAAACAATTATGTTGACAGTGACCCACTCAAGCCAAAAGGATTGATATTAGCATACACTTTGTGAAAGTTGCATACAATCTTTGGTGGAGTAACAATACACTTAGCATTTCTTGCACAATTGAACGAATCGGACCTCATTCCATTGACATCTGAATTTCTCGATACATTGACAAAGTAATATGAACAACTAAGAATTATTTTCATTGATGAAATATCATTGGTAGGTTGTAGAACCTTATATTTTATAGACAAACAGAGATACGAGACATCATGCACACACCAACAACGCACTTCGGAAATGTTGACATGCTCCTTTGTGGAGACTTTTACCAAGCACAACCTGTACCTAATTCATTAATATTTGAACATCGGACTTTGAATCACAATTTCATTCCATACAACTTTTGGAGAGAGAACATGCAATGCCACCAACTACAAACAACAATGCGCCAATAAAACAAGGAATTTATTTTTGTGCTTAATAGAATGCGTATAAGGTCACAAATTGATCGTGACATTTCTTTCATCAACGAAAATTTCATTCATGTTCCACCTATAGATCCAACATTTCCATATCTATTCTACAAAAACAAAGATGTTGACAAATATAATCCAAATATGATATCAATTGTCCTTGGAAATCAAATTACTATACATGCAATAGACAAAGAGGATGAAAACTATAATGGAGACCACCCATATCGTCATTTAACTACTCTTTCTCCATTGATTGTTTGAAGCCTAATGTGTTAGTTGAAATCTATCCAGGAAACTATGAGATTCAAGATGGATTAGTAAATGGGTCAAATGGCATATTTAAAGCATGTACTAGTAAAAATGAAGCACAAATAATGTGGATCAAGTTCAACGACAAAAATATCGGACAACAACAAGCAAAAAATTTACACATTTTATATGTCAACTCTATCCTGCAAGATTGGACACCCATCTTGCGCATTTCATAAAAAAACAATACATAGGTCTCAAGGACTAGCAATGCATGGCCTTGCATTTTATCCTACTAGTGTCACATAACATGGATTAACATACACAACACTATCACAAGTAACCAATATTGAATCTTTGTACTGTTGGCACCTCTAACAACAAATAATTTCAAGGTCAAACAAAAAGTCGTACGAGATGGCACACTTTCAAACTGAATCCAAATGGAAATTGTAAAATGATTTATTTCATCTCAATTCTGAATCACATTTTTCCATAGCATCACTAAACACAAAAGCCGTAAGGAACACATGGAAGACGTCATCAATGACTATGATTTAATGTAAGCAAACATATTGTGTTTACAAGAGACCCACATTTCAACAACAATAAAAAATTTCCATGACGATTTCAATTGTATTTCAATGTTCCACATGCACGGAATCATGACATGTGTCAAAAAAATATTTTTATTAAAAGAAGATTCCAATTCAAAGCGACAAACATTGAAGCGATTTTGACAATTGTTATTAGTCATATTCAATAAATAACAATGGTGGTGAACCTCTATGCAACACCAAATGTAAATGTATTTGATATCATATCTCTTCTCGACTAGGCATTGGAATATACATCTACAAAAAATAACACAAACATAATAAATGAATTTAACATTGACATCGCAAAGAAATCCAAAAACGCCACAACACTTGAAGCATATATGCAAGGACATAAAATGCAACTTTCAATGCACGGCTAAAAGACTTATTTCCAAAACAAATAATCGATCACATATGGTCTAATGCAAATCCACAAAAACTACACATTTTCAAAATAGAAACTTATTGGAGTGACCATGATGCAATTTACTTAGCCATATTCAAGTCTCCACAACACAAGATACAAACTTCCAATTTCTAAATAGTCACTTACCAAATAAAAACATCTACAAATACACTCATTACAATCACAACTATATGCAAAAGAAAAGAAAATTACCATCTAATTATGTTACATTTTTTTCATCCACTACATTCATCGTGCATAAAAATGAAGATATCAATTGAAAGCATTGAAGGACATGAACAAATGAAGAATACAGAAAAAAAAAGGTACGCTTTGGTTCAATTAATATAATCTCTACCAAGCTAATTTACTCTCCATGCGCTAACAATTATTGCTTTATAATTTGCAGGAAAACTACATTGGATTCCACATTGACATCCATTGATGACCTCAACAACTTTAGAATTGGAAAGGTCTTCTATATATAGAGACATCCTCGTGTACGAAAAATAGTCCAAAAGGAGCAAAATAGACAGCTTTTGCATGCCAATCTGACAGATGAAAAAGTTGAAATGAAAATTACTCTCAACGTCACCAATGAATACATTTCAATGTATGAGGACAAAAAATTTCAGGGCATGGAATACAAATCACAAACTTCAACGCTGCCCCAAAAACAATCTATGACCATGGAGACTACGACATGATATTATTGCTTAACAAATCCAATTCCATACAAACAATGCCTCCAATTTACACATAATACAAATTAATTCCAGACACAACAATCAGACTACTAAATAGTGTTGAACCATAAACAAGTGGCACAATTGGTGCAATTATCACATCTGCCATAAAAATTGTCTACAACTTGTTCTTGAAATCAAAGATGGATGCTCAGAGCACAATACATCAAAGGCAATCTCACACTCTCTTGTTTAATTCATCTTTTACACATTTTTTCTCATAGAATCCTAACTTTTTACCCGATTTTGCAATTCTATCTATTTGGCACATTCCCATCTCTTTTTGCAGCAATAGAAAAAGAACTCCAAATTTTTTTTACCGGATCTACTTGTTCAAAAATATAGTCAAACGCAAAGGAATTGACAAAGCTTTAAAGACTAGTCAATCCACATTTATCATACCATTGAAGATGGAAAAAACACTAGAGGACTTAAAAACAACCTTAAACACAACAACTCAGGTAACTTATTTTTTATTATCCGACTTTATGTTCAATGAAGACATCAATTAAAATCCTTCCTTTTACAATAATTTTATTCATGTTGCTTTATGCATCTTCAACTTCCAACATCATAACTGCATCACAAACAACCTACACCACTCCTAAATACACACTTTCACTTCGTTGTATCAAAAATGTATTGACACTGCAAAACTTTCCTTTTACAGTCCACGACTTACTATCTATTCCCAACATATACTCACAACCCTTCGAAGTTATTTGCAAAAATGTGGCTTACCAGTTGAAACATCCACGGAGCAACAAAGATATCGATTCTCTTATTGTTCAAATCTGGAAATTACAATCAGCACAGCTCTTCCTCTTACAACTCTATTTTTTTGTGTGTTTAGCCTCAATGGGCATACATGGATTTATAGCATTCTCACAAAACTGAATTCATTAATGCGTTCCTATCCATATTCTAACTAAAGTTGTCTTATTACAACAACAAGCTGAATAATAGGATCTTGATCCACAGAAGAGGAATGGTTGTCATCTAATCTCAACAATCTCCACCTTGACAACAATTAACCTGATACCTTGCTCATTGCTCATCACCTTTTTTGCAAGCCAAGAGAAGCCAAGCACCACCGCAGCTTCTCTAATATAACCGGTTTCGTGAACATGTCTGCACAATTCTTTTGAGTGTGGACCTTATCAAGAATCACATGTCCTTCATCAACAACATGTCTTACATAATGGTATTTAACTGGAATATGTTTCGACTTACTATGGTAAGTTGGATTCTTAGCCAAATAAATTGCACTTTGACTATCATAGAAAATTTTTACACTTTTTTGAACCTGTCCTAACTCACCCAATAATCCTTTTAACCATACCGCCTCTTTGCAAGCATGTGAAGCAAATACATACTCTGCCTCAGTAGTGGATAAAGCAACAATGCTTTGAAGCTTTGACATCCAACTAATAGGACCACCTGCAAGAGTAAAGACATAACCTAAAGTAGATCTTCTTTTGTCCAAATCACGGAAAATCATAATCAACATAACATGCAAACCTTATCACTGCAACCATCAAAAGTGATACTGTGACTTGTGCCTCTAAGATACCGAAGCACCCATTTCACTGCTGCCCAATGTTCTTTACCTGGCTTTTCCATGTATCTACTGACAACACCAACTACATGTGAAATATCTGGTCTAGTACTAACCATCGCATACATCAAACTTCCTACTGCATTAGCATATGGTACACGAGACATATACTCCTTTTCTTCATCATTACTAGGACACAAACCTGAAGAAAGTTTAAAATGCGAAGCTAAAGGGATATTCATTGGTTTCACTTTATCCATATCGAATCTCTGAAGTATTTTCTCCACATACTTCTCTTGTGATAACCATAGCTTGCCTTTCGTCTTGTCTCTGTGTATCTCCATGCCCAAGATCTATCTTGCTGCTCCTAGATCCTTCATATCGAATGTCCTAGCCAACTGAGCCTTTAACCTGCTGATATCAACCATGCTCTTGCTTGCAACAAGCATATCATCAACATACTGATACCAATATAATGAACATGCCATTATCTAACCTTTTAAATTAAACGCAATGATCATATTCACTCTGGTAAAATTATGGCTCACCATGAAGGAATCAAACTTCTTATACCATTGTCTTGAAGAATGCTTCAAGCCATGATGATTTCTTGAGTTTGCAAACAAACCTCTTGTTGCGATTTTGAGCGAACCCTTAGGTTGTTCCATGTAAATTTCCTCATCTAAATCTCCATGTAGAAATGCGGTTTTAACATCTATTTGCTCTAATTCAAGATTATGCAATGCAACTAGTGCTAACACCATACGAATAGAAACAATTTTTACAATCGTGCAAAAAAATCTCATGAAAGTCAATACCCGCTTCCCGAGAAAACCCTTTTGCGAGCCTCAGCCTCACCTTGTACTTTGAAATAACATCATAAGCACCTTTCTTCAACTTGTATACCCACTTACTGACCAACCGATTTCCTATTCTTAGGAAGTTCCACGAGATCCCATGTTTTGTTTTTAATCAAAGCATCAATTTCCTCTTTCATGGCATGTTTCCATTTGTCACTATCTGAAACCTCTATTGCTTCTTCGTAACAACTTGGTTCTCCTTCATTAGAAATTAAAGCAACAGAAGTGACAAAATCATCATACCTGCTTTGGGCGATCGATCCGTGTAGACCTTCGTATAGCTTGTTGTGGTATTTCCTCAATTTCTGAGGTGTTTCAATCTGCTCATCCTCTGAGTGATTTCCTCATGAATATCCCGCTCACGGACATCTTCATGATTTTCACCCATGGATGAATGTATATCAAATTGAATTTCTTTGTGGTGTGGTACATCAACTTGTTTCATAACATTCTTTCCATCCGATTTCATGAGGGAAATTTCATCAAATATAACATCTATGTTTATGATGATCTTATGGGCGTAGGATTCCATAATCTATACCCCTTCACACCATCACCATATCTAACAAAGACTAATTTACGTGACTTAGGATCTAACTTGGGAACGCCGACTCTTCGAAATAAGTGCATAGGCATCACAACCAAAAAATCTAAGACTAGAATAATTACATGGTTGACTGTCCATACCTCTTGTGGAATCTTGCGAGTCAATTGCTTATCGATGGTGATCGATTAACCGGAGTAACAAGTTGTAAGCAAGGCTTCTCCCCACAATTCCCTCACTGACTTTGCATTCACGAGCATGCTCCTTGCTCTCTCGAGAAGAGTCATGTTCATGCGTTCAAAGAATGCCATTCTCACTGCGGAGTGTACACGGTGGTTTTATGCTGTCGATCCCTTCATTCTTGCAATAATTCTCAAACTCCTTAGAAGTAAATTCCCCTCCATTATCATTCTAAGACATTTAATGGATTTACCGTGCTCTTTTCAACCAAAGCTCTAAATTGTTTAAAAGTGTTAAATACATCGATTTTCCTCTTTAACAAATAGATCCAAACTTTCCTCGAGTAATCATCTATAAAACTAATAAAATATGATGATCCTCCATATGAGAGTTTCGGGAGCTGGACCCCATAGGTCTGAATGAATATAGTCTAGGATACCTTTACTTGTATGTTTTCCAGGTTTAAACTTCTATCTAGCTTGTTTCCCATAAACACAATGCTCACAGAACTTTAAATCTACAGTTTTTAAACTAGGAAGAAGTTTACGATCAACAAGTACCTTAATTCCTTTCTCGCTGATATGACCCAATCGTTGATGCCATAAGCGAGTGGATTCACCTGCATCCTCTGATGCGACTCCTGCTTGATCAATTTCTGTCCTTCCTTCAAGTTTATACAAGTTCCCGACTCTGTTAGCTTTCATGACTATCAAGATACCTTTTGATATCTTCAAAACTCCACCTTGAACTGAACCCTTATGTCCACTAGAATCCAGAACTCCCAAAGATATCAGATTCTTTCTCAAGTCAGGCACATGTCTCACATCTGTCAGTGTTCTAACAATCCCATCATACATTTTAATTCTGATACTCCCTATCCCAACAGTTTTACATGTAACATCATTACCCATGTAAACTACCCCATCATCAATAGATTGATATGTAGAATACCAATTCCTATGCAGACACATGTGATGGGATGCCCCAGAATCAATTAACCAGTCATAATTGTCTTTGTGAGACAATAGACGTAGATAATACCTCATCAACCATACCTGAGTCCTTCTTGGCTATGTTAGCCTCCTTTGTAGAGTCCTCCTCCTTAGATGCCTCTTTACGTTTCCAGCAATCTTTCTTGAGGTGTCCTGATTTGTTCTGAGAACCAACACTTGACTTGCTCTTTTTGCCCTTCGACTTGGATGCATTTGGGCCCTTCGAATGCTATCCTCTCGGTAGTTTTTCCTCGGCCATCATAACCACGTTGTCAAAGTTTCAGAGAAGATCTCTTTGAGTTTCCTCGATATCATGGCTCAACAACAACATCAAAGCTAATGACCTCTTTAGAACTAAAACTAATAGAGGTTACGAAATGATCCCAAGATTCGAGCGAGAGAACTTAATAATGTTACCGTCTTATCTTCATTCGAAATTTTGTCACCCATGTTGTCCAATTTATAAATAAGAGTATTAAAAGTATTTAAATGTTCGAAATTGTCATACCTTCCTTCATACACGAGGTATACGGTGGCGCTTGGGAGGATTCTATTCGTCGAGGATTTAGTCATATCAAGCTTTCTAGTTTTTGTCAGAGTCCTGCTCTTTGTTGTTTGAGCACGATGTTGAATAATACATCGTCGACCAAACATAGGCGAATAGCACCGAGAGCACGAGTTTCCATCTCGTCCCAGTCATCATCTTCCATACTCGTGGGTTTCTTTGCCTTTCCTGCAAGCGCCTTCACAACACCCTGCACACACAGTATATCCTGCATCTTGACCTTCCATAACTCGAAGTTATTGATACCGTCAAATTTCTCGATCTCGAATTTAGCACTCTGTGTCTTTGCCATCACGCTTCAACGCAGCGAATGAATTCGCCCTTCAAACTCGCCGCTCGTGGCCTCCCTCCAACCTTGCTCTGATACCACTTATTGGAAACTTATATAGCCACGAAAAGATTAAGCACAACTAAATATAAAGCGAGTAAACGAAATTAAATAGCCAAAAATACACAAACCATAAACACAGATTTACGTGGTAAAACCCTCAAGAGGGAAACATCCACGGAGCAACGGTATCGATTCTCTTATTGTTCAAATTTGGAAATTACAATCAGCATAGCTCTTCCTCTTACAACTCTATTTTTTTTGTGTGTTTAGCCTCAATGGGCATACATGGATTTATAGCATTCTCACAAAACTGAATTCATTAATGCATTCCTATCCATATTCTAACTAAAGTTGTCTTGTTACAACAACAAGCTGAATAATAGGATCTTGATCCACCAAAAGAGGAATGGTTGTCATCTAATCTCAACACTGAAAGTGTGAAACTCGATCGATATATATATATATATATATATATAAATAAAAACACTTTGCTAGTTTTTATCGATTTTGGAATGGCCTCTTGTGGCTTTGAACAGTATGTAACAATATGGAGCTTTGTTTCCTTACTTTTTCATATGTCAACTATTTTCAATCATGATATTTTGAATATAACAATGCAGTTGCAACAGATTTCTCTTATGTGAAAACTGCTATTTTGTTTCATCTTGTAGACATCAAGACTGCTTCTACAGTTGCATTTTGCTTGTGATGTTTATATCAAGCTCTCCATTTTGTTTGTTGTGATGTTTACATCAAATTCTGCATTTTTCACTATGTATTTGATCCCTGATTCACTTTTACCAGTTCATTATTTGCTTTCTTGCAATTAATAGGAGTTCACTAGGGGCATGAGATTTTTGCTAGCACAACACTCACTACTGAAGGTTGCACTTGTTGCCCATCAATTTGCAAGGGTAACTGACAAAATGAGACTTAGCCTACACAGTTGTAGCTTGCTTGTGAAACAATAACAGGGAAAAACTTCACGAAAAGACTTCTTGCCTTAACCCTTGGAAAAATGACTTTAATAGAATTTCTATTGTTAAATGGATCAGACTGCCCTCTTTCATGGGTTAAATGGTCCCCTTAGCTCAACAGTCTTAAACTTCAACATGGTAGATACATTCACTCTGTTTTTCTCACCTTGTGCCTTGTTCTACGTATTAAGGCTTATACCTCCTGCAACTTGGTGAAGAGCTTTTCACCAAATCTTTCTTCCTTTCTGTATTCTGCAGTCGGACTGCATTTATTTGGCTTCCTTTCCCGTCTGAATACTCATTTGGACCTTTCGTTGTATTTGTGCTTTTATAGACTTTAAAAGGTTCATTCCTTGTATTTGTGTTGTTGTAAACTATAAAAGGACCTTTCCTTTCCTTTCTGTTGCAGCTAATGTAGCGAGGGGTTTTTAAGGCTTATTTTAATGTGGACTTCATTGATCCAGTCCCCAACTACTCTAGTCTAATATGTTATAGCAGATATCTTGAGCCGCACCCCACAAATATCAATTGCTTGCTTCAATCCATTAATGATATTGTCTCGGCTATAATAACCAAGGAAATTGTTCCATTGCCTTCGTTTGCATCACTGGCAAAGTGCTTTTAATCCCTGACCAAGCAGTATTGATTAACTCTACGTTCATTAATTGCATTTTGTCCCAGAGATATGGGCTTCAGGTCGCTCTTCCATTTCCTGTTGCTGTTGATGTTACACTCCACAGAAACCAAGACACCTGCATACCATTCAATTTCATCACTATATACTATCAATACCAGTTAGGACTGATCATCATTATAGACTATCAAAACCAGTTAGGACTGATCATACTAAAAAATTACCTGATAAGTAGTACTAGTAGGTGAAATCATAAAATGGGCTCTCCATATGCATGTCAAAGAATATCGTGCCCTTCACTACAATAGCTTGCTGGTAACTGTTGTTGTTGATTGCCACAGTAGAATAAGTAAAAAGAATTAAAAATCTGATGAAATCACAACTCCATAAATCTGCCTTCTGCATATGTGTGCATCCATCCTTCCAAGCAGATATGAATCTGGGTGGCTTTTAGTTGGCAAGCTTGTTCTTCTACAAATGATTCAAACAGCAGATTCTTCTACCCTCCAGGATATAAAATGGCAGTCACAATTGATTAATTGACTAGTACCTTGCATGAAATTATATCTTCCTGGGGATGTGTCTACTGCTAGCCTTGTGGCTTCACCATCAAGAACAATTTTCTTAAATCACTTCATTAGAGTTCAATTTCTTGTCCTTTTCTGCAGGCTTTACTAGCATAAACTTGTGGCCTGTGCTTCAAAAGGGTTGAAGTTCTCTTGCTTCTCCATCTCTACATAGATTGCTTTGATGCAGGCATCGTGTAGAATTTCGAAGTCAAAGAAAGCAATCTCTCTGGATATGCTAATGCAACTATGCCATACACTGCAATGTCAAAAAAATGCATTATTAAAGCTCTCAGAATGACAAGCCACCAGATGTCCATGGTTATTCTTCGCAATATTAAACAACTAATGCAAAAACTAATACATCTCCCAATCCAGAGGCAGGTACTTGCGGAGAATTATTTTTCTAGAGTCAAAATTTTTAATGTGTAAATGTTGAATATGTAAATTTGTAATATTATAATTATACAATAAATTATTTATCTATGTGTTTATTGGTGGTTTTATAATAATATGACTATTTTGAGGTCTTATTCCAATATATATTTTATTATTATTTGACAACATGCATTTGACATCATATTTAATAATATTACAGCTGGAAAACAAGATACAATTTTTATAAAATATATGAGTTAATTTTCAAATTTTTAACAATTTTTGATATTTTATAATTATTTTTTTGAGCATTTGTATTCACTCTTACATAAATTTCATAAAAATTATCTTTTATACTGATTCGGTAGTCATGGACAAACTAATCCAGACAATCCCTCGTGTGGATAAGGAAATTAAACCTACCTGAGCCCATTATATATATATATATATATAAATTACACCTCATATTTTACGGTCAAGGCAAGCATCCCTTTACTATCATGTCGTACATGACCATATATCCTATAAATTAAAACTACTCACTTGTCCATTGTTTTCATATATTACATGGTGTCATGGTCTTAGGGGTAGGGGCATTCTATGGGGAGAATAGCTGTTGGCCAACTCAAAGGCTTCCCAATAAAAGTAAAATGGCTAAGTTGCCATTAATTTCTGCTTCTTTCAAAAAGACATTCCTTGTAAGAAGACCATATGACTCTAGTTTTCCAGTTAACATGGTCTCGAACTCTGATGAAGATACCAAAAAGGCTTGGATTCGTCAACCGGCATTTTTAGAAGATGGTAAAAAAAGAGACACTGGATTCACCAAATCATGTCATCTTCCGTATCAAAATTTCTCGAGTATCTGAATTTGCACGAACCTTGTTGTTTCCTTGACTTTCTTAAGAAAAAATTGTCATTGTTTTAACTTTCGTCACCCAAGATCGAATGAGCATTACCGAAATTATTAATTGAGTCCCCGATCATATCTTTGCACAAAATTTCAATGCATCCATCTTGCCCTTGGTAGGCCAATCTGGAAATGGTATGTTGATACTCCATTTCACAATTACTTAGCCAATGAAGGCTACTGCTGGCTCTCCCCACATTTTCCCATGGTTGAAAAAATCAACACTCAATAGGGGGTTCATTCTACTCCGTCATGTTGGAGAAGGAGATTTGACACTGTTTGGTCGGTCTGTGTGGAACAAAAATATTTTTGTCTTGTGAGACCCTTTCCCACTTCTGTTTATCATCTTCATCTAACCATAAAGGATTGTTGTTCCACCCTTCCTCCATACCGAGGTAAAGAGCCTGATTATTTGTTGTTCTTGCATTAAAGTCCCCTAATAAAATGACCTACCCAGTGGCATCAAATTCTATAATATCTTTTTTCAATGTTGCAAAAGGATCTTCTCTATCCAAGTTCCTTTTCTTGTATGTTTTAGAACCATAGGGAGTGAAGTAACAAAGCTGTTAGATAAATTGTATCTTCCTTGTCTTTCAATCTCATCCATATGTATTGATTATGCGGATCCTTTTTTTCTTCCTTTATGACTCCTTGCCATGTTTCCCTAACCAAGATCATTACCCCTCCGTGCCCTTTGCCATTATCCACCGCCTCATTCCAAACCGAGACTTTTACATAACCTTCAAATTTTGGCACTCTGCAGCCCTCATGCTCATGAGTTTCAACTAAGACAATAATATCCTTATCCTCTGCTATGGGCCCCAACCCAGAACCCTCCTCCAAGGGTAGCCTCTACAATTCCAACTAACCAAAGTAAGATGATCCTTGGGGACCCCGACTCCCTATTTATCATGTGTTTTCTTATCCCTAAATTGGGCTTTCCCCTTGTATAGCCATGCTTCCCTACCTTCCTTTCTCATTATCATCACTTTTTCCCATTCTTTCCTTCTTTCTTCCAAAGTTATACAAGAGTTAGATCCTCATCTATATAAAATTGTGTGCCCTTGAGAGATCGTTTGTTTCTTAATATTTTATTCTTATCTTCCATGCTTTTCAAGGTTATCTTTATATTTCTAGATCTGCCCCCTTCGGTCATTTTTCCAATTATGTTTGCTTGGAAAATATGCCCTACCCATTGTAGTTTATCTAGTAAGAAGTCATTCTGACCCCGGTGGTAATTTCCCTTTTCACTATTCTTTTAGCCCCTTGATTATTATATTTGTTGCTCTATCCTGATGATCTTTTTCCTCCCACATTTGCAGTTTGATCTGCTTATTTATCATCTCCTTTTGTGTTTCTGTTGGTGCTCTTGCTACCTGTGCCCATGACCTGACCTCTTCTAATTTTTCTAACATTGTTTTTTCCTTGATTTCCATGTTTGCCATTGTCGATTGAATCTCTTTGATCTTTGTGGTATCTCTTTCTCCGGATATTGAAGGTATGTTATTATTCTTGCATTGTTTTAGCTCCAGCTTTAATGTTAATATCTCTTGTTGTCATGTTTCCATGATGTGTTGCAAATTATTTATCTAGGCTTTGAGCATCTTATTTTCTTGTTCTAACTTCTGGTTGGATTCGACAATCTCTTGGCATCTTTCATTTGCTCTTTCATCTCCATGTTATCTACCCTTCTCTTGAGACTCAATAACTCCTTAACATATAGCTCTGATGACCATGTTAGGGGTGTTGATATGGGGCTATAATCCCCTTGATTTTTTGATTTCCAACCTCTCTCTCTGTGTTGAATTCTTGGTGTTGCTTGACCTCTTGCTGCTTCGCTTCCTCTCTCTGCGAGTAAATTGTCTTCAATTGATCACCTTGGTTGTTTACCCACCTTTTGAG
The DNA here is from genome assembly GCA_018340775.1 of Taxus wallichiana var. yunnanensis. Lineage (NCBI taxonomy): Eukaryota > Viridiplantae > Streptophyta > Pinopsida > Cupressales > Taxaceae > Taxus > Taxus wallichiana. The sequence continues at coordinate 838,153,682 of CM031238.1, forward strand.
CAGTTCTTGTGTTATGTTTGCATTTGGCGAAACAAGGATGCTACTGGTGGTCTTGGGAAGAATTGATGCAAAATTTTTACATCCCAACCGTTTTATCTTTCTTGTTATCTTAACCCGTCTACACAACAAGATCCTTTTATATTGTTTGGCATTCACATATGTCAGTCTTTCTCTTATATCCACAAGTTTGAATCGATTGTCCTCATGTTTTTAGCATGAATAGCAATGCTTCTATGTCTTATGTTGTTGTAGAACTTCATGTGCACATAGTTAAGAATTTATCCCGTGACATTAGTGTTCGTGCACAACTATGCCTCTCCAAATTATCCAAGTCCGACGTAGGACTATTATATTTAGCAAATTATTTACACGACATCAAACGATTGAGATCCTTTCCCAACTAGGTACATATATTTCAAATCATCATATGATTTAAACACTATTTTTTCGAGTGTATTTACACACATGTACATGTATATATCTTTTTGTGACGTACTTGTCGCCTGTATAGATAACAAGCACTAAGAAAATCTGCATCACGCAAGTATGAAGAATCCGCATCACAACACTCGACATCTTGAAAACCATTGGCTTACAACATTTGTTGTTCCATTTCTCAGACATATTTAAATAACTACTTAAGCTGGATTGTCACATCACCATTAATGATCTCTATGAAAACTACCATCTACTGACTTGCATTCATTTTGATGTGAGATTGTACACCTTCATAAACAACTCAAGAATAGGTTTGTCTATGAAAGCAAACTATTGGTTCAATTATACTGAAACTACCAATGACAAAGATGTATGTTTTTGTCTTGTTGTTATAGATTTTTGGAAACGACTCTTTTAGATCTGTCTCTTTGTTGGATATCTGATTCATTTTTAGATCTCGATAATTTACCTCTTTAGAGCTCCTATCTCGTGAAAGAAATGCGGACAATAGATGATGTACCTCTAATATTGGGTCTTATCAGTATTCATTCCTCACGAGAAAGCGTGCTAAAAGATGAAACTACGAAATTTTTGTATAGACCATGTGGTTTATATATGGAAAAGAGCCACATAACAACTCAAACCTCACCATGAAACTAGACCAACCTTGAAAGCCACCTCTTAGGCGTGCACCACTATGAACAAGATGGCAATGTTATGTTATCCGAACATTTCCCGAATATGAGAATCATTTCCCGGGTGTCGAAATGTAATTTTGGATATCTTCCCTTCATACACATTCATTTATATGCAAGCCACTTATACTGATGTTATCCCTATGGAAGGGATTCCATACTATCATCTCCTTATAGATAATATTTTGACAACCACCCCAACACATGTTTCCTTTCACCAGCTACTTCTCCACATTTTGCGATGCATGACTCCTCTATTAGAGGACTAATAACTCTTTATGTTTCATACACACTCTAACCTTTCTCATCTTGAAATCTATAGTTTGAGGATGTACCCCATTTATTTGTAAAGAATGATCAAGTGGACCACCTGACCTTGAAATTTTGAAAGTACTTAACATTCCCATTTTCCCGTCCATTGCACAAAATAACAGGTGGATTGACTCGGGGGAACCCGATGATGATCAATTCTGACCCAAATTTCTTCTTTCGAGAGCTAAAAATTCAACATTGTTTTGTTTTGCTACCTCGTACCATATACATGTAACGCATTGGCATTCTATATGTCATTTTATTTATGTTTAATCACATAAAGATATAGATTAATATTGTTAGCATCAAACGCACATAATTTCAAACCTCTATTTCATTTTTTTATCGGGCATCATGACATGATTCACATTAAGTTTATTCTCGAAAATTGTTAAATCAAAAAAATACCATGGATTTTATTTATTTTTGTTCATATTAATGAATGGACTTTGATCGGAACTAATGTTTAGGAGTCGGTATTGATGCTCCCCCAAATATAGCATAATGTCTTGCACTTAAATCTTCCTAAAGTATATATGATTTTATGAAATCAACAATTAAGTCCTTTTTGCCAACTCTAAGGGCTTTTAGATGAAACATTTTTGAATTTCCTTTTCAAGAACAACCAATATTTGGTAGTGTTTTGTGTTGTATTTTCCCTTTTCATTGGGGCAAATATTGCAGCCGAGATTAGCTTACCTCAAACTACTCTTAATTATTGAACAATATTTTTGGCTTCAATTGTCTTGCATATATCGGAGCTAGAACCAAGATAAGCTTTGTCACATTCTTGACAAGAAAATTACAATAGTTCTGATTCATGCATAGCGGTTCATCATAGTTCTGATATTGTATGATATATTTAAAAATGTGTCATGTCACGACTCATCAACGCAGCTTAGGAACCCTAAATGTTCTCTGCGATGGCTCCACAAAGCGGCAGCAAGAAGGGGCTGATCGAGTCGGCGGAGATGGCCACTCCTTGGATGGTGGCGTTGGCTCTCCAAAAGCTAGGGTGAAGCGAGGTTTCAGACGGCGAACAAAAAGAAGAATTCACATGGATTGGTTTGACCATGGGCAAGAGTGGACAAGCAAATCCATCACAAAACATAGGTCTCTCTTCTTCTGAGAAGTCTACGAACCCTAACAAAATCCTCTGCGATAGTAATGACTCCAAATCTAGTGGTGGTGGATCCAGGGATGAAAACAATGACCCTAACATACCAGCAAATCAAGGGAAACAAGCCACCAACCTTACTAACATTGTTGTCAAGGTAGCGGTTAGATCCATGTTTGGGGATGTCCTCCTACATGGTGTTAACACCCTGACCAAGGGAAACATACCAATTTTTTTGTTGAGGTGGTGTCTAAACAACAAGGCAACGAGAGAGAGTTGGAGGCCACGAAGATAAGCTCTTGAAACCCTCACAAAATACTTTGGCGCTGAAGATAGAAGAGGATCGCTCAAGAGGTCTTAAAGGAGGAGGAAAATATTTCCCAGTTGGGCCTCATTTGCAGATTTCACAAATTTTGGCATAAACTTTCTGAGTTGCATGATTGGATTGCACTAAGATGGAGGGAAAAGATAAAAGGTAAGATAGAGCTTTATCCCTGTGCTAAAGCATATTTCATTGTTGTATTTGAAACCCCTAAAGATAGGGATTTGATTTTTAACCAATATTGGGTTTGGGGTGAACATGGGCTCATGTTCAAGCCATGGTATCTATCTTTTGACCCTCTAAAAGACTCCTTTGATACCTACCTTGTATGGGTTCACTTGTCAGGACTCCCACTTCAACTCTAGAACAAATCATGTCTTCTTGTTATAGGAGATACTTTAGGCTCATGTGTGAAAGTTGATGATAAGACCTCTGTTCAGACTCATACTACTTATGCTAGAATCCTTGTAGATCTGGATACCTCCCAAGACTTACCAGTAGAAATCAATCTATAAATTGGTGAAAGACTATGGGTGTAGAGATTAGACTATGAGGGCCTTGCTTTTAGATGTCGGCGATGTTTCCAAACAGGTCATCTTTTAGAGGATTATGAGCACTCCAAATGCAATATCAAACTAGCATGGTGGAAGGATTCTCTACCAGAACATCTAACAATCGATCACCGTGCAGACCCGGTTGAGGAAACTTTCGGTCCCTCACATGTTGATACAC